>CM075650.1:82783705-85283705 GCA_037953625.1 Crotalaria pallida | reverse complement strand
CCCACTTTCTAATTCTTAGGGATTTCAGGATTTCTTTTGGGGGTTTTAATTTCGCTGTTTTGTGGGTTTATTCACAGTGGGTTCAAGGTATAAACTAGGTTCAATATGAGTAATGAATGGCTTAGGAAATGGGCTGGGATGGTTCTTCTTTCGTCAAGCAATAGTGAGGAAGAGGACGGTTCCTCTTCTTCCTCCTGCTCGTCCACGGAGGTGGATGAGATGCTGCGGCGCATGAGGGAGTTTGGGCGGAAGTACGAGCGGCGGGTTCTAGAGGTTGACCCCGTCGAAGTCGTCTACCCTCGGAACTCCGAAGAGAAACGAAAATGGATTAAGGAGTATGCTTGGGCTGAGTTTGTAGATGGCAGAGAGCGTGCCGATTATGAGAGGATGGAAAGGGAGAAATTGTTTGAACGGGGGGTACCTGTGGAAGAGGGGAGATGCTCGCCCCTCGGGACTACCTCGAGGGGGTTTTCGGGTGGTTTATTTTTCGCGACCCGGAGAACTAACTTCGAGATCCCCTGTCCTTCCGCAGGTACTATGGCTCCTCGGAAGTGCATCGTCCGACCTGAACTGTACCCTGCTCCCTTTGATGCCGAATTATACACTTGGGTTGATGTGGAGCCCAAGGGAGTCCAATCTAGCTTAGTTTCAGATGACCAGCTCATGGCAGTGCGAGAGGTCGTGCTTCCCAGCTCGGGGGATGTTGGTGATAACTACAAAATTCTACCCTCCTCAGCCAATGACATGATTTGTTCTTGGACTGACAATAGCTCTTTCTTCTTCTACGCCGACGTTATTCAAAATTTAGGGGTGAGCTTGCCTTTCACCGACATAGAGATTAGGGTATTGAACGAACTCGGCCTGGCTCCCTCTCAGCTCCATCCCAATACTTGGTCTTTTCTCCGAGCCTTTCAGAGATATTGTAATGCTAGGAACCTGGTTTGCACAGCTCGGCTCTTCCTATGGGTGTACAATCCATTCGTTAGTAACAAGGAGGGTGTCTCAGGTCGGCTTTGGGTATCGACCAAGGCTCGAGGTCATTATGGGCTTTTTGGGATGTTCTCTGAATCATGGAAACAATTCAAACCGCGCTTCTTTAAGTACCAACATGTGGGTTCTGGTCGCCCCTGGTTTATGGGAGAAACGAAACCGAGATTTCCCTTAGAATGGACACAAGAACTTTTCATCCGACATTCGGAGGCACCTCAAAGGTGGTCAGGGACGACCTTGGATGCCGATGAGGCTGTTACAACCTTCCACTTTCAAACTGAGTACCGAGCTCGCAAGTCTCAGCTTGATATAGGAGTGTTCATGACGTGCCCAGTCCGAGAAGTCTTAACAAACATTGGTAGATAGCTTTTCACTTTTTTGCCTTTGTAATCTATTCTTTTTGTCTTTTGCTGATTTCTTTGTTTCTTTTCTTTTTGTTTTGCAGAGAAATATTGGGCCAACATGTCTTCTAAAGCGATGAGGGCTGCCTTGGAAGCGCGCAAAAAGAAGGCTTCCACATCTCCTGCTGCTGTTGCCGTCGTCGCCACCGAGGTCACTGCTGATACGACCTCGACAGGTTCTGGTCCTCTTCAACCTACTCCGCCTGCCGTTATCCTTGCGCAGGCTCCTCAACCGGCGGCTAGCTCGGACGTAGCGATGGTTGTCGCGCCGAGCTCGCCTGCTCAGGGCCGGGGATCTGAAGGTTCTTCCCGACCTCCAGTAGTCACCGTCAGTCCCTCAATTAGAGAGGGAATTCTGAAGATGTCGGGGGCTGAGTGGAAGAAGAAGGCCGAAGACTTTGCTATTCAAATGAAAAGGGCCTGTACCATGTTTAGTGTTCTATCCGAGGTTGCTGACGATGTGGCAGAGGGTATATCACCCGCTCAGAAGAAAGCTCGGTTGGAGGCTGCGGCGGAGGTGGAGGATCTAAGACAGAGGAAGAAAGCGGCCGAAGAGAAGCTGGCGGAGCTGGAAGAAAAACATCGGCAACATATCGCAGAGCTCCAAAAGCAGAATGAGGAGGCCATGGCTCAGATGAAGGCTGAGGTTAGGGAGGCTGGTCGGCAGGAGGGGTTGGCCGAGGTGGAGAAAGTTAGGACCCTGCTGAAAAGGAGGGCTGCCCAAGCACTTAAGCACAAAGTGGCGGCACAGGAAGCTGATTTCCAGTTTGAGAAAGCTGGAAACAAAATCTTCGCCAGTGCGGTGGAGCAGGTTCTACACTTGAATCCTGGTCTCCGAATTAGGGTGGTTGGGGCTAGTGCCGCCTATGGGGTAGAGGATGGCAAGATGGTGGATTATGGGAGAGATAGGGTCGAAGTTGATCTTGACCAGCCTGAGGAGAATCTTCCTGACCCCCTGGCCGAGAGAATGGAAGAAGATTTTGATCCGAGGTCGGTTGTGTTATCCGACGTAGAGGATTGAATGGCGTAAGTCCCTTATGCTGGGAAGCATGATTTTTCTTTGTAACAACTTTGTTGGATATGCTGACTGTCACCTGATAACAGTTTGTTTTTAACTTAATGCAAGTTCATATTTTGCTTAACTTGTTGCATAAAAAATTTGTGTGCAAGTTATTTGTCACTTGTTGCATACGTTGAAAAAGTTTTTAGGCAACGCGAGATAGTGAGATCTGTTGCATGGTTTTACATCGTTGTTTACGTAAGTATTAAATTTAACTTGTGACGTATAACGAATTATTAAGGGCCTTGGTCTGTGAAGCTTTCTCACACCCAAGTCACCCATGATCATTTTAAGGTTTAGATCGGGTTACTCAGTAAGTGCAGTAATCTTATAAGGTTTCCTCTGGAAAGAGGTGTTGTATATAAGGGCATATGGTAGGGAACTCGGAACATCCCGTCTTGGCCGAGGTGGGTGTCCTCTACCCCGATGTGGAAGAGGTTGCTGAGTGAAGTGATGTAAAAACATTTCACTGCAAGCTGTACATCATCGGGTGTCCCTTGTACATTGTGCATATGAGCCGATCTCTTTTGGGAGATGTAGGCTGTGCATAGCACAATGCAACATTTAGGTGGCTAGTGCTAAATGAGAAGCTAGTACGTACGTATATAAAACTGTGGCACTTGAGTAAAGGGCAAGTTTGTATTTCATTGATTAGATGTCAAGAATACATTGCCTTTTGAAAATAAACTTGGTATTTCATAGTGGTGGCACTCTGGCCGACCTTGGAAAGATGGATATCTCACAATGAAAGGGTGCTATGACCGAACTTAAAAAGGTGGATATCTCACAATGAAAAGGCACGCTGGCCAAACATGAATTAAAAAGCCTAAACTGATAGGCAAACATTTTGACTAAGAATTTAAGTAGAGTTTTTGGTAACCGTGACTTGCTTCTGAGGTAAACCTGTTTGGGCGATGTAGGTTCTCAGTAGGGTGGTGATCTAAGAGCTTTACTGAGTTCGGTTCCTTAGACAGTGTCCCAGAGTCTGTGCTTCGTGAGCACCTCTGTTGGGGTCTGTTGTCTTAGAACCGTGCTCACACCCTTCGGGGACCGATGCTCAGGTTTCACTTTTGGAGCGCTGATCTTCCGCGTTTGCAGGATCAGGACATTTTGCTCCAGTGTTTGTTTCTGCTTTTTTCTTCTTAGCTGCCTCCTTCTGAACCGAGGAGGAATGCCTGGGATACTTAACCAGCTTGAAGCCACTTGGGGGCTGTCGAGTTTGTAGGAGGAGAAGGAGGTGTTTTTTGATTATGAAAAAGCTGTTGATCCCAGATCGGGTTTGGTCGGTAGGACCGTTGTCGTCTTGTTGTCCTGGACTCTCTTTTCTGACCTCGATGCCTAAAATTTGTCCTTTGGTCAAGGTTGGATCAGTGGGTTCTTTCTGCTTCCTTTTTCCTTCCCGTAGACTTGCATTATAGCAAATTCGGGCTTTTACTTGGTCGACCTTTACCGTGACGACCTTGTCGTCTGAACCAACAAACTTCATTGCTAGGTGGACCGTAGAAACTACCGCCCCAAAGGCTTGGAGGAAGGTTCGTCCCAGAATGGCGTTGTATGGGGAATCAGAGTTTACTACCAAGAATTTTATAATCTCCGTCCGGGCTGAAGGTTGCTTACCCAGGGTTATCGGAAGATGGATAGCTCCGAGGGGGCGAATTGCTTCTCCTGTAAAGCTGATGAGGTTTCCTTCAAACTTGAGGAGGTCAGATGATCTGAGTTTTAATGCTTGAAAAGTGTGCAGGAAGAGAATGTCGGCCGAACTCCCTTGATTGACAAAAACCCTGGCGACTTCAAAATTTCCTATCAGCGCGGTTATTACCATGGGGTCATTATGATCGGGGACAACATCTTCCATATCCAGGTCGGAGAAAACGATGGGAATATCTCGAGACGGCTTTTTGTAAATGGGCTTGTGGTGTACTGCCAGGATTTGGTTGATGTACCTTTTCCTATCTGCTCTCATTTCTCCTCCACCTGCGAAACCTCCGGAAATAGTTTCTACCCGTAGGTTTTCTGGTGACTTATCCATGTCTTGGATCGCGACCAAGCTTACTCGTTGTGGCTCCTCATCCCTCTTCTCGGGGGATGGCTCCGCTTTTGCTTTGCCTTTATCATTATCCGGGCTGCGGGTTCTTCTTCGGCCTTTCCTTTCTACTGCTTCTCTTACATACTGTTGTAATTTTCCCTTCCTTATCATGTCTTCGATCACATCCCGGAGCCAAGTGCATTGGTCGGTGTGATGCCCATACCCATCATGGAAATTACAGTATTTCGACCTATCTCTGATATTACTTTGATTCCTGAGGAAAGGGGGGCGAGTTACCCCCCTGAGGTCGGTTTGCATAGTCTCTCTCCAGACTTGAGATCTCGGGACTGTTAGGGGGGTGTACACATCATACTTGGTGGTGTAGGGACGTCGGTGGTCCTCTTGGTGCCCGGGGTTGGGGCGTCCTCGGTCACCTTGGTCTGATCTTCCTCCTTTCTCGTCCCTGTTGCCTCGAGGGCGACCTCGGGGAAGGGCACTTTGAACTGTAGCTTGGCTGTTTTCCATTCTATTAGTCTGTCCTTTGGTGAATTCTTCTAAGTTAATGTACTTATTTGACCGCTGTCTCAGCTCGGCCATGTCCCTCGACGGTTTTCCAACCAAGGAATCTTTGAATCCTCCTTCGAGCAATCCTTGAGTAAGGAGGAGTATGGCTACCTCGGGAGATAAGTGAGGGACCAAGCTGGATTCAGTGTGGAATCTGTGCAAATACGCATGCAGTGTTTCATCTGGCTTCTGGGTTACTGTTGCCAGGGTGTGATCCGACCTTGGCTGTATGCAACTTGCGGTGTACCTATTGAGGAATGCTTGCTTCATTTCTTTCCAGTTATTGATGGAATTTCTTGGCAGTGTGGAAAACCAACGCAGGACGGGAGCTTGGAGGGTCATGGAGAAGGCCCGACACTTAAGCCGATCTCCTCCCCCATGAAAGTTAATTGCGCCTTCGTAATTGAGGACGTGTTCCTGCGGGTCGGTCAGGCCGTTGTACCTAGCGATGTTGGTTGGCCCGAGGTACCCAGGTGGTGGCTGGTAGGACATGACTGCTGGGGTGAAGGGGTGGCCTGGATGGACATCGTCGGGGTCGGCTTGTTGGTCATCAAAAGGTGGTGTCTGAGGTAACTGATTGAGAGTAGTAAGGGGTGTTGTAACCATTTGTGGTGTCAACAATTGTGGAGATGCCAAGTTTTGGGTTGGGAGTATAGTGTTACCTTGGTCTGTTGGGATGGTCAGAGGTTGTGTTGGCTCATTTTTGGTTGGGGTTTGATCTGGTATAACTCGTTCAGCAAGGCGGTGCATGGTTATCTGTTGTAGGTCTGCGATAGCTTTTCCTTGTTGCTCCACTATTCTCATTTGTTGTCGCATTAGAGATAAGAGTTCGGCATCTCGTGAAAGGGAGGAGTGACGTGAGTGGGAGCGGTGGGTGGTGCTGATAGACTGAGCACGCTCACCACGGGGGCGGTGCTGTTCAGTGTTGGTCTCACCAAGCTCAGAACGTAGCTGCACGCGCCGACCTCCTTTGTCATACTGAGCTGGGTTGGTGGTATCAGTGTGGATGGTATAAGGCCCACTGTGTGTATGGGTAAACTCTGGGGGAGGAGGTGGCGGTGGGGGAGGTAGTGGGGGAGGAGGAAGGGGAGGCGGTGGAGGGGGCGGTGGCGGAGGTGGTGACGACCTTGCTGCCCTGTTGGCTTCAAGATGCTCACGTAGGTCCTCCGGAGACCGTGCCCTCCTGGGACGCCCTCTTCCTCTCCTCTGAGCTGTTGGAACGTCAGACATGGTAGATTCTTGGTGGGGCTGATGTTTATCTTTTCCCCACAGACAGCGCCAATGTGATGTCCTAGGGCGAGGAGAACCTCTAAGGAGGGGAAATCTACCTTAGAGGGGACCCTGCCTAGGGTTTATGTGTGATGTTTGTTGGGAGTCCTCTAGTGGCCAAAGGGGAAGCCAAAGAGATACCCTAATCACTGGTGTGTGAGGGTGGCGATTAGGGTAAGAGGACGTACCTTTGCCCCATGTAGTACTGAGCTACTTATAGGGGGGAGCTGGTTGCCCTAATGGGCCAACTTGGGGCCCAAGTAGGGCCAGCCTGTAATGAGCTAGGAGTGGTGCGCTGTCCTTCCGGATAAGGATGGGGTGAGCTGTCCTTCCGGATAAGGATGGGGTGAGTTGTCCTTGCGGATAAGGCTGGGGGACGTCATCATGTCCTTGGTGTCGGAATCTTTGGGGTGATGTCGGACCTGGGAAGACGTACGGAGATCGGACCTGAGCAGAGGCATGAGGTCGGCCTGTATCTGGCGCTTGTTCGGCCGTTGAGCCCTGAGCTCGGCCAAGCGTTCAGTGGGTCCCTTGTTAGGTCCTTGAGCTTTTAGCGGGGTTTATGGGGAGCTCGGCCTAGCCAGATCCACCACAAAAAGCATGAATCTAACTTACTTTGAGCTTGGGAGGATGAAAATCAAGATTGGGTGTTGGTGTTCTTGAACCCTAACTCATGGGTATGATTGAAGAGAGGGAAAAATAAGAGATTAATGGAGTTTGAGTGGTTATGAGTGATGGGGGACCAATATATGATGATGATTTGTTGTGTTTTTGGGTGGATTTTTGGTGTGGAAGAAGCTAGGGTTTTGGGGCTCAAAATCGCCCAAGAAGAAGGAGGAGAAAGAGTGGTGCGTTTTGGCTGGTCTGATCTGCAGCACCAGCTTTTAAGCTGGTGCGCGCCTGGGCGTGGTCTTGGAGCGCCTGGGCGCGCGGCGTGGTGCAGGACAGATGCGTGGGGCTGGCGCGTGCGCTGGTGCGGGAGTGGAGGCATCTGGTGCGGTCAGTTGGTGTGCCAAAACGGGGTCAGATGCGTCTGGCGCGCGCCTGGGCGAGTTGATGGTGCGCCTGGGCGAAAAACTGACTGAGTTGGTGCATCTAATGCACCCTGGTGCGCCTGGGCGTGCACCAGTTGACTTTCCCTTGACTTTCCCATAACTTCTTCGTTAACCGTTGGATCTTGCTCAAATTTTGGGACAAACTTCCTAAGACCCTTTTCTTCACATCCAATGGTGGGAATTGGATTTAGAGCTATGGATATTTTATTCCTAATTTCCTTGCACAGGATGCTTTGTAACACTTAAAACCCCGATTTAACTCCCGATTCGACTTCAATAATTCTATTTCTTGTTACCAATGCACCCTACGCAACCCCTAGTACTTAAAATTACTACCCACCTTGCTCCCAAAATTCTTAAAAGTAATTAATCTACCCAACCTCTTCATTCTAAACCTATTAACTAGCTAATTGGGCTTAGAATTAGAATTCGAGATGTTACACTAACACTAAAAGATCCTCTCTTTTTTTTTAACACTCATCTAACCTTGTTATTATTATTACTATTATTCTAATATCGTTATTATTCTAATTATATTTGGGATTAAAATTTGGGATGTTACATCCACCGTCAGCCACCATTATCGCTCACTCTCCCTCACTCAACTCTGCACTATTTTTTTCACTCTCTCCCGCCATCTCTTTTAGTCTCTCCCTCTGCTGAAGCTCCTTCGCAAAACCGCCCCTTTGATTCTTCAACCCTTCGCATCTCCGCCGTCACAGCACCTCCATCACCGCCCTTCGCACCTCCGTCGTCAACCCTCAGAAGTCCTTCATCTGATTTCGTCAACTCTCAGCTCTGATTTGGTCATTTAGGGTTGGTTTTTAATTTTTTTTTATTTTTTAATATATATATATATATATATGATTTACTATTCCTTTTTGCTTTATTTTGGTTTAGATTGCTTAGATTGTCTTTGCATGCAACTTAGGGTTTTTTTTTCTCACAACTCAGTACTTCATCCTCTTCTTTCAACCCTCAGTACTCCTTCCGCAGGTACTGTATGGGTTTTTGTTTCTTCTTATTTTTATTGTATGTTCTTAGGGTTGATAGTGCTTAGAAAAGTGTGCGGTTGTGTTTCTGAAGTGTTTTGTTATGTTCTGTTGCTTTTGTTAATGCCTCATTATCAATGAAAATAGTACTTTTCATCTTAACCGATTATTATTGTTTGCCTACTCCGATTTGTTCTTCAAAATCCAATCGATTATTACTCTTTCAATTTATGCAGCAATTGTGGTAAATTTATAGAAGCAATGTTAATCTGCGCAATTCAATTTAGTGAATTGGTAAATTGTTTGTATATGAGTACATGATAATGTTAAATTATTTAAGTTTAGATAAATTTTTGTTTGAAATGAGTAAAGAAGTTAGATAGAGATAAAAGTTTAAATACATTAGTTAAGTAGCTTTATCACTTATGTTGGGAATTTAGTGAATTTCACTTAAGTAGCTTTATCAGTTACTTCTGGTAGCATCAAATGCATGCATAAATCACAACAAAGAATTGGATGCTTTAATTTATAGTTAAAGCTTATTTGATTGGAAGGACCTTTGATTCACATGGTGCACTTTCTTTTTCTAGCTCTAATAGAATAAGATTGAGTCACTTAAGTATGAGATTCTTGTAATATCGTGTGAAAATTGGTATTGAGGTGTCTTGGTTTGCTCTTCCCATCGTTTCCACCTTTTCATCTATGTTGAGTTACAAATGGCAATTTCAAAAAGTAATGGGGAGATGTATTGAAACAGCTATAAGAATTGGTAAAAGAATATAGTATTAGAATTTGTTTTTACCTTTAATCTAGCTAAAGCCAGAGTGAGTATGCAGTAAACAACATGAAAAATAGCCAGCACAAAGATAAATATATGGAGTTGAGGAATAGCCTCTGATGAGACAAAAGGGACTTTACCCTGCACATTTTATGTTATTGCAGAAGATTCACTTGAGGAAATCTGTTTGATGAGGACACACGGTTTCAAGTATCTTTAAAAAAATAGTTTTCCTATTGCTAAATGCTTAAATTCAATGTTGTCGAAAGCATTTCGAATATGGCAATATGCTCAGCATAGCAAGCTGCATCACTAGTGCATGTTGCATCAATACTGAAGGCTGAATGAGTTGTACACTAGATACTAGCGCATGTTACTCTGGTAATAGGTGATTATTGTTGTAAAGTTAGGTTTGAGTGATTGTTGGAAGTGACATAATTTTATTTCACTCTTGACTTCACTTGACACATGCAGAGGGACTGGACTGATAGGTCATCACATGACCTTTCACAATGAGCATTTGGGTTCCTAAGGATTATGGTTTCAGTGCCTAGCCTCTACTTGTAATCTTCATCAACCATAGAGAGTTTTCTCTGTTTAGTATACTTGGAAGTGGGCCTACTGTTCACTTTAAGTTGAACTGTGTTAAAGTATGCCTATTTATCTTCTCCTTGTTCTGGAGAGAATGTCTCATATAATAACATTTACGTTGAGGTGAAGTTTTAGCGGTTACGAGGAAAACCTCCTTATACATCATAAACATAAATCAATTTTCTTGAGTTATATATATAAAATAAGGAACCATTCAAAAAGTAAGAGTAGAGATTCTGATGTGTTATGCCATGTTTGATTGCGTGATCATATTTTTAGTTCAGTATAATTGTTCTGACTATGATTTCGGACTAATGAATTTTTTTTTCCAGAGTTCTTGAAAGCAAAGTGTTTGATGAACTGTGAAGTTTCATTGATTCAGCACAAGTACGAGCAGCTTCAGCAGACATTAGATGATCCCATGAATCAAGTTTCTCAGTGAGTCAAATCCTTTGTCCAGTTATTGTTTTAGTTTTACATGAATGTTGGGACAAAAGTCTTTATGCCCCAAGAGAAATTTATTTTTATTTATCTCAGGACTACAGCATATTTAGATAAATAGGATTAGGACATATATACACTTTTAATTCCTCCAAGTTTTTGTCTTTTGATACAATTAATGGAAAATGTCTCCAACCATGGTGTCATTTAACTTCAATAATAGTAATGTTATAAAACATGTCTCTCGACTTCCACTCTCAATCCGTCCTGCCAATTTTAAATTTGGCGCTGAAATTGAGATGAAAGAGGAACAAAGCTACTGGAAGTAATAGTTAACACCTTATAATATTGATATTTTCTCTTTTTCAGAGTCTTTGAAAAGTCATTGCAGTATGTGAAGCGGTTCAACTGTTATAAGAATCCCGATGCTGTTAGACAAGTACGAGAGTATCCTTAAAAACTGTGTGTTGATTGTTTTGAATAATTGATTTGTAGTTTATTCCTTTCCATACATAAATTTGCAAAAAAATTATGTTGGTGTCATGTTTTTCATGCTAATGATTGAGCTAATTTTCTCATCTTGGTTCTTGCTTTGATTCAAATTTTCAACACGTTATTATTTATTTTTAAATGAAAATGCGATAGGCATTTGATTAGTCAAGGCCTCAAGGGACTCTTGAATCTCTGTTGGTCCATCTAAGAGAATTGGTCTATGTTAAGTCCTTTTTTCTTGGAAGAGAATAGTAACAAACTTGAAGTTTTAAAGTCTTGCATCAGAATTGTGATCTTAACTGACATACAGAATTCTTGCTAGATACCAATTGGCTGAGTTTGAGGTAATATGCCTATTTCCTTTTATGAATTATATTTAGAAAGTAAATTTTATCCTTTTATTTGGTAAAGAGTGGATTCTCATTTATCTTATTACAGTATATGAATCTCTTCTATAAATGTATTTGTTTCAGTTGTGTGTCCTTGGCAATCTTTCTCCCTTCTCACATCCTCAAGGAAATACTTCCCCGGAAAGCGAACCTTGAATAGATCCCAAATAACCTCTTGGTTTTCCACTTCAAAGCCTCTCCGTTGCAGCTCCCACCAATGCTCAGCTTCACTAGTCAACACATATTCAGCCAATCGAACCCGGTGATCAGCAGGTGGTTGCAAATAGCGAATAATCTTTTCTATTTCTTGGAGCCATCTTTGAGCCCCGTCTGGATTGTAACCTCCTTCGAACCTTGGCAGCTTGCTCTTCCTGGATCGCGCCAACCAATCGATCTCAATAGGAGCCGGTGGTGGAGGATTCAAGACTGCTGCTGCTATACTCTCAGCCTGGTTTAGGTTCATCTGAACCTGATTCTCGAGAATGGCTGCCATACGATCCGCATCCGCACGCCACCACGACATAATGACTAAGTCCCAAGGAACGAACGGGTTATCGCATATACAATGAAATAACCATTCAGCGAAATGTAAATACATGTATATGAACTTAAATTATTCAATATACACTTGACACTGACTATTGGTTACTCGCTTAGTGAGCAAACCACTGGGGATGTGAGTCCACACTCCAAAGGCCGAGGGAAACTGCTCCGATATCATAAATGTAACACCCTATCTTAATTATACACTAATTACCCCGAATAGATTTCGTGACTTGAAATTTTCTTTCTAAAAATTCTTAGTTAATTATATTACTTATGAAAATCTTTGTAAAATTGGACGGAGTTTAATTTGTTTTAGGGACATTCCCAAAACACTAGTTTTCCCTGTAAACCTGTGTGATCACTTTTATAAAATCAGCAGTAAGCCAGCAGGGCCAAATGTATCAATAAGTATTAATAACATCATTTTACAAAATATTTACAAGTTGTTGGAATGGTTTGATTCTTTCCAAAAAAAATATTGTACATACATAAAAGACCCAAACAAAACCCATGACCAGCACATGGTCACCCAGCTAACTAATTACACTCCATGATGTGGAGTGTACTCCTGCTCGGCCATGACTCGTATAAACTCCTTCTGTACCTGTAATAAAAATAGCAAGAAGGGTAGCATTACATAAAACATAGGAAATAGCTTCTAAGAAGTCATAGCAATAAACTAAGCCTAACCTTATTATTAACACACAGCAAACATAGTCAATTTCATACATTCAATCTCATTTACTTCTCTTTTAACTCTTACTTTTCTTATTTAGATTCCAACATTTAAATTTCTTTACTCTTTCTCTTTATTCTTACATTTTTTTTTTCAATCTTAATTCTCTTTTCATTTTATCTCATTCTTTACATTTCTTTTCTTCTTTCACTTTTTATTAGCTATCCCCAGAGTCCAACAGACCATCTGGGTTGCTGCTCATTTTCTTACTTATCCCCCGGAGTCCAACAGACCATTTGGGTTGTGTTTGGTTATCCCCAGAGTCCAACAGATCGTCCGGGTTGAGTTAAATTATTCCCGGAGTCCTATAGACCGTCCGGGTTGCTGCTCATTTTCTTAGTTATCCCCTAGAGTCCAACAGACCGTTTGGGTTGCGCTAATGATCCCCAGAGTCCAATAGACCGTCTGGGTTGCGCTTCGACAGAGTCCAACAGACTGTCCACCAAATTCATTCTTTCTTTTGTCAATTATACCCAGAGTCCAACAGACCGTCTGGGTTCGTTTTTCGATAGAGTCCAACAGACCGTCTGCCGATCTTATTCTTTCTTTTCTCTTTAAGTCTTTTCTTTCTTATTCTTTTTCTCTCTTTTAATTTCTTAGTTCTCATTCTTTCTTTCTTTATTACTTATCCTTAATCTTCTCTAATATCTATTAATTGCTCTCTTCCCTCTTTCCTTTCATTATTAACTTATTATCATCTTCTGATTATCACTTAAGAATTAACAAACAAATCTAACATTCCCAACACACCCACATTCACAAACATTTCCCTAATATAAATTCTTACATCCTCTTTTATCTTCTTAATTAATTATTTGGCTCCTATTCTTGTTTGCCTCTCATTATCAATTCCTCATACATTCATTACATTCACAAACACTTTCTTTTATTAATTGCTCATCTTATCATCTAAGATTACCTAACTAGCTCTAAGTCTTTTCACACATTCATTCACTGCAAGTGCAAACATCCCAATTTATCCCCTTAATTCATGATACTCATTAACTTACTATATGTAACATCCTGAAAATTAACGTTAAATATAATAAATTTAGATAAAATTATATGTGTATATAGTATATATAAATTTTTTTTAAGGGTAGGATTAAGCCGTAGAGGTTTTATAAGGGTAGTAGAGTAGCAAGAAGCTTAGGCCGACCTAGTCTGTAGATGTAGGACCTCGGACCGATCCCGGCCGAGCTAAATAGGGTCAACCATGAAATCTAGGGTCAGTTCGAATTAGCCGACCCCAACGCACCTCACACTCCTATCCGAGAAGGAAGCTCGGACTATTGCTGTTCCTAAATGCCGAGCTGATGTATCCTAGCCGATGTACCCGAGCCGACATACCCTAGCCGACACGTCCTAGCTCCTCCGTGCGAGCTCATGTTGAGCTGTAGCCCTTTGGGATTCGTACCATCCGTACACTGTCCTTGCCATGCACTTTATGTCACTATCATTGCTTTATGTCCCTTTCAAGTACTATTCATGGCTTCCTTTGGAAGCCAATGAATCCTGTCACACATTCTAGCATCCCCAAGAAGCCAATGAATCCTAGCCACACAAATGTTTTCCCTAAATGAATAAAAGAAAACCCAAACACCACATAACACACTTTTCATCCTCACTTCCTCTTTCTCCTTCGTTTCTCTCTCTCTCATTTTCTCTCTAAAGCTCCAACACACACAACTCTCATACTTCCTCTTCTCCTTCACGAAGATCCCTCTTCCTTACTCACCTCTTCTTCTCCTCCACCAAGTGGTACCAACCGGAGACCCCCCCTTCTTGCTGTTCTTCTTCCCGTCTCAGATCTTCCCTGGGCCGGCGTGGTGTTGTGGTGGCAGCAAAAGAGCTGGACCGTGGTGGTGTGGTGGTGGCAGCAAGGAGGACACGGATTCAAGGGTGTGAAGCCCCAAGATCAAGCATCAAGGAAATCAATCTCAAACTCTCAACTCTTATCTCTCACGGTTTGAGGTAAGGAGTGAGTATTACCTCTACTTGAGTTTGGGTTTCTAGGGTGTTCATAAAGGGTAAAAAGAGTGGGTGTTAGATTAGGGAATGGATATAGGTTAACATGAGAAAGGAAAGGTAAGAAGGGTAAAGGGAACTAATAAATGAACTAGAAACATGAGTGTTAGGTGAATATGGAATATTGTTTTATGCTATATGTTGGTATTTACATGATGGATTGATTGAATGCTTTTATTCTTATTGTTGTTGATGTATAAGTGTTATGAACTTTGTTGTATAAATGTTTACCAGCTTTGATATTTGTTAATTACTTCTGTGGCCGAACTGGGCCGAGCTGAGAGAGGTTGAGAACGGGTATGAGGAAATGGTATATATGGAAAGAAGGAGAGATAGAGTAATAAGTCAGGTAATGAGAAAAGATAATGGAATAGGGGAATGGGTAAAGGGTTGAGCCGAGAGAGGCCGAGCTAAATAAATGGTTAAAGAGACTAAGAGGTTGAGCCGAGATAGGCCGAACTAAAATGGTTAAAGGGATAAGAGGAATAAAAGAGAAATGGCTGTGTGATCGGGTCATAGCAGACGCGTACCGGGTGCGTGCATTGATCGCGTCAGACGCATACTTGGTATGCGCAGCTGTAAGACGGGTACTGGGTACTCGCAGTTATGATTCACACAGGGTTCCGAGAACGGAATCGGTGGGATGTGTTCCTGGTCATAGCAGACGCGTACTGGGTGCGTGCATTGATCGCGTAAGTCGCCGAGATGCGCCGCTGTAAGACGAGTACTGAGTGCTCGCAGTTATGGACACTCCTTACTTCATAGAATGATCGGCGGTAGTGCTCCTGGTCATAGAAGACGCGTACTGGGTGCGTGCATTGATCGCGTCAGACGCATACCAGGTATGTGCAGCTGTAAGACGGGTACTGGGTACTCGCAGTTATGGATGACACTCCGATATCCGACCTTAAATGGTGTAAGACATGCACTGGGTGTATGCATCCGAGAAGAGTAAAAGATTGTAAACTATGTGAAAATGGAATACTGAGTAATGAGTCTGAGGTAGAGGGGTGGTTACCGAGGTAAGAGGATAGTGGCCGAGATGCCGGGTGTAAGATTTAAGGAAAGAGTATAAGGGGAATCGGTAGGATACGCCGAGGTATAACTAATAGGTAATGGATAAACTAGGTTATGATGTGAGCCGAGCTAAATAATATTTACATGATGTGAACCGAGCTAAATGATGATGTATGCATGAGGTTTGATTACTTGTTACTATTTGTTAATTGTCTTCCTGTGTTTGGCTTGGTAGTTCGGTATGGCATTTTAGAAACTACTTATTTAAGCACTGTGTAATGCTCACCTCCTTACCATTTTTCAGGTACTGAACCCGAGCAGACGCAGTCCCCGGCCGAGCAGGATCACTCTCCCTCACAGGGAGAGTAAGTTAATTAGAGTAGGAGAATTTGTCGGGTCTCGGCCAGTTGGGCCCAGCTAAAACACACTTTTGTATATCTTGACTTCGGTTTGCCCTGTTGGGCCGAGCTAAAAACAATGTTTTGTATTTTGATTGGCCGAACTGAATGTACCTAAACTAATACTTTATGCATTTGATGCATTTATGTCTTCCGCTTTATTAACTCTGATGTTTTTATTAATGAAAGGAAATATTATTTTGGCAAATATCATATTCAGTTTTAAAAATAAATTTTTAAATCCTAATCTTGGGGTAATTAAGGGTAATTATTATATAGGGTGTTACATTTTTGGTATCAGAGCAGTTTCTCCTCGGCCTATTGGAGTTGCAAGGGACTCCAGTGGTTACTCACCAAGAGAGTGACCAATAAGTAAAGTCTAGAAGTCTAAGTTAGACAATATATCTCATAGGTATATATGTTTATATATATATATATATTTACTTGATTATTCGAAAGTTAATTGGCTTTCTCTCCATGACCGAGTAGCATGGCTGGGAGACGAGCTGATAACGACCGAATTGCTGCTGTGTTGGAAACTCTGGTTCAACTACAGCAGAACCAAGCGCAGGCTCAGCAGAATCAGGCTGAGAACCTCGCTCAAAACATCACCGCAGCCACAGCTGCTGCAGCTGCAGCCACAGCTGCTGCAGCTGCAGCCCTTCAGCCTCAACCTCCGGCTCCGGTCGAGATTGACTGGATGAGCCGATTTAGGAAGAATGAACCACCTCGGTTTGAAGGGGGTTACAATCCTGATGGGGCTCAGAGATGGATCCAAGATGTTGAAAAGATCTTCCGATCTCTGCAACCGCCCTATGAGTACAGGGTGAGGTTGGCCGAGTTTGTGCTGGCTAGTGAAGCCGAGCACTGGTGGGATCAGCAGAGCTGTGGACTGGAAGCGGCTAATGAGGCCATTACTTGGGAGTTGTTCCGAGCTCGATTCCTCGGAAAGTATTTTCCCGAGGATGTCAGGAGAGAGAAGGAGCTCGCTTTTCTCAAGCTAGAGCAGAGGAACTTGAGTGTCAGAGAATATGCCGCTCAGTTAAGGATTTGATCTATTATTCTGGAAGCTACCGAGATGCTGATGAGCGTACCAAGTGCATCAAGTTTGAATCTGGTCTCCATGATGATATTCGGCTCGCATTCGAGTATCAGAACGTGGTCAATCTCTCGCAATTGGTAAACATGGCTAGCACTTATGAGAAGGGGCTCAAAAGGAAAGCTGATGGAAAGAGGAGAAGGTCGGCACAGAAAGGAGTGGGTCCGATCAGAGGAAAAGGAGATGTCCAGAGATCTGCTCCCTATGTGAATCCGAACTCCAGAACGTCAACAGCTCCGAGGAGCGGTGGTCAGATGGTGGTTGTTGCTGGCCCCTATCCGATATGTCAGCACTGCGGGAGGCAGCACAGGGGAGAATGCTGGAGTTTGGATCCGACCAGAGTAAGAGGATCCTGTTTCTGATGTGGCAAGCCTGGTCATTTTGCAGCTCGGTGTACCGAGAATATTGTGAAGGAAGAGGTCAATGTGACCAAGGCTCAACAGACCGGTGTTAACCAACCAATGCAGAGAGGCAAAGTTTACACTATGGATGGTGAAGAAGTGACCGATGCTGACGAGCTGATCCGAGGTACTTGTCAAGTAAACAGTATTCCATGTGCTATGCTATTTGATTGTGGAACCACACATTCTTTCATTTCCCTTGACTGTATGAACAGACTAAAACTATCCCCAATAGAAATGCCTTACAAACTGTCCATTTCTACCCCAACCAATTCTTCTGTAATCACTTCTAAAATGTGTCTAGAGTGTCCTATCCGAGTATTAGGCAGAGAGTTTAAAGTCAATTTGATTTGCCTACCCCTAACCAAGCTAGATATTATCCTCGGCATGGACTGGATGTCTCAACATCATGTCTTGCTCGATTGCCGAGGAAAGACCGTAATCATTAGTGGCCCTTTTGTTGCGAAGTTAGAGACCACAGAGGAGCCGACCTTAGACCAAATTCCCGTAGTCAGAGAATTCCCAGAGGTTTTCTCGGACGAGATGCCTGGCTTACCGCCGAGAAGAGAAGTAGAGTTCAGTATAGACCTCATTCCGGGAACTGGCCCGATCTCAATTGCTCCGTACCGAATGGCACCTCCCGAGTTAGAAGAGCTCAAGAAACAGTTAGAAGAACTTTTGGCCAAGAAGTTAATCCGACCAAGCGTATCCCCTTGGGGAGCTCCGATCCTGTTCATTAAAAAGAAAGATGGTAGCCTCAGAATGTGTACTGATTATCGGAAACTCAACGCGGTAACAGTGAAGAACAAATATCCCCTCCCTCGGATTGACGACTTATTGGACCAACTCAAGGGAGCGTCGGTGTTCTCAAAGATAGACCTCTGATCTGGATACCACCAGATCCGAGTCCGAGAAGAAGACATTCCGAAGACAGCCTTCAGGACGAGGTATGGGCATTTTGAGTATGTGGTTATGCCCTTCGGACTTACCAACGCCCGTGCCATCTTCATGGACTACATGAATAGAATCTTCCGACCCTATCTGGACTCGTTTGCTATAGTCTTCATCGACGACATCCTCATCTACTCCAAAGTCCGAGTGAGCACGAGCAGCACTTGAGGATGATGTTACAGGTCTTGAAGGACAAGGAACTCTACGCTAAGCTCTCTAAGTGCAGTTTTTGGCTCAAAAGGTTCATTTCCTCGGCCATGTGATATCCGAGCAAGACGTGGCGGTTGATCCCTCTAAGGTGGAAGCTGTGCTTAAGTGGGAGAGACCCAACTCGGCGACCGAGATCAGGAGTTTCCTCGGTCTTGCAGGGTACTACAGGAGATTCATTGAAGGATTTTCTAAGCTGGCCCTACCGTCGACTTCGTTAACCAGGAAGAATACACCTTATCAGTGGTCCGAGGTGTGCGAACAGAGCTTCTTAGAGCTAAAGAAAAGGTTGACGAGCTCGCCCGTGTTGATTCTACCTGATCCGACCAAAGCTTTTGACGTGTTTTGTGACGCCTCGAAGCAGGGTCTCGGTTGTGTGTTGATGCAACAGGGAAAAGTGGGGGCTTATGCCTCTCGGCAACTTCGGCAACACGAGCAGAATTACCCCACTCATGATCTTGAATTGGCAGCCGTGGTGTTCACCCTTAAGATTTGGAGACACTACCTGTATGGCACGAAGTTTGAAGTGTTCAGTGACCACAAGAGTCTCGGCTACCTGTTCGACCATAAGGAGCTGAACATGAGGCAGCGCAGATGGGTAGAATTCTTGAAAGATTACCATTTCAACTTGCACTATCACCCTGGAAAAGCTAACGTGGTGGCCGACGCACTGAGCAGGAAGAGTCTTCATTTGAGCAACATGATGGTTCGAGAGATGCAGTTGATGCAGGAGTTCAGTGATCTCAACCTCGGCATACAGAAGAAGGAAAACAGTGTTGTATTGGAAATGCTGCAAGTAACCAATGATTTTGTGGGTTTCATCAAGGAAAGACAGGCTGCCGACCTAGAACTCCAGAAGCTACTAGAAAGAGCCGGAGACAGGGATGAGCCCGACTTCACTAAAGGACCTGATGGTCTCGTACGATTTCGAGGCCGAGTTTGCATCCCCATGGACTTTGAAGTCCGAAGAGAGTTAATGGAAGAAGCCCACAAGACGAAGATGAGTCTTCATCCGGAAGCCACAAAGATGTACCAGGATCTGAAGAGGTTATTTTGGTGGCCGAAGTTGAAGACCGATGTGGCTGATTATGTGTCTCGGTGTTTGACATGCCAAAAAGCTATGATAGAGCATCAGAAACCAGGAGGATTACTCAAATCCTTGGAGATTCCACAATGCAAGTGGGACAGCATTTCGATGGACTTTGTGTCGGGTCTACCAAGGACGAGATCAGGACAGGAAGCCATTTGGGTTGTGGTGGACCGACTTACAAAGTGTGCCCATTTCCTGCCTATCAGCATGAAGTACAGCTTGGAGAAGTTGACGTAACTATACATAAAGGACATTGTTAGACTTCATGGTGTTCCAAGCAGCATAGTGTCGGACCGTGATCCCCGCTTTTTGTCTCGGTTCTGGCAGAGTTTGCAAGAAGCCATGGGTAAAAAATTGAGGTTTAGCACAGCTTATCATCCCCAAACCGATGGACAATCCGAGCGCACCATTCAGACCCTTGAGGACTTGTTGAGGACATGCGTGCTCGAACAGTCGGAAAGCTGGGAAGCACTTTTGCCATTGGTCGAATTCACCTACAACAACAGTTTCCATTCAAGTATCGGAATGGCTCCTTTCGAAGCATTGTATGGTCAGAAATGTCGGACGCCGCTATGCTGGTTCCAGATAGGAGAAAACTTGTTAATTGGTCCCGACATTGTTCATGAGACGACCGAGAAGATCCGAATGATACAAGGAAAGATGAAAGAAGCTCAGGATCGACAGAAGAGCTATGCCAACAAGAGAAGGAAACCCTTGAACTTCATTGAGGGAGATCATGTATTCCTTCGGGTATCCCCTGTAACGGGTATCGGCCGAGCAATCAAATCAAAGAAGTTGACCCCTAGGTTTGTCGGACCATACCAAATATTGCAGAAGGTCGGACCAGTAGCTTACAGAATTGCTCTACCTCCGCACTTGTCTAAGCTCCATGATGTGTTCCATGTCTCTCAACTTCGGAGGTACATTAATGACCCCTCACATGTGATAACAGTGGACGAGCTGCCGCTAAGAGATAACCTGACCTTCGAAGTCCTACCAGTCCGAGTTGAAGACAAGAAGGTCAGACGACTCAGAGGAAAGGAAATCTCGTTGGTCAAAGTCGTCTGGAATCGAAAAGATGTGCAGTAAGCTACTTTGGAACTCAAGGACAAGATGAAGCAGTCATATCCGCAACTGTTCAGTGCCGACTAAATTTCGAGGACGAAATTCCTGTAAGTGGGAGAGGAATGTAACATCCTGAAAATTAACGTTAAATATAATAAATTTAGATATAATTATATGTGTATATAGTATATATAAATATTTGTTTAAGGGTAAGATTAAGCCGTAGAGGTTTTATAAGGGTAGTAGAGTAGCAAGAATCTTAGGCCGACCTAGTCTGTAGATGTAGGACCTCGGACCGATCCCGGCCGAGCTAAATAGGGTCAACCATGAAATCTAGGGTCAGTTCGGATTAGCCGACCCCAACGCACCTCACACTCCTATCCGAGAAGGAAGATCGGACTATTGCTGTTCCTAAATGCCGAGCTGATGTATCCTAGCCGATGTACCCGAGCCGACATACCCTAGCCGACACGTCCTAGCTCCTCCGTGCCAGCTCATGTTGAGCTGTAGCCCTTTGGGATTCGTACCATCCGTACACTGTCCTTGCCATTCACTTTATGTCACTATCATTGCTTTATGTCCCTTTCAAGTACTATTCATGGCTTCCTTTGGAAGCCAATGAATCCTGTCCACACATTCTAGCTTCCCCAAGAAGCCAATGAATCCTAGCCATACAAATGTTTTCCCTAAATGAATAAAAGAAAACCCAAACACCACATAACACACTTTTCATCCTCACATCCTCTTTCTCCTTCGTTTCTCTCTCTCATTTTCTCTCTAAAGCTCCAACACACACAACTCTCATACTTCCTCTTCTCCTTCACGAAGATCCCTCTTCCTTACGCACCTCTTCTTCTCCTCCACCATGTGGTACCAACCGGAGACCCCCCTTCCTGCCGTTCTTCTTCCCGTCTCAGATCTTCCCTGGGCCAGCGTGGTGTTGTGGTGGCAGCAAAAGAGCTGGACCGTGGTGGTGTGGTGGTGGCAGCAAGGAGGACACGGATTCAAGGGTGTGAAGCCCCAACATCAAGCATCAAGGAAACCATTCTCAAACTCTCAACTCTTATCTCTCACGGTTTGAGGTAAGGAGTGAGTATTACCTCTACTTGAGTTTGGGTTTCTAGGGTGTTCATAAAGGGTACTAAGAGTGGGTGTTAGATTAGGGAATGGATATAGGTTAACATGAGAAAGGAAAGTTAAGAAGGGTAAAGGGAACTAATTAATGAACTAGAAACATGAGTGTTAGGTGAATATGGAATATTGTTTTATGCTATATGTTGGTATTTACATGATGGATTGATTGAATGCTTTTATTCTTATTGTTGTTGGTGTATAAGTGTTATGAACTTTGTTGTATAAATGTTTACGAGCTTAGATATTTGTTAATTACATCTGTGGCCGAACTGGGCCGAGCTGAGAGAGATTGAGAACGAGTATGAGGAAATGGTATATATGGAAAGAAGGAGAGATAGAGTAATAAGTCAGGTAATGAGAAAAGATAATGGAAAAGGGGAATGGGTAAAGGGTTGAGCCGAGAGAGGCCGAGCTAAATAAATGGTTAAAGAGACTAAGAGGTTGAGCCGAGATAGGCCGAACTAAAATGGTTAAAGGGATAAGAGGAATAAAAGAGAAATGGCTGTGTGATCGGGTCATAGCAGACGTGTACCGAGTGCGTGCATTGATCGCGTCAGACGCATACTGGGTATGCGCAGCTGTAAGACGGGTACTGGGTACTCGCAATTATGATTCACACATGGTTCCGAGAACGGAATCGGTGGGATGTGTTCCTGGTCATAGCAGACGCGTACTGGGTGCGTGCATTGATCGCGTAAGTCGCCTAGATGCGCCGCTGTAAGACGAGTACTGGGTGCTCGCAGTTATGGACACTCCTTACTCCATAGAATGATCGGCGGTAGTGCTCCTGGTAATAGAAGACGCGTACTGGGTGCGTGCATTGATCGCGTCAGACGCATACACTAACATCCTACCTTTTTGCATGAAGGGTGACATTCTCGCACGAAGCATATCGAGATTCGACACCATTTTATTCGTGATCATATTCAGAAGGGTGATTGCATTATAGAGTATGTTGATACTTCGCGGAAGTTGGCTGATATCTTTACGAAACCGCTTCCAAAAGAAAATTTCTTTTTCATTCGTAGAGAAATTGGTCTAGCTTCTGCCTCTCACCTCTTTTGAATATGTGAATCTTATCTCTCATGTTATTATTGATGCATCTTCTTAGTGTTTCAGGGGGAGATTGCACATCTTTTTGATGATTACAAAAGGGGGAGAGATTCTGATATCTGATATATTGGCTAATTTTTGTTGGCTAATGCATTCAGGGGGAGATGAGATAATCCATTATTTTTTCCTGTATTTAATGATTCTAAGAAAGGTTTTATTATTATATATCTATTTCTGCTTGTATAACACTTGTGATGCAGATAATAAAGAGCATATCAGAATGGTTGTTTGTCATCATCAAAAAGGGGGAGTGTTGGAAGTCAAGCTGGTTGGAAGGCATGCTTCAAACTCTCTATGGACTTCAAAGGAATTCATTTATATGTTTTGATGATAACAAGCCAACTCAAGTTCAAGCTCACAAGTGCAAGCCAAGTCTCAAGATTGAAGACTCAAGCAAGCATAGAATAGAAACCTTCTCTTTAGATCAAAATGTAAGGTAATGGAGTTTTTGTTTCTTTAAGTAGTTACAAAGCCAATAAGTTTTTCATTTTTAGAGAAGAAGGAAAAACGTGTTTTTGCATGAAAAATGTGTTTTCTGCATTTAACCTTAGTAAAATAATTGATGTTACAAAACTCTGTATATTTGTATGTGTGCAAGAGGGAGTAATCGATTATTTGCTAAAGTAATCGATTAACTTTGTTGCATCATATAAAAATCAGAGAGGTTGTAATCGATTAAGTGATTTTTGTTAATCAGTTACTTTCTTATGGAAGTAATCGATTACATTGGTCAAGTAATCGATTATAATTGTTGCATCAAATATTTTCCAGAGGCTTTGTAATCGATTAGAAGTCTGGTAGTAATCGATTATATGATGTTGCATCATATGCAAAACAGAGGCTTAGTAATCGATTAACTTATGAGTGTAATCGATTATTATAGTTGCATCACATAATGAACAGGAGTGATGTAATCGATTAACTATTCTTAGCCTAATCGATTACATGTTTTTCAAATGTTTTAAGAATTTCTATTTTTGTAGAAGTAATCGATTATTGCTTCTATGTAATCGATTATTTCTTGATTTATTGAAAAACGAGTCAGAATCATTTTTATTATTTCCTGATTTGTTTTTATATAAAAGATTCTGATATATTTTATAAAATTCGAAAATGATTTTAAATTTGAATTATTTCCTTTTTGGTTTTAAGAATCAAATCTTTATTTTATTTCGAAAATCATTTTGATTTTATTTTGATTTTAAAACTTATTTCAAATCTTTATTATTCTATTTTGATTTGTTTTACTTAATTCAAAATCATTGTTGATTCAAATTGTTTTTCTTTTTAAATCAATCTCTCCAACATTTTTCACGATCAGTTTGTTTTTCATTCATTCTTTTTGCTCTGCACGTTTTCTCTCTTCTTCTTCTCAAGTCTTCTACTTTTCATCGTTCATACTTTTTGAAGAACAAATCCTTATTGGCTGAGTAACATCTAGAGAAACACTACTTCACTATCATAGAGCATATTGTTGTATCTGTGTTTTAAGAACACACAAATCTATTGTAATCACAATCATATTCGTTCTAAACCTTAGTGGTTAGGGAGAGAATCCCTTAGTGGACATTTGATACGTCGTAGGGCGAGGAACCCTGCTGTGTGATTGAGGCCCTTAGCGAACGGAGGTTCCTAGTAGTGTGCGGGGTGCTCTTGGTTGTAATAGGGTGCGGCTCTATTGCTTGGTTATAAGAACTCTCAGGCGGGTCGCTTGGGGACTGGACTAGGCCTTTCGACGGGAAGGCTGAACCAGTATAAAATTCACCGGTGCAAGCTTTTCTAACCCTTATCTTTTACTTTCCGCATATTTACTTTATTTACGTTTCCGCGCTACTCGATTATATTTTCTATCGTTTTCGCGATCCATTACGAACGTTTAATCTCTCCGTCTCAAAACAATTTTTAATTTGGTACGAATTTTTCAATACATAATAAAACTCGATTCACCCCCCCTCTCGAGATTTTGAGACCAAAACCAACAGCAGGTGCATCAAAATCCTAGTGGTGCAAGGAATAAGGGAAGAAAAGTAAAAGGGAAACAAGTAAAAAGGGGAGAAATTGAAAAGGGAAAAGAATGGAATCCTAATTAAATAATGAGATGGAAAATGGAAATGAGACTTGGATACAGTTGAATGTGAATATGGTTTATGATTGTGATGAAAGTGCATTATGTGAATTATCCGTTATCTGTGTTTGACTTAGTCAGTTGTTATGTCATATTAGAAACTGCTTTTCTGTTTCATGTGCAATCCTCACCTCCTTACTATTTTTACAGGTACTGAGATTGAGCTAGCATAGCCCCCGGCCGAGCAGGAGTGCTCTTCCTCACAGGGAGAGTAAGTCATAGATGTTTAGGCATGTGTCTAGCCCTGGACCCTTATGATTGATGTGGATGTCATGTTATTTTGGATACTTGTATAAGCTATAAAAGTTCATTTTTTGTGATGGGTCCAGGACCATTTCCTAATGGTTAGGAAATATATATTTTTGGGAACTTAAACAAAATTCCAAACTTGTATTTACTTTGAAACTTTCCGCTGTGATTAAATCTCTTATATGGATGTTTTATGATGTATAAGGATCATTTTGGCCCTGTTGGCTTTCTGCATAAATGTTTATGTTAATTTCTAACAGGTGAAAGGAAAACTACATTTTGGAATGTCCAATAAACAAAGTATAATCCGTCCAATTTTACGGATATTTTTATAAGTTAAAATGGTTTTAAAAAGAAATTTTTAGGTTCATAATTCTCTATTGGGTATTTAAGGGTAAATATAATTAGGGTTTTACACTCGACCATTTTTCTAAACTGAATGCTGTGTTTAGTTGATTACCAAGTGGCGACCGATGGATTGGAACGAACTTCTAAGGTTTGCAAAGTCTCGCATTCTCACGAATTTAGGTTCTTGTACTCAATAAAGAGTACGGATTCAATGGTTTAAGTATGTTGGTCTCAATGTGGAGACTTATGAAGTCGTTAAAGTTTGCTTTCCATAACAGTCAGAAACGATTCCTATAGAGTTTCCTCAACTCTTTCCAATGTCTTATGTTCGGCTATATTGTTTTTAAACAGACAAGATAGTCTAAGGCTCTTATTATCTAGTATGGTTTTTGCTTTACTTCCTGATTATGTGTAAAGAGTTCGGAAAAAGCACCTGTTGGGTTGGTTTCTTATTTTCTAAGGGATCTATCTCCCAGGAGAGTTCCTATTTCGATTGTTTCAATTTTGCTAACAAAGTTGCAATGACATCATCAGTTAATAGATGCAAAGATTGATGTGACCAATCCCAACCTCACGTCTATCAATAGCACATCATTGACGGATTTGCTGATAATATTGTCACTTAACAGATACAAGAATCGGAGTGATCAGCTCTAACCTTACATTCTATTAAACAACAACACAATCACAGGATTTGGTTAACTTTCAAATATACTATGCAACTTATCAACTTTTCTTAAGGCTTCTCATGATTTCCTAACAGCTGGACTAATTCTACGTGTTCTTTATCTTCCCCAATCCTTCGTTTGAAGGATCAAGGATCCTTATTCTTCTCCTGTTGCTAATAGTTTCATACTTTTCTCAGAATTTTATTCTAAGAACAATTATCGCGGAACAAAATCGTGCAAGTCCGCTTTCAGAAAGATACAAAGATGTTTGATTACCTAACATCATTCAGTTAGGCTCGCATATTGGTTTGGTCCGGAACTCTTGGCTAGATACCTAGAAGGGATGAGTTGCATACTCTATGTGAGATCCTTACTAAAAGACTCATGATGTTAGGGAACTAGGCTCACAAGTATCCTATCTTGGAATGTCCTAACCTCTTCATGTAGCCTAGAGAAAATTAAAAGAATATGTGTGATTTGGGTCTAATATATGATGTTTTTAGTATGATTTAGACTCCCTTTTACTATGGATTTAGCTTTTTTCTCTTGTAAATTTAGGACTTTTTGTATAGTTTTTAGGAAGTTAGGTAATTTAGAATCCTTTGAACGTTTTGATCTGTTTCGGGTATGTTTCAGGTACTTTCGGAGCTTAAATGAAGAAAATAAATATGGATCATGAAAGAGGATGAAAAGACCTTGAAAATGGCGCATGAGCGGAGCGCCCAGGCGTGAGGCCCTGGGTGCCCGGGCGCACAAACCACGAGAAAGTGACACTATTCGCTGTTTTGGCCATAACTTGAGCTACGCTTATCCAAATGAGGCGATCTTGGTATCATTTTAAAGCTAAGTAAAAGATCTACAACTTTTCTAAAAATAGCCTTGCTCAAAGAGAATTCTGATTTTAAAACTATTTTAATAATGATTCTGATTGTGATAGATTTATTTCGGAACCCTATTCTCCATACTATTATGCACAAAACATAAGTAATAGGAAAACTTCATTAGAAATAGCTTTAGAGAAATTAGAAGCTACAACTAAGAAACCAATTTTTGTAGATCCATCTCTTGTAGAGAAAGCTCCATGGGAAATATCTTTAGAGAAATGTGCTCAAAACACTAAAGAATTTATTGAAGAATTCAGAACCTATTACCCGATTCAAGGTTCCAATTCAAGGAACCTTGAATTCAAAGTTGAACACATTTCAAAGCCACTAGATGAAGAATCACAAGCATCACCAATAATTTTTGACTCTCTTCAAAGAGAGGAAAAAGTGGTGGTGATGGATGTGACCAATGATGAAACTCCTATGGAGGAGCAAATAGAGAAAAATGTGCATAATGAGTTTGACGAAAAGGATCGAAATAAAACTTTAGAAGGTGTGAATATGGTAGAAAAATTTGATCCACCCTTGCATGATGAATTTCTTGCACTTAAAAAGTTGGTTAAATCTATTTCAAGTTTGGATGACTCAAAATTTTTCCATTATATTCAACCTCTGTGTTTTCATGAAAAATCTAAAATTCAATCTAAATCATTATTGCACAATAGGGAACCTGAAAAGGTAGTTTTCCTAATTCATGGAATTAACACCTTCATGAATGGGAAAAGAAATAACTTGTTTGAGATGATGCATAGAGTAAGGAATGCACCTTATGACCCTGGAGGGATAGAGCTTATTTTTAAAACTTTCTTACTCCACCATCATCCAAAGTTTTTCCCATGGGATGTGGGAATAACTTATTATTGTTGCATCACATGGGACTTAACCTATACGATTTGGGATCCTGGTGGATTCTTTGTAATTATGTATTAGTGTAGGTTTTTATTTTTTTTAGTTAGTTAGTGAATAAAGAGTTTAGAGCTTTATTTATGTAACTACTAATGAGGTGCTTCTAGCACTATTTTTAGTTGTTCATGTGACACAGGTGAATAAGTTTGGGGGAGTCTCCTCCATGGTGCATCAAGAGAGAATGCTGTGCTACAAAGGGAAGTTTCTAACTCCTTGCTTTTATTTTTAATTTTTATTTTTAGTATAGGTTAGATTAGTTTGCTTAAGGACAAGCCAACCTCTAAGTTTGGGGGAGTGGACAAAATAAAAATTAATTTTTCAGACTTGAATTTTTCTCCCATATTTGGTGTTGGTTTGTGTCTTGGGTAGAAGTAGATGATTATTCTAGGCTTAGGGCTATTTTTCTTATTATATATGTAAATACTTGATTTAGGATGATGACTCATTGATTGCATGACACTGATTGGATTGAGTTTTAAGTTTTGTTGAGAACTGATTATTTTGATAAACTGTTTTGGAATAAGTTATTAGTGAACTGACTGTTTAGCCTGTGAGTTTTTGAGCCTATACACTTGACATGGGTATATGATTTCTATTGATTTTTTTTATTTAAACCCCTGTTTCTTTCATGAGTGTGTTCACTTTGATTTTGTGTTCTAGAACTTGACCGGTAACCATTTTGAGATTGATTATTGATTGCATGCATTAAGATGATTAAGGCACTTAGGATTGTGTTTTTCTGGCCTTCAACAGATTTTTGATGAACATTATCCCTTAGTGGCCCAGTTTGAGCCTATTGATATATGATTTCTTTGGTACCCTTTTCATAAATGTTATATATTTTTGGTATCCTTTGAAATGTGAATGGTGCAATTGGGAATATGTTGATTCAGAAAGTGTTGAGCTAAATATATTAATTGTGATCTCTATTTCTTTTCCAAAATTAAAAAAAAAGAGAAAAAAATATAATGAAAAAGAGAAGATAATAGAGAGAATGGGAATGAAAAAGAATGAAGATGAATTAAATATTGGAGTTGATATTTGTTATAAAACCAATGCTTCGTTCATATGTTAAAGGGATGTTGTTTGATTGCATATTTTTAGCCCTTTGTAATAATCCTCTGTTTCTTTTATCCCACCTTTCATCTTTGGCCATGGTCACGTTACAACCAAAATAAAGACCTTTTGATTTTTGCATGTATTCAATAATTTCAGTGGAGATTTGGGTCTATGGTCAAGCATATGGTAACACATTGTCATTAGATGAACTTGAGTGAATTGTTATAACCTTTAATACACATGAGAGATACACACAGTGAGGTTGAGAGTGTTCACTAGTTCCTGGTTCTTTGATAGTGTTTGATTTTAACCAGTTGTTGATTTAATTTATTGCTTGTGAAGAAAAGTGTACGAGTCATGAGTCTGGAGTCTTAGATGAGGTATTTGCATATTAATTTAGAAATTGGTTCTGTGTTTTAGAATTTTTATTTTACTTTTGCCTGGGACATGCAAAATACTAAGTTTGGGGGAGTGATTTGGGTCTAATCACTAGTACAAAATACATTTTACGGAACCGGTCTGGAAATTAAAATTAGTTTAAACCAAACTGGTTCATTTAAATGACCAGTCCGAAAATATTTTAATTGAGACCAGTCTGGAAGTATTTGGGTCTGGAAGTTGGTATTGGTTCATTCTAGAGTGGTTAATTTTGACAACCAGTATGAAAAATAGATTAATTGACTGCCCCGTGCATCGCACTGGTAAGGGTTCTACTTTAATTGGAAACCTCCCTGCGTTATTTTTCACTCTCCCTCCAAAGCATACCACCGTCCTTCTCCCTCCAAAGCACTTCTCCCTCACTCTCCCTCACTCCACCATGCTTCCACTGTCACACCCTCACTTTTAATTAGTTAAAAATTGGTTTTACTAAAATTTGTACTTGAAAAATTCGACGAGAATCCGACAGAGTTTCCTCTGTTTATCGGATCTCACAAAAATTTGCATCTTTTAAACCTGTCAGTCCAGAATATTACAAAACCTAAAATCATATTTAACTTCGGCTACCTCGCACTAATACCCTTTTCAAAATAACCTAAGTTTCTACGCTTCTAAAAAAAATTAAACCATAATAATTACACCAAATTAATTTAGGTTCTCTCGTGACTAAATTACACTCCACGGTGTGGAGTGTACTCCTGTTCGGCCATGACTTGTGTAAACTCTACTTCTGTACCTGTAAAAATATAGCAAGAAGGGTAGCATTACACAGAACTTAGGAAATAATTTCTAAGAAGTCATAATAATAAATTAAGCCTAACATTTTTATTTACATCGTAATAATCATAATCATTTTCAAGTATTTCACAACACAGACATGCATCATTCACAATCACAACATGTGACATTTCCTTCAAAATTATTTTCTTAACTTTCTTTTTCAGTTTTCTTAGTTTTTCTCATCTTTCCTCCTTCCTTTCTTCTTTTCTTTTCTTTCTTGTCTTTTCTTATCATGTATCATTAGGTATTTTTGCATGCACCTGTTAGGATGGTGTCTTCACCCAATAGGATTTCTTACCTTCACCCAGGATTTTCTTACCGTATACCATTAGCTAGTTAGGGTCTTTTCTTTGTTCTTTTCTTTCGTGCTTTCTTACACGTCTCATTATTTATTTTATCGATTTACCAAGCAACTATTGATCTCGCGCAAGTTCCAAACACCTAACGAGACTTTGGATCTATGGGATTTACTTACCTGAGTGAGGACTTCACCTATTGGGAATTCGAGTCTATTCCTTAAAATAGACTCTGTCCTAACAGGGCACCTAATGGGTATGGATACTCGACACGCGATTAATAGTTGCTGACTTTTGTTTAATTTATTTATTCCAATGACAATCCAGTCCAGTTTAATTCAAACATATTTGATTCACACTAACATGCAGCAGTCAAATTTTTACTCCATAATTAAATAACAACCGGATATCATCCAATAATCAATAAAAATAATCAAAACAATTAATCAATTCATAACCAATTTTAAGTTCACCAAAAATTAACCAAATAATCAATTAACCAATAATCAATAAAAATAACCAATAAAAATAATCAATTCATCAAAACATAAGCGTGTTTATTTTTTTAATTTAATAACAGACTTATTATCAACATTAACTACCCTATTGTTCATTATTGTAATTAATCTTTTCTACTCTTAGCCACCACTATAAACAACCTAGAAATCATGCCCTAAATTAAGGTAATACAATCCTCTTACCTGAAATCCTAGCACTAGAAACAATATCACGTTTGCGTCCGCGCCTTACTCGAAGGTCAAGGAGAACAATGGATCTAAACAGGGACACACGTTAAAACATATTATAACATTAAAAGTATACAGATTATAACATTAAAAGTATATATATATATATATATATATATATATCAACTAAATTCATTTTTGTCAAAATAATAACTATATATCATTATACAATAAAAATATATGACTTTTTCCTAAAACATTTCTTTATTTAAAAATATAGGGATAATAAAAATATTGATGGATCGTCAAATAAATTACATGGATGGATAGAGGGAGTTGAGAAGGTTATTTACCTAAAACGAATTTGAGATTGGACAGTTAGATCTTGAATTATTGGACTGGAAAGATGAGAAAACCTTAAAGTTTCCTCCACAGTCGCGCGCCCTCTGTTCTCTCTCACGCCTTCTGGCTTTCTATTTTTTTTTTTTTTTTCGTTTTGATTCCTGACGGGTTGGGGGGTTTGTTGGGTAGCTTAGGAAATATATATATGTAGGTATTTTGGGTAATAATTAAAAGTTTGACGATAATAAGAATAAAATATATTTAAGTAAAACAATATTGTACTTTTAATCATTCAAAACTTATTGAAAAATAATAAAGTTATCAGTCCCTCCGGATAGCTATTATGTAAGAAATATTATCGAAATTTAAAAGTAAATATATTTTCTCAATTCTGATATTAAACTTGATAAAATATAATATTTATAATTTTGAAATAGAAGATCATTATATATAACTTATACTGGTAATATATTAAACCAGTGCAGAAGCTAAAAATAAAAAACAGCCTCCGAACACTATGAGAATTTACAGGGACGCTCAAAATATTAAGTTGAACATATTTTTCTAAAGAAACTATTTATAAAAATGTCTCTAAGGCTTGCCACTTGAGCTCCCTGTCAAAATGTTAATTAAACTAAATAAAAGTACTACTTTATTTTTGGAAAACGTACGATAACAAATTTATACTTATTTTGACTAGAAAACATATTTCAATTAAAATGATGAAATCAAAATTTTATTACAACACTCAAATCTTGAAAACATCATAATATTAATTCAATTAATTACATTATTCTTAATTTTCTATTATTATATATTTCTAACTGTAACACCCTATCTTAATTATATTCTAATTACCCCGATTTATTTAGTGACTTGAAAATTTCCTTTTTATAACCATTTTAGCTTATAAAAATCTCTGTCAAATCGGACAGAGTTTCCTTTGTTTTATGGACATTCCTAAAATATGAGTTTGCCTTGAAAACCTGTAATAATATTTTCATATAATCAACAGTATGCCAGCAGGGCAAAATATAAATCAGTTCATTACATTCAACTACATCATTTCCAAAATAATAATGATCAAGTTATGAAATAGTTTAATCTCCCCAAAAGACAATACATAATATTTGTATACATCAAAAGCCAAAGTTAAATTCTCGGACCAACATAATATTACACCCCTAATTTTCACACTCCACGTTGTGGAGTGTGCCCCTGCTCGGCCACGACTAGTGCATGCTCCACTTCTGTACCTGTAAAAATATATCAAGAAGGGTAGCATTACACAGAACTTAGAAATATAGCTTCTACAAAAGCATAGTAACAAACCAAGGACCTACCCTAACCCATACTATCCAAATTATATACTCATTCACTTTCCTTTTATACAATTCAACCTTTCCTTATCCTATACATTACATACTTTCCCTATGCCTTTCTAATCTTTCCATTCCATTCCATTCTTTCGCGCACCTTTCGGTGGGTCTTATTACCATTTATTTGCACGCCACAAGGGTGGGTCCTAATCACATTTACACACACCATATAGGCGGATCCATAACATACCTAGTCACACTCCCTACGGGAGGATCCATAATCCACACTCCATTATGGAGGGTCTTAATATATTCACGCTCCGTTATGGAGGGTCCATTTATATACACGCTCTGTTATGGAGGGTCCATTTATATACACGCTCCGTTATGGAGGGTCCATTTATATACTTTCACACTCCACTTAGGGAGGGTCCATATGTTATTATACCTATTCTCACTTCCATTTGGAAGGGTCCTTCATATTTGTTATTACGGTCACGCTCCCTTTGGGAGGGTCGTTCATACATACGCCATCATCCATATCCTAAATTTACCATTTCACATTACCATATCCACACCTAAATAGGTGGGTCCTTCTCACATTATCAATACAGTTTCATTATTCAAATATTTCATTCACTACTAGTACAATCATTATATAATTTCCTTTCAATTTCATTAAAAGCTTTAGCACTCTTACCCAATTTTAGTCACAATTACTCTTTCCGTTATTAATTCACTTTCATACACATTTATCATTCGTGTTTCCCCCTTCTAAAACCATTCTATGTTCCAGAGTTTCCTAACATATTCATTTATCAATTACATTATTTATTTGGCACACAACCATCATTTTCCCCTAGCATACATTCATCGTTTTCATTTAGAATACACTTACTATATTTTCCATATTTATTTCTCATCAACCTCTTAAATTAAAACAAGCCTACTGCTAACTCTTCCCTTTTCTTTATCCACTTAAAATTCTATTATCTACCCCTATTTCTCTTTTATATTCTCCTTATAGGAAATTAACTTAAGTGGTCTCCTCACTCCATAATTTACCATTCACTTAATCAATAATTCTCTTTCTAACCATAACTATATACATATATATATATATACTCATTCTCATATACTTCAACTAATTTGCCTTTCTATTCTCTACTAATTACTTCATTTATTTCATTATCAACTACCCTAAAGTTTGGTACTCTACTCATCCTCTACCCCTAGCCATCACTACAACTAAAGAGAATCTATTTCCTAAGCTAAGGTAATACGAACCCTCTTACCTCAAATAATGGTGGAGAGAGAGAGAATGTTGATTACCAAGCCTTAGTGTAGAGAGAGAAAGAGAGCAAGCTTCAATGGAGGAAAGAGAATGAGCTATGGAACCCCGGAGACACAAATGGTTAGAATTGAGAGTGGGAAATTCGTGTATCATGAATAAAATAAGGAGAAAAGTGTGATGTCCTAGGGTGAGGATAACCTCTAAGGAGGGGAAATCTACCTTAGAGGGGACTCTGCCTAGGGTTTATGTGTGATGTTTGTTGGGAGTCCTCTAGTGGCCAAAGGGGAAGCCAAAGAGATACCCTAATCACTGGTGTGTGAGGGTGGCGATTAGGGTAAGAGGACGTACCTTTGCCCCATGTAGTACTGAGCTACTTATAGGGGGGATCTGGTTGCCCTAATGGGCCAACTTGGGGCCCAAGTAGGGCCAGCCTGTAATGAGCTAGGAGTGGTGCGCTGTCCTTCCGGATAAGGATGAGGTGAGCTGTCCTTCCAGATAAGGATGGGGTGAGCTGTCCTTGCGGATAAGGCTGGGGGACGTCATCATGTCCTTGGTGTCGGAATCTTTGGGGTGATGTCGGACCTGGGAAGACGTACGGAGATCGGACCTGAGCAGAGGCATGAGGTCGGCCTGTATCTGGCGCTTGTTCGGCCGTTGAGCCCTGAGCTCGGCCAAGCGTTCAGTGGGTCCCTTGTTAGGTCCTTGAGCTTTTAGCGGGGTTTATGGGGAGCTCGGCCTAGCCAGGTCCACCACATAAGCCCCCCAGCTCGGTCAATGCTCTTTGAGGCTTGCTCCAAGGTCGTGGTTTAGATATCTTCCCGAAGTCCATCATTTTACGGTCGAGTTTACCACATAAGCCCCCCAGCTCGGTCAAGGCTCTTTGGGGCTTGCTCCGAGGTTCCGGAGGGTTTCAGGACTTGGCCATCTGGTCAAGTGGAAGGGCTGGTTCCAGCTGTCTCCACCTTAACGTCAGAGTACACTTGACAGCTGCCCATTTATCTAGTACCGATGTGATACCTGATATGTGTCAGAAAGCTCTGTTTTCGAAGTGTCACTATCATTGTGACGTTATTCGAGATCCTCGAATCTTGTGGCCTGCGCCACGTGCCTCGATCCTAGGTGTTAGGCATTGAATAGGGTTTTATGTGGGCCAGGCCCATTATTCAAAACTGGAGGGAAAACCGCTTCTTTTCAGTTTTACCCAGAGTGTCCTTTTTTCCTCCTTCACCGTCCCCGTCTCTTCATTTGTCTCTCATTTACCATTATCTTCTTCGACTAGACAAGGCTCCCCTTCTTTTTTCACTTCTGCAGATCTCTCACTATACTCAAAGGTTCCTCCTATATTTCGTTTCTTCTTTGCTACTTCTAGACTTTGCTTGATCCCCTGTATTTCTTCCTTTTCTTTACGGAGGGGCGTGTCTTCCGCTGCTTGCGAGTTGCTTCTGCATTTGATTCGTTTCTTCACTCTGCAAGGTACTTACTTCGTCTCTTCCTCTTTTGAAATAATTGCTGTTTTGGTGCCTTCATAGGTTTCCTTTTCTGGTTTTTGTGCATAGTTTCTGATTTTGATCCTATATTTTGGTTTTTCCTCAAGGGGTAGGGTTAGGATTTCAGGATTTCATAGGTTTCTCACTTTCTAATTCTTAGGGATTTCAGGATTTCTTTTGGGGGTTTTAATTTCGCTGTTTTGTGGGTTTATTCACAGTGGGTTCAAGGTATAAACTAGGTTCAATATGAGTAATGAATGGCTTAGGAAATGGGCTGGGATGGTTCTTCTTTCGTCAAGCAATAGTGAGGAAGAGGACGGTTCCTCTTCTTCCTCCTGCTCGTCCACGGAGGTGGATGAGATGTTGCGGCGCAGGAGGGAGTTTGGGCGGAAGTACGAGCGGCGGGTTCTGGAGGTTGACCCCGTCGAAGTCGTCTACCCTCGGAACTCCGAAGAGAAACGAAAATGGATTAAGGAGTATGCTTGGGCTGAGTTTGTAGATGGCAGAGAGCGTGCCGATTACGAGAGGATGGAAAGGGAGAAATTGTTTGAACGGGGGGTACCTGTGGAAGAGGGGAGATGCTCGCCCCTCGGGACTACCTCGAGGGGGTTTTCGGGTGGTTTATTTTTCGCGACCCGGAGAACTAACTTCGAGATCCCCTGTCCTTCCACAGGTACTATGGCTCCTCTGAAGTGCATCGTCCGACCTGAACTGTACCCTGCTCCCTTTGATGCCGAATTATACACTTGGGTTGACGTGGAGCCCAAGGGAGTCCAATCCAGCTTAGTTTCAGATGACCAGCTCATGGCAGTGCGGGAGGTCGTGCTTCCCAGCTCGAGGGATGCTGGTGATAACTACAAAATTCTACCCTGCTCAGCCAATGACAGGATTTGTTCTCGGACTGACAATAGCTCTTTCTTCTTCTACGCCGACGTTATTCAAAATTTAGGGGTGAGCTTGCCTTTCACCGACATAGAGATTAGGGTATTGAACGAACTCGGCCTGGCTCCCTCTCAGCTCCATCCCAATACTTGGTCTTTTCTCCGAGCCTTTCAAAGATATTGTAACGCTAGGAACCTGGTTTGCACAGCTCGGCTCTTCCTGTGGGTGTACAATCCGTTCGTTAGTAACAAGGAGGGTGTCTCAGGTCGGCTTTGGGTATCGACCAAGGCTCGAGGTCATTATGGGCTTTTTGGGATGTTCTCTGAATCATGGAAACAATTCAAACCACGCTTCTTTAAGTACCAACATGTGGGTTCTGTTCGCCCCTGGTTTATGGGAGAAACGAAACCGAGATTTCCCTTAGAATGGACACAAGAACTTTTCATCCGACATTCGGAGGCACCTCAACGGTGGTCAGGGACGACCTTGGATGCCGATGAGGCTGTTACAGCCTTCCACTTTCAAACTGAGTACCGAGCTCGCAAGTCTCAGCTTGATATAGGAGTGTTCATGACGTGCCCAGTCCGAGAAGTCTTAACAAACATTGGTAGATAGCTTTTCACTTTTTTGCCTTTGTAATCTATTCTTTTTGTCTTTTGCTGATTTCTTTGTTTCTTTTCTTTGTGTTTTGCAGAGAAATATTGGGCCAACATGTCTTCTAAAGCGATGAGGGCTGCCTTGGAAGTGCGCAAAAAGAAGGCTTCCACATCTCCTGCTGCTGTTGCCATCATCGCCACCGAGGTCACTGCTGATACGACCTCGACAGGTTCTGGTCCTCTTCAACCTACTCCGCCTGCCGTTATCCTTGCGCAGGCTCCTCAACCGGTGGCTAGCTCGGACGTAGCGATGGTTGTCGCGCCGAGCTCGCCTGCTCAGGGCCGGGGATCTGAAGGTTCTTCCCGACCTCCAGTAGTCACCGTCAGTCCCTCAGTTAGAGAGGGAATTCTGAAGATGTCGGGGGCTGAGTGGAAGAAGAAGGCCGAAGACTTTGCTATTCAGATGAAAAGGGCCTGTACCATGTTTAGTGTTCTATCCGAGGTTGCTGACGATGTGGCAGAGGGTATATCACCCGCTCAGAAGAAAGCTCGGTTGGAGGCTGCGGCGGAGGTGGAGGATCTAAGACAGAGGAAGAAAGCGGCCGAAGAGAAGCTGGCGGAGCTGGAAGAAAAACATCGGCAACATATCGCGGAGCTCCAAAAGCAGAATGAGGAGGCCATGGCTCAGATGAAGGCTGAGGTTAGGGAGGCTGGTCGGCAGGAGGGGTTGGCCGAGGTGGAGAAAGTTAGGACCCTGCTGAAAAGGAGGGCTGCCCAAGCACTTAAGCACAAAGTGGCGGCACAGGAAGCTGATTTCCAGTTTGAGAAAGCTGGAAACAAAATCTTCGCCAGTGCGATGGAGCAGGTTCTGCACTTGAATTCTAGTCTCCGAATTAGGGTGGTTGGGGCTAGTGCCGCCTATGGGGTAGAGGATGGCAAGATGGTGGATTATGGGAGAGATAGGGCCGAAGTTGATCTTGACCAGCCTGAGGAGAATCTTCCTGACCCCCTGGCCGAGAGAATGGAAGAAGATATTGATCCGAGGTCGGTTGTGTTATCCGACGTAGAGGATTGACATGGCGTAAGTCCCTTATGCTGAGCAGCATGATTTTTCTTTGTAACAACTTTGTTGGATATGCTGACTGTCACCTGATAACAATTTGTTTTTAACTTAATGCAAGTTCATATTTTGCTTAACTTGTTGCATAAAAAATTTGTGTGCAAGTTATTTGTCACTTGTTGCATACGTTGAAAAAGTTTTTAGGCAACGTGAGATAGTGAGATCTGTTGCGTGGTTTTACATCGTTGTTTACGCAAGTATTAAATTTAACTTGTGACGTATAACGAATTATTAAGGGCCTTGGTCTGTGAAGCTTTCTCACACCCAAGTCACCCATGATCATTTTAAGGTTTAGATCGGGTTACTCAGTAAGTGCAGTAATCTTATAAGGTTTCCTCTGGAAAGAGGTGCTGTATATAAGGGCATACGGTAGGGAACTCGGAACATCCCGTCTTGGCCGAGGTGGGTGTCCTCTACCCCGATGTGGAAGAGGTTGCTGAGTGAAGTGATGTAAAAACATTTCACTGCAAGCTGTACATCATCGGGTGTCCCTTGTACATTGTGCATATGAGCCAATCTCTTTTGGGAGATGTAGGCTGTGCATAGCGCCATGCAACATTTAGGTGGCTAGTGCTAAATGAGAAGCTAGTACGTACGTATATAAAACTGTGGCACTTGAGTAAAGGGCAAGTTTGTATTTCATTGATTAGATGTCAGAATACATTGCCTTTTGAAAATAAACTTGGTATTTCATAGTGGTGGCACTCTGGCCGACCTTGGAAAGATGGATATCTCACAATGAAAGGGTGCTATGACCGAACTTAAAAAGGTGGATATCTCACAATGAAAAGGCACGCTGGCCAAACATGAATTAAAAAGCCTAAACTGATAGGCAAACATTTTGACTAAGAATTTAAGTAGAGCTTTTTGGTAACCGTGACTTGCTTCTGAGGTAAACCTGTTTGGGCGATGTAGGTTCTCAGTAGGGTGGTGATCTAAGGGCTTTACTGAGTTCGGCTCCTTAGACAGTGTCCCAGAGTCTGTGCTTCGTGAGCACCTCTGTTGGGGTCTGTTGTCTTAGAACCGTGCTCACACCCTTCGGGGACCGATGCTCAGGTTTCACTTTTGGAGCGCTGATCTTCCGCGTTTGCAGGATCAGGACATTTTGCTCCAGTGTTTGTTTCTGCTTTTTTCTTCTTAGCTACCTCCTTCTGAACCGAGGAGGAATGCCTGGGATACTTAACCAGCTTGAAGCCACTTGGGGGCTGTCGAGTTTGTAGGAGGAGAAGGAGGTGTTTTTTGATTATGAAAAAGCTGTTGATCCCAGACCGGGTTTGGTCGGTAGGACCGTTGTCGTCTTTGTAGGATTCTCATGTTTTGATGCTAACAATCTCTCTCCAAGCAACAACATTGGCAACAAGCAAGCTACACCACATGAAGATTAGAATTAGGATTTTTATTAATTCTATTTCAATGTAATCTTTATTTTATGCAATGCATCTCATTGGTGTGGGTAGCTTAGGTGATTTTCAAGAGTATTTAAATAATGTTTGATTAAGAGTGAAGATACTTTAAATCTTGATTAAATAGCTCTATTAAAAGTTTTGTGAAAATCTTTTTAGAAAAACTTTGTTTTTATTCAGATTCTGATCAGTTTACTCGAGTAATGAGTATTGGATCACTCGAGTAATTTATGTCATGACAGGTTAATCGAGTAATGGTTTACACATCACTCGAGTAACTTAATCTGACATGTTTTTAATCGAGTGAAGTTATATGGTTTACTCGAGTAATTCAATCAGTGTTTGGAAAATTTTAAAAGGACTTAATTTTCTCTTTCACAAAAGATACACATTCATTCTTACAATTTTCTACACACTTTCAAAAGCAATTCAAGAGCTATTTTACATCTTTCAAGAGCTATCAAGATTCAACAAGAAACTTTTCATTCTTCACTCTATTTCTCTCATTGTTCAAATATTCTTGAGATCATATTTTTGTTCTTAGTGGTTGTTGAAGATTTGCAATTTATGATTGCATCATTGAAGTTTCAACACAAGTGAAGAATCTCACAAGGAAGACTTTGAGGGTCAAATCAAAGCAAGAAAAGAGGATTGGTTGGAAGCATCTTCAATCAATTAGCAAGGAAATCTAGAATTCTCAAAAGGGGTAGATTAGATCAAAGTGTTTGGTACACACTTTGAGTTGGGTTTTAAGATAGGAGAACTAAGAATCTAGTTGCATCTTAAAACATTGTAAAATCTACATTTGAAGATTTCTAGTGAAGAATCTCTCTTGATTTAAGAGGGGACTGGAGTGGCTTTCAAGTGGGTGAAAGTGAACCAGGATAAATCCTTGTGTCTCTTTTATTTTCATTCCTTGTATTGCATTAATTCATTAACAATTGCATTTTTAGGTTAGAATTGGGGTTTTCTTAATTCTACTCAATTGATCTAAAATTGCATGTTAATATTACTTGAAATTGTTCATATTAATCATTCATAATTTGTTGAATCATCATAGCATTGTTATTCTTGAAGAACTCCATTGAAAACTGAGTTTTAATTGAATTTTACCCAGTTTACTCGAGTAAAGTTCTTGTCACTCGAGTAATCTGCTTTCAGTTTATGAACAATACTCGAGTAGGTTTTCTGTTACTCGAGTGATTTAAAAATAGCTTTCGTATTACTCGAGTGATTTGCTGAATACTCGAGTGAAATTATTTTTGCTTGCGTATTACTCGAGTGAAGACTTGAGTTACTCGAGTAATCTGACTTGAATTTTTTAAGAAAATTTATTTTCATAAAACCATTCTCTTAGGTTGACGAAAAATCTGTAATAAGGCTTCAATATTCTATTCACCCCCCCTCTAGACTATATTGAGCCGCTTGTTGGTTTCCAACAAGTGGTATCAGAGCTCGGACGAAAAATCCGAGCCTTAAAAAGCTTTTTCGAAAAGATCCTTTTACTTGGAAACAATGGGCTCAATTTCAAATCCTTTTGGTGGTGAAGGAACTTCCATTAATCGTCCTCCACTATTCAATGGTGAGGGTTACGCTTATTGGAAGGTTCGTATGAAAATTTTTATTCAAGCCATAGATATGGAAATTTGGAACGCCATAGAGAATGGACCTTTTGTTCCTCAAACGAAAGTAAATGATGTTGTTTCGGTCAAACCACAATCGAGTTGGGACAATGATGATAAGAAGAAAGTTGCATTTGATTTAAAAGCTAAAAATATCATCATGTCCGCTCTTTCTTATGATGAGTTCTTTCGAGTATCTCAATGTGTTGATGCTAAACAAATGTGGGACACATTACAAGTCACACATGAGGGCACTTCGGAGGTTAGAAGGGCTAGGCTAAATACACTCATGCATGAATATGAACTCTTTCGTATGCTACCTAATGAAAACATAGGTGACATGCAAAAGCGGTTCACTCATATCATAAATCATCTTTCTGCACTTGGAAAAGTTATTACTAATGGTGAAGTTGTTAATAAGATTTTGAGATGTCTTAGCAGGGAATGGCAACCTAAGGTGACAGCGATTATGGAAGCTAGAGACGTGGATCAAATTGACTTAGCAACTCTATTCGGAAAACTTCAAGAGCATGAAATGGAGCTTGGGCGGTTATCCATGAATGAAGATGCCGATAGAAAGAAAAAGGGGATTGCTCTTAAATCAACTTCAAAATCTCTTAAGGCACAAGAGGAAAACTCTCAAGTGGATGACTCGGACACCGATATAGATGATGAGACCCTTGGCTTGCTAGTTAAAAAGCTTGGTAGGTTCTTTAAGAGAAAGGGAAACTTTAATAAGAATAGACAAAGAGATTCTAAGGACTCTCAACCAAGAAATAAGACTAACAAGGATCATATCAAGTGTCATGGGTGTGGAAAGCTTGGTCACTATCGATCGAGTTGCCCAACTCATTCTAAGAAGTCGGAAGTTGACAACTCTAAATTCAACTCATCTAAAGGAAAAAGGGCTTACATAGTATGGGATGAAGAGGAGAGTCAATCAACATCTAGCTCATCGGATGATGAAGAACTTGCAAATCTATGTTTGATGACGAAGCTTGATGAAGAGGAATCTTCGAGCATTAAATCAAGTGAGAACGTCAATGAGGTAGATTATCTTTCCGATGCTAGCTCTAGTTCTAATTCTCCTTCATTCAATGAATTGTACAATATGTATGTAGAGATGCATAAAGAGTTGAAGAAACTTGCTAAAATAAATGTTGAAAGAAAGAATTTCATAATGAAGCAACATGAAAAGATAATTGAACTTCAAAAAGATTTAGAAGAACTTAAGCTTCAAAATGAAACTCTTGAACTCATTTATGCAAACTCTACATGCAATTGTGAATTGAAATCAAATGAGACTCCATCTTGTGAAAATTGCAAGTCTTTGGAAAAAGAAGTTTTTAATTTGAATGATCGACTTGCAAGGCTCATGAAAGGAGATACTTCATTAGATCATTTGCTTTCAACTCAAAGGAACAATAGCAATAGATCCGGTCTTGGCTATACCAAACCTAAGAAACACAATTATCGCAAAGTTGGTGGATTTTCAAAGAATAAGATTTCTAAAAACCCAACTTGCCATTATTGTGGGATCTTTGGGCATACCACGAATAAATGTAATATAAAGAAATTTGGTATACCAAGCGGAGAATATATTTGGATTGTTAAGGGGACTTCTCCCCATGCTAACATCAAAGGACCCAAGACCACTTGGGTACCTAAGTCAACCAAATGATATCTTTCTTGTAGGTGTGTCTTCGAACCAAAGAGCGCAAATGGTACTTGGATAGTGGTTGTTCGAGACACATGACGGGAGACAAAACGCACTTCATGGAACTTACTCCGAAAAGTGGTGGATTTGTGACATACCGCGACAACAACAAGGGCAAAATTCTAGGAGTCGGGAAGATCGGTAACGTATCTAACCTTGTCATAGAAAATGTCCTATACGTAGAAGGCTTAGAACACAACTTGCTTAGTATAAGCCAACTATGCGATATGGGCAATTATGTGACTTTTACTCCGGAATTATGCTTCATTAAGTCTTCCATAGATGATAGTGTTAAGTTTGTTGGTCGTCGCTCTAATAACACTTACTTAATTGATTTGGATGAGATAACTTCACTATTTTCAAAATATTTCAAATCTTTTGATGATGAAATTCGTCTTTGGCATAGACGAATTGCTCATGTGAATGTGAATCAATTATACAAACTTTTGCGAAAAGATTTAGTGATTGGTTTGCCTAAACTAAACTTTAAGCTTGATGGCATTTGTGACTCTTGTCAAAAGTGCAAGCAAGTTAAAAGTTCTTTTAAACCTAAAAATGTGATAAGCACAACAAAGCCTTTGGAGCTAATCCATATGGATTTGTTTGGCCCTTCACAAATTAAAAGTTTAGGTGGTAATTACCATGGATTTGTTTTAGTAGACGATTTTACTAGATTCACATGGACTTTATTTTTATCCGCAAAAAGTGAAGTTTATAAATGTTTTAAAAAGTTTGCCAAACTCATCCAAAATCAACTAAGTTTGAAAATTGTGTCTATTAGAAGTGACCACAGAGGTGAGTTTGAAAACACTAGGATTGATGCGTTTTGTGATAAGTTTGGTATTGATCATCAATTTTCGGCCCCTAGGACTCCGGAGCAAAACAGAGTCGTAGAAAGGAAAAATAGAATATTAGTGGAACTTGCTCGTACTATGTTGAAAGAATCAAATGTTCCTAAATATTTTTGGGCCGATGCGGTAAACACTGCTTGTTATGTGCTTAATAGGGTTCTTATTCGTCCGCATTTAAATAAAACACCTTATGAACTTTTAAAAGGGCGAAAGCCAAATATTTCACATTTTCATGTTTTTGGGTGTAAGGTGTTTGTTTTAAATAACGGAAAGGAACCGGTCGGCAAGTTTGACTCCAAAGCCGACGAAGGCATATTCATAGGTTATTCAACTCATAGCAAAGCATATAGAGTCTACAATAAAAGAACATTAACCGTTGAGGAATCCGTGCATGTTGTATTTGATGAATCTTCGAAAGGAGATTGTGTTGTTTCTTGTGATGATGATAATATAGGTACATTTTTGGATCATGAGAAGTCAACACCACAACAAATGGAAGAGAATCAAATTGAAGATGGAGAGGTGCAAGCACAAGATAAAGACTTAGCACAAGAGATTCAATCTCAATTACCAATAGCTTGGAAATCAAACAAAAATCATCCGATTTCTAACATCTTAGGTGACATTGCGAAGGGAGTGGTAACCCGACGCACTTTAAATAATTTTTGTTATTATGTTGCCTTTGTATCTCAAATAGAACCTAAGAATATCAAAGAGGCTCTTCAAGATGATCATTGGATTATGGCCATGCAAGAAGAATTAAATCAATTTGAAAGAAATCAAGTTTGGGAGCTTGTGCCAAAACCCTATGATCGTCCTGAAATCGGTACTCGATGGGTCTATAGGAATAAGTTAGATGAATCGGGTATTATTGTTAGGAATAAAGCTAGGTTGGTAGCACAAGGTTATAGTCAAGAAGAAGGAATCGATTACGATGAGACATATGCTCCTGTTGCTAGACTAGAAGCTATTCGTATTCTTCTCGCTTTTGCTTCAATAATGAATTTTAAATTGTTTCAAATGGATGTTAAGAGCGCCTTTCTTAACGGATACATTCAAGAGGAAGTTTACGTGTCACAACCTCCCGGATTCGAGAGTTTTGAGCATCCGGACTACGTTTTCAAACTGAAAAAGGTTTTGTACGGTTTGAAACAAGCTCCTAGAGCTTGGTACGACCGACTAAGCAATTTTTTATTACAAAAAGGTTTTAAACGAGGCACTGTTGACACTACTCTTTTTATTGAACGTTCCGGTAAGGATATTTTATTGGTTCAAATATATGTTGACGATATTATATTTGGTGCTACTAACAATAACTTGTGTAAGAAGTTTTCAGACTTGATGCAAAGCGAATTCGAGATGTCGATGATGGGAGAGCTTACATTCTTTCTTGGCCTTCAAATAAAGCAGCTTAATGATGGCATTTATATTCATCAGAGTAAATATTGTAGAGAGCTTCTCAAACGTTTTGGGATGGATTCGTGCAAATCCGCTTCTACACCAATGAGCGTTGCATGCTACCTAGATCAAGATGAGGCTGGAAAAGTGGTAGAGGTAACGAAGTATCGTGGTATTATTGGTAGTTTGTTATACTTAACTGCATCTAGGCCTGACATCATGTTTAGTGTATGTATGTGTGCACGTTTTCAAGCAAAACCGAAAGAGTCGCATCTAACTGCTGTCAAAAGAATAATGAAATACTTAAAGGGTACAACGAATACTGGACTTTATTATCCTAGGGATGCTTTTCTAAAACTTATAGGTTATTCGGATTCTGATTTTGCCGGTTGTAAAGTTGAGCGAAAAAGTACAAGCGGAACTTGTCACTTGATTGGTAGTTCACTTGTATCGTGGTTTTCTAAAAAGCAAAATTGTGTAGCTTTATCAACCGCGGAGGCCGAATATATAGCAGCTGGTAGTTGTTGTGCTCAAATCCTTTGGATGAAGCAACAATTATCTGACTTTGGTTTAAATTTGACAAAAATCCCTATAAAGTGTGATAACACTTCGGCAATTAATTTGACTAAAAATCCAGTATTACACTCAAGGACAAAGCATATTGAAATTAGGCATCACTTTTTGAGAGATCATGTTCAAAAAGGTGATTGTGTTATTGAGTTTGTACAAACTTCGGATCAATTAGCTGATATCTTTACAAAACCATTACCAAGGGACACATTTTATAAGATTCAAAGAGAACTTGGTATTTTTGATGAATCAACTATTAGCTAATTGTATTTGATGCTTTTCGAAATCACTTTCAAGCCTATTTCAATGTGAGTTGTATTTTGAGTTGTTGTATCTTATTAAAGTGTTTCTTATTTTTTTTTTGTGATATGTAGTTATGTGTGTATGTTTTTCTATAATATGTTAATTGCTTTATTTGTATGTGTGTTACTTGCTAAATGCTAAGTGTTTCTATGTGTTTGTGTATGAAAAATGTTTTTGCATGAAAAATTGAAATTTTTAAAATTCTGGACAGTTCACTCGAGTAACAGATATTTCACTCGAGTAATTTTAAAATCTCTTTCGTATTACTCGAGTAATTCTGTCTATCACTCGATTAATTTTAAAATGACTTTCGTATCACTCGATTAGTTCATCCATCACTCGAGTAAAAATTTTTTAATCTTCGGCATACTCGAGTAACATTTCTTTTCACTCGATTACTGCTCGAATCACTCGAGTAACGCATGAACATCACTCGAGTAACTTACGTGATTTTAAAAACTGAACTGTTGGAAACTACATCTTTTTCACGTTTCTTTCTCTCTCTTGTTCGTATTTCTCTCTTCTCTATTATATGGTTCTTCATCAAATCATCATTTTCATTTGATGTTGATTTCTGTTTATGTTTCTGTTTCATGTTTCTGACTCTGTTTGGCCTAGTTTGGTTAGTTTCGTTTGATTATTTGCTATGGTTGATGTCTTTTTGCTTTACACTATGATTTGCTGCATAGTGTGATACTCTGATATTATGGATTATGGTGCTATCTTTGTTGTGCGTTTATATTTGTTTATATTCGTTGTGGCACTATTGTGGTTTATTTTGGTATTGTATTTCTTGTTATTTTTTATATATACCATTGTGAACTACTTACCTTCAACTTTTGGCAAAGGACTTTTCTCCATTTTTTTTATCTTTTTAATGATGCCAAAAGGGGGAGAATATTTTGTTGATGTTGTTCTTGTAGGTTAAGTTTTATTATATTTTTCCTAGGTGTTTCTCATTTAGGGGGAGTATGTTAAAACTTAGTGCTTATTTGTAAAGGAGGTTTGTCATCATCAAAAAGGGGGAGTTTGTAGGATTCTCATGTTTTGATGCTAACAATCTCTCTCCAAGCAACAACATTGGCAACAAGCAAGCTACACCACATGAAGATTAGAATTAGGATTTTTATTAATTCTATTTCAATGTAATCTTTATTTTATGCAATGCATCTCATTGGTGTGGGTAGCTTAGGTGATTTTCAAGAGTATTTAAATAATGTTTGATTAAGAGTGAAGATACTTTAAATCTTGATTAAATAGCTCTATTAAAAGTTTTGTGAAAATCTTTTTAGAAAAACTTTGTTTTTATTCAGATTCTGATCAGTTTACTCGAGTAATGAGTATTGGATCACTCGAGTAATTTATGTCATGACAGGTTAATCGAGTAATGGTTTACACATCACTCGAGTAACTTAATCTGACATGTTTTTAATCGAGTGAAGTTATATGGTTTACTCGAGTAATTCAATCTGTGTTTGGAAAATTTTAAAAGGACTTAATTTTCTCTTTCACAAAAGATACACATTCATTCATACAATTTTCTACACACTTTCAAAAGCAATTCAAGAGCTATTTTACATCTTTCAAGAGCTATCAAGATTCAACAAGAAACTTTTCATTCTTCACTCTATTTCTCTCATTGTTCAAATATTCTTGAGATCATATTTTTGTTCTTAGTGGTTGTTGAAGATTTGCAATTTATGATTGCATCATTGAAGTTTCAACACAAGTGAAGAATCTCACAAGGAAGACTTTGAGGGTCAAATCAAAGCAAGAAAAGAGGATTGGTTGGAAGCATCTTCAATCAATTAGCAAGGAAATCTAGAATTCTCAAAAGGGGTAGATTAGATCAAAGTGTTTGGTACACACTTTGAGTTGGGTTTTAAGATAGGAGAACTAAGAATCTAGTTGCATCTTAAAACATTGTAAAATCTACATTTGAAGATTTCTAGTGAAGAATCTCTCTTGATTTAAGAGGGGACTGGAGTAGCTTTCAAGTGGGTGAAAGTGAACCAGGATAAATCCTTGTGTCTCTTTTATTTTCATTCCTTGTATTGCATTAATTCATTAACAATTGCATTTTTAGGTTAGAATTGGGGTTTTCTTAATTCTACTCAATTGATCTAAAATTGCATGTTAATATTACTTGAAATTGTTCATATTAATCATTCATAATTTGTTGAATCATCATAGCATTGTTATTCTTGAAGAACTCCATTGAAAACTGAGTTTTAATTGAATTTTACCCAGTTTACTCGAGTAAAGTTCTTGTCACTCGAGTAATCTGCTTTCAGTTTATGAACAATACTCGAGTAGGTTTTCTGTTACTCGAGTGATTTGCTGAATACTCGAGTGAAATTATTTTTGCTTGCGTATTACTCGAGTGAAGACTTGAGTTACTCGAGTAATCTGACTTGAATTTTTTAAGAAAATTTATTTTCATAAAACCATTCTCTTAGGTTGACGAAAAATCTGTAATAAGGCTTCAATATTCTATTCACCCCCCTCTAGACTATATTGAGCCGCTTGTTGGTTTCCAACAGTCTTGTTGTCCTGGACTCTCTTTTCTGACCTCGATGCCTAAAATTTGTCCTTTGGTCAAGGTTGGATCAGTGGGTTCTTTCTGCTTCCTTTTTCCTTCCCGTAGACTTGCATTATAGAAAATTCGGGCTTTTACTTGGTCGGACTTTACCGTGACGACCTTGTCGTCTGAACCAACAAACTTCATTGCTAGGTGGACCGTAGAAACTACCGCCCCAAAGGCTTGGAGGAAGGTTCGTCCCAGAATGGCGTTGTATGGGGAATCAGAGTTTACTACCAAGAATTTTATAATCTCCGTCCGGGCTGAAGGTTGCTTACCCAGGGTTATCGGAAGATGGATAGCTCCGAGGGGGTGGATTGCTTCTCCTGTAAAGCTGATGAGGTTTCCTTCAAACTTGAGGAGGTCAGATGATCTAAGTTTTAATGCTTGAAAAGTGTGCAGGAAGAGAATGTCGGCCGAACTCCCTTGATCGACAAAAACCCTGGCGACTTCAAAATTTCCTATCAGCGCGGTTATTACCATGGGGTCATTATGATCGGGGACAACATCTTCCATATCCAGGTCGGAGAAAACGATGGGAATATCTCGAGACGGCTTTTTGTAAATGGGCTTGTGGTGTACTGCAGGATTTGGTTGATGTACCTTTTCCTATCTGCTCTCATTTCTCCTCCACCTGCGAAACCTCCGGAAATAGTTTCTACCCGTAGGTTTTCTGGTGACTTATCCATGTCTTGGATCGCGACCAAGCTTACTCGTTGTGGCTCCTCATCCCTCTTCTCGGGGGATGGCTCCGCTTTTGCTTTGCCTTTATCATTATCCGGGCTGCGGGTTCTTCTTCGGCCTTTCCTTTCTACTGCTTCTCTTACATACTGTTGTAATTTTCCCTTCCTTATCATGTCTTCGATCACATCCCGAAGCCAAGTGCATTGGTCGGTGTGATGCCCATACCCATCATGGAAATTACAGTATTTCGACCTATCTCTGATATTACTTTGATTCCTGAGGAAAGGGGGGCGAGTTACCCCCCTGAGGTCGGTTTGCATAGTCTCTCTCCAGACTTGAGATCTCGGGACTGTTAGGGGGGTGTACACATCATACTTGGTGGTGTAGGGACGTCGGCGGTCCTCTTGGTGCCCGGGGTTGGGGCGTCCTCGGTCACCTTGGTCTGATCTTCCTCCTTTCTCATCCCTGTTGCCTCGAGGGCGACCTCGGGGAAGGGCACTTTGAACTGTAGCTTGGCTGTTTTCCATTCTATTAGTCTGTCCTTTGGTGAATTCTTCTAAGTTAATGTACTTATTTGACCGCTGTCTCAGCTCGGCCATGTCCCTCGGCGGTCTTCCAACCAAGGAATCTTTGAATCCTCCTTCGAGCAATCCTTGAGTAAGGAGGAGTATGGCTACCTCGGGTGATAAGTGAGGGACCGAGCTGGATTCAGTGTGGAATCTGTGCAAATATGCACGCAGTGTTTCATCTGGCTTCTGGGTTACTGTTGCCAGGGTGTGATCCGACCTTGGCTGTATGCAACTTGCGGTGTACCTATTGAGGAATGCTTGCTTCATTTCTTTCCAGTTATTGATGGAATTTCTTGGCAGTGTGGAAAACCAACGCAGGACGGGAGCTTGGAGGGTCATGGAGAAGGCCCGACACTTAAGCCGATCTCCTCCCCCATGAAAGTTAATTGCGCCTTCATAATTGAGGACGTGTTCCTGCGGGTCGGTCAGGCCGTTGTACCTAGCGATGTTGGTTGGCCCGAGGTACCCAGGTGGTGGCTGGTAGGACATGACTGCTGGGGTGAAGGGGTGGCCTGGATGGACATCGTCGGGGTCGGCTTGTTGGTCATCAAAAGGTGGTGTTTGAGGTAACTGATTGAGAGTAGTAAGGGGTGTTGTAACCATTTGTGGTGTCAACAGTTGTGGAGATGCCAAGTTTTGGGTTGGGAGTATAGTGTTACCTTGGTCTGTTGGGATGGTCAGAGGTTGTGTTGGCTCATTTGTGGCTGGGGTTTGATCTGGTATAACTCGTTCAGCAAGGCGGTGCATGGTTATCTGTTGTAGGTCTGCGATAGCTTTTCCTTGTTGCTCCACTATTCTCATTTGTTGTCGCATTAGAGATAAGAGTTCGACATCTCGTGAAAGGGAGGAGTGACGTGAGTGGGAGCGGTGGGTGGTGCTGATAGACTGAGCACGCTCACCACGGGGGCGGTGCTGTTCAGTGTTGGTCTCACCAAGCTCAGAATGTAGCTGCACGCGCCGACCTCCTCTGTCATACTGAGCTGGGTTGGTGGTATCAGTGTGGATGGTATAAGGCCCACTGTGTGTATGGGTAAACTCTAGGGGAGGAGGTGGCGGTGGGGGAGGTAGTGGGGGAGGAGGAAGGGGAGGCGGTGGAGGGGGCGGTGGCGGAGGTGGTGACGGCCTTGATTCCCTGTTGGCTTCAAGATGCTCACGTAGGTCCTCCGGAGACCGTGCCCTCCTGGGACGCCCTCTTCCTCTCCTCTGAGCTGTTGGAACGTCAGACATGGTAGATTCTTGGTGGGGCTGATGTTTATCTTTTCCCCACAGACGGCGCCAATGTGATATCCTAGGGCGAGGAGAACCTCTAAGGAGGGGAAATCTACCTTAGAGGGGACTCTGCCTAGGGTTTATGTGTGATGTTTGTTGGGAGTCCTCTAGTGGCCAAAGGGGAAGCCAAAGAGATACCCTAATCACTGGTGTGTGAGGGTGGTGATTAGGGTAAGAGGACGTACCTTTGCCCCATGTAGTACTGAGCTACTTATAGGGGGGAGCTGGTTGCCCTAATGGGCCAACTTGGGGCCCAAGTAGGGCCAGCCTGTAATGAGCTAGGAGTGGTGCGCTGTCCTTCCGGATAAGGATGGGGTGAGCTGTCCTTCCGGATAAGGATGGGGTGAGCTGTCCTTGCGGATAAGGCTGGGGGACGTCATCATGTCCTTGGTGTCGGAATCTTTGGGGTGATGTCGGACCTGGGAAGACGTACGGAGATCGGACCTGAGCAGAGGCATGAGGTCGGCCTGTATCTGGCGCTTGTTCGGCCGTTGAGCCCTGAGCTCGGCCAAGCGTTCAGTGGGTCCCTTGTTAGGTCCTTGAGCTTTTAGCGGGTTTTATGGGGAGCTCGGCCTAGCCAGGTCCACCACAAAAAGCATGAATCTAACTTACTTTGAGCTTGGGAGGATGAAAATCAAGATTGGGTGTTGGTGTTCTTGAAACCTAACTCATGGGTATGATTGAAGAGAGGGAAAAATAAGAGATTAATGGAGTTTGAGTGGTTATGAGTGATGGGGGACCAATATATGATGATGATTTGTTGTGTTTTTGGGTGGGTTTTTGGTGTGGAAGAAGCTAGGGTTTTGGGGCTCAAAATCGCCCAAGAAGAAGGAGGAGAAAGAGTGGTGCGTTTTGGCTGGTCTGATCTGCAGCACCAGCTTTTAAGCTGGTGCACGCCTGGGCGCGCGGCGTGGTGCAGGACAGATGCGTGGGGCTGGCGCGTGCGCTGGTGCGGGAGTGGAGGCATCTGGTGTGGTCAGTTGGTGTGCCAAAACGGGGTCAGATGCGTCTGGCGCGCGCCTGGGCGAGTTGATGGTGCGCCTGGGCGAAAAACTGACTGAGTTTGTGCATCTAATGCACCCTGGTGCGCCTGGGCGTGCACCAGTTGTCTTTCCCTTGACTTTCCCATAACTTCTTCGTTAACCGTTGGATCTTGCTCAAATTTTGAGACAAGCTTCCTAAGACCCTTTTCTTCACATCCAATGGTGGGAATTGGATTTAGAGCTATGGATATTTTATTCCTAATTTTCGTGCACAGGATGCTTTGTAACACTTAAAACCCCGATTTAACTCCCGATTCGACTTCAATAATTCTATTTCTTGTTACCAATGCACCCTACGCAACCCCTAGTAGTTAAAATTACTACTCACCTTGCTCCCAAAATTCTTAAGGTAATTAATCTACCCAACCTCTTCATTCTAAACCTATTAACTAGCTAATTGGGCTTAGAATTAGAATTCGGGATGTTACACTAACACTAAAAGATCCTCTCTTTTTTTTAACACTCATCTAACCTTGTTATTATTATTACTATTATTCTAATATCGTTATTATTCTAATTATATTTGGGATTAAAATTTGGGATGTTACATCCACCGTCAGCCACCATTATCGCTCACTCTCCCTCACTCAACTCTGCACTATTTTTTTCACTCTCTCCCGCCATCTCTTTTAGTCTCTCCCTCTGCTGAAGCTCCTTCGCAAAACCGCCCCTTTGTTTTTCAACCCTTCCCATCTCCGCCGTCACAGCACCTCCATCACCGCCCTTCGCACCTCCGTCGTCAACCCTCAGAAGTCCTTCATTTGATTTCGTCAACCCTCAGCTATGATTTGGTCATTTAGGGTTGGTTTTTAATTTTTTTTTATTTTTTAATATATATATATATATATATGATTTACTATTCCTTTTTGCTTTATTTTGGTTTAGATTGCTTAGATTGTCTTTGCATGCAACTTAGGGTTTTTTTTTCTCACAACTCAGTACTTCATCCTCTTCTTTCAACCCTCAGTACTCCTTCCGCAGGTACTGTATGGGTTTTTGTTTCTTCTTATTTTTATTGTATGTTCTTAGGGTTGATAGTGCTTAGAAAAGTGTGCGGTTGTGTTTCTGAAGGGTTTTGTTATGTTCTGTTGCTTTTGTTAATGCCTCATTATCAATGAAAATAGTACTTTTCATCTTAACCGATTATTATTGTTTGCCTACTCCGATTTGTTCTTCAAAATCCAATCGATTATTACTCTTTCAATTTATGCAGCAATTGTGGTAAATTTATAGAAGCAATGTTAATCTGCACAATTCAATTTAGTGAATTGGTAAATTGTTTGTATATGAGTACATGATAATGTTAAATTATTTAAGTTTAGATAAATTTTTGTTTGAAATGAGTAAAGAAGTTAGATAGAGATAAAAGTTTAAATACATCAGTTAAGTAGCTTTATCACTTATGTTGGGAATTTAGTGAATTTCACTTAAGTAGCTTTATCAGTTACTTCTGGTAGCATCAAATGCATGCATAAATCACAACAAAGAATTGGATGCTTTAATTTATAGTTAAAGCTTATTTGATTGGAAGGACCTTTGATTCACATGGTGCACTTTCTTTTTCTAGCTCTAATAGAATAAGATTGAGTCACTTAAGTATGAGATTCTTGTAATATCGTGTGAAAATTGGTATTGAGGTGTCTTGGTTTACTCTTCCCATCGTTTCCACCTTTTCATCTATGTTGAGTTACAAATGGCAATTTCAAAAAGTAATGGGGAGATGTATTGAAACAGCTATAAGAATTGGTAAAAGAATATAGTATTAGAATTTGTTTTTACCTTTAATCTAGCTAAAGCCAGAGTGAGTATGCAGTAAACAACATGAAAAATAGCCAGCACAAAGATAAATATATGGAGTTGAGGAATAGCCTCTGATGAGACAAAAGGGACTTTACCCTGAACATTTTATGTTATTGCAGAAGATTCACTTGAGGAAATCTGTTTGATGAGGACACACGGTTTCAAGTATCTTTAAAAAAACAGTTTTCCTATTGCTAAATGCTTAAATTCAATGTTGTCGAAAGCATTTCGAATATGGCAATATGCTCAGCATAGCAAGTTGCATCACTAGTGCATGTTGCATCAATACTGAAGGCTGAATGAGTTGTACACTAGATACTAGCGCATGTTACTCTGGTAATAGGTGATTATTGTTGTAAAGTTAGGTTTGAGTGATTGTTGGAAGTGACATAATTTTATTTCACTCTTGACTTCACTTGACACATGCAGAGGGACTGGACTGATAGGTCATCACATGACCTTTCACAATGAGCATTTGGGTTCCTAAGGATTATGGTTTCAGTGCCTAGCCTCTACTTGTAATCTTCATCAACCATAGAGAGTTTTCTCTGTTTAGTATACTTGGAAGTGGGCCTACTGTTCACTTTAAGTTGAACTGTGTTAAAGTATGCCTATTTCTCTTCTCCTTGTTCTGGAGAGAATGTCTCATATAATAACATTTACGTTGAGGTGAAGTTTTAGCGGTTACGAGGAAAACCTCCTTATACATCATAAACATAAATCAATTTTCTTGAGTTATATATATAAAATAAGGAACCATTCAAAAAGTAAGAGTAGAGATTCTGATGTGTTATGCCATGTTTGATTGCGTGATCATATTTTTAGTTCAGTATAATTGTTGTGACTATGATTTCGGACTAATGAATTTTTTTTCCAGAGTTCTTGAAAGCAAAGTGTTTGATGAACTGTGAAGTTTCATTGATTCAACACAAGTACGAGCAGCTTCAGCAGACATTAGATGATCCCATGAATCAAGTTTCTCAGTGAGTCAAATCCTTTGTCCAGTTATTGTTTTAGTTTTACATGAATGTTGGGACAAAAGTCTTTATGCCCCAAGAGAAATTTATTTTTATTTATCTCAGGACTACAGCATATTTAGATAAATAGGATTAGGACATATATACACTTTTAATTCCTCCAAGTTTTTTTCTTTTGATACAATTAATGGAAAATGTCTCCAACCATGGTGTCATTTAACTTCAATAATAGTAATGTTATAAAACATGTCTCTCGACTTCCACTCTCAATCCGTCCTGCCAATTTTAAATTTGGCGCTGAAATTGAGATGAAAGAGGAACAAAGCTACTGGAAGTAATAGTTAACACCTTATAGTATTGATATTTTCTCTTTTTTTCAGAGTCTTTGAAAAGTCATTGCAGTATGTGAAGCGGTTCAACTGTTATAAGAATCCCGATGCTGTTAGACAAGTACGAGAGTATCCTTAAAAACTGTGTGTTGATTGTTTTGAATAATTGATTTGTAGTTTATTCCTTTCCATACATAAATTTGCAAAAAAAATTATGTTGGTGTCATGTTTTTCATGCTAATGATTGAGCTAATTTTCTCATCTTGGTTCTTGCTTTGATTCAAATTTTCAACACGTTATTATTTATTTTTAAATGAAAATGCGATAGGCATTTGATTAGTCAAGGCCTCAAGGGACTCTTGAATCTCTGTTAGTCCATCTAAGAGAATTGGTCTATGTTAAGTCCTTTTTTCTTGGAATAGAATAGTAACAAACTTGAAGTTTTAAAGTCTTGCATCAGAATTGTGATCTTAACTGACATACAGAATTCTTGCTAGATACCAATTGGCTGAGTTTGAGGTAATATGCCTATTTCCTTTTATGAATTATATTTAGAAAGTAAATTTTATCCTTTTATTTGGTAAAGAGTGGATTCTCATTTATCTTATTACAGTATATGAATCTCTTCTATAAATGTATTTGTTTCAGTTGTGTGTCCTTGGCAATCTTTCTCCCTTCTCACATCCTCAAGGAAATACTTCCCCAGAAAGCGAACCTTGAATAGATCCCAAATAACCTCTTGGTTTGCCACTTCAAAGCCTCTCCGTTGCAGCTCCCACCAATGCTCAGCTTCACTAGTCAACACATATTCAGCCAATCGAACCCGGTGATCAGCAGGTGGTTGCAAAGAGCGAATAATCTTTTCTATTTCTTGGAGCCATCTTTGAGCCCCGTCTGGATTGTAACCTCCTTCGAACCTTGGCAGCTTGCTCTTCCTGGATCGCGCCAACCAATCGATCTCAATAGGAGCCGGTGGTGGAGGATTCAAGAATGCTGCTGCTATACTCTCAGCCTGGTTTAGGTTCATCTGAACCTGATTCTCGAGAATGGCTGCCATACGATCCGCATCCGCACGCCACCACGACATAATGACTAAGTCCCAAGGAACGAACGGGTTATCGCATATACAATGAAATAACCATTCAGCGAAATGTAAATACATGTATATGAACTTAAATTATTCAATATACACTTGACACTGACTATTGGTTACTCGCTTGGTGAGCAAACCACTGGGGATGTGAGTCCACACTCCAAAGGCCGAGGGAAACTGCTCCGATATCATAAATGTAACACCCTATCTTAATTATACACTAATTACCCCGAATAGATTTCGTGACTTGAAATTTTCTTTCTAAAAATTCTTAGTTAATTATATTACTTATGAAAATCTTTGTAAAATTGGACGGAGTTTAATTTGTTTTAGGGACATTCCCAAAACACTAGTTTTCCCTGTAAACCTGTGTGATCACTTTTATAAAATCAGCAGTAAGCCAGCAGGGCCAAATGTATCAATAAGTATTAATAACATCATTTTACAAAATATTTACAAGTTGTTGGAATGGTTTGATTCTTTCCAAAAAAAAATATTGTACATACATAAAAGACCCAAACAAAACCCATGACCAGCACATGGTCACCCAGCTAACTAATTACACTCCATGATGTGGAGTGTACTCCTGCTCGGCCATGACTCGTATAAACTCCTTCTGTACTTGTAATAAAAATAGCAAGAAGGGTAGCATTACACAAAACATAGGAAATAGCTTCTAAGAAGTCATAGCAATAAACTAAGCCTAACCTTATTATTAACACACAGCAAACATAGTCAATTTCATACATTCAATCTCATTTACTTCTCTTTTAACTCTTACTTTTCTTATTTAGATTCCAACATTTAAATTTCTTTACTCTTTCTCTTTATTCTTACATTTGTTTTTCAATCTTAATTCTCTTTTCATTTTATCTCATTCTTTACATTTCTTTTCTTCTTTCACTTTTTATTAGCTATCCCCAGAGTCCAACAGACCATCTGGGTTGCTGCTCATTTTCTTACTTATCCCCCGGAGTCCAACAGACCATTTGGGTTGTGTTTGGTTATCCCCAGAGTCCAACAGATCGTCCGGGTTGAGTTAAATTATTCCCAGAGTCCTATAGACCGTCCGGGTTGCTGCTCATTTTCTTAGTTATCCCCTAGAGTCCAACAGACCGTTTGGGTTGCGCTAATGATCCCCAGAGTCCAATAGACCGTCTGGGTTGCGCTTCGACAGAGTCCAACAGACTGTCCACCGAATTCATTCTTTCTTTTGTCAATTATACCCAGAGTCCAACAGACCGTCTGGGTTCGTTTTTCGATAGAGTCCAACAGACCGTCTGCCGATCTTATTCTTTCTTTTCTCTTTAAGTCTTTTCTTTCTTATTCTTTTTCTCTCTTTTAATTTCTTAGTTCTCATTCTTTCTTTCTTTATTACTTATCCTTACTCTTCTCTAATATCTATTAATTGCTCTCTTCCCTCTTTCCTTTCATTATTAACTTATTATCATCTTCTGATTATCACTTAAGAATTAACAAACAAATCTAACATTCCCAACACACCCACATTCACAAACATTTCCCTAATATAAATTCTTACATCCTCTTTTATCTTCTTAATTAATTATTTGGCTCCTATTCTTGTTTGCCTCTCATTATCAATTCCTCATACATTCATAACATTCACAAACACTTTCTTTTATTAATTGCTCATCTTATCATCTAAGATTACCTAACTAGCTCTAAGTCTTTTCACACATTCATTCACTACAAGTGCAAACATCCCAATTTATCCCCTTAATTCATGATACTCATTAACTTACTATATGTAACATCCTGAAAATTAACGTTAAATATAATAAATTTAGATAAAATTATATGTGTATATAGTATATATAAATTTTTTTTAAGGGTAAGATTAAGCCGTAGAGGTTTTATAAGGGTAGTAGAGTAGCAAGAAGCTTAGGCCGACCTAGTCTGTAGATGTAGGACCTCGGACCGATCCCGGCCGACCTAAATAGGGTCAACCATGAAATCTAGGGTCAGTTCGAATTAGCCGACCCCAACGCACCTCACACTCCTATCCGAGAAGGAAGCTCGGACTATTGCTGTTCCTAAATGCCGAGTTGATGTATCCTAGCCGATGTACCCGAGCCGACATACCCTAGCCGACACGTCCTAGCTCCTCCGTGCGAGCTCATGTTGAGCTGTAGCCCTTTGGGATTCGTACCATCCGTACACTGTCCTTGCCATTCACTTTATGTCACTATCATTGCTTTATGTCCCTTTCAAGTACTATTCATGGCTTCCTTTGGAAGCCAATGAATCCTGTCCACACATTCTAGCTTCCCCAAGAAGCCAATGAATCCTAGCCACACAAATGTTTTCCCTAAATGAATAAAAGAAAACCCAAACACCACATAACACACTTTTCATCCTCACTTCGTCTTTCTCCTTCATTTCTCTCTCTCTCATTTTCTCTCTAAATCTCCAACACACACAACTCTCATACTTCCTCTTCTCCTTCACGAAGATCCCTCTTCCTTACTCACCTCTTCTTCTCCTCCACCAAGTGGTACCAACCGAAGACCCCCCCTTCTTGCCGTTCTTCTTCCCGTCTCAGATCTTCCCTGGGCCGGCGTGGTGTTGTGGTGGCAGCAAAAGAGCTGGACCGTGGTGGTGTGGTGGTAGCAGCAAGGAGGACACGGATTCAAGGGTGTGAAGCCCCAAGATCAAGCATCAAGGAAATCAATCTCAAACTCTCAACTCTTATCTCTCACGCTTTGAGGTAAGGAGTGAGTATTACCTCTACTTGAGTTTGGGTTTCTAGGGTGTTCATAAAGGGTAAAAAGAGTGGGTGTTAGATTAGGGAATGGATATAGGTTAACATGAGAAAGGAAAGGTAAGAAGGGTAAAGGGAACTAATAAATGAACTAGAAACATGAGTGTTAGGTGAATATGGAATATTGTTTTATGCTATATGTTGGTATTTACATGATGGATTGATTGAATGCTTTTATTCTTATTGTTGTTGATGTATAAGTGTTATGAACTTTTGTATAAATGTTTACCAGCTTTGATATTTGTTAATTACTTCTGTGGCCGAATTGGGCCGAGCTGAGAGAGGTTGAGAACGGGTATGAGGAAATGGTATATATGGAAAGAAGGAGAGATAGAGTAATCAGTCAGGTAATGAGAAAAGATAATGGAAAAGGGGAATGGGTAAAGGGTTGAGTCGAGAGAGGCTGAGCTAAATAAATGGTTAAAGAGACTAAGAGGTTGAGCCGAGATAGGCCGAACTAAAATGGTTAAAGGGATAAGAGGAATAAAAGAGAAATGGCTGTGTGATCGGGTCATAGCAGACGCGTACCGGGTGCGTGCATTGATCGCGTCAGACGCATACTGGGTATGCGCAGCTGTAAGACGGGTACTGGGTACTCGCAGTTATGATTCACACAGGGTTCCGAGAACGGAATCGGTGGGATGTGTTCCTGGTCATAGCAGACGCGTACTGGGTGCGTGCATTGATCGCGTAAGTCGCCGAGATGCGCCGCTGTAAGACGAGTACTGGGTGCTCGCAGTTATGGACACTCCTTACTTCATAGAATGATCGGCGGTAGTGCTCCTGGTCATAGAAGACGCGTACTGGGTGCGTGCATTGATCGCGTCAGACGCATACCAGGTATGTGCAACTGTAAGACGGGTACTGGGTACTCGCAGTTATGGATGACACTCCGATATCCGACCTTAAATGGTGTAAGACATGCACTGGGTGTATGCATCCGAGAAGAGTAAAAGATTGTAAACTATGTGAAAATGGAATACTGAGTAATGAGTCTGAGGTAGAGGGGTGGTTACCGAGGTAAGAGGATAGTGGCCGAGATGCCGGGTGTAAGATTTAAGGAAAGAGTATAAGGGGAATCGGTAGGATACGCCGAGGTATAGCTAATAGGTAATGGATAAACTAGGTTATGATGTGAGCCGAGCTAAATAATATTTACATGATGTGAACCGAGCTAAATGATGATGTATGCATGAGGTTTGATTACTTGTTACTATTTGTTAATTGACTTCCTGTGTTTGGCTTGGTAGTTCGGTATGGCATTTTAGAAACTACTTATTTAAGTACTGTGTAATGCTCACCTCCTTACCATTTTTCAGGTACTGAACCCGAGCAGACGCAGTCCCCGGCCGAGCAGGATCACTCTCCCTCACAGGGAGAGTAAGTTAATTAGAGTAGGAGAATTTGTCGGGTCTCGGCCAGTTGGGCCGAGCTAAAACACACTTTTGTATATCTTGACTTCGGTTTGCCCTGTTGGGCCGAGCTAAAAACAATGTTTTGTATTTTGATTGGCCGAACTGAATGTACCTAAACTAATACTTTATGCATTTGATGCATTTAAGTCTTCCGCTTTATTAACTCTGATGTTTTTATTAATGAAAGGAAATATTATTTTGGCAAATATCATATTCAGTTTTAAAAAGAAATTTTTAAATCCTAATCTTGGGGTAATTAAGGGTAATTATTATATAGGGTGTTACATTTTTGGTATCAGAGCAGTTTCTCCTCGGCCTATTGGAGTTGCAAGCTAAGGGACTCCAGTGGTTACTCACCAAGAGAGTGACCAATAAGTAAAGTCTAGAAGTCTAAGTTAGACAATATATCTCATAGGTATATATGTTTATATATATATATATATATTTACTTGATTATTCGAAAGTTAATTGGCTTTCTCTCCATGACCGAGCAGCATGGCTGGGAGATGAGCTGATAACGACCGAATTGCTGCTGTGTTGGAAACTCTGGTTCAACTACAGCAGAACCAAGCGCAGGCTCAGCAGAATCAGGCTGAGAACCTCGCTCAAAACATCACCGCAGCCACAGCTGCTGCAGCTGCAGCCCTTCAGCCTCAACCTCCGGCTCCGGTCGAGATTGACTGGATGAGCCGATTTAGGAAGAATGAACCACCTCGGTTTGAAGGGGGTTACAATCCTGATGGGGCTCAGAGATGGATCCAAGATGTTGAAAAGATCTTCCGATCTCTGCAACCGCCCTATGAGTACAGGGTGAGGTTGGCCGAGTTTGTGCTGGCTAGTGAAGCCGAGCACTGGTGGGATCAGCAGAGCCGTGGACTGGAAGCGGCTAATGAGGCCATTACTTGGGAGTTGTTCCGAGCTCGATTCCTCGGAAAGTATTTTCCCGAGGATGTCAGGAGAGAGAAGGAGCTCGCTTTTCTCAAGCTAGAGCAGAGGAACTTGAGTGTCAGAGAATATGTCGCTCAGTTCAAGGATTTGATCTGTTATTCTGGAAGCTACCGAGATGCTGATGAGCGTACCAAGTGCATCAAGTTTGAATCTGGTCTCCATGATGATATTCGGCTCACATTCGAGTATCAGAACGTGGTCAATCTCTCGCAATTGGTAAACATGGCTAGCACTTATGAGAAGGGGCTCAAAAGGAAAGCTGATGGAAAGAGGAGAAGGTCGGCACAGAAAGGCGTGGGTCCGATCAGAGGAAAAGGAGCTGTCCAGAGATCTTCTCCCTATGTGAATCCGAACTCCAGAACGTCAACAGCTCCGAGGAGCGATGGTCAGATGGTGGTTGTTGCTGGCCCCTATCCGATATGTCAGCACTGCGGGAGGCAGCACAGGGGAGAATGCTGGAGTTTGGATCCGACGAGAGTAAGAGGATCCTGTTTCTGATGTGGCAAGCCTGGTCATTTTGCAACTCGGTGTACCGAGAATATTGTGAAGGAAGAGGTCAATGTGACCAAGGCTCAACAGACTGGTGTTAACCGACCAATGCAGAGAGGCAAAGTTTACACTATGGATGGTGAAGAAGTGACCGATGCTGACGAGCTGATCCGAGGTACTTGTCAAGTAAACAGTATTCCATGTGCTGTGCTATTTGATTGTGGAACCACACATTCTTTCATTTCCCTTGACTGTATGAACAGACTAAAACTATCCCCAATAGAAATGCCTTACAAACTGTCCATTTCTACCCCAACCAATTCTTCTGTAATCACTTCTAAAATGTGTCTAGAGTGTCCTATCCGAGTATTAGGCAGAGAGTTTAAAGTCAATTTGATTTGCCTACCCCTAACCAAGCTAGATATTATCCTCGGCATGGACTGGATGTCTCAACATCATGTCTTGCTCGATTGCCGAGGAAAGACCGTAATCATTAGTGGCCCTTCTGTTGCGAAGTTAGAGACCACAGAGGAGCCGACCTTAGACCAAATTCTTGTAGTCAGAGAATTCCCAGAGGTTTTCTCGGACGAGATGCCTGGCTTACCGCCGAGAAGAGAAGTAGAGTTCAGTATAGACCTCATTCCGGGAACTGGCCCGATCTCAATTGCTCCGTACCGAATGGCACCTCCCGAGTTAGAAGAGCTCAAGAAACAGTTAGAAGAACTTTTGGCCAAGAAGTTAATCCGACCAAGCGTATCCCCTTGGGGAGCTCCGATCCTGTTCGTTAAAAAGAAAGATGGTAGCCTCAGAATGTGTACTGATTATCGGAAACTCAACGCGGTAACAGTGAAGAACAAATATCCCCTCCCTCGGATTGACGACTTATTGGACCAACTCAAGGGAGCGCCGGTGTTCTCAAAGATAGACCTCCGATCTGGATACCACCAGATCCGAGTCCGAGAAGAAGACATTCCGAAGACAGCCTTCAGGACGAGGTATGGGCATTTTGAGTATGTGGTTATGCCCTTCGGACTTACCAACGCCCGTGCCATCTTCATGGACTACATGAATAGAATCTTCCGACCCTATCTGGACTCGTTTGCGATAGTCTTCATCGACGACATCCTCATCTACTCCAAAGTCCGAGTGAGCACGAGCAGCACTTGAGGATGATGTTACAGGTCTTGAAGGACAAGGAACTCTACGCTAAGCTCTCTAAGTGCAGTTTTTGGCTCAAAAGGTTCATTTCCTCGGCCATGTGATATCCGAGCAAGACGTGGCGGTTGATCCCTCTAAGGTGGAAGCTGTGCTTAAGTGGGAGAGACCCAACTCGGCGACCGAGATCAGGAGTTTCCTCGGTCTTGCAGGGTACTACAGGAGATTCATTGAAGGATTTTCTAAGCTGGCCCTACCGTCGACTTCGTTAACCAGGAAGAATACACCTTATCAGTGGTCCGAGGTGTGCGAACAGAGCTTCTTAGAGCTAAAGAAAAGGTTGACGAGCTCGCCCGTGTTGATTCTACCTGATCCGACCAAAGCTTTTGACGTGTTTTGTGACGCCTCGAAGCAGGGTCTCGGCTGTGTGTTGATGCAACAGGGAAAAGTGGGGGCTTATGCCTCTCGGCAACTTCGGCAAAACGAGCAGAATTACCCCACTCATGATCTTGAATTGGCAGCCATGGTGTTCGCCCTTAAGATTTGGAGACACTACCTGTATGGCACGAAGTTTGAAGTGTTCAGTGACCACAAAAGTCTCGGCTACCTGTTCGACCATAAGGAGCTGAACATGAGGCAGCGCAGATGGGTAGAATTCTTGAAAGATTACGATTTCAACTTGCACTATCACCCTGGAAAAGCTAACGTGGTGGCCGACGCACTGAGCAGGAAGAGTCTTCATTTGAGCAACATGATGGTTCGAGAGATGCAGTTGATGCAGGAGTTCAGTGATCTCAACCTCGGCATACAGAAGAAGGAAAACAGTGTTGTATTGGAAATGCTGAAAGTAACCAATGATTTTGTGGGTTTCATCAAGGAAAGACAGGCTGCCGACCTAGAACTCCAGAAGCTACTAGAAAGAGCCGGAGACAGGGATGAGCCCGACTTCACTAAAGGACCTGATGGTCTCGTACGATTTCGAGGCCGAGTTTGCATCCCCATGGACTTTGAAGTCCGAAGAGAGTTAATGGAAGAAGCCCACAAGACGAAGATGAGTCTTCATCCGGAAGCCACAAAGATGTACCAGGATCTGAAGAGGTTATTTTGGTGGCCGAAGTTGAAGACCGATGTGGCTGATTATGTGTCTCGGTATTTGACATGCCAAAAAGCTATGATAGAGCATCAGAAACCAGGAGGATTACTCAAATCCTTGGAGATTCCACAATGGAAGTGGGACAACATTTCGATGGACTTTGTGTCGGGTCTACCAAGGACGAGATCAGGACAGGAAGCGATTTGAGTTGTGGTGGACCGACTTACAAAGTGTGCCCATTTCCTGCCTATCAGCATGAAGTACAGCTTGGAGAAGTTGACGTAACTGTACATAAAGGACATTGTCAGACTTCACGGTGTTCCAAGCAGCATAGTGTCGGACCGTGATCCCCGCTTTTTGTCTCGGTTCTAGCAGAGTTTGCAAGAAGCCATGGGTACAAAATTGAGGTTTAGCACAGCTTATCATCCCCAAACCGATGGACAATCCGAGCGCACCATTCAGACCCTTGAGGACTTGTTGAGGACATGCGTGCTCGAACAGTCGGAAAGCTGGGAAGCACTTTTGCCATTGGTCGAATTCACCTACAACAACAGTTTCCATTCAAGTATCGGAATGGCTCCTTTCGAAGCATTGTATGGTCAGAAATGTCGGACGCCGCTATGCTGGTTCCAGATAGGAGAAAACTTGTTAATTGGTCCCGACATTGTTCATGAGACGACCGAGAAGATCCGAATGATACAAGGAAAGATGAAAGAAGCTCAGGATCAACAGAAGAGCTATGCCGACAAGAGAAGGAAACCCTTGAACTTCATTGAGGGAGATCATGTATTCCTTCGGGTATCCCCTGTAACGGGTATCGGCCGAGCAATCAAATCAAAGAAGTTGACCCCTAGGTTTGTCGGACCATACCAAATATTGCAGAAGGTCGGACCAGTAGCTTACAGAATTGCTCTACCTCCGCACTTGTCTAAGCTCCATGATGTGTTCCATGTCTCTCAACTTCGGAGGTACATTCATGACCCCTCACATGTGATAACAGTGGACGAGCTGCCGCTAAGAGACAACCTGACCTTCGAAGTCCTACCAGTCCGAGTTGAAGAGAAGCAGGTCAGACGACTCAAAGGAAAGGAAATCTCGTTGGTCAAAGTCGTCTGGAATCGAAAAGATGTGCAGTAAGCTACTTTGGAACTCAAGGACAAGATGAAGCAGTCATATCCGCAACTGTTCAGTGCCGACTAAATTTCGAGGACGAAATTCCTGTAAGTGGGAGAGGAATGTAACATCCTGAAAATTAACGTTAAATATAATAAATTTAGATATAATTATATGTGTATATAGTATATATAAATATTTGTTTACGGGTAAGATTAAGCCGTAGAGGTTTTATAAGGGTAGTAGAGTAGCAAGAATCTTAGGCCGACCTAGTCTGTAGATGTAGGACCTCGGACCGATCCCGGCCGAGCTAAATAGGGTCAACCATGAAATCTAGGGTCAGTTCGGATTAGCCGACCCCAACGCACCTCAAACTCCTATCCGAGAAGGAAGATCGGACTATTGCTGTTCCTAAATGCCGAGCTGATGTATTCTAGCCGATGTACCCGAGCCGACATACCCTAGCCGACACGTCCTAGCTCCTCCGTGCCAGCTCATGTTGAGCTGTAGCCCTTTGGGATTCGTACCATCCGTACACTGTCCTTGCCATTCACTTTATGTCACTATCATTGCTTTATGTCCCTTTCAAGTACTATTCATGGCTTCCTTTGGAAGCCAATGAATCCTGTCCACACATTCTAGCTTCCCCAAGAAGCCAATGAATCCTAGCCATACAAATGTTTTCCCTAAATGAATAAAAGAAAACCCAAACACCACATAACACACTTTTCATCCTCACATCCTCTTTCTCCTTCGTTTCTCTCTCTCATTTTCTCTCTAAAGCTCCAACACACACAACTCTCATACTTCCTCTTCTCCTTCACGAAGATCCCTCTTCCTTACGCACCTCTTCTTCTCCTCCACCATGTGGTACCAACCGGAGACCCCCCTTCCTGCCGTTCTTCTTCCCGTCTCAGATCTTCCCTGGGCCGGCGTGGTGTTGTGGTGGCAGCAAAAGAGCTGGACCGTGGTGGTGTGGTGGTGGCAGCAAGGAGGACACGAATTCAAGGGTGTGAAGCCCCAAGATCAAGCATCAAGGAAACCATTCTCAAACTCTCAACTCTTATCTCTCACAGTTTGAGGTAAGGAGTGAGTATTACCTCTACTTGAGTTTGGGTTTCTAGGGTGTTCATAAAGGGTACTAAGAGTGGGTGTTAGATTAGGGAATGGATATAGGTTAACATGAGAAAGGAAAGGTAAGAAGGGTAAAGGGAACTAATTAATGAACTAGAAACATGAGTGTTAGGTGAATATGGAATATTGTTTTATGCTATATGTTGGTATTTACATGATGGATTGATTGAATGCTTTTATTCTTATTGTTGTTGATGTATAAGTGTTATGAACTTTGTTGTATAAATGTTTACGAGCTTAGATATTTGTTAATTACATCTGTGGCTGAACTGGGCCGAGCTGAGAGAGGTTGAGAACGAGTATGAGGAAATGGTATATATGGAAAGAAGGAGAGATAGAGTAATAAGTCAGGTAATGAGAAAAGATAATGGAAAAGGGGAATGGGTAAAGGGTTGAGCCGAGAGAGGCCGAGCTAAATAAATGGTTAAAGAGACTAAGAGGTTGAGCCGAGATAGGCCGAACTAAAATGGTTAAAGGGATAAGAGGAATAAAAGAGAAATGGCTGTGTGATCGGGTCATAGCAGACGTGTACCGGGTGCGTGCATTGATCGCGTCAAACGCATACTGGGTATGCGCAGCTGTAAGACGGGTACTGGGTACTCGCAATTATGATTCACACAGGGTTCCGAGAACGGAATCGGTGGGATGTGTTCCTGGTCATAGCAGACGCGTACTGGGTGCGTGCATTGATCGCGTAAGTCGCCGAGATGCGCCGCTGTAAGACGAGTACTGGGTGCTCGCAGTTATGGACACTCTTACTCCATAGAATGATCGGCGGTAGTGCTCCTGGTCATAGAAGACACGTACTGGGTGCGTGCATTGATCGCGTCAGACGCATACTGTAACATCCTACCTTTTTATAATAAAGTTTAATATAAGAAATAGTGAGTCTTATAAAATTTTTGACAGGGTTTCCTTTAAAAATTTAATCTTTCCCTTATAAATCAAGTCACCTGTCAGATTCCAGAAATCATTCAATATGATAAACCAGATATAAAAGTTTCCTTTCTAATGAAGTTCCAATATAAATGTAAAGTCCTTGTACACGTTTAAACAAATATAACTTAAAAGAAAATATTTGAATACATTATATAAAAACATAATTAATTGTCTCATTTATGATTACAGAAATAGTGGTTGCATAAATATGACTCTTAGGTCATATATACCAATTACACTCCATCATTTGGAGTGTAATGCTCCTCGGTGGCGGACTTGCCGATGACTCCATTGTGTACCTAAAAATGTCAACTAAGAGGGTGAGACATTTAAACAGAAATTAAAGAAAACACATAATAACAATAATAGGATATAAGTATATACACATCACACCAATATATGATTCCATATAAATAAAGTTTCCATATATTTTCCATATTATAATCCAAAATGCACAAATGCATATGATGCGATGCAACTCCATAACCCATAATGATCCATATGCCATATGGTTCCATTTATCCATATTTCCATAATTCCATGATTCCATATGCCCATATATCCATAATTCCATATATCCTCACATCACCCTCCACACAAATGGGAAAAATCAACTAGGAGTAAGTGTTCCCCAACCAATGCTTGCACAGTACTTCACGTGACCGTCCTTCGTACAATTTGGGTTGTTTACCCAAATTGGCTATAGCGGGAACCACTTTGCACTAGTCATGATGTGTATAAGTGACCGATAAAAACTATTATAGTGTGCACAGGACCAATCCCCGACTTATCCAGTACTTCACGTGACCGTCCTTCGTACTGGCTTAGGTCCCTTGGTAGATCAAAGTCCTCTACAATAGTTTTCCGCGATTGTTTCAATAACACAATCTAGTCACTACGACACTCTCGTCCGTCGATTCTATGGACCTTCACGTATCCGTCCTTCAGTCCATAGAATGATCTCGTATCTTTCCCAATTCCTAACGTCCTTCCTCACTTCTTAATGCACGTATTTCTACTTATTTTAATTTAATTAAATATTCAAGCCTTTATAACATTATTTCCATTTAAGCATGTTTTCCAACTTAGGATTATTATCCATAATAATCCCATAATTACCAATAAATTATATGATCAACCACAATCATGATAATAGCTTTCATTCATTCATGTCATGTAAGTTCAATTATAAATTAAGCCATAATTCAGCATAATCAACAACCAATCAATTTCACATAAAACCCTATTTTCAGCTACCACACATAATACATACAAAGACAAACCAAACATATGTATACAGTTATATTTCTATGATTATTACTATATCCTTTCTCTAATTTAAGCCAAATGTCTCCCCCCCTTACCTTTGAAGAGAATAGGAGAAATTGGGGTTCACATGGAACCCACTTACCCACTCCAAATCCTAGCTCCTTAGCACTCCAATCCTTTCTTCCAACATATTCTAAGCTCCCTTAAATAATTAGAAGCTCCATGGTAGTGATTGCACAAACCTAGGTTTTGGTGGGTGAATTGGGATTTGAAAGAAAGAGGGAGATATATGTGATTTATTTGAGGGAAAATAGCTGGAAGTTGATGGGGAACCGATTTGTGATGTTGATTTCATGTAAATTGGGGTGGTTTGGTCGATTGGAAACATTAGGGTTGAAGGAGGGAGAGAGCTCGTGGAAGGAGGGGAAGAAAACCATGAGTAAATGAGTGAAAATTCGTGTTTACTGCCTTAAATTTGGTGCTGCAGGGTGGTGGATATCGATGTCCAACATCTATATCCCTATGTTGGATATAGATGTCCAATGTTAAAAATGACAGCACCTTCCACACTTCAAATGGTCATAACTTCTTCGTTAACCGTTGGATCTTGCTCAAATTTTGAGACAAGCTTTCTAAGACACTAACCTTAACATCCAACGGTGGGTTTTGGGTTTTGAGCTCTAAATATTTAAATCCTAATTTTTCTCCCTATTTAGAAACTTTAACTATTCTCTAGCTATTCTTGGTTCTAATATCTATCACTTGGTTCTTCCTACCATTCTTCACCTCTTAAGTCTACTAATCTCCTAATTAAACTTGGAAATTAAATTAGGGATGTTACAATTCTCCCCCACTTATTGGAATTTCGTCCCCGAAATTCCGTTCAATTCTGTCACATGGAGAATCATCCCAACTAAAAGGTTGCTAAACTATTATACTGGCTGAACTTTGATTCTACTCCCCCACTTAGAATCAGCACACTCTTTTGCATTGGTACGCCACGGACTCTTGCATTCAATAGGGAATACCAATCATGGTTCGCTATGGTGGGTTTCAAAGCGATAAAACTCTAAGGTTTCCAAGGTTTACTCTTTAGACAATTAAACATTTCAAGAGTATGACCAAAGAGACTCTCAATTGGCCTTAAGTTCTAAGATAATATGCGATTAAACATTTATTGACTGCCGTATCTTGGACGACCCAATCTACTTCTATATTCTACCTACATGGCAACATTTAAAGGGATCTAATCATAATTAACCTAAGGATACTCTTAAGTCCTAGCAAAACACATATATACATTTTCAAGTAAACAGTTATAACATACATAGCAATCAAAAATCAAATATGCACACCAACTTTTCATATCTACACATAATTGCACACACTAACTTAGGCAATCTCTACTTCCTCCTAACCAAATCCTGATCTACCTGAGTCAATCTAAAATTCAGGCCTATATCTACACGCATTTGACACTAATCAAGTATTCCAGAAATTTGCTCAAATAGAGTTTGTTTTTTTTTTGGAAGATAATATGGTTTCCATGATTTGTTTACAAACCAAATCAGAAATCATGTAACTGCATTGAAAAACATTTTCGAAAACCAAGATTGATTCAATTCCAAAATGTCATACAAGTTTTTCAAGTAATGTCCCTTCACATAAAAGAATCATAATAATAAATTTTCAGGTAAGTCGGAGTTCGTTAGGTTCAACTTTGGTTTTATAACCGCTTGGTCAAAATATGAAAACAACAAAAGTCAAACCTTCATCAGATTTTCTTTAAAAGTAGGAAACAAACTCCAAGAAACCTCAGAATTCAAAGGGACTAAACTTGTACTTGGCCTCAAGGGTTGTGTAAAATTTTCAGACTAAGCGGAACACATTAAGCTTGAATTTTGTCCTACGTTCCCAACATAAGAAATATTGGAAACTTTCCGTTGTATAAGAAAATGCCACATTTATTTTAAAATGCTAACTTGCTCCAAGAAGTTTGAAATTTCATTTAAAACTTTTGATTCAACCTTTAAAGGCTTGCACACTTTTCCAAATCATTTCAATTATCCCCAAGTCCAAAACTCAGCTTTCCATTGTATTTAAAAACCCAGATTTCCCAATCGACAAAAATTCATGAGCACCACACATAATCTAGGAATTAACACATGCTCCTTAGGCAATCAAACATACTCATTCATCATTTAATTACAAGCATAAACATGCATTACCAAACAATTCCTAGGGTTCGCTTTCTCTATTTGCCTGACCTAATGATGACTATTCATCACTAGTTTAGATTCTAAGGAAATTGAGATAAACATCTAACTCCCAGAAGATAGGAATCTATCTATTAGAATGGCACACATCAGACATTCATTACAACTACGCATTATAGTAAACACAATTTTTAACTATCAACTTTTTAATCAATTCAGATGTAAAATTTTTAGATTCTGGTAGAAAAATTTGGGGTGGTGATATCGATATCCTCTTGTGCATATCGATAGGCACAATCGATATCTTCTACTGGATATCGATATCCACTATTGAATTTCTGCATACTGATTGGAGTTTTGAAATACCAATTCTATTCCTATGCCATGCTAAAAACTTCGGTAAAAACAATTATCATGTATGGGGTTAAAGTAAAAACAAATGCAACCCTCATATTGTAAAAGTACTTACACCTTTTAAAATCAATGTGGATGGCAGAAATTCAGTTATGCATTTCTATATATATATATATATTTATGAAAAACAAAGAACCCATCAGAAAACATATATGCGTTTCTCATGTTATAAAATCTGAGTGACATGCAAGAAAACATTTTCAATTGTATGCTGATGAAATCAAGACTCTTGAAAAATCGGATTCTTCTCTTGATAGAAACTTTTATGTTTGGGTAAAATCTTAATAAAAGACTCAATCATCCAGGTTGGTTAGTTCTTTACAATCTTGATACTTTTCTTATAAAATAACTTGGATGAAAATTTGAAAACAACTTTGCAAATCAAATTATATATCCTTAAGAAGTGTTACCGCCATCTAACTTCGGGAAAGTTTAGATGAAGGATTATAAACTTACTTAGGATTTTCAAACTTACGTAAAAAGGAAATGCTCTTGAACTAAAAAAAAATTTATTTTAATTCGTTTTCAAATGTTGGAACAACCACATTCCCTTTTTATTTTGAGCTTGAAAGCTAAGTTTCATTCCAAATTGATTGGTATCGTATGTATAAGGATTCCTATTTAATCGGCGTATAACTTAAATAAAACAACGAATTAGTTCACAGCCGATTACTTAGAAATCCTCAAAATCTCATCATACAACAAAGCACTCAATTTGGAAGGATTCCAAATTCTATTCAAAATAATGAAATTCATTTTAAAACATTGAAATTCATCTGAAATACTATCGGGTTTCACATCAACTAATTCCCAACATTATACCATTACCCGTGGAAATCAAATGATCTCCTGATAATAGCACAATTCCGTAAAAAGGTTTTCGAAATAGTTTTCATACTTAAAACAGGTTCTACATTCACAAATAATAATCAACATCGTCAAAAGCACAATTAATCCTTTAGGCAAACACACGACAATACACAGCATCACACATTATATGTATATCAAACATTTATCCTAATTCAATGCAACCACTTAGAGTTTCAAGCATCTAATTGCTTAAACCTGAGACTAACACTACATCCTCTCTTGAGGATTCTGACATTCTAGTCTATGTCTACAAATTCTAGCACTATCATAGCTAACTCAAATGCTTGAACTAGCTAGACTCCTATCTCCCTACAAAATAACTCCTACAACCCTTACCACACTTACAACACTTCCGCTGCGCAATTCTGCTACAACTTCTATACCTTCTAACACCCTTCCTAATCTTAGGCCTAGGAAATAGATCTAACAATTATTTCATTGGATTCAAGGACTCAATGATATCATCTATCAATAAATACAAAATACGAGGGATCCGTCTCGATTCTGCATTGCATTGAAGACAAAATCATTTTCGTACCACCTGAGTTCCAATCGAATAAAAGATGACTCATCCTCAATTCAAAAGAAAACTTTAAAATTTCCTTTAAAGAAAAGTTTCTATTCCTTATCATATTTGAAGTAGACAGGATTAATTCAAAACTAAGAGTTAGTCCTTCCCGTTGGGGTAGCAGTTTCATGCTCTGTCCCGTAGGGAGTTTTCCTTTCCCTTAGTCTCTACTTTCCGTCCATTTCTAAATACAACAAAGTTATAGTTTGAAAAAAATTGAATTAGCCCACTTTAAATTGAAGATATAACCCTATGATTACCAAACTATGACTCACCCTACTAAACCATACCCATTCAACTAATGACACATGCATGAAACACTAAAGTGCACTACTTAACCAACTATCTACTAGCTACTCTCATATGGAGTAACTCTTTGGGAGTAGGAAAATCCATACTCCACGGCCGAGGATTGCAACCATTGCTCTGATACCATAATGTAACATCCTACCTTTTTATAATAAAGTTTAATATAAGAAATAGTGAGTCTTATAAAATTTTTGACAGGGTTTCCTTTAAAAATTTAATCTTTCCCTTATAAATCAAGTCACCTGTCAGATTCCAGAAATCATTCAATATGATAAACCAGATATAAAAGTTTCCTTTCTAATGAAGTTCCAATATAAATGTAAAGTCCTTGTACACGTTTAAACAAATATAACTTAAAAGAAAATATTTGAATACATTATATAAAAACATAATTAATTGTCTCATTTATGATTACAGAAATAGAGGTTGCATAAATATGACTCTTAGGTCATATATACAAATTACACTCCATCATTTGGAGTGTAATGCTCCTTGATGGCGGACTTGCCGATGACTCCATTGTGTACCTAAAAATGTCAACTAAGAGGGTGAGACATTTAAACAGAAATTAAAGAAAACACATAATAACAATAATAGGATATAAGTATATACACATCACACCAATATATGATTCCATATAAATAAAGTTTCCATATATTTTCCATATTATAATCCAAAATGCACAAATGCATATGATGCAATGCAACTCCATAACCCATAATGATCCATATGCCATATGGTTCCATTTATCCATATTTCCATAATTCCATGATTCCATATGCCCATATATCCATAATTCCATATATCCTCACATCACCCTCCACACAAATGGGAAAAATCAACTAGGAGTAAGTGTTCCCCAACCAATGCTTGCACAGTACTTAACGTGACCGTCCTTCGTACAATTTGGGTTGTTTACCCAAATTGGCTATAGCGGGAACCACTTTGCACTAGTCATGATGTGTATAAGTGACCGATAAAAACTAATATAGTGTGCACAGGACCAATCCCCGACTTATCCAGTACTTCACGTGACTGTCCTTCGTACTGGCTTAGGTCCCTTGGTAGACCAAAGTCCTCTACAATAGTTTTCCGCGATTGTTTAATTAACACAATATAGTCACTACGACACTCTCGTCCGTCGATTCTATGGACCTTCACGTACCCGTCCTTCAGTCCATAGAATGTTCTCGTATCTTTCCCAATTCCTAACGTCCTTCCTCACTTCTTAATGCACGTATTTCTACTTATTTTAATTTAATTAAATATTCAAGCCTTTATAACATTATTTCCATTTAAGCATGTTTTCCAACTTAGGATTATTATCCATAATAATCCCATAATTACCAATAAATTATATGATCAACCACAATCATGATAATAGCTTTCATTCATTTATGTCATATAAGTTCAATTATAAATTAAGCCATAATTCAGCATAATCAACAACCAATCAATTTCACATAAAACCCTATTTTCAGCTACCACACATAATACATACAAAGACAAACCAAACATATGTATACAGTTATATTTCTATGATTATTACTATATCCTTTCTCTAATTTAAGCCAAATGTCTCCCCTCTTACCTTTAAAGAGAAGAGGAGAAATTGGGGTTCACATGGAACCCACTTACCCACTCCAAATCCTAGCTCCTTAGCACTCCATTCCTTTCTTCCAACATATTCTAAGCTCCCTTAAATAATTAGAAGCTCCATGGCAGTGATTGCACAAACCTAGGTTTTGGTGGGTGAATTGGGATTTGAAATAAAGAGGGAGATATATGTGATTTTTTTGAGGGAAAATAGCTGGAAGTTGATGGGGAACCGATTTGTGATGTTGATTTCATGTAAATTGGGGTGGTTTGGTCGATTGGAAACATTAGGGTTGAAGGAGGGAGAAAGCTCGTGGAAGGAGGGGAAGAAAACCATGAGTAAATGAGTGAAAATTCGTGTTTACTGCCTTAAATTTGGTGCTGCAGGGTGGTGGATATCGATGTCCAACATCTATATCCCTATGTTGGATATAGATGTCCAATGTTAAAAATGACAGCACCTTCCACACTTCAAATGGTCATAACTTCTTCGTTAACCGTTGGATCTTGCTCAAATTTTGAGACAAGCTTCCTAAGACACTAACCTTAACATCCAACGGTGGGTTTTGGGCTTTGAGCTCTAAATATTTAAATCCTAATTTTTCTCCCTATTTAGAAACTTTAACTATTCTCTAGCTATTCTTGGTTCTAATATCTATCACTTGGTTCTTCCTACCATTCTTCACCTCTTAAGTCTACTAATCTCCTAATTAAACTTGGAAATTAAATTAGGGATGTTACAATTCTCCCCCACTTATTGGAATTTCGTCCCCAAAATTCCGTTCAATTCCGTCACATGGAGAATCATCCCAACTAAAAGGTTGCTAAACTATTATACTGGCTGAACTTTGATTCTACTCCCCCACTTAGAATCAGCACACTCTTTTGCATTGGTACGCCACGGACTCTTGCATTCAATAGGGAATACCAATCATGGTTCGCTATGGTGGGTTTCAAAGCGATAAAACTCTAAGGTTTCCAAGGTTTACTCTTTAGACAATTAAACATTTCAAGAGTCTGACCAAAGAGACTCTCAATTGGCCTTAAGTTCTAAGATAATATGCGATTAAACATTTATTGACTGCCGTATCTTGGACGACCCAATCTACTTCTATATTCTACCTACATGGCAGCATTTAAAGGGATCTAATCATAATTAACCTAAGGATACTCTTAAGTCCTAGAAAAACACATATATACATTTTCAAGTAAACAGTTATAACATACATAGCAATCAAAAATCAAATATGCACACCAACTTTTCATATCTACACATAATTGCACACACTAACTTAGGCAATCTCTACTTCCTCCTAACCAAATCCTGATCTACCTGAGTCAATCTAAAATTCAGGCCTATATCTACACACATTTGACACTAATCAAGTATTCCAGAAATTTTCTCAAATAGAGTTGTTTTTTTTTTTGGAAGATAATATGGTTTCCATGATTTGTTTACAAACCAAATCAGAAATCACGTAACTGCATTGAAAAACATTTTCGAAAACAAAGATTGATTCAATTCCAAAATGTCATACAAGTTTTTCAAGTAATGTCCCTTCACATAAAAGAATCATAATAGTAAATTTTCAGGTACGTCGGAGTTCGTTAGGTTCAACTTTGGTTTTATAACCGCTTGGTCAAAATATGAAAACAACAAAAGTCAAACCTTCATCAAATTTTCTTTAAAAGTAGGAAACAAACTCCAAGAAACCTCAGAATTCAAAGGGACTAAACTTGTACTTGGCCTCAAGGGTTGTGTAAAATTTTCAGACTAAGCGGAACACATTAAGCTTGAATTTTGTCCTACGTTCCCAACATAAGAAATATTGGAAACTTTCCGTTGTATAAGAAAATTCCACATTTATTTTAAAATGCTAACTTGCTCCAAGAAGTTTGAAATTTCATTTAAAACTTTTGATTCAACCTTTAAAGGCTTGCACACTTTTCCAAATCATTTCAATTAACCCCAAGTCCAAAACTCAGCTTTCCATTGTATTTAAAAACCCGGATTTCCCAATCGACAAAAATTCATGAGCACCACACATAATCTAGGAATTAACACATGCTCCTTAGGCAATCAAACATACTCATTCATCATTTAATTACAAGCATAAACATGCATTACCAAACAATTCCTAGGGTTCGCTTTCTCTATTTGCCTGACCTAATGATGACTATTCATCACTAGTTTAGATTCTAAGGAAATTGAGATAAACATCTAACTCCCAGAAGATAGGAATCTATCTATTAGAATGGCACACATCAGACATTCATTACAACTACGCATTATAGTAAACACAATTTTTAACTATCAACTTTTTAATCAATTCAGATGTAAAATTTTTAGACTCTGGTAGAAAAATTTGGGGTGGTGATATCGATATCCTCTTGTGCATATCGATAGGCACAATCGATATCTCCTACTGGATATCGATATCCACTATTGAATTTCTGCATACTGATTGGAGTTTTGAAATACCAATTCTATTCCTATGCCATGCTAAAAACTTCGGTAAAAACAATTATCATGTATGGGGTTAAAGTAAAAACAAATGCAACCCTCATATTGTAAAAGTACTTACACCTTTTAAAATCAATGTGGATGGCAGAAATTCAGTTATGCATTTCTATATATATATATATATTTATGAAAAGCAAAGAACCCATCAGAAAACATATATGCGTTTCTCATGTTATAAAATCTGAGTGACATGCAAGAAAACATTTTCAATTGTATGCTGATGAAATCAAGACTCTTGAAAAATCGGATTCTTCTCTTGATAGAAACTTTTATGTTTGGGTAAAATCTTAATAAAAGACTCAATCATCCAGGTTGGTTAGTTCTTTACAATCTTGATACTTTTCTTATAAAATAACTTGGATGAAAATTTGAAAACAACTTTGCAAATCAAATTATATATCCTTAAGAAGTGTTACCGCCATCTAACTTCGGGAAAGTTTAGATGAAGGATTATAAACTTACTTAGGATTTTCAAACTTACGTAAAAAGGAAATGCTCTTGAACTAAAAAAATTTTATTTTAATTCGTTTTCAAATGTTGGAACAACCACATTCCCTTTTTATGTTGAGCTTGAAAGCTAAGTTTCATTCCAAATTGATTGGTATCGTATGTATAAGGATTCCTTTTTAATCGGCGTATAACTTAAATAAAACAACGAATTAGTTCACAGCCGATTACTTAGAAATCCTCAAAATCTCATCATACAACAAAGCACTCAATTTGGAAGGATTCCAAATTCTATTCAAAATAATGAAATTCATTTTAAAACATTGAAATTCATCTGAAATACTATCGGGTTTCACATTAACTAATTCCCAACATTATACCATTACCCGTGGAAATCAAATGATCTCCTGATAATAGCACAATTCCGTAAAAAGGTTTTCGAAATAGTTTTCATACTTAAAACAGGTTCTACATTCACAAATAATAATCAACATCGTCAAAAGCACAATTAATCCTTTAGGCAAACACACGACAACACACAGCATCACACATTATATGTATATCAAACATTTATCCTAATTCAATGCAACCACTTAGAGTTTCAAGCATCTAATTGCTTAAACCTGAGACTAACACTACATCCTCTCTTGAGGTTTCTGTCATTCTAGTCTATGTCTACAAATTCTAGCACTATCATAGCTAACTCAAATGCTTGAACTAGCTAGACTCCTATCTCCCTACAAAATAACTCCTACAACCCTTACCACACTTACAACACTTCCGCTGCGCAATTCTGCTACAACTTCTATACCTTCTAACACCCTTCCTAATCTTAGGCCTAGGAAATAGATCTAACAATTATTTCATTGGATTCAAGGACTCAATGATATCATCTATCAATAAATACAAAATACGAGGGATCCGTCTCGATTCTGCATTGCATTGAAGACAAAATCATTTTCGTACCACCTGAGTTCCAATCGAATAAAAGATGACTCATCCTCAATTCAAAAGAAAACTTTAAAATTTCCTTTAAAGAAAAGTTTCTATTCCTTATCATATTTGAAGTAGACAGGATTAATTCAAAACTAAGAGTTAGTCCTTCCCGTTGGGGTAGCAGTTTCATGCTCTGTCCCGTAGGGAGTTTTCCTTTCCCTTAGTCTATACTTTCCGTCCATTTCTAAATACAACAAAGTTATAGTTTGAAAAAAAATTGAATTAGCCCACTTTAAATTGAAGATATAACCCTATGATTACCAAACTATGACTCACCCTACTAAACCATACCCATTCAACTAATGACACATGCATGAAACACTAAAGTGCACTACTTAACCAACTATCTACTAGCTACTCTCATATGGAGTAACTCTTTGGGAGTAGGAAAATCCATACTCCACGGCCGAGGATTGCAACCATTGCTCTGATACCATAATGTAACATCCTACCTTTTTATAATAAAGTTTAATATAAGAAATAGTGAGTCTTATAAAATTTTTGACAGGGTTTCCTTTAAAAATTTAATCTTTCCCTTATAAATCAAGTCACTTGTCAGATTCCAGAAATCATTCAATATGATAAACCAGATATAAAAGTTTCCTTTCTAATGAAGTTCCAATATAAATGTAAAGTCCTTGTACACGTTTAAACAAATATAACTTAAAAGAAAATATTTGAATACATTATATAAAAACATAATTAATTGTCTCATTTATGATTACAGAACTAGAGGTTGCATAAATATGACTCTTAGGTCATATATACCAATTACACTCCATCATTTGGAATGTAATGCTCCTCGGTGGCGGACTTGCCGATGACTCCATTGTGTACCTAAAAATGTCAACTAAGAGGGTGAGACATTTAAACAGAGATTAAAGAAAACACATAATAACAATAATAGGATATAAGTATATACACATCACACCAATATATGATTCCATATAAATAAAGTTTCCATATATTTTCCATATTATAATCCAAAATGCACAAATGCATATGATGCGATGCAACTCCATAACCCATAATGATCCATATGCCATATGGTTCCATTTATCCATATTTCCATAATTCCATGATTCCATATGCCCATATATCCATAATTCCATATATCCTCACATCACCCTCCACACAATTGGGAAAAATCAACTAGGAGTAAGTGTTCCCCAACCAATGCTTGCACAATACTTCACGTGACCGTCCTTCGTACAATTTGGGTTGTTTACCCAAATTGGCTATAGCGGGAACCACTTTGCACTAGTCATGATGTGTATAAGTGACCGATAAAAACTATTATAGTGTGCACAGGACCAATCCCCGACTTATCCAGTACTTCACGTGACCGTCCTTCGTACTGGCTTAGGTCCCTTGGTAGATCAAAGTCCTCTACAATAGTTTTCTGTGATTGTTTCAATAACACAATCTAGTCACTACGACACTCTCGTCCGTCGATTCTATGGACCTTCAGGTACCCGTCCTTCAGTCCATAGAATGTTCTCGTATCTTTCCCAATTCCTAACGTCCTTCCTCACTTCTTAATGCACGTATTTCTACTTATTTTAATTTAATTAAATATTCAAGCCTTTATAACATTATTTCCATTTAAGCATGTTTTCCAACTTAGGATTATTTCCATAATAATCCCATAATTACCAATAAATTATATGATCAACCACAATCATGATAATAGCTTTCATTCATTCATGTCATGTAAGTTTAATTATAAATTAAGCCATAATTCAGCATAATCAACAACCAATCAATTTCACATAAAACCCTATTTTCAGCTACCACACATAATACATACAAAGACAAACCAAACATATGTATACAGTTATATTTCTATGATTATTACTATATCCTTTCTCTAATTTAAGCCAAATGTCTCCCCCCTTACCTTTGAAGAGAAGAGGAGAAATTGGGGTTCACATGGAACCCACTTACCCACTCCAAATCCTAGCTCCTTAGCACTCCATTCCTTTCTTCCAACATATTCTAAGCTCCCTTAAATAATTAGAAGCTCCATGGCAGTGATTGCACAAACCTAGGTTTTGGTGGGTGAATTGGGATTTGAAAGAAAGAGGGAGATATATGTGATTTTTTTGAGGGAAAATAGCTGGAAGTTGATGGGGAACCGATTTGTGATGTTGATTTCATGTAAATTGGGGTGGTTTGGTCGATGGGAAACATTAGGGTTGAAGGAGGGAGAGAGCTCGTGGAAGGAGGGGAAGAAAACCATGAGTAAATGAGTGAAAATTCGTGTTTACTGCCTTAAATTTGGTGCTGCAGGTCGTGGATATCGATGTCCACCCCCTGGATATCGATGTCCAACATCTATATCCCTATGTTGGATATAGATGTCCAATGTTAAAAATGGCAGAACCTTCCACACTTCAAATGGTCATAACTTCTTCGTTAACCGTTGGATCTTGCTCAAATTTTGAGACAAGCTTCCTAAGACACTAACCTTAACATCCAACGATGGGTTTTGGGTTTTGAGCTCTAAATATTTAAATCCTAATTTTTCTCCCTATTTAGAAACTTTAACTATTCTCTAGCTATTCATGGTTCTAATATCTATCACTTGGTTCTTCCTACCATTCTTCAGCTCTTAAGTCTACTAATCTCCTAATTAAACTTGGAAATTAAATTAGGGATGTTACACATACCGGGTATGTGCAGCTGTAAGACGGGTACTGGGTACTCGCAGTTATGGATGACACGCCGATATCCGACCTTAAATGGTGTAAGACATGCACTGGGTGTATGCATCCGAGAAGAGTAAAAGATTGTAAACTATGTGAAAATGGAATACTGAGTAATGAGTCCGAGGTAGAGGGGTGGTTACCGACGTAAGAGGATAGTGGCCGAGATGCCGGGTGTATGATTTAAGGAAAGAGTATAAGGGGAATCGGTAGGATGTGCCGAGGTATAGCTAATAGGTAATGGATATACTAGGTTATGATGTGAGTCGAGCTAAATTAGGATGGAGGTGGTTGAATGGTGGTGTTGAGGTGGTGGAGCTCTTGGAGCTCGAATGAGAGGGGGAGGAGGTGAAGAAGAAGAATGAATGAATGAAGTGGAATGAGTGAGTGTGTTTGTTGTTTATTTGTTTGAAAGGGAAAAAGGATGAGTGATGGAGAATGAGTGGCTTCTCTTAGATGCTTGGTGGATGTGTGGTTGAGAGAAGAGGCTTCCTTGAGAAGCTTCTCATGTGTGGCCCTCATGACCCTATTTTTTTTTTCATCAGTGCACAAGTGGTAACCGATTACATCCACAATTTCACAACTAGTTGACGTCTCATAGAAGGTGGGTAATCGATTACTTTCCCCAAGGTAATCGATTACATTGATTAATTCAATTTTAGGGTTCCTCACAGAATGGAAGTAATCGATTACTTACCCAAGGTAATCGATTGCCTCACTTTATTTTCATAAAATGATGGCTTCTAACTCTATGACACTCCTCTTAACTCCTACATACACTTTGACCATGATTAATTCCCTTTAGCCTTGCTTACCCTTATTATTTCCATCAGCTTAACTTAGAATCATTCTAATTAAGCTTGGAATTAAAAATCGGGATGTTGCAACAAGCATACACAACCTTGAATAAGACAAAAATAATGAGGCAACTTGGACATGGAAGATGTAATTAAACACCATAATTTAAATAAGACTTAAAAAACTAATGAAAAAAGTCACAAAAGGAAAATATAATTCCTAAGTTATTTTCTATCTCATTTTTTTTTCTAAGTTCGAGGTGGGAAAATGAATCAGTGGTTCTTGTGCAAACTTGGTTTAGGAAGAATAAATATCTACATTCATAAAAGGGAATGAGAAAGTAAATAAGCTGACAACTTAAACCAATTACAATTTGGCAATGCTTGAATTAAACTTATAAACATGTTCAATGTAACTAGCCATGTACAAACTAGAAAGAGCTAAAAAATTTCATCAGTAATGTTGACAACATTTGAAAAGCCATAAATTTTACTTGAAAGGAAAAGAATTGATTTTGTGAACCTTCTAAAACTTTGACAATAAATAGGACTAGAAATTTTCTTCCTCCCTCTCTAAAAATAAGGCACTGATTACACATGAGCCAGATTCCATCTCCTTGAAAAGTAAATATAGTTAATTACTTTCAAAAGAAACCCATAAAGCACCATTCCCCAAAAACAAACACGTCAGCATCCCATCACAGCGCAATTATACACAAAACTCCCTGATTGCTTGCTAGCAAGCATGTTCCACTGTAGTGCACCATCACCTGGGACACAAGCATTAATCTCAATCACCCTTTCATCCATAGCCTTGGGCCCACCAACAACAATTAGCCGATTTCCACATGCTCGAAAGGCTAATCCCCATCCATTCATTGAGACTACCCGCTCAGGCAGTCTTCCAATAGTGATCCATGAGTTACTATCTTTATAATATCTCCTGACCTCATGTTGTGCATAATTTGCTGCATATAATACATTATTTACAACTGCAACCAAAGGAGGTGCCTCAGCAACAGCTAGAACCTCAGTCTGCCCAGATCCTTCATTTGGCCTAGGGAACATATTAGGTATTTCACGCCATTTTCTTGTTTGCAGATCATACTCCTCACCACATGTTAGCTGCTTAGAGTTGCCTACTCCAATCCCTCCAATGACATAAAATTTCCCATCTATAAATACACCAGAACACATTTTCCTAGCTTTATTCATGTTTGGAAGTAGTTCCCATATTCTGGTTTTCGAATTATAAAGCTCAGCTGAGCTTAAGATGTTGCCACGAGGATCACAACCACCAGCCAATATGGCGAGCTCTCCAAGGCTGGCAGAACCAAACAAGCACCTAGGGACATTCATTTCCATGCCAGATGACCATGCATTCGTTAAAATGCTATAACTGTTAATGACAGTAGACATTATTTCCTTCCCAAAAACAAGAAGTTCTGTACCAACCGCCAATGACTCCTTATCGGAATAGATAAAACATTCATCAGAAGGCATTCTAGGCAAGTGCATCCAGCGACCTCGGTTGGGATCAAATGCCTCCCATTCAGGGAGATTACAAGAGAAGTAAACCCAATGTTCTGTGATCCCCATCTCTCGTCTCAACCTATAAATCTCTCCGGTGCGAATGAGAGATCGGAAACTATGGTTTAATAAGGCAATCGACCCATAGTCTGACCTTGAACATCGTAAGAGACAATTAATAGAGATGTCTCGACCAAGTTGGTGGATAAGAGAAGTTGAGTCTGATTGATCACTTGCACGATTTTGGTCCTTCACTTGGTTAAGGGGAATCGTAAGATCAATAATATTCATTTGTGCTTGACCTTCTTCCCCTTCCTTAGCATCTAAGCGCTTGCACAAATTTCTCGACACAACTTCTTCCTGTAGTTCTAGTCGGCGCTTATTGTTTGGAAGCTCCACAACATGGAAACTATTGTAAATCCACTCAGTCTCTTGCTCGCATGAGCTTGGTAAGTCCCTTGCAACGAGAAATGACGGACCCTCCAACATGTCAATGGAAAGAGTCAATCTAGTTACAAAGAAAACCTCAAAGTCTTATCCATCAAAATTGAACAAAAATATCTACGAGTGAATTTTTTTTAAAAAACAATATTAGTACATATCTCAAAAAAGCTTCCAACAAACAAGTAGATGCCAGTTATAAGGTAAAATTAACCAACAACAATCATCAATTTTACATGGGCCACAAATAATCCATAATCAATACATGCAAAGTATCATTTCGATCAAAAAAGTTAACCAAATAAGACAATTGAACAATCTTCACCGATTAATTGAAAATGCATGGGCAATAGCATACATCCTCTATTTTAATCATGATTAGGTAAATAATTGAGCACACGCAAAAAAAGATCACGTACCAAAAGAAAATTAAATTCAAGATATATATAGCCCAAAAAATGCAGAAATCAAAAATCAAATATGACGTTGTAACTCATAATAGGTATTTAAGAATTTAAAAAAAGGGAAATTTTAAGAATTAATCGGATAAAGATAAAATTACATCATTTCAAAGCATGAATTTTGCATCCTGGAACTAATCACAAAATTAAAAAAGGATTGAGATAAAAGGAAAAAAGACTAATTATAATTAGCAATGGCAGAAACCCTATTTACCCTTTTCCCTTGTCCATCTTATTATTAAAATGAATATGAAGGCCACGCTCTACGCAAAATGAAAGCTCGGTAGGAGAAAACCTTCAATTGATTTGGAAGTGAAGAGAGAGAAAAGAGGCTTACGAACTTATGTAGATGAAATGGAAGTGAAGCGGTAACAGGTTTCTTGCACTTATAGATTCAGTGTGCAAATCACACCCAGATTCAACAGCTGTCTATCTCACCTCGTTGTTTCTCTCTCTGGTTCTGTCTGTCATTTTATTCTAGTTTTGTTCACTGTTATTGCTGCGGTGCGGTGTGTTGTGTCATGTGTGTCATGTGTCGTGTCTATTGGATTGAAGAATAGCCTTCAAAAGTTTCACGTCACTAATTCATACATTAAAAAATATTAAATATAGAGAAATAAAAAATTGTGCAAATTTTAATTTGGAGTAATCCTAAAGGCATATCAAACTAGACACTACACAACAATTTATTTTGCTATAGATATCTTCCAATTTAACAATTATGTTTGAGCCAAAAATATCCACAATATAACGAATCTAACTCTCTTAGTGGATTCATGACTTTACATTAATTATTTGCATTATCATTTCTAATATTAGCGAAAATTATTCACGTTAGTTACAGGCAGGGACTAAAGTGAATAACATCACTAGAATATCAGGGACTAACGTGAATAATTTTTTTCAATTGCAAAGATAATTATGTAATTTCAATAATGTTAGACGAAGTTGTAATACCCACAATTTTCCCACTTGAATAATTAAATTTTAGGATTATTATCAATGCATTTCTTTTATTGTTACGTGTTTAATTATTTATTTATTTATTATTTATTTGTGTATTTGAAAATATTATATATAAATATATATATGTGTGTGCGCGCGCGCGCGTGTAAGTATGTGCATATGTGAAGACCTATGAATTTTATGATAAGAAAAAGAATTGAAAATTAATAAGATTTAAGTTTATTTATTTTGAATTTTACATTTTGGGTGTAATTGTAATTGGTGATAAGACTATCCTATTATTTTAATGAGACATGGTTCTTTAATATGAGATCATTAAAGTGCTAAGTGTATAAAAATTTATTTTTATAAGGAAAAATATAATAACCATGTGTTTTATTTTATGGAGGGGTTTTAATTATTTTCACTCATTTGATATGGTTTATGGAATTTAAAAAATTCATAACTTTTTTTATGGTTAATCCAAATGAAGTGATTTTATAGTCAAAATGATCATATGAAAATGTAGAATATATTTTTCTAAGAATGAACATTTAATTTTACTATGTGGGAAAATTTTATATTTTTGAATAATCTTCTAAAGACATTAGTATTTTCATCATTTAAATAATTTAAGGTATGGTTTTGATACATTCTGTAACACCCCGATTTGGCCACTTGAAAACCATAATGAAAAATAGTGAAAATTTGGGCCAATTTTTTTTTTTACAAGTGTTATGCAAGATGAGAACACTTAGGTTTTCAAAACACAGTTACCATTTAAAACTCATGTTCTCACATTGCATAAACCTTTCAAGTTCCAAACCGAGATGTCACAAGACACCGCACTTTGAAACTCGTTTTCAAAAACATTGTTTAAAACACGGCCCGTTACTCATTTCAAAACGTTAATACCAAAATAAACTTTAGTTGGGGTTACAGCATGTTAGAGCCAGGATTTCTATGTAACTGCAATGGAATTACAAAACTCTGAAAGGGAATTACCTAGCTGCTAGTCATCGACACTAACGCTTCCGCTGCGCTACTCTGATTCTTGTCAAATTCTCGGGTTATCAGCAGCGCCATCCTTAGCAGCCTCCTTAGTGATACTTTCCATAGCAGCTTCTCGTGTTTCCTTTTTTTTTCTCGTAACGAGCTAGCAGTCTCTCTGTGTTTTCCTTTCTAAGGACCATACAAAATTTTCCCAATACAAAGCAGAAGTACGAGAGAGTGAGCTACCCAAAACATGTAATGTCGACTATGTGGATTTACGATAGGAAATTATTAGGATAAAAGAACAAATAGCATACAAAACATTTAAACAACATAATCATCATCCTCATAATCATTATCACATAAACACCATATCATTCTCACTTCTCAATTCTCGTCCAATACTTAATATCACAACTGTACTTTCTTTTGAAATATTTTAAGTTATTAAGTTTTATCATCTCAGTTCACTCAATGACTTGGGGGAACCATCATTGAGGAAAAACGTCTCTCACGTCTACATCTCCTCGGTCATCCATCCAAACCTAGTCGGAAGCAAACAGGAGTACAGGACCTTTACCACGCGGGCACGACAGCTGTCACACAACAAATGGTCCCAGACCAGGAGGCCTTGCCTCAAATCATAATCATAATTAACAGTGCACGCTCTCAGCGGCAATCACAAATGCCCCGTTCCAGTCCCTCTCACTGTTCTCGATTTTTTATCTAGGGGGCGACAGTACAGTTCTAGTCTCGAGTACAAAACTTACCACGGTATTAGACCCAGTCCCCACCACGTTAGTGCACCACTTATGGAGTTCGTTCTGCCTAGAACAGTACTCTAGACTTCTTGACGTTTCACCGTCATCGTCCTCCCCTAATGCAATCTCGTCCTAAATATCCGCAGATACTTATCATTTCTTCCTCTCCACTACTTCGACACACTCTCATGCCTCACCGCGTTATTCATGTCTTTTAATAGTCTTTTAAAGTTTTAGAAGATTTAAGGGTTTTAAAGTTTTATTAACGGCTTAATCCTACTAGTTGGCTCGTCCTTGGTGCATCCCTTCAACGAAGCCCGACCACTAATCGTTCAAACTGTTCCCCAATTCATCACATAACATTTCAGCATCTCATATCACAATCTTTCTCCTCTCATCTCATCACTTTCTCAAAACTCATCAACCTTCACAAGACTCATTCATCAACTTTCTCAAACTCATTTCCAAAATACCTTTTCGCAAATCTTTTTCAAAACTATAATTTCACCAAAAACTTCCTTTCACAAATCTTTTTCAAAGATAACTTTTCGCAAACTTTCTCAAAAACGTTCTTTCACAAAATTTTCTCAAAAAGATCCTTTCGCAAAACTTTCCTCAGAAATATTGTTTCCAACAAGGCTTTCTCAAATATCATTTCAAAAACTTTACCAAAAAGGATGGTTCCAAAACTTTTCTCAAAATTGTATCTTTTCAAAAACCTTTTTCCAAAAATTTCTTTTCACAAATCTTTTCAAAAATCTCTTTTCAAAAACCGTTTTCAAAAATCACATTTTTGGATGAGTGCTAATGGAGGAGCAAGCTCAACTCAACACTAGGCTCTTTCCAAAAATGAAAACGAGAAATCATATTTTTGCTGGGCGCTGTGGTGGACTCGGCCTAGCCGAGGTCCTTAGACTACCTCGCCAAAGTCCTGAGGACCCTTCAGGAAGCCCTCTGAGCGCTTGGCCGAGCTCAATGCTCAACGGCCGAACAGACGCCAGATACGGGCCGACCTCGTGCTCCGACTCAGGTCCGACATCTAAGTCTGACACCTTCCCAAGTCCGACACCTAGGACATGATGACGTCTCCCTTCCTTATCCACAAGGACAGCTCACCACCTTATCCACAAGGACAGCCTATCAACTCATAGCTCAGTATAGGCTGGCCCTACTTAGGCCTAAAGCAAGCCCATTAAGGCAACCAGCTCCCCCCTATAAGTAGCTCCGTACTACATGGGGCTCAGGTACATCCTCTAACCCTAATTACCATCCTCACACACCAGTGATTAGGGTTACTCCCTGGCTCTCTCCCTTAGCCACTTGAGGACTCCCACCAAACATCACATATCAACCCTAGACAGAGGCTCCTTCGAAGGTCTTCTCCTACCCTTGGAGGTCCTCACCGTCTAGGACATCACATTGGCACCGTCTGTGGGGAAGATAAACTTCACCCCCACCCAGAAGATTCTACCATGTCTGAAGCACAACCAGATCAGAAGAGGAGGAGAGAGCACCCAGAGAGAATCCCGTCAACCGGGGACCTGCAATCACACCTTGAGGCTAACAGGGCAGCTAGGCCCCCACCACCCCCGCCTCCTCCCCCAACGTCACTATCGTCGCACCAGAGATTGCCCGTGCAGCATCCCGCCAAACGAGCCACCGTTCAAGCCTCAGCCCCCGACGGACCCCAACAACAACCAAGAAATTTTGTTGTACTAGATCTGGTTGAGACGCCGGAAAATTTCCGGGTGGAAACCATCTCTGGAGGTTTCGCCGGTGGCGGCGAGAAGAAGTTGGAAAGGAAAAAGTACGTTCAGCAAGTATTAGCTGTTCGCCACAAGCCTATTGGTAAAAAACCATCCCGGAACATCCCAATCAGTTTTTCTGATCGGGATCTGCGAGATATCATCCCGGATCACAATGACCCAATGGTGATCGCGGCGGTGATCGGCAACTTCGAAATTGCCCGAATTCTCGTCGACCAAGGAAGCTCGGCCGACATTCTCTTTCTCCGCACATTTCAAGCGCTGAAACTGAGGTCGGCCGACCTCATACATTTTGAAGGGCATCTTATCAGTTTCACGGGAGAGGCAATACGCCCCCTTGGAGACATCCTCCTCCCGGTGACCTTGGGCAAACTGCCTTCGGCTCGAACGGAGATTATCATGTTTTTAGTGGTTGATTCTGAATCCCCATACAATGTGATACTGGGACGAACCTGCCTGCAAGCCTTCGGGGCAGTAGTCTCAACAGTTCACTTAGCAATGAAATTCGTCGGTTCTGACGACAACCTTGTCACCGTCAAAGCCGACCAGCTCAAAGCCCGACTCTGCCATAACGCGAGCCTACGGGAAAATAGGAAAACGCAAGAAGAACTCTCTGGCCCGACACTAGCCAAAGGGAGGGTCCTTTTGGCCGAATTGGATGTCCGGGCTGAACAGGATGATCTCAGACCATCTCCTCAAGGAGAATGGTCGGCAATTCCCATCGATCCTGCTGACCCCGACAGAACGGTCAAAGTGGGTGCCGACCTCCCTAAGGATATTCAGGATGAGATCATCGCACTATTGCGAGCTAATTTGGATCTGTTTGCTTGGACCTCGGCCGACATGTCGAGGATCGACCCGAACTTTATCTGTCACAAGCTCAGTGTAGACCCGAAAGCAAGGCCAGTAGCGCAGAAGATGAGACGGGTTGGGACCGAGAAAGCAAAAGTCATCCAGGAAAAGGTGTCCGAGTTGCTCGAAGCCGAGTTTATAAAAGAAGTCCCATACACTGAATGGGTTGCAAACACTGTTTTAGTCAAAAAGGCAAACGACAGTTGGAGGATGTGTGTGGATTACACCGACCTCAACAAAGCCTGCCCCAAGGACTAGTATCTGCTGCCGATTATTGACCAGCTCGTCGATAATTCAGCAGGCTACCAATTGTTGTCATTCGCTGATGCATATTCGGGATACAATCAGATCCCTATGTATCCCCCTGATCAGGACAAGACCACATTCACCACCGGAAAGGCAACTTACTGTTACACTATCATGCCTTTCGGCCTGAAGAATGCTAGCGCAACCTATCAAAGGATGATGAATAAAGTGTTTGATGGGATCATTGGTACCACCATGGAGGTCTATATCGATGACATGATTACGAAGAGCAAGAAAAGGGAAGACCATGTCCGAGATCTAACCATGGTTCTGGAGAGGGTAAGAGCGCATAGGATGAGATTGAATCCGGAGAAGTGTACCTTCGGGGTTCCCGCTGGCGCTTTCCTCGGATTCATGCTCTCCGAGAGAGGAATCGAGGCAAACCCTGACAAATGCCGTGCTATATTAGAAATGAAGAGCCCTGCCGACCTCAGAGGGGTGCAACAATTAGCTGGCAGGATGGCGGCGTTGTCTAGATTCCTTCCTCAAGCTGCTAAAAAGGCCTTACCCTGGTACCAACTTTTGAAAAAAGGTACAGCTTTTAACTGGGATCAGGACTGTGAACCTCTTTCCTTGCGCTTAAGGAATATCTCTCTTCCCCTCCAATTCTCTCCAGCCCTCGAGAGGGGGAAAATCTTTTTATTTATCTTTCCGTTGGGGAATCCGCCCTCAGCTCGGTTTTGGTCCGAGACGAGGGCCGAAGTGAGTTCCCCGTTTATTTCATAAGCCGAGCTCTCCAAGGTCCCGAGCTTCGGTATTCCAAGATTGAGAAATTCGCATTCTGTCTCATCCTGGCTGCACGGCGGCTACGACAATATTTCCAAAGCCACCCTATTGTCGTAAGAACCGCCCAGCCCATTAAACAAGTTCTGCAAAAGCCCGACCTCGCGGGGAGAATGATGGCCTGGGCAATCGAACTGTCCGAGTTCGACATCTCCTATGAACCGAGGAAGGCAATCAAGTCACAAGTATTAGCAGATTTTGTGTCCGAGTTTACAGAGCCCCACCAAAGCTCTAGCTCGGATATTTGGATAATATATGTTGATGGTTCGAGCAATCAAAAGGGTGCAGGAGCTGGTGTTATTTTCGAAAATGCGGAAGGGCTCAGCATCGAATACTCCCTGAAATTCGAGTTTTTAACTTCGAATAATCAGGCCGAGTACGAAGCAGTCATTGCCGGCCTCCGCATGGACAAAGAGCTCGGCGCAACCGAAGTCCAGATTATGAGTGATTCCCAATTGGTGGTTTCCCAAGTCGTTGGAGACTACCATGCCAAAGAGCCCATCCTGCAGAAATACCTTGACAAAGTTAAATCCCTGGCTCTTGATTTTGCCTAATTTTCCATCACCCATATCCCCCGCAGTTCAAACTTCCGAGCCGATGTGCTTTCCAAGTTGGAAAGCACGAAAGGCGGAGGGAATAATAAAAGCCTCATTCAAGAGCAGATCGCGACTCCAAGCGTAGAAATGGCCATTTCTGTATCGCCGAACTGGATGCACCCGATTAGGGCATACCTCGAACATGGAATACTCCCTGCCGATCAAAAGGAAGCAAAGAAACTTAAGAGAAAGGCAGCTGAGTATGTCATTATGGATGGAGTCCTTTATAGAAGAGGAATGTCATCCCCACTCCTCCGATGTCTTACCTCCGAGGAAGCTCAAGAGACCTTGAAAGAGGTCCATGGAGGAATGGGGAGCCACCACGTCGGAGGAAAATCCTTGGCAAGGAAGATACTAAGGGCCGGATATTTCTGGCCGACCTTAGTTATGGACTCCATTGACCATGTTCGACGATGTCCTCAATGCCAATTCTTCAGCGATGTTTACCAGAAACCGTTCGAGGAGCTCCACTCTCTAGCCTCCCCCTGACCTTTCAGCATGTGGGGGATGGACATTGTGGGACAGTTCCCAACGGCTCCAGGCCAGCTAAAATTCATCGTGGTAGCAATAGAATACTTCACCAAATGGATCGAAGCTGAGCCCCTAGCAACCATCACTTCGGCAAGGATCCAGATGTTTTTTATGAAACAAGTCATCTCCCGTTTCGGCCTCCCTCTCACATTGATCACCGACAATGGCAGTCAATTCGCCGCCAACAACTTCCAGATATTAGCTGAGAGTCTCGGGATCTCTCATCGGTTTTCTTTGGTAGAACATCCCCAGACTAACGGCCAAGCTGAGGCCGCCTACCGAGCTATCGTTGACGGCCTCAAGAAGAGAATTACACAAGCCAAAGGAGCATGGGCCGATCTTCTTCCCGTCCTCTGGTCAATCAGAACCACGGTACAGTCCTCAACCGGAGAAACCCCCTTCAGACTTACCTATGGTTGTGATGCGGTCATCCCCATCGAACGAAGGATTCATACCTTCCGAATGAGGGACAGACCCGAGGAGGAAAACGGAAATTTGATCAAAGAAGATTTTATACTGGCCGAAGAGATCCGGGACGCCGCATCTGCTCGGGAAAAGAAAGCAAAAGAAAGGCAAGCCAAACAGTATAACAAAACGGTACAACCCAGGTCTTTCGAGGTCGGTGATCTCGTTCTTAGGGGAGCTGACATCGGTCTTAAAAACCGAAGAGATGGCAAGTTTGCTCAAAATTGGGAAGGCCCCTACAGAGTCATCTCAAAAACACACTCTGGGGCATACAGACTGGAGACCCTTGAAGGGGTCGAACTCAAAAATTCTTGGAACGTTGCAAAACTGAGAACCTACTTCAGCTAGGTTTACCTCAGATGTTATCAGCCGCCCCAGCTAAAAGTTCCTCAGTTCTGTTGATATTTTACACTTACTTCCCCTAGTCATGCTCTTACTTTCCACTTTGGGATATTTCCATCTTTTTAATTCACAGGCAATGTACTCATGTCTATAATTAATGAAAAGTACAAACTTGCTCATACTCAAGTGCAACAGTTTTATATACGTACGTACTAGCTTCTCATTTAGCACTAGCCACCTAAATGTTGCATGGCGCTATGCACAGCCAACGTCTTCTAGATAAGATCGACTCATATGCACAGTGTACAAGGGACACCCGATAAAGAACAGACTGCTGTGAAATGTTTACACATAGCTTCACTCAGCACTCTCTTTTACATCGGGGCCGAGGACACCCACCTCGGCTAAGGTGGGTAGATCCGAGTTCCCTACCGTATGCACTTATATACAGTACCTTTATTCAGAGGAAAGCTTATAAGATTACTGCACTTACTGAGTCATCCGAGTTTAACATTAGTAAGTTTTAAATCCGATCAAATCCAAATACAACAAGTTGGTAAAGGACTTGTATTCTCAAAGGTAGTTTTACTTAGTTATGACCTCAGACGCAATATACATGCAACAAGTTAAAGAAAAAACTTGCATAAAAGTTACAATATGCGACAAGTCTTAAACACTTGCATCCTTTTATAAATTTCCCAGGTTGCCACTTAAGTGGACGCAATTCGGGTCCGAGGTCAGACGAATAAACGTGCAACGAGTTGGTAAACAAAAACTCGCATTTATGCATCAAGTTAGAAGAAAAACTTGCATAAAAATGACTTCGGACTCAATACGAATGCAACAAGTTAGAATAAAAACTTGCATAGATATGACAGCATGCAACAAGTTAAAACTGGAAAGAACTTGCATAAGAATAAAATGTTGTACACAATAAAGTAAAATACAATCTAACGTTGTCAAACATGTTACAAAAAACATTGACAAATCACAAGCTGCCCAGCATAAGGGACTTATGCTGCTTCATCCTCAACATCGGACAGGACAACCGAGCTTGGGTTGAACTCCTCATCCGGTTTCTCCACCAAAGGATTGGGCAGGTTCTCCTCAGGTTGGTCAAGGTCAACCTCAAGCCCATCCTTATCATAGTCGACCATCTTTCCTTCCTCTACCCCGAACCCAGCAGAGGCACCGATATACCAAATCCGGAGCCCTCGGTTCAGGTGTAGAGTCTGCTGACGTTGTGTCGGTAGTTATGGCCTCATTGGAAGTACTCTCCGACTTCTTTCTTTTGCGGCTCAGCGCAGCCTTCAATGCCCTAGACGACATTGCTGACCAATATTCCTCTGCAATCAAAAAGACGAAGAAGAATCAGTAAAAAAAAATTATTATTACTTTTTACAAGAGTATAAGTGCGAGGTTAACTACCAATTTTGGCTAAAACGTCGTTGTCAGAACACTTCATGAAAACTCCAATATCAAGTTGGAATTTTCGGGCATGATATTCATTTTGGAAATGGTGGACGGTGGTGGCCTCGTCGGCATCAAGAGTCGCGCCCAACCACCTTGCGGCATGCCGAGGTGGCGATCAAAGAACTCCGGGGTCCACTCCAACGGAAACCTCGGACCCGTCTCGTCCCGGAACCAAGGTCGGCCAGTGCCTACGAACTTGTACTTGAAAAATCTGGGCTTAAAGTGCTTCCAAGATTCCGTAAACATTCCGAACAACCCACAGCGAGCCCGGGCTTTGGCCGATACCCAAAGTCGTCCAGTAACCCCGTCTTTGTTACTGACGAACGGGTTGTACATCCACAGAAAGAGCCGAACTGTGCATACCAGCCCTTTGGCCCCGCAATACTTTTGAAACGCCCTCAAGAACGACCAGGTGTTGGGATGAAGTTGCGAAGGGGCCAGTCCGAGCTCTCTCAGAACCCTTATCTCGAGGTCGGTAAACGGCAAGGTCACGCCGAGGTTGTGAATCAAGTCGGCATAAAAAAAGAAGGAGTTTTCGTCAGTCTTGGAGCATATTCTGTCATTCGCCGAACAAGGGAGAACCTCATAAGAAATACCAGCGGCATCTCCCGAACAGGGTAGTATAGCTCTCTTCACGTCGGAGAGCTTATCCTCGGAATCTAAACTAGATCGCACTCCCTTCGGTTCCACGTCGACCCATTGATATTGGTCGGCATCGGTGGGCGCAGGATACAGCTCAGGTCGGCTGACGCATTTCCTGGGCGGCATGGTACCTGTGGAAGAACAGGGGAGCTCGATGTTAGTCCTACGGGTTACAAAATAACCCCCCAGAAATCCCCCCTCGAAGTCGTCCCGAGGGGCGAGCACCTTCCCTGTACCACAGGTACCCCCCATTCATATCCTCTTCACTCCCTCATATTCTCGAAATCGACATAGCCCCCACCACCAATAAACTCGGCCCAGGCGTATCGCCAAACCCACTCTTTCCTCCGCCAACAATCCCGAAGGTAGACTACCTCAACGGGATCAACCTCTAGAACCCGTCCCTTATATTCCTCGTCGACCTCCAGGGAGGAACAGGATGAGGAAGAGAAGTCGTCCTCTTCCTCGTTACTGCTACAGGATAGGGAGATCACTATAGACCATTCCCTAACCCGTCCCCTACTCATAATAAACCCAGTATATCCCCTTGATTTCTTGAAAAATGAAAGTAGCAAAAACCCGCCAACAAATCCTAAAATGCTCCAAACCCAGAAACATTATAAGCCACCAATTTTATTCCCAAGACTAACACAAAACCCAACAGGCAGAAAAAACCACCCCTATAGAAACAGAACATTAAGAATCCTAAATCCTACCCAGGTGAACCAGAACAGGGAAGAAGAAGAGGTAAAAACAAAAGGGAAAAAGGAGTGAGAGGATACCTTGAATATGCAACCGTGAAGAATGAAGGGGAAGGAGAGTAACTTGCTGTTGGTTTTCTGCGGAGAAAGAAGGTAAGAGGAGCACAATTCCAGAATGCAGTCTGGAGGGAAGGAGGGAGAGTGGAACTGGTGTAAGTGAATGAAAGAGCAGCCGTTTGGTAGAAAGAAGAAGAGGAACGGTTTTGTCAGAATAAGAGAAGAGGAACCGCCTTCCCTCCACTTTTGAAATTTGGGCCAAGCCCAAACGGCCCAACCCAGCATGCAGCCATATCAAATAGGACACGTGGCGCGCAGCAGCAGAAATTATGGACCTCGAGCAACGTCACAATGATGGTGACGCTTCGTAGGTCGCGATTTCTGACACATGTCAGATCAAGTAAAAGCAAACGTCACTTCGATACTGGTGAGTAGACAACTGTCAAACCTGCCCCGTCATAATGAAGGGACGTCAGTAACAGCTGGATCCAGCTCTTGGCAGACTCATCGTCCGAACTCCCCAGAACCTCGGAATAAGGCCCAGATAACCTTGACCGAGCTGGGGGGCTTATGTGGTGAACTCGGCCCTTATGAGGTGGATTCGGGAAAAGGACCTAAACCAGAACCTCGGAACAAGGCTCAGATAGCCTTGACCGAGCTGGGGGGCTTATGTGGTGGACTCGGCCTAGCCGAGGTCCTTAGACTACCTCGCCAAAGTCCTGAGGACCCTTCAGGAAGCCCTCTGAGCGCTTGGCCGAGCTCAATGCTCAAGGCCGAACAGACGCCAGATACGGGCCGACCTCGTGCTCTGACTCAGGTCCGACGTCTAAGTCCGACACCTTCCTAAGTCCGACACCTAGGACATGATGACGTCTCCCTTCCTTATCCACAAGGACAGCTCACCACCTTATCCACAAGGACAGCCTATCCACTCATAGCTCAGTACAGGCTGGCCCTACTTGGGCCTAAAGCAAGCCCATTAGGGCAACCAGCTCCCCCCTATAAGTAGTTCCGTACTACATGGGGCTCAGGTACGTCCTCTAACCCTAATTACCATCCTCACACACCAGTGATTAGGGTTACTCCCTGGCTCTCTCCCTTAGCCACTTGAGGACTCCCACCAAACATCACATATCAACCCTAGACAGAGGCTTCTTCGAAGGTCTTCTCCTACCCTTGGAGGTCCTCACCGTCTAGGACATCACATACAGGCGCTAATGGAGGAGCAAGCTCATCTCAACACTAGTCCCAGACTAAAACCACCCAGACTAAAACCAAAAACAACAAGAGCCAAACCACATCTCAATCCCATATCTCAACTCACTTCCATAACTCATCTCCATCTCATATCTTTATCTCTTTGCCATTACATTCCAACTTCTCATCATTATCCCTTACTTACACAATCTTTATCATCACTCTTCTTTCTCTTAATTACACTTTCTTACTTCCACAATTTATTTCTTATCCACACATTATTCCGCACACAATATTTCTCAAACAACAACATAATTACTTAATCAGTCAATAGATCATTTGTACGACAGAACAATAAATGGCTCAAAAATAAGCAAACAAGAAACATAATATCATAATTAATAAACCAATCTCAGTCGTTCGGGTGGATAGCCAAACACACAATCAAACAATTGCTATCACATACACCACTACGCTAAATGAGATTGGAGTCCAACCTTTGAGATGATTGGACCTCTTAATAAGTTACCTAAATACCACGGCGTCTTAAGGGAAGCCCCTCTCTCACCTCAAATACCGTAAGCTCCCGCAAGCTTTCCAAGATCTGTCGATCACTAATTCCGCCTTGTTTCCTTTGCGTCCGTCGTTCGAACTATAGCATTTTTCCCCGTGCGTTAGAAACGTTTTCAATGAATTCCTTAATTTGTTTGAAAATACTTTGGAATCATTTCTTTTTGAAAACACATTGTTTTTGTTCAAAAAGCTTTTATATCCAAATCAAATACAAACGTTTTCAAGATAACTTAGAAAATAATTTTCTTATCAAAACCAGATTCATTCTTTAAAGTGTTCAGGTCATAAAAATCATTGTCCTTGGTTATTAAACAAATTTAAAACTTAAGAAAATCAAATCAATTTAAATTACTTAAATCATATTTTCAGTAAAACATTTTTCAAATATAGAAAAACACACTCAAACAACACATCACATTCACAATTTCACACCATACAAGTCATATTAGAATCATTGGATTTTCAGCAAAATCCCTTTTTATTTATTAATTCAATTTATTTTATTGTTATCCTTTAAAATCCGAAAGGGATTAAAACAAATAACACATCAATTCAATCACACACATAGCATCATATAACACATAGTCATTTATAAAGGTTATTTCGTGAGAATAATTTTCCTAACTACACTAGCATACCTTGACCGAATCATATGGGTACAATTTAACAGAGATTAATGCACACATACAAGCACAAGCAATGAAATTATTTTCTTTTCTTTTTGGACTAAAAACCGAGAGCATTAAGAGAAAATTCACAAATTCAAATCAAACAATAAGTTAAAATCACACGTCACTTCAAGACTTCATACACATATTCAATTACTTCATGCATGCACATCCTAAGCTTCTTAAATTAATTTAATCTCATCATATATGCAACTTAAACAAGGATTAAGTATAATTTCCTATTTCTATCTCTCATGTCCGAATACTACATGCAAGAATGCAAGGTTCACAAATTCACAAAATCAATCATCAAGACATGTAAACTTTTTAAACTACATCATGTATTTATTTCGCATTCACAAATAACTCAAATTCGCCACTTAGTCCTAAATAAAATCAAGATTACAATTTAGATTTCTAGAAACAATCATGCATCAAATTTTCACATAAGAAAAAGCACAAGATCCATTTCTATTTAATATGGCCGAATGGCCCCTCACCAAAATAAAGCATACATTAAATCAAATACTAAGGCTGAATCATGTTCACCCTTCAACAATCATTTTAAAACTTGTTTCTTAAATTTTCTTCTTTAAAAAAAATCGAGACATGCATATAAATAAAACATGATTTTCTACTTAAAATTAACATGCATGTTTTAAGGACATAAATCATGAAATGTTTGCACATAAATCAATAAGAACATCATCAAATTAACATGTAAGGTCAAAGATCTCCAATTTATTTTCAAGAAAACTTAGATCATATATTTATTTATCAAATAAGCACATAAACATACATAGATCATGGTTTAGGACAAGAAAAATATACATGCATGAAAGATCTATGTCAAGCTTCACAAAACTTAAACAAAACTTTAGATCTTTTGGTTTTAGTTAGAAAAATATTTAGGTCTAACAAGAAAACCACCACTGAATCACATACATAGCCTCACACATATTACAAATTACTTTTAGTCCATGAAAGTCCAAGATCAAGAAAGAGTAACACATAAATTTATCTTACAAATCATGAAAATAAACATGCAAGAAGAAAAAGAAAAGAGATCTTCAAACTAAAAAGAAAAACTAGACTATTACATTCTTCCTCATGATCTTCGGATTTCCTAGCAAAAGGGTTGGTTCTTTGAGCTCCACGCACTTAGATCTTCAAAGGGTAAGGCTTGATCAAGCTTTGGTTTTCCTCCTCCTTTCTCCTAAGGCTCACGGCCAACACTCCCTTTCTTTCTTTCTCTATTTCTTTCTATTTCTCTCTAAGGGTTGAATGAGTCCTTAGAGTGTGTTTGTTTTGGTGTTTGGAAGAATGAAGATGGAATGGGTGAAAGGAAATGAATCAAGGCTTCGTGCATATATAAACTCACAAATCTCCCTCTTTTGCCCTTGGTTTAATTCGGCTCAAGCACACTAGGGAGGGCGGTTTGGTCCTTGCAAAAATTTGCATGGCTAAGGTCACCAAAGTCAAGGGGACAAAGTGAAGTGGGCTAGGTGGCTAGGGGTTACTTTAGGTCTAACTATTAGTTGGTTTCTTCGTTAGGGCTTTATTACTTAGTTTAGTTTGGTTACTTACTTGGTTAGTTTGGATTCCTTACTCCCTAAGCACACACACACACACGGCATACACATAGCACCCACACATATCATGCACATGCAAATGACACATACACACCTTCATGCACAAGCACAACCGTGGCAATCTCTCACACACACACATGTCTTGCAAATTTTCTTTTTATTTCTAATCACATTTATCATTTGCATTTAAAATGATTAATTCATATCCTAATGCAATTAATTCTAGGGAATCATATTCACAACCATTTATATGCATCACGTATCACACACATAAAATCAAGCACACATCATACAAAATTCATACCAAAACAATCATCACAAACACATTTCCTTTAAAATTCTTATTTCTCTTATTCTGAAAATAAATTTTTATAAAACATCCCAGAAAATTATAAAAATTAGATTTTCAAATTCTAGGTTTCACAACGATCGTTTTCATATAAAGATCATCAAATTCCGAGTTACGGTTTAAAAGATACGGATTTTTAAAAATAACAGACCCAAAAATTTCATTTTTCACAAAATCATCTTTTGATGAAAATCACAATTTAACAAATCATTTTTCACCTCAACAAAATCATTCACTTTTCTTTCATAAAATATCTTGTTTATAAAAATCCATGGAAATCATTGCTTTATTTCTTTCTCTCGAAAAATACTTTTTCAGAAAATCATGATTTCAAGGTTTCTTTTGTTAAAATCGTTTACGCACGTACGGGAAAAATGCGGGGTGTTACACATTCCTTAATGTATGAGAAAAATTTTATTTTTCCCTCCCATATGTATGTGTTCCACGTTTTAAGACGAAGAGAGAAATAGACTATTTTATTTTGGTATGCAATTTGAATTTTAAATTGAAACAATTCATGATTATACACATAACACTAAAAAGGGATGATCAATGCATGCAAGGCATCCCAACTACCTTATTTAATGGTGTAACATCCTAAGTTTTATTTTAAAGGAAATTATTGTTTAATACACAAGAAATAACTGAATAAATTGCTTAAAGAATTTTGGGAGCAAGGTGAGTAGTAATTTTAAGTACTAGGAGTTGTGTAGGGTGCATAGGTATCAAGAGGTGAAATTATCTAAGCGGAATCGGAGGTTAAATCGGCGTTTTAAATGCTAGAAATCAACTGAAACGAGAAAATTACGAATTTATTATAGGAAGCTAAGAAATTAAATTCCACCGTTGGATATGAAGTTTAAGGGAGTAAGAAGCTTGTCTAAAAATTTGGGCCCGATCCGACGATTAACGAAATAGTTACGGCGAATCAAGTTTGAAATTTCTAGTGCACGCCCAGGCGCACCGGTGCACGCCCAGGCGCACCAGGGTGCAATTCATGCACCAACTCAGTAAGATTTCTGCCCAGGCGCGCCCTCCATGCGCCCAGGCGCGCGCCAGATGCATCAGACCCGTTTTGGCGCACCAGCTGACCGCACCAGGCCTCCACTCCCGCACCAGTCGCGCGCACCAGCAACATCAGCTAGCACCGCGCGCCCAGGCGCGCCAAGACCGCGCCCAGGCGCGCACCAGTTTTAAAACTGGTGCAGCCAGCATTTTGGTCATAATCGCACCACTCTCTTCCTTTTCTTCTCTTGGGCGATTTTCTTCTCCCATGCCCTAGATTCTTCAACACTAAAAATTCACCACAAAACCTACTGAATCATCCTTAGATAATTGATCCCCATCACACATAAACACTTTAATTATCATCAATTCCACCCTTTCCCTCTTAAAAGTCATGAATCCATGAATTGGGGTTCTAGGGTTTTGAGACCCCTTTTCCTATCCTTTCATTGTCAAGCTCTTCTCACTTCAAGTTGATCAAGATCCAAGCTAGTGGCACTCATTCCCTCATCAAGGCTTGTTTTTATCATCTCCAAGTAAGTGTTTATGAGTGGGTTCCCCTCCTTCCCTTCCAAATTCGTTTTTCTCTCTCTCTCTACCATTAATGGTGGTTTTTCAATGCTAGGCTTTGGAGGCACCATTTTTCTTTGGTTCTTGACTTGATTCATGGCATAAATGATGATTCCTCTCTTTTATGACTCTAAATTAGGTTCTATCACCTCTTGTGGATTTTGAGCTTTTTGGTGGAAAAGCTCAAGTGTAGAGCAAGCAAAATCTCCTTATCCTTAAGTGTTTGAGGTAAGGGGGTGGATATTGTGAGCATTGCCTTGTTCTAGGGAGTTGGTTCTAGTTAGTATATAATGATTTGTTAGGGTTATGTGTTAGGGGAGAAAATTAGATTATAAAACCCTAGGTTATTGAATATAAAATTCTAATAAATTAAATATGCATGATGATTGGATGTTAAGACTAGGAAAAGGAAACCCAATAATATGAGAATGAATTATTTGATAAATGAAATTTGGTTAATGATTATATTGAAGTACATGAGGAATTGGGTAATGTGACAGTAAAGTTGACATAAATGATTTCTATAATTATTGATTTTATTTGTAAAGTTGGCATTTAATGATAATTGACTGCTATGGCAAATATATGAATGTGTTATGGAGTAAATTGATATAGGAAGAAAATGGAATAGAAACGATTATAGGTGATGAATGTGCGTATTTGTACCTAAATGCTAACTGAGTATAAATGTTAAGTATTGTCAATTGTGAACAAAGGTCATGGCTTAAGAATTGAACTTGTGAATATCGGAAATGGAAGCAAATGATTTTGTGTAAATAAAAAGTAAAAGGTGAAATATGTAATTTGAAATGAAGTGTAATATAAATGTTGGACTATGAAAGAGAATACTATTTGGTATGACTGTGATAACTGAGAAAGGAAATGAATAAGGAAATTACATGAGTGTTTAGTTGTTGAATGTGTGTTGTTGTACTTAAATGTGTTACATGAACAGGAAAATGAATAATTCTTGGCCTCTGAATTGAGGCGCCGAACATTGAGAATGTGATATATGCGTTGGCCTCTGATTTGAGGTAACGATTAATGGAAAGATTTGATAATTGATATAGGGAATGAGTATGGATAAAGAATGAATGGGAAATGTGTGTAAGTGTATTTGTGATTGTATATGTTAAGTTGTTTGTGTAAGAAGATGAAAGTATGATTTGGCCTCTGATGTGAGGAAATGTGTTATGAATTGTTGATAATGAAAATGATGTTTTAGTATAACTTATGTGGTGGTATGAGGTACCTTCCGATGTGAAGGTGAAGTACCACCAGGCCAAATTGTATGAGGTACCTTCCGGTGTGGAGGTGAAGTACAATGGTATGAGGTACCTTCCGGTGTGGAGGTGAAGTACCCATAGGCCAAGTGTATGAGGTACCTTCCTGTATGGAGGTGAAGTACGATAGTGTGTTGACCTCTGACCTGAGGGACACAAGATGAATAAAATGTTTAAGTGTTGACCTCTGACCTGAGGGACACAAAATGAATTAAAATGATTGAGTGTTGACCTCTGACCTGAGGGACACCGGATGAATTAAAATGAAAGTGTGTGTTGACCTCTGACCTGAGGGACATAGAATGAAATGAAGTGTTGACCTCTGACCTGATGGACACAAGATGAAATGAATGTTATTGGGTGTTGACCTCTGACCTGAGGGACACCGGATGAAATACAGAGTTGAGTGTTGACCTCTGACCTGAGGGACACATAATTTAAATATGGAAAAGTATGAGGGTCTCTGTTTTGAGGTGATAAATGTGTTGAATGAAAATTTTTCATTGGCCTTTGATTTGAGGTGATGTACTGAAATGAAATGAGTATGTGAAATGAATAAATTAATAATGAAAATGGATGTTGAAATGAATAATGAAAATGGATGTTGAAATGGAATAATGAAAATGGAAATGTGAAATAAATAATGAATATGGAAATAATGAAATGAGTATGGTGTGCAATATGTGAATATATGTTTATTTGCTAATTTTGCTTGACCTAGTGGGTTGTTATGTCTAGTTAGAAACTGCTTTCTATTTCATGTGCAAAGCTCACTCCCTTACATTTTTCAGGTACGGAGATTGAGTTGGCACAGCCCCCGGCCGAGCAGGAGTACTTTCCCTTACAGGGAGAGTAGGGGTGTTATGGGAATTATAGGATGTTATATGTAACAGCCCGCTTTTCGGAAACCAGGAATAATTGACTTTTACTTAGTGAAGTGGCAAAAATGAGGCCAAATTTTTTATTTTTTTTAAAAACATATTAAAATGGTAATATTAGGTGTAACCCCCTTTACTGAAAATCGGATTGTTACTAAAATCGTTCATCACGTAAAACTTTCATCTTTATAAAGCATCATAACATTTTCTCAAAAGACTACATTGTTTGTTCTTACAAAATAGAGTATTCCCGAATTTAAAACTTGGCTTAGTTACATAATTGGCACATTGCTTGGTAATCCTTGACTCGACACACAACTCATAAACTTAAACTAAACACACTACTCTCGCTTCCTTCTGATGAAGACAACTGGAGAAAGGTTCCCTTTCTTCTTGCGCCTTTTCTTTGCTCCCGAAGATGAAGCCGCCTCTGTCTCTACTTTCCCGTTGTCATTAGTCTCCAGCTCCCATACGTCCAGAGTGATGTTCTCCATACAATGCTCCGTCTGCCCGTTGAGATATCAGCAGCCCCGATATGCCAACGAACAGGAGAGAGTAAGCGATCCGAACGACAAATCGTCGACAGTGTGGGATTACAATAGGCGAGATACTAAGACCACACAAGCACACAATACACACAAGCACACAATACACACAATGGCATACAACATAGAAATCAAGCATTTCATTCTTATCAATATTATCATTATTAATATTATTATCATTTCCTTCTTCTCAATCACTTTCTCCCTTTCCCTTACAAGTCTTTTACTTTCATGTTCCAATATCGTTCCTGCCCTTAACATTCCAGGGAACTTCAATCACATCATTATTACTCTCTTTATTACTTTTCAAGTTTCATTATTAAGTCTTATCAAATCATAACCTTCGATGATTGAGGGAATTATAACATCATTGAGGTACCCCTTTTTGTTATCGTCGTCTCACACGTCTACATCTCCTCGGCCATCCACCCAGCCTAGTCGAAAGCGAACAGGAGTACAGGACCTTTACCGTGCGGGCACGACAGCTGTCTCAATACAAATGGTGCCAGACCAGGAGGACTTAGCCTCAATTAATAATATCAACATGGCACACTGCCTCGCAGTGGCAAACAAGATGCCCTACTCCAGTCCCTCTCCACTGTTCTCGAAATGCCATAGGGGTGACAGCACTATTCTGGTCCCGGGTGCAGAACTTACCACGGTATTAGACCCAGTCTCCACCACGTTAGTGTACCACATGTGGATTTCGTTCTGCCCAGAATAGTACTCAAGGCAACGTGACGTTTTACCGCCCGAGCCTACCCTAATTCATTCACAACCCGAATATCCCTGATATCCGGGGTACCTTCCTCTCCACTACTCCACACTCTCATACCTCACCGCGTTAATGTCTTTTAATATCTTTTATCTTATCAATTTATCTTAAGATCGGCCCATCCTTCGTACATCCCTTCATTGAGACCCGACCACTACTTGGTACAAACTTTCGCTCATCAAATCTCGCATAGCACAGAGCTGGGGTCACATCACAAACTCACATTTCTCCATTCCTCACAATCACCTCAACTCAAAATCTTTCCTCAAAACCACATTCTCAAACAACAATTTCAACTTCCACAAAATATCCTTTAACAAAATCTCTTCCTCAAAAGTCTTTTCAAAAAGAATCACGTTTTGGGTGAGTGTTAATGGAGGAGCAAGCTCAACTCAACATTAAGCTTCTTCCCAAAACGTGAACGAGGTATCACATCTCATATCCACTTCCACGTTTCTTCTCCCAGCTCTGGCTCGTTCCCAACATCATCATTTCATTCTTTCCCCAGTTTCAATTCTCTATCTCTTTCCATTCCAAACCATTTCATATCCTTTCACATTCTTCCTTTCTCTTCTTTTCTTTATTTCCTTTGACTTTCTTATTTCTTAATCTAATGTCAGGACGTAACAGACGTTCATTAGGGTATTGTTTAATTAATCAATAGCAACTAGTATCATTAAACATAATTAAAGTAGTAAACATAACATACGAATAGTCACACAAACATCATACAATCAACAGTGTGGTCATTGTCACCTTCATATAAGTGGCCACACAATCAAACAATTGCCACTTATACTACTGACTCCGAACCACTAAGTTCCGATCTTTGAGATGATACGGAACGTCCTAATATATCACCTAAACACCACAGTGTCTTAGGATAGCTTCTCTCTCACCTGAGGTCCAGTGATTAATTGCGTACCGTCACCTCGGATCCTTTCTGCTGCCGGCTGCCCTAATCCCTTGTCTTTAAGATTTCCTCGTACTAAATAAAATACACTTACGTTATTATCGTGTATTAAGAAAATCTTTTTGGTAACTTAGACACCTCTTATTCCTCGTCGGAAAATTTAAAACATAATCGTTTTTACTCCGGCTTTCGCTTAAATCAGTTATTATTTAAAAACTTTGCTTTACTTTAAATCATTTGTACTCATTTTTAAAACTAAGAAGCAAGTTCCAGCTATTCTGGACAGCAAAAGTCGTTTTGCAAAAATCACTTTAACAAAACCCCGAAAACATTTTAAAACACTTTTTCTCTTTAAATAACTCTTTGATCGAAAATTAACACTTTAAAACTCGAGTTTTTAGCATAAAATAAATCTTGGACAATCACTAATACAATCCAACGAGCTTAATTAAATCAATTCCCAAACTCATCCGAAGTCAATTTGTTTTCAAACCAATTACATATGCAAGTATTTTTCATTCAAACAATTACAACAACACTTAGATGAATTAAGTCACATAAGTGATTACACAACTCACAATTAATTCATAACACAAAACACTCAAGCATGCACAAATTCACAAACCACATTGAACTAAAATCTAAATCAAACACATTTATTTTTCTCACTTTAAAGAACTTAAATCCTTTTTTTAAAAATCATTATATGAATTTACTTTCATGCAACTAAATTTCCTAGACTCACTTATATTCATGACCGAATATAATAAAGAAAATAAGTCAAGAATCACAAACATACAACACACAAATCAACTTGGTTTATTTTAGGTATTCAAATTCCATTCTACATACATAGGCCGAACCTCTTTTGACAAACATAAAGTTTTGGGTTTACTTTTTCAACATGCAAAACACAAAACTTCTTAAATCACAAAAGTAATTAACGTGCATGTACCTCTTATGGAAATCAGAACATGATTTTCTTGATTTCTAGGCCTAAACCGAATACTTCATTACTAAAAATCAAGGTTTAACTTCAAACCTTTATTATTTATGAACATGAAACATAGATCAAACAAAACTGCTTTTCAAAAATCTTATTTCTTTTAGTTCTTTTGCAAACCGTGATGACCACTAGGGAAAATTAAATCTTTTTATTCAAAAACCACATGCATGGACTCAAATCTTGTAAATCAAGTAATGAGGATACTTTTGGAAATAATCAAACACACTTATGCCCTTTTCTTTTTATGAAAACTGAATTGGATCCAAAAATAAAACAACATAATTCAAATAAGGTCACAAATCATAACTATTTCAATGAGGCACTCACATATAAAAGAATCTAGCCTATTGACCTAGTATAGGCTGAATCATCATTATAGGAAAACAAAGTCTTTGATGCATTCTTTTCACATAAAAGAAAACCTTAAAACACAAAATCAAAACATGCACTTCTAGACACATGGCTTTAGAAAATGCCACTCCCTTTTCCCTTTCAAAACCGTGATCTCTTAGTTACTTCAAACATGTTTTCATTTCTATTTTTCTTTGCATGTGCTTTCAAAATAATTTGGAACGAAAGAGAATCACATACAAAAAGGCTTTTATGAAAATGATCATGATCTTTTTGATTTTCAAAAGTTTGACCGAAAACTCATTCACAAAATCAAGTGAAAATTTAAATCTTTTATCTTCAAACACACATAAACTTAGGTCAAGGCAAAGCCATTTTGAAGAAATTTGTTTTTCCTTTACTTTCTCTTTAAACCGTGACATGTAAGCTAAAACCAAGACTTTTTGAGCTAAAGAAAATCACATGCAAGACTAGAAATCAAAGCTATTGAAAATCAAGGCAAGAATCACACCTTTTTCAAGATCAAAACAATAATCAAGGACTTTTTGAAAAGAAAACCAAAGATCAAAGCTTAGAAAAATTCAAAGTTAAAATCAAGGCATTCAAACCACTTAGATCACCTTTAGCAAGCATCAAACTAACATGCATGGACTCAAATCAAAATAAAAATCATCATGACCTAGTTTCCTAGACATGGCCGAATAATAGAGTCAATGGTTTAAGGTTCTACAAGTTGGTTTGATTCTTGAAATCAAAGGATCTAGGCTTAGAATTTACATATAAACATAGATCTATAAGAAAGGTAGACATGCATCAACAACAAAGGAACTTTTACAAGGCTTTAAAGAATGAACTACCCTAACACCCTATGATCTTCGAACAAACTAAGGAAAAGAGAAGATCTTCAACCTTCTTCACTCCATCTTCAAGAAATCCTAAGGCTTGGGCTTAATCTTCTTCTCTTCCTCCTCTTAGGCTCACGGCTCCTGTTTCTCTCTCTATGTTCCCATTTCTTTCTAAGAGTTGGATGTTCTCTTAGAATAAGTGTTTGGTTGGAAGTGAATTGTGAAGTAAATGGGTGGATGTGCTACGGTTAAGGCTTATAAGAAGGCAACCCACAATTCCCTTCTTACCCTTGAGTCAATTCGGTCAAGAGTGGGACTAAGAGGGGTAAAATTGGTTAAACTAAGACTTGCATGGCTCAAGCCAAGCCAAGAGACAAATGAGGTAGGATTAGGCTCAATCCTTCATTCTATTGGTTGGTCAAACTATTAAACATGCTTAACACTAAACTAACCCTATGTGCTATTAAGCCATTAGCTTAAGGTGTAAGAAAGTCAACAAAGTTGCATCATGCATGCACCACACACCCACACACGGCGACACCTATGCCTCCACATGCACATACACACCTTTGGTCAAACATACACATGCACTTACACACTACTCACACGTATACACATGCATATTCCTCACTTCACCTAGTTAGGATTTGGTTAGGATTTAGTTCACTTGGTTAAGGCTTGGTTACAACTTAGGGAATTCCTAGGTTCACTCTATATTCATACACATACATACACGGCACCCACATAGTTAGATTCATGCATTCACACATTTTTACACATTACTCCCATTCATTTATGCATACATTATCATATTTGTTAATTAAATTTTATATAATCCTAGGCACACACATATGTCCAAGACCGTACATACATATGCATACCCACGTAGAAAGCAATTTATTCATGCATCAAAATTATAATGACACCAAAGTATCATGCACATATTTATGGGAAACAAGACACATTTTCATAAAATAATTCCTTGTTGAAAAATTTCATCATTTTACTAAAAGAATCCCGAACACATAATTATTTTCCAAAATCCAACTTAAAAATCCATAACTTAATCCCACAAAAGATCATTCTTTAAAATCATTTACCATTTTGAAAACGTGACTTAAGAAATTTATTTAAGAAAATTATTCTTTTCAAAACACTTTTATCAAAATAAATCTCTTTAGTATTTTAAATTAATACGAGGAATTTGCGGGGTGTTACATTATAGACCTAAGCCTCCTATGTTATGTTGAAGTAAATTTATTATATATATTTGAGTGAGGCTTAGGACATTTTGTTTTGATAAAGTATTATGTTTTGGTTATGATACTCGAACTTAGTATTTTCCGCTGAAAACTCTGAATATTTGATTATCTTACGCACTCTGATATATGTGGAGCCCATAGGGCCTTGTTATGAATTAGATATGCATATTCTGACGCCCTGCTGGCTACTTGATGTTTAACTGAAATTGTTTATCACAGGTTAAATTTTGGAATAGTCCTAAAAACAAACAAAACTCCGTCCGTTTGACGGTTGATTTTCATAAATCAAAAAGAAATTTTCAAGTCCGTATTTTATCATAAGGGGAAGTTAAGGGTAAAAATCTTGGGTGTTACATTTATTGTATCAGAGCAGTTTCTCCTCGGCCATGGAGTTATACAAAACTCCAAATGATTACTCACCTAGCGAGTAATTGATGCTCATAGTAATAGTTTAGGATTATAATAGGATAATTATAGTATCATGTATCTATTTAGTAATTGAGTCTTATTGGCCTATTCTTTATGGCTAAGCAGCATGGCTGGAAGAAGGGCTGGTAACGATGGACTTGCTGCCATTTTGGAACATCTGTCTCAGATGCAGCAGCAGCAGCAGGGGGAACAAATGGCAGCTGCCGCAGCGGCAGCAGCTACAGCAGCAGCAGCAGCTCTGCAACCAGCTCCAGTTGAGATTGACTGGATGTCTCGTTTCCGAAAGAATGATCCGCCTCGCTTTGAAGGTGGAAATGACCCGGATGGAGCGCAGAGGTGGATACAGGAGATAGAGAAGATTCTCCGTTCTCTTCAACCACCAATAGAGCAGTATGTTCGACTAGCTGAATTCATGCTAACCAATGAGGCAGAACATTGGTGGGATCAGCAGAGGAGAGGATTGGCGGCAGCTAACCCTGTGATTCCTTGGGAGATGTTCAAGGATCTATTCCTGAGGAAGTATTTCCCTGAAGATGTTAGGAGGGAGAAGGAGATTGCTTTTCTCCAATTGACTCAAGGGTCTATGTCTGTAGGGGACTACGCAGCTCGGTTTGAAGATCTCATCCGATTTTCTGATTATCGGTATGCAAGTGACCGGGGCAAGTGTGTTAAGTTTGAAGCTGGACTTAGGATTGATCTTCGCCTCTCATGTGAGTATCACAACATTGATAACTTTGCTCGCTTGGTCAACATGGCAAGCACCTATGAGAAGGGTCTCAAACGAAAGCTAGCTGATGAGAGATCTCGGGCAAACCAGAGAATCGGAGGTCAAAGTAAGGACAAGGGACCGATTCAGAAGTCAGGTCCATACTCTCATTCCGGGGTCACGTTTCCTAGGGAATCCGGACCAACAGTGAATGCTTATGGTCCAATACCAACTTGTCAGCACTGTGGCAGGATGCATAGGGGAGTGTGCTGGACATTGGGTCGAAAGGAGGGGTTATGCTTTCACTGTGGACAACCCGGACATTTTGCTTCAAATTGTCCTAAGAACACAATGAAGAAGGATATTAATGCTACTAAGGCACAGAAGGCCCGTGGTGGTCCATCATTGCAGAAGGGAAAATTGTTTTCTGTCGAGGGTGACGAGGTGGACCCAGCTGATATGGCCGCAGGTAACTAATGTTTGCCAAGTCCATGCGTAATGTTTCTAAGTTAAATTGTTGTGGAGTTAGTTTTCTCCTTAGTTAGCTAAATAGTGAGTTAGTAATGTCTTAGGGTAGAATTGTTTAAAAACATGTTGGATATCTGCCTCTCCAAATACAATCCTGTTCTTACAGATAGCATAAGAAAGACCTTAGAAAGAATTCTTAAGTTTGAGAATTCTAGTACCAAGTGACCAACACTATGTTGTGATGTTGTTATTTGATGTAATGTAAGATTAGAACTGATCACTCTAATCCTTGCATTTGTTAAACGATGACATCATTGACAGAACCTGACAGTGATGTGTTGTTGGTAGACGTGAGGATGGGATTGATCACCTCAATTCTTGCATCTATCAATAAATGTTATCATTGTAACCTTTAAAGTGAAAGTAGACAACCAAAGAAGTGACTTCCACGAAAAATAATTCTTGTAAGTGAAGCCAACCTTACCCCGAAACATTCATTCAAAAGCTTCGTATAGAGTTAGAGAGTAGATAGAAAATAGTTCTAAAGAAAGGAAGTCTTGGTGTATGCTACTTGTTCCAAAGTAGTATAGCTAAGTGCTAATCCCTTGGATGAGTTAAGAAAACTCTCCAGAAATTATTCTTAAACATCATATCAACTAAACCGATCTTGAGCAATTTGACATTTGCTTCGAATCTTTTCCAGGATCTTAGATAACCGTTCATAAGAATAGCCGGTAATTGCCAAAAACTTGTAAAATCCCTGCGTTAATACCAAACAATCTTGATAATTGACCCAGCCAACGGCAAGTGTCGTACCCTTCACCTTTGGTAGTTGGGTAAATCTTGGAACCGATAAGGACTCCTTCCTTCCCCATCTTTTAGCATGGGATGAAACCGGGTATGTCGACACTAAGTGGGGGATTATCTCTTAACCTAAGTCAAGTTAGGGCGAATTGAGAAGTGACGGAAGGAAACGAAGGGAAGTAAAGACGGACATCATGAACTCTAATAATGGGATGATTCTCCATTTAAAGGAATTGAACGGAATTTCGGGGACGAAATTCCAATAAGTGGGGGAGAATTGTAACATCCTAAGTTTTATTTTAAATGAAATTATTGTTTAATACCCAAGAAATAACTGAATAAATTGCTTAAAAAATTTTGGGAGCAAGGTGAGTAGTAATTTTAAGTACTAGGAGTTGTGTAGGGTGCATAGGTATCAAGAGGTGAAATTATCTAAGCGGAATCGGAGGTTAAATCGGCGTTTTAAATGCTAGAAATCAGCTAAAACGAGAAAATTAGGAATTTATTATAGGAAGCTAAGAAATTAAATTCCACCGTTGGATATGAAGTTTAAGGGAGTAAGAAGCTTTTCCAAAAATTTGGGCCCGATCCGACGGTTAACGAAAAAGTTACGGCGAATCGAAGTTTGAAATTTCTGGTGCACGCCCAGGCGCACCGGTGCACGCCCAGGCGCACCAGGGAGCAATTCATGCACCAACTCAGTAAGATTTATGCCCAGGCGTGCCCTCCATGCGCCCAGGCGCGCGCCAGATGCATCAGACCCGTTTTGGCGCACCAGCTGACCGCACCAGGCCTCCACTCCCGCACCAGTCGCGCGCACCAGCAGCATCAGCTAGCACCGCACGGCCAGGCGCGCACCAGTTTTAAAACTGGTGCAGCCAGCATTTTGGTCATAATCGCACCACTCTCTTCCTTTTCTTCTCTTGGGCGATTTTCTTCTCCCATGCCCTAGATTCTTCAACACTAAAAATTCACCACAAAACCTACTGAATCATCCTTAGATAATTGATCCCCATCACACATAAACACTTTAATTATCATCAATTCCACCCTTTCCCTCTTAAAAGTCATGAATCCATGAATTGGGGTTCTAGGGTTTTGAGACCCCTTTTCCTATCCTTTCATTGTCAAGATCTTCTCACTTCAAGTTGATCAAGATCCAAGCTAGTGGCACTCATTCCCTCATCAAGGCTTGTTTTTATCATCTCCAAGTAAGTGTTTATGAGTGGGTTCCCCTCCTTCCCTTCCAAATTTGTTTTTCTCTCTCTCTCTACCATTAATGGTGGTTTTTCAATGCTAGGCTTTGGAGACACCATTTTTCTTTGGTTCTTGACTTGATTCATGGCATAAATGATGATTCCTCTCTTTTATGACTCTAAATAAGGTTCTATCACCTCTTGTGGATTTTGAGCTTTTTGGTGGAAAAGCTCAAGTGTAGAGCAAGCAAAATCTCCTTATCCTTAAGTGTTTGAGGTAAGGGGGTGGATATTGTGAGCATTGCCTTGTTCTAGGGAGTTGGTTCTAGTTAGTATATAATGATTTGTTAGGGTTATGTGTTAGGGGAGAAAATTAGATTATAAAACCCTAGGTTATTGAATATAAAATTCTAATAAATTAAATATGCATGATGATTGGATGTTAAGACTAGGAAAAGGAAACCCAATAATATGAGAATGAATTATTTGATAAATGAAATTTGGTTAATGATTATATTGAAGTACATGAGGAATTGGGTAATGTGACAGTAAAGTTGACATAAATGATTTCTATAATTATTGATTTTATTTGTAAAGTTGGCATTTAATGATAATTGACTGCTATGGCAAATATATGAATGTGTTATGGAGTAAATTGATATAGGAAGAAAATGGAATAGAAACGATTATAGGTGATGAATGTGCGTATTTGTACCTAAATGCTAACTGAGTATAAATGTTAAGTATTGTCAATTGTGAACAAAGGTCATGGCTTAAGAAATGAACTTGTGAATACCGGAAATGGAAGCAAATGATTTTGTGTAAATAAAAAGTAAAAGGTGAAATATGTAATTTGAAATGAAGTGTAATATAAATGTTGGACTATGAAAGAGAATACTATTTGGTATGACTGTGATAACTGAGAAAGGAAATGAATAAGGAAATTACATGAGTGTTTAGTTGTTGAATGTGTGTTGTTGTACTTAAATGTGTTACATGAACAGGAAAATGAATAATTCTTGGCCTCTGAATTGAGGCGTCGAACATTGAGAATGTGATATATGCGTTGGCATCTGATTTGAGGTAACGATTAATGGAAATATTTGATAATTGATATAGGGAATGAGTATGGATAAAGAATGAATGGGAAATGTGTGTAAGTGTATTTGTGATTGTATATGTTAAGTTGTTTGTGTAAGAAGATGAAAGGATGATTTGGTCTCTGATGTGAGGAAATGTGTAATGAATTGTTGATAATGAAAATGATGTTTTAGTATAACTTATGTGGTGGTATGAGGTACCTTCCGATGTGGAGGTGAAGTACCACCAGGCCAAATTGTATGAGGTACCTTCCGATGTGGAGGTGAAGTACAATGGTATGAGGTACCTTCCGGTGTGGAGGTGAAGTACCCATAGGCCAAGTGTATGAGGTACCTTCCTGTGTGGAGGTGAAGTACGATAGTGTGTTGACCTCTGACCTGAGGGACACAAGATGAATAAAGTGTTTAAGTGTTGACCTCTGACCTGAGGGACACAAAATGAATTAAAATGATTGAGTGTTGACCTCTGACCTAAGGGACACCGGATGAATTAAAATGAAAGTGTGTGTTGACCTCTGACCTGAGGGACACAGAATGAAATGAAGTGTTGACCTCTGACCTGAGGGACACAAGATGAAATGAATGTTATTGGGTGTTGACCTCTGACCTGAGGGACACCGGATGAAATACAGAGTTGAGTGTTGACCTCTGACCTGAGGGACACATAATTTAAATATGGAAAAGTATGAGGGTCTCTGTTTTGAGGTGATAAATGTGTTGAATGAAAATTGTTCATTGGCCTCTGATTTGAGGTGATGTACTGAAATGAAATGAGTATGTGAAATGAATAAATTAATAATGAAAATGGATGTTGAAATGAATAATGAAAATGGATGTTGAAATGGAATAATGAAAATGGAAATGTGAAATAAATAATGAATATGGAAATAATGAAATGAGTATGGTGTGCAATATGTGAATATATGTTTATTTGCTAATTGTGCTTGACCTAGTGGGTTGTTATGTCTAGTTAGAAACTGCTTTCTATTTCATGTGCAAAGCTCACTCCCTTACATTTTCCAGATACGGAGATTGAGTTGGCACAGCCCCGGCCGAGCAGGAGTACTTTCCCTTACAGGGAGAGTAGGGGTGTTATGGGATTTATAGGATGTTATAGACCTAAGCCTCCTATGTTATGTTGAAGTAAATTTATTATATATATTTGAGTGAGGCTTAGGACATTTTGTTTTGATAAAGTATTATGTTTTGGTTATGATACTCGAACTTAGTATTTTCCGCTGAAAACTCTGAATATTTGATTATCTTATGCACTCTGATATATGTGGAGCCCATAGGGCCTTGTTATGAATTAGATATGCATATTCTGACGCCCTGCTGGCTACTTGATGTTTAACTGAAATTGTTTATCACAGTTTAAATTTTGGAACAGTCCTAAAAACAAACAAAACTCCGTCCGTTTGACGGTTGATTTTCATAAATCAAAAAGAAATTTTCAAGTCCATATTTTATCATAAGGGGAAGTTAAGGGTAAAAATCTTGGGTGTTACAAATGGAGTGGGCAGCCACCCCACCCCCATTCTATACGCCTCTCTCTCTCCCTTTCTCTTCTCTACTTCATTTTTTATCTTCTCCTAAAAACACACATTCATATACCCATTTCCATCTTCTTCCACCTTTCATTTTCATTCCCATCTAACTAAAAACCAATGAAAGAAATGAAACTCATTTTTCCCCTTAGAGAGAAAGAGGAGGCCGAATCAAGAAGGAAGAGGAAAGGAGATTTTCTTTTTCATTTTTGGTTAGAGGTATCCCTTTATTCCCTTTGATTTTTCATTATAATGTTTTTGTTTTGATAATTTGTATTGGGTATGTTGAGATATGAGTTTTTGTTCCTGACGAGCAATATATTTCCCATTATTCATAGCCTTATTTTGCTTTATGCGATATTCCATGGGAAACGACCTAGGAGTCACTTCCTAGTACGTATACACTTAAACTGTTATTTTATTTGATTTGGTACGGCCTCGATTAATTCCCATGGAGTTCACTTCTTCTTGGTTTTCTTTTAATTTTTTTTTAAAAAAAAAGAGGAACTTTTGTTTTGATCTATAACTCAAATGACTTCTTTTAACACAAACATTTATTCTTATTAAACTAGAAAAATAAAGAAATGTTTTTTAATCTTTGCATGTTGGTCTACGGTTATGGGTATGTAAGATTTTGCTTAAAAAGTGATTTTCTCATTTGCATGTCAATAAAACTCTTTTTTTTTTTTTTTGCTTGAACAATGCTCAATCTTCTTTGCATGTTATTGATTTGATTGGAAAAACACTTCTTTTGAGTGTTAGGTTGATGGGTGTTGATGCATGTTGATTTTTGAACCATAGTTCTTTTATGCATGTCTCAAAACCATGATTTTCTTGGTCCAAACACTTTCTTTTTACTCAAAATGATTTTTTAAAATGTAAAGGACATAGAAACAATTTTTTTAGTGGAAAAGAAAGGGTGGCCAAATGGGGTATGAAAAAGGGAAAAAATGAGATTTTGTTTGTATGACATTATTTTAAAGTTTAAATGGTATTTTTATGATGGTTTATTTTGATTGAAGTGGATGATTACTTTCAATTTTGAGAAGAAAAGCTAAGATTCGTACATGCAGGTACTTTTAATGGTGTTTGAGCAACTACTTTACATGCAAGAGGATGGATCTTAGGTTAATGTTTACTTCAAGCTATATGACTTTTTGTAATGGTTATGTAATATATTACTTAGTTTAGCCACTGTTTTGAAACAATTTCTAAGTTATTAAAATGTTCATCATTTGTTTTGTTAGTAATAATGTTAAACTAATATTTGATGGTGACATGCATGAAGAAAAAATGAAAATTTTTACTAAGTTATGGTGTTGTCCATATATTTTTAAGGCTTATAATTGGTCTCTAAAAATATATCAAGTGGTTTTATGGTTTAGAACACTTGGATAAGACATGCACAAATGTTTGAAATTCTTTTTAAAAGTAACAAGTGTTGTCCACGTTTTTAATATGTCTCTTTAATTCCAAAATTACATTATCAAATGGATTTGATGTTGAAAGTATTTTTTTGAGGACACAAATGTATTTTACGACTCCCTAAAAATATATATGTCGTTGTCCAAAAACATAAAAACTGTTACAGAAAAACATTTAAGTTATGATGCTTACATATATCAATGGTAAAAAGGTACATAGTCCAAAGTAGTGAAAAGAAACTGGATCCAAGATACAAGTCCATACAACTGAAAACTAAAAGAAATGGGATCATCACTCTAGAGCTCTCCCAAAATATGTACCATAATAACATATAAAAATAATGGCTCCAGAGCTGATCCAAGAGTAGCAGTAGTAGCAGTAGTCCAAGTCACTAGAGAAGCATCCAACCATCGATAGGGTCCACAACAGGTGCAAATCAGGTCCAGGATCCACAATACCTATACTATGCTTATAGCTAGGAACCACTCGGTCCTCCTCGAGGTCTAATAGCCGGCTCGAATGGTACCTCCTCCTCGCTCTCTCCCTCCTTCGGATCCTCCTCACTGTTGTCCATAGGGGTAGAGACCCTACCACTGGATCTAGGATCTGCAGCAAGCGCAGTCCTAATAGTACCCGTCAGACCAGGTGAGGGAATATCAGTATCAATGAAATTTCTAAAAACAGAGGGATGATAACGAGTGGTCATTTGAAAACGAAAACTATTTAGCTTACGTACTGGTCGAGCTGGTATTGGTAGTTCCCTATAGGTATAGAACGGGGGTACGTGCATAGCATGGATAATGGGAACCCTAAACCTACGAGGGCGCACACGAGCAAAGGGTTCGGGTGATAGAGAGTAATCTCAACCTCACCCTAAAAGGTAGCTCGATGCTCCTCAAACGTCCATGTTTCACTAAGGATAGGTCTGATCTCGATGCAAACTAGGTATCCGGCCATCACCTAATAAGGGCACATGGGTAAGCTTATACATACACATAATCAAATAAGAGTAACTGGGAATGTAACAATCACATATATCATGTCATCATTCAACATATATACGCATATGTCCAAGCCAGATTCATTTATAATTAACTCTTTAATTATAATGGTGTGATGCATGTCATCTCTCAAACCTGAGATACTCCAACTAAATATCCTTGTGGACGTCCATCCATAACATCGGCGTATTCTAATCCAAGAATACTTTTGATACGTTACCTGAACGTATGGCGTACTAGCACGGATGTGATAACAACGTCACCTTATCTGGTAAACGTCACGTCGACAAAACGTAAACCTATCACTTTACAATATACAAAGGGAGTGATAAACAACGTCACCACATCGGGTGATCGTCACGTCGCCAAAACGTAAACCTTATCACTAGTGATACACAACAGAGGTGATAAACAACGTCACCATGTCTGATGAACGTCACGTCGCCAAAACGTAAACCTTATCACTTGTGTGCATCACACCGTTGAAAACATCAAATTAGCAGTATATCACATACTGCCCACACCGTCCACCTTGATGTGTCATCGAGCTAGCAGTAACATTTGGCACTCCCAGAGGCCCTCCTTATGTTCCTTAAACATGATAAACGATAAACTCTATCAACACAATTCATGAATGCATTAATGTCTCAATTAAGTTGTTCTTTAAATTATTTTATAATATTTCAACTTATTATAAAATAATTACAAGCTTTTTATGCATAACACTTAGAAATAATAATCCCATATTATTTCAGGTATGATTTCAATATGATATCTTCAGAACCAATACTTAATTGTAAGTTAAACATTATTAGAAATTAGAAATGGTATTTTACTGAATTTTTAACACTGATAATCGATTACTCTTAACCGGTAATCGATTACCACGTGTATTTTCAAAACCTGGAACAAATACAAAGAAGTAATCGATTACTCTCTCGTGGTAATCGATTACCTATATCACCAGAATACAGAAAACTTAAGTTTTAACATACCATTTCCAATTCTAATCAATCTTAACTCAAAACCACTACTCATAGAGATCAAATAGCATAAAACAAATATGCTCCAACACTGAAATGAAATAAAATCTCAGAGAATCCAGCATTCTCACAAATTATGCATAAAACACATATTTTAACAACTCAAAGTATCAAATGTCTTTTCATGCAGGTAATCCACAATTCCGGGCATCCACACCTAGCATGCACCTCAAAAGTTCACATTTAATTGTGAGTTAAGAATTGTTGGAAATTAAAAATGGTGTTTTGCTGAAACCTTAACACTGATAATTGATTACCCTGAACTGATATTCGATTACCATGTGTATTTTTCAAAACCTGAAACAGATGCATCAGGATAATCGATTACCCTATCGTGGTAATCGATTATTCATGACAGCAGATGCACAAAAATTGAGTTTTAACACACCATTTTCACTTCCAATCAACTCTAACTTCAAACCTTCATTTACAGAGGTCATATGACACATAATAGACTTGTTCAAACACTGAACTCATACCAACATTCTCAGATTTCAACAATTCCACAAATTATGCATAAATCTCGTCATTTAGCAACTCAAAGTATGAAATCATAATACATGCAACAAAACCATGATTTCAAGCATCAAAATCTTTGCATGTACATGATATAAGTTGCTCATAACTCAAACTGAGCAAGATTTGGTCTCCAAACCAAAAACCTATTTCAAACTAAGCCCTTGTGAGTCTCATGGTGACTCCTTACACAAAACACATCAATCCCTCTTATTCTAGTGAATGTAAAGCTTTCCCCATACCTCTAGATTGTGCTTGATCCAAGAAATTACAGAGAAAGAGGCTTCAACACCTAATCCCACTAAAACGCCAACATGCAGACAGAGTTGAACAGGGTACCAAAACTGAATTGGTTAACACATGAAACAACCATGAAAATTGAGGAAATTAGTTTCTCTAAATTCTCTACAACACGTACTCACTAAAGGAACAACTTTGAAATCAAAAGTGTTCGTGTGCTTACCAAAATCGAGCTTCAAAGTCAGCTCCAAGAACCAGTTTTCCAATTTTGCAGAATTTGGGACCAAACTTTGCAAGCTTGATTCTTCCAGCACACACACCCTCAACTCACAAATTTGGTATCTTTGGAAAGCTTGAGATGTAAGCTTTCCAACCGTGTATAACTCTCAGCCTAACTCTCAAAGACGAAGACGAATTTGAGAAACGAATTCAAGAACCCTAATCTTGAAATTTCTCAAAAAACATGGCCAAATAAATCAAACTCTCCATCAACAAAGCTATTTATAGCAGAATTGGATTCCCATGCTGGTCGACACGCGTTAATGGACGTGTCTCTGTGGTGACTCATCAAACGCACTCAACTATGACTGTCCTGCACTTTGGTAATCGATTATCAACTCGTGGTTATCGATTACCACGATGAAAATTTCCAAAAATTTATATTTTAATTAACTTCTTTCCAAAAACCTTTTCAATATTGCAATTAGGTCCTGCCCCAAGGACTGAATTACAAAACTAATATTTTTGTACCAAATTAAATATAAAAATATATTACCTATTCTTATATATTTCTTAAAGTACATAATGTACAAAAATGATGCTTTTGAATCAACTTAAATTAATTATAAAATAACTATTATAATTAATTTATTTAATATTTAGAAGACGAAAATTGGGGTGTTACACCTTTGGTTGGCCAGGGGGTACTCGGGTTGGCTAACCATACATATATATATATATATATATATATATATTGTATATACTTTTGAGAGACTTTCAGAGTTTTGGTCTTGCTATTATGTATTTATGTTTTCTTTATGTTATGCACTTGTATTATCTGGACTTGGTGATCACCTGATCTACCTGATGACGATGTACTTGACTCTTGATCTTATATATATATATAGATAGATGATCATGTTTTATGTACAAATCGTAGGAGTAGTATTTATATTTTCGCGCACTCTGATATTTGTCTAATCAAATTCGGTAATAATCTAATTTTGATATAAATCAAGTTTCGAGATAACGCTATGTTAACTAATAAGCTACATATCAATCAATTTAAATCATAATATTAGTTATCTCGAACCATTTTCAGCAATCCAATAATATAGAGAATTTCAATACCGAATTCAATATTAAAAGATAAAGTTTATTTGAAAACCAAAGTCAAGGGTTTTATGCAACACCCTACTTTCTTAATCCGAGTAATTAAGAAATAAATAATTAAATATGTACTACTCGACAATATTATGGACTTGTTAATATATTTAGAGTTTGTAGGAAATAAATTTTTCTTATTCCCTTTCCTTTGAAACCCTAATAGGTCGGGTGCGCAAACCATAAAAAAAAACTTTGGATCTCGAAAAAACAACGTATACATTGATCAAATATTGGATTCGGCGTTTGGAAATGTTACTGACTTTAAGCTTTGGGAAATAGGACTTGTGATAGCATTCAATTTACATAACATACTTAAGGTGTCTAATATTTCAAAGATATTAGGAATGCTATCCTTGGTTTCATAAAATCGAGGCTTATTTCTTTGTAAATTGCATAACCGAATCCATTGGAAGTCATAATCAGAGCAAGCGAAAATTACTGGACTATGAGTAATAAACATAACCATGATATTTATATTAGAAATCAGCAGGTACATAGTCCATAATGAGTAAAGAGGAAACCGGATCCAAGACAAGTCCATAAGTTTCAAAAGCATAAAAAGTAAGGATCATCCCTCTAGAGCTCCCCAAAATATGTACAATATGAGCATATCAAAATAATGGCTCCAGAGCTTATCCAGGAGTAGCTATAGCAGTAGTAGTCCAAGTTACCAGAGTAGCATCCATCCATCCATAGGGTCCACAGCAAGTGCGAATCAGGTCCGGGATTCGCACTACCTATACTATGCCTATATCTAGGAACTACTCGGTCCTCCTCGAGGTCTAGTAGCCGACTCGACTAGTACCTCCTCCTCGCTCTCTCCCTCCTTCGGATCCTCCTCATTATCGTCAATCGGGGTTGAGACCCTACCACTGGGTCTAGGATTTGCAGCAGGTGCAGTCCTAACAGTACCCGTCAGACCAGGTGAGGGGATATCAGTATCAGTGAAAACTCTAAAAACAGAGGGATGAGAACGAGTGGCCATTTGAAAACAAAAACTATGGAGCCTACGTACTGGTTGAGCTGGTAGTGGTGGTTCCCTATAGGTATAGAACGGGGGTACGTGCACAGTATGGACAATGGGAACCCTAAACCTACGAGGGCGCACACGAGCAAGGGGGTTAGGGTGATAGAGAGTAATCTCAATCTCACTCTCAAAAGTAGCTCGGTGCTTCTCAAGCGTCCATGTACCACTAGGGATAGGTCTGATCTCGACACAAGCTAGGTTTCTGGCCATCACCTAATAAGGGCACAGGGGTAAGCATATACATACACATAATCTAATAAGAGCAACTGGAAATTTAACAACCACATATGTCAAGTCATCAATCAACGTGTATATGCATATGGCCAAGCCAGATTCATTTATAATTAAACTCTTTAAGTATAATGGCATGATGCATGTCATCTCTCAAACCTGAGATACTCCAACTAAATATCCTTGTGGACGTCCATCCAAACATCAGCGTATTCTAATCCAAGAATATTTTTAATAGGTTACCTAAACGTATGGCGTACTAGCTCCAAAGTGATAACAACGTCACCTTCTCTGGTGAACGTCACGTTGCCAAAACGTAAACCTATCACTTTACAATATACAAAGGGAGTGATAAACAACGTCACCACATCTGGTGAACGTCACGTTGCCAAAATGTAAACCTTATCACTAGTGATACACAACAGAGATGATAAACAACATCACCATGTCTGGTGAACGTCACGTCGCCAAAACGTAAACCTTATCACTTGTGTGCATCATGCCGTCGAAACATCAAATCAATAGTATATCACATATTGCCCACATCATCAACCTTGATGTGTCATCGAGCTAGCAGCAACATTTGGCACTCCCAGAGGCCCTCCTCGTGTTCCTTGAACATGATAAACGATAACTTATCGCCATTCAACATGCATGAATGCAATGAATAATTTCATTAATATTAGCCATTAGTCTCATCATTTGCACCACACACACGCTGTGGCAAGAGACAATACCAAACTCATCAAGCATGGCATAACTGATAATCAACATTATCCATGAACTGAGTAAATCATTTCCTTTAATTTATTTTATAACGCCTAGCTCAATATAAACTTTATGCACATCACATAGAAATAATAATCCCATATTAATTCAGGTATGATTTCAGTGTGATCTCTTCAAAACCAACACTTAATTGTAAGCTAAAAATTATTAGAAATTATAAATGGTATATTGCTCAATTTTTAACACTGATAATCGATTACCTTGAACTGGTAATCGATTACCACCAGTATTTTTCAAAACCTGAAACAGATACAAATAAGTAATCGATTACTCTGTCTTGGTAATCGATTACTCATATCAGCATAGTACAGAAAACTTGAGTTTAACATACCATTTCCAACTCTAATCAATTTTAACCCAAAACCACTAATTACAGAGATCAAATGGCATAAAACAAATATGATCCAACACTGAAATCAAATCAAATCTCAGAGAACCCAACAATCTCACAAATTATGCATAAAATACATATTTTAACAACTCGAAGTACTTAAATTTCTTTTCATGCAGGTAAACCACAATTCCAGGCATCCACACTTAGTATGCACCTCAAAAGTTCACATTTAATTGTGAGTTAAGAATTGTTGGAAATTAAAAATGGTATTTTGCTGAAACCTTAACACTGATAATCGATTACCCTGAACTGGTAATCGATTACCTTGAACTGGTAATCGATTACCACCAGTATTTTTCAAAACCTGAAACAGATACAAATAAGTAATCGATTACTCTGTCTTGGTAATCGATTACTCATATCAGCATAGTACAGAAAACTTGAGTTTAACATACCATTTCCAACTCTAATCAATTTTAACCCAAAACCACTAATTACAGAGATCAAATGGCATAAAACAAATATGATCCAACACTGAAATCAAATCAAATCTCAGAGAACCCAACAATCTCACAAATTATGCATAAAATACATATTTTAACAACTCGAAGTACTTAAATTTCTTTTCATGCAGGTAAACCACAATTCCAGGCATCCACACTTAGTATGCACCTCAAAAGTTCACATTTAATTGTGAGTTAAGAATTGTTGGAAATTAAAAATGGTATTTTGCTGAAACCTTAACACTGATAATCGATTACCCTGAACTGGTAATCGATTACCATGTGTATTTTTCAAAACCTGAAACAGATGCATCAGGATAATCGATTACTCTATCGTAGTAATCAATTACACATGACAACAGATACACAAAAACTGAGTTTTAAACACCATTTTCATTTCCAATCAACTCTAAATCCAAACCCTCATTTACAGAGGTCATATGGCACTTAATAGACTTGTTCAAACACTGAACTCACCAAAACTCTCAGAATCCCACAACACCAAGAATTATGCATAAATCCCATCATTTAGCAACTCAAGGTATGAAATCATAGTACATACAACAAAACCATGATTTCAGGCTTTAAACACTTTGCATGTACATAATATACGTTGCTCATAACTCAGAGAGAGCAAGATTTGGTCTCAAAACCAAAAACCTATTTCAAACTAAGCCCTTGTGAGTCTCATGGTGACTCCCTACACAAAACACATCAATCACTCTTATTCTAGTGAATGTAAAGCTTTCCCCATAACTCTAAGTCGTGCTCCAACAAGAACTGCAGAGAAAGGGACTCCAACTCCAAATTCCACTAAATCCACAACATGCAAACAGAGTTGGATAGGGTACCAAAACCGAATTGGTTGACACATGAAACAGTCATGAAAATTGGGGAAATTAGTTCCTATGAACTATCTGCAACATGTACTAGAAGTAGGAACAAGTTTGAAACCAAAAGGGTTGGTGTGCTTACCAAGATCGAGCTTCAAAGTGAGCTCCAGAAATCAGTTTTCCAATTCTGCAGAATTTGGGACCAAACTTTTCGAGCTTGATTCTTCTAGCACAAACACCCCCAACTCACAAATTTGGTATCTTTGGAATGCTTGAGACGTAAGCTTTCCAACCGTGTATAACTCTCAGTCTAACTCTCAAAGACAAAGATGAATTTGAGAGGTGAAAATAAGAACCCTAATTCGGCCTCCACATGCAATTGAATAGCAAAAATGAGCTCAATCTCAACCCAGAATTCCTTAAATAGACAAATTGGAAACACAAACTCTTTGACACGAGTTTCCCACTACATCATGGATTGATTTTGTGTCACAAAACTGGGTAATTAGGTGTTAATTAAGCGTTGAGTCATCAAATGCACTCAACACTAATTGTTCTGCACTTTGGTAATCGATTACCAAGTCGTGGTAATCGATTACCACGATAAAAATTTCCAAAAATTTATATTTTAAATAACTTCCCTCCAAAAACCTTTTCAATATTGCAATTAGGTCCTACCCCAAGGACTGAATTGCAAAACTAATATTTTAGTACAAATTTAAAATATAAAAATATATTACCTATTCTTATATATCTTAAAGTACATAATGTAAAAAAATGACGCTTTTGAATCAACTTAAATTAATTATAACATTACTATTTTAATTAATATATTTAATATTCAGAAGACGAAAATTGGGGTGTTACATTTTACACTTTCGTAAAGTTTGTTTGGAGTATTTTTTTTTTGTATCCGATTTTCCAACTATGACAAGTCCAATATTATAAATAAATTACTTCTTTTCATAAAGTAAGGTAATTATATCAAGGGTGTCTCAAGTAGTCTATGGAAAGTTTTGATAGCATTTTACTTTTGATTACGAAGAACTAAGGAATTTATATGTGTTGTTAAAATGTGAAAAAAACATTTTTTTTAAGTGGCTTATCAATTATGGACAACAATCATTGTAAATTTTACTTTGATTATTTTTTTAAACTATTTTATTTCAAAAGTTTATACAAACCCCTCTTAGAATAAATAAAACTTGTATTTGAAAGTTGTTGTTATGATGAATTTTGAGTCAAAAACTTGATTGAAATTGAGAAAAGATATGATATATACTTTGGAGAAAAAAATAATAATTTCTATGTCAAGTATATGGGTGGAAAAAATAATTCTTAGTCGAATGATGCATGAGAAAAATACTTACGTTTGTTCGTAGAAACTTGTGTGAAAGATTTTTGACTTTTGAATATAAAATTGAAATGAATTCTTTTCAGTACAAAAAGTCTAGCATTAAAGTAATCATGTAATGTGAATTATGTTCAAGATTTTTTTATAAAGTTTGAAAAGGTGTGAAAAACGTTTGAAGTTTAAAAAGGTTTGTGAAAAACGTTTGAAGTTGAATTTTTATATTTAACGAATTCGAGTTAAGTAACATATGTTTAAGTTTTAAAGGAGATTTTCTGCATTCATATAAAATTAAATAGCGTAGTAGTGTAGTAACATAGTAATGTAGTGGTAATTTTTTTTTGTCATGTTGATTCGCGGATTAAGGAACCGATGCAGATCGCTGAGCAACTGACCCGAATCTGTTAGACGTGTCTGAAGCGCTAGCAATTTCACAAGGTGAGAGAAAAGCTTTCCTAAGACACTGTGGAATCTAGGTGTTAATATTAGGACGTTCCTCATCATCTCAAAGGTCGGAACTTAGTGGTCTAACTAGCGTAGTAGTATGATGGCAAATTGTTGTGTATGGCTGGTCGTTCATATGAAAATGTTGAGATCACATGATATTATATGATGTCTAAATGCATGCTAAATATTGTTATATTTTATTGTTTCTATTTACTACTATTTAGTACCTGCTTGTTATATTATATGCCTGTCTGTGATGATAAGATTGATGAAAGCCTTAGGAATATTAAGATTGATTAAAGTAAATCTTGTTAAGAGGAAGATGTTGTTGGAAATGGAAATAATTATTTACTGAAGAGATTTTGGAAATATAAAAGATACAAGAAATATAATACTAACCCTTGGTGGGCCAAAGTCCTTACGTTGTAAGGAAATTCATAAAATATTGAGATAGTAACTTTGGTATGATTGGCGTTAGATATAATGAAATGTTTATTGATGAAAAGTTTGGAAATGTAAAAATGCACTGAGAAATTCTGTAAGTCCCCTGTTGGGCACAAGTCCTTGCGTAGTAAGGCACAGTTCATAAAACATTAATACGCGTTGAGACTTAGACCTGTACAGTGAAGATGCCTAGTGCATATGGAAAGTTTCCCTGCTTGTAAGATTAGAGTGACATGTCGACGATGATGAGATTTGTTTGGATTCCACTGTATGCGGATGTGTTGATGGACGATGAGAAAGTTTGTGAAGATTTAATTAAGGTCGAGTCCCTTTAGAAGCTAGGCTTAGAATGGGTCAACCAAATCGATATAATAGAACATAAAAGACTTTACTAACTCTGTGAGTTGAGTGTGAAGTAATGGAGAGGAAAGATACCTTGAGTTACCTACGGGTGCTCATGGGAGCGATTGTGATAGGGGAGGGCAATGACGATGAAACGTCAAGAAGCCTTGAGTGCTTCTATAGGAGAGACTAGTCTATATGTGGTAGGAGGATTAATTCTCCATTGGATCGTAGCATGTTCTGCTCCGTGAACTAGAGAAGTATTGTAGCCCCCTTGATCAATTAGTGAATGGTGAGAGTGAACCTGAACAAGGATAGATGTTCGATGGTTTTGGGCTCCTTTAATATTGTGGTATGATATTCCGATATCGGAAAATATTAATGGTGATCATTGCAGCTGCCCACGTGTGGTGGTTACAACATTGCGAATCTTATGTTATTTTCCTGCGTCAAATCCTGCGTGGTTAAGGTTCATGTTCGTCCCATTTGCTTACCGACTTACATTTTGGGATGGATATTGGAGGGATGTAGCCGTGTGTGTAACACCCTGATTTATCACTTGGCAAATTGTATTTCATTTATTAAAATATAGTGAAAATTTGGGCTGATTTTTTTTTTAGAAACATAATAACATGGACATGAGAGTCTTTAAGTTCCAAAACGTTTCATTAAACATTTACGTGAATAAAATCGACTTCTCATATCTCATATTATTCCTCTAGGTCCAAACCGAGATGATACTTGACATCGCAATTTGAAACTTTCCTTCACAAATATCTTTCGAAGAAACATGTTCATTTTCTCATTAACCGAAAACCTTAGTTCTGAGTAGTCATTCTTATTGAAATATAAACAAGGGGTACAACATGGGACGGCAACAAAGCCGAAGTAACTGTAGTGGGTACAATGCCTCAGAAGAAAATACCTAACAACTAATCATGTCTACTAGTCTTCATCACTAGAGTCCACTGTAGGAGTCTCATCAGGGTCAAACTCCCACTCATCAGCATCTAAGTAATATGGCCCTTCCTCTGGATCTTCCTCCTCATCGGAGTCTGATTGATGCAAGGCCTCGAATGCCTCATCTGGTAAATCCTCGAATGTCCCCTCGAACTTCTCTAGCTCCTCCCATCATCCGTCATCACGAATGTCGAAGATGAACTTGATTGGATCCATCAGCTATATGGTGGCACCATATAAACAACATACAAGACATAGACTCGAGAGAGAGTAAGCATTCCGAACGACGGGTCGTCGACGGTGTGGGTTTACAATAGGCAAGATATTAAGACAACACAAACATAACAAAATAACATAAATGCAGCACAACATTCATGATCATCATCATCATCAATTATTAATTCACCAGTATAAGCTTATTTCCTCATAACAATCATTAATCTCTTTTCTCAAGATCGTTCGTCTTTGATTCCAGAAGTTACTCAATACCATTATCATTCTTTAATTAAGCATAGTGATTCGTATCCTTCAATGATGCGGGGATTTGGTCATCATTGAGGCAGTTGGTTAGCACACACGACTACATCTCCTCATATCCATCTACAGCCTAAGTCGGAAGCAAACAAGAGTGCAGGACCTTCTCCACGCAGGCTGGCTGCCAAAACACATCATAATCATCATATCACATCAAAAATCATCATTGAAGTCATCATATATTTCATAATCAGATCATTGGGGCCCAACAGCAACACGGACAACCACCTCGTTCTAGTCTCTCTCCACTGTTCACGAATTGCCATAGGGGTGACAGCACTATTCCAGATGGCCATGCAGGACTTACCACAGTTATTCGGGACTGGCTCACCCATACCACATATGGAATTCGTCCCGCCCAGAATAGTACTCAAGGCATCATGACGTTTTACCGCCCTAGCCTACCCTAATGCAATCATCTCCTGAGTATTTGCAGATAACCCGGGGTATCTTCCTCTCCACTACTTCAAACTCGTACTCACCACGTTAGTCAATGTCTTTTAAAATCTTATTAGGTTCTTATCAGAACAATTAATTTCTTTAATTTTACGGTCGACTCATCCTTGGTGAATCACGTCGACAAGTCTCGACCACTAACAGCTTCTTTTCTTTTCCCCAACAATAGCATTGTACAAGGCTTCGAGTTCCAGCAACCGTTAGGCACCACGGCCATAAATAGCTCACGTGGTTGACTTAAAGTCCGAGCCTCACAGGTGTTCCTCAAGAAGTTACTTGATACAAGCATCGTTCCATAATCATATTCTCATATCATAAACATTTCCACTTTAACCTTCTCAATCTTTGGGACTAAACTTATCTCTTGCATCACATTACTCTTTGATCATCATCTTTGCCATCACAGCTCGGCTCATTTTTCATAATACAATCTCTTTGAATCATCATTCATCTCATTCTCATAACAACGTTTCGATCTTTCTTTCTCAACTTTGGGATTCAACTGATCGAATTCAACACATTACTCTTTTAATCACATCCTTTCCTTATAACATTTGGAAACTTTCCATACAATCTTAAATCATCAATCTCATAACTTTTCCATAGTCTTTCTTATCAGTCTTATCTTAAGCAACATAATTCTTTTCTTTATAACTGGTCTTGATTCTTGTCATAATTTCATAAGTTCCATTATTTACTTAAGTACAAATCAGAATCAAGACGTAGCAGACGTCTCTCAGCATACTACTCATAATCAACAACAGATATCATGTTCATCATGCATAAATATAATAAAAACATGCTATCATCAAAACATTATCATACCGAGCACATCATATCATAATATGTGGTCTTTGTCTCCTTCGTATAAGTGGTCACACAATCACAAACAATTGCCACTATACTACTGACTCAGAACCATGAAGTTCCGACCCTTGAGATGATCGAAAACGTCCTAATAAATCACCTAAATACCACGGTGTCTTAGGAAGCTTCTCTCTCACCTCTAGTTCCAGCAGATAAATGCACACGATCTCCGCGGGTCCTCGCCGCTATCAGCTGCTCCAATCCCCCGTCTTTAAAATTCCTCGTATTAAACAAAATACGTTTATATTACAAACTTATATAAAGAAAGTTTCCTCTTAAACTCAAAACTCATTTTCTTTTCCAAAACTCACTTCATTTCTCGTCGGGTAACATAAAACATAATTGTTTCCTCAAAACAACTCTAACTTTTTCCAGTACTTTAAGTACTTCAAAACCATTTGAAAATAACTACTAAAGTAACTTAAACCAATTGATTTGGTTGCTGGTCCAGTCTTGGACAACAACGTTTTCATGTCCGGAAACACCGAAAAATCACAATTTTTCAATCTAGCTTTTACTATATCCATGAGTACTTAAAACTTGAACTTTAAAGCAAATGAAAACACTTTTAGAATGAAAATACTTTAACTTAAAATTATGGACAGCATTGAATAAAAACCAAAAATCACTTTTCATATTTTAATTCTCTAAGGAAATCATCTATAAGTCTTACAATATAAATTTTTAAAGCATAACACTTGACTAACATTTTTCAAACCTTAATACCATAAAATTAAGAGTTGGACAGCATATCATACTTCCATTGACATTACATAATCAACTAAATTAAGTCCTTAAACAACCTTGTTATCAACTAAAACAATTTCTCACCCATGCACACTTAACTTACCATGATTTTGACTAAGTTATCATATCAAACACTTTAGGATAGCATTATATGCACATTTTACAACATCAATCAAACACACTTAAACAATTCTAAAAATCATTTCTCATCATTTAAAAATTCACATATTACATTACAAAAATCAAGCATCCATACTAAACAACAACACTTCAGATCAATTATCACAACCACACTTTCATAATCATAACCGAATTTGTCACAAGCATTACAAAAATTTCTCAAACATACTTACTTCTTGAAAAATGATAATTTTCATTTTATAAAATCACTTACCTATTCTTACTAGCTAAAACCGAATCATACACATGAAAATAAAACAAGTTAATTTTCTATTTTCCTTCTTCAAAATAAATTGAAATCACTTAAACTTTTAATCTATCTTGATTTAAATTTATAATCATGAACAAACATAGTCAATTAAGCTCAATTAGATAACAACACATAAGATTTAAAACTTGTAACTTATCATAAATAAGTTAGCCATAATTCTTTCGAAACAATTCATTTCATTCTTGTAAAATATGCATAACTCATTCTCTTGAAATCTACTACTTAAAACGGTACTCTTAATCATAATCAATTCTTTAAAAACAACTTAGTCAATAAAATCAAAATGTAGACAGCACCTTAACAAGTCTAATATTTTTCAATTAATCAAAAACTAAGTCACCCAAAATCAACTCAAACATTGTTTTTAAGCCTTAACACTTAGGGACATTTCTGGACAGCATTATATTATCACATTTATTCCTTTATAAAATCAACTCAAACATTATTTTTAAGGCTTAAGAATCATTCCAAGTCCATATACAAATTGTATTACAAAAATCTCTATGTTCTATACACAAAACACATTTTTAAATGACTTTATCATGAAATTGACATCTTGGACAGCAGTGAAATCAAATCAATTCCCAACACATATATACATTTTATAGTTTCAAGAAAATTCATTTTTTATATTTAAAATTCTTATTTATCCTCCTAAGAATATAAAATTATAAATCATATATTCTAGCATCAAGCTAACACATAATAATTAAGCATACAAAACATTGAATCAAAGTACCACAAACAAATCATAATCATCACCGAATTTCCTCAAAGTAAAACATCATCACCAAAAATTTTCTTAAACCAAATCACTTCTCAAAAATGATAGCTTTCATTTTAAAAATTTAATCTACCCTTTTTCAACCATAAAAACCGAATTACACTTAGGAAGATAAAACAAATCAAACTTTCTAATTTTTCTCCTCTATGGACGAATTGAGCAAGGAAAATAACATAGAAATTTACAAATTAATTTTCACCACTTAGATCAAGCAAATCACTCAAGGATTTCAACATGCATCAACTAAGAATAACCATTCAAGTCTTATACTTTTAAAATATGAACATGCCACATGTTAACAATTAATCTCAAGCTAAAAATCATACTTTTCTCTTAATATTTTGCATGCAATCTTTAATCATCTCAAACACTTAAATAGATCACACATAATGATCACATAAGTTCATTTTCATCAAAAAAAGCTTCTAACCTACCTAAACTAGCCATGGCCGAATCATCAAAGAAGAAAAGACTAACTTTTTATGAAATCCTTAACATGCAAGATCAAGTTTTTAACTTCCTAATTAAGTCATGCAAGATTAAAAAAAATATCAAGACTTAAACAAACACTTTTCAACTTATTTCTTAAGGAAACATCAAGATCACATTATCAACACCAATTATAAACATGCAAGCGCTTAAATCCTTTAGATCAAGCTTTAAAAACAACATGCATGCACTTAGATTAATTATCAAAGCATAACATCCTAGTTTTCTAATCTTGGCCGAATTATTAAGCAAGAACAAGGTTATCACTTTGTCAAAAATCAACATGCAATAGTCAAGATCTTAGCTTTCTCACTTAAGCATGCAAAAACCAATAATCAACATCAAGATAAACACTTTCACTCATTTTATTTTATTTTTTTTGAAAGACCATTAACATAATATTTCAAGATCAAATATCAACATAACATTTCAAGATCAAACATCAACATGCATTTACTTAGATCCTACAAATCAAGTCATGAAATCAACATGCATGTACTTAAAATAATTATCAAAGTTCAATCTCCTAACTTCTAGACTTTGGCCGAATCATCATCATCATCAAACATAAGCATTTTTACAAAAATTTTCTAACACAAAACACATGATAAACACATAGAGATTTCATGCATGCATCATAAACATCATCATTTTGCTTAAATCAACCACATGCATCACCAACTAAAAAAAATCCTTCAAAGAGTTTCAAACACTCAAAAATTAACCATTTTAAAAAGAAGAAGTAGAATTGAAGACCTAGATCAACTCTTCTTCAAGAATCAAACACAAGCTCTCAAAGATTTCTTTCTATTTTTCTCTTTTTTCTTTTGTTGTTCTAGAGTTTGATGGGCTCTAGAACTTAGTGTTTAAGAAAAACTAAAAACAAGGAAGAAGAAGAAGAAGAAGTAAAATGAACCAAAGGCAACACTCACATATTTATAGGCAACCCAAGATCAATGGGGTTCACACATAAATTTTGGGTTCAAGGGTCAAAAATCAAGGGCAATTTAGTCCTTTTGAATGTTTGCATGTAAATAGTCTTTTCATACATCAACTCACATTGCATCACATTTTATATTTGATTTTCAATTTAATTTTTATTTCTTTTTGCTTGCTTCCTTGAGAAGGAAATGAAATAAAAACATCATCCATGCATCACATGACACACACACACATGTACATACATACACATTGCATTTTTATTTTTAATCACACTTTTAGGCAAAATACTTAACTGTATTTATTGGCTAAAATTACAGACCCCATTTCATTTTCTAAAATCATCTTTTCATATATAAAAGAGATTCTTAAAAGAAAAAGTTCATTAGAGATCATTAACTATTTTTAATGATTTATGCATTCAAAATTCGTATAAAATGCACCCAGAAAATAATTTTTCATAAATCAACCCAGAAAATTATAAATTTTACATTTTTAAATTCTACATTTCAATACGATCGTTTTTCATATAAAGATCATAATTTTTCGGACTCATGGTTAAAAAGTTATCAATTTTCAAAGTTAACAATTCAATTAAAATCTATAATGAATTCCATTACTTAAAAGAATCAAAAATAATAAAACCATCATTATTCCTCTATCAATTATAAACATTCCATGCTAATAAAATCATTTATTTCAAATTATACAAATTATTTATTTATAAAACTCTATAAAATCCATGACTTCTTACTTAAGCAAGTAAAATATTCACTTTAAATCCTTTTATAAAATAAAATCTCAAAATTTCTATTTATGAAAATTAATTTATTTAAGTAGGAAAATGCGAGATGTCACAGTGTGTGCTAACTGAACTTATTGCCCCGATGATATTTTCCGTATCATTGACGGATGTGACATCAAGAAAACTTAACTAAAAGACTACCAATGTTAAGAATTCTCCTCATGCGAATCAATATATGTGGAATAATGATTTAGAGATAGGCAATAAAATGAAAACATTGCGAAAAGATCAAGATGAATGAAAATGCTTATGAGTGTTATGCTTTGACATATTATGTATGGTAATGATGATAATGATGTTGAAGTTAATGACATGCTAATGATGAATACGTATAGTCGTATATGATAAGTGTTTGCTTTATCTATGTTGCTTGTGTCTTAATATACGACCTATTCTAAGCCCGCACCGTTGACGTTGATTTGTCCGGATCGCTTACTGTCTCATTTTCTTTTGTTTCGTGGGCATTTGTTATTTTAACCTTCAGATTGCCAACCTAGTAAGAATAATTCTCACAAGGGATATTAAGTCTCTCAGCTGGTTTTAGAGAAGCGACACAATTTGATAAATCCTTGACGTAGATTCCTCTTATGAAATTACTGTTTATTATTCAATTTGATAAATCCTAATTCCTTAAGAGTTTAAACTATTGAATAAACTTAATTAAGAACAGTGAATTATTGAAAAGATGTATAAGAATTCAAAAGTATTCCTACAAGTTGAATAGTTATACTGTTTAATTGCATGACCTATTTCAAATCCTAATTTTCCAATTCAGATTCAAAAGATCCAAAACATAGATTAGCTACTTCCATGTATAACAATAAAAACCCAATTAAACACTTAATTTAAAAAATGAAAAACATTAATTCATGAAAATAAACTACACATACAAATCCACCATGTTCCTAACACAAAGGGTTTAGTTACACATAATGAAAGGAAGAAAAAAAACAATAACTATGGTATTTATTCCTAAATTACCATAGAAAACTGCTTCAGATCTTCAATCTTCTCTAGATTCCTCCTTCGAATGCTCTCACAAGTGTGTAATCTCCCTTCTCCAAAGCACTCTACTGACTGCCTAACCTAATTCCAAAACCTAGATATATACAAAATAGAAAAATCCTAATAGAATCCTCAAAACTTGCTCAGAAATTGGCCCAATTGGGCCTTATCGTGTCACGCGCGCCTGGGCATATGGTGCTTCACGCCTAGGCGCACACCTCTAATCAACCAGCAGTTACCGCAACATACACGCCTGAGCGCGGGCTACATGCGCCTGGGCGTGTGAGACTTTTTCCGATTCCGTTTCTCTCTGTTCTTGTGTCAATTTCAAAGTCTTCTCATGCTCCTCTCAGATCCAATAATATTTTCTCCAAATTAAGCTCCAAAAACATCTGAAACATACCCAAAACGGATCAAAATGTTCAAAGGACTCTATAATACTAAAAATTCCTAAAACTAATACAAATTACCTATATTTACAAGAGAAACAAACCAAAACCATAGTAAAAGGAAGTGAAATTAAGCCCAAAAACATCATATATTAGACTCAAATCAATCCCCGTGAATTTAAATTTGAACTCGTTTGAGATTTGAACAACTTTGGTCATGATGGAACTAGGAGTATTTTGTAAGAATCAAACATGAGTATTTTATGAATGAATGAATGAATGATCTATCTTTGATGGTAATCTAAAGTGTTGAATTATTTTTAGGAATGGAGGTTGAAGGATGATAGTAACCGCTCGATTTGGGAAATGGTTAAGTGTATCTTAGGATTGATTAATAAGTTTTGAAGCATGTAACTTTGGAAACTAAACTTTTGTATTTAAGTTTGGTTAACTTGGAAACTTATGATTTCACTTATAAAAAATAAATAACTAAATAAATTTACCCTCATTTTCACGAATAATATTTCACTAAAGTCCAATTATTTTTAGGCAAAACTACTAGATTGGTCCTTTAAATTATTTTTTACTTGTGTTTTTGTCCCTTAAATTTTTTTCGTTTCAAATAAGTTTCCTGAAGTTGTTGTCGTTTAACAAATCAGTCCTTTCCGTTAATTTTTTTCATTAAGTGACACATGTCACTCAACTAATGGTGCCACGTATTCTCCAACTTTCCATTAGTTGAGTGACAAGTGTCACTTAATTGAAAATATTAATGAAAATGACTGATTTGTTACACGGCAACAACTTTAGGACTTATTTGAAACGAAAAAAGTTAAGGGATGAAATTGCAACTAAAAAATAACTTACAGAACCAATCTAGTAGTTTTGCCTTATTTTCATGTTACCAAATCGGTTTGGTACAGAAGTCACATATTCATATAAAGTCGAGACGAAGATGGTATCTCACTAATTTTTTGTCTTTAAAAATTCTTGAAACCAAATTAAAAATTGCAAAATTATAAGGGTAAATTAAAAAAGTACATTTGTCAAGAGTAAATTTTTAAAACTTTATTCTTTATATAAAGCATGGATTAAAATGTGGATAAATATAGTAATAAGAAATATAAAAATTAATATTTATTATGTTCCAAATATTATTCAAATATACTTAAAAAAATAGTATAATTATTAGATGGATTAGTTTTTGACAATTAGCTGAGCATACCCTTAGTATAGACAAAAAAATACAATTAATGAAAAGTTTAAACAAAACCATACTTTTTATACAATATCTGGTACTCAATGTTTAGATTTAGATGTCAATGTTCAGATTTAGGTATCATCTTCATGGTAATGGATGAAATTTCCATTTGGAATTGCATCCTAGGCTAGTCGACTAAACCGCTACGCTAACAGCTATTTTATGCACACGCTGTTTCATAAACTTTGTCTTGCTTTAGATACTTCATTGTTCTTTCGTGTTGCTTTCCACCTTCTTTTGAACTCTAACATCATCAGTTTCATTTTTCCCTCTAGTTTCAATTTGGTGTGATATTAATTACGATTCAAAGAATTTATATTATGTTAAAATTGGAACTTTGTGAATATCAAGAAAACATAAATGTAAAAATAAGTAAAATTTTACATTATAATTCATTTTTCTTTGGGAAATGACGATATTTTATATAAGACTCCAAGTACAAGAGAATGATTATACTTTTCACTGTTATCATATGGGTTGTTCATACCCATCCATAACCATTCTTACAACAAAAAAGAAATTCAAGTAATCTAGAATTCAGGTTTTGGTCTCATTTTCTTAAAGCCTAAGATTTTGTTATACAAGTAAAGTAATGCACACTTCTCATGGATGATCAATCTAGTCCAAGTCATCTCAAACTGCTCAACCCAAACTGAAAAATCAAAAACCGATCCAAATTGATATTGAAAAAACTACAAATTGAAAAATCGAAAATTGTTCTTGGAAACCCTTCGATTTTTTGTCTCACATTTGGCATTGACCAATTCCATACCGTCTTATTCTTTTCTCATGATTCTCATTGTCATACGTAATAACAGCCAGAGTTCCAGACAGAATAAAAATATACTCAGCAATATCAATACAATGAAATCAGATTCATAACGAAACCAATCATGCATTACAGTTAACTGAACAGATAAACAACTAACATTTTCAGATAACAACCAGGCAGATAATCAAGTAGCACTTAGTATATCAAATAAATCTCAACAATTGATACAGTCCATATATTCAGTCTAAACGCCACTACGTCGTAGGTTCACAACACTCTCACCTCTTAGTCCAGCAGGTGAATTGCCTTGTCCTTGATAGTCTCTCGCTTCTCCTTGCGATTCCGTTCCACCGTCTAAAGAATACCTCGTATTTAAAAAAATACGTTTACGTCATAATTTATTTCAATTGAAATACATCACTTTATTCTTCTTCACTTAAAATAGGAAACTCTTATTTATTTTCATCATTTTCTTTAAAATAGAATCGTTTGTCAAAACAATTTCCAATCTTTTCTTGCACTTGGAAAAATTCTTGATAATATAAACTAAATAATCAATTTAAGCTGCTGTTTGAAATCAGTCCAGCCACGTTTTAGCTTCTTAAAACACCGAAAAATCGATATTTTTCCATCTAACTTTTGTTATTTCAAACGGCATTTAAAACTCATACTTTTCATCAATCGAAAACACTTTTAGAATAGAAATACCTTAAGATAATTTTCTGGACAGCAAAGGAATAAAATCAAAAATCATTGAAAACTCTTCTTGAAGTAACTAAACTCATTTATCCATTTCCAACACCAAAACCAAATAGCAAAGGAAACAACCACAACACAATTTCAAACAAAACATAGCATCAACACATGAAATGTACTCTGTAACACCTAAGTTTATTTACCCTTATATACCCTTAATTAAAAAATAGCAACTTGAAAATTCCTTTTTTCGACTCAAGAATTGATTAGGAAAAACTCTTAATTACTTTTCTTTCATACGAAAATCTCCCGTCAAACGGACGGAGTTTCGTTTGTTTATTGGACTTTTCCAAAAATTCCTGTTTTCCTGCAACCTGATAAACAATAATATTTTCATATAACAAAGCCTGCAGGGCTATACACATATATATACCAGCTTGTGCATCTTTGTGCACGCATCAAAACAGGTTTAAGACATCATAGTATCAGCATCAGAGTTAGCGGAATATAAACAAGTTTTAGGAAATAAGTTTTCCCCCAAAATAGACCCCTTTCCCAAAAGGAGTCGTCCTGGGCCCCCCAAAAAGCTATTTACATTTATATACAACAAAATGATTCACATCATCGGGCCCAGGACATTCCCATGTCCTACATCACTAAAGGTAACCTACTCTCCCTGAGAGGGAGAGTACTCCTGCTCGGCCTGCTCAGGTGCAAACTCTTCCTCAGTACCTGTGGTGATAGTAAGGAGTGAGTATTACACATAAAATGGGGAGACAGTTTCCAATTAAGACATAATGCGACACTAAGCCATACACATTTAACAACTTAATCACAACATCATAAACAAGAGTCAATTCATCGCAATTCAATTTCGAGTATTCATTAGTTTCTCAAATCGATTTTGATTTAACATTTTCTTAAGTCTTTCGTTCCATGTATTTTAATCATATTTATATTCTTTTTATCTGTCCCTGGTCACGACCTACTGCGTCTGCACTCCTGTGCACTCACGACTTACTGCGCCCGGGTAAATCCCCTGGTCACGACCTACTGCGCTCGCACCACCGCGCGATAGCGACTTACTGCGCCCGGGTATGTTTCTCAATCCCCAGGTCACGACCTACTGCGTTCGCACCACCGTGCGATAACGACTTACTGCGCCCGGGTAAATCCCCTGGTCACGACCTACTGCGTTCGCACCCCCGTGCGAAAACGACTTACTGCGCCCGGGTATGTTTCTCAATCCCCTGGTCACGACCTACTGCGTTCGCACCACCGCGCGATAACGACTTACTGCGCCCGGGTAAATCCCCTGGTCACGACCTACTGCGTTCGCACCCCCGTGCGAAAACGACTTACTGCGTCCGGGTATAATATAATCTCCCCTGGCTGAGCCTGGGTATAATTTAATTAGTTCTGTTATCATTATCATATGTTTAGCAAATTTCCATTATTCAAAATTAATTACCACATTACACATTTTCATTATCCAATGATCACAAATATATTTTGTAACTTAATTAGCACAATTTCACTTATTATCACAACTCAAATTATTAAACAACATAAGCATATAATTCATCAACATCACCAAACCACAAAATGCAATATATCAACATCAAAATAAATTCCCTAAGTCATAGATTCTATTCTAACAATTATTTTATATTATATCAACCTAAACTAACACAAAATCTTAGTACTCATCATATGCATAATGTAAACTAAACCCCAGAGTAAGGTAATACTCACTATAACCCACTCCTTACCTTAAATTAGCAAAGAGTAAATAGAACCTTAGTGAGCCCTAGCTCAAAATCTTGGGAATTTGAACTTTCTAAGTCTAGCTTGCCACCTCAATAAGGAGATGATGAAATGATGATATACCACCCTATTTGTGAGAGCACAAGATGAACTATCCTTATCCTTGCCTTGGTTTGAGTTGGAACACATGAAGCAAAGTCCCTACATGATCATGGTGCAAGAACCTAGGGTTTTAGAATAAAAATCCATGAACTAAGAAGAGTTTGATTCATGAGGAAAATAACTTATGGCATGAAACTCACTTACCCAAATCAATGATGAGAAAATGAAAATCCAAAGAGTGAGAAGGTGGGTGCAACTCGTGTGGACCAATGGAGAGGAGAGGGTGAAGTTTCAATCAACATCCATGGTGCAAGGTTGGTTGGTCTTGGTTGATTTTGGGTTGAGGTGCCCAAAAATCAAGTGTTTTTGGTGGTTTGGGTGATGGAAGTGTGTTGGAGATGGAAAGAGCCTTGATGATGATGGAGTTGTGTTGGAGATGAAAGATGGTGGAGTGATCATGTTTTTGGTGCCTTATTCTCACTCCAACAAGCCAGAAAGATCGTGTGGCTGGGAGCCAAACTTTGGCCCCAAGTTTTCAGATCAACGCACCAGATCTGGTGCCTACTGTGCGCGCGCGCTTGGGCAAACGCCTGGCGCGCCTGGGCGGGAGATCTGCACCAGTTTTCTGGCCTGGTGCGTGGTGCATCGTGCTGGTGCGATCAGGGACGGATTTGGCGCGTCACAGAATTTCTGGTGCGGCTGGCGTGCGCATCAGCTCGCCTGGGCGAATGGTGAGCTGGCCTGGGCGAGAATCTCACTGGATGGTGCACCAAAATGAACAATGACTCGCCTGGGCGAGTGACTCATGCGCCTGGGCGAGTTTCAGGGCTTCCAACCTTCGATTCGCCGTAACTTTTTCGTCGACCGTTGGATCGAGTCCAAATTTTTAGACATGCTTCTTTACCCCATAAACTTCACATCCAACGGTGGAATTTATTTTCTTAGCTTCCTATAATGAATTTCTAATTTTCTCTTTTCGGTTGATTTCTAACACTTAAAACGCCGATTTTACTCCCGATCTCGCTTATTTGACCCTGCCCAAAGCCATACATACCTTCTATACAACTCCTAGGACCTATATTCACCACCCACATATCTGGAAAAATTCATTAAATCACTTTTCCAATTTTTCTAAGGTTTTTAGCATTTATTTCACTTAAAATCAAGGTTTAGGATGTTACATACTCGTAAAATGTAGTCACCATCATAGGTCATTTCATGAAGAAGATTTTCAAACCTACTTGAATATGCATTGGCCGAATCTTATCATGACAAAGACAAGATTTTTGGTTCATTTTTCAACATGCAAAGATCAAGATTCATAAACCAAATCATGTACTTGCTCACACAAAATTTTAAAACATCATTTCCTTCTTCAAGCATCAAACCAAATCATCATCATCATTTAAACAAAGTTTCATTTCAAATCTCTTGCATGCATAAGGTTAAACACTTAGATCAAATCCTTTTTATACTAAAAATCATTTTTATAGCTTGCTACCCTAATTATTTCTTCAAAATCGTGACATGCATCAAAGAAAAATCAAATCTTTTCACTCAAATTTAACATGCAAGGATCAAGTTTCATGCTTTGTCATAGATCAAGTCATTTTTGTATCAAAATCATTTTCAAAAGCTTACTTTCCTTAGTTTCTTTCAAAACCGTGATGAACATCAAGAAAAATCAAGTCTTTTTGCTCAAACATAACATGCAAGACTCAAGATTAAAGCTTTATCATGGATCAAGTCAAGATCATGACATGCAATCACTTAGATCAACTAATCTAAGCATAAAATCAACATGCAACCATTTAGATCCAATTAAAAAGCATCAAAACCTAACTCACTAACCATGGCCGAATCATCTAACCCATAGTTTAGCATTTTACAAGTTTCTTTAGCTCTAAAAATTCATGATCAAGGCATAACCAACACATGCAATCATCAATTAAGCCACAAAATCCAACATGCAAAAGAAAAGAAGATTACAAAGTTATAAATCCTAAAATAACTCAACTCTTCTATGACTTTCGAATTACACACCAAGAGAGAATGATCTTCTAGCTTCTAACACCTTTGATCTTCAAAGAAATCCTTGGATTAAGCCTTGAATTTCTTCTTCTTCTTCCTTCTCTCTCACGGCCTTCTCTCTCTCTCTAAGTCTAAGAGTTGAATGAGCTCTTAGATTTGTGTTTGGTTGAAATGAGAAAGTGAAATGAGTTAAGGGAAATGAATTAAGGGCCAAGCCTATTTATAGGCAAACCGTGTTTTCCCTTCTTTGCCCTTGAGGAATTTCGGTCCATGTGTGTTTAGGAGGGGCAATTTTTGGCACTTGGAAAATTTGCATGGATGAAGTCTTATCAACTTAGACAAAAAGGAGTAAATTAAGGCACTCATCCTAATTCCTATTGGTTGGCTATTTTCCTTAATTCACATTTTTCTACCAATCTAATTTCCATATGGTTCTAATTTATCCTATGAGCTTCTTGTCCTAAAATAAAATCCTAAGAATACACATACATGGCAATACCGTACACACATACACATACATATGCATCAACCAATATATGAATATAATAATTACTAATATATATGAATGTAGGACTGTAGTATGTACATTGAAGTAGTTTTAAAAAAATAGTTTAACAAAATGGTATAGTATACGAATTTTCACATTTTGAAGGATTAAAGTGTCTCTCATCTAAAAAACATGAGGGACCAAAATGATACTTTGCTCGTAAAATAATAAGCAGACTTCCGATTTATTGGATAGAGAATAACTATGTTGTTTCGATGATATACTCCAAATCTCCTATAGCAACTAGCATGTGAATGTACCCGTCCTCTATGGTTGAAGCACAGCAACAACGTTGTATGTGTACAAGCTTGTGCACTTGCCCCACGCAATGTGCGGAATACAGAATAATACGTGAACAATATTTTATTTCTTGTGCACTTGCCCCACGCAATGTGTGAATACTTTGAGATGGTACCTTTTTTAGTAACCAAATTTGGCAACAAAAAAAATTTCAGAGGCCGAATTTAGCTCTTTAATCTCCATATTATTATTTACCGAATAAACAACTATGTCTGTTAATATTACAACTTAATATTGGGCCTAACCATTATTATTGCTTAAAATTATTAGAAATCGTTAGTTTAATGGTTTTTTTTCTTTTCTAAAAGTGTTTAAAGAAAGAGATAATAGTTAGTACATTAACAGTATAAGACATTTTTATATCATCGATGCATTATCAATCATTCACATGTTTATGGTTGTTGATTTTTAGTTAATAATAATATAAATGAATGGTGAATGATGAATTATGAACCGATAGTATAAGAAATGCACACTCATTAATCTTTTGAAGAAATTCCAAGTCAAATCCTCAACATATTAAAAGGAACATCCTTATAATTAAAGAAAATAATTGCAATGTTAGAATAATATAATAATAAAATTAGATTATGGGAAACAAAATAATATGCCTATAAGAAATAAAATACTTATCAGAAGTGATTTGGCTAAGGGGTGTACAAATGCACTGCGTTTAAGAGTATTTGTCACCACAAGTGTGTCATTTGGTGTTGATAGCTCCGGTTGGCTAATACTCTCTGAAATACAATAGTCACTTCTCAATTAACTCTACACTAGAACGAATAAGGGCAAAAAGACAACTTTTGTGAATTGTTCTTGGAAACAAAATTAAACTTAAAAAAATAAGATATTTTTTAGATTTCTTATTATGTTTCAAATACCCAAATCCCTCTTTTATATATAAATCCTATGATTAAAACCTTTTCGAGATGAATAAAATTAGGTTTAATTATGTCACAAGTCCCTGAAGTTTAGAGTACTTTTGTCAGATACCCTTATTCTTATTTTTTTTATTTTTGACTCCTCGAAGTTACTTTTGGGTTTGTCATATACCCCTACTACCAATTCTGACCAATTTTCCTGACATGTAACATCGGAATCTTGGTCAACCGCAGGAGGTTAGGCACGTGATGCCCCGTGGGCGAAGATCCTTTTTTCTTTAAATTAAAAAACTAAAAAACTTAATATTTTTATATTTTTAGTTAAATAAAAAAAGAAAAAAAGAAGATTGAAGAGAGAGTCTTCACCCATGTGACATCACGCGGCACCATATGACCAACCCCCTACGTCTAACTAGGATTCCGATATTACATGTCAGCAAAAATTGGCCAGAATCGATAGTATGGGTATATGACAAACCCAGAAGTAATTTCAAGGAATCAAACATTGAAAAAATAAGAATAATGGTATCTAGCAAAACTATCCCAAACTTCAGGAACTTGTGACATAATTAAATCATAAAATTATTATGAATGACAAAATTCTCTTTACACATCTGTACTAAAATGTGGTAAGGAAAGTTTTTTTACCCCTACCAAAATCACATAGGATTTGCTTAGATGGAGGATACCACTTGTACCCGTAAAAATAAAATAAAATAAAATAAAATAATAAATAATAATACAACACAGGGCCATAATCTGGTTCTGGCTTCGCGTTCTTCTTCGGAAGGACAAGATGCTAGAGAACCGGAAGAAAAGAAGAAACAAATTTGGAGATTGACATTGACACAAGCTTTTAAATTCTTTTCTTCTGTTTTCAAATAGGGACGGTTCTTCTCATGGGAAATTGCTTCAGAGCACGTTCTAAGGTTGATAATTCTGTTACCCCTCACCCCACTTTTGCAGGTACGTCCATTCACCCCAATTTTTGTTTATGTTAGCTTATTATCATGGTAGTATATGTTTGAAGGAATATTAGATGAATGCATGTAAATATGAGTTTCTGTATCATAGCATGAGTTATAGAAATATGCTGTACAAATTAGTGTTATTAAATTTGTTTTCGGGTTGTTTCTTGCCCCATAATTCAATGCTCTAGATATGTAAAATTGTTATTTTAATATGATCTTGGCACTAAAAAAATTGGCTGTGATGCTCAGTTCTGGGTTAATCTTCTTTTCAGTTCCTATAATTGTTTTTTGTTTTTTTTGGCGCAGAGAAGTACTAATAATGTGTTTTTCTTTTGATTTTACTGTATAATATTTTAATTTTACTTGCGAGCGTGGATTGTTCCTGGTGGGTTTAGTTGAAAATGCAGGGACTTTTTTGCATATCTAATATAATAGTACTATTAATCAGCTATGATTAAAGATACTTGTTAAACATATACATTAAACATGAGGTATATTTTGACTCTCCCCCTCAAGATGGAGCATATATATCACAAAAGCTAATCGATAGACTCAAAAAATCAATACACAGAATTCTGAATATATTCTGAATATCCATACCTTCTGAATTGGGCCATACAGATGAAAGCCATGGATATTTTCAATTCTGGTTTAGTATTTTGTATCTCAAAAAACTTCTCAGCCTTTTCTACCCAATCAATAGGGTCACTCCCATCAAAATTAGGCAACTCCACCTTTCCCTATGTCTTCCCGGTTGCATCCGTAGTGCCCTCTTCATTGTTGGAGGAATGAGCACCATATTGCTCATAAACATTCAGTAAAGGAGTCCGAGAATTATGACAACTCCTTGAAGTATCTTTTTGCTTCACAAGATCCTTCAACAAGGGAAGGATGGTGTTTAAACTTTCCAGCCTTTCCTTCATTGATCCAACGTTTTCTTTAATTTCATGAATGACAGCCCCTTGTTCTCAACTGATCCTCATGGCTAGATTTGGATCTCTGGATCTCTACATTAATCTCCTTCATTTGTTTCTCCATTCGTTTCATTCTTGAGTCAATCCTCGTCGACGCCATCCGGCAGGTCGGACCAATTGATAGACTCAAGAAATTAATACACAGAATTTTGAATATATTATTGATGTAATCTGGTTTTTAGGCCAGATTTGAGTCCAAAAGAGCAGTACCCCAACTACACAGGGTTTCCCCCTGACATGGAGTATTCTCCTTCTAATGGTCAACAACACAGGGTTCCCCCCTAACAAGGATTCTCCTCCTTCAACTCTTAGCAAATAACAATTCTTCGCAATAATTCAATTTAGTCTCCACACTAACATATTTAAACATAATTGCATAACTGCTAGGCAATAATATTTTAATGCACTACAATAACCACCTATAAGCTATAACTAACTAATTCAGATTTACTATTTTATTAATTTATTTAATATTTAATATAAACCCTTAATAGCCTATATTCCTATGGCTAATCTTTTTCAAATAAAAGCAACCTGATGCCCTTTGAAGAACATGGTAAAAATATCACCTAACTGCTTATGAGAAAGCCAGATGCGATCCAGCCAACCACAAATTTGCTGCTAAGGAACCTTTTCTCCAACAAATTGGAAGTCAAACTAAATATATTTGATAATTTAATGAAAAACAGAATCAGAAGCAATAGGTAAACCAGCTTAGTTATCACAAGTTAGTTTCATTTCCTTTTTGTCTCTGAATTTTAGTTGCTAAAAGCATTTAATTTACATGTTCAGTCTCAAGTTGCTGCTGCCATATGCGATACTCGGCCTCTGCGCTAGATCTAGCAACAACTATGTTTGCTTCTAAGTGCTTGTGAGTTTAATTTAACTTAAACAAAGACATATTACCCTATAGTTGATCTTCTATACGATGATGAACCCACCTAATCAACATCAGATCCTAGATTCCTAGCCTACAATTTAAGAATTGCCTTTGTTTTTGTAAAGTAACCTGTTTCCTAGTGCACTTTTGATGTATATAATGATTATCACATGGACCATTTTGAAACTAGTTTACTGCACTTGCAGACAAAGTAATGTGAAGCCTAGGTACTTTACATGGTTAAGCTTACAACAATACATCCATCTATATCCATCGAGGTCTGTTAAGTTGCTCCCCGATACTGTAGCAGTTTGATGTTTGGATCCATGAGAGTATCACCAGGGCGACACAAATATTAGATTGTGTAACCTTGATCCTCCAAACATATCCGAGATAGCTTGCTTCTTTTGTTTGAAGTGATCACACAAATGCAACATCGATTCTGGATACCAACCCGATCATTGCCTATGAATCTATGATGATTGAGTCATTAACATAAACAAAATGATATGTGCAAAGCAGCCATTTCGTAGCTTATTTGTTAGTATGCTTATTGTATTTGTTACTCATGCTTGTGTCTATCTCTACAGCATTATTTTTTTCTCTGATAAAATAAAATTGGAAAAGTTCACTTCAACTGATTATGTGCTTGTCTTTGGGATGTTTTGTATAAAAAGTGATACCTTAATTGTGAAAGCGAGAGCTTTAGCAATCTCCCCCTCTAGTTCACTTGGATTTGATACTCAATAATGTTCTTTTTATCGTGCTGCAACCTTTTGTCTTTCTCTGGTGTTAAATTTTTATGTTTCTCATTAGTAATTTTTTGTACATAATTTATTGCAAGAGAACAGATAGATTGTCCCATACGCTGCACTTTTCTATCTCTTTCTTTTACTATAGTTTTTCCTTTTATTAAAAGGGTATATCTTTTGCAGATGCTGCAAAAGTTCCTGGTAGAAGCATTCGTTCCTTAGCTCATTCAAGTCCAGCTGAACTTGGATATAATGGCAAAGGTAAACATGAGACTCTACCTGCTCCAAGATCTGAAGGTGACATACTTTCCAGCCCACATCTAAAAGCCTTCACATTCAATGATCTGAAGTACGCTACAAGAAACTTTCAACCTGATAGTCTAATAGGAGAAGGGGGATTCGGTAATGTCTACAAGGGGTGGATTGATGAGAAATTCCTTGGGGCTGCAAGGCCTGGTTGTGGAATAATGGTGGCTGTGAAGAAGCTTAAACCTGAAGGTTTTCAAGGGCACAAGGAGTGGCTGGTAGGTTGCATTTATCGGCACTTAATTCTACTGTTTTTAGTTTAAATGAACCAAATTCTCACAAGTTTCTGCATTTACAGTCTGAAGTCAATTACCTTGGCCAACTTCATCATCCAAATCTTGTCAAGCTTTTTGGGTTCTCCCTTGATGGGGATAACCGGCTTCTAGTCTATGAGTACATGCCCAAAGGCAGCTTGGAGAATCATCTATTTTCAAGTATGTCATGGCCTTTAGTAGCATAACTTTGAGAGATAATACAAGTCAAAGCTTATAACAATTTGTGAATCAAGTTTTTCAATTATATTTGGACACTACAAATATTTGTTTCAAACCTTGGCATTAAATTGCTCTAACTCTGAAACTGTTGCCTACAGGGGGAGCACGACCACTTTCTTGGGCTACAAGGATCAAAGTTGCCATTGGTGCCGCTCAAGGTCTCTCCTTCTTACATGACTCTGAGCAACAAGTTATCTACCGTGATTTCAAGTCTTCCAATATTTTATTAGATTTGGTATGTTGGATAATCATTAGCCTTCTTATGGTTTTGTGGGCACTTGGTGAAAATACTAGAAAGCTATGAATGGTTGGTGCAATCATAATTATAGAAAGACAAGATATCGAAGAAATGTAATGGGAATAACAAAATTGTCAAAGCTAACATCTTTGTATCCAATATTTTTGGTTCTTTTTCTTTCTTCCTTTTTCTGGTTATTTTATGAGAATGAATCTCTAAATTCACATGCTCAGCCTGCAATTAAGTTCTAAGTAATTTTACTTCAATAGTCGTAGCATTCTGGCCATTAACATTTTTTTCCACAAATTCAGGAATTTAATGCAAAACTATCAGATTTTGGCTTGGCCAAAGCAGGGCCTACAGGAGATCGTTCTCACGTCTCTACACGAGTTTTGGGCACAGAAGGCTATGCTGCTCCCGAATATATTGCTACAGGTTTGATTTTTGCTTAAGTTTTGTTATCAAGCTTTTGGTTCCATAGAAATTAATGGTTTTATTAGCTTCCTAACTTTCAATGCTTTTAGATTCTTCTATTGGATCGTTAATTGATATTTCAAATCAAACCGGTGCTTTCATGGATATCTCTAATATGTTTCAACATGGTGATTGATGCAAATTTATAGGATTTAATGTCATGAAAGGTCAACCAACTTAAATACTAACACCAATAAATCGACAGTGAAGTTATATTTGGGTGTTCTTTATCATGTTTCCCTGCAGCCTCGGATCTTAAAAATTGTTTTGATTCACTTACTCACTATTAGTATGGGGTGTGATCTAGTTATCAATGTATTTTCACACAGGGTAACAAAATCAGTTTCCAGATCATTTTCAAAGATAATGCTATCTGTGGCTTTGGTCTGCAATTTTTGAACATGTTTATATGATTTGATGTCATTAGTATTTATTTCTCTGATTATCCGTAACTCCGTAAGTAAGCTTTAAGAATTAATGTCCTTGCTCTATTCTTAAGTTAGTTAATTCTGCCTTGTTTTTTTATTTGTGCCACAAATGAGAAGATTGATTTTATTCTTGTGTGAGATCCCCAAGTAATCTTTGAGTTGTGCAGGTCGGCTGACTACAAAGTGTGATGTTTATAGCTTTGGAGTTGTGCTATTGGAACTATTATCAGGGCGCAGAGCAGTTGATAAAACAAAGCATGGAGTGGAACAAAACCTGGTAGACTGGTCAAGACGCTATTTGAATGATAGGAGGAAGTTGTTCCGGATTATGGATATCAAGTTAGCGGGGCAGTATCCCAAAAGGGCAGCTTATATGGCTGCAATTCTCGCATTGCAATGTATTAGTGAAGCCAAAATCAGACCGCAGATGTCTGAGGTTTTGGCTACATTGGAACAGCTGCCAACAATTAGACACTCGGTTTCAGGCAGCCCATGTAGATCGGAGAGGAAGACGATTTCAAGCCCCATGAGAGACCGGATGTCCGTCTCTTCTAGTCCCATATCAAAATCCCCTTTGAGACATAATCATCGTTATTCTGTAGACAGGAAGTCTGTCTCGAGTTACATTGGTGACATATCTGTTAGGTCTCCATTGCCATCCCCAACAAAATCCCCGTTTATGCTATCCCCTAGGGAAGCAATTTAACATGGGTGTATTTTCTCTTCAGCTGGATACTTCAGAGTATGTAAATCCCCCTATTTCTCTGGGTATTGTTAGGTGATAGCATCATCAGGGTAGTTTTGTGGACTTTAACTTTGTTCCAGTAATGCTAAATGTGTGGTTTAGGTGAGTTGTGTACCAACCATGTGATTGGTAGATTGTTTTCGGCTAAATTACGTATTTGGTCCCTTACCTTATTTACCAAGTTCAAATTGGTCCCTTACGGTTTTTTGGTATTATATTGGTCTCTCCGGCTTCTTTTTGCTATCAAATTGATCCCTAAGTCACTGTTCATCTTACGTGTCAACATCATATTGGTCCACATTTGCAATGTTGGAGAGAAAAGACACGTGCACGTGTCTATTTGGTCCACATAGCATGAAGTGATTCAAGAACCAGATTGATAGTGAAAAGAAACGTGAGTGACCAATATGATACCAAAAACACATAAGGAACCAATTTGAAATTGAAAAATAAGGTAAGGGACCAAATATGTGTAACCACCCTTTTTCATTGTTTTACCCAACCAGAATTTCATTTCTCTCTATCTCAGTCCCCCTCTTCCGGTTGATTCAATAATTTGGCAGTTTAGATATCATCAGCAACAAAATACCTTGTCATATATATTCAGTTACTCAGGAGCAAAGTGTTTAGTTCTGTTATTCATAGACTTACGGCAACATTCTTGTGAATAGTTGCCTGTTATAATTGTTCAATGACCAGAATTTTAGTTTCAATTTCATGTAGGTGATTGTATTGGAGTCTCCCTTTTTTCATCAAAATTGCAAGAACAGGTTAAGTCACCTACTCAGACAAGTTGTTCGGGCGGTTCATCTGTCAATCTCGTCACTTCGATAGTTTGATCCGAGTGTAATAACTATAGTCCGAACAACTGTTTTCATAGCCTGTTTTTGAGATTAAGAGAGAATATCCTGTAATCAGCTCTATAGTAGTCGAGTTAAATGTTAAACTCTTGTGAATTTAAGTTTTTAAATCACAAAAACAAGGTGACACTCATATAAATTCTTTCTTTGGTAAACACTTTCGAATTCAAGAAAATTCTAATAAAATTAATAAATTCGGAGTTTACAAGTCAATATTTTGATATTGATTTGGTCTCATAAAGTAATTTTTTTTTTCCAATTATTATCTGATATTAAGGTTGCAACACCTTTTTTTTTTTTGGGTTTTCCAAGGTATCCATCCATGCAATTGGGTGACTAATCCTTTCGACATTGTCGGGCCTTTTCGGGGGCTAGTCTCCCAGCGAGGCCTCTTACATTCGCAAGAGTTAGGGATCGAACCCCCAACCACATGCTTAAGCAGCAACAGATCACTTACCATCTATGCTAGTCTCCACTGGTTTTAGGTTGCAACGCCTACATCTTACAATTTATAATAAATTTATTTTGTATTGTTGCACTCAACTATAAAATAAAGTAAATGATCAATTAAAAATTATATAACAGTTTGAGCAAATATTGAGTTATGATAATATTTTATATTTTTATTTGCTTTAATATAATAATTGAAAGTTTAAAAGTATTTCTGAATAAGAATTTAAGTATGTTTATGTTCTAAAGTATATTATAGATTATTTATCACTTTTGAGATTGACAAACATTTACATATTTAATCAACATAAGCTTAAACAACAATTCACTAATAAAATTAGGGTTTTTTCTCTGTTCCCTCTCTTCCCTCACGGTGACATAGGGTTTCCCTACGGTTGTCGTCGCTGCCGTCATGGCTCGAAAGAGAGGCCCCCAAAAGCTCCCTCTCCACTCAACAAGACCACGATCAGCTCTGAAGACTCTTCTCAGATTCTTGACCTTACTACGTTGGATGAAGAAGACCTTACGGAGATTGATGCCTTCACTCACAAGCAACTGGAGAAACTCATGCATGGTTTGGAAGCGATTCGTAACCGCGTTAAGGGAAAGTCCTTTATGGATTCTAACGTGCTGTCTCAACCAAAGGCCTCAGATTCTGAACCAGGAACGAGTGAAATCCTAACGTGTTCAAGCCTCCCTCAACGTGGGATTCGTTTGATATTTCCAAACTGCGTAACGCGGGAGAAAAATTGAAGTTCATTCAACCAGAATTGAAAGAGGGTGTATCGATTGGAAAGATAGAGAAAGCTAACATTGAGGATGAAGTTAGGTATTGGCAACAGGCCCTTGTTTGTTACGTTCTAGGGGCAAGACCCCCTTATGAGTGATGCAAGGGTATATTAAGAGAATATGGGGTCATCATGGCATAGACAAGATTTTAATGAATAATGATGGCACCGTTTGTAGTGCGTTTCAGCACAATTGAAGCAAGAGATGTTATGCTTGATATTGGAGTCTTCCACTTCGACAAAAAACCTATGATCCTTGCCCCTTGGACAGGCAGGCCTGTTTCTAAAACCTTTCTGGATTGTGTCCTTGTGTGGATTCAGTTGCCAAATCTTAGCCTAAAATTCTGGGGGAGTTCTGCACTTAGCAAAATTGCCAGCCTTGTTGGAACCCCTATAATGGTTGATCAGGTGACCAAGGAACGCAATAGAATTAATTTTGCTCGAGTTTTGGTGGAAGTTAACCCTTCTATTCTCCCAGAAGAAGTTTTCTTTGAAGATGATAATGGCAATGTTGTGAATCAAAAGGTTTCCTATGAATGGAAACCTGTCCTATGTGCTTCTTGTTCTATGTATGGTCATGACAGCAAATCATGTCATAAGCAGACTAAAAAGGTTTGGGTTGAGAAGAAGAAACCAACCAGGGAAGAGATAAAAGACATTGATGACAAACTGAAGCTGAAAAGAAACCTTGAACTTGGTACAATTCCTAAGGAAAATATACCTGTAGCTGTTGATGCTATAAAGGATCTAAATGTCCCTGATGCTTCAGAGAATGGTGTGGAAAAACGCTCTGATACTTTAAACGGTGCTTTGATTGGTGCGGGCCATTTAGGACCTGATGCTCAAAACCTTGGGACTGGTGCGCTTACTGTTGCATTTGGTGCGGATTCTACACTGGAAGAGGGAGAATGGACTCCCGTTATTACAAGGAGTAAAGCTCAAGTAAGGTGTGCTCAAGTGAGGGGTGGGCCTACTTCCCCTAATCATAATGGATAGTATTGGTGTATGGAATGTTCGAGGCATCAACCATCCTCGAAAACACAAAGAAGCAAAATGGTTGATTAGTAAGTTCAATTTAGGTTTTGTTGCTTTCATTGAGAATAAATTGAGGACCAATTCTTATGATCAAGTTAGAGATAAGGTGGTGCATGACTGGTCTTCTTATATAAATCTAGATCATCAAGCCATTGGTAGAATCTGGATTGCCTGGAAACATGATATGTATGATGTGAACATTGTTGCTAGCAGTAGCCAATATGTGCATTGCATAGTGTCTGCTAAGCCTCCTAATCTTGATTTTGCTATTACTGTTGTTTATGGAGCTAATGATGACCCTAGTAGGAGCATTCTCTGGAATTTTCTGCAATCTCTTGGTCCTATAGATGTCATGCCTTGGTTGGTACTTGGGGATTTCAATTATGTCCTGCATCCTCATGAGAAGCTTGGCGGACAAGCTATTGATATTTGTGTGGAGCATTGTCAGCTTAAAGATATGTTATCCATGGGCTGTTCTATGACCTGGACAAATAAACAAGATGGCGATTCAAGAATTTATAGCAAATTTGATAGAGCCTTAGTCAATGTTAAATGGATGTCTACTTGGCTTGCTGCTGTGGCAAATTTTTTGAATGAAGGTATCTCTGAACATACTCCAATTGTGGTAAATTGGAATGATTCACAGATGCATAAAAGTTCAAACTTCAAATATTTTAACATGTTAGCTAAGCATCCAAACTTCAATAGGGTGGTATTTGAGGCTTGGAATGTGGAGATTCTTGGTACTGCAATGTATATTTTTGTGAGGAAACTTGCCTTGCTTAAAGGGCCTCTGAAACATATGAATAGCTCAAGTTTCATGGATATTGAGAAGAAGGAATTATTGTGCAGGCAGAATTTGGAGACTGCTCAATCAGATCTAGATGTTGACCCTCTGAACCATCATCTTCAGAAGATTGAAAGGGAAGCTAATCTTGCCTATCTAGCAGTTTATGATGCAGCAGTTAGTTTTCTTAGACAAAAGGCTAAGGAGCATTGGCTGCGTGATGGTGATAGCAATACCAAGTTCTTCCATTCTGTGATCAAGAAGAGAATTTATAGAAACAAAATCTTAGGCATCACAGATCTGGCTTTTTCAAGGATGCTTGGCCTATTATTAATAAGGACTGTATTGATGCTGTAAAGGAATTTTTTAGTTCATGAAGGTTATTTAAGGAAATGAATTGTACTGATCTAGTTCTTATTCCTAAGATAGATTGTCCTAATCTTGTAAGTGATTTTAGACCTATTGCTTTGTGCAACACTGTGTACAAATGTATAACTAAGATATTGAGCAATCGTTTGCAACTAGTTCTTCCTAATTTGGTTGATGTCAACCAAGCTGCTTTCATCAAGGGAAGAAGTATAATTCATAACATTCTTGTTAGCCAGGAGCTGATGTGGTTTTATGGAAGGAAAAGTACATCTCCAAGGTGTATTATGAAGGTTGACATAAGGAAAGCTTATGATGTGCTAAGCTAGAGTTTTATTCAGAACATGTTGCAGGCTTTGAATTTCCCTTCCAAATTCTCAGGCTGGATCATGGAGTGCATCACTTCAGCTTCTTTTAATCTGGTCATTAATGGTCAGAGGTTTAATAGATTCAGAGGTTCTAGGGGTATAAGGTAAGGGGATCCCATGTCCCCTCTCATTTTTGTGCTTGCTATGGATATGTTGACAAGGAAACTGAAAAATGCATCTCAGCTCAGGTCGTTTAGGTTTCACCCTTTGTGTAAAGATGTTGGTTTAATCAACCTTGCTTTTGCAGATGACCTCATGCTCTTCTGCAAAGGAAATGCTGCTAGTGCAAGAATCATCATGGAAACTATGGCTCAGTTTTCTAAATCTCCAGGCCTTCATGCTAATCCTCAGAAATCAGTTGTGTTTATGGCTGGTATGAATGAAGAGACTCAACTTCAAATTCAAGGAATTACAGGATTTGAGAAAGGATCGTTTCCTTTCAAATACTTAGGCATGCCCCTCTCAGCCAAGAAATGGTCTGCTAGCACCTGTCATTGCCTTGCTAACAGAATTACTTAAAGATTGGCATCTTGGTAAACAAGGAACTTGTCTTATCAAGGTCGTTTGCAGTTGATCAACTCAGTACTCTTATCACTCCATACTTATTGGGCTACTGCATTCATTTTGCCAAAGGAAGTGATTAGGAGTATTGAGAAGAAATGTAGAGATTTCTTGTGGGGTGTCAATCGTAATGGCAAGCCTAGAGAAGCTATTGCTTGGTCTTCAGTGTGCACTCAGAAGAAGTTTGGTGGTCTCGGGATTCAAAATGTTCTTAAGTGGAATTATGCAGCCATTGGGAAGCAAGTATGGGAGCTAGCAATGAAGAAGGATCACCTATGGGTTAAATGGATCAGTTCAGTCTATTTAAAACAGGTTGATTTCTAGAATTGTCAAGTTACAGCATCTTCGAGCTGGCACTGGAAACAGATTTCGAAGGTGTGGGACAAACTCAGGCAAGGTTATGTGAATGGTTATTGGAAAAGAGACCAGCATAGGGCTTATTTTGTCAAGGAAGGTTATTATTTTTTGCTTGGGGATCACGCTACTTTTGAGATGCATAAGGTAGTTTGGAATTCCTATTCCATTATCCCAAAACATAATTTCATTTTCTGGCTTGTTATGCATTATAGACTTAAAACTAAAGATGTAGTGGGTCTCCATGCTCAAATTCAACCTGGCTGCTGCCTTTGCAGTAATGCTTTGGAAACCGGGGATCACCTCTTTTTTTATTGTCATTGGAGCAAGGATGTCCTTGAAGCTATTTTCAGTTGGTGCTGTTTGGACCGTTGGCAAACAAAATTTGATAATTGTTGTAGATGGCTCAAGCATGGTTTTCATGAGAAAGACCGAAGGAAATTTATTTATGCAACTATGGCTGCTTGTGTTTATCATATTTGACTTGAGCGGAATAGAAGAATTTTTAGGCATACGTCTCTTTGTGCCAGTCAGGTGGTGGCTTTGATTAGGAAGGATGTGGCGCGAAGGACCTCCTTGTGCGCACCAAATTTCAGGAATTGGTCAAATATGGTGCTGGTTAATAGAATTTCTAGTGAACTGTAGTGTTTTGGTGCATCTTTAGCTACCTGTTTATTTTGTATTGTTTCTTTTGGTTACTCTTTGAAGCCTTTATGCTAATGAACCCTTCCTAGAAGGTGGCATTTTGCATAAGGGCTTTTGGTGTTGTGTTATTTTTTGTTCGTTGGTAATAAAATTTTTATTTACCAAAGAAAAAAACATTTACATATTTATGAGTCAAGTTTGTTATTTAAGTTTATGAAGGTTCCACGAGTTTATTTAAACTCTCGAATTTGAGAACCTATGATAACCCTCTGCTAGAGAGTGAATCCTAATATGCTTTGAAAAATTGATTGTGTGGAGATGAATGCTTCTTGGGTGCTTCTACCATGCACCGATTTTTGGTGCTCTGGCTCTTTTTTTTTATATAAATCTAATATATTAAAAAAAATATGCTTTGGGTTTTCTGTGTTTTTTTTATGTGCATGTTTTTGTTATTTGGATTTGAATTTTTTTATTATGTGCTTCCTGATACAGGTAAAAAAATTATATTGAGTAAATATGTATTACAAATTGACATATTTTAATAAATCTGTATTAAAAATATGTACTACAAAATATTCTGAGTAAATCTCCATTAAAAATTAAAAAAAAAAACAAAATGCCCGGAGCATCTTATATGCTTGGAGCATTATAGAACTTCCCATGCTTCTTAACACAAAGGGCGAAAGTGTAAGAAAAGCTCAAGCTTGTAAGCATCAAGCACACAAAGTACCTTTTTATTCCTGGCCGTAACACCACACAAAGTACCTTCCATTTCCATGGCAAACTTCTGGCCCAATTGTCTAATGACTTTCGAGGAGTGATATTAAATTCTTGTTTATTTTCAAGGAGTGATATTAAAAAGAATATTTCTATCATGCAATCAAATTTTGGATTATTGCACAACAACCTTTTAATAAATCAATAGTTGCTTGATAAATCATCTATTTAATCAACTCTATATAAGTCAAAATTGAAATATGCATCTTGCTCCCAATATCAAAGTTAAGTTATTTCAATTTAATCATTTTGTCTCACAAATAGTTAATGTGACAATGACGTGTTTTCACTAGATGATTTGTCAAACAATTATTGGTTTATCAAAGGGTTGTTGTGCAATAATCTAAAATTTGGTTGCATGGAAGTTATGCCCTATTAAAAAAGGGAATTCAATTTTTACCCCCTTTTTTCTTGTTGACCTTCCTAATATTTTAAAATTCCAAAAATACCCCTAAAAAAATAAAAAATAAAATTCATTTTCATCTTTTTTTTCTTGTTCTCTCTATTACTTACTTTTTTTAAAATTTTACGTACGTTGACCCTGCAACATATGTATAATTTACGAATATGAAGGGGATACGAAAGGAGTGGGGGTCAATGTATTGGGGAAAATTGTTTTTTTTTTCCCATTATGTTGACCCCCCCAACGTACGTATATTTTACACCTACGATGGAGAGTCAGTGTACTGGGGAAAAGCCTTGAGAAATTTTTTTAAAAAAAGTCATACGCTCATACAGGAGCCAAATCACATATGTTTTGAAAGTTAGGTATTATTGTATGTAAAGATCTTATTTTCATATTTACAATCTTTGTTTGTTAGTTTTGTTAAGATTTAACTTTTTCATTCAAGTTTTGCTTTATATTTTCTTGTTCTTGATGAAGTGAAAGAAGAGAGGGAGGGAAGTGAGGGAGAGAGAAATATAGGTTGAAGGAGGGAGTGAGAGAGAGAGAGAGAGCAAAATAGAGATTGAAGGAGAGGGAACAGAGGAAGAATGAGAGAGGAAGAAGAGGGAAAGGAAGAAAAAGATGAGAGAAAAGAAGGAGAATGATTGGGGTATTTTAGAGAATTTTTTTTTGAGGGGGTCAAAAAATGACTCCCCTTAAAAAAAAACTAAAACCATTGTAATAAAACCCTTCAAAAGGCCAGAACCCAACCCAAATTCTGCAACAAAAGCATGGTTGGTGATGGCTGTTGTTCAGAGGTTGGTGACGGTGACAAGCTTGGCAGTCCAAAAAAATGGCAGAAGCCAGGTGTTTTGTTGATGGCGGAAGTGGAAAAATGGTAGAGAAGAACTGAGAGAGAGAATCTTTTTTTTCCAATCGAGGCTGTCCTCCGGACGATAATCAAAGGCTAATTCTTTTGAGGCGGAGAGATCAGATCATCCAAGTGAGTACAACTTCTTGCAACAAAGCCTTTTTTATACCCACGGTAAGAGTCGAACCCCTGACATCATACTTAAGAAACCTAGCTATCTATCAATTGTGTTGGGCTTTGCTGGTGAGGGAGAGATAATTTTGTTGTTTTTAAAATTTATTTAGTCTTACTAGAAATAATTTCCAAAATGTTATTTTCACATTTGTATTTCGACGACATACACAACATCTCTTTTTCTTTTCTTTTTCATTATATAACTCTCTCACCTCATCTTTTCGTCTCTTGTTTCAAATTATTCTTCCCTCATCCATCTCTACCCAAATTCTGCAACAAAAGCATGGTTGATGATGGCTGTTGTTCAGAGGTTGGTGACGGTGACAAGCTTGGCAGTCCAAAAAATGGCAGAAGCCAGGTGTTTTGTTGATGGCGGAAGTGGAAAAATGGTAGAGAAGAACTGAGAGAGAGAATCTTTTTTTTTTCCAATCGAGGCTGTCCTCCAGACGATAATCAAAGACTAATTCTTTTGAGGCGGAGAGATCAGATCATCCAAGTGAGTACAACTTCTTGCAACAAAGCATTTTTTATACCCACGGTAAGAGTCGAACCCCTGACATCATACTTAAGAAACCTAGCTATCTATCAATTGTGTTGGGCTTTGCTGGTGAGGGAGAGATAATTTTGTTGTTTTTAAAATTTATTTAGTCTTACTAGAAATAATTTCCAAAATGTTATTTTCACATTTGTATTTCGACGACATACACAACATCTCTTTTTCTTTTCTTTTTCATTATATAACTCTCTCACCTCATCTTTTCCTCTCTTGTTTCAAATTATTCTTCCCTCATCCACTCTCTACTCTCTCTGTCTCTCTCATGATGGCTTTCATATTGATGCAAAAGATTTGTGATGGGTCAAAGGGGTAAAGTTGTGACAGCGATGAGTGTTGCTAATTTTCACAAAACTGGAAAAAAAGTGACCAACTTGATGACGGGTTGTGATGCACACATTTGGAACGAAGGCAATTGATGTGGTGGTGGGTTGTAATGTCTTGTTTTGGGTTTGGTTTATGATGTTGCTGGTGGTGAATACGACGAATTTGTGTGTTTTTTTATGGTGGTAGAAGGGGTTGTGGGTGTAGTGGAGTGTAGTGGAGTATGATGCTGGTGGTTATGAGTGGTGGTTGTTCTAGATATAGAGATTGTGATGGTGAAGAAAGGTGAGGTGGTTTTTAGATCTGGAGGTTGTGCCTGTTGATAATTTTTTTCAGGCTAAATTACTTATTTTTGTCCCTTACTTTATTTTTCAATTTCAAATTGGTCACTTACCTTTTTTTGGTTTCATATTGGTCGCTTATGTTTCTTTTCACTGTTAATTTGGTCCCAGAATCACTATTCATCCTACGTGTCAAAATCATATTGGTCCATATAGGATGAACAGTGATTTTGTGACCAAATTGACAGCAAAAATAAACATAAGGGACCAAAATGAAACCCAAAATAGGTAAGGGACCAATTTGAAATTGAAAAATAAGGTAAGGGACCAAATGAGTAGTTTAGCCTTTTTTTCAAGTTTGTAACCGGACAGAAATGATGGTGGGTGGGTAGTGGTTGATGGTTGAAGATGATACTAAGGCTGGTTATTGTGGGTAGTTGTGACAGTTGGTGGTAATTTTTGGTGTTGGTAACAAGAGACATTATATTGATAACTATAGATAATCATGTTGTTAATTTTTTGAATATGTTGGTAACTAAGATTAAAAAAAAATAAATTTGGTCGAAAAAAATTACTAGCCGTAACGCCCCAAAAACTAATCCAATGAAAATACGGGTTAACAAAAACTTTTTGCCAATAAGAGTGTGAAAACCAAAAGTACTTCTCATTAGAGTAATATTTCTTTTACAAAATAGTCTGAGTGTAAAGCATATATAATACAGAACCCCAAAACCCATTTTTACACCCAGAGCATTGGTCTTCACAACTCGATCCTTCTGCAAAAGGATTCAAATGACGAGACATCATCCTGGCTGTTCCTTCTAGACAACTTTCACTCTTACAAGAATGGCTTCAGTCCTGTCCTTTAAAAGAACCGACCACCACAAACATGGTAGATGGGAGCAAGTCACTTGTCATATCGCCTAAGCAGATTATACGATTGGTCAAACACAATCATCACAGATATCATTTCAATTAATAAATGCATGCTCAAGTGTCTTATTAAACAATATAAACTATAATCATTAATCTTTCATGCTATGCATGCACGTCTCTCAAATCATTTCTCCATAATCAACTCTTCCAGAAAAACAACACTCTGGGATAGGCAATCGTGCGCTCGATGTTTCCACAGCCTGTATAGTGGCCACACCATACTATACTGGAACCCCATTGACCACGATCTTAAAATGAAACAAGGGGATGATCCCTGAACCATTGTCCACCAATAGTTCTAGGTCCATGTCATTTCTACTGTGGCGGCCACACCGTACTACATGGTTTCCAATCCCGCATGCACCTCACTCATTTTACGATTCCCTGTACACCATGCATGAGATGCATAACAAACATATTAATCATCACATTATACACATGGTGGCCACACCGTTGCATGCCTTCATATAGCGGTCACACCGTACTATATGAAATCTTTAAGTGTATCATACGTATGGCGGCCACACCGTTCCACATGTCTTCGTATAGCGGCCACACCGTACTATACGGAATCCTATTACACTTATCACACATATGGCGGCCACACCGTTCCACATGTCTTCGTATAGCGGCCACACCGTTCTATACAAATCCCATTAGGTATAATGACTTCATGTAGGAGCTAACCTCAACATATGTGAATTGGAGCGATTCAATTATCCAACTTTAACTTGTCCAAATCGGAGCAACAACCTTAGCGCATTTGGATTGGATCCTCATAATCAGCAGGCATCATCATGCTCGCATTAACATTAATACTCCTTTAAGTCATTATCCTCTTATGTTCTAAAACATTAATTATCAAGTAGACTCAATCATTTATTATCAATTACACAATCCTTAGATTGAGACATTAGGCTTGCTCCACTTATTATCATGAGGTATTAACTCCTACCTAATGTCCTTTATCCGAAACTTAGCTCTTTTAAGCTGACAGGATTATATTACTAATAAACAAATAATCAATTGCCTTATCAGCTCATTATAACCAATCATAATTCATTCCTCATCATCAACGTTAAGCCAACGAATACACTATCAATTCAATTAGAACAAAACCAAAGTTCCAATTAAAAGATAATTCTTAATAAGTTAGATGAATAAAACCTTTTAAGGGTTATAAAGAAATTAAATTAATCATTTCTATCCGTCATGGTAATCCTTCTTTAGTTCAATTAAACTTGACTTTAGTTGAAAATGGCATGCTTTAGCATTTTGGTCAAAAAGACTCGAGTAGAGTTTAAAACACTCGAGTGGAATTTTACTCTATAAAAAATACTCAGTGGATCTTGATTTTCTGAAAAGTTCTAGTCTCAGGTTTTCTAAAAGTACTCGAGTCGTTCATGAGATACTTGAGTCTTCTTCTACCCAGAAGACTCGAGTGGATCATGCAAGACTTGAGTGGTTCATCAGAAAGGTTCACTCTTAGCATCAGTCAGTACTTGAGTCCTGAGTCAGAGACTCGAGTGTTGGTGCCACCAGACGCACTGGTGCGTCCGAAAGACTCGAGTCTCGAGTCAAAGACTCGAGTGTTGATAGACAGATAGCATTAAAACTTGAGTTTTAACATACCAATTTCAATTCCAATCAAGTTCAATCAAAACCAATGCTCAACAGAGTTAATATAAGGCATAACAAACATGTTCCAATACAAAATTAACATCATATTACACTGAATTGAATTTGAGCACCAATTATGCATAAAATCACCTTTTCAACAACCTAACATACCAAATTCAATTCTAAACATTTTTAGCATGAAAACAACCTTGACACAGCTTGCATGCAACATATAGGACTTGCTCCAAACTTGTTCAGTGTTCATTATTAGCTTATCAAGAACATACCACATCAAGGACATGTTTTATCACATTTACCAATTCCATTTCACTTGATATATAACCTCATACTCATAATCAAAAATTCATAAACTGAAGCATCACTTTATAATTTCAGCATGAATTACAAACTTCCAATCAATCTAATTTAAAGCACAATTTCAGCATAACAAAAATGAGTCTAACAGATTCAATTCCAAATTCTCAAACAAGTCCAAATCAAACATACATATAATCAAAGAATGATTTAGCTTCAACCAAAGGTAATTCCTTCAACTTACAAATTATAATTCAGCCAATATTCATGAGTTTCTTTTGCTTAATTTCATTAATTCATTTCAGCCCTTATACAGATTATTAATCAAGTCACCAAGTGATTGTCTGGACCTCCAAGTCCAGCAATCATGTCTTGGTCCAAATCACATAGCATACACATATCAATTTCACAATCCATAATCCTAGCAATATGAACGACTTCTCTCATACCTTGGTCAATAGGTCAGCACTTAGACAAGCTCTAAAACACCCTAGAACAGCAGCTACAAGATAGCCACAACAGCCACACCAGAACAACAACCAAAATAGCAAAAACCCCTTCAATTGCAAGCTCACAGACTCACAACTCACAAGCTTGATGTGCAACATGGCAAGTTGTATGCACGAATTTGAGATGATTTTGGCAGAGTTTTCGCTTAGAAATTGCAAGGAAAATTGAACAAACATCAGCACAGCACAAAGCAATTTATAGAGCAAGAAGATGGTGGTGGAAGGGAGGGTGAGTCACCACCAAGGCCACCCATCCTCGCCCCACGCCCTACAGGTGTCCTAGACATGCTATTGGGGTGCCAAGTGTCCTGGGAAGGGTTCACCACGAAGAAGCTTCGTGATTTCAAGCTCAAACTGACTTAAAATTATGCAGATGCAATCGTACTAACCGGTTACTGGTTTTACTAACCGGTTAGTCACTGCTAAAATTCAAAAATTCACTATTTTGCTGAAAAATTAATATAAAAAGATTTACTTCTCAAAACACAATTTCCACCGTTAGATGTCAAGATAAAATCATTAGAAACCTTGACTAAAAATTTGAGTTTGATCCAACGGTTAACGAAAGAGATACAATCCAATCTTTACATGATATTCTACTAAAATCTCATTTTCTTAAATGATAATTCATTTCCAATAAACTATTTTCATAAAATACTCTTATTTATGAAATTTATTTATTAAAATAAATATTTTATTTATATTTCCTCTTTATAAAAATGAGGGATGTTACACTAGCCATGACCAAAAAGTTCTCAGCCACCAGAGAAGGTTGTCAACTAGCGATAGTTGATCGAAAAGGCCATGATGTTGTTTAAAAAAAAGAGAAGGGGAGATAAGATGTTACACTAAAAGAAAGTCGGCCAATTGCAACGACAAAAGTCGTTGCGAAAAATGAAAAGTCGTTGCGAAAAACATTTTTCGCAACGACTGAGGGCGTAGCGAAAAAGTATCGCAACGACAATATAACTATCGCAATGACAAACCTTTGTTGCGATTCACACCGGTTTTGCAACGACATCTGTTGTTACAAATACTTTGTCGTTGCAAAAAATACAATAGCAGGTGACGTGGCTTACCTTTTTGGCAACGATAAATGTCATTGCCAATGGTTAGCAACGACAAATGTCGTTGCAAAACCCTTTTGATTTTTGAAACGACAAAATTGTCGTTGCAATAGCCCTTATTTATATTAAAAAAAATAATAATCCTTTTAAGGTGATAAAGCCATTTTGAATTTTAAATTCTGAAGTATCATTATAATAATTAAAAATTAAAAATAATAAATAAATTTTATATTATTAAATTGCGCATAAATACTGAGCTCAAACCTCAACAACCTAATATAGATAATGTCTTTAGCATTTTATTGAGTCACAATATTACATCAGCCCAAAATATTAAAAATAAAAAATATATTTAGTAACTAATAATCCAAAATAACACTTCAAAACCCATGACATAAATTTCTAACATAAGCAAAATATCTTCTCATCTCCATATGCATGGCCAATGTCACTTCTTCCAATAACGTTAAACTTGTAACAAGCTAGCAACAACATAAATAAAGGAGTGGAATTAATTGAATACTTGTGAAGCAAAAAATAAATTGTACAAAATAAATAAGTTATAATTCTTGGAACACATCATTCCTTGGAACAGTATTTGTTTTCAATCAAATATTCCTTGAATGATGCATCCACTTGACCAAAAAGGAAAATAGCATGCAAAAGAAACTATCTAACAAAACAGTGTCTAGCATTGTGTCTCTATTGCTTTCACTATCAGAAAATGGTGGAGTATATGTCCTAAGCCCCTTCCAAATTCTTTCTCCAAGTGAAAACAGAGAAATGAAGAGAGTTAATAACCATACCTTTGAAACTTGACAGTTTTCTAAAGTGCTTTCCTCTCCCTGAAGTTCACAAAAAACCCAAATGAAAAATAAGCAAAAAGAAAAACAAAACCAAAACAGCAGTGAATGAGTTTGGTAACTCCCTGATGTCGTGATGGTCAAGATATACAAGGATGTAAGGGAAGGGAAAAAACCAAAGGAAAAAGGAATAGAAAGGAATGTAATATACATACACACAGACAAGAAGCATTAAAGTTGTAATGCAGTTAACGTGGCTCAAACATATTTACTTGACTCTTTCACACAGACAAGAATCATTAAAAGTTTCAAACCTAATGACAAAACTGAATCTAGAGAGTGGACCTTCATCAAACACATATATAGTATATAAGAAGCAAAAAATATACATTGTCTTTAATTTAATCAATCAGTTAGAGTAAACATTGTGTAAAGTAAGATTAAAAAAATTCCAACTCAGACATGAATCATCAAGTCCAGTATCTCTATATAGTCCTAGTTTTACAACTTGCCTAGGTATGCTTCGACCATCCAGTGCTTCCCTAGCTGAAGTAGCAGTGTCAGCATCAGTGTACTGAATCAGAGCCTGCCACAAAATAAAACATTAATACTGACAATGACACAATGAAAGAACAAAAAGAAGTGCAATTCACTATCAACACACTATCAATAATCAATAATTAGGAGATCAATAATCAATAATTAGGAGTAAAATAATCAATAATTTAATCAATAATTATCAAGAAGTGCAATTCATTATCGATGGCTGGAACCTTAGAGAAGAGAAGAGAAGTTCACTATTAACCCTCCATTTATTTTTCATTTTGACGATTAATGGAAATAAAGGTAGTCAAGTTGAGTTATACAAGCATAGGCATAGGAAACTGGTCTTTTATTATAGCTATTATTCAGTATGACATGACATACTGAAGTTTACGTAAGAGTATTATGAGATTAGCAAAAGTTTCATGAGAAAGACAAATGCGGAGTGTGTGGTTGTATGTGATTCAGAACTAGGAAAATAGCATTTTGTGTAATTAGAATTTACACTCTTTCAAGAAAATATTAATAGAAAGTAATGGAAGTGGCATAACAAATCAGCATAAGCTATATATACATTAGATAAAATTGATTTAGCTTGAATAGTACAAAACTTACATGTTATTTCCCTTCAAAGATGACGCAAACAAGTTCCTAAGGCACATAGTAAATAGTCAAGGCTTAGATAGTTAAAATTGCCGAAACAAAAAAATGTGCAAATGAATCATATAAGTGGCATTTGAAGGATTACTCACGTGTAGTCTGGTCTATCTATCCAACTGGGAAGTGGTCCAGTGAAATTGTTTCCAGTTAAGTATCTAGGCAAAAACAACATCTAGAAGTAAATTTTTAAAACTCATCAATTATCGATAGACCATCAAAATGGTATATACCAGTAAATATATCCAAAGGTTCTCGGTATTTGTCCACTTAAGATTGCAACTCCTCAGCACTCTGAGAAGACATTGACAAAATGTAAAGGCATTAGCATCTCCTCCTTAACTTGCAAAATGAAAATCAGTAGAAATAATAGTAATCCAAGCATTTAACTCACAATGTTTCCGAATTTGTAAAGTGATTAAGTTGAGGAAAATAAGAATCCGGTCCTTTCAAGTCACTAATTCTCCTGCATAACATATTGGAAACATGGTGAAACAAAATAACAGCAAATTACAAAGAATACAAAGAATTGTGACCTGAAAATGTATAAAGTTAGCAGTTGGTTGGTGGCATGCTAAAGCACTTTGCTTACCCAGAAGTCAAAATGACGGATAAAGAAAGATTAACAACATCTCCGAACACAACTGCTGGATTCAAGCACCACAAACTGAAAGTGTACATCCAATTTCCAACAGCTCTAACTGACATAGAATCAAAGAATGGTGATTAAAATAAATCACAATATCTCAAGCAAAAGCAGCAGACGCATACTAAAAGATTATATAATTCATTCATATACCCAAAAGATTTCCAGACCATTTGCCACTTAGTTGTATGGATAACAACATTGTCAATTGGGGTTCTGCAAGTCAATATTGGATGTTTGCAACTACCTACCAGTATCTTTTCTAACACGTTGCTGCAGAGCAAGCTGGTAATCCAACATGTGGGCTCCATTTCTTGCGAAGAAATAAGTTAGTGATAGAACAAAACCTGGAATGAGATTCGATAAGGAAGATAGTTAATAATTTCAAATCTCGAGGGCAATAACTGAGTATGAATCCAGGGAATTTTTAAATACCACAATCCCAGACCTTGCAATGTTAAAACTGACAGGCCACTTAAATATGGTACTTCCACCACCAAGTCTGTAGCAACTTTGATTGCCTTCAACATATGATCAAGTTGATAAAAGGCATACAATTACATACACAAAAATAATCCAAAATCTCATACAAATAAAATACCTTAGTAGCACATTCTAGCAAGATAGAGAAGCAATGTTTTGAAATATTTGCTTCTTCAAGTTCTCTTAAAGCCTTATCACCACAGTCCAACTATACACACAAAAGGCTTTGCAAGCCGAGACTTGTATTATATTAAGATGTTCTTCGGGGTATAAATGCTGAATAACTTTTAAAAATATCAATTTAATTGAAGCAGAGGAAAGAAAAGTTAAACTGCAAGAAGTCGAGAAGAGAAGTACATAAAGCTTAAAGCAACCCTGCGATTCTCACATGGTAAATGTCACAAGTGAAAGCCAATACACTTGCACATGAACAGAAATTTTATAGACAACAAATAAGACTAAAAGGAAATATTTCTTAACAAATAAAGTGGCTTCAAATAAACAGGAAGGCAGAATGGGTGTTTGGCTGGATATAACAACAAATTCATTCCTTTGCTTGTTGTGTGGATAAATGCAAGAACAAAAATATAATTAAAAAACTAAATAGGCTTAGGAAAAAAGGAACGACATATTTTCATGCAAAAAAATAGGCTTAAGAACAAAAGGCAAGCTGCTCATGAGTATTTCCATAACTTATCAGCATCGTCTAAAAATTAAGAATGAAAAGAACCCAACACACACAACACTAACCTCTTCCAGTAAACTGCCTTCTAACTTATAAGCATCATCTACTTGTTGCTCTAATACATCTATCGCTTTCTTCGCATCATAAGCATGATCAATTGTAACAACTGTTATTCTACAAATTCCTTTTGCAATATTCCCTCCTCGAATAAAAGTGCAAAAGCTTTAGCATCTCCTGTGTTTGATATATGGGTACCTACGCCAAATAAAAATAGAAGAAATCTCAGACAAAAATTTAGAAAGAAAGCCTCAAAGGTAATACGCGACAACACTTACCACCATATAGTTCGGCTGAAAAAGATAACCATTTTTCATTATCTAGATCAGCAAGGAGATCCTCAACTTTTTGTCTGATTGACACAATTCCAACTGGATTGGGATAGAACTACATCAAAGAAAAATGTTTAAGAACATGACCCTGCATAAGACAAGAAAGGATAGTGAAATAACATTACTCACTTCTCCAAAATCAGCTTGTAAACCATTGACAAGCTTGGCTTCAGCAAGAGATGCCTCCTTTGCACTTACATCCAATTTCACGTAAACTACCTTCAGAGGCCACTCTCACAACATTTTTCTATCACGTTCTAGACAAGTAGACCCACCTTAACACCTTTGTATTAACGGTTCAAAGTTAGCTGCTAAAACCTTAAAAAATTATGTTCTTTGTCAATGCACCTATGTTTAACAAGACACCAAATAACCGAGTAACTAAATCAATAATTACAGTTACAATTCCTCCTACCTATTCTTATTAAATCCAATAAAGTCAATTGAAAAACAGAAATCAAGACAACCCCGTTAAAACAGACAACACCAAATCCATCCCTCATTACTAATAATCAATTTATTTGGCCACTTTGAAAAAGAAAAACTTCTTAAGAAAATCATTCAACAACATACGCAATAGCCCAAAGCTTATAAGGAAACATAAATAACTTTCACATAATAATAACATGTTCTCGTTAGTGATGGAAAACCTTAACCTAACGACAATGTAGGGAAAAGGGGGTAAATATCATACCTAACGTGCTCAGCCTCGGCAACGACCATATATGTGAGTAGCTCTATCTGTGTTCAAACTTTGGGGGCTAGGACGAACCACCTATGAATATTAAGATCCAAAATCGCGAGAGAAGAATAGAGATATTGTACCGAACCTAAGTGCCAAGGAGAAAGAGGAACGGCGGGGATGGTGAACACTAATCGCGAGCGTGAGCGAGGACCAACAAATAAAATCGCACACCTAGTGCTCTTGAGATCTCTCGATTCTGAAGAACGGGAAGCCAAACTCCTTCAACCCCAACCCAAAATCTCTGTCTTCGAATTCCCCTCCGTCGCCGTTACCGCCGCCACCAAACACAAGAAGAAGAAGCCACAAACCAAGGAGGAACGAATTTGTTTGGGTTAGTTTAGGGATCCGTATCGCGATTCGACTCTCTCGAATGCGAAGAAATTGAGCATGAAGGTTTAGAGAACTAAAAGAAGAAATAGAGTAGTGTGCGGCTGGAACAAGAAGAGTGTATTGTTGTTGGAGGAAACAGGGTTTGAGAGGCCAGGTGTGAGTATTAGTAAGCCCTTTTTATTATTTTTCTTTTTTCTTTTTTATAAAATTACTTATATTCTTTGGCAACGACTAGTCGTTGCTTAAAACAAATGTTTTGCAATGACTTAAATATGTCGTTGCGTAAAAATAAATGTTTTGCAACGACATTAAAAGTCGTTGCGTAAAAAATGTTTACCCAACAACATATTAAAAGTCGTTGCAAAATATCAGTTTTAAGCAACGACAATTTTAAGTCGTTGCAAAACATATGTTTTACGCAACGAATTTTTTAGTCGTTGCAAAAAGTTGTTGCAATAAAGGGTTTTTCTTGTAGTGTTAGAGAGAAAAAAAAAGCACAAAAAAAAAATTATATAATTTATGGCTAAAAAAATGAATAAATTAAAACTGAACAATGAACTGTCATCATCTTATTAGAGGACATAAAAATGATGTGGTATAACTGTACTCGCACAAGCTTGACTTCTAATCGTCGAACACAAATGTCAATATTACACAGTTCAAATAATTTTCAATCTGTTGTCAAAATATTTGTAGTTGTGCCTAACATATCATATTTATGGTATGGGGAAGAGTGAATACGCTTCCGCTACCTAATAATAAAAACAAGGGAGTGAGACACTCTTTCAACATAGAATAAGAATTAGGTTACTAAATTCTATTATTCAATATAACAATTATAAATAATCATAATATCATGAAGTTAAAACTGTAACATCCCTAAATTTAATTCCAAGAATAATTAGAATAATAAACAGCTTATAAAAATGATAATTATGTTCAAGGGTAATTAAGGTAATTAATTGGGATCACTTTTAGGGTTATGAAGTATTTAGATAGCCTTGGCATAGAACAAGAGGTGGAAAGACGAGAAAACGAGTGTTAAAAACGGCTTTTTCGGTGTTTTAAATACTTTATACTAGTAAATTAAATAATTAAGGTACCTATCCTTTTAAGTACCTTGTTTTTCCAATTTCTCATAAAAAATGGTCCATTGGTTCATGTCAGATGCTGGTAGACAAAATTACTGCTAGGATTAATACTTGGACATCATGGCATCTGTCTTATCAAGCAAGGGTTCGGTTGATCAATGTTGTGCTTCTTTCCTTACACTCATACTGGGCTTCTGTCTTCATGATTCCTAAAGTTGTGATTAGAGGTATTGAAAGGAAGTGTAGATATTTCCTCTGGGGCAGTAGCAATGCTCAGATTGATTGCTTGGGACCAGATCTGCAGGAACAAAAAGCATGGGGTCTTGGCTTCAAGAATTGTTGGCTATGGAATTTCGCTGCTCTTGGTAAGCAGTGCTGGCAGATAGTGAACAAGGAGGATTCCTTGTGTATCAAATGGATTAATTCCATTTATTTAAAAGACCAAGATTTCTGGACTTATGAGGTTAAAGCATCTGATGGTTGGCATTGGAAACAACTAATCAAAGTAAGGGACAAAATGATTTCAGGTTACTGCAACAACACTTGGAGAGGCTGCAGTACTGGTATTTACACAATTCAATCTGGTTATCAGTGGCTAATTGGACAGTATGATATTTTTCCGCTCCACGGGTCCATCTGGAATCATGCTTCAATTCCAAAACATTGTTTCATTGCTTGGTTAATGGCACACAATTGGCTCAAGACAAAGGTCAGAATAGCTAATTATGCAATGATTGATCAAACTTGTGTTCTTTGCAACTCAAGTTTGGAATCTGTTAGGCATCTATTTTTTGAATGCCCTTGGGCTGCCGATTTGGTCCATTTGGTATGCAACTGGCTGTATGTGGATCACTATTACACGAGCTATAACAACTGGACTCATTGGATCAGATTCGCATTTTCGAAAAATAAACTAAGAAGACAGATTGTTCAGGCATGCTATGCTGCCTTGATCTATTGCATTTGGAAGGAAAGGAATGGAAGGTGCTTTGCCAATAAGGAGTTACTTGCATCGCAAGCTTTTAGGGAATCAAAGAGGGACATTTGATTTGGGTCCAATATATGATGTTTTGAGCATGAATTAGACTCCCTTTTACTAAGGATTTGGTTTGTTTCTCTTGCAAATTTAGGACTTTTTGTATAGTTTTTAGGAACTTAGGTAATTTAGAATCCCTTGAACATTTTGATCCGTTTTGGGTATGTTTCAGGTAATTTTGGAGCTTAATTGAAGAAAATAATTATGGAGCTGAAAAGAGGATGAAAGGACCTTGAAAATGGCGCAAAAACGGAGTCAGAACAGGGCTGGCACGCCCAGGCGCGCAACCCCCGTTATCCACCAGCATCAGAGTTGGGCACGCCCAGGCGTGGAGCCTGGGGTGCCCAGGCGCGCGAGTCCCGTCCAGGCCCAGTTGGGCCAATTTCTGATGCGTTTTTGAGGGATTTTCTTAGGTTTTGTAAATATATATTTATTCTAGGATTAGAAACTAGGTTAGCAGCTTTTAGAGAGGGAGATTACATGACTTTGGAGAGATTTAGAGGAGAAGAAGATCGAAGATTGGAAGATTTAAGATCTCTTCGTGGTAATTCCAACTGTCTATGATTATGGATTACTCTTCTACTGTTTTTATTCTTATTTTCTCAATATGTAACTAAAACCCTCGTGTTAGGAATTGGTGGATTTGTATGGATTAGTTTATTGATTTCATGAATTGATGTTTTTCCGTTTCTAAATCAAGTGTTTGATTGTACTTTTATTGTTATGCATAGAAGTAGCTAATCAATGTTTTGGATCTCTAATTCTTCAATTGGGAGATTGAGAATTAGAATAGACCTTCAATCAAAAAATATAATTATTCAACTCCTAGGGATACTTTTGGGTAATTATATAACATGTTATAAATTCCACTGTTCTTAATTAAAGGTTATTCAATGATTTAATCACTTAAGGGATTAAGGGTTATCAAATTGAATAATAAACAGTAATTGCACAAGAGGGATCTAGTAATTACTACCCTAGGAATTTTGTTCTTGATTTAGGGAAAAATAGAGATTCATGATAAATAAACAACGCCTACAATGAAACCATGTTCCTAACTCGTTTTCTTAAATTGCTCAAAACTTCTATTTAATTTCTGTTTTTAATTTATTTTATGTTTTGTTTTTATTTTATTTCAACTTAATCTTAATTAATTAGTTACAAAACTATATATTTTGCTTTTAACTACTCTTTGGTGAGAATTAATTGAACAATTTGCAATCCCTGTGGGACTATATCTGGTCTTATTCACTATAGTACTTGATGATCCGGTATATTTGCCGGTGACTCAAAAACATTGCTATTAGATTTAGATTTGTGTTTGATTTCAATAAAATTCATAATAGGATCATTCTAAATAGGCTTAATGAGGAACTTTAATTTTCTCAATTTTAATGATGAACCCTTCATAGAAGGTGGCATCCTTTAATTGAGATGTGGTGTATGCCTTAGAATGAACCCTTCCTAGAAGGTGACATTTTTAAGGTATATGGCCTAGTTTTGTATTATATTCTTCCTAGTTGGTAATGAATTTTTTCTTTTACAAAAAAAACACTAAACATAAATTCCACTGTTGGATGTGAAGGTTAGTATATGTGGGGAAGCTTGCTTTCAAAATTGAGCAAGATCAGACGGTTAACGAAGGAGTTATGGCGTTTTGATTGCGAGAAGAAAATAAAAAGAAAATAGAAGAAAAATGAAAAGCCAACTTATAGTGGCTAATCGATTAGTCCAGCCAAAATGTTAAAAATAATAAAATATAAATTGTAAAATTACATAGACTAATCGATTAGTTCGACCAGACCAGCAAAAAAATAAAGGCCATGGGGCACACAAAATGCCCCATTCTTCCTCCCCAAGTTGAGATATCAAACTTCCAAGAGAAGCTAAGGTTCCATAGCCAAAGCTCCAAGCTTCCTCTTCCGAAAAACAAACATCATCCAAGGCTTTATGCTTCATTAGATCATTCCCTCTTCTCATGTTCTTCACTTTCATGGAATAGTTTCTCTCTCTAGTGCCATTAAGCTCTCAAGAAAGGAAAGAGAACACACAACCATCATCTACCTCATCCTTTGATATAGTTCCTACACATTGGGTGGTCGCTCTCATTCGAATTCAAGCTAGGATCAAAAGGTTCAAGTTCTAAAGGGCTTAGAGGCGAGGAGAACACTAAGGGTTTGAGGTTTTACCTTTCTCTCTCTCTCTCTCTCTCTCTCTTCATTCAAGGTAAGGAGGTGGTATTACCTAGACTTAGGGAATAGGTTCTCGATTGTTTATAGTTGTAACACCCTACTTTTTATAAAATACTTATTTTATATTTAGTACATATTTAGAATTTTAGGGCTTGAAATTTCTTTTTAACTTTAGACTTACTTCTTTTATTTCTTATTTCAAAAATATGGTTAATTAATTTTTTCCGAAAATCGGACAGAGTCCCCTCTGTTTTTCCGACTTTCCCAAAATTTAGTTTTTATCTGTTACCTGTCTAGACATCCAGAATAATTCTACTTATAAAATTTAACTCCCTTTCCGATAATAGGGAACAAAATACTAAGAGGAAAGATACTGAACCAAATAAAGAGCCCGGGCCACCAAATATACAACTGAGATTTAAAATACATTTATTAATAAATTCTTAAAAATACATAGTGTTCCATAATATGGCCTGGTACGACTCAACTCAAAATGAAAATAAATTACTCACACTTCCCGTGGGGAAGTGTGCTCCTGCTCGGCCCAAATAACAGCTATGCTCCTGACCTGCACCTGTGGTGGTTGTAAGGGTGAGAATTGCACAACTAGTAAAGCATAATACGAGCCAAGTCATACAGATTTAGCAATTAGTCAAATAACACCATCATAATCACACCCAATCACCTATTCACTACAAACACAATCGTCTCCAATTATTAGCACCTTCTGACACATGTCCTTACCTAATCTATTTCGCCACTTACCTATTTACACCAAAATCTCACTCTCTACACTTTACCCCAAGTCTCTAATTTTCTCTCCTATCCTCTCTATCCCTTTCTCTCACACCTATTCTACTCATTTCTCTCACATCTCCTTTACTCCCCCTGCCTTCCTCTTATTTCTTTATATTTATTTATCTTTATTATTTTTCCTTTATGTTTTATGGTGTCGTGGGGCTCCCGCCACTGCGTATCCCCATCTGTCGAGGATACGTCTTACTGATGCGCCAGTTCACTGACTGGTCGTCTTACTCAACCTATGCGTATGGATCCCGCAGGCCGCACGTCTTCTAAGGTCCAGTACCCATCGACCCCGGTGTCGTGGGGCTCCTACCACTGTGTATCTCCGTCTGCTGAGGATACGTCTTACAGATGCGTACGGTCCCGCAGGCCGCACGTCTTACTCAACCCATGCGTACGGATCCCGCAGGCCGCACATCTTCTAGGGTCCAGTACCCACTGACCCCTTCTCTTTTTCTTTTTCCTGTTTCTTTTGTGGTGTCGTGGGGCTCCCGCCACTGCATATCCCCGTCTGCCGAGAATACGTCTTACCGATGCGCCAGTCGCTGACTGGTCGTCTTACTCAACCCATGCGTACGGATCCCGCAGGCCGCACGTCTTCTAAGGTCCAGTACCCACTAACACGGGAATAGGTGATGCGAATACCACCACTGCGTATCCCCGTCAGCCGAGAATACATCTTACCGATGCGCTCCCCAAGGCCGGGGACACGTCTTACTCAACCCATGCGTACGGTCCGCCTGTCATCGTCATGACACCAGCCGTACGTCTTCTAGGATTGATATTCGCATACCCGAGTGTTTTCTTTATTCTCCTTTTATTTCTCTTTTATTTTATTTTTTTTCTTTTTACTTTATTCCGCCCTCATACCACACCTCATCCTCTCATTCTCAATTTTCCCTTTCTCACTCAACCTCATTTCCTCTCCCTTTTAATTTCACTCTCTTTCTCAACCATGAATTCCTCCCTAAAATTTCCTATATATTCTCTTCCCTTCCCATCTTAGCACCAACGTAGATCAAACTCACGTTACCTCTCTGAACACATCAAACATATAAAGTACAAACATAAATTAAACATTTAGTTAACAATTACAATTCTCATTTAATTATAATGCATATAATCCTTAACATCAAATAGCATTTTACTCAGGTACTTATACATATATACATATAATAAACATGTAATTCAAAGAATTCATCACTTAAGCATTTAACACATTTCAAATAGCATTTATCTCATATAAGCATGTTATCTCATGAAAATAAATTCTAAATTCCCTAATCACACATAAGCAAATAACCTTGAGCCAGATCATACAATACTAGTATCTCACCCACTGAGATGGCAAATAAACCCCTTACCTTGGGGTTCTACCAGAACCTGTTTCGAGGCACGACGAGGAGATCTTGTTTCTACTCACGGCATTACGCGGTTCGTTGCTCGCATTTTAGCTGGTCCTAAAGTCCTTCATCGTCTGACTATATTATTAAATCAAATAGAAATCAATTTAATGCGCCAAAATCGTCTCAATTTGAAATCTCAACAATTAACATGAAGTTTCAAATTAAAATCGTTGTTTTCTCAATAAAACAGTGTAGTTTCTTATTGAAAAGCATTTAACCTCCAGGCTAATATAATCGTTAGAATACGTTTAAAGTTAAGTAACTTTAACTTGGAATTCAAAACATGTAAATCTCGAAAACATTTAACTAAAATTCATAAATCAAGGTCAAATAGAAATTTAAACTTAAGACTATTGCTTTCTCAATAAAATACTAGATCTTTTTGTTAAAAGTACGCTAACTTTAAAAAGTAACATATTCGTCATAAATACATTAAAGTAAAGTAATTTTAGTTTTAAGTTACAAAATCAAATTCTGTTACTTGACACTATTAATTCCGAGCTAAAAGAAAGTGTTCTTGATTCAAAAATAAGTCCAATTCATAATTATAACATCAAAACAGTTTCACTTTCCTTCAGTTTGAAATTAATGTTCAACATCCTAACTTGAATTAACAGTATATTGATTATATCAGTTTCCTAATTAACTGAGGTATCGTTTAGCTCAGGGACAACTCAACCAAGCTAAGCGACAGCTCACTTACTTTGGAACCCAACACATTTAACCAAAGTACTCTTTAAAACTCATCATTCGACATAATGTTTAATTCGACGCTATCACAATCAGGTAAGCAATTAAATTCATCATCACTAACAACATAATTAAAATCAACATAAACTATAATACAAGTTTAATTTCCAAAACAGTTTAATATTAAATAATTATTACCAATAACATTAAAATTAGTAATATAAAAATTAAAACACAACATAGAGCAATTAGAAAAGCATTAGGGATTTACCCTCAAATCCGATTTTGAAGGCTGGAAAGAGATCAAGACCAGTTCGATTCAAAAGCTCCACCAAGACTGGTTCGAAGTACGTCAAAAGGGTTGGTCACGGTACGGTGAAGGTGATGGGGGTGACGATACCGGCGTCGGTGGCGATCCTTAATAGCAGCAACACACCGGAGAGAGGAAAGAAATGGTTGCGGCGACAGCAAACAGTGGCGGCAGCGGTGAGCAACCCCAGCAGTGGCGGCGGCTGTTTGTGCTTAGCTAGAGAGGAGCCACGATTCGCGACATAGAGGAGGGAGAACGCGAATCCAAGAGCTAGAGGGAGAGAGAGAGCTTGGGACCGAGAGAGGAAGAGACACGCGGTGGGGGCTGGAAGTGGTTCGGGTCGACGACGGTGGAGGAAGAGAAACCGTGGTGGAGAGAGAAGCCGACGAAGGAGGAGAGAGAGAGAGATGGTGGCCTCGTGAAGGAAGTTTGGCCATGGAGAAGAACAATAAAAGCTTGAAACTAATGGGGGAGGGGTGATGGCTGGGTCTTTTTGGGAGAAGAAGAGATGGAGATAGGGGGGTTCTAGGGCCGGCGTGAGTTCATGGAGAAGAGGAGGGAGACTAAGGCAAGCCCACAGCACACACACACCGCACAATTTTTCTTCTTTTTTTTTAAACATATACCCACACATAAATATTTACTTATTCTTTTATTTTAAAACTCAAAATACCAATAATAAATTTTTAAACACCGGAATGAAAATCATAAAGTAAGAAACTTATAAATATTTCAAATAAAATATTTCCATATAAAATATATCAAAAGTAAAGTAAAGCATATAAAGTATATATATATATATTTTATATGGGATAACTATTTTAAATGAATTTACTTTAGAACATAAAAGAAATGAAATATATTTTCTTAATTAACATAATGTATTTTTATATAAATACACAACAACTAAATAATTGATTTTTAAGAAACATATATTTAACTCGATAAAACTTATAATTATTCTAGGGATTAAAATTAGTGATGTTACAATAGTGGTGACTAAGGGTAGAGGAATAACTAGAATATTAAACCTTAGGGTAGTTGATATTGCTAATAAAAGGAATATTAAGTAAAAAGAGAAAGAACCCATTTGTAGTTTTATAAGAATAAGTGTATGAATTTTATAGACAGAAAGAGAATGATTGAGTAAGTAGATTGTAAATGAGGAAGTGATAAGAACGACAAAGTTGAATACTCATAAGGAAAGTAAAAGAGAAATAAGAATAAGCAATAAAGTGAAAATAATGAATAGAATTAGAAACTGAAAAAGTGAGATAAAAGAATAAGAAAGAAAATGTAAAACGAAAAGTGAAACTAAAGGTGATAGGAATAAAAATAGCACGAGGCACCTTTGCAGAGGGTGAAGTACTAGGAATAATAATGTGTGAGGCACCCTTGCCGAGGGTAAAGTACTCGGATATAAGGCGGGTATGAGGCACCCTTGTGGAGGGTGAAGTACTCGGATAGAGAGCGGGTATGAGGCATACTTGAGGAGGGTCAAGTACACAGATATAGGGCGGGTATGAGGCACCCTTGCGGAGGGTGAATTACTTGGATAGAGAGCGGTAGACAGCGGGTATGATGTAACATCCCGAATTTTAATTCCAAGAGTAATTAGAATAATAATAAGATTTGGAAGTAAGGATTATTCTAAAAAGTATTTAAAATGATGGATTAGGAGTTATTTGAGTGCCATAAAGGAGTCAAGGAGCATTGGCATCGGAAAGGAAATTTAAAGAAGACCAAACGAGTGTTTAAATCGATGTTTTTGGTGTTATAAACACCCTATATTAGGAAATTAAGAATAAAAGATTTATAGCTCAAAACCCAAATTCCACCGTTGGATATGAAGTGGGAATTATGTAGAAGCTTGCTTTCAAATTTGAGCAAGATCCGACGGGTAACGAAGAAATTATGGCACTTTGAAGTGCAAAGAAATAAAAGAAAATAAAAAGAATCAGTGACTAACCGGTTAGTCATTCCACTAACCGGTTAGTACGTGACAGAACAGAAAAAAATAAATAAAACGTGTTGAGTCTTCTTCCCCATTCATTTCCCCTTTGTTTCTCTCTCTTAGGGCACGAATTCTTCCCCTTTCTCTCTCTAAATTCCTTCTCGTTTCTCCACTCTAATCCATAATAAACTACTAAAAAGCAATCCCCATCACATACAAACATTATCTCCTTTATCAATCTCTCCTATTATTCTCTCTCTCACGGATTTCTCTTTCCCTCTGCAAGAACAAGTGTTGTTCTTCCTTCTCAAGGATTTAGGGCTCCAATCTCAACTATTATCAAGAACCATCATCAATCTCACTTTCTCTCCCTCAAATTCAAGGTAAAGTCCATTTTCCTCTCCTCCTCCTTGGTCACACGAATTTTTCCCCCTTGTTCCCCGTGAAATTTGAGCTCCATATTATGTAGTGCCACTTTCTCATATTCTTTTTCATTCACATGGCTTAAAGGAACTCAAGACCACTCTCCTCCCTCTCATTTCCTTCCGGAGCTCTTTGGTTGTGGTGCTAAGTGTTAGGGCTTGGAGGTTCACCCTTACTTTTCTCGGTTAAGGTAAGGGGGTGGGTTTTGCCTTGTTCTAGGGAGTGGGTTCTAGTTAGTATATAATGATTTGCTAGGGTTATGTGTTAGGGTAGAAAATTAGAAAATAAAACCTTAAGTGAATGAATATAAAACCCTAAATGATTGAATATTTATGACGTTATATATAAGGATTAGGGGAAGGAAAACTCTAGATTACATGAACAAATTATTTGATATGTGGAGTTGAAATGATATTAGATGGATGCCTGAGAGTTTAGCGTAACATGATAACAATGTTTGTCATGAATGATAGCTAAAATTTCTGATTTTGGGTGTAAAGTTCTATAAACGTTGATAATTGGTTCTTAATGTGAATAAAGGATATGATTTATGAAGTGAACCTGCGAAGGTAGAAATTAAATAATTACGTGTAAATTAATTGTAAAAGGTGATGTTAAATATGTGACCAGTATGTGTTGGTTGTGTATATTTGCATCCTAATGCTAAATATGTATAATTGTGCTTAATTGTACGGTATATGCTTAACTGAGAACATGGATGTGTTGGCGAGTGCCCTAGTGACAATCGTATTTTCTCTTTTACTTGTACTTATTTCATGTTTATGGATTATTACTATTAATAATAATGAGGCAATTCATTTATTATATTTATGCTTTAATTGTTTAATTAAAATAGATGTAATAAAGTCCTTAGGATTATAAGTTCAATGTCATAAGAATATCAAGTACATGACTTGATAGTGAGATCTTATTGATTGATAATTATCCTTAAAGATTCCCTAGTCGAGTATTATAGTTAATAAGGACAACTATAATACATCGAGACTAGTATATGGCAGACTGATGACTGTATCTCACCGGTCATGGATATGGGATATCAAGTCTTCACGTAAGTACACATTGGGACAATTGTGTACTGGATTGACCCACCATGAGAATGCTACATGGGTGATTAAGTGAGTGTCATAAGCGATTCTCATAGTGACAATGGTGTACATGGTCCTTCGACCTGAAGTCGCTACGGTTCACAACATGAGGAATTATATCCTTTCATGCAATCAAACGTCATCTTTAACCACGTGATCATAACGGTTGTAGTCGGGTATATGACAAATCATGTAGAGGGATGTGAGTGACGTAGATGGGATTTGTCCTTCCTTATCAATAGGAATTATATCTCTGGGCCCCTTGATTGAGTGAGACGGTGAAATGTATGGCCATACTCAAGACAGTCAATATGAGATATTGACGAGACTTGTTTAGACGCGTCTACTCAGGGATCAAGAAACCATAGGTTACACTATTCATGGGTGACACGTTCCATGCCATGAGTGTAACTATGATATTTGGATAAAGGGATTAAACTTACACATGTTCATTCGTCACAGTAAAAGGTTTAGTCAAATCACAGACATTCCTGTCACTTGGGTAGCAATGATGTGTTGCTAGATACCGCTCATTGCTTGTAAAGTTAAAATATGATTTTAACATTACTGCCAACGTTACAGGAACCTATAGGGTCACACACTAAGAGCAGATAAAATTGGAGATATTACATTTGATAAAAATACAATAGTTGTATTTTTATAAAATTAAATCTTTCTGATATGATTAAGATATGATTCGTTTTATCTTTATGTATAAGATATAAATTTGATTTTATCTTCTACATATAAGATAGAATTCGAATTTATCTTCTAAAAGCCCAACCAGTTGGTCTGATAATATTATAAATATAATATTATTAGCTTTAGGGGTTTTTAAGATGTGTGAGACACAAAACGGCAACCCTAGCCTTCATATCAAAGAGTGAGTGATACACAGACTCTCTCTTCTCTACTAGCATTGAGAAGAGAGACGTGACTCCAATTGGGAATTTGTTCGTGTGGATACCAATAGAGGCACAACACATTGATGTGCTCGTGATTGACGAAGCGTTCGTGATAAGATTCGTTGGTCTCCTCTTCCCTGCAAAAGGTAATTTTATTCCCTATCTCAAATCATGCTTTCACATGGATCCTGGATGGAAATAAGATATATATATTTTTTCCGCTGCGTTTGTCGCATCCTATTTCCTAACAGGATGCTACTTGGGAAGATTCGATAATTAATATAGGAAATGAGTATGGATAATTTATGAATGGCCAACTGTAAGTATGTGTAATTGTGATTATATGTGTTATAATTGTTTGAGTAAGAAAGTGAATAATTCATTGGCCTCTGAGTTGAGGTGCCGTACATTGAAAATGTGGTAAATACGTTGACCTCTGACCTGAGGTGACGTTCATTGAAATGCGATGGGTGTGTTGACCTCTGACCTGAGGTGACACCATAATGAAATTGAGTATAGTGTGTTGGCCTCTGACCTGAGGTGACATACAAAGAAATTGAGATAAGGGTGTTGGCCTCTGACCTGAGGTGACACGCAAAGAAATTGAATAAGTGTGTTGACCTCTGACCTGAGGTGACACACAATGAAATTGAGGATAATGTGTTGGCCTCTGACCTAAGGTGACATACAATTAAAATAAGGAAAATATGTGGGCCTCTGACTTGAGGTGATAAATATGGTGACCAAAATGAGTACATTGGTCTCTGATTTGAGGTGATGTGCATAATCAAAGAGAAAGTAAGATATGGAAACCAACAAGGGAAAGTAAAGAGAATGATGAGTAAAGGGAATGAAATTGGAAATGGTAAATAAAAATGGGAATGAACAATGAGTATGAGAATGATAAGATGGATACGGTGTGCTATATTTGCCTTGTATGCATTAACTGGTATTTGTGTTTGACCTAGTAGGCTGTTATGTCTAGTTAGACACTACTTTCTATTTCATGTGCAATGCTCACTCCCTTAACATTTTTCAGGTACGGAGATTGAGCTGGCACAGCCCCCGGCCGAGCAGGAGTACTTTCCCTCACAGAGATAGTAGGGTTATTATGGGTTAGGATATGGCAAGGGACCTAAGCCTCCGATATTGTTGTTGTGTATGTTTTGTATAAATATATGTTGGAGTGAGGCTTATGATGATTTCTTTTGATATAGAAACATGTTGGAAATCATGTAGTTCATACCTAGTATTTTCCGCTGCTACTCGTGACACTTTATGTGATGCTATACTTTGAGCCTTTGGGCACCTATATGATTTTATGAAATGAAGCCATGCTGGCTGCTAATTATATTATTGATAATTTTTTCAACATGTTGAATTTTGGAATAGTCTGAAAAACAAACAAAACTCCGTCCGTTTGACGGGTGATTTTTATTAAATTAAAAAGAAATTTTAATTTCACATTTTTAGTAGCGGGGTTCTAAGGTAAAAATCTTAGGTGTTACATATGAGGCACCCTTGAGGAGGGTGAAGTACTCGAATAGAGGCGGGTAGGAGGCACCCTTGCAGAGGGTGAAGTACTTGGAAATAGAAGGAATAGTAATAATTGGTGAGTGTTGTAGAATAGATATGAGTAATGATTTAGAACCAGGAGAATGAACGAGATATAATTGTAAGATCAGGTTAATTTTGTAAAAGAGAATTAATTTTATTGGAAATAGTTAGGATAGTTTAAGTGACTTATACACAAGGGAAGTTAGTAGAAATGGAATTAATTGAGGTTTAGCTAAGGGATAAGTCAAAGAATAAAAGATTTTTAAACGGATAAGAATAAGGGAATTGATAATTCATCATACAGAATGGGAGGGGAAACCAATGATTGAGATAAAAGACAATTTAAGGAATAAAGGATTTACAAATAGGTATTGAGGGTTATTGTACAAACTGAGCATAGTGCTATGTTAGAGTGTAGGAAGAATTAATAAGGTATTACCTTAGATTATTGCTATACTTTTGTAGAAACTATATTCTAAGTTTTGTGTAATGCTACCCTTCTTGCTATTTTTATTACATGTACAGAGGCAGAGCTTGCACTAGTCCTGGCCGAGCAGGAGGGTGGAGTGTAAGTAGTTAGGGGTGAGTCCATGTATTTCCCCTAGGTGTTATTTTGAAAACTTGATATATATATATATATATATATATATATATATATTATCTTTTGGGAGATAAACAAATCCAAAGACTTGTAAATATTCTAAATTATGTTATCCGGCTGTTTTGATGTATGGAAATGTTTGATACACGCTAAGCATGTAAAACTATATTTAAGGAAAGTCCATAAAACAAAGTAAACTCCGTCCAATTTTACGGATAATTTTCTAAGCAATTGAATTAAAAGAAAGAAATTTTCAAGTAACCAAATCCTAATGGGTAATTAGTGTATTAATTAAGGTAGGGTGTCACAAAAACATCACAATATAGTTTAATGAAAATGACATAAACAACTACCAACACATAAAACAAACAAACATACATGACAACAACACAACATAATTAGAACACAACCATCATATGCAAATGATGCATGCTCAACCATAATCGATGCATATGGATGCATGTTCGCCTCTCAATGCAATCCAATCACTGGATGCACTATCTCCTGAATCCACTCTCTGGATTCAACTTTGTTATTTTCCAAATCTGGATTTTATTATCACTGGATCCAATCATTGAATTTCCTACATTTTCCTTTTTCCCAATTCATATTTCTCGTTCCTTTTCCAATTCCATAACCTCAAATCCCCCTCCACTCCTGGGCAGGACTAACCGGGAGTAAGTGCCCCACAACCAATGCTTGCACAGTACTTGGCCTCTCGCAGGTCTAAGTACAACTTGGGATGCGAACCCAAGTTGGCTATAACCAAGGCCACCCTCAACCGGTCATGATGTGCCTAAGTGTCCGATAGAATTGTTGTGGTTACCGCAGAATCGATCCCCAACACAGGTAGTTAATCCGTCTCTCTAGTGGTTTAAGGTTCTACCCACAAACAATTCTCACGGTTGTTTCATTAGCACAACCTAGACACTATACACTCTCGATTATTCAATTCAATGAACCGTCACGTCATCCATTGCTCATACCCTTACCGTCCACCTTATACCACCATGTATGATGCATGACATTCCATATTCTCAATTGAACTTGAACCATAATTATGACTTTGTTTTATTTCAATATAAATGATGTAACACCTAAGATTTTTACCCTTTTAACCCCGCTTTTAAAAATGTGAATTTGAAATTTCATTTTAATTTAATAAAAATCACCCGTCAAACGGACGGAGTTTTGTTTGTTTTTCGGACAATTCCAAAATTCAACCTGTGGTAAACAATTTTAATTAAACAGCCAATAGCCAGCAGGGCTTCAGATTATATATATAAGTCATATCAAGGCCCAATGGGCTCCAAATATATCAGAGTATTAGCGGAAATGCTAAGTTTGAATATCAAAAACCAAAACATAATATTTTATCAAAACAAAATGTCCTAAGCCTCACTCAAATATATATATATATATATATATATATTAAATTTACATCAAAATAACGTAGGAGTCTTAGGTCTATAATATACTCTAATCCCAATAACAACCCTACTCTCCTTGTAAGGGAAAGTACTCCTGCTCGGCCGAGGGCTGTGCCAACTCAATCTCCGTACCTGAAAAATGTTAAGGGAGTGAGCATTGCACATGAAATAGAAAGCAGTTTCTAACTAGACATAACAACCCACTAGGTCAAACACATCTAGCAAATAAAGCGTATATTCACATATTGCACACCATACTCATTTCATTATTTCCATATTCATCATTTATTTCACATTTCCATTTTCATTATTCATTATAAATTTCCGTTTTCATTATTCCATTCAACATCCATTTCCTTTACTTTCTATTCTTTCCACATAATCACTTTATTTCGGTACATCACCTCAAATCAGAGGCCAATGAACAATTTTCATTCAACACATTTATCACCTCAAAACAGAGGTCCTCATACTTTTCCTTATTTAAATTATGTGTCCCTCAGGTCAGAGGTCAACACCCAATCACTTCATTTCATTTATGTGTCCCTCAGGTCAGAGGTCAACACTTTAACATTTTAATTCATTTTGTGTCCCTCAGGTCAGAGGTCAACACTTTATTCACTTTAATTCCTTTCGTGTCCCTCAGGTCAGAGGTCAACACATTAATAATTTATTTCATTTAGTGTCCCTCAGGTCAGAGGTCAACACACTATTGTACTTCACCTCCACGCAGGAAGGTACCTCATACTTTTGGCCTATGGGTACTTCACCTCCACACCGGAAGGTACCTCATACCATTGTACTTCACCTCCACACTGGAAGGTACCTCATACCACCACATAGGTTATACTTAAACATCATTCTCATTATAAACAATTCATCACAATTTAAGAATCGTCACCTCAAAACAGAGGCCAACATATATACCACATTCTTGTTCAATCAATCATAACACATTTAATCACAACCAACCACAATCAACACATAATCATTCATGTAATTCCTTTATTCATTTCCTTTCTCAACTATCACAATCATACCAAGTAGTATTCTCTTTTATAGCCCAACATTTAGATTACCCTACATTTTAATTTACATATATCACCTTTTTCCTTTTGTTTACACATAATCATTTTACTTCCGTTTCCTATATTCACAAATTTAATTCATAAGCCATGACCTCTGTTCACAATTGTTAATACTTAACATTTATACTCATTTTTCGTATTAATTACCGAATCCTCTTAAATAACATTCATGTTCTCAGTTAAACATATACCATACATTTAAGCACAATTGAACAAATTTAACATAAGGGGACAAATATACACAATCAACTCATACTTATCACATAATTAATATCATCGTATCACTTTTAATTTACATGTAATTATTTCATTCCCTTTTCCACCTTTATTTATATTTTCACATTTAGTGTACAAATATATTCAACCAAACATACATAATATCACCTTCTCACATTTTTGCTTTAACAACACATATATTCGTTTGCATTCCATTTTCTTCCTATATCAATTTATTCCACAACCCATACATATATTTGCAACAGTAATTAATTATCATTTAATTCACAACTTTACAAATAAAGTCAATAATCATAGAAATCATTTATGACAACTTCACTATCACATTACCCAATTCCTCATGTACTTCAATATAATCATTATCCAAGTTTCATTTATCAAATAATTCATTATCATATCATTGGGTTTCCTTTTTCCTAATCTTTACATCCAACATCATACATATTTATTTAGTTAGAATTTCATATTCAATAACCTAGGGTTTTATAGTCTAATTTTCTCCCCTAACACATAACCCTAACAAGCATTATATACTAACTAGAACCCACTCCTTAGAACAAGGCAAAACCCACCCCCTTACCTCAAACACTTGGAGATAAGGTGATCTTGCTTGCTCTACGCTTGAAAGTCTTGCCACCAATGAACTATGATCCAAGGAAGAGGGAGGAACCTAATACAATGGGTATAACAAAGCAATTTGTTAAGCTTTAACCATAAGCTTGGAGAAATCCATGAACCAAACTAGAGTTCCCTAGGTGGAAGATTGAAAACTCCAAGGGAGCAAGAGAGAGAGAAAATCGAACCAAGAGAGAGAGAAAGAGGAAATTAAGAACTTGGGCACTTACTTGGAGTTGAGAAAGAAGGAGTTTTGATGATGGATTAGGTGTGAATCACTTGAATCTTGATGGATTAGAGTGAATAAATTTGGTGCCCTAGGAGAGAGAAGAGAAAGAAACGAATTTGGGAAAGAAAATAACGTGTGTTTGCCTTTATTTTTTTCCTCAGCAGCAGTACTTAATCGATTAAGAGGCGATTAAGAGGCGATTAAGACTTTTCACTCAATCTGAAGTTAATCGATTAAATTGCAGCTTAATCGATTAAGCTGCACAATTTTGTAGTATCCAGACTTTGAAAGGCCATAACTTCTTCGTTACCCGTTGGATCTTCCCCAAATTTTAAAGCAAGCTTCCCTACATACTAATCTTCACATCCAACGGTGGAATTTGTGTTTAGAGTTGTAAATCTTTTATTTTAAATTTCTTAATATCCTATGTTATTAATCCTAAAACAAGCCTTCAATCCACTATTTTTAACTCAATATCATTATTTCCTTCACTCTAAGCTTGACCCATCATCAATTATACTAGGAATTAAATTTTGGATGTTACAATCCTCCCCCACTTATTGGAATTTCTCCCCCGAAATTCCGTTAGGTTCAGTAAATGGAGAATCACCCCGGTGATAGGACTTGCGATTCCTATCTTTAATTCCCTTTGGTTTCTTCCGTCAGTCTTTTGATTTGCCCTTACCTAGACAGAATTTAAATTAGGGTAGGAAGTGCTCCCCCTCTTGGCATCGACTTACCCAATTACCGCTATGTTAAAGGATGTGGGATAGGGTGAATCCGCTTCCGATCGTCCTTCGGATAGATGTAAGGCAGGTGTTGCATTAGCTAGAAACGGGAAAACTCGCAATATTTAGCATTTCGAAATTGTTTTAGAATCTTTCCCAGAATAGATACCCTGGGATCGTGGCATGCGAAGATTTTTGTAGGATAGAACGCCTTAGAGTTTGTCTCCTCACAAGGATTGACTAGCACCGGTAAGATTTAGAACCATTCAAAAACACAAGCATTCATGAACAAGAAGCACCCCAAAAGGTTAAGAGTTTCCCCCCAATGCTTAGTTGATTAGAGCAGACACAATTCCTACTAAATGCTCCACAATCAACTTCTTCCATGAATCGATTAAAAAGAATAGGAAGGAAGAAGTCCACATTAGTTCCAAGATTTACCCAACTACCAAAGGTGAAGGGTACGACAACTTGCCGTTGGCTGGGTCAATTATCAAGATTGTTTGGTCTTAACGCAGGGATTTTACAAATTTGGCACAACCGGCTATTCTTATGAATGGTTATCTAAGAACCGGGAAAAAGATTCGAAGAAAATGTCAAATTGTTCAAGATCGGTTTGGTGGATATAATGGTTAAGAATAATTTCTGTAGAGTTTTCTTAACTAATCCTAGGATTCAGCATTTAGCTACAGTACTTTTGGTTGTCTATTTTCACTTTAGAGGTTACAATGATAGCATTTATTGATAGATGCAAGAATTGAGGTGATCAATCCCATCCTCACGTCTACCAACAACACATCACTGTCGGGTTCTATCAGTAATGTCATCATTTAACAAATGCAAGGATTAGAGTGATCAATTCTAACCTTACATTACATCAAATGCCTAAATAAAATCATATTAAGTTCCAATCCCAAATCATTGCCCTTAGCATTCTTAATCCCTTGATTCCTACATGTAGCATAGTTCTTGTCATGCACTTGTAACTTAAACTTATACCCAAACTTCTCCAAATCCAATTATCAATTTAAGCCAATATCAAATAGAATACATTGGATTATTAAGCAGTGCTTTCAAAGCTATACGGAGATTAATCTAATTCAATTTGTATGTGTATGATGAAGACAATGAACACTTCATAATTTAGGATTAACTCACTGATCAACTTAGTGATATAACAAAGTATCATCATAAATCCTGTGCAGCATGTTCATACCATCATAGAGTAATTCCAAGTTATTATAAAATTACTACAATGAAACTGGTCAATTACCCTCTTTTCTCAGGTTCTAACCGGTTAGAGCAACCTGCTAACCGGTTAGGTTATGCAAAACCTGAGAGCAACAACATCATTTTTAAATCCAATTCATTTCAATCTTCATTTACCACTTCAAGTCAACATCTTACAACAATATAACACATACCTATTGACTTTATTGCAAACCTTAACAAGTCTAAATCACGTTCCTTTTTCACAAAATTATGGTTAGATCATCAAGTACTTCATTCTCATAAAAGTGCAATAAACAACACTCATAACATGATCATCATATTTCTTATCCAAAGTCACAACATATTACTTATTAAATTATGCCTTAAACTCAAATAACATAGTGACCAAGTGGTTGTCTTGGTCTCCAAACCAAGCAACCATGTCTTGGTCCAATTCACATAGCATACACATATTAAACTCCACAATCAATAATCCTAGCAATATGAACGACTTCTCCCATACCTTGGACAAATTAGACAGCCCTTAGACAAGCTTTAAGACACTCTAAGACAGCAGCTACAGACAGCCACAACAGAACAACAACCAAAACCAGCAACAAGAACAGAACAAACCACCTTCAAAAGCAAGCTCACACACTCACAACTCACAAGATTGATGTGCAACAACTCAAGGCAATTTGTATACACGAATTGAGAAGAGATTTTGGCAGAGTTTTGGTATAGAAATCGCAAGGAAAAACAAAGCAAGAATTCAATCACAAGAACCCTATTTATAGAGCAACAAAATGGAGGTGGAAGGAAGGGTGAGTCATCACCAAGGCCACCCATCTTCATCCCATGGTTTACACCTATCCCAGACATGCTAGTGGGGTGCCAAGCTTCCTGGGGAAGCTTAGAAATGGAAAGGGTTCGTGATTTCCAGCTCAAACCACCTTAAAATTATGCAGATGCAGACGCACTAATCGGTTACTGGTTTTACTAACCGGTTAATGTAAGGTCCAACATTTTTGAAATAAAATAAACAAATAAACCATTTTTGATTGAATAAAATAATGAATTTTCTGAAATTAGGTTAAAATACTCGAGTATTTTGGGAGGACTCGAGTATAATGACTAAACTGTTGAAAAAATTTGAATTTTAGTCGAAAGACTCGAGTCTTTCATGGAAGACTCGAGTGTTCTTTGGTGTTGCTGAAAAAGACTCGAGTACTGGGAAAAAGACTCGAGTATTTCGAGCAGTTTTGCAAAAAAATAAAAGTCGGTTCCAACTCAATTGGAAGCTAACAGCTCGTTTCACCTAGTCACAAGCACTTAGCTAGACTTTACTTCGAAGGAGGGTAACCTTGAACTATAAATAAATGATTGGGAAGGCTAGAAACACATTTACATCACCCTAAACCCGAATTCCTATCCATCATTCTCTGTTTTCAAGTGCAAACATTGTACCTTCGATTCTGCTTTCTCACTCACCCAAATCCAGTGGAACCAAAACACTATTCGAGTTCTAATTCCAATCTTGAATTAGAACCAAGAAACACTCAAATTAACCTCCTATAGAGCAAGTTCTAGGCGATCGAAGTTGAGTCTCTGAAGCTATGAAACAGAGCCTGAAACAACATCATCTAGCTACCTTTCTTGAATTGGTCTGGTAAATTTAGGAACCCTCTCAATTCCAAATTTGTTCTAATTAAAGTTAGTGTTTTCTAGTTGCTAAAGCTAATTTGCCTCATCCTTTTCTGTTACATATTCCCTGTCAAATTCGTGGCCAAAGTTTTCTATTCAAGTGCAGAACTTGAGTGTTGAGAAACTCAAACTTTGATCCAGTCCCTTTCCTCTTCAACCAATCGTCCCTCTAGCTTCTCTAAGGTATGGGAGAAGTTACCTAATCGCTAGAATGATAAACAATAAGCTAAATTCATAGGAACCATATCAGGTTCATGGGTAACTTAAGTTTGAAATGGGAATCTGACTTGGAGGCCTGAAACCCATAGTTTTTGTATTCAAACAACTTCAATTGGACCTAAGGAAGCTCACTGGATTGATTTTCGAACTTAAAATCAAGTAGAAATGAAAGTCATAAGTTGGAATGATATTTTCTATGTTTTATGCAATTCTGTGATTTGATTATGTTTTCTGTTAAATTTGATGATAATTGATATGTGCAATATGTTTATTATGTGAGAAATAACCTTTGTTTGATGCAGAATTAAAGTAAGGGTGTAAGAATCCCGAATTGATATTGAAAGTGCAGAAAACTGGTGCTATTGCAGCAAAAAGACTCGAGTATGTTAAGAAGGACTCGAGTATTCTGGGAATTTGGAAGAACACTCGAGTGGATCTTAAAGACTCGAGTATTTTTGCATGAACAACTCGAGTAGTCAAGAACTACTCGAGTAGTTGAAACAATTTTTCAGAAAACACTTACTTTTTACAATTTCATTAAAGATTTACTCGTCTAAGCTCATAAATTACTAAATTCTAAATATTACTATACTTAAAACCTAATCCCGTTGGTTGATAACTATCCTGGAGGTGTCCTACTGGAATTTTATTCAGTGGTTGATTATTTCCCTACAGGAGTCCCAATGGAAGTGCGTACACTCATTCGGTTGATATTATCCCTAGATGTCCCAGTGAAAGTTTTACTCACTTGGTTGATATTTCTATGGGAGTCCCAATGGGGTCGTTGCAATAAATATCCGCCAATAGGAGGCTATGCCCCGACGGATTATTAAATAAATGATCATATGCTATTTCTAAAACCATCGCAAAGTGACTGATGGATTTTTCTATGAAAGCAACAGCACCAGCTAAAAGAAAGGTTAAAGGAAATGAAACGGAAGAGTAAAATGTGAAATGTAACAGCCCGATTTTCGTAACTCAAAAATAACCAACTTTTATCCATTTATGTTGCAAAAATGAGGCCAAATTTTTTTTTATATAAAACAATGTTGGAGTGTTTGAAAATGTTATTGTAAAGTTATTGATGATCTTCAACACTCTCTTTTGAAAACCGAGTTGTTACCAAAAATCTGTTTTCATAAAAACTGTCGTTTTCATAGAAGAACTTGGTTCCAAATCATCTTGACCGTTTTCAAAAACTTCACATGAATTAACTTCGCATGAAAATATATTTCACAAGTCAAATTGAAACTTAGCTCAATTACATAATGGCTCATGGCATCGGTAATCCTTAACTCAACACTCACCATAATCTAAACCAACTACACTATCATTAAACTATCCTATTGAAGACAATCGGGTGAAGTTCCTCCTTCCTTTCGCGTCCTCTTCTCACTCTCGAAGATGATGCTCTCCTTGTTGTGTTTCCCTCCTTGCTAATAGATTCCGGCTCCGCTCCATTGAGAGTGGTGGAGTTCCTCCGAGCCTCATACCGAATCTTCTCTTTGTAGTTCCTGTAGCCTCGCACGGTGACTTGTCCCAGGTGCGGCTCCAGGTTAGCTCCACTGAGTAGATGTTCTAGATCGGAATTCACGATATGGGAATAGCCGATCCATACCCATCCATATGAGGTACGCTTCCATCCTCTTCCATACTTACTCCATGTGGTGACCTCCATGCAATACTCCATTTGCCCGTTGAGATACCAGCAGCACCGATATGCCAACGAACAGGAGAGAGTAAGCGATCCGGACGACGTATCGTCGACGATGTGGGATTACGATAGGCAACGTAATAGGACCATACAAACATAGAATACAATATACAAGCACACACTAACCAAACATATTATTGACATCATTATCATTATTATCTTACATTATTAGCATTATTTCATTTCTTTCTTACTTTCACATCTTATGAATATTCTTTCCTTTTCTAATTCATTTCCATTTCATCACTATATTTTCTTATTAATTCATAACCTCTGGTGATTGGGGAGTGTTAAAATATCCTCAAAGTATTCATTTCGTTCTCGGCTATCACTCACGTCTACATCTCCTCGGTCATCCACCCAACCTAGTCGGAAGCAAACAGGAGTACAGGACCTTTACCGTGCGGGCACGACAGCTGTCTCACAATCAATTGGTCCAGACCAGGAGGAATACATCCTCAAATCAAATCATTATAAGTTCAATTCATATATAATCAAGGCACACTGTCTCAACTCACAGTGGCAAACAAGATGCCCCACTCGAGTCCCTCTCACTGTTCTAGATTTGCAATCTAGGGGGCGACAGTATGTTTCTAGTGGGCCCGCAGAACTTACCACGGCATTGGACCCAGTCCCTACCACGTTCGTACGCCACATGTGGAGTTCTTTCTGCCTAAAAACATACTCTAGACTTCTTGACGTTTCACCATCATCATCCTCCCCTAATGCAATCTCCTCCTTAGTATCCGCAGATACTTATGGTTCCTTCCTCTCCACTACTTCACACTCTTATGCCTCACCGCGTATGTCTTTTAAAGTCTTTTATCTTTTTAAATATCCTAAGGTCGGCCCATCCTTCGTGCAACCCTTCAATGAGTCCCGACCACTAACTTGGCACAACCTTTCTCTCATCATTTCTCACATAGCACAGAGCTGGGATCACATCAACAAACTCGTATCTCATTTTCCCAATCCCTCTCAACAGCCAAAATCTCTTCTCAAAACAATCTTTTCGCAAAACCTTTTTCGAAAATATCATTTCACAAAATCTTCTCGAAATATCACTTCAAAAACTTTCACAAAATCTCTTTTCACAAACGTTCACAAAAATATTGTTTTCATAAACTTTTCTCAAAAGTGTTATTTCATAAAAGTTTCTTAGAAATGCCAATTGGTAAACTTGCTCAAAAATATCATCTCAAAAGAATTTATCATTTTAAAAAGGCTTCCTCAAAACTATTCTTGCAAAAGCTTTCTCAAAAAGATTATTTCCAAAAACTTTTCTCAAAAAAGATTGTTTCATAAAACTCCTTTGAAAAATATTGTTTCATAAACTTCCTCCGAAAATCTTATTTCAAAAACATTTTCACATTTTATATTCGGCTTCAAAAATCTCTTTCGTAAACCCTTTCGAAAAATTTCTTTTCATAAATCTTTTTCAAAAATTTCTTTTTGCAATTCTTTTCAAAACATTTCTTTTCACAACCTTTTCAAAATCCTTTTTTCAAAAATCTTTTTCAAAAATCATATTTTTGCTGAGCGCTAATGGAGGAGCAAGCTCAACTCAACACTAGTCTCAGTCTAAAAACAAAAACAAAGGAGCCAAGCTCCACTCAAATCACATCTTGTTCCAATACTCAACATCACTCTTCCTAGCTCTGGCTTGTTCTCAACATTTTCATTTATTCTTTCCCCAATCTCAACTCTTATCTCTTTCTAATCCATATTATACTCTCCATCATTACTCTTTTCTCATTTTGTCTTTACTTTCAATTTATTACTTTCACAACTCATTCCTTTTATTTTCATTTTCTTATTCAGGACGTAACAAACGTCCCTCAACATATTACTCATACTAATCAACAACATTCAATTTCAACAGGCATAATTAAATAAATAAATATAAACATATTATCCACACACAATCAGCACACAATAACAATGTGGTCTTTGTCACCTTCGTATAAGTGGCCACACAACACAAACAATTGCCACTATACAACTGACTCCGAACCACTTAGTTCCGATCTTTGAGATGATACGGAACGTCCTAATATATCACCTAACTACCACGGTGTCTTGGGAAAGCTTCTCTCTCACCTGAGGTCCAGCGATTAAATGTGCACCGTCTCCTCGGATCCTTTTTGCTACCGGCTGCCCCAATCCCTCATCTTTCAAATTCCTCGTACTAAATAAAATATGTTCACGTTATTAACTTGTATTAAGAAAATCTTTCTTTGTTTCAAACATTTTTTTGTTTCTCGTCGGAAGACTTAAAACACAACCGTTTTCTCTCAACCATTCTAACCTTTCTAATACCTTAAGTACTTTCAAAAACCCTTTGAAAAATATTTAGTAAAAACATTTGAATCATTTATTTTTAGTTGCTGGTCCGTCTTGGACAACATGCTAAACATGTTCGAAAACACCGAAAATTTCACTGTTTTCAATCCGGCTTTTTCTTAATTCCATTATTACTTGAAAACTTTGCTTTAAATCACTTGTACTTAATTTTAGAGTTAATAAACTAGTCCAAACAATTCTGGACAGCAAAGAATTATTTTACAAAAATCATTTTATTAATAATTCGAAAACATCGTAAAAAAACTCTTTGTTTTAAATAATTCTTTTATTCAAAGTTAACACTGTAAAACTCAGGTCTTTATCATGAAACAAATTAAACCTTGGACAACCATAAACACAATTTAAAAATCTCAAATCAATCAAATGGAATTTTCTTAAAACCAATTACACATTCAAGTATTTTTCAAACATCAATTAGCACACAACCACAACAATATTTAAATGAATTAAGTCATACAAGCAATTAATCAATTGTTTAATTTAATTATAAATCAAACAAAACACTTAGACATTCACATACTCAAAAAGCTATAAACCAAGCACAACAACTCAATTCTTTTCAAAAATCACTACATGAGTTTATTTTAATGCAACTAAATTTCCTTATTTATACTACATGACCGAATGGAATTAAGGAAAACAAGTCAAAAAATACAAATTTAAAACACACAAATCAACTTGATTTATTTTAAGCACTTAAATTCCATTTGCTTTTTCATGCAACAAAATTATTTACTCTTCCTTTCCCTTTCAACCGAATGCACATACACACACATATATTCATTTAGACACAAAACTTTTCCAAAACCTTTTAATTCATTTATTTCCTTTATTTTTAAATCAAAAACCGATTAGAAAATAAATATTTACAATACAATTTCAAACAAGTTATTCTAACATAATTTCACAAAACACACTCATTGCTTTTATGTCACTATATTGAAAAAGAACCCTAGTCTTGCTAGTATGTATGGCTGAATCCTACTTTGACAAAAACAAGGTTTTTGGTTCACTTTTCAACATGAAAAACACAAGATTCTTAAATCAAAAGAAATTAACATGCATGTATCTCTTATGAAAATCAAAACATGATTTCTTAATTTCTAAGCCTAGACCGAATATTACATCACCAAAAATAAAGATTTACTTCAAATCTTTCATATGCAAGAACACATGACATGAATCAAGTTAGAAATTATTTTTCCAAAACTTGTTTCCTTGGTTTCTTTGTATAACCGTGAGGATCCTTAAGAAAAATAAAATCTCTTTTCTCAAAAACCACATGCATGCACCTAGATCTTATAGATCAAGTCATGAAATTAAATATAGTGGTACAAATCAAAGATAAAATCACTTTGGGTAAAAAGAAGTTAAAACCGTGAGGATCATTGAAGAAAATCAAGTCCTCTTGTTAAAAAAAACAACATGCATGACTTCAAGAACATAATCTCTTTATAGATCAAAACAAGATTCAAAGCTTTTAAAGGTCAGAATTCAAAAATCAAAACTTTATCAAAACCAAATCAAAATTAAACATTTCAACAACTCAAATTAATTTTTTTCTAAACATGAGATTAACATACAACCACTTAAATTAAATTAAAAAGCATCAAAAATTAATCTTTAGGCCATGACCGAATTACTTAGCTTAGGTTCTAGTGTTTTACAAATTCATTTATTCTCAAAAATTCGAGATCTAAGCATAAATAACACATGCAAGTACACAAAGCACTAAGATCAACATCAAATCAACATGCAACACCCAAGATCTTTAGATCTCACATTTATTTTAGCAAATCATCTCTTAGACATATCAAAGTTCATGGTTTAAGAAGGAAAATTCAACATGCAAGGAGGTACACTTTAGATTTTACCAAAAATCTCCAAAACTTTTTAGATCCTTAAGATTTATGTTGAAAAACTTCAAGATATTTCATAAAAACCTTAATCAAGTTATGAAGTCCGTTGATTAGAAGTTTACAAGTTCCCTTGAGTCTTAGGAGTTCATGATTAAACATAAATAAAACTTAGAAAATTAACATGTAAGGAAAGAAAAAGAGAAGAATGACAAAATCAAAAGAAAAAGGCCTAAGCTATTACAATTTCTTCATAATCTTCGAAATACCCACCAAGAAAAGTTGGTCTTCTAACTTCTAAGGTCTTGGATCTTCAAGGAAGGCTTAGGTTTTTGGCTTGGTTTCTCCTTCTTCTTCCTTCTTCACTCACGGCCTCCCTCTCTACTTTCTATGTGTTGAGAGCTTTGATATTTGCTCTTAACAAAAGGTGTTTGGAAAGTGAATGAAAATGAGAGAAATGAATGGGAAGTGGGTGAAAGGAACTAAGGGTTGTGGCTTATATAATCAACTCATGTTCTTCCTCTTTTGACCTTGTAGGTTTCGGCCATGTGTGTAGATGGGAGGGGTAATTTTGGCTCTTCAAGAATTTGCATGGGTGGATATTATCAAACTTAGGGGAGACATGGTGGAGGAATTTAAGGAACTAGGTCTCTCTTGGTTTAGTTACTTCTTGACTTCTAGTTAGAGTTTCCTACCCACTTAGTTCCCTTATGGTCCTAATTCTTAGCCTATAAGCTTCCTATTTTTAAATTAAAATGAAGTCATGGCATGCACACACCTACACACACGTATCACACACATAAATACACATACATGCATTATCATATTTTTCTACTAATTAAATTTTCATTTAATCCTAAGCATATACATACATACCAAAACCGTGCACACATACACACATATGCATAGAAAACAATTCTTATCATCACAACATGACTCATGTATAAAAATCATAATTTCTTTAAGGTATAAAAATACTAAATACCTAATTGTTTCTCAAAATTCAACTTTAAGACTCACAACATCATCTCATGAAAAATCATTTCTTTTGAAGTTACTCATTACTTTAAAAACGTGAATTAAGAAAATTATTTAAGAAAATACTCTGTCGAAATTACTTTTCTCAAAGGGAAATGAGATGAATGATGATGATAAATGAAAAGATAAAGATTGGAAATAGATTTTGTTTGCATTCATGCATTTGTTTTGCTCCAGCTTGTTGAGGTGTTAAAGGGAAATGAGATGAATGATGATGATAAATGAAAAGATAAAGATTGGAAATAGATTTTGTTTGCATTCATGCATTTGTTTTGCTCCAGCTTGTTGAGGTGTTAATACTAGTTACGCTGGGCGGAGGAAGCCTGTAAGTCACGAAAGGTCGAGCGGAGGAAGCTCACGAGGACCCTTTTTCCTCCAAGCTGTGATGCCTCGGGAAAAGGATTTTAGATAGACATACATCATGCCATTAAAGACAAGACTAATGCTAAAATTAAAAAGGGGATTGACATATGTTAATGCATTTGTGAATCTGTTACTACTTGTGTTTGTTGTCTTTAGCCAATGTTCTTTATCATTCGTTTTAACGTGATTAGCTATGACTTACTCCCTTGTTGCCCTTGTAGGTAATGGAGCTTCCGTCTTCCAAGGGGAAGAATAATGCTGGCAAGGGATGCGAAAATTCCCTTTCCAATAGTGGAGTTTTGAGAACCATGCTCTGGGTTACGAATAGTATATTAAGTAGCTCGGAGTCTATGTTGTCTATTTTATAGTTTGAACTTTTGCTATAAGTTGTAATATCTCTAAGTTTTGTTCCGAAACAATGTGATATATGCAAGTTACTTCCGCTTTTGAAACGATAAAGTTCTAAACTTATTTTGGCGAAAAATTTTCTCTATTTTATTTATAAATAATTAAAGGTTAGAAAGTTGGGTCGTTACAGTTAGCCACTGCTAAAATTCAGAAATTAACTGTTTTGATGAAAAATTAATATAAAACGATTTACTTATCAAAGCACAATTTCCACCGTTGGATATCAACATAAAATCATTAGAAATCTTGTCTAAAAATTTGAGAATGATCCAACGGTTAATGAAAGAGATACAATCCAATCTTTACATGATATTTTACTAAATTATCATTTTCTTAAATGATAATTCATTTTCCAATAAACTATTTTCATAAAATACTCTTATTTATGAAATTTATTTATTAAAATAAATATTTTATTTATATTTCCTCTTTATAAAAATGAGGAATGTTACATAACACATGCTCTTTTTAATAAAAACAAAGAATCAAGTCTTAAAGCAAACTTTAAAGTCCTTTTCCTTTTCTTAAGGCCGATTCGGCCAAGACCCCACAAAAAGGGAAAATCACTTTTTAATTCAAAAACTCATTCCTAGCTTACAACAATTTCATGAAATTAAAGATTTATTCATGCCCAAACCGAAATACCCACATACATGAACATCATAAATTTGTTTTCACAAAAATGCTAACTTTTGGCTCGGGTCTTTGTTAAAACCATACATGCAATGAAAGATCCTAATTTTTACTATTAAGAACATGCACAAGCAACACATAAAGGTTTGATCTTTGTAACAATTGTGACTTTTTAACAAAAACCCCAATTAAATCTTCTCATACAGCAAACAAGGTTTTTATAAATCACACATGCAAAAATCAAAAATCAATGTTACATCAACACTCTAATTTTTATGAATGAAATAGAAAAGGAAATGAATTGAAATGGGCAAGAAAGCATTACCCCACAAAGCAAAATTATAAAAATTGGCTCCTCCTCTTCTCTCACTGTCACGGTCCCTTCTTCTTCTCCAAGGGGAAGTTTTTGATTTCTTTATCTCTTAATTGAAGGAATAATTATAAAGGAGAGGATATTTGTTTATGGGATCAAAAATGGAGAAAGGAGGGAATGTTGTCTTCACTGTTCCATGGCTCTGCTCATGAGGGAGGAAGAAAAACGAAGTTACAGTATGAAGAGGGAGATGAGGGGCGTGTGTTTGGAGAGTACTTCTCTCTATTTGTTTGCTTCACTGTTTCATGGAGAGAAAATGAGAAGTTACACTAAAGGAAGGAGGGAGTATGGAACGTGAGTTTAGAGGGGTATATTTGCTGTTGGATTCTTTGTCTTAGGTAGGAGAAAATGAAAAGTCATTACTTAGAGGAGAAGGGGTGGGGGGCGGTTTTATAAGGATAGACAAGGGGGTTTTCATTTGTTTTAATTTGGGCCGCACCCCACACGTACCCATTTTGGCCCATTACGTACCCAAACGATTTTTTTTAATTTTTTTGTATTAATTGTTGGGTACGTACTCGGTGTGTTCCTGGACGTACCCAACGCGTACCCGCACCAGATAAGTACCCGGTACGGATTCGAGTCTTAAAATAGAGTACCCGCGCAACATAGATAATCACATGGCTTTCACTAATGTAGTTGTACCAATGTCACGAGAGAAAGTAGCAAAGGAAATAATTTTTGACAGAGAACAATACACAACAAATGTGGAGGAAAAAATTGTTAACCAATTCATAATAATTTTAAAGTGCACCTGCCTATACAACTAAAAAATTAGTGAAAGATACATCCAAACAACAACAACAACAACAATAGCAACAAAAACAACACAAACAACCCAATTCTTGGGACAGAATTGGGCCGGATATTTGCTTGGCAGTCAGAGAATTTTTTGATTCAGGGTATCTGCTTAGGGAGATAAATCATACAAACTTGGTTTTGATTCCTAAAGTTGACTCTCCTTCTACAGTCTCTCAATTTAGGCCTATAGCTTGTTGCTCTACTGTTTATAAAGCTATTTCTAAAATCCTTAGCAGCAGATTGGCAGAGGTTCTTCCTAGCTTGGTGCATGATAATCAAACAGCTTTTATTAGAGAGAGGAGTATATTGCATAATATTCTCTTGTCTCAGGAACTGGTGAGGTTTTATGGTAGGAGGAGGATTTCTCCCAGATGTATGATGAAGCTGGACATTAAGAAAGCCTATGATACTCTAGAGTGGAATTTTATTGAAGCTTTCTTAATTGATTTGAAGTTCCCATTGAAGTTTGTGTCCTGGATTATGTGTTGTATTAGATCTGTCTCATTTTCTATTGTCCTAAATGGGCATCAGGGCCAAAGGTTTTGGGTTTCCAGGGGCAGAAGGCAGGGGGATCCTATGTCCCCCCTCATCTTTGTGCTTGCTATGGAGATTCTTACAAGGAGTTTGTTATTGGCTACAAATAAGAGGAATTTCAGATTTCATCCAGCCTGTAAGGAGGAGAATTTGGTGAATTTGGCTTTTGCAGATGATCTTATGATCTTCTGCAAAGGTCATCCAGCCAGTGTCAGGATAGTGCATGAGACCTTGACTAATTTTGCTGATTGGTCTGGACTTGAAGTTAACCCTGAAAAATCTTTCATTTTCATGGCTGGTGTTCCTATGGCTACTCAAGACATGATCTTGAATATTACTAAGTTTCAGAAGGGTGATTTTCCTTGCAAGTACTTGGGTATTCCTCTTTCTTCTAGGAAGTGGAATGCAAATACTTGTAAGAATTTGGTTGAAAAAGTGATGAAAAGCATCACGTATTGGAAGACCAGGAATTTGTCCTATCAAGTTAGGGTATGCCTCATAAATTCGGTCCTAATGAGTTTTCATAGCTATTGGGCTTCTCTTTTTATCATTCCAGCTGCTGTTTTTAAAGATATTCAGAGGCAATGCAGGAAGTTCCTTTGGAATGCAAATGATGATGGGAATTATAGAGCTAAAGTGGCTTGGGAGAGTGTTTGTTGTGATAAGAAGTTTGGTGGTTTGGGAATTCAAAACTGTGGCAATTGGAATAGAGCTGCTCTTGGGTCTCAGATTTGGAACATTGCTTCTAAAAAGGAGTGTTTATGGGTGCGGTGGATTCACTCTTATTACATAAAGAATAGATCTTTCTGGGATTGTGAATGGTTACAAGGGCAAAGTTGGCATTGGAAGCAGCTTTTGAAGGTTAGGGATGCATTAAGATCAGGTTTTGTGAATGACCTATGGATTGCTAATTCAGATGGTTGCTACACCATTCGTTCTGGCTATCAATTTCTACAAGGTTCTCGTCCTTTGTTCCTTATGTATAAATTTGTTTGGAATCGTGTTTCAGTTCCTAAGCATACATTCATCTCTTGGTTAATCATGCATGGGAAAATTCAGACAAGAGATAAAATGGGATGGAGTCTCATACCTAATCGCTGTAGCCTCTGTGTTGGGGATGGTGAATCGGTGCCTCATCTCTTCTTTGCTTGTCCCTGGAGCCGTGAGCTGATGACGATTTGCTTGAGCTGGATTGGGATTTCTGGTTTTCCTTGGCGGTTCAATCGTTGGCGTAGATGGATTGTTTCGATTGCTCGAAGGAGGAAGCTCAGGAAGCTTATCTGGGCTTTGGTGGGTGCTGTTTTGTATCATATCTGGTTGGAAAGGAATGCCAGAATCTTCAACAACTGTTCCTCTTCTCCGCATCATCATTTTAGACTAATTAGGAAAGAGATAGCTATTAGAGTTGCTTATTGCTTTAGAGATTTTTTGTCTTGGCCAAATAAGTTATTAATTGATAGAATTTGTTCTGAACTTTAATTAATTGGTTGCTGGAACCCTTCATAGAAGGTGGCTTTCAACCAATTAATTTGCTTCTAACACTATCCTTTGATCTGAACCCTTCCTAGAAGGTGGCAGGTTTTTGGGTATGTGTTTTTGTTTGATGTTCCTTTTTTGCTTGTGGTAATAAGATTTTTCTTCTACCAAAAAAAAACAATTATTATTGCTCCAAACACCACAACTTACACCCCCAATGGAGTACCCACTTCTAATTTTGAAAGATTTCAAACACAGATAGCAAAAAAGAATAAAAACAACGCAATCAACTAAAAGTTTAAATACCCTAAATACACAAACTACATAAACCCCATCAAGGGTTCTTCACATCCAAGGTATACTCATAAAATACCCAAATTACAAAAAACAGAGTTTAATTCAATACATTTAAATTCACAAATTGCAACAATATTTGGAAAAATAATCAAGAATCAAAAATTGCAAAAATGATGAAGTACCTCAGAGAAGACGAGACCCACTAGAGGATCAGCGAGAGGAGTGAGTGAGAGGAACGAGAGCATCACGAGAGAAGAGAAGCATCACAAGAAAGGAAGTGGCGAGAGAGAAGAGAAGCATCACAATGAGAAGAGAATAGAGAAGCATCGCGCGATGCGATGGGATGCGATGTTAAGAGAGGCGCGATGAGAAGAAAAGGGTGGCATAGAACTAGAGAAGAACTACGGAGAATGAATTAGGGTTTGAAGGAAATGGCAATAATTACAACAATGCCATTAATGAAAACACCCAGTTCTCCATGTTTTTTATTGTTTCCAAAATTCAATGGGCTAAAACAAAACAAAAACACTTTGGGCCTGTTTTGTGTTTTTTGTTTTTAGAACATAAAATTAAAAATTGTTTTGGAAACAACTTCCGCCAAAACAAGTTTACCAAACAAGTTTTATTGTTTTATTGTTTTATTGTTTTTCTTTATTTTTAAGAACAAAAAAATTGTTTTCAAAACAGTAAACAAATAGCCCCTAGGGAAATGATAAAGTTAGAAAATGATAAAGTTAGAAATTTTAGAAGTGTTAAAATTATTTATTGAATATATCAAAATCAAAAGTGTATTTTTCATATAGGATAATTGATATCCTCCTCTGGAGGGACCATGGAAACTCAAATGCAATCCTAAAACAATAAGCTCAAAGATTGAAGAATTTAAGGGGCTGCCCTTAAAGGTGCCCTTATGGAGGACACATGTCCTTAATAAAGACACTTATGGTCATGAAATTGGGTCAATAAATGTGAAGGCATGGTGGTGCACGAATTTGAAATGCATGAGGTGACAAGGATTGAAGTTGATTGAATGCCATTAAGTGGGATTTAAATACTACTTAATTGAACATTACGAAATCATTAATAGTTTTAAATTAACTTTAATGTTTTGTAACCACAACTATTAAGTAAGGTATTTCCTAAAGAGAATGATTCTTTTAAGCCTCAATCAACACTCCAATTCGTGCAAGGGAAAGAAGAATAAAAGAAGATTTGATTCATGAATCATTCAAGCCAAAGAAGGAACAATTTGAATTGCAAATTCAAATGAGGAGCAACCAAAAACTCACGACCATCATAACAATCAAATGATGAGAAGGTTACAAAATTGAATTACACAATCAATTGGCATTCATGAGCATGAAGGTTATGAATTGATTTCCAAATTCATGAGCTCATAAACCACGGCCATGAAGCCTCTTCAAGGCTAGGACAAAGTCATCATTGTCTGCGGCCAAGACATGATGAGGGAGTTACAAATATTCATGAGGCCATCAATGGCATTCACGACCACACTAATGGCAAAGAGGGAATTACTTTCTTATCATCAAAATGGCAATGAATGACGTGTAGGATACTTTTGTTTTAATTCCTCATTAGGTAGGTTTTATTGCTCATCAATGGCTTGTCTATCATTAGCATTCGTGTATAGGAATACTAGGCTGCCACAACTTCACTTTGTAATTTTATAAATTGAAAATGTTTTTCATGAATGAATACAACTTGGATTTTGTTGCAAATTTCGTGTGGCTTAGGCCTTGGTTAGGCATGATTGCCTTCCTTCCTCTCAAGGGTGTGATGCTCTTGATAATTCAGTGAATGAATCAAACCAAGTCTTCCATGGTGTGATGCTATGTGAAGCAAGATGAATTCTTTTTCTTTGAGGAGGCGCCATCTATCTATCCTCTTGAGTCTTTCTTTTATTTTGAGTCTAAGAACACATAGGTGTTCATATTACAAAACACAAAAAGAGTTAGAGTCTTGTTTGAGTCATGTCATGGATGATCTAATCGTGATCATCCTTGAAGTGTTTGAGAGTGTCTTTCTTTTGGTGTTTTCTTCTTGAGTCTTGTAAATCTCATTTAGAGATTGTTCAAGGGCTTGAGTTTTTGTTTCAAGTCTTAGTTTATGAGTCCAATCCGGTTTAAGCCAATTCCATAATCCTTGTGTTTTAAGTTTTGAGATTAAAGAATTCCATGCTTGGTTTTCTGAGGATTTGAATAGAGAATGGCCCTTAAAACAAAAGAACACATCGAATGAACAATGAATCATAAGATTCATGGACTTAAAAGAAGAGTTGATGGAAACCGAATATTATTTTGTGTTTGAGTCTTAGTTCATTTGATCTTTTCCTTGGAGAAAAGAATTGGAATCAATGGTCTCATTTCCTTGGCGTATCATCTTGGTATCAGAGCCAAACTTTTCTCCTTTGAGGGAACGGTCAAGACATATCAAGGTGGTATCAAAAGTGGATATCAATTTGGTATGAACAAAGCCATGAACCACTCATCAAGTGGTGGGAAGATTCAAATTCTTCTAAGGTATTTTTCTTTTAGAGTCTTAAAAAAAGAGAAAAAGAAATTTTGAGTCGTTTTTGAGTTTGATTCAAGTTGTGAATCATTTGAGTCAATTTTTGTGTTTGTCAAGTTGTGACAAATCAAACCGTGGCTGATTTCTTTTTGATGTGTTATATTCAAAAACAAAATCGTGGCTGTTTGATCTGTCCCTATTTTGAGTTGTTGTGTGCAACTTTAAAACCGTGACAGTTTTGTTGTGTTATATACAAAACCGTGGCTGTTTTTAGGTTGAGTCGTTGCTAGTTTGTGTCTAGAATTTTTGTTGTGAGTCTTTTGTTTTAATTGTGGCTGTTTGTGTTGGTGTCCAAAAATCGTGGCTAAGTTTCGTTTTCCTATTTAAAGCCGTGGCAAAAAATTTTTGTTGTTGCCTTGTCACGAATTTTCATTTGGTTACTAAAATTTTGTTTTTGTGAAAATCGTGGCAAACTTTGTGTGTCTTGTCACGTTTTCCTTTTGTTGTTAAATTGGTTGTGTAAAAACCGAGGCCAAGTTTTTGATTCTTGGTTTGTTTTGTCTTTTGGATTTGATTTGTTGCATTTCCTAGAGTTTGTTTTGAGTCTTGACCGAATTAGGCTCTTTGATTTTGGTCAAGAATAGTTTGTGTCTTTTGTGTTGGTAGTTGTTATAACAATAGTGTGTTAAAAATTTGCCTTGGCCGAATTAAATTTTTTTGTTCTTGGTCAAGAAGAGTTTGAATTTTATACACATTATTGAGTCTTTGTTTGTGTGTCTTAAGTTGTTTAGCGTGTTTAGTGGCTGAACCAATTTTTCTTGTGTTTGGTCAACTTGTTAAGTCTTTGTTTTGAGACTTTGAGTCTTTAAGTTTTTAAGTCTTAGAGTCTCTAGGTTGCTGAAAATTTTGATGTTGCATTCATACAAAACCTTGTGGAGCCAACATCAAGTGATTATGAAACATGGCACAATTGCAAGAAGTGCCTTTGGTGGAAAAAGTTTTTGGACCAATCCATGAAAAGAAAAAGAGAACAAGAGGACATAAATGAGACACTTGAGAGTGAGATGCTTAAGAGTGAAACATTTGTGGGAGTGAAAGAAAGCATGAGTGAAACACTTGAGAGTGAGATGCTTAAGAGTGAAACACTTGTGAAAAAGAATGAAAATAAAAGAGTAAGCTTGAGTAAAAACACAAAGAGTGCAAACACTTTGAGTAACATGAGTGCAAACACTTTGAGTGAAAACAAGAGTGATGACTTTGCTTTAATTTCTATTTTTCTAACACTTATCTTGTAAATCGTTTTTGTTTGTTGGATTTTCAGGTTGCAAGAATGAAGTACCAAATGGGGTACACTCACCAATGCCTCAACTGTGAAAGATTGAGTGCTTGTTTCCAAGAGCAACCAAGTTTAGATAGGAATTTTCTTTTAGTTTGAATTCTTATCTTGAGTCTTTTAGTTTGTATCTTTTCTTGAGTCAAGTCAAAGACCCATGTAAACATGTAATAGATCATGTAACTTTTCATTTGTTTAGGACTAGAATTTTAGTTCTCTAGTTTCAAACAGGTGTGAAGCCAAAGCATGGGTCAAGTCAAGTTGTAGCTGTTGTTGGTGTTGTCCCTCACAATCCAGCAATAGTAAGGGTGGTTTTATCATTGTTGTGTTTGATCCTGGTGGAGAGGAATGAGCACAACAAATGAAGTGCAATAAGTCCTTTTCTAGGACCAGTCAAGAATAAGAGTGTCATTGAGCATGATGCTTGAAGGGTAAGAAAATGTGTTTTCCAAGTTCTTTGTTTTGAACAGATGAGAGTGTACTTTGTTTTAGGACCTTCAGGATTTGAGGGCAAATCCTCTTCAAGAGGGAGGGAATGATATCCACATCTGGAGGGACCATGGAAACTCAAATGCAATCCTAAAACAATAAGCTCAAAGATTGAAGAATTTAAGGGGGTGCCCTTAAAGGTGCCCTTATGGAGGACACATGTCCTTAATAAAGACACTTATGGTCATGAAATTGGGTCAATAAATGTGAAGGCATGGTGGTGCACGAATTTGGAATGCATGAGGAGACAAGGATTGAAGTTGATTGAATGCCATTAAGTGGGATTTAAATACTACTTAATTGAACGTTACGAAATCATTAATAGTTTTAAATTAACTTTAATGTTTTGTAACCACAACTATTAAGTAAGGTATATCCTAAAGAGAATGATTCTTTTAAGCCTCAATCAACACTCCAATTCATGCAAGGGAAAGAAGAATAAAAGAAGATTTGATTCATGAATCATTCAAGCCAAGGAAGTTACAATTTGAATTGCAAATTCAAATGAGGAGCAACCAAAAACTCACGGCCATCATAACAATCAAATGATGAGAAGGTTACAAAATTGAATTACACAATCAATTGGCATTCATGAGCATGAAGGTTATGAATTGATTTCCAAATTCATGAGCTCATAAACCATGGCCATGAAGCCTCATCAAGGCTAGGACAAAGTCATCATTGTGCGCGGCCAAGACATGATGAGGGAGTTACAAATATTCATGAGGCCATCAATGGGATTCATGGCCACACTAATGGCAAAGAGGGAGTTACTTTCTTATCATCAAAATGGCAATGAATGGCGTGTAGGATACTTTTGTTTTAATTCCTCATTAGGTAGGTTTTATTGCTCATCAATGGCTTGTCTATCATTAGAATTCGTGTATAGGAATACTAGGCAGCCACAACTTCACTTTGTAACTTTATAAATTGTAATGTTTTTCATGAATGAATACAACTTGGATTTTGTTGCAAATTTCGTGTGGCTTAGGCCTTGGTTAAGCGTGATTGCCTTCCTTCCTCTCAAGGGTGTGATGCTCTTGATGATTCAGTGAATGAATCAAACCAAGTCTTCCATGGTGTGATGCTATGTGAAGCAAGATGGATTCTTCTTCTTTGAGGAGGCTCCATCTATCTATCTTCTTGAGTCTTTCTTTTAGTTTGAGTCTAAGAACACATAGGTGTTCATATTACAAAACACAAAAAGAGTTAGAGTCTTGTATGAGTCATGTCATGGATGATCTAATCGTGATCATCCTTGAAGTGTTTGAGAGTGTCTTTCTTTTGGTGTTTTCTTTTTGAGTCTTATAAATATAATTTAGAGATTGTTCAAGGGCTTGAGTTTTTGTTTCAAGTCTTAGTTTATGAGTCCAATTCGGTTTAAGCCAATTCCATAATCCTTGTGTTTTAAGTTTTGAGATTAAAGAATTCCGTGCTTGGTTTTCTGAGGATTTGAATAGAGAATGGCCCTTAAAACAAAAGAGCACATCGAATGAACAATGAATCATAAGATTCATGGACTTAAAAGAAGAGTTGATGGAAACCGAATACTATTTTGTGTTTGACTCTTAGTTCATTTGCTGTTTTCCTTGGAGAAAGGAATTGAAATCAATGGTCTCATTTCCTGGGCGTATCAATAATTATTTTAAATGAATTTACTTTAAAATATATAAATAAAATATACTTTCGTAAATAACATAAATAGAATTCACTTTCCTAAAACATCTCTAGAAAATTGTTATCTTGTTTAATTTTTGTTTCATTCCCAATACTATTTTCCTAAAATACCTCTATTTATTATAAATTTGAAAAAATTAAATACAATCAACTAACCTCTTTAATAAGCGTAAAAGTGGTTAGATTTGCTTATAATTCGAGGCACACAAAATCTTTACTATTGTATAAAAAGATGTCTCATTTGAGCTTTCCTATTGCTCCATTTTGAAATCCTGGTTTATTAGGAAAAGTTGGGCAATGCTTAACAACTAATGTATCCATGTGACATTGTTGGTTACCAATTTAATTTTAAATTTTTTTTTTGACTTTTGAAATTTGAAATTCAAAATTCTATCTATTCAAATAACTCTCTAGATTTGCACTTTCTCTTATTTTCTATCTATTCAAATTTTTTTCTAGATTTGCACTTTCTCTTATTTTCTATCTATTCAAATTTTTTTCTAGATTTGCACTTTCTCTGTTTCTCATTCTTGGTGCAGGAGATGCTTCTGGTCTGTTCCTATTCTTGGCTCCAACATATGCATCTCATTAACTACCTTCTTCTTCTTCCTTCAACATCAAAATTTTGGTAGTGTAACTCATTTGCTTCTTTTTCTTCTTCTTTCTTTTTCTGAGTAATCATTCTTGGTGCAGGAGATGCTTCTAATCTATTCCTATTCTTGGCTCTGACGTATGCATCTCATTAACTACCTTCTTCTTCTTCTTCTTCTTTCAACATCAAAATTTTGGTACTGTAACTCATTTGCTTCTTTTTCTTCTTCTTTCTTTTTCTGAGTAATCATTCTTGGTGCAGGAGATGCTTCTGGTCTGTTCCTATTCTTGGCTCCAACGTATGCATTTCATTAACTGCCTTATTCTTCTTCTTTCAACGTCCAAATTTTGGTACTGTAACTCATTTGCTTATTTTTCTTCTTCTTTCTTTTTCTGAGTAATCATTCTTGGTGCAGGAGATGCTTCTGGTCTGTTCCTATTCTTGGCTCCAACGTATGCATCTCATTAACTACCTTCTTCTTTTTCTTTCAACATCAAAATTTTGGTACTGTAACTCATTTGCTTCTTTTTCTGAGTAATCATTCTTGGTGCAGGAGATGATTCTGGTATGTTCCTATTCTTGGCTCCAACGTATGCATCTCATTAACTACCTTCTTCTTCTTCTTCTTCTTCTTCTTTCAACATCAAAATTTTGGTACTGTAACTCATTTGCTTCCTTTTCTTCTTCTTTCTTTTTCTGAGTAATTCTCAACAATTATACAGTTACAAAACTTACAAATTACAATGGCGGTTACAACAAGTTACATTTACAAAAAGAGGATTTCATTCTCCGGTCTTTCACTTGCTATATTTCTCCAATGATGATGGGCCAAAGGTGCTTCCATGGCATGCAAAAGGTGATTCCATGGGCAATGTAACACCCCGTAATATAATGAATAATAAACAATAAACGTTTGAAAATGAAACATAGCATTTTAAATTTTCTTTTATAAATCAGAGTTCACAAATAACGTTGGGGGCTTTCAATTACAATATAATAAAATACACTTGAGTTCCTTTCTTTCGACTGATCCGCTGAGCACTCTGATCTCCAAGCTCCTAAGCTCCTTGCTCAAGTACCTAAAATGTTAACCACATAAGGGTGAGACCTTTTCACAACACAGTGGATTATAAGATAGTAATAGTCATAATAGAAATTCGAGAATAATAACTAAATCAGGCAATGGAGTAACCAAAATGCAACATTCAATTCATCATTCAACACACATAAAATTCCAAATTGATTAAGTCCACTGCTCATTTCCGTTATCCATTAGATATACCATCTCCCTTTCCTTAATTTCCATTTACCTTTGCACCACCAGGAATTGACGCACCAGCTAGGCAATTCGGCACCTACTAGGGACTTTAAACCTGTCAGGACTGAGACACCCATTAGGCATCACCCGTTAGGACAATGCTGGTTAATTTAATTAATATTCATTTCCCATAAATTTCCAATTCACATATTATTATTATTTAGGTGGTTATGCAGTGGGATTGATCCTTTGGCGCACCGACGCCTAACGGGAATTTAGGACCTAATGGGCAATTAGCCTGACAGGAATTTGGCCCTAGCAGGCAATTCACCACCTAGCAGGGCACCTAGTGTGTCGGCTTGCCCAAGGATCAAATCACACTGCATTCCCTTTTATTTCATATCAAAACTCATTCACAAAAAGTCAAGTAGACAAACCCACCATTCATCAAGTATCCAGATAGTTGCAAGTAATATCAAATATTCATTTTCATCACTTTTAGCAGACATAATCATTCCTTTTTATTTAGCTGGTCACAGGGTCTAACGACCAGGCCTAATGACCTAACCTGCACCAGAAAACTCTTTATTATCCATCCACAGGGTTTAACGACCAGATTCATATGACCTAACCTATGTCACAGGGTCTCACGACCAGATCTTTCGACCTAACCAGCGCCAAAGGGTCTCACGACCAGATCATACTATCCAACCTGCGTTGGCCACAGGGTCTTACGACTAGATCCCATGATCTAACCTGCGACGGCCCATACAACAACATAAACGTTCATAAATTAATTCTCGTTCAATTAACATACGACATCGTAAACATTATTGTATTCATATAAGCATTATCACAACACTAATCTCATAGTCACAATAAAATAAGATTAGCACATAATTAACATAATATCCCATGATCAACAATTACAATAAATCAGTCGACATACTCAGGTATGTCTCAGAATACTCAAATATAAGTCAACTCCCTAGGGTTCTTCACTTCCTACTTTAATATTATACAAAAGAGAATTTATCATAAAGGGTTCAATGAATATAAAAAATCAACCATAAATATGCTAATCACCCCTAAACCAACTCTAAATCAAAAACCATTTTTGCTACCCACAACCCGGTCTAATTATTATACCCAAACACTATTATAAACTCTAACTATCCCTAACCCAAGGTGTGGAAAAGAGACTCCCCTTACCTGGAAATCCCAACAATAACGACAGAGCCACGTTTACGTCCGCGACTTGCTCCAGGGTCGAGGTCAATAGCGTGTTGGATCTAAATAGGGACATATGATAAAACTAATTATAATATTAAAATATATATATCAAATAAATTCATTTTTGTCAAAATAATAAATATATATCGTTATACAATGAAAATATATCACTTTTCCCTAAAACATATCTTTATTTAAAAATATAGGGATAATAAAAATATTAACGGATCGTAAAATAAATTAGGTAGATGGATAGAGGGAGTTGAGGAGGTTATATACCTAAGAAGGATTTGAGATTGGACGGTTAGATCTTGAGTTATTGGACCGGGAAAATTAAAAAAAACAAAAATGAGATTTTGCACCGTCGCCCCATTCTTTCTCTGCTTCGACTCTTCTTTCATTTCTATGTTGTGTGGTGGTGCTCCTTTTCTTTAGTTTTTCTTTTGTTGATACGTGGTGGCCTTGGGCCACACGTTTTACTTTTTTTTTTTGTTTGGGTTGGGACGGGTTCCAAGGGTAGATTTAATATATTGTATTTTGTACTCATTTGTGGGTCAATGCATGTAGGTATATTGGATTATAATTAAAAGTTTGACGATCCAAATCATAAAATACATTTAAGTAAAACAATATTATATTTTTAATTACTCAAAACTAATTAGAAAATAATAGAGTTACCGGTCCCACCGGATAGCTATTGCGTAAGAAAAATTATCGAAATTCAAAAGTAAATATATTTTCTTAATCTTGATATTAAACTCGATAATATATAACATTTGAAATTCTAAGTAGAAGATTATTATATACAACTTAAACCGGTAATATATTGAACCAGTCCAGAAGCTAAAAATAAAACAGTCTCCGAACACTATGAAAATTTACAGGGAAGCTCAAAATATTAAGTTAAACATATTTTTCTGAAGAAACTATTTATAAAAATGTCTCTAAGGCTTGCCACTTGAGCTCCCTGTCAAAATGTTAATTAAACTAAATGAAAGTACTACTTTATTTTTGGAATACGTATGATAACAAATTTATACTTATTTTGATTAGAAAACATATTTCAAATATAATGATTAAATCAGAATTTTATTCCGAGACTCAAATATTGTAAATATCATATTAAATCATTTAATTATTTTGCTAGAGGTATTAGAAATAACGGGATGTTACAATTCTCCCCCACTTATTGGAATTTCGTCCCTGAGATTCCGTTCAAAATCCTTAAATGGAGAATCATCCCGGACAAGGGTTTCTTGACTACAATACTCACTTCCTTTGGTTTTACTCCCCCACTTGGAAATCGGCATACCATTCTGCATTAGTACCCCACTAAGCTCTTGTACTCATTGAGGGGTGGTACCGACTATGGTTTAATTTAGTCCACCTCAAAGCGAAGATCCTATCGAGTTTTCTAAGATCAGCTGAGTTTCCCTTCGAAATTCTACATCGAAGGTTGGAAAGGGTACTAATATGTAACACCCCGCATTTTTCCCGTACGTGCGTAAACGAATTCGTTTAAAAATAAACCTTGAGTTTTGCTTTCAAAAGGATTTTTCTAAAAAGAATTATTTATGATTTATTCAAGAATGATTTCCTTATGGAAAGGACTTGCATTTTAATTGATGAACTTTGAGAATGCAATATTTAGAATTTCTGGAATTATTTACAAACTGTATTTCTGGAAATTTTGGAAAAAATGAATTTTTTATAAAACCATGATTTCTGAAAAGCTGATGACTTTAAATAAAATTATCTTTTGGGAATTTACTATTTGTACGAAAAACTTGATTTTAAGGATTTCTAATTATGTGTTTTGTGTAGATGATTGTTTCACTTTGAAAAGAATTTATGTTTTTCCTAGAATAATAATGTGTCTACGTAGGAGATTAAATCAATTGCCATGATATAGAATTAATTTACAATGTATGCTCCTCATGATATGTGTTTGATTTAGTGCAGCTTAAAAATAAATAGGTGTGTGTATGTGTGTGAATGTGTTACGGTTGGGCTTATAGGTGTACATGACTTTTGAAAAGGTTGCATAAATCGCATAAACTAATGACCATGATGCCTTGACTAATTAAGATTAGGAAATGAAAATGAAAATGCAAGAGGTGTGGACATGTGTGTGCTACGGTGTGGGCTTGTATGAGTGCCACGATGGTGAGTGAGTGTGAGTGGGATAGGACCTTGACTTTAGGGTAGAAAAGAGAAGAGTGGAAGTTACCAGGCATGATGAAGTCTAGCCCTAGCCTAAGCACCTTGCCATGCAAAATTTTAGAAACCCAATCTTGCCCTTCCTTGTAGTGCTTTGGTCGAACCCCAATTCAAGGGCAAAGGAGGCAAACTCGTTAGCCCTTAAATCTACCTTGCCTTAGTTCCTTTCTCACATTTCAATCCCATTTCTTCACACATATATCCAAACACTTCTAAGGGAACATCAAATCCTTAGAAAAGAAAAGAAAAGAGAACAAGAGAAAGAGGGTGTGGCCGTAGGAAACAAGAAGGAGGAAGAAGGAGAATTAGACCAAGACTTTGAGTTTCCTTGGAGATCAAGACCCTTAGGAGTTAGAAGACCAACTTCCTTGGTAGGTTATAAGAAGATCAAGAAGAAAACCATGATAATTAGATTTTCTTTTGGATTTGTAACTTTTCTTTTCTTCTCCTTTTCATTGTATGTTCATCTTCATGAGTGCAAGTGTGTCTTAGCCTTAGTTATAGACTTTTAAGTTTGGTATGTAATTCATGGACTCTATGCCTTGGTTATGACTCTTTTTAGTTGAATCTTGGTGATTTCCTAAACGACTTTCTAAAGGATCTAAATTACTACTTGGAAATTTTGTGAACACTAAAATTGAAACTCCTTGCATGTTGGATTCCCCTTTAAAACCGTGACCCATAGGATTTTTATGAGTAGTTTTGGTAAATAAATTGTGATCCAAGCTTGATTGTGAAAAAGTAAAGATTTTAAGTGATGCATGTTGATTTCTTTGGTTCAAACTATGAGCTATGTGTTTCCATGTAAATGTTTGATTAACAATTTCATGATCTAAACTCATTTGAGAGGAAAATAAGGGTTTTTTTAGCTTTGCATGTTGACCTTGTAATGATTTTGGTTGATCTTTACATGAACATGTTTTCATCCATGTTTATTATCTTACAAGTTAGAACATTGGGCTTTGCATGTCAATTTTCAAGTAAAGAAATCAAGTTTTTCCTATATGTATGTTACGGTCTAGGGGAAACAATTTGGATGAAGGCCTTTGGAATGATTTTTCTTTGATCTAAAGATTTGTTTTATTCATGTTGTATTGGCATGAAGGCCATTCGGCCATGAGTGCTAAAAATGTTTTGGGTGCTTGAGTATTGGGTGCATGTATGCATTAGGGATGGATTTGGCGATCTTGAGTTCATGCATGACATTCTTTTTGAAGATTAAGTTATAACCCATGTCTTTATTTTTAGAAAGTTATGAGTTTAAATTTTTAACCAAAAGGTTTAAAGAAAACCTCATGATGGTTCATGCATGATGGTGTGATTAAATGGGGATGTGTGATCTATATGATTTGCTTTGATTAATTGACCTTAGTATGTCAAAAAGTAAACTAAAATTCTTGCTTCATGTGTGATGATATTTGACCTTGAGGTAGGAGAATAGGAAGTGTGTTTTATCATCATTTGGATTGTATATAGACTAGGACTAGCTTAATTTAAAAGCAAAAAGTGCATGCATGAAATAACCAATTTAAAGGAAAATAAAATAAATCTTTGAAGTAATTTGTAGCTTTAATTATTGTTTTGACTGGCATTAAGAAAATGAAATTGAAGTTGCCAAATTTTCCTATGATACTCACGGTTCCAGTTTTGAAAGAAATGAAATAATTTCATTGTTTGACGTCTATGATTATGTGCTATGTTTTGCAAAATTCGGGTAGTGCATGTTTAAGTATTTAAAATGATTTTCCTTTCCAAATGACCCAAGAGATTGATTATATTCTATGTTATGTTTGACACAATAATAGGTTCATTCTTTTATTCTTTTCGGATTAGGAACTAGAATAAAATTGAATAAATTGATTATCATGATGTTAATTCTGTAATTTTAAGATTTAGAAATAATTAGTAATTAGGAAACGTGAATCATAGACAATTTGGTTTTGACATGATTTAATTCAGAAGTTAAGTTGAATCATTTCCCTGTGCATACTTGTGCATGTGTGTTGATGTTGTGATTAAAGTAGTTGTCTTCATGAAGCTTAAGAGTGTTTTACTATAAGTGAATGAGGAGTGTTTTAAATTAAGAATTTAATGATGAAAGAAAATTCATTTTTAAATTGTTTTCAAAAGATTTTCTCAAGAATTGTTTTGGATTCGAATCAAATTTGAAGATCTTGGACAATGATAAAAAGTTTTCAAAAGAAAACTTGTTTTCAAAATGAATTCAATGAATATATCGAAAACGTTTCTAACGCACGGGAAAAATGTGTTAGCTAGAGCGACGGACGAAAAAGGAAATGAGACGAGGATAATAATCGGGAACCCTGGAGAGCTTTCGGAGGATCGCCATTGAGGTGAGAGAGGGGCTTTCCCTTAAGACGCCGTGGTAATTAGGTACACATTAAGGTGTCCAATCATCTCAAAGATTGGACTCCAATCTCATTTAGCGTAGTGGTGTATGTGATAGCGCTTGTTTGTTTGGTCTAGCTATCCACCCGAACGACTGAGATTGGTTTATAAGAATGATAATATGTTTTCTGATTGTTCATGTTGTGCTATTTACCTATTTTATGATTCGCTTACTTGTTATAGTTATGTGATATTATTGAGAATCATTCAATTGTGCGTTAGTAAAGAAGTTATGAAAGTAATAAGCTAAATGTGAAAGGAAAAGAATAATGGATTCAAATAATAAGAATAAGTGACGAGAATGAATGGCGAGAGATTTAAATGGTAACTGGAAATTTGGAAATTCAGAAAGGATGTGAGGAGTTGCTGATGCTGTTAAGCTCGAGGCGGCGAGCAGGACCTTAGTGATGCTGCTGCATCACCATTGGCGAGGAGAACAATGATGGCATGCTGAGTTTCAAATTGGTTTGGAATAGTGATGCTGACATTGATGAGAGTAATGTGCAGTGATTGAGGAAGAGAAAGATGATGCGATGATGTTGTGACGATTCAAGTGATGCTATGTGAATATTAGGGGGATTAGATGCGTACGATTAGCGATCGGTTCTCATTGAAGGGATGCACCAAGGATGGACCGATCATTAGGACTAAGCCGTAATTTAAAATCTTTAAAAGACTATTAAAAGACATTTATAAATGCGGAGAGGCATGAGTGTCGAATCGAAGTAGTGGAGAGGAAGGAACGATAGGTATCTACGGACACTTAGGACGAGATTGTATTAGGGGAGGACGATGACGGTGAAACGTCAAGAAGTCTAGAGTATGTTTCTAGGCAGAACGAACTCCACAAGTGGCGCACTAATGTGGTGGGGACTGGGTCTAATGTCGTGGCAAGTTCTGCGGGCCCACTAGAAACATACTGTCGCCCCCTAGATTGCAAATCGAGAACAGTGAGAGGGACTGGAACGGGGCATTGTTTTTGCCACTGCGTGGACAGTGAGCCTTAATGTTAATGATATGATTTGAGGACGAGATCCTCCTGGTCTGGGACCATTATGTATTGTGACAACTGTCGTGCCCGCGTGGTAAAGGTCCTGTACTCCTGTTTGCTTCCGACTAGGTTGGGAGGGTGACCGAGGAGATGTAGATGTGTGCGAGCACAATGATGTTTCCCCCTCATCATTGATGCTAATCGAATTGATAAGACTTAAAGAACCAAGATGTTTCAAAGATAAGTGTGGCAAGGATAATAATAATAATAATAATAGTAATAATAATAATAACAAGGATAAAAGTGATGATGATATCAAGTGACAACGGAAACAGATGATGTATTTGTAATATAGAATCTTGAGGCATACGTGGAGGGTGTGAATGGGAAAGGAAAAGAAGTACTAAGATTGAGAAGGATATTGAGGAAATTGTGAAGAACATTATTGTTTATGAATACTCCAATGTATGATTATGTTTACACTGTGATAAGAATTATGTGTTGTTATGATTATGCTCTATTGGTGGTTGGATTTTCTTTGCTATATTTATTTTTCCTTAGTGTTTACCTAATATAATCCCACATAGTCGACATTGCCGTTTTGGGTAGCTCACTCTCTCTCTTTCCTCTACAATTCTGCTATGTATGAAAATGTGCAGTCCTTAGATGGACAACATTGCAAGATATCAGCAATTCCGGGAGATCGGAGCACTACCAATGAGTAGAGATAACAACGCTATGCCGGCCTACGTGGTATTCTTTCTGAGGATTCAGCGCAGGAGAGCAGAGCTAGCCGAAAGCGTCACTTCCTTGGATATAGAGACTACTAGAGTGCCAAAGGTTTCCACGGAAGAAGTCACTAAGGAGACAGAGGGGGAGGACGAGTGACACGAGCAATATTATGTGGCAAGTGATAGAAAGATCCGAAGACTAGAGAATAGGTAATCCTCTTTTGAGTATTGTATTCCACTTCAAGATATTAGACACCTGGCTCTACTATGCTGTAACCCCAAACTAGGTTATGTTAAGTACTGATGTTTGAAATCAAATAAAATGGGGTAATTTATTTGAACTACGTTTTGGAAACAAGTTTCAAAGTGCGATCTCCCGTGACATCTCGATTTGGAACTTGATGGGTGGCATGCTTTGAGAACGTAATATTTTATGACTCGGTTTCAAATTGAAAATGTTCTCGTGTATGTGCAACTCTTGAAAAAAAATGGCCCCAAATTTTCACTTAAAATGACTATGGTTTTCAAGTGTGCCAAATCGGGGTGTTACAGAATGGTATCAGAGCGATGGTTGATCTAAGAACTCTTGTGTGTGGACTTGCATACTCTATCGTGTGACTCTGAGTGTGCGCTAGTCATAAGATAGCAATAGATAAGAATAGGGACGCTAGGAACGTATCAACGTATCCCTGAAAGGTGTTAGTTTCCGTTCGCATTAGAATCCGGGAACAGTGCTCGGTGTCGTCCTGTGACGTCAATCTATGATTCGAACCCTTCTCGTTGAACTCCTTTTATGATAACCTCTTTTGTTTGAAATGACCTTTGAGACATTGACCTGGGATCTTGTCTTGTGAATGGAACTCCCCTACATTGTTGGAAACTTTCTTGTGGAAACCCTGTAATTTTGTCAAAATTGCTTTGACAAAACGTTTGGAAGAACCTTCTTCCGAATATTTTAGCCCTTGTTTGTTAAGTGAACCTGACATATTTGTTATGAACACTGATGAACCCTCAAAATCTCCTTTTGACCTTGGACTAATATTTGCTCTTTCCTAAAGCCTCATTAAAAACCTAAACCCTTGGTGTCCGGTATCCGTCATATAGGTGTTCTTAGATTAAGCGGTGAATCGTGAAGTGTCCAGAAAGTGAAAATTGATTGATAAGAATGAAGGAAGTGTGAATCCTGGAAGAGATAGGAATACCCTTTAGAGTCATAGGAAGGTGATGAGTTATGCCCACTTGAGTAAGGATTAGAATTTTGGAAGGCGAATTGGTCAAAATGTTGGTCTAGATGGTGTAAGACAAGGAGGAAATTGAGAAGGTATGCGGGATCTAAGGATATAAGTGTCTAAATTTGAAAAAGGCGAATGGTTGAGCAAGGAAGAATAGGCGCTAATGTGGTGAAATTGAACTTGTGGTTAAAACCTTTAGGTATGACCCAAAGTTAGGATAGAGAAGTCAAGACTTGGCGTTCTGAAGAATAATAGGTCTCTGAACCGAAAGGGATGTTGATGGAGTAGAACCCGTGATAAGTAGAAAAGTTGGCAAAAGGTTAGCACGTTCAAATTGGATGATCGAGTGTTGAAGGACCGGGAGAAAAGTAGTGCGTATTCCTTGAGGATTAGCGGCAGTTAAGCAAAGAAGGAGAGGAGATAATGGTCTTAGAAGTTGGATAATGACGATTAATGGATGAAGTGTCAGACAATTGGAGTTTAGAATGAAATCAGGTAGTGAAGGATGAAAGTTTAGAGGTTAATTTGCGATCGAAAGGGGGTGTGCATGCAGGAATATGATTTATTGAAGTTGGGGAGCAAGTGGAGATATGGGATTTTAGGAGAGGGTTTGACTAGGCTTGAACTAATGGAGAAGAATTTGACTCCGAGATATAGTAACGTCTTGACCCAAATGAGTCTACCCTGTTATGTTCGGATGTTGCCCGGAAGTCTCGAACCCCTGTAAAATTCCTTGCTTTCCTTGAAGCTATATTGTTTGTACCCCATTCCGTTTGATGGCCAAGAGAACCCCGAGAGGTTATTTGCAAACGTAGTCCGCTTGAATAACTCGTAAGGATAGTAGATCGACAGTACACAACCACGGATGTTCGCGACGATTGTTGAAGTTAGAAGACAGAGGATTGAGCTACGCGTCCATAGCCAGACTCGCTCTACACAGCATTTCTCGAGGACGATAAATCTCTAAGTTGGGGAGAATGTAACACCCCGCATTTTTCCCGTACGTGCGTAAACGAATTCGTTTAAAAATAAACCTTGAGTTTTGCTTTCAAAAGGATTTTTCTAAAAAGAATTATTTATGATTTATTCAAGAATGATTTCCTTATGGAAAGGACTTGCATTTTAATTGATGAACTTTGAGAATGCAATATTTAGAATTTCTGGAATTATTTACAAACTGTATTTCTGGAAATTTTGGAAAAAATGAATTTTTTATAAAACCATGATTTCTGAAAAGCTGATGACTTTAAATAAAATTATCTTTTGGGAATTTTCTATTTGTACGAAAAACTTGATTTTAAGGATTTCTAATTATGTGTTTTGTGTAGATGATTGTTTCACTTTGAAAAGAATTTATGTTTTTCCTAGAATAATAATGTGTCTACGTAGGAGATTAAATCAATTGCCATGATATAGAATTAATTTACAATGTATGCTCCTCATGATATGTGTTTGATTTAGTGCAGCTTAAAAATAAATAGGTGTGTGTATGTGTGTGAATGTGTTACGGTTGGGCTTATAGGTGTACATGACTTTTGAAAAGGTTGCATAAATCGCATAAACTAATGACCATGATGCCTTGACTAATTAAGATTAGGAAATGAAAATGAAAATGCAAGAGGTGTGGACATGTTTGTGCTACGGTGTGGGCTTGTATGAGTGCCACGATGGTGAGTGAGTGTGAGTGCGATAGGACCTTGACTTTAGGGTAGAAAAGAGAAGAGTGGAAGTGACCATGCATGATGAAGTCTAGCCCTAGCCTAAGCACCTTGCCATGCAAAATTTTAGAAACCCAATCTTGCCCTTCCTTGTAGTGCTTTGGCCGAACCCCATTTCAAGGGCAAAGGAGGCAAACTCGTTAGCCCTTAAATCTACCTTACCTTAGTTCCTTTCTCACATTTCAATCCCATTTCTTCACACATATATCCAAACACTTCTAAGGGAACATCAAATCCTTAGAAAAGAAAAGAAAAGAGAACAAGAGAAAGAGGGTGTGGCCGTAGGAAACAAGAAGGAGGAAGAAGGAGAATTAGACCAAGACTTTGAGTTTCCTTGGAGATCAAGACCCTTAGGAGTTAGAAGACCAACTTCCTTGGTAGGTTATAAGAAGATCAAGAAGAAAACCATGATAATTATATTTTCTTTTGGATTTGTTACTTTTCTTTTCTTCTCCTTTTCATTGTATGTTCATCTTCATGAGTGCAAGTGTGTCTTAGCCTTAGTTATAGACTTTTAAGTTTGGTATGTAATTCATGGACTCTATGCCTTGGTTATGACTCTTTTTAGTTGAATCTTGGTGATTTCCTAAACGACTTTCTAAAGGATCTAAATTACTACTTGGAAATTTTGTGAACACTAAAATTGAAACTCCTTGCATGTTGGATTCCCCTTTAAAACCGTGACCCATAGGATTTTTATGAGTAGTTTTGGTAAATAAATTGTGATCCAAGCTTGATTGTGAAAAAGTAAAGATTTTAAGTGATGCATGTTGATTTCTTTGGTTCAAACTATGAGCTATGTGTTTCCATGTAAATGTTTGATTAACAATTTCATGATCTAAACTCATTTGAGAGGAAAATAAGGATTTCTTTAGCTTTGCATGTTGACCTTGTAATGATTTTGGTTGATCTTTACATGAACATGTTTTCATCCATGTTTATTATCTTACAAGTTAGAACATTGGGCTTTGCATGTCAATTTTCAAGTAAAGAAATCAAGTTTTTCCTATATGTATGTTACGGTCTAGGGGAAACAATTTGGATGAAGGCCTTTGGAATGATTTTTCTTTGATCTAAAGATTTGTTTTATTCATGTTGTATTGGCATGAAGGCCATTCGGCCATGAGTGCTAAAAATGTTTTGGGTGCTTGAGTATTGGGTGCATGTATGCATTAGGGATGGATTTGGCGATCATGAGTTCATGCATGACATTCTTTTTGAAGATTAAGTTATAACCCATGTCTTTATTTTTAGAAAGTTATGAGTTTAAATTTTTAACCAAAAGGTTTGAAGAAAACCTCATGATGGTTCATGCATGATGGTGTGATTAAATGGGGATGTGTGATCTATATGATTTGCTTTGATTAATTGACCTTAGTATGTCAAAAAGTAAACTAAAATTCTTGCTTCATGTGTGATGATATTCGACCTTGAGGTAGGAGAATAGGAAGTGTGTTTTATCATCATTTGGATTGTATATAGACTAGGACTAGCTTAATTTAAAAGCAAAATGTGCATGCATGAAATAACCAATTTAAAGGAAAATAAAATAAATCTTTGAAGTAATTTGTAGCTTTAATTATTGTTTTGACTGGCATTAAGAAAATGAAATTGAAGTTGCCAAATTTCCCTATGATACTCGCGGTTCCAGTTTTGAAAGAAATGAAATAATTTCATTGTTTGACGTCTATGATTATGTGCTATGTTTTGAAAAATTCGGGTAGTGCATGTTTAAGTATTTAAAATGATTTTCCTTTCCAAATGACCCAAGAGATTGATTATATTCTATGTTATGTTTGACACAATAATAGGTTCATTCTTTTATTCTTTTCGGATTAGGAACTAGAATAAATAAAATTGAATAAATTGATTATCATGATGTTAATTCTGTAATTTTAAGATTTAGAAATAATTAGTAATTAGGAAACGTGAATCATAGACAATTTGGTTTTGACATGATTTAATTCAGAAATTAAGTTGAATCATTTCCCTGTGCATACTTGAGCATGTGTGTTGATGTTGTGATTAAAGTAGTTGTCTTCATGAAGCTTAAGAGTGTTTTACTATAAGTGAATGAGGAGTGTTTTAAATTAAGAATTTAATGATGAAAGAAAATTCATTTTTAAATTGTTTTCAAAAGATTTTCTCAAGAATTGTTTTGGATTCGAATCAAATTTGAAGATCTTGGACAATGATAAAAAGTTTTCAAAAGAAAACTTGTTTTCAAAATGAATTCAATGAATATATCGAAAACGTTTCTAACGCACGGGAAAAATGTGTTAGCTAGAGCGACGGACGCAAAAGGAAATGAGACGAGGATAATAATCGGGAACCCTGGAGAGCTTTCGGAGGATCGCCATTGAGGTGAGAGAGGGGCTTTCCCTTAAGACGCCGTGGTAATTAGGTACACATTAAGGCGTCCAATCATCTCAAAGATTGGACTCCAATCTCATTTAGCGTAGTGGTGTATGTGATAGCGCTTGTTTGTTTGGTCTAGCTATCCACCCAAACGACTGAGATTGGTTTATAAGAATGATAATATGTTTTCTGATTGTTCATGTTGTGCTATTTACCTATTTTATGATTCGCTTACTTGTTATAGTTATGTGATATTATTGAGAATCATTCAATTGTGCGTTAGTAAAGAAGTTATGAAAGTAATAAGCTAAATGTGAAAGGAAAAGAATAATGGATTCAAATAATAAGAATAAGTGACGAGAATGAATGGCGAGAGATTTAAATGGTAACTGGAAATTTGGAAATTCAGAAAGGATGTGAGGAGTTGCTGATGCTGTTAAGCTCGAGGCGGCGAGAAGGACCTTAGTGATGCTGCTGCATCACCATTGGCGAGGAGAACAATGATGGCATGCTGAGTTTCAAATTGGTTTGGAATAGTGATGCTGACATTGATGAGAGTAATGTGCAGTGATTGAGGAAGAGAAAGATGATGCGATGATGTTGTGACGATTCAAGTGATGCTATGTGAATATTAGGGGGATTAGATGCGTACGATTAGCGATCGGGTCTCATTGAAGGGATGCACCAAGGATGGACCGATCATTAGGACTAAGCCGTAATTTAAAATCTTTAAAAGACTATTAAAAGACATTTATAAATGCGGAGAGGCATGAGTGTCGAATCGAAGTAGTGGAGAGGAAGGAACGATAGGTATCTACGGACACTTAGGACGAGATTGCATTAGGGGAGGACGATGACGGTGAAACGTCAAGAAGTCTAGAGTATGTTTCTAGGCAGAACGAACTGCACAAGTGGCGCACTAACGTGGTGGGGACTGGGTCTAATGCCGTGGCAAGTTCTGCGGGCCCACTAGAAACATATTGTCGCCCCCTAGATTGCAAATCGAGAACAGTGAGAGGGACTAGAACGGGGCATTGTTTTTTCCACTGCGTGGACAGTGAGCCTTAATGTTAATGATATGATTTGAGGACGAGATCTTCCTGGTCTGGGACCATTATGTATTGTGACAGCTGTCGTGCCCGCGTGGTAAAGGTCCTGTACTCCTGTTTGCTTCCGACTAGGTTGGGAGGGTGACCGAGGAGATGTAGACGTGTGCGAGCACAATGATGTTTCCCCCTCATCATTGATGCTAATCGAATTGATAAGACTTAAAGAACCAAGATGTTTCAAAGATAAGTGTGGCAAGCATAATAATAATAATAATAATAATAGTAATAATAATAATAACAAGGATAAAAGTGATGATGATATCAAGTGACAACGGAAACAGATGATGTATTTGTAATATGGAATCTTGAGGCATACGTGGAGGGTGTGAATGGGAAAGGAAAAGAAGTACTAAGATTGAGAAGGATATTGAGGAAATTGTGAAGAACATTATTGTTTATGAATACTCCAATGTATGATTATGTTTACACTCTGATAAGAATTATGTGTTGTTATGATTATGCTCTATTGGTGGTTGGATTTTCTTTGTTATATTTATTTTGCCTTAGTGTTTACCTAATATAATCCCACATAGTCGACATTGCCGTTTTGGGTAGCTCACTCTCTCTCTTTCCTCTACAATTCTGCTATGTATGAAAATGTGCGGTCCTTAGATGGACAACATTGCAAGATATCAGCAATTCTGGGAGATCGGAGCCCTACCAATGAGTAGAGATAACAACGCTATGTTGGCCTATGTGGTATTCTTTCTGAGGATTCAGCGCAGGAGAGCAGAGCTAGCCGAAAGCGTCACTCCCTTGGATATAAAGACTACTAGAGTGCCAAAGGTTTCCGCGACAGAAATCACTAAGGAGACAGAGGGGGAGGACGAGTGACACGAGCAATATTACGGCAAGTGATAGAAAGATCCGAAGACTAGAGAATAGGTAATCCTCTTTTGAGTATTGTATTCCACTTCAAGATATTAGACACCTGGCTCTACTATGCTGTAACCCCAAACTAGGTTATGTTAAGTACTGATGTTTGAAATCAAATCAAATGGGGTAATTTATTTGAACTACGTTTTGGAAACAAGTTTCAAAGTGCGATGTCCCGTGACATCTCGATTTGGAACTTGAAGGGTGGCATGCTTTGAGAACGTAATATTTTATGACTCGGTTTCAAATTGAAAATGTTCTCGTGTATGTGCAACTCTTGAAAAAAAATGGCCCCAAATTTTCACTTAAAATGACTATGGTTTTCAAGTGTGCCAAATCGGGGTGTTACAGAATGGTATCAGAGCGATGGTTGATCTAAGAACTCTTGTGTGTGGACTTGCATACTCTATCGTGTGACTCTGAGTGTGCGCTAGTCATAAGATAGCAATAGATAAGAATAGGGACGCTAGGAACGTATCGACGTATCCCTGAAAGGTGTTAGTTTCCGTTCGCATTAGAATCCGGGAACAGTGCTCGGTGTCGTCCTGTGACGTCAATCTATGATTCGAACCCTTCTCGTTGAACTCCTTTTATGATAACCTCTTTTGTTTGAAATGACCTTTGAGACATTGACCTAGGATCTTGTCTTGTGAATGGAACTCCCCTACATTGTTGGAAACTTTCTTGTGGAAACCCTGTAATTTTGTCAAAATTGCTTTGACAAAACGTTTTGAAGAACCTTCTTCCGAATATTTTAGCCCTTGTTTGTTAAGTGAACCTGACATATTTGTTATGAACACTGATGAACCCTCAAAATCTCCTTTTGACCTTGGACTAATATTTGCTCTTTCCTAAAGCCTCATTAAAAACCTAAACCCTTGGTGTCCGGTATCCGTCATATAGGTGTTCTTAGATTAAGCGGTGAATCGTGAAGTGTCCAGAAAGTGAAAATTGATTGATAAGAATGAAGGAAGTGTGAATCCTGGAAGAGATAGGAATACCCTTTAGAGTCATAGGAAGGTGATGAGTTATGCTCACTTGAGTAAGGATTAGAATTTTGGAAGGCGAATTGGTCAAAATGTTGGTCTAGATGGTGTAAGACAAGGAGGAAATTGAGAAGGTATGCGGGATCTAAGGATATAAGTGTCTAAATTTGAAAAAGGCGAATGGTTGAGCAAGGAAGAATAGGCGCTAATGTGGTGAAATTGAACTTGTGGTTAAAACCTTTAGGTATGACCCAAAGTTAGGATAGAGAAGTCAAGACTTGGCGTTCTGAAGAATAATAGGTCTCTGAACCGAAAGGGATGTTGATGGAGTAGAACCCGTGATAAGTAGAAAAGTTGGCAAAAGGTTAGCACGTTCAAATTGGATGATCGAGTGTTGAAGGACCGGGAGAAAAGTAGTGCGTATTCCTTGAGGATTAGCGGCAGTTAAGCAAAGAAGGAGAGGAGATAATGGTCTTAGAAGTTGGATAATGACGATTAATGGATGAAGTGTCAGACAATTGGAGTTTAGAATGAAATCAGGTAGTGAAGGATGAAAGTTTAGAGGTTAATTTGCGATCGAAAGGGAGGTGTGCGTGCAGGAATATGATTTATTGAAGTTGGGGAGCAAGTGGAGATATGGGATTTTAGGAGAGGGTTTGACTAGGCTTGAACTAATGGAGAAGAATTTGACTCCGAGATATAGTAACGTCTTGACCCAAATGAGTCTACCCTGTTATGTTCGGATGTTGCCCGGAAGTCTCGAACCCCTGTAAAATTCCTTGCTTTCCTTGAAGCTATATTGTTTGTACCCCATTCCGTTTGATGGCCAAGAGAACCCCGAGAGGTTATTTGCAAACGTAGTCCGCTTGAATAACTCGTAAGGATAGTAGATCGACAGTACACAACCACGGATGTTCGCGACGATTGTTGAAGTTAGAAGACAGAGGATTGAGCTACACGTCCATAGCCAGACTCGCTCTACACAGCATTTCTCGAGGACGAGAAATCTCTATGTTGGGGAGAATGTAACACCCCGCATTTTTCCCGTACGTGCGTAAACGAATTCGTTTAAAAATAAACCTTGAGTTTTGCTTTCAAAAGGATTTTTCTAAAAAGAATTATTTATGATTTATTCAAGAATGATTTCCTTATGGAAAGGACTTGCATTTTAATTGATGAACTTTGAGAATGCAATATTTAGAATTTCTGGAATTATTTACAAACTGTATTTCTGGAAATTTTGGAAAAAATGAATTTTTTATAAAACCATGATTTCTGAAAAGCTGATGACTTTAAATAAAATTATCTTTTGGGAATTTTCTATATGTACGAAAAACTTGATTTTAAGGATTTCTAATTATGTGTTTTGTGTAGATGATTGTTTCACTTTGAAAAGAATTTATGTTTTTCCTAGAATAATAATGTGTCTACGTAGGAGATTAAATCAATTGCCATGATATAGAATTAATTTACAATGTATGCTCCTCATGATATGTGTTTGATTTAGTGCAGCTTAAAAATAAATAGGTGTGTGTATGTGTGTGAGTGTGTTACGGTTGGGCTTATAGGTGTACATGACTTTTGAAAAGGTTGCATAAATCGCATAAACTAATGACCATGATGCCTTGACTAATTAAGATTAGGAAATGAAAATGAAAATGCAAGAGGTGTGGACATGTGTGTGCTACGGTGTGGGCTTGTATGAGTGCCACGATGGTGAGTGAGTGTGAGTGGGATAGGACCTTGACTTTAGGGTAGAAAAGAGAAGAGCGGAAGTGACCATGCATGATGAAGTCTAGCCCTAGCCTAAGCACCTTGCCATGCAAAATTTTAGAAACCCAATCTTGCCCTTCCTTGTAGTGCTTTGGCCGAACCCCAATTCAAGGGCAAAGGAGGCAAACTCGTTAGCCCTTAAATCTACCTTGCCTTAGTTCCTTTCTCACATTTCAATCCCATTTCTTCACACATATATCCAAACACTTCTAAGGGAACATCAAATCCTTAGAAAAGAAAAGAAAAGAGAACAAGAGAAAGAGGGTGTGGCCGTAGGAAACAAGAAGGAGGAAGAAGGAGAATTAGACCAAGACTTTGAGTTTCCTTGGAGATCAAGACCCTTAGGAGTTAGAAGACCAACTTCCTTGGTAGGTTATTAGAAGATCAAGAAGAAAACCATGATAATTAGATTTTCTTTTGGATTTGTAACTTTTCTTTTCTTCTCCTTTTCATTGTATGTTCATCTTCATGAGTGCAAGTGTGTCTTAGCCTTAGTTATAGACTTTTAAGTTTGGTATGTAATTCATGGACTCTATGCCTTGGTTATGACTCTTTTTAGTTGAATCTTGGTGATTTCCTAAACGACTTTCTAAAGGATCTAAATTACTACTTGGAAATTTTGTGAACACTAAAATTGAAACTCCTTGCATGTTGGATTCCCCTTTAAAACCGTGACCCATAGGATTTTTATGAGTAGTTTTGGTAAATAAATTGTGATCCAAGCTTGATTGTGAAAAAGTAAAGATTTTAAGTGATGCATGTTGATTTCTTTGATTCAAACTATGAGCTATGTGTTTCCATGTAAATGTTTGATTAACAATTTCATGATCTAAAATCATTTGAGAGGAAAATAAGGATTTTTTTAGCTTTGCATGTTGACCTTGTAATGATTTTGGTTGATCTTTACATGAACATGTTTTCATCCATGTTTATTATCTTACAAGTTAGAACATTGGGCTTTGCATGTCAATTTTCAAGTAAAGAAATCAAGTTTTTCCTATATGTATGTTACGGTCTAGGGGAAACAATTTGGATGAAGGCCTTTGGAATGATTTTTCTTTGATCTAAAGATTTGTTTTATTCATGTTGTATTGGCATGAAGGCCATTCGGCCATGAGTGCTAAAAATGTTTTGGGTTCTTGAGTATTGGGTGCATGTATGCATTAGGGATGGATTTGGCGATCTTGAGTTCATGCATGACATTCTTTTTGAAGATTAAGTTATAACCCATGTCTTTATTTTTAGAAAGTTATGAGTTTAAATTTTTAACCAAAAGGTTTAAAGAAAACCTCATGATGGTTCATGCATGATGGTGTGATTAAATGGGGATGTGCGATCTATATGATTTGCTTTGATTAATTGACCTTAGTATGTCAAAAAGTAAACTAAAATTCTTGCTTCATGTGTGATGATATTCGACCTTGAGGTAGGAGAATAGGAAGTGTGTTTTATCATCATTTGGATTGTATATAGACTAGGACTAGCTTAATTTAAAAGCAAAAAGTGCATGCATGAAATAACCAATTTAAAGGAAAATAAAATAAATCTTTGAAGTAATTTGTAGCTTTAATTATTGTTTTGACTGGCATTAAGAAAATGAAATTGAAGTTGCCAAATTTCCCTATGATACTCACGGTTCCAGTTTTGAAAGAAATGAAATAATTTCATTGTTTGACGTCTATGATTATGTGCTATGTTTTGCAAAATTCGGGTAGTGCATGTTTAAGTATTTAAAATGATTTTCCTTTCCAAATGACCCAAGAGATTGATTATATTCTATGTTATGTTTGACACAATAATAGGTTCATTCTTTTATTCTTTTCGGATTAGGAACTAGAATAAATAAAATTGAATAAATTGATTATCATGATGTTAATTCTGTAATTTTAAGATTTAGAAATAATTAGTAATTAGGAAACGTGAATCATAGACAATTTGGTTTTGACATGATTTAATTCAGAAATTAAGTTGAATCATTTCCCTGTGCATACTTGAGCATGTGTGTTGATGTTGTGATTAAAGTAGTTGTCTTCATGAAGCTTAAGAGTGTTTTACTATAAGTGAATGAGGAGTGTTTTAAATTAAGAATTTAATGATGAAAGAAAATTCATTTTTAAATTGTTTTCAAAAGATTTTCTCAAGAATTGTTTTGGATTCGAATCAAATTTGAAGATCTTGGACAATGATAAAAAGTTTTCAAAAGAAAACTTGTTTTCAAAATGAATACAATGAATATATCGAAAACGTTTCTAACGCACGGGAAAAATGTGTTAGCTAGAGCGACGGACGCAAAAGGAAATGAGACAAGGATAATAATCGGGAACCCTGGAGAGCTTTCGGAGGATCGCCATTGAGGTGAGAGAGGGGCTTTCCCTTAAGACGCCGTGGTAATTAGGTACACATTAAGGTGTCCAATCATCTCAAAGATTGGACTCCAATCTCATTTAGCGTAGTGGTGTATGTGATAGCGCTTGTTTGTTTGGTCTAGCTATCCACCCGAACGACTGAGATTGGTTTATAAGAATGATAATATGTTTTCTGATTGTTCATGTTGTGCTATTTACCTATTTTATGATTCGCTTACTTGTTATAGTTATGTGATATTATTGAGAACCATTCAATTGTGCGTTAGTAAAGAAGTTATGAAAGTAATAAGCTAAATGTGAAAGGAAAAGAATAATGGATTCAAATAATAAGAATAAGTGACGAGAATGAATGGCGAGAGATTTAAATGGTAACTGGAAATTTGGAAATTCAGAAAGGATGTGAGGAGTTGCTGATGCTGTTAAGCTCGAGGCGGCGAGAAGGACCTTAGTGATGCTGCTGCATCACCATTGGCGAGGAGAACAATGATGGCATGCTGAGTTTCAAATTGGTTTGGAATAGTGATGCTGACATTGATGAGAGTAATGTGCAGTGATTGAGGAAGAGAAAGATAATGCGATGATGTTGTGACGATTCAAGTGATGCTATGTGAATATTAGGGGGATTAGATGCGTACGATTAGCGATCGGGTCTCATTGAAGGGATGCACCAAGGATGGACCGATCATTAGGACTAAGCCGTAATTTAAAATCTTTAAAAGACTATTAAAAGACATTTATAAATGCGGAGAGGCATGAGTGTCGAATCGAAGTAGTGGAGAGGAAGGAACGATAGGTATCTACGGATACTTAGGACGAGATTGCATTAGGGGAGGACGATGACGGTGAAACGTCAAGAAGTCTAGAGTATGTTTCTAGGCAGAACGAACTCCACAAGTGGCGCACTAACGTGGTGGGGACTGGGTCTAATGCTGTGGCAAGTTCTGCGGGCCCACTAGAAACATACTGTCGCCCCCTAGATTGCAAATCGAGAACAGTGAGAGGGACTGGAACGGGGCATTGTTTTTGCCACTGCGTGGACAGTGAGCCTTAATGTTAATGATATGATTTGAGGACGAGATCCTCCTGGTCTGGGACCATTATGTATTGTGACAGCTGTCGTGCCCGCGGGGTAAAGGTCATGTACTCCTGTTTGCTTCCGACTTGGTTGGGAGGGTGACCGAGGAGATGTAGACGTGTGCGAGTACAATGATGTTTCCCCCTCATCATTGATGCTAATCGAATTGATAAGACTTAAAGAACCAAGATGTTTCAAAGATAAGTGTGGCAAGGATAATAATAATAATAGTAGTAATAATAATAATAACAAGGATAAAAGTGATGATGATATCAAGTGACAACGGAAACAGATGATGTATTTGTAATATGGAATCTTGAGGCATACGTGGAGGGTGTGAATGGGAAAGGAAAAGAAGTACTAAGATTGAGAAGGATATTGAGGAAATTGTGAAGAACATTATTGTTTATGAATACTCCAATGTATGATTATGTTTACACTCTGATAAGAATTATGTGTTGTTATGATTATGCTCTATTGGTGGTTGGATTTTCTTTGCTATATTTATTTTGCCTTAGTGTTTACCTAATATAATCCCACATAGTCGACATTGCCGTTTTGGGTAGCTCACTCTCTCTCTTTCCTCTACAATTCTGCTATGTATGAAAATGTGCGGTCCTTAGATGGACAACATTGCAAGATATCAGCAATTCCGGGAGATCGGAGCCCTACCAATGAGTAGAGATAACAACGCTATGTTGGCCTATGTGGTATTCTTTCTGAGGATTCAGCGCAGGAGAGCAGAGCTAGCCGAAAGCGTCACTCCCTTGGATATAAAGACTACTAGAGTGCCAAAGGTTTCCGCGACAGAAATCACTAAGGAGACAGAGGGGGAGGACGAGTGACACGAGCAATATTACGGCAAGTGATAGAAAGATCCGAAGACTAGAGAATAGGTAATCCTCTTTTGAGTATTGTATTCCACTTCAAGATATTAGACACCTGGCTCTACTATGCTGTAACCCCAAACTAGGTTATGTTAAGTACTTATGTTTGAAATCAAATAAAATGGGGTAATTTATTTGAACTACGTTTTGGAAACAAGTTTCAAAGTGCGATGTCCCGTGCATCTCGATTTGGAACTTGAAGGGTGGCATGCTTTGAGAACGTAATATTTTATGACTCGGTTTCAAATTGAAAATGTTCTTGTGTATGTGCAACTCTTGAAAAAAAAAATGGCCCCAAATTTTCACTTAAAATGACTATGGTTTTCAAGTGTGCCAAATCGGGGTGTTACATAATACGCTCTAAAAACTATTACCCTTAAGGGTTGATTATAATCTAGCTCCAAAATCTAACACTTATCCTATTCCTACTCCCTTAACAACCACATTCATCATTCAAATAAACGTAGATCATGTAAAAGTCACTCAAAGTTAAAGCATACACAACAACAACTCCCAATAACATATAGTTCAAGTACAAACGTCATACCAAGCACTAGACATGGAGATTTAGAATTTAATAAAAAGATTCCATACTAGTGATGCTTTTAGAAAAACAGTTTTGCATTTAAAAAGCAAAAATCCCTTGGAAACAGGTTCCTCCCAAGATGAAGGAACAAGGAATTTACTTGGAAATTCACTGAACCATTGAATTTGTGCACGTCACCATAAAGAGCTACCTCCATCTAGTTTCACAAGACTCTAGATGAGGAAGTATAATCTTGTTTCAATCGTCAAACTCAAAGAAAAGGGATATGCTGTTACTTTAAACAAAATTTTGTTTGGTAAGTTTTCAAAATTTAGAACAATTACATTCCCCTTTTTCTCCAGGTTTGAAAATTGAGTTTCATTCCAAATTGACTTGGGTTTGTATGTGGAGAACTCCTGTTTAATCGTCGAGTGACTCGGTTAAAACAATCGATTTAATTCACCGATCGATTACCTAGAAATCCTTGCATCCTTTATTATTTTCTTAAAAATTTGTCCTGTAACCTCACAATCCATTTGGAATGATTGTGGTTCGGTGCACCCTTTTGAAATTCATTTTGAACACTCACATTATCAAACAAACAATCATAACACTTTTCCCTCCAAAACATCAAGCACATGGATCATTCAGACAAACACGACTATGCACAAATCATAATCCTATCTATCCTAGGATTCACAACCACTAACTAGACTTGTAATCCTAGCGATTCGCTAAGGACTAACTAGGGTCCCTAATCCTAGGACAAAACACAAAAGCTCATAATTTGAAAGTCATTTGAAAACGCTTACAAAATTTGAAACCATCCAAGTTAGACATGAAATATATACATGTACATATATTGATATACCCGTACACCAATATGGTCAAGTTTTTATTTCAAAAACAAACCCCGAAAACAATAATTTTAGTCGCTGTTGTGATTGAAATGGATTTGGGACTTTTAAATATGGGGATGGAAATTTTGAAAAGCTCTTAGTCCCAAATTATCGTTTGATAGCATTTTCGAAAGTTTTGGATCCATCTCAATCATAACATAAACTTTTTGGTATTTGCAAATATGTAGATATATTCATTCAAATATACAGAAATAAGCTTGGGTCTGAAAATAGGAGTTCCCCTTATATCGGGAAGCCTTTTGAAATTGAATGGAAATTGTAACAAAATTAGTTTTAGAAATGGTTTGGAATCATGTTGCAAAAACGTTTAATAACTTGCGTGGTAAAAATATCCGCCACAAAATACAACAGCCTAATATAATAACAACCAAGAAATATTGATACTATAGTGTGGCCATCTGCATATACAAATAAGCAAATAACTTAGTAGCATTAAGCAAAAGCATGCATGAACGCAACATACGAATAAACAAACATATGCAATGCACCACAATCATTTAGCACAACACCTAGTATTTATAATAGTATCATCAAGTGTATTATGTATACACATATACATGTAGAGCAACACATACATATGTATATAGATACACACATATACTATTATGGACCTAATCCAAAACATTGAGCAAAGACCTCCCGATTAAATTTAAACCCTTAGTTCCGCTTGAGTAAAAAAAAGAATATCTTGTCATGTATGAATCCAAGTGTTGTCACTTGGGGGTTTAAGTTCTATCGATAGGAATTGCTAGGACTCCCTACTTATCTTTTGTTTAGTATTAAAGTTATCGAAACTAAACCAGTGGTGGAGTCAACTACTAATCTGATATAAAAGTTGTTATTGTTCTTCGTGGATTCTAATTTAAGCGATGTGAAATAAATCACTCGTTTAGATTAGAATCGGGCAAGAAATTATTTCAATTCTCCTGATTCCACCTCTAATTTCCGTCCCCTTGCTTTAATGCTAAACTATTCCGCATATAATCATATTGTGAGAACCTTTCGATTGAATCCGAACCGCTTCCCCAAGTTAGGCAAAAGTCCTTTTATATTCGCAAATCAAATTGGTGCGGTTCAAATTCAATTGGTCAGTACTCAATGCTTGTTTCACATTTGGGGTCACAGTTAATTGGATCGAGATTAGCTATGGAACCAACTATTGCTTTACTTTAAACATTATTTTTTCGCTCTCCTAGATACTAGTCTAATCAATGTGAATTTAATCATTTGGTTAGATTAGCATCGAGATCGTAATGTATTTGATTTGTGCGGCTCCATTTCTAACCCATGTCCAATTACTTTGATTCCAAACTAGTTGTCAAACACATATATTCAAAACATAAACAATTAAACATAGCAAAGCAAAGAGAAGCATATCATTGGCATTAAGGTTTCATACATAGGAAATCGTTTGCAAATTCACGATAGTACACAAACTCTTGAATTTCGGTGACTTCACCTCCCAATAGATATAATGTCGGATTGGCCATTTCCAACACTACATTTAATCGGTGGTAGTAGTCCTCACAATTCGGTTGAATTCCTGTACTATATGCTCGAATCCATTGACATTAATTAGATTTCCTTTGTATAAAACTTTAACTTTCGATTAGTCCAAAAACTCAACATTTACACTCTCGACTAATCGTGTTCATACCAATTAGGTTTCCTGTTTGCAATTGGGTGCATACTCAGAATATCCAATTCTTTGAATCAATAAGGGATCCTGCTTAGTTTCCAAAGAATTCTATTCTCTTCCGTTTCCATAATTAATTTCTTTTACATTGTCAATTGTCGGTGTTCCCAATGCAAACATAAACCCATTCAGTTTCTAGCAAATATGCACAACCATAGTATCCAACATATACAAATCCACTTGCTATTCAAAAGTGTTCACTTGTATGGGTCTCACCTCTGGTCAAGAAGCTTGAGATGAGAGTGTCGCAGCGAGATCGAGATTACTTTCCCTCAAGTCGAAAGGAAAGAACTGCTCTGATACCATAAATGTAACACCCCATAATATAATGAATAATAAACAATAAACGTTTGAAAATGAAACATAGGATTTTAAATTTTCTTTTATAAATCAGAGTTCACAAATAGCGTTGGGGGCTTTCAATTACAATATAATAAAATACACTTGAGTTCCTTTCTTTCGACTGATCCGCTGAGCACTCTGATCTCCAAGCTCCTAAGCTCCTTGCTCAAGTACCTAAAATGTTAACCACATAAGGGTGAGACCTTTTCACAAAACAGTGGATTATAAGATAGTAATAGTCATAATAGAAATTCGAGAATAATAACTAAATCAGGCAATGGAGTAACCAAAATGCAACACATTCAATTCATCATTCAACACACATAAAATTCCAAATTGATTAAGTCCATTGCTCATTTCCATTATCCATTAGATATACCATCTCCCTTTCCTTAATTTCCATTTACCTTTGCACCACCAGGAATTGACGCACCTGCTAGGCAATTCGGCACCTACTAGGGACTTTAAACCTGTCAGGACCGAGACACCCATTAGGCATCACCCGTTAGGACAATGCTGGTTAATTTAATTAATATTCATTTCCCATAAATTTTCAATTCACATATTATTATTATTTAGGTGGTTATGCAGTGGGATTGATCCTTTGGCGCACCGACGCCTAACGGGAATTTAGGACCTAATGGGCAATTAGCCTAACAGGAATTTGGCCCTAGCAGGCAATTCACCACCTAGCAGGGCACCTAGTGTGCCGGCTTGCCCAAGGATCAAATCACACTGCATTCCCTTTTATTTCATATCAAAACTCATTCACAAAAAGTCAAGTACACAAACCCACCATTCATCAAGTATCCAGATAGTTGCAAGTAATATCAAATATTCATTTTCATCACTTTTAGCAGACATAATCATTCCTTTTTATTTAGCTGGTCACAAGGTCTAACGACCAGGCCTAATGACCTAACCTGCACCAGAAAACTCTTTATTATCCATCCACAGCGTCTAACGACCAGATTCATATGACCTAACCTATGTCACAGGATCTCACGACCAGATCTTTCGACCTAACCTGCGCCATAGGGTCTCACGACCAGATCATACTATCCAACCTGCGTTGGCCACAGGGTCTTACGACCAGATCCCATGATCTAACCTGCGCCGGCCCATACAACAACATAAACGTTCATAAATTAATTCCCGTTCAATTAACATACGACATCGTAAACATTATTGTATTCATATAAGCATTATCACAACACTAATCTCATAGTCACAATAAAATAAGATTAGCACATAATTAACATAATATCCCATGATCAACAATTACAATAAATCAGTCGACATACTCAGGTATGTCTCAGAATACTCAAATATAAGTCAACTCCCTCGGGTTCTTCACTTCCTACTTTAATATTATACAAAAGGGAATTTATCATAAACAGTTTAATGAATATAAAAAATCAACCATAAATATGCTAATCACCCCTAAACCAACTCTAAATCAAAAACCATTTTTGCTACCCACAACCCGGTCTAATTATTATACCCAAATACTATTATAAACCCTAACTATCCCTAACCCAAGGTGTGGAAAAGAGACTCCCCTTACCTGGAAATCCTAACAATAACGACAGAGCCACGTTTACGTCCGCGACTTGCTCCAGGGTCGAGGTCAATAGCGTGTTGGATCTAAATAGGGATATATGATAAAACTAAATATAACATTAAAATATATATATCAAATAAATTCATTTTTATCAAAATAATAAATATATATCGTTATACAATGAAAATATATCACTTTTCCCTGAAATATATCTTTATTTGAAAATATAGGGATAATAAAAACATTAACGGATCGTAAAATAAATTAGGTAGATGGATAGAGGGAGTTGAGGAGGTTATATACCTAAGAAGGATTTGAGATTGGACGGCTGGATCTTGAGTTATTGAACCGGGAAAATTAAAAAAAACAAAAATGAGATTTTGCACCGTCGCCCCATTCTTTCTATGCTTCGACTCTTCTTTCATTTCTATGTTTGTGTGGTGGTGCTCCTTTTCTTTAGTTTTTCTTTTGTTGATACGTGGTGGCCTTGGGCCACACGTTTTACCTTTTTTTTTTCTTTTGTTTGGGTTGGGACGGGTTCCAAGGGTAGATTTAGGAATATATATATATATATATATATATATATATATATATATATATATTGTGTTTTGTATTCATTTGTGGGTCAATGCATGTAGGAATATTGGATTATAACTAAAAGTTTGACGATCCAAATCATAAAATACATTTAAGTAAAACAATATTATATTTTTAACTACTCAAAACTAATTAGAAAATAATAAAGTTACCGGTCCCTCCGGATAGCTATTGCGTAAGAATAATTATCGAAATTCAAAAGTAAATATATTTTCTCAATCTTGATATTAAACTCGATAATATATAATATTTGAAATTCTAAGTAGAAGATTATTATATACAACTTAAACCGGTAATATATTGAATCAGTCCAGAAGCTAAAAATAAAACAGCTTCCGAACACTATGAAAATTTACAGGAAAGCTCAAAATATTAAGTTAAACATATTTTTCTGAAGAAACTATTTATAAAAATGCCTCTAAGACTTGCCACTTGAGCTCCCTGTCAAAATGTTAATTAAACTAAATGAAAGTACTACTTTATTTTTGGAATACGTATGATAACAAATTTATACTTATTTTGATTAGAAAACATATTTCAAATATAATGATTAAATCAGAATTTTATTCCGAGACTCAAATATTGAAAATATCATATTAAATCATTTAATTATTTTGCTAGAGGTATTAGAAATAATGGGATGTTACAATTCTCCCCCAGTTATTGGAATTTCGTCCCCGAAATTCCGTTCAAAATCCTTAAATGGAGAACCATCCCGGACAAGGGTTTCTTAACTACAATACTCACTTCCTTTGGTTTTACTCCCCCACTTGGAAATCGGCATACCGTTCTGCATTAGTACGCCACTAAGCTCTTGTACTCATTGAGGGGTACCGACTATGGTTTAATTTAGTCCGCCTCAAAGCGAAGATCCTATCGAGTTTTCTAAGATCAGCTGAGTTTCCCTTCGAAATTCTACATCGAAGGTTGGAAAGGGTACTAATATGCTCTAAACACTATTACCGTTAAGGGTTGATTATAATCTAGCTCCAAAATCTAACACTTATCCTATTCCTACGCCCTTAACAACCACATTCATCATTCAAATAAACGTAGATCATGTAAAAGTCACTCAAAGTTAAAGCATACACAACAACAACTCCCAATAACAAATAGTTCAAGTACAAACGTCATACCAAGCACTAGACATGGAGATTTAGAATTTAATAAAAAGATTCCATACTAGTGATGCTTTTAGAAAAACAGTTTTGCATTTAAAAAGCAAAAATCCCTTGGAAACAGGTTCCTTCCAAGATGAAGGAACAAGGAATTTACTTGGAAATTCACTGAACCATTGAATTTGTGCACGTCACCATAAAGAGCTACCTCCATCTAGTTTCACAAGACTCTAGATGAGGAAGTATAATCTTGTTTCAATCGTCAAACTCAAAGAAAAGGGATATGCAGTTACTTTAAACAAAATTTTGTTTGGTAAGTTTTCAAAATTTAGAACAATTACATTCCCCTTTTTCTCCAGGTTTGAAAATTGAGTTTCATTCCAAATTGACTTGGGTTTGTATGTGGAGAACTCCTATTTAATCATCGAGTGACTCAGTTAAAACAATCGAGTTAATTCACCGATCGATTATCTAGAAATCCTCCCATCCTTTATTATTTTCTTAAAAATTTGTCGTGTAACCTCACAATCCATTTGGAATGATTGTGGTTCGGTGCACCCTTTTGAAATTCATTTTGAACACTCACATTATCAAACAAACAATCATAATACTTTTCACTCCAAAACATCAAGCACATGGATCATTCAGACAAACACGGCTATGCACAAATCATAATCCTATCTATCCTAGGATTCACAACCACTAACTAGACTTGTAATCCTAGTGATTCGCTAAGGACTAACTAGAGTCCCTAATCCTAGGACAAAACACAAAAGCTCATAATTTGAAAGTCATTTGAAAACGCTTACAAAATTTGAAACCATCCAAGTTAGACATGAAATATATACATGTACATATATTGATATACCCATACACCAATATGGTCAAGTTTTTATTTCAAAAACAAACCCCGAAAACAATACTTTTAGTCGCTGTTGTGATTGAAATGGATTTGAGACTTTTAAATATGGGGATGGAAATTTTGAAAAGCTCTTAGTCCCAAATTATCGTTTGATAGCATTTTCGAAAGTTTTGGATCCATCTCAATCATAACATAAACTTTTTGGTATTTGCAAATATGTAGATATATTCATTCAAATATACAGAAATAAGCTTGGGTCTGAAAATAGGAGTTCCCCTTATATCGGGAAGCCTTTTGAAATTGAATGGAAATTGTAACAAAAGTAGTTTTAGAAATGGTTTGGAATCATGTTGCAAAAACATTTAATAACTTGCGTGGTAAAAATATCCGCCACAAAATACAACAGCCTAATATAATAACAACCAAGAAATATTGATACTATAGTGTGGCAATCTGCATATACAAATAAGCAAATAACTTAGTAGCATTAAGCAAAAGCATGCATGAACGCAACATACGAATAAACAAACATATGCAATGCACCACGATCATTTAGCACAACACCTAGTATTTATAATAGTACCATCAAGTGTATTATGTATACACATATACATGTAGAGCAACGCATACATATGTATATAGATACACACATATACTATTATGGACCTAATCCAAAACATTGAGCAAAGACCTCCCGATTAAATTTAAACCCTTAGTTCCGCTTGAGTAAAAAAAAAGAATATCTTGTCATGTATGAATCCAAGTGTTGTCACTTAGGGGTTTAAGTTCAATCGATAGGAATTGCTAGGACTCCCTACTTATCTTTTGTTTAGTATTAAAGTTATCAAAACTAAACCAGTGGTGGAGTCAACTACTAATCTGATATAAAAGTTGTTATTGTTCTTCGTGGATTCTAATTTAAGCGATGTGAAATAAATCACTCGTTTAGATTAGAATCGGGCAAGAAGTTATTTCAATTCTCCTGATTCCACCTCTAATTTCCGTCCCCTTGCTTTAATGCTAAACTATTCCGCATATAATCATATTGTGAGCACCTTTCGATTGAATCCGAACCGCTTCCCCAAGTTAGGCAAAAGTCCTTTTATATTCGCAAATCAAATTGGTGCGGTTCAAATTCAATTGGTCAGTACTCAATGCTTGTTTCACATTTGGGGTCACAGTTAATTGGATCGAGATTAGCTATGGAACCAACTATTGCTTTACTTTAAACATTATTTTTTCGCTCTCCTAGATACTAGTCTAATCAATGTGAATTTAATCATTTGGTTAGATTAGCATCGAGATCGTAATGTATTTGATTTGTGCGGCTCTATTTCTAACCCATGTCCAATTACTTTGCTTCCAAACTAGTTGTCAAACACATATATTCAAAACATAAACAATTAAACATAGCAAAGCAAAGAGAAGCATATCATTGGCATTAAGGTTTCATACATAGGAAATCGTTTGCAAATTCACGATAGTACACAAACTCTTGAATTTCGGTGACTTCACCTCCCAATAGATATAATGTCGGATTGGCCATTTCCAACACTACATTTAATCGGTGGTAGTAGTCCTCACAATTCGGTTGAATTCCTGTACTACATGCTCGAATCCATTGACATTAATTAGATTTCCTTTGTATAAAACTTTAACTTTCGATTAGTCCAAAAACTCAACATTTACACTCTCGACTAATCGTGTTCATACCAATTAGGTTTCCTGTTTTCAATTGGGTGCATACTCAGAATATCCAATTCTTTGAATCACTAAGGGATCCTGCTTAGTTTCCAAAGAATTCTATTCTCTTCCGTTTCCATAATTAATTTCTTTTACATTGTCAATTGTCGATGTTCCCAATGCAAACATAAACCCATTCAGTTTCTAGCAAATATGCACAACCATAGTATCCAACATATACAAATCCACTTGCTATTCAAAAGTGTTCACTTGTATGGGTCTCACCTCTGGTCAAGAAGCTTGAGATGAGAGTGTCGCAGCGAGATCGAGATTACTTTCCCTCAGGTCGAAAGGAAAGAACTGCTCTGATACGATAAATGTAACACCCCATAATATAATGAATAATAAACAATAAACGTTTGAAAATGAAACATAGGATTTTAAATTTTCTTTTATAAATCAGAGTTCACAAATAGCGTTGGGGGCTTTCAATTACAATATAATAAAATACACTTGAGTTCCTTTCTTTCGACTGATCCGCTGAGCACTCTGATCTCCAAGCTCCTAAGCTCCTTGCTCAAGTACCTAAAATGTTAACCACATAAGGGTGAGACCTTTTCACAAAACAGTGGATTATAAGATAGTAATAGTCATAATAGAAATTCGAGAATAATAACTAAATCAGGCAATGGAGTAACCAAAATGCAACACATTCAATTCATCATTCAACACACATAAAATTCCAAATTGATTAAGTCCATTGCTCATTTCCATTATCCATTAGATATACCATCTCCCTTTCCTTAATTTCCATTTACCTTTGCACCACCAGGAATTGACGCACCTGCTAGGCAATTCGGCACCTACTAGGGACTTTAAACCTGTCAGGACCGAGACACCCATTAGGCATCACCCGTTAGGACAATGCTGGTTAATTTAGTTAATATTCATTTCCCATAAATTTTCAATTCACATATTATTATTATTTAGGTGGTTATGCAGTGGGATTGATCCTTTGGCGCACCGACGCCTAACGGGAATTTAGGACCTAATGGGCAATTAGCCTAACAGGAATTTGGCCCTAGCAGGCAATTCACCACCTAGCAGGGCACCTAGTGTGCCGGCTTGCCCAAGGATCAAATCACACTGCATTCCCTTTTATTTCATATCAAAACTCATTCACAAAAAGTCAAGTACACAAACCCACCATTCATCAAGTATCCAGATAGTTGCAAGTAATATCAAATATTCATTTTCATCACTTTTAGCAGACATAATCATTCCTTTTTATTTAGCTGGTCACAAGGTCTAACGACCAGGCCTAATGACCTAACCTGCACCAGAAAATCTTTATTATCCATCCACAGCGTCTAACGACCAGATTCATATGACCTAACCTATGTCACAGGATCTCACGACCAGATCTTTCGACCTAACCTGCGCCATAGGGTCTCACGACCAGATCATACTATCCAACCTGCGTTGGCCACAGGGTCTTACGACCAGATCCCATGATCTAACCTGCGCCGGCCCATACAACAACATAAACGTTCATAAATTAATTCCCGTTCAATTAACATACGACATCGTAAACATTATTGTATTCATATAAGCATTATCACAACACTAATCTCATAGTCACAATAAAATAAGATTAGCACATAATTAACATAATATCCCATGATCAACAATTACAATAAATCAGTCGACATACTCAGGTATGTCTCAGAATACTCAAATATAAGTCAACTCCCTCGGGTTCTTCACTTCCTACTTTAATATTATACAAAAGGGAATTTATCATAAACAGTTTAATGAATATAAAAAATCAACCATAAATATGCTAATCACCCCTAAACCAACTTTAAATCAAAAACCATTTTTGCTACGCACAACCCGGTCTAATTATTATACCCAAATACTATTATAAACCCTAACTATCCCTAACCCAAGGTGTGGAAAAGAGACTCCCCTTACCTGGAAATCCTAACAATAACGACAGAGCCACGTTTACGTCCGCGACTTGCTCCAGGGTCGAGGTCAATAGCGTGTTGGATCTAAATAGGGACATATGATAAAACTAATTATAACATTAAAATATATATATCAAATAAATTCATTTTTGTCAAAATAATAAATATATATCGTTATACAATGAAAATATATCACTTTTCCCTGAAACATATTTTTATTTGAAAATATAGGGATAATAAAAATATTAACGGATCGTAAAATAAATTAAGTAGATGGATAGAGGGAGTTGAGGAGGTTATATACCTAAGAAAGATTTGAAATTGGACGGTTGGATCTTGAGTTATTGAATCGGGAAAATTAAAAAAAACAAAAATGAGATTTTGCACCGTCGCCCCATTCTTTCTCTGCTTCGACTCTTCTTTCATTTCTATGTTTGTGTGGTGGTGCTCCTTTTCTTTAGTTTTTCTTTTGTTGATACGTGGTGGCCTTGGGCCACACGTTTTACTTTTTTTTTTTCCTTTTGTTTGGGTTGGGACGGGTTCCAAGGGTAGATTTAGGAATATATATATATATATATATATATATAGTGTTTTGTACTCATTTGTAGGTCAATGCATGTAGGTATATTGGATTATAATTAAAAGTTTAACGATCCAAACCATAAAATACATTTAAGTAAAACAATATTATATTTTTAACTACTCAAAACTAATTAGAAAATAATAAAGTTATCGGTCCCTCCGGATAGCTATTGCGTAAGAAAAATTATCGAAATTCAAAAGTAAATATATTTTCTCAATCTTGATATTAAACTCGATAATATATAATATTTGAAATTCTAAGTAGAAGATTATTATATACAACTTAAACCGGTAATATATTGAATCTGTCCAGAAGCTAAAAATAAAACAGCCTCCGAACACTATGAAAATTTACAGGGAAGCTCAAAATATTAAGTTAAACATATTTTTCTGAAGAAACTATTTATAAAAATGCCTCTAAGGCTTGCCACTTGAGCTCCCTGTCAAAATGTTAATTAAACTAAATGAAAGTACTACTTTATTTTTGGAATACGTATGATAACATATTTATACTTATTTTGATTAGAAAACATATTTCAAATATAATGATTAAATCAGAATTTTATTCCGAAACTCAAATATTGAAAATATCATATTAAATCATTTAATTATTTTGCTAGAGGTATTAGAAATAACAGGATGTTACAGGCAACATGCTTTTTAATACTTTATTCAACATCTTATGCAGGTACCACATTCTAATGATTGTTTTTTAATAATTTTTCTTATTCTTATTATTTTGGTGGTAACCAATTGAAGCATATTTATGATCCATTATTGGTATGATATTACATTTTTTAACATTAATTTCTTTAATTATATTACATAATAACATGGATTTATATAATTACGTTGTTATCATCATAATGAAATTTATAATTATCAAGTATGATTAACAGTTTTAATAAATATGAACTATATTTTACTTTCCATTTGTTTTAAGTTTGGTTGCTTCACTCCATTTTTCTTCTTCCATTATTCATTGCTTTTTATTTTTATTTTACTTTCCATTTGTTTATATTGCTGATGATTATGACTAGGCTATTGAAAAGAGGATAGAAAGGATGCATTACACATGGATTGATGGGACTCTAAACGTATAAATTCCTAATTTCTTTTTTCTGCTTTTGACTTGGAAGAAGCTACCTTAATTTCCTAATTTTTGTTTCATATTTCATATTTCTTTCTGAATGTTATGGTTTGAAAATTGTTACAGTGATAAGAATGCAGTTTATTTGAGAAAAACTTTTTAAAAAGAAAAATGTTCACACACTTATCTTGTTTTAAAATGCTCATATCCATATTTTTTTGTTATTCCTTAATAAGATAATAAATAATCCTTATTATCTTACTCGTGTAAAAAAAATAAAATTTGAAAACTCATACTTTGAGTTATTATTCAATTCCTTTCAACTTGTGTTATCACACATTTGTTATACAAGATAAAATCAATTCAAAAGTATACGCTTTGTTTAAAAATTTGTGATCAACAAGAATTACTGTACCTATGAATAAAGCAAAAGTCTTTTTGATATCCATGTATAGCGCTTTCTAGAAGATCTTTTTTAATTGTATAGTAGTTTCTAGAAATTAGAGGCAAAAGTGCTAGAGTAAAAAAAAAAATGAAAGTGCGGAACATGGGTAAATTGCAAAATAGGGATGGTCAACCTGTAGAAAATTTTCTCATATATAGCAGTTTCTCAAAATTTTCATTTTCATATCTAGCTTTTGAAATTTAAACATTTTCTCTTTCATTTTTTTGAATTTTGAATATTTGTTCTTCAATTAGATGAAAATTATAAGTATATCTTATTTGCACAAATTTTAATGAATAAAATCATCTAAATATCATCAATAAATTAATATTATTTCACAAATAGAATGTAACTTATGTAATACAACAAATTTAATACTATATCATTAATACTTAACTATTAACTAAGTTCCACTATATAAAAAAAACAAAAGCAAGACGCATACAGACCTGTGCAATGCACGGGCTAAAAACTTGTACAAGATAACTGAGTAAAGGCTTTTTTATGGTTTTAGTTCATAAAAGTTCAGCGTCTTTTAGTTTTAGTCCCTAGAATTTATTTTGACCGGTGTAACATCCTGAATTTTATTTTAGTGTGAAAATGTTAGAAATTCATAAGTTGATATTAGGGCAAAGTAGAATTGTATAGGAATAACTTAGAATTAGTTAGAAAGCCTTAGAAATTGATTCTGTCAGGCAAGACTCGAGTCTTTTGTAACACCCCGATTCGGCAACTTGAAAACTTAAACTCAAAGTAATGAAAATTAGGGTCATTTTTTAAAAAAAAAAAAAATGCTACGCAAGATGAGAATGCTTGGGTTTTCAAAACATAGTTACCTTTAAAACTCATGTTCTCATTTTACACAACCCTTTCAAGTTCCAAACCGAGATGTCACAAGACATCGCACTTTGAAACCCGTTTTCGAAACATCATTTAAAACGTAGCCCATTTACTTATTTCAGAACACCAGTGTTAAATAAAAACTTTTGCCGGGGTACAATATGATAGAGCTAGGTAACTAAGAACTTACAATGGAGTACATTCCGCCAAGGGAATTCCTAGCTTCTAGTCATGCTTCCTATTACTTGTCGTCTAACTCCGGACTTTGATTGATGAAGCCCACCACGCTTCCGCTGCGCCATCTACCAGTTGCAATATCAGCAATTGCCGATACGACAACATGGTAGGAGAGAGTCAGTGTTCCGAACACTAACGGGTTGACCATGCGGTCTCGGGTAGATTGAATATAACGATGGACAGATAATACTATAGAACAATATAAATAAAACAACATGACATGCAATCACATCATACATATAACATGTTATGCATCTAGCATATATGAATCACATAAAGCATATCATCATGAACACAAATACTTTACTCAGGTTCTTATCATCACAGTCCCAAAATCTTTCTCATGAACTTTCACAACTGTTCTCATTCCTTCTTTCCTCATAATATCCACACTTATTACTTATTCCAAGAATTCTCTCATCTTATAAATCTTATTCGATGCTTGATGCTTTGATATACTTTTCTTTGAACCTCTTTGTCTTTTAAGTTTTATTGTTTCGATTTCAATGATGAGGGGGAAACATCATTAAGCTCACACACGTCTACATCTCCTCGGTCAACCACCCAACCTAGTCGGAAGCAAACAGGAGTACAGGACCTTTACCACGCGGGCACGACAGCTGTCACACAAACAAATGGTCGCAGACCAGGAGGACTCAGCCTCAAATCAATCAATTCATATCATATAATCAAGGCACGCTCTCAGCGGCAATCACAAATGCCCCGTTCCAGTCCCTCTCACTGTTCTCGATTTGCAATCAAGGGGGCGACAGTACAATTCTAGTTCCGGTGCAGAACGTGCCACGACATTAGACCCAGTCCCTACCACGTTAGTACGCCACATGTGGAATTGTTCTGCCTAGAAAGTACTCTAGACTTCTTGATGTTTCACCATCATCGTCCTCCCCTCATGCAATCTCCTCCTAAGTATCCCCAGATACCTATGGTTCCTTCCTCTCCACTACTTTGATATGATACTCATGCCTCACAGTGTTTATAAATATCTTTTTAAAGTCTTTTAAAGTTTCAGCGTTTTATTTAGCGGCTTAATCCTAACAGTTTGCTCGTCCTTGGTGCATCCCTTCAACGAAGCCCGACCATTAATCGCAATCCTTTCCCCCTAAATCTCAATGGCAATCTTGCCTCAAATCACTTTCATCTCGCTATCATGATTCTCATAAACTCATTCTCCACATATTTCTCATCAACATCCTCAGCATCTCTTCTTCGTCTTTCTCAAAATATCCTTTCGCAAAACTTTTTCGAAAACATGTTTTCACAAAACTTTTGCTTCACAAAACATTTTCAGAAACCTCATTTCATAAATCCTTTCGCAAAACTTTTTCAAAAATAATGTTTCCAAAAACTTTCACAAAATACCATTTTCACAAAAGCTTTTCAAAAATCTCTTTTCAAAACCTTTTTCAAAAACAATCATATTTTTGGATGAGTGCTAATGGAGGAGCAAGCTCAACTCAACACTAGGCTTCTTTCCAAAAACATGAACGAGGAATCACATCTCCATTCAAACCACATCTCACTTTCACAACCATGTTCTCTTTCAAATCTCAACTCTTTATATCTTTTACAATTTCATTCGCATCACGTTTCATCTCTTTCTCAATCATTCTCATACTTTCTCTTCATTCTCAACTCATCACTTATTTCTTTCTCAATTATTTCTCATGTTCTTGCTCATTTCTCTTTTCTCTTTTCCATTTATCTTATTACTTCCACGGTTCCATCATCATCATTTCGCTATCCAGACAAAATTAAACAATATCTAAACAAAATAAAGTATGCACAGCAGTAAACATCTAGTGATGCATAGCAAATTAACATTCAGAATGCAAACAGAACATCTAACACACATATTTGTATCACCTAATTCGCAGTACTCTCACAATCCTTCTATTCGGATTGTGAGCAACCACATTACGGGACCACAGCACTCTCACTCACCTGGATGACGACACATCCAAAGACTTCCCAAGATTTCCAGTCGCTAACCTTGCCACGTTTCCTTCGCGTCCGACACCCGAACTAGACATTTTTTCCCGTGCGTTAGAAACGATTTACGTGAAGTCTTAATTTTGTTTTAAAAGTACTTCGAAACAATTCCCTTTTTAAAAGCACATTACCAATATCAAAAAGGGTTTCAATTCCAAATCAGTTTTTAAAAAGAGTTCTCAAGAAAACTTTGAAAACAGTCTCTTTATCAAATAAAATCCATCTATCTTAATTTAAAACACTTTGGTTGAAAAGATTATTTTCTTTAAACATTGAATGAAAAACAACTCTTTGACAATCTTTCTTAAATCAAATACAAAAAAAAACAATCAAATTAATTTATTTAATTTCTAAACTTCACACATCAACAAACACTGATCAAAGAAGGTTCTTTAAGATTTTCAAATCAATTTAAGTTATTCAATTTACACTTTTTAAATAAAACATTTTTCACAAACAATACTCACAAACAGTATTCAATACAAACACATTTAATTAACACAAAGAACAATCACACACACATTTCAAAGCATCCACAATACGAATCATATTTCACATCATACAAGCCACACTTTTAATCATTTAGAATCATTAATTAAATTATAATTTTAATTAAATTAATTAAATTATTATTTAGAAAACAATTTAGACTTAATCATTTAATTAACTCACAAAACCGAATCACACATGGTCATTATTTACAAATTAATTTTAAAACTAAAAATCTTTTCACATAATCAAATCAATTTATTTATTTTTATTAAAAGTAAACACACATCATCCTCATTCAAACATATAGCACCTAGAACATAGTCATAATCCTAAGTCATTTCATGAAGACAATTATCCAACCAATTTAAACATGTATGGACCGAATTATACACATAAAATTTGCAAGGATTTAATGCACAATTAAAATCAGGAAATTATTTTCTTTATTTTATAATGAAAACCGTGAGCATGCCATGGAAAATTAGCAAATTTTACAACAATTTACACACATTTTCTTTTAAAATTAATTAATTCATGCATGCACTTTTCAAACCTTAAAGTCAATTATCCTTATCATGCATGCAACCTATATGAGGAACAAGCCTAAATCTCTACCTAATCCTAGGATGGCTTAAAGTCAACATGCAAAAGAAAATGTTTTCATTTTTCAACACACATAAAAATCAAATCAAATCATGTAGATTTTTAAGACTCATTTTTAAAGCATCAAACTACACCAATTCTTTACATAACATATATTGATATTATCAAAACAAGATTTTCCTTATATGTATTTCCAACATGCATAAAACAAATTTAAGTTCATTACTTTTTCAAAAATAAAGGTCTTACTTTAATTTCATGAAAATAACATGCATGCTTTAGGAATCATTAGATCTATTCTTAAAACCAACATGCATCAATTTTTATAAAACAAGAAGCATAACTTCCAATTTTAAACCAAGCATGGCCGAATGGCCACACAAAACATAACACACACAAAATCAAACACTAAATCAAATTATGCACATGACTAACACTAGATCTAAACATATTCATGCTTGAAAATCATTTTTAAAACTCACTTCTTTACTTTTCCTTTTGAAACCGTGGCACACCTCAAAGAAAACATGATCTTCCATTTAAAATTTACATGCAAATCAAAGATCTAAATATTTTTCATTTATCAAGTGAAGATGTAACACCCCGTCTGAATACCTCACATTTGTTTTAATTGGTAAAGTAATCAATTTGAGAAAATGTTTTCAAAGGGTATTTTGAAAAAGTATTTCTTGAATTAAATTTATTTTGTGATTTCAAATGATAAAGGGTTTTAAGGAAAATGATTTTTGTGAGAAAACCTTATGAATTTGGATTGAGTTTTGGATTTAAATTGTTTAAAGTATTTAAGTATTTAATATTTGATATTTTGTATTTTGTGGAAAATGTAGTTTTACAAAAAAGAAAATAAAAATGATTTTGAGGTGCATGTATGTGCATATGTGTCGCCGTGTGGTGTGTGTGTGTGGCATGCATCATGCAAAATTTTTGACTTCTTTGCACCCTAGGCTAGTTGACTAATGCTCCTAGGTTTAGTTTAATGATAAGCTTGATTAGGAGTTTGACCAACCAATAGGAAGTGAAATTAAGCCTAATCCAACTTCATTTGTCCAATGGCTTGGCTTGAGCCATGCAAGCCTTGATGATGCCAAAATTACCCTTCATTCAACACTCTTGGCCGAACTTTCTTAAGGGCAAGAAGGGAAATGCTTGGTTGATTCCTTATAACCCCAAACTGTAGCACTCCCATTCATTTGCTTCTCATTTCTTTTCCAAACCAACACATAATTCCTAAGAGTTCTCTTCAAACTCTTAGAGAGACTTAGAGAGAGAGAGAGAGAGAGAGAAACCGTGAGCTCAAGAGGAGAGGAAGAAGAAGATCAAACCCAAAGCCTTAGGATCCTTGAAGACTAAGTGAAGAAGGTTGAAGATCCTCTCTTTTTCTTTAGCTTATTCGAAGATCATAGGGTATTAGTAGTAGTTTTCAATTTTCTAAGACTTGTAAAGTTCTTTGTTGTTGCATGTCCAATTTCTTTGAAGATCTATGTTTGTAAGCACTTGTAAAGCCTTGATCTTAAGTTCCAAGAACATCATAATCTTGTAGAACCCTAACCCATGGACATCATCATTCGGTCATGCTTAGAAAGTTAGGTTGTGATGATTTTTATTTCATTTTGAGTCCATGCATGTTAATTTGATGCTTGATAAAGTTGATCTAAATGATTTTCATGCTTTGATTTCAACTTTGATTCTTCTAAAGCTTTGATCTTTGATTTTAATTCAAAAGTCTTTGATCTATCGCTTTGATCTTGAAAAAGACTTGTTTTCTTGCTTTGATTTTCAAAGCTTTTGATCTTGAAGTTTGATTTGTGATTTTGAACTCAAAAGTTTTGTTTCCTTTAGATGCATGTCACGGTTTTGAGGGGAATCAAAGGAAAACAATTTTCTTTTCAAATGATTTTTGTTTTGATCTAAATTTATGTATTTCCAAGCTAAGGAATTTATGTTTTTCACTTGGCCTTGTTGATGTATTTTTCGGCCAAGCTTTGAAAAAAAAGGATCATAAATATTTTTCATGAAAAGCTTCTTGCATGAGTTTTCTCTTTTTGATTTCCATGATTTTTAAGTCACATGCAAGGAAAAATAAAAATGAAATATTGTGTAAAGTGACACAAGCAGGTCACGGTTTTGAGAAAGAAAAAGGAGTAGTATTTTCTAAAACCATGGACTTCTATGTGCATGTTTTGACTTAATGTTTAAAGGGCTTTTGCATGAAAAAGGAATGCATCAAAGACTTTGTTTTTCCTCTAGTGATGATTCGGCCTCTGTTGGATTGTATAGGCTAGATTCTTTTTGCATGAAATTGTTTTCTTGAAATGATTATGTTATATAACTTTGTCTTAAAAAAAAATTGTTTGAATTGTATTGTTTTACTTTTGGGTCAATTCGGTTTTCATGAAAGAAAGGGATAAATGTATTTGATTATTTCTAAAAGTATTTTTATAGTTTGATTTCTTTATCCTTTGTTGTCCAAGAATTTATTTCAAAGTATTTCACTTTTAAAAATGATTTTGAGTTGTGAAAAATGTGGATTTCAAGTGTTATGTGATTTATAAAAAGTTAGAATGAAAATTGTGGATTTTTCAATATTTTCCAATTTAAAATGGTGGCTGGACTTTTCCATACAACCACATAAACCATTTGTTTTATTTATTTTAATGTGAAGTTTTCCAATGATTTTCCAAGGATTTCAATTATGAGAAAAGATTGAAAATTGTTTTGATAAACACTTGTATTTTAAGAAAAGAATAAAGAAAGTAAAGAATTTCCTATTTAAGGAATCAAGTTGTAATTTTTAATTGAAATGATTTTTGATAAAAGTGTATTTATTTACCTCGAGGTTATTCAGTGGACGGTGGGAACTATTCTCAAGGAGAAGTTAGAGATCTCCAAAGTCAAAGTATTTCTCTTGCTGGATTAAGAGGTGAGTGAGATTGTGGTGAGCCCGTAACATGGTTGCTCGTATGGTGGTAACATGAGTTTACGTGATATTCTGTTATATGTTTCTTGAATTAGTGCATGTTTATTCCTATCCTTTGTTAGTTCCTTTCTCATTCTTTGTAAAAGTTAATCTTCGCGAAATGAGTCTGAATGTCGTTATGAATGCGTATGAGAAAGCGAAAATAAAGTATGAGGATATGTGTTGAGATTCAAGATAGTGTGGTGGAGTAATAAAGTATCAGATGAGAACATTGCGCTCGTAGAGCCGAGCTTTGTGCTAAGAGAATGCGTGATGAAAATGATTGTGCAAAAGAGATATGTGATTGTATGTGAGAATGATGTGATGGCACTGTGGCCGTGTGGTTTGAGAACGTGATGGTTTTTCTTTGTGAAAGTGGGGAAAGATGTAACCCTTAGTGATCGGGTCTTGTCGAAGGGATGGACTAAGGGCAAGCCGATCTTAGGTTAACTAAAGATGATAAAAGACTTTAAAAGATTTTAAAAGACACTAAAAGACATTAATATATGCGGTGAGGTATACGAGTGTGAAGTAGTGGAGAGGAAGATACTATGGGTATCTGCGGATACTCAGGTGGAGATTGCATGAGGGGAGGGCAAGGACGGTGAAACGTCAAGAAGCCTCGAGTACATTTCTAGGCGGGACGAATCCCACAAGTGGCGCACTAACGTGGTGGGGACTGGGTCTAATGCCGTGGAAAGTACCGCATAGCTAACTAGAAATGATACTGTCACCCCCTTGAATGCAAGTCTACAATAGTGAGAGGGACTGGAACGGGGTATTGTGTTTGCCACTGCGTGGACAGTGAGCCTTAATGTTATTGATATGATTTGAGGACGAGATCCTCCTAGTCTGGGACCATTGTGTTGAGACAGCTGTCGGGCCCGCGTGGTAAAGGTCCTGTACTCCTGTTGGCTTCCGACTAGGTTTGGATGGAGACTGAGGAGATGTAGAGAGTGTGTTTATCCTCAGTGATGGTGATTCCCCTACCTCATTGAGTGAGCTGAGATATGATAAAACTTAATAACCAAAGAGTAAAGATATAATTGATGATGAAAATATCGATGAGTCGAGATTGTTCTGAGAATCATGTTTTTGGATTGTTGGTTTATGCTTACTCATGTTATGTGCTTATTTATTTACGCATTTCTTGTTCATTTCGATTATCATGTTACTCGCTTTGTTATCCTATGCTGTCAACCTGGCATATCCGTATGTTCTCTACGCTCTTGGTATCTTGTCTCATTTTGTGTACTAGTCAAGTGTCGTGTTTGTCTATTCTTCTTTTGTCGAATCTACCCTGAGACCTTGCGGTCAACTTGTTAGTGTATGGCACACTAACTCTCTCCTACCTGGTTGTCGTATTGGCGTCCGCCGGTATTGCAACGGGTAGATGGCATATCATGTAGCAATCCACATGTGGCCTCTTCAGGGAGAAGCATGGGAAATGGTTCCTGATGATTGAATCTGGCGTGGCGAATCTCGATTGGAGATCGATTATCCGAGACATATTCTACGAGGAGCGAGCATGGACGTGCACGTGGGTCAAGTCACTCTCCGTGATTATCAAAATGGTGGACCGAGGGAGTATCACGAGTTTGGTGGTGATCCTGCACCCTTGGAGGCTGCAATTCCTCAACCAATGGAGGAAGAGGATGCTAGTGATTCCGATCACGAAGCGGAGGCGGATTCGAGTAAAGATATAGAGACGGATGCTAGTTCCGTCGAAGAGTGATTCCCTGTTGTTTGTGTCTAGAGGATGTTGTATGTCTAGGATCTGAATTCCAGTCGAGGATTATCTTGTTATGTACTACTGATGTAATCAACTAATTTTATTTTGGTCCGTAATCTCTTTTGTAATGATGGCCTACTTTTGGAAAACATTTGGAGTGTGACTCCAGTACTGGTGGATCATGTTTTTGTTTTAAATGAAAACAGTTTTATTTTTCAATGATGATGTTGAGTGGGGAGTTTCGAAAGTGACAACTCGATTTTCGAAAGGGTGGTGTTAGACGTTAATGAACTTATGTTTTAAAAAAAATGGCCTCATTTTTGCAACAAAATAATAATAATTCAGTTAAGTTTTCAGAAGCGAAAATTGGGCTGTAACAGAGGTGGTATCAGAGCAATGGTAATCCTCAGTGGCCTTAAGCCAAGTCTTGTGTGCTTACTCTGTGTACTCTGTGTGTCTAGAGTCTAGGTTTCTGTGTTATCGTGCGTTGAATCTCTTTCTACTTTATTTTAAGATGAGTCGTACGCGTGGAAGACCTTCCGGTTCAAGTTCGCGAAACCCTGGTGAGGATGTTGATCACCCGGATGCGGCAGATTTCATGACTCGGATGGCAGCAGTGATGACGGGAGTCAACGATAATCTTCAAGCGTTGCATCGTCAGGCGCAGCAGAATTTCAATGTTCAGCAGCAAGCTCAAAATCTGGAAGCCCAAGGCTACAAGGGATTAGATGAGTTCTATCGTCGTAACCCGAAGGAATTTGCGGGGGGATTTGCTCCGGATGCAGCTGTGGAATGGATTGAGGATTTAGAGCGTATATTTGGGGGTATGGTGCAGTGCAACGATGAGCAGAAGTTGGCTTATGCTGGGTATATGCTGACAAGGGAGGCTGCAGCTTGGTGGCGTGTGACTAAGCAAGTGATGGTGAATCAGGGAGAAGCGCTGACATGGGAGGCTTTTAAGCAAAGGTTTCTTGAGAAGTATTTTCCGTTGTATCTGAGGACTGAGAAGGAAATGGAATTTCTGAGGTTGAGTCAAGGGAATTTTTCGATTGATGAGCATGCTTCGAAATTCGAAGAGTTAGTTAAGTATGTACCCCAATATGCTGGAGGGGAGAATGAGCGATCGAAGTGTGCTAAGTTTAGGGATGGTCTTAAGCCTGAGATTAAGTTAGCTTTTTCTCATTTAGAAATAGATAATTTTGCTAGTTTGGTGAATCGCTGTCGTATGTACGAAGGAGGTCTGAATGTAAGAGGAGCGGCTGAGAGGGTAGTGAACCCTTCTTCATATCATGGACCGGTTCACAATTTTCCTTTTCGTCGAGACTCTGGTGGGAGGTATAGGGCTCCGCACCCGTATTCTGGTTCGAGTGGAAGAAGAGATCTACGTTTTGGAGGCAACGGTAATCGCGGTGGAAACCGTGGGGGCAGCAGCTATGGAGGGAATCGTATGGAGCATAACGGTGGTAATCGCAACAATTTCGGTGGAGTGAGATCAGGGAGCGTACCTCCTCATTGCAACAAGTGTGGTTGTAGTCACTTTGGCCCGATGTGTCCATCAAGGAATTTGAACTGTTTCAACTGTGATAAGTCTGGTCATATTGCAAGAGACTGCAGGGAGCCTAAGCGAACAGCTAATTCTGGGAATTCTAATCGTCCTTCTATGCCCGGAAGAGTGTTCACGATGAGCGGAATTGAAGCTGTGAATGCTGCTAATCTTATCCAAGGTGAATGTTTCATTTATAAGAATTCCTTGTTAGTATTGTATGATTCGGGTGCTACTCATTCATTTATTTCTCATGATGTGGTGAATAGATTAAATTTGAAAGTAGATGCTTTACCCTATAACTTGATTGTTTCTACCCCTACTGATAAACCTGTGATAGTGTCTACCTATTATCCTAATTGTCCCTTAGAGATAGAAGGAAACACTTATTTTGTTGACTTGATTCAACTACCCCTTTCCCAAATAGACATTATACTAGGAATGGACTGGCTTACTAGGAATCATGTTCTACTGAACTGTTCCGAAAGGTCGTTAGTCTTTAGTGAAACCCAATCTTCTTCACCTAAACCCAATGACCTTGAGCATTTGTCTGCCAAGCAAATTCGAACTTCATTGAAGGAAGGCGCGGTAGCCTACATGTTTCTGGCCTCGTTGGATGTCAAAAAGGACAAGGAGCTGCATGAATTACCCGTAGTTCGGGAATTTCCCGAAGTTTTTCCGGAAGAAATACCTGGTTTACCACCAATTCGAGAAGTGGAATTCTCAATTGACGTGATACCTGGAACTGGACTGATTTCCAAAGCACCGTATAGGATGGCCCCGGCAGAGTTAGCCGAATTGAAGAAGCAATTGGAGGAGATGTTGGAAAAGAAGATGATAAGGCCTAGTGTTTCACCCTGGGGAGCACCGGTTTTGTTCGTCAAGAAGAAGGATGGTAGTATGCGTTTGTGTACAGATTACTGACAATTGAACAAGGTGACGATCAAGAACAAGTACCCTCTGCCCAGAATTGACAACCTGTTGGATCAATTGAAGGGAGCGACTGTATTTTCCAAAATCGACCTTAGATCGGGATATCATCAGATAAGAGTAAAGGAGGAAGATATTCCCAAGACTGCTTTCCGAACTCGTTATGGTCATTACGAGTATCTGGTTATGCCTTTCGGTGTAACAAATGCTCCTGCGATATTCATGGACTACATGAATAGAATTTTTCATCCTTACTTGGATTCATTTGTTGTCGTATTTATCGATGATATTTTGATTTATTCCAAGTCTAAGGAGGAACACGCTGAGCATTTAAGGACAGTCTTGACGATGTTGAAGGACAAACAGCTCTATGCTAAGTTGTCGAAGTGCGATTTCTGGTTGGACTCAGTGCATTTCTTGGGCCACGTGATCTCGAAGGAAGGAATTGCGGTGGATCCTGCAAAAGTGGAGGCTGTATTAGGATGGAAGACACCAACATCTGTGACGGAAATCCGTAGTTTCTTAGGACTAGCGGGGTATTATCGCCGGTTTATCGAAGGATTTTCTCGTTTATCTTTGCCTTTGACGAAGCTGACGAGGAAAGGTCAACAATTCGAAGTGCGAGGAGAATTTCCAAGAATTGAAGAGGAGATTGACAACCGCACCAGTGTTAATTTTACTGGATACGACAAAGTCTTTCTGTGTGTACTGTGACGCTTCAAAGCAAGGATTAGGATGTGTGATGATGCAAGAGCGAAAAGTAGTGGCCTATGCTTCACGGCAACTGAAGATTCATGAGCTCAATTACCCAACCCATGATTTGGAGCTAGCGGCAGTGGTGTTTGCTTTGAAGATTTGGAGGCACTATTTGTACGGTGTAAAGGTTGAAGTCTTCAGCGATCACAAGAGTTTGAAGTACCTGTTCGAGCAAAAAGAGCTGAATATGCGTCAGAGAAGGTGGATGGAATTCCTAAAGGATTATGACATTGAGTTACAGTATCATCCTGGAAAGGCAAATGTAGTTGCTGATGCTCTGAGTAGGAAGTCATTGCATGTCTCTGCGTTGATGATCAAGGAGTTGAAGTTGATTAAGGAATTTCGGGATCTGAATCTAGGAATGGAGTTAGGACCGAAGAGTATGATATTAGGACAGCTGACTGTATCGAGTGGATTCATGAAGCGAATAAAGGAACTTCAGCTGAAAGACGAGGAACTTCAAGCTAAGAAGGAGCTTTCGGAAAAAGGAAAGGAAGTGGAATTCAAGATTGGTGGTGATGGAATTTTGAGATATAAGGATCGTGTCTGTGTACCGAACGATCTGGAGACGAAGGGAATGATATTGGAGGACGCTCACAAGAGTAAATTAAGTCTACACCCTGGTTCCCAGAAGATGTATCAAGATCTCAAGAAGGTATTCTTGTAACAGCCCGATTTTCATAACTCAAAATATCCATTTAATATCCATTAATTTACTAAAAATAAGGCCAATTTTTTTTTAAACACATTACCAAGGGTTCATCCAGCCTATTGCTAAAAATCGAGTTGTTACGGAAACCATTCTAATTAATCACTAATTATGACACAATTCAGAGTTTTACATCACATAGAACTAGAACAAGTTCTCAAAAATCTGCATCACGGTTTTTCCAAAAATGAATATTAACATAATATAATAAAAAGTGACTTAGTTACAGATATGATTCATAGCTCAGGTAATCCTCGACTCACATCTACCTTGGACCCTATATCGCTGACCAAGTGCTACCCATCCATCAGAGGTGACATATCACGCTCCCTCTTGTAGGTCCAAACATGCATCGCTACAAGATACGCAATCTATCCGTTTCAATACTCAAAACACTTCAGAACCTTTTTAAAACAACAGATAAGATTAATTAAAATTATTGGTTTGGTTGCTGGTCCCATCTTGGGCAGCCACAAGTTTCGAATCCAAAACACCGAAAAATCATCATTTTTCAAACCATCTTTCATAATAACAAATGGTATTTAAAGCTTATACTTTTTATCACTTGAAAACACTTTTAAAATTAAAACACTTTGATTAAAAATTCTGGACAGCAAAGAATAAGAATCAAAAATCATCATTTACACTTTAATTTTCAAGGAAACTTATATACTAGCTTTATACTCAAAAACCACCAAGTAAAACACTTTTCTATTATTTTTAAGACCTTAATATGATAATACAAGTAACTTGGACAGCATTATAAACTTATTATAAAATTTCATAATTAATTTGATTAAATCAGAAATCATTCCTTTACAATCAATCACTTATCTCATCATTACATTAATTCAAATACCACTTTAGTTAAGCCAAGGTAGTCTAATCAAATATCTTAGCATACATTATCATCCTCTATTCTTAGTTAATTACCTAAATCTCATTTTTTAATTTCAAGTTAAAAACAAATTATACTAAATCTCATAATTAATCCTACCTTAGCCGAATCAATCAAGATAAACACACACACAAGTCACCAAGTCAAATTATAACAAAACAACACTTTTTCATTAACTGAACTACTTTTCCTATTTTATTAATCATCACCGAATTTTTAACTAAAGAAAATAATGTAACAATCAATTAACAACACAGATTTGGTCACTCCTTTTTAGTCCTAAAACCGTGAATCTCCCAAGTTCAAACAACAATCTTTAATTCATTTTCTTGACCAAAACCAAGGCAAACATTTTATCATTCGAAACCTCTAGGCATAACTCTAAACTTTAGAATTATTTCATGAGCATGACATGCAAGACATTTTTTTTAAGTAGCTAATGCCACACTAAAACTTACATTTTGATCTCTTTACTTCATGCATGTCTCTAAAATTCCTAGATCAAGCTAAGGCCAACATGTATGTATACAAAATGATAAGCAAAACATCAACTTCTAGCTCTCTAGTCATGGCCGAATATTCATCATAGCAAGGCAAGATTTTTATTCAACAATTTCGCATCAAAGGATCAAATCTCACAGACCAAGTCATGTATGAAATCAAAATTATTTTTAAAGCATGACATGCATCAAGGAAAAAGACAATCTTTTTGTTAGAACTCAACATGTAAAGTCCAAGTTTCTCACTTCATTACTAACAAAGCTTAGATCTATTATCAAATCACCATTTAATCACATGCATGTACTAAAATCAACTAATCAAGCCACAAGATCAACATGCATCAAGTCATTTCAAATTAAAAAGCACAAACTCCACATACTCTAGTCTGGCCGAAACTTGCCTCAAATAAAAAGGTCTTCTTTTGTCAAAATTCAACATGCAAGATCAAATTTAAGCAACATCAAAACAGTACCCAAAAATTAATGATAAAACCGAATTGCTAATTCAAATCATGATGCATGCTTATTTCTTGAGTTTAAACTTAGATCTATTTTGGCAAGTCACTACAGATCAATGATCATCATCAAAATCTAGCACGAAAAATGAAATTATTTAAGCAAAATAATTATAAAAACCGTATGGGCATTACAAGATCATGCATGTTTATTTTTCCAACCTTAGACTCAAAATCAAGCTTAAAAACAACTAAAAACCAAAGATCTATCTTAAGGTTCAACATGCAAACATTATTAGCTACCTAATAAGCTTATAAAAATTAACATGGATCATAAAAATAATGACAAGTTAAAAAAGTACATAAACTTCAAAATCCTTTAAGCTCTTTGAGAAGAAAACTCCAAGATCTTCATAAAATTTCAAGAAGGAAGAAAAGATCCCAACCTTAAAACTTTGATTCTTGCACTAAACCACCTTTGATTCTTGAAAATCACTTTAGCTTCTTGAAAAAATCACTTTTGAAAGGAAAAATCACTTTTGAAAAGAAAAAAAATCACTTTTTCTCTCTCTCACTCGAACTCTCTTTCTCTCTCTCTCTCTGGTGTCTTAGAGCTTGATGTTGCTCTTAGAATCAATGTGTGTAGAAATGAAGATGAAAGTGTGCAAATGAACTATGGTGGCACATAGTTATAAAGAAGTAAAATCCATGAGTTTTACCCATAAAGATTCGGGTTTCATGGGTCAACCCAAGGGCAATTTTGTCCTTCCAAAAAGTTGCATGTAAATGGTTATTCAAGGGAGACAACTTAGAGTAATTTAAGGCAACAAGTCTTATCAATCATCATAGCACCCACTTCATTTTATTTTCCATCTTTATTTTATTTTATTTTCTTTTGAGTTGACTTAATCAATAAGCAAATGGCTTATAAAAATTTTATCCTACATATATATATATATATATATATATATATACACACACCGTACACACACATGCACACACACATATAAATTTTTCTCTTACTCATTAAGATTTCATTTTTCTAATCTTACACATTATAAATCATTATATCATACAATAATGCAACATATCAAGAAATCATACCTCATACAAGCATCATTATTCACTCATCAAATCACACATATTTTTATGGTAAATCTGGACTATAAAATAATTTCCTCTTATATAAGGAAACACATCTTCCTATCATTGAATTAAAACCGTTTTAAGACAAAATAATTAACTGTACAAATTGGCTATAGATATAGTCCTTATTTCATTTTCTAAAATCATACTTTTATATATAAAAGAAATTTCCAAAAGGAAAAGTTTATTAGAGGTCCCTAACTATTTTTAATAATTATTATTTCCAAAATTCGTGTAAAACATATCCAGAAAATAAATTTTCGCAAACCAACCCAGAAAATTATAAAAATTGCATTTTTAAATTCTAAATTTCAATACGATCGTTTTCATATAAAGATCATAATTTTTGGAGTTACGATTAAAAAGATATGAATTTTCAAAGTTTAATAACTCTTTAAAATCAATAAAGCAATCCTTTATTCAATAAGATGGCTATTCACAATAACTAAAATCATCTTTCATGCAAACACATTAAAAATGTCAATATATAAGACTTCACTCTAAAATACTTATTATTATTATTATATTTTTTTTAACAAGACCTTAAAATATCAAATCAAGAAAACCAATTTAAAATTATATTTAAGACAAAATGCATTTGAAATACTACTTTATAAATCAAACACTTATTCATTTTATTTTTAAAACACTCTTACTTGCAAAAATATGCTGAAAAATAATATTTTATTTTAAAATATACGAGGATTTTGAAGGGTGTTACATTCTCCCCAACTTGAAGATTTCTCGTCCTCGAGAAATGCGTTGTAGAAGTCCAGCGACAAGGTACAAAATCTTCTCGCCACCGTAACGTTCTTGTTTCTTACTTGATTATCGTATGTTCATTTATGTCGTCTCATCCGTAGTGCGCTTCAGCTGTTGCTCATCGATGAAAGAGCTCCATCAGTCTAGTCACTTGTGTTGTCGAATAGAGTCAAGTCTAACGAGGCTAAACAACAGGGGTACCAATAAGATTTTCAGAATCATAGTTCCTATACTCAATTTCAGACGGTTGGAGGAAATTGTTGAATACGCGGTACAGTTTTGTCATCCAGAGTTTAGGCATAAGGTTCCTTTGGGGTAAGGCTGAACTTGTTTGACGTTTAATCCCTCAGACTAAACTTCCTTATTTGTTCCTTAACAACCCTAAACTCCTACATTTTTATCTTCTTATTCCTCGGGTTTAGCGAAATTTAGTCCTAACTTCGACTCTTTATCCTCCAAATGAGCTTATTTTCTCAATTAAATCCTCCAAATGGTCACATTAAGGTTGCAACCGCTCTATGATTCTATGATGTAAAGATTTTATTTATATACAAACGTGTTTAAGTATTAAATTTTGTTCTTATTTAAGTACACCTTTATTTTGTAAACAGACTTTATAAAGATTTTTAATAAATGTATTAGTGATTGTGAAGGATATTCATATATATTTTCTTTGTTGAACTTGAATTATATTTCAATTACCTATAATGTAATAGCAGGTTCTTATTTATTATTTAAAGTGATCTGAATTGGATAGGTACAAAACATCTATTTTGGGAAATATCCATATTTGAAACAAAACTCTGTCAAAATTATTAAGAAAATCTTAAGTTTCTTTTGTAAACCTTTCCATTAAATATTATATATTTGAAGTTATTAAAAGTAGAATGTTACATTATGGTATCAGAGCAATGGTTGCAATCCTCGGCTGTGGAGTATGGATTTCCATATCTCCAATGTGTTACTCCACATGAGAGTAACTGATGAAGAGTTAGTTAAGTGATATTGTAACACCTTAATCTTAATCTATTTGATTTTAATGCAATTAGGAAAATTTCAAGAATTTTTTTTGCAAGGGTTCGTTTATAAATCGGACTTTTCCCAAATAAAAATAAAACCCTGTCAATAAAGTTTATAAAGTAGCATCATCATTATACAACTATTTGTTTTACAAAGTCCATAAAGTTTATAAGAGTTTACATACACTCCAAAATAGGTTGTGGTTTGCAAAGTTAAGTTTACATCAAAAGAATGGATGTTAAACATCATCACAACCATTGTACATAATATAAATATTTACATCAAAAATAGTAACTATAGTGTATGCATCAAAAGAGTGAACCATGGTATGTGCATCTAAACTGGGATATGATAATGCAGCTACACTCCATCAGGGGGAGTGTAATGATCCTTGGCGGAGGGAACAGTAGGTAGATCCTCGTCATGCGTACCTAAAATGTCAACATGTAAGGGTGAGTAACTTGAATATAGATTAGGGAAAAACATTTGAAAATAATAATAAGGCATAACATCAAGCAACTTAAAAAGGAAATAAATTTACAATAACAATCATCAATCTAAAAGCGATTCATACTTATAGTTTTATGCTTTAATATACAATCACATGATTATGCTATGCACGTCACACTTTATGAATTTGATTCTTGAATCCGATGTTACACAATTTATTTCATTTCATTAATTTGAACAATTTGATCGGATTCAATGAATTAACTCATTTATGCAATTTCTTCCACACTTTCACTTTCACTTTTACACTTTAACTTTAACTTTGACACTTTAACTTTTCCCTTTTCATTAACACTTTAACATCCTCACATACACCCTCCACTCTGGGGAAAAACCGACCAGGAGTAAGTATTTCTCAACCTCTGATTGGGTGCTTCACCTCCACTTAGGTAGGTTCCTCGCTTACCCGCTTGCACAGTACTTCACATACCATTCAAAACTTAGCTAAATGCTAATTCTAAACACTTACTAATACTAATACTAATTAACACTTCTAAACGGAAACGAAACTTGAGGATGTTACAGATATTATTTCCTTAGTAAGTGTATGAGTAATACTAATTAACACTTCTAAACGGAATCGAAACTTGAGGATGTTACAATTCTCCCCCACTTACCGGAATTTCGTAATCGAAATTCAAGCCGCCTCAAAAAGATGGGGATGAGAAACCCTGAACTTGTCCTCTAGCTCCCATGTGGCTTCCTTAACATTGTTGCGATGCCAAATCACTTTAACCAACGGAATCTCTTTGCCACGAAGCTGTTGGAACCAACAAGCGGGCTTAGCAATTACTAGAAGGGGGCTGAATAGTAATTTGAAGCAGCAATACCAAATATTTCGAATGATATTAAGAGAATTGAGCAGAAACTAATTTTTCTGGAAATGACTCGAAATACTCGAGTCTTTTTTGAAGTACTCGAGTGTTTCAGGAAGAACCACTCGAGTCTTTTAAGATATACTCGAGTCTTTGAGCAAGAACAACTCGAGTATCCAGAGAAATACTCGAGTCTTTCGTATCAGAGGTGGACTAAACCAGAAATGAAAAATCAGCAACTCACTTCTAATTAATCCAATACAAACCAGAGACTTATCTAATAGAATATTAAGCAATTAAGATGAATTTTAAAAACTGAATAACACTTAATTGCCTTGAACTTACTACCCAATTAGATAAATCTATTTCTTTGAAAAGCCTTAGGTTTTTTGAGCAAGAATGTAAATTGAAAGCTATAAATCAACACTCAAGAAATTTTATCCTGGTTCACTTCAACAATGAGCTACATCCAGTCCTCCTAACCACCTTAGAAGATTTTTCTATAAATCAAATTGTTAGTAATTACAAGGATTAATTGAGATAGCCTCACTCAACCTAACCCTTCAAGAGTGTACCAAACTCTTGATTTCTACCCCAATTTGATTCCAGTGATGAAGAACTCTTCTAAAGCTTCCTTGAACTCCCTTCAAGAAGCTCCACCGGGCTAAGAACCTCTTAGTCTTGTGCTTGAGAACCTCTCAAGACTCCAATACCCTAAGCCCACTTAGGGTTTGCTTGGGAAAAATCCAAGACTTGAATCAACAAGCTATTTTGAATGTGTATTACGAATCTCACAATGGATTCGCACAAATAAGCACAGCTCAATAATGAATTGAGACCTAAACTCAACTTGAGAAGAAAAATAACAATATAAGAGCAAAGTTTAGTTTTTGTGAATTAACACTTGAGAAGAAGAATCTGTAACATCCCGTATTTTTCCATATGTGCGTAAACGAATTTTGTCAAAAGAAACCTTGAGATTTTGTTTTAAAAGGGATTTTCTAATGAGGATTTTACGTGTGTGATAAATAAAGTGTTGATTTTTAAGGAGTTTTATAAACAAAGTGTTTTATGGATAAGAAATGAATGATTTTGTTAAGTTTGGAATGATTTGATGATTTGTGATTTTATTAAAGGATGATTTCTATTTGGAATAAATTTTCTCTTGAATTCGTTAACTTTGAAAATTCGTATATTTTCGACCGTAACTCGGAATTTTATGATCTTTATATGAAAACGATCGTCTTGAAACGAAGAATTTAAAAATGTAATTTTTGGAATTTTCTGGGTTGATTTATAAAAATTTATTTTCTAAATTTGTGGAGGACGAATTTTAAGAAATATTGATTTTTGAAAGTGGCTAGAAGCTTCAAATGAATTTTTCTTTTGGAAATTTCTTATGTGTATGAAAAGCTTAGTTTTGAAAATCATTTGGAGACTTTAATTTCGTGTATTTTATGTAGATAATTATTTTATTTTAAAAGGGTTTAAATTTCCTTTATAATGAGAAATGTGTTTTGGTAGAAAATAAAACTATTGTCATGACATGAATCTAATATATGATATGTGTTTGATATGATATGTGCTTGGTTTGATATGTGAAGGATAAATGATGCTTGAAAATGATCGTGTGAATGTGATTCCTTGGAAATATTTGCATGATTGTGTGAATTAAAGATTATTACCCTAAGTGAATGTGATTAGAAAATAAAAATATAAGATGTGTATGTATATGTGTGTATGCTACGGTTTTGTGTGTGTGTGTGTGTGTAAGCTTAGAATTCTAATCTTTTAGGACAAAGAAATCATAGGATAAGTGGAACCATTTGGAGAGTTAGTGAGATAGGATTTAATAGAAAAATAAAAATTAAATTAGAGTAGTAGAGGTAATCATCCTAGAAGTGACCTAATGCCCTAATTTACTCACCATGTCCCCTTTTGATTTAACCCCTTACATGCAAACTTTTGGAATCCCAAAATTACCCCTCCCATTATGCTTGGATCGAACCAAAAACCTAAGGGCACAAGAGGGATAATTCGGTTGCCTATAAATACCAATAGCCTTAGTTCATTTTCCTCCACTTCATTTCCATTTCCTCATTTGCACCCAAACACATTCTAAGGGCTCATCAAACCCTTAGAAGAGAAAAGAGAGAGAGAGAGTGTGTGTGTGTTGGCCGTGGGAGGAAGAAGGAAAAGAAGAAGGAGATTGAGAGCTTGATCATAGATTTTCCTTGAAGATCAAGAGTGTTAGGAGCTAGGAGATCAACCTCTTCTTGGTAGGTGATTTGAAGATCAAGAGGAAGACTATGTTAGTTAGGTTTTTCTTGTGGTTTTGTAATTTTTCTTTTTCTTTCTCTTTGCATGTTTATTTTTATGGCTTGAAAGATGAGTGCAAGTGTGGTTTAAACTTGACCATGGACTTTTAAGACTTAAAATGGTTTGTAATATGTGAAATCATGGACTTTATGGTTCGGCTAATGTCTTCTTGATAGATCTTGGTGTTTTTCAAACAAAATCTCAAAGATCTAAAGTATTACTTGAAATTTTTGTGAAGACTAAAACAAATTTCTTTGCATGTTGGATTTCCTCACTAAAAACCGTGATCTATGGAGTTTTTATGAAATGATTTGACAAATAAATTCATGATCTAAGTTTGATTAATAATAAAGTGAAGATCTTTAGTTTTGCATGTTAATCTTTCTTGCTTAAATCGTGATCTATGTGCCTTTATATGATTATTTGATAAATAATGATATGATCTAGACTTATTTGAGAATAAGTTGGGATCTTTGATCTTGCATGTTAGTTTTAGATGATCTAGGTTGATTTTTATGTATACATTTAATAATCCATGTTTACTAATCAAAAAGTTAGGAACTTGAGGCTTGCATGTTAAATTTCAAGTGAAAAGATTAAGTTTTTCTTCTATGCTTGTCACGGCCTTAGTGAAATAAGTAGAGTAACAAACTTCAAAATGATTTTTAACATGAACATAATTTAATTTAAGGATTTGTCTCGTGCATGTCATGTTTGTGTGAAGGCCATTCGGCCATGATTGATAAAAATGGCATTTTGATGCTTGTTATTTTATGAAAAGTTGATGCATGTATGTATTATGGATGGATTTAATGATTTTGAGTTTATGCATGTTATTTTTTTTAGAAGTCCAAAGTATAATCTTAATTTTGTTTAAGAAAAAGTTATGAGAGTGAGTTTAATGGAAATATTTAAGGAAAATCTTATGATGATAATGGTTTATGCATGTTGATGTGAATGAATGAGGTGGTGTGATGCTTTGAAAGATTTGCCTTGAAAATCTATATGCCTTGATTTGATTATGTGTCTTTTTCATATTGAAAAGTGAACCAAAATTCTTGTCTTATGCATGATGATATTCGGCCATGAGGTAGGAGGATAGGAAATTGTGTTTGATCATCATTTAGGTTGCATGTATACTAAGACTAGCTTAATCTAAGAGCATAGAAGTGCATGCATGAAATAACCAAATTTAAAGGAAAATAAAAATGAAACTTTGAAATGATTTGTGGCTTTAATTGTTGTTTTGATTTAAGTTAAGAAGATGAAATTAAAATTGTTAAATTTTCCTTTTGATGCTCACGGTTATAGTCTTGAAAGAAATAGAGTAATTTCATTATTTTATGTCTTTGATTGTGTATCATATCTTTGCAAGATTTTACCTATATGATTCGGCCAATGCATGTTTAGATGGTTAGAAAATTTTCTCCTTGAAATGACTTTTGATAATGACTATATTCTATGTGTATGCTATTATATATTTGATGAAAATGATGAGTTAATTTCCCCTTTTCCTTTCGGTTTTTAGGAATGAAAATAAATAAATTGATTAAGATAATTAAAAAGAAATTTTCATGATGTTAATTCTATGATTTCAAGGTATAGAATTTATTGGTAATTAGGAAGTGTTGATCATAGGTAATTCGGTTTTGTTAAAATTAATTAAGAGATTAAGTTTGAATTATTTTCTTAAGCATGATTGAGTTAGTGTACTAAGATTATAATTTAATTAATAATTTTGAATGAGTTTAAAAGTGTCTTGCATTATGTGAGTGGTGAATGTTTTGGAAATTTAATGTGTTGGTTTGTTCTAAGTGAGTGTGTTTTAGAAAATCTAGATTTGAATTAGATTTATTTTCGACATTTGTTTGTTAGAATTATTGGTGAAAAACCTATGTTTGGATTTCAAAAGAATTAAGAAACGTTTGATTTGAAAGTATAGTTAAAGCAATTTGAATTGATTTGGAATTCTTAAATGACACTCTTTGATTAGTATTTAATAATGTTGCAAAGTTTTGGAATTTAAATAAATCAGTTTGATGTGATTCTGGAATTTGGTCCTTTTTAATTTTTGTATTCTGTTGGATGATTAAGGATAATGATTTTTATAACCTGAATGTTTTAAATTGAGTTTTTACGAATGAAATGGAGTATATTTTGATAAAGAGAGTATTTTCGAATTATTTCAAGTCTTCTCGAAAACCGTTTTAATCATGGATTTGAGTTGAATTTAAAAGCTTTGGATATTGGCAATGTGTTTCAAAAAGGAATTGTTTCAAAGTGTTTTCAAAAACGAATTAATGAATTTATTGAAATCGTTTCTAATGCACGGGGAAAATGTCTTAGTTCGAGCGACGGACGCGAAGGAAACGAGGCAAGGCTAACGACCGGGAAATCTTGGAGACCTTTAGAAAATTTCGTCATTGAGGAGAGAGAGGGGCTTTCCCTTAAGACGCCGTGGTATTTAGGTAACATATTAAGGCGTCCAATCATCTCAAAGATTGGACCCCGATCTCATTTAGCGAGGTAGTGGGATAGCAATTGTTTGTTTGCTTGGCTATCCACACGAACGACTGGGATCGGTTTATTTGTTGGTATGTTTTTGTTGAGATAGCATGATATTATGATTATGCATGAGTTGTTTGATTCTCTTCGTAAGCTAAATGATTTAATTACTTATTCAATAACTGTGATATTGTTGAAAACTGTTTGATTACACCTGAATCATGAAACGTTAATAACGAAACTATGGAAGTAATGAATTAAGATAAAAAGGAAAAGAAGGGCGGATAAGAATTATGAGAATGGTTGAGAAAGAGAGACAAGTTATGATGTGAAAGAAACAAATAGTGATTGGAGAAGAAACATGAGTTGGAATCGAGGAGAATGCCGATGATGCTGCTGAGCCATGCTGATGAAGGAGGACGCGGACGATGCCGCTGAGCAATAGCTGACGAGGGAGAATGCTGATGATGCTGCTAAGCAATGCTACCGAGGAAGGACACGGATGATGCAGCGACGCTAAGATTAATGAGAAAGATGGTGATGAATTTGAGAAGCAGTGCTGATGAGAATAATACTGATGAGATTTATGATAAAGAGATGTGATGCGAGATGTTGTAATGATTCAAGTATTGGCATATGTGATTCTTTGGGGAATGGATTGAACGATTAGCGGTCGGGACTTGTTGAAGGGATGCACCAAGGATGAGCCGACCATTAGGATTAAGCCATTAATTAAAACTCTAAAACTTTAAAATCCTTTAAAAGACACTAACAAAAGCGGTGAGGTATGAGAGTGATATCGAAGTAGTGGAGAGGAAGGTACCATGAGTATCTACGGATATTCAGGTGGAGATTGCATTAGGGGAGGACAATGACGGTGAAACGTCAAGAAGTCTAGAGTACTTTCTAGGCAGAACGAATTCCATATGTGGTATACGAACGTGGTAAGGATTGGGTCCAAACCCGTGGTGAGTTCTGCATTCGAGACTAGAACAGTACTGTCACCCCCTAGATTGCAAATCTTGAGCAGTGAGAGGGACTGGAACGGGGCATATGTGATTTGCCACTGTACCCGAGTTTTCTACAGTGAGCCTTAATTATATGAAATGATATGAATTAAATTGATTTGAGACTGTACCTGAGATTTCTACAGTTCTCCTGGCTTGGAGCCAATTGTTGAGACAGCTGTCGTGCCCGCGTGGTAAAGGTCTTGTACTCCTGTTTGCTTCCGACTAGGCTGGGTGGTTGACCGAGGAGATGTAGAAGTGTGTGCGAGCGCAATGATGAATTCCCCACATCATTGATGCAAACCGGAACGATAAGACTTAAAGGATTAAGATATTTAAAAGAAAAGTATAGTAAGAATATCAAGTGATGAATAAGATTTATGAGTCAAATACGAAATAAGAGCCCTGAAACATTCGATGAGTTTGGAAAGAAGGATTGAGGAAAGGATTGATAAGAATGGTGTACGTTTTAAGAGAAAGGTATTTAAAATGTTATTATGTAAGATCGAATATGTGTTTATGTTTAATTATATGATAATGATGATCATGTTGTTGTTTTGATTTGTTTAGTATTTGTTGTTTTGTCTTAATATTTGCCTATTGTAATCCCACATAGTCGACATTCAATGTTTTGGGTAGCTCACTCTCTCGCATTTCTGCTTTGTATTGTATAAATTTGTATGAATCTTTAGATGAACAATATTGCGAGATATCAGCTTATTCGGGAGATAGGAGCATCTCCATTGAGAGGAGACAATATTACTATGTCCGCCTATGTGATGTTCTTCATAGAGATAAAGCGGAGGAGGGCAGAGATCACGAAGAGGTTCCTGGCCCGCGAGAGAGAGGCAGACAGAGCATCAGACGACTCCATGGAAGAGACCATTGAGGTGGCAGATGATGATGATCTCGACACTTGGTCCGAGGCCGACACGGAAGCGTGTCTCAGCGACGAGGATTGGTGCCCGAGCCCCGAGGACCTCCCGACAGATGATGAGGACGAGTGAGAGCTGGATCTACCAAGGCTCAGTATTAGGTGGCAAGTTTTGGTATATATGACTAGAGAATAGGTAATTCCCCCTGAGTAATGTACCCCACTTCAAGTTCTTAGTATCATAGCTCTATCATGTTGTACCCCGAATTAAGTTTACTTTCAGTACTGATGTTTTGAACCAAGTTAAATGGGCTATTATGTTTAAATGATGTTTTGGTGAACGAGTTTCAAGTTGCGGTGTCTTGTGACATCTCGGTTTGGAACTTGAAAGATTTTTATGCACGTGAGAACACGAGTTTTTAATTATAACCAAGTTTCGAAACTAAACGTTCTCATGTTTATGTAACACTTGTTTTAAAAAAAAATGGCCCAAATTTTCACTATATTTCATTTAAAGTAATTGTGGTTTCAAGTTGCCAAATCGGGGTGTTACAAAATCAGAGTAAGCTTGTAATGATTTTGTTCTTGTTGTCTTGTTTGTTCTTGTGAAAAACATAGAGCAATTCGAAAATTAAGATCAGAAGAGTTAGGAAAGACTCAAGTGCCCTAGGATGGGTTTTTGAGTCTTTCCAACGACTTTATTTTTGTTGACTGTACCGAAAGACTCGAGTCTTTTTGGCCAACACTCGAGTCTTTTGGCCAGGCTGGAAAGATCCCTTGCACGTACAAGACTAACGGCTATATTTGCTGATATGGCATCAATACTCGAGCCTTTCTCAGAATACTCGAGTAGACACTCAAGTTTTCTTCAAAATACTCGAGTATTTTGATCAGACAAGATAAAAATTAATTTTCCTTTTTGTTTTTCTTCTCAAGTATTAATTTAGGTTAATCTCAACCTAATGATCATATTAAATATTTTACTCTTAGAAGAGATCAACTATATCTACCCACTCTCAACATAAATGATAAATTACAATTACAACCAAATTGAGAATGAGTAAGCACTTGACTAATTTCTTGATTTCTTGTTGTTGTTGTTTATTGTCTTCAAAAACTTGATCGTTAATTACTTTGTCATCATCGAAATCATATCCACATAATAACTAGGAGTATTGAATTTACAATCTCCCCCTTTTTGGTGATGACAAAATAATTAACACTTGTTGAGCTTGATACCACATGAAGATGCTTGCACATGATGGTTTCTTTGTGAGGTAACTCCCCCTCAATACAAGAACCTCTAAACTTGTCAAAATTCAGCTTGTGCTAGCAAAGTAGTTATGAAATTTTAATTACAGCAACAAGATTATGACAAGTGCATATGATGGTATCAGAGCATTATCAGAGCAGATATGAAATTTAATTACAACAACAAGATTGTAACAAGTGCATATGAACAACAAGTGCATATATATGTCTCCCCCTTTTTGTCATTAGCAAAAAGATATAACACTTTGAGAAAAAGATAAAGGGAGGAGAGCATAATGATGGAAACCCCATAACTAAATATGGCATAAAACAAATAGCTCCCCCTGAAGCTTTGCAGTAAAACACACTAGATTAAAATGGTAAAAACAAAATACATAAAGTGCAAGAAGTGCATAAAGCTTCAAAGCTAACTCCCAAAATACATAATGTTTCAACAAAAGCATAATACTTAAAAACATAAAATGTCTAAAAATCAGCAGCATCAAAACATGGATGGAGGGGCATCATCATAAGGGGGATAGAATAGAGTAAAAGCAGCCATCATCTCATCAAACCGACGATTCATCTGATCCGAATGGTGATCCAATCGGGAGTAAAGCATAGCCGACTGTGCACCCATTCTAGCATCGAGACTTGCAATATCATCTTGCTGGGCATCAATAGCAGACGCAAGAGAGTCCACCCTCCCGTCGAGGGTATCCAACCGCGAGATGACATTGTCTCTCCACTCCGAACCATCAAACCCAAAATGAGAATGAGAAGCAGTAAAATCATCAAAATTAATATCATCCTCAACTGGATTACCACCTTCAGCTTCATCAAATGCTGCAACTTCTTCCTCTAATTGCTCAACATCTACTCCTTGTTGAGCTGCAACATTTTCAGCCCTATTCAAATTTGCCACATCCTCCTTGTACATATACTCGCCCGACGGTGCATGGAATTCCATCCCTTGAAGCTTGAGAGTCCCATTGTTTAAGCAGTGCTGATTAACATGAAGGGTCATGGACTCTTCATTGGGGGGAATTGGCACATGGGAATGGGTCAAGAGTCGAGTCACATGCATAGGATACGGTAGTGACTTAGGATGCCTAGACTTAGCACCGGCTAGCAACCTATTGAGAATGATGCGACACCAATTCAACCTCTCATTGTTAAGAATGGCACTAACAAGTCTAAGCTCCTGGTTGGTTGGTTTGGCATAGTTTGGTGAGGTTTGGGGAACAAGTTGGTGGCATACAATGTAGTGCAGTACCCTAGATTGTGCTGTCATCATGGATGCATACTTAGGCCCTTCGTTCCAGACACGACCGGGGCGTAGTAAACTTTGAAAAATAGCATCAGTATTAGCCCTTAAAGAATTGTCCCCGTGTCATGACGGCCCGAAGACATGATGCAAATCCTTAACTCTAATAGAGAATATAACTCCTTCAACCATGGATTCGAAAATGTCATTATTCAGCCTAAGGTTTGCATATAATGTGCGAACTAATCTAGGATAAATGGGGCCATTAAATTCCAGAAATTTAATAAGTTTCTGTTCCCTAAGGTTTGGAATGAAGGAAAATCCCTTATTTTGTAGGAATGCACAGTTCACCCAGCTGATAACTCCAAAGCCTCTTGAAGAGAATGCACTAAATGTGTCCAGGTACTCAGATTCTTGATAATATTCGGGTACATCATCTTCGGATGATGATTCAGCCACTCTTACGCGTTTCCCATGTCTTGAGGATGATGCCATTGAAGAAATTTTGAAAATATTGAAGTTTTTGGGAAGTTAGGGTTTCGAAAGGGGGTAGCGAATTTGATGCTGAAAACGGATGAAATCAGTTGAAATAATTGAAGAAAAGTGTCTAATAGGTGTTGTTCTAATGAGTTTTGGTAAAGATTTGGAAGAAAACGGATTTTTGGTGAAGAAATCGTGTAAAAACCGAGAGAGAAGACAGAGGGGTTCGAGAATACTCGAGTGAAATGGTGCTATGGGTGCTGAAGTTCTTTAAATAACCTGCGAAAGACTCGAGTATATTTCCCAATACTCGAGTAGTTCTTGATGAAAGACTCGAGTCTTAACGGAAACACTCGAGTCTTTTCAGACTCATGCACCAGGGTCTTGAAACAGTTTGCGCGTTGGTGTTGAACAGGCCAGCCAATACTCGAGTAAAAATGGGGGACTCGAGTATTGCCCGAAAATCAATTTTTCAGAAAATTAAAACGACTCGAGTCTTTTTGGAAGATTCGAGTTTTGCCTGAACGCATCATTTTTGAGATTTTGGAAAGACTCGAGTCTTTTTAGAAATACTCGAGTCTTTTCATCAGACCCTGAATAAAAACTTTTTCAATTTAATACTGAATTAAATTTGGATTAAAGGACTCGAGTCTTTTTGATAAAACTCGAGTCTTTTTTGCTAAATACATATTTTGAACACAGTTTTGATCAAACAAAGACAATTTAAACACAATGAACTTCAATACCAACTTGGAACACATAGAGAATCACACACAATTAATACACAATATTCAGAATATCATTAAGAACAATCCTAACCAAGAATCAAGACCAATTGAAATAAGACTAAAGTGGTGATTTTTCAAATGACACAAAATGCAATTAGCCTATGTTTGATTCATCTAAAATACCAAGTTCTCTCCTTATGTGATAGAAAGTATCTCTTGGCAAAGGTTTTGTAAAAATGTCGGCTAATTGATTTGTAGTACTAACAAATTCAATTGTACAATCACCTTTTTGCACATGATCTCTCAAAAAGTGATGTCTTATTTCAATGTGTTTGGTTCTTGAATGATACACCGGATTCTTAGTCAAATTGATTGCACTCGTATTATCGCATCTAATAGGAATATTTTCAAGTTTCAAACCAAAGTCCGATAATTGTTGTTTCATCCATAATAGTTGAGCACAAAAACTACCGGTTGCGATATATTCCGCTTCGGCGGTAGAAAGAGCAACACAAGCTTGCTTTTTAGAAAACCATGACACCAATTAACTTCCCAAGAAATGGCAAATACCACTGGTGCTTTTTCAATCAAGCTTGCATCCCGCGAAATCGAAATCCGAGTAACCAACTATACTAAGATTGGCATCAGCAGGATACCACAAACCAGTGTTAATTGTTCCTTTTAGATATTTAAATATATGTTTAACTGCGGATAGGTGAGATTCTTTAGGATTAGCTTGAAATCGAGCACAAATGCATACACTAAACATAATATCCGGTCTAGATGCAGTAAGATATAGGAGACTACCTATCATTCCCCTATATTACTTACATCAACCGGAGTACCTTGTTCATCCTTGTCTAGGTAGCATGATGTGCTCATTGGAGTGTAGGCTTCTTTGCATTTGTCCAACCCGAACTTTTCAAGGAGCTCTTTGCAATATTTCCCTTGATGCACAAATTTCTCCTCCTTGACTTGCTTTATTTGTAAGCCTAGGAAGAACTTGAGCTCTCCCATCATTGACATTTCAAATACCTTTTTCATCAAATTAGAAAACTTTCTACAAAGAGACACGTTAGTAGCACCGAATATGATATCATCAACATAGATTTGTACTAACAATATGTCATCTTTAGTTTTATAAATGAATAGTGTATTATCAACCTTCCCTCTTTGAAACTTATTTTCTAATAAAAAGTAACTCAATCGATCATACCAAGCTCTAGGAGCTTGTTTCAATACATAAAGTGCCTTTTTCAATTTATAAACATGGTTTGGAAATTCACTACTTTCAAAACCGGGGGTTGCTTGACATACACTTCTTCATTTATAAACTCATTCAAGAAAGCACTTTTAACATCCATTTGGTATAAAGTGAATTTCATAATTGATGCAAAAGCAAGTAAGATTCGGATTGCCTCAAGACGTGCAACCGGAGCAAAGGTCTCATCATAATCGATACCTTCCTCTTGGTTGTACCCTTGAGCCACTAGTCTTGCTTTGTTTCTTATAATCAACCCGGATTCATCAAGTTTATTTCTATAAATCCATTTAGTGTCGATTATGGAATGATCATTGGGTTTAGGGACTAGATCCCAAACTTCATTTCTAGCAAATTGATTCAATTCTTCTTGCATAGCAAGAACCCAATGTTCATCCTCAATGGCCTTTTTAATTGAATCGGGTTCAATTTGAGAAACAAAGGAGACATAGTTGCAAATGTTTTGAATAGACCTACGAGTTAGTACTCCCTTTGACACATCTCCTATGACATTGTCAATAGGGTGAGCTTTGACGGATTTCCAAGCCGGAGGAAGTTCTTGTTTAACTTCACCTTCATCACCTTTTGATCTCTCTCTCTTTTTCTTCATTTGAAAATTCAATGCCATCTTCACTAGCATCACATAAAACACTATCTTCTTTCGAAGACTCATTAAAAACAACATGAATAGATTCTTCAATTGTTAAAGTTCTTTTTTTGAAAATTCTATAAGCTTTACTATGAGAAGAATAGCCTAAAAATATGCCTTCATCGGATTTGGAATCAAACTTGCCAAGGTTTTCTTTTCCATTGTTTAAAACAAAAACTTTGCATCCGAAGACATGAAAATGAGATATGTTTGGCTTTCTTCCTTTGTAAAGTTCATAGGGGGTTTTATCTAAAGAGGGCCTTATTAAAATTCGATTCAAACATAACAAGCCGTATTGACGGCATCGGCCCAAAAATATTGAGGTACTTGAGAATCATTTAGCATGGTTCTAGCAAGTTCCTCTAGCACCCTATTTTTCCGCTCTACCACTCCATTTTGTTCCGGAGTTCTTGGTGCGGAGAATTGGTGCTCAATACCATTTTTAGCATAAAATTTATCAAATTTGTGGTTTTCAAATTCACCACCATGATCGGTACGAATAATAATTACTTTTTGATTCACTTGGTTTTGCACAAGTGACATGATGTTTAAAAGATTTGTAGGTCTCACTCTTGGTAGTTAAAAATTAAGTCCAAGTAAACCTAGAGAAGTCATCAACAATCACCAATGCATAATAGTTGCCACCAAAGCTTTTTACTTGTGATGGTCCAAACAAGTCCATATGAAGCATTTATAATGGCCTTGATGTGGACATCACCATTTTTGATCCAAAGGTGTTTTTAGTTTGTTTACATTTCTTGCAGGGAGAACAAACACCTTCAATAGAAAAATTTAGCTTTGGTAAACCAACTACTAGATCTTTAGATTGTAATTTCTTCAATTGGTTTATATTTATGTGAGCGGTCCTACGATGCCATAACCAAGTGTCACTTTCTTTGCTCACTAAACAAGTAGAGACCAAAGAAGTAACTTTGTTTAAATCAACTAAGTAAGCATTATTTGACCTTTTACCAACAAATTTGATAGATTCATCTTTGTCACTTTTAATGAGGCAATGAGTAGAGTTAAATAATACATGATTACCAATATCGCACAATTGACTTATGCTCAAGAGATTGTGTTCTAATCCTTGAACATAAAGCACATTATCAATAATCAAGTTTGAAGAGTTTCCGATTTTACCAATACCAAGAATTTTGCCTTTGTTGTTGTCCCCATAAGTGACATAACCCTTCTCTTTTAGAGTAAGCTCAATGAAATGCCGCTTATCTCCCGTCATGTGCCTTGAACATCCACTATCTAGATACCACTCCCGTTCGAAGGCACACCTACAAGAATAAAATCACTTGTTCATTTTGGGTACCCAAACTATGTTGGGTCCCTTAGGGTTAGTGTTGGGACTTTCTCCCTTCTTAATCCACATATAAGTGCCCTTTTTCATTTCAAATCTCTTAATATGGCACTCAATGTTGATATGTCCAAGTTTTCCACAATAAGTACAAGTTGGCTTCTTTGATGAATTCTTCTTAGAAAATGATCCAACCACCTTGTACTTTTTGTTCTTCTTATGAACATATCCCAAACCGGTTTTTATTATGGTTATTTCTTTGAGAGTTCAATAACCGGTTGAGGTTTCTATCGCTATGTGAGATTATGAGTTTGTTTTTCAAGTTCACCACATTTCTCACATGGAGTGATAGTTTCCTCATGATTTGCACAATCACTTTGATTACTAGAATTAATAAGTTCTAAGGATTCATTTTGAAGTTTCAACTCATTTATAGATTTTTGCAATTCATCAATTTCTTGTTGAAACTCCAAAATTTTCTTTCTTTTTTCCTTATTAATTTTAGCAAGCCTTCTAAATTGAATTAACATTTCATTGTAGGCTTCTTGCAAATCATCATAAGAAATGGAGTTTGAAGAAGAACAAGAAGAACTTGAAGTTACCTCATCATCATTTTCACTCATGTCATGTTTAGCTCTTGATGAGGACTCTTTGTTGTTCTTGGCCATGAGACAAAGGTTTGCATTTTCATCACCGGAGCTACTTGAAGATTAGTCATCATTCTTCTCCGGTGCATCCCAAACAATGTATGCTCTCTTCCCCTTGGTCTCTTGGGTCTTCTTGTCATTCTTCTTCAAGAATGTGGCACATTCCATTTTAATGTGACCAATGCCACCACATTCATGACATTTCACTCCATCATTGGTACTCTTGTCTCTTTGCTTGGAGTCTTTGGTTCTCTTCATTTTTGATGGGAAACTACTTTTCCTTCCCTTGAAGAATTTGTTGAATCTTTTGACAAACATCCCAAATTCTTCTTGGTTGGGTTCACTATCGGAATCCTCACTTGTAGAGCATTCTTCAACTTGTTTTGAGACTTTGGTTGAAGCTTTGAGAGATATACCCTTTTTCTTCTTGTCGGACTCCATATGAGTGTTGAGTCTTGATAGTTCCATTTCATGTTCTTGAAGTTTGCCAAACAAAGTGGCTAACTCCATTTTGTCTAAGTCCTTGGATTCCACGATGGCCATTACTTTGGGTTGCCATCTCCTATCAAGACATCTCAAAACTTTGTTAGTAGTTTCACCATCATGAAATGTTTTTCCTAAAGCAATCAAATGATTAATTATGTGAGTGAATCGCTTTTGCAAGTCATTGATGGACTCATTAGGAAGCATGCGAAATAATTCATATTCATGAGTTAAAGTATTTAATCTAGCACGTCTTACTTCGCTTGTTCCTTCATGAGTAACTTGCAAAATATCCCACATTTCCTTAGAAGATTTACATTGAGAGACACGGAAAAATTCATCATGAGACAAAGCGGAAATGATGATGTTTTTTCCTTTTAAATCATATGATACTCTTTTCTTGTCATCGTCACTCCAACTAGCTCTTGGAATAATTACGGTTTCATCATTTATCAATCTCTTGGGAATGTGAGGTCCATTCTCAATAGCATCCCAAATATCCATATCAATTGCTTCAAAAAAAATTTCATTTTGACTTTCCACTAAGCATACCCTTCACCATTAAATAGTGGAGGGCGGTTTATTGAAGAGCCTTCTCCTCCAAAGGGATTGCTTGAGCCCATAGTTTCCAAAAGGATCTTTTTCGAAAAAGTTGTTACACTCGATCTTTCGACCGAGCTCTGATACCACTTGTTGGAAACCAACAAGTGGGCTTAGCAATTACTAGAGGGGGGTGAATAGTAATTTGTAGCAGCAATACCAAATATTTCGAATGATAAGAATTGAGCAGAAACTGATTTTTCTGGAAATGACTCGAAATACTCGAGTCTTTCTTGAAGTACTCGAGTGTTTCAGGAAGAACCACTCGAGTCTTTTAAGATATACTCGAGTCTTTGAGCAAGAACAACTCGAGTATCCAGAGAAATACTCGAGTCTTTCGTATCAGAGGTGCACTAAACCAGAAATGAAAAATCAGCAACTCACTTCTAATTAATCCAATACAAACCAAAGACTTATTTAACAGAATAGTAAGCAATTAAGATGAATTTTAAAAACTAAATAACACTTAATTGCCTTGAACTTACTACCCAATTAGATAAATCTATTTCTTTGAAAAGCCTTAGGTTGTTTGAGCAAGAATGTAAATTGAAAGCTATAAATCATCACTCAAGAAATTTTATTCTAGTTCACTCCAACAATGAGCTACATCCAGTCCTCCTAACCACCTTAGGAGATTTTTCTATAAATCAAATTGTTAGAAATTACAAGGATTAATTGAGATAGCCTCACTCAACCTAACCCTTCAAGAGTGTACCAAACTCTTGATTTCTACCCCAATTTGATTCTGGTGATGAAGAACTCTTCTAAATCTTCCTTGAACTCCCTTCAAGAAGCTCCACCGGGCTAAGAACCTCTTAGTCTTGTGCTTGAGAACCTCTCAAGACTCCAATACCCTAAGCCCACTTAGGGTTTTCTTGGGAACAATCCAAGACTTGAATCAACAAGCTATTTTGAATGTGTATTACGAATCTCACAATGGATTCGCACAAATAAGCAAAACTCAATAGTGAATTGAGACCTAAACTCAACTTGAGAAGAAAAATAACAATATGAGAGCAAAGTTGAGTTTTTGTGAATTAACACTTGAGAAGAAGAATCAGAGTAAGCTTGTAATGATTTTGTTCTTGTTGTCTTGTTTATTCTTGTGCAAAACAGAGAGCAATTCGAAAATTAAGATCAGAAGAGTTAGGAAAGACTCAAGTGCCCTAGGATGGGTTTTTGAGTCTTTCCAACGACTTTATTTTTGCTGACTGTACCGAAAGACTCTAGTCTTTTTGGCCAACACTCGAGTCTTTTGGCCAGGCTGGAAAGATCCGTTGCACGTACAAGACTAACGGCTATATTTGCTGATCTGGCATCAATACTCGAGTCTTTCTCAGAATACTCGGGTAGACACTCGAGTCTTCTTCAAAATACTCGAGTGTTTTGATCAAACAAGATAAAAATTAATTTTCCTTTTTGTTTTTCTTCTCAAGTATTAATTTAGGTTAATCTCAACCTAATGATTATATTAAATATTTTACTCTTAGAAGAGATCAACTATATCTACCCACTCTCAACATAAATGATAAATTACAATTACAACCAAATTGAGAATGAGTAAGCACTTGACTAATTTCTTGATTTCTTGTTGTTGTTGTTTTATTGTCTTCAAAAACTTGATCGTTAATTACTTTGTCATCATCAAAATCATATCCACAACTAGGAGTATTGAATTTACAGAAGCTGCTTAACTCTTCTGTCCTAAATCCTGACTGGCTGCATCTCAAAAGTCAGATTCTCCCTTACTGAAACCTCTTCTTCTGGGATGACATGAGAAGGATCAAACACATACTTGTGAAGCTGGGACACATGGAACACATCATGCAAATTGGACAGTTGAGGAGGAAGAGCAATTCTATATGCCATTGATCCAACCCTTTGCAAAACCTGATAAGGACCAAAGAATTTGGAAGTGAGCTTCCGGGGCTTCAAAACCCTTCTGACACCTGTGGTTGGGACCACCTTCAGAAACACATGCTCACCCACTTCAAACTCCAAGGGTTTCCTCCGCTTGTCCGCATAACTCTTTTGTCGGTCCTGTGCTGCCTTCATTCTTTCCTGAATCACCTTTACTTTCTTCGTTGTCTCCTGGACAACATCAAGACCAATTAACTGACTCTCCCCCACTTGAAACCAGCATAGGGGAGTCCGACATCTTCTACCATATAATGCTTCATAAGGAGCCATTCCGATGCTTGAATGGTAAGAGTTATTGTACGTAAACTCCACCAAAGGCAATAGTTGCTCCCAACTCTTCTGATACTCCAGAGTGCAAGTCCTAAGCAAATCTTCTAAGGATTGAATGGTCTGTTCAGTCTTTCCATCAGTTTGAGGATGATAGGAAGAACTGAGCTTCAATTCTGTTCCTAGAGCTTGCTGAAGACTCTGCCAGAATAGTGAAAGAAACCTTGGATCACGATCCGAGATGATATCTGGTGGCACTCCATGCAACCTGATAATCTCATTGATATACAATTGTGCCAGCTTCTCCATGGAATACTTCATATTCATGGGAAGAAAGTGAGCAGATTTTGTCAATCTGTCCACAATCACCCACACCGCATCATGTCCAGCTGTGGTTCTTGGCAAGCCTGAAACAAAATCCATAGCTATGCTGTCCCACTTCCACACTGGAATCTCCAACGGGTGCAACACACCTCCAGACTTCTGATGTTCCACTTTGGACTTTTGACAGGTCAAACACCTAGCAACATAACCTGCTACGTCCTTCTTAATACCGGGCCACCAGAAGAGCTTCTTTAAATCCTGATACATCTTTGTCGTGCCTGGATGCAAGCTTAACTTGCTCTTGTGTGCCTATTCTAAAAGAGCTTCTTTTAATTCTGGATTAGATGGAACACAGATTCTATTCCGGAATCTAAGAACTCCATATGCACCTTCATGGAAATCAGGCTCATTTATGCTTACATCTTCCCTTTTCATTTCCTGCAATTCAACATCTTCCAATTGCTTCTGTCGAATTGCGTTTAAGAGAGTTTTGGTTATTTGAAGCATCCCAACACTTATGCTCTCTTTCTTGAATTGGATTCCAAGATTGAGATTGCGAAAATCCTCAATCAATTCCAATTCCTTGATCATCATGCAACTGATATGGAGGGCTTTTCGGCTAAGTGCATCTGCAACCACATTAGCCTTTCCGGGATGGTACTGCAAACTGAAATCATAATCCTTGAGGAACTCCATCCATCTCTGCTGCCTCATGTTCAACTCCTTCTAGTCGAACAAATACTTAAGGCTTTTATGATCACTAAACACCTCGAACCTTGTTCCATAAAGATAGTGCCTCCAAATCTTGAGAGCAAAGACAATAGCTGCAAGCTCCAAATCATGGGTAGGATAGTTCTCCTCATGTGGCCTTAACTTCCTGGAAGAATAAGCAATTACTCTTCCTTCTTGCATGAGAACACATCCTAAACCTTGCCTTGAGGCATCACAATAAACATCAAAATTCTTCTTCGGATCCGGAAGAACAAGAACAGGAGAGGAAGTCAACTTTTCCTTGAGTTCTAAGAAACTCTGCTCACACTTCTGATTCCAATCAAATGTCGTCTCCTTTCTTGTTAACTTGGTCAAAGGCAAGAATAGCCTTGATAAACCTCCGATAATAGCCTGCTAACCCAAGGAAACTCCGAACCTCCGTCACCGATTTAGGCCTTTCCCATTGCAACACGGACTCAACCTTTGCAGGATCCACTGCAATTCCTTCTTTAGCAATAACATGGCCCAAGAATTTTACTTTCTCAAGCCAGAATTCACACTTGGCAAGCTTAGCATACAACTGCTTCTACTTCAAGGTTCTTAGGACTATTCTGAGATGCTCCCGATGCTCATTGGAGTCCTTTGAGTATATGAGAATATCGTCAATGAAGACAACTACAAAGGAATCCAAGTAAGGTCGGAATATCCGATTCATATAGTCCATGAAAACTGCAAGGGCATTGGTTAGACCGAAAGGCATTACCACATACTCATAGTGGCCATACCGTGATCTAAAAGCAGTCTTGGGTATATCCTCTTCTTTAACCCTGATTTGGTGATAGCCAGATCGGAGATCGATCTTGGAAAATACCGCTGCATCACGCAATTGATCCATCAAATCATCGATGCGTGGAAGAGGATACTTGTTCTTAATTGTCACCTTATTCAGCTGCTTGTAATTTACACACAATCTGAGGTCCCGTCCTTCTTCTTGACAAAAAGAACCGGTGGACCCCAGGGTGAGACACTAGGCTTGATAAACTTCTTGGCTAACATATCCTTCAGTTGCTTCTTCAACTCTACTAACTCAACTGGAGCCATTCTATGCGAAGCCAAAGAAATAGATCTAGTACCTGGTACCAAATCAATACTGAACTCTACTTCCCGTACTGGTGGTAAACCAGGCACCTCATCCGGAAACACCTCTGGAAACTCATTCACTATTGAGATTTGGTGAATAGAGGGTTCTTTGTCGGTTTCCAAAGCAGATAAGTTTAACTGTGGTTCTTTGGGTTCAGGGAAGATTATGGTCTTTTTGTGGCAATCTATCATAATGTGGTTTTCTGACATCCAATCCATTCCTAAGATAATATCTAATTGGGTTAAGGGTAGACATATGAGGTTAATGTGGAATGTGTGATCATGTAATGTGAGGGTACAATTTGGACACATTTGAGAGGTAGAGACTGAGGGATTTGTTGGGGTAGACACTATGAGTTTAAAAGAAACTTCTATAATAGGCAAATTTAATCTAGTAACAGTCTAGGGATATAAATGAATGAGTTGCTCCACTATCAAATAAAACTTGGCAAGACATTCCATTAATAAGACCAATACCTCTGATGAGCTCTTCTGACTGCTTCGCCTCCATACCACTCATAGCATAAACTCTGCCATAAACAGCTGGTTGAGCTCCACCTGATTGACCCACTGGTGCAACTCTCCTTTGAGCTTGATCTGGACAATTGGCAGCACGATGTCCAACTTGCTTGCAAATGAAGCAAGGACCAATTTGACCTGGTTGACCAGCGTACAACACCCTCCAACATGTACCCTTATGAAACTTCCCGCAATGTTGGAATTGTGGGTTAGATGGAACAAAACCAGAAATAGCTGCTGGAACTGCTGCTTTCCCCACTAGCCCCTTATCCTTGTTATCTGCACCCTTGGGATTTGGGTAAGGGTAGTTCCTTTGGATGGAAGGTCCCTTGCCCTTGTCCCTAATTGGCCCAGAAACTTTCTGTGCTGCTCTAATGCTCCTATCATTAGTCTCTTTCACCTTTAGATCTCCCTCATACATTCTGCACATATTAACAAGCTGTGGGAAATTCCGAATCCCCTGATATCCAAGAGCCAACTTAATTTCGGGCCGAAGGCCATTCTCAAACTTGATGCATTTGAAACCCTCATATGGATGATGCTGATAGTATGGAGAGAATTTAATCAACAACTCAAACCTGGATACATACTCTCCAACTGACATAGCCCCTTGTTTTAGCTCCAAGAGTTCAATCTCTTTCCTCCTCTTAACATCCTCTGGAAAGAACTTGTCCAAAAACCTCTCCTTGAACAAGTCCCATGAAATCTGCCTCCCTTCTGCCTCTAGGAAGTGGCTAGTGTCCTCCCACCATGACTCTGCGTCTCCAGAAAGCATGAATGTGGAGTACGCCACTTTCTCCGCATCCGAACATGGCAAAGACTTGAAAATCTTCTCTATTTCCTTCAACCACCGTTGGGCTCCCGCTGGATCAAAACCACCCACAAACCTAGGGGGTCTAGCTTCTTAAATTCTGTTATACCATGAGCTGCTGCTTGAGTCTGGGGTTGAAGAGACTGCCGATGATTAGCATTTTGGGCCTGCTGGGCATTGGCCTGAACCAAATTCTCCAGAATATTGGTCTGATTGGCATTGGTCCGAGATAGGTCCTCCAAGACCTCGGATATCCTTTCAAATACTCGATTTTGTCGAGCCGCCATTCTAAATCTGGAATCAAATAGCGATTAATAAGAATCACATCTACTAATAAAATTTAAAACTAGGACTAACTAGCTAATTGCTTAAGAAATAAAAATAAACTAATTACTAACTACTTTAATGCTACTCTCATGTGGAGTAACACTTTGGGAGTAGGAAAAACCATACTCCACAGCCGAGGAATGCAACCACTGCTCTGATACCATAAATGTAACACCTTAATCTTAATCTATTTGATTTTAATGCAATTAGGAAAAATTCAAGAAATTTTTTTGCAAGGGTTCGTTTATAAATCGGACTTTTCCCAAATAAAAATAAAACCCTGTCAAAAACCAGAACAATTATATTAATACATTCATATCAATACTTATGCTCACAAGCATTAAGTAGCATCATCATTATACAACTATTTGTTTTACAAAGTCCATAAAGTTTATAAGAGTTTGCATACACTCCAAAATAGGTTGTGGTTTGCAAAGTTAAGTTTACATCAAAAGAATGGATGTTAAACATCCTCAAAACCATTGTACATAATATAAATATTTACATCAAAAATAGTAACTATAGTGTATGCATCAAAAGAGTGAACCATGGTATGTGCATCTAAACTGGGATATGATAATGCAGCTACACTCCATCAGGGGGAGTGTAATGATCCTTGGTGGAGGGAACAGTAGGTAGATCCTCGTCATGCGTACCTAAAATGTCAACATGTAAGGGTGAGTAACTTGAATATAGATTAGGGAAAAACATTTGAAAATAATAATAAGGCATAACATCAAGCAACTTAAAAAGGAAATAAATTTACAATAACAATCATCAATCTAAAAGCGATTCGTACTTATAGTTTTATGCTTTAATATACAATCACATGATTATGCTATGCACGTCACACTTTATGAATTTGATTCTTGAATCCGATGTTACACAATTTATTTCATTTCATTAATTTGAACAATTTGATCGGATTCAATGAATTAACTCATTTATGCAATTTCTTCCACACTTTCACTTTCACTTTAACACTTTAACTTTAACTTTGACACTTTAACTTTTCCCTTTTCATTAACACTTTAACATCCTCACATACACCCTCCACTCTGGGGAAAAACCGACCAGGAGTAAGTATTTCTCAACCTCTGATTGGGTGCTTCACCTCCACTTAGGAAGGTTCCTCGCTTACCCGCTTGCACAGTACTTCACACACTCCCCGTAGGAGGGTTCCTCGTACAATTTGGTTTGATTTGTCCAAATTGCCTTTAGCAGAAATCACCCTCGACTGGCCAAAACGAGCCAAAGTAATAGAATTACTATGGTTTTCATAGAACCAATCCCCAACACGGGGATCAAACCCATGTCCTTTGCAGGATCAAAGTTCTCCACAGTAATTCCAGTCATTTACTTTTGCCCTCATCAATCGAAACGACGTGTGTTTTTCCCCTACTCCTAACGTCCACCTTTACACCATGAATGATGCTATATGCAAGTGATTTTCAATTGAGATTTAAACTCCTTCTTGTTCTCTTTTAAAAATCACATTAATTCGGTTCAAACTCAATTGAATAGTACTTTGACCCTAAGGTATGCATAACTATTAATACTTTAATTCTATGATTGCAAGCACATCATAACACAGAGGATAACAACAATTATATAACTAACATAAGATTTAATACATTTAAACATAAAATTCACATATATAGAATAACAATCAATTAGGGGCTTTACACTAAACTATTTTCTCCTAAGCCTAACCTTAGCCAAACATCTAAATATTCCTAATCATGTCCCAATTACTAATTTCAAACATTTCCCCTAAGCTAGACCCAATTTACACCCCTTACCTCTTGGAGGGAAGAGGAGAATTAGAGAACCTTAGAAGCAAGCACCACCCAAGCTCTCAACCAAGATCCTAGCACCTTTGCTCCTTGATTTCTTATGATCCTTAAGCTCCCTTGATGATGCTAAGGCCCTATGGAAGAGATTGCACAACTTGGGGTTCCATGGGTGATTTGGGGTTTTATGAAAGAGAGAGAGATATGAGATTTGAGAGAGGGAAAATAGTGAAGGGATGATGGGTGAAAGATTTATGGAGTTAATTTGATGTTATAAGGTGGTAGCTTGAAGAAATTGAAAGCCCTAGGTGAAAAGAAGAAGAAGAACTCGTGTGGAGAGAAGAGGAAACAATGAAAAATGACTATTGGAACACGTGTTTTATGACTGAAAAGCAGCCCTTAATCGATTAACACAGCAGTTAATCGATTAAGGCCTGAAGCTGCCTCAAAACTTAATCGATTAAGCCACACCTTAATCGATTATTGGCTGAAAAGTGCTTAAAGATTAATCGATTAAGGGACCTCTTAATCGATTAACCAGTTAAATATTCCCTTCTTTCATGCATTCTAAGGATCCTAAGCTTACTATAACCCATTCTAACCTACTCTTAGCTAAAACCTACATCCTAAACACATTCTAACCTATTCTTAACTCATACCATTCAAAACTTAGCTAAATGCTAATTCTAAACACTTACTAATACTAATACTAATTAACACTTCTAAACGAAATCGAAACTTGAGGATGTTACAGATATTATTTCCTTAGTAAGTGTATGAGTAAGTGATTAAGCTAGTAAGTCCTTGGTAATACTAGAAGAATGCTTTTATATTTTAGTTAAATCCTAATTATGTATCTTCAATTTAAAGTGGGCTAAGCTAAATTTTCCAAATGTGACTTGTCATATTTAGAAGCGGACAGAAAGTAGAGACTAAGGAAAGTGAAAACTCCCAACGAGTCAGAGCATGAAATTGCTACCCCAAAGGGAAGGACTAATCCTTAGTTTTGAATTAAGTATGCCAATTCCAAATATGACAACGAAGTTGAAGTTTTTATTTAAAATAAAATTATCGAGCCCTCTTTAGAATGGAAGATGAGTTAGTTGTTATATGATTGGAACTCAAGTAGTACGGAAAATGTCCCTACCTCCAATACAATGTGAAATCGAGATTGGTCACCTCGGATTTACATTTATTGAGAGATAGCATCATTTAGTCCTTGAATCCAATAAAATAATTGTTAAAATTATTATTTTGCTTAAGGCTAGGAAAAATAAGATAGATTATCTAAACCCTATTTACTCTGAGCATTCTTAATCAAAGTGCGCAGCGAAAGTGAATAGGTGTCAACCCCAATGTGTTGCCTTGAACATTAATCACTAAGTATTATTCTTAGGGAAATTTAAGTACCTTCTAAATTCCACACTATATTTTGGTGATAATGATACTTTTAATGGTAAGATGCAAATTTGTTTTGTATCAAATTAATTTAAAACTTTATTTTGGAAAAGTAATGATTCTATCAACTACAACGAATTTCAAGTATGCAAGTATTTTAATACTTTTTAATATGTTGAATTGATTCGAACCATGATAATTGACCATTATGCCGCATAATAATAAATTTTTAAGAATGTATTGCCAAGGATGTGAACTCCTAAATAATTGGACGGTGATGTAGTTATTCTTGAATTACATCATTTGCCAATTAGATAGGAATTCACTTTATGCGATATAAGTCAATTTGAAATGAAATTTGAACTTCCAATCGAAATATAAGGAAGTGCAATTATTGAGATTGGAATTGTGAATGAAAACAAATCTTTGACCAAAGAACATATTCCTTTTATTTGGATTGGATGATCATAGAGGACTTATACTTTTCCTTTTAAAGTGAGTTCTCAAGATTTTGATGTTGTTTCAAAACCGATATGAATTATTTTTGGAAACCTATGCAAATGTTTTGTAATTTTAACATGTTCGGCATGTCTTTCATTGTCGAATAATTTTGTTAAAGTTTGGAATGAAAATAATTTATAAATAACTATGTGTTTTCTTTATCTTAAGGAAAACAACTTTCGAAAGTTACTCTATCACCAATTATCAACTCTTCTCCTTATGAATTATCATTTAGTAATTTTTACATTAAGGTGGAATTGATGAATATAAGGGAAGGTATCCAAGTTGGTTAAAGGCAATGCATTTAGCTTAGGGTTAAACCTAGCAAAGAACTTAAACTAGGAAAGTGGATGTTATACTTTTCCCTTAAGTTTGTATAGAACTCAAGGGAAATGTTTTGTTACTATTGAACAAGTTATATTTCAGAAATACAAATTTTCCAACCGTCCTGAATCATATTATGAAGTATAATTTGTTGAATATTAAAGTAACAAATCTAACATCTTTTATGAAAAGCCTTAGTGTGGAAAGTTTAGATCATGTAAGAGAAGTTAAGTTAGATTTTTAGAAGATAAGAAGTAATTGTTGCTGGAAATAGGGATCAGAATACGCAGCGAAAAAAAAAACAAAATCCCCTATTTCCAGAACAGGATCCATGTGAGAGAGCATGATTCGAGATAGAAAAACGTTTACCTCTTGATGCGAAGAGGAGAACAGCGCTGTTCAGATCGTCCACGAACAATCCACGTCAATCACGAGCGCAGCAAGGTAGTCGCACCTCTATTGGTATCCACACGAACAGGTTCCCAATTGGAGTCACGTCTCTCTTCTCAGTGCTAGAGGAGAAGAGAGAGATTCAGTGTATCACTCACTCTCTCTGATATGGACGGCTAGGGTTGCCATTCTGTGTCTCACACGTACCAAAACCCTAAGGCTAATACTATTATTTATAATAGTATTAGACCAGCGGGCTGGGCTTGGCAGCACATATCAGAATGCGTCGCACGGTCATACTGTGCATCGCACGGACGTAAATTTTATAAAAATACAACTATTGTATTTTTTTTATCAAATGTGATATCTCCAATCTATCTGTTCTTAGTGTGTGACCCTATAGGTTCCTGTAACGTTGGCAGTAAAGTTAAAATCCCATTTTAAGTTTACAAGCAATGAGCGGTATCTAGCAACACGTCATTGCTACCCAAGTGACAGGAATGTCTGTGTTCTGACATAACCTTAGTGTGACCAATGATCATGTGTAAATTTAATCCCTTTGTCCAAATATCTTAGTTACACTCATGGCATGGAACGTGTCACCCATGTATAGTGTAGCCTATGGTTTCTTGATCCCTGAGTAGACGCGTCTAAACAAGTCTCGTCAATATCTCATATTGACTGTCTTGAGTGTGGCCATACATTTCACCGTCTCACTCAGTCAAGGGGCCCAGAGATATAATTCCTATTGACAAGGAAGGACAAATCCCATCTAAGTCACTCACATCCCTCTACATGATTTGTCATATACCCGACTACAACCGTTATGATCACCTGGTTAAAGATGACGTTTGATTGCGTGAAAGCACATAATTCCTCATGTTGGGAACTGTAGCGACTTCAAGTCGAAGGACCATGTACATCATTGTCACTATGAGAATCGCTTATGACACTCACTTAATAACCCATGTAGCATTCTCATGGTGGGTCAATCCAGTACACAATTGTCCCAATGTGTACTTACGTGAAGACTTGATATCCCGTATCCATGACCGGTGAGATACAGTCATCAGTCTATCACATACTAGTCTCAATGTATTATAGTTGTCCTTATTAACTGTAATAATCGACTAGGGAATCTTTAAGGATAATTATCAATCAATAAGATCTCACTATCAAGTCATGTACTTGATATTCTTATGACATTGAACTTATAATCCTAAGGACTTTATTACATCTATTTTAATTAAACAATTAAAGCATAAATATAATAAATGAAATGTCTCATTATTATTAATAGTAATAATTCATAAACATGAAATAAGTACAAGTAAAAGAGAAAATACGATTGCCACTAGGGCACTCTCCAATAATTGTGTGGACCAAATTCTAAGGGACCAATTAGGAAATTTTAAATCTTATGAAGCCTATCTAATCATAGACCTAGCTAAATTTTTTGAATTTAAGTAGTTTTTCTTTTAGATTGAGAAGTAGAACTTAGCTAGTCTTGATTAGTATTTTAAGTGATAAGTCTAAGTTTAGTTTGATTGAATATCCTTAGCTTAAGTCATATATGTACATATAGGAAATGGAATTTTGCTTATACAAGAATGAGTGAATTGTGTGTTTGAATTGTATGTGAGTAGGTTATTTTAAAGTCAAGTACTTTGTATCTTTTGAAGATAGTTTTCAATTCCAATTACTTTTATGTTTTATGTATTCTTCAATATTAATCTATAGTTAAGGAATATCTTTTCACCTCATATTGAATGTGATTTTGAAAAAGTACCATTTTTTTTATCACCTAATTATCAAAACGAATTTTTCCAAACTAATTGTCGTGTGTCTCTTTTCATGAAAATTCTCAATTCCAATTGTTTCCATATTTTATATACTCTTCAAAATAAACTCTTCTTTAAGAAAATTGTGAGAATGATAAAATTGTAATTTTGATAAACTAAATATTATAAGTATCTATTATTAACTTGAGTCATGCCCTTGTTTAGAATTAATTGACGAATATTTTCTTAAGGAAACAAGAATAGATGTATTAATACTACTATAAAACCTTATATGCCTCTTATCTTCTAAATCATCACTTAAATTTGATGAAGGTTTTCATTCAACTATAGTTTTAACTTGCAATTGTCAAAGATTTATTAAGAATATTATATCTTAATCTTAATCATACAGTATAATAGGATCACGTTCAAGTGAAAGTATGTACGTGTTTTCTTTGCATTAAAATCTTTTTGAATCTACAAGTACTATTTTAGAAGTTTCCTATATTTCTTATTTTTAAAACCTCTCCTTAAACTTTTGGAAACTTTATTTTCTATAGTCTCAAAGACATGATTGTTGAAAACTTATTAAGAACGTGCTACTTTTTATTTAGTTATAAAATGCAATAAGAAGTTGATTGAATGAAAGTTCAAATGTGAACTTGTCTTCTTTTTGTGTTAAAGATATACTTTTCGAACTTTACACTAATGATACATTCAAGGGTTTTGGTTTTTTAAAGATTTAGTTTTTTTTTTAATCCCTAAAAATAATATCAACTGCTATTTTAAGTAAGTATAACATTTTAAAATTTTGTTTAAAACATGCACCTATAATTATTTTCAATAGACTTCATAAAAGTATAAAGTAATATAAATATCATATCTTTTTCCTCCATAAATAAACTTATAAATAAGTATGCAAACTTGTAAGTATTGAAATTCTTAATTCAATTTAACAAAGCTTAGCATATGTGTATTGTTTGACATTCCTTACTTGTTTGTAAATTGTGATTTTGACTTTTCTCAAGAAAATATTACTTTTACTAAATAAAATTGAAATTTAACTGTTATACTTATTGGTGTTTACTATCATGCTTCTAATACAAAGTTGCTAGAATACCTGTATGAACAATCTGTCTGAGTAATAATGAATTATTTGTAATATGATATTTTGTATTTTATAATCTTGTACACTGTTTTATAAAATTGAATTGTAATGTGTTATGTTTTCCAACTTGAATTTCAATAAATAGGTAGGGGTCCAATCTAGTAACGGACCTTATTAGCAAAAGAATAGTAGTAATTATAGTAATGAAATCTCAACCTAGGTTTCAATTTAAGTGGGGGAGTAATCCCTAAAGTAGTGAATACCTCCTAATGCAGGGTAAATTTCATCCCCTTATCTAAAGAAATAGGAAATACCAGTGAAACCTTAACCTAAGATGCCCTCTAAGTGTGGAAGTTAATTCTTGGGAATCCTTAATTTTCTTAATTACGTTATGAAACCCTTTCTCCCCATCTCTTTAAGATTAGTGGAATTTCGGGGACGAAATTCATATAAGTGGGGGAGAATTATAACATCCTGAATTTTATTTAAGTGTGAAAATGTTAGAAATTCATAAGTTGATGTTAGGGAAAAGTAGAATTGTATAGCAATAGCTTAGATTTAGTTAGAAAGCCTTAGAAAGTGATTCTGTCAGGCAAGACTCGAGTCTTTCATAAAAGACTCGAGTATTGTATCAGAAAAACGACCAGTGGAAATGTTGCTCTCAGGCAACACTCGAGTCTTTTATCAAAAGACTCGAGTATCCTGGGTAAAATGCATGAACTACTCGAGTCTTTCTTAAAAGACTGGAGTATTATGGGCCAAAAGACTTGTTGATGTCTATGATTTAGGTCCAATATATATAGATTTGAGCATTATTTGGACTCCCTTTTACTATGTATTTGGCTTGTTTCTCTAGCAAATTTAGGACTTTTTAGTAGATTTTAATTATTTTTAGTAGTTTAGGGTCCTTTGAGCGTTTTGATTCATTTTCTAGTGTTTCAGGTACTTTTTGGAGCTTAAATGGAAAAAATAATTGTAGACCTGAAAAGAGGACTAAAAGACCTTGAAATTGGCACAAGAACGGAGAGAAACGGAGCTGGAGTAGGTCCCACGCGCCTGGGGCGCGAGACCGTGGGCGCCTGAGGCGCGCCTGTGTGGAAAAATATAGCATCAGACCCTGCGCGCCTGGGGCGCATGAGCCTTCACGCCTGGGGCGCATGAGCCTTCACGGATGATGTGCCGGGGTTGCCGCCAACTCGAGAAATCGAGTTTGGTATCGATCTAATCCCAGGATCTGGCCCAATCTCCATAGCACCATATAGGATGGCGCCGCCGGAAATGGCTAAGTTGAAGAAGCAAGTAGAAGAGTTACTACAGAAGCAATTGATCAGACCAAGTGTGTCTCCCTGGGGTGCGCCAGTGTTGTTTGTGAGAAAGAAGGACGAAAGTCTGCGTATGTGTGTGGATTATCAGCAGTTGAACAAGGTGACCATCAAGAACAAATACCCTCTGTCGAGGATAGACGATCTTATGGATCAAGTTCGTGGAGCTTCTGTTTTCTCGAAGATAGATCTAAGATCTGGGTACCATCAGATAAGGATTCGGGAACAGGACATTCCCAAGACGGCGTTTCGGTCTCGTTATGGGCACTATGAATATGTAGTGATGCCGTTCGGCTTGACGAATGCTCCTGCTGTCTTTATGGATTACATGAATAGGGTCTTTAGACCGTACTTGGACTCGTTTGTAGTGGTCTTTATAGATGATATTCTGATCTACTCAAAGAGTCCAGAGGAACATGCAGAACACTTAAGGATTGTGTTGGAAGTTTTAAAGGAGAAGCAGTTATACTCCAAGCTCTCGAAGTGCGAGTTTTGGCTGGAGGAGGTTAAGTTTTTGGGACACGTGATCTCGAACGGAGGAATAGCTGTCGATCCAACAAAGGTTGAATCAGTTCTTCGATGGGAACAACATAAGACGGTGACGGAGGTTCGTAGTTTCTTAGGACTTGCCGGGTACTATCGAAGGTTTATAGAAGAATTTTCGAAGATCTCCCAACCTTTGACTAAGTTGACCAAGAGGGATCAACCTTTCATCTGGGATTCGAAGTGCGAAGAGAGTTTCTAAAAGCTGAAGGAAAAGCTGACCACTTCACCGGTGTTAATCCTACCTGATCCGCAGAAAAGTTTTGATGTGTACTGCGATGCTTCAGGGCAAGGCCTCGGATGTGTGCTGATGCAAGAAGGTAAGGTTGTGGCATACGCATCAAGGCAGGTGAAAGTGCATGAGGTGAATTATCCGACGCACGACTTGGAGTTGGCCGCAATAGTTTTCGCTCTTAAGATCTGGAGGCACTATCTCTATGGCACTGTGTTCCGAGTATTCAGTGGCCATAAGAGTTTAAAGTATCTCTTTGACCAGAAAGAACTGAACATGAGACAACGACGGTGGACGGAGTTTCTCAAGGATTATGACTTCGAACTCCACTATCATCCTGGAAAGGCGAATAAGGTTGCTGATGCCCTAAGCAGAAAGGCATTGCATGTGAGTGCCATGATGATTAAGGAGGCTGTATTGCTAGAGAAGTTTCGGGATATGAGTTTAGTAATGGAAGTCGAGCCAACAAGCTTAAAGTTAGGAATGCTGCAGATCACGAATGAGTTTATGACTCTGATCTGCGAGCGGCAACAAGAAGATGGTGAGCTTAAGGAAAAGAAAAGATTGGCATCTGAAGGGAAAGAACCGAGCTTCCAGGAGGGAAAGGATGGACTTCTTCGTTTCAAAACGAGGATATGCATTCCAAAAGACGCAGAACTTAGAAGAATGATATTGGAGGAAGCGCACAAGAGTCGGATGAGTATGCATCCGGGAACAACTAAGATGTATCAAGATTTGAAAAAGTTGTTCTGGTGGTCTGGATTAAAGAAAGATGTGGCTGAGTATGTAGCATCATGTTTGGTTTGCCAAAAAACGAAGGCCGAGCATAAGAAGCCAGGAGGAGAGTTACAATGTTTGGAGATCCCTCATTGGAAATGGGACAGCATATCGATGGATTTTGTGACAAGTTTACCAAGGACGGACCGGAATTTTGATGCCATATGGGTTGTGGTAGATCGGTTAACTAAATCAGCGCATTTTATCCCCGTAAATATGCATTATTCATTGGAAAGGCTTGCTCAACTCTACGTTGATGAGGTGGTACGACTGCATGGTATACCTTCCAGTATACTGTCTGACCGCGATCCAAGGTTTACGTCTCGGTTTTGGAACAGTCTGCATCAAGCCCTGGGCACAAAGTTAAAAATGGGATCTGCTTATCATCCTCAAACTGACGGACAAACAGAGCGAACCATTCAGACGTTGGAAGATATGTTAAGAGCGTGTGCCTTGGAGGAGCAAAGAAGTTGGGATAAGGTGTTACCGTTGGTAGAGTTTACCTATAATAATAGTTATCATGCGAGCATTGGGATGGCACCGTTTGAAGCGTTTTATGGTAGAAAGTGTCAAACCCCACTATGTTGGTTTCAAGTGGGGGAGAATGCTTTAATCGGTCCAGAACTGGTGCAAGAAGCAACTGAAAAGATTAAGATGATACAAGAGAAGATGAGGACTGCTCAGGGAAGGCAGAAGAGTTATGCGGACAAGAGGAGAAGACCTCTTGAGTTTGCAGAAGGAGAGCATGTGTTTATCAAGATATCCCCGATGAAACGTGTAGGCAGAGCGTTGAGAACCAAGAAACTTTCACCCAGGTTCATCGGTCCGTACCAAATCCTTAGGAAGATTGGCCCAGTCGCGTACCAGATAGCCTTACCACCATCCTTGTCTAGTCTGCACAATGTCTTTCATGTTTCACAACTTCGAAAGTTTGTGCATAACCCTAACTCTATCCTAGATATCCGACCCGATGACCTGTCTGTACGAGAAAACCTAACTCTGGAAGCTGGGCCAATTTTTATAGCAGACCGCCAAATCAATCAACTTAGGGGAAAAGAAATACCCTTGGTCAGAGTTGTTTGGTTACACAATGGTGTTCAAGAGTCAACTTGGGAACCCGAAGCTTCGATGCGTAGTGAATATCCTGAGTTGTTCAGGTAGAACCGAATTTCGGGGACGAAATTCCTGTAAGTGGGGGAGAGTGTAACATCCCTGAATTTTAGTTCCCAAATAATTCGTGCTTTGTGATTTAAATGTTAGAACTTAATCTTGTTTAGATAGCAAGTCATGATTAGGGCTAGCTTAACCCTAATTAATTAAGCTTAGACTTGTGTGGATTTAAGTTGATTTGGTTTAGTTAGGTAATCGTTTGGTTATGAGTTAGATTAGCTTGGTTAATGTAGGGCTTAAGGGTTAAGTGGACTAGATTAAGCCTAAGTGAACCTAATGGGCCTTGCGAGTGATGTTGGGCCATGATTGTGTGATGGGCCTTGTGTGTGCATGTGTAGGCCGTGTGGTGTTGTGTGTGTGTGCAACCATGGAGTGAATTTGTGAATGCATGAAGGAAGTGAGGTGTCATGCTCACATTTCATGCATGTAGTCAAAGTAATAGGTGTCAACACCACATTCCCTTTCTTTGCATGAAGTGTGAGGTGTCCACACCTTAACACACCACTTAGCTACCTTAACACCTCACCATTTGACCATAAGCTTTTATAAAAGTGGCCTTGTGTTGATGAGCCTCATTTTTGGCTTCTTTTCTTCGTAGCATCATCACCACACCACTTTCTTCTTTTTCTTCTTCTTTGAAGAGGCCTCACGGCCACCTCCCTAAACACCACCATCCAACCATTTTCTTCCATTAAAACCAAGAAATCCTTACATACTCTAAGCCTAGATCATGAATACACAACATGCATAAGTGATTGAAGCTTAGAAGTTCAAATTCAACCCTTCCTTCCTCTTAAGAACCTCACGGCCATAACCACCACCACCCTTGTTCAAACCCAAACCACCTTCACGGCCACACCCTCATCAAAGCCTTAAGGTCTTTAACTTGGTAGATCAAGAGGAGTCTTAGAGTCTTAGAAGCTTGGAAGTCAAATTTCAAGTGTCCAAGGAGGAAGTGTTGCTCACGGTTTTGGAAAGGAGAAAGACCCAAAGGTTCTAAGTCATTTTTTTAGTGTCTTCAAGAGGTAAGAGAGAAGCTTACACTTTTGCTAGAATAAGTTTAAAGCTTAGAAATTTAGGTGAGTCACCATGAGACTCAAGGGCACTAGTTAGACTTTGATTTTGGGCTTGGAGGCCGAATTTGGATGAATGATGACTTGTTATTGTTGAATGTGCAATGCTGAATTTTATGATTATGTTTGTGTTGATGATTATGTTACTTGTGTTATGTTGTTAATGAAATGTTCTATGCTGAATTTTGTGATTATGCTTTGTGTTGGTGATTAATTCCATAGGTTATGTTGTTAAGGGAATGCTTAGATCCTAGAATGAACTAGGCTTATGTGTTGACCCCAAAGATTTGAGTTAATTAGGCTCTAATTGTGAATTAGATAAGATGATTAAGTGCGATCATCACGGTTTTAGGTTTCAAAGCCTTGGTTAGGGGGGGGGGGTTAACTCAATAACTAAGAATGGTTTAGCTAACTAAGTGTTAATCAAACCTAGTTTTAGACAACTAAGTAGCACTTAGACCAAATTAAGTCTCCCTCAACCGTGATTAGTAACCTTAATCCCTGATTAGTCAACTAATCCATGATTAGTTGGACTTAATCCAAGATTAGTAACCTTAATCCCTGATTAGTCAACTAATCCATGATTAGTTAGACTTAATCCAAGATTAGTAACCTTAATCCATGATTAGTTGGACTTAATCCAAGATTAGTAACCTTAATCCCTGATTAGTCAACTAATCCATGATTAGTTGGACTTAATCCAAGGTTAGTAACCTTAATCCCATGATTAGTCAACTAATCCAAGATTAGTTGGACTTAATCCTCGATTAGTAACCCTAATCCCCTGATTAGTCAACTAATCCCCGATTTGTTGGACCTAATCCATGATTAGTCGGATTTAATCCGAGATTAGTCAATCAAGTCAGACTTAACCCGTGATTAGTGAGACCTAATTCATGATTAGTGAGATTTAGTCCAAGATTAGTGGACTTAGTCCATGATTAGTCAACTGAAGTCAGTTAAACCTAGTCTTAAGTGATTAGGACTCACTTAACCGAAGTCTTAAGTAGTTAAGACTTGCTTATTCCAAGTTTTAGTCACTTGAGGTGACTTAGGTCAAGAAATGATGGGACCTTGACCGAACACTCAGACATAGACATAATCTAGAGCTAGTACGACTCTGCTATGTCATCTGTATGCTTAGATACTTATGGATACATGTTGGAAGTCTACGGCTGCGTATGTATCCCTGCTGGACTGATGTCAATTAATTATGACATAGTTAGACTAATAATAAACCTGGAACTTGAACATGCGCATGATAACCTAGGATTGCAAGAGTTGCATTGATACATACATGACATGAGATAGGTTATCAGACCAGTCCCAATCTGAGGAACACCTATGCAGGTGGAAAGACCGTAAGTCGTGCCTTTCCTACGCCGGTGAACCTGTGAACCATTTCTTTAATTGAACTTGATATTTTATGAAAGCCTGCACAGGGTTCACCGTAAGTCGTGCCGTTTACGCTGGTGGAAACATTGTAAGTCGTGTCTTTTACGCTGGTGGAAACACTGTAAGTCGTGCCGTTTACGCTGGTGAACGCACTGTAAGTCGTGTCTTTTACGCTGGTGGAAACACTGTAAGTCGTGCCGTTTACGCTGGTGGAAACACTGTAAGTCGTGCCATTTACGCTGGTGGAAACACTGTAAGTCGTGCCGTTTACGCTGGTGGAAACACTGTAAGTCGTGTCTTTTACGCTGGTAGAAATACTGTAAGTCGTGCCGTTTACGCTGGTGGAAACACTGTAAGTCGTGCCGTTTACGCTGGCAGACGTGCCGTAAGCCGTGCCGCGTCTGGGACGCACCGTTCCTCAGATCTGGACCCGGTGGACACAGAGGCCTCAGAGCTAGAGAACATGTACATGCATCATGCCACCTAACTCGAAGATAATAACTAAACTGGTGCTTGCTCATATGTACATGCATTTTCTGCACTGGTGATTGCTGCTGTTAGCTGGTTGTGAATGTTAGGGCTTAGGCTTATTCGATAATGCGACTGTGTTAGGCTTACTCTCCTGCCCTTGTAGGTGATGGCCGAACGCCTGCCTTGCATCGAGATCCGCCCGCTCCTTGATGGTGCTTGGGAGTATCGGGATCACCGAGTTATTTTTGAGGGTGAAGTAGAGGTCACTCTCTACCATCCCAATCCCGTAGTTCGCTTTCGTCCTCGTAGGTTTCGTGGGACGAAACCGGTGATCTCTGACTATGGAATAGCTGCAGTGGACCAGTAACCAACTCTGATGATACCCTTTCTTTTTGAGTTTTACCTTTTGTAAATTTTGCTTTTGGTGAGGTATTGTCAGAGTGTTTTATTTCCAATGGACTTGTAACTATTTTGTATCAGACCTTTTATGACCTATTATCTACAACTATGGTTCACTTTACGCATTTCAATATTCCGCTTGCTTTTAATAAGTTTTGAGATCCGGCATTGATCAGTTTTATTTTAAAAGCACTCGCAATCGAGGGACTAAAGGTTTCATTTATGAAAATAATATTTATTGCGAAAAGCCCTCGACTGCCTTTCAACTTCTTTTAACTTTCCGGATTTGAACTCTCTAATTTTACTTTTCAATCAAGTGTTTTAAAAAGAAAAATTTTTCCACCCTAATTTTTGGAAAACCTTACAAGTCCAAATCAAGCAAAACCTTTTGGAAAATGAGAGCGTCACAATGCATATGCATATGCAATTTCATTTAGTTGAGTCCAATAAAGAAAGAATAAATGTAAAGAAATGCAAATGAAAGAATATGATATTGGACTCAATGATGAAATTGAAGTGAGAGGCGTTGTACTCATTCATATATGAAGATGTGATTATGCTAATGTTATGTTTATGTTCTCTTATATTCTACAGTGTAAATATGAAATATGAATGATAAGTGTAAATGCATTTAGTTATGCCTTATTACTGTTTTTAAATGCTTTCTTTGATTTAAATACAAATTACTTATCTCTTAAGTTAACATTTTAGGTTCAATGGAGAATGACCTTCATATGATCCAGGTCGAAAAGTGTGTACTCTCACTAGAAGAGAGTATGCTAAAGATGATGACTGTATGATCACATTAAGGTTGCAACCGCTCTAAGATTCTATGATGTAAAGATTTTATTTATATACAAACGTGTTTAAGTATTAAATTTTGTTCTTATTTAAGTACACCTTTATTTTGTACACGAACTTTATAAATTTTTTTAATAAATGTATTAGTGATTGTGAATGATATTCAAATATCCTTTCTTTGCTGAATTTGAATTATATTTCAATTACTTATAATGTAATAATAGGTTCTTATTTATTATTTAAAGTGATCTGAATTGGACAAGTACAAAACATCTATTTTGGAAAATATCCATATTTGAAACGAAACTCTGTCAAAATTATTAAGAAAATCTAAAGTTTCTTTTGTAAACCTTTCCATTAAATATTATATATTTGAAGTTATTAAAAGTAGGATGTTACAACCAAGACTAATTCTTAAATTTTCAAACATTTTGGTTTTAGTCCAAAATAACTTGTAGGGATAAAATCAAAAGACGTTGAATTTTTAAGACTAAAACCATAAATAAGCCCCGAATTTTCCGTGCATCGAGCAGTAAAATAAACTAGTCCAGTTATCCAGTTATTTAAAAAAATAAAAAATAAATAAGGAGGAGGGGGGGAGGAGAGAGTGAGAGGAGCCGTCCCCCTCTTGTGGATTTAAAGCTTAAAACTGTAACCCTAAACTTTGAACGGTCTCTTAACTTTGAACCATTGAATTGGGATTCCTTGTGCAACCCAGGCGCACGCTAATAATTCGGTGATGTTCTTTCTTTCTCAAATCTCAACCTTTGTAATTTTTGATTGCAGTCTGTCTTTTTACTACTATTTGTTTTCCAATCTCACTCCACATTGTCTGTTCGTTTTCGGTTTTCATTTGCAATTCCAACAAACCGACTAACTTACTTCAACTCACTTTATTTATTTGAATTTTGAAACTTAGATCATACACAAACAACATGAATTGAGCACTATGCATATCCATATCCAAGTAGGTTAGGATCCACATTGACTTCTCGATACTGATACTGGGACCAAATAATAAAATTTCTGGTTTTGTTTTAGAGGATTCCATGTTGTTTCATGGAGGTGGAAGTCACAGACTGGAATAAGACAGCAATATGTGGTTTCAATAAAGTCACAAGCTTTTTTTTTTTTTTTTTTAAAGTTTTGTGTTCTGACTTTTCAACAGCCATTTTATGCTTAGGAAGCTAGAAAGTACTAGATGGACTTCAAATCTTGGTTTGGCCATTATGGGCTTATGTTATGGATCCATTGACTATTCTTGCAGGCTTTTTAAGGGAGGGGGACAGAAAGAAGATATTATCAATCAATAGGATTGGTGAAATTGAATCACTAGCAATCAACACAAGAATGGCCCAATTGTGAAAGATTTGAGAAGGGAAGTTATACTCTGTGGAAAATATACAGAGCAAGGCGTTTCAGTTGGTGATCTTCAATTATTATTGCTGCTATGGCATTGGATTTCAAGTCTACCTGTTACTAGTTTAGGAGCATTGCTGTCAAAAGTTTCTTGATTGATTGATTGATGGATATGGCAATGGATCTGCATATGGAGGCTTCTGCACTAACCAGTTTGGGAGGTTCTCTGGCAAGTACAGAAGAAGTAAATTCATCGCAAAAGCAGAAAAGGGCGAGCAAGAGGAAACAAGGTAAAGCTATTCAACACAATGATGAAGGTCCTGATTTTCTACTCGATAGTTCTTCACTGAAGACTGATGCTGCTGTAAAGGATCCATTACTGGAGTCCCCAGCTTTGCCTAATTTGTTAAGTTCCGAAAGAATTGTAGAACATAATTCGAAGAAAAAAAATAAAAACAGAAAAAGGCAGAAGACGAAACATAAAGCCATCGAAAGCAATGTTAAAAATGTTTGTGGTGCTCCAACTGCTATTTTTTCATCAAAAGCTTCTACACCTACTTTAGATATGCCTTCGGAACACCAAATCCAATCTCTGTGCGCTGATCCATCAACGATAGAGTCTTGTGTGGAAAGGGATATTCGTCAGGGAGAAAATGAAAAAAAAGAGCAGAATATGCTAAAAAAGGCTGCAGAAAACAGCAACGGAGAGTGTGACATTGAAGAAGCAGGCTGCATCCGCAACTCAGTTGTAGCAAATGCCGAGTGTTTTACTAAAGATTCTGGGTTAGAAGTTGCAAAATTGAATGTAGAGCAAGGCATTAATGATAACACCTCTAACCCTGAGGGTGAGAGCAGTTTTGTAAAGAGTGCAAGTAAGGTGAAGATACATGATGATTACCCAGTAGTTTGTCAATTGTCTCAAAAATCTCATTATTCTAAAACCTATTCAAGGAGAAAAACAGTTAATTCCAATTACGGGAGAAACTGTGCTTACCCAAATTTTTACAAGGAAGTAACTATGCAGGATCATCACAAGGATGATTCACATAAGTTTTCTGATAGACCATTGACAGTTGGCTTGATGGAGAAAGAAACAAATGGTAGACAGATAGATCATATTGAGAGTACAAGAAATGATATGTGTGGTGCAGGTGATGTATCTGATTTAAGTTTAGTTAGCATAAAAGATAGTCATTCAAAGATTTCACACTTCTCACTCAATAGTACTACTACCAGCACAAAGAATAAGCTTCTTATCCTTGATGTGAATGGACTACTTGCTGACTTTGTCAGTTATTTTTCTAGAGGACCAGAACCAGATTTAAGGCTTACAAGGAGAAAAGGTGTCATAGTCAACTGTTGCATTTCTTCATTCCATAGATTTCTTACCAATCTTTATCTTGGTTTCATTTAACAGATTTATTGCTTTTGCTTTTTGCAGTTTACAAGAGACCCTTTTGTGATGATTTTCTGCAGTTTTGCTTTGAGAGATTTCATGTGGGTGTTTGGTCATCCAGAGCGAAGTATTTGCCAATCTATATCTGATCTTTTATCGCATTCCTTGTGTCTATTAGTTTGAATGAGGTTTAAGATGCAATTAAGGACTTGTTCATTGTTTTTCAGCATTAGAATCTTTATACCTTTCGTCATTGCAGTGCCTTGATGCTTCTATATATTTATTGGCAGGAGTAATGTAGATAAAGTAATCGAACTTCTCATGGGGAAATTTGCTTCCAAACTGCTCTTTTGTTGGGTAATCTGCTTTAAAATCTTGTTTAGTTCACATTTTTTTAGAGGCTTTTTGATTTTATGAATAAGTCAGCTATAGATAATTCTTTTCCTTAAGTTAGTCTTAGAATGCATTTTCCGACTAATTGTACTGGATGAACATTTTTACTCAAAATGGCATTTTGTGGAGGTAGAAAGGTAGATGTTGAGTGGTTGTTAAGATTTATTTATGTGTCCATCCTCTGCATTATGAATGATGGGATTGGAAGTCATAGTGATCAACAAATATAGCAATGTTGTGTCATCTATATAAATTTTCTTTGTTAGTATCTTCACATATCCCTGTCATATATCCAGGGTTGTCAAAATCACGATGTTAATGGTGGGATCGCATGATTTTACGTTTTTTGAAGGCCTCTGTGATGCAGATCCCACCAGAAACCCGAACTGATGTAGGAGTGGTGTAATCGGCGGGGAATATTGTAGGAGCGCTAGGAACATGGGATTCTGTTTGAGTTTGCGCTTCTCTTTTTTCTGGTTTTAGGGTCAACCTGTTTTTAAGGGTGGTCAGGTTACTGTAACCCAGTTTTACCCATAACCAACCATAACCCAGTTTTGCCTGAAACCAACCATAACCCAGTTTTGCCCAAAACTAGCCCTTAAGAGCCTCTCTTTAATCCTCAGTTATTCTTTCTTTTGGGTATTATTCTCTTATTTACTGTTATGTTTCAGTTCAACCTCTTAAACCCTAACTTCAACTTGAGACTGATAGTTACTGAGACGATGGCAACTGATGGCAACAACGGCAACGTTGAATGTTGAGGAACGTCGAGCCTCCATTTCTTCTTGATTTTGAGACTTTTTTTCGTCACGTATTTCATTTTAAATGTTTATATATGTTTTTGGTAGGAATCTACGATCTGTGTTATGATTTCATGATTTTTGTGCCTTTATCATAATCCTGATTCTACCTTAGATCTCGATTTTGACAAGCTTGCATATAACTCTTTATACTTGTGCTGCCTAGGTGACATGCATGTTATTTTACTTCCATTGTTCATACCGATTTAAGTCTTGTGGCAGATTTTCCATATCTTGAATTGTTTTTATAGTATCATTTCCAAACCGAAGCAGCCTTGTAATTATAGTTATTCGTTTGAGTTATATCTGCACTTCAGTTTAAGGTCAGAATGGAATTGGATTCATTGAATATTATAAATTATTATTGCTTTGTTGTAAAATGATTTGTTTTTCATACCTTCATTGCTAAAGATGCAGTTGAAAGTGATTACTGTTACCTCGTCTTGCAAGAAATCATAATGCTTTTGAATCATCTTTTCATTATGTTTTTTGCAGAATCAGTCCCACTGCACTACAACAGAATTCACTACTGTTGAGAATACACACAAGCCCCTTTTGTTAAAGGAACTTTGGAAGTTGTGGGAAAAGGTTGAACCTGGTCTACCGTGGGAGAAGGGAGAGTTTAATGAGTCAAACACATTGTTGTTGGATGACTCCCCTTACAAGGCACTAGTGAATCCTGTAAGCTTTTTTGTTTGGTTCTCCTTTTATACTTCAGCTTGAATTTCTTGTGTTTTTTTAGTTTTGCTCCTATTTTCACTCCATCCCTGCAAATTATTTTCAGATGCACACAGCAATATTTCCTCATTCTTATCAGTATAATGACACCAGAGACGCATCATTAGGTGAGAGTCTTCTGCACATGTTCCTCTTACGTATATTTTTCTTTCCAGATCATTAGCATATTCTGTTAATTGGCAATGTTTTTTTAATTATCCCAAATGTCTTAGTTAACTTGTTGATATGGCACTAAGTACCGTTTGATAGGTGTGTCAGAAAAAGATGGAACAAAATAGTAGTTATATTCTTTATTTGATATATAATATATAATTTATAAATAGTGAACACAAGATGATATGCGAAAAATAAGTGAAACATTTTAGTCACCTGAAGGAGTGGAACCAAAGAGACGGAATGGAACATGTTGCCTCCTATTCCGTCTGTGTGCCAAACGCTACCCAAGATTGTTTCATTCTCTTTACAGTTCCCATTAACCCACATGATCTTTGTCTAAATCCTACTTTCATACTCATCCCTTTATCTTACTCATTCCTTTGTCTGAATCCTACTTTCACAGGACCTGGAGGTGATCTTCGGGTTTATCTAGAAGGGCTGGCTATGGCTGAGAATGTACAAGAGTATGTGTCAATGTATCCTTTCGGCCAACGGCCCATTAGAGAATCAAATCCATCTTGGGGTTACTATCGGAAAGTTATAGAAGCAGTTAAACGCCCCCAAAATGCTAGGTCCTCCACACCAGGTAGGGAGTGAACCGCTTACAGAATATGGTATTATCAAAGCTATCACGGCATGACTTAATTTCATATTGATGCAAATGGAGCGTATTTTAGTCTCGGTGGTGATTGAGAATGCTACTGTGGCTACTGTGTTTCGTCTTACCAGACGTCTGAAAGATAAGATTAGTTATTTAGCAACAAGCCTACTAAGGTATCTCTCTATTGTGTTTATCATGCACCCTCGTTTGCGGGTTGTTTTTATAAAAAGTTCATGGGTTATATTCAATTATAGAAAATCTGAACTAATATCGTAATAAACTATTGATAAATTATTTATTTATTAAAAACTTAACTTTATCTTGTTTTTATCCTTATACTGTCACAGTTCTAGTGATTTTTGCTTTTATGTTGGTGCAATTTGCACAGATGCCGTTGATGAAAACTGAGGTTTATTGCTTTGAACGCTTTGATATTATTCTCGTTTTTTTTTTTTTTTTTTTTTTTTTTTTTTTTTTTTTTTTCGTGCACATGGTGAAGTGCGTGTTCCCAGCAGCTGAAGAATGCGCTTTTGGGGCAAGAACAATCATGATCATAATTGATAATAAGAAAAATCTTACATTTCTTATTCAAATACGGATTTGGGAAGAAAGAATTTGTTGCTTTTTTTATTTTTTATTTTTTTTTATTTAAACTAGTTTATGAATCTTGGAAATAGTGATATTTGGTTTTGGTCCCTAAACTTTGTTTATTTGTTGTTTCGGTCAAAAAAGTAGTTTTCCATAAATCGTAATAATAATCAGATTATGGGTTCGTAAGCTAAATGAGGTGTATGTAATGAAGAGAGAGATCCTTGGCTTATGTGGCTTGAAAAGAATGAAGTATTTGTGATAGATCTTGTAGGAAAAAATGACTTGAACTGCTTAGACTCTTGGATAATTGTTTTGTAGTTTAAAGAATAAATATGGTTTTTTATTATGATCATGGTGGTTTTAGGTTCTAATGGTGAGAGGAAAGTGAGATGGAGGGATCATGAGGGAGAATGAGGAGTGGTGTTATTCTTTCACCATCTTGGTTTGGTATTATGATGGACCAAAAGACTATGGAATTTGTGGCTAGTAAAATTAGTAATAAAATAGGGGATAAAGTGAGGGTAGTGATTTCAACTAATAATGGAATGCGTGTGTTTGCAAGTGGACTCCAAACCGGGTCAGGGAGCGGACTGGTGAGAAAGTGAGCAGAATCTCGAAGGGACATGGCTTTAGAAGTTATGAACACGTTGAGCGCTTTTCTTCACCTGAGCCTCCAAGCCAAGATATTCATTAGTTCCCTTTACTTTGTGGTGTCGTCGATCGTCGTCCTACATTAAACGACATAGTCCACAAAGCCTCTTGCGATAAAGTCTTCAATTTTCATCACGTTAATGCTTGCTTTATCTTCGGGGGTCGTATTAACTACGTTGGTCATATCTTTAACGAGTAATATGTCAGTTTAGTCCCTGACTTTGTAGGCGTAGGTCAAGTTAGTCCCTGACTTTATCGAAATAGCAATTTAGTCCCTGAAATAGGAGAACGTCGATCAAGTTAGTCCCTGCCGTCACTATCGCAGGGATGTATTTGTTTTAAAATGGGATAAAGATAGGGACGTATGTGAATTAAAATTAAATCTCAGGGACTAAATTGCTGTTTCGATAAAGTCAGGGACTAACTTGACTGATGCTTACAAAGTCAAGGACTAATCTGACATATTACTCTATCTTTAACCTTGTGAGTTATTTTATTCCAAACAATAGCCCTCTGCGCTTGAGGTAGAAATCTTTCTACCTAAACTGCATAATTTCCATGTAACTCATTCAAAAGTATGAGTATTATTTCGATAAAACCTATTGTAATATTTCATTTACAAATACTTTCTTGAAGCAAATCAAGAACCTGTATGCTTATTATGATTCTTGTATCCTTATTATGATTCTTAACTATATTAATTCAATATGGTCCATAAACAGTCCATAATAGAAATTTTCAAAATATAAAGCTCTAGGCTAATATGCATATACTTAATCATATACATTATACAAACACACACACACACATGTATATTTAAAGTACAAGACAGCCCAGAGCATTATGGTCGCAACGACTAAAAGATTTAGTCCAGAATGAACTAAGTCATACTCCACTAGTGGGAGTATATTTTTCCTCGGCAAGGGGTAGTGTACACACTTCCGGTACCATATGAATCTCATTTCTATTTCTGCACATGACATATGCACGTCTCTCATAATGTCCAATCAATGGATCCTATATCAACTGAATCATCTCTTAGGATTCCATTCTCTTTCTCTTTTCCATATTTTCTGGATTTCTCTTTTTCATTCGATCCAATCATTGGATTTATCATTTCATTCATTTTTCCCAATTTAGATACTTATTTCTTATTTTATTTCTCATTCCATAATCCTCACCTCACCCTCATCTCCTAGGAAAAGACTAGCCGGGAGTAAGTGTCTCGCAACCAATGCTTGCACAATACTTGGCTCCTCTTTGTCCAAGTACAACTTGGGTTGCTTTCCTAAGTTGGCTCTAGCCGAGCCGAGACCACCCTCAACCAACCCTGAAGTGGCTAAGTGACTGATAGAATTGTCGTGGTTAATACAGTATCACTCCTCAACATGGGTAGCTAATCAGGCCCTCCTGGCGGATAAGGTCATATACCCATGGCTTCTGTTTGTCCGAGTACAACTTAGGTTGCTTCCCCAAGTTGGCTCTAGCCGAGACCATCCTCAACCGACCCTGAAGTGGCTAAGTGACTGATAGAATTTTCGTGGTTAATACAGGACCGATCCCCAACACGGGTAGCTAATGAGGCCCTCCTAGCAGATCAAAGTCATACCCATCAACAATTCTCGTGGTTGTTTCAATGGAACAACCTAGTAAGTATGACACTCTCGTTCATCGGTTCAGAGAACCTTCAGGTCAGTCGATTCCCATGCCCTAACGTCCAACCTCAACACCATGTATGATGCATGTCTCTATGACCTCTCAATTGAATTCGAACCACATTTATCATTTCATTCTTTTCTCATTAGATTTGTATGATTTTAATGCATCATTCATTTGTTTCAAATTCAATTGATTAGTTCCAAGTTCCTAACATCCTTGCCTAGACATCAAATTCATCAGAATGGATTTAGCTAAGGAACTCAATTCACTTCATAGTTGTTGGCTAATTATTTCTATTTTATTCTCTTTAAGACTACCTTAACCGGTTATAAAATGGATTTAACCGGGTTAAGTTAGCATCAATGTAATATTTTTGATTTGGTCGTGGTTCCATTACTATTTCATTTCTAATGGGTTTGATACAAGTCTTTATATACACTTCCTAATGTGATTCCAAAAGTCATGCTTTTCATCTTAAAACAAACTTCATTCATTTCAATCAAATTCTCATCATCAACATATAGTCATTGTGTTCCAAGATTTAATCATTCAACGTATAACATCATACTATCAGTATCATTTATTCACGGATTTGCGCACATTAAATCAATCTACATGTTATGTTCTCATTCAAAGATTATATTCATCACAACAAGCAATCAAACATATTAAGACACTCTCTAGTCAACATATTCAAGTATGTCTTAGTCCTAATACATTCAACGATCAATAAATTTTCAACATTCCATCATCATCCAACACATATTTCATAACATACATTTCACAAGAAAACAATCATAAATAAATATAATCAGAAGTCATCATATATTCAATTTCATTATCAATGAACTTATCCTAAGTTATGGAAAATAACTCCTCCCTTACCTTTAGACGCTTTAACTCTTAGTTTTCGTGTTTCATTGCTTTTGCGTTGCAGTCGATTCCAAAGTCCTTTTATTCTCCTAACCATGCCATACAAAATCAAACAATAAACAACCTAATACGCATAGTCCTACCTAACAAGCTATTCACTAAACAAACTAAAATATCAATAAGAGACCATTCAATGTCTCCTAAAACAAATTTTAAATTTAAATACTAAACTAATAGCAACGTGAACAACACGTCGAAATCATATTAAAGCGAATACTTTCAAACTTTTTACGTAACAGGAAATTTTGCTTTGGAAATCAAAAGAAACTAAATTCGAAACTCAAAAATTGACAAGTATCAAGATATCAAATTTTTGGTAGTTATCACGAAATCAATTAAATATATGTTAGAATTGGCCTCAAAATCTCGAGAGGGGGGTGAATTGAGTTTTATTAACTTTATTGAAATTCGTTCGAATGAATTTAATAGAAAATTATTTTCGCAATGGAGATGAATTAAGAAAACGACGTTGAAAGCGGAAGCACAATAATATTGAAATAATAGCGCGAAATAAAATAAGAACGAGTAAGCGTAGCGGAAATTAAAAGGATAAGGGATAGAGAAACGCAAACCAAATTTTTAATGGTTCAGTCTTTCCAGCGAAAGACCTACGTCCAGTCCCCAAGCGACCCGCTTGAGAATTCTATTGCCCTTCAATTGAGTTCGACCCAATCACACCCAAAGCGCCCCGCACACTACTTGGTTTGAACGTTCGTTAGGGACCTCAAAGCAATCACTCAAGTGTTCCTCACCCAACACAATACAAAGATTCGATCCTTCACACCGAGGGAGCCACTCTCTACAATAATGGTTGATTACAATAGGTTGATGCAAGTGATTACAAGAGATGTGTTCTCAATAACACAGATACAACAATAAAGCTTCTACAGTAACAAAGTTATCTCACAAGTATATAGGCCAAAAATAGGATTTCCTTCAACAAAATATAAACTTGAAAAGCTTGAAGAAGGATAAGAGCGAAGAAGATGATAAGTGTGTGAGACGAAGAGAAGGTAGAAGGGTAAAAGATCAATTACGATATATAAGAACCTCTGAAATGATCCTAAACAATGTTTGGTGCCCCATGGGATATAGAGGGTGTAGCGTGAGTCCTTGGAGGTTCTAAAAAGTGTAGCATGGTTAAGAAAGTATTCTAAAAGCTTAGAATGGTCTAGGAATGTGTATTCGGGCATATAAGAACCATTAGAATGATCCTAAACAATGCTTGGTGCCCCAAAGGATGTAGAGAGTGAAGCATGAGTCCTTGTAGGTTCTAACAAGTGTAGAATGGTTAAGAGAGTATTCTAAAGGCTTAGAATGGTCTAGGAATGTGTATAAGGACATATAAGAACCTTTGGAATGATCCTAAACAAGGCTTGGTGCCCCAAGGGACGTAGAGAGTGTAGCATGAGTCCTTGGATGTTCTAACAAGTGTAGAATGGTTGAGTATTCTAAAGGCTTAGACTAGGAATGTGTATTCGGACATATAAGAACCATTAGAATGATCCTAAACAGTGCTTGGTGCCCCAAGGGATGTAGAGAATGAAGCAATAGTTCTTGGAGGTTCTAACAATTGTAGAATGGTTAAGAGAGTATTCTAAAGGATTAGAATGGTCTAGGAATGTGTATAAGGACATATAAGAACCTTTGGAATGATCCTAAACAATGTTTGGTGCCCCAAGGGATGTAGAGGGTGTAGCATGAGTCCTTGGAGGTTCTAACAAGTGTAGAATGGTTAAGAGAGTATTCTAAAGGCTTAGTCTAGGAATGTGTATTCGGACATATAAGAACCATTAGAATGATCCGAAATAGTGCTTGGTGCCCCAAGGGACGTAGAGAGTGAAGCATAAGTACTTGGAGGTTCTAACAATTGTAGAATGGTTAAGAGATTATTCTAAAGGATTCAATGGTTTAGGAATGTGTATTAGGAAATATAAGAATCTTTAGAATGATCTAAAACAATGCTTGTTGCCCCAAGGGACGTAAAGGGTGTAGAATGAGTCCTTGAAGTTACTAACAAGTGTAGAATGGTTAAGAGAGTATTCTAAATTCTTAGAATGGTCTAGGAATGTGTATTAGGACATATAAGAACCTTTAGAATGATCCTAAACAATGCTTAGTGCCCCAAGGGACGTAGAGGGTGTAGCATAAGTCCTTAGAGGTTCTAACAAGTGTAAAATGGTTAAGAGAGTGTTCGAAATGCTTAGAATTGTCTAGTAATGTGTATTAGGAAATATAAGAACCTTTAGAATGATCCTAAACAATGCTTGGTGCCCGAAGGGACGTAGAGGGTGTTGCATGAGTCCTTAGAGGTTCTAACAAGTGTAGAATGGCTAAGAGAGTATTCTAAAGGCTTAGAATGGTCTAGGAATTTGTATTAGGACATATAAGAACCTTTCGAATGATCCTAAACAATGCTTGGTGCCACAAGGGACGTAGAGGGTGAAGCATGAGTCCTTGGAGGTTCTAACAAGTGTAGAATGGTTAAGAGAGTATTCTAAAGGCTTAGAATGGTCTAGGAATGTGTATTAGGACATATAAGAACCTTTAAAATGATCCTCAACAATACTTGGTACCCCGAGGGACTTTGTGGGTGTAGCGTGAGTCCTTGGAGGTTCTAACAAGTGTAGAATGGTTGAGAGAGTATTCTAAAGGCTTAGAATGGTCTAGGAATGTGTATTAGGACATATAAGAACCTTTGGAATGATCCTAAACAATGCTTAATCCCCCATGGGACGTAGAGGTTGATGCATGAGCCCTTGCAGGTTCTAATAATTGTAGTATGATTAAGAGAGTATTCTAAAGGCTTAGAATGGTCTAGAAATGTGTACTAGGACATATAAGAACATTTAGAATGATCCTAAACAATGCTTGGTGCCCCAAGGGACGTAGAGGGTGTAGCATGAGTCCTTGGAGATTCTAACATGTGTAGAATGGTTAAGAGTGTATTCTAAAGGCTTAAAATTGTTTTGAAATGCGTATTATTACATATAAGAACCTTTAGAATGATCCTAAACAATGCTTGGTGCCCCAAGGGACGTAGAGGGTAAAGCATGAGTCCTTGGAGGTTCTAAGAAGTGTAGAATGGCTAAAAGAGTATTCTAAAGGCTTAAAATGGTCTAGGGATGTCTATTAGGACATATAAGAACCTTTAGAATGATCCCAAACATTGCTTAATGCCCCATGGGACGTAGAGGTTGAAGCATGAGCCTTTGGAGGTTCTAAAAATTGTAGAATGATTAAGTGAGTATTCTAAAGGCTTAGAATGGTCTAGAAATGTGTATTAGGACATATAAGAAAATTTAGAATGATCCTAAACAATGTTTGGTACCCCAAAGGATGTGGAGGGTGAAGCATGAGTCCTTGGAGGTTCTAAGAAGTGTAGAATGGTTAAGAGAGTGTTCTAAAGGCTTACAATGGTCTAAGAATGTTTATTAGGACATATAAGGACCTTTAGAATGATCCTAAACAATGCTTGGTGCCCCAAGAGACTTAGAGGGTGTAGCATTAGTCTTTGGAGGTTCTAACAAGTGTAGAATGGTTAAGAGAGTGTAGTGGATCATGAAAATAGGAAATGTCCCTGACCTAGGGGACCTCAAGACCAATGACTAGTGGTCCTGAAATCTGATTGAGATCAGGGATTTATGTGTGACGGTAATGGAATGTTTCTGAATATCCAGTTGGTATACCCAGGTTCTCCCTCTTCCAACTAAGAGTGTGTGCAGAGTGTCAACATAGGGATGAGAAAACCTTGATGACCCTAAGGCATGATAATGCCTTTTTTAGGGTGTGCGGGTATGGGCCTGTGGTGAGTCCCGTTAGGGTTACCATGCTGACGTCAGGCTCTGTAAAATATCTGATAAATATCTGTGGCTGTCTAGTGGATAGATTGCGCAGTACTATGTATCAGAGAGCCTGGACGGTTCAGTTGGTCTCATGTCTAGCCCGTATTAAGGATGTAGGGTGTATGGATCGACCTGTACGGCGTCCCGAGGTCGGTTGAATGCCTACCCATCCCTAGTTGGGCCACTCGGTGTGCTCCCAAGGGAGGTCGAGTGTATGGTCGGTTAGCGACCATGTAGGGGGGTCCGACCTGATGAAGACTAGGTCGGATGGAATGCTCTCTACCCGTAAAAGGTCGGTTAGAGGCAACTTGTCCTGGTCCGTCCGAGGTCGGGTTTGTAACATCCTAATTTTTATACTTAAAGAAATTACTTTTTAATAACATTTATTTGAGATAAAGTTCGGGGTTTATAAAAATTTTGACAGAGTTCCCTTTGAATATCGGACTTTTCCCCGAATAAAATAAACCTGTCAGACCAGAACAGTTTTCAAAATCAAGTAAAAATATAACTTTCAGTTCGAAATATACAATGCTATGAAATACTTTAAAACTTAACATAAATAAAGGATATACATATAATTCTTCAAATATGCAAATATGCTTAAACAAAATAAAATCACTATTACAATTACAATTCTTTATAAAATTAATACATTACTTTACAGAACCTAAGAAAGGTTGCACTATAGATGGGACCATAAGGTCACCCTAGACAATATACTCTCCAGCAAGAGTATAACTTTCTCGGCCTTGACATTTAGTGTGCCTGTCTCCTTGGTGTACCTAATATGTCCACTGTAAGGGTGAGTACTTTGAAATCTAGATCAAAGAAAACGTTTAAAAACAGTAATAAATCATAAAGAGGCATATTCATACACAAACAATAGCAATTTCGCAATTCACAATTCAGTTGACAAGTAAAGCATCCTAGCATTATCCAATATATAAGTTATGCATACTGAGAGTATAATACTTTAATATAATACTATGATGCACAATCACATGGTTATGCTCTGCTAACGTCAGACTTAGATGGTTAAATTCTCGAATCCGATATTGAACATTTCATTTCATTCTATTAACTTTAACACTTTGATCGGATTCAATGAATTAAAGCATCTATACAATGCATTCACATTTTCCCTTTAACTTTCACACTTTAACAATAACAATAACAAATTAACATTTTTAACTTTAACAATAACAATCATGTACATTGTACTTCACCTCCACTCCGGAAGGTCCCTCATACAATGCACATGTAATAACTTTTCCCTTTTTCCAATACCAATATAACATCCTCACATACACCCTCCACTCTGGGGAAAAACCGACCAGGAGTTAGTATTTCTCAACCTATAGTTGGGTGCTTCACCTCCACTAAGGAAGGTCCTTCGCTCACCTGCTTGCACAGCACTTCACCTCCACTCCGGAAGGTCCCTCATGCAATTTGGGTTGATTTGTCCAAATTGGCTTTAGCAGAAATCACCCTCGACTGGCCAAAACGAGCCAAAGTAATGGAATTACTATGGTTTGAGTAGAACCAACCCCCAACACGGGAATCAAACCCGTGTCCTTTGCAGGATCAAAGTTCTCCACAATAATTCTAGTAATTTACTCTTGCCCTCATCAATCGTAAAACGACGTGTGTTTTCCCCTACTCCTAACGTCCACCTTTACTCCATGCATGATCCAATATTCTAAGTATTTCTCAATTGAATTCAAAGCCCTTTTTTGTTCTTTAGAAAATATCGTTAATTTGGTTTAAACCCAATTGAGAAAGACTTGGCCCTATTTGATGCATAACTATATGAATGTCATTTTACAATTCATAATCATACACTTTATACTTTAATAATAATAATCATGAACAATATCAATTTCCAGGTAATCAATATAAACATACACAATTAACATATCCACAGAACTTAGGGTTTTCTAGATAAACTATACCCCTCTACCCATTAACCTAACCAATCAATAAATACACCTATTTATAACTCTGTTACTATAATTAAACCCATTCTCTAATACTAAACCCAAAGTACACCCCTTACCTCTTGAAGAGAAGAGGAGAAAGTGAGAAGTTGAGGGAGCACCAACACCAACTCTAATCCAAGCTCCTAAGTTCTTCCTCTCTTGATTCCTATGGCTCCCCAAGCTCCTTGGACCAATTTGAGACTCCACTTGACCAATTGCACAATTTGGGACTTAGGGTTAATTTGGGGGTTTTGTGAGAAAGAGAAGAAATTGAGATTAAAGAGAGGGAATTGCTTAGGGAGTGATGAGAGGAAGATCTATGGAGTTAATTCCATTTAGTTTGGTGTTGATTTGGAGAAATTGCAAAACCCTAGGGTGAGAGGGAAGAGAAATTCGTGGAGAAGACTGAAGAGAGAGGAAAAATTATGATTTTTGGCCTTCAAAACGTGTTTTTAGTCTGATTCAACAGTGGTTAATCGATTAACTGGGTGGTTAATTGATTAACCAGTGTAATTTTGTCCAAAATCAACTTTCAGGCCTTAATTGATTAATCTCCGGCTTAATCGATTAACTGGTTCAACCCACCATTCCTTTGCACTTCAAATTGTCATAACTTCTTCGTTAACCGTCGGATCTTGCTTAAATTTTGAGTCAAGATTCCTAAGACACTTATCTTCACATCCAACGGTGGAATTTGAGTTTAGAGCTATGGATCTTCTATTCCTAATTTTCTAAAGTCCTATGCTCCTAGTTCTTAAATAACCTTTCTAAACCACGAGTTTAACCTAACATATTCCTTTCTCTACACTCTAAATCTATTCTAACGTATTTCTACATCATATGAACCTACTCTTAGCTAAATACTACATTCTAAACACTTAAGAACATACTGATTTACTTCTAATAGCCATTCTAAACGGACATCGGAAATTGGGGATGTTACAGGGTTAAATGTCAAAGTTCCGACCTGTGCGGAGGCCAGGTGAGTTTTGATGAAATGTCGATCTTGTGTTCGACCTTGATTCGTCCAGTAGGGACTTGGCAGCACTGGTTGCCCTTCGTGGTTAGTTCGAGTAATAGGCGGAAAGCCTTCAAACTGTCATGGCGTTGGGATTGGTGTGAATGGACCTAAGTTCGCCAGGGAAGATCTCAGTTCGGTTAACCCTACACAGAGTATTCTGAAGGCTTCGAATGGTCTAGGAATGTGTATTAGGATATATAAGAACCTTTTGAATGATCCTAAACAATGCTTGGTGCCCCAAGGGACATAGAGGGTGAAGCATGAGTCCTTGGAGGTTCTAAAAATTGTAGAATGGTTAAGAGAGTATTCTAAAGGCTTAGAATGGTCTATGAATGTGTATTAGGATAAATAAGAACCTTTAGAATGATCCTAAACAATGCTTGGTGCCCCAAGGGACGTAGAGGGTGAAGCATGAGTCCATGGAGGTTCTAACAAGTGTAGAATGATTAAGAAAGTATTCTAATGGCTTAGAATGGTCTAGGAATGTGTATTAGGACATATATGAACCTTTAGAATGATCCTAAACAATGCTTGGTGCCCCAAGGGACGTAGAGAGTGAAGTATAAGTTCTTGGAGGTTTTAACAAGTGCAGAATGGTTAAGAGAGTATTCTAAATGCTTAGAATGGTCTAGGAATGTTGTAGTGGACCGGACCTACTAGCCGACCACGTGCCCTTAACGCCGACCATTTAGGGACACTCATAATGCCCTGCCGACTTGGAAGCTCAGGAGGCTCCGCCGACCACTCATCGACATCAGGCATCTCAGACACCACGTGCCAAGCGCCTCGCCTTATCAGTCTCGAAGCGGGAAGGGCCTCTAACGCCGAGGACCCGAGCAGCCCTTATGACTCAAAGGATAAGGATAAGCTCTCTAGTACAGGATAAGGATGAATGACTGATCTTTCTTATCCTCTAAGAGCCACATCAACCCTACTGGGCCAAACAGGCCCATAGGGTACCACATCACTCTTCCTCTATAAATACAACCCTTACACAAGGGCTAAGGTATGTTCTCTCTACCCTAATATCAAGAACTACGTGTGGCTTGATTCCCTTTTCACTAGGGATACGTAGGACCGGGGTCACCCCCGCCAGCTGCAACAACCCCCAAACACATCGCGGTGTCTCCCTAACATTGGAACACTACATTGGTGCCGTCTGTGGGAAACGATAAATTTCGATTCCCATTCACTAAAAAAAATAATAAGAATAAAAAACATAAAGAAAAAACAGCATCAACAGCAGCCTTGTTCTTCTTTCTTCGCTTCTAACCGGAACATACAATATCATCCACCGCCAGGCTCCGCCATTGCTGTTGGTGCGGTTCGTGGCCAGGAGCTCTGTCTGCTGGTGCGGTTCGTGGCTCTCACTGTTGTTGGTGCCGCTCAAATCTAGGCACCGGTGCTCGACCCGGTGGCGTTCCAAACACGGTGGCCCCAAACCGCCACACCGCGCCATCTCCTTCCCCACTGTTACGGTACTGGATGCGCGATCAAGCACTGGCATCTCCGTTGTGGTGCTACTCGCGATAACACCGATGGCGGCGCGCGTACAACGGTGCGATAACCACCAGATCCCACACCGCCGTCTTCTTCCTCTAAGTCACTATCTCCAGATCCCGTCTTCTTCCTCGCTGCATGCTTCCCAACAGCCGTACCCATCATCACTACCACCATCGTGGACAGAGCAGCGAACCTCGCCATCGCGAAGACCTCTCGCACTTCGATCCAGATCGGTGCTCGAAGACCTCTCGCGCTTCGGTGCCACGATCTCCGCCGTCCTCGAGCCTCCATCGACGCCGTGACTGATGAGCCTTGCTGTTCTCAATGGCACTCTCATCGCCACCACTTTCTCTTGCCGCGCCACCCATTGTGATCTTGGGTCAGAGCTTGCCGCCGCTACACGTAGCAGCATCAACACAGGGCAACACAAGTGCTCCATCAGGGTTTCAGCCCTAACAGGCCAACCGGCCAAATTCAAAAAAAAAAAAAGACTAAAACATGAAGCACAGGAACAACTCATTACCCATTCCTAAATCAGGGAAGCAATTTCGTTTAAAACTCTAATTCTTATGCATATCAACATTTTTATTTCCTTTAATTATATCTTATATTATCACTAGCTGATGATTCTTCTAATTTTTAACAATTGTACAAATATTTGATTGACTCTAATGATTTATAATTAACAGCAAAAATAACTTACACTTTTGCTAATTATTTTAATTACATGTCGTTTATTATTTATTATTTAATGATTATAAATTGTCAATCTTGAACGACAATAACTAATTAATTATTATTTTCGTACACACATGCAAGGTACACGTATGATGGCCCGAGCCACTCAGTAAACGATGTAAATGATCCAACCTATACGGGCTTATTCGATACGGGCTAAACATGTCCAAATTAATTTAAAGAAAATGAAGGTCAGGCCTCGATGCTCAACAAAAGATCATTTGAAATGGATTGATAGAAGACTTCAAACCAACATTCCTCACCTCGCTGAATCAGGGAAGGAATTCTCGTTCCTGTATTATTTTCCTGTTTACTCGACATTTTTCGTGATTACTTCGCACACATGCTGATATTAATTTACCCGATGCAATACTCTTGACATGTGCTTTAATGCTTAATTCCTTATAATTTCATTACATGTCACTCACTGTTTAATATTCTCTAATTATGATTTTTTGGTACGTGACGTATTGTTAGGCAAATTTCCTTGCTGTTGAATGTCATTAAATGTATGTCTTTCCTATCATGATAGGATAATAATATTTGATATGCATTGCCTTTTAAGTGATACTAGGCAGTTTCCGGCAATCGCGCATTGTCATTTTCCATGAATTATTGCTTTCATCTGCTTTGTTGCCATGAAATGCTCTGACATATTTGCGAATGTTGTCAATTATTGCGCGTGATATACATGGAATCATGCATCTTTTCATGGACAATCCTGTCTGGTTGCACGATATTTAAGTTCCAATAATTGTCATTATTGTTTTTGTTACGTGTGATCTTTTTAATCATACTACCTTCATTCTGATATTCACTTGCCAATGACTCTCATTATTCCAATTTAATTATCATACATTGTCGTTTCAAATGGCGAATACTAATTGTTAATTGTATACATATACAAGGTACAAATATGGGTGAACAGACCATTTCAAGGTTCTCACCAATGGACAAACGACTTTTCCAAATATCGGAAACACCTCAACATGTTCAGAATCTAGTTCTCGGAGGAGAGGATACAAGTGACACGGACCCACATGCCAAAGATTTGCCAAAGCTTCATGTTACCCTTTGAGCTCGTACTCGGTTCCTTATCCTGAATACATGTAAAAAGCGTCCCTTCGGAATCGTGCCATCATTGTCGCCACTCTTCCTCCGATTTCCGACCAGATTCCTACACCCGCAGTGGAATATCAGGCTATGACTCCCGGTTCAAGTGGCACAGCTGAAGCCTCTAGCATCCCCGCATCTTCTGCCATGACACCCTTTCCTCTCATGGTCACTAAAAGCCAAAAGACGATCCCTGTCAACATATCTTCTCGCGATCCCAACATTGCTCACAAGGGCGCTATACAATGGTTCGCCCAAAATGACATACAGGGTGTTTGGTAGGAAGAGGATGAAGAATACCAAGCAAGCACACGTTCCGGTAGAAGAAGAAAGGTCTCAATGCCAAAATGACGCCGAGCGTATCAACATACATGCCAAAAAGGATGCCGAACATGTCAACATTCGAAAATAGTCTAACCATAAAGACAAACAGGGAAGGATCTTTCCCATTATCTCGTTTACGTCATTTACATTACATGGTTTAAGCGTCACATTCGTTATTATTGAATCACGTGTTGCACAGCTCTATATTATCTTAGATAATACTCATAGTTAACAATGAAAGAGCTCATACTTCGCTAATTAATGTCATTACATATCATCTATTACTTGATATTCTAATAGTTGTTTTCATACATCATGTAAAGGTACAAATTTGATGGTCGGAACTACCGAGCGCGATAGCCCGAGCATGACGACCAATGATGATCCGAGTGTTTCGCACATAACCTAAGTTGGGATTCCCATTATCCGAGAACATGCACAAGCCGATTACGGGTCTCTCATGCTTCTCAGACGTTTTCTCTGGTATGCGTATCATCGCGACCCTACCTGGTAGTAGAACGGTCCGCGATGCCACCCCTCAGTGCTCTAATGAAATCATGTCGGCCCCTATCAAACACACAATGAAGACCCCGCCCTCACAACTTGCAAACATTCAACCCTGTCACAATGCTCTCCTACACAGGTCTAAATCCGCAAGCCTCTCAAACAGGTTTGGATGAATCTGACCTAATCGGTAGAGCATTCTCGGAGAATGAATCCAATTTAGTTGGGGAAGTATAATCAGATTAGACGATTCAGCCGCACAGTCATTCCCTCATCTTTCACGATAATTTCGCTGTCATGGTTCCATTGTGAACATGCATAGACTATCATGGCTCATGGAGACTTCAATCATCATTCTTTCTGATGCTTCCTCTAATGACACTATTCTTCTCAGACCAATGGTTTCAAAAAGAAAAAAAGGAGAGGCATGCCCAACAACTCAGAGAACAGTTGGCCCAAATGCAAGGAAATAACACTTATCTTGCTTGATCAGGGAATTAATCTCTCCTTATCCTAAATTTAATTCATTACTGTTTATTACAGTTATGTTTAATATCTTAATTGCATATATTAATTTCTGTATGAGATATTTGTAATTATTGGCCATGAGTGGTACACATGGCCGCTTCAATGCATACTACGAGTATCATACTACCTGCATGGTGTCTAAATATGACTCATAATTTACATGGAGAATGCATCACTCTTGTCAAATAACATAGTTGTATCTCATTTCTAATTTAATATTCTAATTTCTATCTCTATATATATGATGAAAGGTACAACTATGGAGATACAAGCGACTCAGGATCTCTAAAAGAGTCTCACATCAGTCGTCTACCCTCATGTTGCGGCGATTGAGAAAATCATGTATTTATCGTATGCAGCAAGGCCTTATCTGATATCCTTCTTTGATATTATGCAAGAGATCCATTTCGGTTGTTATTCTGAGCTTGATAAGGATCTGTCCAACTACTCGAATTCCGAGGAATTCAGCAGTATAGTTAATTAACAGCATTGACAATGGAATCAGTGCTACCTTTCTCCCATCCACAAGGAATTTTTTCAGATTGTTTCTTATGTATCAATGGCTACGCCTGTAACTTCATCGCCCTCGTTCGAATCCTTCCTAGATCGGCTCAGTTTGTCCTCATGTGACCGCGGAGCCCTAAGTCTTCCTTGATCTCGGCTTTGTTGAAGATGATCTCATTTTTCGCCCTCTCGGCTTAATTTCTTGGCTTCATCATTGGCTTATTTCTCTAGCTCGGCAACATTGTTCTTCAACATTTTAATGCTTAAATGTGAGGAATAGGCCCAACATCTTCAATCCGAGGAATAGGCCCAACATCGAAGAAACGGCCCAAATGCTTCAAACTAACACTTTACACTCTTCTTGCCTGGTACAACTATGAAGATACAAGCGACTCAAGATCTCTAAAAGAATCTCACATCAGTCGTCTACCCTCATGTTCTGACAAGTGAGAAGTTCATGTTTTACTCAACATTCATGCATCTACCGAACGCAACAGGGCCATATCAGGCATCCTTCTTCGATATTATGCAAGATAGGTCCATTTCGGTTTTGTTATTCTGAGCCTTCCTTCGACGATCTTGTAATAAGGATCCGACAGACTATTCCGATTCCCGAGGGGTTCAACAATTTTAGTTGATTAATAGCATTGACGAAAGAATCAGTATTGCTTTTCTCACTTTTTGCCCTCTCGGCGTCATTCTTTGCTTTCTCGGCAACCCCGGCATATTCCTTCCGCTCGTCAAATTGCCGATCATGTTCTCCCATGAGTCAACATATTTCCACCAGCTGGGGAGTGAGGACTTCCTCCCGAGCGGCCACATTCTGTCTCATCGCCCGCTGCTCGGGATTAGCAACGTACTCCAAGTTCTTGGAGTCATCTGGGAAGAACTGTAACAATGAAGTCCCTATGCTCGCCATACGCTGACGATCATTGTCGCCGACCAGTACCTTTGGAGATCTCTCGTCGAGTTTTTTGGCTTATACCGAGTTTGAGGGTGCCTCGAACATCAGCATCGAGCATCTCAATTCTTATGGACTCGGCACAAGCCTCTTCAAGCTTTATCGAGTGGGGGGCTTGCGTTGTAATGGAATAGACACAAAGCCGACATAGGCTGACCTAGATACTGACACCATATGATCATCTCCCTTATTGTAAAGGATGTTACAACATCTCCAACTATCGCCATCATATTTGATATCCACCTCTCTCATCGAGGACTTACTTTAATTCAATCATTCACTTCGGATCACGTTCATACGCGCTTGCCACAATCTCTGCTAGCCGGCCAGATCGACGATGCTACAAATGAAAATGGGGATTGCTACCAGATAAACTTGGCCATCGGCTAAATACATCGCGGATCTAGGAAATACACCTCGGCTAAGGTCGTCATTTCCGACAGCATCCCCCGTAAACGTTACGATCCAATTTATGATAATACTCTTGCCACACCTCGATGAAAGAGGTACAAGAATCTCCTATCGGGTTACTCTTTTAATGTCACTATCCGAGCACAAAGAATGCTATTAACCATCCGAGAATGCTCTACCGAGAAAAAGGTCTTGGCTTCAAACAGTCTTCTACGTCACCACCAACCCTCGGAAAAGGATGTCTGATCGGCTCAACACAGAAAAGATCTAAACTCGACACAGAGTCTCTACGACACTTCCCGAGCTGGGGGGCTTATGTAGTGGACCGGACCTACGAGCCGACCACGTTCCCTTAACGCCGACCATTTATGGACACTATAATGCCATGTCGACTTGGAAGCTCAGGAGGCTCTGCCGACCACTGACCGACATCAGGCATCTCAGACACCACGTGCCAAGCGCCTCGCCTTATTAGTCTCGAACCGGGAAGGGCCTCCAACGCCGAGGACCCGAGCAGCCCTTATGACTCAAAGGATAAGGATAAGCTCTCTAGTACAGGATAAGGATGAATGACTCGTCCTTCTTATACTCTAAGAGCCATATCAAGAAATACGTGTGGCTTGATTCCTTTTTCACTAGGGATACGTAGGACCGGAGTCACCCCCGCCAGCAATAATGCTTGGTGCCCCAAGAGATTTAGAGGGTGTAGCATGAGTCCTTGGAGGTTCTAACAAGTGTAGAATGGTTAAGAGAGAATTCTAAAGGCTTAGAATGGTCTAGGAATGTGTATTAAGACATATAAGAAACTTTAGGATGATCCTAAACAATGTTGGGTGCCCCACGAGACGTAGAGTGTAACATCCCGAATTTTTAATCCCTGATTAAGGAAAAGTTAATTATAAATTTATTTATAATTAATTAATCTTATTTAATCTTTGATTAAAAATATGTGTGTATGTATGTGTTTGGTAAAAGAAAAATCAAAAATGGTTTTTGATAATTTATTTGAAGTGAAATTGTTAGTTTTGCAGTGAAGTCCTTGGGGAAGGACCTAAATTCAATATTAGAAAGGTTTTTGGAGGGAAATAAAATAAAATATAAATTTTTGCAAATTTCAGTCATGGTAATCGATTACCACTATATAGTAATCGATTACAATAATGCAGAACAACCATGGTTAGTGCGTTTGATGAGTAATTGACCACAAATCGCCATTTAATCGCCACGAAATTACCATGGCCACGTCCCAAAACGCGTGTCGAGCTGCATGCTGCTTGATTGTGCTATATAAACCCTGATTATGTTGAATCAACGTTCATTTTGCCAAATTCCTAAAGTTGTGCTCTGTGTTGATCAGTCTAGGGTTCTTATTTTCGCCCTTCAAATTCTCTCTCAAAATATACACCATTGCAAAGCTTAGATTTCAAGCTTTGCATAGACACTAAAATCGTGAGCTGAGAGTTAGTGAGCAAGAAGAATCGAGTCTCTAAAATCAAGGCATCAATTCTGCGGAAACCCGAATCTGAACCTTGGAGCTCACTTTGATCATTGATTTTGGTAAGCTCCTATAATTCTTGAGTCTCAAATTTGTTTCATTCTCTTGTCTATGTTGCAAAGAATAAAGCCTAACCATTTTCCCTAATTCTTATGCATGTTTGATTTGTCAAAATCTCTGGTTTTGAACCCCTGCTCAAAACTGTTTTGCATGTGCTGCTCTTTAAGGGTTTGAGAGTTTTGGAGCAAATCTCTTGCAAGTTTCTGTTTGAGCACGTCTGTTTTGGTAAGGGAAAGCTGATTATACACTAGATAGAGATTAAATGCATGTATTTTGATTAGAGAGTCACCAAGAGACTCTAAGGGCTTAGTATATTATTGAACTTTGGTTTGGAGACCAACACTCATTGTTTCAGGACTTGGAGCAGATTTTATATGATGATTGTGAACTATTTGAAAGATAAAATTGATAGAATATTGCATGATTCACAATTTGATATGTTATGTTGCTTAATATGTGAATTTATGCATAATTATGAGAACTCCTATGAATTCTGTAAATTGGTTCTGTTTCTGATTTGAAACATGTTTAAAATGTGATTCTTGAGGTGTGTGAATGATTGGAATAAGTTAGAAATGGTTAGAAATGAAAATGGTATGTTAAAACCCCAATTTCTAGTGTTCTGCTGTCATGGATAATCGATTACCCATTTGCATTTTGTACAGACTGGGTAAAATACACAAAGTAATCGATTACCAGTGCTGAAAACACTTAAAAGTACCATTTTTAATTCTGAATCATTGTGTTTATTGTAATATCCATTATTTTTATAAATCTAGTAAATAAAATATTTTTAAAAAAGAATATTATTGTAATTGAATAAAATAATGAATTTTCTGAAATTTGGTTAAAAGACTCGAGTATTCATGGGAAGACTCGAGTATTGTGTAAGGCCCTATATTTTCATAAATAAGTAAATATTAAAGTATTTAAAATAATAATGTTATTATATTGAACAAAATAATGAATTTTCTGAAATTAGGTTAAAAGACTCGAGTGTTTTAGGGAGAACTCGAGTAGAATCTCTAAACAGTTTGAAAAATTTGATTTTGGGTCGAAAGACTCGAGTCCTTCATGGAAGACTCGAGTGTTCTTTGGATTGCTGAAAAAGACTCGAGTAATGGGAAAAAGACTCGAGTATTTCGAGCAGTTCTGCAAAAAAAATAAAAGTCGGTTTCAAACCAAATTAGAACTAACAGCTTGTTCCATCTGGTTACAAGCACAGAGGTGAACCTTACTTCGTAGGGAGGTAACCTGGAACTATAAATAAATGATTGGGAAGGCTAGAAACACATTTACATCACCCTAAACCCAAATTCTTATCCATCACTCTCTGTTTTCGTGTGCAAACTTTGCACCTTCGATTCTCCCTCCTCACTTAACCAAATTCTGTAAAACCAAAACACAATTCAAGTTCTATTTCCACTCTTGAAGTAGAACTAAGTTGCATCAAAAACACTTCTCTGTAGTGCAAGTTCTAAGCTTCCAAAGTTTCTCACTCCAAGCTGTAAAACAGAGCATAAACCAGTCCAAACACCTCTCTTTCTTGAATTGGTTGGGTAAGTACACTGAACCTTTTCGTGTCCAACTTGTTTCTAATCAAAGTTTGCACTTCCTAGTTGCTAAACAAATTGTTCTTTCGAATTGTTGTGTTCTGTGTTTCAAGCACCAAGCAGCCAAAGTCAGCCTGTTGCAGCAGTTTTCAAATTTTTGAATTGGAGCTCTTCAAGCTCAAAGTTGTTGCAGCATTTTTCTTCTTCCACCTATCCTCTCTTTAGCTTCTGTAAGGTATGGGAGAATTTATCTAATCGCTAGAATGATAAACAATAAGCTAAATTCATAGGAACCATATGAGGTTCATGGGCAACATAAGTTAGAAATGGGAATCTGACTTGGAGGCCAGAAACCCATAGTTTTTGTATTCAAACAACTTTAATTAGACCTAAGGAAGCTCACTGGATTGATTTTCGAACTTAAAATCAAGTAGAAATTATAGTCATATGTTGAAATGGTTATTTGCTATGTTTTATGAAATTTTGTGATTTGATTATGTTCCTGTTATAATTGATGATAATTGATATGTGCAATATGTTTATTATGTGAGAAATAACCCCTGTTTGGTGCAGAATTGGAGTAAAGGAGTAAGAATCTTGAATTTGCATTAAAAGTGCATAAAACTGGTGCTGTTGCAGCAAAAAGACTCGAGTAATTTAAGGAAGACTCGAGTATTCTGGAAAACTGGAAGAACACTCGAGTGGTTCTTAAAGACTCGAGTATTTTTACATGAACAACTCGAGTAGTCAAGAACTACTCGAGTAATTGAAAGAATTTTTCAGAAAAACATTTACTTTCTACAATTTCATTAAAGATTAACTCGTCTAAGCTCCTAAATTACTAAATTTTAAATATTTCTCTTTATGCTTAAAACATAATCCCGTTGGTTGATAACTATCCTGGAGGTGTCCTACTGGAATTCTATTCAGTGGTTGATTATTTCCCTACAGGAGTCCCAACGGAAGTGCATACACCCATTTGGTTGATATTATCCCTAACGTCCCAGTGAAAGTTTTATTCACATGGTTGATATTTTCTAAGGGAGTCCCAATGGGGTCGTTGCAATAAATATCCGCCAATAGGAGGCTAGGCCCCGACGGATTATTAAATAAACGATTATATTCTATTTCTAAAACCATCACCAAGTGGCTGATGGATTTTTCTATGAAAACAACAGCACCAGTTGAAAGAAAGATTAAAGGAAATGAGATGGAAGAATAAAATGTGCAACATGGACTATGTACTAAATGAGAATGAGATGAATGATGATGATGAATGAAAGATAAGGATTGATAACAGATTTGGTTTGCATTCATGCATTTGTTTGCTCCAGCTTGTTGAGATGTTAATACTAGTTACGCTGGGCGGAGGAAGCCTGTAAGTCGCGAAAGGTCGAGCGGAGGAAGCTCACGAGGACCCTTCTTCTCCAAGCTGTGATGCCCCGGGAAAAGATTCTAGATAGACATACATCATGCCATTAAAGACAATATTAATATTGAATTGAAAAGGGATTGACATATGTTTATGCATTTATGAATCTGTTACTACTTGTGTTTGTTGTTTTTAGCCAATGTTCTTTATCATTCGTTTTAACGTGGTTAGCTATGACTTACTCCCTGGTTGCCCTTGTAGGTAATGGAGCTTCCGTCTTCCAAAGGGGAGAGTGATACTGGCAAGGGATGCGATGATTCCCTTTCCAATGGTGGAGTTTTGAGAACCATGCTCTGGGTTACGAGTAGTATCTTAAGTAGCTCAGAGTCTATGTTAGCTGTCTTATAGTTTGAACTTTTGTTATAAGTTGTAAACTCTCTACGTTTTGTTATGAAACAATATGATATATATAAATTGCTTCCTCTTTTGAGACGAACGAGTCATAAACTTATTTTGGCGAAAAATTTTCCTCTATTTTATTTATAAGTATTTAAGAGTTAGATAGTTGGGTCGTTACACTTAGTGGTATCAGAGCAATGGTTCAAACTCTCGGCCTATGGAATATGGCCACACATGCTATAAGCTGTGATAACTCTGGATTGAGTTATGGGTAGATTTAGAATAAAGTCATTAGGGTATACTATTAACATTCTTTAATCTTAAATAAAACTATTATTTTAATTAATAGCACAAGGTAGCAATGGCATCAAGGCACGCTCGTCAGACCGATGAATCCCTAGACCGTATAGCTGCTATTTTGGAGCACCTGACAAATAGGCAAGCTGTTGGCCCATCTGAATTCAAGGGACTGGCCGACTTTAGAAAGTGCGATCCCCCGAAGTTTTATGGTAGAGCTAACCCCGAGGAGGCACAAAACTGGATTCAGGAGTTGGAGAAGATCTTCCAGACCATTCCATGTGATGAGGAACAGAAAGTCACTTATGCTGCTTATGTTCTTGTGGGTCCAGCGGATAATTGGTGGAAGTACACAAAGCAAACCCTGGAGCACGAGAACAAGCAAATCACATGGGAGATTCTCGTGGAAAAGTTCTATGAAAAATTTTTCCCTGAAGATGTGAGAATCAAAAAGGAGATTGAATTTTTGGAGGTAAAGCAAGGAGCTATGACTGTTGGAGAGTATGCTGCCAAGTTTGAAGAGCTGATGAAGTATTCCCCATACTTCATGTTGTGTCCTGATGAGAATTCCAAGTGTGTTCGCTTTGAGAATGGTTTAAGGCCTGATATTAAACCATTCGTGAGTGGACAGTGCATTCGGCACTTTGTGACCCTAGTGCAACGCTACCGGGTCACTGAAAATGATTTAAAGGCAAAGGCAATGTATGAGCAGCAGCAACGTAGCCAGCAGAATTACGGTCCTCACCGTAATCATGGACGCCATAGCCATAAAAATCGCAACAAGGGTCCATATCACATCAATGGACAGGGGAACAAAGGTGAAGGAGGACCCACCCATCTGCCCAAGTGTGACAAGTGTCAACAGCATCATGGAGGTAAAACATGTTGGGCTGTTAATCCCCCAACTTGTTTTAATTGTGGGAAGAAAGGTCACATTAACCGTTTCTGCCCGGAGGGAAATGCTAACCAAGGAGGAGCTGCACCCAAGCCTATGGCCGTGCAAAGGTGTTCACCATGTCGGAGCCGAAGCTGAGCAATCTGAGAACCTGATCCAAGGTAATTGCCTTTTGAATAGTAAACCATGTAGAGTCCTTATAGATTCTGGAGCCACCCACTCTTTTATTTCGTATGATTGTGTCAACCGGTTAAAACTAAAAATCACCGATACACCATATAGCCTCACAGTGTCCACACCCACTAATTTACCTGTAACCACATCAAAGGCCTGTGTAGATTGTAAGGTAACCATACTAGATAAAAATACGGTAGTTGACCTCATATGCTTACCTTTATCCCAGTTAGATATAATTTTAGGGATGGATTGGCTAACCAAGTACCAAGTAACCTAGATTGTCATCGTAAGTCCATTTTGTTTCCTGAACTCAAGGGCCCCATGTCACCAATTGAAGGATACCTGTGTCTGTTTTCTATATCATTAGAAGAAACCCCCAAAATAGAACCCAAGGTCGAGAATATTCCCATAGTTTGTGATTACTGATCGAGGCCGTACCCGATCAAAATAAAAGGTGTTTATTCTGTAGTACTAGGAAGGTGATCCTAGGTCGTTTCCCAGCGAATATCGGTCTAGGCAAAGTATCAAACACGTAGTGTGCAGTAAAATGGGGGGGTTTTTTGTGTGTGTGACAAATGTGAAGAACAAAACATAAACAGAATATAAAAACTAAGAAAATCAGAAACAAAAGCGGGCAAACCCCTTTGGCTACGTACACTACTCAATCCTAGCTCACTAAAGATCGATTCCTCTCCTCTCCTCTGTCCAACTCGTGATAACCAAATACTAAGTGAAAATTCAGTTATCACTCCAAACCCTAACTTCTAATTAGGCATCAGAAACCAGAATTGGAGTTTTTACGAGTTAATACAAATTAAGCATTTATATTCATGTATTATCTCTACGAAATGGAATTAAGCAAACCACTACACGTCGATAAACATGAAAACAGAGAAGAGAAAACGAAATTGCATTAATAACAAGAGCTCAAGAGTAGATAATACAATACCAAAGGGATTAACCCTTGAAGTCTAGCCTTCCATGGCCATAAATGAAGAAAAACGAGTAGAAATGGTGTAGAACAAAACCCTAGCAGCCACCACCACTTGGGAGAGCCAAGAGAGAAGTTCTAACCTAGAGAGAGAGTGAGAAATCTGAAATGGGAGTGTGTTTTTGGGGGTTACACGAATTTCCCCTCTTAAGACACAAAATGGGCCTAAAACATGGGCCCAAATCCTAAGAAACACTATTCTGAACATTACAATTAAAAAGGGACCTAAATGCAAATTACAATCTTCACTTCAATACTTCAATCTTCATTTCCAAACTTCCCAAAGTGTCCTTGTGCCAAATATTACCTGAAAATAGTAATAGAATTAATTAGGCTAAATAATTCCAAATTAAACAATATTCGGAATATTAGTCCAATAAACTCTAAATCAATAAATCAAGCTAATCATTGTCAAATGGGCAACAAGTATCAATAATAGGAGTAAAATAATGCAAGGAATAATGGGAAATAAAATGCTCATCAAATACCCCCACACTTATCCTTTTGCACTCCTGGGCAAAACCAAAAGATAGGACTATGAAGATCAATATGCACCAAAGTGAATCATGCAACAAGATGACTACAACTAAGAAATGCAAACCTAAGAGATTACATACTTCACAATGAATTCTAGGAAATGCAAAGAAATGGGCAAACTCAAGCACACAAAATGGTTAAGGATCAAAGAGTCAAAGCATCCGCGAACATCATCCAATTACTTCAAGTATGCAAAGAAACCAATGACATCAAGAGGATAGTCACAAAGATGATAGAAACTCACAAGGATTACTCAAAAGTGTTTACACTCAAGTGTTTGGGGTTAATCATTATTTACACTCAAGGCACATCATGAAAAACAAACACAACCATAAGCTTGACAAGCCTCTAACATCAACCATCAACACACATGCACAAAATGATCAAAAGGTCTTTTAAGGGTTGTAATGGGGCCAAGGACAAGGTAGGATAAAAATATGGGAATGTAGCTAAAACCAAGGGAATAGAGGAGCAATGGGGAATAAGTAAAAAGTAAGCAAAATCCACCCCAAAATCAACAACCACTAATTCCAATCCTCTTTGCCTCAACAACCTTTTATTCACTTTTTTTTTTCTTTTTTTTTCTTTTTATTTGTATTTTTGTCTTCTATTTTTTTTTTGTTTTTGAGAGATATACAAAAAGAAAAGAAGAAACAACACAAATGGCATGAAGATGAAGCCATAACTATAACAACCAATGAGGCAAAACCAAGAACTCAACCAATTAAAGCATAAAGCATACTTCTTACCTAATACCCATTCCCAAAACAATTCCAAAGCTCCAAAATTCCCTAAGGTTAGGACAATCATGGTTTTTCAGTCATAGGCTTGTAATGAGCTAAAGAACAAGGAAAGGGATAAAAAGGCTCAAAGGGGCTAGCAAAGGATACATTCATTCAAGGTAGGCTCATATGGCTAGTAGCTTATTCAAGAAAGAAAGTGCCTAAATCATTTCAAAATGTGCATGAGCAATCAAGTATCAACAAGAGTCAAGTCAAGTTCTAGAGTGCAAGCAATCCAGAGTGCAATCACACATGAAAGAAAATTAGGTGGCATATATAGCAATCCACCCACAATTAAGGCTCAAATCCTCACAAAAGGGACAATTCTATCACAGTGTTACCACCTCTTAATTATCAAAAGCAACTTTACACACAGAAATGCATGAATTCAGACACAAGATACCAAAACTCTACTAAAATGAAGCAAAAACATGCAAGAAAATGCCCAAAACTAAGCAAAACCTAAAAAAAAATCAAAGCAAAATATGCAACCTAAACTACTCTCCCCCCACACTTAAATCACACATTGTCCTCAATGGAACACAAATAGCAGAATCAGACAGATATAGACAAGTGTAATAAAAAGAGTAAGGAAGGAGAAAAGGAGACTCCCTAAGTCATGGTTGTTCAAAAGTGGGGTCGACCAATGAGGCCTCCTCCACAGGTGCATCATCCAAAGAAGGGGTGGTTAGGAAAGGCTTGAGTCGGTGGCCATTGACTTTGAAGCTCTTGTTCGTGGACTCACTCTTGATCTCCACAGTGCCATAAGGAAACACTTGGGTGACTACAAACGGTCCAATCCATTTAGAGCGAAGCTTTCCACTCATGAGTCCAAGCCTAGAGTTGTAGAGCAAAACTTTTTGACCAACCAAGAACTCCTTTCTGGAAATGGAGTTATCATGAAGCTTCTTGGTCTTCTCTTTGTAGAATTTGGAGTTCTCATAGGCCTCCAAACGGATCTCATCTAGCTCACTCAACTGCAGCTTCCTCTCCTCACCCGCTTGATCAAGAGCTAAGTTACATTGCTTCACAGCCCAATATGCACGGTGCTCTATCTCCACAGGCAGGTGGCACGCCTTACCAAAGACAACCCGATAGGGTGACATCCCTATGGGTGCCTTGTAAGCGGTCCGATGGGCCCACAGAGCATCCTCCAATCGTGTGCTCCAATCCTTTCTATTAGGCTTCACCATCTTCTCCAAAATCCGCTTGATCTCTCTATTTGAAATCTCAGCTTGCCCGTTGGTTTGGGGGTGATAGGGTGTAGAAACTTTGTGCACAACCCCATACTTCTTGAGCAAAGCTTGCATGGATCTATTGCAGAAGTGTGTGCCTTGGTCACTGACTATGGCTCTAGGTATGCCAAACCTGCAAAGGATATTAGACCTGACAAAATCTACAACAACCTGAGCATCATTAGTCCTGGTGGCCTTAGCTTCCACCCATTTGGATACGTAATCCACAGCAAGTAAGATATAATAAAAACCAAAAGAAACAGGAAAGGGGCCCATGAAATCTATACCCCAGACGTCAAACACCTCACAAAACAACATAGGTTGTTGCGGCATCTGTTGCCTCCAAGATAGGGCGCCTCCTGCTCTTTGACACTGCTCACACGAGCTGCAGATGTTGTTCGCATCCTTGAAAATGGTAGGCCAATAAAATCCAGAATCCAGCACCTTTCGTGCTGTCCTTTGAGTACCAAGGTGGCCTCCCACTGGTGAAGCATGGCAAAATTGGAGAACCGATTGGATCTCCTGGTTTGGAATGCACCTGCGAATGACCTGATCACTGCAAAAACGCCATAAATAGGGGTCATCCCATACATAATGCTTGGCATCGCTCTTTAATTTGTCTCTTTGAGCTTTGGATGCCAAGGCAGGAAAAACAGAAGCAACCAGATAATTAACAATGTCTGCAAACCAAGGAGTTTGGGGAAGGGGATGAGAAACATGTAAAGATAAAAGCTGCTCATCCGGGAAGTCATCCCGGATAGGAAATGCATCCTCCTCTCTCTCTATCCTGCTCAAGTGGTCTGCGACAAGGTTATGCGCACCACTCCGATCCTGAATCTCAAGATCAAACTCCTGGAGGAGCAACATCCACCTAATCAACCTAGGTTTGGAATCTGTCTTTTTCAAAAGATACTTCAGAGCAGCATGATCAGTGTACACTACAACCTTAGAACCAAGCAAATATGATCTAAACTTGTCAAGTGCAAAAACAATAGCCAAAAGTTCTTTTTCAGTTGTTGTGTAATTAACCTGTGCTGCATCTAAAGTCCTAGAAGCATAATAAATCACATGCGACAGCTTACCAACCCTTTGGGAGAGAACTGCTTCCAAAGCATAATTTGAAGCATCAGTCATGAGCTCAAATGGGAGGGTCCAATCAGGTGGTTGGATGATGGGAGTGGTGGTCAGTGCTTTCTTCAATTCATCAAATGCCCTCTTGCATTGGTCTCCAAATTCCCATGGGGCATCCTTTTGAAGCAACTTGGAAAGAGGAAGGGCAATGTTGCTAAAGTTCTGAATAAACCTGCAATAGAAACCTGCATGACCAAGAAAAGAACGCACCTCTCGCACGCAAGAGGGGTAAGGCAAATGTGATATTACATGCAGCTTAGCAGGGTCAACTTCTATGCCCTTGTGCGAAACAATGTGCCCTAAGACTATGCCTTGTTCTACCATGAAGTGGCATTTTTCAAAATTCAAGACAAGGTTAGTCTCAATGCACCTGTTAAGCACCTTAGTCAAATTATCAAGACATGCATCAAATGAGGAGCCATAAACACTAAAATCATCCATGAAGACCTCTATGCAATGCTCGAGCAAGTCAGCGAAAATACTCATCATACATCTTTGAAATGTGGCAGGAGCATTGCATAGGCCAAAAGGCATCTTTCTATATGCAAATGTGCCAAAAGGACAGGTAAATGTGGTATTATGTTGGTCCTCTGGTGCAATACAAATTTGAAAATAACCAGAGAATCCATCTAAGAAGCAATAATGAGATTTACCTGCCAGGCGCTCCAACATCTGATCAATGAAGGGGAGAGGGAAATGATCATTGCGAGTCGCCTGGTTGAGCTTTCTGTAATCAATGCAGACTCTCCAACTGTTCTGCACTCTAGTGGGAATCAGCTCATCCTTCTCATTTTTGACAACTGTGACACCAGACTTCTTGGGGACAACTTGCACCGGGCTCACCCAAGTGCTATCTGAAATTGGGTAGATGATACCCGCTTGGAGCAGCTTGGTGACCTCTTTCTTAACCACATCAAGAATCTGGGGGTTCAATCGTCTTTGGGGTTGTCTCACTGGTTTAGCCCCATCCTCCAACAAAATGCGGTGCATGCACATGGAGGGGCTAATTCCAGGAATATCCGCTAAAGTCCATCCAATTGCCCTCTTGTTCTTTCTTATCACATCCAGCAGTTTCTCCTCTTGATCAACAGAAAGTGAGGTAGAGATGATCACTGGGAGTTTCTGCTCATCCTCCAAGTAAGCATATTTGAGATGAGGAGGGAGGGGCTTCAGGTCCAATGAGGGTGCCTGCATAATAGATGGAACTAAAGGGACAGCAGAAATGGATTCTGCTGCCTGCACCTGAACAAGTGAATCAGACTCATGCATAACAGATATGGGGTTAGGGTTAGCATAATCTGAATCTATAACATATGAATCATCAGATGCAGTGGCATAGTCTAGAAACTGAGCTATTTCAGTGCATGCGGTGCACCATCCAGAGTTAGTGCATGATGGACAAGTAAATGAATCAGTGAAAGATGGCAATTCAAAATCATGATGCAAAAAGTCAAGCATATGCTCATCTATCAAATCATCAAGCAAGTCCACATGGAAAACAGAGTGATCCTCAGGAAAATGTTTCATAGCATGGAAAATGTCAAATCGGATCACACTGCCATCAAACTCCATGGAAAGTGAACCTGAATGCACATCTATCTTGGTTCGGGCTGTTTTCAAAAATGGCCTCCCCAAAATAATAGGAACAGCATTACGGGGAGAGTCATCTTCCATATCAAGTATGTAAAAATCAGCAGGGAAGATCAACTCTTCAACCCGAACCAAGACATCCTCTATCAAACCTGCGGGGTGGGCAGTACTTCTATTTGCCAATTGAATCACCACACCCGTAGGTTGAAGAGGTCCAAGAGAAAAAGACTTAAAAACAGACATAGGCATGACATTTATGGATGCTCCTAAATCTAGCATAGCATTTTCAAACTTAACATTGCCTATGATGCAAGGTATAGAGAAAGTTCCAGGATCCTTACATTTTTCAGGAATGTGAGGGATAGGTTTACCTATGAGAGCGGAGACATTCCTTCCCATGCTTATCCTCTCATTACCCTTGAGTCTTCTCTTATGAGTGCACAACTCCTTAAGGAACTTCGCATACCTTGGAATCTGTTTTATTGCATCAAGAAGGGGTATGTTGACTTCCACCTTCCTGAATGTGTCAAGAATGTCCTTGTCCACCTCTTCCACCCTTTTGTTTTGAGGCACTCTTGGTGGGAATGGAAGAGGAACAGGAGGAGGTTGTAGGACAACAGCAGGGCTTGTGGTTGAAGTTGAGGAGGGTTGAGTTGGATGATTCTCTTTGGTGCTAGCATGCTCACGTTCATCTACCACTTGGCTCTTCCCTTTAGAGGAAGCTAGAGCATCATTGTTGAGGTGAGGTTGTGGTGTGGGTGTGACAATCTGCTTTCCCGACCTAAGGTTGATGGCACTCACATTCTGATTTTGAGGGTTGATCACAGTTTGGGATGACAACTTGTCAGAATTTTGAGATTGCAAGTTGTTGAGAGAAGTTGCCATTTGACCCATCTGATTTGTCAAAGTCTGAATGGATGCCTCTTGTCTCTGAATGGATGCTCTAGTCTCTTGTTGAAATTGGAGGTTTTGCATGGTCATTTGCCTCACCAACTCCTCCAAGGTAGGTTGGTTGGATGGAGGGGCTGATGGTGCAGGATGAACCACTTGCTGCTGTTGTTGTTGCCTTTGCTGCTGGATGGGGGGAGGTACATATGGTGGTCTACTCGGTCCAGCGGTGTTCTGAAATGGAACATTAGGAGGAGGTTGTTGTTGTTGATCAGACCACTTCAGATTGGGATGGTTCCTCCATCCAGGGTTGTATCTATTGGAAGAGAGGTCATGATTGTGTTGTTGTGGGCCTCTATTGTTGTATATGTTTGCTGCATAGGCCTCAGGTTGGTCACCACTTGTCATCGGCTGTTGCTGCTGAAGGGAAGGGCATGCATCTGTGGGGTGCTCAATGGATGTGCATATGCCACACACTCTAGCAGGAAGTATCATCTTTTTCTGATTGATAGCCAATTGTGTGACCAATGTTGTGAAAGAATCAATTTTCTGCTCAAGCTTCTCAACCTTGCCCGAGTCTGCACCAACATCATTTACATCCCTCACAACTATTGCATCACTGTTGCTTCTTGCATGGAATTGTTGACAGTTTGAAGCCATCTTCTCAATTTTGCTCCTGGCTTGTAAGGGTGTCATATCTCCCAATGTACCACCACTTGCAGCATCTACCATGTTTCTTTCCATGAAGTTGAGACCTTCATAAAAGTACTGGATGAGAAGCTGCTCTGAGATCTGATGGTGAGGGCAGGAAGCACACAACCTCTTGAATCTCTCCCAATAATCATAGAGACTCTCTCCATGTTGTTGCCTGATACCAGAAATTTCCTTTCTAATTGCAGTGGTCCTATTTGCAGGGAAGAATTTTTCCAGAAATGCCCTCTTCAAGTCATCCCAGCTTGTGATGGAACCAGGGGCCAAGTCAGATAACCAATCTTGTGCTAGACCCTCTAAGGAATGTGGAAATGCTCTGAGACAGACATGATCCTCTTGCACATCATGTGGTTTCATTGTGGTGCACACTATATGGAATTTCTTGAGATGCTTATGAGGATCCTCACCTGCAAGACCATGAAACTTGGGCAACAAATGGATTAGTCCTGTTCTAAGCTCAAAAGGAACATCCTCATCAGGATACCGGATACACGAGTCTTCAATAGTGAAGTCAGGTGCAGCCGGCTCCCTAAGTGTCCTTTCCCTTGGTGGGGGTTGAGCCATGTTATCACAATGTATAGAATCAGATTGAATAAAAGTAGAAGGAATAGAAGAAATAGAAGAAATAGAAGCAGAATCAGAATTAGATGGACTATAAGATGACTCTGACTCACTACCTAATGACTGATTCCTATTTTGTCTAACTAATCTGTGATAAGTTCTATCAATTTCAGGGTTGTAAGGATGCAAATAACTTGGGTTGCCCCTAGTCATGTACTGAACAGAACAGCATCAACCATAGCATACTGTAACAGATATGCATGACCAAAATCGGCAACAAAATTTTTTATTTTTTTTAAAATTTTTTATTTATATTTTAAAGCACCCTAAAATCATGAAAACATATCACAGAAAGTTTGAGGACAAAATTCAAAAGGGAACCAAGTCAAAGAATTAAAACAGTGACCAAAAACTAAGAAAATAGAACTTGTAAAATAAAAAAGAAATAGTAAACAGGCTTATTCGGGATCCAAACGAAGGGGTTTTCTGACAAAGTGAGAAAAATCAGATTATTCAGAAAATTCCCTTCGATTTGATATAAAATTCGTCAAATTCCGAGTTACGGATCAAAAGTTACGCCTATTTATAGTAAGTACTGCTGAAACTTGGAAAATTTTTCTGGAACTCACAACCAGTGCCTATCTGAGTGTCTGTGATGCATCAACACACTAATATATGATGACACAAGTGTGGATACCAATTTTTGTGCAAAAATTCCACCCACAGCTATGTTGAATGGCACTCACAGAATCACTAGAATAGCATCAGTTGTGCAGAACAGCAAATCAGCAAACAGGGCAACTTTCAATCAGTTATCAGAATGCTTATTCACACACTAACTACACTAACTAATCTAACTAACTACTGTATGATCTTTGGCAAGAACCGATAATCCCCGGCAACGGCGCCAAATTTTGATCGAGGCCGTACCCGATCAAAATAAAAGGTGTTTATTCTGTAGTACTAGGAAGGTGATCCTAGGTCGTTTCCCAGCGAATATCGGTCTAGGCAAAGTATCAAACACATAGTGTGCAGTAAAATGGGGGGGTTTTTTGTGTGTGTGACAAATGTGAAGAACAAAACATAAACAGAATATAAAAACTAAGAAAATCAGAAACAAAAGCGGGCAAACCCCTTTGGCTACGTACACTACTCAATCCTAGCTCACTAAAGATCGATTCCTCTCCTCTCCTCTGTCCAACTCGTGATAACCAAATACTAAGCGAAAATTCAGTTATCACTCCAAACCCTAACTTCTAATTAGGCATCAGAAACCAGAATTGGAGTTTTTACGAGTTAATACAAATTAAGCATTTATATTCATGTATTATCTCTACGAAATGGAATTAAGCAAACCACTACACATCGATAAACATGAAAACAGAGAAGAGAAAACGAAATTGCATTAATAACAAGAGCTCAAGAGTAGATAATACAATACCAAAGGGATTAACCCTTGAAGTCTAGCCTTCCATGGCCATAAATGAAGAAAAACGAGTAGAAATGGTGTAGAACAAAACCCTAGCAGCCACCACCACTTGGGAGAGCCAAGAGAGAAGTTCTAACCTAGAGAGAGAGTGAGAAATCTGAAATGGGAGTGTGTTTTTGGGGGTTACACGGATTTCCCCTCTTAAGACACAAAATGGGCCTAAAACATGGGCCCAAATCCTAAGAAACACTATTCTGAACATTACAATTAAAAAGGGACCTAAATGCAAATTACAATCTTCACTTCAATACTTCAATCTTCATTTCCAAACTTCCCAAAGTGTCCTTGTGCCAAATATTACCTGAAAATAGAAATAGAATTAATTAGGCTAAATAATTCCAAATTAAACAATATTCGGAATATTAGTCCAATAAACTCTAAATCAATAAATCAAGCTAATCAATGTCAAATGGGCAACAAGTATCAATAATAGGAGTAAAATAATGCAAGGAATAATGGGAAATAAAATGCTCATCAATTACCCTGAGGTCTTTCCCGAGGAAGTACCCGGTTTACCCCCTCCTCGCGAAATAGAGTTTAGTATAGACCTTATTCCTGGAACTGGTCCTATTTCGATTGCTCCCTTTCGAATGGCACTATCAGAGTTGGCAGAATTAAAGAAACAAGTGAAAGATCTGTTGGAGAAAAAGTTTATCAGACCGAGTGTATCGCCATGGGGTGCACTGGTGTTTTTTGTAAAGAAGAAGGACGGAAGTATGCGTATGTGCATTGACTATCGGCAGTTGAACAAAGTAACTATAAAAAATAAGTACCCGTTGCCCCGAATTGATGATCTAATGGATCAAGTCCGTGGAGCTAAAGTATTCTCTAAAATCGATATGAGGTCCGGTTATCATCAAATTCGAGTTAGAGAAGAAGATATTCCCAAGACGGCCTTCCGATCCCGTTATGGTTATTATGAATATGTGGTGATGCCATTTGGTCTAACAAATGCACCGGCTGTGTTCATGGATTACATGAATCGGGTCTTTCGGCCATATCTGGATTCATTTGTGGTTGTATTCATAGATGACATCCTGATATACTCGAAAACCCAAGAGGAGCATGCCAAGCATCTTCAGTTGGTTCTTGAAACTTTGAGGGAGAAGAAGCTCTATGCAAAGTTGGCTAAGTGTGAATTTTGGCTAACAGAAGTGAAGTTCCTTGGCCATGTGATTACGAAAAATGGAGTCGCTATAGATCCATCCAAGGTGGAAGCTGTACTCCAATGGGAAGCCCCAAGAACTGTCACTGAAGTGAGAAGTTTTCTTGGACTCGCAGGATACTATCAAAAATTCATTGAAAAATTTTCAAGGATTGCTTTGCCATTGACACGTTTGACAAGAAAAAAACAACCTTTGTTTGGGATGAAAAGTGCAAAGGAAGTTTTCAAGAGCTAAAGGACAAATTGACATCTTCACCGGTGTTAATCTTGCCTGATCCTCACAAAAGTTTCGATGTATACTGCGATGCTTCCAAGCAAGGACTTGGATGTGTGTTGATGCAAGAAGGAAAGGTGGTAGCTTATGCATCAAGACAGTTGAAGATCCATGAGGAGAATTATCCAACTCATGACCTGGAATTGGCAGCCATAGTGTTTGCATTGAAGTTGTGGAGGCACTATCTTTATGGAACAACATTCCAGGTGTTCAGTGACCACAAAAGCCTTAGATATTTATTCAACCAAAAGGAGTTAAATATGCGACAACGTAGGTGGATGGAATTTTTGAAATATTATGACTTTGAGCTTCACTATCATCCTGGTAAAGCCAATGTGGTAGCGGATGCTTTAGTCGAAAGACGTTGCATATGAGTACTCTAATGATCAAGGAAGTGGAGCTGATTGAGAAATTCCGAGATTTGAATCTGGCAATGGAAGTAGCACCATCCAGTATCAAGTTGGGAATGCTAAAGATAACCAACGAATTCCTAGAATAGATAAAGGAGATGCAGCGAGATGATGTAGAATTGCAAGAAAAAGGCTAAGTATGGAAGGAAAGGAACCAGACTTCCAAGTTGGTCCAGATGGAGTCTTAAGGTTTAAAGATCGGGGGTGCATTCCTGCAAATCAGGAGTTGCGAAGGACCATTTTGGACGAGGCCCACAAAAGCAAAATGAGTATTCATCCTGGAGCTACAAAGATGTACCAGGACATGAAGAAAATGTTCTGGTGGTCCGGATTGAAGAAGGATGTGGCAACTTATGTGGCATCTTGCTTTATTTGTCAAAAAGCAAAGATAGAACATAAGAGGCCTGGAGGAGAACTTCAGCCGTTGGATATTCCGGAATGGAAATAGGACAGCATTGCGATGGATTTCGTTTCCGGTTTTCCAAGGACGCAAGGAGGATATGAAGCCGTGTGGGTAATAGTGGATTGATTGACAAAATCGGCTCACTTTATTCCAATCAATATGAAGTAATCATTGGAAAAGCTCACACAACTTTATATCAAGGAGATAGTGCGATTGCATGGGATTCCATCAAGCATAATCTCTGATCGTGACCCGAGGTTTTGTTCCCGGTTTTGGCAGAGTCTACATCAAGCAATGGGAACCAAGTTGAGGATGAGTTCAGCCTATCATCCCCAAACCGATGGTCAATCTGAAAGGACAATCCAATCTCTTGAGGATCTGTTAAGGGCGTGTGCTTTGGAGTATAGTGAAAACTGGAGTCAATTATTGCGTCTGGTGGAATTCACTTATAGCAACAGTTTCTATGCAAGCATTGGAATGGCACCTTTCGAAGCATTGTATGGGCAAAAATGTAGAACTCCACTATGTTGGTTCCAAGTGGGGGAGAATACACTCATTGGCCCCGATGTCGTTCAAGAAACGACCGAAAGGATTAAGGTGATTCAAGAAAAGATGAAAGCTGCCCAAAGTAGACAAAAGAGTTATGCAGTTCGGAGAAGAACTAAATTGGAGTTTCAAGAGGGAGAGCATGTCTTTCTCCGAGTGGTTCCAACAACTGGAGTTGGACTTGTGATGAAACCAAAGAAGTTATCACCCAAGTTCATCGGTCCATACCAAATCCTGAGGCGCATAGGACCTGTTGCCTGATCCTGCCTCTATTATTAGCATCAAACCCGACGAGATTCCCTTACGAGAAAATCTGACATTCGAAACCGGTCCAATTCGGATAGAAGATAGAAAAAGTAAGCAGCTGAGAGGGAAGGAGATCCCTTTAGTAAAAGTCGTATGGGAACGTGGTGGTGTTAGCGACATCACTTGGGAGTTAGAAAGTCAGATGAAAGAAGAATATCCATATCTGTTTGGGTAAGTTTTACTTTTTGAATCGAATTTCGGGGACAAAATTCTATTTAAGTGGGGGAGGATGTAAGGCCCTATATTTTCATAAATAAATAAATATTAAAGTATTTAAAATAATAATGTTATTATATTGAACAAAATAATGAATTTTCTGAAATTAGGTTAAAAGACTCGAGTGTTTTAGGGAGAACTCGAGTAGAATCTCTAAACTGTTTGAAAAATTTGATTTTGGGTCGAAAGACTCGAGTCCTTCATGGAAGACTCGAGTGTTCTTTGGATTGCTGAAAAAGACTCGAGTAATGGGAAAAAGACTCGAGTATTTCGAGCAGTTCTGCAAAAAAATAAAAGTCGGTTTCAAACCAAATTAGAACTAACAGCTTGTTCCATCTGGTTACAAGCACAGAGGTGAACCTTACTTTGTAGGGAGGTAACCTGGAACTATAAATAAATGATTGGGAAGGCTAGAAACACATTTACATCACCCTAAACCCGAATTCTTATCCATCACTCTCTGTTTTCGAGTGCAAACTTTGCACCTTCGATTCTCCCTCCTCACTCAACCAAATTTTGTAAAACCAAAACACAATTCAAGTTCTATTTCCACTCTTGAAGTAGAACTATGTTGCATCAAAAACACTTCTCTGTAGTGCAAGTTCTAAGCTTCCAAAGTTTCTCACTCCAAGCTGTAAAACAGAGCATAAACTAGTCCAAACACCTCTCTTTCTTGAATTGGTTGGGTAAGTACACTGAACCTTTTCGTCTCTAACTTGTTTCTAATCAAAGTTTGAACTTCCTAGTTGCTAAACAAATTGTTCTTTCGAATTGTTGTGTTCTGTGTTTCAAGCACCAAGCAGCCAAAGTCAGCCCGTTGCAGTAGTTTTCAAATTTCTGAATTGGAGCTCTTCAAGCTTAAAGTTGTTGCAACACTCTTCTTCTTCCACCTATCCTCTCTTTAGCTTCTCTAAGGTATGGGAAAAGTTATCTAATCTCTAGAATGATAAACAATAAGCTAAATTCATAGGAACCATATGAGGTTCATGGGCAACATAAGTTAGAAATGGGAATCTGACTTGGAGGCTAGAAACCCATAGTTTTTGTATTCAAACAACTTTAATTGGACCTAAGGAAGCTCACTGGATTGATTTTCGAACTTAAAATCAAGTAGAAATTAAAGTCATAAGTTGAAATGGTTATTTGCTATGTGTTATGAAATTTTGTGATTTGATTTGTTCTTGTTATAATTGATGATAATTGATATGTGCAATATGTTTATCATGTGAGAAATAACCCTTGTTTGGTGCAGAATTGGAGTAAAGGAGTAAGAATCTCGAATTTGCATTAAAAGTGCATAAACCAGCAAAAGGACTCGAGTAATTTAAGGAAGACTCGAGTATTCTGGAAAACTGGAAGAACACTCGAGTGGTTCTTAAAGACTCGAGTATTTTTACATGAACAACTCGAGTAGTCAAGAACTACTCGAGTAATTGAAAGAATTTTTCAGAAAAACATTTACTTTCTACAATTTCATTAAAGATTAACTCGTCTAAGCTCCTAAATTACTAAATTCTAAATATTTCTCTTTATGCTTAAAACATAATGCCATTGGTTGATAACTATCCTAGAGGTGTCCTATTGGAATTCTATTCAGTGGTTGATTATTTCCCTACAGGAGTCCCAACGGAAGTGCGTACACCCATTTGGTTGATATTATCCCTAACGTCCCAGTGAAAGTTTTATACACTTGGTTGATATTTTCTAAGGGAGTCCCAATGGGGTCGTTGCAATAAATATCCGCCAATAGGAGGCTAGGCCCCGACGGATTATTAAATAAACGATTATATTCTATTTTTAAAACCATCACCAAGTGGCTGATGGATTTTTCTATGAAAACAACAGCACCAGCTAAAAGAAAGATTAAAGGAAATGAGATAGAAGAATAAAATGTGCAACATGGACTATGTCCTAAATGAGAATGAGATGAATGATGATGATGAATGAAAGATAAGGATTGATAACAAATTTGGTTTGCATTCATGCATTTGTTTGCTCCAGCTTGTTGAGATGTTAATACTAGTTACGCTGGGCGGAGGAAGCCTGTAAGTCGCGAAAGGTCGAGCGGAGGAAGCTCACGAGGACCCTTCTTCTCCAAGCTGTGATGCCCCGGGAAAGGATTCTAGATAGACATACATCATGCCATTAAAGACAAGATTAATATTGTATTAAAAAGGGATTGACATATGTTTATGCATTTATGAATCTGTTACTACTTGTGTTTGTTGTTTTTAGCCAATGTTCTTTATCATTCGTTTTAACGTGGTTAGCTATGACTTACTCCCTGGTTGCCCTTGTAGGTAATGGAGCTTCCGTCTTCCAAAGGGGAGAGTGATGCTAGCAAGGGATGCGATGATTTCCTTTCCAATGGTGGAGTTTTGAGAACCATGCTCTGGGTTACGAGTAGTATCTTAAGTAGCTCAGAGTCTATGTTAGTTGTCTTATAGTTTGAACTTTTGTTATAAGTTGTAAACTCTCTACGTTTTGTTATGAAACAATATGATATATATAAATTGCTTCCGCTTTTGAGACGAACAAGTCATAAACTTATTTTGGCGAAAAATTTTCCTCTATTTTATTTATAAGTATTTAAGAGTTAGATAGTTGGGTCGTTACATATTGTAACTAGTACTTAGAAAATTTGAATTTCTGGTTGGAAGACTCGAGTATTTGTGGGAATACTCGAGTAGTTCGAGCAGCCCTGTAAAAAAATAAAAGTCGGTTTCAACTCAAATTGAAGCCAACAGCTCGTTTCATTTAGTTCCAAGCCCAGTGCTGGACTTTACTTCATAGGAGGGAAATCTTAGGCTATAAGTAGACTGGTGGAGAAGCTAGAAACGCATCCAATTCACTCAAACCCGAATCCCTGTCCACATTTTCTCTGTTTTCTGGTGCATACTTTGTACCTTCGATTCTCTCTCCTCACTCAACCAAATCCAGTAAAACCAAAACACAATTCCAGTTCTAATTCCAATCTTGAATTAGAACCAAGAACCACTCAAATTGACCTTCTGTAGCAAGAGCTACAAACTCCCAAAGTTGCATACTCGAAGCTGAAAAACAGAGCATAAAACAGCACCAACTACCTCTCTTTCTTGAATTGGTTTGGTAAGTACACTGAACCATTTCGTTCCAAACTTGTTCCTAATTAAAGTTAGTATTCCCTAGTTGCTAAAGCTAATTTGTTTCACCCTTTTCCATTACATATTCACTGTCAAATTCGTGGCCAAAAGTTAGCTGTTCAAGTGTAGAACTTGAGTGTTGAAACTCAAAGTTTGATCCAGACCATTTCTTTCTCAACCAACCGTTTCTTTAGCTTCTCTAAGGTATGGGAGAAGTTATCTAATCGCTAGAATGATAATTAACAAGCTAAATTCATAGGAACCCTTTGAGGTTCATGGGCAATGAAACTTGAATTGGGAAACTGACTTGGAGGTCAGAATTCCATGGTTTAATGATTTGGACAAGTTAAAATGAACCTAATAATACTTATTGGATAGTTGCACGATTTCAAAATTTAGTGGAAATGAATTTCATATGTTAAAGTGAACAAATTCTATGTTTTTGTGCAATATGTAATTTGATCCTGTTATCTGTTGATTTGATGATATTTGATATGTGTAACATGTTTGTTTTATGTGTAGTAACTTCTGTTTTGTACAAAATTGGAGTAAACAAGCAAGAATTTCAAATTGGTGCATAAAATGCAGAAAAACTGGTGCTGTTGCAGCAAAAAGACTCGAGTATTTAGAGAAAGACTCGAGTATTCTGGAAAAGTGAAGAACGACTCGAGTATTTCTTCAAATACTCAAGTATTTTTGCATGAACTACTCGAGTGGTTCATGAACTACTCGAGTATTTTGAACAAAATTTCATAAGACTCTGATTTTCTTTAATTTTCAGAATTTACACTACTACAAAAAAGCTTTTTCAGGCCGGTTCATAAGTCTTAAAGCCCCTGTTGCTAAAAATGCATGTTAAATGAGACCAGTTATGAACCGGTCTTTTTTATATTAACGAGACTGGTTATTAACCGCTCTGATTTAAATTTTTGAACCAGTCTGAATAATAATTTTGAACCGGTCTGAATAATAATTCTGAACCGGTCTGAATAATAATTTTGAACCGGTCTGAATCATAATTTTGAACCGGTCTGAATAATAATTCTGAACCGGTCTGAATCATAATTTTGAACCGGTCTGAATCATAATTTTGAACCGGTCTGAAAAATTTTCTGAACCGATCTGAAAAATTTTATGAACCGGTCTAAAAAATTATGAACCGGTCTGAAAAATTTTATTAACCAGTCTGAAAATTTTTCTAAACCAGTCTGAAAAAACTTATGAACCGGTCTTAATCAACTTCAATATGCTTTTTTTCTTTTACAGCCCCTCCAACACAACTTAACCACTTCATTTAAATTAACTTGATTTAAATTAAAAAAAATATAAATACTCGAAGATAGGTATACAATTACAAACATAACCACTTCAAATTGTTTATCTACATACACAACATATATATAAAAAACCATAAAAACCTAAAATAGTAGTAGATAAAAAAATACATAAAGAATTATATTATTCACTTAGTTTACTTAGGTTATAGTCTTTGAAGGACGGAACCTCTAACTCTTGTTCAACAACATCTTTGAAGTGTGCAGAGGATCAACACCATCAAAAACAAGCTCACCCCCTTGATCTTTTTCTGGTTTACGATTAAGCCAGAATGGAAATATTGGTTCCTTAACAAGACTTTGTTCAATCATATTGTACCTACAACAAGTAAGTGCCTCATAAGTCATAACGAAGTAGAGATTAAATAAATATTAACAAAATGACAAATCAAAGTTTAAATGTGGAAAATCAAAGTCATAACGATGCAGATCATAATGTGCACTTTTAGACTTGAGTTCATCAGATGGAATGAAATCTAAATCATCTCAACACCAAAACACAGTTTCATGTCAAAGCATAGTAGGAAAAGTTGAGGGAGTTAAGGGAAAAAAGGTTGCGATTATAACCTTATAGGATTTTCAGAAGAACCAAGATCTAGAACCATACTGCTAGAATTATCTGCAGGGTCAGACTCAAAGTTTGTAGATGTGTCACTTGCAGCATTCTTATCATCCAAATGGCAACAAGATAAGGCTCAGGAATTGTTTTAACTTTCTTCAGAAGATCTGCTAAGGACCCTCCATCCATGTACTCTAAGATGATTGATATGACACCATTATCATAAAATGACTGGTAGAAGACAACAACATAAGGACATTGAGCTGCTTGATTAATTTTCAGCTCTTTTCCTATCTGCTTGTGCACAGACTCCTCAATATTCATTTGAATTATCTGAATAGTGAAGAATGCATACATAAGTGACAAAAGAATAGAGAGGGATGGATGCATATGATAGCACTAAGGTTGTTAATATTTCAGTCTCAGATAAAAGGAATGTAGGAAGTAGTTCATAAGTACCTAGATAAGGAACATTATGATACACTTCTAAGTTTTATTGTTCCTGTGGCAATGCACTTCTAAGGTTGGTCATTTAATGATTGACATCTTTGTATCACTAAACAATTAGTTTACCTGTCTTGCTTTCATGCCTTCATCAGATTGCTGGATGACCGGGTGTTCTGGATGTTGGTCTTCAATTATATCAGCTGCAAGATAGTTACAAGTCAGCAACCAGTTTTCTTCATGTCATTTTTATTTTTTAGTTGAAAATGGTGAAGAATTATAAGCAGCAGACATTTTGGAATTTAATGATTGACCTGTGGGTAGCCACAGAATATTGGTGACAAAATAGGAATGTATGTATATCTAGGAACCAAAGAGCACTGTGGTCCATGGACCCAATCTTCAATTTGAAAAGGTCACCTTAGATTTTAATTTGAAAAGGCAATATGTGTGAACAATTGATTTTGTCAGTACTTCTATAATTTGATATCTGCTCTATCTAAGGGAAAGTAAACCTTAAATTATTTTCTCAGCAAAAGATAGTACAGCTAATGCAGCCTGATAATCACTGTCTTCAAATATGATGTAGTTCTTAAGCAATGATGCGATTTTAAAAGCCAGAGCTTAAGATATAATAGTAACTTTTATTACCACACCAGGAAAAAATCGAAACTGCTAACCTTCCCCTGTCATTTGTCAAGGTTTAACTCCTATGTCAATCATTATGGATTATATACAACACCAGTAGACAAATCTACTTGGATTACGGCTCGTAGTTCAAGTATATTAGTTTTGATTTTCCAAGCATATTTCTTAACAATTCAAAGTGTCAGATAGAACCGATGAAAGGAAAAGACATCATTATATGCAAAATCACCAAGATTGATAGAATTTCTTGATGATGGATAACTGAGAAGTAAGAATTCACGATCAACAATACTAAATGAAATTTTGTTAGTGTACTCACTTTGACCAAAATCCCAGCATTAGCATAGCCTCAACTGGCATGATTAGAATACAAAGAATGGAAGATGAGGTGGGGAAGAAGGAAATGCAATTAATGCGAAAGAAAACATACTTTCTATGTTTTCCTAGTCTACTAATAATCTAATGACAAAATGGCAAAAGAACAGCATTATTAAGATCATAGTTTAAATCCGTTAAGTGGTTGTTATCCTACTCGCCTATTGCTGCATCATCCTGACGAGGTGGGGAGGGTATAAGTGTAACTGGAATAGAGTTAAATTAAAAGGGAAAGAGACCATAACATCAATTTGTTTCATTCAATGACTAATTAAAATTTAAAATATACAAGTTCCTACTTCCTGGGGAAGAGACCCACTTCTCAATCATGTTCAACAATAGTAACAACTAAAAACCTTTTACCATTAGGTGGATCTCAATTATGTACTATGGTGCAATTAAAAGGTCCAAAATTGGGTGACTGAAAAATTAACGCCGGACATAATGAACAAGAAACCACCTGCAACAAAATAACAACAAAAATACATTCTTTAACTAAAATACTATCAGAACGAAATTGACAAATTTTCTAATTCCTAATGAAATTAAATCATCAAACACTAACCGAAAAGCATTTTCTGAAACTTACAGAGTATGTAACCTTGAGCAACGTAGAAATTGCATGCAGAAAAAAAGTTTCAAAGATCTGTGCCCAATGAAAGACAAAATGGGAAAGGGAATGACAATACACTTAAAAGCACAGAGAGAGAGTAGACAAAGGCAATAAAACAAAATAAATTAAGTAGAAAAACAAAAGAACAGAAGATGCAAACTCAAAGCAAGATATGCAATATGCAGCAAGTATACCTTTAATGCCAAAAACTGGTTAGTCCATTTGTGTTGCACCAGTTGCACTACTCCTCCATTTCCCTTCCCAACCACTTTGACTATATCTATGTCCGCCAAACTTAGCTGGTCGTCTGTTGGTTTGATTGGGGGTGGCTGAACACATAACACAGATATTAAACCCATATTTAACATATAGTAAGAAAGAGTTCTTGTATTAATACAGACGAAAGGTAGTTCCTTAACAAGAGAACACAATCAAAAATGTGGGTCATTGATTTGTATATAAAACTTCAGAATTTTCCCTGGTTTACATTTAGCAGTTCATTAGATATCATAATTGAGATGTTATTCCACAAGTTCCAATAAGTTTCATTTAAACCCACCTCTTAGTCCAATAAAATATAGCATAATTCCATGCATAAAAAGAAAACAATATCTAATCACCAAGACAACTAACATCCGTGAATAAGATTGACATGAGTATTAACAATATAACATAGTTCCAGAACTAGCTAAAAACCTCACTGTGGTAGACCGACCCTCGGTCTACCCTAAAACGCCCTCGGCCGACCAGAATACTCACTGGCCGACCAGAATTCTCATTCTGCCGGGTCACGCATCTTTGGGCCGAGCACATGCCATAGGACCCACCCTAACGATTCTGGACCGAGTACAGGGACCTCTTCCCTTAAAGAGTCCAAGCTAAGGGCGCGTGAGCCTAGCTCGCCAACCAGATAAGACTAACTGCTAACAGGATAAGGATGAATGACTCATCCCTTATCCTATAAAGGGACACGTCAGCCCTACTGGACCTCCGTACAGGCCCATAGGGTACAACACCGCTCCCCCTATAAATAGCTGTCTCCAGCTAGGGGCTCAGGTACGTTCTTTCTCCCTAATCATACACTAGCACACACTTGTGATTAGGGAAACCCTAGTTATCCCAACTGGATAGCTAGCATACCAACAAAATCACACAGTAACATCAGACCGTATTCTAGCTCTTAGGTCTTCCATACCCTTGAGTTAGGGTTATACTCTGAACATTGTGTCTAGGACATAACATTGGCGCCGTCTGTGGGAAACCGTAAACTGCTATTCCCACCCCAAAATGGTAGAGACGCGAGGAAACGCAACATCGCATGGCGCAAACCGCCAAGCAGGGCGAAACCATCAGAATTTGCAAGAAGGCAGTGGCGACAACGGCGGAGATCTCGATGGAAGAAACCCTCCACATCCCAGCATGCCATCAGTAAGACAAATTCCAGCCCGGAGCCACCACTCCGTTCCAGCTCGCACGCACAGTGGTCCTTACACCGTCCATTCCAGGCAAACAAACCCCCAGAACCAAAATCCTCTTAACCCCAATCATGCCCAAAACCATGGATCAGGCCGATCCATCGACGCTCGTGTTTCTGGAGATGATAGGGATCACTCCCGTGGTCAAAGGGAGAGCCAGTTGGAAGAAATCATTAAGCAACAAGCTAAGATCCTAGAACAACAGGGAAAGGCCATCGCCGATCTCCAACAGCTCCATATGCAGGCGGTGGCCGGAGGGGTGTTAGCAACTCAGCTGATCCCCCACCCAACCACCACTCTACCTCCACCACCCCCCGTAAACCCAATCTTAGAGGACACATATGAAACCGACCACACTGCTCATCCTGGCCATCCCTTCACTCCGAGAATCATGGCATACGAGACACCCTCAGCCTTTCTCGGCCCAACGAGTGTTTCCAAATATAACGGGTTAACCGACCCTTTGGAGCATATCTTGTCTTTTGAAGGAGCTATGAACTTTTACGACGGTGGAGACATGATGAAATGCAGAGCTTTCTCCATGACTCTCCAACCACCCGTCTTAAGGTGGTACTCAGCCTTGCCCAGGAACTCTATTAACTCCTGGGCAGAGATGAAGAGAGTTTTTCTGAACAGGTACACCGCTAGTTGCGTCCAGCCGAAGTCCGACCACGCGCTAGCGGGCATTATGCAGCAGACCGAAGAGCCTTTACGGGAATATCTCTCACGTTTCCATTCGGAGGCAGGGACCGTGCCTAACTTAGAACCAAGCTTTGCAGTCTTTCTCTTCACTCAGGGTCTCCGAAACGGAGATTTCAAAAATTCACTTGTGGGCAAACCGCCGAGGGATATGGCGGAGCTAAGACATCGTTCTACTAAGTTCATAAACTTAGAAGAATTCAGCAAATGGCAAAGAAACAGAGACAGAGGCGAGCGGGGAGAGCCATCCTCCCAGGGGAGATCAAGAAGAGACGAGAGAAGGGATGACAGAAGGGAAGATCAAAGGAGGGGACCCCGGGGGGAAAGGAGATTTGGACCTCCCCGAGGGAAATTCGAGCAATACACCCCTCTCACAGTCCCAAGAAGCCAAATTCTGCAGGAAACAATGCAGACTGACCTCCGAGCGATAGAAAGACCACCCCCCTTGAAGAGAAGCCAGCGGCAAGATCGCTCCATGTTTTGCTCGTATCATGGTGGGTATGGGCACACGACAGATGAATGCACTTGGCTCAGGGATGTGATTGAGCAGTTAATCAGGGACGGTAAGTTACAGCAGTATGTCCGGGAAGCACTTGACCGACATACTCGAAGAAGAACTCCATCCCCTGACAGGAATGGTCGGCCGTCAACCAGGCAAGCTGATCAAAACACCAACCAACAACAACCAACCAATCAGCAGCGAGTGGCCATGGTAGAGGTTGCCACGACGGATCAATCCCCGCAAAACCTACGAGTCAACACCATTGCTGGAGGTTTTGCGGGAGGGGGAGAGAAACGGTCCGACAGAAAGAAATATATCAATCAAGTCCTTGCAGTTCACAACCATCCAATCCGAAAGAGAACCACAAGAAGTATTCCCATTAGCTTTTCTGATGATGATCTCGAAGGGGTGATCCCGGGTCATAACGACCCTATGGTCATCACTGCTTTGATCGGTAATTACGAGGTCGCCAGGGTATTCGTCGATCAGGGTAGCTCGGCAGATATCATGTTCCTAAACCTTTTCGAAGCACTAAAATTAAAAAACTCGGACCTGACCCCCTTCGAGGGAAAGCTGATCAGCTTTACTGGGGATGCAGTGGTTCCCCTGGGACACATCCAGCTGCCAGTGACCCTCGGGAACCACCCTTCGGCGAGAACCGAGATTATCAAGTTCCTTGTAGTCGATTGCCCTTCAGCATACAATGCCATCCTCGGCAGGACATGCTTACAGGCCTTCGGCGCGGTCGTGTCAACGGTCCATCTGGCTATGAAGTTTGAAGGTACTGACAGGACTGTAGTTACCATCCGAGCCGAGCAGGAGAAGGCTCGACTGTGTTACAATGCTAGTTTGACAAAGATCAAGATTCCAGAACAAATCTAGCCAACGTTAAGTTTGAACAAGGGAAGTGTACTCTTGACGGATCTAGATGTTAGGTCCGATTTGGATGATTCAAGACCTACCCCTGAAGGAGAGTGGGGGTTCATTGTTTTGGATGAAAAACTACCAGACAGAAGAGTGAAACTAGGAACCAACCTTCCAGAAGAAATACGAGCAGAAATGCTTGAGCTTTTAAAGAAGAATAAAGATCTTTTCGCTTGGACCTCGGCAGACATGCCGGGGATTGATCCGAACTTGATCTGTCATCGGCTCAGTGTTTATCCGACCGCCAAACCGGTCGCCCAAAAGAAGAGAAGGGTTGGCACCGAAAAGGCGGTAGTGATAGAGCAAAAGGTATCCGAGCTCCTTTCCGCCGGGTTCATAAGGGAGGTTAGCTACTCGGAATGGCTCTCCAACACCGTTCTGGTCAAGAAATCGAATGGGAAGTGGCGCATGTGCGTCGATTATACCGATTTGAACAAAGCATGCCCAAAGGACCAGTACCCCCTCCCCATCATCGACAAATTAGTGGACAACTCATCTGGCTACCAACTCTTATCTTTCATGGATGCATACTCAGGATATAATCAAATCCCGATGTACCCTCCTGATCAGGAGAAAACGGCCTTCATCACTGAAAGGGCAACTTACTGCTACACGGTAATGCCTTTCGGGTTGAAAAACGCTGGCGCAACCTACCAGCGTATGATGAACAAGGTCTTCTCGGGAATGATCGGACCTACTCTTGAGGTGTACATTGATGATATGATAGCTAAGAGTAAGAAGAAGGAGGACCATCCTCGGGACCTCGTGGCTATTTTTGATAGAATCAGAAAAGTTAACATGCGCCTGAACCCTGATAAGTGTACCTTTGGGGTCCCAGCCAGGACCTTTTTAGGTTTCATGCTCTCAGAGAGGGGGATCGAGGCCAACCCGGAGAAATGTCAAGCTATTCTGAACATGCACAGCCCATCTAATGTCAAAGAAGTTCAAAGGCTAACTGGTCGGATGGCGGCCCTCTCCAGATTTCTCCCTCAAGTAGCCAAGAAAGCTTTACCATGGTACCAGTTACTCAGAAAAAACAAGAACTTCCATTGGAACGACTCTTGCGAACAAGCGTTTACAGAGCTCAAGCAATACCTCTCGGCCCCTCCCGTCCTCACCAGTCCTCGGGAAGGGGAAACTTTGTTTTTGTATTTGTCCGTAAGTGAAACATCTGTTAGCTCGGTCTTGGTCAGAGACGACTCGGGAACCGAGCGTCCCATCTACTTTGTCAGCAAGGCCCTCCAGGGGCCTGAGATAAGATATTCCAAAATTGAAAAACTCGCCTTTGCTTTGGTGATTGCTGCTAGGAGACTCCGGTAGTACTTTCAGAACCACCCCGTAGTACTCAGAACAACTCAGCCAATCAGGCAGGTCCTCAACCGACCAGACTTGGCTGGAAGGATGGTGTCGTGGTCTGTTGAACTATCAGAGTTCGACATCACCTACGAGCCAAGAAAAACTCTCAAGTCCCAGATTTTAGCAGATTTTGTTTCAGAGCTATCAGATTCTACTTATTCCAACCCCTCCCAGCCATGGAAAATTTATGTTGATGGCTCCAGCCACAATAAGGGGGAAGGAGCAGGGATAATCCTTGAAAACGCAGCTGGCATTTGTGTGGAGTACTCCCTCAAGTTCGACTTCCCCACCTCGAACAACCAAGCAGAGTACGAAGCGGTGATAGCCGGCTTGCGCATGGCCCATCAAATAGGGGCGTCAGAAATTGAAGTTTTCAGTGATTCCCAGCTAGTTGTATCTCAAATCAAAGGTGAATTCCAAGCCAAAGAACCAATCCTTCAGAAATATCTAGAACAAGTCAAAGCTCTCACAGATCTTTTTCCCCAATTCTCCATCACCCACATCCCTAGGTCTTCTAACAGCCGTGCAGATATCCTGTCAAAGCTCGCCAGTACTAAAGGACCAGAGAACAACAAAACCCTAATCCAAGAAACTGTTCACCAGCCGAGTGCTATCTTAGCTGTGTCTCTAGCCACCAGCTGGATGGACCCCATTAAGCAGTATCTCCAGTTCCAAATCCTACCTACCGACTCCTCCCAAGGAAAGAAGATAGTAAGACAAGCGGCTCAATACACCATGGTCGGCAACATTTTGTACAAACGGGGAACAGACTCCCCAATGCTAAGGTGTCTGGACCGAGCGGAAGCTGATCTGGTACTGGCCGAGGTTCATGAAGGAATCTCGAGCCACCATGTGGGTGCAAAGGCATTGGTTCGCAAAGTGCTCCGAGCGGGCTACTACTGGCCTACACTCCTCAGCGACGCCTCAGAACATGTTAAAGTCAGTTCCATGGAAATATTTTTCAACGCCCCCCAACGGAGCTACATTCCATGATTGCACCATGGCCCTTCTATCAGTGGGGCATGGACATCATAGGAAAATTCAAAACAGCCCCGGGGCAACTAAAATTTGTGGTGGTCGCAGTTGACTACTTCACAAAGTGGATTGAGGCCGAGGCGTTGGCTACAATCTCCTCCGCCAAAATTCAAAAGTTCTTTCTCAGACAAATCATCACCCGTTTCGGTGTCCCACACACCCTGGTCACCGACAACGGTACCCAATTCACTGCTAAGGTTTTCCAAGAACTTGTCAATCACTTTCATATTACCCATCACTTCTCATCCGTCGAGCATCCGCAAACCAATGGACAGGCTGAAGCTGCAAACAAAACCATCATCGATGGTTTGAAGAAAAGATTGTTGGATGCCGAAGGTTCATGGGCTGACCTCCTTCCCGAGGTATTATGGTCAATCAGAACGACCGTACACACCTCAACAGGAGAAACCCCGTTCCGACTTACTTACGGTTGTGACGCTTTGTTACCTATTGAAACTCGGATCCCTACCTTCCGTATATCCGAGCGACCAATAGAAGTAAACGAAGATTTGTTAAAGGAAGAGTTAACCCTCAGCGAGGAAATCCGATCCCTAGCCTCGGACCGAGAGAAAAAAGCTAAGGAAAGACAATCCCGAGAGTACAACAAATGGGTGGTTCCGAGGAGTTTTGCCGTGGGAGACCTGGTCCTTAGACGAGCTGACATTGGACGGAAAAATTCAAGAGAAGGGAAGTTGGCTAAGAACTGGGAAGGTCCCTACCGAGTGATCTCGAAGACAGGCTCGGGGGCCTACAGACTTGAAACACTAACCAACCAACAGTTGAACAACTCCTGGAACGCCACCAAGCTCAAACCATACTATAGCTAAATGGGAGCCACAACACTGTCTGCAAAGATGAAATTTTATCATTTTAAATTCCTGTCATTTATCTTTAACATGATCTTAATTATCCTTTTTTGTATTTGACTCCCGTTTACAAACGGATCAAGGAAATTCGATGGAGCTTTTAAATTCTTGTATTCTCTTACTGTTAACGTACTATCCATTTCCCCTCGGCTCGCCACCGAGGCGAACTTGGATGTTTATGCATGACCTTCTAACAAGGACATATAAACTAACAATTGCAAGTACTTTAATGAGATGCCCGGCCAAAAACTAAAAACAGTTCTATAATGCCGAGGACCGAGGATCCCACCTAGGCCATAGGTCGGAGATTCGAAATCTAAAACAACAGTTTATAACGAGATAAAACACAATACTAGATCATAAAGAACAGAATAAGATTCGCTTCTTACAAGAACAATGTTACAAAATAAGATTCACTTCTTACAAGAACAGAATAAGTTCAAATTACCAAATTACACAGCAAAACACAGCAAAATACATCTCCAGGGAGTTAATCCTCGTCTTCGGACAAGGCAATGGATGACCCATCAAAGTCTTCTTCACTTTGCTCCAACTCCAGGGGGTTCGGCAGGTTAGGTGCTGATAAATCCACTTCAGCATCATCACGATAATCGATCATCCGATCACCATCAACCCCATAATATGGGCTAGTCCCAACCACTCGGATTCCAGGGTTCAAGAGCATTAACTGTTTGACAGCATTCACAAAAGAGTCGACAGCACCATGATCCCAGTTGAAGTGGTTCTTGCAAGCCAGTACCTTATGCTTCAAAGCCTTCCGACGAGTTTTGATCAACTCCCTCTGCACTTCGCCCAGTTCCCCTTGTAACCTAGTCACTTCGGCCTCCGACCTCGTCAAACGACCAGCAACACCTTCCAGCTCGTTAACCCTTTGACAAGCTTCAGTCAGCTTCGCCTGGGCCGCCTGCAGCAACCTTCCTTTCTCAGCATCCTTTCCAACCGTATCCTCCAGAGCCTTTAGAGCAGTCTCCCGAGCTCTCTCCGAAGCGTCAAATCTTCTTTGAAGCTCGGCGTTTGCCTCCGTTAGAGCTCGGAGATTTGCCTCACTTTCCCTCACTTGGCTTAGCAGATTCTTAGTTTCAGCAGCAGCAGCTTTCCTCTTCTCTTTCTCAGCCGACGAGAGGGTGGCACTGATGTCTTCCGCATTCTTGCTTAAATGAAACATATAGCTGGCGGCCCTCAGCATGTTTCGGCCCAAAAGGTCACAATGGCACCTTAAGGTGCTTGCCGTCTGATCCGACAACCTTTTTTCATCGTTCGGCGTATAAACCAAGCCGATGAATTTCTCATTTAGCTTCCTTGCCCAAACACTCTCCTCGTCCGGGTCAGACAAATCGAACCACAGATTGGTCCTTTGAAGGTCGACAACCTTCGCCTTCACCACCTCCACAGCCTTGCCTTTGCCTTTATCCAACTTAGCCCTTTTGGCAAGAGGCACCCGATCCTCTTCATCCTCCTTTCCTTCTACTTGCACCAGCGGGATTCCAGTAGCTATATTCCCCCCCTTTGTCGGTGAAGGACGAACAACCTGCACCACCTCGATCTCAGAGGGACAAGTTTCGGCGACAGTCACCGAGCGAGTGGCTTCCGAGGACATGTCTCCACTCCGAGAACCACTTGACCCAGCAGACGCCTTTGCTTTAGCAAGTTCCTTTATACGAGCAACAGCCTTGTTTTCCTTAGCCATTTTTTCTGCAAAACCAAGAATCCAAATGTTAAAAAAAAAAAAAAAAAAATTTTACCAAGCTCGGCTTTTATAAGCTCCTGGGGAAAAAGAATGATCTTCTTGATATCTACTGGACCATTCCGTCTAAGATAGGAAAAGAAGGTATCACAAGTGATCCTCTCGGCTACAGATAGCTCGGACTCATATTGATACTGATAAAGTTTGGGATTGCGGTTAAAAAACTCGGGTGACCAAGACAACGGAAACCGAGGCTGATCACCCTCCATAAACCAACAGTCCCCGTTTCCGACGAATTGATACTTAAAGAATAAAGGTTTAAAAGTCTTCCATGAATCTGTGAATTTATCGAAGAGGGCATGACTGTTGCGTGCTTTCAACGACACCCACAATCTTTGGCGCGACCCCTTCTCGAAGATGTTCACTTGCGGTATATACAACCATAGAAACGCTCGGAGCGAACAAGTCAACTTTTGAGCTTCGCAAAACTTTTGAAAGGCTCGGATGAAGGCCCAACAGCTAGGATGTAGTTGGGTAGGAGCCAAGCGTAACCGACGCAACAGCTCTATTTCTATTTCAGTAAAGGGCAACTTCACCCCCAGTCGAATGACAACTTCTTCATACATGAAAAACTCTTTGCGACCCGCGGCGATCGCCGTACACACTCGGTCGTTGGCTGCCGGTGAGCTTATGGCATAAGATGTCCCAGTTTTATCCGTGGGGCAGGGGAGTATGTGGGCTCGGATATGACTTAGATTACTGTTGACCAAAGCCGACGGGGTTCCAAGCACCTCCAAGTCAACCCAGTCATAATCTACAGAGTTCGGAGGCACAAGGAACTCCTGAGGATGTGTGATGCACCTTCGAACCATACCTGGGGAAAGGGAATACTCGGCGTCAGAATCTATAAAATCAAGATTTTTAAACAACCTAGCCCTAGGTTTATTAGTCCTATAGCTGAGCCTGCTACACCTTCCCCTAACCCTAACAGCTTTTCCCCAGAAGGGTTTCTCCCAGGAACGGTTCGAAGGGCGGCGGGATAGTTGGGCACGCTCTTCCGCCGCTTGATACAACAGTTTCCTACCTTCCTCCTCCTCAAGGTTCCGAGGGTAATCTACTGATAGTGGTACTTCGGCCATCGGATCTACCATGCGATGGCGGAAGGGTGAAGGCAGAAAGTCCAGCACCTCCAGATCGGAAGACGAAGAAGAAGAAGAAGAGGAAGAATCCTCAAGATCACTCAAACCCAGAATCCTAGACCACTCCTCATACTGAAGCCAATTAATACTCATAATGAAATCTAAACTTACCCAGAAATAAGCCCAGAAAACTAAAACACAGGAACAAAATCTGCAACCAAAAACCCAGAACCTACGGAGAATATGATTCAGCAGAGAAGGAAAGAAAAGCGAAAAACAGGAACAGAAGAAGAAAATCAAAATACCTGAGAATTGGAGATGAGAACTGGCACGAACGAACTGGGGAATCAAGAACAGAAGAATAACGGCGTAGGGAAATTATAATCCAAAAGCCAATGAGACGAATTTCAGAGAGAAGAGGAGTGTCAGAAGTCTGAGTTTGAAGGAAAGTATGAAAAAAGGAGGAAAAGAGTAGTTGAAGGGGTGGTTTCCCCCCACGTTTGAAAATTTGGGCCTAATCACAAAAGCCCAAAAGCCTACATCGCGCCACTAAAAGGACACGTGGCGCACAACTAATGGAAAGAAGCATCTCAAAAACCCAAAAGGCAGCATGCACCATCATGACCCCTCTGACACAAGGCAGCACGTGTCATAGAAGGACATCCAAACGTCCTTTCAGTCAGTCAAGGGGACAGCGAGGCAGGGTGAGCTGTCCTGAACTCATTATCCCCTACCGAGCTTAACCCTCGACACCTTGAAGGTCACATACGAAGAACTCTCAGCTCGGCTCAAGACTCGAAAAGTCTTACCGAGCTAAGGGGCTTATGTGGTAGACCGACCCTCGGTCTACCCTAAAACGCCCTCGGCCGACCAGAATACTCACTGGCCGACCAGAATTCTCATTCTGCCGGGTCACGCATCTTTGGGCCGAGCACATGCCATAGGACCCACCCTAACGACTCTGGACCGAGTACAGGGACCTCTTCCCTTAAAGAGTCCAAGCTAAGGGCGCGTGAGCCTAGCTCGCCAACCAGATAAGACTAACCGCTAACAGGATAAGGATGAATGACTCATCCCTTATCCTATAAAGGGACACGTCAGCCCTACTGGACCTCCGTACAGGCCCATAGGGTACAACACCGCTCCCCCTATAAATAGCTGTCTCCAGCTAGGGGCTCAGGTACGTTCTTTCTCCCTAATCATACACTAGCACACACTTGTGATTAGGGAAACCCTAGTTATCCCAACTGGATAGCTAGCATACCAACAAAATCACACAGTAACATCAGACCGTATTCTAGCTCTTAGGTCTTCCATACCCTTGAGCTAGGGTTATACTCTGAACATTGTGTCTAGGACATAACACTCACTGCATAAATTATGATACTTTGCAAGTTTACATCTGTGCCAAGGATAACATATTATACATAAGTAATCCAATAAGCACTATGCCAATTAAGTACCTATCTGAAGGATCTCTTCCAAGAATTTCCACAAAAAGATCATGGTCACATATGATTTGTAAGAAGGTAAGTTTGCACACATGAAGAACAGCTTGACATACCCCAAAGAACTTATCAAGATATAACGATACCTGCAATAACAATGAATTTTGCATGAAGTCACAAATCAAGAGGCAACACTAGATTTAGCAAGACAAGATTTAGCATGCATCAGAAAATTTACATGTACCAATTTCACTATACTGGAACCCTTTAAAAAATAAGAAATGCTTCAATATCCGTTATTAATTGTCTTATCATTACTGTATAAATTATAAAAATTTAAAATAACAAAACAAAAAACAAATCCATCACATCAATTGCCAATATGAGAGGCCGACCTGGTCTACACTGGTGCTTCGATTCGAACCCGCAACGGCTGCGACTGGTACGAGGAGGAGGCGGAGGCTGGTTCACTATTCACGAGCAAGGAGAGAGAGGAACGATGGCGGAGATGGTGGCCTCGTTCGTCAATACTGTCATTAGAGACAAAATTTCATAAACCATTTAATGCCAAAGCTGTCCAGTACATGATGCATCCTCTGTTAACTTATTACACATTGAAGGAAAGAAAGGAAAAAACACATAAATTCACAGACTCAAAAACTGAACCTCATGCTTAATTAATCACAATAAAAAATCAAAATGAAACATGGAAGCATGATATTAAAACCTTTAAAACCATGATATCAATAAAAAAGAAAACCTAGGCCAACGAACAACAACCCCAATCAATCTCCTAAAACATTCTATGCCAACCCCCTACACTAACCCTAACCTTTAATCGAATATGAAGGAAAAAAAGAGATACCTTGAGGCAAGTGACAGAAGAGAGTTCGTGGCAGCAAGATAGAGAGAGCAATTAGTTTCTCGACGTTGAGAAGAGGCAAGGGAGACGACGGAACTAGGAGGAAGCAGGGGAGACGACGGTTGCGGCAACAATTCCACGAGGAAGGAGCGACGACGCTGGGAGGAGTCGTGGCAGCAGCGATTCCAGGAGGAAGGAGCGAGCGGCAGTGGCGAGGAGGAAGGAGCGACGATGGCTCAGGTGGTGAAAGAGAGTGGCAGCGACGACGCTGGGATGAGGAAGCCACAAGTATGGAGGGAGTTGTGCTAGGGATCTAATTTTGGGAAGATGGAAGTGTGGGTTGTGGCTTAGTTGTGTAGCGATACTTAGTCACTATTTTTCAGACTGGTCATGAAAATGAACCACTCTGATATGAACCAATTCCAACATTCAGACCGGTTCCGCATCGGAACCAGCTTCAATTAATATATTTTCAGGCTGGTCATTTAAATGAACCAGTCTGGTTTAAATTAATTCCAACTTTCAGACCGGTTCCGTGCGGAACCGGTCTTAATGAAGTGGTCTGAAAAATATATTTTGTACTAGTGTTAACTCGTTTAATATCATAATTGCTAAATTCTAAAAACCACCATGAGGATTTCACCCAGTGGCATAACTTAATATGTTTGGTTGATAATAATCCTGGAGGAGTCCTACTGGAAGTTTATTCAGTGGTTTATATTTTCCCTACAGGAGTCGCAACAGAACTTTTATATCCATTTGGTTGATGTTTTACCCTGTGGGAGTCCCAATGGACATTGCATCCATTTGGTCAATAAGTAACCCATCAGTGGTGTCCCAATGGAATAATAAATCAAAACTGATTAATAACGTCTTAATTGCTACTCCTAAAACCATCACAAAGTGGCTATGCCGCTGATGGCCTTTTCTGAAATTATTAAGTTAAGAAAATGGAACTGGTTACAACCATCGCAAAGTGGCTATGCCGCTGATGGCCTTTTTCTGAAAAGATTAAAGAGAAATTAAGAATGAGATTATTATTGAAAATATTTTTTGGGATTAATGAACTGAAAGATGGGATTGAGGGACTATGTCCTTGATGGAAATGTAAATGATGATAATGAATCAATAATGAGGATTGGTAATAAACCATGTTCGCATTTCATACATTGATTGCTCCATTTTGTTGAGGCTTTAATACTAGTTACGCTTGGCGGAGGAAGCCTGTAAGTCGCGAGTGGTCGAGCGGAGGAAGCTCATGATGACCCATTTCCCTCCAAACTGTGATGCCCCGGGAAATGATTCTAGATAGACATACATCATTCCATTAACAATAAGATTAATTGCTTGAATAAAAAGGGTTTGACATATGTACATGCATTTGTGAATTGTTATTACTTGTGTTTGTCGTTTTTAGCCATTGTTATTTATCATTCATTTTAACGTGATTAGCTATGACTTACTCCCTTCCTGCCCTTGTGTGTAGGTAATGAAGATCCTGTTTTCACAGAGGGAGAATAGGGACGGCAAGGGATATGAGATTCCCTTCCCGATCGTTGGAGTTTTGAGAACCATGCTCTGGGTTATAATCGATGTCTTAGATAACTCAGACTCTATTTTCAATATCATAAGTTAGTTTGAACTATTAAGTTATATTGGTTAGAATACTTAAGTTGTAACTTCTATGTTTTGTTCCGCACCTTATGTTGTAATGAAAGTTTGCTTCCGCACTTAAAATGATAAAGTTTTGAAACTCGTTTGCGAAAAATTATTCTCTATTTTTATTATTATAAATAAATCAAGGTTAGAAAGTTGGGTCGTTACATTTATACTTAAGTACTAATCAATCATATGACTTGAGACTTAAAGGAACTAATTAATGATGGTATGAATTATTATTGAATTAATAATGTGAGACATTATTAAATGTGATATACCAATCAATTCTTTTAAGTTAAATTGCATTCATTCTAGAGTTCGTATGTTAGATCGTTTGTCATGTTTTGGTAACATGAGGAGGGCCTCTGGGAGTGTTGTCACACCCTCTCTTGAATATTGTAAAATATAGTTTCTCTATTGTTTATTGAATAGAGTATATGGACTTGCGTAAGTATAGAAGTAATGAAAATTTTCGTTATGAAACAATTGGTGAAAATAATCCTTTCATCCATAAGTTGGGTTTTCATTACGACTATTAAAAACTTCCCAACTCAGCACTAAAATCACAATTATCAGAGTAAGCGGAAAATAGGGACCTTGACTTGATAATTCACGTTTCATGCCATTTATATAAAGAGATTGATCGAGGCCGTACCCGATCAAAATAAAAGGTGTTTATTCTGTAGTACTAGGAAGGTGATCCTAGGTCGTTTCCCAGCGAATATCGGTCTAGGCAAAGTATCAAACACGTAGTGTGCAGTAAAATGGGGGGGGTTTTTGTGTGTGACAAATGTGAAGAACAAAACATAAACAGAATATAAAAACTAAGAAAATCAGAAACAAAAGCGGGCAAACCCCTTTGGCTACGTACACTACTCAATCCTAGCTCACTAAAGATCGATTCCTCTCCTCTCCTCTGTCCAACTCGTGATAACCAAATACTAAGCGAAAATTCAGTTATCACTCCAAACCCTAACTTCTAATTAAGCATCAGAAACCAGAATTGGAGTTTTTACGAGTTAATACAAATTAAGCATTTATATTCATGTATTATCTCTACGAAATGGAATTAAGCAAACCACTACAAATCGATAAACATGAAAACAGAGAAGAGAAAATGAAATTGCATTAATAACAAGAGCTCAAGAGTAGATAATACAATACCAAAGGGATTAACCCTTGAAGTCTAGCCTTCCATGGCCATAAATGAAGAAAAACGAGTAGAAATGGGGAAGAACAAAACCCTAGCAGCCACCACCACTTGGGAGAGCCAAGAGAGAAGTTCTAACCTAGAGAGAGAGTGAGAAATCTGAAATGGGAGTGTGTTCTTGGAGGTTACACGAATTTCCCCTCTTTAGTCATGAAAATGGGCCTAAAACATGGGCCCAAGTCCTAAGAAACACTATTCTAAAAATTACAATTAAAAAGGGACCTAAATGCAAATTACAATCTTCACTTCAATGCTTCAATCTTCATTTCCAAACATCCCAAAGTGTCCTTGTGCCAAATATTACCTGAAAATAGAAATAGAATTAATTAGGCTAAATAATCCCAAATTAAACAATATTCGGAATATTAGTCCAATAAACTCAAAATCACTAAATCAAGCTAATCAATGTCAAATGGGCAACAAGTATCAATAATAGGAGTAAAATAATGCAAGGAATAATGGGAAATAAAATGCTCATCAAATACCCCCACACATATCCTTTTGCACTCCTGGGCAAAACCAAAAGATAGGACTATGAAGATCAATATGCACCAAAGTGAATCATGCAACAAGATGACTACAACTAAGAAATGCTAACCTAAGAGATTACATACTTCACAATGAATTCTAGGAAATGCAAAGAAATGGGCAAACTCAAGCACACAAAATGGTTAAGGATCAAAGAGTCAAAGCATCCGCGAACATCATCCAATTACTTCAAGTATGCAAAGAAACCAATGACATCAAGAGGATAGTCACAAAGATGATAGAAACTCCCAAGGATCACTCAAAAGTGTTTACACTCAAGTGTTTGGGGTTAATCATTATTTACACTCAAGGCACATCATGAAAAACAAACACAACCATAAGCTTGACAAGCCTCTAACATCAACCATCAATACACATGCACAAAATGATCAAAAGGTCTTTTAAGGGTTGTAATGGGGCCAAGGACAAGGTAGGATAAAAATATGGGAATGTAGCTAAAACCAAGGGAATAGAGGAGCAATGGGGAATAAGTAAAAAGTAAGCAAAATCCACCCCAAAATCAACAACCACTAATTCCAATCCTCTTTGCCTCAACAACCTTTTATTCACTTTTTTTTCTTTTTATTTTTGCATTTTTTTTATTTTTTTGTATTTTTGTCTTCTATTTTTTTTTTGTTTTTGAGAGATATACAAAAAGAAAAGAAGAAACAACACAAATGGCATGAAGATGAAGCCATAACTATAACAACCAATGAGGCAAAACCAAGAACTCAACCAATTAAAGCATAAAGCATACTTCTTACCTAATACCCATTCCCAAAACAATTCCAAAGCTCCAAAATTCCCTAAGGTTAGGACAATCATGGTTTTTCAGTCATAGGCTTGTAATGAGCTAAAGAACAAGGAAAGGGATAAAAAGGCTCAAAGGGGCTAGCAAAGGATACATTCATTCAAGGTAGGCTCATATGGCTAGTAGCTTATTCAAGAAAGAAAGTGCCTAAATCATTTCAAAATGTGCATGAGCAATCAAGTATCAACAAGAGTCAAGTCAAGTTCTAGAGTGCAAGTAATCCAGAGTGCAATCACACATGACAGAAAATTAGGTGGCATATATAGCAATCCACCCACAATTAAGGCTCAAATCCTCACAAAAGGGACAATTCTATCACAGTGTTACCACCTCTTAATTATCAAAAGCAACTTTACACACAGAAATGCATGAATTCAGACACGAGATACCAAAACTCTACTAAAATGAAGCAAAAACATGCAAGAAAATGCCCAAAACTAAGCAAAACCTAAAAAAAATCAAAGCAAAATATGCAACCTAAACTACTCTCCCCCCACACTTAAATCACACATTGTCCTCAATGGAACACAAATAGCAGAATCAGACAGATATAGACAAGTGTAATAAAAAGAGTAAGGAAGGAGAAAAGGAGACTCCCTAAGTCATGGTTGTTCAAAAGTGGGGTCGACCAATGAGGCCTCCTCCACAGGTGCATCATCCAAAGAAGGGGTGGTTAGGAAAGGCTTGAGTCGGTGGCCATTGACTTTGAAGGTGTTTATTCTGTAGTACTAGGAAGGTGATCCTAGGTCGTTTCCCAGCGAATATCGGTCTAGGCAAAGTATCAAACACGTAGTGTGCAGTAAAATGGGGGGGTTTTTGTGTGTGACAAATGTGAAGAACAAAACACAAACAGAATATAAAAACTAAGAAAATCAGAAACAAAAGCGGGCAAACCCCTTTGGTTACGTACACTACTCAATCCTAGCTCACTAAAGATCGATTCCTCTCCTCTCCTCTGTCCAACTCGTGATAACCAAATACTAAGCGAAAATTCAGTTATCACTCCAAACCCTAACTTCTAATTAAGCATCAGAAACCAGAATTGGAGTTTTTACGAGTTAATACAAATTAAGCATTTATATTCATGTATTATCTCTACGAAATGGAATTAAGCAAACCACTACACATCGATAAACATGAAAACAGAGAAGAGAAAACCAAATTGCATTAATAACAAGAGCTCAAGAGTAGATAATACAATACCAAAGGGATTAACCCTTGAAGTCTAGCCTTCCATGGCCATAAATGAAGAAAAACGAGTAGAAATGGGGAAGAACAAAACCCTAGAAGCCACCACCACTTGGGAGAGCCAAGAGAGAAGTTCTAACCTAGAGAGAGAGTGAGAAATCTGAAAAGGGAGTGTGTCTTTGGAGGTTACACGAATTTCCCCTCTTAAGACACAAAATGGGCCTAAAACATGGGCCCAAATCCTAAGAAACACTATTCTGAACATTACAATTAAAAAGGGACCTAAATGCAAATTACAATCTTCACTTCAATACTTCAATCTTCATTTCCAAACTTCCCAAAGTGTCCTTGTGCCAAATATTACCTGAAAATAGAAATAGAATTAATTAGGCTAAATAATTCCAAATTAAACAATATTCGGAATATTAGTCCAATAAACTCTAAATCAATAAATCAAGCTAATCAATGTCAAATGGGCAACAAGTATCAATAATAGGAGTAAAGTAATGCAAGGAATAATGGGAAATAAAATGCTCATCAGACTTAGAGGGTGAAGCTCGAGTCCTTGGAGGCTCTAACAAGTGTAGAATGGTTAAGAGAGTATTCTAAACGCCTAGAATGGTCTAGGAATGTGTATTAGGACATATAAGAACCTTTAGAATGATCCTAAACACTCCATGGTGCCCCAAGGGACTTAGAGGGTGAAGAATGAGTCCTTGGAGGCTCTAACAAGTGTAGAATGGTTAAGAGAGTATTCTAAACGTTTACAATGGTCTAGGAATGTGTATTAGGACATATAAGAACCTTTAGAATGATCCTAAACACTCCTTGGTGCCCCAAGGGAAGTAGAGGGTGAAGCAAGAGTCCTAGGAGGTTCTAACAAGTGTAGAATGGTTAAGAGAGTATTATAAACGTTTACAATGGTCTAGGAATGTGTATTAGGACATATAAGAACCTTTACAATGATCCTAAACACTCCTTGGTGCCCCAAGGGAAGTAGAGGGTGAAGCAAGAGTCATAGGAGGCTCTAACAAGTGTAGAATGGTTAAGAGAGTATTCTAAACGCTTACAATGGTCTAGGAATGTGTATTAGGACATATAAGAACCTTTAGAATGATCCTAAACACTCGTTGGTGCCCCAAGGGACTTAGAGGGTGAAGCATGAGTCCTAGGAGGCTCTAACAAGTGTAGAATGGTTAAGAGAGTATTCTAAACGATTACAATGGTCTAGGAATGTGTATTAGGACATATAAGAACCTTTACAATGATCCTAAACACTCCATGGTGCCCCAAGGGAATTAGAGGGTGAAGCTCGAGTCCTTGGAGGCTCTAACAAGTGTAGAATGGTTAAGAGAGTATTCTAAACGCCTAGAATGGTCTAGGAATGTGTATTAGGACATATAAGAACCTTTAGAATGATCCTAAACACTCCATGGTGCCCCAAGGGACTTAGAGGGTGAAGAATGAGTCCTTGGAGGCTCTAACAAGTGTAGAATGGTTAAGAGAGTATTCTAAACGTTTACAATGGTCTAGGAATGTGTATTAGGACATATAAGAACCTTTAGAATGATCCTAAACACTCCTTGGTGCCCCAAGGGAAGTAGAGGGTGAAGCAAGAGTCCTAGGAGGTTCTAACAAGTGTAGAATGGTTAAGAGAGTATTATAAACGTTTACAATGGTCTAGGAATGTGTATTAGGACATATAAGAACCTTTACAATGATCCTAAACACTCCTTGGTGCCCCAAGGGAAGTAGAGGGTGAAGCAAGAGTCATAGGAGGCTCTAACAAGTGTAGAATGGTTAAGAGAGTATTCTAAACGCTTACAATGGTCTAGGAATGTGTATTAGGACATATAAGAACCTTTAGAATGATCCTAAACACTCGTTGGTGCCCCAAGGGACTTAGAGGGTGAAGCATGAGTCCTAGGAGGCTCTAACAAGTGTAGAATGGTTAAGAGAGTATTCTAAACGATTACAATGGTCTAGGAATGTGTATTAGGACATATAAGAACCTTTACAATGATCCTAAACACTCCATGGTGCCCCAAGGGACTTAGAGGGTGAAGCTCGAGTCCTTGGAGGCTCTAACAAGTGTAGAATGGTTAAGAGAGTATTCTAAACGCCTAGAATGGTCTAGGAATGTGTATTAGGACATATAAGAACCTTTAGAATGATCCTAAACACTCCATGGTGCCCCAAGGGACTTAGAGGGTGAAGAATGAGTCCTTGGAGGCTCTAACAAGTGTAGAATGGTTAAGAGAGTATTCTAAACGTTTACAATGGTCTAGGAATGTGTATTAGGACATATAAGAACCTTTAGAATGATCCTAAACACTCCTTGGTGCCCCAAGGGAAGTAGAGGGTGAAGCAAGAGTCCTAGGAGGTTCTAACAAGTGTAGAATGGTTAAGAGAGTATTATAAACGTTTACAATGGTCTAGGAATGTGTATTAGGACATATAAGAACCTTTACAATGATCCTAAACACTCCTTGGTGCCCCAAGGGAAGTAGAGGGTGAAGCAAGAGTCATAGGAGGCTCTAACAAGTGTAGAATGGTTAAGAGAGTATTCTAAACGCTTACAATGGTCTAGGAATGTGTATTAGGACATATAAGAACCTTTAGAATGATCCTAAACACTCGTTGGTGCCCCAAGGGACTTAGAGGGTGAAGCATGAGTCCTAGGAGGCTCTAACAAGTGTAGAATGGTTAAGAGAGTATTCTAAACGATTACAATGGTCTAGGAATGTGTATTAGGACGTATAAGAACCTTTACAATGATCCTAAACACTCCATGGTGCCCCAAGGGACTTAGAGGGTGAAGCTCGAGTCCTTGGAGGCTCTAAAAAGTGTAGAATGGTTAAGAGAGTATTCTAAATGCCTAGAATGGTCTAGGAATGTGTATTAGGACATATAAGAACCTTTAGAATGATCCTAAACACTCCATGGTGCCCCAAGGGACTTAGAGGGTGAAGAATGAGTCCTTGGAGGCTCTAACAAGTGTAGAATGGTTAAGAGAGTATTCTAAACGTTTACAATGGTCTAGGAATGTGTATTAGGACATATAAGAACCTTTAGAATGATCCTAAACACTCCTTGGTGCCCCAAGGGAAGTAGAGGGTGAAGCAAGAGTCCTAGGAGGTTCTAACAAGTGTAGAATGGTTAAGAGAGTATTATAAACGTTTACAATGGTCTAGGAATGTGTATTAGGATATATAAGAACCTTTAGAATGATCCTAAACACTCCTTGGTGCCCCAAGGGAAGTAGAGGGTGAAGCAAGAGTCATAGGAGGCTCTAACAAGTGTAGAATGGTTAAGAGAGTATTCTAAACGCTTACAATGGTCTAGGAATGTGTATTAGGACATATAAGAACCTTTAGAATGATCCGAAACACTCGTTGGTGCCCCAAGGGACTTAGAGGGTGAAGCATGAGTCCTAGGAGGCTCTAACAAGTGTAGAATGGTTAAGAGAGTTTTCTAAACGCTTACAATGGTCTAGGAATGTGTATTAGGACATATAAGAACCTTTAGAATGATCCTAAACACTCCATGGTGCCCCAAGGGACTTAGAGGGTGAAGCTCGAGTCCTTGGAGGCTATAACAAGTGTAGAATGGTTAAGAGAGTATTCTAAACGCCTAGAATGGTCTAGGAATGTGTATTAGGACATATAAGAACCTTTAGAATGATCCTAAACACTCCATGGTGCCCCAAGGGACTTAGAGGGTGAAGAATGAGTCCTTGGAGGCTCTAACAAGTGTAGAATGGTTAAGAGAGTATTCTAAAGTTTACAATGGTCTAGGAATGTGTATTAGGACATATAAGAACCTTTAGAATGATCCTAAACACTCCTTGGTGCCCCAAGGGAAGTAGAGGGTGAAGCAAGAGTCCTAGGAGGTTCTAACAAGTGTAGAATGGTTAAGAGAGTATTATAAACGTTTACAATGGTCTAGGAATGTGTATTAGGACATATAAGAACCTTTACAATGATCCTAAACACTCCTTGGTGCCCCAAGGGAAGTAGAGGGTGAAGCAAGAGTCATAGGAGGCTCTAAGAAGTGTAGAATGGTTAAGAGAGTATTCTAAACGCTTACAATGGTCTAGGAATGTGTATTAGAACATATAAGAACGTTTGGAATGATCCTAAGCACTCCATGATGCCCCAAGGGACATAGAGGGTGAAGCATGAGTCCTTGGAGGCTCTAACAAGTGTACAATGGTTAAGAGAGTATTCTAAACACTTACAATGGTCTAGGAATGTGTATTAGGACATATAAGAACCTTTAGAATGATCCTAAACACTCCTTGGTGCCCCAAGGGAAGTAGAGGGTGATGCAAGAGTCCTACGACGCTCTAACAATTGTAGAATGGTTAAGAGAGTATTCTAAACGATTACAATGGTCTATGAATGTGTATTAGGACATATAAGAACCTTTACAATGATCCTAAACACTCCATGGTGCCCCAAGGGACTTAGAGGGTGAAGCTCGAGTCCTTGGAGGCTCTAACAAGTGTAGAATGGTTAAGAGAGTATTCTAAACGCCTAGAATGGTCTAGGAATGTGTATTAGGACATATAAGAACCTTTAGAATGATCCTAAACACTCCATGGTGCCCCAAGGGACTTAGAGGGTGAAGAATGAGTCCTTGGAGGCTCTAACAAGTGTAGAATGGTTAAGAGAGTATTCTAAACGCTTACAATGGTCTAGGAATGTGTATTAGGACATATAAGAACGTTTGGAATGATCCTAAGCACTCCATGATGCCCCAAGGGACATAGAGGGTGAAGCATGAGTCTTTGGAGGCTCTAACAAGTGTACAATTTTTAAGAGAGTATTCTAAACACTTACAATGGTCTAGGAATGTGTATTAGGACATATAAGAACCTTTAGAATGATCCTAAACACTCCTTGGTGCCCCAAGGGAAGTAGAGGGTGATGCAAGAGTCCTACGACGCTCTAACAATTGTAGAATGGTTAAGAGAGTATTCTAAAAGCTTACAATGGTCTAGGAATGTGTATTAGGACATATAAGAACCTTTAGAATGATCCTAAACACTCCTTGGTGCCCCAAGGGAAGTAGAGGGTGAAGCAAGAGTCCTAGGAGGTTCTAACAAGTGTAGAATGGTTAAGAGAGTATTATAAACGTTTACAATGGTCTAGGAATGTGTATTAGGACATATAAGAACCTTTAGAATGATCCTAAACACTCCTTGGTGCCCCAAGGGAAGTAGAGGGTGAAGCAAGAGTCATAGGAGGCTCTAACAAGTGTAGAATGGTTAAGAGAGTATTCTAAACGCTTACAATGGTCTAGGAATGTGTATTAGGACATATAAGAACCTTTAGAATGATCCTAAACACTACTTGGTGCCCCAAGGGACTTAGAGGGTGAAGCATGAGTCCTAGGAGGCTCTAACAAGTGTAGAATGGTTAAGAGAGTATTCTAAACGCTAACAATGGTCTAGGAATGTGTATTAGGACATATAAGAACCTTTAGAATGATCCTAAACACTCGTTGGTGCCCCAAGGGACTTAGAGGGTGAAGCATGAGTCCTAGGAGGCTCTAACAAGTGTAGAATGGTTAAGAGAGTATTCTAAACGATTACAATGGTCTAGGAATGTGTATTAGGACATATAAGAACCTTTACAATGATCCTAAACACTCCATGGTGCCCCAAGGTACTTAGAGGGTGAAGCTCGAGTCCTTGGAGGCTCTAACAAGTGTAGAATGGTTAAGAGAGTATTCTAAACGCCTAGAATGGTCTAGGAATGTGTATTAGGACATATAAGAACCTTTAGAATGATCCTAAACACTCCATGGTGCCCCAAGGGACTTAGAGGGTGAAGAATGAGTCCTTGGAGGCTCTAACAAGTGTAGAATGGTTAAGAGAGTATTCTAAACGCTTACAATGGTCTAGGAATGTGTATTAGGACATATAAGAACGTTTGGAATGATCCTAAGCACTCCATGATGCCCCAAGGGACATAGAGGGTGAAGCATGAGTCCTTGGAGGCTCTAACAAGTGTACAATGGTTAAGAGAGTATTCTAAACACTTACAATGGTCTAGGAATGTGTATTAGGACATATAAGAACCTTTAGAATGATCCTAAACACTCCTTGGTTCCCCAAGGGAAGTAGAGGGTGATGCAAGAGTCCTACGACGCTCTAACAATTGTAGAATGGTTAAGAGAGTATTCTAAACGCTTACAATGGTCTAGGAATGTGTATTAGGACATATAAGAACCTTTAGAATGATCCTAAACACTCCTTGGTGCCCCAAGGGAAGTAGAGGGTGAAGCAAGAGTCCTAGGAGGTTCTAACAAGTGTAGAATGGTTAAGAGAGTATTATAAACGTTTACAATGGTCTAGGAATGTGTATTAGGACATATAAGAACCTTTAGAATGATCCTAAACACTCCTTGGTGCCCCAAGGGAAGTAGAGGGTGAAGCAAGAGTCATAGGAGGCTCTAACAAGTGTAGAATGGTTAAGAGAGTATTCTAAACGCTTACAATGGTCTAGGAATGTGTATTAGGACATATAAGAACCTTTAGAATGATCCTAAACACTCCTTGGTGCCCCAAGGGACTTAGAGGGTGAAGCATGAGTCCTAGGAGGCTCTAACAAGTGTAGAATGGTTAAGAGAGTATTCTAAACGCTTACAATGGTCTAGGAATGTGTATTAGGACATATAAGAACCTTTAGAATGATCCTAAACACTCGTTGGTGCCCCAAGGGACTTAGAGGGTGAAGCATGAGTCCTAGGAGGCTCTAACAAGTGTAGAATGGTTAAGAGAGTATTCTAAACGATTACAATGGTCTAGGAATGTGTATTAGGACATATAAGAACCTTTACAATGATCCTAAACACTCCATGGTGCCCCAAGGTACTTAGAGGGTGAAGCTCGAGTCCTTGGAGGCTCTAACAAGTGTAGAATGGTTAAGAGAGTATTCTAAACGCCTAGAATGGTCTAGGAATGTGTATTAGGACATATAAGAACCTTTAGAATGATCCTAAACACTCCATGGTGCCCCAAGGGACTTAGAGGGTGAAGAATGAGTCCTTGGAGGCTCTAACAAGTGTAGAATGGTTAAGAGAGTATTCTAAACGCTTACAATGGTCTAGGAATGTGTATTAGGACATATAAGAACGTTTGGAATGATCCTAAGCACTCCATGATGCCCCAAGGGACATAGAGGGTGAAGCATGAGTCCTTGGAGGCTCTAACAAGTGTACAATGGTTAAGAGAGTATTCTAAACACTTACAATGGTCTAGGAATGTGTATTAGGACATATAAGAACCTTTAGAATGATCCTAAACACTCCTTGGTTCCCCAAGGGAAGTAGAGGGTGATGCAAGAGTCCTACGAGGCTCTAACAATTGTAGAATGGTTAAGAGAGTATTCTAAACGCTTACAATGGTCTAGGAATGTGTATTAGGACATATAAGAACCTTTAGAATGATCCTAAACACTCCTTGGTGCCCCAAGGGACTTAGAGGGTGAAGCATGAGTCCTAGGAGGCTCTAACAAGTGTAGAATGGTTAAGAGAGTATTCTAAACGATTACAATGGTCTAGGAATGTGTATTATTACATATAAGAACCTTTAGAATGATCCTAAACACTCCATGGTGCCCCAAGGGACTTAGAGGGTAAAGCATGAGTCCTTGGAGGCTCTAACAAGTGTAGAATGGTAAAGCGAGTATTCTAAACGCTTACAATGGTCTAGGAATGTGTATTAGGACATATAAGAACCTTTAGAATGATCCTAAACACTCCTCGGTGTCCCAAGGGACATAGAGGGTTAAGCAAGAGTCCTAGGAGGCTCTAACAAGTGTAGAATGGTTAAGAGAGTATTCTAAACGCTTACAATGGTCTAGGAATGTGTATTAGGACATATAAGAACCTTTAGAATAATCCTAAACACTCCATGGTGCCCCAAGGGACTTAGAGGGTGAAGCATGAGTCCTAGGAGGCTCTAACAAGTGTAGAATGGTAAAGCGAGTATTCTACACGCTTACAATGGTCTAGGAATGTGTATTAGGACATATAAGAACCTTTAGAATGATCCTAAACACTCCTCGGTGTCCCAAGGGACATAGAGGGTGAAGCAAGAGTCCTAGGAGGCTCTAACAAGTGTAGAATGGTTAAGAGAGTATTCTAAACGCTTACAATGGTCTTGGAATGTGTATTAGGACATATAAGAACCTTTAGAATGATCCTAAACACTCCTTGGTGCCCCAAGGGACTTAGAGGGTGAAGCATGAGTCCTAGGAGGCTCTAACAAGTGTAGAATGGTTAAGAGAGTATTCTAAACGATTACAATGGTCTATGAATGTGTATTAGGACATATAAGAATCTTTCGAATGATCCTAAACACTCCATGGTGCCCCAAGGGACTTAGACGGTGAAGCTTGAGTCCTTGGAGGCTCTAACAAGTGTACAATGGTTAAGAGAGTATTTTAAACACTTACAATGGTCTAGGAATGTGTATTAGGACATATAAGAACCTTTAGAATGATACTAAACAATCCTCGGTGCCCCAATGGACTTAGACGGTGAAGCATGAGTCCTTGGAGGCTCTAACAAGTGTAGAATGGTTAAGAGAGTATTCTAAACGCTTACAATGGTCTAGCAATGTGTATTAGGACACATAAGAACCTTTAGAATAATCCTAAACACTCCATGGTGCCCCAAGGGACTTAGAGGGTGAAGCTCGAGTCCTTGGAGGCTCTAACAAGTGTAGAATGGTTAAGAGAGTATTCTAAATGCCTAGAATGGTCTAGGAATGTGTATTAGGACATATAAGAACCTTTAGAATGATCCTAAACACTCCATGGTGCCCCAAGGGACTTAGAAGGTGAAGAATGAGTCCTTGGAGGCTCTAACAAGTGTAGAATGGTTAAGAGAGTATTCTAAACGCTTACAATGGTCTAGGAATGTGTATTAGGACATATAAGAACGTTTGGAATGATCCTAAGCACTCCATGATGCCCCAAGGGACATAGAGGGTGAAGCATGAGTCCTTGGAGGCTCTAAAGAGTGTACAATGGTTAAGAGAGTATTCTAAACCCTTACAATGGTCTAGGAATGTGTATTAGGACATATAAGAACCTTTAGAATGATCCTAAACACTCCTTGGTGCCCCAAGGGAAATAGAGGGTGATGCAAGAGTCCGACGACGTTCTAACAATTGTAGAATGGTTAAGAGAGTATTCTAAACGATTACAATGGTCTATGAATGAGTATTAGGACATATAAGAACCTTTACAATGATCCTAAACACTCCATGGTGCCCCAAGGGACTTAGAGGGTGAAGCTCGAGTCCTTGGAGGCTCTAACAAGTGTAGAATGGTTAAGAGAGTATTCTAAACGCCTAGAATGGTCTAGGAATGTGTATTAGGACATATAAGAACCTTCAGAATGATCCTAAACACTCCATGGTGCCCCAAGGGACTTAGAGGGTGAAGAATGAGTCCTTGGAGGCTCTAACAAGTGTAGAATGGTTAAGAGAGTATTCTAAACGCTTACAATGGTCTAGGAATGTGTATTAGGACATATAAGAACGTTTGGAATGATCCTAAGCACTCCATGATGCCCCAAGGGACATAGAGGGTGAAGCATGAGTCCTTGGAGGCTCTAACAAGTGTACAATGGTTAAGAGAGTATTCTAAACACTTACAATGGTCTAGGAATGTGTATTAGGACATATAAGAACCTTTAGAATGATCCTAAACACTCCTTGGTGCCCCAAGGGAAGTAGAGGGTGATGCAAGAGTCCTACGACGGTCGAACAATTGTAGAATGGTTAAGAGAGTATTCTAAACGATTACAATGGTCTATGAATGTGTATTAGGACATATAAGAACCTTTACAATGATCCTAAACACTCCATGGTGCCCCAAGGGACTTAGAGGGTGAAGCTCGAGTCCTTGGAGGCTCTAACAAGTGTAGAATGGTTAAGAGAGTATTCTAAACGCCTAGAATGGTCTAGGAATGTGTATTAGGACATATAAGAACCTTTAGAATGATCCTAAACACTCCATGGTGCCCCAAGGGACTTAGAGGGTGAAGAATGAGTCCTTGGAGGCTCTAACAAGTGTAGAATGGTTAAGAGAGTATTCTAAACGCTTACAATGGTCTAGGAATGTGTATTAGGACATATAAGAACGTTTGGAATGATCCTAAGCACTCCATGATGCCCCAAGGGACATAGAGGGTGAAGCATGAGTCCTTGGAGGCTCTAACAAGTGTACAATGGTTAAGAGAGTATTCTAAACACTTACAATGGTCTAGGAATGTGTATTAGGACATATAAGAACCTTTAGAATGATCCTAAACACTCCTTGGTGCCCCAAGGGAAGTAGAGGGTGATGCAAGAGTCCTACGACGCTCTAACAATTGTAGAATGGTTAAGAGATTATTCTAAACGCTTACAATGGTCTAGGAATGTGTATTAGGACATATAAGAACCTTTAGAATGATCCTAAACACTCCTTGGTGCCCCAAGGGACTTAGAGGGTGAAGCATGAGTCCTAGGAGGCTCTAACAAGTGTAGAATGGTTAAGAGAGTATTCTAAACGCTTACAATGGTCTAGGAATGTGTATTAGGACATATAAGAACCTTTAGAATGATCCTAAACACTCCATGGTGCCCCAAGGGACTTAGAGGGTGAAGAATGAGTCCTTGGAGGCTCTAACAAGTGTAGAATGGTTAAGAGAGTATTCTAAACGCTTACAATGGTCTAGGAATGTGTAATAGGACATATAAGAACGTTTGGAATGATCCTAAGCACTCCATGATGCCCCAAGGGACATAGAGGGTGAAGCATGAGTCCTTGGAGGCTCTAACAAGTGTACAATGGTTAAGAGAGTATTCTAAACCCTTACAATGGTCTAGGAATGTGTATTAGGACATATAAGAACCTTTAGAATGATCCTAAACACTCCTTGGTGCCCCAAGGGAAGTAGAGGGTGAAGCAAGAGTCCTAGGAGGTTCTAACAAGTGTAGAATGGTTAAGAGAGTATTATAAACGTTTACAATGGTCTAGGAATGTGTATTAGGACATATAAGAACCTTTAGAATGATCCTAAACACTCCTTGGTGCCCCAAGGGAAGTAGAGGGTGAAGCAAGAGTCATAGGAGGTTCTAACAAGTGTAGAATGGTTAAGAGAGTATTATAAACGTTTACAATGGTCTAGGAATGTGTATTAGGACATATAAGAACCTTTAGAATGATCCTAAACACTCCTTGGTGCCCCAAGGGAAGTAGAGGGTGATGCAAGAGTCCTACGACGCTCTAACAATTGTAGAATGGTTAAGAGATTATTCTAAACGCTTACAATGGTCTAGGAATGTGTATTAGGACATATAAGAACCTTTAGAATGATCCTAAACACTCCTTGGTGCCCCAAGGGACTTAGAGGGTGAAGCATGAGTCCTAGGAGGCTCTAACAAGTGTAGAATGGTTAAGAGAGTATTCTAAACGCTTACAATGGTCTAGGAATGTGTATTAGGACATATAAGAACCTTTAGAATGATCCTAAACACTCCATGGTGCCCCAAGGGACTTAGAGGGTGAAGAATGAGTCCTTGGAGGCTCTAACAAGTGTAGAATGGTTAAGAGAGTATTCTAAACGCTTACAATGGTCTAGGAATGTGTATTAGGACATATAAGAACGTTTGGAATGATCCTAAGCACTCCATGATGCCCCAAGGGACATAGAGGGTGAAGCATAAGTCCTTGGAGGCTCTAACAAGTGTACAATGGTTAAGAGAGTATTCTAAACCCTTACAATGGTCTAGGAATGTGTATTAGGACATATAAGAACCTTTAGAATGATCCTAAACACTCCTTGGTGCCCCAAGGGAAGTAGAGGGTGATGCAAGAGTCCTACGACGCTCTAACAATTGTAGAATGGTTAAGAGATTATTCTAAACGCTTACAATGGTCTAGGAATGTGTATTAGGACATATAAGAACCTTTAGAATGATCCTAAACACTCCTTGGTGCCCCAAGGGACTTAGAGGGTGAAGCATGAGTCCTAGGAGGCTCTAACAAGTGTAGAATGGTTAAGAGAGTATTCTAAACGCTTACAATGGTCTAGGAATGTGTATTAGGACATATAAGAACCTTTAGAATGATCCTAAACACTCCATGGTGCCCCAAGGGACTTAGAGGGTGAAGAATGAGTCCTTGGAGGCTCTAACAAGTGTAGAATGGTTAAGAGAGTATTCTAAACGCTTACAATGGTCTAGGAATGTGTATTAGGACATATAAGAACGTTTGGAATGATCCTAAGCACTCCATGATGCCCCAAGGGACATAGAGGGTGAAGCATGAGTCCTTGGAGGCTCTAACAAGTGTACAATGGTTAAGAGAGTATTCTAAACCCTTACAATGGTCTAGGAATGTGTATTAGGACATATAAGAACCTTTAGAATGATCCTAAACACTCCTTGGTGCCCCAAGGGAAGTAGAGGGTGAAGCAAGAGTCCTAGGAGGTTCTAACAAGTGTAGAATGGTTAAGAGAGTATTATAAACGTTTACAATGGTCTAGGAATGTGTATTAGGACATATAAGAACCTTTAGAATGATCCTAAACACTCCTTGGTGCCCCAAGGGAAGTAGAGGGTGAAGCAAGAGTCCTAGGAGGTTCTAACAAGTGTAGAATGGTTAAGAAAGTATTCTAAACGTTTACAATGGTCTAGGAATGTGTATTAGGGCATATAAGAACCTTTAGAATGATCCTAAACACTCCTTGGTGCCCCAAGGGAAGTAGAGGGTGAAGCATGAGTCCTAGGAGGCTCTAAAAAGTGTAGAATGGTTTAGAGAGTATTCTAAACACTTACAATGGTCTAGGAATGTGTATTAGGACATATAAGAACCTTTAGAATGATCCTAAACACTCTTTGGTGCCCCAAGGGACTTAGATGGCGAAGCATGAGTCCTTGAAGGCTCTAACAAGTGTAGAATGGTTAAGAGAGTATTCTAAACGCTTACAATGGTCTAGGAATGTGTATTAGGACATATAAGAACCTTTAGAATGATCCTAAACACTCCTTGGTGCCCCAAGGGAAGTAGAGGGTGAAGCAAGAGTCCTAGGAGGTTCTAACAAGTGTAGAATGGTTAAGAAAGTATTCTAAACGTTTACAATGGTCTAGGAATGTGTATTAGGGCATATAAGAACCTTTAGAATGATCCTAAACACTCCTTGGTGCCCCAAGGGAAGTAGAGGGTGAAGCATGAGTCCTAGGAGGCTCTAAAAAGTGTAGAATGGTTTAGAGAGTATTCTAAACACTTACAATGGTCTAGGAATGTGTATTAGGACATATAAGAACCTTTAGAATGATCCTAAACACTCTTTGGTGCCCCAAGGGACTTAGATGGCGAAGCATGAGTCCTTGAAGGCTCTAACAAGTGTAGAATGGTTAAGAGAGTATTCTAAACGCTTACAATGGTCTAGGAATGTGTATTAGGACATATAAGAACCTTTAGAATGATCCTAAACACTCCATGGTGCCCCAAGGGACTTAGACGGTGAAGCTGAGGAAATCGCAATTGGTGGTTGGAGAGACTTAGGAACCCTAGGAATACACCTAGAAGGGGGGTTGAATAGGTGTTGAAGCTACCTTGAAAGATTTTCTAACGAAACAAATCTAAACGATCAAAACAAATGATTTTTGCAAATTCTACAGCACTTAATCGATTAAGCAAGTCGTGTACTCGAGTAGTACTCGATTAAGCTTGAACTTAATCGATTAAATATGATAGAAAACAGAAAAATCAATTTTCATTCGAATACGAAAATCAATCAATTCACATGCAAGATCAGAGATTCAGCGGAAATGATTAACACCTATATTCTTATTGATTAACCTAGTTATGAAAATGATTTTCCCTTTATCAATTTGAACAATTAAAGATTCAATTCAATCAATTATGAAAATCAATCTTTCTAGGTTTTCAACCAAGAACGCAATCAAATGACTTGAATATAAAGAGTAAGGGTTTAGAGATACGACACAGTGATTTATCCTGGTTCACTTTCATCCACTTGAAAGCTACATCCAGTCCCCTCTTCAACCAAGAGAGATTCTTCACTATGAGGAATTAGAGTTCTCAAATTACAAGTGATTGCCTCACAAGACTCCCTTCTTGCTAGCCTACAAGAGATAACCGACACCCTTGCCTTGTAATCCTATTGATCTTCTCTCTAATCTAACCTCTACCCCTTGTTGATAATCGACACAACAAGTCTTCAATTGCTTGATGATAAACCACACACCAAGGCTTCACTTGCTTGATTCACAACCAAGACTTCTTCTTCTTCTTCAATAAGAATGCACTTGCTTGATGATAAAATCGACACACCAAGACTTCTTGTTTGTTGTAGTGACTTGCCTTCTTGCAAAGATTACAACACAATAGAATACACAAAACAATCCTATGAATCTCAATCAAGAGTTATGACAATTCACCATAAGAGATTCAAAGGTTCTTGATCAAAGAATATGAAAATAGAAAAGCTTTGATCTTTAGAAAAATGAGAGAGAATAGAGTGGCTTGATTCTTTGTAAAAATTTGTATGAAAATGATTCTAACTAATCACAAATAATAGGAAAAGGTTTATATATAATACCCAAAAGTTGTAGCACTTGAAAACTGATTTTGAGAAGTGAAAAACGTATTTTAAAAATCAGTTCAGCAGTACTTAATCGATTAAGCAAGTCGTGTACTCGAGTAGTACTCGATTAAGTTATCACTTAATCGATTAAGTTGGTACTGTACATGTTCAAAACTTGTTTTCTCAAAATCCAACCTTTCCTTTAAAACCTTTAAGCCACCTATTGATTCTAGATTAAGTGAAAACTCAAATTATGATTTAATCAAGACTTATGAATGAGATTCACTACCCTCTATAATAATCTACCCAAATAAAAAACCTATGAAGCTTGAGAGGCAAAAGATAAAAGAAATACAAATACACTCAAACTTAGGTCTTCATGAGCTTGCTTTCTCTCTTCTTCATTTGATGTTTGTTGTTGCTTATTGAGCTTGAAACTTGATCAACACTTGTAGCTTGTTCAAAAACACTTTGTCATTATCAAAACATTCATCATGTTCATCATGGAACTAACAGAAGCTTGAGTCCTTGAAGGCTCTAACAAGTGTAGAATGGTTAAGAGAGTATTCTAAACGCTTACAATGGTCTAGGATGTGTATTAGGACATATAAGAACCTTTAGAATGATCCTAAACACTCCATGGTGCCCCGAGGGACTTAGAGGGTGAAGCTCGAGTCCTTGGAGGCTCTAACAAGTGTAGAATGGTTAAGAGAGTATTCTAAATGCCTATAATGGTCTAGGAATGTGTATTAGGACATATAAGAACCTTTAGAATGATCCTAACCACTCCATGGTGCCCCAAGGGACTTAGAGGGTGATGTATGAGTCCTTGGAGGCTCTAACAAGTGTAGAATGGTTAAGAGAGTATTCTAAACGCTTACAATGGTCTAGGAATGTGTATTAGGACATATAAGAACGTTTGGAATGATCCTAAGCACTCCATGATGCCCCAAGGGACATAGAGGGTGAAGCATGAGTCCTTGGAGGCTCTAACAAGTGTACAATGGTTAAGAGAGTATTCTAAACACTTACAATGGTCTAGGAATGTGTATTAGGACATATAAGAACGTTTGGAATGATCCTAAGCACTCCATGATGCCCCAAGGGACATAGAAGGTGAAGCAAGAGTCCTAGGAGGCTCTAACAAGTGTAGAATGGTTAAGAGAGTATTCTAAACACTTACAATGGTCTAGGAATGTGTATTAGGACATATAAGAACCTTTAGAATGATCCAAAACACTCCTTCGTGCCCCAAGGGACTTAGAGGGTGAAGCATTAGTCCTAGGAGGCTCTAACAAGTGTAGAATGGTTAAGAGAGTATTCTAAACGATTACAATGGTCTAGGAATGTGTATTAGGATATATAAGAACCTTTAGAATGATCCTAAACACTCCATGGTGCCTCAAGGGACTTAGAGGGTAAAGCATGAGTCGTTGGAGGCTCTAACAAGTGTAGAATGGTAAAGCGAGTATTCTAAACGCTTACAATGGTCTAGGAATGTTTATTAGGACATATAAGAACCTTTAGAATGATCCTAAACACTCCTTGGTGCCCCAAGGGACTTAGAGGGTGAAGCATGAGTCCTTGCAGGCTCTAACAAGTGTGGAATGGTTAAGAAAGTATTTTAAACGCCTAGAATGGTCTACGAATGTGTATTAGGACATATAAGAACCTTTAGAATGATCCTAAACACTCCTTGGTGCCCCATGGTACGTAGAGGGTGAAGAATGAGTCCTAAAAGGCTCTAACAAGTGTAGAACGGTTAAGAGAGTATTCTAAACGCTTACAATGGTCTAGGAATGTGTATTAGGACATATAAGAACCTTTAGAATGATCCTAAACACTCCATGGTGCCCCGAGTGACTTAGAGGGTGAAGCTCGAGTCCTTGGAGGCTCTAACAAGTGTAGAATGGTTAAGAGAGTATTCTAAATGCCTAGAATGGTCTAGGAATATGTATTAGGACATATAAGAACCTTTAGAATGATCCTAACCACTCCATGGTGCCCCAAGGGACTTAGAGGGTGAAGTATGAGTCCTTGAAGGCTCTAACAAGTGTAGAATGGTTAAGAGAGTATTCTAAACGCTTACAATGGTCTAGGAATGTGTATTAGGACATATAAGAACGTTTGGAATGATCCTAAGCACTCCATGATGCCCCAAGGGACATAGAGGGTGAAGCATGAGTCCTTGGAGGCTCTAACAAGTGTACAATGGTTAAGAGAGTATTCTAAACACTTACAATGGTCTAGGAATGTGTATTAGGACATATAAGAACGTTTGGAATGATCCTAAGCACTCCATGATGCCCCAAGGGACATAGAGGGTGAAGCAAGAGTCCTAGGAGGCTCTAACAAGTGTAGAATGGTTAAGAGAGTATTCTAAACACTTACAATGGTCTAGGAGTGTGTATTAGGACATATAAGAACCTTTAGAATGATCCTAAACACTCCTTCGTGCCCCAAGGGACTTAGAGGGTGAAGCATTAGTCCTAGGAGGCTCTAACAAGTGTAGAATGGTTAAGAGAGTATTCTAAACGATTACAATGGTCTAAGAATGTGTATTAGGATATATAAGAACCTTTAGAATGATCCTAAACACTCCATGGTGCCCCAAGGGACTTAGAGGGTAAAGCATGAGTCGTTGGAGGCTCTAACAAGTGTAGAATGGTAAAGCGAGTATTCTAAACGCTTACAATGGTCTAGGAATGTGTATTAGGAAATATAAGAACCTTTAGAATGATCCTAAACACTCCTTGGTGCCCCAAGGGACTTAGAGGGTGAAGCATGAGTCCTTGCAGGCTCTGACAAGTGTGGAATGGTTAAGAAAGTATTTTAAACGCCTAGAATGGTCTACGAATGTGTATTAGGACATATAAGAACCTTTAGAATGATCCTAAACACTCCTTGGTGCCCCATGGTACGTAGAGGGTGAAGAATGAGTCCTAAAAGGCTCTAAACGGTGTAGAACGGTTAAGAGAGTATTCCAAATCCTTACAATGGTCTAGGAATGTGTATTAGGACATATAAGAACCTTTAGAATGATCCTAAACACTCCATTGTGCCCCAAGGGACTTAAAGGGTGAAAGTCGAGTCCTTGGAGGCTCTAACAAGTGTAGAATGGTTAAGAGAGTATTCTAAACGCCTAGAATGGTCTAGGAATGTGTATTAGAACATATACGAAACTTTACAATAATCCTAAACACTCCATGGTGCCCCAAAGGACTTTGTGGGTGAAGCATGACTTCTTGGAGGCTCTAACAAGTGTAGAATGGTTAAAAGTGTATTCTAAACGCTTACATTGGTCTAGAAATGTGTATTGGGACATATAAGAACCTTTAGAATGATCCTAAACACTACTTGTTGCCTAAAGGGACTGAGAGTGTGATGCATGAGTCCTTGGAGGCTCTAACAAGTGTAGAATAGTTAAGAGAGTAATCTAAAGGCGTAGAATGGTCTAGGAATGTGTATTAGGACATATATGAACCTTCAGAATGATCCTAAAACTCCATGGTGCCCCAAGGGACTTCGACGGCGAAGCATGAGTCCTTGGAGGCTCTAACAAGTGTAGAATGGTTAAGAGAGTATTCTAAATGCTTACAATGGTCTAGGAATGTGTATTAGGACATATAAGAACCTTTAGAATGATCCTAAACACTCCATGGTGTCCCAAGGGACTTAGAGGGTGAAGCTCGAGTCCTTGGAGGCTCTAACAAGTGTTGAATGGTTAAGAGAGTATTCTAAACGCCTAGAATGGTCTAGGAATGTGTATTAGGACATATAAGAACCTTTAGAATGATCCTAAACACTCCATGGTGTCCCAAGGGACTTAGAGGGTGAAGAATGAGTCCTTGGAGTCTCTAACAAGTATAGAATGGTTAAGAGAGTATTCTAAACGCTTACAATGGTCTAGGAATGTGTATTAGGACATATAAGAACGTTTGGAATGATCCTAAGCGCTCCATGATGCCCCAAGGGACATAGAGGGTGATGCATGAGTCCTTGGAGGCTCTAACAAGTGTAGAATAGTTAAGAGAGTAATCTAAAGGCGTAGAATGGTCTAGGAATGTGTATTAGGACATATATGAACCTTCAGAATAATCCTAAACACTCCATGGTGCCCCAAGGGACTTAGAGGGTTAAGCATTAGTCCTAGGAGGCTCTAACAAGTGTAGAATGGTTAAGAGAGTATTCTAAACGATTACAATGGTCTAGGAATGTGTATTAGGATATATAAGAACCTTTAGAATGATCCTAAACACTCCATGGTGCCCCAAGGGACTTAGAGGGTAAAGCATGAGTCGTTGGAGGCTCTAACAAGTGTAGAATGGTAAAGCGAGTATTCTAAACGCTTACAATGGTCTAGGAATGTGTATTAGGACATATAAGAACCTTTAGAATGATCCTAAACACTCCTTGGTGCCCCAAGGGACTTAGAGGGTGAAGCATGAGTCCTTGCAGGCTCTGACAAGTGTGGAATAGTTAAGAAAGTATTCTAAACGCCTAGAATGGTCTACGAATGTGTATTAGGACATATAAGAACCTTTAGAATGATCCTAAGCACTCCATGATGTCCCAAGGGACATAGAGGGTGATGCATGAGTCCTTGGAGGCTCTAACAAGTGTTGAATAGTTAAGAGAGTAATCGAAAGGCGTAGAATGGTCTAGGAATGTGTATTAGGACATATATGAACCTTCAGAATGATCCTAAACACTCCATGGTGCCCCAAGGGACTTAGAGGGTGAAAGTCGAGTTCTTGGAGGCTCTAACAAATGTAGAATGGTTAAGAGAGTATTCTAAACGCCTAGAATGGTCTAGGAATGTGTATTAGAACATATAAGAAACTTTAGAATGATCCTAACCACTCCATGGTGACCCAAAGGACTTTGTGGGTGAAGCATGACTTCTTGGAGGCTCTAACAAGTTTAAAATTGGTAAGAGAGTATTCTAAACGCTTACATTGATATAGAAATGTGTATTGGGACATATAAGAACCTTTAGAATGATCCTAAACACTCCTTGTTGCCTCAAGGGAGTTAGAGGGTGATGCATGAGTCCTTGGAGGCTCTAACAAGTGTAGAATAGTTAAGAGAGTAATCTAAACGCGTAGAATGGTCTAGGAATGTGTATTAGGACATATATGAACCTTCATAATGATCCTAAACACTCCTCGGTGCCCCAATGGACTTAGACGGTGAAGCATGAGTCCTTGGAGGCTGTAACAAGAGTAGAATGGTTAAGAGAGTATTCTAAACGCTTACAATGGTCTAGGAATGTGTATTAGGACATATAAGAACCTTTAGAATGATCCTAAACACTCCATGGTGCCCCAAGGGACTTAGAGGGTGAAGAATGAGTCCTTGGAGGCTCTAACAAGTGTAGAATGGTTAAGAGAGTATTCTAAACGCTTACAATGGTCTAGGAATGTGTATTAGGACATATAAGAACGTTTGGAATGATCCTAAGCACTCCATGATGCCCCAAGGGACATAGAGGGTGAAGCATGAGTCCTTGGAGGCTCTAGCAAGTGTACAATGGTTAAGAGAGTATTCTAAACACTTACAATGGTCTAGGAATGTGTATTACGACAAATAAGAACGTTTGGAATGATCCTAAGCACTCCATGATGCCCCAAGGGACATAGAGGGTGAAGCAAGAGTCCTAGGAGGCTCTAACAAGTGTAGAATGGTTAAGAGAGTATTCTAAACGCTTAGAATGGTCTAGGAATGTGTATTAGGACATATAAGAACCTTTAGAAGGATCCTAAACACTCCTTGGTGCCCCAAGGGACTTAGAGGGTGAAGCATGAGTCCTAGGAGGCTCTAACAAGTGTAGAATGTTTAAGAGAGTATTCTAAACTCTTACAATGGTCTAGGAATGTGTATTAGGACATATAAGAACCTTTAGAATGATCCTAAACCCTCCATGGTGCCCCAAGGGATTTAGAGGGTGAAGCTCGAGTCCTTGGAGGCTCTAACAAGTGTAGAATGGTTAAGAGAGTATTCTAAACGCCTAGAATGGTCTAGGAATGTGTATTAGGACATATAAGAACCTTTAGAATGATCCTAAACACTCCATGGTGCCCCAAGGGACTTAGAGGGTGAAGAATGAGTCCTTGGAGGCTCTAACAAGTGTAGAATGGTTAAGAGAGTATTCTAAACGCTTACAATGGTCTAGGAATGTGTATTAGGACATATAAGAACGTTTGGAATGATCCTAAGCACTCCAGGATGCCCCAAGGGACATAGAGGGTGAAGCATGAGTCCTTGGAGGCTCTAACAAGTGTACAATGGTTAAGAGAGTATTCTAAACACTTACAATGGTCTAGGAATGTGTATTACGACAAATAAGAACGTTTGGAATGATCCTAAGCACTCCATGATGCCCCTAGGGACATAGAGGGTGAAGCAAGAGTCCTAGGAGGCTCTAACAAGTGTAGAATGGTTAAGAGAGTATTCTAAACGCTTAGAATGGTCTAGGAATGTGTATTAGGACATATAAGAACCTTTAGAAGGATCCTAAACACTCCTTGGTGCCCCAAGGGACTTAGAGGGTGAAGCATGAGTCCTAGGAGGCTCTAACAAGTGTAGAATGGTTAAGAGAGTATTCTAAACGATTACAATGGTCTAGGAATGTGTATTAGGACATAGAAGAACCTTTAGAATGATCCTAAACACTCCATGGTGCCCCAAGGGACTTAGAGGGTAAAGCATGAGTCCTTGGAGGCTCTAACAAGTGTAGAATGGTAAAGCGAGTATTCTAAATGCTTACAATGGTCTAGGAATGTGTATTAGGACATATAAGAACCTTTAGAATGATCCTAAACACTCCTTGGTGCCCCAAGGGACTTAGAGGGTGAAGCATGAGTCCTAGGAGGCTCTAACAAGTGTAGAATGGTTAAGAGAGTATTCTAAACGATTACAATGGTCTAGGCATGTGTATTAGGACATATAAGAACCTTTAGAATGATCCTAAACACTCCATGGTGCCCCAAGGGACTTAGAGGGTAAAGCATGAGTACTTGGAGGTTCTAACAAGTGTAGAATGGTAAAGCGAGTATTCTAAACGCCTAGAATGGTCTAGGAATGTGTATTAGGACATATAAGAACCTTTAGAATGATCCTAAACACTCCTTGGTGCCCCAAGGGACTTAGAGGGTGAAGCATGAGTCTTTGCAGGCTCTGACAAGTGTGGAATGGTTAAGAAAGTATTCTAAACGCTTACAATGGTCTAGGAATGTGTATTAGGACATATAAGAACGTTTGGAATGATCCTAAGCACTCCATGATGCCCCAAGGGACATAGAGGGTGAAGCATGAGTCCTTGGAGGCTCTAACAAGTGTACAATGGTTAAGAGAGTATTCTAAACGCTTACAATGGTCTAGGAATGTGTATTAGGACATATAAGAACCTTTAGAAGGATCCTAAACACTCCTTGGTGCCCCAAGGGACATAGAGGGTGAAGCATGAGTCCTTGGAGGCTCTAACAAGTGTAGAATGGTTAAGAGAGTATTCTAAACACTTACAATGGTCTAGGAATGTGTATTACGACAAATAAGAACGTTTGGAATGATCCTAAGCACTCCATGATTCCCCAAGGGACATAGAGGGTGAAGCAAGAGTCCTAGGAGGCTCTAACAAGTGTAGAATGGTTAAGAGAGTATTCTAAACGCTTAGAATGGTCTAGGAATGTGTATTAGGACATATAAGAACCTTTAGAAGGATCCTAAACACTCCTTGGTGCCCCAAGGGACTTAGAGGGTGAAGCATGAGTCCTAGGAGGCTCTAACAAGTGTAGAATGGTTAAGAGAGTATTCTAAACGATTACAATGGTCTAGGAATGTGTATTAGGACATATAAGAACCTTTAGAATGATCCTAAACACTCCATGGTGCCCCAAGGGACTTAGAGGGTAAAGCATGAGTCCTTGGAGGCTCTAACAAGTGTAGAATGGTAAAGCAAGTATTCTAAACGCTTACAATGGTCTAGGAATGTGTATTAGGACATATAAGAACCTTTAGAATGATCCTAAACACTCCTTGGTGCCCCAAGGGACGTAGAGGGTGAAGCATGAGTCCTAGGAGGCTCTAACAAGTGTAGAATGGTTAAGAGAGTATTCTAAACGATTACAATGGTCTAGGCATGTGTATTAGGACATATAAGAACCTTTAGAATGATCCTAAACACTCCATGGTGCCCCAAGGGACTTAGAGGGTAAAGCATGAGTACTTGGAGGTTCTACCAAGTGTAGAATGGTAAAGCGAGTATTCTAAACACCTAGAATGGTCTAGGAATGTGTATTAGGACATATAAGAACCTTTAGAATGATCCTAAACACTCCTTGGTGCCCCAAGGGACTTAGAGGGTGAAGCATGAGTCCTTGCAGGCTCTGACAAGTGTGGAATGGTTAAGAAAGTATTCTAAACGCTTACAATGGTCTAGGAATGTGTATTAGGACATATAAGAACGTTTGGAATGATCCTAACCACTCCATGGTGCCCCAAGGGACTTAGAGGGTTAAGAATGAGTCCTTGGAGGCTCTAACAAGTGTAGAATGGTTAAGAGAGTGTTCTAAACGCTTACAATGGTCTAGGAATGTGTATTAGGACATACAAGAACGTTTGGAATGATCCTAAGCACTCCATGATGCCCCAAGGGACATAGAGGGTGAAGCATGAGTCCTTGGAGGCTCTAACAAGTGTACAATGGTTAAGAGAGTATTCTAAACACTTACAATGGTCTAGGAATGTGTATTAGGACATATAAGAACGTTTGGAATGATCCTAAGCACTCCATGATGCCCCAAGGGACATAGAGGGTGAAGCAAGAGTCCTAGGAGGCTCTAACAAGTGTAGAATGGTTAAGAGAGTATTCTAAACGCTTACAATGGTCTAGGAATGTGTATTAGGACATATAAGAACCTTTAGAATGATCCTAAACACTCCATGGTGCCCCAAGGGACTTAGAGGGTGAAGCTAGAGTCCTTGGAGGCTCTAACAAGTGTAGAATGGTTAAGAGAGTATTCTAAATGCCTAGAATGGTCTAGGAATGTGTTTTAGGACATATAAGAACCTTTAGAATGATCCTAAACACTCCATGGTGCCTCAAAGGACTTAGAGGGTGAAGAATGAGTCCTTGGAGGCTCTAACAAGTGTAGAATGGTTAAGAGAGTATTCTAAACGCTTACAATGGTCTAGGAATGTGTATTAGGACATATAAGAACGTTTGGAATGATCCTAAGCACTCCATGATGCCCCAAGGGACATAGAGGGTGAAGCATGAGTCCTTGGACGCTCTAACAAGTGTACAATGGTTAAGAGAGTATTCTAAACACTTACAATGGTCTAGGAATGTGTATTAGGACATATAAGAACGTTTGGAATGATCCTAAGCACTCCATGATGCCCCAAGGGACATAGAGGGTGAAGCAAGAGTCTTAAGAGGCTCTAACAAGTGTAGAATGGTTAAGAGAGTATTCTAAACGCTTAAAATGGTCTAGGAATGTGTATTAGGACATATAAGAACCTTTAGAATGATCCTAAACACTCCTTGGTGCCCCAAGGGACTTAGAGGGTGAAGCATGAGTCCTAGGAGGCTCTAACAAGTGTAGAATGGTTAAGAGAGTATTCTACACGATTACAATGGTCTAGGAATGTGTATTAGGACATATAAGAACCTTTAGAATGATCCTAAACACTCCATGGTGCCCCAAGGGACTTAGAGGGTGAAAGTCGAGTCCTTGGAGGCTCTAACAAGTGTAGAATGGTTAAGAGAGTATTCTAAACGCCTAGAATGGTCAAGGAATGTGTATTAGAACATATAAGAAACTTTAGAATGATCCTAAACACTCCATGGTGCCCCAAAGGACTTTATGGGTGAAGCATGAGTCCTTGGAGGCTCTAACAAGTGTAGAATGGTTAAGAGAGTATTCTAAACGCTTACATTGGTCTAGAAATGTGTATTGGGACATATAAGAACCTTTAGAATGATCCTAAACACTCCTTGTTGCCCCAAGGGACTTAGAGGGTGACGCATGAGTCCTTGGAGGCTCTAACAAGTGTAGAATAGTTAAGAGAGTAATCTAAAGGCGTAGAATGGTCTAGGAATGTGTATTAGGACATATATGAACCTTTAGAATGATCCTAAACACTCCATGGTGCCCCAAGGGACTTAGAGGGTGAAAGTCGAGTCCTTGGAGGCTCTAACAAGTGTAGAATGGTTAAGAGAGTATTCTAAACGCCTAGAATGGTCAAGGAATGTGTATTAGAACATATAAGAAACTTTAGAATGATCCTAAACACTCCATGGTGCCCCAAAGGACTTTATGGGTGAAGCATGAGTCCTTGGAGGCTCTAACAAGTGTAGAATGGTAAAGCGAGTATTCTAAACGCTTACAATGGTCTAGGAATGTGTATTAGGACATATAAGAACCTTTAGAATGATCCTAAACACTCCTTGGTGCCCCAAGGGACGTAGAGGGTGAAGCATGAGTCCTAGGAGGCTCTAACATGTGTAGAATGGTTAAGAGAGTATTCTAAACGATTACAATGGTCTAGGCATGTGTATTAGGACATATAAGAACCTTTAGAATGATCCTAAACACTCCATGGTGCCCCAAGGGACTTAGAGGGTAAAGCATGAGTACTTGGAGGTTCTACCAAGTGTAGAATGGTAAAGCGAGTATTCTAAACACCTAGAATGGTCTAGGAATGTGTATTAGGACATATAAGAACCTTTAGAATGATCCTAAACACTCCTTGGTGCCCCAAGGGACTTAGAGGGTGAAGCATGAGTCCTTGCAGGCTCTGACAAGTGTGGAATGGTTAAGAAAGTATTCTAAACGCTTACAATGGTCTAGGAATGTGTATTAGGACATATAAGAACGTTTGGAATGATCCTAACCACTCCATGGTGCCCCAAGGGACTTAGAGGGTGAAGAATGAGTCCTTGGAGGCTCTAACAAGTGTAGAATGGTTAAGAGAGTGTTCTAAACGCTTACAATGGTCTAGGAATGTGTATTAGGACATACAAGAACGTTTGGAATGATCCTAAGCACTCCATGATGCCCCAAGGGACATAGAGGGTGAAGCATGAGTCCTTGGAGGCTCTAACAAGTGTACAATGGTTAAGAGAGTATTCTAAACACTTACAATGGTCTAGGAATGTGTATTAGGACATATAAGAACGTTTGGAATGATCCTAAGCACTCCATGATGCCCCAAGGGACATAGAGGGTGAAGCAAGAGTCCTAGGAGGCTCTAACAAGTGTAGAATGGTTAAGAGAGTATTCTAAACGCTTACAATGGTCTAGGAATGTGTATTAGGACATATAAGAACCTTTAGAATGATCCTAAACACTCCATGGTGCCCCAAGGGACTTAGAGGGTGAAGCTAGAGTCCTTGGAGGCTCTAACAAGTGTAGAATGGTTAAGAGAGTATTCTAAATGCCTAGAATGGTCTAGGAATGTGTTTTAGGACATATAAGAACCTTTAGAATGACCCTAAACACTCCATGGTGCCTCAAAGGACTTAGAGGGTGAAGAATGAGTCCTTGGAGGCTCTAACAAGTGTAGAATGGTTAAGAGAGTATTCTAAACGCTTACAATGGTCTAGGAATGTGTATTAGGACATATAAGAACGTTTGGAATGATCCTAAGCACTCCATGATGCCCCAAGGGACATAGAGGGTGAAGCATGAGTCCTTGGACGCTCTAACAAGTGTACAATGGTTAAGAGAGTATTCTAAACACTTACAATGGTCTAGGAATGTGTATTAGGACATATAAGAACGTTTGGAATGATCCTAAGCACTCCATGATGCCCCAAGGGACATAGAGGGTGAAGCAAGAGTCTTAAGAGGCTCTAACAAGTGTAGAATGGTTAAGAGAGTATTCTAAACGCTTAAAATGGTCTAGGAATGTGTATTAGGACATATAAGAACCTTTAGAATGATCCTAAACACTCCTTGGTGCCCCAAGGGACTTAGAGGGTGAAGCATGAGTCCTAGGAGGCTCTAACAAGTGTAGAATGGTTAAGAGAGTATTCTAAACGATTACAATGGTCTAGGAATGTGTATTAGGACATATAAGAACCTTTAGAATGATCCTAAACACTCCATGGTGCCCCAAGGGACTTAGAGGGTGAAAGTCGAGTCCTTGGAGGCTCTAACAAGTGTAGAATGGTTAAGAGAGTATTCTAAACGCCTAGAATGGTCAAGGAATGTGTATTAGAACATATAAGAAACTTTAGAATGATCCTAAACACTCCATGGTGCCCCAAAGGACTTTATGGGTGAAGCATGAGTCCTTGGAGGCTCTAACAAGTGTAGAATGGTTAAGAGAGTATTCTAAACGCTTACATTGGTCTAGAAATGTGTATTGGGACATATAAGAACCTTTAGAATGATCCTAAACACTCCTTGTTGCCCCAAGGGACTTAGAGGGTGACGCATGAGTCCTTTGAGGCTCTAACAAGTGTAGAATAGTTAAGAGAGTAATCTAAAGGCGTAGAATGGTCTAGGAATGTGTATTAGGACATATATGAACCTTTAGAATGATCCTAAACACTCCATGGTGCCCCAAGGGACTTAGACGGTGAAGCATGAGTCCCAAGAGGCTCTAACAAGTGTAGAATGGTTAAGTGAGTATTCTAAATGCTTACAATTGCCTAGGAATGTGTATTAGGACATATAAGAACCTTTAGAATGATCCTAAACACTCCATGGTGCCCCAAGGACTTAGACGGTGAAGCTTGAGTCCATGGAGGCTCTAACAAGTGTAGAATGGTTAAGAGAGTATTCTAAACGCTTACAATGGTCTAGGAATGTGTATTAGGACATATAAGAACCTTTAGAATGATCCTAAACACTCCTCGGTGCCCCAATGGACTTAGACGGTGAAGCATGAGTCCTTAGAGGCTCTAAAAAGTGTAGAATGGTTAAGAGAGTATTCTAAATACTTACAATGGTCTAGGAATGTGTATTAGGACATATAAGAACCTTTAGAATGATCCTAAACACTCCATGGTGCCCCAAGGGACTTAGAGGGTGAAGCTCGAGTCCTTGGAGGCTCTAACAAGTGTAGAATGGTTAAGAGAGTATTCTAAATGCCTAGAATGGTCTAGGAATGTGTTTTAGGACATATAAGAACCTTTAGAATGATCCTAAACACTCCATGGTGCCTCAAAGGACTTAGAGGGTGAAGAATGAGTCCTTGGAGGCTCTAACAAGTGTAGAATGGTTAAGAGAGTATTCTAAACGCTTACAACGGTCTAGGAATGTGTATTAGGACATATAAGAACGTTTGGAATGATCCTAAGCACTCCATGATGCCCCAAGGGACATAGAGGGTGAAGCATGAGTCCTTGGAGGCTCTAACAAGTGTACAATGGTTAAGAGAGTATTCTAAACACTTACAATGGTCTAGGAATGTGTATTAGGACATATAAGAACGTTTGGAATGATCCTAAGCACTCCATGATGACCCAAGGGACATAGAGGGTGAAGCAAGAGTCCTAGGAGGCTCTAACAAGTGTAGAATGGTTAAGAGAGTATTCTAAACGCTTACAATGGTCTAGGAATGTGTATTAGGACATATAAGAACCTTTAGAATGATCCTAAACACTCCTTGGTGCCCCAAGGGACTTAGAGGGTGAAGCATGAGTCCTAGGAGGCTCTAACAAGTGTAGAATGGTAAAGCGAGTATTCTAAACGCCTAGAATGGTCTAGGAATGTGTATTAGGACATATAAGAACCTTTAGAATGATCCTAAACACTCCTTGGTGCCCCAAGGGACTTAGAGGGTGAAGCATGAGTCCTTGCAGGCTCTGACAAGTGTAGAATGGTTAAGAAAGTATTCTAAACGCCTAGAATGGTCTAGGAATGTGTATTTGGACATATAAGAATCTTTAGAATGATCCTAAACACTCCTTGTTGCCCCAATGTACGTAGAGGGTGAAGAATGAGTCCTAAAAGGCTCTAACAAGTGTGGAATGGTTAAGAGAGTATTCCAATCCCTTACAATGGTCTAGGAATGTGTATTAGGACATATAAGAACCTTTAGAATGATCCTAAACACTCCATTGTGCCCCAAGGGACTTAGAGGGTGAAAGTCGAGTCCTTGGAGGCTCTAACAAGTGTAGAATGGTTAAGAGAGTATTCTAAACGCCTAGAATGGTCTAGGAATGTGTATTAGAACATATAAGAAACTTTAGAATGATCCTAAACACTCCATGGTGCCCCAAAGGACTTTGTGGGTGAAGCATGAGTCCTTGGAGGCTCTAACAAGTGTAGAATGGTTAAGAGAGTATTCTAAACGCTTACATTGGTCTAGAAATGTGTATTGGGACATATAAGAACCTTTAGAATGATCCTAACACTCCTTGTTGCCCCAAGGGACTTAGAGGGTGACGCATGAGTCCTTTGAGGCTCTAACAAGTGTAGAATAGTTAAGAGAGTAATCTAAAGGCGTAGAATGGTCTAGGAATGTGTATTAGGACATATATGAACCTTTAGAATGATCCTAAACACTCCATGGTGCCCCAAGGGACTTAGACGGTGAAGCATGAGTCCCAAGAGGCTCTAACAAGTGTAGAATGGTTAAGAGAGTATTCTAAATGCTTACAATTGCCTAGGAATGTGTATTAGGACATATAAGAACCTTTAGAATGATCCTAAACACTCCATGGTGCCCCAAGGACTTAGACGGTGAAGCTTGAGTCCTTGGAGGCTCTAACAAGTGTAGAATGGTTAAGAGAGTATTCTAAACGCTTACAATGGTCTAGGAATGTGTATTAGGACATATAAGAACCTTTAGAATGATCCTAAACACTCCTCGGTGCCCCAATGGACTTAGACGGTGAAGCATGAGTCCTTGGAGGCTCTAAAAAGTGTAGAATGGTTAAGAGAGTATTCTAAATACTTACAATGGTCTAGGAATGTGTATTAGGACATATAAGAACCTTTAGAATGATCCTAAACACTCCATGGTGCCCCAAGGGACTTAGAGGGTGAAGCTCGAGTCCTTGGAGGCTCTAACAAGTGTAGAATGGTTAAGAGAGTATTCTAAATGCCTAGAATGGTCTAGGAATGTGTTTTAGGACATATAAGAACCTTTAGAATGATCCTAAACACTCCATGGTGCCTCAAAGGACTTAGAGGGTGAAGAATGAGTCCTTGGAGGCTCTAACAAGTGTAGAATGGTTAAGAGAGTATTCTAAACGCTTACAATGGTCTAGGAATGTGTATTAGGACATATAAGAACGTTTGGAATGATCCTAAGCACTCCATGATGCCCCAAGGGACATAGAGGGTGAAGCATGAGTCCTTGGAGGCTCTAACAAGTGTACAATGGTTAAGAGAGTATTCTAAACACTTACAATGGTCTAGGAATGTGTATTAGGACATATAAGAACGTTTGGAATGATCCTAAGCACTCCATGATGACCCAAGGGACATAGAGGGTGAAGCAAGAGTCCTAGGAGGCTCTAACAAGTGTAGAATGGTTAAGAGAGTATTCTACACGCTTACAATGGTCTAGGAATGTGTATTAGGACATATAAGAACCTTTAGAATGATCCTAAACACTCCTTGGTGCCCCAAGGGACTTAGAGGGTGAAGCATGAGTCCTAGGAGGCTCTAACAAGTGTAGAATGGTTAAGAGAGTATTCTAAACGATTACAATGGTCTAGGAATGTGTATTAGGACATATAAGAACCTTTAGAATGATCCTAAACACTCCATGGTGCCCCAAGGGACTTAGAGGGTAAAGCATGAGTACTTGGAGGCTCTAACAAGTGTAGAATGGTAAAGCGAGTATTCTAAACGCCTAGAATGGTCTAGGAATGTGTATTAGGACATATAAGAACCTTTAGAATGATCCTAAACACTCCTTGGTGCCCCAAGGGACGTAGAGGGTGAAGCATGAGTCCTTGCAGGCTCTGACAAGTGTGGAATGGTTAAGAAAGTATTCTAAACGCCTAGAATGGTCTAGGAATGTGTATTTGGACATATAAGAATCTTTAGAATGATCCTAAACACTCCTTGTTGCTCCATTGTACGTAGAGGGTGAAGAATGAGTCCTAAAAGGCTCTAACAAGTGTAGAACGGTTAAGAGAGTATTCCAAACCCTTACAATGGTCTAGGAATGTGTATTAGGACATATAAGAACCTTTAGAATGATCCTAAACACTCCATTGTGCCCCAAGGGACTTAGAGGGTGAAAGTCGAGTCCTTGGAGGCTCTAACAAGTGTAGAATGGTTAAGAGAGTATTCTAAACGCCTAGAATGGTCTAGGAATGTGTATTAGAACATATAAGAAACTTTAGAATGATCCTAAACACTCCATGGTGCCCCAAAGGACTTTGTGGGTGAAGCATGAGTCCTTGGAGGCTCTAACAAGTGTAGAATGGTTAAGAGAGTATTCTAAACGCTTACATTGGTCTAGAAATGTGTATTGGGACATATAAGAACCTTTAGAATGATCCTAAACACTCCTTGTTGCCCCAAGGGACTTAGAGGGTGACGCATGAGTCCTTGGAGGCTCTAACAAGTGTAGAATAGTTAAGAGAGTAATCTAAAGGCGTAGAATGGTCTAGGAATATGTATTAGGACATATATGAACCTTTAGAATGATCCTAAACACTCCATGGTGCCCCAAGGGACTTAGACGGTGAAGCATGAGTCCCAAGAGGCTCTAACAAGTGTAGAATGGTTAAGAGAGTATTCTAAATGCTTACAATTGCCTAGGAATGTGTATTAGGACATATAAGAACCTTTAGAATGATCCTAAACACTCCATGGTGCCCCAAGGGACTTAGACGGTGAAGCTTGAGTCCTTGGAGGCTCTAACAAGTGTAGAATGGTTAAGAGAGTATTCTAAACGCTTACAATGGTCTAGGAATGTGTATTAGGACATATAAGAACCTTTAGAATGATCCTAAACACTCCTCGGTGCCCCAATGGACTTAGACGGTGAAGCATGAGTCCTTGGAGGCTCTAAAAAGTGTAGAATGGTTAAGACAGTATTGTGAACGCTTACAATGGTCTAGGAATGTGTATTAGGACATATAAGAACCTTTAGAATGATCCTAAACACTCCATGGTGCCCCAAGGGACTTAGAGGGTGAAGCTCGAGTCCTTGGAGGCTCTAACAAGTGTAGAATGGTTAAGAGAGTATTCTAAATGCCTAGAATGGTCTAGGAATGTGTTTTAGGACATATAAGAACCTTTAGAATGATCCTAAACACTCCATGTTGCCTCAAAGGACTTAGAGAGTGAAGAATGAGTCCTTGGAGGCTCTAACAAGTGTAGAATGGTTAAGAGAGTATTCTAAACGCTTACAATGGTCTAGGAATGTGTATTAGGACATATAAAAACGTTTGGAATGATCCTAAGCACTCCATGATGCCCCAAGGGACATAGAGGGTGAAGCATGAGTCCTTGGAGGCTCTAACAAATGTACAATGGTTAAGAGAGTATTCTAAACACTTACAATGGTCTAGGAATGTGTATTAGGACATATAAGAACGTTTGGAATGATCCTAAGCAGTCCATGATGACCCAAGGGACATAGAGGGTGAAGCAAGAGTCCTAGGAGGCTCTAACAAGTGTAGAATGGTTAATAGAGTATTCTAAACGCTTACAATGGTCTAGGAATGTGTATTAGGACATATAAGAACCTTTAGAATGATCCTAAACACTCCTTGGTGCCCCAAGGGACTTAGAGGGTGAAGCATGAGTCCTAGGAGGCTCTAACAAGTGTAGAATGGTTAAGAGAGTATTCTAAACGATTACAATGGTCTAGGAATGTGTATTAGGACATATAAGAACCTTTAGAATGATCCTAAACACTCCATGGTGCCCCAAGGGACTTAGAGGGTAAAGCATGAGTACTTGGAGGCTCTAACAAGTGTAGAATGGTAAAGCGAGTATTCTAAACGCCTAGAATGGTCTAGGAATGTGTACTAGGACATATAAGAACCTTTAGAATGATCCTAAACACTCCTTGGTGCCCCAAGGGACGTAGAGGGTGAAGCATGAGTCCTTGCAGGCTCTGACAAGTGTGGAATGGTTAAGAAAGTATTCTAAACGCCTAGAATGGTCTACGAATGAGTATTAGGACATATAAGAACCTTTAGAATGATCCTAAACACTCCTTGGTGCCCCATGGTACGTAGAGGGTGAAGAATGAGTCCTAAAAGGCTCTAACAAGTGTAGAACGGTTTAGAGAGTATTGCAAACCCTTACAATGGTCTAGGAATGTGTATTAGGTCATATAAGAACCTTTAGAATGATCCTAAACACTCCATTGTGCCCCAAGGGACTTAGAGGGTGAAATTCGAGTCCTTGGAGGCTCTAACAAGTGTAGAATGGTTAAGAGAGTATTCTAAATGCCTAGAATGGTCTAGGAATGTGTATTAGAACATATAAGAAACTTTAGAATGATCCTAAACACTCCATGGTGCCCCAAAGGACTTTGTGGGTGAAGCATAAGTCCTTGGAGGCTCTAACAAGTGTAGAATGGTTAAGAGAGTATTCTAAACGCTTACATTGGTCTAGAAATGTGTATTGGGACATATAAGAACCTTTAGAATGATCCTAAACACTCCTTGTTGCCCCAAGGGACTTAGAGGGTGACGCATGAGTCCTTGGAGGCTCTATGATCGAGGCCGTACCCGATACAAATAAAAACAGTTTAAGTATAGTACTAGGAAGTGACTCCTAGGTCGTCTCCCAAGGAATATCTTATCAAGCAAAAGGTCGAACACATAGTATGCATAGAAAACAGGGGGGTTTTTTTTTATATTGAATATTGAATAATTGAAATCAAAACAGAATTAAATTAAAACGAAGAAACAGATAAGGAAAAGCGGATAAACCCCTTTGGCTCGCGTTCACAACTCTATCATCGGTCACAAAAGATCAATTTCTTTCCTCTTCACTGTCCAACTCGTGAGAATTAAATACTAAGCAAAAATTCAATTCTCACCCCAAAACCCAAACCTCTAATTAAGCATTAAAAGCCTAAGCATGGAGTTTTTACGAGTTTGCATAAATTTAGCATTCATACACATGGATTATCTCTATATAATGGAACTAAGCGAACCATAACATATCAATAAGCATGAAAACAGTGAATAAAAACGAAATAGCATTAAGAACAAAACCTCAAGAGTATGTGATACATTACCAAAGGGATTTAACCTAAGAGTTTAGCCTTCCATGATGAAATAAGTCAAAAACGTGTAGAAAAAGGGAAGAGAGAGAAACCCTAGCAGCCACCACAAGCTTGGAGAGCAAAACTAAGCCTTCTCTATGAGAGAAAATGTAAAAAAACGTGAATGGAAGCTCTCCCCAAGGGTTTACACGAATTTGGCTTTTTAAATCACAAAACGGGCCTAAATCATGGGCCCAAATCCTAAGGAAAGCTTATCTCTAAATTAAATCTAAAAATATCTTATAGATAAAATCTAAATCTTAAAAGATATAACTAAATCTCAACTAATCCTAAAGATAGATTACAATCTTCACTTCATCATATATCTTCTCTTCCAACATTAAATCTTCATTCCCAAAATGTCCAAAAAGCCCTTGTGCCAAATATGACCTGAAAATAGAAATAGAATTAATTAGGCTAAATAATCCCAAATTAAACAATATTCAGAATATTAGTCCAATAAACTCTAAATCACTAAATCAAGCTAAACAATGTCAAATAGGCAACAAGTATCAATAATAGGAGTAAAATAATGCAAGGAATAATGGGAAATAAAATGCTCATCAAATACCCCCACACTTATCCTTTTGCACTCCTGGGCAAAACTAAGAATTAGGACTGAGAAAATCAATATGCACCAAAGTGAATCATGTAACAAGATTACTAAAACTAATGAATGCAAACCTAAGAGATTACATACTTCACAATGAATTCTAGGAAATGCAAAGAAATGGGCAAAATCGAGCACACGAAGAGAATAAGGACCAAAGAATCAAAGCATCCATGAACATCATCCAATTATTTCAAATATGCAAAGAAAACCAATGACATCAAGAGGGTAGTCACAAAGATGATAGAAACTCACAAGGATCACTCAATAGTGTTTACACTCAAGTGTTTAAGGTTAATCAGTGTTTACACTCAAGGCACATCATGAAAAACAAACACAACCATAGGCTTGACAAGCCTCTAACATCAACAATCAACACACATGCACATTAAGATCAAAAGGTCTTTTCAGGGTTGTAATGGGGCCAAGGACAAGGTAGGATAAAAATATGGGAAATGTAGCTAAAACCCAGGGAATAGAGGAGCAATGGGGAACAAGTAAAAAAAATAAGCACAATCCACCCCAGAATGAAATGGTAAACATAACAACAACCTCTAATTCCAAACCTCCATGCCTCAATCAACCTTTTATTCCATTTTTTTTTCTTTTTCTTCTTCTTCTTCTTCTTTTTTTTTTCTTTTTTTTTCTTTTTTTTTTGAATTGCATTACATTACAGAACTTCATGAACGAAAGAAAAGAAGAAACAATAAAAATGGCATAATGAGATAAAGCCATAATTACATCACCGACCATAGAGGCAAAACCCAGAACTCACCAGAGATGAAGAACAAAGCACCCTCGCTTACTTAATACCCATTCCCAAAACAATTCCAAAGCTCCAACATTCCCTAAGGTTAGGACAATCATGGTTTTTCAATCATAGGCTTGTAATGAGCTAAAGAACAAAGAAAAGGGATATAAAGGCTCAAAGGGGCTATCAAAGGATAAATTCATTCAAGGTAGGCTCATATGGCTAGTGGCTTATTCAAGAAAAAAAACAATGCCTAAATCATTTCAAAATGTGCATGGGAATATCAAGTATCAACAAGAGTCAAGTCAAGTTCTAGAGTTGTAGAGCAACACTTTTTGACCAACCAAGAACTCCTTTCTGCAAATTGAGCTAAAGTTCTGAATAAACCTGCGATAGAAACCTGCATGACCAAGAAAAGAACGCACCTCTCGCACGCAAGAGGGGTAAGGCAAATGTGATATTACATGCAGCTTAGCAGGGTCAACCTCTATGCCCTTATGCGAAATAATGTGCCCTAAGACTATGCCCTGTTCTACCATAAAATGACATTTTTCAAAATTCAAGACAAGGTTAGTGTCAATGCACCTATTAAGCACCTTAGACAAACTATCAAGACATGCATCAAAAGAGGAACCATATACACTAAAATCATCCATGAAGACCTCTATGCAATGCTCAAGTAAGTCATTAAAAATACTCATCATACATCTTTGAAAAGTGCCAGGAGCATTGCATAGGCCAAAAGGCATCTTCCTATAAGCAAATGTACCAAAAGGACAGGTAAATGTAGTCTTATGTTGGTCCTCTAGTGCAATACAGATTTGGAAATAACCAGAGAAACCATCTAAGAAGCAATAGTGAGATTTACCTGCCAGGCGCTCCAACATCTGATCAATGAAGGGAAGAGGAAAGTGATCCTTGCGGGTCGCCTGGTTGAGCTTCCTATAATCAATGCAGATTCTCCAACTGTTCTGCACTCTAGTGGGAATCAGCTCATCCTTCTCATTTTTGACAACTGTCACCCCAGACTTCTTGGGAACTACTTGAACCGGGCTTACCCAAGTGCTGTCTGAAATGGGGTAGATAATGCCAGCTTGCAACAGCTTGGTGACCTCTTTCTTCACCACATCAAGAATCTGGGGGTTCAACCGTCTCTGGGGTTGTCTCACTGGTTTAGCCCCATCCTCCAATAAAATCCGATGCATGCACATGGAGGGGCTAATAACAGGTATGTCTGCCAAAGTCCATCCTATTGCCCTTTTGTTTGCTCTAATCACATCCAGCAGCTTCTTCTCTTGATCAACAGAAAGGGAGGTAGAGATGATCACTGGAAGTTTCTGCTCAGCCTCCAAGTAAGCATATTTGAGATGAGGAGGAAGGGGCTTCAGGTCCAATAAAGGTGCCTGCATCACAGATGGAACTAAAGGAGCAGCAGAATTGGATTCTGCCGCCTGCATCTGAACAAGTGAATTAGACTCATGCAAAACAGAAATGGGGTTAGCATGATCTGAATCTATATCATATGAATCAACAGATGCAGTGGCAGAATTTAAAAACTGGTCAATTTCAATGCATGCAGTGCACATTTTGGAATCAGAACATGCAGAACAAGTAAATGAGCTAGTGAAAGATGGCAAATCATAATCATGCAAAAAGTCTAGAACATGCTCATCAATCAGATCATCAATCAAGTCAACATGAAAAACAGAGTGGTCATCAGAAAAATGTTTCATAGCATCAAAAATATTGAATCGAACCACACTGTCATCAAATTCCATGGAAAGTGTACCTGCATGCACATCTATCTTGGTTCGGGCTGTTTTCAAAAATGGTCTCCCTAATATGATAGGGACAGCACTACGAGAGGTGTCCTCTTCCATATCAAGAATATAAAAATCAGCAGGAAAGATAAGCTCTTCAATCCGAACCAAGACATCCTCTATCAAACCTGCGGGGTAGGCAGTAGATCTATTTGCCAAATGAATAACCACACCCGTAGGTTGAAGAGGTCCAAGTGAAAGAGATTTGAAAACAGACATAGGCATAACATTAATAGATGCTCCTAAATCTAGCAAAGCATTCTCAAATTTAGTATTACCTATGATACAAGGCACAGAGAAAGTTCCAGGATCCTTACACTTTTCAGGAATATGAGGGACGGGTTTACCTATAAGAGCAGAGACATTTCTTCCCATGTTGATCCTCTCATTGCCCTTGAGCTTCCGTTTGTGTGTGCATAGATCCTTCAAGAACTTTGCATACCTTGGAATCTGCTTGATTGCATCAAGAAGGGGTATGTTGACTTCCACCTTCCTGAATGTGTCAAGTATCTCTTTGTCAATCTCTTCCATTTTCTTGCTTTGAGTCACCCCCCTTGGTGGGAAAGGAAGAGGAATGGGGGGTGGTTGTTGGGCAGCAGCAGGTGTTGTGCTTGAGGAAGGCTGAGCTGGATGGGATTTTCTGGTACTTGTGTGCTCACTCTCCTCGACCATTTGGGTCTTCTTGTTGGTTGAAACTAGATCATCTTTGTTGAGGTCAGATTCTGGCGTGGATGTGACAATCTGCTTCCCTGACCTTAGACTAATGGCATTCACATTCTGGTTTGGATTGATCACTGTTTGGGATGGCAACTTGTTAGAATTCTGAGATTGCATAGTGTTGATTGCTGTTGCCATCTGTCCCATCTGATTGGTCAAAGATTGAATGGAGGCCTCTTGTCTTTGAATGGATGCTCTAGTTTCCTGTTGGAATTGGAGATTTTGCATGGTCATCTGTTTCATCAGCTCTTCCAATGAAGGCTGCTGCTCAGTACTAGGAGCTGGTGGTGCAGAATTAGCCTGTTGTTGTCTCTGTTGCTGGACTGGAGGAGGTACATATGGTGGTCTAGAATTGTTCTGAAATTGAACCTGTGAAGGTTGCTGCTGATCAGACCATCTCAGGTTGGGATGGTTCCTCCAACCAGGGTTGTATCTATTGGTAGAGAGATCAAAGTTCTGTGGCTGTGGCTGCTGGTTTCTACTGTTGAAGATGTTGGCGGCATATGCCTCAGGTTGGTCAGCACCAGTCGTGGGCTGCTGCTGCTGCACAGAAGGGCATGCATCTGTGGGGTGCTCAGCGGATGTGCATATGCCACATAATCTAGCAGGCAGGGACAACTTCTTCTGGTTGATGGCCAATTGAGTGACCAAAGTTGTAAGTGAATCTATCTTCTGTTCAAGCTTCTCAACCTTACCAGAACTTGTGCCAACATCATTCACTCCTCTCACTATGATTGCATCGCTGTTGCCCCTTGCATGGAATTGTTGACAATTGGAAGCCATCTTCTCAATCTTGACTCTGGCTTCTAAAGGTGTCATGTCTCCTAGGGCACCACCACTTGCAGCATCAAGCATGTTTCTCTCCATGAGGTTGAGACCTTCATAGAAATATTGAATAAGCAGCTGCTCTGAGATCTGATGGTGGGGACAGCTCGCACACAGTCTCTTGAATCTCTCCCAATACTCATAGAGACTTTCTCCACTTTGTTGCCTGATGCCTGATATATCCTTTCGGATTGCTGTTGTTCTGCATGCAGGGAAGAATTTCTCCAAAAATGCCCTCTTCAGGTCATCCCAGACTGTGATAGAACCAGGGGCCAGATCGTACAACCAATCCTTGGCTAGCCCCTCTAGGGAGTGTGGGAATGCCTTAAGACAAACATGATCCTCTTGCACATCATGTGGCTTCATAGTAGCACAGACAATATGGAACTGCTTGAGATGTTTATGAGGATCCTCACCTGCAAGACCATTAAACTTGGGCAGCAAATGAATTAGTCCAGACCTTAGCTCATACGGGTCATCGGGATACTGGATGCACAAATCTTCAATAGTGAAATCAGGTGCAGCCAGCTCCCTCAATGTCCTCTCACGTGGTGGAGGTTGAGCCATATTTTCAGAATAATCAGAATAAGAATCAGAATTTATAGGAATAGAAGAAAAAGAAGCAGACTCACTATGTAAAGACTCAATAGACTCACTACCTATGGACTGGTTCCTATTTTGTCTAACTAGTCTGTGATAAGTTCTATCAATTTCAGGGTTATATGGATGAAATTAGCTTGGGTTGCCCCTAGTCATGTACTGAACAGAACACCATTAAGCATAGCAAACTGTCACTAATATACATGACCAAAATAGGCAACAAAATTTTTTATTTTTTTAAAATTTTTTCTTTATTTTTTTCAGCACCCTAAAATCATGAAAACATACCACAAAAAGTTTGAGGACAAAATTCAAAAGGGAACCAAGTCAAACAATTAAATCAGAGACCAAAAACTAAGAAAATAAAACTTGTAAAATAAAAAAGAAATAGTAAAACGGCTTTTTCAGGATCCAGACGAAGGAGTTTTCTAACAAAGTGAGAAAAATCAGATTATTTAGAAAATTCCCTTCGATTTGATATAAAATTCGTCAAATTCCGAGTTACGGGTCAAAAGTTGCGACGATTTGAAGAAAGTGCTGCTAAAACTTGAAAATTTTTTCTGGAACTCACAACCAATGATGATCTGAGTGATCGTGGTGCCTCAAAACCTTTTTATATGATAAAATTAGTGTGGATATAAATTTTCGTGGAAAAATTCCACCCACAACTATGTGAACTAGCAACCACAGAATCAATCAAATACACTAATTGCAACAAAATAGCAAAACAGCAAACAGTACAACTTCAACCGGTTATCAGAATTGACTACTAGACCCTAAATCAGACACGACACACTATAATAACTATACTAACTACGACACTAACTAACTACTAATGACCTTTGGCAAGAACCGATATTCCCCGGCAACGGCGCCAAATTTGATCGAGGCCGTACCCGATACAAATAAAAACAGTTTAAGTATAGTACTAGGAAGTGACTCCTAGATCGTCTCCCAAGGAATATCTTATCAAGCAAAAGGTCGAACACATAGTATGCATAGAAAACAGGGGGTTTTTGTTTTTATATTGAATATTGAATAATTGAAATCAAAACAGAATTAAATTAAAACGAAGAAACAGATAAGGAAAAGCGGATAAACCCCTTTGGCTCGCGTTCACAACTCTATCATCGGTCACAAAAGATCAATTTCTTTCCTCTTCACTGTCCAACTCGTGAGAATTAAATACTAACCGAAAATTCAATTCTCACCCCAAAACCCAAACCTCTAATTAAGCATTAAAAGCCTAAGCATGGAGTTTTTACGAGTTTGCATAAATTAAGCATTCATACACATGGATTATCTCTATATAATGGAACTAAGCGAACCATAACATATCAATAAGCATGAAAACAGTGAATAAAAACGAAATAGCATTAAGAACAAAACCTCAAGAGTATGTGATACATTACCAAAGGGATTTAACCTAAGAGTTTAGCCTTCCATGATGAAATAAGTCAAAAACGTGTAGAAAAAGGGAAGAGAGAGAAACCCTAGCAGCCACCACAAGCTTGGAGAGCAAAACTAAGCCTTCTCTATGAGAGAGAATGTAAAAAAACGTGAATGGAAGCTCTCCCCAAGGGTTTACACGAATTTGGCTTTTTAAATCACAAAACGGGCCTAAATCATGGGCCCAAATCCTAAGGAAAGCTTATCTCTAAATTAAATCTAAAAATATCTTATAGATAAAATCTAAATCTTAAAAGATATAACTAAATCTCAACTAATCCTAAAGATAGATTACAATCTTCACTTCATCATAAATCTTCTCTTCCAACATTAAATCTTCATTCCCAAAATGTCCAAAAAGCCCTTGTGCCAAATATGACCTGAAAATAGAAATAGAATTAATTAGGCTAAATAATCCCAAATTAAACAATATTCAGAATATTAGTCCAATAAACTCTAAATCACTAAATCAAGCTAAACAATGTCAAATAGGCAACAAGTATCAATAATAGGAGTAAAATAATGCAAGGAATAATGGGAAATAAAATGCTCATCACTCTAACAAGTGTAGAATAGTTAAGAGAGTAATCTAAAGGCGTAGAATGGTCTAGGAATGTGTATTAGGACATATATGAACCTTTAGAATGATCCTAAACACTCCATGGTGCCCCAAGGGACTTAGATGGTGAAGCATGAGTCCTTGGAGGCTCTAACAAGTGTAGAATGGTTAAGAGAGTATTCTACATGCTTACAATTGCCTAGGAATGTGTATTAGGACATATAAGAACCTTTAGAATGATCCTAAACACTCCATGGTGCCCCAAGGGACTTAGACGGTGAAGCTTGAGTCCTTGGAGGCTCTAACAAGTGTAGAATGGTTAAGATAGTATTCTAAATGCTTACAATGGTCTAGGAATGTGTATTAGGACATATAAGAACCTTGAGAATGATCCCAAACACTCCTCGGTGCCCCAATGGACTTAGACGGTGAAGCATTAGTCCTTGGAGGCTCTAACAAGTGTAGAATGGTTAAGAGAGTATTCTAAACGCTTACAATGGTCTAGGAATGTGTATTAGGACATATAAGAACCTTTAGAATGATCCTAAACACTCCTCGGTGCCCCAATGGACTTAGACGGTGAAGCATGAGTCCTTGGAGGCTCTAACAAGTGTAGAATGGTTAAGACAGTATTCTGAACGCTTACAATGGTCTAGGAATGTGTATTAGGACATATAAGAACCTTTAGAATGATCCTAAACACTCCATGGTGCCCCAAGGGACTTAGAGGGTGAAGCTCGAGTCCTTGGAGGCTCTAACAAGTGTAGAATGGTTAAGAGAGTATTCTAAATGCCTAAAATGGTCTAGGAATGTGTTTTAGGACATATAAGAACCTTTAGAATGATCCTAAACACTCCATGGTGCCCCAAGGGACTTAGAGGGTGAAGAATGAGTCCTTGGAGGCTCTAACAAGTGTAGAATGGTTAAGAGAGTATTCTAAACGCTTACAATGGTCTAGGAATGTGTATTAGGACATATAAGAACGTTTGGAATGATCCTAAGCACTCCATGATGCCCCAAGGGACATAGAGGGTGAAGCAAGAGTCCTAGGTGGCTCTAACAAGTGTAGAATGGTTAAGAGAGTATTCTAAACGCTTACAATGGTCTAGGAATGTGTATTAGGACATATAAGAACCGTTAGAATGATCCTAAACACTCCTTGGTGCCCCAAGGGACTTAGAGGGTGAAGCATGAGTCCTAGGAGGCTCTAACAAGTGTAGAATGGTTAAGAGAGTATTCTAAACGATTACAATGGTCTAGGAATGTGTATTAGGACATATAAGAACCTTTAGAATGATCCTAAACACTCCATGGTGCCCCAAGGGACTTAGAGGGTAAAGCATGAGTCCTTGGAGGCTCTAACAAGTGTAGAATGGTAAAGCGAGTATTCTAAACGCCTAGAATGGTCTAGGAATGTGTATTAGGACATATAAGAACCTTTAGAATGATCCTAAACACTCCTTGGTGCCCCAAGGGACTTAGAGGGTGAAGCATGAGTCCTTGCAGGCTCTGACAAGTGTGGAATGGTTAAGAAAGTATTCTAAACGCCTAGAATGGTCTACGAATGAGTATTAGGACATATAAGAACCTTTAGAATGATCCTAAACACTCCTTGGTGCCCCATGGTACGTAGAGGGTGAAGAATGAGTCCTAAAAGGCTCTAACAAGTGTAGAACGGTTAAGAGAGTATTGCAAACCCTTACAATGGTCTAGGAATGTGTATTAGGTCATATAAGAACCTTTAGAATGATCCTAAACACTCCATTGTGCCCCAAGGGACTTAGAGGGTGAAAGTCGAGTCCTTGGAGGCTCTAACAAGTGTAGAATGGTTAAGAGAGTATTCTAAACGCCTAGAATGGTCTAGGAATGTGTATTAGAACATATAAGAAACTTTAGAATGATCCTAAACACTCCATGGTGCCCCAAAGGACTTTGTGGGTGAAGCATGAGTCCTTGGAGGCTCTAACAAGTGTAGAATGGTTAAGAGAGTATTCTAAACACTTACATTGGTCTAGAAATGTGTATTGGGACATATAAGAACCTTTAGAATGATCCTAAACACTCCTTGTTGCCCCAAGGGACTTAGAGGGTGACGCATGAGTCCTTGAAGGCTCTAACAAGTGTAGAATAGTTAAGAGAGTAATCTAAAGGCGTAGAATGGTCTAGGAATGTGTATTAGGACATATATGAACCTTTAGAATGATCCTAAACACTCCATGGTCCCCCAAGGGACTTTGACGGTGAAGCATGAGTCCTTGGAGGCTCTAACAAGTGTAGAATGGTTAAGAGAGTATTCTAAATGCTTACAATTGCCTAGGAATGTGTATTAGGACATATAAGAACCTTTAGAATGATCCTAAACACTCCATGGTGCCCCAAGGGACTTAGACGGTGAAGCTTGAGTCCTTGGAGGCTCTAACAAGTGTAGAATGGTTAAGAGAGTATTCTAAACGCTTACAATGGTCTAGGAATGTGTATTAGGACAAATAAGAACCTTGAGAATGATCCCAAACACTCCTCGGTGCCCCAATGGACTTAGACGGTGAAGCATTAGTCCTTGGAGGCTCTAACAAGTGTAGAATGGTTAAGAGAGTATTCTAAACGCTTACAATGGTCTAGGAATGTGTATTAGGACATATAAGAACCTTTAGAATGATCCGAAACACTCCTCGGTGCCCCAATGGACTTAGACGGTGAAGCATGAGTCCTTGGAGGCTCTAACAAGTGTAGAATGGTTAAGACAGTATTCTGAACGCTTACAATGGTCTAGGAATGTGTATTAGGACATATAAGAACCTTTAGAATGATCCTAAACACTCCATGGTGCCCCAAGGGACTTAGAGGGTGAAGCTCGAGTCCTTGGAGGCTCTAACAAGTGTAGAATGGTTAAGAGAGTATTCTAAATGCCTAGAATGGTCTAGGAATGTGTTTTAGGACATATAAGAACCTTTAGAATGATCCTAAACACTCCATGGTGCCCCAAGGGACTTAGAGGGTGAAGAATGAGTCCTTGGAGGCTCTAACAAGTGTAGAATGGTTAAGAGAGTATTCTACACGCTTACAATGGTCTAGGAATGTGTACTAGGACATATAAGAACGTTTGGAATGATCCTAAGCACTCCATGATGCCCCAAGGGACATAGAGGGTGAAGCAAGAGTCCTAGGTGGCTCTAACAAGTGTAGAATGGTTAAGAGAGTATTCTAAACGCTTACAATGGTCTAGGAATGTGTATTAGGACATATAAGAACCTTTAGAATGATCCTAAACACTCCTTGGTGCCCCAAGGGACTTAGAGGGTGAAGCATGAGTCCTAGGAGGCTCTAACAAGTGTAGAATGGTTAAGAGAGTATTCTAAACGATTACAATGGTCTAGGAATGTGTATTAGGACATATAAGAACCTTTAGAATGATCCTAAACACTCCATGGTGCCCCAAGGGACTTAGAGGGTAAAGCATGAGTCCTTGGAGGCTCTAACAAGTGTAGAATGGTAAAGCGAGTATTCTAAACGCCTAGAATGGTCTAGGAATGTGTATTAGGACATATAAGAACCTTTAGAATGATCCTAAACACTCCTTGGTGACCCAAGGGACTTAGAGGGTGAAGCATGAGTGCTTGCAGGCTCTGACAAGTGTGGAATGGTTAAGAAAGTATTCTAAACGCCTAGAATGGTCTACGAATGAGTATTAGGACATATAAGAACCTTTAGAATGATCCTAAACACTCCTTGGTGCCCCATGGTACGTAGAGGGTGAAGAATGAGTCCTAAAAGGCTCTAACAAGTGTAGAACGGTTAAGAGAGTATTGCAAACCCTTACAATGGTCTAGGAATGTGTATTAGGTCATATAAGAACCTTTAGAATGATCCTAAACACTCCATTGTGCCCCAAGGGACTTAGAGGTTGAAAGTCGAGTCCTTGGAGGCTCTAACAAGTGTAGAATGGTTAAGAGAGTAATCTAAATGATTACAATGGTCTAGGAATGTCTATTAGGACATATAAGAACCTTTAGAATGATCCTAAACACTTCATGGTGCCCCAAGGGACTAAGAGGGTGAAGCATGAGTCCTTGGAGGCTCTAACAAGTGTAGAATGGTAAAGCGAGTATTCTAAACGCCTAGAATGGTCTAGGTATGTGTATTAGGACATATAAGAACCTTTAGAATGATCCTAAACACTCCTTGGTTCCCTAAGGGACTTAGAGGGTGAAGCATGAGTCCTTGCAGGCTCTGACAAGTGTGGAATGGTTAAGAAAGTATTCTAAATGCCTAGAATGGTCTACGAATGAGTATTAGGACATATAAGAACCTTCAGAATGATCCTAAACACTCCTTGGTGCCCCATGGTACGTAGAGGGTGAAGAATGAGACCTAAAAGGCTCTAACAAGTGTAGAACGGTTAAGAGAGTATTGAAAACCCTTACAATGGTCTAGGAATGTGTATTAGGTCATATAAGAACCTTTAGAATGATCCTAAACACTCCATTGTGCCCCAAGGGACTTAGAGGGTGAAAGTCGAGTCCTTGGAGGCTCTAACAAGTGTAGAATGGTTAAGAGAGTATTCTAAAAGCCTAGAATGATCTAGGAATGTGTATTAGAACATATAAGAAACTTTAGAATGATCCTAAACACTCCATGGTGCCCCAAAGGATTTTGTGGGTGAAGCATGAGTCCTTGGAGGCTCTAACAAGTGTAGAATGGTTAAGAGAGTATTCTAAACGCTTACATTGGTCTAGAAATGTGTATTGGGACATATAAGAACCTTTAGAATGATCCTAAACACTCCTTGTTGCCCCAAGGGACTTAGAGGGTGACGCATGAGTCCTTGGAGGCTCTAACAAGTGTAGAATAGTTAAGAGAGTAATCTAAAGGCATAGAATGGTCTAGGAATGTGTATTAGGACATATATGAACCTTTAGAATGATCCTAAACACTCCATGGTGCCCCAAGGGACTTAGACGGTGAAGCATGAGTCCTTGGAGGCTCTAACAAGTGTAGAATGGTTAAGAGAGTATTCTAAATGCTTACAATTGCCTAGGAATGTGTATTAGGACATATAAGAACCTTTAGAATGATCCTAAACACTCCATGGTGCCCCAAGGGACTTAGACGGTGAAGCTTGAGTCCTTGGAGGCTCTAACAAGTGTAGAATGGTTAAGAGAGTATTCTAAACGCTTACAATGGTCTAGGAATGTGTATTAGGACATATAAGAACTTTGAGAATGATCCCAAACACTCCTCGGTGCCCCAATGGACTTAGACGGTGAAGCATTAGTCCTTGGAGGCTCTAACAAGTGTAGAATGGTTAAGAGAGTATTCTAAACGCTTACAATGGTCTAGGAATGTGTATTAGGACATATAAGAACCTTTAGAATGATCCTAAACACTCCTCGGTGCCCCAATGGACTTAGACGGTGAAGCATGAGTCCTTGGAGGCTCTAACAAGTGTAGAATGGTTAAGACAGTATTCTGAACGATTACAATGGTCTTGGAATGTGTATTAGGACATATAAGAACATTTAGAATGATCCTAAACACTCCATGGTGCCCCAAGGGACTTAGAGGGTGAAGCTCGAGTCCTTGGAGGCTCTAACAAGTGTAGAATGGTTAAGAGAGTATTCTAAATGCCTAGAATGGTCTAGGAATGTGTTTTAGGACATATAAGAACCTTTAGAATGATCCTAAACACTCCATGGTTCCCCAAGGGACTTAGAGGGTGAAGAATGAGTCCTTGGAGGCTCTAACAAGTGTAGAATGGTTAAGAGAGTATTCTAAACGCTTACAATGGTCTAGGAATGTGTATTAGGACATATAAGAACGTTTGGAATGATCCTAAGCACTCCATGATGCCCCAAGGGACATAGAGGGTGAAGCAAGAGTCCTAGGTGGCTCTAACAAGTGTACAATGGTTAAGAGAGTATTCTAAACGCTTACAATGGTCTAGGAATGTGTATTAGGACATATAAGAACCTTTAGAATGATCCTAAACACTCCTTGGTGCCCCAAGGGACTTAGAGGGTGAAGCATGAGTCCTAGGAGGCTCTAACAAGTGTAGAATGGTTAAGAGAGTATTCTAAACGATTACAATGGTCTTGGAATGTGTATTAGGACATATAAGAACCTTTAGAATGATCCTAAACACTCCATGGTGCCCCAAGGGACTTAGAGGGTAAAGCATGAGTCCTTGGAGGCTCTAACAAGTGTAGAATGGTAAAGCGAATATTCTAAACGCCTAGAATGGTCTAGGAATGTGTATTAGGACATATAAGAACCTTTAGAATGATCCTAAACACTTCATGGTGCCCCAAGGGACTAAGAGGGTGAAGCATGAGTCCTTGGAGGCTCTAACAAGTGTAGAATGGTAAAGCGAGTATTCTAAACGCCTAGAATGGTCTAGGTATGTGTATTAGGACATATAAGAACCTTTAGAATGATCCTAAACACTCCTTGGTTCCCTAAGGGACTTAGAGGGTGAAGCATGAGTCCTTGCAGGCTCTGACAAGTGTGGAATGGTTAAGAAAGTATTCTAAATGCCTAGAATGGTCTACGAATGAGTATTAGGACATATAAGAACCTTCAGAATGATCCTAAACACTCCTTGGTGCCCCATGGTACGTAGAGGGTGAAGAATGAGACCTAAAAGGCTCTAACAAGTGTAGAACGGTTAAGAGAGTATTGAAAACCCTTACAATGGTCTAGGAATGTGTATTAGGTCATATAAAAACCTTTAGAATGATCCTAAACACTCCATTGTGCCCCAAGGGACTTAGAGGGTGAAAGTCGAGTCCTTGGAGGCTCTAACAAGTGTAGAATGGTTAAGAGAGTATTCTAAACGCCTAGAATGATCTAGGAATGTGTATTAGAACATATAAGAAACTTTAGAATGATCCTAAACACTCCATGGTGCCCCAAAGGATTTTGTGGGTGAAGCATGAGTCCTTGGAGGCTCTAACAAGTGTAGAATGGTTAAGAGAGTATTCTAAACGCTTACATTGGTCTAGAAATGTGTATTGGGACATATAAGAACCTTTAGAATGATCCTAAACAATCCTTGATGCCCCAAGGGACTTAGAGGGTGACGCATGAGTCCTTGGAGGCTCTAACAAGTGTAGAATAGTTAAGAGAGTAATCTAAAGGCATAGAATGGTCTAGGAATGTGTATTAGGACATATATGAACCTTTAGAATGATCCTAAACACTCCATGGTGCCCCAAGGGACTTAGACGGTGAAGCATGAGTCCTTGGAGGCTCTAACAAGTGTAGAATGGTTAAGAGAGTATTCTAAATACTTACAATTGCCTAGGAATGTGTATTAGGACATATAAGAACCTTTAGAATGATCCTAAACACTCCATGGTGCCCCAAGGGACTTAGACGGTGAAGCTTGAGTCCTTGGAGGCTCTAACAAGTGTAGAATGGTTAAGAGAGTATTCTAAATACTTACAATTGCCTAGGAATGTGTATTAGGACATATAAGAACCTTTAGAATGATCCTAAACACTCCATGGTGCCCCAAGGGACTTAGACGGTGAAGCATGAGTCCTTGGAGGCTCTAACAAGTGTAGAATGGTTAAGAGAGTATTCTAAATACTTACAATTGCCTAGGAATGTGTATTAGGACATATAAGAACCTTTAGAATGATCCTAAACACTCCATGGTGCCCCAAGGGACTTAGACGGTGAAGCTTGAGTCCTTGGAGGCTCTAACAAGTGTAGAATGGTTAAGAGAGTATTCTAAACGCTTACAATGGTCTAGGAATGTGTATTAGGACATATAAGAACTTTGAGAATGATCCCAAACACTCCTCGGTGCCCCAATGGACTTAGACGGTGAAGCATTAGTCCTTGGAGGCTCTAACAAGTGTAGAATGGTTAAGAGAGTATTCTAAACGCTTACAATGGTCTAGGAATGTGTATTAGGACATATAAGAACCTTTAGAATGATCCTAAACACTCCTCGGTGCCCCAATGGACTTAGACGGTGAAGCATGAGTCCTTGGAGGCTCTAACAAGTGTAGAATGGTTAAGACAGTATTCTGAACGATTACAATGGTCTAGGAATGTGTATTAGGACATATAAGAACATTTAGAATGATCCTAAACACTCCATGGTGCCCCAAGGGACTTAGAGGGTGAAGCTCGAGTCCTTGGAGGCTCTAACAAGTGTAGAATGGTTAAGAGAGTATTCTAAATGCCTAGAATGGTCTAGGAATGTGTTTTAGGACATATAAGAACCTTTAGAATGATCCTAAACACTCCATGGTTCCCCAAGGGACTTAGAGGGTGAAGAATGAGTCCTTGGAGTCTCTAACAAGTGTAGAATGGTTAAGAGAGTATTCTAAACGCTTACAATGGTCTAGGAATGTGTATTAGGACATATAAGAACGTTTGGAATGATCCTAAGCACTCCATGATGCCCCAAGGGACATAGAGGGTGAAGCAAGAGTCCTAGGTGGCTCTAACAAGTGTACAATGGTTAAGAGAGTATTCTAAACGCTTACAATGGTCTAGGAATGTGTATTAGGACATATAAGAACCTTTAGAATGATCCTAAACACTCCTTGGTGCCCCAAGGGACTTAGAGGGTGAAGCATGAGTCCTAGGAGGCTCTAACAAGTGTAGAATGGTTAAGAGAGTATTCTAAACGATTACAATGGTCTTGGAATGTGTATTAGGACATATAAGAACCTTTAGAATGATCCTAAACACTCCATGGTGCCCCAAGGGACTTAGAGGGTAAAGCATGAGTCCTTGGAGGCTCTAACAAGTGTAGAATGGTAAAGCGAATATTCTAAACGCCTAGAATGGTCTAGGAATGTGTATTAGGACATATAAGAACCTTTAGAATGATCCTAAACACTTCATGGTGCCCCAAGGGACTAAGAGGGTGAAGCATGAGTCCTTGGAGGCTCTAACAAGTGTAGAATGGTAAAGCGAGTATTCTAAACGCCTAGAATGGTCTAGGTATGTGTATTAGGACATATAAGAACCTTTAGAATGATCCTAAACACTCCTTGGTTCCCTAAGGGACTTAGAGGGTGAAGCATGAGTCCTTGCAGGCTCTGACAAGTGTGGAATGGTTAAGAAAGTATTCTAAATGCCTAGAATGGTCTACGAATGAGTATTAGGACATATAAGAACCTTCAGAATGATCCTAAACACTCCTTGGTGCCCCATGGTACGTAGAGGGTGAAGAATGAGACCTAAAAGGCTCTAACAAGTGTAGAACGGTTAAGAGAGTATTGAAAACCCTTACAATGGTCTAGGAATGTGTATTAGGTCATATAAGAACCTTTAGAATGATCCTAAACACTCCATTGTGCCCCAAGGGACTTAGAGGGTGAAAGTCGAGTCCTTGGAGGCTCTAACAAGTGTAGAATGGTTAAGAGAGTATTCTAAACGCCTAGAATGATCTAGGAATGTGTATTAGAACATATAAGAAACTTTAGAATGATCCTAAACACTCCATGGTGCCCCAAAGGATTTTGTGGGTGAAGCATGAGTCCTTGGAGGCTCTAACAAGTGTAGAATGGTTAAGAGAGTATTCTAAACGCTTACATTGGTCTAGAAATGTGTATTGGGACATATAAGAACCTTTAGAATGATCCTAAACACTCCTTGATGCCCCAAGGGACTTAGAGGGTGACGCATGAGTCCTTGGAGGCTCTAACAAGTGTAGAATAGTTAAGAGAGTAATCTAAAGGCATAGAATGGTCTAGGAATGTGTATTAGGACATATATGAACCTTTAGAATGATCCTAAACACTCCATGGTGCCCCAAGGGACTTAGACGGTGAAGCATGAGTCCTTGGAGGCTCTAACAAGTGTAGAATGGTTAAGAGAGTATTCTAAATACTTACAATTGCCTAGGAATGTGTATTAGGACATATAAGAACCTTTAGAATGATCCTAAACACTCCATGGTGCCCCAAGGGACTTAGACGGTGAAGCTTGAGTCCTTGGAGGCTCTAACAAGTGTAGAATGGTTAAGAGAGTATTCTAAACGCTTACAATGGTCTAGGAATGTGTATTAGGACATATAAGAACTTTGAGAATGATCCCAAACACTCCTCGGTGCCCCAATGGACTTAGACGGTGAAGCATTAGTCCTTGGAGGCTCTAACAAGTGTAGAATGGTTAAGAGAGTATTCTAAACGCTTACAATGGTCTAGGAATGTGTATTAGGACATATAAGAACCTTTAGAATGATCCTAAACACTCCTCGGTGCCCCAATGGACTTAGACGGTGAAGCATGAGTCCTTGGAGGCTCTAACAAGTGTAGAATGGTTAAGACAGTATTCTGAACGATTACAATGGTCTAGGAATGTGTATTAGGACATATAAGAACATTTAGAATGATCCTAAACACTCCATGGTGCCCCAAGGGACTTAGAGGGTGAAGCTCGAGTCCTTGGAGGCTCTAACAAGTGTAGAATGGTTAAGAGAGTATTCTAAATGCCTAGAATGGTCTAGGAATGTGCTTTAGGACATATAAGAACCTTTAGAATGATCCTAAACACTCCATGGTTCCCCAAGGGACTTAGAGGGTGAAGAATGAGTCCTTGGAGGCTCTAACAAGTGTAGAATGGTTAAGAGAGTATTCTAAACGCTTACAATGGTCTAGGAATGTGTATTAGGACATATAAGAACGTTTGGAATGATCCTAAGCACTCCATGATGCCCCAAGGGACATAGAGGGTGAAGCAAGAGTCCTAGGTGGCTCTAACAAGTGTACAATGGTTAAGAGAGTATTCTAAACGCTTACAATGGTCTAGGAATGTGTATTAGGACATATAAGAACCTTTAGAATGATCCTAAACACTCCTTGGTGCCCCAAGGGACTTAGAGGGTGAAGCATGAGTCCTAGGAGGCTCTAACAAGTGTAGAATGGTTAAGAGAGTATTCTAAACGATTACAATGGTCTTGGAATGTGTATTAGGACATATAAGAACCTTTAGAATGATCCTAAACACTCCATGGTGCCCCAAGGGACTTAGAGGGTAAAGCATGAGTCCTTGGAGGCTCTAACAAGTGTAGAATGGTAAAGCGAATATTCTAAACGCCTAGAATGGTCTAGGAATGTGTATTAGGACATATAAGAACCTTTAGAATGATCCTAAACACTCCTTGGTGCCCCAAGGGACTTAGATGGTGAAGCATGAGTCCTTGCAGGCTCTGACAAGTGTGGAATGGTTAAGAGAGTATTCTAAACGCCTAGAATGGTCTACGAATGAGTATTAGGACATATAAGAACCTTTAGAATGATCCTAAACACTCCTTGGTGCCCCATGGTACGTAGAGGGTGAATAATGAGTCCTAAAAGGCTCTAACAAGTGTAGAACGGTTAAGAGAGTATTGCAAACCCTTACAATGGTCTAGGAATGTGTATTAGGTCATATAAGAACCTTTAGAATGATCCTAAACACTCCATTGTGCCCCAAGGGACTTAGAGGGTGAAAGTCGAGTCCTTGGAGGCTCTAACAAGTGTAGAATGGTTAAGAGAGTATTCTAAACGCCTAGAATGGTCTAGGAATGTGTATTAGAACATATAAGAAACTTTAGAATGATCCTAAACACTCCATGGTGCCCCAAAGGACTTTGTGGGTGAAGCATGAGTCCTTGGAGGCTCTAACAAGTGTAGAATGGTTAAGAGAGTATTCTAAACGCTTACATTGGTCTAGAAATGTGTATTGGGACATATAAGAACCTTTAGAATGATCCTAAACACTCCTTGTTGCCCCAAGGGACTTAGAGGGTGAAAGTCGAGTCCTTGGAGGCTCTAACAAGTGTAGAATGGTTAAGAGAGTATTCTAAACGCCTAGAATGGTCTAGGAATGTGTATTAGAACATATAAGAAACTTTAGAATGATCCTAAACACTCCATGGTGCCCCAAAGGACTTTGTGGGTGAAGCATGAGTCCTTGGAGGCTCTAACAAGTGTAGAATGGTTAAGAGAGTATTCTAAACGCTTACATTGGTCTAGAAATGTGTATTGGGACATATAAGAACCTTTAGAATGATCCTAAACACTCCTTGTTGCCCCAAGGGACTTAGAGGGTGACGCATGAGTCCTTGGAGGCTCTAACAAGTGTAGAATAGTTAAGAGAGTAATCTAAAGGCGTAGAATGGTCTAGGAATGTGTATTAGGACATATATGAACCTTTAGAATGATCCTAAACACTCCATGGTGCCCCAAGGGACTTAGACGGTGGAGAATGAGTCCTTGGAGGCTCTAACAAGTGTAGAATGGTTAAGAGAGTATTCTAAATGCTTACAATTGCCTAGAAATGTGTATTAGGACATGTAAGAACCTTTAGAATGATCCTAAACACTCCATGGTGCCCCAAGGGACTTAGACGGTGAAGCTTGAGTCCTTGGAGGCTCTAACAAGTGTAGAATGGTTAAGAGAGTATTCTAAACGCTTACAATGGTCTAGGAATGTGTATTAGGACATATAAGAACCTTGAGAATGATCCCAAACATTCCTCGGTGCCCCAATGGACTTAGACGGTGAAGCATTAGTCCTTGGAGGCTCTAACAAGTGTAGAATGGTTAAGAGAGTATTCTAAACGCCTAGAATGGTCTAGGAATGTCTATTATGACATATAAGAACCTTAAGAATGATCCTAAACACTCCATGGTGCCCCAAGGGACTTAGAGGGTGAAGAATGAGTCCTTGGAGGCTCTAACAAGTGTAGAATGGTTAAGAGAGTATTCTAAACGCTTACAATGGTCTAGGAATGTGTATTAGGACATATAAGAACGTTTGGAATGATCCTAAGCACTCCATGATGCCCCAAGGGACATAGAGGGTGAAGCATGAGTCCTTGGAGGCTCTAACAAGTGTACAATGGTTAAGAGAGTATTCTAAACACTTACAATGGTCTAGGAATGTGTATTAGGACATAATGCCCCAAGGGACATAGAGGGTGAAGCATGAGTCCTTGAAGGCTCTAACAAGTGTACAATGGTTAAGAGAGTATTCTAAACACTTACAATGGTTTAGGAATGTGTATTAGGACATATAAGAACGTTTGGAATGATCCTAAGCACTCCATGATGCCCCAAGGGACATAGAGGGTGAAGCAAGAGTCCTAGGAGGCTCTAACAAGTGTAGAATGGTTAAGAGAGTATTCTAAACGCTTACAATGGTCTAGGAATGTGTATTAGGACATATAAGAACCTTTAGAATGATCCTAAACACTCCTTGGTGCCCCAAGGGACTTAGAGGGTGAAGCATGAGTCCTAGGAGGCTCTAACAAGTGTAGAATGGTTAAGAGAGTATTCTAAACGATTACAATGGTCTAGGAATGTGTATTAGGACATATAAGAACGTTTGGAATGATCCTAAGCACTCCATGATGCCCCAAGGGACATAGAGGGTGAAGCATGAGTCCTTGGAGGCTCTAACAAGTGTACAATGGTTAAGAGAGTGTTCTAAACACTTACAATGGTCTAGGAATGTGTACTAGGACATATAAGAACGTTTGGAATGATCCTAAGCACTCCATGATGCCCCAAGGGACATAGAGGGTGAAGCATGAGTCCTTGGAGGCTCTAACAAGTGTACAATGGTTACGAGAGTATTCTAAATGCCTAGAATGGTCTAGGAATGTGTTTTAGGACATATAAGAACCTTTAGAATGATCCTAAACACTCCATGGTGCCCCAAGGGACTTAGAGGGTGAAGAATGAGTCCTTGGAGGCTCTAACAAGTGTAGAATGGTTAAGAGAGTAATCTAAATGATTACAATGGTCTAGGAATGTGTATTAGGACATATAAGAACCTTTAGAATGATCCTAAACACTTCATGGTGCCCCAAGGGACTAAGAGGGTGAAGCATGAGTCCTTGGAGGCTCTAACAAGTGTAGAATGGTAAAGCGAGTATTCTAAACGCCTAGAATGGTCTAGGAATGTGTATTAGGACATATAAGAACCTTTAGAATGATCCTAAACACTCCTTGGTGCCCTAAGGGACTTAGAGGGTGAAGCATGAGTCCTTTCAGGCTCTGACAAGTGTGGAATGGTTAAGAAAGTATTCTAAACGCCTAGAATGGTCTACGAATGAGTATTAGGACATATAAGAACCTTTAGAATGATCCTAAACACTCCTTGGTGCCCCATGGTACGTAGAGGGTGAAGAATGAGTCCTAAAAGGCTCTAACAAGTGTAGAACGGTTAAGAGAGTATTGCAAACCCTTACAATGGTCTAGGAATGTGTATTAGGTCATATAAGAACCTTTAGAAAGATCCTAAACACTCCATTGTGCCCCAAGGGACTTAGAGGGTGAAAGTCGAGTCCTTGGAGGCTCTAACAAGTGTAGAATGGTTAAGAGAGTATTCTAAACGCCTAGAATGGTCTAGGAATGTGTATTAGAACATATAAGAAACTTTAGAATGATCCTAAACACTCCATGGTGCCCCAAAGGACTTTGTGGGTGAAGCATGAGTCCTTGGAGGCTCTAACAAGTGTAGAATGGTTAAGAGAGTATTCTAAACGCTTACATTGGTCTAGAAATGTGTATTGGGACATATAAGAACCTTTAGAATGATCCTAAACACTCCTTGTTGCCCCAAGGGACTTAGAGGGTGACGCATGAGTACTTGGAGGCTCTAACAAGTGTAGAATAGTTAAGAGAGTAATCTAAAGGCGTAGAATGGTCTAGGAATGTGTATTAGGTCATATATGAACCTTTAGAATGATCCTAAACACTCCATGGTGCCCCAAGGGACTTAGACGGTGAAGAATGAGTCCTTGGAGGCTCTAACAAGTGTAGAATGGTTAAGAGAGTATTCTGAATGCTTACAATTGCCTAGAAATGTGTATTAGGACATATAAGAACCTTTAGAATGATCCTAAACACTCCATGGTGCCCCAAGGGACTTAGACGGTGAAGCTTGAGTCCTTGGAGGCTCTAACAAGTGTAGAATGGTTAAGAGAGTATTCTAAACGCTTACAATGGTCTAGGAATGTGTATTAGGACATATAAGAACCTTGAGGATGATCCCAAACATTCCTCGGTGCCCCAATGGACTTAGACGGTGAAGCATTAGTCCTTGGAGGCTCTAACAAGTGTAGAATGGTTAAGAGAGTATTCTAAACGCCTAGAATGGTCTAGGAATGTCTATTAGGACATATAAGAACCTTTAGAATGATCCTAAACACTCCATGATGCCCCAAGGGACATAGAGGGTGAAGCATGAGTCCTTGGAGGCTCTAACAAGTGTACAATGGTTAAGAGAGTATTCTAAACACTTACAATGGTCTAGGAATGTGTATTAGGACATAATGCCCGAAGGGACATAGAGGGTGAAGCATGAGTCCTTGGAGGCTCTAACAAGTGTACAATGGTTAAGAGAGTATTCTAAACACTTACAATGGTCTAGGAATGTGTATTAGGACATATAAGAACGTTTGGAATGATCCTAAGCACTCCATGATGCCCCAAGGGACATAGAGGGTGAAGCAAGAGTCCTAGGAGGCTCTAACAAGTGTAGAATGGTTAAGAGAGTATTCTAAACGCTTACAATGGTCTAGGAATGTGTATTAGGACATATAAGAACCTTTAGAATGATCCTAAACACTCCTTGGTGCCCCAAGGGACTTAGAGGGTGAAGCATGAGTCCTAGGAGGCTCTAACAAGTGTAGAATGGTTAAGAGAGTATTCTAAACGATTACAATGGTCTAGGAATGTGTATTAGGACATATAAGAACGTTTGGAATGATCCTAAGCACTCCATGATGCCCCAAGGGACATAGAGGGTGAAGCATGAGTCCTTGGAGGCTCTAACAAGTGTACAATGGTTAAGAGAGTATTCTAAACACTTACAATGGTCTAGGAATGTGTACTAGGACATATAAGAACGTTTGGAATGATCCTAAGCACTCCATGATGCCCCAAGGGACATAGAGGGTGAAGCATGAGTCCTTGGAGGCTCTAACAAGTGTACAATGGTTACGAGAGTATTCTAAATGCCTAGAATGGTCTAGGAATGTGTTTTAGGACATATAAAAACCTTTAGAATGATCCTAAACACTCCATGGTGCCCCAAGGGACTTAGAGGGTGAAGAATGAGTCCTTGGAGGCTCTAACAAGTGTAGAATGGTTAAGAGAGTAATCTAAATGATTACAATGGTCTAGGAATGTGTATTAGGACATATAAGAACCTTTAGAATGATCCTAAACACTTCATGGTGCCCCAAGGGACTAAGAGGGTGAAGCATGAGTCCTTGGAGGCTCTAACAAGTGTAGAATGGTAAAGCGAGTATTCTAAACGCCTAGAATGGTCTAGGAATGTGTATTAGGACATATAAGAACCTTTAGAATGATCCTAAACACTCCTTGGTGCCCTAAGGGACTTAGAGGGTGAAGCATGAGTCCTTTCAGGCTCTGACATGTGTGGAATGGTTAAGAAAGTATTCTAAACGCCTAGAGTGGTCTACGAATGAGTATTAGGACATATAAGAACCTTTAGAATGATCCTAAACACTCCTTGGTGCCCCATGGTACGTAGAGGGTGAAGAATGAGTCCTAAAAGGCTCTAACAAGTGTAGAACGGTTAAGAGAGTATTGCAAACCCTTACAATGGTCTAGGAATGTGTATTAGGTCATATAAGAACCTTTAGAATGATCCTAAACACTCCATTGTGCCCCAAGGGACTTAGAGGGTGAAAGTCGAGTCCTTGGAGGCTCTAACAAGTGTAGAATGGTTAAGAGAGTATTCTAAACGCCTAGAATGGTCTAGGAATGTGTATTAGAACATATAAGAAACTTTAGAATGATCCTAAACACTCCATGGTGCCCCAAAGGACTTTGTGGGTGAAGCATGAGTCCTTGGAGGCTCTAACAAGTGTAGAATAGTTAAGAGAGTAATCTAAAGGCGTAGAATGGTCTAGGAATGTATATTAGGACATATATGAACCTTTAGAATGATCCTAAACACTCCATGGTGCCCCAAGGGACTTAGACGGTGAAGCATGAGTCCTTGGAGGATCTAACAAGTGTAGAATGGTTAAGAGAGTATTCTAAATGCTTACAATTGCCTAGGAATGTGTATTAGGACATATAAGAACCTTTAGAATGATCCTTAAACACTCCATGGTGCCCCAAGAGACTTAGACGGTGAAGCTTGAGTCCTTGGAGGCTCTAACAAGTGTAGAATGGTTAAAAGAGTATTCTAAACGCTTACAATGGTCTAGGTATGTGTATTAGGACATATAAGAACCTTGAGAATGATCCCAAACACTCCTCGGTGCCCCAATGGACTTAGACAGTGAAGCATTAGTCCTTGGAGGCTCTAACAAGTGTAGAATGGTTAAGAGAGTATTCTAAACGCTTACAATGGTCTAGGAATGTGTATTAGGACATATAAGAACCTTTAGAATGATCCTAAACACTCCATGGTTCCCCAAGGGACTTAGACGGTTAAGTTCGAGTCCTTGAAGGCTCTAACAATTGTAGAATGGTTAAGAGAGTATTCTAAAAACCTAGAATAGTCTAGGAATGTGTATTAGGACATATAAGAACCTTTAGAATGATCCTAAACACTCCATGGTGCCCCAAGGGACTTAGAGGGTGAAGAATGAGTCCTTGGAGGCTCTAACAAGTGTAGAATGGTTAAGAGAGTATTCTAAACGCTTACAATGGTCTAGGAATGTGTATTAGGACATATAAGAACGTTTGGAATGATCCTAAGCACTCCATGATGCCCCAAGGGACATAGAGGGTGAAGCATGAGTCCTTGGAGGCTCTAACAAGTGTACAATGGTTAAGAGAGTATTCTAAACACTCACAATGGTCTAGGAATGTGTATTAGGACATATAAGAACGTTTGGAATGATCCTAAGCACTCCATGATGCCCCAAGGGACATAGAGGGTGAAGCATGAGTCCTTGGAGGCTCTAACAAGTGTACAATGGTTAAGAGAGTATTCTAAATGCCTAGAATGGTCTAGGAATGTGTTTTAGGACATATAAGAACCTTTAGAATGATCCTAAACACTCCATGGTGCCCCAAGGGAAGGGTGAAGAATGAGTCCTTGGAGGCTCTAACAAGTGTAGAATGGTTAAGAGAGTATTCTAAACGCTTACAATGGTCTAGGAATGTGTATTAGGACATATAAGAACGATTGCAATGATCCTAAGCACTCCATGATGCCCCAAGGGACATAGAGGGTGAAGCATGAGTCCTTGGAGGCTCTAACAAGTGTACAATGGTTAAGAGAGTATTCTAAACACTTACAATGGTCTAGGAATGTGTATTAGGACATATAAGAACGTTTGGAATGATCCTAAGCACTCGATGATGCCCCAAGGGACATAGAGGGTGAAGCAAGAGTCCTAGGAGGCTCTAACAAGTGTAGAATGGTTAAGAGAGTATTCTAAACGCTTACAATGGTCTAGGAATGTGTATTAGGACATATAAGAACCTTTAGAATGATCCTAAATACTCCTTGGTGCCCCAAGGGACTTAGAGGGTGAAGAATGAGTCCTTGGAGGCTCTAACAAGTGTAGAATGGTTAAGAGAGTATTCTAAACGCTTACAATGGTCTAGGAATGTGTATTAGGACATATAAGAACGTTTGGAATGATCCTAAGCACTCCATGATGCCCCAAGGGACATAGAGGGTGAAGCATGAGTCCTTGGAGGCTCTAACAAGTGTACAATGGTTAAGAGAGTATTCTAAATGCCTAGAATGGTCTGGGAATGTGTTTTAGGACATATAAGAACCTTTAGAATGATCCTAAACACTCCATGGTGCCCCAAGGGAAGGGTGAAGAATGAGTCCTTGGAGGCTCTAACAAGTGTAGAATGGTTAAGAGAGTATTCTAAACGCTTACAATGGTCTAGGAATGTGTATTAGGACATATAAGAACGATTGCAATGATCCTAAGCACTCCATGATGCCCCAAGGGACATAGAGGGTGAAGCATGAGTCCTTGGAGGCTCTAACAAGTGTACAATGGTTAAGAGAGTATTCTAAACACTTACAATGGTCTAGGAATGTGTATTAGGACATATAAGAACGTTTGGAATGATCCTAAGCACTCGATGATGCCCCAAGGGACATAGAGGGTGAAGCAAGAGTCCTAGGAGGCTCTAACAAGTGTAGAATGGTTAAGAGAGTATTCTAAACGCTTACAATGGTCTAGGAATGTGTATTAGGACATATAAGAACCTTTAGAATGATCCTAAATACTCCTTGGTGCCCCAAGGGACTTAGAGGGTGAAGAATGAGTCCTTGGAGGCTCTAACAAGTGTAGAATGGTTAAGAGAGTATTCTAAACGCTTACAATGGTCTAGGAATGTGTATTAGGACATATAAGAACGTTTGGAATGATCCTAAGCACTCCATGATGCCCCAAGGGACATAGAGGGTGAAGCATGAGTCCTTGGAGGCTCTAACAAGTGTACAATGGTTAAGAGAGTATTCTAAACACTCACAATGGTCTAGGAATGTGTATTAGGACATATAAGAACGTTTGGAATGATCCTAAGCACTCCATGATGCCCCAAGGGACATAGAGGGTGAAGCATGAGTCCTTGGAGGCTCTAACAATTGTAGAATGGTTAAGAGAGTATTCTAAATGCCTAGAATGGTCTAGGAATGTGTTTTAGGACATATAAGAACCTTTAGAATGATCCTAAACACTCCATGGTGCCCCAAGGGACTTAGAGGGTGAAGAATGAGTCCTTGGAGGCTCTAACAAGTGTAGAATGGTTAAGAGAGTATTCTAAACGCTTACAATGGTCTAGGAATGTGTATTAGGACATATAAGAACGTTTGCAATGATCCTAAGCACTCCATGATGCCCCAAGGGACATAGAGGGTGAAGCATGAGTCCTTGGAGGCTCTAACAAGTGTACAATGGTTAAGAGAGTATTCTAAACACTTACAATGGTCTAGGAATGTGTTTTAGGACATATAAGAATGTTTGGAATGATCCTAAGCACTCCATGATGCCCCTAGGGACATAGAGGGTGAAGCATGAGTCCTTGGAGGCTCTAACAAGTGTACAATGGTTAAGAGAGTATTCTAAATGCCTAGAATGGTCTAGGAATGTGTTTTAGGACATATAAGAACCTTTAGAATGATCCTAAACACTCCATGGTGCCCCAAGGGACTTAGAGGGTGAAGAATGAGTCCTTGGAAGCTCTAACAAGTGTAGAATGGTTGAGAGAGTATTCTAAACGCATACAATGGTCTAGGAATGTGTATTAGGACATATAAGAACGTTTGGAATGATCCTAAGCACTCCATGATGCCCCAAGGGACATAGAGGGTGAAACATGAGTCCTTGGAGGCTCTAACAAGTGTACAATGGTTAAGAGAGTATTCTAAACACTCACAATGGTCTAGGAATGTGTATTAGGACATATAAGAACGTTTGGAATGATCCTAAGCACGCCATGATGCCCCAAGGGACATAGAGGGTGAAGCATGAGTCCTTGGAGGCTCTAACAAGTGTACAATGGTTAAGAGAGTATTCTAAATGCCTAGAATGGTCTAGGAATGTGTTTTAGGACATATAAGAACCTTTAGAATGATCCTAAACACTCCATGGTGCCCCAAGGGACTTAGAGGGTGAAGAATGAGTCCTTGGAGGCTCTAACAAGTGTAGAATGGTTAAGAGAGTATTCTAAACGCTTACAATGGTCTAGGAATGTGTATTAGGACATATAAGAACGTTTGGAATGATCCTAAGCACTCCATGATGCCCCAAGGGACATGGAGGGTGAAGCATGAGTCCTTGGAGGCTCTAACAAGTGTACAATGGTTAAGAGAGTATTCTAAACACTTACAATGGTCTAGGAATGTGTATTAGGACATATAAGAACGTTTGGAATGATCCTAAGCACTCCATGATGCCCCAAGGGACATAGAGGGTGAAGCAAGAGTCCTAGGAGGCTCTAACAAGTGTAGAATGGTTAAGAGAGTATTCTAAACGCTTACAATGGTCTAGGAATGTGTATTAGGACATATAAGAACCTTTAGAATGATCCTAAACACTCCTTGGTGCCCCAAGAGACTTAGAGGGTGAAGAATGAGTCCTTGGAGGCTCTAACAAGTGTAGAATGGTTAAGAGAGTATTCTAAATGCTTACAATGGTCTAGGAATGTGTATTAGGACATATAAGAACGTTTGGAATGATCCTAAGCACTCCATGATGCCCCAAGGGACATAGAGGGTGAAGCATGAGTCCTTGGAGGCTCTAACAAGTGTACAATGGTTAAGAGAGTATTCTAAACACTTACAATGGTCTAGGAATGTGTATTAGGACATATAAGAATGTTTGGAATGATCCTAAGCACTCCATGATGCCCCTAGGGACATAGAGGGTGAAGCATGAGTCCTTGGAGGCTCTAACAAGTGTACAATGGTTAAGAGAGTATTCTAAATGCCTAGAATGGTCTAGGAATGTGTTTTAGGACATATAAGAACCTTTAGAATGATCCTAAACACTCCATGGTGCCCCAAGGGACTTAGAGGGTGAAGAATGAGTCCTTGGAAGCTCTAACAAGTGTAGAATGGTTAAGAGAGTATTCTAAACGCTTACAATGGTCTAGGAATGTGTATTAGGACATATAAGAACGTTTGGAATGATCCTAAGCATTCCATGATGCCCCAAGGGACATAGAGGGTGAAGCATGAGTCCTTGGAGGCTCTAACAAGTGTACAATGGTTAAGAGAGTATTCTAAACACTCACAATGGTCTAGGAATGTGTATTAGGACATATAAGAACGTTTGGAATGATCCTAAGCACTCCATGATGCCCCAAGGGACATAGAGGGTGAAGCATGAGTCCTTGGAGGCTGTAACAAGTGTACAATGGTTAAGAGAGTATTCTAAATGCCTAGAATGGTCTAGGAATGTGTTTTAGGACATATAAGAACCTTTAGAATGATCCTAAACACTCCATGGTGCCCCAAGGGACTTAGAGGGTGAAGAATGAGTCCTTGGAGGCTCTAACAAGTGTAGAATGGTTAAGAGAGTATTCTAAACGCTTACAATGGTCTAGGAATGTGTATTAGGACATATAAGAACGTTTGGAATGATCCTAAGCACTCCATGATGCCCCAAGGGACATGGAGGGTGAAGCATGAGTCCTTGGAGGCTCTAACAAGTGTACAATGGTTAAGAGAGTATTCTAAACACTCACAATGGTCTAGGAATGTGTATTAGGACATATAAGAACGTTTGGAATGATCCTAAGCACTCCATGATGCCCCAAGGGACATAGAGGGTGAAGCATGAGTCCTTGGAGGCTGTAACAAGTGTACAATGGTTAAGAGAGTATTCTAAATGCCTAGAATGGTCTAGGAATGTGTTTTAGGACATATAAGAACCTTTAGAATGATCCTAAACACTCCATGGTGCCCCAAGGGACTTAGAGGGTGAAGAATGAGTCCTTGGAGGCTCTAACAAGTGTAGAATGGTTAAGAGAGTATTCTAAACGCTTACAATGGTCTAGGAATGTGTATTAGGACATATAAGAACGTTTGGAATGATCCTAAGCACTCCATGATGCCCCAAGGGACATGGAGGGTGAAGCATGAGTCCTTGGAGGCTCTAACAAGTGTACAATGGTTAAGAGAGTATTCTAAACACTTACAATGGTCTAGGAATGTGTATTAGGACATATAAGAACATTTGGAATGATCCTAAGCACTCCATGATGCCCCAAGGGACATAGAGGGTGAAGCAAGAGTCCTAGGAGGCTCTAACAAGTGTAGAATGGTTAAGAGAGTATTCTAAATGCTTACAATGGTCTAGGAATGTGTATTAGGACATATACGAACCTTTAGAATGATCCTAATCACTCCTTGGTGCCCCAAGGGACTTAGAGGGTGAAGCATGAGTCCTAGGAGGCTCTAACAAGTGTAGAATGGGTAAGAGAGTATTCTAAACGATTACAATGGTCTAGGAATGTGTATTAGGACATATAAGAATGTTTGGAATGATCCTAAGCACTCCATGATGCCCCAAGGGACATAGAGGGTGAAGCATGAGTCCTTGGAGGCTCTAACAAGTGTACAATGGTTAAGAGAGTATTCTAAACACTTACAATGGTCTAGGAATGTGTATTAGGACATATAAGAACGTTTGGAATGATCCTAAGCACTCCATGATGTCCCAAGGGACATAGAGGGTGAAGCATGAGTCCTTGGAGGCTCTAACAAGTGTAGAATGGTTAAGAGAGTATTCTAAACGCTTACAATGGTCTAGGAATGTGTATTAGGACATATAAGAACCTTTAGAATGATCCTAAACACTCCATGGTGCCTCAAGGGACTTAGAGGGTGAAGCATGAGTCCTTGGAGGCTCTAACAAGTGTAGAATGGTTAAGAGAGTATTCTAAACGCTTACAATGGTCTAGGAATGTGTATTAGGACATATAAGAACCTTTAGAATGATCCTAAACACTCCATGGTGCCTCAAGGGACTAAGAGGGTGAAGCATGAGTCCTTGGAGTCTCTAACAAGTGTAGAATGGTTAAGAGAGTATTCTAAATGCTTACAATGGTCTAGGAATGTGTATTAGGACATATAAGAACGTTTGGAATGATCCTAAGCACTCCATGATGCCCCAAGGGACATAGAGGGTGAAGCATGAGTCCTTGGAGGCTCTAACAAGTGTACAATGGTTAAGAGAGTATTCTAAACACTTACAATGGTCTAGGAATGTGATTAGGACATATAAGAATGTTTGGAATGATCCTAAGCACTCCATGATGCCCCTAGGGACATAGAGGGTGAAGCATGAGTCCTTGGAGGCTCTAACAAGTGTACAATGTTTAAGAGAGTATTCTAAATGCCTAGAATGGTCTAGGAATGTGTTTTAGGACATATAAGAACCTTTAGAATGATCCTAAACACTCCATGGTGCCCCAAGGGACTTAGAGGGTGAAGAATGAGTCCTTGGAAGCTCTAACAAGTGTAGAATGGTTAAGAGAGTATTCTAAACGCTTACAATGGTCTAGGAATGTGTATTAGGACATATAAGAACGTTTGGAATGATCCTAAGCACTCCATGATGCCCCAAGGGACATAGAGGGTGAAGCATGAGTCCTTGGAGGCTCTAACAAGTGTACAATGGTTAAGAGAGTATTCTAAACACTCACAATGGTCTAGGAATGTGTATTAGGACATATAAGAACGTTTGGAATGATCCTAAGCACTCCATGATGCCCCAAGGGACATAGAGGGTGAAGCATGAGTCCTTGGAGGCTCTAACAAGTGTACAATGGTTAAGAGAGTATTCTAAACACTTACAATAGTCTAGGAATGTGTATTAGGACATATAAGAACGTTTGGAATGATCCTAAGCACTCCATGATGCCCCAAGGGACATAGAGGGTGAAGCAAGAGTCCTAGGAGGCTCTAACAAGTGTAGAATGGTTAAGAGAGTATTCTAAACGCTTACAATGGTCTAGGAATGTGTATTAGGACATATAAGAACCTTTAGAATGATCCTAAACACTCCTTGGTGCCCCAAGGGACTTAGAGGGTGAAGCATGAGTCCTAGGAGGCTCTAACAAGTGTAGAATGGTTAAGAGAGTATTCTAAACACTTACAATGGTCTAGGAATGTGTATTAGGACATATAAGAATGTTTGGAATGATCCTAAGCACTCCATGATGCCCCTAGGGACATAGAGGGTGAAGCATGAGTCCTTGGAGGCTCTAACAAGTGTACAATGGTTAAGAGAGTATTCTAAATGCCTAGAATGGTCTAGGAATGTGTTTTAGGACATATAAGAACCTTTAGAATGATCCTAAACACTCCATGGTGCCCCAAGGGACTTAGAGGGTGAAGAATGAGTCCTTGGAAGCTCTAACAAGTGTAGAATGGTTAAGAGAGTATTCTAAACGCTTACAATGGTCTAGGAATGTGTATTAGGACATATAAGAACGTTTGGAATGATCCTAAGCACTCCATGATGCCCCAAGGGACATAGAGGGTGAAGCATGAGTCCTTGGAGGCTCTAACAAGTGTACAATGGTTAAGAGAGTATTCTAAACACTTACAATGGTCTAGGAATGTGTATTAGGACATATAAGAACATTTGGAATGATCCTAAGCACTCCATGATGCCCCAAGGGACATAGAGGGTGAAGCAAGAGTCCTAGGAGGCTCTAACAAGTGTAGAATGGTTAAGAGAGTATTCTAAACGCTTACAATGGTCTAGGAATGTGTATTAGGACATATAAGAACCTTTAGAATGATCCTAAACACTCCATGGTGCCCCAAGGGACTTAGAGGGTGAAGAATTAGTCCTTGGAGGCTCTAACAAGTGTAGAATGGTTAAGAGAGTATTCTAAACGCTTACAATGGTCTAGGAATGTGTATTAGGACATATAAGAACGTTTGGAATGATCCTAAGCACTCCATGATGCCCCAAGGGACATAGAGGGTGAAGCATGAGTCCTTGGAGGCTCTAACAAGTGTACAATGGTTAAGAGAGTATTCTAAACACTTACAATGGTCTAGGAATGTGTATTAGGACATATAAGAACATTTGGAATGATCCTAAGCACTCCATGATGCCCCAAGGGACATAGAGGGTGAAGCAAGAGTCCTAGGAGGCTCTAACAAGTGTAGAATGGTTAAGAGAGTATTCTAAACGCTTACAATGGTCTAGGAATGTGTATTAGGACATATAAGAACCTTTAGAATGATCCTAAACACTCCATGGTGCCCCAAGGGACTTAGAGGGTGAAGAATGAGTCCTTGGAGGCTCTAACAAGTGTAGAATGGTTAAGAGAGTATTCTAAACGCTTACAATGGTCTAGGAATGTGTATTAGGACATATAAGAACGTTTGGAATGATCCTAAGCACTCCATGATGCCCCAAGGGACATGGAGGGTGAAGCATGAGTCCTTGGAGGCTCTAACAAGTGTACAATGGTTAAGAGAGAATTCTAAACACTTACAATGGTCTAGGAATGTGTATTAGAACATATAAGAACATTTGGAATGATCCTAAGCACTCCATGATGCCCCAAGGGACATAGAGGGTGAAGCAAGAGTCCTAGGAGGCTCTAACAAGTGTAGAATGGTTAAGAGAGTATTCTAAACGCTTACAATGGTCTAGGAATGTGTATTAGGACATATAAGAACCTTTAGAATGATCCTAATCACTCCTTGGTGCCCCAAGGGACTTAGAGGGTGAAGCATGAGTCCTAGGAGGCTCTAACAAGTGTAGAATGGTTAAGAGAGTATTCTAAACGATTACAATGGTCTAGGAATGTGTATTAGGACATATAAGAATGTTTGGAATGATCCTAAGCACTCCATGATGCCCCTAGGGACATAGAGGGTGAAGCATGAGTCCTTGGAGGCTCTAACAAGTGTACAATGGTTAAGAGAGTATTCTAAATGCCTAGAATGGTCTAGGAATGTGTTTTAGGACATATAAGAACCTTTAGAATGATCCTAAACACTCCATGGTGCCCCAAGGGACTTAGAGGGTGAAGAATGAGTCCTTGGAAGCTCTAACAAGTGTAGAATGGTTAAGAGAGTATTCTAAACGCTTACAATGGTCTAGGAATGTGTATTAGGACATATAAGAACGTTTGGAATGATCCTAAGCACTCCATGATGCCCCAAGGGACATAGAGGGTGAAGCATGAGTCCTTGGAGGCTCTAACAAGTGTACAATGGTTAAGAGAGTATTCTAAACACTTACAATGGTCTAGGAATGTGTATTAGGACATATAAGAACATTTGGAATGATCCTAAGCACTCCATGATGCCCCAAGGGACATAGAGGGTGAAGCAAGAGTCCTAGGAGGCTCTAACAAGTGTAGAATGGTTAAGAGAGTATTCTAAACGCTTACAATGGTCTAGGAATGTGTATTAGGACATATAAGAACCTTTAGAATGATCCTAAACACTCCATGGTGCCCCAAGGGACTTAGAGGGTGAAGAATTAGTCCTTGGAGGCTCTAACAAGTGTAGAATGGTTAAGAGAGTATTCTAAACGCTTACAATGGTCTAGGAATGTGTATTAGGACATATAAGAACGTTTGGAATGATCCTAAGCACTCCATGATGCCCCAAGGGACATAGAGGGTGAAGCATGAGTCCTTGGAGGCTCTAACAAGTGTACAATGGTTAAGAGAGTATTCTAAACACTTACAATGGTCTAGGAATGTGTATTAGGACATATAAGAACATTTGGAATGATCCTAAGCACTCCATGATGCCCCAAGGGACATAGAGGGTGAAGCAAGAGTCCTAGGAGGCTCTAACAAGTGTAGAATGGTTAAGAGAGTATTCTAAACGCTTACAATGGTCTAGGAATGTGTATTAGGACATATAAGAACCTTTAGAATGATCCTAAACACTCCATGGTGCCCCAAGGGACTTAGAGGGTGAAGAATGAGTCCTTGGAGGCTCTAACAAGTGTAGAATGGTTAAGAGAGTATTCTAAACGCTTACAATGGTCTAGGAATGTGTATTAGGACATATAAGAACGTTTGGAATGATCCTAAGCACTCCATGATGCCCCAAGGGACATGGAGGGTGAAGCATGAGTCCTTGGAGGCTCTAACAAGTGTACAATGGTTAAGAGAGAATTCTAAACACTTACAATGGTCTAGGAATGTGTATTAGAACATATAAGAACATTTGGAATGATCCTAAGCACTCCATGATGCCCCAAGGGACATAGAGGGTGAAGCAAGAGTCCTAGGAGGCTCTAACAAGTGTAGAATGGTTAAGAGAGTATTCTAAACGCTTACAATGGTCTAGGAATGTGTATTAGGACATATAAGAACCTTTAGAATGATCCTAATCACTCCTTGGTGCCCCAAGGGACTTAGAGGGTGAAGCATGAGTCCTAGGAGGCTCTAACAAGTGTAGAATGGTTAAGAGAGTATTCTAAACGATTACAATGGTCTAGGAATGTGTATTAGGACATATAAGAATGTTTGGAATGATCCTAAGCACTCCATGATGCCCCAAGGGACATAGAGGGTGAAGCATGAGTCCTTGGAGGCTCTAACAAGTGTACAATGGTTAAGAGAGTATTCTAAACACTCACAATGGTCTAGGAATGTGTATTAGGACATATAAGAACGTTTGGAATGATCCTAAGCACTCCATGATGCCCCAAGGGACATAGAGGGTGAAGCATGAGTCCTTGGAGGCTCTAACAAGTGTACAATGGTTAAGAGAGTATTCTAAACACTTACAATAGTCTAGGAATGTGTATTAGGACATATAAAAACGTTTGGAATGATCCTAAGCACTCCATGATGCCCCAAGGGACATAGAGGGTGAAGCAAGAGTCCTAGGAGGCTCTAACAAGTGTAGAATGGTTAAGAGAGTATTCTAAACGCTTACAATGGTCTAGGAATGTGTATTAGGACATATAAGAACCTTTAGAATGATCCTAAACACTCCTTGGTGCCCCAAGGGACTTAGAGGGTGAAGCATGAGTCCTAGGAGGCTCTAACAAGTGTAGAATGGTTAAGAGAGTATTCTAAACACTTACAATGGTCTAGGAATGTGTATTAGGACATATAAGAACATTTGGAATGATCCTAAGCACTCCATGATGCCCCAAGGGACATAGAGGGTGAAGCAAGAGTCCTAGGAGGCTCTAACAAGTGTAGAATGGTTAAGAGAGTATTCTAAACGCTTACAATGGTCTAGGAATGTGTTTTAGGACATATAAGAACCTTTAGAATGATCCTAAACACTCCATGGTGCCCCAAGGGACTTAGAGGGTGAAGAATGAGTCCTTGGAAGCTCTAACAAGTGTAGAATGGTTAAGAGAGTATTCTAAACGCTTACAATGGTCTAGGAATGTGTATTAGGACATATAAGAACGTTTGGAATGATCCTAAGCACTCCATGATGCCCCAAGGGACATAGAGGGTGAAGCATGAGTCCTTGGAGGCTCTAACAAGTGTACAATGGTTAAGAGAGTATTCTAAACACTTACAATGGTCTAGGAATGTGTATTAGGACATATAAGAACATTTGGAATGATCCTAAGCACTCCATGATGCCCCAAGGGACATAGAGGGTGAAGCAAGAGTCCTAGGAGGCTCTAACAAGTGTAGAATGGTTAAGAGAGTATTCTAAACGCTTACAATGGTCTAGGAATGTGTATTAGGACATATAAGAACCTTTAGAATGATCCTAAACACTCCTTGGTGCCCCAAGGGACTTAGAGGGTGAAGCATGAGTCCTAGGAGGCTCTAACAAGTGTAGAATGGTTAAGAGAGTATTCTAAACACTTACAATGGTCTAGGAATGTGTATTAGGACATATAAGAATGTTTGGAATGATCCTAAGCACTCCATGATGCCCCTAGGGACATAGAGGGTGAAGCATGAGTCCTTGGAGGCTCTAACAAGTGTACAATGGTTAAGAGAGTATTCTAAATGCCTAGAATGGTCTAGGAATGTGTTTTAGGACATATAAGAACCTTTAGAATGATCCTAAACACTCCATGGTGCCCCAAGGGACTTAGAGGGTGAAGAATGAGTCCTTGGAAGCTCTAACAAGTGTAGAATGGTTAAGAGAGTATTCTAAACGCTTACAATGGTCTAGGAATGTGTATTAGGACATATAAGAACGTTTGGAATGATCCTAAGCACTCCATGATGCCCCAAGGGACATAGAGGGTGAAGCATGAGTCCTTGGAGGCTCTAACAAGTGTACAATGGTTAAGAGAGTATTCTAAACACTTACAATGGTCTAGGAATGTGTATTAGGACATATAAGAACATTTGGAATGATCCTAAGCACTCCATGATGCCCCAAGGGACATAGAGGGTGAAGCAAGAGTCCTAGGAGGCTCTAACAAGTGTAGAATGGTTAAGAGAGTATTCTAAACGCTTACAATGGTCTAGGAATGTGTATTAGGACATATAAGAACCTTTAGAATGATCCTAAACACTCCATGGTGCCCCAAGGGACTTAGAGGGTGAAGAATGAGTCCTTGGAGGCTCTAACAAGTGTAGAATGGTTAAGAGAGTATTCTAAACGCTTACAATGGTCTAGGAATGTGTATTAGGACATATAAGAACGTTTGGAATGATCCTAAGCACTCCATGATGCCCCAAGGGACATGGAGGGTGAAGCATGAGTCCTTGGAGGCTCTAACAAGTGTACAATGGTTAAGAGAGAATTCTAAACACTTACAATGGTCTAGGAATGTGTATTAGAACATATAAGAACATTTGGAATGATCCTAAGCACTCCATGATGCCCCAAGGGACATAGAGGGTGAAGCAAGAGTCCTAGGAGGCTCTAACAAGTGTAGAATGGTTAAGAGAGTATTCTAAACGCTTACAATGGTCTAGGAATGTGTATTAGGACATATAAGAACCTTTAGAATGATCCTAATCACTCCTTGGTGCCCCAAGGGACTTAGAGGGTGAAGCATGAGTCCTAGGAGGCTCTAACAAGTGTAGAATGGTTAAGAGAGTATTCTAAACGATTACAATGGTCTAGGAATGTGTATTAGGACATATAAGAATGTTTGGAATGATCCTAAGCACTCCATGATGCCCCAAGGGACATAGAGGGTGAAGCATGAGTCCTTGGAGGCTCTAACAAGTGTACAATGGTTAAGAGAGTATTCTAAACACTCACAATGGTCTAGGAATGTGTATTAGGACATATAAGAACGTTTGGAATGATCCTAAGCACTCCATGATGCCCCAAGGGACATAGAGGGTGAAGCATGAGTCCTTGGAGGCTCTAACAAGTGTACAATGGTTAAGAGAGTATTCTAAACACTTACAATAGTCTAGGAATGTGTATTAGGACATATAAAAACGTTTGGAATGATCCTAAGCACTCCATGATGCCCCAAGGGACATAGAGGGTGAAGCAAGAGTCCTAGGAGGCTCTAACAAGTGTAGAATGGTTAAGAGAGTATTCTAAACGCTTACAATGGTCTAGGAATGTGTATTAGGACATATAAGAACCTTTAGAATGATCCTAAACACTGCTTGGTGCCCCAAGGGACTTAGAGGGTGAAGCATGAGTCCTAGGAGGCTCTAACAAGTGTAGAATGGTTAAGAGAGTATTCTAAACACTTACAATGGTCTAGGAATGTGTATTAGGACATATAAGAACATTTGGAATGATCCTAAGCACTCCATGATGCCCCAAGGGACATAGAGGGTGAAGCAAGAGTCCTAGGAGGCTCTAACAAGTGTAGAATGGTTAAGAGAGTATTCTAAACGCTTACAATGGTCTAGGAATGTGTTTTAGGACATATAAGAACCTTTAGAATGATCCTAAACACTCCATGGTGCCCCAAGGGACTTAGAGGGTGAAGAATGAGTCCTTGGAAGCTCTAACAAGTGTAGAATGGTTAAGAGAGTATTCTAAACGCTTACAATGGTCTAGGAATGTGTATTAGGACATATAAGAACGTTTGGAATGATCCTAAGCACTCCATGATGCCCCAAGGGACATAGAGGGTGAAGCATGAGTCCTTGGAGGCTCTAACAAGTGTACAATGGTTAAGAGAGTATTCTAAACACTTACAATGGTCTAGGAATGTGTATTAGGACATATAAGAACATTTGGAATGATCCTAAGCACTCCATGATGCCCCAAGGGACATAGAGGGTGAAGCAAGAGTCCTAGGAGGCTCTAACAAGTGTAGAATGGTTAAGAGAGTATTCTAAACGCTTACAATGGTCTAGGAATGTGTATTAGGACATATAAGAACCTTTAGAATGATCCTAAACACTCCTTGGTGCCCCAAGGGACTTAGAGGGTGAAGCATGAGTCCTAGGAGGCTCTAACAAGTGTAGAATGGTTAAGAGAGTATTCTAAACACTTACAATGGTCTAGGAATGTGTATTAGGACATATAAGAATGTTTGGAATGATCCTAAGCACTCCATGATGCCCCTAGGGACATAGAGGGTGAAGCATGAGTCCTTGGAGGCTCTAACAAGTGTACAATGGTTAAGAGAGTATTCTAAATGCCTAGAATGGTCTAGGAATGTGTTTTAGGACATATAAGAACCTTTAGAATGATCCTAAACACTCCATGGTGCCCCAAGGGACTTAGAGGGTGAAGAATGAGTCCTTGGAAGCTCTAACAAGTGTAGAATGGTTAAGAGAGTATTCTAAACGCTTACAATGGTCTAGGAATGTGTATTAGGACATATAAGAACGTTTGGAATGATCCTAAGCACTCCATGATGCCCCAAGGGACATAGAGGGTGAAGCATGAGTCCTTGGAGGCTCTAACAAGTGTACAATGGTTAAGAGAGTATTCTAAACACTTACAATGGTCTAGGAATGTGTATTAGGACATATAAGAACATTTGGAATGATCCTAAGCACTCCATGATGCCCCAAGGGACATAGAGGGTGAAGCAAGAGTCCTAGGAGGCTCTAACAAGTGTAGAATGGTTAAGAGAGTATTCTAAACGCTTACAATGGTCTAGGAATGTGTATTAGGACATATAAGAACCTTTAGAATGATCCTAAACACTCCATGGTGCCCCAAGGGACTTAGAGGGTGAAGAATGAGTCCTTGGAGGCTCTAACAAGTGTAGAATGGTTAAGAGAGTATTCTAAACGCTTACAATGGTCTAGGAATGTGTATTAGGACATATAAGAACGTTTGGAATGATCCTAAGCACTCCATGATGCCCCAAGGGACATGGAGGGTGAAGCATGAGTCCTTGGAGGCTCTAACAAGTGTACAATGGTTAAGAGAGTATTCTAAACACTTACAATGGTCTAGGAATGTGTATTAGGACATATAAGAACATTTGGAATGATCCTAAGCACTCCATGATGCCCCAAGGGACATAGAGGGTGAAGCAAGAGTCCTAGGAGGCTCTAACAAGTGTAGAATGGTTAAGAGAGTATTCTAAACGCTTACAATGGTCTAGGAATGTGTATTAGGACATATAAGAACCTTTAGAATGATCCTAATCACTCCTTGGTGCCCCAAGGGACTTAGAGGGTGAAGCATGAGTCCTAGGAGGCTCTAACAAGTGTAGAATGGTTAAGAGAGTATTCTAAACGATTACAATGGTCTAGGAATGTGTATTAGGACATATAAGAATGTTTGGAATGATCCTAAGCACTCCATGATGCCCCAAGGGACATAGAGGGTGAAGCAAGAGTCCTAGGAGGCTCTAACAAGTGTAGAATGGTTAAGAGAGTATTCTAAACGCTTACAATGGTCTAGGAATGTGTATTAGGACATATAAGAACCTTTGGAATGATCCTAAACACTCCTTGGTGCCCCAAGGGACTTAGAGGGTGAAGCATGAGTCCTAGGAGGCTCTAACAAGTGTAGAATGGTTAAGAGAGTATTCTAAACACTTACAATGGTCTAGGAATGTGTATTAGGACATATAAGAACATTTGGAATGATCCTAAGCACTCCATGATGCCCCAAGGGACATAGAGGGTGAAGCAAGAGTCCTAGGAGGCTCTAACAAGTGTAGAATGGTTAAGAGAGTATTCTAAACGCTTACAATGGTCTAGGAATGTGTTTTAGGACATATAAGAACCTTTAGAATGATCCTAAACACTCCATGGTGCCCCAAGGGACTTAGAGGGTGAAGAATGAGTCCTTGGAAGCTCTAACAAGTGTAGAATGGTTAAGAGAGTATTCTAAACGCTTACAATGGTCTAGGAATGTGTATTAGGACATATAAGAACGTTTGGAATGATCCTAAGCACTCCATGATGCCCCAAGGGACATAGAGGGTGAAGCATGAGTCCTTGGAGGCTCTAACAAGTGTACAATGGTTAAGAGAGTATTCTAAACACTTACAATGGTCTAGGAATGTGTATTAGGACATATAAGAACATTTGGAATGATCCTAAGCACTCCATGATGCCCCAAGGGACATAGAGGGTGAAGCAAGAGTCCTAGGAGGCTCTAACAAGTGTAGAATGGTTAAGAGAGTATTCTAAACGCTTACAATGGTCTAGGAATGTGTATTAGGACATATAAGAACCTTTAGAATGATCCTAAACACTCCTTGGTGCCCCAAGGGACTTAGAGGGTGAAGCATGAGTCCTAGGAGGCTCTAACAAGTGTAGAATGGTTAAGAGAGTATTCTAAACACTTACAATGGTCTAGGAATGTGTATTAGGACATATAAGAATGTTTGGAATGATCCTAAGCACTCCATGATGCCCCTAGGGACATAGAGGGTGAAGCATGAGTCCTTGGAGGCTCTAACAAGTGTACAATGGTTAAGAGAGTATTCTAAATGCCTAGAATGGTCTAGGAATGTGTTTTAGGACATATAAGAACCTTTAGAATGATCCTAAACACTCCATGGTGCCCCAAGGGACTTAGAGGGTGAAGAATGAGTCCTTGGAAGCTCTAACAAGTGTAGAATGGTTAAGAGAGTATTCTAAACGCTTACAATGGTCTAGGAATGTGTATTAGGACATATAAGAACGTTTGGAATGATCCTAAGCACTCCATGATGCCCCAAGGGACATAGAGGGTGAAGCATGAGTCCTTGGAGGCTCTAACAAGTGTACAATGGTTAAGAGAGTATTCTAAACACTTACAATGGTCTAGGAATGTGTATTAGGACATATAAGAACATTTGGAATGATCCTAAGCACTCCATGATGCCCCAAGGGACATAGAGGGTGAAGCAAGAGTCCTAGGAGGCTCTAACAAGTGTAGAATGGTTAAGAGAGTATTCTAAACGCTTACAATGGTCTAGGAATGTGTATTAGGACATATAAGAACCTTTAGAATGATCCTAAACACTCCATGGTGCCCCAAGGGACTTAGAGGGTGAAGAATGAGTCCTTGGAGGCTCTAACAAGTGTAGAATGGTTAAGAGAGTATTCTAAACGCTTACAATGGTCTAGGAATGTGTATTAGGACATATAAGAACGTTTGGAATGATCCTAAGCACTCCATGATGCCCCAAGGGACATGGAGGGTGAAGCATGAGTCCTTGGAGGCTCTAACAAGTGTACAATGGTTAAGAGAGTATTCTAAACACTTACAATGGTCTAGGAATGTGTATTAGGACATATAAGAACATTTGGAATGATCCTAAGCACTCCATGATGCCCCAAGGGACATAGAGGGTGAAGCAAGAGTCCTAGGAGGCTCTAACAAGTGTAGAATGGTTAAGAGAGTATTCTAAACGCTTACAATGGTCTAGGAATGTGTATTAGGACATATAAGAACCTTTAGAATGATCCTAATCACTCCTTGGTGCCCCAAGGGACTTAGAGGGTGAAGCATGAGTCCTAGGAGGCTCTAACAAGTGTAGAATGGTTAAGAGAGTATTCTAAACGATTACAATGGTCTAGGAATGTGTATTAGGACATATAAGAATGTTTGGAATGATCCTAAGCACTCCATGATGCCCCAAGGGACATAGAGGGTGAAGCATGAGTCCTTGGAGGCTCTAACAAGTGTACAATGGTTAAGAGAGTATTCTAAACACTTACAATGGTCTAGGAATGTGTATTAGGACATATAAGAACGTTTGGAATGATCCTAAGCACTCCATGATGTCCCAAGGGACATAGAGGGTGAAGCATGAGTCCTTGGAGGCTCTAACAAGTGTAGAATGGTTAAGAGAGTATTCTAAACGCTTACAATGGTCTAGGAATGTGTATTAGGACATATAAGAACCTTTAGAATGATCCTAAACACTCCATGGTGCCCCAAGGGACTTAGAGGGTGAAGAATGAGTCCTTGGAGGCTCTAACAAGTGTAGAATGGTTAAGAGAGTATTCTAAACGCTTACAATGGTCTAGGAATGTGTATTAGGACATATAAGAACGTTTGCAATGATCTTAAGCACTCCATGATGCCCCAAGGGACATAGAGGGTGAAGCATGAGTCCTTGGAGGCTCTAACAAGTGTACAATGGTTAAGAGAGTATTCTAAACACTTACAATGGTCTAGGAATGTGTATTAGGACATATAAGAACGTTTGGAATGATCCTAAGCACTTCATGATGCCCCAAGGGACATAGAGGGTGAAGCATGAGTCCTTGGAGGCTCTAACAAGTGTACAATGGTTAAGAGAGTATTCTAAACACTTACAATAGTCTAGGAATGTGTATTAGGACATATAAGAACGTTTGGAATGATCCTAAGCACTCCATGATGCCCCAAGGGACATAGAGGGTGAAGCAAGAGTCCTAGGAGGCTCTAACAAGTGTAGAATGGTTAATAGAGTATTCTAAACGCTTTTAATGGTCTAGGAATGTGTATTAGGACATATAAGAACCTTTAGAATGATCCTAAACACTCCTTGGTGCCCCAAGGGACTTAGAGGGTGAAGCATGAGTCCTAGGAGGCTCTAACTAGTGTAGAATGGTTAAGAGAGTATTCTAAACGATTACAATGGTCTAGGAATGTGCATTAGGACATATAAGAATGTTTGGAATGATCCTAAGCACTCCATGATACCCCAAGGGACATAGAGGGTGAAGCATGAGTCCTTGGAGGCTCTAACAAGTGTAGAATGGTTAAGAGAGTATTCTAAACGATTACAATGGTCTAGGAATGTGTATTAGGACATATAAGAATGTTTGGAATGATCCTAAGCACTCCATGATGCCCCAAGGGACATAGAGGGTGAAGCATGAGTCCTTGGAGGCTCTAACAAGTGTACAATGGTTAAGAGAGTATTCTAAACACTTACAATAGTCTAGGAATGTGTATTAGGACATATAAGAACGTTTGGAATGATCCTAAGCACTCCATGATGCCCCAAGGGACATAGAGGGTGAAGCAAGAGTCCTAGGAGGCTCTAACAAGTGTAGAATGGTTAAGAGAGTATTCTAAACGCTTACAATGGTCTAGGAATGTGTATTAGGACATATAAGAACCTTTAGAATGATCCTAAACACTCCTTGGTGCCCCAAGGGACTTAGAGGGTGAAGCATGAGTCCTAGGAGGCTCTAACAAGTGTAGAATGGTTAAGAGAGTATTCTAAACGATTACAATGGTCTAGGAATGTGTATTAGGACATATAAGAATGTTTGGAATGATCCTAAGCACTCCATGATGCCCCAAGGGACATAGAGGGTGAAGCATGAGTCCTTGGAGGCTCTAACAAGTGTACAATGGTTAAGAGAGTATTCTAAACACTTACAATGGTCTAGGAATGTGTATTAGGACATATAAGAACGTTTGGAATGATCCTAAGCACTCCATGATGCCCCAAGGGACATAGAGGGTGAAGCATGAGTCCTTGGAGGCTCTAACAAGTGTACAATGGTTAAGAGAGTATTATAAATGCCTAGTATGGTCTAGGATTGTGTTTTAGGACATATAAGAACCTTTAGAATGATCCTAAACACTTCATGGTGCCCCAAGGGACTAAGAGGGTGAAGCATGAGTCCTTGGAGGCTCTAACACGTGTAGAATGGTAAACCGAGTATTCTAAACGCCTAGAATGGTCTAGGAATGTGTATTAGGACATATAAGAACCTTTAGAATGATCCTAAACACTCCTTGGTGCCCTAAGGGACTTAGAGGGTGAAGCATGAGTCCTTGCAGGCTCTGACAAGTGTGGAATGGTTAAGAAAGTATTCTAAACGCCTAGAATGGTCTATGAATGAGTATTAGGACATATAAGAACCTTTAGAATGATCCTAAACACTCCTTGGTGCCCCATGGTACGTAGAGGGTGAAGAATGAGTCCTACAAGGCTCTAACAAGTGTAGAACGGTTAAGAGAGTATTGCAAACCCTTACAATGGTCTAGGAATGTGTATTAGGTCATATAAGAACCTTTAGAATGATCCTAAACACTCCATTGTGCCCAAGGGACTTAGAGGGTGAAAGTCGAGTCCTTGGAGGCTCTAACAAGTGTAGAATGGTTAAGAGAGTATTCTAAACGCCTAGAATGGTCTAGGAATGTGTATTAGAACATATAAGAAACTTTAGAATGATCCTAAACACTCCATGGTGCCCCAAAGGACTTTGTGGGTGAAGCATGAGTCCTTGGAGGGTCTAACAAGTGTAGAATGGTTAAGAGAGTATTCTAAACGCTTACATTGGTCTAGAAATGTGTATTGGGCCATATAAGAACCTTTAGAATGATCCTAAACACTCCTTGTTGCCCTAAGGGACTTAGAGGGTGACGCATGAGTCCTTGGAGGCTCTAACAAGTGTAGAATAGTTAAGAGAGTAATCTAAAGGCGTAGAATGGTCTAGGAATGTGTATTAGGACATATATGAACCTTTAGAATGATCCTAAACACTCCATGGTGCCCCAAGGGACTTAGACGGTGAAGCATAAGTCCTTGGAGGCTCTAACAAGTGTAGAATGGTTAAGAGAGTATTCTAAATGCTTACAATTGCCTAGGAATGTGTATTAGGACATATAAGAACCTTTAGAATGATCCTAAACACTCCATGGTGCCCCAAGGGACTTAGACGGTGAAGCTTGAGTCCTTGGAGGCTCTAACAAGTGTAGAATGGTTAAGAGAGTATTCTAAACGCTTACAATGGTCTAGGAATGTGTATTAGGACATATAAGAACCTTGAGAATGATCCCAAACACTCCTCGGTGCCCCAATGGACTTAGACGGTGAAGCATTAGTCCTTGGAGGCTCTAACAAGTGTAGAATGGTTAAGAGAGTATTCTAAACGATTACAATGGTCTAGGAATGTGTATTAGGACATATAAGAACCTTTAGAATGATCCTAAACACTCCATGGTGCCCCAAGGGACTTAGACGGCTAAGCTCGAGTCCTTGAAGGCTCTAACAAGTGTAGAATGGTTAAGAGAGTATTCTAAATGCCTAGAATGGTCTAGGAATGTGTATTAGGACATATAAGAACCTTTAGAATGATCCTAAACACTCCATGGTGCCCCAAGGGACTTAGAGGGTGAAGAATGAGTCCTTGGAGGCTCTAACAAGTGTAGAATGGTTAAGAGAGTATTCTAAACGCTTACAATGGTCTAGGAATGTGTATTAGGACATATAAGAACGTTTGGAATGATCCTAAGCACTCCATGATGCCCCAAGGGACATAGAGGGTGAAGCATGAGTCCTTGGAGGCTCTAACAAGTGTACAATGGTTAAGAGAGTATTCTAAACACTTAATATGTCTAGGAATGTATATTAGGACATATAAGAACGTTTGGAATGATCCTAAGCACTCCATGATGCCCCAAGGGACATAGAGGGTGAAGCAAGAGTCCTAGGAGGCTCTAACAAGTGTAGAATGGTTAAGAGAGTATTCTAAACGCTTACAATGGTCTAGGAATGTGTATTAGGACATATAAGAACCTTTAGAATGATCCTAAACAATCCCATGTGCCCCAAGGGACTTAGAGGGTGAAGCATGAGTCCTAGGAGGCTCTAACAAGTGTAGAATGGTTAAGAGAGTATTCTAAACGATTACAATGGTCTAGGAATGTGTATTAGGACATATAAGAACCTTTAGAATGATCCTAAACACTCCATGGTGCCCCAAGGGACTTAGAGGATAAAGCATGAGTCCTTGGAGGCTCTAACAAGTGTAGAATGGTAAAGCGAGTATTCTAAACGCCTAGAATGGTCTAGGAATGTGTATGAGGACATATAAGAACCTTTAGAATGATCTTAAACACTCCTTGGTGCCCCAAGGGACTTAGAGGGTGAAGCATGAGTCCTTGCAGGCTCTGACAAGTGTGGAATGGTTAAGAAAGTATTCTAAACGCCTAGAATGGTCTACGAATGAGTATTAGGACATATAAGAACCTTTAGAATGATCCTAAACACTCCTTGGTGCCCCATGGTACGTAGAGGGTGAAGAATGAGTCCTAAAAGGCTCTAACAAGTGTAGAACGGTTAAGAGAGTATTGCAAACCCTTACAATGGTCTAGGAATGTGTATTAGGTCATATAAGAACCTTTAGAATGATCCTAAACACTCCATTGTGCCCCAAGGGACTTAGAGGGTGAACGTCGAGTCCTTGGAGGCTCTAACAAGTGTACAATGGTTAAGAGAGTATTCTAAACACTTACAATGGTCTAGGAATGTGTATTAGGACATATAAGAACGTTTGGAATGATCCTAAGCACTCCATGATGCCCCAAGGGACATAGAGGGTGAAGCAAGAGTCCTAGGAGGCTCTAACAAGTGTAGAATGGTTAAGAGAGTATTCTAAACGCTTACAATGGTCTAGGAATGTGTATTAGGACATATAAGAACCTTTAGAATGATCCTAAACACTCCATGGTGCCCCAAGGGACTTAGAGGGTGAAGAATGAGTCCTTGGAGGCTCTAACAAGTGTAGAATGGTTAAGAGAGTATTCTAAACGCTTACAATGGTCTAGGAATGTGTATTAGGACATATAAGAACGTTTGCAATGATCCTAAGCACTCCATGATGCCCCAAGGGACATAGAGGGTGAAGCATGAGTCCTTGGAGGCTCTAACAAGTGTACAATGGTTAAGAGAGTATTCTAAACACTTACAATGGTCTAGGAATGTGTATTAGGACATATAAGAACGTTTGGAATGATCCTAAGCACTCCATGATGCCCCAAGGGACATAGAGGGTGAAGCATGAGTCCTTGGAGGCTCTAACAAGTGTACAATGGTTAAGAGAGTATTCTAAATGCCTAGAATGGTCTAGGAATGTGTTTTAGGACATATAAGAACCTTTAGAATGATCCTAAACACTCCATGGTGCCCCAAGGGACTTAGAGGGTGAAGAATGAGTCCTTGGAGGCTCTAACAAGTGTGGAATGGTTAAGAGAGTATTCTAAACGCTTACAATGGTCTAGGAATGTGTATTAGGACATATAAGAATGTTTGGAATGATCCTAAGCACTCCATGATGCCCCAAGGGACATAGAGGGTGAAGCATGAGTCCTTGGAGGCTCTAACAAGTGTACAATGGTTAAGAGAGTATTCTAAACACTTACAATGGTCTAGGAATGTGTATTAGGACATATAAGAACCTTTCGAATGATCCTAAACAATCCCATGTGCCCCAAGGGACTTAGAGGGTGAAGCATGAGTCCTAGGAGGCTCTAACAAGTGTAGAATGGTTAAGAGAGTATTCTAAACGCCTAGAATGGTCTAGGAATGTGTATTAGAACATATAAGAAACTTTAGAATGATCCTAAACACTCCATGGTGCCTCAAAGGACTTTGTGGGTGAAGCATGAGTCCTTGGAGGCTCTAACAAGTGTAGAATGGTTAAGAGGGTATTCTAAACGCTTACATTGGTCTAGAAATGTGTATTGGGACATATAAGAACCTTTAGAATGATCCTAAACACTCCTTGTTGCCCCAAGGGACTTAGAGGGTGACGCATGAGTCCTTGGAGGCTCTAACAAGTGTAGAATAGTTAAGAGAGTAATCTAAAGGCGAAGAATGGTCTAGGAATGTGTATTAGGACATATATGAACCTTTAGAATGATCCTAGACACTCCATGGTGCCCCAAGGGACTTAGACGGTGAAGAATGAGTCCCTGGAGGCTCTAACAAGTGTAGAATGGTTAAGAGAGTATTCTAAATGCTTACAATTGCCTAGGAATGTGTATTAGGACATATAAGAACCTTTAGAATAATCCTAAACACTCCATGGTGCCCCAAGGGATTTAGACGGTGAAGCTTGAGTCCTTGGAGGCTCTAACAAGTGTAGAATGGTTAAGAGAGTATTCTAAACGCTTACAATGGTCTAGGAATGTGTATTAGGACATATAAGAACCTTTAGAATGATCCTAAACACTCCATGGTGCCCCAAGGGACTTAGACGGTGAAGCATGAGTCCTTGGAGGCTCTAACAAGTGTAGATTGGTTAAGAGAGTATTCTAAACGCTTACAATGGTCTAGGAATGTGTATGAGGACATATAAGGACCTTTAGAATGATCCTAAACACTCCATGGTGCCCCAAGGGACTTAGAGGGTGAAGCATGAGTCCTTGCAGGCTCTGACAAGTGTAGAATGGTTAAGAGAGTATTCTAAACGCCTAGAATGGTCTAGGAATGTGTATTAGGACATATAAGAACCTTTAGAATGATCCTAAACACTCCATGATGCCCCAAGGGACTTACAAGGTGAAGCATGAGTCCTTGGAGGCTCTAACAAGTGTAGATTGGTTAAGAGAGTATTCTAAACGCTTACAATGGTCTAGGAATGTGTATTAGGACATATAAGAACCTTTAGAATGATCCTAAACACTCCATGGTGCCCCAAGGGACTTAGAGGGTGAAGCATGAGTCCTTGGAGGCTCTAACAAGTGTAGAATGGTTAAGAGAGTATTCTAAACTCTTACAATGGTCTAGGAATGTGTATTAGGACAAATAAGAACCTTTAGAATGATCCTAAACACTCCATGATGCCCAAAGGGACTTAGAGGGTGAAGCATGAGTCCTTGGAGGTTCTAACAAGTGTAGAATGGTTAAGAGAGTATTCTAAACGCTTACAATGGTTTAGGAATGTCTATCAGGACATATAAGAACCTTTAGAATGATCCTAAACACTCCATGGTGCCCCAAGGGACTTAGAGGGTGAAGCATGAGTCCTTGCAGGCTCTGACAAGTGTAGAATGGTTATGAGAGTATTCTAAACGCCTTGAATGGTCTACGAATGTGTATTAGGACATATACGAACCTTTAGAATGATCCTAAACACTCCTTGATGCCCCATGGTACGTAGAGGGCGAAGAGTGAGTCCTAAAAGGCTCTAACAAGTGTAGAATGGTTAAGAGATTATTCCAAACGCTTACAATGGTCTAGGAATGTGTATTAGGACATATAAGAACCTTTAGAATGATCCTAAACACTCCATTGGCCCCAAGGGACTTAAAGGGTGAAGTTCGAGTCCTTGGAGGCTCTAACAAGAGTAGAATGGTTAAGAGAGGATTCTAAACGCCTAGAATGGTCTAGGAATGTGTATTAGGACATATAAGAACCTTTAGAATGTTCCTAAACACTCCATGGTGCCCCAAGGGACTTAGAGGGTGAAGCATGAGTCCTTAGAGGCTCTAACAAGTGTAGAATGGTTAAGAGAGAGTATTCTTAACGCTTACAATGGTTTAGGAATGTCTATCAGGACATATAAGAACCTTTAGAATGATCCTAAACACTCCATGGTGCCCCAAGGGATTTAGACGGTGAAGCTTGAATCCTTGGAGGCTCTAACAAGTGTAGTATGGTTAAGAGAGTATTCTAAACGCTTACAATGGTCTAGGAATGTGTATTAGGACATATAAGAACCTTTAGAATGATCCTAAACACTCCATGGTGCCCCAAGGGACTTAGACGGTGAAGCATGAGTCCTTGGAGGCTCTAACAAGTGTAGATTGGTTAGGAGAGTATTCTAAACGCTTACAATGGTCTAGGAATGTGTATGAGGACATATAAGGACCTTTAGAATGATCCTAAACACTCCATGGTGCCCCAAGGGACTTAGAGGGTGAAGCATGAGTCCTTGCAGGCTCTGACAAGTGTAGAATGGTTAAGAGAGTATTCTAAACGCCTAGAATGGTCTAGGAATGTGTATTAGGACATATAAGAACCTTTAGAATGATCCTAAACACTCCATGATGCCCCAAGGGACTTACAAGGTGAAGCATGAGTCCTTGGAGGCTCTAACAAGTGTAGATTGGTTAAGAGAGTATTCTAAACGCTTACAATGGTCTAGGAATGTGTATTAGGACATATAAGAACCTTTAGAATGATCCTAAACACTCCATGGTGCCCCAAGGGACTTAGAGGGTGAAGCATGAGTCCTTGGAGGCTCTAACAAGTGTAGAATGGTTAAGAGAGTATTCTAAACTCTTACAATGGTCTAGGAATGTGTATTAGGACAAATAAGAACCTTTAGAATGATCCTAAACACTCCATGATGCCCAAAGGGACTTAGAGGGTGAAGCATGAGTCCTTGGAGGTTCTAACAAGTGTAGAATGGTTAAGAGAGTATTCTAAACGCTTACAATGGTTTAGGAATGTCTATCAGGACATATAAGAACCTTTAGAATGATCCTAAACACTCCATGGTGCCCCAAGGGACTTAGAGGGTGAAGCATGAGTCCTTGCAGGCTCTGACAAGTGTAGAATGGTTATGAGAGTATTCTAAACGCCTTGAATGGTCTACGAATGTGTATTAGGACATATACGAACCTTTAGAATGATCCTAAACACTCCTTGATGCCCCATGGTACGTAGAGGGCGAAGAGTGAGTCCTAAAAGGCTCTAACAAGTGTAGAATGGTTAAGAGATTATTCCAAACGCTTACAATGGTCTAGGAATGTGTATTAGGACATATAAGAACCTTTAGAATGATCTTAAACACTCCATTGGCCCCAAGGGACTTAAAGGGTGAAGTTCGAGTCCTTGGAGGCTCTAACAAGAGTAGAATGGTTAAGAGAGGATTCTAAACGCCTAGAATGGTCTAGGAATGTGTATTAGGACATATAAGAACCTTTAGAATGTTCCTAAACACTCCATGGTGCCCCAAGGGACTTAGAGGGTGAAGCATGAGTCCTTAGAGGCTCTAACGAGTGTAGAATGGTTAAGAGAGAGTATTCTTAACGCTTACAATGGTTTAGGAATGTCTATCAGGACATATAAGAACCTTTAGAATGATCCTAAACACTCCATGGTGCCCCAAGGGATTTAGACGGTGAAGCTTGAATCCTTGGAGGCTCTAACAAGTGTAGTATGGTTAAGAGAGTATTCTAAACGCTTACAATGGTCTAGGAATGTGTATTAGGACATATAAGAACCTTTAGAATGATCCTAAACACTCCATGGTGCCCCAAGGGACTTAGACGGTGAAGCATGAGTCCTTGGAGGCTCTAACAAGTGTAGATTGGTTAAGAGAGTATTCTAAACGCTTACAATGGTCTAGGAATGTGTATGAGGACATATAAGGACCTTTAGAATGATCCTAAACACTCCATGGTGCCCCAAGGGACTTAGAGGGTGAAGCATGAGTCCTTGCAGGCTCTGACAAGTGTAGAATGGTTAAGAGAGTATTCTAAACGCCTAGAATGGTCTAGGAATGTGTATTAGGACATATAAGAACCTTTAGAATGATCCTAAACTCTCCATGATGCCCCAAGGGACTTACAAGGTGAAGCATGAGTCCTTGGAGGCTCTAACAAGTGTAGATTGGTTAAGAGAGTATTCTAAACGCTTACAATGGTCTTGGAATGTGTATTAGGACATATAAGAACCTTTAGAATGATCCTAAACACTCCATGGTGCCCCAAGGGACTTAGAGGGTGAAGCATGAGTCCTTGGAGGCTCTAACAAGTGTAGAATGGTTAAGAGAGTATTCTAAACTCTTACAATGGTCTAGGAATGTGTATTAGGACAAATAAGAACCTTTAGAATGATCCTAAACACTCCATGATGCCCAAAGGGACTTAGAGGGTGAAGCATGAGTCCGTGGAGGTTCTAACAAGTGTAGAATGGTTAAGAGAGTATTCTAAACGCTTACAATGGTTTAGGAATGTCTATCAGGACATATAAGAACCTTTAGAATGATCCTAAACACTCCATGGTGCCCCAAGGGACTTAGAGGGTGAAGCATGAGTCCTTGCAGGCTCTGACAAGTGTAGAATGGTTATGAGAGTATTCTAAACGCCTTGAATGGTCTACGAATGTGTATTAGGACATATACGAACCTTTAGAATGATCCTAAACACTCCTTGATGCCCCATGGTACGTAGAGGGCGAAGAATGAGTCCTAAAAGGCTCTAACAAGTGTAGAATGGTTAACAGAGTATTCCAAACGCTTACAATGGTCTAGGAATGTGTATTAGGACATATAAGAACCTTTAGAATGATCCTAAACACTCCATTGGCCCCAAGGGACTTAAAGGGTGAAGTTCGAGTCCTTGGAGGCTCTAACAAGAGTAGAATGGTTAAGAGAGTATTCTAAACGCCTAGAATGGTCTAGGAATGTGTATTAGGACATATAAGAACCTTTAGAATGTTCCTAAACACTCCATGGTGCCCCAAGGGACTTAGAGGGTGAAGCATGAGTCCTTAGAGGCTCTAACAAGTGTAGAATGGTTAAGAGAGTATTCTAAACTCTTACAATGGTCTAGGAATGTGTATTAGGACAAATAAGAACCTTTAGAATGATCCTAAACACTCCATGGTGCCCCAAGGGACTTAGAGGGGAAAGCTCGAGTCCTTGGAGGCTCTAACAAGTGTAGAATGGTTAAGAGAGAATTCTAAACGCCTAGAATGGCCTAGGAATGTGTATTAGGACATATTAGGACCTTTAGAATGATCCTAAACTCTCCATGGTGCCCCAAGGGACTTAAAGGGTGAAGCATGAGTCCTTCGGGGCTCTAACAAGTGCAGAATGGTTAAGAAAGTATTCTAAACGCTTACAGTGGTCTAGGAATGTGTATTAGGACATATAAGAACCTTTAGAATGATCCTAAACACTCCATGGTGCCCCAAGGGACTTAGAGGGTGAAGAATGAGTCCTTGGAGGCTCTAAGAAGTGTAGAATGGTTAAGAGAGTATTCTAAATGCTTACAGTGGTCTAGGAATGTGTATTAGGACACATAAGAACCTTTAGAATGATCCTAAACACTCCATGGTGCCCCAAGGGACTTAGAGGGTGAAGCATGAGTCCTTGGAGGCTCTAACAAGTGTGGAATGGTTAAGAGAGTATTCTAAACGCCTAGAATGGTCTAGGAATGTGTATTAGGACATATAAGAACCTTTAGAATGTTCCTAAACACTCCATGGTGCCCCAAGGGACTTAGAGGGTGAAGCATGAGTCCTTGCAGGCTCTGACAAGTGTAGAATGGTTAAGAGAGTATTCTAAACGCCTAGAATGGTCTAGGAATGTGTATTAGGACATATAAGAACCTTTAGAATGATCCTAAACACTCCATGATGCCCCAAGGGACTTACAAGGTGAAGCATGAGTCCTTGGAGGCTCTAACAAGTGTAGATTGGTTAAGAGAGTATTCTAAACGCTTACAATGGTCTAGGAATGTGTATTAGGACATATAAGAACCTTTAGAATGATCCTAAACACTCCATGGTGCCCCAAGGGACTTAGAGGGTGAAGCATGAGTCCTTGGAGGCTCTAACAAGTGTAGAATGGTTAAGAGAGTATTCTAAACTCTTACAATGGTCTAGGAATGTGTATTAGGACAAATAAGAACCTTTAGAATGATCCTAAACACTCCATGATGCCCAAAGGGACTTAGAGGGTGAAGCATGAGTCCTTGGAGGTTCTAACAAGTGTAGAATGGTTAAGAGAGTATTCTAAACGCTTACAATGGTTTAGGAATGTCTATCAGGACATATAAGAACCTTTAGAATGATCCTAAACACTCCATGGTGCCCCAAGGGACTTAGAGGGTGAAGCATGAGTCCTTGCAGGCTCTGACAAGTGTAGAATGGTTATGAGAGTATTCTAAACGCCTTGAATGGTCTACGAATGTGTATTAGGACATATACGAACCTTTAGAATGATCCTAAACACTCCTTGATGCCCCATGGTACGTAGAGGGCGAAGAGTGAGTCCTAAAAGGCTCTAACAAGTGTAGAATGGTTAAGAGATTATTCCAAACGCTTACAATGGTCTAGGAATGTGTATTAGGACATATAAGAACCTTTAGAATGATCTTAAACACTCCATTGGCCCCAAGGGACTTAAAGGGTGAAGTTCGAGTCCTTGGAGGCTCTAACAAGAGTAGAATGGTTAAGAGAGGATTCTAAACGCCTAGAATGGTCTAGGAATGTGTATTAGGACATATAAGAACCTTTAGAATGTTCCTAAACACTCCATGGTGCCCCAAGGGACTTAGAGGGTGAAGCATGAGTCCTTAGAGGCTCTAACGAGTGTAGAATGGTTAAGAGAGAGTATTCTTAACGCTTACAATGGTTTAGGAATGTCTATCAGGACATATAAGAACCTTTAGAATGATCCTAAACACTCCATGGTGCCCCAAGGGATTTAGACGGTGAAGCTTGAATCCTTGGAGGCTCTAACAAGTGTAGTATGGTTAAGAGAGTATTCTAAACGCTTACAATGGTCTAGGAATGTGTATTAGGACATATAAGAACCTTTAGAATGATCCTAAACACTCCATGGTGCCCCAAGGGACTTAGACGGTGAAGCATGAGTCCTTGGAGGCTCTAACAAGTGTAGATTGGTTAAGAGAGTATTCTAAACGCTTACAATGGTCTAGGAATGTGTATGAGGACATATAAGGACCTTTAGAATGATCCTAAACACTCCATGGTGCCCCAAGGGACTTAGAGGGTGAAGCATGAGTCCTTGCAGGCTCTGACAAGTGTAGAATGGTTAAGAGAGTATTCTAAACGCCTAGAATGGTCTAGGAATGTGTATTAGGACATATAAGAACCTTTAGAATGATCCTAAACTCTCCATGATGCCCCAAGGGACTTACAAGGTGAAGCATGAGTCCTTGGAGGCTCTAACAAGTGTAGATTGGTTAAGAGAGTATTCTAAACGCTTACAATGGTCTTGGAATGTGTATTAGGACATATAAGAACCTTTAGAATGATCCTAAACACTCCATGGTGCCCCAAGGGACTTAGAGGGTGAAGCATGAGTCCTTGGAGGCTCTAACAAGTGTAGAATGGTTAAGAGAGTATTCTAAACTCTTACAATGGTCTAGGAATGTGTATTAGGACAAATAAGAACCTTTAGAATGATCCTAAACACTCCATGATGCCCAAAGGGACTTAGAGGGTGAAGCATGAGTCCGTGGAGGTTCTAACAAGTGTAGAATGGTTAAGAGAGTATTCTAAACGCTTACAATGGTTTAGGAATGTCTATCAGGACATATAAGAACCTTTAGAATGATCCTAAACACTCCATGGTGCCCCAAGGGACTTAGAGGGTGAAGCATGAGTCCTTGCAGGCTCTGACAAGTGTAGAATGGTTATGAGAGTATTCTAAACGCCTTGAATGGTCTACGAATGTGTATTAGGACATATACGAACCTTTAGAATGATCCTAAACACTCCTTGATGCCCCATGGTACGTAGAGGGCGAAGAATGAGTCCTAAAAGGCTCTAACAAGTGTAGAATGGTTAACAGAGTATTCCAAACGCTTACAATGGTCTAGGAATGTGTATTAGGACATATAAGAACCTTTAGAATGATCCTAAACACTCCATTGGCCCCAAGGGACTTAAAGGGTGAAGTTCGAGTCCTTGGAGGCTCTAACAAGAGTAGAATGGTTAAGAGAGTATTCTAAACGCCTAGAATGGTCTAGGAATGTGTATTAGGACATATAAGAACCTTTAGAATGTTCCTAAACACTCCATGGTGCCCCAAGGGACTTAGAGGGTGAAGCATGAGTCCTTAGAGGCTCTAACAAGTGTAGAATGGTTAAGAGAGTATTCTAAACTCTTACAATGGTCTAGGAATGTGTATTAGGACAAATAAGAACCTTTAGAATGATCCTAAACACTCCATGGTGCCCCAAGGGACTTAGAGGGGAAAGCTCGAGTCCTTGGAGGCTCTAACAAGTGTAGAATGGTTAAGAGAGAATTCTAAACGCCTAGAATGGCCTAGGAATGTGTATTAGGACATATTAGGACCTTTAGAATGATCCTAAACTCTCCATGGTGCCCCAAGGGACTTAAAGGGTGAAGCATGAGTCCTTCGGGGCTCTAACAAGTGCAGAATGGTTAAGAAAGTATTCTAAACGCTTACAGTGGTCTAGGAATGTGTATTAGGACATATAAGAACCTTTAGAATGATCCTAAACACTCCATGGTGCCCCAAGGGACTTAGAGGGTGAAGAATGAGTCCTTGGAGGCTCTAAGAAGTGTAGAATGGTTAAGAGAGTATTCTAAATGCTTACAGTGGTCTAGGAATGTGTATTAGGACACATAAGAACCTTTAGAATGATCCTAAACACTCCATGGTGCCCCAAGGGACTTAGAGGGTGAAGCATGAGTCCTTGGAGGCTCTAACAAGTGTGGAATGGTTAAGAGAGTATTCTAAACGCCTAGAATGGTCTAGGAATGTGTATTAGGACACATAAGAACCTTTAGAATGATCCTAAACACTCCATGGTGCCCCAAGGGACTTAGAGGGTGAAGCATGAGTCCTTGGAGGCTCTAACAAGTGTAGAATGGTTAAGAGAGTATTCTAAACTCTTACAATGGTCTAGGAATGTGTATTAGGACAAATAAGAACCTTTAGAATGATCCTAAACACTCCATGATGCCCAAAGGGACTTAGAGGGTGAAGCATGAGTCCTTGGAGGTTCTAACAAGTGTAGAATGGTTAAGAGAGTATTCTAAACGCTTACAATGGTTTAGGAATGTCTATCAGGACATATAAGAACCTTTAGAATGATCCTAAACACTCCATGGTGCCCCAAGGGACTTAGAGGGTGAAGCATGAGTCCTTGCAGGCTCTGACAAGTGTAGAATGGTTATGAGAGTATTCTAAACGCCTTGAATGGTCTACGAATGTGTATTAGGACATATACGAACCTTTAGAATGATCCTAAACACTCCTTGATGCCCCATGGTACGTAGAGGGCGAAGAGTGAGTCCTAAAAGGCTCTAACAAGTGTAGAATGGTTAAGAGATTATTCCAAACGCTTACAATGGTCTAGGAATGTGTATTAGGACATATAAGAACCTTTAGAATGATCCTAAACACTCCATTGGCCCCAAGGGACTTAAAGGGTGAAGTTCGAGTCCTTGGAGGCTCTAACAAGAGTAGAATGGTTAAGAGAGGATTCTAAACGCCTAGAATGGTCTAGGAATGTGTATTAGGACATATAAGAACCTTTAGAATGTTCCTAAACACTCCATGGTGCCCCAAGGGACTTAGAGGGTGAAGCATGAGTCCTTAGAGGCTCTAACAAGTGTAGAATGGTTAAGAGAGAGTATTCTTAACGCTTACAATGGTTTAGGAATGTCTATCAGGACATATAAGAACCTTTAGAATGATCCTAAACACTCCATGGTGCCCCAAGGGATTTAGACGGTGAAGCTTGAATCCTTGGAGGCTCTAACAAGTGTAGTATGGTTAAGAGAGTATTCTAAACGCTTACAATGGTCTAGGAATGTGTATTAGGACATATAAGAACCTTTAGAATGATCCTAAACACTCCATGGTGCCCCAAGGGACTTAGACGGTGAAGCATGAGTCCTTGGAGGCTCTAACAAGTGTAGATTGGTTAGGAGAGTATTCTAAACGCTTACAATGGTCTAGGAATGTGTATGAGGACATATAAGGACCTTTAGAATGATCCTAAACACTCCATGGTGCCCCAAGGGACTTAGAGGGTGAAGCATGAGTCCTTGCAGGCTCTGACAAGTGTAGAATGGTTAAGAGAGTATTCTAAACGCCTAGAATGGTCTAGGAATGTGTATTAGGACATATAAGAACCTTTAGAATGATCCTAAACACTCCATGATGCCCCAAGGGACTTACAAGGTGAAGCATGAGTCCTTGGAGGCTCTAACAAGTGTAGATTGGTTAAGAGAGTATTCTAAACGCTTACAATGGTCTAGGAATGTGTATTAGGACATATAAGAACCTTTAGAATGATCCTAAACACTCCATGATTCCCCAAGGGACTTACAAGGTGAAGCATGAGTCCTTGGAGGCTCTAACAAGTGTAGATTGGTTAAGAGAGTATTCTAAACGCTTACAATGGTCTAGGAATGTGTATTAGGACATATAAGGACCTTTAGAATGATCCTAAACACTCCATGGTGCCCCAAGGGACTTAGAGGGTGAAGCATGAGTCCTTGGGGGCTCTAACAAGTGTAGAATGGTTAAGAGAGTATTCTAAACACTTACAATGGTCTACGAATGTGTATTAGGACATATAAGAACCATTAGAATGATCCTAAACACTCCATGGTGCCCCAAGGGACTTAGAGGGGAAAGCTCGAGTCCTTGGAGGCTCTAACAAGTGTAGAATGGTTAAGAGAGAATTCTAAACGCCTAGAATGGCCTAGGAATGTGTATTAGGACATATTAGGACCTTTAGAATGATCCTAAACTCTCCATGGTGCCCCAAGGGACTTAAAGGGTGAAGCATGAGTCCTTCGGGGCTCTAACAAGTGCAGAATGGTTAAGAAAGTATTCTAAACGCTTACAGTGGTCTAGGAATGTGTATTAGGACATATAAGAACCTTTAGAATGATCCTAAACACTCCATGGTGCCCCAAGGGACTTAGAGGGTGAAGAATGAGTCCTTGGAGGCTCTAAGAAGTGTAGAATGGTTAAGAGAGTATTCTAAATGCTTACAGTGGTCTAGGAATGTGTATTAGGACACATAAGAACCTTTAGAATGATCCTAAACACTCCATGGTGCCCCAAGGGACTTAGAGGGTGAAGCATGAGTCCTTGGAGGCTCTAACAAGTGTGGAATGGTTAAGAGAGTATTCTAAACGCCTAGAATGGTCTAGGAATGTGTATTAGGACATATAAGAACCTTTAGAATGTTCCTAAACACTCCATGGTGCCCCAAGGGACTTAGAGGGTGAAGCATGAGTCCTTAGAGGCTCTAACAAGTGTAGAATGGTTAAGAGAGTATTCTAAAATCTTACAATGGTCTAGGAATGTGTATTAGGACAAATAAGAACCTTTAGAATGATCCTAAACACTCCATGATTCCCCATGGGACTTACAAGGTGAAGCATGAGTCCTTGGAGGCTCTAACAAGTGTAGATTGGTTAAGAGAGTATTCTAAACGCTTACAATGGTCTAGGAATGTGTATTAGGACATATAAGAACCTTTAGAATGATCCTAAACACTCCATGGTGCCCCAAGGGACTTAGAGGGTGAAGCATGAGTCCTTGGAGGCTCTAACAAGTGTAGAATGGTTAAGAGAGTATTCTAAACTCTTACAATGGTCTAGGAATGTGTATTAGGACAAATAAGAACCTTTAGAATGATCCTAAACACTCCATGATGCCCAAAGGGACTTAGAGGGTGAAGCATGAGTCCTTGGAGGTTCTAACAAGTGTAGAATGGTTAAGAGAGTATTCTAAACGCTTACAATGGTTTAGGAATGTCTATCAGGACATATAAGAACCTTTAGAATGATCCTAAACACTCCATGGTGCCCCAAGGGACTTAGAGGGTGAAGCATGAGTCCTTGCAGGCTCTGACAAGTGTAGAATGGTTATGAGAGTATTCTAAACGCCTTGAATGGTCTACGAATGTGTATTAGGACATATACGAACCTTTAGAATGATCCTAAACACTCCTTGATGCCCCATGGTACGTAGAGGGCGAAGAGTGAGTCCTAAAAGGCTCTAACAAGTGTAGAATGGTTAAGAGATTATTCCAAACGCTTACAATGGTCTAGGAATGTGTATTAGGACATATAAGAACCTTTAGAATGATCCTAAACACTCCATTGGCCCCAAGGGACTTAAAGGGTGAAGTTCGAGTCCTTGGAGGCTCTAACAAGAGTAGAATGGTTAAGAGAGGATTCTAAACGCCTAGAATGGTCTAGGAATGTGTATTAGGACATATAAGAACCTTTAGAATGTTCCTAAACACTCCATGGTGCCCCAAGGGACTTAGAGGGTGAAGCATGAGTCCTTAGAGGCTCTAACGAGTGTAGAATGGTTAAGAGAGAGTATTCTTAACGCTTACAATGGTTTAGGAATGTCTATCAGGACATATAAGAACCTTTAGAATGATCCTAAACACTCCATGGTGCCCCAAGGGATTTAGACGGTGAAGCTTGAATCCTTGGAGGCTCTAACAAGTGTAGTATGGTTAAGAGAGTATTCTAAACGCTTACAATGGTCTAGGAATGTGTATTAGGACATATAAGAACCTTTAGAATGATCCTAAACACTCCATGGTGCCCCAAGGGACTTAGACGGTGAAGCATGAGTCCTTGGAGGCTCTAACAAGTGTAGATTGGTTAAGAGAGTATTCTAAACGCTTACAATGGTCTAGGAATGTGTATGAGGACATATAAGGACCTTTAGAATGATCCTAAACACTCCATGGTGCCCCAAGGGACTTAGAGGGTGAAGCATGAGTCCTTGCAGGCTCTGACAAGTGTAGAATGGTTAAGAGAGTATTCTAAACGCCTAGAATGGTCTAGGAATGTGTATTAGGACATATAAGAACCTTTAGAATGATCCTAAACTCTCCATGATGCCCCAAGGGACTTACAAGGTGAAGCATGAGTCCTTGGAGGCTCTAACAAGTGTAGATTGGTTAAGAGAGTATTCTAAACGCTTACAATGGTCTTGGAATGTGTATTAGGACATATAAGAACCTTTAGAATGATCCTAAACACTCCATGGTGCCCCAAGGGACTTAGAGGGTGAAGCATGAGTCCTTGGAGGCTCTAACAAGTGTAGAATGGTTAAGAGAGTATTCTAAACTCTTACAATGGTCTAGGAATGTGTATTAGGACAAATAAGAACCTTTAGAATGATCCTAAACACTCCATGATGCCCAAAGGGACTTAGAGGGTGAAGCATGAGTCCTTGGAGGTTCTAACAAGTGTAGAATGGTTAAGAGAGTATTCTAAACGCTTACAATGGTTTAGGAATGTCTATCAGGACATATAAGAACCTTTAGAATGATCCTAAACACTCCATGGTGCCCCAAGGGACTTAGAGGGTGAAGCATGAGTCCTTGCAGGCTCTGACAAGTGTAGAATGGTTATGAGAGTATTCTAAACGCCTTGAATGGTCTACGAATGTGTATTAGGACATATACGAACCTTTAGAATGATCCTAAACACTCCTTGATGCCCCATGGTACGTAGAGGGCGAAGAATGAGTCCTAAAAGGCTCTAACAAGTGTAGAATGGTTAACAGAGTATTCCAAACGCTTACAATGGTCTAGGAATGTGTATTAGGACATATAAGAACCTTTAGAATGATCCTAAACACTCCATTGGCCCCAAGGGACTTAAAGGGTGAAGTTCGAGTCCTTGGAGGCTCTAACAAGAGTAGAATGGTTAAGAGAGTATTCTAAACGCCTAGAATGGTCTAGGAATGTGTATTAGGACATATAAGAACCTTTAGAATGTTCCTAAACACTCCATGGTGCCCCAAGGGACTTAGAGGGTGAAGCATGAGTCCTTAGAGGCTCTAACAAGTGTAGAATGGTTAAGAGAGTATTCTAAACTCTTACAATGGTCTAGGAATGTGTATTAGGACAAATAAGAACCTTTAGAATGATCCTAAACACTCCATGATTCCCCAAGGGACTTACAAGGTGAAGCATGAGTCCTTGGAGGCTCTAACAAGTGTAGATTGGTTAAGAGAGTATTCTAAACGCTTACAATGGTCTAGGAATGTGTATTAGGACATATAAGGACCTTTAGAATGATCCTAAACACTCCATGGTGCCCCAAGGGACTTAGAGGGTGAAGCATGAGTCCTTGGGGGCTCTAACAAGTGTAGAATGGTTAAGAGAGTATTCTAAACACTTACAATGGTCTACGAATGTGTATTAGGACATATAAGAACCATTAGAATGATCCTAAACACTCCATGGTGCCCCAAGGGACTTAGAGGGGAAAGCTCGAGTCCTTGGAGGCTCTAACAAGTGTAGAATGGTTAAGAGAGAATTCTAAACGCCTAGAATGGCCTAGGAATGTGTATTAGGACATATTAGGACCTTTAGAATGATCCTAAACTCTCCATGGTGCCCCAAGGGACTTAAAGGGTGAAGCATGAGTCCTTCGGGGCTCTAACAAGTGCAGAATGGTTAAGAAAGTATTCTAAACGCTTACAGTGGTCTAGGAATGTGTATTAGGACATATAAGAACCTTTAGAATGATCCTAAACACTCCATGGTGCCCCAAGGGACTTAGAGGGTGAAGAATGAGTCCTTGGAGGCTCTAAGAAGTGTAGAATGGTTAAGAGAGTATTCTAAATGCTTACAGTGGTCTAGGAATGTGTATTAGGACACATAAGAACCTTTAGAATGATCCTAAACACTCCATGGTGCCCCAAGGGACTTAGAGGGTGAAGCATGAGTCCTTGGAGGCTCTAACAAGTGTGGAATGGTTAAGAGAGTATTCTAAACGCCTAGAATGGTCTAGGAATGTGTATTAGGACATATAAGAACCTTTAGAATGTTCCTAAACACTCCATGGTGCCCCAAGGGACTTAGAGGGTGAAGCATGAGTCCTTAGAGGCTCTAACAAGTGTAGAATGGTTAAGAGAGTATTCTAAAATCTTACAATGGTCTAGGAATGTGTATTAGGACAAATAAGAACCTTTAGAATGATCCTAAACACTCCATGATTCCCCATGGGACTTACAAGGTGAAGCATGAGTCCTTGGAGGCTCTAACAAGTGTAGATTGGTTAAGAGAGTATTCTAAACGCTTACAATGGTCTAGGAATGTGTATTAGGACATATAAGAACCTTTAGAATGATCCTAAACACTCCATGGTGCCCCAAGGGACTTAGAGGGTGAAGCATGAGTCCTTGGAGGCTCTAACAAGTGTAGAATGGTTAAGAGAGTATTCTAAACTCTTACAATGGTCTAGGAATGTGTATTAGGACAAATAAGAACCTTTAGAATGATCCTAAACACTCCATGATGCCCAAAGGGACTTAGAGGGTGAAGCATGAGTCCTTGGAGGTTCTAACAAGTGTAGAATGGTTAAGAGAGTATTCTAAACGCTTACAATGGTTTAGGAATGTCTATCAGGACATATAAGAACCTTTAGAATGATCCTAAACACTCCATGGTGCCCCAAGGGACTTAGAGGGTGAAGCATGAGTCCTTGCAGGCTCTGACAAGTGTAGAATGGTTATGAGAGTATTCTAAACGCCTTGAATGGTCTACGAATGTGTATTAGGACATATACGAACCTTTAGAATGATCCTAAACACTCCTTGATGCCCCATGGTACGTAGAGGGCGAAGAGTGAGTCCTAAAAGGCTCTAACAAGTGTAGAATGGTTAAGAGATTATTCCAAACGCTTACAATGGTCTAGGAATGTGTATTAGGACATATAAGAACCTTTAGAATGATCCTAAACACTCCATTGGCCCCAAGGGACTTAAAGGGTGAAGTTCGAGTCCTTGGAGGCTCTAACAAGAGTAGAATGGTTAAGAGAGGATTCTAAACGCCTAGAATGGTCTAGGAATGTGTATTAGGACATATAAGAACCTTTAGAATGTTCCTAAACACTCCATGGTGCCCCAAGGGACTTAGAGGGTGAAGCATGAGTCCTTAGAGGCTCTAACGAGTGTAGAATGGTTAAGAGAGAGTATTCTTAACGCTTACAATGGTTTAGGAATGTCTATCAGGACATATAAGAACCTTTAGAATGATCCTAAACACTCCATGGTGCCCCAAGGGATTTAGACGGTGAAGCTTGAATCCTTGGAGGCTCTAACAAGTGTAGTATGGTTAAGAGAGTATTCTAAACGCTTACAATGGTCTAGGAATGTGTATTAGGACATATAAGAACCTTTAGAATGATCCTAAACACTCCATGGTGCCCCAAGGGACTTAGACGGTGAAGCATGAGTCCTTGGAGGCTCTAACAAGTGTAGATTGGTTAAGAGAGTATTCTAAACGCTTACAATGGTCTAGGAATGTGTATGAGGACATATAAGGACCTTTAGAATGATCCTAAACACTCCATGGTGCCCCAAGGGACTTAGAGGGTGAAGCATGAGTCCTTGCAGGCTCTGACAAGTGTAGAATGGTTAAGAGAGTATTCTAAACGCCTAGAATGGTCTAGGAATGTGTATTAGGACATATAAGAACCTTTAGAATGATCCTAAACTCTCCATGATGCCCCAAGGGACTTACAAGGTGAAGCATGAGTCCTTGGAGGCTCTAACAAGTGTAGATTGGTTAAGAGAGTATTCTAAACGCTTACAATGGTCTTGGAATGTGTATTAGGACATATAAGAACCTTTAGAATGATCCTAAACACTCCATGGTGCCCCAAGGGACTTAGAGGGTGAAGCATGAGTCCTTGGAGGCTCTAACAAGTGTAGAATGGTTAAGAGAGTATTCTAAACTCTTACAATGGTCTAGGAATGTGTATTAGGACAAATAAGAACCTTTAGAATGATCCTAAACACTCCATGATGCCCAAAGGGACTTAGAGGGTGAAGCATGAGTCCGTGGAGGTTCTAACAAGTGTAGAATGGTTAAGAGAGTATTCTAAACGCTTACAATGGTTTAGGAATGTCTATCAGGACATATAAGAACCTTTAGAATGATCCTAAACACTCCATGGTGCCCCAAGGGACTTAGAGGGTGAAGCATGAGTCCTTGCAGGCTCTGACAAGTGTAGAATGGTTATGAGAGTATTCTAAACGCCTTGAATGGTCTACGAATGTGTATTAGGACATATACGAACCTTTAGAATGATCCTAAACACTCCTTGATGCCCCATGGTACGTAGAGGGCGAAGAATGAGTCCTAAAAGGCTCTAACAAGTGTAGAATGGTTAACAGAGTATTCCAAACGCTTACAATGGTCTAGGAATGTGTATTAGGACATATAAGAACCTTTAGAATGATCCTAAACACTCCATTGGCCCCAAGGGACTTAAAGGGTGAAGTTCGAGTCCTTGGAGGCTCTAACAAGAGTAGAATGGTTAAGAGAGTATTCTAAACGCCTAGAATGGTCTAGGAATGTGTATTAGGACATATAAGAACCTTTAGAATGTTCCTAAACACTCCATGGTGCCCCAAGGGACTTAGAGGGTGAAGCATGAGTCCTTAGAGGCTCTAACAAGTGTAGAATGGTTAAGAGAGTATTCTAAACACTTACAATGGTCTAGGAATGTGTATTAGGACAAATAAGAACCTTTAGAATGATCCTAAACACTCCATGATTCCCCAAGGGACTTACAAGGTGAAGCATGAGTCCTTGGAGGCTCTAACAAGTGTAGATTGGTTAAGAGAGTATTCTAAACGCTTACAATGGTCTAGGAATGTGTATTAGGACATATAAGGACCTTTAGAATGATCCTAAACACTCCATGGTGCCCCAAGGGACTTAGAGGGTGAAGCATGAGTCCTTGGGGGCTCTAACAAGTGTAGAATGGTTAAGAGAGTATTCTAAACACTTACAATGGTCTACGAATGTGTATTAGGACATATAAGAACCATTAGAATGATCCTAAACACTCTATGGTGCCCCAAGGGACTTAGAGGGGAAAGCTCGAGTCCTTGGAGGCTCTAACAAGTGTAGAATGGTTAAGAGAGAATTCTAAACGCCTAGAATGGCCTAGGAATGTGTATTAGGACATATTAGGACCTTTAGAATGATCCTAAACTCTCCATGGTGCCCCAAGGGACTTAAAGGGTGAAGCATGAGTCCTTCGGGGCTCTAACAAGTGCAGAATGGTTAAGAAAGTATTCTAAACGCTTACAGTGGTCTAGGAATGTGTATTAGGACATATAAGAACCTTTAGAATGATCCTAAACACTCCATGGTGCCCCAAGGGACTTAGAGGGTGAAGAATGAGTCCTTGGAGGCTCTAAGAAGTGTAGAATGGTTAAGAGAGTATTCTAAATGCTTATAGTGGTCTAGGAATGTGTATTAGGACACATAAGAACCTTTAGAATGATCCTAAACACTCCATGGTGCCCCAAGGGACTTAGAGGGTGAAGCATGAGTCCTTGGAGGCTCTAACAAGTGTGGAATGGTTAAGAGAGTATTCTAAACGCCTAGAATGGTCTAGGAATGTGTATTAGGACATATAAGAACCTTTAGAATGTTCCTAAACACTCCATGGTGCCCCAAGGGACTTAGAGGGTGAAGCATGAGTCCTTAGAGGCTCTAACAAGTGTAGAATGGTTAAGAGAGTATTCTAAAATCTTACAATGGTCTAGGAATGTGTATTAGGACAAATAAGAACCTTTAGAATGATCCTAAACACTCCATGATTCCCCATGGGACTTACAAGGTGAAGCATGAGTCCTTGGAGGCTCTAACAAGTGTAGATTGGTTAAGAGAGTATTCTAAACGCTTACAATGGTCTAGGAATGTGTATTAGGACATATAAGGACCTTTAGAATGATCCTAAACACTCCATGGTGCCCCAAGGGACTTAGAGGGTGAAGCATGAGTCCTTGGGGGCTCTAACAAGTGTAGAATGGTTAAGAGAGTATTCTAAACGCTTACAATGGTCTACGAATGTGTATTTGGACATATAAGAACCATTAGAATGATCCTAAACACTCCATGGTGCCCCAAGGGACTTAGAGAGGAAAGCTCGAGTCCTTGGAGTCTCTAACAAGTGTAGAATGGTTAAGAGAGAATTCTAAACGCCTAGAATGGCCTAGGAATGTGTATTAGGACATATTAGGACCGTTAGAATGATCCTAAACACTCCATGGTGCCCCAAGGGACTTAGAGGGTGAAGCATGAGTCCTTCGGGGCTCTAACAAGTGCAGAATGGTTAAGAGAGTATTCTAAACGCTTACAGTGGTCTAGGAATGTGTATTAGGACATATAAGAACCTTTAGAATGATCCTAAACACTCCATGGTGCCCCAAGGGACTTAGAGGGTGAAGAATGAGTCCTTGGAGGCTCTAAGAAGTGTAGAATGGTTAAGAGAGTATTCTAAACGCTTACAGTGGTCTAGGAATGTGTATTAGGACATATAAGAACCTTTAGAATGATCCTAAACACTCCATGGTGCCCCAAGGGACTTAGAGGGTGAAGCATGAGTCCTTGGAGGCTCTAACAAGTGTGGAATTGTTAAGAGAGTATTCTAAACGCCTAGAATGGTCTAGGAATGTGTATTAGGACATATAAGAACCTTTAGAATGTTCCTAAACACTCCATGGTGCCCCAAGGGACTTAGAGGGTGAAGCATGAGTCCTTAGAGGCTCTAACAAGTGTAGAATGGTTAAGAGAGTATTCTAAAATCTTACAATGGTCTAGGAATGTGTATTAGGACAAATAAGAACCTTTAGAATGATCCTAAACACTCCATGATTCCCCAAGGGACTTACAAGGTGAAGCATGAGTCCTTGGAGGCTCTAACAAGTGTAGATTGGTTAAGAGAGTATTCTAAACGCTTACAATGGTCTAGGAATGTGTATTAGGACATATAAGGACCTTTAGAATGATCCTAAACACTCCATGGTGCCCCAAGGGACTTAGAGGGTGAAGCATGAGTCCTTGCAGGCTCTGACAAGTGTAGAATGGTTATAAGAGTATTCTAAACGCCTTGAATGGTCTACGAATGTGTATTAGGACATATACGAACCTTTAGAATGATCCTAAACACTCCTTGATGCCCCATGGTACGTAGAGGGCGAAGAGTGAGTCCTAAAAGGCTCTAACAAGTGTAGAATGGTTAAGAGATTATTCCAAACGCTTACAATGGTCTAGGAATGTGTATTAGGACATATAAGAACCTTTAGAATGATCCTAAACACTCCATTGGCCCCAAGGGACTTAAAGGGTGAAGTTCGAGTCCTTGGAGGCTCTAACAAGAGTAGAATGGTTAAGAGAGGATTCTAAACTCCTAGAATGGTCTAGGAATGTGTATTAGGACATATAAGAACCTTTAGAATGTTCCTAAACACTCCATGGTGCCCCAAGGGACTTAGAGGGTGAAGCATGAGTCCTTAGAGGCTCTAACAAGTGTAGAATGGTTAAGAGAGAGTATTCTTAACGCTTACAATGGTTTAGGAATGTCTATCAGGACATATAAGAACCTTTAGAATGATCCTAAACACTCCATGGTGCCCCAAGGGATTTAGACGGTGAAGCTTGAATCCTTGGAGGCTCTAACAAGTGTAGTATGGTTAAGAGAGTATTCTAAACGCTTACAATGGTCTAGGAATGTGTATTAGGACATATAAGAACCTTTAGAATGATCCTAAACACTCCATGGTGCCCCAAGGGACTTAGACGGTGAAGCATGAGTCCTTGGAGGCTCTAACAAGTGTAGATTGGTTAAGAGAGTATTCTAAACGCTTACAATGGTCTAGGAATGTGTATGAGGACATATAAGGACCTTTAGAATGATCCTAAACACTCCATGGTGCCCCAAGGGACTTAGAGGGTGAAGCATGAGTCCTTGCAGGCTCTGACAAGTGTAGAATGGTTAAGAGAGTATTCTAAACGCCTAGAATGGTCTAGGAATGTGTATTAGGACATATAAGAACCTTTAGAATGATCCTAAACTCTCCATGATGCCCCAAGGGACTTACAAGGTGAAGCATGAGTCCTTGGAGGCTCTAACAAGTGTAGATTGGTTAAGAGAGTATTCTAAATGCTTACAATGGTCTTGGAATGTGTATTAGGACATATAAGAACCTTTAGAATGATCCTAAACACTCCATGGTGCCCCAAGGGACTTAGAGGGTGAAGCATGAGTCCTTGGAGGCTCTAACAAGTGTAGAATGGTTAAGAGAGTATTCTAAACTCTTACAATGGTCTAGGAATGTGTATTAGGACAAATAAGAACCTTTAGAATGATCCTAAACACTCCATGATGCCCAAAGGGACTTAGAGGGTGAAGCATGAGTCCTTGGAGGTTCTAACAAGTGTAGAATGGTTAAGAGAGTATTCTAAACGCTTACAATGGTTTAGGAATGTCTATCAGGACATATAAGAACCTTTAGAATGATCCTAAACACTCCATGGTGCCCCAAGGGACTTAGAGGGTGAAGCATGAGTCCTTGCAGGCTCTGACAAGTTTAGAATGGTTATGAGAGTATTCTAAACGCCTTGAATGGTCTACGAATGTGTATTAGGACATATACGAACCTTTAGAATGATCCTAAACACTCCATGGTGCCCCAAGGGACTTAGAGGGGAAAGCTTGAGTCCTTGGAGGCTCTAACAAGTGTAGAATGGTTAAGAGAGAATTCTAAACGCCTAGAATGGCCTAGGAATGTGTATTAGGACATATTAGGACCTTTAGAATGATCCTAAACACTCCATGGTGCCCCAAGTGACTTAGAGGGTGAAGCACGAGTCCTTCGTGGCTCTAACAAGTGCAGAATGGTTAAGAAAGTATTCTAAACGCTTACAGTGGTCTAGGAATGTGTATTAGGACATATAAGAACCTTTAGAATGATCCTAAACACTCCATGGTGCCCCATGGTACGTAGAGGGCGAAGAATGAGTCCTAAAAGGCTCTAACAAGTGTAGAATGGTTAACAGAGTATTCCAAACGCTTACAATGGTCTAGGAATGTGTATTAGGACATATAAGAACCTTTAGAATGATCCTAAACACTCCATTGGCCCCAAGGGACTTAAAGGGTGAAGTTCGAGTCCTTGGAGGCTCTAACAAGAGTAGAATGGTTAAGAGAGTATTCTAAACGCCTAGAATGGTCTAGGAATGTGTATTAGGACATATAAGAACCTTTAGAATGTTCCTAAACACTCCATGGTGCCCCAAGGGACTTAGAGGGTGAAGCATGAGTCCTTAGAGGCTCTAACAAGTGTAGAATGGTTAAGAGAGAATTCTAAACGCCTAGAATGGCCTAGGAATGTGTATTAGGACATATTAGGACCTTTAGAATGATCCTAAACTCTCCATGGTGCCCCAAGGGACTTAGTGGGTGAAGCATGAGTCCTTCGGGGCTCTAACAAGTGCAGAATGGTTAAGAAAGTATTCTAAACGCTTACAGTGGTCTAGGAATGTGTATTAGGACATATAAGAACCTTTAGAATGATCCTAAACACTCCATGGTTCCCCAAGGGACTTAGAGGGTGAAGAATGAGTCCTTGGAGGCTCTAAGAAGTGTAGAATGGTTAAGAGAGTATTCTAAATGCTTACAGTGGTCTAGGAATGTGTATTAGGACACATAAGAACCTTTAGAATGATCCTAAACACTCCATGGTGCCCCAAGGGACTTAGACGGTGAAGCATGAGTCCTTGGAGGCTCTAACAAGTGTGAAATGGTTAAGAGAGTATTCTAAACGCCTAGAATGGTCTAGGAATGTGTATTAGGACATATAAGAACCTTTAGAATGTTCCTAAACACTCCATGGTGCCCCAAGGGACTTAGAGGGTGAAGCATGAGTCCTTAGAGGCTCTAACAAGTGTAGAATGGTTAAGAGAGTATTCTAAAATCTTACAATGGTCTAGGAATGTGTATTAGGACAAATAAGAACCTTTAGAATGATCCTAAACACTCCATGATTCCCCATGGGACTTACAAGGTGAAGCATGAGTCCTTGGAGGCTCTAACAAGTGTAGATTGGTTAAGAGAGTATTCTAAACGCTTACAATGGTCTAGGAATGTGTATTAGGACATATAAGGACCTTTAGAATGATCCTAAACACTCCATGGTGCCCCAAGGGACTTAGAGGGTGAAGCATGAGTCCTTGGGGGCTCTAACAAGTGTAGAATGGTTAAGAGAGTATTCTAAACGCTTACAATGGTCGACGAATGTGTATTTGGACATATAAGAACCATTAGAATGATCCTAAACACTCCATGGTGCCCCAAGGGACTTAGAGAGGAAAGCTCGAGTCCTTGGAGTCTCTAACAAGTGTAGAATGGTTAAGAGAGAATTCTAAACGCCTAGAATGGCCTAGGAATGTGTATTAGGACATATTAGGACCTTTAGAATGATCCTAAACACTCCATGGTGCCCCAAGGGACTTAGAGGGTAAAGCATGAGTCCTTCGGGGCTCTAACAAGTGCAGAATGGTTAAGAGAGTATTCTAAACGCTAACAGTGGTCTAGGAATGTGTATTAGGACATATAAGAACCTTTAGAATGATCCTAAACACTCCATGGTGCCCCAAGGGACTTAGAGGGTGAAGAATGAGTCCTTGGAGGCTCTAAGAAGTGTAGAATGGTTAAGAGAGTATTCTAAACGCTTACAGTGGTCTAGGAATGTGTATTAGGACATATAAGAACCTTTAGAATGATCCTAAACACTCCATGGTGCCCCAAGGGACTTAGAGGGTGAAGCATGAGTCCTTGGAGGCTCTAACAAGTGTGGAATGGTTAAGAGAGTATTCTAAACGCCTACAATGGTCTAGGAATGTGTATTAGGACATATAAGAACCTTTAGAATGTTCCTAAACACTCCATGGTGCCCCAAGGGACTTAGAGGGTGAAGCATGAGTCCTTAGAGGCTCTAACAAGTGTAGAATGGTTAAGAGAGTATTCTAAACTCTTACAATGGTCTAGGAATGTGTATTAGGACAAATAAGAACCTTTAGAATGATCCTAAACACTCCATGATTCCCCAAGGGACTTACAAGGTGAAGCATGAGTCCTTGGAGGCTCTAACAAGTGTAGATTGGTTAAGAGAGTATTCTAAACGCTTACAATGGTCTAGGAATGTGTATTAGGACATATAAGGACCTTTAGAATGATCCTAAACACTCCATGGTGCCCCAAGGGACTTAGAGGGTGAAGCATGAGTCCTTGGGGGCTCTAACAAGTGTAGAATGGTTAAGAGAGTATTCTAAACGCTTACAATGGTCTACGAATGTGTATTTGGACATATAAGAACCATTAGAATGATCCTAAACACTCCATGGTGCCCCAAGGGACTTAGAGAGGAAAGCTCGAGTCCTTGGAGTCTCTAACAAGTGTAGAATGGTTAAGAGAGAATTCTAAACGCCTAGAATGGCCTAGGAATGTGTATTAGGACATATTAGGACCTTTAGAATGATCCTAAACACTCCATGGTGCCCCAAGGGACTTAGAGGGTGAAGCATGAGTCCTTCGGGGCTCTAACAAGTGCAGAATGGTTAAGAGAGTATTCTAAACGCTTACAGTGGTCTAGGAATGTGTATTAGGACATATAAGAACCTTTATAATGATCCTAAACACTCCATGGTGCCCCAAGGGACTTAGAGGGTGAAGAATGAGTCCTTGGAGGCTCTAAGAAGTGTAGAATGGTTAAGAGAGTATTCTAAACGCTTACAGTGGTCTAGGAATGTGTATTAGGACATATAAGAACCTTTAGAATGATCCTAAACACTCCATGGTGCCCCAAGGGACTTAGAGGGTGAAGCATGAGTCCTTGGAGGCTCTAACAAGTGTGGAATGGTTAAGAGAGTATTCTAAACGCCTAGAATGGTCTAGGAATGTGTATTAGGACATATAAGAACCTTTAGAATGTTCCTAAACACTCCATGGTGCCCCAAGGGACTTAGAGGGTGAAGCATGAGTCCTTAGAGGCTCTAACAAGTGTAGAATGGTTAAGAGAGTATTCTAAAATCTTACAATGGTCTAGGAATGTGTATTAGGACAAATAAGAACCTTTAGAATGATCCTAAACACTCCATGATTCCCCAAGGGACTTACAAGGTGAAGCATGAGTCCTTGGAGGCTCTAACAAGTGTAGATTGGTTAAGAGAGTATTCTAAACGCTTACAATGGTCTAGGAATGTGTATTAGGACATATAAGGACCTTTAGAATGATCCTAAACACTCCATGGTGCCCCAAGGGACTTAGAGGGTGAAGCATGAGTCCTTGGGGGCTCTAACAAGTGTAGAATGGTTAAGAGAGTATTCTAAACGCTTACAATGGTCTACGAATGTGTATTTGGACATATAAGAACCATTAGAATGATCCTAAACACTCCATGGTGCCCCAAGGGACTTAGAGGGGAAAGCTCGAGTCCTTGGAGGCTCTAACAAGTGTAGAATGGTTAAGAGAGAATTCTAAACGCCTAGAATGGCCTAGGAATGTGTATTAGGACATATTAGGACCTTTAGAATGATCCTAAACACTCCATGGTGCCCCAAGGGACTTAGAGGGTGAAGCATGAGTCCTTCGGGGCTCTAACAAGTGTAGAATGGTTAAGAGAGTATTCTAAACGCTTACAGTGGTCTAGGAATGTGTATTAGGACATATAAGAACCTTTAGAATGATCCTAAACACTCCATGGTGCCCCAAGGGACTTAGAGGGTGAAGAATGAGTCTTTGGAGGCTCTAAGAAGTGTAGAATGGTTAAGAGAGTATTCTAAACGCTTACAGTGGTCTAGGAATGTGTATTAGGACATATAAGAACCTTTAGAATGATCCTAAACACTCCATGATGCCCAAAGGGACTTAGAGGGTGAAGCATGAGTCCTTGGAGGTTCTAACAAGTGTAGAATGGTTAAGAGAGTATTCTAAACGCTTACAATGGTTTAGGAATGTCTATCAGGACATATAAGAACCTTTAGAATGATCCTAAACACTCCATGGTGCCCCAAGGGACTTAGAGGGAGAAGCATGAGTCCTTGCAGGCTCTGACAAGTGTAGAATGGTTATGAGAGTATTCTAAACGCCTTGAATGGTCTACGAATGTGTATTAGGACATATACGAACCTTTAGAATGATCCTAAACACTCCTTGATGCCCCATGGTACGTAGAGGGCGAAGAATGAGTCCTAAAAGGCTCTAACAAGTGTAGAATGGTTAAGAGAGTATTCCAAACGCTTACAATGGTCTAGGAATGTGTATTAGGACATATAAGAACCTTTAGAATGATCCTAAACACTCCATTGGCCCCAAGGGACTTAAAGGGTGAAGTTCGAGTCCTTGGAGGCTCTAACAAGAGTAGAATGGTTAAGAGAGTGTTCTAAACGCCTAGAATGGTCTAGGAATGTGTATTAGGACATATAAGAACCTTTAGAATGTTCCTAAACACTCCATGGTGCCCCAAGGGACTTAGAGGGTGAAGCATGAGTCCTTAGAGGCTCTAACAAGTGTAGAATGGTTAAGAGAGTATTCTAAACTCTTACAATGGTCTAGGAATGTGTATTAGGACAAATAAGAACCTTTAGAATGATCCTAAACACTCCATGATTCCCCAAGGGACTTACAAGGTGAAGCATGAGTCCTTGGAGGCTCTAACAAGTGTAGATTGGTTAAGAGAGTATTCTAAACGTTTACAATGGTCTAGGAATGTGTATTAGGACATATAAGGACCTTTAGAATGATCCTAAACACTCCATGGTGCCCCAAGGGACTTAGAGGGTGAAGCATGAGTCCTTGGGGGCTCTAACAAGTGTAGAATGGTTAAGAGAGTATTCTAAACGCTTACAATGGTCTACGAATGTGTATTTGGACATATAAGAACCATTAGAATGATCCTAAACACTCCATGGTGCCCCAAGGGACTTAGAGGGGAAAGCTCGAGTCCTTGGAGGCTCTAACAAGTGTAGAATGGTTAAGAGAGAATTCTAAACGCCTAGAATGGCCTAGGAATGTGTATTAGGACATATTAGGACCTTTAGAATGATCCTAAACACTCCATGGTGCCCCAAGGGACTTAGAGGGTGAAGCATGAGTCCTTCGGGGCTCTAACAAGTGTAGAATGGTTAAGAGAGTATTCTAAACGCTTACAGTGGTCTAGGAATGTGTATTAGGACATATAAGAACCTTTAGAATGATCCTAAACACTCCATGGTGCCCCAAGGGACTTAGAGGGAGAAGCATGAGTCCTTGCAGGCTCTGACAAGTGTAGAATGGTTATGAGAGTATTCTAAACGCCTTGAATGGTCTACGAATGTGTATTAGGACATATACGAACCTTTAGAATGATCCTAAACACTCCTTGATGCCCCATGGTACGTAGAGGGCGAAGAATGAGTCCTAAAAGGCTCTAACAAGTGTAGAATGGTTAAGAGAGTATTCTAAACTCTTACAATGGTCTAGGAATGTGTATTAGGACAAATAAGAACCTTTAGAATGATCCTAAACACTCCATGATTCCCCAAGGGACTTACAAGGTGAAGCATGAGTCCTTGGAGGCTCTAACAAGTGTAGATTGGTTAAGAGAGTATTCTAAACGTTTACAATGGTCTAGGAATGTGTATTAGGACATATAAGGACCTTTAGAATGATCCTAAACACTCCATGGTGCCCCAAGGGACTTAGAGGGTGAAGCATGAGTCCTTGGGGGCTCTAACAAGTGTAGAATGGTTAAGAGAGTATTCTAAACGCTTACAATGGTCTACGAATGTGTATTAGGACATATAAGAACCATTAGAATGATCTTAAACACTCCATGGTGCCCCAAGGGACTTAGAGGGGAAAGCTTGAGTCCTTGGAGGCTCTAACAAGTGTAGAATGGTTAAGAGAGAATTCTAAACGCCTAGAATGGCCTAGGAATGTGTATTAGGACATATTAGGACCTTTAGAATGATCCTAAACACTCCATGGTGCCCCAAGTGACTTAGAGGGTGAAGCACGAGTCCTTCGGGGCTCTAACAAGTGCAGAATGGTTAAGAAAGTATTCTAAACGCTTACAGTGGTCTAGGAATGTGTATTAGGACATATAAGAACCTTTAGAATGATCCTAAACACTCCATGGTGCCCCAAGGGACTTAGAGGGTGAAGCATGAGTCCTTAGAGGCTCTAACAAGTGTAGAATGGTTAAGAGAGTATTCTAAACTCTTACAATGGTCTAGGAATGTGTATTAGGACAAATAAGAACCTTTAGAATGATCCTAAACACTCCATGATTCCCCAAGGGACTTACAAGGTGAAGCATGAGTCCTTGGAGGCTCTAACAAGTGTAGATTGGTTAAGAGAGTATTCTAAACGCTTACAATGGTCTAGGAATGTGTATTAGGACATATAAGGACCTTTAGAATGATCCTAAACACTCCATGGTGCCCCAAGGGACTTAGAGGGTGAAGCATGAGTCCTTGGGGGCTCTAACAAGTGTAGAATGGTTAAGAGAGTATTCTAAACGCTTACAATGGTCTACGAATGTGTATTAGGACATATAAGAACCATTAGAATGATCCTAAACACTCCATGGTGCCCCAAGGGACTTAGAGGGGAAAGCTTGAGTCCTTGGAGGCTCTAACAAGTGTAGAATGGTTAAGAGAGAATTCTAAACGCCTAGAATGGCCTAGGAATGTGTATTAGGACATATTAGGACCTTTAGAATGATCCTAAACACTCCATGGTGCCCCAAGTGACTTAGAGGGTGAAGCACGAGTCCTTCGGGGCTCTAACAAGTGCAGAATGGTTAAGAAAGTATTCTAAACGCTTACAGTGGTCTAGGAATGTGTATTAGGACATATAAGAACCTTTAGAATGATCCTAAACACTCCATGGTGCCCCAAGGGACTTAGAGGGTGAAGAATGAGTCCTTGGAGGCTCTAAGAAGTGTAGAATGGTTAAGAGAGTATTCTAAACGCTTACAGTGGTCTAGGAATGTGTATTAGGACATATAAGAACCTTTAGAATGATCCTAAACACTCCATGGTGCCCCAAGGGACTTAGAGGGTGAAGCATGAGTCCTTGGAGGCTCTAACAAGTGTGGAATGGTTAAGAGAGTATTCTAAACGCCTACAATGGTCTAGGAATGTGTATTAGGACATATAAGAACCTTTAGAATGTTCCTAAACACTCCATGGTGCCCCAAGGGACTTAGAGGGTGAAGCATGAGTCCTTAGAGGCTCTAACAAGTGTAGAATGGTTAAGAGAGTATTCTAAACTCTTACAATGGTCTAGGAATGTGTATTAGGACAAATAAGAACCTTTAGAATGATCCTAAACACTCCATGCTTCCCCAAGGGACTTACAAGGTGAAGCATGAGTCCTTGGAGGCTCTAACAAGTGTAGATTGGTTAAGAGAGTATTCTAAACGCTTACAATGGTCTAGGAATGTGTATTAGGACATATAAGGACCTTTAGAATGATCCTAAACACTCCATGGTGCCCCAAGGGATTAGAGGGTGAAGCATGAGTCCTTGGGGGCTCTAACAAGTGTAGAATGGTTAAGAGAGTATTCTAAACGCTTAAAATGGTCTACGAATGTGTATTTGGACATATAAGAACCATTAGAATGATCCTAAACACTCCATGGTGCCCCAAGGGACTTAGAGGGGAAAGCTCGAGTCCTTGGAGTCTCTAACAAGTGTAGAATGGTTAAGAGAGAATTCTAAACGCCTAGAATGGCCTAGGAATGTGTATTAGGACATATTAGGACCTTTAGAATGATCCTAAACACTCCATGGTGCCCCAAGGGACTTAGAGGGTGAAGCATGAGTCCTTCGGGGCTCTAACAAGTGCAGAATGGTTAAGAGAGTATTCTAAACGCTTACAGTGGTCTAGGAATGTGTATTAGGACATATAAGAACCTTTAGAATGATCCTAAACACTCCATGGTGCCCCAAGGGACTTAGAGGGTGAAGAATGAGTCCTTGGAGGCTCTAAGAAGTGTAGAATGGTTAAGAGAGTATTCTAAACGCTTACAGTGGTCTAGGAATGTGTATTAGGACATATAAGAACCTTTAGAATGATCCTAAACACTCCATGGTGCCCCAAGGGACTTAGAGGGTGAAGCATGAGTCCTTGGAGGCTCTAACAAGTGTGGAATGGTTAAGAGAGTATTCTAAACGCCTAGAATGGTCTAGGAATGTGTATTAGGACATATAAGAACCTTTAGAATGTTCCTAAACACTCCATGGTGCCCCAAGGGACTTAGAGGGTGAAGCATGAGTCCTTAGAGGCTCTAACAAGTGTAGAATGGTTAAGAGAGTATTCTAAAATCTTACAATGGTCTAGGAATGTGTATTAGGACAAATAAGAACCTTTAGAATGATCCTAAACACTCCATGATTCCCCAAGGGACTTACAAGGTGAAGCATGAGTCCTTGGAGGCTCTAACAAGTGTAGATTGGTTAAGAGAGTATTCTAAACGCTTACAATGGTCTAGGAATGTGTATTAGGACATATAAGGACCTTTAGAATGATCCTAAACACTCCATGGTGCCCCAAGGGACTTAGAGGGTGAAGCATGAGTCCTTGGGGGCTCTAACAAGTGTAGAATGGTTAAGAGAGTATTCTAAACGCTTACAATGGTCTACGAATGTGTATTTGGACATATAAGAACCATTAGAATTATCCTAAACACTCCATGGTGCCCCAAGGGACTTAGAGGGGAAAGCTCGAGTCCTTGGAGGCTCTAACAAGTGTAGAATGGTTAAGAGAGAATTCTAAACGCCTAGAATGGCCTAGGAATGTGTATTAGGACATATTAGGACCTTTAGAATGATCCTAAACACTCCATGGTGCCCCAAGGGACTTAGAGGGTGAAGCATGAGTCCTTCGGGGCTCTAACAAGTGCAGAATGGTTAAGAGAGTATTCTAAACGCTTACAGTGGTCTAGGAATGTGTATTAGGACATATAAGAACCTTTAGAATGATCCTAAACACTCCATGGTGCCCCAAGGGACTTAGAGGGTGAAGAATGAGTCTTTGGAGGCTCTAAGAAGTGTAGAATGGTTAAGAGAGTATTCTAAACGCTTACAGTGGTCTAGGAATGTGTATTAGGACATATAAGAACCTTTAGAATGATCCTAAACACTCCATGATGCCCAAAGGGACTTAGAGGGTGAAGCATGAGTCCTTGGAGGTTCTAACAAGTGTAGAATGGTTAAGAGAGTATTCTAAACGCTTACAATGGTTTAGGAATGTCTATCAGGACATATAAGAACCTTTAGAAAGATCCTAAACACTCCATGGTGCCCCAAGGGACTTAGAGGGAGAAGCATGAGTCCTTGCAGGCTCTGACAAGTGTAGAATGGTTATGAGAGTATTCTAAACGCCTTGAATGGTCTACGAATGTGTATTAGGACATATACGAACCTTTAGAATGATCCTAAACACTCCTTGATGCCCCATGGTACGTAGAGGGCGAAGAATGAGTCCTAAAAGGCTCTAACAAGTGTAGAATGGTTAAGAGAGTATTCCAAACGCTTACAATGGTCTAGGAATGTGTATTAGGACATATAAGAACCTTTAGAATGATCCTAAACACTCCATTGGCCCCAAGGGACTTAAAGGGTGAAGTTCGAGTCCTTGGAGGCTCTAACAAGAGTAGAATGGTTAAGAGAGTATTCTAAACGCCTAGAATGGTCTAGGAATGTGTATTAGGACATATAAGAACCTTTAGAATGTTCCTAAACACTCCATGGTGCCCCAAGGGACTTAGAGGGTGAAGCATGAGTCCTTAGAGGCTCTAACAAGTGTAGAATGGTTAAGAGAGTATTCTAAACTCTTACAATGGTCTAGGAATGTGTATTAGGACAAATAAGAACCTTTAGAATGATCCTAAACACTCCATGATTCCCCAAAGGACTTACAAGGTGAAGCATGAGTCCTTGGAGGCTCTAACAAGTGTAGATTGGTTAAGAGAGTATTCTAAACGTTTACAATGGTCTAGGAATGTGTATTAGGACATATAAGGACCTTTAGAATGATCCTAAACACTCCATGGTGCCCCAAGGGACTTAGAGGGTGAAGCATGAGTCCTTGGGGGCTCTAACAAGTGTAGAATGGTTAAGAGAGTATTCTAAACGCTTACAATGGTCTACGAATGTGTATTAGGACATATAAGAACCATTAGAATGATCCTAAACACTCCATGGTGCCCCAAGGGACTTAGAGGGGAAAGCTTGAGTCCTTGGAGGCTCTAACAAGTGTAGAATGGTTAAGAGAGAATTCTAAACGCCTAGAATGGCCTAGGAATGTGTATTAGGACATATTAGGACCTTTAGAATGATCCTAAACACTCCATGGTGCCCCAAGTGACTTAGAGGGTGAAGCACGAGTCCTTCGTGGCTCTAACAAGTGCAGAATGGTTAAGAAAGTATTCTAAACGCTTACAGTGGTCTAGGAATGTGTATTAGGACATATAAGAACCTTTAGAATGATCCTAAACACTCCATGGTGCCCCAAGGGACTTAGAGGGTGAAGAATGAGTCCTTGGAGGCTCTAAGAAGTGTAGAATGGTTAAGAGAGTATTCTAAACGCTTACAGTGGTCTAGGAATGTGTATTAGGACATATAAGAACCTTTAGAATGATCCTAAACACTCCATGGTGCCCCAAGGGACTTAGAGGGTGAAGCATGAGTCCTTGGAGGCTCTAACAAGTGTGGAATGGTTAAGAGAGTATTCTAAACGCCTAGAATGGTCTAGGAATGTGTATTAGGACATATAAGAACCTTTAGAATGTTCCTAAACACTCCATGGTGCCCCAAGGGACTTAGAGGGTGAAGCATGAGTCCTTAGAGGCTCTAACAAGTGTAGAATGGTTAAGAGAGTATTCTAAACTCTTACAATGGTCTAGGAATGTGTATTAGGACAAATAAGAACCTTTAGAATGATCCTAAACACTCCATGATTCCCCAAGGGACTTACAAGGTGAAGCATGAGTCCTTGGAGGCTCTAACAAGTGTAGATTGGTTAAGAGAGTATTCTAAACGCTTACAATGGTCTCGGAATGTGTATTAGGACATATAAGGACCTTTAGAATGATCCTAAACACTCCATGGTGCCCCAAGGGACTTAGAGGGTGAAGCATGAGTCCTTGGGGGCTCTAACAAGTGTAGAATGGTTAAGAGAGTATTCTAAACGCTTACAATGGTCTACGAATGTGTATTTGGACATATAAGAACCATTAGAATGATCCTAAACACTCCATGGTGCCCCAAGGGACTTAGAGGGGAAAGCTCGAGTCCTTGGAGGCTCTAACAAGTGTAGAATGGTTAAGAGAGAATTCTAAACGCCTAGAATGGCCTAGGAATGTGTATTAGGACATATTAGGACCTTTAGAATGATCCTAAACACTCCATGGTGCCCCAAGTGACTTAGAGGGTGAAGCATGAGTCCTTCGGGGCTCTAACAAGTGCAGAATGGTTAAGAAAGTATTCTAAACGCTTACAGTGGTCTAGGAATGTGTATTAGGACATATAAGAACCTTTAGAATGATAATAAACACTTCATGGTGCCCCAAGGGACTTAGAGGGTGAAGAATGAGTCCTTGGAGGCTCTAAGAAGTGTAGAATGGTTAAGAGTGTATTCTAAACGCTTACAGTGGTCTAGGAATGTGTATTAGGACATATAAGAACCTTTAGAATGATCCTAAACACTCCATGGTGCCCCAAGGGACTTAGAGGGTGAAGCATGAGTCCTTGGAGGCTCTAACAAGTGTGGAATGGTTAAGAGAGTATTCTAAACGCCTAGAATGGTCTAGGAATGTGTATTAGGACATATAAGAACCTTTAGAATGTTCCTAAACACTCCATGGTGCCCCAAGGGACTTAGAGGGTGAAGCATGAGTCCTTAGAGGCTCTAACAAGTGTAGAATGGTTAAGAGAGTATTCTAAACTCTTACAATGGTCTAGGAATGTGTATTAGGACAAATAAGAACCTTTAGAATGATCCTAAACACTCCATGATTCCCCAAGGGACTTACAAGGTGAAGCATGAGTCCTTGGAGGCTCTAACAAGTGTAGATTGGTTAAGAGAGTATTCTAAACGCTTACAATGGTCTAGGAATGTGTATTAGGACATATAAGGACCTTTAGAATGATCCTAAACACTCCATGGTGCCCCAAGGGACTTAGAGGGTGAAGCACGAGTCCTTCGGGGCTCTAACAAGTGCAGAATGGTTAAGAAAGTATTCTAAACGCTTACAGTGGTCTAGGAATGTGTATTAGGACATATAAGAACCTTTAGAATGATCCTAAACACTCCATGGTGCCCCAAGGGACTTAGAGGGTGAAGAATGAGTCATTGGAGGCTCTAAGAAGTGTAGAATGGTTAAGAGAGTATTCTAAACGCTTACAGTGGTCTAGGAATGTGTATTAGGACATATAAGAACCTTTAGAATGATCCTAAACACTCCATGGTGCCCCAAGGGACTTAGAGGGTGAAGCATGAGTCCTTGGAGGCTCTAACAAGTGTGGAATGGTTAAGAGAGTATTCTAAACGCCTAGAATGGTCTAGGAATGTGTATTAGGACATATAAGAACCTTTAGAATGTTCCTAAACACTCCATGGTGCCCCAAGGGACTTAGAGGGTGAAGCATGAGTCCTTAGAGGCTCTAACAAGTGTAGAATGGTTAAGAGAGTATTCTAAACTCTTACAATGGTCTAGGAATGTGTATTAGGACAAATAAGAACCTTTAGAATGATCCTAAACACTCCATGATTCCCCAAGGGACTTACAAGGTGAAGCATGAGTCCTTGGAGGCTCTAACAAGTGTAGATTGGTTAAGAGAGTATTCTAAACGCTTACAATGGTCTAGGAATGTGTATTAGGACATATAAGGACCTTTAGAATGATCCTAAACACTCCATGGTGCCCCAAGGGACTTAGAGGGTGAAGCATGAGTCCTTGGGGGCTCTAACAAGTGTAGAATGGTTAAGAGAGTATTCTAAACGCTTACAATGGTCTACGAATGTGTATTTGGACATATAAGAACCATTAGAATGATCCTAAACACTCCATGGTGCCCTAAGGGACTTAGAGGGGAAAGCTCGAGTCCTTGGAGGCTCTAACAAGTGTAGAATGGTTAAGAGAGAATTCTAAACGCCTAGAATGGCCTAGGAATGTGTATTAGGACATATTAGGACCTTTAGAATGATCCTAAACACTCCATGGTGCCCCAAGTGACTTAGAGGGTGAAGCATGAGTCCTTCGGGGCTCTAACAAGTGCAGAATGGTTAAGAAAGTATTCTAAACGCTTACAGTGGTCTAGGAATGTGTATTAGGACATATAAGAACCTTTAGAATGATAATAAACACTCCATGGTGCCCCAAGGGACTTAGAGGGTGAAGAATGAGTCCTTGGAGGCTCTAAGAAGTGTAGAATGGTTAAGAGTGTATTCTAAACGCTTACAGTGGTCTAGGAATGTGTATTAGGACATATAAGAACCTTTAGAATGATCCTAAACACTCCATGGTGCCCCAAGGGACTTAGAGGGTGAAGCATGAGTCCTTGGAGGCTCTAACAAGTGTGGAATGGTTAAGAGAGTATTCTAAATGCCTAGAATGGTCTAGGAATGTGTATTAGGACATATAAGAACCTTTAGAATGTTCCTAAACACTCCATGGTGCCCCAAGGGACTTAGAGGGTGAAGCATGAGTCCTTAGAGGCTCTAACAAGTGTAGAATGGTTAAGAGAGTATTCTAAACTCTTACAATGGTCTAGGAATGTGTATTAGGACAAATAAGAACCTTTAGAATGATCCTAAACACTCCATGATTCCCCAAGGGACTTACAAGGTGAAGCATGAGTCCTTGGAGGCTCTAACAAGTGTAGATTGGTTAAGAGAGTATTCTAAACGCTTACAATGGTCTAGGAATGTGTATTAGGACATATAAGGACCTTTAGAATGATCCTAAACACTCCATGGTGCCCCAAGGGACTTAGAGGGTGAAGCACGAGTCCTTCGGGGCTCTAACAAGTGCAGAATGGTTAAGAAAGTATTCTAAACGCTTACAGTGGTCTAGGAATGTGTATTAGGACATATAAGAACCTTTAGAATGATCCTAAACACTCCATGGTGCCCCAAGGGACTTAGAGGGTGAAGAATGAGTCCTTGGAGGCTCTAAGAAGTGTAGAATGGTTAAGAGAGTATTCTAAACGCTTACAGTGGTCTAGGAATGTGTATTAGGACATATAAGAACCTTTAGAATGATCCTAAACACTCCATGGTGCCCCAAGGGACTTAGAGGGTGAAGCATGAGTCCTTGGAGGCTCTAACAAGTGTGGAATGGTTAAGAGAGTATTCTAAACGCCTAGAATGGTCTAGGAATGTGTATTAGGACATATAAGAACCTTTAGAATGTTCCTAAACACTCCATGGTGCCCCAAGGGACTTAGAGGGTGAAGCATGAGTCCTTAGAGGCTCTAACAAGTGTAGAATGGTTAAGAGAGTATTCTAAACTCTTACAATGGTCTAGGAATGTGTATTAGGACAAATAAGAACCTTTAGAATGATCCTAAACACTCCATGATTCCCCAAGGGACTTACAAGGTGAAGCATGAGTCCTTGGAGGCTCTAACAAGTGTAGATTGGTTAAGAGAGTATTCTAAACGCTTACAATGGTCTAGGAATGTGTATTAGGACATATAAGGACCTTTAGAATGATCCTAAACACTCCATGGTGCCCCAAGGGACTTAGAGGGTGAAGCATGAGTCCTTGGGGGCTCTAACAAGTGTAGAATGGTTAAGAGAGTATTCTAAACGCTTACAATGGTCTACGAATGTGTATTTGGACATATAAGAACCATTAGAATGATCCTAAACACTCCATGGTGCCCCAAGGGACTTAGAGGGGAAAGCTCGAGTCCTTCGAGGCTCTAACAAGTGTAGAATGGTTAAGAGAGAATTCTAAACGCCTAGAATGGCCTAGGAATGTGTATTAGGACATATTAGGACCTTTAGAATGATCCTAAACACTCCATGGTGCCCCAAGTTACTTAGAGGGTGAAGCATGAGTCCTTCGGGGCTCTAACAAGTGCAGAATGGTTAAGAAAGTATTCTAAACGCTTACAGTGGTCTAGGAATGTGTATTAGGACATATAAGAACCTTTAGAATGATAATAAACACTCCATGGTGCCCCAAGGGACTTAGAGGGTGAAGAATGAGTCCTTGGAGGCTCTAAGAAGTGTAGAATGGTTAAGAGTGTATTCTAAACGCTTACAGTGGTCTAGGAATGTGTATTAGGACATATAAGAACCTTTAGAATGATCCTAAACACTCCATGGTGCCCCAAGGGACTTAGAGGGTGAAGCATGAGTCCTTGGAGGCTCTAACAAGTGTGGAATGGTTAAGAGAGTATTCTAAACGCCTAGAATGGTCTAGGAATGTGTATTAGGACATATAAGAACCTTTAGAATGTTCCTAAACACTCCATGGTGCCCCAAGGGACTTAGAGGGTGAAGCATGAGTCCTTAGAGGCTCTAACAAGTGTAGAATGGTTAAGAGAGTATTCTAAACTCTTACAATGGTCTAGGAATGTGTATTAGGACAAATAAGAACCTTTAGAATGATCCTAAACACTCCATGATTCCCCAAGGGACTTACAAGGTGAAGCATGAGTCCTTGGAGGCTCTAACAAGTGTAGATTGGTTAAGAGAGTATTCTAAACGCTTACAATGGTCTAGGAATGTGTATTAGGACATATAAGGACCTTTAGAATGATCCTAAACACTCCATGGTGCCCCAAGGGACTTAGAGGGTGAAGCACGAGTCCTTCGGGGCTCTAACAAGTGCAGAATGGTTAAGAAAGTATTCTAAACGCTTACAGTGGTCTAGGAATGTGTATTAGGACATATAAGAACCTTTAGAATGATCCTAAACACTCTATGGTGCCCCAAGGGACTTAGAGGGTGAAGAATGAGTCCTTGGAGGCTCTAAGAAGTGTAGAATGGTTAAGAGAGTATTCTAAACGCTTACAGTGGTCTAGGAATGTGTATTAGGACATATAAGAACCTTTAGAATGATCCTAAACACTCCATGGTGCCCCAAGGGACTTAGAGGGTGAAGCATGAGTCCTTGGAGGCTCTAACAAGTGTGGAATGGTTAAGAGAGTATTCTAAACGCCTAGAATGGTCTAGGAATGTGTATTAGGACATATAAGAACCTTTAGAATGTTCCTAAACACTCCATGGTGCCCCAAGGGACTTAGAGGGTGAAGCATGAGTCCTTAGAGGCTCTAACAAGTGTAGAATGGTTAAGAGAGTATTCTAAACTCTTACAATGGTCTAGGAATGTGTATTAGGACAAATAAGAACCTTTAGAATGATCCTAAACACTCCATGATTCCCCAAGGGACTTACAAGGTGAAGCATGAGTCCTTGGAGGCTCTAACAAGTGTAGATTGGTTAAGAGAGTATTCTAAACGCTTACAATGGTCTAGGAATGTGTATTAGGACATATAAGGACCTTTAGAATGATCCTAAACACTCCATGGTGCCCCAAGGGACTTAGAGGGTGAAGCATGAGTCCTTGGGGGCTCTAACAAGTGTAGAATGGTTAAGAGAGTATTCTAAACGCTTACAATGGTCTACGAATGTGTATTTGGACATATAAGAACCATTAGAATGATCCTAAACACTCCATGGTGCCCCAAGGGACTTAGAGGGGAAAGCTCGAGTCCTTGGAGGCTCTAACAAGTGTAGAATGGTTAAGAGAGAATTCTAAACGCCTAGAATGGCCTAGGAATGTGTATTAGGACATATTAGGACCTTTAGAATGATCCTAAACACTCCATGGTGCCCCAAGTCACTTAGAGGGTGAAGCATGAGTCCTTCGGGGCTCTAACAAGTGCAGAATGGTTAAGAAAGTATTCTAAACGCTTACAGTGGTCTAGGAATGTGTATTAGGACATATAAGAACCTTTAGAATGATAATAAACACTCCATGGTGCCCCAAGGGACTTAGAGGGTGAAGAATGAGTCCTTGGAGGCTCTAAGAAGTGTAGAATGGTTAAGAGTGTATTCTAAACGCTTACAGTGGTCTAGGAATGTGTATTAGGACATATAAGAACCTTTAGAATGATCCTAAACACTCCATGGTGCCCCAAGGGACTTAGAGGGTGAAGCATGAGTCCTTGGAGGCTCTAACAAGTGTGGAATGGTTAAGAGAGTATTCTAAACGCCTAGAATGGTCTAGGAATGTGTATTAGGACATATAAGAACCTTTAGAATGTTCCTAAACACTCCATGGTGCCCCAAGGGACTTAGAGGGTGAAGCATGAGTCCTTAGAGGCTCTAACAAGTGTAGAATGGTTAAGAGAGTATTCTAAACTCTTACAATGGTCTAGGAATGTGTATTAGGACAAATAAGAACCTTTAGAATGATCCTAAACACTCCATGATTCCCCAAGGGACTTACAAGGTGAAGCATGAGTCCTTGGAGGCTCTAACAAGTGTAGATTGGTTAAGAGAGTATTCTAAACGCTTACAATGGTCTAGGAATGTGTATTAGGACATATAAGGACCTTTAGAATGATCCTAAACACTCCATGGTGCCCCAAGGGACTTAGAGGGTGAAGCACGAGTCCTTCGGGGCTCTAACAAGTGCAGAATGGTTAAGAAAGTATTCTAAACGCTTACAGTGGTCTAGGAATGTGTATTAGGACATATAAGAACCTTTAGAATGATCCTAAACACTCTATGGTGCCCCAAGGGACTTAGAGGGTGAAGAATGAGTCCTTGGAGGCTCTAAGAAGTGTAGAATGGTTAAGAGAGTATTCTAAACGCTTACAGTGGTCTAGGAATGTGTATTAGGACATATAAGAACCTTTAGAATGATCCTAAACACTCCATGGTGCCCCAAGGGACTTAGAGGGTGAAGCATGAGTCCTTGGAGGCTCTAACAAGTGTGGAATGGTTAAGAGAGTATTCTAAACGCCTAGAATGGTCTAGGAATGTGTATTAGGACATATAAGAACCTTTAGAATGTTCCTAAACACTCCATGGTGCCCCAAGGGACTTAGAGGGTGAAGCATGAGTCCTTAGAGGCTCTAACAAGTGTAGAATGGTTAAGAGAGTATTCTAAACTCTTACAATGGTCTAGGAATGTGTATTAGGACAAATAAGAACCTTTAGAATGATCCTAAACACTCCATGATTCCCCAAGGGACTTACAAGGTGAAGCATGAGTCCTTGGAGGCTCTAAGAAGTGTAGATTGGTTAAGAGAGTATTCTAAACGCTTACAATGGTCTAGGAATGTGTATTAGGACATATAAGGACCTTTAGAATGATCCTAAACACTCCATGGTGCCCCAAGGGACTTAGAGGGTGAAGCATGAGTCCTTGGGGGCTCTAACAAGTGTAGAATGGTTAAGAGAGTATTCTAAACGCTTACAATGGTCTACGAATGTGTATTTGGACATATAAGAACCATTAGAATGATCCTAAACACTCCATGGTGCCCCAAGGGACTTAGAGGGGAAAGCTCGAGTCCTTGGAGGCTCTAACAAGTGTAGAATGGTTAAGAGAGAATTCTAAACGCCTAGAATGGCCTAGGAATGTGTATTAGGACATATTAGGACCTTTAGAATGATCCTAAACACTCCATGGTGCCCCAAGTGACTTAGAGGGTGAAGCATGAGTCCTTCGGGGCTCTAACAAGTGCAGAATGGTTAAGAAAGTATTCTAAACGCTTACAGTGGTCTAGGAATGTGTATTAGGACATATAAGAACCTTTAGAATGATAATAAACACTCCATGGTGCCCCAAGGGACTTAGAGGGTGAAGAATGAGTCCTTGGAGGCTCTAAGAAGTGTAGAATGGTTAAGAGTGTATTCTAAACGCTTACAGTGGTCTAGGAATGTGTATTAGGACATATAAGAACCTTTAGAATGATCCTAAACACTCCATGGTGCCCCAAGGGACTTAGAGGGTGAAGCATGAGTCCTTGGAGGCTCTAACAAGTGTGGAATGGTTAAGAGAGTATTCTAAACGCCTAGAATGGTCTAGGAATGTGTATTAGGACATATAAGAACCTTTAGAATGTTCCTAAACACTCCATGGTGCCCCAAGGGACTTAGAGGGTGAAGCATGAGTCCTTAGAGGCTCTAACAAGTGTAGAATGGTTAAGAGAGTATTCTAAACTCTTACAATGGTCTAGGAATGTGTATTAGGACAAATAAGAACCTTTAGAATGATCCTACACACTCCATGGTGCCCCAAGGGACTTACAAGGTGAAGCATGAGTCCTTGGAGGCTCTAACAAGTGTAGATTGGTTAAGAGAGTATTCTAAACGCTTACAATGGTCTAGGAATGTGTATTAGGACATATAAGGACCTTTAGAATGATCCTAAACACTCCATGGTGCCCCAAGGGACTTAGAGGGTGAAGCATGAGTCCTTGGGGGCTCTAACAAGTGTAGAATGGTTAAGAGAGTATTCTAAACGCTTACAAATTTTCTACGAATGTGTATTTGGACATATAAGAACCATTAGAATGATCCTAAACACTCCATGGTGCCCCAAGGGACTTAGAGGGGAAAGCTCGAGTCCTTGGAGGCTCTAACAAGTGTAGAATGGTTAAGAGAGAATTCTAAACGCCTAGAATGGCCTAGGAATGTGTATTAGGACATATTAGGACCTTTAGAATGATCCTAAACACTCCATGGTGCCCCAAGTGACTTAGAGGGTGAAGCATGAGTCCTTCGGGGCTCTAACAAGTGCAGAATGGTTAAGAAAGTATTCTAAACGCTTACAGTGGTCTAGGAATGTGTATTAGGACATATAAGAACCTTTAGAATGATAATAAACACTCCATGGTGCCCCAAGGGACTTAGAGGGTGAAGAATGAGTCCTTGGAGGCTCTAAGAAGTGTAGAATGGTTAAGAGTGTATTCTAAACGCTTACAGTGGTCTAGGAATGTGTATTAGGACATATAAGAACCTTTAGAATGATCCTAAACACTCCATGGTGCCCCAAGGGACTTAGAGGGTGAAGCATGAGTCCTTGGAGGCTCTAACAAGTGTGGAATGGTTAAGAGAGTATTCTAAACGCCTAGAATGGTCTAGGAATGTGTATTAGGACATATAAGAACCTTTAGAATGTTCCTAAACACTCCATGGTGCCCCAAGGGACTTAGAGGGTGAAGCATGAGTCCTTAGAGGCTCTAACAAGTGTAGAATGGTTAAGAGAGTATTCTAAACTCTTACAATGGTCTAGGAATGTGTATTAGGACAAATAAGAACCTTTAGAATGATCCTAAACACTCCATGATTCCCCAAGGGACTTACAAGGTGAAGCATGAGTCCTTGGAGGCTCTAACAAGTGTAGATTGGTTAAGAGAGTATTCTAAATGCTTACAATGGTCTAGGAATGTGTATTAGGACATATAAGGACCTTTAGAATGATCCTAAACACTCCATGGTGCCCCAAGGGACTTAGAGGGTGAAGCATGAGTCCTTGGGGGCTCTAACAAGTGTAGAATGGTTAAGAGAGTATTCTAAACGCTTACAAATTTTCTACGAATGTGTATTTGGACATATAAGAACCATTAGAATGATCCTAAACACTCCATGGTGCCCCAAGGGACTTAGAGGGGAAAGCTCGAGTCCTTGGAGGCTCTAACAAGTGTAGAATGGTTAAGAGAGAATTCTAAACGCCTAGAATGGCCTAGGAATGTGTATTAGGACATATTAGGACCTTTAGAATGATCCTAAACACTCCATGGTGCCCCAAGTGACTTAGAGGGTGAAGCATGAGTCCTTCGGGGCTCTAACAAGTGCAGAATGGTTAAGAAAGTATTCTAAACGCTTACAGTGGTCTAGGAATGTGTATTAGGACATATAAGAACCTTTAGAATGATAATAAACACTCCATGGTGCCCCAAGGGACTTAGAGGGTGAAGAATGAGTCCTTGGAGGCTCTAAGAAGTGTAGAATGGTTAAGAGTGTATTCTAAACGCTTACAGTGGTCTAGGAATGTGTATTAGGACATATAAGAACCTTTAGAATGATCCTAAACACTCCATGGTGCCCCAAGGGACTTAGAGGGTGAAGCATGAGTCCTTGGAGGCTCTAACAAGTGTGGAATGGTTAAGAGAGTATTCTAAACGCCTAGAATGGTCTAGGAATGTGTATTAGGACATATAAGAACCTTTAGAATGTTCCTAAACACTCCATGGTGCCCCAAGGGACTTAGAGGGTGAAGCATGAGTCCTTAGAGGCTCTAACAAGTGTAGAATGGTTAAGAGAGTATTCTAAACTCTTACAATGGTCTAGGAATGTGTATTAGGACAAATAAGAACCTTTAGAATGATCCTAAACACTCTATGATTCCCCAAGGGACTTACAAGGTGAAGCATGAGTCCTTGGAGGCTCTAACAAGTGTAGATTGGTTAAGAGAGTATTCTAAACGCTTACAATGGTCTAGGAATGTGTATTAGGACATATAAGGACCTTTAGAATGATCCTAAACACTCCATGGCGCCCCAAGGGACTTAGAGGGTGAAGCATGAGTCCTTGGGGGCTCTAACAAGTGTAGAATGGTTAAGAGAGTATTCTAAACGCTTACAAATTTTCTACGAATGTGTATTTGGACATATAAGAACCATTAGAATGATCCTAAACACTCCATGGTGCCCCAAGGGACTTAGAGGGGAAAGCTCGAGTCCTTGGAGGCTCTAACAAGTGTAGAATGGTTAAGAGAGAATTCTAAACGCCTAGAATGGCCTAGGAATGTGTATTAGGACATATTAGGACCTTTAGAATGATCCTAAACACTCCATGGTGCCCCAAGGGACTTAGAGGGTGAAGAATGAGTCCTTGGAGGCTCTAAGAAGTGTAGAATGGTTAAGAGAGTATTCTAAACGCTTACAGTGGTCTAGGAATGTGTATTAGGACATATAAGAACCTTTAGAATGATAATAAACACTCCATGGTGCCCCAAGGGACTTAGAGGGTGAAGAATGAGTCCTTGGAGGCTCTAAGAAGTGTAGAATGGTTAAGAGTGTATTCTAAACGCTTACAGTGGTCTAGGAATGTGTTTTAGGACATATAAGAACCTTTAGAATGATCCTAAACACTCCATGGTGCCCCAAGGGACTTAGAGGGTGAAGCATGAGTCCTTGGAGGCTCTAACAAGTGTGGAATGGTTAAGAGAGTATTCTAAACGCCTAGAATGGTCTAGGAATGTGTATTAGGACATATAAGAACCTTTAGAATGTTCCTAAACACTCCATGGTGCCCCAAGGGACTTAGAGGGTGAAGCATGAGTCCTTAGAGGCTCTAACAAGTGTAGAATGGTTAAGAGAGTATTCTAAACTCTTACAATGGTCTAGGAATGTGTATTAGGACAAATAAGAACCTTTAGAATGATCCTAAACACTCCATGATTCCCCAAGGGACTTACAAGGTGAAGCATGAGTCCTTGGAGGCTCTAACAAGTGTAGATTGGTTAAGAGAGTATTCTAAACGCTTACAATGGTCTCGGAATGTGTATTAGGACATATAAGGACCTTTAGAATGATCCTAAACACTCCATGGTGCCCCAAGGGACTTAGAGGGTGAAGCATGAGTCCTTGGGGGCTCTAACAAGTGTAGAATGGTTAAGAGAGTATTCTAAACGCTTACAATGGTCTACGAATGTGTATTTGGACATATAAGAACCATTAGAATGATCCTAAACACTCCATGGTGCCCCAAGGGAATTAGAGGGGAAAGCTCGAGTCCTTGGAGGCTCTAACAAGTGTAGAATGGTTAAGAGAGAATTCTAAACGCCTAGAATGGCCTAGGAATGTGTATTAGGACATATTAGGACCTTTAGAATGATCCTAAACACTCCATGGTGCCCCAAGTGACTTAGAGGGTGAAGCATGAGTCCTTCGGGGCTCTAACAAGTGCAGAATGGTTAAGAAAGTATTCTAAACGCTTACAGTGGTCTAGGAATGTGTATTAGGACATATAAGAACCTTTAGAATGATAATAAACACTCCATGGTGCCCCAAGGGACTTAGAGTGTGAAGAATGAGTCCTTGGAGGCTCTAAGAAGTGTAGAATGGTTAAGAGTGTATTCTAAACGCTTACAGTGGTCTAGGAATGTGTATTAGGACATATAAGAACCTTTAGAATGATCCTAAACACTCCATGGTGCCCCAAGGGACTTAGAGGGTGAAGCATGAGTCCTTGGAGGCTCTAACAAGTGTGGAATGGTTAAGAGAGTATTCTAAACGCCTAGAATGGTCTAGGAATGTGTATTAGGACATATAAGAACCTTTAGAATGTTCCTAAACACTCCATGGTGCCCCAAGGGACTTCGAGGGGAAAGCTCGAGTCCTTGGAGGCTCTAACAAGTGTAGAATGGTTAAGAGAGAATTCTAAACGCCTAGAATGGCCTAGGAATGTGTATTAGGACATATTAGGACCTTTAGAATGATCCTAAACACTCCATGGTGCCCCAAGTGACTTAGAGGGTGAAGCATGAGTCCTTCGGGGCTCTAACAAGTGCAGAATGGTTAAGAAAGTATTCTAAACGCTTACAGTGGTCTAGGAATGTGTATTAGGACATATAAGAACCTTTAGAATGATAATAAACACTCCATGGTGCCCCAAGGGACTTAGAGGGTGAAGAATGAGTCCTTGGAGGCTCTAAGAAGTGTAGAATGGTTAAGAGTGTATTCTAAACGCTTACAGTGGTCTAGAAATGTGTATTAGGACATATAAGAACCTTTAGAATGATCCTAAACACTCCATGGTGCCCCAAGGGACTTAGAGGGTGAAGCATGAGTCCTTGGAGGCTCTAACAAGTGTGGAATGGTTAAGAGAGTATTCTAAACGCCTAGAATGGTCTAGGAATGTGTATTAGGACATATAAGAACCTTTAGAATGTTCCTAAACACTCCATGGTGCCCCAAGGGACTTAGAGGGTGAAGCATGAGTCCTTAGAGGCTCTAACAACTGTAGAATGGTTAAGAGAGTATTCTAAACTCTTACAATGGTCTAGGAATGTGTATTAGGACAAATAAGAACCTTTAGAATGATCCTAAACACTCCATGATTCCCCAAGGGACTTACAAGGTGAAGCATGAGTCCTTGGAGGCTCTAACAAGTGTAGATTGGTTAAGAGAGTATTCTAAACGCTTACAATGGTCTCGGAATGTGTATTAGGACATATAAGGACCTTTAGAATGATCCTAAACACTCCATGGTGCCCCAAGGGACTTAGAGGGTGAAGCATGAGTCCTTGGGGGCTCTAACAAGTGTAGAATGGTTAAGAGAGTATTCTAAACGCTTACAATGGTCTACGAATGTGTATTTGGACATATAAGAACCATTAGAATGATCCTAAACATTCCATGGTGCCCTAAGGGACTTAGAGGGGAAAGCTCGAGTCCTTGGAGGCTCTAACAAGTGTAGAATGGTTAAGAGAGAATTCTAAACGCCTAGAATGGCCTAGGAATGTGTATTAGGACATATTAGGACCTTTAGAATGATCCTAAACACTCCATGGTGCCCCAAGGGACTTAGAGGGTGAAGCATGAGTCCTTCGGGGCTCTAACAAGTGCAGAATGGTTAAGAGAGTATTCTAAACGCTTACAGTGGTCTAGGAATGTGTATTAGGACATATAAGAACCTTTAGAATGATAATAAACACTCCATGGTGCCCCAAGGGACTTAGAGTGTGAAGAATGAGTCCTTGGAGGCTCTAAGAAGTGTAGAATGGTTAAGAGTGTATTCTAAACGCTTACAGTGGTCTAGGAATGTGTATTAGGACATATAAGAACCTTTAGAATGATCCTAAACACTCCATGGTGCCCCAAGGGACTTAGAGGGTGAAGCATGAGTCCTTGGAGGCTCTAACAAGTGTGGAATGGTTAAGAGAGTATTCTAAACGCCTAGAATGGTCTAGGAATGTGTATTAGGACATATAAGAACCTTTAGAATGTTCCTAAACACTCCATGGTGCCCCAAGGGACTTAGAGGGGGAAGCTCGAGTCCTTGGAGGCTCTAACAAGTGTAGAATGGTTAAGAGAGAATTCTAAACGCCTAGAATGGCCTAGGAATGTGTATTAGGACATATTAGGACCTTTAGAATGATCCTAAACACTCCATGGTGCCCCAAGTGACTTAGAGGGTGAAGCATGAGTCCTTCGGGGCTCTAACAAGTGCAGAATGGTTAAGAAAGTATTCTAAACGCTTACAGTGGTCTAGGAATGTGTATTAGGACATATAAGAACCTTTAGAATGATAATAAACACTCCATGGTGCCCCAAGGGACTTAGAGGGTGAAGAATGAGTCCTTGGAGGCTCTAAGAAGTGTAGAATGGTTAAGAGTGTATTCTAAACGCTTACAGTGGTCTAGAAATGTGTATTAGGACATATAAGAACCTATAGAATGATCCTAAACACTCCATGGTGCCCCAAGGGACTTAGAGGGTGAAGCATGAGTCCTTGGAGGCTCTAACAAGTGTGGAATGGTTAAGAGAGTATTCTAAACGCCTAGAATGGTCTAGGAATGTGTATTAGGACATATAAGAACCTTTAGAATGTTCCTAAACACTCCATGGTGCCCCAAGGGACTTAGAGGGTGAAGCATGAGTCCTTAGAGGCTCTAACAACTGTAGAATGGTTAAGAGAGTATTCTAAACTCTTACAATGGTCTAGGAATGTGTATTAGGACAAATAAGAACCTTTAGAATGATCCTAAACACTCCATGATTCCCCAAGGGACTTACAAGGTGAAGCATGAGTCCTTGGAGGCTCTAACAAGTGTAGATTGGTTAAGAGAGTATTCTAAACGCTTACAATGGTCTAGGAATGTGTATTAGGACATATAAGGACCTTTAGAATGATCCTAAACACTCCATGGTTCCCCAAAGGACTTAGAGGGTGAAGCATGAGTCCTTGGGGGCTCTAACAAGTGTAGAATGGTTAAGAGAGTATTCTAAACGCTTACAATGGTCTACGAATGTGTATTTGGACATATAAGAACCATTAGAATGATCCTAAACACTCCATGGTGCCCCAAGGGACTTAGAGGGGAAAGCTCGAGTCCTTGGAGGCTCTAACAAGTGTAGAATGGTTAAGAGAGAATTCTAAACGCCTAGAATGGCCTAGGAATGTGTATTAGGACATATTAGGACGTTTACAATGATCCTAAACACTCCATGGTGCCCCAAGGGACTTAGAGGGTGAAGCATGAGTCCTTCGGGACTCTAACAAGTGCAGAATGGTTAAGAGAGTATTCTAAACGCTTACAGTGGTCTAGGAATGTGTATTAGGACATATAAGAACCTTTAGAATGATCCTACACACTCCATGGTGCCCCAAGGGACTTAGAGGGTGAAGCATGAGTCCTAGGAGGCTCTAACAAGTGTAGAATGGTTAAGAGAGTATTCTAAAGGCTTACAATGGTCTAGGAATGTGTATTAGGACATATCACAACCTTTAGAATGATCCTAAACACTCCATAGTGCCCCAAGGGACTTAGAGGGTGAAGCATGAGTCCTTGCAGGCTCTAACAAGTGTAGAATGGTTAAGAGAGTATTCTAAACTCTTATAATGGTCTAGGAATGTGTATTAGGACAAATAAGAACCTTTAGAATGATCCTAAACACTCCATGATGCCCCAAGGGACTTACAAGGTGAAGCATGAGTCCTTGGAGGCTCTAACAAGTGTAGATTGGTTAAGAGAGTATTCTAAACGCTTACAATGGTCTAGGAATGTGTTTTAGGACATATAAGAACCTTTAGAATGATCCTAAACACTCCTTGGTGCCCCAAGGGACTTAGTGGGTGAAGCATGAGTCCTTGGGGGCTCTAACAAGTATAGAATGGTTAAGAGAGTATTCTAAACGCTTACAATGCTCTAGGAATGTGTATCAGGAAATATAAGAACCTTTAGAATGAACCTAAACACTCCATGGTTCCCTAAGGGACTTAGAGGGTGAAGCATGAGTCCTAGGAGGCTCTAACAAGTGTAGAATGGTTAAGAGAGTATTCTAAAGGCTTACAATGGTCTAGGAATGTGTATTAGGACATATCACAACCTTTAGAATGATCCTAAACACTCCATAGTGCCCCAAGGGACTTAGAGGGTGAAGCATGAGTCCTTGCAGGCTCTAACAAGTGTAGAATGGTTAAGAGAGTATTCTAAACTCTTATAATGGTCTAGGAATGTGTATTAGGACAAATAAGAACCTTTAGAATGATCCTAAACACTCCATGATGCCCCAAGGGACTTACAAGGTGAAGCATGAGTCCTTGGAGGCTCTAACAAGTGTAGATTGGTTAAGAGAGTATTCTAAACGCTTACAATGGTCTAGGAATGTGTTTTAGGACATATAAGAACCTTTAGAATGATCCTAAACACTCCTTGGTGCCCCAAGGGACTTAGTGGGTGAAGCATGAGTCCTTGGGGGCTCTAACAAGTATAGAATGGTTAAGAGAGTATTCTAAACGCTTACAATGCTCTAGGAATGTGTATCAGGAAATATAAGAACCTTTAGAATGAACCTAAACACTCCATGGTTCCCTAAGGGACTTAGAGGGTGAAGCATGAGTCCTAGGAGGCTCTAACAAGTGTAGAAAGGTTAAGAGAGTATTCTAAACGCTTACAATGGTCTACGAATGTGTATTAGGACATATAAGAACCATTAGAATGATCCTAAACACTCCATGGTGCACCAAGGGACTTAGAGGGGCAAGCTCGAGTCCTTGGAGGCTCTAACAAGTGTAGAATGGTTAAGAGAGAATTCTAAACGCCTAGAATGGTCTTGGAATGTGTATTAGGACATATAAGAACCTTTAGAATGATCCTAAACACTCCATGGTGCCCCAAGGGACTTAGAGGGTGAAGAATGAGTCCTAGGAGGCTCTAACAAGTGTAGAATGGTTAAGAGAGTATTCTAAACGCTTACAATGGTCTACGAATGTGTATTAGGACATATAAGAACCTTTAGAATGATCCTAAACACTCCATGGTGCCCCAAGGGACTTAGAGGGTGAAGCATGAGTCCTTGGAGGCTCTAACAAGTGTAGAATGGTTAAGAGAGAATTCTAAACGCCTAGAATGGTCTAGGAATGTGTATTAGGACATATAAGAACCTTTAGAATGATCCTAAACACTCCAGGTGCCCCAAGGGACTTAGAGGGTGAAGAATGAGTCCTATGAGGCTCTAACAAGTGTAGAATGGTTAAGAGAGTATTCTAAACGCCTAGAATGGTCTAGGAATGTGTATTAGGACATATAAGAACCTTTAGAATGATCCTAAACACTCCATGGTGCCCCAAGGGACTTAGAGGGTGAAGAATGAGTCCTTGGAGGCTCTAATAAGTGTAGAATGGTTAAGAGAGTATTCTAAACGCTTACAGTGGTCTAGGAATGTGTATTAGGACATATAAGAACCTTTAGAATGATCCTAAACACTCCATGGTGCCCCAAGGGACTTAGAGGGTGAAGCATGAGTCCTTGGAAGCTCTAAGAAGTGTAGAATGGTTAAGAGAGTATTCGAAACACTTACAGTGGTTTAGGAATGTGTATTAGGACATATAAGAACCTTTAGAATGATCCTAAACACTCCATGGTGCCCCAAGGGACTTAGAGGGTGAAGCATGAGTCCTTGGAGGCTCTAACAAGTGTGGAATGGTTAAGAGAGTATTCTAAACGCCTAGAATGGTCTTGGAATGTGTATTAGGACATATAAGAACCTTTAGAATGATCCTAAACACTCCATGGTGCCCCAAGGGACTTAGAGGGTGAAGAATGAGTCCTAGGAGGCTCTAACAAGTGTAGAATGGTTAAGAGAGTATTCTAAACGCTTACAATGGTCTACGAATGTGTATTAGGACATATAAGAACCTTTAGAATGATCCTAAACACTCCATGGTGCCCCAAGGGACTTAGAGGGTGAAGCATGAGTCCTTGGAGGCTCTAACAAGTGTAGAATGGTTAAGAGAGAATTCTAAACGCCTAGAATGGTCTAGGAATGTGTATTAGGACATATAAGAACCTTTAGAATGATCCTAAACACTCCAGGTGCCCCAAGGGACTTAGAGGGTGAAGAATGAGTCCTATGAGGCTCTAACAAGTGTAGAATGGTTAAGAGAGTATTCTAAACGCCTAGAATGGTCTAGGAATGTGTATTAGGACATATAAGAACCTTTAGAATGATCCTAAACACTCCATGGTGCCCCAAGGGACTTAGAGGGTGAAGAATGAGTCCTTGGAGGCTCTAATAAGTGTAGAATGGTTAAGAGAGTATTCTAAACGCTTACAGTGGTCTAGGAATGTGTATTAGGACATATAAGAACCTTTAGAATGATCCTAAACACTCCATGGTGCCCCAAGGGACTTAGAGGGTGAAGCATGAGTCCTTGGAAGCTCTAAGAAGTGTAGAATGGTTAAGAGAGTATTCGAAACACTTACAGTGGTTTAGGAATGTGTATTAGGACATATAAGAACCTTTAGAATGATCCTAAACACTCCATGGTGCCCCAAGGGACTTAGAGGGTGAAGCATGAGTCCTTGGAGGCTCTAACAAGTGTGGAATGGTTAAGAGAGTATTCTAAACGCCTAGAATGGTCTAGGAATGTGTATTAGGACATATAAGAACCTTTAGAATGATCCTAAACACTCCATGGTGCCCCAAGGGACTTAGACGGTGAAGCATGAGTCCTTGGAGGCTCTAACAAGTGTAGAATGGTTAAGAGAGTATCCTAAACGCACACAATGTTCTAGGAATGTGTATTAGGACATATAAGAACCTTCAGAATGATCCTACACACTCCATGGTGCCCCAAGGGACTTAGAGGGTGAAGCATGAGTCCTAGGAGGCTCTAACAAGTGTAGAATGGTTAAGAGAGTATTCTAAACGCTTACAATGGTCTAGGAATGTGTATTAGGACATATAAGAACCTTTAGAATGATCCTAAACACTCCATGGTTCCCCAAGGGACTTAGAGGGTGAAGCATGAGTCCTTGCAGGCTCTAACAAGTGTAGAATGGTTAAGAGAGTATTCTAAACTCTTATAATGGTCTAGGAATGTGTATTAGGACAAATAAGAACCTTTAGAATGATCCTAAACACTCCATGATGCCCCAAGGGACTTACAAGGTGAAGCATGAGTCCTTGGAGGCTCTAACAAGTGTAGATTGGTTAAGAGAGTATTCTAAACGCTTACAATGGTCTAGGAATGTGTTTTAGGACATATAAGAACCTTTAGAATGATCCTAAACACTCCATGGTGCCCCAAGGGACTTAGTGGGTGAAGCATGAGTCCTTGGGGGCTCTAACAAGTATAGAATGGTTAAGAGAGTATTCTAAACGCTTACAATGCTCTAGGAATGTGTATCAGGAAATATAAGAACCTTTAGAATGAACCTAAACACTCCATGGTTCCCTAAGGGACTTAGAGGGTGAAGCATGAGTCCTAGGAGGCTCTAACAAGTGTAGAATGGTTAAGAGAGTATTCTAAACGCTTACAATGGTCTACGAATGTGTATTAGGACATATAAGAACCATTAGAATGATCCTAAACACTCCATGGTGCACCAAGGGACTTAGAGGGGCAAGCTCGAGTCCTTGGAGGCTCTAACAAGTGTAGAATGGTTAAGAGAGAATTCTAAACGCCTAGAATGGTCTAGGAATGTGTATTAGGACATATAAGAACCTTTAGAATGATCCTAAACACTCCATGGTGCCCCAAGGGACTTAGAGGGTGAAGAATGAGTCCTAGGAGGCTCTAACAAGTGTAGAATGGTTAAGAGAGTATTCTAAACGCTTACAATGGTCTACGAATGTGTATTAGGACATATAAGAACCTTTCGAATGATCCTAAACACTCCATGGTGCCCCAAGGGACTTAGAGGGTGAAGCATGAGTCCTTGGAGGCTCTAACAAGTGTGGAATGGTTAAGAGAGTATTCTAAACGCCTAGAATGGTCTAGGAATGTGTATTAGGACATATAAGAACCTTTAGAATGATCCTAAACACTCCATGGTGCCCCAACGGACTTAGAGGGTGAAGCATGAGTCCTTGGAGGCTCTAACAAGTGTAGAATGGTTAAGAGAGAATTCTAAACGCCTAGAATGGTCTAGGAATGTGTATTAGGACATATAAGAACCTTTAGAATGATCCTAAACACTCCATGGTGCCCCAAGGGACTTAGAGGGTGAAGAATGAGTCCTATGAGGCTCTAACAAGTGTAGAATGGTTAAGAGAGTATTCTAAACGCCTAGAATGGTCTAGGAATGTGTATTAGGACATATAAGAACCTTTAGAATGATCCTAAACACTCCATGGTGCCCCAAGGGACTTAGAGGGTGAAGAATGAGTCCTTGGAGGATCTAAGAAGTGTAGAATGGTTAAGAGAGTAATCTAAACGCTTACAGTGGTCTAGGAATGTGTATTAGGACATATAAGAACCTTTAGAATGATCCTAAACACTCCATGGTGCCCCAAGGGACTTAGAGGGTGAAGCATGAGTCCTTGGAGGCTCTAACAAGTGTGGAATGGTTAAGAGAGTATTCTAAACGCCTAGAATGGTCTAGGAATGTGTATTAGGACATATAAGAACCTTTAGAATGATCCTAAACACTCCATGGTGCCCCAAGGGACTTAGACGGTGAAGCATGAGTCCTTGGAGGCTCTAACAAGTGTAGAATGGTTAAGAGAGTATTCTAAACGCACACAATGTTCTAGGAATGTGTATTAGGACATATAAGAACCTTCAGAATGATCCTACACACTCCATGGTGCCCCAAGGGACTTAGAGGGTGAAGCATGAGTCCTAGGAGGCTCTAACAAGTGTAGAATGGTTAAGAGAGTATTCTAAACGCTTACAATGGTCTAGGAATGTGTATTAGGACATATAAGAACCTTTAGAATGATCCTAAACACTCCATGGTTCCCCAAGGGACTTAGAGGGTGAAGCATGAGTCCTATGAGGCTCTAACAAGTGTAGAATGGTTAAGAGAGTATTCTAAACGCTTACAGTGGTCTAGGAATGTGTATTAGGACATATAAGAACCTTTAGAATGATCCTAAACACTCCATGGTGCTCCAAGGGACTTAGATGGAGAAGCATGATTCCTAGGAGGCTCTAACAAGTGTAGAATGGTTAAGAGAGTATTCTAAACGCACACAATGTTCTAGGAATGTGTATTACGACATATAAGAACCTTTAGAATGATCCTACACACTCCATGGTGCCCCAAGGGACTTAGAGGGTGAAGCATGAGTTCTATGAGGCTCTAACAAGTGTAGAATGGTTAAGAGAGTATTCTAAACGCTTACAATGGTCTAGGAATGTGTATTAGGACATATAAGAACCTTTAGAATGATCCTAAACACTCCATGGTGCCCCAAGGGACTTAGAGGGTGAAGCATGAGTCCTTGCAGGCTCTAACAAGTGTAGAATGGTTAAGAGAGTATTCTAAACTCTTATAATGGTCTAGGAATGTGTATTAGGACAAATAAGAACCTTTAGAATGATCCTAAACACTCCATGATGCCCCAAGGGACTTACAAGGTGAAGCATGAGTCCTTAGAGGCTCTAACAAGTGTAGAATGGTTAAGAGAAAATTCTAAAAGCCTAGAATGGCCTAGGAATGTGTATTAGGACATATTAGGACCTTTAGAATGATCCTAAACACTCCATGGTGCCCCAAGGGACTTAGTGGGTGAAGCATGAGTCCTTCGGGGCTCTAACAAGTGCAGAATGGTTAAGAGAGTATTCTAAACGCTTACAGTGGTCTAGCAATGTGTATTAGGACATATAAGAACCTTTAGAATGATACTAAACACTCCATGGTGCCCCAAGGGACTTAGAGGGTGAAGAATGAGTCCTTGGAGGCTCTAGTAAGTGTAGAATGGTTAAGAGAGTATTCTAAACGCTTACAGTGGTCTAGGAATGTGTATTAGGACATATAAGAACCTTTAGAATGATCCTAAACACTCCATGGTGCCCCAAGGGACATAGAGGGTGAAGCATGAGTCCTTGGAAGCTCTAACAAGTGTAGAATGGTTAAGAGAGTATTCTAAACGCCTAGAATGGTCTAGGAATGTGTATTAGGACATATAAGAACCTTTAGAATGATCCTAAACACTCCATGGTGCCCCAAGGGACTTAGACGGTGAAGCATGAGTCCTTGGAGGCTCTAACAAGTGTAGAATGGTTAAGAGAGTATTCTAAACGCACACAATGTTCTAGGAATGTGTATTAGGACATATAAGAACCTTTAGAATGATCCTACACACTCCATGGTGCCCCAAGGGACTTAGAGGGTGAAGCATGAGTCCTAGGAGGCTCTAACAAGTGTAGAATGGTTAAGAGAGTATTCTAAACGCTTACAATGGTCTAGGAATGTGTATTAGGACATATCACAACCTTTAGAATGATCCTAAACACTCCATAGTGCCCCAAGGGACTTAGAGGGTGAAGCATGAGTCCTTGCAGGCTCTAACAAGTGTAGAATGGTTAAGAGAGTATTCTAAACTCTTATAATGGTCTAGGAATGTGTATTAGGACAAATAAGAACCTTTAGAATGATCCTAAACACTCCATGATGCCCCAAGGGACTTACAAGGTGAAGCATGAGTCCTTGGAGGCTCTAACAAGTGTAGATTGGTTAAGAGAGTATTCTAAACGCTTACAATGGTCTAGGAATGTGTTTTAGGACATATAAGAACCTTTAGAATGATCCTAAACACTCCATGGTGCCCCAAGGGACTTAGTGGGTAAAGCATGAGTCCTTGGGGGATCTAACAAGTATACAATGGTTAAGAGAGTATTCTAAACGCTTACAATGCTCTAGGAATGTGTATCAGGAAGTATAAGAACCTTTAGAATGAACCTAAACACTCCATGGTTCCCTAAGGGACTTAGAGGGTGAAGCATGAGTCCTAGGAGGCTCTAACAAGTGTAGAATGGTTAAGAGAGTATTCTAAACGCTTACAATGGTCTACGAATGTGTATTAGGACATATAAGAACCATTAGAATGATCCTAAACACTCCATGGTGCACCAAGGGACTTAGAGGGGCAAGCTCGAGTCCTTGGAGGCTCTAACAAGTGTAGAATGGTTAAGAGAGAATTCTAAACGCCTAGAATGGTCTAGGAATGTGTATTAGGACATATAAGAACCTTTAGAATGATCCTAAACACTCCATGGTGCCCCAAGGGACTTAGAGGGTGAAGAATGAGTCCTAGGAGGCTCTAACAAGTGTAGAATGGTTAAGAGAGTATTCTAAACGCTTACAATGGTCTACGAATGTGTATTAGGACATATAAGAACCTTTAGAATGATCCTAAACACTCCATGGTGCCCCAAGGGACTTAGAGGGTGAAGCATGAGTCCTTGGAGGCTCTAACAAGTGTAGAATGGTTAAGAGAGAATTCTAAACGCCTAGAATGGTCTAGGAATGTGTATTAGGACATATAAGAACCTTTAGAATGATCCTAAACACTCCATGGTGCCCCAAGGGACTTAGAGGGTGAAGAATGAGTCCTATAAGGCTCTAACAAGTGTAGAATGGTTAAGAGAGTATTCTAAACGCGTAGAATGGTCTAGGAATGTGTATTAGGACATATAAGAACCTTTAGAATGATCCTAAACACTCCATGGTGCCCCAAGGGACTTAGAGGGTGAAGAATGAGTCCTAGGAGGCTCTAACAAGTGTAGAATGGTTAAGAGAGTATTCTAAACGCTTACAATGGTCTACGAATGTGTATTAGGACATATAAGAACCTTTAGAATGATCCTAAACCCTCCATGGTGCCCCAAGGGACTTAGAGGGTGAAGCATGAGTCCTTGGGGGCTCTAACAAGTGTAGAATGGTTAAGCGAGTATTCTAAACGCTTAAAATGGTCTAGGAATGTGTATTAGGACATTTAAGAACCTTTAGAATGATCCTAAACACTCCATGGTGCCCCAAGGGACTTAGAGGGTGAAGCATGAGTCCTTGGGGGCTCTAACAAGTGTAGAATGGTTAAGAGAGTATTCTAAACGCTTACAATGCTCTAGGAATGAGTATCGGGACATATAAGAACCTTTATAATGATCCTAAATACTCCATGGTGCCCCAAGGGACTTAGAGGGTGAAGCATGAGTCCTTGGAGGCTCTAACAAGTGTAGAATGGTTAAGTGAGTATTCTAAACGCTTACAATGGTCTAGGAATGTGTATTAGGACAAATAAGAACCTTTAGAATGATCCTAAACACTCCATGATGCCCCAAGGGACTTACAAGGTGAAGCATGAGTCCTTGGAGGCTCTAACAAGTGTAGATTGGTTAAGAGAGTATTCTAAACGCTTACAATGGTCTAGGAATGTGTATTAGGACATTTAAGAACCTTTACAATGATACTAAACACTCCATGGTGCCCCAAGGGACTTAGAGGGTGAAGCAAGAGTCCTTGGAGGCTCGAACAAGTGTAGAATGGTTAAGATAGTATTCTAAACACTTATAATTCACTAGGAATGTGTATTAGGACATATTAGAACCTTTAGAATTATCCTAAACACTCCATGGTGCCCCAAGGGACTTAGAGGGTGAAGAATGAGTCCTTGGAGGCTCTAATAAGTGTAGAATGGTTAAGAGAGTATTCTAAACGCTTAAAATGGTCTAGGAATGTGTATTAGGACATATAAGAACCTTTAGAATGATCCTAAACACTCCATGTTGCCCCAAGGGACTTAGAGGGTGAAGCATGAGTCCTTGGGGGCTCTAACAAGTGTAGAATTGTTAAGAGAGTATTCTAAACGCTTACAATGCTCTAGGAATGAGTATCGGGATATATAAGAACCTTTATTATGATCCTAAACACTCCATGGTGCCCCAAGGGACTTAGAGGGTGAAGCGTGAGTCCTTGGAGGCTCTAACAAGTGTAGAATGGTTAAGAGAGTATTCTAACGCTTATAATGCTCTAGGAATGTGTATCAGGATATATAAGAACCTTTAGAATGAACCTAAACACTCCATGGTGCCCCAAGGGACTTAGAGGGTGAAGCATGAGTCCTAGGAGGCTCTAACAAGTGTAGATTGGTTAAGAGAGTATTCTAAACGCTTACAATGGTCTAGGAATGTGTATTAGGACATATAAGAACCATTAGAATGATCCTAAACACTCCATGGTTCCCCAAGGGACTTAGAGGGTGAAACATGAGTCCTAGGAGGCTCTAACAAGTGTAGAATGGTTAAGAGAGTATTCTAATCGCTTACAATGGTCTACGAATGTGTATTAGGACATATAAGAACCATTAGAATGATCCTAAACACTGCATGGTGCCCCAAGGGACTTAGAGGGTCAAGCTCGAGTCCTTGGGGGCTCTAACAAGTGTAGAATGGTTAAGAGAGTATTTTTAACGCTTTGCTCTAGGAATGTGTATCAGGACATATAAGAACCTTTAGAATGAACCTAAACACTCCATGGAGCCCCATGGGACTTAGAGGGCGAAGAATGAGTCCTTGGAGGCTCTAACAAGTGTAGAATGGTTAAGAGGGTATTCTAAACGCTTACAATGGTCTAAGAATGTGTATTGGGACATATAAGTACCTTTAGAATGATCCTAAACACTGCATGGTGCCCCAAGGGACTTAGAGGGTGAAACATGAGTCCTAGGAGGCTCTAACAAGTGTAGAATGGTAAAAAGAGTATTCTAAACGCTTACAATGGTCTAGGAATATGTATTAGGACAGATAAGAACCTTTAGAATGAACCTAAACACTCCATATTACCCCAAGGGACTTAGAGGGTGAAGCATGAGTCCTAGGAGGCTCTAACAAGTGTAGAATGGTTAAGAGAGTATTCTAAACGCTTACAATGGTCTACGAATATGTATTAGGACATATAAGAACCATTAGAATGATCCTAAACACTCCATGGTGCCCCAAGGGACTTAGAGGGGAAAGCTCGAGTCCTTGGAGGCTCTAACAAGTGTAGAATGGTTAAGAGAGAATTCTAAACGCGTACAATGGTCTCAGAATGTGTATTAGGACATATAAGAATCTTTTGAATGATCCTAAACACTCCATGGTGCCCCAAGGTACTTAGAGGGTAAAGCTCGAGTCCTTGGAGTTTCTAACATGTGTAGAATGGTTAAGAGAGTATTCTAAACGCCTAGAATGGTCTAGGAATGTGTATTAGGACATATAAGAACCTTTAGAATGATCCTAAACACTCCATGGTGCCCCAAGGGACTTAGAGGGTGAAGCATGAGTCCTTGGGGGCTCTCACAAGTGTAGAATGGTTAAGAGAGTATTTTAAACGCTTACAATGGTCTAGGAATGTGTATTAGGACATATAAGAACCTCTAGAATGATCCTAAACACTCCATGGTGCCCCAAGGGACTTAGAGGGTGAAGCATGAGTCCTTGTAGGCTCTAACAAGTGTAGAATGGTTAAGAGAGTATTTTAAACGCTTACAATGGTCTAGGAATGTGTATTAGGACATATGAGAACCTCTAGAATGATCCTAAACCCTCCATGGTGCCCCAAGGGACTTAGAGGGTGAAGCATGAGTCCTTGGGGGCTCTAACAAGTGTAGAATGGTTAAGAGAGTATTTTAAACGCTTACAATGGTCTAGGAATGTGTATTAGGACATATAAGAACCTTTAGAATGATCCTAAACACTCCATTGTGCCCCAAGGGACTTAGAGGGTGAAGCATGAGTCCTAGGATGCTCTAACATGTGTAGAATGGTTAAGAAAGTATTCTAAACGCTTACAATTGTCTAGGAATGTGTATTACGACATATAAGAACCATTAGAATGATCCTAAACACTCCATGGTTCCCCAAGGGACATAGAGGGTGAAGCTTGAGTCCTAGGAGGCTCTAACAAGTGTAGAATGGTTAAGAGAGTATTCTAAACGCTTACATTTGTCTAGGAATGTGTATTAGGACATATAAGAACCTTTATAATGATCCTAAACACTCCTTGGAGCCCCATGGGACTTAGAGGGTGAAGAATGAGTCCTTGGAGGCTCTAACAAGTCTAGAATGGTTAAGAGAGTATTCTAAATGCTTACAATGGTCTAGGAATGTGCATTGGGACATATAAGAACCTTTAGAATGATCCTAAACACTCCATGGTGACACAAGGGACTTAGAGGGTAAAGCATGAGTCCTAGGAGGCTCTAACAAGTGTAGAATGGTGAAGAGAGTATTCTAAACGCTTACAATGGTCTAGGAATGTGTATTAGGACATATAAGAACCTTTAGAATGATCCTAAACACTCCATGGTGCCCCAAGGGACTTAGAGGGTGAAGCATGAGTCCTTGGGGGCTCTAACAAGTGTAGAATGGTTAAGAGAGTATTTTAAACGCTTACAATGGTCTAGGAATGTGTATTAGGACATATAAGAACCATTAGAATGATCCTAAACACTCCATGGTGCCCCAAGGGACTTAGAGGGTGAAGCATGAGTCCTTGGGGGCTCTAACAAGTGTAGAATTGTTAAGAGAGTATTCTAAACGCTTACAATGCTCTAGGAATGAGTATCGGGATATATAAGAACCTTTATTATGATCCTAAACACTCCATGGTGCCCCAAGGGACTTAGAGGGTGAAGCGTGAGTCCTTGGAGGCTCTAACAAGTGTAGAATGGTTAAGAGAGTATTCTAACGCTTATAATGCTCTAGGAATGTGTATCAGGATATATAAGAACCTTTAGAATGAACCTAAACACTCCATGGTGCCCCAAGGGACTTAGAGGGTGAAGCATGAGTCCTAGGAGGCTCTAACAAGTGTAGATTGGTTAAGAGAGTATTCTAAACGCTTACAATGGTCTAGGAATGTGTATTAGGACATATAAGAACCATTAGAATGATCCTAAACACTCCATGGTTCCCCAAGGGACTTAGAGGGTGAAACATGAGTCCTAGGAGGCTCTAACAAGTGTAGAATGGTTAAGAGAGTATTCTAATCGCTTACAATGGTCTACGAATGTGTATTAGGACATATAAGAACCATTAGAATGATCCTAAACACTGCATGGTGCCCCAAGGGACTTAGAGGGTCAAGCTCGAGTCCTTGGGGGCTCTAACAAGTGTAGAATGGTTAAGAGAGTATTTTTAACGCTTTGCTCTAGGAATGTGTATCAGGACATATAAGAACCTTTAGAATGAACCTAAACACTCCATGGAGCCCCATGGGACTTAGAGGGCGAAGAATGAGTCCTTGGAGGCTCTAACAAGTGTAGAATGGTTAAGAGGGTATTCTAAACGCTTACAATGGTCTAAGAATGTGTATTGGGACATATAAGTACCTTTAGAATGATCCTAAACACTGCATGGTGCCCCAAGGGACTTAGAGGGTGAAACATGAGTCCTAGGAGGCTCTAACAAGTGTAGAATGGTAAAAAGAGTATTCTAAACGCTTACAATGGTCTAGGAATATGTATTAGGACAGATAAGAACCTTTAGAATGAACCTAAACACTCCATATTACCCCAAGGGACTTAGAGGGTGAAGCATGAGTCCTAGGAGGCTCTAACAAGTGTAGAATGGTTAAGAGAGTATTCTAAACGCTTACAATGGTCTACGAATATGTATTAGGACATATAAGAACCATTAGAATGATCCTAAACACTCCATGGTGCCCCAAGGGACTTAGAGGGGAAAGCTCGAGTCCTTGGAGGCTCTAACAAGTGTAGAATGGTTAAGAGAGAATTCTAAACGCGTACAATGGTCTCAGAATGTGTATTAGGACATATAAGAATCTTTTGAATGATCCTAAACACTCCATGGTGCCCCAAGGTACTTAGAGGGTAAAGCTCGAGTCCTTGGAGTTTCTAACATGTGTAGAATGGTTAAGAGAGTATTCTAAACGCCTAGAATGGTCTAGGAATGTGTATTAGGACATATAAGAACCTTTAGAATGATCCTAAACACTCCATGGTGCCCCAAGGGACTTAGAGGGTGAAGCATGAGTCCTTGGGGGCTCTCACAAGTGTAGAATGGTTAAGAGAGTATTTTAAACGCTTACAATGGTCTAGGAATGTGTATTAGGACATATAAGAACCTCTAGAATGATCCTAAACACTCCATGGTGCCCCAAGGGACTTAGAGGGTGAAGCATGAGTCCTTGTAGGCTCTAACAAGTGTAGAATGGTTAAGAGAGTATTTTAAACGCTTACAATGGTCTAGGAATGTGTATTAGGACATATGAGAACCTCTAGAATGATCCTAAACCCTCCATGGTGCCCCAAGGGACTTAGAGGGTGAAGCATGAGTCCTTGGGGGCTCTAACAAGTGTAGAATGGTTAAGAGAGTATTTTAAACGCTTACAATGGTCTAGGAATGTGTATTAGGACATATAAGAACCTTTAGAATGATCCTAAACACTCCATTGTGCCCCAAGGGACTTAGAGGGTGAAGCATGAGTCCTAGGATGCTCTAACATGTGTAGAATGGTTAAGAAAGTATTCTAAACGCTTACAATTGTCTAGGAATGTGTATTACGACATATAAGAACCATTAGAATGATCCTAAACACTCCATGGTTCCCCAAGGGACATAGAGGGTGAAGCTTGAGTCCTAGGAGGCTCTAACAAGTGTAGAATGGTTAAGAGAGTATTCTAAACGCTTACATTTGTCTAGGAATGTGTATTAGGACATATAAGAACCTTTATAATGATCCTAAACACTCCTTGGAGCCCCATGGGACTTAGAGGGTGAAGAATGAGTCCTTGGAGGCTCTAACAAGTCTAGAATGGTTAAGAGAGTATTCTAAATGCTTACAATGGTCTAGGAATGTGCATTGGGACATATAAGAACCTTTAGAATGATCCTAAACACTCCATGGTGACACAAGGGACTTAGAGGGTAAAGCATGAGTCCTAGGAGGCTCTAACAAGTGTAGAATGGTGAAGAGAGTATTCTAAACGCTTACAATGGTCTAGGAATGTGTATTAGGACATATAAGAACCTTTAGAATGATCCTAAACACTCCATGGTGCCCCAAGGGACTTAGAGGGTGAAGCATGAGTCCTTGGGGGCTCTAACAAGTGTAGAATGGTTAAGAGAGTATTTTAAACGCTTACAATGGTCTAGGAATGTGTATTAGGACATATAAGAACCATTAGAATGATCCTAAACACTCCATGGTGCCCCAAGCGACTTAGAGGGTGAAGCATGAGTCCTTGGGGGCTCTCACAAGTGTAGAATGGTTAAGAGAGTATTTTAAACGTTTACAATGGTCTAGGAATGTGTATTAGGACATATAAGAAGCTTTAGAATGATCCTAAACACTCCATGGTGCCCCAAGGGACTTAGAGGGTGAAGCGTGAGTCCTTGGAGGCTCTAACAAGTGTAGAATGGTTAAGAGAGTATTCTATCGCTTATAATGCTCTAGGAATGTGTATCAGGACATATAAGAACCTTTAGAATGAACCTAAACACTCCATGGTGCCCCAAGGGACTTAGAGGGTGAAGCATGAGTCGTAGGAGGCTCTAACAAGTGTAGATTGGTTAAGAGAGTATTCTAAACGCTTACAATGGTCTAGGAATGTGTATTAGGACATATAAGAACCATTAGAATGATCCTAAACACTCCATGGTTCCCCAAGGGACTTAGAGGGTGAAACATGAGTCCTAGGAGGCTCTAACAAGTGTAGAATGGTTAAGAGAGTATTCTAATCGCTTACAATGGTCTACGAATGTGTATTAGGACATATAAGAACCATTAGAATGATCCTAAACACTGCATGGTGCCCCAAGGGACTTAGAGGGTCAAGCTCGAGTCCTTGGGGGCTCTAACAAGTGTAGAATGGTTAAGAGAGTATTCTTAACGCTTACAATGCTCTAGGAATGTGTATCAGGACATATAAGAACCTTTAGAATGAACCTAAACACTCCATGGAGCCCCATGGGACTTAGAGGGCGAAGAATGAGTCCTTGGAGGCTCTAACAAGTGTAGAATGGTTAAGAGGGTATTCTAAACGCTTACAATGGTCTAAGAATGTGTATTGGGACATATAAGTACCTTTAGAATGATCCTAAACACTGCATGGTGCCCCAAGGGACTTAGAGGGTGAAACATGAGTCCTAGAAGGCTCTAATAAGTGTAGAATGGTTAAAAGAGTATTCTAAATGCTTACAATGGTCTAGGAATATGTATTAGGACAGATAAGAACCTTTAGAATGAACCTAAACACTCCATATTACCCCAAGGGACTTAGAGGGTGAAGCATGAGTCCTAGGAGGCTCTAACAAGTGTAGAATGGTTAAGAGAGTATTCTAAACGCTTACAATGGTCTACGAATATGTATTAGGACATATAAGAACCATTAGAATGATCCTAAACACTCCATGGTGCCCCAAGGGACTTAGAGGGGAAAGCTCGAGTCCTTGGAGGCTCTAACAAGTGTAGAATGGTTAAGAGAGAATTCTAAACGCCTAGAATGGTCTAGGAATGTGTATTAGGACATATAAGAACCTTTAAAATGATCCTAAACACTCCGTGGTTCCCCAAGGGACTTAGAGCAAGGGACTTAGAGGGTGAAGCATGAGTCCTTGGAGGCTCTAACAAGTGTAGAATGGTTAAGAGAGTATTTTAAACGCTTACAATGGTCTAGGAATGTGTATTAGGACATATAGGAACCTTTAAAATGATCCTAAAGACTCCATGGTGCCCCAAGGGACTTAGAGGGTGAAGCATGAGTCCTTGGAGGCTCTACCAAGTGTAGAATGGTTAAGAGAGTATTCTAAACGCGTACAATGGTCTCGGAATGTGTATTAGGACATATAAGAACCTCTAGAATGATCCTAAACACTCCATGGTGCCCCAAGGGACTTATAGGGTGAAGCATGAGTCCTTGGGGGCTCTCACAAGTGTAGAATGGTTAAGAGAGTATTTTAAACGCTTACAATGGTCTAGGAATGTGTATTAGGACATATAAGAACCTCTAGAACGATCCTAAACACTCCATGGTGCCCCAAGGGACTTAGAGGGTGAAGCATGTGTCCTTGGGGGCTCTAACAAGTGTAGAATGGTTAAGAGAGTATTTTAAACGCTTACAATGGTCTAGGAATGTGTATTAGGACATATAAGAACCTTTAGAATGATCCTAAACACTCCATTGTGCCCAAAGGGACTTAGAGGGTGAAGCATGAGTCCTAGGATGCTCTAACATGTGTAGAATGGTTAAGAGAGTATTCTAAACGCTTACAATGGTCTACGAATATGTATTAGGACATATAAGAACCATTAGAATGATCCTAAACACTCCATGGTGCCCCAAGGGACTTAGAGGGGAAAGCTCGAGTCCTTGGAGGCTCTAACAAGTGTAGAATGGTTAAGAGAGAATTCTAAACGCGTACAATGGTCTCAGAATGTGTATTAGGACATATAAGAATCTTTTGAATGATCCTAAACACTCCATGGTGCCCCAAGGTACTTAGAGGGTAAAGCTCGAGTCCTTGGAGTTTCTAACAAGTGTAGAATGGTTAAGAGAGTATTCTAAACGCCTAGAATGGTCTAGGAATGTGTATTAGGACATATAAGAACCTTTAGAATGATCCTAAACACTCCATGGTGCCCCAAGGGACTTATAGGGTGAAGCATGAGTCCTTGGGGGCTCTCACAAGTGTAGAATGGTTAAGAGAGTATTTTAAACGCTTACAATGGTCTAGGAATGTGTATTAGGACATATAAGAACCTCTAGAATGATCCTAAACACTCCATGGTGCCCCAAGGGACTTAGAGGGTGAAGCATGTGTCCTTGGGGGCTCTAACAAGTGTAGAATGGTTAAGAGAGTATTTTAAACGCTTACAATGGTCTAGGAATGTGTATTAGGACATATAAGAACCTTTAGAATGATCCTAAACACTCCATTGTGCCCAAAGGGACTTAGAGGGTGAAGCATGAGTCCTAGGATGCTCTAACATGTGTAGAATGGTTAAGAGAGTATTCTAAACGCTTACAATTGTCTAGGAATGTGTATTACGACATATAAGAACCATTAGAATGATCCTAAACACTCCATGGTTCCCCAAGGGACTTAGAGGGTGAAGCTTGAGTGCTAGGAGGCTCTAACAAGTGTAGAATGGTTAAGAGAGTATTCTAAACGCTTACAATTGTCTAGGAATGTGTATTAGGACATATAAGAACCTTTATAATGATCCTAAACACTCCTTGGAGCCCCATGGGACTAAGAGGGTGAAGAATGAGTCCTTGGAGGCTCTAACAAGTCTAGAATGGTTAAGAGAGTATTCTAAAATCTTTCAATGGTCTAGGAATGTGTATTGGGACATATTAGAACCTTTAGAATGATCCTAAACACTCCATGGTGACACAAGGGACTTAGAGGGTGAAGCATGAGTCCTAGGAGGCTCTAACAAGTGTAGAATGGTGAAGAGAGTATTCTAAACGCTTACAATGGTCTAGGAATGTGTATTAGGACATATAAGAACCTTTAGAATGATCCTAAAAACTCCATGGTGCCCCAAGGGACTTAGAGGGTGAAGCATGAGTCCTTGGAGGCTCTACCAAGTGTAGAATGGTTAAGAGAGTATTCTAAACGCGTACAATGGTCTCGGAATGTGTATTAGGACATATAAGAACCTCTAGAATGATCCTAAACACTCCATGGTGCCCCAAGGGACTTATAGGGTGAAGCATGAGTCCTTGGGGGCTCTCACAAGTGTAGAATGGTTAAGAGAGTATTTTAAACGCTTACAATGGTCTAGGAATGTGTATTAGGACATATAAGAACCTCTAGAATGATCCTAAACACTCCATGGTGCCCCAAGGGACTTAGAGGGTGAAGCATGTGTCCTTGGGGGCTCTAACAAGTGTAGAATGGTTAAGAGAGTATTTTAAACGCTTACAATGGTCTAGGAATGTGTATTAGGACATATAAGAACCTTTAGAATGATCCTAAACACTCCATTGTGCCCAAAGGGACTTAGAGGGTGAAGCATGAGTCCTAGGATGCTCTAACATGTGTAGAATGGTTAAGAGAGTATTCTAAACGCTTACAATGGTCTACGAATATGTATTAGGACATATAAGAACCATTAGAATGATCCTAAACACTCCATGGTGCCCCAAGGGACTTAGAGGGGAAAGCTCGAGTCCTTGGAGGCTCTAACAAGTGTAGAATGGTTAAGAGAGAATTCTAAACGCGTACAATGGTCTCAGAATGTGTATTAGGACATATAAGAATCTTTTGAATGATCCTAAACACTCCATGGTGCCCCAAGGTACTTAGAGGGTAAAGCTCGAGTCCTTGGAGTTTCTAACAAGTGTAGAATGGTTAAGAGAGTATTCTAAACGTCTAGAATGGTCTAGGAATGTGTATTAGGACATATAAGAACCTTTAGAATGATCCTAAACACTCCATGGTGCCCCAAGGGACTTATAGGGTGAAGCATGAGTCCTTGGGGGCTCTCACAAGTGTAGAATGGTTAAGAGAGTATTTTAAACGCTTACAATGGTCTAGGAATGTGTATTAGGACATATAAGAACCTCTAGAATGATCCTAAACACTCCATGGTGCCCCAAGGGACTTAGAGGGTGAAGCATGTGTCCTTGGGGGCTCTAACAAGTGTAGAATGGTTAAGAGAGTATTTTAAACGCTTACAATGGTCTAGGAATGTGTATTAGGACATATAAGAACCTTTAGAATGATCCTAAACACTCCATTGTGCCCAAAGGGACTTAGAGGGTGAAGCATGAGTCCTAGGATGCTCTAACATGTGTAGAATGGTTAAGAGAGTATTCTAAACGCTTACAATTGTCTAGGAATGTGTATTACGACATATAAGAACCATTAGAATGATCCTAAACACTCCATGGTTCCCCAAGGGACTTAGAGGGTGAAGCTTGAGTCCTAGGAGGCTCTAACAAGTGTAGAATGGTTAAGAGAGTATTCTAAACGCTTACAATTGTCTAGGAATGTGTATTAGGACATATAAGAACCTTTATAATGATCCTAAACACTCCTTGGAGCCCCATGGGACTAAGAGGGTGAAGAATGAGTCCTTGGAGGCTCTAACAAGTCTAGAATGGTTAAGAGAGTATTCTAAACGCTTTCAATGGTCTAGGAATGTGTATTGGGACATATTAGAACCTTTAGAATGATCCTAAACACTCCATGGTGACACAAGGGACTTAGAGGGTGAAGCATGAGTCCTAGGAGGCTCTAACAAGTGTAGAATGGTGAAGAGAGTATTCTAAACGCTTACAATGGTCTAGGAATGTGTATTAGGACATATAAGAACCTTTAGAATGATCCTAAAAACTCCATGGTGCCCCAAGGGACTTAGAGGGTGAAGCATGAGTCCTTGGAGGCTCTACCAAGTGTAGAATGGTTAAGAGAGTATTCTAAACGCGTACAATGGTCTCGGAATGTGTATTAGGACATATAAGAACCTCTAGAATGATCCTAAACACTCCATGGTGCCCCAAGGGACTTATAGGGTGAAGCATGAGTCCTTGGGGGCTCTCACAAGTGTAGAATGGTTAAGAGAGTATTTTAAACGCGTACAATGGTCTCAGAATGTGTATTAGGACATATAAGAATCTTTTGAATGATCCTAAACACTCCATGGTGCCCCAAGGTACTTAGAGGGTAAAGCTCGAGTCCTTGGAGTTTCTAACAAGTGTAGAATGGTTAAGAGAGTATTCTAAACGTCTAGAATGGTCTAGGAATGTGTATTAGGACATATAAGAACCTTTAGAATGATCCTAAACACTCCATGGTGCCCCAAGGGACTTATAGGGTGAAGCATGAGTCCTTGGGGGCTCTCACAAGTGTAGAATGGTTAAGAGAGTATTTTAAACGCTTACAATGGTCTAGGAATGTGTATTAGGACATATAAGAACCTCTAGAATGATCCTAAACACTCCATGGTGCCCCAAGGGACTTAGAGGGTGAAGCATGTGTCCTTGGGGGCTCTAACAAGTGTAGAATGGTTAAGAGAGTATTTTAAACGCTTACAATGGTCTAGGAATGTGTATTAGGACATATAAGAACCTTTAGAATGATCCTAAACACTCCATTGTGCCCAAAGGGACTTAGAGGGTGAAGCATGAGTCCTAGGATGCTCTAACATGTGTAGAATGGTTAAGAGAGTATTCTAAACGCTTACAATTGTCTAGGAATGTGTATTACGACATATAAGAACCATTAGAATGATCCTAAACACTCCATGGTTCCCCAAGGGACTTAGAGGGTGAAGCTTGAGTCCTAGGAGGCTCTAACAAGTGTAGAATGGTTAAGAGAGTATTCTAAACGCTTACAATTGTCTAGGAATGTGTATTAGGACATATAAGAACCTTTATAATGATCCTAAACACTCCTTGGAGCCCCATGGGACTAAGAGGGTGAAGAATGAGTCCTTGGAGGCTCTAACAAGTCTAGAATGGTTAAGAGAGTATTCTAAACGCTTTCAATGGTCTAGGAATGTGTATTGGGACATATTAGAACCTTTAGAATGATCCTAAACACTCCATGGTGACACAAGGGACTTAGAGGGTGAAGCATGAGTCCTAGGAGGCTCTAACAAGTGTAGAATGGTGAAGAGAGTATTCTAAACGCTTACAATGGTCTAGGAATGTGTATTAGGACATATAAGAACCTTTAGAATGATCCTAAAAACTCCATGGTGCCCCAAGGGACTTAGAGGGTGAAGCATGAGTCCTTGGAGGCTCTACCAAGTGTAGAATGGTTAAGAGAGTATTCTAAACGCGTACAATGGTCTCGGAATGTGTATTAGGACATATAAGAACCTCTAGAATGATCCTAAACACTCCATGGTGCCCCAAGGGACTTATAGGGTGAAGCATGAGTCCTTGGGGGCTCTCACAAGTGTAGAATGGTTAAGAGAGTATTTTAAACGCTTACAATGGTCTAGGAATGTGTATTAGGACATATAAGAACCTTTAGAATGATCCTAAACACTCCATGGTGCCCCAAGGGACTTAGAGGGTGAAGCATGTGTCCTTGGGGGCTCTAACAAGTGTAGAATGGTTAAGAGAGTATTTTAAACGCTTACAATGGTCTAGGAATGTGTATTAGGACATATAAGAACCTTTAGAATGATCCTAAACACTCCATTGTGCCCAAAGGGACTTAGAGGGTGAAGCATGAGTCCTAGGATGCTCTAACATGTGTAGAATGGTTAAGAGAGTATTCTAAACGCTTACAATGGTCTACGAATATGTATTAGGACATATAAGAACCATTAGAATGATCCTAAACACTCCATGGTGCCCCAAGGGACTTAGAGGGGAAAGCTCGAGTCCTTGGAGGCTCTAACAAGTGTAGAATGGTTAAGAGAGAATTCTAAACGCGTACAATGGTCTCAGAATGTGTATTAGGACATATAAGAATCTTTTGAATGATCCTAAACACTCCATGGTGCCCCAAGGTACTTAGAGGGTAAAGCTCGAGTCCTTGGAGTTTCTAACAAGTGTAGAATGGTTAAGAGAGTATTCTAAACGCCTAGAATGGTCTAGGAATGTGTATTAGGACATATAAGAACCTTTAGAATGATCCTAAACACTCCATGGTGCCCCAAGGGACTTATAGGGTGAAGCATCAGTCCTTGGGGGCTCTCACAAGTGTAGAATGGTTAAGAGAGTATTTTAAACGCTTACAATGGTCTAGGAATGTGTATTAGGACATATAAGAACCTCTAGAATGATCCTAAACACTCCATGGTGCCCCAAGGGACTTAGAGGGTGAAGCATGTGTCCTTGGGGGCTCTAACAAGTGTAGAATGGTTAAGAGAGTATTTTAAACGCTTACAATGGTCTAGGAATGTGTATTAGGACATATAAGAACCTTTAGAATGATCCTAAACACTCCATTGTGCCCAAAGGGACTTAGAGGGTGAAGCATGAGTCCTAGGATGCTCTAACATGTGTAGAATGGTTAAGAGAGTATTCTAAACGCTTACAATTGTCTAGGAATGTGTATTACGACATATAAGAACCATTAGAATGATCCTAAACACTCCATGGTTCCCCAAGGGACTTAGAGGGTGAAGCTTGAGTCCTAGGAGGCTCTAACAAGTGTAGAATGGTTAAGAGAGTATTCTAAACGCTTACAATTGTCTAGGAATGTGTATTAGGACATATAAGAACCTTTATAATGATCCTAAACACTCCTTGGAGCCCCATGGGACTAAGAGGGTGAAGAATGAGTCCTTGGAGGCTCTAGCAAGTCTAGAATGGTTAAGAGAGTATTCTAAACGCTTTCAATGGTCTAGGAATGTGTATTGGGACATATTAGAACCTTTAGAATGATCCTAAACACTCCATGGTGACACAAGGGACTTAGAGGGTGAAGCATGAGTCCTAGGAGGCTCTAACAAGTGTAGAATGGTGAAGAGAGTATTCTAAACGCTTACAATGGTCTAGGAATGTGTATTAGGACATATAAGAACCTTTAGAATGATCCTAAAAACTCCATGGTGCCCCAAGGGACTTAGAGGGTGAAGCATGAGTCCTTGGGGGCTCTAACAAGTGTAGAATGGTTAAGAGAGTATTTTAAACGCTTACAATGGTCTAGGAATGTGTATTAGGACATATAAGAAGCTTTAGAATGATCCTAAACACTCCATGGTGCCCCAAGGGACTTAGAGGGTGAAGCGTGAGTCCTTGGAGGCTCTAACAAGTGTAGAATGGTTAAGAGAGTATTCTAACGCTTAGAATGCTCTAGGAATGTGTATCAGGACATATAAGAACCTTTAGAATGAACCTAAACACTCCATGGTGCCCCAAGGGACTTAGAGGGTGAAGCATGAGTCCTTGGGGGCTCTAACAAGTGTAGAATGGTTAAGAGAGTATTTTAAACGCTTACAATGGTCTAGGAATGTGTATTAGGACATATAAGAACCATTAGAATGATCCTAAACACTCCATGGTTCCCCAAGGGACTTAGAGGGTGAAACATGAGTCCTAGGAGGCTCTAACAAGTGTAGAATGGTTAAGAGAGTATTCTAATCGCTTACAATGGTCTACGAATGTGTATTAGGACATATAAGAACCATTAGAATGATCCTAAACACTGCATGGTGCCCCAAGGGACTTAGAGGGTCAAGCTCGAGTCCTTGGGGGCTCTAACAAGTGTAGAATGGTTAAGAGAGTATTCTAAACGCTTACAATGCTCTAGGAATGTGTATCAGGATATATAAGAACCTTTAGAATGAAGCTAAACACTCCATGGAGCCCCATGGGACTTAGAGGGTGAAGAATGAGTCCTTGGAGGCTCTAACAAGTGTAGAATGGTTAAGAGGGTATTCTAAACGCTTACAATGGTCTAAGAATGTGTGTTGGGACATATAAGTACCTTTAGAATGATCCTAAACACTGCATGGTGCCCCAAGGGACTTAGAGGGTGAAACATGAGTCCTAGGAGGCTCTAACAAGTGTAGAATGGTTAAAAGAGTATTCTAAACGCTTACAATGGTCTAGGAATATGTATTAGGACAGATAAGAACCTTTAGAATGAACCTAAACACTCCATATTACCCCAAGGGACTTAGAGGGTGAAGCATGAGTCCTAGGAGGCACTAACAAGTGTAGAATGGTTAAGAGAGTATTCTAAACGCCTAGAATGGTATAGGAATGTGTATTAGGACATATAAGAACCTTTAGAATGATCCTAAACACTTCATGGTGCCCCAAGGGACTTAGAGTCTGAAGCATGAGTCCTTGGGGGCTCTCACAAGTGTAGAATGGTTAAGAGAGTATTTTAAACGCTTACAATGGTCTAGGAAAGTGTATTAGGACATATAAGAACCTTTAGATTGATTCTAAACACTCCCTAGTGCCCCAAGGGACTTAGAGGGTGAAGCATGAGTCCTACGAGGCTCTAACAAGTGTAGAATGGTTAAGAGAGTATTCTAAACGGTTACAATGATCTAGGAATGTGTATTAGGACATATAAGAACCTTTAGAATGATCCTACACACTCCATGGTGCCGCAAGGGACTTAGAGGGTGAAGCATGAGTCCTTGGAGGCTCTAACAAGTGTAGAATGGTTAAGAGAGTATTCTAAATGCTTACAATGCTCTAGGAATGAGTATCAGGACATATAAGAACCATTAGAATGATCCTAAACACTCCATGGTGCCCCAAGGGACTTAGAGGGTAAAGCTCGAGTCCTTGGAGGCTCTAACAAGTGTAAAATGGTTAAAAGAGTATACTAAATGCCTAGAATAGTCTAGGAATGTGTATTAGGACATATAAGAACCATTAGAATGATCCTAAACACTCCATGGTGCCCCAAGGTACTTAGAGGGTAAAGCTCGAGTCCTTGGAGTCTCTAACAAGTGTAGAATGGTTAAGAGAGTATTCTAAACGCCTAGAATGGTCTAGGAATGTGTATTAGGACATATAAGAACCTTTAGAATGATCCTAAACACTCCATGGTGCCCCAAGGGACTTAGAGGGTGAAGCATGAGTCCTTGGGGGCTCTCACAAGTGTAGAATGGTTAGGAGAGTATTTTAAACGCTTACAATGGTCTAGGAATGTGTATTAGGACATATAAGAACCTCTAGAATGATCCTAAACACTCCATGGTGCCCCAAGGGACTTAGAGGGTGAAGCATGAGTCCTTGGGGGCTCTAACAAGTGTAGAATGGCTAAGAGAGTATTTTAAACGCTTACAATGGTCTAGGAATGTGTATTAGGACATATAAGAACCTTTAGAATGATCCTAAACACTCCATTGTGCCCCAAGGGACTTAGAGGGTGAAGCATGAGTCCTAGGATGCTCTAACATGTGTAGAATGGTTAAGAGAGTCTTCTAAACGCTTACAATTGTCTAGGAATGTGTATTACGACATATAAGAACCATTAGAATGATCCTAAACACTCCATGGTTCCCCAAGGGACTTAGAGGGTGAAGCTCGAGTCCTAGGAGGCTCTAACAAGTGTAGAATGGTTAAGAGAGTATTCTAAACGCTTACAATTGTCTAGGAATGTGTATTAGGACATATAAGAACCTTTATAACAATCCTAAACACTCCATGGAGCCCCATGGGACTTAGAGGGTGAAGAATGAGTCCTTGGAGGCTCTAACAAGTCTAGAATGGTTAAGAGAGTATTTTAAACGCTTACAATGGTCTAGGAATGTGTATTGGGACATATAAGAACCTTTAGAATGATCCTAAACACTCCATGGTGCCACAAGGGACTTAGAGGGTGAAGCATGAGTCCTAGGAGGCTCTAACAAGTGTAGAATGGTTAAGAGAGTATTCTCAACGCTTGCAATGGTCTAGGAATGTGTATTAGGACATATAAGAACCTTTAGAATGATCCTAAACACTCCATGGTGCCCCAAGGGACTTAGAGGGTGAAGCATGAGTCCTTGGGGGCTCTAACAAGTGTAGAATGGTTAAGAGAGTATTCTAAACGCGTACAATGGTCTCGGAATGTGTATTAGGACATATAAGAACCTCTAGAATGATCCTAAACACTCCATGGTGCCCCAAGGGACTTATAGGGTGAAGCATGAGTCCTTGGGGGCTCTCACAAGTGTAGAATGGTTAAGAGAGTATTTTAAACGCTTACAATGGTCTAGGAATGTGTATTAGGACATATAAGAACCTCTAGAATGATCTTAAACACTCCATGGTGCCCCAAGGGACTTAGAGGGTGAAGCATGTGTCCTTGGGGGCTCTAACAAGTGTAGAATGGTTAAGAGAGTATTTTAAACGCTTACAATGGTCTAGGAATGTGTATTAGGACATATAAGAACCTCTAGAATGATCCTAAACACTCCATTGTGCCCAAAGGGACTTAGAGGGTGAAGCATGAGTCCTAGGATGCTCTAACATGTGTAGAATGGTTAAGAGAGTATTCTAAACGCTTACAATGGTCTACGAATATGTATTAGGACATATAAGAACCATTAGAATGATCCTAAACACTCCATGGTGCCCCAAGGGACTTAGAGGGGAAAGCTCGAGTCCTTGGAGGCTCTAACAAGTGTAGAATGGTTAAGAGAGAATTCTAAACGCGTACAATGGTCTCAGAATGTGTATTAGGACATATAAGAATCTTTTGAATGATCCTAAACACTCCATGGTGCCCCAAGGTACTTAGAGGGTAAAGCTCGAGTCCTTGGAGTTTCTAACAAGTGTAGAATGGTTAAGAGAGTATTCTAAACGCCTAGAATGGTCTAGGAATGTGTATTAGGACATATAAGAACCTTTAGAATGATCCTAAACACTCCATGGTGCCCCAAGGGACTTATAGGGTGAAGCATGAGTCCTTGGGGGCTCTCACAAGTGTAGAATGGTTAAGAGAGTATTTTAAACGCTTACAATGGTCTAGGAATGTGTATTAGGACATATAAGAACCTCTAGAATGATCCTAAACACTCCATTGTGCCCAAAGGGACTTAGAGGGTGAAGCATGAGTCCTAGGATGCTCTAACATGTGTAGAATGGTTAAGAGAGTATTCTAAACGCTTACAATGGTCTACGAATATGTATTAGGACATATAAGAACCATTAGAATGATCCTAAACACTCCATGGTGCCCCAAGGGACTTAGAGGGGAAAGCTCGAGTCCTTGGAGGCTCTAACAAGTGTAGAATGGTTAAGAGAGAATTCTAAACGCGTACAATGGTCTCAGAATGTGTATTAGGACATATAAGAATCTTTTGAATGATCCTAAACACTCCATGGTGCCCCAAGGTACTTAGAGGGTAAAGCTCGAGTCCTTGGAGTTTCTAACAAGTGTAGAATGGTTAAGAGAGTATTCTAAACGCCTAGAATGGTCTAGGAATGTGTATTAGGACATATAAGAACCTTTAGAATGATCCTAAACACTCCATGGTGCCCCAAGGGACTTATAGGGTGAAGCATGAGTCCTTGGGGGCTCTCACAAGTGTAGAATGGTTAAGAGAGTATTTTAAACGCTTACAATGGTCTAGGAATGTGTATTAGGACATATAAGAACCTCTAGAATGATCCTAAACACTCCATGGTGCCCCAAGGGACTTAGAGGGTGAAGCATGTGTCCTTGGGGGCTCTAACAAGTGTAGAATGGTTAAGAGAGTATTTTAAACGCTTACAATGGTCTAGGAATGTGTATTAGGACATATAAGAACCTTTAGAATGATCCTAAACACTCCATTGTGCCCAAAGGGACTTAGAGGGTGAAGCATGAGTCCTAGGATGCTCTAACATGTGTAGAATGGTTAAGAGAGTATTCTAAACGCTTACAATTGTCTAGGAATGTGTATTACGACATATAAGAACCATTAGAATGATCCTAAACACTCCATGGTTCCCCAAGGGACTTAGAGGGTGAAGCTTGAGTCCTAGGAGGCTCTAACAAGTGTAGAATGGTTAAGAGAGTATTCTAAACGCTTACAATTGTCTAGGAATGTGTATTAGGACATATAAGAACCTTTATAATGATCCTAAACACTCCTTGGAGCCCCATGGGACTAAGAGGGTGAAGAATGAGTCCTTGGAGGCTCTAACAAGTCTAGAATGGTTAAGAGAGTATTCTAAACGCTTTCAATGGTCTAGGAATGTGTATTGGGACATATTAGAACCTTTAGAATGATCCTAAACACTCCATGGTGACACAAGGGACTTAGAGGGTGAAGCATGAGTCCTAGGAGGCTCTAACAAGTGTAGAATGGTGAAGAGAGTATTCTAAACGCTTACAATGGTCTAGGAATGTGTATTAGGACATATAAGAACCTTTAGAATGATCCTAAAAACTCCATGGTGCCCCAAGGGACTTAGAGGGTGAAGCATGAGTCCTTGGGGGCTCTAACAAGTGTAGAATGGTTAAGAGAGTATTTTAAACGCTTACAATGGTCTAGGAATGTGTATTAGGACATATAAAAACCATTAGAATGATCCTAAACACTCCATGGTGCCCCAAGCGACTTAGAGGGTGAAGCATGAGTCCTTGGGGGCTCTCACAAGTGTAGAATGGTTAAGAGAGTATTTTAAACGCTTACAATGGTCTAGGAATGTGTATTAGGACATATAAGAAGCTTTAGAATGATCCTAAACACTCCATGGTGCCCCAAGGGACTTAGAGGGTGAAGCGTGAGTCCTTGGAGGCTCTACCAAGTGTAGAATGGTTAAGAGAGTATTCTAACGCTTATAATGCTCTAGGAATGTGTATCAGGACATATAAGAACCTTTAGAATGAACCTAAACACTCCATGGTGCCCCAAGGGACTTAGAGGGTGAAGCATGAGTCCTTGGGGGCTCTAACAAGTGTAGAATGGTTAAGAGAGTATTTTAAACGCTTACAATGGTCTAGGAATGTGTATTAGGACATATAAGAACCATTAGAATGATCCTAAACACTCCATGGTTCCCCAAGGGACTTAGAGGGTGAAACATGAGTCCTAGGAGGCTCTAACAAGTGTAGAATGGTTAAGAGAGTATTCTAATCGCTTACAATGGTCTACGAATGTGTATTAGGACATATAAGAACCATTAGAATGATCCTAAACACTGCATGGTGCCCCAAGGGACTTAGAGGGTCAAGCTCGAGTCCTTGGGGGCTCTAACAAGTGTAGAATGGTTAAGAGAGTATTCTAAACGCTTACAATGCTCTAGGAATGTGTATCAGGATATATAAGAACCTTTAGAATGAAGCTAAACACTCCATGGAGCCCCATGGGACTTAGAGGGTGAAGAATGAGTCCTTGGAGGCTCTAACAAGTGTAGAATGGTTAAGAGGGTATTCTAAACGCTTACAATGGTCTAAGAATGTGTGTTGGGACATATAAGTACCTTTAGAATGATCCTAAACACTGCATGGTGCCCCAAGGGACTTAGAGGGTGAAACATGAGTCCTAGGAGGCTCTAACAAGTGTAGAATGGTTAAAAGAGTATTCTAAACGCTTACAATGGTCTAGGAATATGTATTAGGACAGATAAGAACCTTTAGAATGAACCTAAACACTCCATAATACCCCAAGGGACTTAGAGGGTGAAGCATGAGTCCTAGGAGGCACTAACAAGTGTAGAATGGTTAAGAGAGTATTCTAAACGCCTAGAATGGTATAGGAATGTGTATTAGGACATATAAGAACCTTTAGAATGATCCTAAACACTTCATGGTGCCCCAAGGGACTTAGAGTCTGAAGCATGAGTCCTTGGGGGCACTCACAAGTGTAGAATGGTTAAGAGAGTATTTTAAACGCTTACAATGGTCTAGGAAAGTGTATTAGGATATATAAGAACCTTTAGATTGATTCTAAACACTCCCTAGTGCCCCAAGGGACTTAGAGGGTGAAGCATGAGTCCTACGAGGCTCTAACAAGTGTAGAATGGTTAAGAGAGTATTCTAAACGGTTACAATGGTCTAGGAATGTGTATTAGGACATATAAGAACCTTTAGAATGATCCTACACACTCCATGGTGCCGCAAGGGACTTAGAGGGTGAAGCATGAGTCCTTGGAGGCTCTAACAAGTGTAGAATGGTTAAGAGAGTATTCTAAATGCTTACAATGCTCTAGGAATGAGTATCAGGACATATAAGAACCATTAGAATGATCCTAAACACTCCATGGTGCCCCAAGGGACTTAGAGGGTAAAGCTCGAGTCCTTGGAGGCTCTAACAAGTGTAAAATGGTTAAAAGAGTATTCTAAATGCCTAGAATAGTCTAGGAATGTGTATTAGGACATATAAGAACCATTAGAATGATCCTAAACACTCCATGGTGCCCCAAGGTACTTAGAGGGTAAAGCTCGAGTCCTTGGAGTCTCTAACAAGTGTAGAATGGTTAAGAGAGTATTCTAAACGCCTAGAATGGTCTAGGAATGTGTATTAGGACATATAAGAACCTTTAGAATGATCCTAAACACTCCATGGTGCCCCAAGGGACTTAGAGGGTGAAGCATGAGTCCTTGGGGGCTCTCACAAGTGTAGAATGGCTAGGAGAATATTTTAAACGCTTACAATGGTCTAGGAATGTGTATTAGGACATATAAGTACCTCTAGAATGATCCTAAACACTCCATGGTGCCCCAAGGGACTTAGAGGGTGAAGCATGAGTCCTTGGGGGCTCTAACAAGTGTAGAATGGCTAAGAGAGTATTTTAAACGCTTACAATGGTCTAGGAATGTGTATTAGGACATATAAGAACCTTTAGAATGATCCTAAACACTCCATTGTGCCCCAAGGGACTTAGAGGGTGAAGCATGAGTCCTAGGATGCTCTAACATGTGTAGAATGGTTAAGAGAGTCTTCTAAACGCTTACAATTGTCTAGGAATGTGTATTACGACATATAAGAACCATTAGAATGATCCTAAACACTCCATGGTTCCCCAAGGGACTTAGAGGGTGAAGCTCGAGTCCTAGGAGGCTCTAAAAAGTGTAGAATGGTTAAGAGAGTATTCTAAACGCTTACAATTGTCTAGGAATGTGTATTAGGACATATAAGAACCTTTATAACAATCCTAAACACTCCATGGAGCCCCATGGGACTTAGAGGGTGAAGAATGAGTCCTTGGAGGCTCTAACAAGTCTAGAATGGTTAAGAGAGTATTTTAAACGCTTACAATGGTCTAGGAATGTGTATTGGGACATATAAGAACCTTTAGAATGATCCTAAACACTCCATGGTGCCACAAGGGACTTAGAGGGTGAAGCATGAGTCCTAGGAGGCTCTAACAAGTGTAGAATGGTTAAGAGAGTATTCTCAACGCTTGCAATGGTCTAGGAATGTGTATTAGGACATATAAGAACCTTTAGAATGATCCTAAACACTCCATGGTGCCCCAAGGGACTTAGAGGGTGAAGCATGAGTCCTTGGGGGCTCTAACATGTGTAGAATGGTTAAGTTAGTATTCTAAACGCTTACAATGGTCTAGGAATGTGTATTAGGACATATAAGAACCTTTAGAATGATCCTAAACACTCCATGGTGCCCCAAGCGACTTAGAGGGTGAAGCATGAGTCCTTGGGGGCTCTCACAAGTGTAGAATGGTTAAGAGAGTATTTTAAACGCTTACAATGGTCTAGGAATGTGTATTAGGACATATAAGAACCTTTAGAATGATCCTAAACACTCCATGGTGCCCCAAGGGACTTAGAGGGTGAAGCGTGAGTCCTTGGAGGCTCTAACAAGTGTAGAATGGTTAAGAGAGTATTCTAACGCTTATAATGCTCTAGGAATGTGTATCAGGACATATAAGAACCTTTAGAATGATTCTAAACACTCCATGGTGCCCCAAGGGACTTAGAGTGTGAAGCATGAGTCCTAGGAGGCTCTAACAAGTGTAGAATGGTTAAGAGAGTATTCTAAACGCTTAAAATGGTCTAGGCATGTGTATTAGGACATATAAGAACCTCTAGAATGATCCTAAACACTCCATGGTGCCCCAAGGGACTTAGAGGGTGAAGCATGAGTCCTAGGATGCTCTAACATGTGTAGAATGGTTAAGAGAGTCTTCTAAACGCTTACAAATGTCTAGGAATGTGTATTACGACATATAAGAACCATTAGAATGATCCTAAACACTCCATGGTTCCCCAAGGGACTTAGAGGGTGAAGCTCGAGTCCTAGGAGGCTCTAACAAGTGTAGAATGGTTAAGAGAGTATTCTAAACGCTTACAATTGTCTATGAATGTGTATTAGGACATATAAGAACCTTTATAATGATCCTAAACACTCCATGGAGCCCCATGGGACTTAGAGGGTGAAGAATGAGTCCTTGGAGGCTCTAACAAGTCTAGAATGGTTAAGAGAGTATTTTAAACGCTTACAATGGTCTAGGAATGTGTATTGGGACATATAAGAACCTTTAGAATGATCCTAAACACTCCATGGTGCCACAAGGGACTTAGAGGGTGAAGCATGAGTCCTAGGAGGCTCTAACAAGTGTAGAATGGTTAAGAGAGTATTCTCAACGCTTGCAATGGTCTAGGAATGTGTATTAGGACATATAAGAACCTTTAGAATGATATTAAACACTCCATGGTGCCCCAAGGGACTTAGAGGGTGAAGCATGAGTCCTTGGGGGCTCTAACAAGTGTAGAATGGTTAAGATAGTATTCTCAACGCTAGCAATGGTCTAGGAATGTGTATTAGGACATATAAGAACCTTTAGAATGATCCTAAACACTCCATGGTGCCCCAAGGGACTTAGAGGGTGAAGCATGAGTCCTTGGGGGCTCTCACAAGTGTAGAATGGTTAAGAGAGTATTTTAAACGCTTACAATGGTCTAGGAAAGTGTATTAGGACATATAAGAACCTTTAGATTGATTCTAAACACTCCCTAGTGCCCCAAGGGACTTAGAGGGTGAAGCATGAGTCCTACGAGGCTCTAACAAGTGTAGAATGGTTAAGAGAGTATTCTAAACGGTTACAATGGTCTAGGAATGTGTATTAGGACATATAAGAACCTTTAGAATGATCCTACACACTCCATGGTGCCGCAAGGGACTTAGAGGGTGAAGCATGAGTCCTTGGAGGCTCTAACAAGTGTAGAATGGTTAAGAGAGTATTATAAATGCTTACAATGCTCTAGGAATGAGTATCAGGACATATAAGAACCATTAGAATGATCCTAAACACTCCATGGTGCCCCAAGGGACTTAGAGGGTAAAGCTCGAGTCCTTGGAGGCTCTAACAAGTGTAAAATGGTTAAAAGAGTATTCTAAATGCCTAGAATAGTCTAGGAATGTGTATTAGGACATATAAGAACCATTAGAATGATCCTAAACACTCCATGGTGCCCCAAGGTACTTAGAGGGTAAAGCTCGAGTCCTTGGAGTCTCTAACAAGTGTAGAATGGTTAAGAGAGTATTCTAAACGCCTAGAATGGTCTAGGAATGTGTATTAGGACATATAAGAACCTTTAGAATGATCCTAAACACTCCATGGTGCCCCAAGGGACTTATAGGGTGAAGCATGAGTCCTTGGGGGCTCTCACAAGTGTAGAATGGTTAAGAGAGTATTTTAAACGCTTACAATGGTCTAGGAATGTGTATTAGGACATATAAGAACCTCTAGAATGATCCTAAACACTCCATGGTGCCCCAAGGGACTTAGAGGGTGAAGCATGTGTCCTTGGGGGCTCTAACAAGTGTAGAATGGTTAAGAGAGTATTTTAAACGCTTACAATGGTCTAGGAATGTGTATTAGGACATATAAGAACCTTTAGAATGATCCTAAACACTCCATTGTGCCCCAAGGGACTTAGAGGGTGAAGCATGAGTCCTAGGATGCTCTAACATGTGTAGAATGGTTAAGAGAGTATTCTAAACGCTTACAATTGTCTAGGAATGTGTATTACGACATATAAGAACCATTAGAATGATCCTAAACACTCCATGGTTCCCCAAGGGACTTAGAGGGTGAAGCTCGAGTCCTAGGAGGCTCTAACAAGTGTAGAATGGTTAAGAGAGTATTCTAAACGCTTACAATTGTCTAGGAATGTGTATTAGGACATATAAGAACCTTTATAATGATCCTAAACACTCCTTGGAGCCCCATGGGACTAAGAGGGTGAAGAATGAGTCATTGGAGGCTCTAACAAGTCTAGAATGGTTAAGAGAGTATTCTAAACATTTTCAATGGTCTAGGAATGTGTATTGGGACATATTAGAACCTTTAGAATGATCCTAAACACTCCATGGTGCCACAAGGGACTTAGAGGGTGAAGCATGAGTCCTAGGAGGCTCTAACAAGTGTAGAATGGTGAAGAGAGTATTCTAAACGCTTACAATGGTCTAGGAATGTGTATTAGGACATATAAGAACCTTTAGAATGATCCTAAAAACTCCATGGTGCCCCAAGGGACTTAGAGGGTGAAGCATGAGTCCTTGGGGGCTCTAACAAGTGTAGAATGGTTAAGAGAGTATTTTAAACGCTTACAATGGTCTAGGAAAGTGTATTAGGACATATAAGAACCGTTAGATTGATTCTAAACACTCCCTAGTGCCCCAAGGGACTTAGAGGGTGAAGCATGAGTCCTACGAGGCTCTAACAAGTGTAGAATGGTTAAGAGAGTATTCTAAACGGTTACAATGGTCTAGGAATGTGTATTAGGACATATAAGAACCTTTAGAATGATCCTACACACTCCATGGTGCCGCAAGGGACTTAGAGGGTGAAGCATGAGTCCTTGGAGGCTCTAACAAGTGTAGAATGGTTAAGAGAGTATTCTAAATGCTTACAATGCTCTAGGAATGAGTATCAGGACATATAAGAACCATTAGAATGATCCTAAACACTCCATGGTGCCCCAAGGGACTTAGAGGGTAAAGCTCGAGTCCTTGGAGGCTCTAACAAGTGTAAAATGATTAAAAGAGTATTCTAAATGCCTAGAATAGTCTAGGTATGAGTATTAGGACATATAAGAACCATTAGAATGATCCTAAACACTCCATGGTGCCCCAAGGTACTTAGAGGGTAAAGCTCGAGTCCTTGGAGTCTCTAACAAGTGTAGAATGGTTGAGAGAGTATTCTAAACGCCTAGAATGGTCTAGGAATGTGTATTAGGACATATAAGAACCTTTAGAATGATCCTAAAGACTCCATGGTTCCCCAAGGGACTTAGAGGGTGAAGCATGAGTCCTTGGGGGCTCTCACAAGTGTAGAATGGTTAAGAGAGTATTTTAAACGCTTACAATGGTCTAGGAATGTGTATTAGGACATATAAGAACCTCTAGAATGATCCTAAACACTCCATGGTGCCCCAAGGGACTTAGATGGTGAAGCATGAGTCCTTGGGGGCTCTAACAAGTGTAGAATGGCTAAGAGAGTATTTTAAACGCTTACAATGGTCTAGGAATGTGTATTAGGACATATAAGAACCTTTAGAATGATCCTAAACACTCCATTGTGCCCCAAGGGACTTAGAGGGTGAAGCATGAGTCCTAGGATGCTCTAACATGTGTAGAATGGTTAAGAGAGTCTTCTAAACGCTTACAATTGTCTAGAAATGTGTATTACGACATATAAGAACCATTAGAATGATCCTAAACACTCCATGGTTCCCCAAGGGACTTAGAGGGTGAAGCTCGAGTCCTAGGAGGCTCTAACAAGTGTAGAATGGTTAAGAGAGTATTCTAAACGCTTACAATTGTCTAGGAATGTATATTAGGACATATAAGAACCTTTATAATGATCCTAAACACTCCATGGAGCCCAATGGGACTTAGAGGGTAAAGAATGAGTCCTTGGAGGCTCTAACAAGTCTAGAATGGTTAAGAGAGTATTTTAAACGCTTATAATGGTCTAGGAATGTGTATTGGGATATATAAGAACCTTTAGAATGATCCTAAACACTCCATGGTGCCACAAGGGACTTAGAGGGTGAAGCATGAGTCCTAGGAGGCTCTAACAAGTGTAGAATGGTTAAGAGAGTATTCTCAACGCTTGCAATGGTCTAGGAATGTGTATTAGGATATATAAGAACCTTTAGAATGATATTAAACACTCCATGGTGCCCCAAGGGACTTAGAGGGTGAAGCATGAGTCCTTGGGGGCTCTAACAAGTGTAGAATGGTTAAGATTGTATTCTAAACGCTTACAATGGTCTAGGAATGTGTATTAGGACATATAAGAACCTTTAGAATGTCCTAAACACTTCATGGTGCCCCAAGGGACTTAGAGGGTGAAGCATGAGTCCTTGGGGGCTCTCACAAGTGTAGAATGGTTAAGAGAGTATTTTAAACGCTTACAATGGTCTAGGAAAGTGTATTAGGACATATAAGAACCTTTAGATTGATTCTAAACACTCCCTATTGCCCCAAGGGACTTAGAGGGTGAAGCATGAGTCCTACGAGGCTCTAACAAGTGTAGAATGGTTAAGAGAGTATTCTAAACGGTTACAATGGTCAAGGAATGTGTATTAGGACATATAAGAACCTTTAGAATGATCCTACACACTCCATGGTGCCGCAAGGGACTTAGAGGGTGAAGCATGAGTCCTTGGAGGCTCTAACAAGTGTAGAATGGTTAAGAGAGTATTCTAAATGCTTACAATGCTCTAGGAATGAGTATCAGGACATATAAGAACCATTAGAATGATCCTAAACACTCCATGGTGCCCCAAGGGACTTAGAGGGTAAAGCTCGAGTCCTTGGAGGCTCTAACAAGTGTAAAATGGTTAAAAGAGTATTCTAAATGCCTAGAATAGTCTAGGAATGTGTATTAGGACATATAAGAACCATTAGAATGATCCTAAACACTCCATGGTGCCCCAAGGTACTTAGAGGGTAAAGCTCGAGTCCTTGGAGTCTCTAACAAGTGTAGAATGGTTAAGAGAGTATTCTAAACGCCAAGAATGGTCTAGGAATGTGTATTAGGACATATAAGAACCTTTAGAATGATCCTAAACACTCCATGGTGCCCCAAGGGACTTAGAGGGTGAAGCATGAGTCCTTGGGGGCTCTAACAAGTGTAGAATGGTTAAGTTAGTATTCTAAACGCTTACAATGGTCTAGGAATGTGTATTAGGACATATAAGAACCTTTAGAATGATCCTAAACACTCCATGGTGCCCCAAGCGACTTAGAGGGTGAAGCATGAGTCCTTGGGGGCTCTCACAAGTGTAGAATGGTTAAGAGAGTATTTTAAACGCTTACAATGGTCTAGGAATGTGTATTAGGACATATAAGAACCTTTAGAATGATCCTAAACACTCCATGGTGCCCCAAGGGACTTAGAGGGTGAAGCGTGAGTCCTTGGAGGCTCTAACAAGTGTAGAATGGTTAAGAGAGTATTCTAACGCTTATAATGCTCTAGGAATGTGTATCAGGACATATAAGAACCTTTAGAATGATTCTAAACACTCCATGGTGCCCCAAGGGACTTAGAGTGTGAAGCATGAGTCCTAGGAGGCTCTAACAAGTGTAGAATAGTTAAGAGAGTATTCTAAACGCTTAAAATGGTCTAGGCATGTGTATTAGGACATATAAGAACCTCTAGAATGATCCTAAACACTCCATGGTGCCCCAAGGGACTTAGATGGTGAAGCATGAGTCCTAGGATGCTCTAACATGTGTAGAATGGTTAAGAGAGTCTTCTAAACGCTTACAAATGTCTAGGAATGTCTATTACGGCATATAAGAACCATTAGAATGATCCTAAACACTCCATGGTTCCCCAAGGGACTTAGAGGGTGAAGCTCGAGTCCTAGGAGGCTCTAACAAGTGTAGAATGGTTAAGAGAGTATTCTAAACGCTTACAATTGTCTATGAATGTGTATTAGGACATATAAGAACCTTTATAATGATCCTAAACACTCCATGGAGCCCCATGGGACTTAGAGGGTGAAGAATGAGTCCTTGGAGGCTCTAACAAGTCTAGAATGGTTAAGAGAGTATTTTAAACGCTTACAATGGTCTAGGAATGTGTATTGGGACATATAAGAACCTTTAGAATGATCCTAAACACTCCATGGTGCCACAAGGGACTTAGAGGGTGAAGCATGAGTCCTAGGAGGCTCTAACAAGTGTAGAATGGTTAAGAGAGTATTCTCAATGCTTGCAATGGTCTAGGAATGTGTATTAGGACATATAAGAACCTTTAGAATGATATTAAACACTCCATGGTGCCCCAAGGGACTTAGAGGGTGAAGCATGAGTCCTTGGGGGCTCTAACAAGTGTAGAATGGTTAAGATAGTATTCTCAACGCTTGCAATGGTCTAGGAATGTGTATTAGGACATATAAGAACCTTTAGAATGATCCTAAACACTCCATGGTGCCCCAAGGGACTTAGAGGGTGAAGCATGAGTCCTTGGGGGCTCTCACAAGTGTAGAATGGTTAAGAGAGTATTTTAAACGCTTACAATGGTCTAGGAAAGTGTATTAGGACATATAAGAACCTTTAGATTGATTCTAAACACTCCCTAGTGCCCCAAGGGACTTAGAGGGTGAAGCATGAGTCCTACGAGGCTCTAACAAGTGTAGAATGGTTAAGAGAGTATTCTAAACGGTTACAATGGTCTAGGAATGTGTATTAGGACATATAAGAACCTTTAGAATGATCCTAAACACTCCATGGTGCCCCAAGGTACTTAGAGGGTAAAGCTCGAGTCCTTGGAGTCTCTAACAAGTGTAGAATGGTTAAGAGAGTATTCTAAACGCCTAGAATGGTCTAGGAATGTGTATTACGACATATAAGAACCATTAGAATGATCCTAAACACTCCATGGTGCCCCAAGGGACTTAGAGGGTAAAGCTCGAGTCCTTGGAGGCTCTAACAAGTGTAAAATGGTTAAAAGAGTATTCTAAATGCCTAGAATAGTCTAGGAATGTGTATTAGGACATATAAGAACCATTAGAATGATCCTAAACACTCCATGGTGCCCCAAGGTACTTAGAGGGTAAAGCTCGAGTCCTTGGAGTCTCTAACAAGTGTAGAATGGTTAAGAGAGTATTCTAAACGCCTAGAATGGTCTAGGAATGTGTATTAGGACATATAAGAACCTTTAGAATGATCCTAAACACTCCATGGTGCCCCAAGGGACTTATAGGGTGAAGCATGAGTCCTTGGGGGCTCTCACAAGTGTAGAATGGTTAAGAGAGTATTTTAAACGCTTACAATGGTCAAGGAATGTGTATTAGGACATATAAGAACCTCTAGAATGATCCTAAACACTCCATGGTGCCCCAAGGGACTTAGAGGGTGAAGCATGTGTCCTTGGGGGCTCTAACAAGTGTAGAATGGTTAAGAGAGTATTTTAAACGCTTACAATGGTCTAGGAATGTGTATTAGGACATATAAGAACCTTTAGAATGATCCTAAACACTCCATTGTGCCCCAAGGGACTTAGAGGGTGAAGCATGAGTCCTAGGATGCTCTAACATGTGTAGAATGGTTAAGAGAGTATTCTAAACGCTTACAATTGTCTAGGAATGTGTATTACGACATATAAGAACCATTAGAATGATCCTAAACACTCCATGGTTCCCCAAGGGACTTAGAGGGTGAAGCTCGAGTCCTAGGAGGCTCTAACAAGTGTAGAATGGTTAAGAGAGTATTCTAAACGCTTACAATTGTCTAGGAATGTGTATTAGGACATATAAGAACCTTTATAATGATCCTAAACACTCCTTGGAGCCCCATGGGACTAAGAGGGTGAAGAATGAGTCCTTGGAGGCTCTAACAAGTCTAGAATGGTTAAGAGAGTATTCTAAACGTTTTCAATGGTCTAGGAATGTGTATTGGGACATATTAGAACCTTTAGAATGATCCTAAACACTCCATGGTGCCACAAGGGACTTAGAGGGTGAAGCATGAGTCCTAGGAGGCTCTAACAAGTGTAGAATGGTGAAGAGAGTATTCTAAACGCTTACAATGGTCTAGGAATGTGTATTAGGACATATAAGAACCTTTAGAATGATCCTAAAAACTCCATGGTGCCCCAAGGGACTTAGAGGGTGAAGCATGAGTCCTTGGAGGCTCTAACAAGTGTAGAATGGTTAAGAGAGTATTTTAAACGCTTACAATGGTCTAGGAAAGTGTATTAGGACATATAAGAACCGTTAGATTGATTCTAAACACTCCCTAGTGCCCCAAGGGACTTAGAGGGTGAAGCATGAGTCCTACGGGGCTCTAACAAGTGTAGAATGGTTAAGAGAGTATTCTAAACGGTTACAATGGTCTAGGAATGTGTATTAGGACATATAAGAACCTTTAGAATGATCCTACACACTCCATGGTGCCGCAAGGGACTTAGAGGGTGAAGCATGAGTCCTTGGAGGCTCTAACAAGTGTAGAATGGTTAAGAGAGTATTCTAAATGCTTACAATGCTCTAGGAATGAGTATCAGGACATATAAGAACCATTAGAATGATCCTAAACACTCCATGGTGCCCCAAGGGACTTAGAGGGTAAAGCTCGAGTCCTTGGAGGCTCTAACAAGTGTAAAATGATTAAAAGAGTATTCTAAATGCCTAGAATAGTCTAGGTATGTGTATTAGGACATATAAGAACCATTAGAATGATCCTAAACACTCCATGGTGCCCCAAGGTACTTAGAGGGTAAAGCTCGAGTCCTTGGAGTCTCTAACAAGTGTAGAATGGTTGAGAGAGTATTCTAAACGCCTAGAATGGTCTAGGAATGTGTATTAGGACATATAAGAACCTTTAGAATGATCCTAAAGACTCCATGGTTCCCCAAGGGACTTAGAGGGTGAAGCATGAGTCCTTGGGGGCTCTCACAAGTGTAGAATGGTTAAGAGAGTATTTTAAACGCTTACAATGGTCAAGGAATGTGTATTAGGACATATAAGAACCTCTAGAATGATCCTAAACACTCCATGGTGCCCCAAGGGACTTAGAGGGTGAAGCATGTGTCCTTGGGGGCTCTAACAAGTGTAGAATGGTTAAGAGAGTATTTTAAACGCTTACAATGGTCTAGGAATGTGTATTAGGACATATAAGAACCTTTAGAATGATCCTAAACACTCCATTGTGCCCCAAGGGACTTAGAGGGTGAAGCATGAGTCCTAGGATGCTCTAACATGTGTAGAATGGTTAAGAGAGTATTCTAAACGCTTACAATTGTCTAGGAATGTGTATTACGACATATAAGAACCATTAGAATGATCCTAAACACTCCATGGTTCCCCAAGGGACTTAGAGGGTGAAGCTCGAGTCCTAGGAGGCTCTAACAAGTGTAGAATGGTTAAGAGAGTATTCTAAACGCTTACAATTGTCTAGGAATGTGTATTAGGACATATAAGAACCTTTATAATGATCCTAAACACTCCTTGGAGCCCCATGGGACTAAGAGGGTGAAGAATGAGTCCTTGGAGGCTCTAACAAGTCTAGAATGGTTAAGAGAGTATTCTAAACGTTTTCAATGGTCTAGGAATGTGTATTGGGACATATTAGAACCTTTAGAATGATCCTAAACACTCCATGGTGCCACAAGGGACTTAGAGGGTGAAGCATGAGTCCTAGGAGGCTCTAACAAGTGTAGAATGGTGAAGAGAGTATTCTAAACGCTTACAATGGTCTAGGAATGTGTATTAGGACATATAAGAACCTTTAGAATGATCCTAAAAACTCCATGGTGCCCCAAGGGACTTAGAGGGTGAAGCATGAGTCCTTGGGGGCTCTAACAAGTGTAGAATGGTTAAGAGAGTATTTTAAACGCTTACAATGGTCTAGGAAAGTGTATTAGGACATATAAGAACCGTTAGATTGATTCTAAACACTCCCTAGTGCCCCAAGGGACTTAGAGGGTGAAGCATGAGTCCTACGAGGCTCTAACAAGTGTAGAATGGTTAAGAGAGTATTCTAAACGGTTACAATGGTCTAGGAATGTGTATTAGGACATATAAGAACCTTTAGAATGATCCTACACACTCCATGGTGCCGCAAGGGACTTAGAGGGTGAAGCATGAGTCCTTGGAGGCTCTAACAAGTGTAGAATGGTTAAGAGAGTATTCTAAATGCTTACAATGCTCTAGGAATGAGTATCAGGACATATAAGAACCATTAGAATGATCCAAAACACTCCATGGTGCCCCAAGGAACTTAGAGGGTAAAGCTCGAGTCCTTGGAGGCTCTAACAAGTGTAAAATGATTAAAAGAGTATTCTAAATGCCTAGAATAGTCTAGGTATGTGTATTAGGACATATAAGAACCATTAGAATGATCCTAAACACTCCATGGTGCCCCAAGGTACTTAGAGGGTAAAGCTCGAGTCCTTGGAGTCTCTAACAAGTGTAGAATGGTTGAGAGAGTATTCTAAACGCCTAGAATGGTCTAGGAATGCGTATTAGGACATATAAGAACCTTTAGAATGATCCTAAAGACTCCATGGTTCCCCAAGGGACTTAGAGGGTGAAGCATGAGTCCTTGGGGGCTCTCACAAGTGTAGAATGGTTAAGAGAGTATTTTAAACGCTTACAATGGTCAAGGAATGTGTATTAGGACATATAAGAACCTCTAGAATGATCCTAAACACTCCATGGTGCCCCAAGGGACTTAGAGGGTGAAGCATGTGTCCTTGGGGGCTCTAACAAGTGTAGAATGGTTAAGAGAGTATTTTAAACGCTTACAACGGTCTAGGAATGTGTATTAGGACATATAAGAACCTTTAGAATGATCCTAAACACTCCATTGTGCCCCAAGGGACTTAGAGGGTGAAGCATGAGTCCTAGGATGCTCTAACATGTGTAGAATGGTTAAGAGAGTATTCTAAACGCTTACAATTGTCTAGGAATGTGTATTACGACATATAAGAACCATTAGAATGATCCTAAACACTCCATGGTTCCCCAAGGGACTTAGAGGGTGAAGCTCGAGTCCTAGGAGGCTCTAACAAGTGTAGAATGGTTAAGAGAGTATTCTAAACGCTTACAATTGTCTAGGAATGTGTATTAGGACATATAAGAACCTTTATAATGATCCTAAACACTCCTTGGAGCCCCATGGGACTAAGAGGGTGAAGAATGAGTCCTTGGAGGCTCTAACAAGTCTAGAATGGTTAAGAGAGTATTCTAAACGTTTTCAATGGTCTAGGAATGTGTATTGGGACATATTAGAACCTTTAGAATGATCCTAAACACTCCATGGTGCCACAAGGGACTTAGAGGGTGAAGCATGAGTCCTAGGAGGCTCTAACAAGTGTAGAATGGTGAAGAGACTATTCTAAACGCTTACAATGGTCTAGGAATGTGTATTAGGACATATAAGAACCTTTAGAATGATCCTAAAAACTCCATGGTGCCCCAAGGGACTTAGAGGGTGAAGCATGAGTCCTTGGGGGCTCTAACAAGTGTAGAATGGTTAAGAGAGTATTTTAAACGCTTACAATGGTCTAGGAAAGTGTATTAGGACATATAAGAACCGTTAGATTGATTCTAAACACTCCCTAGTGCCCCAAGGGACTTAGAGGGTGAAGCATGAGTCCTACGAGGCTCTAACAAGTGTAGAATGGTTAAGAGAGTATTCTAAACGGTTACAATGGTCTAGGAATGTGTATTAGGACATATAAGAACCTTTAGAATGATCCTACACACTCCATGGTGCCGCAAGGGACTTAGAGGGTGAAGCATGAGTCCTTGGAGGCTCTAACAAGTGTAGAATGGTTAAGAGAGTATTCTAAATGCTTACAATGCTCTAGGAATGAGTATCAGGACATATAAGAACCATTAGAATGATCCAAAACACTCCATGGTGCCCCAAGGGACTTAGAGGGTAAAGCTCGAGTCCTTGGAGGCTCTAACAAGTGTAAAATGATTAAAAGAGTATTCTAAATGCCTAAAATAGTCTAGGTATGTGTATTAGGACATATAAGAACCATTAGAATGATCCTAAACACTCCATGGTGCCCCAAGGTACTTAGAGGGTAAAGCTCGAGTCCTTGGAGTCTCTAACAAGTGTAGAATGGTTGAGAGAGTATTCTAAACGCCTAGAATGGTCTAGGAATGTGTATTAGGACATATAAGAACCTTTAGAATGATCCTAAAGACTCCATGGTTCCCCAAGGGACTTAGAGGGTGAAGCATGAGTCCTTGGGGGCTCTCACAAGTGTAGAATGGTTAAGAGAGTATTTTAAACGCTTACAATGGTCTAGGAATGTGTATTAGGACATATAAGAACCTCTAGAATGATCCTAAACACTCCATGGTGCCCCAAGGGACTTAGATGGTGAAGCATGAGTCCTTGGGGGCTCTAACAAGTGTAGAATGGCTAAGAGAGTATTTTAAACGCTTACAATGGTCTAGGAATGTGTATTAGGACATATAAGAACCTTTAGAATGATCCTAAACACTCCATTGTGCACCAAGGGACTTAGAGGGTGAAGCATGAGTCCTAGGATGCTCTAACATGTGTAGAATGGTTAAGAGAGTCTTCTAAACGCTTACAATTGTCTAGGAATGTGTATTACGACATATAAGAACCATTAGAATGATCCTAAACACTCCATGGTTCCCCAAGGGACTTAGAGGGTGAAGCTCGAGTCCTAGGAGGCTCTAACAAGTGTAGAATGGTTAAGAGAGTATTCTAAACGCTTACAATTGTCTAGGAATGTATATTAGGACATATAAGAACCTTTATAATGATCCTAAACACTCCATGGAGCCCAATGGGACTTAGAGGGTGAAGCATGAGTCCTAGGATGCTCTAACATGTGTAGAATGGTTAAGAGAGTCTTCTAAACGCTTACAATTGTCTAGGAATGTGTATTACGACATATAAGAACCATTAGAATGATCCTAAACACTCCATGGTTCCCCAAGGGACTTAGAGGGTGAAGCTCGAGTCCTAGGAGGCTCTAACAAGTGTAGAATGGTTAAGAGAGTATTCTAAACGCTTCCATTGTCTAGGAATGTGTATTAGGACATATAAGAACCTTTAGAATGATCCTAAACACTCCATGGTGCCCCAAGGGAGTTAGAGGGTGAAGCATGAGTCCTTGGGGGCTCTAACAAGTGTAGAATGGTTAAGATTGTATTCTAAACGCTTACAATGGCCTAGGAATGTGTATTAGGACATATAAGAACCTTTAGAATGTCCTAAACACTTCATGGTGCCCCAAGGGACTTAGAGGGTGAAGCATGAGTCCTTGGGGGCTCTCACAAGTGTAGAATGGTTAAGAGAGTATTTTAAACGCTTACAATGGTCTAGGAAAGTGTATTAGGACATATAAGAACCTTTAGATTGATTCTAAACACTCCCTATTGCCCCAAGGGACTTAGAGGGTGAAGCATGAGTCCTACGAGGCTCTAACAAGTGTAGAATGGTTAAGAGAGTATTCTAAACGGTTACAATGGTCAAGGAATGTGTATTAGGACATATAAGAACCTTTAGAATGATCCTACACACTCCATGGTGCCGCAAGGGACTTAGAGGGTGAAGCATGAGTCCTTGGAGGCTCTAACAAGTGTAGAATGGTTAAGAGAGTATTCTAAATGCTTACAATGCTCTAGGAATGAGTATCAGGACATATAAGAACCATTAGAATGATCCTAAACACTCCATGGTGCCCCAAGGGACTTAGAGGGTAAAGCTCGAGTCCTTGGAGGCTCTAACAAGTGTAAAATGGTTAAAAGAGTATTCTAAATGCCTAGAATAGTCTAGGAATGTGTATTAGGACATATAAGAACCATTAGAATGATCCTAAACACTCCATGGTGCCCCAAGGTACTTAGAGGGTAAAGCTCGAGTCCTTGGAGTCTCTAACAAGTGTAGAATGGTTAAGAGAGTATTCTAAACGCCTAGAATGGTCTAGGAATGTGTATTAGGACATATAAGAACCTTTAGAATGATCCTAAACACTCCATGGTGCCCCAAGGGAGTTAGAGGGTGAAGCATGAGTCCTTGGGGGCTCTCACAAGTGTAGAATGGTTAGGAGAGTATTTTAAACGCTTACAATGGTCTAGGAATGTGTATTAGGACATATAAGAACCTCTAGAATGATCCTAAACACTCCATGGTGCCCCAAGGGACTTAGAGGGTGAAGCATGAGTCCTTGGGGGCTCTAACAAGTGTAGAATGGCTAAGAGAGTATTTTAAACGCTTACAATGGTCTAGGAATGTGTATTAGGACATATAAGAACCTTTAGAATGATCCTAAACACTCCATTGTGCCCCAAGGGACTTAGAGGGTGAAGCATGAGTCCTAGGATGCTCTAACATGTGTAGAATGGTTAAGAGAGTCTTCTAAACGCTTACAATTGTCTAGGAATGTGTATTACGACATATAAGAACCATTAGAATGATCCTAAACACTCCATGGTTCCCCAAGGGACTTAGAGGGTGAAGCTCGAGTCCTAGGAGGCTCTAACAAGTGTAGAATGGTTAAGAGAGTATTCTAAACGCTTACAATTGTCTAGGAATGTGTATTAGGACATATAAGAACCTTTATAACAATCCTAAACACTCCATGGAGCCCCATGGGACTTAGAGGGTGAAGAATGAGTCCTTGGAGGCTCTAACAAGTCTAGAATGGTTAAGAGAGTATTTTAAACGCTTACAATGGTCTAGGAATGTGTATTGGGACATATAAGAACCTTTAGAATGATCCTAAACACTCCATGGTGCCACAAGGGACTTAGAGGGTGAAGCATGAGTCCTAGGAGGCTCTAACAAGTGTAGAATGGTTAAGAGAGTATTCTCAACGCTTGCAATGGTCTAGGAATGTGTATTAGGACATATAAGAACCTTTAGAATGATCCTAAACACTCCATGGTGCCCCAAGGGACTTAGAGGGTGAAGCATGAGTCCTTGGGGGCTCTAACAAGTGTAGAATGGTTAAGTTAGTATTCTAAACGCTTACAATGGTCTAGGAATGTGTATTAGGACATATAAGAACCTTTAGAATGATCCTAAACACTCCATGGTGCCCCAAGGGACTTAGAGGGTGAAGCATGAGTCCTTGGGGGCTCTAACAAGTGTAGAATGGTTAAGTTAGTATTCTAAACGCTTACAATGGTCTAGGAATGTGTATTAGGACATATAAGAACCTTTAGAATGATCCTAAACACTCCATGGTGCCCCAAGCGACTTAGAGGGTGAAGCATGAGTCCTTGGGGGCTCTCACAAGTGTAGAATGGTTAAGAGAGTATTTTAAACGCTTACAATGGTCTAGGAATGTGTATTAGGACATATAAGAACCTTTAGAATGATCCTAAACACTCCAAGGTACCCCAAGGGAATTAGAGGGTGAAGCATGAGTCCTTGGAGGCTCTAACAAGTGTAGAATGGTTAAGAGAGTATTCTAACGCTTATAATGCTCTAGGAATGTGTATCAGGACATATAAGAACCTTTAGAATGATTCTAAACACTCCATGGTGCCCCAAGGGACTTAGAGTGTGAAGCATGAGTCCTAGGAGGCTCTAACAAGTGTAGAATGGTTAAGAGAGTATTCTAAACGCTTAAAATGGTCTAGGCATGTGTATTAGGACATATAAGAACCTCTAGTATGATCCTAAACACTCCATGGTGCCCCAAGGGACTTAGAGGGTGAAGCATGAGTCCTAGGATGCTCTAACATGTGTAGAATGGTTAAGAGAGTCTTCTAAACGCTTACAAATGTTTAGGAATGTGTATTACGACATATAAGAACCATTAGAATGATCCTAAACACTCCATGGTTCCCCAAGGGACTTAGAGGGTGAAGCTCGAGTCCTAGGAGGCTCTAACAAGTGTAGAATGGTTAAGAGAGTATTCTAAACGCTTACAATTGTCTATGAATGTGTATTAGGACATATAAGAACCTTTATAATGATCCTAAACACTCCATGGAGCCCCATGGGACTTAGAGGGTGAATAATGAGTCCTTGGAGGCTCTAACAAGTCTAGAATGGTTAAGAGAGTATTTTAAACGCTTACAATGGTCTAGGAATGTGTATTGGGACATATAAGAACCTTTAGAATGATCCTAAACACTCCATGGTGCCACAAGGGACTTAGAGGGTGAAGCATGAGTCCTAGGAGGCTCTAACAAGTGTAGAATGGTTAAAAGAGTATTCTCAACGCTTGCAATGGTCTAGGAATGTGTATTAGGACATATAAGAACCTTTAGAATGATATTAAACACTCCATGGTGCCCCAAGGGACTTAGAGGGTGAAGCATGAGTCCTTGGGGGCTCTAACAAGTGTAGAATGGTTAAGATAGTATTCTCAACGCTTGCAATGGTCTAGGAATGTGTATTAGGACATATAAGAACCTTTAGAATGATCCTAAACACTCCATGGTGCCCCAAGGGACTTAGAGGGTGAAGCATGAGTCCTTGGGGGCTCTCACAAGTGTAGAATGGTTAAGAGAGTATTTTAAACGCTTACAATGGTCTAGGAAAGTGTATTAGGACATATAAGAACCTTTAGATTGATTCTAAACACTCCCTAGTGCCCCAAGGGACTTAGAGGGTGAAGCATGAGTCCTACGAGGCTCTAACAAGTGTAGAATGGTTAAGAGAGTATTTTAAACGCTTACAATGCTCTAGGAATGAGTATCAGGACATATAAGAACCATTAGAATGATCCTAAACACTCCATGGTGCCCCAAGGGACTTAGAGGGTAAAGCTCGAGTCCTTGGAGGCTCTAACAAGTGTAAAATGGTTAAAAGAGTATTCTAAATGCCTAGAATAGTCTAGGAATGTGTATTAGGACATATAAGAACCATTAGAATGATCCTAAACACTCCATGGTGCCCCAAGGTACTTAGAGGGTAAAGCTCGAGTCCTTGGAGTCTCTAACAAGTGTAGAATGGTTAAGAGAGTATTCTAAACGCCTAGAATGGTCTAGGAATGTGTATTAGGACATATAAGAACCTTTAGAATGATCCTAAACACTCCATGGTGCCCCAAGGGACTTATAGGGTGAAGCATGAGTCCTTGGGGGCTCTCACAAGTGTAGAATGGTTAAGAGAGTATTTTAAACGCTTACAATGGTCTAGGAATGTGTATTAGGACATATAAGAACCTCTAGAATGATCCTAAACACTCCATGGTGCCCCAAGGGACTTAGAGGGTGAAGCATGTGTCCTTGGGGGCTCTAACAAGTGTAGAATGGTTAAGAGAGTATTTTAAACGCTTACAATGGTCTAGGAATGTGTATTAGGACATATAAGAACCTTTAGAATGATCCTAAACACTCCATTGTGCCCCAAGGGACTTAGAGGGTGAAGCATGAGTCCTAGGATGCTCTAACATGTGTAGAATGGTTAAGAGAGTATTCTAAACGCTTACAATTGTCTAGGAATGTGTATTACGACATATAAGAACCATTAGAATGATCCTAAACACTCCATGGTTCCCCAAGGGACTTAAAGGGTGAAGCTCGAGTCCTAGGAGGCTCTAACAAGTGTAGAATGGTTAAGAGAGTATTCTAAACGCTTACAATTGTCTAGGAATGTGTATCAGGACATATAAGAACCTTTATAATGAAGCTAAACACTCCATGGAGCCCCATGGGACTTAGAGGGTGAAGAATGAGTCCTTGGAGGCTCTAACAAGTGTAGAATGGTTAAGAGGGTATTCTAAACGCTTACAATGGTCTAAGAATGTGTATTGGGACATATAAGTACCTTTAGAATGATCCTAAACACTCCATGGTGCCCCAAGGGACTTAGAGGGTGAAGCATGAGTCCTTGGGGGCTCTAACAAGTGTAGAATGGTTAAGATAGTATTCTAAACGCTTACAATGGTCTAGGAATGTGTATTAGGACATATAAGAACCTTTAGAATGATCCTAAACACTCCCTGGTGCCCCAAGCGACTTAGAGGGTGAAGCATGAGTCCTTGGGGGCTCTCACAAGTGTAGAATGGTTAAGCGAGTATTTTAAACGCTTACAATGGTCTAGGAATGTGTATTAGGACATATAAGAACCTTTAGAATGATCCTAAACACTCCATGGTGCCCCAAGGGACTTAGAGGGTGAAGCGTGAGTCCTTGGAGGCTCTAACAAGTGTAGAATGGTTAAGAGAGTATTCTAACGCTTATAATGCTCTTGGAATGTGTATCAGGACATATAGGAACCTTTAGAATGATCCTAAACACTCCATGGTGCCCCAAGGGACTTAGAGGGTGAAGCATGAGTCCTAGGAGGCTCTAACAAGTGTAGAATGGTTAAGAGAGTATTCTAAACGCTTACAATGGTGTAGGAATGTGTATTAGGACATATAAGAACCTTTAGAATGATCCTAAACACTCCATGGTGCCCCAAGCGACTTAGAGGGTGAAGCATGAGTCCTTGGGGGCTCTCACAAGTGTAGAATGGTTAAGCGAGTATTTTAAACGCTTACAATGGTCTAGGAATGTTTATTAGGACATATAAGAACCTTTAGAATGATCCTAAACACTCCATGGTGCCCCAAGGGACTTAGAGGGTGAAGCGTGAGTCCTTCGAGGCTCTAACAAGTGTAGAATGGTTAAGAGAGTATTCTAACGCTTATAATGCTCTTGGAATGTGTATCAGGACATATAGGAACATTTAGAATGATCCTAAACACTCCATGGTGCCCCAAGGGACTTAGAGGGTGAAGCATGAGTCCTAGGAGGCTCTAACAAGTGTAGAATGGTTAAGAGAGTATTCTAAACGCTTACAATGGTGTAGGAATGTGTATTAGGACATATAAGAACCTTTAGAATGATCCTATACACTCCATGGTGCCCCAAGCGACTTAGAGGGTGAAGCATGAGTCCTTGGGGGCTCTCACAAGGGTAGAATGGTTAAGAGAGTATTTTAAACGCTTACAATGGTCTAGGAATGTGTATTAGGACATATAAGAACCTTTAGAATGATCCTAAACACTCCATGGTGCCCCAAGGGTCTTAGAGGGTGAAGCATGAGTCCTTTGAGGCTCTAATAAGTGTAGAATGGTTAAGAGAGTATTCTAACGCTTATAATGCTCTAGGAATGTGTATCAGGACATATAAGAACCTTTAGAATGAACCTAAACACTCCATGGTGCCCCAAGGGACTGAGAGGGTGAAGCATGAGTCCTTGGGGGCTCTAACAAGTGTAGAATGGTTAAGAGAGTATTTTAAACGCTTACATTGGTCTAGGAATGTGTATTAGGACATATAAGAACCTTTAGAATGATCCTAAACACTCCATGGTGCCCCAAGGGACTTAGAGGGTGAAGCAAGAGTCCTTGGAGGCTCTAACAAGTGTAGAATGGTTAAGAGAGTAATCTAAAGGCCTAGAATGTTCTAGGAATGTGTATTAGGACATATAAGAACCTTTAGAATGATCCTAAACACTCCTTGGTGCCACAAGGGACGTAGAGGGTGAAGCATGAGTCCTAGGAGGCTCTAACAAGTGTAGAACGGTTAAGAGAGTATTCTAAACTCTTACAATGGTCTAGGACTGTGTATTATGACATATAAGAACCTTTAGAATGATCCTAAACACTCCATGGTGCCCCAAGGGACTTAGAGGGTGAAGCATGAGTCCTTAGAGGCTCTAACAAGTGTAGAATGGTTAATAGAGTAATCTAAAGGCCTAGAATGTTCTAGGAATGTGCATTAGGTCTTATAAGAACCTTTAGAATGATCCTAAACACTCCATGGTGCCCCAAGGGACTTAGAGTGTGAATCATGAGTCCTTAGAGGCTCTAACAAGTGTAGAATGGTTAAGAGAGTAATCTAAAGGCTTAGAATGTTCTAGGAATGTGTATTAGGACATATAAGAACCTTTAGAATGATCCTAAACACTCCTTGGTGCCACAAGGGACGTAGAGGGTGAACCATGAGTCCTAGGAGGCTCTAACAAGTGTAGAATGGTTAAGAGAGTATTCTAAACGCTTACAATGGTCTAGGAATGTGTATTCGGACATATAAGAACCTATAGAAAGATTCTAAACACTCCATGGTGCCACCAAGGGACGTAAAGGGTGAAGCATTCGTCCTTGGAGGCTCTAACAACTGTAGAATGGTTAAGAGAGTAATCTAAAGGCTTAGAATGGTCTAGGAATGTGTATTAGGACATATAAGAACCTTTAGAATGATCCTAAACACTCCATGGTGCCCCAAGGGAGTTAGAGGGTGAAGCATGATTCCTTGGAGGCTCTAACAAGTGTAGAATGGTTACGAGGGTATTCTAAACGCTTACAATGGTCTAGGAATGTGTATTAGGACATATAAGAACCTTTAGAATGATCCTAAACACTCCATGGTGCCCCAAGGGACTGAGTGGGTGAAGCATGAGTCCTCGGAGGCTCTAACAAGTGTAGAATGGTTAAGAGAGTAATCTAAAGGCTTAGAATGGTCTAGGAATGTGTATTAGGACATATAAGAACCTTTAGAATGATCCTAAACACTCCAATGTGCCCCAAGGGACTTAGAGGGTGAAGCATGAGTCCTTGGAGGCTCTAACAAGTGTAGAATGGTTAAGAGAGTCTTCTAAAGGCTTAGAATGGTCTAGGAATGTGTATTAGGACATATAAGAACCTTTAGAATGATCCTAAACACATCATGGTGCCCCATGGGACTTAGAGGGTGAAGCATGAGTCCTTGGAGGCTCTAACAAGTGTAGAATGGTTAAGAGAGTAATCTAAAGGCCTAGAATGTTCTAGGAATGTGTATTAGGACATATAAGAACCTTTAGAATGATCCTAAACACTCCATGGTGTCCCAAGGGACTTAGAGGGTGAAGCATGAGTCCTTGGAGGCTCTAACAAGTGTAGAATGGTTAAGAGAGTAATCTAAAGGCCTAGAATATTCTAGGAATGTGTATTAGGACATATAAGAACCTCTAGAATGATCCTAAACACTCCTTGGTGCCACAAGGGACGTAGAGGGTGAAGCATGAGTCCTAGGAGGCTCTAACAAGTGTAGAATGGTTAAGAGAGTATTCTAAACGCTTACAATGGTCTAGGAATGTGTATTCAGACATATAAGAACCAATAGAAAGATCCTAAACACTCCATGGTTCCACCAAGGGACTTAAAGGGTGAAGCATGCATCCTTGGAGGCTCTAACAACTGTAGAATGGTTAAGAGAGTAATCTAAAGGCTTAGAATGGTCTAGGAATGTGTATTAGGACATATAAGAACCTTTAGAATGATCCTAAACACTCCATTGTGCCCCAAGGGATTTAGTGGGTGAAGCATGAGTCCTTGGAGGCTCTTACAAGTGTAGAATGGTTAAGAGGGTATTCTAAACGCTTACAATGGTATAGGAATGTGTATTAGGACATATAAGAACCTTTAGAATGATCCTAAACACTCCATGGTGCCCTAAGGGACTTTGTGGGTGAAGCATGAGGCCTCGGAGGCTCTAACAAGTGTAGAATGGTTAAGAGAGTAATTTAAAGGCTTAGAACGGTCTAGGAATGTGTATTAGGACATATAAGAACCTTTAGAATGATCCTAAGCACTCCATGGTGCCCCAAGGGATTTAGAGGGTGAAGCATGAGTCCTTGGAGGCTCTAACAAGTGTAGAATGGTTAAGAGAGTATTCTAAACGCTTATAGTGGTCTAGGAATGTGTATTAGGACATATAAGAACCTTTAGAATGATCTTAAACACTCCATGGTGCCCTAAGGGACTTAATGGGTGAAGCATGAGGCCTAGGAGGCTCTAACAAGTGTAGAATCGTTAAGAGAGTAATCTAAAGGCTTAGAACGGTCTAGGAATGTGTATTAGGACATATAAGAACCTTTAGAATGATCCTAAGCACTCCATGGTGCCCCAAGGGATTTAGAGGGTGAAGCATGAGTCCTTGGAGGCTCTAACAAGTGTAGAATGGTTAAGAGAGTATTCTAAACGCTTACAATGGTCTAGGAATGTGTATTAGGACATATAAGAAACTTTAGAATGATCTTAAACACTCCTTGGTGCCCCAAGGGACTAAGAGGGTGAAGCATGAGTCCTTGGAGGCTCTAACACGTGTAGAATGGTTAAGAGAGTAATGTAAAGGCTTAGAATGGTCTAGGAATGTGTATTAGGACATATAAGAATCTTTAAAATGATCCTAAACACTTCATGGTTCCCCAAGGGACTTAGACGATGAAGCATGAGTCCTTGGAGGCTCTAACAAGTGTAGAATGGTTAAGAGAGTAATCTAAAGGCCTAGAATGTTTTAGGAATGTGTATTAGGACATATATTAACCTTTAGAATGATCCTAAACACTCCATGGTGCCCCAAGGGACTTAGTGGGTGAAGCATGAGGCCTAGGAGGCTCTAACAAGTGTAGAATGGTTAAGAGAGTAATCTAAAGGCCTAGAATGTTCTAGGAATGTGTATTAGGACATATAAGAACCTTTAGAATGATCCTAAACACTCCATGGTTTCCCAAGGGACTTAGAGGGTGAAGCATGAGTCCTTGGAGGTTCTAACAAGTGTAGAATGGTTAAGAGAGTAATCTAAAGGCCTAGAATATTCTAGGAATGTGTATTAGGACATATAAGAACCTCTAGAATGATCCTAAACACTCCTTGGTGCCACAAGGGACGTAGAGGGTGAAGCATGAGTCCTAGGAGGCTCTAACAAGTGTAGAATGGTTAAGAGAGTATTCTAAACGCTTACAATGGTCTAAGAATGTGTATTCGGACATATAAGAACCTATAGAAAGATCCTAAACACTCCATGGTTCCACCAAGGGACTTAAAGGGTGAAGCATGCGTCCTTGGAGGCTCTAACAACTGTAGAATGGTTAAGAGAGTAATCTAAAGGCTTAGAATGGTCTAGGAATGTGTATTAGGACATATAAGAACCTTTAGAATGATCCTAAACACTCCATTGTGCCCCAAGGGATTTAGTGGGTGAAGCATGAGTCCTTGGAGGCTCTAACAAGTGTAGAATGGTTAAGAGGGTATTCTAAACGCTTACAATGGTATAGGAATGTGTATTAGGACATATAAGAACCTTTAGAATGATCCTAAACACTCCATGGTGCCCCAAGGGACTTTGTGGGTGAAGCATGAGGCCTCGGAGGCTCTAACAAGTGTAGAATGGTTAAGAGAGTAATTTAAAGGCTTAGAACGGTCTAGGAATGTGTATTAGGACATATAAGAACCTTTAGAATGATCCTAAGCACTCCATGGTGCCCCAAGGGATTTAGAGGGTGAAGCATGAGTCCTTGGAGGCTCTAACACGTGTAGAATGGTTAAGAGAGTAATCTAAAGGCTTAGAATGGTCTAGGAATGTGTATTAGGACATATAAGAATCTTTAGAATGATCCTAAACACTCCATGGTTCCCCAAGGGACTTAGACGGTGAAGCATGAGTCCTTGGAGGCTCTAACAAGTGTAGAATCGTTAAGAGAGTAATCTAAAGGCCTAGAATGTTTTAGGAATGTGTATTAGGACATATATGAACCTTTAGAATGATCCTAAACACTTCATGGTGCCCCAAGGGACTTATTGCGTGAAGCATGAGGCCTAAGAGGCTCTAACAAGTGTAGAATGGTTAAGAGAGTAATCTAAAGGCTTAGAACGGTCTAGGAATGTGTATTAGGACATATAAGAACCTTTAGAATGATCCTAAGCACTCCATGGTGCCCCAAGGGATTTAGAGGGTGAAGCATGAGTACTTGGAGGCTCTAACAATTGTAGAATGGTTAAGAGAGTATTCTAAACGCTTACAATGGTCTAGGAATATGTATTAGGACATATAAGAACCTTTAGAATGATCTTAAACACTCCTTGGTGCCCCAAGGGACTTAGAGGGTGAAGCATGAGTCCTTGGAGGCTCTAACACGTGTAGAATGGTTAAGAGAGTAATCTAAAGGCTTAGAATGGTCTAGGAATGTGTATTAGGACATATAAGAATCTTTAAAATGATCCTAAACACTTCATGGTTCCCCAAGGGACTTACACGGTGAAGCATGAGTCCTTGGAGGCTCTAACAAGTGTAGAATGGTTAAGAGAGTAATCTAAAGGCCTAGAATGTTTTAGGAATGTGTATTAGGACATATATTAACCTTTAGACTGATCCTAAACACTCCATGGTGCCCCAAGGGACTTAGTGGGTGAAGCATGAGGCCTAGGAGGCTCTAACAAGTGTAGAATGGTTAAGAGAGTAATCTAAAGGCCTAGAATGTTCTAGGAATGTGTATTAGGACATATAAGAACCTTTAGAATGATCCTAAACACTCCATGGTTTCCCAAGGGACTTAGAGGGTGAAGCATGAGTCCTTGGAGGTTCTAACAAGTGTAGAATGGTTAAGAGAGTAATCTAAAGGCCTAGAATATTCTAGGAATGTGTATTAGGACATATAAGAACCTCTAGAATGATCCTAAACACTCCTTGGTGCCACAAGGGACGTAGAGGGTGAAGCATGAGTCCTAGGAGGCTCTAACAACTGTAGAATGGTTAAGAGAGTATTCTAAACGCTTACAATGGTCTAGGAATGTGTATTCGGACATATAAGAACCTATAGAAAGATCCTAAACACTCCATGGTTCCACCAAGGGACTTAAAGGGTGAAGCATGCGTCCTTGGAGGCTCTAACAACTGTAGAATGGTTAAGAGAGTAATCTAAAGGCTTAGAATGGTCTAGGAATGTGTATTAGGACATATAAGAACCTTTAGAATGATCCTAAACACTCCATTGTGCCCCAAGGGATTTAGTGGGTGAAGCATGAGTCCTTGGAGGCTCTAACAAGTGTAGAATGGTTAAGAGGGTATTCTAAACGCTTACAATGGTATAGGAATGTGTATTAGGACATATAAGAACCTTTAGAATGATCCTAAACACTCCATGGTGCCCCAAGGGACTTTGTGGGTGAAGCATGAGGCCTCGGAGGCTCTAACAAGTGTAGAATGGTTAAGAGAGTAATTTAAAGGCTTAGAACGGTCTAGGAATGTGTATTAGGACATATAAGAACCTTTAGAATGATCCTAAGCACTCCATGGTGCCCCAAGGGATTTAGAGGGTGAAGCATGAGTCCTTGGAGGCTCTAACACGTGTAGAATGGTTAAGAGAGTAATCTAAAGGCTTAGAATGGTCTAGGAATGTGTATTAGGACATATAAGAATCTTTAGAATTATCCTAAACACTCCATGGTTCCCCAAGGGACTTAGACGGTGAAGCATGAGTCCTTGGAGGCTCTAACAAGTGTAGAATGGTTAAGAGAGTAATCTAAAGGCCTAGAATGTTTTAGGAATGTGTATTAGGACATATATGAACCTTTAGAATGATCCTAAACACTTCATGGTGCCCCAAGGGACTTAGTGGGTGAAGCATGAGGCCTAGGAGGCTCTAACAAGTGTAGAATGGTTAAGAGAGTAATCTAAAGGCTTAGAACGGTCTAGGAATGTGTATTAGGACATATAAGAACCTCTAGAATGATCCTAATCACTCCATGGTGCCCCAAGGGATTTAGAGGGTGAAGCATGAGTCCTTGGAGGGTCTAACAAGTGTAGAATGGTTAAGAGAGTATTCTAAATGCTTACAGTGGTCTAGGAATATGTATTAGGACATATAATAACCTTTAGAATGATCTTAAACACTCCATGGTGCCCCAAGGGACTTAGAGGGTGAAGCATGAGTCCTTGGAGGCTCTAACACGTGTAGAATGGTTAAGAGTGTAATCTAAAGGCTTAGAATGGTCTAGGAATGTGTATTAGGACATATAAGAATCTTTAGAATGATCCTAAACACTCCATGGTTCCCCAAGGGACTTAGACGGTGAAGCATGAGTCCTTGGAGGCTCTAACAAGTGCAGAATGGTTAAGAGAGTAATCTAAAGGCCTAGAATGTTCTAGGAATGTGTATTAGGACACATATGAACCTTTAGAATGATCCTAAACACTCCTTGGTGCCACAAGGGACTTAGAGGGTGAAGCATGAGTCCTAGGAGGCTCTAACAATTGTAGAATGGTTAAGAGAGTATTCTAAATGCTTACAATGGTCTATGAATGTGTATTATGACATATAAGAACCTTTAGAATGATCCTAAACACTCCAAGGTGCCCCAAGGGACTTAGAGGGTGAAGCATGAGTCCTTGGAGGCTCTAAGAAGTGTAGAATGGTTAAGAGAGTAATCTAAAGGCTTAGAATGGTCTAAGAATGTGTATTACGACATATAAGAACCTTTAGAATGATCCTAAACACACCATGGTGCCCAGAGGGACTTAGTGGGTGAAGCATGAGTCCTTGGAGGCTCTAACAAGTGTAGAATGGTTAAGAGAGTAATCTAAAGGCTTAGAATGGTCTAGGAATGTGTATTAGGACATATAAGAACCTTTAGAATGATCCTAAACACTCCATGGTGTCCCAAGGGACTTAGAGGGTGAAGCATGAGTCCTTGGAGGCTCTAACAAGTGTAGAATGGTTAAGAGAGTAATCTAAAGGCCTAGAATGTTCTAGGAATGTGTATTAGGACATATAAGAACCTCTAGAATGATCCTAAACACTCCTTGGTGCCACAAGGGACGTAGAGGGTGAAGCATGAGTCCTAGGAGGCTTTAACAAGTGTAGAATGGTTAAGAGAGTATTCTAAACGCTTACAATGGTCTAGGAATGTGTATTCGGACATATAAGAACCTATAGAAAGATCCTAAACACTCCATGGTTCCACCAAGGGACTTAAAGGGTGAAGCATGCGTCCTTGGAGGCTCTAACAACTGTAGAATGGTTAAGAGAGTAATCTAAAGGCTTAGAATGGTCTAGGAATGTGTATTAGGACATATAAGAACCTTTAGAATGATCCTAAACACTCCATTGTGCCCCAAGGGATTTAGTGGGTGAAGCATGAGTCCTTGGAGGCTCTAACAAGTGTAGAATGGTTAAGAGGGTATTCTAAACGCTTACAATGGTATAGGAATGTGTATTAGGACATATAAGAACCTTTAGAATGATCCTAAACACTCCATGGTGCCCCAAGGGACTTTGTGGGTGAAGCATGAGGCCTCAGAGGCTCTAACAAGTGTAGAATGGTTAAGAGAGTAATTTAAAGGCTTAGAACGGTCTAGGAATGTGTATTAGGACATATAAGAACCTTAAGAATGATCCTAAGCACTCCATGGTGCCCCAAGGGATTTAGAGGGTGAAGCATGAGTCCTTGGAGGCTCTAACACGTGTAGAATGGTTAAGAGAGTAATCTAAAGGCTTAGAATGGTCTAGGAATGTGTATTAGGACATATAAGAACTTTAGAATGATCCTAAACACTCCATGGTTCCCCAAGGGACTTAGACGGTGAAGCATGAGTCCTTGGAGGCTCTAACAAGTGTAGAATGGTTAAGAGAGTAATCTAAAGGCCTAGAATGTTTTAGGAATGTGTATTAGGACATATATGAACCTTTAGAATGATCCTAAACACTTCATGGTGCCCCAAGGGACTTAGACGGTGAAGCATGAGTCTTTGGAGGCTCTAACAAGTGTAGAATGGTTAAGAGAGTAATCTAAAGGCCTAGAATGTTTTAGGAATGTGTATTAGGACATATATGAACCTTTAGAATGATCCTAAACACTCCTTGGTGCCACAAGGGACTTAGAGGGTGAAGCATGAGTCCTAGGACGCACTAACAAGTGTAGAATGGTTAAGAGAGTATTCTAAAGGCTAACAATGGTCTAGGAATGTGTATTAGGACATATAAGAACCTTTAGAATGATCCTAAACACTCCATGGTGCCTCAAGGGACTTACAGGGTGAAGCATGAGTCCTTGGAGGCTCTAACAAGTGTAGAATGGTTAAGAGAGTATTCGAAACGCTTACAATGGTTTAGGAATGTGTATTAGGACATATAAGAACCTGTAGAATGCTCCTAGACACTCCATGGTGCCCCAAGGGATTAAGAGGGTGAAGCATGAGTCCTAGGAGGCTCTAACAAGTGTAGAATGGTTAAGAGAGTATTCTAAAGGCTAACAATGGTCTAGGAATGTGTATTAGGACATATAAGAACCTTTAGAATGATCCTAAACACTCCATGGTGCCTCAAGGGACTTAGAGGGTGAAGCATGAGTCCTTGGAGGCTCTAACAAGTGTAGAATGGTTAAGAGAGTATTCGAAACGCTTACAATGGTTTAGGAATGTGTGTTAGGACATATAAGAACCTTTAGAATGATCCTAAGCACTCCATGGTGCCCCAAGGGATTAAGAGGGTGAAGCAGGAGTCCTTGGAGGCTCTAACAAGTGTAGAATGGTTAAGAGTGTAATCTAAAGGCTTAGAATGGTCAAGGAATGTGTATTAGGACATATAAGAATCTTTAGAATGATCCTAAACACTCCATGGTGCCCCAAGGGACTTAGACGGTGAAGCATGAGTCCTTGGAGGCTCTAACAAGTGTAGAATGGTTAAGAGAGTAATCTAAAGGCCTAGAAATTTTTAGGAATGTGTATTAGGACATATATGAACCTTTAGAATGATCCTAAACACTCCTTGGTGCCACAAGGGACTTAGAGGGTGAAGCATGAGTCCTAGTAGGCTCTAACAAGTGTAGAATGGTTAAGAGAGGATTCTAAAGGCTAACAATGGTCTAGGAATGTGTATTAGAACATATAAGAACCTTTAAAATGATCCTAAACACTCCATGGTGCCTCAAGGGACTTAGAGGGTGAAGCATGAGTCCTTGGAGGCTCTAACAAGTGTAGAATGGTTAAGAGAGTATTCGAAATGCTTACAATGGTCTAGGAATGTGTATTTGGACATATAAGAACCTTTAGAATGCTCCTAGACACTCCATGGTGCCCCAAGGGACTTAGTGGGTGAAGCATGAGTCCTTGGAGGCTCTAACAAGTGTAGAATGGTTAAGAGAGTAATCTAAAGGCTTAGAATGGTCTAGGAATGTGTATTAGGACATATAAGAACTTTAGAATGATCCTAAACACTCCATGGTTCCCCAAGGGACTTAGACGGTGAAGCATGAGTCCTTGGAGGCTCTAACAAGTGTAGAATGGTTAAGAGAGTAATCTAAAGGCCTAGAATGTTTTAGGAATGTGTATTAGGACATATATGAACCTTTAGAATGATCCTAAACACTTCATGGTGCCCCAAGGGACTTAGACGGTGAAGCATGAGTCTTTGGAGGCTCTAACAAGTGTAGAATGGTTAAGAGAGTAATCTAAAGGCCTAGAATGTTTTAGGAATGTGTATTAGGACATATATGAACCTTTAGAATGATCCTAAACACTCCTTGGTGCCACAAGGGACTTAGAGGGTGAAGCATGAGTCCTAGGACGCACTAACAAGTGTAGAATGGTTAAGAGAGTATTCTAAAGGCTAACAATGGTCTAGGAATGTGTATTAGGACATATAAGAACCTTTAGAATGATCCTAAACACTCCATGGTGCCTCAAGGGACTTACAGGGTGAAGCATGAGTCCTTGGAGGCTCTAACAAGTGTAGAATGGTTAAGAGAGTATTCGAAACGCTTACAATGGTTTAGGAATGTGTATTAGGACATATAAGAACCTGTAGAATGCTCCTAGACACTCCATGGTGCCCCAAGGGATTAAGAGGGTGAAGCATGAGTCCTAGGAGGCTCTAACAAGTGTAGAATGGTTAAGAGAGTATTCTAAAGGCTAACAATGGTCTAGGAATGTGTATTAGGACATATAAGAACCTTTAGAATGATCCTAAACACTCCATGGTGCCTCAAGGGACTTAGAGGGTGAAGCATGAGTCCTTGGAGGCTCTAACAAGTGTAGAATGGTTAAGAGAGTATTCGAAACACTTACAATGGTTTAGGAATGTGTGTTAGGACATATAAGAACCTTTAGAATGATCCTAAGCACTCCATGGTGCCCCAAGGGATTAAGAGGGTGAAGCATGAGTCCTTGGAGGCTCTAACAAGTGTAGAATGGTTAAGAGAGTATTCGAAATGCTTACAATGGTCTAGGAATGTGTATTTGGACATATAAGAACCTTTAGAATGCTCCTAGACACTCCATGGTGCCCCAAGGGACTTAGTGGGTGAAGCATGAGTCCTTGGAGGCTCTAACAAGTGTAGAATGGTTAAGAGAGTAATCTAAAGGCTTAGAATGGTCTAGGAATGTGTATTAGGACATATAAGAACTTTAGAATGATCCTAAACACTCCATGGTTCCCCAAGGGACTTAGACGGTGAAGCATGAGTCCTTGGAGGCTCTAACAAGTGTAGAATGGTTAAGAGAGTAATCTAAAGGCCTAGAATGTTTTAGGAATGTGTATTAGGACATATATGAACCTTTAGAATGATCCTAAACACTTCATGGTGCCCCAAGGGACTTAGACGGTGAAGCATGAGTCTTTGGAGGCTCTAACAAGTGTAGAATGGTTAAGAGAGTAATCTAAAGGCCTAGAATGTTTTAGGAATGTGTATTAGGACATATATGAACCTTTAGAATGATCCTAAACACTCCTTGGTGCCACAAGGGACTTAGAGGGTGAAGCATGAGTCCTAGGACGCACTAACAAGTGTAGAATGGTTAAGAGAGTATTCTAAAGGCTAACAATGGTCTAGGAATGTGTATTAGGACATATAAGAACCTTTAGAATGATCCTAAACACTCCATGGTGCCTCAAGGGACTTACAGGGTGAAGCATGAGTCCTTGGAGGCTCTAACAAGTGTAGAATGGTTAAGAGAGTATTCGAAACGCTTACAATGGTTTAGGAATGTGTATTAGGACATATAAGAACCTGTAGAATGCTCCTAGACACTCCATGGTGCCCCAAGGGATTAAGAGGGTGAAGCATGAGTCCTAGGAGGCTCTAACAAGTGTAGAATGGTTAAGAGAGTATTCTAAAGGCTAACAATGGTCTAGGAATGTGTATTAGGACATATAAGAACCTTTAGAATGATCCTAAACACTCCATGGTGCCTCAAGGGACTTAGAGGGTGAAGCATGAGTCCTTGGAGGCTCTAACAAGTGTAGAATGGTTAAGAGAGTATTCGAAACACTTACAATGGTTTAGGAATGTGTGTTAGGACATATAAGAACCTTTAGAATGATCCTAAGCACTCCATGGTGCCCCAAGGGATTAAGAGGGTGAAGCATGAGTCCTTGGAGGCTCTAACAAGTGTAGAATGGTTAAGAGTGTAATCTAAAGGCTTAGAATGGTCAAGGAATGTGTATTAGGACATATAAGAATCTTTAGAATGATCCTAAACACTCCATGGTGCCCCAAGGGACTTAGACGGTGAAGCATGAGTCCTTGGAGGCTCTAACAAGTGTAGAATGGTTAAGAGAGTAATCTAAAGGCCTAGAAATTTTTAGGAATGTGTATTAGGACATATATGAACCTTTAGAATGATCCTAAACACTCCTTGGTGCCACAAGGGACTTAGAGGGTGAAGCATGAGTCCTAGTAGGCTCTAACAAGTGTAGAATGGTTAAGAGAGGATTCTAAAGGCTAACAATGGTCTAGGAATGTGTATTAGAACATATAAGAACCTTTAAAATGATCCTAAACACTCCATGGTGCCTCAAGGGACTTAGAGGGTGAAGCATGAGTCCTTGGAGGCTCTAACAAGTGTAGAATGGTTAAGAGAGTATTCGAAACGCTTACAATGGTCTAGGAATGTGTATTTGGACATATAAGAACCTTTAGAATGCTCCTAGACACTCCATGGTGCCCCAAGGGACTTAGTGGGTGAAGCATGAGTCCTTGGAGGCTCTAACAAGTGTAGAACGGTTAAGAGAGTAATCTAAAGGCCTAGAATGTTTTAGGAATGTGTATTAGGACATATAAGAACCTTTAGAATGATCCTAAACACTCCATGGTGCCCCAAGGGACTTAGAGGGTGAAGCATGAGTCCTTGGGGGCTCTAACAAGTGTAGAATGGTTAAGAGAGTAATCTAAAGGCCTAGAATGGTCTAGGAATGTGTATTAGGACATATAAGAACCTTAAGAATGATCCTAAACACTCCATGGTGCCCCAAGGGACTTAGAGGGTGAAGCATGAGTCCATGGAGGCTCTAACAAGTGTAGAATGGTTAAGAGCGTAATCTAAAGGCTTAGAATGGTCTAGGAATGTGTATTAGGACATATAAGAACCTTTAGAATGATCCTAAGCACTCCATCATGACCCAAGGGATTTAGAGGGTGAAGCATGAGTCCTTGGAGGCTCTAACAAGTGTAGAATGGTTAAGAGAGTATTCTAAACGCTTACAATGGTCTAGGAATGTGGATTAGGACATATAAGAACCTTTAGAATGATCCTAAACACACCATGGTGCCCCAAGGGACTTAGTGGGTGATGCATGAGGCCTAGGAGGCTCTAACAAGTGTAGAATGGTTAAGAGTGTAATCTAAAGGCTTAGAACGGTCTAGGAATGTGTATTAGGACATATAAGAACCTTTAGAATGATCCTAAGCACTCCATGGTGCCCCAAGGGATTTAGAGGGTGAAGCATGAGTCCTTGGAGGCTCTAACAAGTGTATAATGGTTAAGAGAGTATTCTAAACGCTTACAGTGGTCTAGGAATGTGTATTAGGACATATAAGAACCTTTATAATGATCTTAAACACTCCATGGTGCCCCAAGGGACTTAGAGGGTGAAGCATGAGTCCTTGGAGGCTCTAACACGTGTAGAATGGTTAAGAGTGTAATCTAAAGGCTTAGAATGGTCTAGGAATGTGTATTAGGACATATAAGAATCTTTAGAATGATCCTAAACACTCCATGGTTCCCCAAGGGACTTAGACGGTGAAGCATGAGTCCTTGGAGACTCTAACAAGTGTAGAATGGTTAAGAGAGTAATCTAAAGGCCTAGAATGTTCTAGGAATGTGTATTAGGACATATATGAACCTTTAGAATGATCCTAAACACTCCTTGGTGCCACAAGGGACTTAGAGGGTGAAGCATGAGTCCTAGGAGGCTCTAACAATTGTAGAATGGTTAAGAGAGTATTCTAAATGCTTACAATGGTCTAGGAATGTGTATTATGACATATAAGAACCTTTAGAATGATCCTAAACACTCCAAGGTGCCCCAAGGGAATTAGAGGGTGAAGCATGAGTCCTTGGAGGCTCTAACAAGTGTAGAATGGTTAAGAGAGTAATCTAAAGGCTTAGAATGGTCTAGGAATGTGTATTACGACATATAAGAACCTTTAGAATGATCCTAAACACTCCATGGTTCCCCAAGGGACTTAGTGGGTGAAGCATGAGTCCTTGGAGGCTCTAACAAGTGTAGAATGGTTAAGAGATTAATCTAAAGGCTTAGAATGGTCTAGGAATGTGTATTAGGACATATAAGAACCTTTAGAATGATCCTAAACACTTCATGGTGCCCCATGGGACTTAGAGGGTGAAGCATGAGTCCTTGGAGGCTCTAACAAGTGTAGAATGGTTAAGAGAGTAATCTAAAGGCCTAGAATATTCTAGGAATGTGTATTAGGACATATAAGAACCTTTAGAATGATCCTAAACACTCCATGGTGTCCCAAGGGACTTAGAGGGTGAAGCATGAGTCCTTCGAGGCTCTAACAAGTGTAGAATGGTTAAGAGAGTAATCTAAAGGCCTAGAATGTTCTAGGAATGTGTATTAGGACATATAAGAACCTCTAGAATGATCCTAAACACTCCTTGGTGCCACAAGGGACTTAGAGGGTGAAGCATGAGTCCTAGGAGGCTCTAACAAGTGTAGAATGGTTAAGAGAGTATTCTAAACGCTTACAATGGTCTAGGAATGTGTATTCGGACATATAAGAACCTATAGAAAGATCCTAAACACTCCATGGTTCCACCAAGGGACTTAGAGGGTGAAGCATGCGTCCTTGGAGGTTCTAACAACTGTAGAATGGTTAAGAGAGTAATCTAAAGGCTTAGAATGGTCTAGGAATGTGTATTAGGACATATAAGAACCTTTATTATGATCCTAAACACTCCATTGTGCCCCAAGGGATTTAGAGGGTGAAGCATGAGTCCTTGGAGGCTCTAACAAGTGTAGAATGGTTAAGAGGGTATTCTAAACGCTTACAATGGTATAGGAATGTGTATTAGGACATATAAGAATCATTAGAATGATCCTAAACACTCCATGGTGCTCCAAGTGACTTAGAGGGTGAAGCATGAGTCCTTGGAGGCTCTAACAAGTGTAGAATGGTTAAGAGAGTAATCTAAAGGCCTAGAATATTCTAGGAATGTGTATTAGGACATATAAGAACCTTTAGAATGATCCTAAACACTCCATGGTGTCCCAAGGGACTTAGAGGGTGAAGCATGAGTCCTTCGAGGCTCTAACAAGTGTAGAATGGTTAAGAGAGTAATCTAAAGGCCTAGAATGTTCTAGGAATGTGTATTAGGACATATAAGAACCTCTAGAATGATCCTAAACACTCCTTGGTGCCACAAGGGACTTAGAGGGTGAAGCATGAGTCCTAGGAGGCTCTAACAAGTGTAGAATGGTTAAGAGAGTATTCTAAACGCTTATAGTGGTCTAGGAATGTGTATTAGGACATATAAGAACCTTTATAATGATCTTAAACACTCCATGGTGCCCCAAGGGACTTAGAGGGTGAAGCATGAGTCCTTGGAGGCTCTAACACGTGTAGAATGGTTAAGAGTGTAATCTAAAGGCTTAGAATGGTCTAGGAATGTGTATTAGGACATATAAGAATCTTTAGAATGATCCTAAACACTCCATGGTTCCCCAAGGGACTTAGACGGTGAAGCATGAGTCCTTGGAGACTCTAACAAGTGTAGAATGGTTAAGAGAGTAATCTAAAGGCCTAGAATGTTCTAGGAATGTGTATTAGGACATATATGAACCTTTAGAATGATCCTAAACACTCCTTGGTGCCACAAGGGACTTAGAGGGTGAAGCATGAGTCCTAGGAGGCTCTAACAAGTGTAGAATGGTTAAGAGAGTATTCTAAACGCTTACAATGGTCTAGGAATGTGTATTCGGACATATAAGAACCTATAGAAAGATCCTAAACACTCCATGGTTCCACCAAGGGACTTAGAGGGTGAAGCATGCGTCCTTGGAGGCTCTAACAACTGTAGAATGGTTAAGAGAGTAATCTAAAGGCTTAGAATGGTCTAGGAATGTGTATTAGGACATATAAGAACCTTTAGAATGATCCTAAACACTCCATTGTGCCCCAAGGGATTTAGAGGGTGAAGCATGAGTCCTTGGAGGCTCTAACAAGTGTAGAATGGTTAAGAGGGTATTCTAAACGCTTACAATGGTATAGGAATGTGTATTAGGACATATAAGAACCTTTAGAATGATCCTAAACACTCCATGGTGCTCCAAGTGACTTAGAGGGTGAAGCATGAGTCCTTGGAGGCTCTAACAAGTGTAGAATGGTTAAGAGAGTAATCTAAAGGCCTAGAATGTTCTAGGAATGTGTATTAGGACATATAAGAACCTTTAGAATGATCCTAAACACTCCTTGGTGCCACAAGGGACGTAGAGGGTGAAGCATGAGTCCTAGGAGGCTCTAACAAGTGTAGAATGGTTAAGAGAGTATTCTAAACGCTTACAATGGTCTAGGAATGTGTACTCGGACATATAAGAACCTATAGAAAAATCCTAAACACTCCATGGTGCCACCAAGGGACTTAGAGGGTGAAGCATGCGTCCTTGGAGGCTCTAACAACTGTAGAATTGTTAAGAGAGTAATCTAAAGTCTTAGAATGGTCTAGGAATGTGTATTAGGACATATAAGAACCTTTAGAATTATCCTAAACACTCCATAGTGCCCCAAATGATTTAGAGGGTGAAGCATGAGTCCTTGGAGGCTCTAACAAGTTTAGAATGGTTAAGAGTGTATTCTAAACGCTTACAATGGTATAGGAATGTGTATTAGGACATATAAGAAACTTTAAAATGATCCTAAACACTCCATGGTGCCCCAAGGGATTTAGAGGGTGAAGCATGAGTCCTTGGAGGCTCTAACAAGTGTAGAATGGTTAAGAGAGTATTCTAAACGCTTACAATGGTCTAGGAATGTGTATTAGGACATATAAGAACCTTTAGAATGATCCTAAACACTCCATGGTGCCCCAAGGGACTTAGTGGGTGAAGCATGAGGCCTAGGAGGCTCTAAAAAGTGTAGAATGGTTAAGAGAATAATCTAAAGGCTTAGAATGGTCTAGGAATGTGTATTAGGACATATAAGAAGCTTTAGAATGATCCTAAGCACTCCATGGTGCCCCAAGGGATTTAGAGGGTGAAGCATGAGTCCTTGGAGGCTCTAACAAGTGTAGAATGGTTAAGAGAGTATTCTAAACGCTTAGAATGGTCTAGGAATGTGTATTTGGACATATAAGAAGCTTTAGAATGATCCTAAACACTCCTTGGTGCCCCAAGGGACTTAGACGGTGAAGCATGAGTCCTTGGAGGCTCTAACAAGTGTAGAATGGTTAAGAGAGTAATCTAAAGGCCTAGAATGTTCTAGGAATGTGTATTATAACATATATGAACCTTTAGAATGATCCTAAACACTCCTTGGTGCCACAAGGGACTTAGAGGGTGAAGCATGAGTCCTAGGAGGCTCTAACAATTGTAGAATGGTTAAGAGAGTATTCTAAATGCTTACAATGGTCTAGGAATATATATTATGACATATAAGAAGCTTTAGAATGATCCTAAACACTCCATGGTGCCCCAAGGGAATTAGAGGGTGAAGCATGAGTCCTTGGAGGCTCTAACAAGTGTAGAATGGTTAAGAGAGTAATCTAAAGGCCTAGAATGTTCTAGGAATGTGTGTTAGAACATATAAGAACCTTTAGAATGATCCTAAACACTCCATGGTGTCCCAAGGGACTTAGAGGGTGAAGCATGAGTCCTTGGTGGCTCTAACAAGTGTAGAATGGTTAAGAGAGTAATCTAAAGGCCTAGAATGTTCTAGGAATGTGTATTAGGACATATAAGAACCTTTAGAATGATCCTAAACACTCCTTGGTGCCACAAGGGACGTAGAGGGTGAAGCATGAGTCCTAGGAGGCTCTAACAAGTGTAGAATGGTTAAGAGAGTATTCTAAACGCTTACAATGGTCTAGGAATGTGTATTCGGACATATAAGAACCTATAGAAAGATCCTAAACACTCCATGGTGCCACCAAGGGACTTAATGGGTGAAGCATGCGTCCTTGGAGGCTCTAACAACTGTAGAATGGTTAAGAGAGTAATCTAAAGGCTTAGAATGGTCTAGGAATGTGTATTAGGACATATAAGAACCTTTAGAATGATCCTAAACACTCCGTGGTGCCCCAAGGGATTTAGAGGGTGAAGCATGATTCCTTGGAGGCTCTAACAAGTGTAGAATGGTTAAGAGGGTATTCTAAACGCTTACAATGATGTAGGAATGTGTATTAGGACATGTAAGAAACTTTAGAATGATCCTAAACACTCCATGGTGCCCCAAGGGATTTAGAGGGTGAAGCATGAGTCCTTGGAGGCTCTAACAAGTGTAGAATGGTTAAGAGAGTATTCTAAACGCTTACAATGGTCTAGGAATGTGGATTAGGACATATAAGAACCTTTAGAATGATCCTAAACACACCATGGTGCCCCAAGGGACTTAGTGGGTGAAGCATGAGGCCTAGGAGGCTCTAACAAGTGTAGAATGGTTAAGAGTGTAATCTAAAGGCTTAGAACGGTCTAGGAATGTGTATTAGGACATATAAGAACCTTTAGAATGATCCTAAGCACTCCATGGTGCCCCAAGAGATTTAGAGGGTGAAGCATGAGTCCTTGGAGGCTCTAACAAGTGTAGAATGGTTAAGAGAGTATTCTAAACGCTTACAGTGGTCTAGGAATGTGTATTAGGACATATAAGAACCTTTATAATGATCTTAAACACTCCATGGTGCCCCAAGAGACTTAGAGGGTGAAGCATGAGTCCTTGGAGGCTCTAACACGTGTAGAATGGTTAAGAGTGTAATCTAAAGGCTTAGAATGGTCTAGGAATGTGTATTTGGACATATAAGAATCTTTAGAATGATCCTAAACACTCCATGGTTCCCCAAGGGACTTAGACGGTGAAGCATGAGTCCTTGGAAGCTCTAACAAGTGTAGAATGGTTAAGAGAGTAATCTAAAGGCCTAGAATGTTCTAGGAATGTGTATTAGGACATATATGAACCTTTAGAATGATCCTAAACACTCCTTGGTGCCACAAGGGACTTAGAGGGTGAAGCATGAGTCCTAGGAGGCTCTAACAATTGTAGAATGGTTAAGAGAGTATTCTAAATGCTTACAATGGTCTAGGAATGTGTATTATGACATATAAGAACCTTTAGAATGATCCTAAACACTCCAAGGTGCCCCAAGAGATTTAGAGGGTGAAGCATGAGTCCTTGGAGGCTCTAACAAGTGTAGAATGGTTAAGAGAGTATTCTAAACGCTTACAGTGGTCTAGGAATGTGTATTAGGACATATAAGAACCTTTATAATGATCTTAAACACTCCATGGTGCCCCAAGAGACTTAGAGGGTGAAGCATGAGTCCTTGGAGGCTCTAACACGTGTAGAATGGTTAAGAGTGTAATCTAAAGGCTTAGAATGGTCTAGGAATGTGTATTTGGACATATAAGAATCTTTAGAATGATCCTAAACACTCCATGGTTCCCCAAGGGACTTAGACGGTGAAGCATGAGTCCTTGGAAGCTCTAACAAGTGTAGAATGGTTAAGAGAGTAATCTAAAGGCCTAGAATGTTCTAGGAATGTGTATTAGGACATATATGAACCTTTAGAATGATCCTAAACACTCCTTGGTGCCACAAGGGACTTAGAGGGTGAAGCATGAGTCCTAGGAGGCTCTAACAATTGTAGAATGGTTAAGAGAGTATTCTAAATGCTTACAATGGTCTAGGAATGTGTATTATGACATATAAGAACCTTTAGAATGATCCTAAACACTCCAAGGTGCCCCAAGAGATTTAGAGGGTGAAGCATGAGTCCTTGGAGGCTCTAACAAGTGTAGAATGGTTAAGAGAGTATTCTAAACGCTTACAGTGGTCTAGGAATGTGTATTAGGACATATAAGAACCTTTATAATGATCTTAAACACTCCATGGTGCCCCAAGAGACTTAGAGGGTGAAGCATGAGTCCTTGGAGGCTCTAACACGTGTAGAATGGTTAAGAGTGTAATCTAAAGGCTTAGAATGGTCTAGGAATGTGTATTTGGACATATAAGAATCTTTAGAATGATCCTAAACACTCCATGGTTCCCCAAGGGACTTAGACGGTGAAGCATGAGTCCTTGGAGGCTCTAACAAGTGTAGAATGGTTAAGAGAGTAATCTAAAGGCCTAGAATGTTCTAGGAATGTGTATTAGGACATATAAGAACCTTTAGAATGATCTTAAACACTCCTTGGTGCCACAAGGGACGTAGAGGGTGAAGCATGAGGCCTAGGAGGCTCTAACAAATGTAGAATGGTTAAGAGAGTAATCTAAAGGCCTAGAATGTTCTAGGAATGTGTATTAGGACATATAAGAACCTCTAGAATGATCCTAAACACTCCTTGGTGCCACAAGGGACTTAGAGGGTGAAGCATGAGTCCTAGGAGGCTCTAACAAGTGTAGAATGGTTAAGAGAGTATTCTAAACGCTTACAATGGTCTAGGAATTTGTATTCGGACATATAAGAACCTATAGAAAGATCCTAAACACTCCATGGTTCCACCAAGGGACTTAGAGGGTGAAGCATGCGATCTTGGAGGCTCTAACAACTGTAGAATGGTTAAGAGAGTAATCTAAAGGCCTAGAATATTCTAGGAATGTGTATTAGGACATATAAGAACCTTTAGAATGATCCTAAACACTCCTTGGTGCCACAAGGGACTTAGAGGGTGAAGCATGAGTCCTAGGAGGCTCTAACAATTGTAGAATGGTTAAGAGAGTATTCTAAATGCTTACAATGGTCTAGGATTGTATATTATGACATATAAGAAGCTTTAGAATGATCCTAAACACTCCATGGTGTCCCAAGGGACTTAGAGGGTGAAGCATGAGTCCTTCGAGGCTCTAACAAGTGTAGAATGGTTAAGAGAGTAATCTAAAGGCCTAGAATGTTCTAGGAATGTGTATTAGGACATATAAGAACCTTTAGAATGATCTTAAACACTCCTTGGTGCCACAAGGGACGTAGAGGGTGAAGCATGAGGCCTAGGAGGCTCTAACAAATGTAGAATGGTTAAGAGAGTAATCTAAAGGCCTAGAATGTTCTAGGAATGTGTATTAGGACATATAAGAACCTCTAGAATGATCCTAAACACTCCTTGGTGCCACAAGGGACTTAGAGGGTGAAGCATGAGTCCTAGGAGGCTCTAACAAGTGTAGAATGGTTAAGAGAGTATTCTAAACGCTTACAATGGTCTAGGAATTTGTATTCGGACATATAAGAACCTATAGAAAGATCCTAAACACTCCATGGTTCCACCAAGGGACTTAGAGGGTGAAGCATGCGATCTTGGAGGCTCTAACAACTGTAGAATGGTTAAGAGAGTAATCTAAAGGCCTAGAATATTCTAGGAATGTGTATTAGGACATATAAGAACCTTTAGAATGATCCTAAACACTCCTTGGTGCCACAAGGGACTTAGAGGGTGAAGCATGAGTCCTAGGAGGCTCTAACAATTGTAGAATGGTTAAGAGAGTATTCTAAATGCTTACAATGGTCTAGGATTGTATATTATGACATATAAGAAGCTTTAGAATGATCCTAAACACTCCATGGTGTCCCAAGGGACTTAGAGGGTGAAGCATGAGTCCTTCGAGGCTCTAACAAGTGTAGAATGGTTAAGAGAGTAATCTAAAGGCCTAGAATATTCTAGGAATGTGTATTAGGACATATAAGAACCTTTAGAATGATCCTAAACACTCCTTGGTGCCACAAGGGACTTAGAGGGTGAAGCATGAGTCCTAGGAGGCTCTAACAATTGTAGAATGGTTAAGAGAGTATTCTAAACGCTTACAATGGTATAGGAATGTGTATTAGGACATATAAGAAACTTTAAAATGATCCTAAACACTCCATGGTGCCCCAAGGGATTTAGAGGGTGAAGCATGAGTCCTTGGAGGCTCTAACAAGTGTAGAATGGTTAAGAGAGTATTCTAAACGCTTACAATGGTCTAGGAATGTGTATTAGGACATATAAGAACCTTTAGAATGATCCTAAACACTCCATGGTGCCCCAAGGGACTTAGTGGGTGAAGCATGAGGCCTAGGAGGCTCTAACAAATGTAGAATGGTTAAGAGAGTAATCTAAAGGCTTAGAATGGTCTAGGAATGTGTATTAGGACATATAAGAACCTTTAGAATGATCCTAAACACTCCATGGTGCCACAAGGGACTTAGAGGGTGAAGCATGAGTCCTAGGAGGCTCTAACAATTGTAGAATGGTTAAGAGAGTATTCTAAATGCTTACAATGGTCTAGGATTGTATATTATGACATATAAGAAGCTTTAGAATGATCCTAAACACTCCATGGTGTCCCAAGGGATTTAGAGGGTGAAGCATGAGTCCTTGGAGGCTCTAACAAGTGTAGAATGGTTAAGAGGGTATTCTAAACGCTTACAATGGTATAGGAATGTGTATTAGGACATATAAGAACCTTTAGAATGATCCTAAACACTCCATGGTGCCCCAAGTGACTTAGAGGGTGAAGCATGAGTCCTTGAAGGCTCTAACAAGTGTAGAATGGTTAAGAGAGTAATCTAAAGGCCTAGAATGTTCTAGGAATGTGTATTAGGACATATAAGAACCTTTAGAATGATCCTAAACACTCCTTGGTGCCACAAGGGACGTAGAGGGTGAAGCATGAGGCCTAGGAGGCTCTAACAAATGTAGAATGGTTAAGAGAGTAATCTAAAGGCTTAGAATGGTCTAGGAATGTGTATTAGGACATATAAGAACCTTTAGAATGATCCTAAACACTCCATGGTGCCCCAAGGGATTTAGAGGGTGAAGCATGAGTCCTAGGAGGCTCTAACAAGTGTAGAATGGTTAAGAGAGTATTCTAAACGCTTACAATGGTCTAGGAATGTGTACTCGGACATATAAGAACCTATAGAAAAATCCTAAACACTCCATGGTGCTACCAAGGGACTTAGAGGGTGAAGCATGCGTCCTTGGAGGCTCTAACAACTGTAGAATTGTTAAGAGAGTAATATAAAGTCTTAGAATGGTCTAGGAATGTGTATTAGGACATATAAGAACCTTTAGAATTATCCTAAACACTCCATGGTGCCCCAAATGATTTAGAGGGTGAAGCATGAGTCCTTGGAGGCTCTAACAAGTGTAGAATGGTTAAGAGTGTATTCTAAACGCTTACAATGGTATAGGAATGTGTATTAGGACATATAAGAAACTTTAAAATGATCCTAAACACTCCATGGTGCCCCAAGGGATTTAGAGGGTGAAGCATGAGTCCTTGGAGGCTCTAACAAGTGTAGAATGGTTAAGAGAGTATTCTAAACGCTTACAATGGTCTAGGAATGTGTATTAGGACATATAAGAACCTTTAGAATGATCCTAAACACTCCATGGTGCCCCAAGGGACTTAGTGGGTGAAGCATGAGGCCTAGGAGGCTCTAACAAATGTAGAATGGTTAAGAGAGTAATCTAAAGGCTTAGAATGGTCTAGGAATGTGTATTAGGACATATAAGAACCTTTAGAATGATCCTAAGCACTCCATGGTGCCCCAAGGGATTTAGAGGGTGAAGCATGAGTCCTTGGAGGCTGTAACAAGTGTAGAATGGTTAAGAGAGTATTCTAAACGCTTAGAATGGTCTAGGAATGTGTATTTGGACATATAAGAAGCTTTAGAATGATCCTAAACACTCCTTGGTGCCCCAAGGGACTTAGACGGTGAAGCATGAGTCCTTGGAGGCTCTAACAAGTGTAGAATGGTTAAGAGAGTAATCTAAAGGCCTAGAATGTTCTAGGAATGTGTATTATAACATATATGAACCTTTAGAATGATCCTAAACACTCCTTGGTGCCACAAGGGACTTAGAGGGTGAAGCATGAGTCCTAGGAGGCTCTAACAATTGTAGAATGGTTAAGAGAGTATTCTAAATGCTTACAATGGTCTAGGATTGTATATTATGACATATAAGAAGCTTTAGAATGATCCTAAACACTCCATGGTGTCCCAAGGGACTTAGAGGGTGAAGCATGAGTCCTTCGAGGCTCTAACAAGTGTAGAATGGTTAAGAGAGTAATCTAAAGGCCTAGAATGTTCTAGGAATGTGTATTAGGACATATAAGAACCTCTAGAATGATCCTAAACACTCCTTGGTGCCACAAGGGACTTAGAGGGTGAAGCATGAGTCCTAGGAGGCTCTAACAAGTGTAGAATGGTTAAGAGAGTATTCTAAACGCTTACAATGGTCTAGGAATTTGTATTCGGACATATAAGAACCTATATAAAGATCCTAAACACTCCATGGTTCCACCAAGGGACTTAGAGGGTGAAGCATGCGATCTTGGAGGCTCTAACAACTGTAGAATGGTTAAGAGAGTAATCTAAAGGCTTAGAATGGTCTAGGAATGTGTATTAGGACATATAAGAACCTTTAGAATGATCCTAAACACTCCATTGTGCCCCAAGGGATTTAGAGGGTGAAGCATGAGTCCTTGGAGGCTCTAACAAGTGTAGAATGGTTAAGAGGGTATTCTAAACGCTTACAATGGTATAGGAATGTGTATTAGGACATATAAGAACCTTTAGAATGATCCTAAACACTCCATGGTGCCCCAAGTGACTTAGAGGGTGAAGCATGAGTCCTTGAAGGCTCTAACAAGTGTAGAATGGTTAAGAGAGTAATCTAAAGGCCTAGAATGTTCTAGGAATGTGTATTAGGACATATAAGAACCTTTAGAATGATCCTAAACACTCCTTGGTGCCACAAGGGATGTAGAGGGTGAAGCATGAGGCCTAGGAGGCTCTAACAAATGTAGAATGGTTAAGAGAGTAATCTAAAGGCCTAGAATGTTCTAGGAATGTGTATTAGGACATATAAGAACCTCTAGAATGATCCTAAACACTCCTTGGTGCCACAAGGGACTTAGAGGGTGAAGCATGAGTCCTAGGAGGCTCTAACAAGTGTAGAATGGTTAAGAGAGTATTCTAAACGCTTACAATGGTCTAGGAATTTGTATTCGGACATATAAGAACCTATAGAAAGATCCTAAACACTCCATGGTTCCACCAAGGGACTTAGAGGGTGAAGCATGCGATCTTGGAGGCTCTAACAACTGTAGAATGGTTAAGAGAGTAATCTAAAGGCTTAGAATGGTCTAGGAATGTGTATTAGGACATATAAGAACCTTTAGAATGATCCTAAACACTCCATTGTGCCCCAAGGGATTTAGAGGGTGAAGCATGAGTCCTTGGAGGCTCTAACAAGTGTAGAATGGTTAAGAGGGTATTCTAAACGCTTACAATGGTATAGGAATGTGTATTAGGACATATAAGAACCTTTAGAATGATCCTAAACACTCCATGGTGCCCCAAGTGACTTAGAGGGTGAAGCATGAGTCCTTGAAGGCTCTAACAAGTGTAGAATGGTTAAGAGAGTAATCTAAAGGCCTAGAATGTTCTAGGAATGTGTATTAGGACATATAAGAACCTTTAGAATGATCCTAAACACTCCTTGGTGCCACAAGGGACGTAGAGGGTGAAGCATGAGGCCTAGGAGGCTCTAACAAATGTAGAATGGTTAAGAGAGTAATCTAAAGGCTTAGAATGGTCTAGGAATGTGTATTAGGACATATAAGAACCTTTAGAATGATCCTAAACACTCCATGGTGCCCCAAGGGATTTAGAGGGTGAAGCATGAGTCCTAGGAGGCTCTAACAAGTGTAGAATGGTTAAGAGAGTATTCTAAACGCTTACAATGGTCTAGGAATGTGTACTCGGACATATAAGAACCTATAGAAAAATCCTAAACACTCCATGGTGCTACCAAGGGACTTAGAGGGTGAAGCATGCGTCCTTGGAGGCTCTAACAACTGTAGAATTGTTAAGAGAGTAATCTAAAGTCTTAGAATGGTCTAGGAATGTGTATTAGGACATATAAGAACCTTTAGAATTATCCTAAACACTCCATGGTGCCCCAAATGATTTAGAGGGTGAAGCATGAGTCCTTGGAGGCTCTAACAAGTGTAGAATGGTTAAGAGTGTATTCTAAACGCTTACAATGGTATAGGAATGTGTATTAGGACATATAAGAAACTTTAAAATGATCCTAAACACTCCATGGTGCCCCAAGGGATTTAGAGGGTGAAGCATGAGTCCTTGGAGGCTCTAACAAGTGTAGAATGGTTAAGAGAGTATTCTAAACGCTTACAATGGTCTAGGAATGTGTATTAGGACATATAAGAACCTTTAGAATGATCCTAAACACTCCATGGTGCCCCAAGGGACTTAGTGGGTGAAGCATGAGGCCTAGGAGGCTCTAACAAATGTAGAATGGTTAAGAGAGTAATCTAAAGGCTTAGAATGGTCTAGGAATGTGTATTAGGACATATAAGAACCTTTAGAATGATCCTAAGCACTCCATAGTGCCCCAAGGGATTTAGAGGGTGAAGCATGAGTCCTTGGAGGCTCTAACAAGTGTAGAATGGTTAAGAGAGTATTCCAAACGCTTAGAATGGTCTAGGAATGTGTATTTGGACATATAAGAAGCTTTAGAATGATCCTAAACACTCCTTGGTGCCCCAAGGGACTTAGACGGTGAAGCATGAGTCCTTGGAGGCTCTAACAAGTGTAGAATGGTTAAGAGAGTAATCTAAAGGCCTAGAATGTTCTAGGAATGTGTATTATAACATATATGAACCTTTAGAATGATCCTAAACACTCCTTGGTGCCACAAGGGACTTAGAGGGTGAAGCATGAGTCCTAGGAGGCTCTAACAATTGTAGAATGGTTAAGAGAGTATTCTAAATGCTTACAATGGTCTAGGATTGTATATTATGACATATAAGAAGCTTTAGAATGATCCTAAACACTCCATGGTGTCCCAAGGGACTTAGAGGGTGAAGCATGAGTCCTTCGAGGCTCTAACAAGTGTAGAATGGTTAAGAGAGTAATCTAAAGGCCTAGAATGTTCTAGGAATGTGTATTAGGACATATAAGAACCTCTAGAATGATCCTAAACACTCCTTGGTGCCACAAGGGACTTAGAGGGTGAAGCATGAGTCCTAGGAGGCTCTAACAAGTGTAGAATGGTTAAGAGAGTATTCTAAACGCTTACAATGGTCTAGGAATTTGTATTCGGACATATAAGAACCTATAGAAAGATCCTAAACACTCCATGGTTCCACCAAGGGACTTAGAGGGTGAAGCATGCGATCTTGGAGGCTCTAACAACTGTAGAATGGTTAAGAGAGTAATCTAAAGGCTTAGAATGGTCTAGGAATGTGTATTAGGACATATAAGAACCTTTAGAATGATCCTAAACACTCCATTGTGCCCCAAGGGATTTAGAGGGTGAAGCATGAGTCCTTGGAGGCTCTAACAAGTGTAGAATGGTTAAGAGGGTATTCTAAACGCTTACAATGGTATAGGAATGTGTATTAGGACATATAAGAACCTTTAGAATGATCCTAAACACTCCATGGTGCCCCAAGTGACTTAGAGGGTGAAGCATGAGTCCTTGAAGGCTCTAACAAGTGTAGAATGGTTAAGAGAGTAATCTAAAGGCCTAGAATGTTCTAGGAATTTGTATTAGGACATATAAGAACCTTTAGAATGATCCTAAACACTCCTTGGTGCCACAAGGGACGTAGAGGGTGAAGCATGAGGCCTAGGAGGCTCTAACAAATGTAGAATGGTTAAGAGAGTAATCTAAAGGCCTAGAATGTTCTAGGAATGTGTATTAGGACATATAAGAACCTCTAGAATGATCCTAAACACTCCTTGGTGCCACAAGGGACTTAGAGGGTGAAGCATGAGTCCTAGGAGGCTCTAACAAGTGTAGAATGGTTAAGAGAGTATTCTAAACGCTTACAATGGTCTAGGAATTTGTATTCGGACATATAAGAACCTATAGAAAGATCCTAAACACTCCATGGTTCCACCAAGGGACTTAGAGGGTGAAGCATGCGATCTTGGAGGCTCTAACAACTGTAGAATGGTTAAGAGAGTAATCTAAAGGCTTAGAATGGTCTAGGAATGTGTATTAGGACATATAAGAACCTTTAGAATGATCCTAAACACTCCATTGTGCCCCAAGGGATTTAGAGGGTGAAGCATGAGTCCTTGGAGGCTCTAACAAGTGTAGAATGGTTAAGAGGGTATTCTAAACGCTTACAATGGTATAGGAATGTGTATTAGGACATATAAGAACCTTTAGAATGATCCTAAACACTCCATGGTGCCCCAAGTGACTTAGAGGGTGAAGCATGAGTCCTTGAAGGCTCTAACAAGTGTAGAATGGTTAAGAGAGTAATCTAAAGGCCTAGAATGTTCTAGGAATGTGTATTAGGACATATAAGAACCTTTAGAATGATCCTAAACACTCCTTGGTGCCACAAGGGACGTAGAGGGTGAAGCATGAGGCCTAGGAGGCTCTAACAAATGTAGAATGGTTAAGAGAGTAATCTAAAGGCTTAGAATGGTCTAGGAATGTGTATTAGGACATATAAGAACCTTTAGAATGATCCTAAACACTCCATGGTGCCCCAAGGGATTTAGAGGGTGAAGCATGAGTCCTAGGAGGCTCTAACAAGTGTAGAATGGTTAAGAGAGTATTCTAAACGCTTACAATGGTCTAGGAATGTGTACTCGGACATATAAGAACCTATAGAAAAATCCTAAACACTCCATGGTGCTACCAAGGGACTTAGAGGGTGAAGCATGCGTCCTTGGAGGCTCTAACAACTGTAGAATTGTTAAGAGAGTAATCTAAAGTCTTAGAATGGTCTAGGAATGTGTATTAGGACATATAAGAACCTTTAGAATTATCCTAAACACTCCATGGTGCCCCAAATGATTTAGAGGGTGAAGCATGAGTCCTTGGAGGCTCTAACAAGTGTAGAATGGTTAAGAGTGTATTCTAAACGCTTACAATGGTATAGGAATGTGTATTAGGACATATAAGAAACTTTAAAATGATCCTAAACACTCCATGGTGCCCCAAGGGATTTAGAGGGTGAAGCATGAGTCCTTGGAGGCTCTAACAAGTGTAGAATGGTTAAGAGAGTATTCTAAACGCTTACAATGGTCTAGGAATGTGTATTAGGACATATAAGAACCTTTAGAATGATCCTAAACACTCCATGGTGCCCCAAGGGACTTAGTGGGTGAAGCATGAGGCCTAGGAGGCTCTAACAAATGTAGAATGGTAAAGAGAGTAATCTAAAGGCTTAGAATGGTCTAGGAATGTGTATTAGGACATATAAGAACCTTTAGAATGATCCTAAGCACTCCATGGTGCCCCAAGGGATTTAGAGGGTGAAGCATGAGTCCTTGGAGGCTCTAACAAGTGTAGAATGGTTAAGAGAGTATTCTAAACGCTTAGAATGGTCTAGGAATGTGTATTTGGACATATAAGAAGCTTTAGAATGATCCTAAACACTCCTTGGTGCCCCAAGGGACTTAGACCGTGAAGCATGAGTCCTTGGAGGCTCTAACAAGTGTAGAATGGTTAAGAGAGTAATCTAAAGGCCTAGAATGTTCTAGGAATGTGTATTATAACATATATGAACCTTTAGAATGATCCTAAACACTCCTTGGTGCCACAAGGGACTTAGAGGGTGAAGCATGAGTCCTAGGAGGCTCTAACAATTGTAGAATGGTTAAGAGAGTATTCTAAATGCTTACAATGGTCTAGGATTGTATATTATGACATATAAGAAGCTTTAGAATGATCCTAAACACTCCATGGTGCCCCAAGGGACTTAGAGGGTGAAGCATGAGTCCTTGGAGGCTCTAACAAGTGTAGAATGGTTAAGAGAGTAATCTAAAGGCCTAGAATGTTCTAGGAATGTGTATTAGGACATATAAGAACCTTTAGAATGATCCTAAAAACACCATGGTGTCCCAAGGGACTTAGAGGGTGAAGCATGAGTCCTTGGAGGCTCTAACAAGTGTAGAATGGTTAAGAGAGTAATCTAAAGGCCTAGAATGTTCTAGGAATGTGTATTAGGACATATAAGAACCTTTAGAATGATCCTAAACACTCCTTGGTGCCACAAGGGACGTAGAGGGTGAAGCATGAGTCCTAGGAGGCTCTAACAAGTGTAGAATGGTTAAGAGAGTATTCTAAACGCTTACAATGGTCTAGGAATGTGTATTCGGACATATAAGAACCTATAGAAAGATCCTAAACACTCCATGGTGCCACCAAGGGACTTAATGGGTGAAGCATGCGTCCTTGGAGGCTATAACAATTGTAGAATGGTTAAGAGAGTAATCTAAAGGCTTAGAATGGTCTAGGAATGTGTATTAGGACATATAAGAACCTTTAGAATGATCTTAAACACTCCATGGTGCCCCAAGGGATTTAGAGGGTGAAGCATGATTCCTTGGAGGCTCTAACAAGTGTAGAATGGTTAAGAGGGTATTCTAAACGCTTACAATGGTCTTGGAATGTGCATTAGGACATATAAGAACCTTTAGAATGATCCTAAACACTCCATGGTGCCCCAAGCGACTTAGTGGGTGAAGCATGAGTCCTTGGAGGCTCTAACAAGTGTAGAATGGTTAAGAGAGTAATCTAAAGGCTTAGAATGGTCTAGGAATGTGTATTAGGACATATAAGAACCTTTAGAATGATCTTAAACACTCCATGGTGCCCCAAGGGACTTAGAGGGTGAAGCTTGAGTCCTTGGAGGCTCTAACATGTGTAGAATGGTTAAGAGAGTAATCTAAAGGCATAGAATGGTCTAGGAATGTGTATTAGGACATATAAGAACCTTTAGAATGATCCTAAACACTCCATGGTGCACCCAGGGACTTAGAGGGTGAAGCATGAGTCCTTGGAAGGTCTAACAAGTGTAGAATGGTTAAGAGAGTAATCTAAAGGCTTAGAATGGTCTAGGAATGTGTATTAGGACATATAAGAACCTTTAGAATGATCCTAAGCACTCCATGGTGCCATAAGGGATTTAGAGGGTGAAGCATGTGTCCTTGGAGGCTCTAACAAGTGTAGAATCGTTAAGAGAGTATTCTAAACGCTTACAATGGTCTAGGAATGTGTATTAGGACATATAAGAACCTTTAGAATAATCCTAAACACTCCATGGTGCCCCAAGGGACTTAGAGGGTGAAGCTTGAGTCCTTGGAGGCTCTAACAAGTGTAGAATGGTTAAGAGAGTAATCTAAAGGCATAGAATGGTCTAGGAATGTGTATTAGGACATATAAGAACCTTTAGAATGATCCTAAACACTCCATGGTGCACCAAGGGACTTAGAGGGTGAAGCATGAGTCCTAGGAGGCTCTAACAAGTGTAGAATGGTTAAGAGAGTAATCTAAAGGCTTAGAATGGTCTAGGAATGTGTATTAGGACATATAAGAACCTTTAGAATGATCCTAAGCACTCCATGGTGCCATAAGGGATTTAGAGGGTGAAGCATTAGTCCTTGGAGGCTCTAACAAGTGTAGAATGGTTAAGAGAGTATTCTAAACGCTTACAATGGTCTAGGAATGTGTATTAGGACATATAATAACCTTTAGAATAATCCTAAACACTCCTTGGTGCCCCAAGGGACTTAGAGGGTGAAGCATGAGTCCTTGGAGGCTCTAACACGTGTAGAATGGTTAAGAGAGTAATCTAAAGGCTTAGAATGGTCTAGGAATATGTATTAGGACATATAAAAATCTTTAGAATGATCCTAAACACTCCATGGTTCCCCAAGGGACTTAGACGGTGAAGCATGAGTCCTTGGAGGCTCTAACAAGTGTAGAATGGTTAAGAGAGTAATCTAAAGGCCTAGAATGTTTTAGGAACGTGTATTAGGACATATATGAACCTTTAGAATGATCCTAAACACTCCTTGGTGCCACAAGGGACTTAGAGGGTGATGCATGAGTCCTAGGAGGCTCTAACAATTGTAGAATGGTTAAGAGAGTACTCTAAATGCTTACAATGGTCTAGGAATGTGTATTAGGACATATAAGAACCTTTAGAATGATCCTAAACACTCCATGGTGCCCCAAGGGACTTAGTGGGTGAAGCATGAGGCCTAGGAGGCTCTAACAAGTGTAGAATGGTTAAGAGAGTAATCTAAAGGCTTAGAATGGTCTAGGAATGTGTATTAGGACATATAAGAACCTTTAGAATGATCCTAAACACTCCATGGTGCACCAAGGGACTTAGAGGGTGAAGCATGAGTCCTTGGAGGCTCTAACAAGTGTAGAATGGTTAAGAGAGTAATCTAAAGGCTTAGAATGGTCTAGGAATGTGTATTAGGACATATAAGAACCTTTAGAATGATCCTAAGCACTCCATGGTGCCATAAGGGATTTAGAGGGTGAAGCATTAGTCCTTGGAGGCTCTAACAAGTGTAGAATGGTTAAGAGAGTAATCTAAAGGCTTAGAATGGTCTAGGAATGTGTATTTGGACATATAAGAACCTTTAGAATGATCCTAAGCACTCCATGGTGCCATAAGGGATTTAGAGGGTGAAGCATTAGTCCTTGGAGGCTCTAACAAGTGTAGAATGGTTAAGAGAGTATTCTAAACGCTTACAATGGTCTAGGAATGTGTATTAGGACATATAATAACCTTTAGAATAATCCTAAACACTCCTTGGTGCCCCAAGGGACTTAGAGGGTGAAGCATGAGTCCTTGGAGGCTCTAACACGTGTAGAATGGTTAAGAGAGTAATCTAAAGGCTTAGAATGGTCTAGGAATATGTATTAGGACACATAAAAATCTTTAGAATGATCCTAAACACTCCATGGTTCCCCAAGGGACTTAGACGGTGAAGCATGAGTCCTTGGAGGCTCTAACAAGTGTAGAATGGTTAAGAGAGTAATCTAAAGGCCTAGAATGTTTTAGGAACATGTATTAGGACATATATGAACCTTTAGAATGATCCTAAACACTCCTTGGTGCCACAAGGGACTTAGAGGGTGAAGCATGAGTCCTAGGAGGCTCTAACAATTGTAGAATGGTTAAGAGAGTACTCTAAATGCTTACAATGGTCTAGGAATGTGTATTTTGACATATAAGAACCTTTAGAATGATCCTAAACACTCCATGGTGCCCCAAGGGACTTAGAGGGTGAAGCATGAGTCCTTGGAGGCTCTAAGAAGTGTAGAATGGTTAAGAGAGTAATCTAAAGGCTTATAATGGTCTAGGAATGTGTATTAGGACATATAAGAACCTTTAGAATGATCCTAAGCACTCCATGGTGCCATAAGGGATTTAGAGGGTGAAGCATTAGTCCTTGGAGGCTCTAACAAGTGTAGAATGGTTAAGAGAGTATTCTAAACGCTTACAATGGTCTAGGAATGTGTATTAGGACATATAATAACCTTTAGAATAATCCTAAACACTCCTTGGTGCCCCAAGGGACTTAGAGGGTGAAGCATGAGTCCTTGGAGGCTCTAACACGTGTAGAATGGTTAAGAGAGTAATCTAAAGGCTTAGAATGGTCTAGGAATATGTATTAGGACACATAAAAATCTTTAGAATGATCCTAAACACTCCATGGTTCCCCAAGGGACATAGACGGTGAAGCATGAGTCCTTGGAGGCTCTAACAAGTGTAGAATGGTTAAGAGAGTAATCTAAAGGCCTAGAATGTTTTAGGAACGTGTATTAGGACATATATGAACCTTTAGAATGATCCTATACACTCCTTGGTGCCACAAGGGATTTAGAGGGTGAAGCATTAGTCCTTGGAGGCTCTAACAAGTGTAGAATGGTTAAGAGAGTATTCTAAACGCTTACAATGGTCTAGGAATGTGTATTAGGACATATAATAACCTTTAGAATAATCCTAAACACTCCTTGGTGCCCCAAGGGACTTAGAGGGTGAAGCATGAGTCCTTGGAGGCTCTAACACGTGTAGAATGGTTAAGAGAGTAATCTAAAGGCTTAGAATGGTCTAGGAATATGTATTAGGACATATAAAAATCTTTAGAATGATCCTAAGCACTCCATGGTTCCCCAAGGGACTTAGACGGTGAAGCATGAGTCCTTGGAGGCTCTAACAAGTGTAGAATGGTTAAGAGAGTAATCTAAAGGCCTAGAATGTTTTAGGAACGTGTATTAGGACATATATGAACCTTTAGAATGATCCTAAACACTCCTTGGTGCCACAAGGGACGTAGAGGGTGAAGCATGAGTCCTAGGAGGCTCTAACAATTGTAGAATGGTTAAGAGAGTACTCTAAATGCTTACAATGGTCTAGGAATGTGTATTTTGACATATAAGAACCTTTAGAATGATCCTAAACACTCCATGGTGCCCCAAAGGACTTAGAGGGTGAAGCATGAGTCCTTGGAGGCTCTAAGAAGTGTAGAATGGTTAAGAGAGTAATCTAAAGGCTTATAATGGTCTAGGAATGTGTATTAGGACATATAAGAACCTTTAGAATGATCCTAAACACTTCATGGTGCCCCATGGGACTTAGAGGGTGAAGCATGAGTCCTTGGAGGCTCTAACAAGTGTAGAATGGTTAAGAGAGTAATCTAAAGGCCTAGAATGTTCTAGGAATGTGTATTAGGACATATAAGAACCTTTAGAATGATCCTAACACTCCATGATGTCCCAAGGGACTTAGAGGGTGAAGCATGCGTCCTTGGAGGCTCTAACAAGTGTAGAATGGTTAAGAGAGTAATCTAAAGGCCTAGAATGTTCTAGGAATGTGTATTAGGACATATAAGAACCTTTAGAATGATCCTAAATACTCCTTGGTGCCACAAGGGACGTAGAGGGTGAAGCATGAGTCCTAGGAGGCTCTAACAAGTGTAGAATGGTTAAGAGAGTATTCTAAACGCTTACAATGGTCTAGGAATGTGTATTAGAACATATAAGAACCTATAGAAAGATCCTAAACACTCCATGGTGCCACCAAGGGACTTAGAGGGTGAAGCATGCGTCCTTGGAGGCTCTAACAATTATAGAATGGTTAAGAGAGTAATGTAAAGGCTTAGAATGGTCTAGGAATGTGTATTAGGACATATAAGAACCTTTAGAATGATCCTAAACACACCATGGTGCCCCAAGGGACTTAGAGGGTGAAGCATGAGTTCTTGGAGGCTCTAACAAGTGTAGAATGGTTAAGAGAGTATTCTAAACGCTTACAATGGTCTAGGAATGTGTATTAGGACATATAAAAATCTTTAGAATGATCCTAAACACTCCATGGTGCCCCAAGGGACTTAGAGGGTGAAGCATGAGTCCTTGGAGGCTCTAACACGTGTAGAATGGTTAAGAGAGTAATCTAAAGGCTTAGAATGGTCTAGGAATGTGTATTAGGACATATAAAAATCTTTAGAATGATCCTAAACACTTCATGGTTCCCCAAGGGACTTAGACGGTGAAGCATGAGTCCTTGGAGGCTCTAACAAGTGTAGAATGGTTAAGAGAGTAATCTAAAGGCCTAGAATGTTTTAGGAACGTGTATTAGGACATATATGAACCTTTAGATTGATCCTAAACACTCCTTGGTGCCACAAGGGACGTAGAGGGTGAAGCATGAGTCCTAGGAGGCTCTAACAAGTGTAGAATGGTTAAGAGAGTATTCTAAACGCTTACAATGGTCTAGGAATGTGTATTAGAACATATAAGAACCTATAGAAAGATCCTAAACACTCCATGGTGCCACCAAGGGACTTAGAGGGTGAAGCATGCGTCCTTGGAGGCTCTAACAATTATAGAATGGTTAAGAGAGTAATGTAAAGGCTTAGAATGGTCTAGGAATGTGTATTAGGACATATAAGAACCTTTAGAATGATCCTAAACACACCATGGTGCCCCAAGGGACTTAGAGGGTGAAGCATGAGTCCTTGGAGGCTCTAACAAGTGTAGAATGGTTAAGAGAGTATTCTAAACGCTTACAATGGTCTAGGAATGTGTATTAGGACATATAAAAATCTTTAGAATGATCCTAAACACTCCATGGTGCCCCAAGGGACTTAGAGGGTGAAGCATGAGTCCTTGGAGGCTCTAACACGTGTAGAATGGTTAAGAGAGTAATCTAAAGGCTTAGAATGGTCTAGGAATGTGTATTAGGACATATAAAAATCTTTAGAATGATCCTAAACACTCCATGGTTCCCCAAGGGACTTAGACGGTGAAGCATGAGTCCTTGGAGGCTCTAACAAGTGTAGAATGGTTAAGAGAGTAATCTAAAGGCCTAGAATGTTTTAGGAACGTGTATTAGGACATATATGAACCTTTAGATTGATCCTAAACACTCCTTGGTGCCACAAGGGACTTAGAGGGTGAAGCATGAGTCCTAGGAGGCTCTAACAATTGTAGAATGGTTAAGAGAGTATTCTAAATGCTTACAATGGTCTAGGAATGTGTATTAGGACATATAAGAACCTTTAGAATGATCCTAAACACTCCATGGTGCCCCAAGGGACTTAGTGGGTGAAGCATGAGGCCTAGGAGGCTCTAACAAGTGTAGAATGGTTAAGAGAGTAATCTAAAGGCTTAGAATGGTCTAGGAATGTGTATTAGGACATATAAGAACCTTTAGAATGATCCTAAACACTCCATGGTGCACCAAGGGACTTAGAGGGTGAAGCATGAGTCCTTGGAGGCTCTAACAAGTGTAGAATGGTTAAGAGAGTAATCTAAAGGCTTAGAATGGTCTAGGAATGTGTATTAGGACATATAAGAACCTTTAGAATGATCCTAAGCACTCCATGGTGCCATAAGGGATTTAGAGGGTGAAGCATTAGTCCTTGGAGGCTCTAACAAGTGTAGAATGGTTAAGAGAGTAATCTAAAGGCTTAGAATGGTCTAGGAATGTGTATTTGGACATATAAGAACCTTTAGAATGATCCTAAGCACTCCATGGTGCCATAAGGGATTTAGAGGGTGAAGCATTAGTCCTTGGAGGCTCTAACAAGTGTAGAATGGTTAAGAGAGTATTCTAAACGCTTACAATGGTCTAGGAATGTGTATTAGGACATATAATAACCTTTAGAATAATCCTAAACACTCCTTGGTGCCCCAAGGGACTTAGAGGGTGAAGCATGAGTCCTTGGAGGCTCTAACACGTGTAGAATGGTTAGGAGAGTAATCTAAAGGCTTAGAATGGTCTAGGAATATGTATTAGGACACATAAAAATCTTTAGAATGATCCTAAACACTCCATGGTTCCCCAAGGGACTTAGACGGTGAAGCATGAGTCCTTGGAGGCTCTAACAAGTGTAGAATGGTTAAGAGAGTAATCTAAAGGCCTAGAATGTTTTAGGAACGTGTATTAGGACATATATGAACCTTTAGAATGATCCTAAACACTCCTTGGTGCCACAAGGGACTTAGAGGGTGAAGCATGAGTCCTAGGAGGCTCTAACAATTGTAGAATGGTTAAGAGAGTACTCTAAATGCTTACAATGGTCTAGGAATGTGTATTTTGACATATAAGAACCTTTAGAATGATCCTAAACACTCCATGGTGCCCCAAGGGACTTAGAGGGTGAAGCATGAGTCCTTGGAGGCTCTAAGAAGTGTAGAATGGTTAAGAGAGTAATCTAAAGGCTTATAATGGTCTAGGAATGTGTATTAGGACATATAAGAACCTTTAGAATGATCCTAAACACTTCATGGTGCCCCATGGGACTTAGAGGGTGAAGCATGAGTCCTTGGAGGCTCTAACAAGTGTAGAATGGTTAAGAGAGTAATCTAAAGGCCTAGAATGTTCTAGGAATGTGTATTAGGACATATAAGAACCTTTAGAATGATCCTAACACTCCATGGTGTCCCAAGGGACTTAGAGGGTGAAGCATGCGTCCTTGGAGGCTCTAACAAGTGTAGAATGGTTAAGAGAGTATTCTAAACGCTTACAATGGTCTAGGAATGTGTATTAGAACATATAAGAACCTTTAGAATGATCCTAAACACTTCATGGTGCCCCATGGGACTTAGAGGGTGAAGCATGAGTCCTTGGAGGCTCTAACAAGTGTAGAATGGTTAAGAGAGTAATCTAAAGGCCTAGAATGTTCTAGGAATGTGTATTAGGACATATAAGAACCTTTAGAATGATCCTAACACTCCATGGTGTCCCAAGGGACTTAGAGGGTGAAGCATGCGTCCTTGGAGGCTCTAACAAGTGTAGAATGGTTAAGAGAGTAATCTAAAGGCCTAGAATGTTCTAGGAATGTGTATTAGGACATATAAGAACCTTTAGAATGATCCTAAACACTCCTTGGTGCCCCAAGGGACTTAGACGGTGAAGCATGAGTCCTTGGAGGCTCTAACAAGTGTAGAATGGTTAAGAGAGTATTCTAAACCCTTACAATGGTCTAGGAATGTGTATTAGAACATATAAGAACCTATAGAAAGATCCTAAACACTCCATGGTGCCACCAAGGGACTTAGAGGGTGAAGCATGCGTCCTTGGAGGCTCTAACAATTATAGAATGGTTAAGAGAGTAATCTAAAGGCTTAGAATGGTCTAGGAATGTGTATTAGGACATATAAGAACCTTTAGAATGATCCTAAACACACCATGGTGCCCCAAGGGACTTAGAGGGTGAAGCATGAGTCCTTGGAGGCTCTAACAAGTGTAGAATGGTTAAGAGAGTATTCTAAACCCTTACAATGGTCTAGGAATGTGTATTAGGACATATAAAAATCTTTAGAATGATCCTAAACACTCCATGGTGCCCCAAGGGACTTAGAGGGTGAAGCATGAGTCCTTGGAGGCTCTAACACGTGTAGAATGGTTAAGAGAGTAATCTAAAGGCTTAGAATGGTCTAGGAATGTGTATTAGGACATATAAAAATCTTTAGAATGATCCTAAACACTCCATGGTTCCCCAAGGGACTTAGACGGTGAAGCATGAGTCCTTGGAGGCTCTAACAAGTGTAGAATGGTTAAGAGAGTAATTTAAAGGCCTAGAATGTTTTAGGAACGTGTATTAGGACATATATGAACCTTTAGATTGATCCTAAACACTCCTTGGTGCCACAAGGGACTTAGAGGGTGAAGCATGAGTCCTAGGAGGCTCTAACAATTGTAGAATGGTTAAGAGAGTATTCTAAATGCTTACAATGGTCTAGGAAAGTGTATTAGGACATATAAGAACCTTTAGAATGATCCTAAACACTCCATGGTGCCCCAAGGGACTTAGTGGGTGAAGCATGAGGCCTAGGAGGCTCTAACAAGTGTAGAATGGTTAAGAGAGTAATCTAAAGGCTTAGAATGGTCTAGGAATGTGTATTAGGACATATAAGAACCTTTAGAATGATCCTAAGCACTCCATGGTGCCCCAAGGGATTTAGAGGGTGAAGCATGAGTCCTTGGAGGCTCTAACAAGTGTAGAATGGTTAAGAGAGTATTCTAAACGCTTAGAATGGTCTAGGAATGTGTATTTGGACATATAAGAACCTTTAGAATGATCCTAAACACTCCTTGGTGCCCCAAGGGACTTAGACGGTGAAGCATGAGTCCTTGGAGGCTCTAACAAGTGTAGAATGGTTAAGAGAGTAATCTAAAGGCCTAGAATGTTCTAGGAATGTGTATTATAACATATATGAACCTTTAGAATGATCCTAAACACTCCATGGTGCCCCAAGGGACTTAGAGGGTGAAGCATGAGTCCTTGGAGGCTCTAAGAAGTGTAGAATGGTTAAGAGAGTAATCTAAAGGCTTAGAATGGTCTAGGAATGTGTATTAGGACATATAAGAACCTTTAGAATGATCCTAAACACTTCATGGTGCCCCATGGGACTTAGAGGGTGAAGCATGAGTCCTTGGAGGCTCTAACAAGTGTAGAATGGTTAAGAGAGTAATCTAAAGGCCTAGAATGTTCTAGGAATGTGTATTAGGACATATAAGAACCTTTAGAATGATCCTAACACTCCATGGTGTCCCAAGGGACTTAGAGGGTGAAGCATGCGTCCTTGGAAGCTCTAACAAGTGTAGAATGGTTAAGAGAGTAATCTAAAGGCCTAGAATGTTCTAGGAATGTGTATTAGGACATATAAGAACCTTTAGAATGATCCTAAACACTCCTTGGTGCCACAAGGGACGTAGAGGGTGAAGCATGAGTCCTAGGAGGCTCTAACAAGTGTAGAATTGTTAAGAGAGTATTCTAAACGCTTACAATGGTCTAGGAATGTGTATTAGAACATATAAGAACCTATAGAAAGATCCTAAACACTCCATGGTGCCACCAAGGGACTTAGAGGGTGAAGCATGCGTCCTTGGAGGCTCTAACAATTGTAGAATGGTTAAGAGAGTAATCTAAAGGCTTAGAATGGTCTAGGAATGTGTATTAGGACATATAAGAACCTTTAGAATGATCCTAAACACACCATGGTGCCCCAAGGGACTTAGAGGGTGAAGCATGAGTCGTTGGAGGCTCTAACAAGTGTAGAATGGTTAAGAGAGTATTCTAAACCCTTACAATGGTCTAGGAATGTGTATTAGGACATATAAAAATCTTTAGAATGATCCTAAACACTCCATGGTGCCCCAAGGGACTTAGAGGGTGAAGCATGAGTCCTTGGAGGCTCTAACACGTGTAGAATGGTTAAGAGAGTAATCTAAAGGCTTAGAATGGTCTAGGAATGTGTATTAGGACATATAAGAACCTTTAGAATGATCCTAAACACACCATGGTGCCCCAAGGGACTTAGAGGGTGAAGCATGAGTCCTTGGAGGCTCTAACAAGTGTAGAATGGTTAAGAGAGTATTCTAAACGCTTACAATGGTCTAGGAATGTGTATTAGGACATATAAAAATCTTTAGAATGATCCTAAACACTCCATGGTGCCCCAAGGGACTTAGAGGGTGAAGCATGAGTCCTTGGAGGCTCTAACAAGTGTAGAATGGTTAAAAGAGTATTCTAAACGCTTACAATGGTCTAGGAATGTGTATTAGGAGATATAAGAACCTTTAGAATGATCCTAAACACTCCATGGTGCCCCAAGGGACTTAGAGGGTGAAACATGAGTCCTTGGAGGCTCTAACAAGTGTAGAATGGTTAAGAGAGTAATCTAAAGGCTTACAATGGTCTAGGAATGTGTATTAGGACATATAAGAACCTTTAGAATGATCCTAAACACTCCATGGTGCCCCACGGGACTTAGAGTGTGAAGCATGAGTCCTTGGAGGCTCTAACAAGTGTAGAATGGTTAAGAGAGTATTCTAAACGCTTACAATGGTCTAGGAATGTGTATTAGGGTATATAAGAACCTTTAGAATGATCCTAAACACTCCATGGTGAAAGTGCAACAAGGAAAGCATTATTTTGATGAAGACAAAGTGCTAGAGGAATCTACAACAACAACCATTTAGAAGTTTTCCATTTCCCGCTCCCTTGTAATATTTTATATTTATGTTGAGTGTGGGTGGTAGACTTAGGATTTTTACTCAAGCGATTATGAGTTAGTTAGCATGAATACTATTTAAGCTAAATATTTGAAAAAGCTTAGAAAGGGACTAGGACTTCTGGAAAATCAATTTTGACTTTATTTTTAAGAAAGTAGCAGTGACTACTCGAGTAGTTTGTGCACTACTCGAGTAGCCTGCAAAGTAGAAAAATGGCCTGCTCACTGTTTCCCCTAACTACTCGATTAGTCTATTGACTACTCGATTAGTTCTCAACTAATCGATTAGTTGCTGTACTAATTGAGTAGTTTGAGAAACAGTAAGTCCACCATTTCTCTATCTGCTCACATTACTCGAGTAGTGCTCCAACTACTCGAGTAGTACGAGTCAGATCAGTCATTCTTCTAATTCTTATATGGCTGTTGAAGAGGCAATCAAGGGAGAATCTTTCCTAATTAGTTTTCTCAAGCTCCTCCCTGATTCTGCAATTTGAAAACACATTTTATTGATTACCTGTTCAACAAGAGCCACACACACACTGATCTTGAGCAAAAACGTTTTTGAAAACCTTGCACACAAAAGAACAATTTGATCCAATCCCTTTCTAAGAATCAATCTCATTCTAGTATTCTAGCTTTTCTTACTCATTTTCAATTGAGATCGTTTGGAGCCGCTTTGCTGTGAAAACTTTGTTCTCTGTCTGAATCTGAACGTACTACTCGAGTAGTCCCTGAACTAATCGAGTAGTTCATCATATTTTGGACAGAAAATTAATTTTGTTTTAAAACAGTAAGTGTGTTATTTGTTAATATCAATTACATTTGAAAAGTTAATATCGTTTCTTCAATTTACTATTCACCCCCCTCTAGTAAAGTGTTAGGCCGCTTGTTGGTTTCCAACAAGTGGTATCAGAGCTCGGTCGAAAGATCGAGTGTAAAAACTTTTTCGAAAAGATCCTTAAGGAAACCATGGGCTCTAACAATCCTTTTGGAGGGGAAGGCTCTTCAATAAACCGTCCTCCACTATTTAATGGTGAAGCATATGCTTATTGGAAAGCCAGAATGAAAATATTTATTGAAGCGATTGATATTGATGTTTGGGATGCAATTGAGAATGGTCCCTATATACCTAGAAGAAAAATAAATGAGGAAGTTGTAGAAATTCCTAAGGCAAGTTGGAATGATGATGACATAAAGAAAGTTTCCTATGATTTGAAAGCTAAAAACATCATCACGTCCGCCTTGTCTTATGATGAGTTCTTCAGAGTTTCACATTGTAAAAATGCGAAACAAATGTGGGACATTCTACAACTCACTCATGAAGGGACAAGCGAGGTTAGAAGGGCTAGATTAAATACATTAATGCATGAATATGAGTTATTTTGCATGCTCCCTAATGAGTCAGTTAATGACATGCAAAAGCAATTTACTCATATCATAAATCATCTCATAGCACTTGGTAAAACATTTCTTAATTATGAAGTTATTAACAAAGTATTGAGATGTTTAAGCAGGGAATGGCAACCCAAGGTCACAGCTATCATGGAGTCAAAAGATTTAGACACCTTGGATCTTGCAACCCTCTTTGGAAAGCTTCAAGAGCATGAGATGGAGCTAGGACGCCTGTCTATGCATGAGGAAACAGATAAGAAGAAAAAGGGTATTTCTCTAAAGGTATCTACTAAGACCCCCAAGGTAAGCAAAGACTCTTCTGATAGTGATTCAAATTCTGATATTGATGAGGAAACCTTTAGTCTCATGATTAAAAAGTTTGGAAAGTTTTATAAAAATAAAAGAAATTTTAAAGGCAAGGGAAAAGAGACCAAAGATTCCCATCATAAAGGTAACCATTCAAAAGATAAGATCAGGTGTCATGAGTGTGGAGAACCGGGACACATCAAGGTCTATTGTCCTAAGTTACACAAGAAAAGCGGTGAAGAAAGAAAGAAAGGCAAAGACTATAAATCCAAACGAGCCTACATTGTCTAGGATGCACCAGAAGAGAATGAAACTTCAGATTCAGACTCATCAGATGAGGAGGAGGCAAACCTTTGCTTAATGGGAAGATTCGATGAAGAAGCATCTCAAAGCCATACATCATATGAGCAAGGAAATGAGGTAACCTCCGACACTGAATCTGATACTGAATCTGAATTTTACGATTATGAAGATTTATATTCTGCTTATATTGACATGCAATCTGAATTTAAGAAACTTGCTAAGAGTTATATCAAATTGAAAAAGAATGTTTTAAAATAAAAAGAGCAAGTTCTTGAATTGGAAAATTGCATGGAAAAATTAAGAAGCGAAAATGAATCTTTAGAACATTCTATCACATGCTTGAAAAGTCAAAATTGTGAAAGTTGCATTGAATATGAGAAAGAAATTTTAGATTTAAAAGCCAAAAATTCAACCTTTTCAAACAGTGATAGAATGCTAAATAAGTTGCTTAATGATCAACGAGATAATTCAAACAAAACAGGCCTTGGATATCAAAATGCCAAAAAGAAAATTTTTAGAAAAGTTGGCTCATTTTCAAAATTAAATAATTCAAAAAGGCCAACTTGTTTTTATTGCGGCATTCATGGTCATACATCGAATGTTTGTAAGATAAGGCATCATGGTATAGCAAATGGATCTTTTGTTTGGATTGTCATGGGAGAAGATCCCTATACTAACCCCAAGGGACCCAAGACTACTTGGGTACCCAAAATGAGTAAGTAATCTTTGTCTTGTAGGTGTGCTTTCGAACGAAGGAGAATCGATGGTACTTGGATAGCGGATGTTCGAAGCACATGACTGGAGACAAGCATCTCTTCATAGATCTTACTCCAAAGGAAAAAGGATACGTTACGTATGGGGACAACAACAAAGGTAAGATATTGGGTGAGGGTAAAATTGGGAATTCCTCCAACTTGATTATCGATAACGTTTTATATGTACAAGGTTTAGAACATATTCTTTTAAGTATAAGTCAACTTTGTGATATCGGTAATCATGTTGTTTTTACCTCCACTCAATGTTTTATTAAAAGTAATAAGGACAATTCTATTAAATTTGTGGGGAAAAGATCAAACAATACATATTTGGTTGATTTAAATGAAATAACCTCTTTGGTATCCACTTGTTTGGTTAGCAAAGAGAACGATACTTGGTTATGGCATCGTAGAACAACCCATATTAATGTAAATCAATTAAAGAAACTTCAATCCAAAGACCTAGTAATTGGTTTACCAAAGCTGAAATTTGATTTAGAGGAAGTTTGCACAGCTTGTAAAAAGTGCAAACAGACCAAAAATAATTTTTCTTCAAAAACGATGGTTTCCACATCAAGGCCATTAGAATTACTTCATATGGACTTGTTTGGACCATCGCAAGTAAAGAGCTTTGGTGGTAATTACTATGCCTTGGTAATTGTTGATGACTTTTCTCGATTTACTTGGACTTTGTTTCTAACTTCAAAAAGTGATACTTTCAAAAGTTTTAAAAATCTTGTCAAACGAGTCCAAAACCAAGTCAACCAAAAAGTAATTGTAATCCGAACAGACCATGGCGGTGAGTTCGAAAACTATAAATTTGATCAATTTTGTTCAAAATTTGGCATAGAGCATCAATTTTCTGCTCCACGAACTCCCAAGCAAAACAGAGTTGTGGAACGGAAAAATAGAGTAATTGAGGAGCTTGCTAGAACTATGTTGAATGAATCTCAAGTACCACATTATTTTTGGGCTGATGCTGTTAATACTGCATGTTATGTTATAAATCGTATTTTGACTAGACCTATTTTAAAGAAAACTCCTTATGAACTTTACAAGGGTAGAAAGCCTAATACATCCCATCTTCACGTTTTTGGATGCAAAGTTTTTATTTTAAATAACGGAAAAGAGCATCTTGGAAAATTTGATCCAAAAGCGGATGAAGGTATATTTTTAGGTTATTCTTCCCATAGTAAAGCATTTAGAGTTTTTAATAAAAGAACGTCTACTATAGAAGAATCAATACATGTTATGTTTGATGAGTCTCCGAGAGGAGATATGTTGAGTGGTGCAGAAAGTGCAGGTAGTTCTATGGACTTAACTGAAAATCTTAGAGAGGACATTCAAAACTCAACTGAAGAGGAAACTCAAAAGGATGATCTGCCTCCCGCTTGGAAAACAAGCAAAAACCATCCAATCGACAAAGTGATAGGTGATATCTCACAGGGAGTATTAACTCGTCGTTCCATTCAAAATTTTTGTAATTTTGTTTCCTTTGTTTCTCAAATTGAACCTGATTCTGTTCAAAAAGCAATTGAGGATGAACATTGGGCTATTGCTATGCAAGAGGAACTAAATCAATTAATCAAAAATGATGTTTGGGATTTAGTTCCTAAGCCCAATGATCATACTATAATTGGTACAAAATGGATTTTTCAAAATAAAATGGATGAATCAGGAATAATTATTAGAAACAAAGCGAGACTTGTTGCTCAAGGCTACAACCAGGAGGAAGGTATCGAATATGACAAAACCTATGCTCCAGTTGCACGCCTTGAAGCAATTAGAATTTTACTTGCTTTTGCATCATTAATGAAATTCACTCTTTTTCAAATGGATGTTAAAAGCGCATTTTTAAATGGGTTTATAAATGAAGAAGTTTATGTTAAACAACCTCCTGGCTTTGAAAACCATGAATTTCCCAACCATGTTTATAAACTCAAAAAGGCTCTTTATGGTTTGAAACAAGCTCCTAGAGCTTGGTACGATCGATTGAGTTCTTTTCTTTTAGAACAAGGTTTTGAAAGAGGGAAGGTTGATACAACTTTATTCATTTATAAATCTAAAAAGGACATTCTTTTAGTACAAGTATATGTAGATGACATAATTTTCGGTGCTACTAATATGTCCTTGTGCAAGAAATTTTCAGATTTGATGAAAGGTGAATTTGAGATGTCGATGATGGGGGAACTCACGTTCTTCCTAGGACTTAAAGTAAAGCAAGTTAAAGGAGGGACTTTTGTGCATCAAGCGAAATACTGCAAGGACCTCTTAAGGAAATTTGGAATGGACAAGTGCAAGAACTCAGCAACTCCTATGAGCACCTCTCGCTACCTCGATAAGGATGAGTCAAGTAAGCCGGTGGATGTAAGTAAATATAGGGGCATGATAGGAAGTCTACTATATTTAACTGCATCTAGACCGGATATAATGTTTAGTGTTTGCATGTGTGCACATTTTCAAGCAAAACCAAAAGAATCTCATTTATCTGCTGTAAAACGTATTTTTAAATATTTAAAAGTGTCTGAAAACACTGGATTATGGTATCCCCATGATGCTAATCTTAGTTTGATTGGATATTTTGATTCTGATTTTACGGGATGCAAGCTTGATAGAAAAAGCACTAGTGGTACATGCCATTTATTGGGAAGTTAACTAGTGTCTTGGTTTTCCAAAAAGCAAGCTTGCGTTGCTCTTTCTACCGCAGAAGCAGAATATATTGCAGCCGGTAGTTGTTGTGCTCAATTCCTTTGGATGAAGCAACAACTATCGGATTTTGGTTTAAAATTAGATCACATTCCTATCAAATGTGATAATACCAGTGCAATCAATCTAACTAAGAATCCTGTGTATCATTCACGAACAAAACACATCGAAATAAGACATCATTTTTTACGCGATCATGTTCAAAAGGGTGACTGTACTATAGATTTTGTAAGTACTGAAAATCGATTAGCTGATGTTTTTACAAAACCCCTGCCAAGAGACACCTTCTATCATATAAGAAGGGAGCTAGGCATTTTAGATGAATCCAGTGTCAGCTAATTGAATTAAGTCTTTAAAGTCACCAAAAATTCAAGGTCTTATTTCGTTATGAAGTTGTTTGTATACTCTTTTAAATATTTAGATGTAAATCTTTTGGGCTTCAAATGTGCACAATAAGTGTTTCATTAGCTTGCATTTGTTTAAAATGTTTTATGAAAATAGTTTTTAAATTGTTTCCTGGGATTTAACTGCTGCTGAGTTCAAAATTTTTCTCGTACTACTCGATTAATTCCTTGATAAATCGAGTAGTCCACTGAAAACCTGTTTTTCTCTCTCTTTGAAAAGGCGGACTACTCGAGTAGTCCCTTAACTACTCGAGTAGATCGCTGGTTCTGCAGCAGATAAGACCAGATTTGGTTGTCTTCTTCCTCATTCTTTCTCTCTCAAAAACACGGTTTTTCCTCTCTCTCTCTCTAGGTTTTCTAATTTTGTGCACTTTTTCATAAATTTCTTCCACAAAATCCTCTCCTTTTCAATCTCTATTTCTATTTCTTCACTCAATCTTCTCTATTTCTTCTTATTAATTCTCAAATTCGGATTACCCCCTTTTCAAACCTAAAAATCCGTTTCCTTTGAGAATCTCGAATGGCATCATCATCCTCTGCTCCTGCTCCTGCTGCAAAGCGTACCAAGAAACGTGCTCATGAGATTGATCTGGATCATTATTTCTCCGTTGCTTCCCGAAATAGTCAGTTATCGCGCTATGCATCAATGGATGTTGCTGAAATCCGCTGGATAAATGCTCATTGGTTGTTTCATCAGCATCTACCTCGGGTAAATCTCCTTGCAAATTCTGGTTTACAGCGTTTCCTAGAATATAATGGTCGTTTTTACTCTAGGACAATCAAACAATTTTATGCAAATCAGATTAAGCAAGGAAACAAATATTACTCCTTTGTTCATGGCACTAGAATTGAATTCTCTCTGGCTGACCTGTATACTCTTTTTGACTTACCTACTGTTGGGACATCCTTGGTTAATAAGGGTTTGGACTGTGATATTTCTAGAATTTACTCTGAGACTCTTCGTCCTGGATTTGTATGGTCTGGTGGAAATAAAAACGTTAAGCCAATGACTGTGGATAACAGGATTTTACCATACATCATTACATACTGTGTGTTTCCAAGCATTTGAGGATGATATTAAGCTTATGAACGGTATCATCAATAACATCCGTATAAACTGGTCTTTGGTTATTGTGGAAAGGATGCTCATGGTGGCTAGTTCTTCGAGTTCTGGATGGTTGCCCTTTCCAATGCATGTTACTGCACTAGTTCAACATCTTGGCGTCACTATTCCTGCAAATGACCCAAGTACTTTCTATGAGCATAATGAATATTGTATCAATGATGGAATCTTTCACTTAATTGGACTACGCAAGCATGACCAGACTGGCATTTGGTATTGGAAGGAGGATCTTCTGGCCTTACAAGGTGGTAATCCTGCTCCTCAGGATGAAGACAGGGAAGAAGAGGAACAAGCGTTTCAGGCAGCTGACGAAGGTCACAATGTAGATGACTTTATGGATTTCCAGCCTGAAGCTCAGCCTTCTCAGCCTCATGTGTCTCCCTCTCATGCCTCTTCATCATTTGATCTTAGAGCTATGCATAACTCTCTGCTGAATCATATGGATACTCACTTTGGACGGGTCAACGATCGTCTGGATCGCATTGACAACCGTATGGATCAAATGGAGCTTCGTATGGTGGAGGACTATGATAACTTGAAACAATTCATCACTGATGCCTTTGGAGCTTTTCACCCTCCCCCATCCTCTTAAATGTTTTTAAATGCTTTTATCTTTAGCTGTTTTCATCTTGGTGTTTTTGGTTTTTTTTATCTTTTGATGTGTGTGTCCAAACTTTGTGTTCAACTCTCGGGGTTTTCCGTTTAAGACTTATGTTTTTCTTAACTCATCCATGGATATGCATTGCATTATGTTTCGATTTATAATTATTCAGGTTAATGCGTTTGATTCTTAATCTCTCTTGTGGCACGTACGTAAGTGTTTGGCTCCTTTTTTATCATGCCAAAAGGGGGAGAAAGGTTGTTGTTTTTGTTGGTTTAAATTTTAAAGGTAAAGGTGCATACATTCAGGGGGAGTATGTAAAATCAACAAGGATTTGTCATCATCAAAAAGGGGGAGACTGAAAGTGCAACAAGGAAAGCATTATTTTGATGAAGACAAAGTGCCAGAGGAATCTACAACAACAACCATTTAGAAGTTTTCCATTTCCTGCTCCCTTGTAATATTTTATATTTATGTTGAGTGTGGGTGGTAGACTTAGGATTTTTACTCAAGCGATTATGAGCTAGTTAGCATGAATACTAGTTAAGCTAAATATTTGAAAAAGCTTAGAAAGGGACTAGGACTTATGGAAAATCAATTTTGACTATATTTTTAAGAAAGTAGCAGTGACTACTCGAGTAATTTGTGCACTACTCGAGTAGCCTGCAAAGTAGAAAAATGGCCTGCTCACTGTTTCCCCTAACTACTCGATTAGTCTGTTGACTACTCGATTAGTTCTCAACTAATCGATTAGTTGTTGTACTAATTGAGTAGTTTGAGAAATAGTAAGTCCACCATTTCTCTATCTGCTCACACTACTCGAGTAGTGCTCCAACTACTCGAGTAGTACGAGTCAGATCAGTCATTCTTCTGATTCTTATATGGCTGTTGAAGAGGCAATCAAGGGAGTTTCTTTCCTAATTAGTTTTCTCAAGCTCCTCCCTGATTCTGCGATTTGAAAACACATTATATTGATTACCTCTTCAACAAGAGCCACACACGCTGATCTTGAGAAAAAACATTTTTGAAAACCTTGCACACAAAAGAACAATCTGATCCAATCCCTTTCTAAGAATCAATCTCATTCTAGTATTCTAGCTTTTCTTACTCATTATCAATTGAGATCGTTTGGAGCCGCTTCGCTGTGATCTGATTTCTCCGTTGAAGAAAGGAAGGATATCTTGAAGGTTTCAAGGAGTCATGCAATTGGAAGCGTTGAAGAGGTTCTTCAACCGTCAAGATCAACACAAATTGGGGTAGACTTCAAGAGTTTGGTACACTCTTGAAAGGGATAGGTGTGATAGAGTGAGGTTCACTTGTATCTCCTATTGTAACCAATTTGAACTGATTTTGAGTAGACACTCCCTAAGGTTTAGGGGGGACTGGACGTAGCTCTCAGTGGATAGAGAGTGAACCAGTATAATAATTCTCTGTGTCTCTCTTTTATTGCTTTCGTTTATTTCAGTTTATTTAATCTTTCCATTTGAACCTTAAGTTAGCAAATCATTCGCTTCTGTTCTTGGATTCATGTTAGCGAAACCCTTTCTTTGAAAACTCTGTTCTCTGTCTGAATCTGAACGTACTACTCGAGTAGTCCCTGAACTAATCGAGTAGTTCATCATATTTTGGACAGAAAATTAATTTTGTTTTAAAACAGTAAGCGTGTTATTTGTTAATATCAATTACATTTGAAAAGTTAATATCGTTACTTCAATTTACTATTCACCCCCCTCTAGTAAAGTGTTAGGCCGCTTGTTGGTTTCCAACAAGTGGTATCAGAGGTCGGTCGAAAGATCGAGTGTAAAAACTTTTTCGAAACGATCCTTAAGGAAACCATGGGCTCTAACAATCCTTTTGGAGGGGAAGGCTCTTCAATAAACCATCCTCCACTATTTAATGGTGAAGGATATGCTTATTGGAAAGCCAGAATGAAAATATTTATTGAAGCGATTGATATTGATGTTTGGGATGCAATTGAGAATGGTCCCTATATACCTAGAAGAAAAATAAATGAGGAAGTTGTAGAAATTCCTAAGGCAAGTTGGAATGATGATGACAAAAAGAAAGTTTATTATGATTTGAAGGCTAAAAACATCATCACGTCCGCCTTGTCTTATGATGAGTTCTTCAGAGTTTCACATTGTAAAAAAGCGAAACAAATTTGGGACATTCTACAACTCACTCATGAAGGGAAAAGCGAGGTTAGAAGGGCTAGATTAAATACATTAATGCATGAATATGAGTTATTTCGCATGCTCCCTAATGAGTCAGTTAATGACATGCAAAAGCGATTTATTCATACAAAAAGAATGATCCTAAACACTCCTTGTTCCCCAAGAGACTTAGAGGGTGAAGCATGAGTCCTAGGATACTCTAACAAGTGTAGAATGGTTAAGAGAGTATTCTAAACGCTTACAATGGTCTAGGAATGTGTATTAGGACATATAAGAACCTTTAGAATGATCCTAAACACTCCATGGTGCCCCAAGGGTCTTAGTGGGTGAAGCATAAGTCCTTGGAGGCTCTAACAATTGTAGAATGGTTAAAAGAGTATTCTAAACGCTTACAATGGTCTAGGAATGTGTATTAGGACATATAAGAACCTTTAGAAAGATCCTAAACACTCCATGGTGCCCCCAGGGACTTAGAGGGTAAAGCATGAGTCCTAGGAGGCTCTAACAAGTGTAGAATTGTTAAGAGAGTATTCTAAACGCTTACAATGGTCAAGGAATGTGTATTAGGACATATAAGAACCTTTAGAAAGATCCTAAACACTCCATGGTGCCCCCAGGGACTTAGAGGGTAAAGCATGAGTCCTAGGAGGCTCTAACAAGTGTAGAATTGTTAAGAGAGTATTCTAAACGCTTACAATGGTCAAGGAATGTGTATTATGACATTTTAGAACCTTTAGAATGATCCTAAACACTCCATGGTGCCCCAAGGGACTTAGAGGGTGACATGAGTCCTTGGAGGCTCTAACAAGTGTAGAATGGTTAAGAGAGTAATCTAAAGGCCTTGAATGGTCTAGGAATGTGTATTATGACATATAAGAACCTTTAGAATGATCCTAAACACTCCTTGGTGCCACAAGGGACATAGAGAGTGAAGCATGAGTCCTTGGAGGCTCTAACAAGTGTAGAATGGTTAAGAGAGTATTCTAAACGCTTACAATGGTCTAGGAATGTGTATTAGGACATATAAGAACCTTTAGAATGATCCTAAGCACTCCATGATGGCCCAAGGGACTTAGAGGGTGAAGTATGAGTGCTTAGAGGCTCTAACAAGTGTAGAATGGTTAAGAGAGTATTATAAAGGCTTAGAATGGTCTAGGAATGTGTATTAGGACATATAAGAACCTTTAGAATGATCCTAAACACTCCATGGTTCCCCAAGGGACTTAGAGGGTGAAGCATGAGTCCTTATAGGCTCTAACATGTGTAGAATGGTTAAGAGAGTATTCTAAACGCTTACAATGGTCTAGGAATGTGTATTAGGACATATAAGAACATTTAGAATGATCCTAAACACTCCATGGTGCCCCAATGGACTTAGTGGGAGAGCATGAGTCCTTGGAGGCTCAAACAAGTGTAGAATGGTTAAGAGAGTATTCTAAACGCTTACAATGGTCTAGGAATGTGTATTACGACATATAAGAACCTTTAGAATGATCCTAAATAATCCATGGCGCCCCAAGGGACTTAGAGGGTGAAGCATGATTCCTAGGAGGCTCTAACAAGTGTAGAATGGTTAAGAGAGTATTCTAAACGCTTACAATGGTCTAGGAAAGTGTATTAGGACATATAAGAACCTTTAGAATGATCCTAAGCACTCCATGGTGCCCCATGGGAATTAGAAGGTGAAGCATGAGTGCTTAGAGGCTCTAACAAGTGTAGAATGGTTAAGGGAGTATTCTAAAGGCTTACAATGGTCTAGGAATGTGTATTAGGACATATAAGAACCTTTAGAATGATGATAAGGACTCCATGGTGCCCCAAGGGACTTAGAGGGTGAAGCATGAGTCCTTGGAGGCTCTAACAAGTGTAGAATGGTTAAGAGAGTATTCTCAACGCTTCCAATGGTCTAGGAATGTGTATTAGGACATATAAGAACCTTTAGAATGATGATAAGCGCTGCATGGTGCCCCAAGGGACTTAGAGGGTGAAGCATGAGTCCTTGGAGGCTCTAACAAGTGTAGAATGGTGAAGAGAGTATTCTAAACGCTTATAATGGTCTAGGAATGTGTATTAGGACATATAAGAACCTTTAGAAAGATCCTAAACACTCCATAGTGCCCCAAGGGACTTAGAGGGTGAAGCATGAGTCCTAGGAGGCTCTAACAAGTGTAGAATGGTTAAGAGAGTATTCTAAACACTTACAATGGTCTAGGAATGTGTATTAGGACATATAAGAACCTTTAGAATGATGATAAGCACTGCATGGTGCCCCAAGGGACTTAGAGGGTGAAGCATGAGTCCTTGGAGGCTCTAACAAGTGTAGAATGGTGAAGAGAGTATTCTAAACGCATACAATGGTCTAGGAATGTGTATTAGGACATATAAGAACCTTTAGAATCATCCTAAACACTCCATGGTGCCCCAAGGGACTTAGAGGGTGAAGCATGAGTCCTAGGAGGCTCTAACAAGTGTAGAATGGTTAAGAGAGTATTCTAAACACTTACAATGGTCTAGGAATGTGTATTAGGACATATAAGAACCTTTAGAATGATGATAAGCACTGCATGGTGCCCCAAGGGACTTAGAGGGTGAAGCATGAGTCCTTGGAGGCTCTAACAAGTGTAGAATGGTGAAGAGAGTATTCTAAACGCATACAATGGTCTAGGAATGTGTATTAGGACATATAAGAACCTTTAGAATCATCCTAAACACTCCATGGTGCCCCAAGGGACTTAGAGAGTGAAGCACGAGTCCTTGGAGGCTCTAACAAGTGTAGAATGGTTAAGAGAGTATTCTAAACGCTTACAATGGTCTAGGAATGTGTATTAGGACATATAAGAACCTTTAGAATGATCCTAAGCACTCCATGGTGCCCCAAGGGACTTAGAGGGTGAAGTATGAGTGTTTAGAGGCTCTAACAAGTGTAGAATGGTTAAGAGAGTATTATAAAGGCTTAGAATGGTCTAGGAATGTGTATTAGGACATATAAGAACCTTTAGAATGATCCTAAACACTCCATGGTTCCCCAAGGGACTTAGAGGGCGAAGCATGAGTCCTTATAGGCTCTAACATGTGTAGAATGGTTAAGAGAGTATTCTAAACGCTTACAATGGTCTAGGAATGTGTATTCGGACATATAAGAACATTTAGAATGATCCTAAACACTCCATGGTGCCCCAATGGACTTAGTGGGAGAGCATGAGTCCTTGGAGGCTCAAACAAGTGTAGAATGGTTAAGAGAGTATTCTAAACGCTTACAATGGTCTAGGAATGTGTATTACGACATATAAGAACCTTTAGAATGATCCTAAACAATCCATGGCGCCCAAGGGACTTAGAGGGTGAAGCATGAGTCCTAGGAGGCTCTAACAAGTGTAGAATGGTTAAGAGAGTATTCTAAACGCTTACAATGGTCTAGGAATGTGTATTAGGACATATAAGAACCTTTAGAATGATCCTAAGCACTCCATGGTGCCCCATGGGAATTAGAAGGTGAAACATGAGTGCTTAGAGGCTCTAACAAGTGTAGAATGGTTAAGGGAGTATTCTAAAGGCTTACAATGGTCTAGGAATGTGTATTAGGACATATAAGAACCTTTAGAATGATGATAAGGACTCCATGGTGCCCCAAGGGACTTAGAGGGTGAAGCATGAGTCCTTGGAGGCTCTAACAAGTGTAGAATGGTTAAGAGAGTATTCTCAACGCTTCCAATGGTCTAGGAATGTGTATTAGGACATATAAGAACCTTCAGAATGATCCTAAACACTCCATGGTGCCCCAAGGGACATAGTGGGTGAAGCATGAGTCCTTGGAGGCTCTTACAAGTGTATAATAGTTAAGAGAGTATTCTAAACGCTTATAATGGTCTAGGATTATTTATTAGGACATATAAGAACCTTTAGAATGATCCTAAACACTCTATGGTGCCCCAAGGGACTTAGAGGGTGAAGCATGAGTCCTTGGAGGCTCTAACAAGTGTAGAATGGTTAAGAGAGTAATCTAAAGGCCTAGAATGGTCTAGGAATGTGAATTAGGACATATAAGAACCTTTAGAATGATCCTAAACAGTCCATGGTTCCCCCAGGGACTTAGAGGGTGAAGCATGAGTCCTTGGAGGCTCTAACATGTGTAGAATGGTTAAGAGAGTATTCTAAACGCTTACAATGGTCTAGGAATGTGTATTAGGACATATAAGAATATTTAGAACGATCCTAAACACTCCATGGTGCCCCAATGGACATAGTGGGAGAAGCATGAGTCCTTGGAGGCTCAAAAAAGTGTAGAATGGTGAAGAGAGTATTCTAAACGCTTACAATGGTCTAGGAATGTGTTTTACGACATATAATAACCTTTAGAATGATCCTAAACACTCCATGGCGCCCCAAGGGACTTAGAGGGTGAAGCATGAGTGTTTCGAGGCTCTAACAAGTGTAGAATGGTTAAGAGAGTATTCTAAAGGCTTACAATGGTCTAGGAATGTGTATTAGGACATATAAGAACCTTTAGAATGATGATAAGCACTCCATGGTGCCCCAAAGGACTTAGAGGGTGAAGCATGAGTCCTTGGAGGCTCTAACAAGTGTACAATGGTTAAGAGAGTATTCTCAATGCTTCTAATGGTCTAGGAATGTGTATTAGGACATATAAGAACCTTTAGAATGATCCTAAACACTCCATGGTGCCCCAAGGGACTTAGTGGGTGAAGCATGAGTCCTTGGAGGCTCTTACAAGTGTAGAATGGTTAAGAGAGTATTCTAAACGCTTATAATGGTCTAGGATTGTGTATTGGGACATATAAGAACCTTTAGAATGACTAAACAGTCCATGGTGCCCCAAGGTAATTACTGAATAGAGCATGAGTCCTTGGAGGCTCTAACAAGTGTAGAATGGTTAAGAGAGTATTCTAAACGCTTACAATGGTCTAGGAATGTGTCCTAGGACATATAAGAACCTTTAGAATGATCCTAAACACTCCATGGTGCCCCAAGGGACTTAGAGGGTTAAGCATGAGTCCTTGGAGGCTCTAACAAGTGTAGAATGGTTAAGAGAGTAACCTAAAGGCCTAGAATAGTCTAGGAATGTGTATTAGGACATATAAGAACCTTTAGAATGATCCTAAACACTCCATGGTTCCCCAAGGGACTTAGAGGGTGATGCATGAGTCCTTGGAGGCTCTAACATGTGTAGAATGGTTAAGAGAGTATTCTAAACGCTTACAATGGTCTAGGAATGTGTATTCGGACATATAAGAACATTTAGAATGATCCTAAACACTCCATGGTGCCCCAATGGACTTAGTGGGAGAGCATGAGTCCTTGGAGGCTCAAACAAGTGTAGAATGGTTAAGAGAGTATTCTAAACGCTTACAATGGTCTAGGAATGTGTATTACGACATATAAGAACCTTTAGAATGATCCTAAACAATCCATGGCGCCCCAAGGGTCTTAGAGGGTGAAGCATGAGTCCTAGGAGGCTCTAACAAGTGTAGAATGGTTAAGAGAGTATTCTAAACGCTTACAATGGTCTAGGAATGTGTATTAGGACATATAAGAACCTTTAGAATGATCCTAAGCACTCCATGGTGCCCCATGGGAATTAGAAGGTGAAGCATGAGTGCTTAGAGGCTCTAACAAGTGTAGAATGGTTAAGGGAGTATTCTAAAGGCTTACAATGGTCTAGGAATGTGTATTAGGACATATAAGAACCTTTAGAATGATGATAACGACTCCATGGTGCCCCAAGGGACTTAGAGGGTGAAGCATGAGACCTTGGAGGCTCTAACAAGTGTAGAATGGTTAAAAGAGTATTCTCAACGCTTCCAATGGTCTAGGAATGTGTATTAGGACATATAAGAACCTTAAGAATGATCCTAAACACTCCATGGTGCCCCAAGGGACTTAGTGGGTGAAGCATGAGTCCTTGGAGGCTCTTACAAGTGTATAATAGTTAAGAGAGTATTCTAAACGCTTATAATGGTCTAGGATTATTTATTAGGACATATAAGAACCTTTAGAATGATCCTAAACACTCTATGGTGCCCCAAGGGACTTAGAGGGTGAAGCATGAGTCCTTGGAGGCTCTAACAAGTGTAGAATGGTTAAGAGAGTAATCTAAAGGCCTAGAATGGTCTAGGAATGTGTATTAGGACATATAAGAACCTTTAGAATGATGCTAAACAGTCCATGGTTCCCCCAGGGACTTAGAGGGTGAAGCATGAGTCCTTGGAGGCTCTAACATGTGTAGAATGGTTAAGAGAGTATTCTAAACGCTTACAATGGTCTAGGAATGTGTATTAGGACATATAAGAACATTTAGAACGATCCTAAACACTCCATGGTGCCCCAATGGACATAGTGGGAGAAGCATGAGTCCTTGGAGGCTCAAAAAAGTGTAGAATGGTGAAGAGAGTATTCTAAACGCTTACAATGGTCTAGGAATGTGTTTTACGACATATAATAACCTTTAGAATGATCCTAAACACTCCATGGCGCCCCAAGGGACTTAGAGGGTGAAGCATGAGTGTTTCGAGGCTCTAACAAGTGTAGAATGGTTAAGAGAGTATTCTAAAGGCTTACAATGGTCTAGGAATGTGTATTAGGACATATAAGAACCTTTAGAATGATGATAAGCACTCCATGGTGCCCCAAAGGACTTAGAGGGTGAAGCATGAGTCCTTGGAGGCTCTAACAAGTGTAGAATGGTTAAGAGAGTATTCTCAATGCTTCTAATGGTCTAGGAATGTGTATTAGGACATATAAGAACCTTTAGAATGATCCTAAACACTCCATGGTGCCCCAAGGGACTTAGTGGGTGAAGCATGAGTCCTTGGAGGCTCTTACAAGTGTAGAATGGTTAAGAGAGTATTCTAAACGCTTATAATGGTCTAGGATTGTGTATTGGGACATATAAGAACCTTTAGAATGACTAAACAGTCCATGGTGCCCCAAGGTAATTACTGAATAGAGCATGAGTCCTTGGAGGCTCTAACAAGTGTAGAATGGTTAAGAGAGTATTCTAAACGCTTACAATGGTCTAGGAATGTGTCCTAGGACATATAAGAACCTTTAGAATGATCCTAAACACTCCATGGTGCCCCAAGGGACTTAGAGGGTTAAGCATGAGTCCTTGGAGGCTCTAACAAGTGTAGAATGGTTAAGAGAGTAATCTAAAGGCCTAGAATAGTCTAGGAATGTGTATTAGGACATATAAGAACCTTTAGAATGATCCTAAACACTCCATGGTTCCCCAAGGGACTTAGAGGGTGATGCATGAGTCCTTGGAGGCTCTAACATGTGTAGAATGGTTAAGAGAGTATTCTAAACGCTTACAATGGTCTAGGAATGTGTATTAGGACATATAAGAACATTTAGAATGATCCTAAACACTCCATGGTGCCCCAATGGACTTAGTGGGAGAAGCAAGAGTCCTTGGAGGCTCTAACAAGTGTAGAATGGTTAAGAGAGTATTCTAAACGCTTACAATGGTCTAGGAATGTGTATTAGGACATATAAGAACATTTAGAATGATCCTAAACACTCCATGGAGCCCCAATGGACTTAGTGGGAGAAGCATGAGTCCTTGGAGGCTCAAAACAAGTGTAGAATGGTGAAGAGAGTATTCTAAATGCTTACAATGGTCTAGGAATGTGTATTACGACATATAAGAATCTTTAGAATCATCTTAAACACTCCATGGTGCCCCAATGGACTTAGAGGGTGAAGCATGAGTCCTAGAAGGCTCTAACAAGTGTGGAATGGTTAAGAGAGTATTCTAAACGCTTACAATGGTCTAGAATGTGTATTAGGACATATAAGAACATTTAGAATGATCCTAAACACTCCATGGTGCCCCAATGGACTTAGTGGGAGAAGCATGAGTCCTTGGAGGCTCTAACAAGTGTAGAATGGTGAAGAAAGTATTCTAAACGCTTACAATGGTCTAGGATTGTGTATTAGGACATATAAGAACCTTTAGAATGATCCTAAACACTCCATGGTGCCCCAAGGGACTTAGAGGGTGAAGCATGAGTCCTTGGAGGCTCTAACAAGTGTAGAATGGTTGAGAGAGTAATCTAAAGGCCTAGAATGGTCTAGGAATGTGTATTAGGACATATAAGAACCTTTAGAATGATCCTAAACACTCCATGGTGCCCCAAGGGACTTAGTGGGTGAAGCATGAGTCCTTGGAGGCTCTTACAAGTGTAGAATGGTTAAGAGAGTATTCTAAACGCTTATAATGGTCTAGGATTGTGTATTGGGACATATAAGAACCTTTAGAATGACTAAACAGTCCATGGTGCCCCAAGGTAATTACTGAATAGAGCATGAGTCCTTGGAGGCTCTAACAAGTGTAGAATGGTTAAGAGAGTATTCTAAACGCTTACAATGGTCTAGGAATGTGTCCTAGGACATATAAGAACCTTTAGAATGATCCTAAACACTCCATGGTGCCCCAAGGGACTTAGAGGGTTAAGCATGAGTCCTTGGAGGCTCTAACAAGTGTAGAATGGTTAAGAGAGTAATCTAAAGGCCTAGAATAGTCTAGGAATGTGTATTAGGACATATAAGAACCTTTAGAATGATCCTAAACACTCCATGGTTCCCCAAGGGACTTAGAGGGTGATGCATGAGTCCTTGGAGGCTCTAACTTGTGTAGAATGGTTAAGAGAGTATTCTAAACGCTTACAATGGTCTAGGAATGTGTATTAGGACATATAAGAACATTTAGAATGATCCTAAACACTCCATGGTGCCCCAATGGACTTAGTGGGAGAAGCAAGAGTCCTTGGAGGCTCTAACAAGTGTAGAATGGTTAAGAGAGTATTCTAAACGCTTACAATGGTCTAGGAATGTGTATTAGGACATATAAGAACATTTAGAATGATCCTAAACACTCCATGGTGCCCCAATGGACTTAGTGGGAGAAGCATGAGTCCTTGGAGGCTCAAAACAAGTGTAGAATGGTGAAGAGAGTATTCTAAATGCTTACAATGGTCTAGGAATGTGTATTACGACATATAAGAATCTTTAGAATCATCTTAAACACTCCATGGTGCCCCAATGGACTTAGAGGGTGAAGCATGAGTCCTAGAAGGCTCTAACAAGTGTGGAATGGTTAAGAGAGTATTCTAAACGCTTACAATGGTCTAGGAATGTGTATTAGGACATATAAGAACATTTAGAATGATCCTAAACACTCCATGGTGCCCCAATGGACTTAGTGGGAGAAGCATGAGTCCTTGGAGGCTCTAACAAGTGTAGAATGGTGAAGAAAGTATTCTAAACGCTTACAATGGTCTAGGATTGTGTATTAGGACATATAAGAACCTTTAGAATGATCCTAAACACTCCATGGTGCCCCAAGGGACATAGAGGGTGAAGCATGAGTCCTTGGAGGCTCAAACAAGTGTAGAATGGTGAAGAGAGTATTCTAAACGCTTACAATGGTCTAGGAATGTATATTACGACATATCAGAATCTTTAGAATGATCCTAAACACTCCATGGTTCCCCAAGGGACTTAGAGGGTGAAGCATGAGTCAAAGAAGGCTCTAACAAGTGTAGAATGGTTAAGAGAGTATTCTAAACGCTTACAATGGTCTAGGAATGTGTATTAGGACATATAAGAACCTTTAGAATGATGATAAGCACTCCATGGTGCCCCAAGGGACTTAGAGGGTGAAGCATGAGTCCTTGGAGGCTCTAACAAGTGTAGAATGGTTAAGAGAGTATTCTCAACGCTTCCAATGGTCTAGGAATGTGTATTAGGGCATATAAGAACCTTTAGAAGGATCCTAAACACTCCATGGTGCCCCAAGGGACTTAGTGGGTGAAGCATGAGTCCTTGGAGGCTCTTACAAGTGTAGAATGGTTAAGAGAGTATTCTAAACGCTTATAATGGTCTAGGATTGTGTATTAGGACATATAAGAACCTTTAGAATGATCCTAAACACTCCATGGTGCCCCAATGGACTTAGTGGGAGAAGCATGAGTCCTTGGAGGCTCTAACAAGTGTAGAATGGTGAAGAAAGTATTCTAAACGCTTACAATGGTCTAGGATTGTGTATTAGGACATATAAGAACCTTTAGAATGATCCTAAACACTCCATGGTGCCCCAAGGGACATTGAGGGTGAAGCATGAGTCCTTGGAGGGTCAAACAAGTGTAGAATGGTGAAGAGAGTATTCTAAACGCTTACAATGGTCTAGGAATGTATATTACGACATATCAGAATCTTTAGAATGATCCTAAACACTCCATGGTTCCCCAAGGGACTTAGAGGGTGAAGCATGAGTCCTAGAAGGCTCTAACAAGTGTAGAATGGTGAAGAAAGTATTCTAAACGCTTACAATGGTCTAGGAATGTATATTACGACATATCAGAATCTTTAGAATGATCCTAAACACACCATGGTTCCCCAAGGGACTTAGAGGGTGAAGCATGAGTCAAAGAAGGCTCTAACAAGTGTAGAATGGTTAAGAGAGTATTCTAAACGCTTACAATGGTCTAGGAATGTGTATTAGGACATATAAGAACCTTTAGAATGATGATAAGCACTCCATGGTGCCCCAAGGGACTTAGAGGGTGAAGCATGAGTCCTTGGAGGCTCTAACAAGTGTAGAATGGTTAAGAGAGTATTCTCAACGCTTCCAATGGTCTAGGAATGTGTATTAGGACATATAAGAACCTTTAGAATGATCCTAAACACTCCATGGTGCCCCAAGGGACTTAGTGGGAGAAGCATGAGTCCTTGGAGGCTCTTACAAGTGTAGAATGGTTAAGAGAGTATTCTAAATGCTTACAATGGTCTAGGAATGTGTATTAGGACATATAAGAACATTTAGAATGATCCTAAACACTCCACGGTGCCCCAATGGACTTAGTGGGAGAAGCATGAGTCCTTGGAGGCTCTTACAAGTGTAGAATGGTTAAGAGAGTATTCTAAACGCTTATAATGGTCTAGGATTGTGTATTAGGACATATAAGAACCTTTAGAATGACTAAACACTCCATGGTGCCCCAAGGTACTTACTGAATAAAGCATGAGTCCTTGGAGGCTCTAACATGTGTAGAAAGGTTAAAAGAGTATTCGAAACACTTACAATGGTCTAGGAATGTGTATTAGGACATATAAGAACATTTAGAATGATCCTAAACACTCCACGGTGCCCCAATGGACTTAGTGGGAGAAGCATGAGTCCTTGGAGGCTCTAACAAGTGTAGAATGGTGAAGAAAGTATTCTAAACGCTTACAATGGTCTACGAATGTGTATTAGGACATATAAGAACATTTAGAATGATCCTAAACACTCCATGGCGCCCCAATGGACTTAGTGGGAGAAGCATGAGTCCTTGGAGGCTCTAACAAGTGTAGAATGGTGAAGAAAGTATTCTAAACGCTTACAATGGTCTAGGAATGTGTATTAGGACATATAAGAACATTTAGAATGATCCTAAACACTCCATGGTTCCCCAAGGGACTTAGAGGGTGAAGCATGAGTCCTTGGAGGCTCTAACAAGTGTAGTATGGTTAAGAGAGTAATCTAAAGGCCTAGAATTGTCTAGGAATGTGTATTAGGACATATAAGAACCTTTAGAATGATCCTAAACACTCCATGGTTCCCCAAGGGACTTAGAGGGTGAAGCATGAGTCCTTGGAGGCTCTGACATGTGTAGAATGGTTAAGAGAGTATTCTAAACGCTTACAATGGTCTAGGAATGTGTATTAGGACATATAAGAACATTTAGAATGATCCTAAACACTCCATGGTGCCCCAATGGACTTAGTGGGAGAAGCATGAGTCCTTGGAGGCTCTAACAAGTGTAGAATGGTGAAGAAAGTATTCTAAACGCTTACAATGGTCTAGGAATGTGTATTAGGACATATAAGAACATTTAGAATGATCCTAAACACTCCATGGCGCCCCAATGGACTTAGTGGGAGAAGCATGAGTCCTTGGAGGCTCTAACAAGTGTAGAATGGTGAAGAGAGTATTCTAAACGCTTACAGTGGTCTAGGAATGTGTATTAGGACATATAAGAACCTTTAGAATGATCCTAAGCACTCCATGGTGCCCCAAGGGACTTAGAGGGTGAAGCATGAGTGTTTCGAAGCTCTAACAAGTGTAGAATGGTTAAGAGAGTATTCTAAAGGCTTAGAATGGTCTAGGAATGTGTATTAGGACATATAAGAACCTTTAGAATGATGATAAGCACTCCATGGTGCCCCAAAGGACTTAGAGGGTGAAGCATGAGTCCTTGGAGGCTCTAACAAATGTAGAATGGTTAAGAGAGTATTCTCAACGCTTCCAATGGTCTAGGAATGTGTATTAGGACATATAAGAACCTTTAGAATGATCTTAAACACTCCATGGTGCCGCAAGGGACTTAGTGGGTGAAGCATGAGTCCTTGGAGGCTCTTACAAGTGTAGAATGGTTAAGAGAGTATTCTAAACGCTTATAATGGTCTAGGATTGTGTATTAGGACATATAAGAACCTTTAGAATGACTAAACACTCCATGGTGCCCCAAGGTACTTACTGAATAAAGCATGAGTCCTTGGAGGCTCTAACAAGTGTAGAATGGTTAAGAGAGTATTCTAAACGCTTACAATGGTCTAGGAATGTGTCCTAGGACATATAAGAACCTTTAGAATGATCCTAATCACTCCATGGGGCCCCAAGGGACTTAGAGGGTTAAGCATGAGTCCTTGGAGGCTCTAACAAGTGTAGAATGGTTAAGAGAGTAATCTAAAGGCCTAGAATAGTCTAGGAATGTGTATTAGGACATATAAGAACCTTTAGAATGATCCTAAACACTCCATGGTTCCCCAAGGGACTTAGAGGGTGAAGCATGAGTCCTTGGAGGCTCTAACATGTGTAGAATGGTTAAGAGAGTATTCTAAACGCTTACAATGGTCTAGGAGTGTGTATTAGGACATATAAGAACATTTAGAATGATCCTAAACACTCCATGGTGCCCCAATGGACTTAGTGGGAGAAGCATGAGTCCTTGGAGGCTCAAACAAGTGTAAAATGGTGAAGAGAGTATTCTAAACGCTTACAATGGTCTAGGAATGTGTATTACGACATATAAGAACCTTTAGAATGATCCTAAACACTCCATGGCGCCCCAAGGGACTTAGAGGGTGAAGCATGAGTCCTAGAAGGCTCTAACAAGTGTGGAATGGTTAAGAGAGTATTCTGAACGCTTACAATGGTCTAGGAATGTGTACTAGGACATATAAGAACCTTTAAAATGATCCTAAGCACTCCATGGTGCCCCAAGGGACTTAGAGGGTGAAGCATGAGTCCTTGGAGGCTCTAACAAGTGTAGAATGGTTAAGAGAGTAATCTAAAGGCCTAGAATGGTCTAGGAATGTGTATTAGGACATATAAGAACCTTTAGAATGATCCTAAACACTCCATGGTTCCCCAAGGGACTTAGAGGGAGAAGCATGAGTCCTTGGAGGCTCTGACATGTGTAGAATGGTTAAGAGAGTATTCTAAACGCTTACAATGGTCTAGGAATGTGTATTAGGACATATAAGAACCTTTAGAATGACTAAACACTCCATGGTGCCCCAAGGTACTTACTGAATAAAGCATGAGTCCTTGGAGGCTCTAACAAGTGTAGAATGGTTAAGAGAGTATTCTAAACGCTTACAATGGTCTAGGAATGTGTCCTAGTACATATAAGAACCTTTAGAATGATCCTAAACACTCCATGGTGCCCCAAGGGACTTAGAGGGTGAAACATGTGTCCTTGGAGGCTCTAACAAGTGTAGAATGGTTAAGAGAGTAATCTAAAGGCCTAGAATGGTCTAGGAATATGTATTAGGACATATAAGAACCTTTAGAATGATCCTAAACACTCCATGGTTCCCCAAGGGACTTAGAGGGAGAAGCATGAGTCCTTGGAGGCTCTAACATGTGTAGAATGGTTAAGAGAGTATTCTAAACGCTTACAATGGTCTAGGAGTGTGTATTAGGACATATAAGAACATTTAGAATGATCCTAAACACTCCATGGTGCCCCAATGGACTTAGTGGGAGAAGCATGAGTCCTTGGAGGCTCAAACAAGTGTAGAATGGTGAAGAGAGTATTCTAAACGCTTACAATGGTCTAGGAATGTGTATTACGACATATAAGAACCTTTAGAATGATCCTAAACACTCCATGGCGCCCCAAGGGACTTAGAGGGTGAAGCATGAGTCCTAGAAGGCACTAACAAGTGTGGAATGGTTAAGAGAGTATTCTGAACGCTTACAATGGTCTAGGAATGTGTACTAGGACATATAAGAACCTTTAAAATGATCCTAAGCACTCCATGGTGCCCCAAGGTACGTACTGAATAAAGCATGAGTCCTTGGAGGCTCTAACAAGTGTAGAATTGTTAAGAGAGTATTCTAAACGCTTACAATGGTCTAGGAATGTGTCCTAGGACATATAAGAACCTTTAGAATGATCCTAAACACTCCATGGTGCCCCAAGGAACTTAGAGGGTGAAGCATGAGTCCTTGGAGGCTCTAACAAGTGTAGAATGGTTAAGAGAGTAATCTAAAGGCCTAGAATGGTCAAGGAATGTGTATTAGGACATATAAGAACCTTTAGAATGATCCTAAACACTCCATGGTTCCCCAAATGACTTAGAGGGTGAAGCATGAGTCCTTGGAGGCTCTGACATGTGTAGAATGGTTAAGAGAGTATTCTAAACGCTTACAATGGTATAGGAATGTGTATTAGGACATATAAGAACATTTAGAATGATCCTAAACACTCCATGGTGCCCCAATGGACTTAGTGGGAGAAGCATCAGTCCTTGGAGGCTCAAACAAGTTTAGAATGGTTAAGAGAGTATTCTAAACGCTTACAACGGTCTAGGAATGTGTATTACGACATATAAGAACCTTTAGAATGATCCTAAACACTCCATGGCGCCCCAAGGGACTTAGAGGGTGAAGCATGAGTCCTAGAAGGCTCTAACAAGTGTAGAATGGTTAAGAGAGTATTCTAAATGCTTACAATGGTCTAGGAATGTGTATTAGGACATATAAGAACCTTTAGAATGATCCTAAGCACTCCATGGTGCCCCAAGGGACTTAGAGGGTGAAGCATGTGTCCTTGGAGGCTCTAACAAGTGTAGAATAGTTAAGAGAGTTTTCTAAACGCCTACAACGGTCTAGGAATGTGTATTAGAACATATAAGAACCATTAGAATGACTAAACACTCCATGGTGCCCCAAGGTACTTACTGAATAAAGCATGAGTCCTTGGAGGCTCTAACAAGTGTAGAATGGTTAAGAGAGTATTCTAAATGCTTACAATGGTCTAGGAATGTGTATTAGGACATATAAGAACCTTTAGAATGATGATAAGCACTCCATGGTGCCCCAAAGGACTTAGAGGGTGAAGCATGAGTCCTTAGAGGCTCTAACAAGTGTAGAATGGTTAAGAGAGTATTCTCAATGCTTCCAATGGTCTAGGAATGTGTATTAGGACATATAAGAACCTTTAGAATGATCCTAAACACTCCATGGTTCCCCAAGGGACTTAGTGGGTGAAGCATGAGTCCTTGGAGGCTCTTACAAGTGTAGAATGGTTAAGAGAGTATTCTAAACGCTTACAATGGTCTAGGAATGTGTCCTAGGACATATAAGAACCTTTAGAATGATCCTAAACACTCCATGGTGACCCATGGGACTTAGAGGGTGAAACATGAGTCCTTGGAGGCTCTAACAAGTGTAGAATGGTTAAGAGAGTAATCTAAAGGCCTAGAATGGTCTAGGAATATGTATTAGGACATATAAGAACCTTTAGAATGATCCTAAACACTCCATGGTTCCCCAAGGGACTTATAGGGTGAAGCATGAGTCCTTGGAGGCTCTAACAAGTGTAGAATGGTTAAGAGAGTATTCCAAACGCTTACAATGGTCTAGGAGTGTGTATTAGGACATATAAGAACATTTAGAATGATCCTAAACACTCCATGGTGCCCCAATGGACTTAGTGGGAGAAGCATGAGTCCTTGGAGGCTCAAACAAGTGTAAAATGGTGAAGAGAGTATTCTAAACGCTTACAATGGTCTAGGAATGTGTATTACGACATATTAGAACCTTTAGAATGATCCTAAACACTCCATGGCGCCCCAAGGGACTTAGAGGGTGAAGCATGAGTCCTAGAAGGCTCTAACAAGTGTGGAATGGTTAAGAGAGTATTCTGAACGCTTACAATGGTCTAGGAATGTGTACTAGGACATATAAGAACCTTTAAAATGATCCTAAGCACTCCATGGTGCCCCAAGGTATTTACTGAATAAAGCATGAGTCCTTGGAGGCTCTAACAAGTGTAGAATTGTTAAGAGAGTATTCTAAACGCTTACAATGGTCTAGGAATGTGTCCTAGGACATATAAGAACCTTTAGAATGATCCTAAACACTCCATGGTGCCCCAAGGGACTTAGAGGGTGAAGCATGAGTCCTTGGAGGCTCTAACAAGTGTAGAATGGTTAAGAGAGTAATCTAAAGGCCTAGAATGGTCTAGGAATGTGTATTAGGACATATAAGAACCTTTAGAATGATCCTAAACACTCCATGGTTCCCCAAGGGACTTAGAGGGAGAAGCATGAGTCCTTGGAGGCTCTGACATGTGTAGAATGGTTAAGAGAGTATTCTAAACGCTTACAATGGTCTAGGAATGTGTATTAGGACATATAAGAACCTTTAGAATGATCCTAAGCACTCCATGGTGCCCCAAGGGACTTAGAGGGTGAAGCATGTGTCCTTGGAGGCTCTAACAAGTGTAGAATAGTTAAGAGAGTTTTCTAAACGCTTACAACGGTCTAGGAATGTGTATTAGGACATATAAGAACCATTAGAATGACTAAGCACTCCATGGTGCCCCAAGGTACTTACTGAATAAAGCATGAGTCCTTGGAGGCTCTAACAAGTGTAGAATTGTTAAGAGAGTATTCTAAACGCTTACAATGGTCTAGGAATGTGTCCTAGGACATATAAGAACCTTTAGAATGATCCTAAACACTCCATGGTGCCCCAAGGGACTTAGAGGGTGAAGCATGAGTCCTTGGAGGCTCTAACAAGTGTAGAATGGTTAAGAGAGTAATCTAAAGGCCTAGAATGGTCTAGGAATGTGTATTAGGACATATAAGAACCTTTAGAATGATCCTAAACACTCCATGGTTCCCCAAGGGACTTAGAGGGTGAAGCATGAGTCCTTGGAGGCTCTGACATGTGTAGAATGGTTAAGAGAGTATTCTAAATGCTTCCAACGGTCTAAGAATGTGTATTAGGACATATAAGAACATTTAGAATGATCCTAAACACTCCATGGTGCCCCAATGGACTTAGTGGGAGAAGCATCAGTCCTTGGAGGCTCAAACAAGTGTAGAATGGTTAAGAGAGTATTCTCAACGCTTCCAATGGTCTAGGAATGTGTATTAGGACATATAAGAACCTTTAGAATGATCCTAAACACTCCATGGTGCCCCAAGGGACTTAGTGGGTGAAGCATGAGTCCTTGGAGGCTCTTACAAGTGTAGAATGGTTAAGAGAGTATTCTAAACGCTTACAATGGTCTAGGATTGTGCATTAGGACATATAAGAACCTTTAGAATGACTAACCACTCCATGTTGCCCCAAGGTACTTACTGAATAAAGCATGAGTCCTTGGAGGCTCTAACAAGTTTAGAATGGTTAAGAGAGTATTCTAAACGCTTACAATGGTCTAGGAATGTGTCCTAGGACATATAAGAACCTTTAGAATGATCCTAAACACTCCATGATGCCCCATGGGACTTAGAGGGTGAAGCATGAGTCCTTGGAGGCTCTAACAAGTGTAGAATGGTTAAGAGAGTAATCTAAAGGCCTAGAATGGTCTAGGAATGTGTATTAGGACATATAAGAACCTTTAGAATGATCCTAAACACTCCATGGTTCCCCAAGGGACTTAGAGGGTGAAGCATGAGTCCTTGGAGGCTCTGACATGTGTAGAATAGTTAAGAGAGTATTCTCAACGCTTACAACGGTCTAAGAATGTGTATTAGGACAAATAAGAACATTTAGAATGATCCTAAACACTCCATGGTGCCCCAATGGACTTAGTGGGAGAAGCATCAGTCCTTGGAGGCTCAAACAAGTGTAGAATGGTTAAGAGAGTATTCTCAACGCTTCCAATGGTCTAGGAATGTGTATTAGGACATATAAGAACCTTTAGAATGATCCGAAACACTCCATGGCGCCCAAAGGGACTTAGAGGGTGAAGCATGATTCCTAGAAGGCTCTAACAAGTCTGGAATGGTTAAGAGAGTATGTTGAACGCTTACAATGGTCTAGGAGTGTGTATTAGGACATATAAGAACATTTAGAATGATCCTAAACACTTCATGGTGCCCCAATGGACTTAGTGGGAGAAGCATGAGTCCTTGGAGGCTCAAACAAGTGTAGAATGGTTAAGAGAGTATTCTCAATGCTTCCAATGGTCTAGGAATGTGTATTACGACATATAAGAACCTTTAGAATGATCCGAAACACTCCATGGCGCCCAAAGGGACTTAGAGGGTGAAGCATGATTCCTAGAAGGCTCTAACAAGTCTGGAATGGTTAAGAGAGTATGTTGAACGCTTACAATGGTCTAGGAATGTGTACTAGGACATATAAGAACCTTTAAAATGATACTAAGCACTCCATGGTGCCCCAAGGTACTTACTGAATAAAGCATGAGTCCTTGGAGGCTCTAACAAGTGTAGAATTGTTAAGAGAGTATTCTAAACGCTTACAATGGTCTAGGAATGTGTCCTAGGACATATAAGAACCTTTAGAATGATCCTAAACACTCCATGATGCCCCAAGGGACTTAGAGGGTGAAGCATGAGTCCTTGGAGGCTCTAACAAGTGTAGAATGGTTAAGAGAGTAATCTAAAGGCCTAGAATGGTCTAGGAATGTGTATTAGGACATATAAGAACCTTTAGAATGATCCTAAACACTCCATGGTTCCCCAAGGGACTTAGAGGGTGAAGCATGAGTCCTTGGAGGCTCTGACATGTGTAGAATGGTTAAGAGAGTATTCTAAATGCTTACAATGGTCTAGGAATGTGTATTAGGACATATAAGAACATTTAGAATGATCCTAAACACTCCATGGTGCCCCAATAGACTTAGTGGGAGAAGCATGAGTCCTTGGAGGCTCAAACAAGTGTAGAATGGTTAAGAGAGTATTCGAAACGCTTACAATGGTCTAGGAATGTGTATTACGACATATAAGAACCTTAAGAATGATCCTAAACACTCCATGGCGCCCCAAGGGACTTAGAGGGTGAAGCATGAGTGCTAGGAGGCTCTAACAAGTGTAGAATGGTTAAGAGAGTATTCGAAACGCTTACAATGGTCTAGGAATGTGTATTACGACATATAAGAACCTTAAGAATTATCCTAAACACTCCATGGCGCCCCAAGGGACTTAGAGGGTGAAGCATGAGTGCTAGGAGGCTCTAACAAGTGTAGAATGGTTAAGAGAGTATTCTAAACGCTTACTGATCGAGGCCGTACCCGATCAAAATAATTGTGTTTATTCTGTAGTACTAGGAAGGTGATCCTAGGTCGTTTCCCAGCGAATATCGGTCTAGGCAAAGTATCAAACACGTAGTGTGCAGTAAAATGGGGGGGTTTTTGTGTGTGACAAATGTGAAGAACAAAACATAAACAGAATATAAAAACTAAGAAAATCAGAAACAAAAGCGGGCAAACCCCTTTGGCTACGTACACTACTCAATCCTAGCTCACTAAAGATCGATTCCTCTCCTCTCCTCTGTCCAACTCGTGATAACCAAATACTAAGCGAAAATTCAGTTATCACTCCAAACCCTAACTTCTAATTAAGCATCAGAAACCAGAATTGGAGTTTTTACGAGTTAATACAAATTAAGCATTTATATTCATGTATTATCTCTACGAAATGGAATTAAGCAAACCACTACACATCGATAAACATGAAAACAGAGAAGAGAAAATGAACTTGCATTAATAACAAGAGCTTAAGAGTAGATAATACAATACCAAAGGGATTAACCCTTGAAGTCTAGCCTTCCATGGCCATAAATGAAGAAAAACGAGTAGAAATGGGGAAGAACAAAACCCTAGCAGCCACCACCACTTGGGAGAGCCAAGAGAGAAGTTCTAACCTAGAGAGAGAGTGAGAAATCTGAAATGGGAGTGTGTCTTGGGGGTTACACGAATTTCCCCTCTTTAGTCATGAAAATGGGCCTAAAACATGGGCCCAAGTCCTAAGAAACACTATTCTAAAAATTACAATTAAAAAGGGACCTAAATGCAAATTACAATCTTCACTTCAATGCTTCAATCTTCATTTCTAAACATCCCAAAGTGTCCTTGTGCCAAATATTACCTGAAAATAGAAATTGAATTAATTAGGCTAAATAATCCCAAATTAAACAATATTCGGAATATTAGTCCAATAAACTCAAAATCACTAAATCAAGCTAATCAATGTCAAATGGGCAACAAGTATCAATAATAGGAGTAAAATAATGCAAGGAATAATGGGAAATAAAATGCTCATCAAATACCCCCACACTTATCCTTTTGCACTCCTGGGCAAAACCAAAAGATAGGACTATGAAGATCAATATGCACCAAAGTGAATCATGCAACAAGATGACTACAACTAAGAAATGCTAACCTAAGAGATTACATACTTCACAATGAATTCTAGGAAATGCAAAGAAATGGGCAAACTCAAGCACACAAAATGGTTAAGGATCAAAGAGTCAAAGCATCCGCGAACATCATCCAATTACTTCAAGTATGCAAAGAAACCAATGACATCAAGAGGATAGTCACAAAGATGATAGAAACTCACAAGGATCACTCAAAAGTGTTTACACTCAAGTGTTTGGGGTTAATCATTATTTACACTCAAGGCACATCATGAAAAACAAACACAACCATAAGCTTGACAAGCCTCTAACATCAACCATCAACACACATGCACAAAATGATCAAAAGGTCTTTTAAGGGTTGTAATGGGGCCAAGGACAAGGTAGGATAAAAATATGGGAATGTAGCTAAAACCAAGGGAATAGAGGAGCAATGGGGAATAAGTAAAAAGTAAGCAAAATCCACCCCAAAATCAACAACCACTAATTCCAATCCTCTTTGCCTCAACAACCTTTTATTCACTTTTTTTTCTTTTTTTTTTCTTCTTTTTTTTTCTTTTTATTTTTGCATTTTTTTTTATTTTTTTGTATTTTTGTCTTCTATTTTTTTTTGTTTTTGAGAGATATACAAAAAGAAAAGAAGAAACAACACAAATGGCATGAAGATGAAGCCATAACTATAACAACCAATGAGGCAAAACCAAGAACTCAACCAATTAAAGCATAAAGCATACTTCTTACCTAATACCCATTCCCAAAACAATTCCAAAGCTCCAAAATTCCCTAAGGTTAGGACAATCATGGTTTTTCAGTCATAGGCTTGTAATGAGCTAAAGAACAAGGAAAGGGATAAAAAGGCTCAAAGGGGCTAGCAAAGGATACATTCATTCAAGGTAGGCTCATATGGCTAGTAGCTTATTAAAGAAAGAAAGTGCCTAAATCATTTCAAAATGTGCATGAGCAATCAAGTATCAACAAGAGTCAAGTCAAGTTCTAGAGTGCAAGTAATCCAGAGTGCAATCACACATGACAGAAAATTAGGTGGCATATATAGCAATCCACCCACAATTAAGGCTCAAATCCTCACAAAAGGGACAATTCTATCACAGTGTTACCACCTCTTAATTATCAAAAGCAACTTTACACACAGAAATGCATGAATTCAGACACGAGATACCAAAACTCTACTAAAATGAAGCAAAAACATGCAAGAAAATGCCCAAAACTAAGCAAAACCTAAAAAAAATCAAAGCAAAATATGCAACCTAAACTACTCTCCCCCCACACTTAAATCACACATTGTCCTCAATGGAACACAAATAGCAGAATCAGACAGATATAGACAAGTGTAATAAAAAGAGTAAGGAAGGAGAAAAGGAGACTCCCTAAGTCATGGTTGTTCAAAAGTGGGGTCGACCAATGAGGCCTCCTCCACAGGTGCATCATCCAAAGAAGGGGTGGTTAGGAAAGGCTTGAGTCGGTGGCCATTGACTTTGAAGCTCTTGTTCGTGGACTCACTCTTGATCTCCACAGTGCCATAAGGAAACACCTGGGTGACTACAAACGGTCCAATCCATTTAGAGCGGAGCTTTCCACTCATGAGTCCAAGCCTAGAGTTGTAGAGCAAAACTTTTTGACCAACCAAGAACTCCTTTCTGGAAATGGAGTTATCATGAAGCTTCTTGGTCTTCTCTTTGTAGAATTTGGAGTTCTTATAGGCCTCCAAGCGGATCTCATCTAGCTCACTCAACTGCAGCTTCCTCTCCTCACCCGCTTGATCAAGAGCTAAGTTACATTGCTTCACAGCCCAATATGCACGGTGCTCTATCTCCACAGGCAGGTGGCACGCCTTACCAAAGACAACCCGATAGGGTGACATCCCTATGGGTGCCTTGTAAGCGGTCCGATGGGCCCACAGAGCATCCTCCAATCGTGTGCTCCAATCCTTTCTATTAGGCTTCACCATCTTCTCCAAAATCCGCTTGATCTCTCTATTTGAAATCTCAGCTTGCCCGTTGGTTTGGGGGTGATAGGGTGTAGAAACTTTGTGCAAAACCCCATACTTCTTGAGCAAAGCTTGCATGGATCTATTGTAGAAGTGTGTGCCTTGGTCACTGACTATGGCTCTAGGTATGCCAAACCTGCAAAGGATATTAGACCTGACAAAATCTACAACAACCTGAGCATCATTAGTCCTGGTGGCCTTAGCTTCCACCCATTTGGATACGTAATCCACAGCAAGTAAGATATAATAAAAACCAAAAGAAACAGGAAAGGGGCCCATGAAATCTATACCCCAGACGTCAAACACCTCACAAAACAACATAGGTTGTTGCGGCATCTGTTGCCTCCAAGATAGGGCGCCTCCTGCTCTTTGACACTGCTCACACGAGCTGCAGATGTTGCTCGCATCCTTGAAAGTGGTAGGCCAATAAAATCCAGAATCCAACACCTTTCGTGTTGTCCTTTGAGTACCAAGGTGGCCTCCCACTGGTGAAGCATGGCAAAATTGGAGAACCGATTGGATCTCCTGGTCTGGAATGCACCTGCGAATGACCTGATCACTGCAAAAACGCCATAAATAGGGGTCATCCCATACATAATGCTTGGCATCGCTCTTTAATTTGTCTCTTTGAGCTTTGGATGCCAAGGCAGGAAAAACAGAAGCAACCAGATAATTAACAATGTCTGCAAACCAAGGAGTTTGGGGAAGGGGATGAGAAACATGTAAAGATAAAAGCTGCTCATCCGGGAAGTCATCCCGGATAGGAAATGCATCCTCCTCTCTCTCTATCCTGCTCAAGTGGTCTGCGACAAGGTTATGCGCACCACTCCGATCCTGAATCTCAAGATCAAACTCCTGGAGGAGCAACATCCACCTAATCAACCTAGGTTTGGAATCTGTCTTTTTCAAAAGATACTTCAGAGCAGCATGATCAGTGTACACTACAACCTTAGAACCAAGCAAATATGATCTAAACTTGTCAAGTGCAAAAACAATAGCCAAAAGTTCTTTTTCAGTTGTTGTGTAATTAACCTGTGCTGCATCTAAAGTCCTAGAAGCATAATAAATCACATGCGACAGCTTACCAACCCTTTGGGAGAGAACTGCTCCCAAAGCATAATTTGAAGCATCAGTCATGAGCTCAAATGGGAGGGTCCAATCAGGTGGTTGGATGATGGGAGTGGTGGTCAGTGCTTTCTTCAATTCATCAAATGCCCTCTTGCATTGGTCTCCAAATTCCCATGAGGCATCCTTTTGAAGCAACTTGGAAAGAGGAAGGGCAATGTTGCTAAAGTTCTGAATAAACCTGCGATAGAAACCTGCATGACCAAGAAAAGAACGCACCTCTCGCACGCAAGAGGGGTAAGGCAAATGTGATATTACATGCAGCTTAGCAGGGTCAACTTCTATGCCCTTGTGCGAAACAATGTGCCCTAAGACTATGCCTTGTTCTACCATGAAGTGGCATTTTTCAAAATTCAAGACAAGGTTAGTCTCAATGCACCTGTTAAGCACCTTAGTCAAATTATCAAGACATGCATCAAATGAGGAGCCATAAACACTAAAATCATCCATGAAGACCTCTATGCAATGCTCGAGCAAGTCAGCGAAAATACTCATCATACATCTTTGAAATGTGGCAGGAGCATTGCATAGGCCAAAAGGCATCTTTCTATATGCAAATGTGCCAAAAGGACAGGTAAATGTGGTCTTATGTTGGTCCTCTGGTGTAATGCAAATTTGAAAATAACCAGAGAATCCATCTAAGAAGCAATAATGAGATTTACCTGCCAGGCGCTCCAACATCTGATCAATGAAGGGGAGAGGGAAATGATCCTTGCGAGTCGCCTGGTTGAGCTTTCTATAATCAATGCAGACTCTCCAACTGTTCTGCACTCTAGTGGGAATCAGCTCATCCTTCTCATTTTTTACAACTGTGACACCAGACTTCTTGGGGACAACTTGCACCGGGCTCACCCAAGTGCTATCTGAAATTGGGTAGATGATACCCGCTTGGAGCAGCTTGGTGACTTCTTTCTTAACCACATCAAGAATCTGGGGGTTCAATCGTCTTTGGGGTTGTCTCACTGGTTTAGTCCCATCCTCCAACAAAATGCGGTGCATGCACATGGAGGGGCTAATTCCAGGAATATCCGCTAAAGTCCATCCAATTGCCCTCTTGTTCTTTCTTATCACATCCAGCAGTTTCTCCTCTTGATCAACAGAAAGTGAGGTAGAGATGATCACTGGGAGTTTCTGCTCATCCTCCAAGTAAGCATATTTGAGATGAGGAGGGAGGGGCTTCAGGTCCAATGAGGGTGCCTGCATAATAGATGGAACTAAAGGGACAACAGAAATGGATTCTGCTGCCTGCACCTGAACAAGTGAATCAGACTCATGCATAACAGATATGGGGTTAGGGTTAGGGTTGGCATAATCTGAATCTATAACATATGAATCATCAGATGCAGTGGCAGAGTCTAGAAACTGAGCTATTTCAGTGCATGCAGTGCACCATCCAGAGTTAGTGCATGATGGACAAGTAAATGAATCAGTGAAAGATGGCAATTCAAAATCATGATGCAAAATGTCAAGCATATGCTCATCTATCAAATCATCAAGCAAGTCCACATGGAAAACAGAGTGATCCTCAGGAAAATGTTTCATAGCATGGAAAATGTCAAATCGGATCACACTGCCATCAAACTCCATGGAAAGTGAACCTGAATGCACATCTATCTTGGTTCGGGCTGTTTTCAAAAATGGCCTCCCCAAAATAATAGGAACAACATTACGGGGAGAGTCATCTTCCATATCAAGTATGTAAAAATCAGCAGGGAAGATCAACTCTTCAACCCGAACCAAGACATCCTCTATCAAACCTGCGGGGTGGGCAGTACTTCTATTTGCCAATTGAATCACCACACCCGTAGGTTGAAGAGGTCCAAGAGAAAGAGACTTAAAAACAGACATAGGCATGACATTTATGGATGCTCCTAAATCTAGCATAGCATTTTCAAACTTAACATTGCCTATGATGCAAGGTATAGAGAAAGTTCCAGGATCCTTACATTTTTCAGGAATGTGAGGGATAGGTTTACCTATGAGAGCGGAGACATTCCTTCCCATGCTTATCCTCTCATTGCCCTTGAGTCTTCTCTTATGAGTGCACAACTCCTTAAGGAACTTCGCATACCTTGGAATCTGTTTTATTGCATCAAGAAGGGGTATGTTGACTTCCACCTTCCTGAATGTGTCAAGAATGTCCTTGTCCACCTCTTCCACCCTTTTGTTTTGAGGCACTCTTGGTGGGAATGGAAGAGGAACAGGAGGAGGTTGTAGGACAACAGCAGGGCTTGTGGTTGAAGTTGAGGAGGGTTGAGTTGGATGATTCTTTTTGGTGCTAGCATGCTCACCTTCATCTACCACTTGGCTCTTCCCTTTAGAGGAAGCTAGAGCATCATTGTTGAGGTTAGGGTGTGGTGTGGGTGTGACAATCTGCTTTCCCGACCTCAGGTTGATGGCACTCACATTCTGATTCTGAGGGTTGATCACAGTTTGGGATGGCAACTTGTCAGAATTTTGAGATTGCAAGTTGTTGAGAGAAGTTGCCATTTGACCCATCTGATTTGTCAAACTCTGAATGGATGTCTCTTGTCTCTGAATGGATGCTCTAGTCTCTTGTTGAAATTGGAGGTTTTGCATGGTCATTTGCCTCACCAACTCCTCCAAGGTAGGTTGGTTGGATGGAGGGGCTGATGGTGAAGGATGAACCACTTGCTGCTGTTGTTGTTGCCTTTGCTGCTGGATTGGAGGAGGTACATATGGTGGTCTACTCGGTCCAGCGGTGTTCTGAAATGGAACATTAGGAGGAGGTTGTTGTTGTTGATCAGACCACTTCAGATTGGGATGGTTCCTCCATCCAGGGTTGTATCTATTGGAAGAGAGGTCATGATTATGTTGTTGTGGGCCTCTATTGTTGTATATGTTTGCTGCATAGGCCTCGGGTTGGTCACCACTTGTCATCGGCTGTTGCTGCTGAAGGGAAGGGCATGCATCTGTGGGGTGCTCAATGGATGTGCATATGCCACACACTCTAGCAGGAAGTATCATCTTTTTCTGATTGACAGCCAATTGTGTGACCAATGTTGTGAGAGAATCAATTTTCTGCTCAAGCTTCTCAACCTTGCCCGAGTCTGCACCAACATCATTTACATCCCTCACAACTATTGCATCACTGTTGCTTCTTGCATGGAATTGTTGACAGTTGGAAGCCATCTTCTCAATTTTGCTCCTGGCTTGTAAGGGTGTCATATCTCCCAATGTACCACCACTTGCAGCATCTAACATGTTTCTTTCCATGAAGTTGAGTCCTTCATAAAAGTACTGGATGAGAAGCTGCTCTGAGATCTGATGGTGAGGGCAGGAAGCACACAACCTCTTGAATCTCTCCCAATAATCATAGAGACTCTCTCCATGTTGTTGCCTGATACCAGAAATTTCCTTTCTGATTGCAGTGGTCCTATTTGCAGGGAAGAATTTTTCCAGAAATGCCCTCTTCAAGTCATCCCAGCTTGTGATGGAACCAGGGGCCAAGTCAGATAACCAATCTTGTGCTAGACCCTCTAAGGAATGTGGAAATGCTCTGAGACAGACATGATCCTCTTGCACATCATGTGGTTTCATTGTGGTGCACACTATATGGAATTTCTTGAGATGCTTATGAGGATCCTCACCTGCAAGACCATGAAACTTGGGCAACAAATGGATTAGTCCTGTTCTAAGCTCAAAAGGAACATCCTCATCAGGATACCGGATACACGAGTCTTCAATAGTGAAGTCAGGTGCAGCCAGCTCCCTAAGTGTCCTTTCCCTTGGTGGGGGTTGAGCCATGTTATCACAATGTATAGAATCAGATTGAATAAAAGTAGAAGGAATAGAAGAAATAGAAACAGAATGAGAATTAGATGGACTATAAGATGACTCTGACTCACTACCTAATGACTGATTCCTATTTTGTCTAACTAATCTGTGATAAGTTCTATCAATTTCAGGGTTGTAAGGATGCAAATAACTTGGGTTGCCCCTAGTCATGTACTGAACAGAACAGCATCAACCATAGCATACTGTAACAGATATGCATGACCAAAATCGGCAACAAATTTTTTTATTTTTTTAAATTTTTTTTTAAATTTTTTTAAGCACCCTAAAATCATGAAAACATATCACAGAAAGTTTGAGGACAAAATTCAAAAGGGAACCAAGTCAAAGAATTAAAACAGGGACCAAAAACTAAGAAAATAAAACTTGTAAAATAAAAAAGAAATAGTAAACGAAGGATTTTGGGGTCAATATTTTCTCTAACAAGTGTAGAATGGTTAAGAGAGTATTCTAAACGCTTACAATGGTCTAGGAATGTGTATTAGGACATATAAGAACCTTTAGAATGATCCTAAACACACCACGGTGCCCCAAGGGAGTTAGAGGGTGAAGCATGAGTCCTTGGAGGCTCTAACAAGTGTAGAATGGTTAAGAGAGTATTCTAAACGCTTACAATGGTCTAGGAATGTGTATTAGGACATATAAGAACCTTAAGAATGATCCTAAACACTCCATGGTGCCCCAAGGAACTTAGAGGGTGAAGCATGAGTCCTTGGAGGCTCTAACAAATGTAGAATGGTTAAGAGAGTGTTCTAAACACTTACAATGGTCTAGGAATGTGTATTAGGACATATAAGAACCTTTAGAATGATCCTAAACACTCCATGGTGCCCAAGGGACTTAGTGAATGAAGCATAAGTCCTTGGAGGCTCTAACAAGTGTAGAATGGTTAAGAGAGTATTCTAAACGCTTACAATGGTCTAGGAACGTGTATTAGGACATATAAGAACCTTTAGAATGATCCTAAACACTCCAAGGTGACCCAAGGGATTTAGAGGGTGAAGCATGAGTCCTTGGAGGCTCTAACAAGTGTAGAATGGTTAAGAGAGTATTCTAAAGGCTTACAATGGTCTACGAATGTGTATTATTAAATATAAGAACCTTTAGAATGATTCTAAACACTCCATGGTGCCCCAAGGGACTTAGAGGGTGAAGCATGAGTCCTAGGAGGCTCTAACAAGTGTAGAATGGTTAAGAGAGTATTTTAAAGGCTTACAATGGTCTAGGAATGCGTATTAGGACATATAAGAACCTTTAGAATGATCCTAAACCCTCCATGGTGCCCCAAGGGACTTAGATGGTGAAGCATGAGGCCTAGGAGGCTCTAACAAGTGTAGAATGGTTAAGAGAGTATTCTAAACGCTTACAATGGTCTAGGAATGTGTATTAGGACATATAAGAACCTTTAGAATGATCCTAAACACTCCACGGTGCCCCAAGGGAGTTAGAGGGTGAAGCATGAGTCCTTGGAGGCTCTAACAAGTGTGGAATGGTTAAGAGAGTAATCTATAGGCTTAGAATGGTCTAGGAATGTGTATTAGGACATATAAGAACCTTTAGACTGATCCTAAACACTCCATGGTGCCCCAAGGGACTTAGAGAGTGAAGCATGAGTCCTTGGAGGCTCTAACAAGTGTAGAATGGTTAAGAGAGTATTCAAAACGCATACAATGGTCTAGGAATGTGTATTAGGACATATAAGAACCTTTAGAATGATGATAAACACTCCATGGTGCCCCAAGGGACTTATAGGGTGAAATATGAGTCCTTGGAGGCTCTAACAAGTGTAGAATGGTTAAGAGAGTATTCTAAACGCTTACAATGGTCTAGGAATGTGTATTAGGACATATAAGAACCTTTAGAATGATCCTAAACACTCCAAGGTGCCCCAAGGGATTTAGAGGGTGAAGCATGAGTCCTTGGAGGCTCTAACAAGTGTAGAATGGTTAAGAGAGTATTCTAAAGGCTTACAATGGTCTACGAATGTGTATTAGGAAATATAAGAACCTTTAGAATGATCCTAAACACTCCATGGTGCCCCAAGGGACTTAGAGGGTGAAGCATGAGTCCTAGGAAGCTCTAACAAGTGTAGAATGGTTAAGAGAGTATTCTAAAGGCTTACAATGGTCTAGGAATGTGTATTAGGACATATATGAACCTTTAGAATGATCCTAAACACTCCATGGTGCCCCAAGGGAGTTAGAGGGTGAAGCATGAGTCCTTGGAGGCTCTAACAAGTGTGGAATGGTTAAGAGAGCAATCTAAAGGCTTAGAATGGTCTAGGAATGTGTATTAGGACATATAAGAACCTTTAGAATCATCATAAACACTCCATGGTGCCCCAAGGGAGTTAGAGGGTGAAGCATGAGTCCTTGGAGGCTCTAACAAGTGTGGAATGGTTAAGAGAGCAATCTATAGGCTTAGAATGGTCTAGGAATGTGTATTAGGACATATAAGAACCTTTAGAATGATCCTAAACACTCCACGGTACCCCAAGGGACTTAGAGGGGGAAGCATGAGTCCTTGGAGGCTCTAACAAGTGTAGAATGGTTAAGAGAGTATTCTAAACGCTTACAATGGTCTAGGAATGTGTATTAGGACATATAAGAACCTTAAGAATGATCCTAAACACTCCATGCTGCCCCAAGGAACTTAGAGGGTGAAGCATGAGTCCTTGGAGGCTCTAACAAATTTAGAATGGTTAAGAGAGTGTTCTAAACACTTACAATGGTCTAGGAATGTGTATTAGGACATATAAGAACCTTTAGAATGATCCTAAACACTCCATGGTGCCCCAAGGGACTTAGTGAATGAAGCATAAGTCCTTCGAGGCTCTAACAAGTGTAGAATGGTTAAGAGAGTATTCTAAACGCTTACAATAGTCTAGGAATGTGTATTAGGACATATAAGAACCTTTAGAATGATCCTAAACACTCCATGGTGCCCCAAGGGAGTTAGAGGGTGAAGCATGAGTCCTTGGAGACTCTGACAAGTGTGGAATGGTTAAGAGAGCAATCTAAAGGCTTAGAATGGTCTAGGAATGTGTATTAGGACATTTAAGAACCTTTAGAATGATCCTAAACACTTCATGGTTCCCCAAGGGACTTAGAGGGTGAAGCATCCATCCTTGGAGGCTCTAACAATTGTGGAATGGTTAAGAGAGTATTCTAAACGCTTAGAATGGTCTAGGAATGTGTATTAGGACATATAAGAACCTTTTGAATGATCCTAAACACTCCATGGTGCAACCAAGGGACTTAGAGGGTGAAGCATGAGTCCAAGGAGGCTCTAACAAGTGTAGAATGGTTAAGAGAGTATTCTAAACGCTTACAATGGTCTAGGAATGTGTATTAGGACATATAAGAACCTTTAGAATGATGATAAGCACTCCATGGTGCCATAAGGGACTTAGAGGGTGAAGCATGAGTCCCAGGAGGCTCTAACAAGTGTATAATGGTTAAGAGAGTATTCTAAACGCTTACAATGGTCTAGGAATATGTATTAGGACATATAAGAACCTTTAGAATGATCCTAAACACTCCATGGTTCCCCAAGGGATTTAGTGGGTGAAGCATGAGTCCTTGGAGGTTCTAACAATTGTAGAATGGTTAAGAGAGTATTCTAAACGCTTACAATGGTCTAGGAATATGTATTAGGACATATAAGAACCTTTAGAATGTCCTAAACACTCCATGGTGCCCCAAGGGACTTAGAGGGTGAAGCATGAGTCCTAGGAGGCTCTAACAAGTGTAGAATGGTTAAGAGAGTATTCTAAACGCTTACAATGGTCTAGGAATGTGTATTAGGACATATAATAACCTTAAGAATGAACCTAAACACTCCATGGTGCCCCAAGGGACTTAGAGGGTGAAGCATGAGTCCTTGGAGGTTCTAACAAGTGTAGAATGGTTAAGAGAGTATTCTAAACGCTTACAACGGTCTAGGAATGTGTATTAGGACATATAAGAACCTTTAGAATGATCTCAAACACTCCATGGTGCCCCAATGGACTTAGTGGATGAAGCATGAGTCCTTGGAGGCTCTAACAAGTGTGGAATGGTTAAGAGATTAATCTAAAGGCTTACCATGGTCTTGGAATGTGTATTTGGACATATAAGAACCTTTACAATGATCCTAAACACTTCATGGTGCCCCAAGGGATTTAGAGGGTGAAGCATGAGTCCTTGGAGGCTCTGACAAGTGTAGAATGGTTTAGAGAGTATTCTAAAGGCTTACAATGGTCTACGAATGTGTATTAGGACATATAAGAACCTTTAGAATGATCCTAAACACTCCATGGTACCCCAAGTGACTTAGAGGGTGAAGCATGAGTCCTAGGAGGCTCTAACAAGTGTAGAATGGTTAAGAGAGTATTCTAAACGCTTACAATGGTCTAGGAATGTGTATTAGGACATATAAGAACTTTTAGAATGATGATAAGCACTCCATGGTGCCATAAGGGACTTAGAGGGTGAAGCATGATTCCTAGGAGGCTCTAACAAGTGTATAATGGTTAAGAGAGTATTCTAAACGCTTACAATGGTCTAGGAATGTGTATTAGGACATATAAGAACCTTTAGAATGATGCTAAACACTCCATGGTGCCCCAAGGGACTTAGTGGGTGAAGCATGAGTCCTTGGAGGTTCTAACAATTGTAGAATGGTTAAGAGTGTATTCTAAACGCTTACAATGGTCTAGGAATGTGTATTAGGACATATAAGAACCTTTAGAATGATCCTAAACACTCCATGGTGCCCCAAGGGACTTATAGGGTAAAACATGAGTCCTAGGAAGCTCTAACAAGTGTAGAATGGTTAAGAGAGTAATCTAAAGGCTTACAATGGTCTAGGAATGTGTATTAGGACATATAAGAACCTTTAGAATGATCCTAAACACTCCATGGTGCCCCAAGGGACTTAGAGGGTGAAGCATGAATCCTTGGAGGCTTTAACAAGTGTAGAATGGTGAAGAAAGTATTCTAAACGCTTACAATGATCTAGGAATGTGTATTAGGACATATAAGAACCTTTAGAATGATCCTAAACACTCCATGGTGCCCCAAGGGACTTAGAGGGTGAAGCATGAGTCCTTGGAGGCTCTAACAAGTGTAGAATGGTTAAGAGAGTATTCTAAACGCTTACAATGGTCTACGAATGTGTATTAGGACATATAAGAACCTTTAGAATGATCCTAAACACTCCATGGTGCCCCAAGGGACTTAGTGGGTGAAGCACGAGTCCTTGGAGGCTCTAACAAGTGTAAAATGGTTAAGAGAGTATTCTAAACGCTTACAATGGTCTAGGAATGTGTATTAGGACATATAAGAACCTTTAGAATGATCTTAAACACTCCATGGTGCCCCATGGGACTTAGAGGGTGAAGCATGAGTCCTTGGAGGCTCTAACAAGTGTAGAATGGTTAAGAGAGTATTCTAAACGCTTACAATGGTCTAGGAATGTGTATTAGGACATATAAGAACCTTTAGAATGATCCTAAACACTCCATGATGCCCCAAGGGACTTAGTGGGTGAAGCATGAGGCCTAGGAGGCTCTAACAAGCGTAGAATGGTTAAGAGAGTATTCTAAACGCTTACAATGGTCTAGGACTGTGTATTAGGACAAATAAGAACCTTTAAAATGATCCTAAACACTCCATGGTGCCCCAAGGGACTTAGTGGGTGAAGCACGAGTCCTTGGAGGCTCTAACAATTGTAGAATGGTCAAAAGAGAATTCTAAACGCTTACAATGGTCTAGGAATTTGTTTTAGGACATATAAGAACCTTTAGAATGATCCTAAACACCCCATGGTGCCCCAAGGGACTTAATGGGTGAAGCATGAGTCCTTTGAGGCTCTAACAAGTGTAGAATGGTTAAGAGAGTATTCTAAACACTTATAATGGTCTAGGAATGTGTATTAGGACATATAAGAACCTTTAGAATGATCCTAAACACTCCATGGTGCCCCAAGGAACTTAGTGGGTGAAGCTTGAGGCCTAGGAGGCTCTAACAAGTGTAGAATGGTTAAGAGAGTATTCTAAACGCTTACAATGGTCTAGGAATGTGTATTAGGACATATAATAACCTTTAGAATGATCCTAAACACTCCATGGTGCCCCAAGGGACTTAGTGGTTGAAGCATGAGTGCTTTGAGGCTCTAACAAGTGTAGAATGGTTAAGAGAGTATTCTAAACGCTTACAATGGTCTAGGAATGTGTATTAGGACATATAAGAACCTTTAGAATGATCCTAAACACTCCATGGAGCCCCAAGGGACTTAGTGGGTGAAGCATGAGGCCTAGGAGTCTCTAACAAGTGTAGAATGGTTAAGAGAGTATTCTAAACGCTTATAATGGTCTAGGAATGTGTATTAGGAAATATAAGAACCTTTAGAATGATCCTAAACACTCCATGGTTCCCCATGGGACTTAGTGGGTGAAGCATGAGTCCTTTGAGGCTCTAACAAGTGTAGAATGGTTAAGAGAGTATTCTAAACGCTTACAATGGTCTAGGAATGTGTATTTGGACATATAAGAACCTTTAGAATGATCCTAAACACTCCATGGTGCCCCAAGGGACTTAGAGGGTGAAGCATGAGTCCTTGGAGGCTCTAACAAGTGTAGATTGGTTAAGAGAGTATTCTAAACGCTTACAATGGTCTAGGAATGTGTATTAGGACATATAAGAACCTTTAGAATGATCCTAAACACTCCATGGTGCCCCATGGGACTTAATGGGTGAAGCATGAGTCCTTTCAGGCTCTAACAAGTGTAGAATGGTTAAGAGAGTATTCTAAACGCTTACAATGGTCTAGGAATGTGTATTAGGACATATGAGAACCTTTAGAATGATCCTAAACACTCCATGGTGCCCCAAGGAACTTAGCGGGTGAAGCATGAGTCCTTTGAGGCTCTAACAAGTGTAGAATGGTTAAGAGAGTATTATAAACGCTTACAATGGTCTAGGAATGTGTATTAGGACATATAAGAACCTTTAGAATGATCCTAAACACTCCATGGTGCCCCAAGGGACTTAGAGGGTGAAGCATGAGTCCTTGGAGGCTCTAACAAGTGTAGATTGGTTAAGAGAGTATTCTAAACGCTTACAATGGTCTAGGAATGTGTATTAGGACATATAAGAACCTTTAGAATGATCCTAAACACTCCATGGTGCCCCAAGGGACTTAATGGGTGAAGCATGAGTCCTTTGAGGCTCTAACAAGTGTAGAATGGTTAAGAGAGTATTCTAAACGCTTACAATGGTCTAGGAATGTGTATTAGGACATATGAGAACCTTTAGAATGATCCTAAACACTCCATGGTGCCCCAAGGAACTTAGCGGGTGAAGCTTGAGGCCTAGGAGGCTCTAACAAGTGTAGAATGGTTAAGAGAGTATTCTAAACGCTTACAATGGTCTAGGAATGTGTATTAGGACATATAATAACCTTTAGAATGATCCTAAACACTCCATGGTGCCCCAAGGGACTTAGTGGGTGAAGCATGAGTCCTTTGAGGCTCTAATAAGTGTAGAATGGTTAAGAGAGTATTCTAAACGCTTACAATGGTCTAGGAATGTGTATTAGGACATATAATAACCTTTAGAATGATCCTAAACACTCCATGGTGCCCCAAGGGACTTAGTGGGTGAAGCATGAGTCCTTTGAGGCTCTAACAAGTGTAGAATGGTTCAGAGAGTATTCTAAACGCTTACAATGGTCTAGGAATGTGTATTAGGACATATAAGAGCCTTCAGAATGATCCTAAACACTCCATGGTGCCCCAAGGGACTCAGTGGGTGAAGCATGAGGCCTAGGAGGCTCTAACAAGTGTAGAATGGTTAAGAGAGTATTCTAAACGCTTACAATGGTCTAGGAATGTGTATTAGGACATATAATAACCTTTAGAATAATCCTAAACACTCCATGGTTCCCCATGGGACTTAGTGGGTGAAGCATGAGTCCTTTGAGGCTCTAACAAGTGTAGAATGGTTAAGAGAGTATTCTAAACGCTTACAATGGTCTAGGAATGTGTATTAGGACATATAAGAACCTTTAGAATAATCCTAAACACTCCATGGTTCCCCATGGGACTTAGTGGGTGAAGCATGAGTCCTTTGAGGCTCTAACAAGTGTAGAATGGTTAAGAGAGTATTCTAAACGCTTACAATGGTCTAGGAATGTGTATTAGGACATATAAGAACATGTAGAATGATCCTAAACACTCCATGGTGCCCCAAGGGACTTAGTGGATGAAGCATGAGGCCTTGGAGGCTCTAATAAGTGTAGAACGGTTAAGAGAGTATTCTAAATGCTTACAATGGTCTAGGAATGTGTATTAGGACATATAAGAACCTTTAGAATGATCCTAAACACTCCATGGTGCCCCAAGGGACTTAGAGGGTGAAGCATGAGTCCTTCGAGGCTCTAACAAGTGTAGATTGGTTAAGAGAGTATTCTAAACGCTTACAATGGTCTAGGAATGTGTATTAGGACATATAAGAACCTTTAGAATGATCCTAAACACTCCATGGTGCCCCAAGGGACTTAGTGGGTGAAGCATGAGGCCTAGGAGGCTCTAACAAGCGTAGAATGGTTAAGAGAGTATTCTAAACGCTTACAATGGTCTAGGAATGTGTATTAGGACAAATAAGAACCTTTAAAATGATCCTAAACACTCCATGGTGCCCCAAGGGACTTAGTGGGTGAAGCACGAGTCCTTGGAGGCTCTAACAATTGTAGAATGGTCAAAAGAGAATTCTAAACGCTTATAATGGTCTAGGAATGTGTATTAGGACATATAAGAACCTTTAGAATGATCCTAAACACTCCATGGTGCCCCAAGGGACTTAATGGGTGAAGCATGAGTCCTTTGAGGCTCTAACAAGTGTAGAATGGTTAAGAGAGAATTCTAAACGCTTACAATGGTCTAGGAATGTGTATTAGGACATATAAGAACCTTTAGAATGATCCTAAACACTCCATGGTGCCCCAAGGGACTTAATGGGTGAAGCATGAGTCCTTTGAGGCTCTAACAAGTGTAGAATGGTTAAGAGAGTATTCTAAACACTTATAATGGTATAGGAATGTGTATTAGGACATATACGAACCTTTAGAATGATCCTAAACACTCCATGGTGCCCCAAGGAACTTAGTGGGTGAAGCTTGAGGCCTAGGAGGCTCTAACAAGTGTAGAATGGTTAAGAGAGTATTCTAAACGCTTACAATGGTCTAGGAATGTGTATTAGGACATATAATAACCTTTAGAATGATCCTAAACACTCCATGGTGCCCCAAGGGACTTAGTGGTTGAAGCATGAGTGCTTTGAGGCTCTAACAAGTGTAGAATGGTTAAGAGAGTATTCTAAACGCTTACAATGGTCTAGGAATGTGTATTAGGACATATAAGAACCTTTAGAATGATCCTAAACACTCCATGGAGCCCCAAGGGACTTAGTGGGTGAAGCATGAGTCCTTTGAGGCTCTAACAAGTGTAGAATGGTTAAGAGAGTATTCTAAACGCTTACAATGGTCTAGGAATGTGTATTAGGACATATAATAACCTTTAGAATGATCCTAAACACTCCATGGTGCCCCAAGGGACTTAGTGGGTGAAGCATGAGTCCTTTGAGGCTCTAACAAGTGTAGAATGGTTAAGAGAGTATTCTAAACGCTTACAATGGTCTAGGAATGTGTATTAGGACATATAAGAACCTTTAGAATGATCTTAAACACTCCATGGTGCCCCAAGGGACTTAGTGGGTGAAGCATGAGGCCTTGGAGGCTCTAACAAGTGTAGAATGGTTAAGAGAGTATTCTAAACGCTTACAATGGTCTAGGAATGTGTATTAGGACATATAAGAACCTTTAGAATGATCCTAAACACTCCATGGTGCCCCAAGGGACTTAATGGGTGAAACATGAGTCCTTTGAGGCTCTAACAAGTGTAGAATGGTTAAGAGAGTATACTAAACACTTATAATGGTCTAGGAATGTGTATTAGGACATATAAGAACCTTTAGAATGATCCTAAACACTCCATGGTGCCCCAAGGAACTTAGTGGGTGAAGCTTGAGGCCTAGGAGGCTCTAACAAGTGTAGAATGGTTAAGAGAGTATTCTAAACGCTTACAATGGTCTAGGAATGTGTATTAGGACATATAATAACCTTTAGAATGATCCTAAACACTCCATGGTGCCCCAAGGGACTTAGTGGGTGAAGCATGAGTCCTTTGAGGCTCTAACAAGTGTAGAATGGTTAAGAGAGTATTCTAAACGCTTACAATGGTCTAGGAATGTGTATTAGGACATATAAGAACCTTTAGAATGATCTTAAACACTCCATGGTGCCCCAAGGGACTTAGTGGGTGAAGCATGAGGCCTTGGAGGCTCTAACAAGTGTAGAATGGTTAAGAGAGTATTCTAAACGCTTACAATGGTCTAGGAATGTGTATTAGGACATATAAGAACCTTTAGAATGATCCTAAACACTCCATGGTGCCCCAAGGGACTTAATGGGTGAAGCATGAGTCCTTTGAGGCTCTAACAAGTGTAGAATGGTTAAGAGAGTATTCTAAACACTTATAATGGTCTAGGAATGTGTATTAGGACATATAAGAACCTTTAGAATGATCCTAAACACTCCATGGTGCCCCAAGGAACTTAGTGGGTGAAGCATGAGTCCTTTGAGGCTCTAACAAGTGTAGAATGGTTAAGAGAGTATTCTAAACGCTTACAATGGTCTAGGAATGTGTATTAGGACATATAAGAACCTTTAGAATGATCTTAAACACTCCATGGTGCCCCAAGGGACTTAGTGGGTGAAGCATGAGGCCTTGGAGGCTCTAACAAGTGTAGAATGGTTAAGAGAGTATTCTAAACGCTTACAATGGTCTAGGAATGTGTATTAGGACATATAAGAACCTTTAGAATGATCCTAAACACTCCATGGTGCCCCAAGGGACTTAATGGGTGAAGCATGAGTCCTTTGAGGCTCTAACAAGTGTAGAATGGTTAAGAGAGTATTCTAAACACTTATAATGGTCTAGGAATGTGTATTAGGACATATAAGAACCTTTAGAATGATCCTAAACACTCCATGGTGCCCCAAGGAACTTAGTGGGTGAAGCATGAGTCCTTTGAGGCTCTAACAAGTGTAGAATGGTTAAGAGAGTATTCTAAACGCTTACAATGGTCTAGGAATGTGTATTAGGACATATACGAACCTTTAGAATGATCCTAAACACTCCATGGTGCCCCAAGGAACTTAGTGGGTGAAGCTTGAGGCCTAGGAGGCTCTAACAAGTGTAGAATGGTTAAGAGAGTATTCTAAACGCTTACAATGGTCTAGGAATGTGTATTAGGACATATAATAACCTTTAGAATGATCCTAAACACTCCATGGTGCCCCAAGGGACTTAGTGGTTGAAGCATGAGTGCTTTGAGGCTCTAACAAGTGTAGAATGGTTAAGAGAGTATTCTAAACGCTTACAATGGTCTAGGAATGTGTATTAGGACATATAAGAACCTTTAGAATGATCCTAAACACTCCATGGAGCCCCAAGGGACTTAGTGGGTGAAGCATGAGTCCTTTGAGGCTCTAACAAGTGTAGAATGGTTAAGAGAGTATTCTAAACGCTTACAATGGTCTAGGAATGTGTATTAGGACATATAATAACCTTTAGAATGATCCTAAACACTCCATGGTGCCCCAAGGGACTTAGTGGGTGAAGCATGAGTCCTTTGAGGCTCTAACAAGTGTAGAATGGTTAAGAGAGTATTCTAAACGCTTACAATGGTCTAGGAATGTGTATTAGGACATATAAGAACCTTTAGAATGATCTTAAACACTCCATGGTGCCCCAAGGGACTTAGTGGGTGAAGCATGAGGCCTTGGAGGCTCTAACAAGTGTAGAATGGTTAAGAGAGTATTCTAAACGCTTACAATGGTCTAGGAATGTGTATTAGGACATATAAGAACCTTTAGAATGATCCTAAACACTCCATGGTGCCCCAAGGGACTTAATGGGTGAAACATGAGTCCTTTGAGGCTCTAACAAGTGTAGAATGGTTAAGAGAGTATACTAAACACTTATAATGGTCTAGGAATGTGTATTAGGACATATAAGAACCTTTAGAATGATCCTAAACACTCCATGGTGCCCCAAGGAACTTAGTGGGTGAAGCTTGAGGCCTAGGAGGCTCTAACAAGTGTAGAATGGTTAAGAGAGTATTCTAAACGCTTACAATGGTCTAGGAATGTGTATTAGGACATATAATAACCTTTAGAATGATCCTAAACACTCCATGGTGCCCCAAGGGACTTAGTGGGTGAAGCATGAGTCCTTTGAGGCTCTAACAAGTGTAGAATGGTTAAGAGAGTATTCTAAACGCTTACAATGGTCTAGGAATGTGTATTAGGACATATAAGAACCTTTAGAATGATCTTAAACACTCCATGGTGCCCCAAGGGACTTAGTGGGTGAAGCATGAGGCCTTGGAGGCTCTAACAAGTGTAGAATGGTTAAGAGAGTATTCTAAACGCTTACAATGGTCTAGGAATGTGTATTAGGACATATAAGAACCTTTAGAATGATCCTAAACACTCCATGGTGCCCCAAGGGACTTAATGGGTGAAGCATGAGTCCTTTGAGGCTCTAACAAGTGTAGAATGGTTAAGAGAGTATTCTAAACACTTATAATGGTCTAGGAATGTGTATTAGGACATATAAGAACCTTTAGAATGATCCTAAACACTCCATGGTGCCCCAAGGAACTTAGTGGGTGAAGCATGAGTCCTTTGAGGCTCTAACAAGTGTAGAATGGTTAAGAGAGTATTCTAAACGCTTACAATGGTCTAGGAATGTGTATTAGGACATATAAGAACCTTTAGAATGATCTTAAACACTCCATGGTGCCCCAAGGGACTTAGTGGGTGAAGCATGAGGCCTTGGAGGCTCTAACAAGTGTAGAATGGTTAAGAGAGTATTCTAAACGCTTACAATGGTCTAGGAATGTGTATTAGGACATATAAGAACCTTTAGAATGATCCTAAACACTCCATGGTGCCCCAAGGGACTTAATGGGTGAAGCATGAGTCCTTTGAGGCTCTAACAAGTGTAGAATGGTTAAGAGAGTATTCTAAACACTTATAATGGTCTAGGAATGTGTATTAGGACATATAAGAACCTTTAGAATGATCCTAAACACTCCATGGTGCCCCAAGGAACTTAGTGGGTGAAGCATGAGTCCTTTGAGGCTCTAACAAGTGTAGAATGGTTAAGAGAGTATTCTAAACGCTTACAATGGTCTAGGAATGTGTATTAGGACATATAAGAACCTTTAGAATGATCTTAAACACTCCATGGTGCCCCAAGGGACTTAGTGGGTGAAGCATGAGGCCTTGGAGGCTCTAACAAGTGTAGAATGGTTAAGAGAGTATTCTAAACGCTTACAATGGTCTAGGAATGTGTATTAGGACATATAAGAACCTTTTGAATGATCCTAAACACTCCATGGTGCCCCAAGGGACTTAGTGGGTGAAGCATGAGGCCTAGGAGTCTCTAACAAGTGTAGAATAGTTAAGAGAGTATTCTAAACGCTTACAATGGTCTAGGAATGTGTATTAGGACATATAATAACCTTTAGAATGATCCTAAACACTCCATGGTGCCCCAAGGGACTTAGTGGGTGAAGCATGAGTCCTTTGAGGCTCTAACAAGTGTAGAATGGTTAAGAGAGTATTCTAAACGCTTACAATGGTCTAGGAATGTGTATTAGGACATATAAGAACCTTTAGAATGATCTTAAACACTCCATGGTGCCCCAAGGGACTTAGTGGGTGAAGCATGAGGCCTTGGAGGCTCTAACAAGTGTAGAATGGTTAAGAGAGTATTCTAAACGCTTACAATGGTCTAGGAATGTGTATTAGGACATATAAGAACCTTTAGAATGATCCTAAACACTCCATGGTGCCCCAAGGGACTTAATGGGTGAAGCATGAGTCCTTTGAGGCTCTAACAAGTGTAGAATGGTTAAGAGAGTATTCTAAACACTTATAATGGTCTAGGAATGTGTATTAGGACATATAAGAACCTTTAGAATGATCCTAAACACTCCATGGTGCCCCAAGGAACTTAGTGGGTGAAGCTTGAGGCCTAGGAGGCTCTAACAAGTGTAGAATGGTTAAGAGAGTATTCTAAACGCTTACAATGGTCTAGGAATGTGTATTAGGACATATAATAACCTTTAGAATGATCCTAGACACTCCATGGTGCCCCAAGGGACTTAGTGGGTGAAGCATAAGTCCTTTGAGGCTCTAACAAGTGTAGAATGGTTTAGAGAGTATTCTAAACGCTTACAATGGTCTAGGAATGTGTATTAGGACATATAAGAACCTTTAGAATGATCCTAAACACTCCATGGTGCCCCAAGGGACTTAGTGGGTGAAGCATGAGGCCTAGGAGTCTCTAACAAGTGTAGAATGGTTAAGAGAGTATTCTAAACGCTTACAATGGTCTAGGAATGTGTATTAGGACATATAATAACCTTTAGAATGATCCTAAACACTCCATGGTGCCCCAAGGGACTTAGTGGGTGAAGCATGAGGCCTTGGAGGCTCTAATAAGTGTAGAATGGTTAAGAGAGTATTCTAAACGCTTACAATGGTCTAGGAATGTGTATTAGGACATATAAGAACCTTTGGAATGATCCTAAACACTCCATGGTGCCCCAAGGAACTTAGTGGGTGAAGCATGAGGCCTTGGAGGCTCTAACAAGTGTAGAATGGTTAAGAGAGTATTCTAAACGCTTACAATGGTCTAGGAATGTGTATTAGGACATATAAGAACCTTTGGAATGATCCTAAACACTCCATGGTTCCCCAAGGAACTTAGTGGGTGAAGCATGAGGCCTAGGAGGCTCTAACAAGTGTAGAATAGTTAAGAGAGTATTCTAAACGCTTACAATGGTCTAGGAATGTGTATTAGGACATATAATAACCTTTAGAATGATCCTTAACACTCCATGGTGCCCCAAGGGACTTAGTGGGTGAAGCATGAGTCCTTTGAGGCTCTAACAAGTGTAGAATGGTTAAGAGAGTATTCTAAACGCTTACAATGGTCTAGGAATGTGTATTAGGACATATAAGAACCTTTAGAATGATCTTAAACACTCCATGGTGCCCCAAGGGACTTAGTGGGTGAAGCATGAGGCCTTGGAGGCTCTAACAAGTGTAGAATGGTTAAGAGAGTATTCTAAACGCTTACAATGGTCTAGGAATGTGTATTAGGACATATAAGAACCTTTAGAATGATCCTAAACACTCCATGGTGCCCCAAGGGACTTAATGGGTGAAGCATGAGTCCTTTGAGGCTCTAACAAGTGTAGAATGGTTAAGAGAGTATTCTAAACACTTATAATGGTCTAGGAATGTGTATTAGGACATATAAGAACCTTTAGAATGATCCTAAACACTCCATGGTGCCCCAAGGAACTTAGTGGGTGAAGCTTGAGGCCTAGGAGGCTCTAACAAGTGTAGAATGGTTAAGAGAGTATTCTAAACGCTTACAATGGTCTAGGAATGTGTATTAGGACATATAATAACCTTTAGAATGATCCTAGACACTCCATGGTGCCCCAAGGGACTTAGTGGGTGAAGCATAAGTCCTTTGAGGCTCTAACAAGTGTAGAATGGTTTAGAGAGTATTCTAAACGCTTACAATGGTCTAGGAATGTGTATTAGGACATATAAGAACCTTTAGAATGATCCTAAACACTCCATGGTGCCCCAAGGGACTTAGTGGGTGAAGCATGAGGCCTAGGAGTCTCTAACAAGTGTAGAATGGTTAAGAGAGTATTCTAAACGCTTACAATGGTCTAGGAATGTGTATTAGGACATATAATAACCTTTAGAATGATCCTAAACACTCCATGGTGCCCCAAGGGACTTAGTGGGTGAAGCATGAGGCCTTGGAGGCTCTAATAAGTGTAGAATGGTTAAGAGAGTATTCTAAACGCTTACAATGGTCTAGGAATGTGTATTAGGACATATAAGAACCTTTGGAATGATCCTAAACACTCCATGGTGCCCCAAGGAACTTAGTGGGTGAAGCATGAGGCCTTGGAGGCTCTAACAAGTGTAGAATGGTTAAGAGAGTATTCTAAACGCTTACAATGGTCTAGGAATGTGTATTAGGACATATAAGAACCTTTGGAATGATCCTAAACACTCCATGGTTCCCCAAGGAACTTAGTGGGTGAAGCATGAGGCCTAGGAGGCTCTAACAAGTGTAGAATAGTTAAGAGAGTATTCTAAACGCTTACAATGGTCTAGGAATGTGTATTAGGACATATAATAACCTTTAGAATGATCCTTAACACTCCATGGTGCCCCAAGGGACTTAGTGGGTGAAGCATGAGTCCTTTGAGGCTCTAACAAGTATAGAATGGTTAAGAGAGTATTCTAAACGCTTACAATGGTCTAGGAATGTGTATTAGGACGTATAAGAACCTTTAGAATGATCCTAAACACTCCATGGTGCCCCAAGGGACTTAGTGGGTGAAGCATGAGGCCTAGGAGGCTCTAACAAGTGTAGAATGGTTAAGTGAGTAATCTAAATGCTTACAATGGTCTAGGAATGTGTATTAGGACATATAAGAACCTTTAGAATGATCCTAAACACTCCATGGTGCCCCAAGGGACTTAGTGGGTGAAGCATGAGTCCTTTGTGCCTCTAACAAGTGTAGAATGGTTAAGAGAGTATTCTAAACGCTTATAATGGTCTAGGAATGTGTATTAGGACATATAAGAACCTTTAGAATGATCCTAAACACTCCATGGTGCCCCAAGGAACTTAGTGGGTGAAGCTCTAGGCCTAGGAGGCTCTTACAAGTGTAGAATGGTTAAGAGAGTATTCTAAACGCTTACAATGGTCTAGGAATGTGTATTAGGACATATAATAACCTTTAGAATGATCCTAAACACTCCATGGTGCCCCAAGGGACTTAGTGGGTGAAGCATGACGCCTTGGAGGCTCTAGTAAGTGTAGAATGGTTAAGAGAGTATTCTAAACGCTTACAATGGTCTAGGAATGTGTATTAGGACATATAAGAACCTTTAGAATTATCCTAAACACTCCATGGTGCCCCAAGGGACTTAGTGGGTGAAGCACGAGTCCTTGGAGGCTCTAACAAGTGTAGAATGGTTAAGAGAGTATTCTAAACGCTTACAATGGTCTAGGAATGTGTATTAGGACAAATAAGAACCTTTAGAATGATCTTAAACACTCCATGGTGCCCCAAGGGACTTAGAGGGTGAAGCATGAGTCCTTGGAGGCTCTAAACAGTGTAGAATGGTTAAGAGAGTATTCTAAACACTTACAATGGTGTAGGAATGTGTATTAGGACATATAAGAACCTTTAGAATGATCCTAAACACTCCATGGTGCCCCAAGGGACTTAGTGGGTGAAGCATGAGGCCTAGGAGGCTCTAACAAGTGTAGAATGGTTAAGAGAGTATTCTAAACGCTTACAATGGTCTAGGAATGTGTATTAGGACATATAAGAACCTTTAGAATGATCCAAAACACTCCATGGTGCCCCAAGGGACTTAGTGGGCGAAGCATGAGTCCTTTGAGGCTCTAACAAGTGTAGAATGGTTAAGAGAGTATTCTAAACGCTTATAATGGTCTAGGAATGTGTATTAGGACATATAAGAACCTTTAGAATGATCCTAAACACTCCATGGTGCCCCAAGGAACTTAGTGGGTGAAGCTTCAGGCCTAGGAGGCTCTAACAAGTGTAGAATGATTAAGAGAGTATTCTAAATGCTTACAATGGTCTAGGAATGTGTATTAGGACATATAAGAACCTTTAGAATGATCCTAAACACTCCATGGTTCCCCATGGGACTTAGTGGGTGAAGCATGAGTCCTTTGAGGCTCTAACAAGTGTAGAATGGTTAAGAGAGTATTCTAAACGCTTACAATGGTCTAGGAATGTGTATTAGGACATATAAGAACCTTTAGAATGATCCTAAACACTCCATGGTGCCCCAAGGGACTTAGTGGGTGAAGCATGAGGCCTAGGAGGCTCTAACAAGTGTAGAATGGTTAAGAGAGTATTCTAAACGCTTACAATGGTCTAGGAATGTGTATTAGGACATATAAGAACCTTTAGAATGATCCAAAACACTCTATGGTGCCCCAAGGGACTTAGTGGGTTAAGCATGAGGCCTAGGAGGCTCTAACAAGAGTAGAATGGTTAAGAGAGTATTCTAAACGCTTACAATGGTCTAGGAATGTGTATTAGGACATATAAGAATCTTTAGAATGATCCTAAACACTCCATGGTTCCCCATGGGACTTAGTGGGTGAAGCATGAGTCCTTTGAGGCTCTAACAAGTGTAGAATGGTTAAGAGAGTATTCTAAACGCTTACAATGGTCTAGGAATGTGTATTAGGACATATAAGAACCTTTAGAATGATCTTAAACACTCCATGGTGCCCCAAGGGACTTAGTGGGTGAAGCATGAGTCCTTTGTGGCTCTAACAAGTGTAGAATGGTTAAGAGAGTATTCTAAACGCTTATAATGGTCTAGGAATGTGTATTAGGACATATAAGAACCTTTAGAATGATCCTAAACACTCCATGGTGCCCCAAGGGACTTAGAGGGTGAAGCATGAGTCCTTGGAGGCTCTAACAAGTGTAGAATGGTTAAGAGAGTATTCTAAACGCTTACAATGGTCTAGGAATGTGTATTAGGACATATAAGAACCTTTAGAATGATCCTAAACACTCCATGGTGCCCCAAGGGACTTAGTGGGTGAAGCATGAGGCCTAGGAGGCTCTAACAAGTGTAGAATGGTTAAGAGAGTATTCTAAACGCTTACAATGGTCTAGGAATGTGTATTAGGACATATAAGAACCTTTAGAATGATCCAAAACACTCCATGGTGCCCCAAGGGACTTAGTGGGTGAAGCATGAGTCCTTTGAGGCTCTAACAAGTGTAGAATGGTTAAGAGAGTATTCTAAACGCTTATAATGGTCTAGGAATGTGTATTAGGACATATAAGAACCTTTAGAATGATCCTAAACACTCCATGGTGCCCCAAGGAACTTAGTGGGTGAAGCTTCAGGCCTAGGAGGCTCTAACAAGTGTAGAATGGTTAAGAGAGTATTCTAAATGCTTACAATGGTCTAGGAATGTGTATTAGGACATATAAGAACCTTTAGAATGATCCTAAACACTCCATGGTTCCCCATGGGACTTAGTGGGTGAAGCATGAGTCCTTTGAGGCTCTAACAAGTGTAGAATGGTTAAGAGAGTATTCTAAACGCTTACAATGGTCTAGGAATGTGTATTAGGACATATAAGAACCTTTAGAATGATCTTAAACACTCCATGGTGCCCCAAGGGACTTAGAGGGTGAAGCATGAGTCCTTGGAGGCTCTAACAAGTGTAGAATGGTTAAGAGAGTATTCTAAACGCTTACAATGGTCTACGAATGTGTATTAGGACATATAAGAACCTTTAGAATGATCCTAAACACTCCATGGTGCCCCAAGGGACTTAGTGGGTGAAGCACGAGTCCTTGGAGGCTCTAACAAGTGTAAAATGGTTAAGAGAGTATTCTAAACGCTTACAATGGTCTAGGAATGTGTATTAGGACATATAAGAACCTTTAGAATGATCTTAAACACTCCATGGTGCCCCAAGGGACTTAGAGGGTGAAGCATGAGTCCTTGGAGGCTCTAACAAGTGTAGAATGGTTAAGAGAGTATTCCAAACGCTTACAATGGTCTACGAATGTGTATTAGGACATATAAGAACCTTTAGAATGATCCTAAACACTCCATGGTGCCCCAAGGGACTTAGTGGGTGAAGCATGAGGCCTAGGAGGCTCTAACAAGTGTAGAATGGTTAAGTGAGTAATCTAAACGCTTACAATGGTCTAGGAATGTGTATTAGGACATATAAGAACCTTTAGAATGATCCTAAACACTCCATGGTGCCCCAAGGGACTTAGTGGGTGAAGCATGAGTCCTTTGTGGCTTTAACAAGTGTAGAATGGTTAAGAGAGTATTCTAAACGCTTATAATGGTCTAGGAATGTGTATTAGGACATATAAGAACCTTTAGAATGATCCTAAACACTCCATGGTGCCCCAAGGAACTTAGTGGGTGAAGCTCTAGGCCTAGGAGGCTCTTACAAGTGTAGAATGGTTAAGAGAGTATTCTAAACGCTTACAATGGTCTAGGAATGTGTATTAGGACATATAATAACCTTTAGAATGATCCTAAACACTCCATGGTGCCCCAAGGGACTTAGTGGGTGAAGCATGACGCCTTGGAGGCTCTAGTAAGTGTAGAATGGTTAAGAGAGTATTCTAAACGCTTACAATGGTCTAGGAATGTGTATTAGGACATATAAGAACCTTTAGAATTATCCTAAACACTCCATGGTGCCCCAAGGGACTTAGTGGGTGAAGCACGAGTCCTTGGAGGCTCTAACAAGTGTAGAATGGTTAAGAGAGTATTCTAAACGCTTACAATGGTCTAGGAATGTGTATTAGGACAAATAAGAACCTTTAGAATGATCTTAAACACTCCATGGTGCCCCAAGGGACTTAGTGGGTGAAGCATGAGGCCTAGGAGGCTCTAACAAGTGTAGAATGGTTAAGAGAGTATTCTAAACGCTTACAATGGTCTAGGAATGTGTATTAGGACATATAAGAACCTTTAGAATGATCCAAAACACTCCATGGTGCCTCAAGGGACTTAGTGGGCGAAGCATGAGTCCTTTGAGGCTCTAACAAGTGTAGAATGGTTAAGAGAGTATTCTAAACGCTTATAATGGTCTAGGAATGTGTATTAGGACATATAAGAACCTTTAGAATGATCCTAAACACTCCATGGTGCCCCAAGGAACTTAGTGGGTGAAGCTTCAGGCCTAGGAGGCTCTAACAAGTGTAGAATGGTTAAGAGAGTATTCTAAATGCTTACAATGGTCTAGGAATGTGTATTAGGACATATAAGAACCTTTAGAATGATCTTAAACACTCCATGGTGCCCCAAGGGACTTAGTGGGCGAAGCATGAGTCCTTTGAGGCTCTAACAAGTGTAGAATGGTTAAGAGAGTATTCTAAACGCTTATAATGGTCTAGGAATGTGTATTAGGACATATAAGAACCTTTAGAATGATCCTAAACACTCCATGGTGCCCCAAGGAACTTAGTGGGTGAAGCTTCAGGCCTAGGAGGCTCTAACAAGTGTAGAATGGTTAAGAGAGTATTCTAAATGCTTACAATGGTCTAGGAATGTGTATTAGGACATATAAGAACCTTTAGAATGATCCTAAACACTCCATGGTTCCCCATGGGACTTAGTGGGTGAAGCATGAGTCCTTTGAGGCTCTAACAAGTGTAGAATGGTTAAGAGAGTATTCTAAACGCTTACAATGGTCTAGGAATGTGTATTAGGACATATAAGAACCTTTAGAATGATCCTAAACACTCCATGGTGCCCCAAGGGACTTAGTGGGTGAAGCATGAGGCCTAGGAGGCTCTAACAAGTGTAGAATGGTTAAGAGAGTATTCTAAACGCTTACAATGGTCTAGGAATGTGTATTAGGACAAATAAGAACCTTTAGAATGATCTTAAACACTCCATGGTGCCCCAAGGGACTTAGAGGGTGAAGCATGAGTCCTTGGAGGCTCTAAACAGTGTAGAATGGTTAAGAGAGTATTCTAAACGCTTACAATGGTGTAGGAATGTGTATTAGGACATATAAGAACCTTTAGAATGATCCTAAACACTCCATGGTGCCCCAAGGGACTTAGTGGGTGAAGCATGAGGCCTAGGAGGCTCTAACAAGTGTAGAATGGTTAAGAGAGTATTCTAAACGCTTACAATGGTCTAGGAATGTGTATTAGGACATATAAGAACCTTTAGAATGATCCAAAACACTCCATGGTGCCCCAAGGGACTTAGTGGGCGAAGCATGAGTCCTTTGAGGCTCTAACAAGTGTAGAATGGTTAAGAGAGTATTCTAAACGCTTATAATGGTCTAGGAATGTGTATTAGGACATATAAGAACCTTTAGAATGATCCTAAACACTCCATGGTGCCCCAAGGAACTTAGTGGGTGAAGCTTCAGGCCTAGGAGGCTCTAACAAGTGTAGAATGGTTAAGAGAGTATTCTAAATGCTTACAATGGTCTAGGAATGTGTATTAGGACATATAAGAACCTTTAGAATGATCCTAAACACTCCATGGTTCCCCATGGGACTTAGTGGGTGAAGCATGAGTCCTTTGAGGCTCTAACAAGTGTAGAATGGTTAAGAGAGTATTCTAAACGCTTACAATGGTCTAGGAATGTGTATTAGGACATATAAGAACCTTTAGAATGATCCTAAACACTCCATGGTGCCCCAAGGGACTTAGTGGGTGAAGCATGAGGCCTAGGAGGCTCTAACAAGTGTAGAATGGTTAAGAGAGTATTCTAAACGCTTACAATGGTCTAGGAATGTGTATTAGGACATATAAGAACCTTTAGAATGATCCTAAACACTCCATGGTGCCCCAAGGGACTTAGTGGGTGAAGCATGAGGCCTAGGAGGCTCTAACAAGTGTAGAATGGTTAAGAGAGTATTATAAACGCTTACAATGGTCTAGGAATGTGTATTAGGACATATAAGAATCTTTAGAATGATCCTAAACACTCCATGGTTCCCCATGGGACTTAGTGGGTGAAGCATGAGTCCTTTGAGGCTCTAACAAGTGTAGAATGGTTAAGAGAGTATTCTAAACGCTTACAATGGTCTAGGAATGTGTATTAGGACATATAAGAACCTTTAGAATGATCTTAAACACTCCATGGTGCCCCAAGGGACTTAGTGGGTGAAGCATGAGTCCTTTGAGGCTCTAACAAGTGTAGAATGGTTAAGAGAGTATTCTAAACGCTTACAATGGTCTAGGAATGTGTATTAGGACATATAAGAACCTTTAGAATGATCTTAAACACTCCATGGTGCCCCAAGGGACTTAGTGGGTGAAGCATGAGTCCTTTGTGGCTCTAACAAGTGTAGAATGGTTAAGAGAGTATTCTAAACGCTTATAATGGTCTAGGAATGTGTATTAGGACATATAAGAACCTTTAGAATGATCCTAAACACTCCATGGTGCCCCAAGGGACTTAGAGGGTGAAGCATGAGTCCTTGGAGGCTCTAACAAGTGTAGAATGGTTAAGAGAGTATTCTAAACGCTTACAATGGTCTAGGAATGTGTATTAGGACATATAAGAACCTTTAGAATGATCCTAAACACTCCATGGTGCCCCAAGGGACTTAGTGGGTGAAGCATGAGGCCTAGGAGGCTCTAAAAAGTGTAGAATGGTTAAGAGAGTATTCTAAACGCTTACAATGGTCTAGGAATGTGTATTAGGACATATAAGAACCTTTAGAATGATCCAAAACACTCCATGGTGCCCCAAGGGACTTAGTGGGTGAAGCATGAGTCCTTTGAGGCTCTAACAAGTGTAGAATGGTTAAGAGAGTATTCTAAACGCTTACAATGGTCTAGGAATGTGTATTAGGACATATAAGAACCTTTAGAATGATCCTAAACACTCAATGGTGCCCCAAGGGACTTAGTGGGTGAAGCATGAGGCCTAGGAGGCTCTAACAAGTGTAGAATGGTTAAGAGAGTATTCTAAACGCTTACAATGGTCTAGGAATGTGTATTAGGACAAATAAGAACCTTTAGAATGATCTTAAACACTCCATGGTGCCCCAAGGGACTTAGAGGGTGAAGCATGAGTCCTTGGAGGCTCTAAACAGTGTAGAATGGTTAAGAGAGTATTCTAAACGCTTACAATGGTGTAGGAATGTGTATTAGGACATATAAGAACCTTTAGAATGATCCTAAACACTCCATGGTGCCCCAAGGGACTTAGTGGGTGAAGCATGAGGCCTAGGTGGCTCTAACAAGTGTAGAATGGTTAAGAGAGTATTCTAAACGCTTACAAAGGTCTAGGAATGTGTATTAGGACATATAAGAACCTTTAGAATGATCCTAAACACTCCATGGTGCCCCAAGGGACTTAGTGGGTGAAGCATGAGTCCTTTGAGGCTCTAACAAGTGTAGAATGGTTAAGAGAGTATTCTAAACGCTTACAATGGTCTAGGAATGTGTATTAGGACATATAAGAACCTTTAGAATGATCCTAAACACTCCTTGGTGCTCCAAGGGACTTAGTGGGTGAAGCATGAGGCCTAGGAGGCTCTAACAAGTGTAGAATGTTTAAGAGAGTATTCTAAACGCTTACAATGGTCTAGGAATGTGTATTAGGACATATAAGAACCTTTAGAATGATCCTAAACACTCAATGGTGCCCCAAGTTACTTAGAGGGTGAAGCATGAGTCCTTGGCGGCTCTAACAAGTGTAGATTGGTTAAGAGAGTATTCTAAACGCTTACAATGGTCTAGGAATGTGTATTAGGACATATAAGAACCTTTAGAATGATCCTAACCACTCCATGGTGCCCCAAGGGACTTAGTGGGTGAAGCACGAGTCCTTGGAGGCTCTAACAAGTGTAGAATGGTTAAGAGAGTATTCTAAACGCTTACAATGGTCTAGGAATGTGTATTAGGACATATAAGAACCTTTAGAATGATCTTAAACACTCCATGGTGCCCCAAGGGACTTAGAGGGTTAAGCATGAGTCCTTGGAGGCTCTAACAAGTGTAGAATGGTTAAGAGAGTATTCAAAACGCTTACAATGGTCTAGGAATGTGTATTAGGACATATAAGAACCTTTAGAATGATCCTAAACACTCCATGGTGCCCCAAGTTACTTAGAGGGTGAAGCATGAGTCCTTGGCGGCTCTAACAAGTGTAGATTGGTTAAGAGAGTATTCTAAACGCTTACAATGGTCTAGGAATGTGTATTAGGACATATAAGAACCTTTAGAATGATCCTAACCACTCCATGGTGCCCCAAGGGACTTAGTGGGTGAAGCACAGTCCTTGGAGGCTCTAACAAGTGTAGAATGGTTAAGAGAGTATTCTAAACGCTTACAATGGTCTAGGAATGTGTATTAGGACATATAAGAACCTTTAGAATGATCCTAAACACTCCATGGTGCTATAAGGGACTTAGTGGGTGAAGCATGAGGCCTAGGAGGCTCTAACAAGTGTAGAATGGCTAAGAGAGTATTCTAAACGCTTACAATGGTCTAGGAATGTGTATTAGGACATATAAGAACCTTTAGAATGATCCTAAACACTCCATGGTGCCCCAAGCGACTTAGTGGGTGAAGCATGAGTCATTTGAATCTAACAAGTGTAGAATGGTTAAGAGATTATTCTAAACGCTTACAATGGTCTAGGAATGTGTATTAGGACATATAAGAACCTTTAGAATGATCCTAAACAATCCATGGTGCCCGAAGAGACTTAGTGAATGAAGCATGAGTCCTTGGAGGCTCTAACAAGTGTAGAATGGTTAAGAGAGTATTCTAAACGCTTACAATGGTCTAGGAATATGTATTAGGAAATATAAGAACCTTTAGAATGATCCTAAACACTCCATGGTTCCCCATGGGACTTAGTGGGTGAAGCATGAGTCCTTTGAGGCTCTAACAAGTGTAGAATGGTTAAGAGAGTATTCTAAACGCTTACAATGGTCTAGGAATGTGTATTAGGACATATAAGAACCTTTAGAATGATCCTAAACACTCCATGGTGCCCCAAGGGACTTAGTGGGTGAAGCATGAGGCCTTGGAGGCTCTAATAAGTGTAGAATGGTTAAGAGAGTATTCTAAACGCTTACAATGGTCTAGGAATGTGTATTAGGACATATAAGAACCTTTAGAATGATGCTAAACACTCCATGGTGCCCGAAGGGACTTAGTGGGTGAAGCATGAGGCCTAGGAGGCTCTAACAAGTGTAGAATGGTTAAGAGAGTATTCTAAATGCTTACAATGGTCTAGGAATGTGTATTAGGACATATAAGAACCTTTAGAATGATCCTAAACACTCCATGGTTCCCCATGGGACTTAGTGGGTGAAGCATGAGTCCTTTGAGGCTCTAACAAGTGTAGAATGGTTAAGAGAGTATTCTAAACGCTTACAATGGTCTAGGAATGTGTATTAGGACATATAAGAACCTTTAGAATGATCCTAAACACTCCATGGTGCCCCAAGGGACTTAGTGGGTGAAGCATGAGGCCTAGGAGGCTCTAACAAGTGTAGAATGGTTAAGAGAGTATTCTAAACGCTTACAATGGTCTAGGAATGTGTATTAGGACATATAAGAACCTTTAGAATGATCCTAAACACTCCATGGTTCCCCATGGGACTAAGTGGGTGAAGCATGAGTCCTTTGAGGCTCTAACAAGTGTAGAGTGGTTAAGAGAGTATTCTAAACGCTTACAATGGTCTAGGAATGTGTATTAGGACATATAAGAACCTTTAGAATGATCCTAAACACTCCATGGTTCCCCATGGGACTTAGTGGGTGAAGCATGAGTCCTTTGAGGCTCTAACAAGTGTAGAATGGTTAAGAGAGTATTCTAAACGCTTACAATGGTCTAGGAATGTGTATTAGGACATATAAGAACCTTTAGAATGATCCTAAACACTCCATGGTTCCCCAAGTTACTTAGAGGGTGAAGCATGAGTCCTTGGCGGCTCTAACAAGTGTAGATTGGTTAAGAGAGTATTCTAAACGCTTACAATGGTCTAGGAATGTGTATTAGGACATATAAGAACCTTTAGAATGATCCTAACCACTCCATGGTGCCCCAAGGGACTTAGTGGGTGAAGCACGAGTCCTTGGAGGCTCTGACAAGTGTAGAATGGTTAAGAGAGTATTCTAAACGCTTACAATGGTCTAGGAATGTGTATTAGGACATATAAGAACCTTTAGAATGATCCTAAAAACTCCATGGTGCCCCAAGGGACTTAGTGGGTGAAGCAGGAGTCCTTTGAGGCTCTAACAAGTGTAGAATGGTTAAGAGAGTATTCTAAACGCTTACAATGGTCTAGGAATGTGTATTAGGACATATAAGAACCTTTGGAATGATCCTAAACACTCCATGGTGCCCCAAGGAACTTAGTGGGTGAAGCATGAGGCCTAGGAGGCTCTAACAAGTGTAGAATAGTTAAGAGAGTATTCTAAACGCTTACAATGGTCTAGGAATGTGTATTAGGACATATAATAACCTTTAGAATGATCCTAAACACTCCATGGTGCCCCAAGGGACTTAGTGGGTGAAGCACGAGTCCTTGGAGGCTCTAACAAGTGTAGAATGGTTAAGAGAGTATTCTAAACGCTTACAATGGTCTAGGAATGTGTATTAGGACATATAAGAACCTTTAGAATGATCTTAAACACTCCATGGTGCCCCAAGGGACTTAGAGGGTTAAGCATGAGTCCTTGGAGGCTCTAACAAGTGTAGAATGGTTAAGAGAGTATTCAAAACGCTTACAATGGTCTAGGAATGTGTATTAGGACATATAAGAACCTTTAGAATGATCCTAAACACTCCATGGTGCCCCAAGTTACTTAGAGGGTGAAGCATGAGTCCTTGGCGGCTCTAACAAGTGTAGATTGGTTAAGAGAGTATTCTAAACGCTTACAATGGTCTAGGAATGTGTATTAGGACATATAAGAACCTTTAGAATGATCCTAACCACTCCATGGTGCCCCAAGGGACTTAGTGGGTGAAGCACAGTCCTTGGAGGCTCTAACAAGTGTAGAATGGTTAAGAGAGTATTCTAAACGCTTACAATGGTCTAGGAATGTGTATTAGGACATATAAGAACCTTTAGAATGATCCTAAACACTCCATGGTGCTATAAGGGACTTAGTGGGTGAAGCATGAGGCCTAGGAGGCTCTAACAAGTGTAGAATGGCTAAGAGAGTATTCTAAACGCTTACAATGGTCTAGGAATGTGTATTAGGACATATAAGAACCTTTAGAATGATCCTAAACACTCCATGGTGCCCCAAGCGACTTAGTGGGTGAAGCATGAGTCATTTGAATCTAACAAGTGTAGAATGGTTAAGAGATTATTCTAAACGCTTACAATGGTCTAGGAATGTGTATTAGGACATATAAGAACCTTTAGAATGATCCTAAACAATCCATGGTGCCCGAAGAGACTTAGTGAATGAAGCATGAGTCCTTGGAGGCTCTAACAAGTGTAGAATGGTTAAGAGAGTATTCTAAACGCTTACAATGGTCTAGGAATATGTATTAGGAAATATAAGAACCTTTAGAATGATCCTAAACACTCCATGGTTCCCCATGGGACTTAGTGGGTGAAGCATGAGTCCTTTGAGGCTCTAACAAGTGTAGAATGGTTAAGAGAGTATTCTAAACGCTTACAATGGTCTAGGAATGTGTATTAGGACATATAAGAACCTTTAGAATGATCCTAAACACTCCATGGTGCCCCAAGGGACTTAGTGGGTGAAGCATGAGGCCTTGGAGGCTCTAATAAGTGTAGAATGGTTAAGAGAGTATTCTAAACGCTTACAATGGTCTAGGAATGTGTATTAGGACATATAAGAACCTTTAGAATGATGCTAAACACTCCATGGTGCCCGAAGGGACTTAGTGGGTGAAGCATGAGGCCTAGGAGGCTCTAACAAGTGTAGAATGGTTAAGAGAGTATTCTAAATGCTTACAATGGTCTAGGAATGTGTATTAGGACATATAAGAACCTTTAGAATGATCCTAAACACTCCATGGTTCCCCATGGGACTTAGTGGGTGAAGCATGAGTCCTTTGAGGCTCTAACAAGTGTAGAATGGTTAAGAGAGTATTCTAAACGCTTACAATGGTCTAGGAATGTGTATTAGGACATATAAGAACCTTTAGAATGATCCTAAACACTCCATGGTGCCCCAAGGGACTTAGTGGGTGAAGCATGAGGCCTAGGAGGCTCTAACAAGTGTAGAATGGTTAAGAGAGTATTCTAAACGCTTACAATGGTCTAGGAATGTGTATTAGGACATATAAGAACCTTTAGAATGATCCTAAACACTCCATGGTTCCCCATGGGACTAAGTGGGTGAAGCATGAGTCCTTTGAGGCTCTAACAAGTGTAGAGTGGTTAAGAGAGTATTCTAAACGCTTACAATGGTCTAGGAATGTGTATTAGGACATATAAGAACCTTTAGAATGATCCTAAACACTCCATGGTTCCCCATGGGACTTAGTGGGTGAAGCATGAGTCCTTTGAGGCTCTAACAAGTGTAGAATGGTTAAGAGAGTATTCTAAACGCTTACAATGGTCTAGGAATGTGTATTAGGACATATAAGAACCTTTAGAATGATCCTAAACACTCCATGGTTCCCCAAGTTACTTAGAGGGTGAAGCATGAGTCCTTGGCGGCTCTAACAAGTGTAGATTGGTTAAGAGAGTATTCTAAACGCTTACAATGGTCTAGGAATGTGTATTAGGACATATAAGAACCTTTAGAATGATCCTAACCACTCCATGGTGCCCCAAGGGACTTAGTGGGTGAAGCACGAGTCCTTGGAGGCTCTGACAAGTGTAGAATGGTTAAGAGAGTATTCTAAACGCTTACAATGGTCTAGGAATGTGTATTAGGACATATAAGAACCTTTAGAATGATCCTAAAAACTCCATGGTGCCCCAAGGGACTTAGTGGGTGAAGCATGAGTCCTTTGAGGCTCTAACAAGTGTAGAATGGTTAAGAGAGTATTCTAAACGCTTACAATGGTCTAGGAATGTGTATTAGGACATATAAGAACCTTTGGAATGATCCTAAACACTCCATGGTGCCCCAAGGAACTTAGTGGGTGAAGCATGAGGCCTAGGAGGCTCTAACAAGTGTAGAATAGTTAAGAGAGTATTCTAAACGCTTACAATGGTCTAGGAATGTGTATTAGGACATATAATAACCTTTAGAATGATCCTAAACACTCCATGGTGCCCCAAGGGACTTAGTGGGTGAAGCATGAGTCCTTTGAGGCTCTAACAAGTGTAGAATGGTTAAGAGAGTATTCTAAACGCTTACAATGGTCTAGGAATGTGTATTAGGACATATAAGAACCTTTAGAATGATCCTAAACACTCCATGGTGCCCCAACGGACTTAGTGGGTGAAGCATGAGGCCTAGGAGGCTCTAACAAGTGTAGAATGGTTAAGAGAGTATTCTAAACGCTTACAATGGTCTAGGAATGTGTATTAGGACATATAAGAACCTTTAGAATGATCCTAAACACTCCATGGTGCCCCAAGGGACTTAGTGAATGAAGCATGAGTCCTTGGAGGCTCTAACAAGTGTAGAATGGTTAAGAGAGTATTCTAAACGCTTACAATGGTCTAGGAATATGTATTAGGACATATAAGAACCTTTAGAATGATCCTAAACACTCCATGGTTCCCCATGGGACTTAGTGGGTGAAGCATGAGTCCTTTGAGGCTCTAACAAGTGTAGAATGGTTAAGAGAGTATTCTAAACGCTTACAATGGTCTAGGAATGTGTATTAGGACATATAAGAACCTTTAGAATGATCCTAAAAACTCCATGGTGCCCCAAGGGACTTAGTGGGTGAAGCATGAGTCCTTTGAGGCTCTAACAAGTGTAGAATGGTTAAGAGAGTATTCTAAACGCTTACAATGGTCTAGGAATGTGTATTAGGACATATAAGAACCTTTGGAATGATCCTAAACACTCCATGGTGCCCCAAGGAACTTAGTGGGTGAAGCATGAGGCCTAGGAGGCTCTAACAAGTGTAGAATAGTTAAGAGAGTATTCTAAACGCTTACAATGGTCTAGGAATGTGTATTAGGACATATAATAACCTTTAGAATGATCCTAAACACTCCATGGTGCCCCAAGGGACTTAGTGGGTGAAGCATGAGTCCTTTGAGGCTCTAACAAGTATAGAATGGTTAAGAGAGTATTCTAAACGCTTACAATGGTCTAGGAATGTGTATTAGGACATATAAGAACCTTTAGAATGATCCTAAACACTCCATGGTGCCCCAACGGACTTAGTGGGTGAAGCATGAGGCCTAGGAGGCTCTAACAAGTGTAGAATGGTTAAGAGAGTATTCTAAACGCTTACAATGGTCTAGGAATGTGTATTAGGACATATAAGAACCTTTAGAATGATCCTAAACACTCCATGGTGCCCCAAGGGACTTAGTGAATGAAGCATGAGTCCTTGGAGGCTCTAACAAGTGTAGAATGGTTAAGAGAGTATTCTAAACGCTTACAATGGTCTAGGAATATGTATTAGGACATATAAGAACCTTTAGAATGATCCTAAACACTCCATGGTTCCCCATGGGACTTAGTGGGTGAAGCATGAGTCCTTTGAGGCTCTAACAAGTGTAGAATGGTTAAGAGAGTATTCTAAACGCTTACAATGGTCTAGGAATGTGTATTAGGACATATAAGAACCTTTAGAATGATCCTAAACACTCCATGGTGCCCCAAGGGACTTAGTGGGTGAAGCTTGAGGCCTTGGAGGCTCTAATAAGTGTAGAATGGTTAAGAGAGTATTCTAAACGCTTACAATGGTCTAGGAATGTGTATTAGGACATATAATAACCTTTAGAATGATCCTTAACACTCCATGGTGCCCCAAGGGACTTAGTGGGTGAAGCATGAGTCCTTTGAGGCTCTAACAAGTATAGAATGGTTAAGAGAGTATTCTAAACGCTTACAATGGTCGAGGAATGTGTATTAGGACATATAAGAACCTTTGGAATGATCCTAAACACTCCATGGATCCCCAAGGAACTTAGTGGGTGAAGCATGAGGCCTAGGAGGCTCTAACAAGTGTAGAATAGTTAAGAGAGTATTCTAAACGCTTATAATGGTCTAGGAATGTGTATTAGGACATATAAGAACCTTTGGAATGATCCTAAACACTCCATGGTGCCCCAAGGAACTTAGTGGGTGAAGCATGAGGCCTAGGAGGCTCTAACAAGTGTAGAATGGTTAAGAGAGTATTCTAAACGCTTACAATGGTCTAGGAATGTGTATTAGGACATATAAGAACCTTTAGAATGATCCTAAACACTCCATGGTTCCCCAAGGGACTTAGTGGGTGAAGCATGAGGCCTAGGAGGCTCTAACAAGTGTAGAATGGTTAAGAGAGTATTCTAAACGCTTACAATGGTCTAGGAATGTGTATTAGGACATATAAGAACCTTTGGAATGATCCTAAACACTCCATGGATCCCCAAGGAACTTAGTGGGTGAAGCATGAGGCCTAGGAGGCTCTAACAAGTGTAGAATAGTTAAGAGAGTATTCTAAACGCTTACAATGGTCTAGGAATGTGTATTAGGACATATAATAACCTTTAGAATGATCCTTAACACTCCATGGTGCCCCAAGGGACTTAGTGGGTGAAGCATGAGTCCTTTGAGGCTCTAACAAGTATAGAATGGTTAAGAGAGTATTCTAAACGCTTACAATGGTCGAGGAATGTGTATTAGGACATATAAGAACCTTTAGAATGATCCTAAACACTCCATGGTGCCCCAACGGACTTAGTGGGTGAAGCATGAGGCCTAGGAGGCTCTAACAAGTGTAGAATGGTTAAGAGAGTATTCTAAACGCTTATAATGGTCTAGGAATGTATATTAGGACATATAAGAACCTTTAGAATGATCCTAAACACTCCATGGTGCCCCAAGGGACTTAGAGGTGAAGCATGAGTCCTTGGAGGCTCTAACAAGTGTACAATGGTTAAGAGAGTATTCTAAATGCTTACAATGGTCTAGGAATGTGTATTAGGACATATAAGAACCTTTAGAATGATCTTAAACACTCCATGGTGCCCCAAGGGACTTAGTGGGTGAAGCATGAGTCCTTTGAGGATCTAACAAGTGTAGAATGGTTAAGAGAGTATTCTAAACGCTTATAATGGTCTAGGAATGTATATTAGGACATATAAGAACCTTTAGAATGATCCTAAACACTCCATGGTTCCCCAAGGGACTTAGTGGGTGAAGCATGAGGCCTAGGAGGCTCTAACAAGTGTAGAATGGTTAAGAGAGTATTCTAAACGCTTACAATGGTCTAGGAATGTGTATTAGGACATATAAGAACCTTTAGAATGATCCTAAACACTCCATGGTGCCCCAAGGGACTTAGTGGGTGAAGCATGAGGCCTAGGAGGCTCTAACAAGTGTAGAATGGTTAAGAGAGTATTCTAAACGCTTACAATGGTCTAGGAATGTGTATTAGGACATATAAGAATCTTTAGAATGATCCTAAACACTCCATGGTGCCCCAAGGGACTTAGAGGGTGAAGCATGAGTCCTTGGAGGCTCTAACAAGTGTAGAATGGTTAAGAGAGTATTCTAAACGCTTACAATGGTCTAGGAATATGTATTAGGACATATAAGAACCTTTAGAATGATCCTAAACACTCCATGGTTCCCCAAGGGACTTAATGGGTGAAGCATGAGTCCTTTGAGGCTCTAACAAGTGTAGAATGGTTAAGAGAGTATTCTAAACGCTTACAATGGTCTAGGAATGTGTATTAGGACATATAAGAACCTTTAGAATGATCCTAAAAACTCCATGGTGCCCCAAGGGACTTAGTGGGTGAAGCATGAGTCCTTTGAGGCTCTAACAAGTGTAGAATGGTTAAGAGAGTATTCTAAACGCTTACAATGGTCTAGGAATGTGTATTAGGACATATAAGAACCTTTGGAATGATCCTAAACACTCCATGGTGCCCCAAGGAACTTAGTGGGTGAAGCATGAGGCCTAGGAGGCTCTAACAAGTGTAGAATAGTTAAGAGAGTATTCTAAACGCTTACAATGGTCTAGGAATGTGTATTAGGACATATAATAACCTTTAGAATGATCCTAAACACTCCATGGTGCCCCAAGGGACTTAGTGGGTGAAGCATGAGTCCTTTGAGGCTCTAACAAGTATAGAATGGTTAAGAGAGTATTCTAAACGCTTACAATGGTCTAGGAATGTGTATTAGGACATATAAGAACCTTTAGAATGATCCTAAACACTCCATGGTGCCCCAACGGACTTAGTGGGTGAAGCATGAGGCCTAGGAGGCTCTAACAAGTGTAGAATGGTTAAGAGAGTATTCTAAACGCTTACAATGGTCTAGGAATGTGTATTAGGACATATAAGAACCTTTAGAATGATCCTAAACACTCCATGGTGCCCCAAGGGACTTAGTGAATGAAGCATGAGTCCTTGGAGGCTCTAACAAGTGTAGAATGGTTAAGAGAGTATTCTAAACGCTTACAATGGTCTAGGAATATGTATTAGGACATATAAGAACCTTTAGAATGATCCTAAACACTCCATGGTTCCCCATGGGACTTAGTGGGTGAAGCATGAGTCCTTTGAGGCTCTAACAAGTGTAGAATGGTTAAGAGAGTATTCTAAACGCTTACAATGGTCTAGGAATGTGTATTAGGACATATAAGAACCTTTAGAATGATCCTAAACACTCCATGGTGCCCCAAGGGACTTAGTGGGTGAAGCTTGAGGCCTTGGAGGCTCTAATAAGTGTAGAATGGTTAAGAGAGTATTCTAAACGCTTACAATGGTCTAGGAATGTGTATTAGGACATATAATAACCTTTAGAATGATCCTAAACACTCCATGGTGCCCCAAGGGACTTAGAGGTGAAGCATGACGCCTTGGAGGCTCTAATAAGTGTAGAATGGTCAAGAGAGTATTCTAAACGCTTACAATGGTCTAGGAATGTGTATTAGGACATATAAGAACCTTTAGAATGATCCTAAACACTCCATGGTGCCCCAAGGGACTTAGTGGGTGAAGCACGAGTCCTTGGAGGCTCTAACAAGTGTAGAATGGTTAAGAGAGTATTCTAAACGCTTACAATGGTCTAGGAATGTGTATTAGGACATATAAGAACCTTTGGAATGATCCTAAACACTCCATGGTGCCCCAAGGAACTTAGTGGGTGAAGCATGAGGCCTTGGAGGCTCTAACAAGTGTAGAATGGTTAAGAGAGTATTCTAAACGCTTACAATGGTCTAGGAATGTGTATTAGGACATATAAGAACCTTTGGAATGATCCTAAACACTCCATGGTTCCCCAAGGAACTTAGTGGGTGAAGCATGAGGCCTAGGAGGCTCTAACAAGTGTAGAATAGTTAAGAGAGTATTCTAAACGCTTACAATGGTCTAGGAATGTGTATTAGGACATATAATAACCTTTAGAATGATCCTTAACACTCCATGGTGCCCCAAGGGACTTAGTGGGTGAAGCATGAGTCCTTTGAGGCTCTAACAAGTATAGAATGGTTAAGAGAGTATTCTAAACGCTTACAATGGTCTAGGAATGTGTATTACGACATATAAGAACCTTTAGAATGATCCTAAACACTCCATGGTGCCCCAACGGACTTAGTGGGTGAAGCATGAGGCCTAGGAGGCTCTAACAAGTGTAGAATGGTTAAGAGAGTATTCTAAACGCTTATAATGGTCTAGGAATGTATATTAGGACATATAAGAACCTTTAGAATGATCCTAAACACTCCATGGTGCCCCAAGGGACTTAGAGGTGAAGCATGAGTCCTTGGAGGCTCTAACAAGTGTACAATGGTTAAGAGAGTATTCTAAATGCTTACAATGGTCTAGGAATGTGTATTAGGACATATAAGAACCTTTAGAATGATCTTAAACACTCCATGGTGCCCCAAGGGACTTAGTGGGTGAAGCATGAGTCCTTTGAGGATCTAACAAGTGTAGAATGGTTAAGAGAGTATTCTAAACGCTTATAATGGTCTAGGAATGTATATTAGGACATATAAGAACCTTTAGAATGATCCTAAACACTCCATGGTTCCCCAAGGGACTTAGTGGGTGAAGCATGAGGCCTAGGAGGCTCTAACAAGTGTAGAATGGTTAAGAGAGTATTCTAAACGCTTACAATGGTCTAGGAATGTGTATTAGGACATATAAGAACCTTTAGAATGATCCTAAACACTCCATGGTGCCCCAAGGGACTTAGTGGGTGAAGCATGAGGCCTAGGAGGCTCTAACAAGTGTAGAATGGTTAAGAGAGTATTCTAAACGCTTACAATGGTCTAGGAATGTGTATTAGGACATATAAGAATCTTTAGAATGATCCTAAACACTCCATGGTGCCCCAAGGGACTTAGAGGGTGAAGCATGAGTCCTTGGAGGCTCTAACAAGTGTAGAATGGTTAAGAGAGTATTCTAAACGCTTACAATGGTCTAGGAATGTGTATTAGGACATATAAGAACCTTTAGAATGATCCTAAACACTCCATGGTGCCCCAAGGGACTTAGTGGGTGAAGCATGAGGCCTAGGAGGCTCTAACAAGTGTAGAATGGTTAAGAGAGTATTCTAAACGCTTACAATGGTCTAGGAATGTGTATTAGGACATATAAGAACCTTTGGAATGATCCTAAACACTCCATGGATCCCCAAGGAACTTAGTGGGTGAAGCATGAGGCCTAGGAGGCTCTAACAAGTGTAGAATAGTTAAGAGAGTATTCTAAACGCTTACAATGGTCTAGGAATGTGTATTAGGACATATAATAACCTTTAGAATGATCCTTAACACTCCATGGTGCCCCAAGGGACTTAGTGGGTGAAGCATGAGTCCTTTGAGGCTCTAACAAGTATAGAATGGTTAAGAGAGTATTCTAAACGCTTACAATGGTCTAGGAATGTGTATTAGGACATATAAGAACCTTTAGAATGATCCTAAACACTCCATGGTGCCCCAACGGACTTAGTGGGTGAAGCATGAGGCCTAGGAGGCTCTAACAAGTGTAGAATGGTTAAGAGAGTATTCTAAACGCTTATAATGGTCTAGGAATGTATATTAGGACATATAAGAACCTTTAGAATGATCCTAAACACTCCATGGTGCCCCAAGGGACTTAGAGGTGAAGCATGAGTCCTTGGAGGCTCTAACAAGTGTACAATGGTTAAGAGAGTATTCTAAATGCTTACAATGGTCTAGGAATGTGTATTAGGACATATAAGAACCTTTAGAATGATCTTAAACACTCCATGGTGCCCCAAGGGACTTAGTGGGTGAAGCATGAGTCCTTTGAGGATCTAACAAGTGTAGAATGGTTAAGAGAGTATTCTAAACGCTTATAATGGTCTAGGAATGTATATTAGGACATATAAGAACCTTTAGAATGATCCTAAACACTCCATGGTTCCCCAAGGGACTTAGTGGGTGAAGCATGAGGCCTAGGAGGCTCTAACAAGTGTAGAATGGTTAAGAGAGTATTCTAAACGCTTACAATGGTCTAGGAATGTGTATTAGGACATATAAGAACCTTTAGAATGATCCTAAACACTCCATGGTGCCCCAAGGGACTTAGTGGGTGAAGCATGAGGCCTAGGAGGCTCTAACAAGTGTAGAATGGTTAAGAGAGTATTCTAAACGCTTACAATGGTCTAGGAATGTGTATTAGGACATATAAGAATCTTTAGAATGATCTTAAACACTCCATGGTGCCCCAAGGGACTTAGAGGGTGAAGCATGAGTCCTTGGAGACTCTAACAAGTGTAGAATGGTTAAGAGAGTATTCTAAACGCTTACAATGGTCTAGGAATGTGTATTAGGACATATAAGAACCTTTAGAATGATCCTAAACACTCCATGGTGCCCCAAGGGACTTAGTGGGTGAAGCATGAGGCCTAGGAGGCTCTAACAAGTGTAGAATGGTTAAGAGAGTATTCTAAACGCTTACAATGGTCTAGGAATGTGTATTAGGACATATAAGAACCTTTAGAATGATCCTAAACACTCCATGGTGCCCCAAGGGACTTAGTGGGTGAAGCATGAGTCCTTTGAGGATCTAACAAGTGTAGAATGGTTAAGAGAGTATTCTAAACGCTTATAATGGTCTAGGAATGTATATTAGGACATATAAGAACCTTTAGAATGATCCTAAACACTCCATGGTGCCCCAAGGAACTTAGTGGGTGAAGCTCTAGGCCTAGGAGGCTCTAACAAGTGTAGAATGGTTAAGAGAGTATTCTAAACGCTTACAATGGTCTAGGAATGTGTATTAGGACATATAATAACCTTTAGAATGATCCTAAACACTCCATGGTGCCCCAAGGGACTTAGTGGGTGAAGCATGACGCCTTGGAGGCTCTAATAAGTGTAGAATGGTCAAGAGAGTATTCTAAACGCTTACAATGGTCTAGGAATGTGTATTAGGACATATAAGAACCTTTAGAATGATCCTAAACACTCCATGGTGCCCCAAGGGACTTAGAGGTGAAGCATGAGTCCTTGGAGGCTCTAACAAGTGTACAATGGTTAAGAGAGTATTCTAAATGCTTACAATGGTCTAGGAATGTGTATTAGGACATATAAGAACCTTTAGAATGATCTTAAACACTCCATGGTGCCCCAAGGGACTTAGTGGGTGAAGCATGAGTCCTTTGAGGATCTAACAAGTGTAGAATGGTTAAGAGAGTATTCTAAACGCTTATAATGGTCTAGGAATGTATATTAGGACATATAAGAACCTTTAGAATGATCCTAAACACTCCATGGTTCCCCAAGGGACTTAGTGGGTGAAGCATGAGGCCTAGGAGGCTCTAACAAGTGTAGAATGGTTAAGAGAGTATTCTAAACGCTTACAATGGTCTAGGAATGTGTATTAGGACATATAAGAACCTTTAGAATGATCCTAAACACTCCATGGTGCCCCAAGGGACTTAGTGGGTGAAGCATGAGTCCGTTGAGGCTCTAACAAGTGTAGAATGGTTAAGAGAGTATTCTAAACGCTTATAATGGTCTAGGAATGTGTATTAGGACATATAAGAACCTTTAGAATGATCCTAAACACTCCATGGTGCCCCAAGGGACTTAGTGGGTGAAGCACGAGTCCTTGGAGGCTCTAACAAGTGTAGAATGGTTAAGAGAGTATTCTAAACGCTTACAATGGTCTAGGAATGTGTATTAGGACAAATAAGAACCTTTAGAATGATCTTAAACACTCCATGGTGCCCCAAGGGACTTAGAGGTGAAGCATGAGTCCTTGGAGGCTCTAACAAGTGTAGAATGGTTAAGAGAGTATTCTAAACGCTTACAATGGTCTAGGAATGTGTATTAGGACATATAAGAACCTTTAGAATGATCCTAAACACTCCATGGTTCCCCAAGGGACTTAGTGGGTGAAGCATGAGGCCTAGGAGGCTCTAACAAGTGTAGAATGGTTAAGAGAGTATTTTAAACGCTTACAATGGTCTAGGAATGTGTATTAGGACATATAAGAACCTTTAGAATGATCCTAAACACTCCATGGTGCCCCAAGGGACTTAGTGGGTGAAGCATGAGTCCTTTGCGGCTCTAACAAGTGTAGAATGGTTAAGAGAGTATTCTAAACGCTTATAATGGTCTAGGAATGTGTATTAGGACATATAAGAACCTTTAGAATGATCCTAAACACTCCATGGTGCCCCAAGGAACTTAGTGGGTGAAGCTCTAGGCCTAGGAGGCTCTAACAAGTGTAGAATGGTTAAGAGAGTATTCTAAACGCTTACAATGGTCTAGGAATGTGTATTAGGACATATAATAACCTTTAGAATGATCCTAAACACTCCATGGTGCCCCAAGGGACTTAGTGGGTGAAGCATGACGCCTTGGAGGCTCTAATAAGTGTAGAATGGTCAAGAGAGTATTCTAAACGCTTACAATGGTCTAGGAATGTGTATTAGGACATATAAGAACCTTTAGAATGATCCTAAACACTCCATGGTGCCCCAAGGGACTTAGAGGTGAAGCATGAGTCCTTGGAGGCTCTAACAAGTGTACAATGGTTAAGAGAGTATTCTAAATGCTTACAATGGTCTAGGAATGTGTATTAGGACATATAAGAACCTTTAGAATGATCTTAAACACTCCATGGTGCCCCAAGGGACTTAGTGGGTGAAGCATGAGTCCTTTGAGGATCTAACAAGTGTAGAATGGTTAAGAGAGTATTCTAAACGCTTATAATGGTCTAGGAATGTATATTAGGACATATAAGAACCTTTAGAATGATCCTAAACACTCCATGGTTCCCCAAGGGACTTAGTGGGTGAAGCATGAGGCCTAGGAGGCTCTAACAAGTGTAGAATGGTTAAGAGAGTATTCTAAACGCTTACAATGGTCTAGGAATGTGTATTAGGACATATAAGAACCTTTAGAATGATCCTAAACACTCCATGGTGCCCCAAGGGACTTAGTGGGTGAAGCATGAGTCCGTTGAGGCTCTAACAAGTGTAGAATGGTTAAGAGAGTATTCTAAACGCTTATAATGGTCTAGGAATGTGTATTAGGACATATAAGAACCTTTAGAATGATCCTAAACACTCCATGGTGCCCCAAGGGACTTAGTGGGTGAAGCACGAGTCCTTGGAGGCTCTAACAAGTGTAGAATGGTTAAGAGAGTATTCTAAACGCTTACAATGGTCTAGGAATGTGTATTAGGACAAATAAGAACCTTTAGAATGATCTTAAACACTCCATGGTGCCCCAAGGGACTTAGAGGTGAAGCATGAGTCCTTGGAGGCTCTAACAAGTGTAGAATGGTTAAGAGAGTATTCTAAACGCTTACAATGGTCTAGGAATGTGTATTAGGACATATAAGAACCTTTAGAATGATCCTAAACACTCCATGGTTCCCCAAGGGACTTAGTGGGTGAAGCATGAGGCCTAGGAGGCTCTAACAAGTGTAGAATGGTTAAGAGAGTATTTTAAACGCTTACAATGGTCTAGGAATGTGTATTAGGACATATAAGAACCTTTAGAATGATCCTAAACACTCCATGGTGCCCCAAGGGACTTAGTGGGTGAAGCATGAGTCCTTTGCGGCTCTAACAAGTGTAGAATGGTTAAGAGAGTATTCTAAACGCTTATAATGGTCTAGGAATGTGTATTAGGACATATAAGAACCTTTAGAATGATCCTAAACACTCCATGGTGCCCCAAGGAACTTAGTGGGTGAAGCTCTAGGCCTAGGAGGCTCTAACAAGTGTAGAATGGTTAAGAGAGTATTCTAAACGCTTACAATGGTCTAGGAATGTGTATTAGGACATATAATAACCTTTAGAATGATCCTAAACACTCCATGGTGCCCCAAGGGACTTAGTGGGTGAAGCATGACGCCTTGGAGGCTCTAACAAGTGTAGAATGGTTAAGAGAGTATTCTAAACGCTTCCAATGGTCTAGGAATGTGTATTAGGACATATAAGAACCTTTAGAATGATCCTAAACACCCCATGGTGCCCCAAGGGACTTAGTGGGTGAAGCATGAGTCCTTTGAGGCTCTAACAAGTGTAGAATGGTTAAGAGAGTATTCTAAACGCTTATAATGGTCTAGGAATGTGTATTAGGACATATAAGAACCTTTAGAATGATCCTAAACACTCCATGGTGCCCCAAGGAACTTAGTCGGTGAAGCTCTAGGCCTAGGAGGCTCTAACAAGTGTAGAATGGTTAAAAGAGTATTCTAAACGCTTACAATGGTCTAGGAATGTGTATTAGGACATATAAGAACCTTTAGAATGATCCTAAACACTCCATGGTGCCCCAAGGGACTTAGTGGGTGAAGCATGAGGCCTAGGAGGCTCTAACAAGTGTAGAATGGTTAAGAGAGTATTCTAAACGCTTACAATGGTCTAGGAATGTGTATTAGGACATATAAGAACCTTTAGAATGATCCTAAACACTCCATGGTGCCCCAAGGGACTTAGTGGGTGAAGCATGAGTCCTTTGAGGCTCTAACAAGTGTAGAATGGTTAAGAGAGTATTCTAAACGCTTATAATGGTCTAGGAATGAGTATTAGGACATATAAGAACCTTTAGAATGATCCTAAACACTCCATGGTGCCCCAAGGAACTTAGTGGGTGAAGCTCTAGGGCTAGGAGGCTCTAAAAAGTGTAGAATGGTTAAGAGAGTATTCTAAACGCTTACAATGGTCTAGGAATGTGTATTAGGACATATAATAACCTTTAGAATGATCATAAACACTCCATGGTGCCCCAAGGGACTTAGTGGGTGAAGCATGACGCCTTGGAGGCTCTAATAAGTGTAGAATGGTTAAGAGAGTTTTCTAAACGCTTATATTGGTCTAGGAATGTGTATTAGGACATATAAGAACCTTTAGAATGATCCTAAACACTCCATGGTGCCCCAAGGGACTTAGTGGGTGAAACATGAGTCCTTTGAGGCTCTAACAAGTGTAGAATGGTTAAGAGAGTATTCTAAACGCTTATAATGGTCTAGGAATGTGTATTAGGACATATAAGAACCTTTAGAATGATCCTAAACACTCCATGGTGCCCCAAGGAACTTAGTGGGTGAAGCATGAGGCCAAGGAGGCTCTAACAAGTGTAGAATGGTTAAGAGAGTATTCTAAACGCTTACAATGGTCTAGGAATGTGTATTAGGACATATAATAACCTTTAGAATGATCCTAAACACTCCATGGTGCCCCAAGGGACTTAGTGGGTGAAGCATGACGCCTTGGAGGCTCTAATAAGTGTAGAATGGTTAAGAGAGTATTCTAAATGCTTACAATGGTCTAGGAATGTGTATTAGGACATATAAGAACCTTTAGAATGATCCTAAACACTCCATGGTGCCCCAAGGGACTTAGTGGGTGAAGCACGAGTCCTTGGAGGCTCTAACAAGTGTAGAATGGTTAAGAGAGTATTCTAAACGCTTACAATGGTCTAGGAATGTGTATTAGGATATATAATAACCTTTAGAATGACCCTAAACACTCCATGGTGCCCCAAGGGACTTAGTGGGTGAAGCATGAGGCCTAGGAGGCTCTAACAAGTGTAGAATGGTTAAGAGAGTATTCTAAACGCTTACAATGGTCTAGGAATGTGTATTAGGACATATTAGAACCTTTAGAATGATCCAAAACACTCCATGGTGCCCCAAGGGACTTAGTGGGTGAAGCATGAGTGCTTTGAGGCTCTAACAAGTGTAGAATGGTTAAGAGAGTATTCTAAAAGCTTATAATGGTCTAGGAATGTGTATTGGGACATATAAGAACCTTTAGAATGATCCTAAACACTCCATGGTGCCCCAAGGAACTTAGTGGGTGAAGCTTCAGGCCTAGGAGGCTGTAACAAGTGTAGAATGGTTAAGAGAGTATTCTAAACGCTTACAATGGTCTAGGAATGTGTATTAGGACATATAATAACCTTTAGAATGATCCTAAACACTCCATGGTGCCCCAAGGGACTTAGTGGGTGAAGCATGAATCCTTTGAGGCTCTAACAAGTGTAGAATGGTTAAGAGAGTATTCTAAACCCTTACAATGGTCTAGGAATGTGTATTAGGACATATAAGAACCTTTAGAATGATCCTAAACACTCCATGGTGCCCCAAGGGACTTAGTGGGTGAAACATGAGTCCTTTGAGGCTCTAACAAGTGTAGAATGGTTAAGAGAGTATTCTAAACGCTTACAATGGTCTAGGAATGTGTATTAGGACATATTAGAACCTTTAGAATGATCCAAAACACTCCATGGTGCCCCAAGGGACTTAGTGGGTGAAGCATGAGTGCTTTGAGGCTCTAACAAGTGTAGAATGGTTAAGAGAGTATTCTAAAAGCTTATAATGGTCTAGGAATGTGTATTGGGACATATAAGAACCTTTAGAATGATCCTAAACACTCCATGGTGCCCCAAGGAACTTAGTGGGTGAAGCTTCAGGCCTAGGAGGCTGTAACAAGTGTAGAATGGTTAAGAGAGTATTCTAAACGCTTACAATGGTCTAGGAATGTGTATTAGGACATATAATAACCTTTAGAATGATCCTAAACACTCCATGGTGCCCCAAGGGACTTAGTGGGTGAAGCATGAATCCTTTGAGGCTCTAACAAGTGTAGAATGGTTAAGAGAGTATTCTAAACCCTTACAATGGTCTAGGAATGTGTATTAGGACATATAAGAACCTTTAGAATGATCCAAAACACTCCATGGTGCCCCAAGGGACTTAGTGGGTGAAGCATGAGTGCTTTGAGGCTCTAACAAGTGTAGAATGGTTAAGAGAGTATTCTAAAAGCTTATAATGGTCTAGGAATGTGTATTGGGACATATAAGAACCTTTAGAATGATCCTAAACACTCCATGGTGCCCCAAGGGACTTAGTGGGTGAAGCATGAGGCCTAGGAGGCTCTAACAAGTGTAGAATGGTTAAGAGAGTATTCTAAACGCTTACAATGGTCTAGGAATGTGTATTAGGACATATAAGAACCTTTAGAATGATCCTAAACACTGCATGGTGCCCCAAGGTACTTAGTGGGTGAAGCATGAGGCCTAGGAGGCTCTAACAAGTGTAGAATGGTTAAGAGAGTATTCTAAACGCTTACAATGGTCTAGGAATGTGTATTAGGACATATAAGAACCTTTAGAATGATCCTTAACACTCCATGGTGCCCCAAGGGACTTAGTGGGTGAAGCATGAGGCCTTGGAGGCTCTAACAAGTGTAGAATGGTTAAGAGAGTATTCTAAACGCTTACAATGGTCTAGGAATGTGTATTAGGACATATAAGAACCTTTAGAATGATCCTAAACACTCCATGGTGCCCCAAGGGACTTAGTGGGTGAAGCATGAGTCCTTTGAATCTAACAAGTGTAGAATGGTTAAGAGATTATTCTAAACGCTTACAATGGTCTAGGAATGTGTATTAGGACATATAAGAACCTTTAGAATGATCCTAAACACTCCATGGTGCCCCAAGGAACTTAGTGGGTGAAGCTCTAGGCCTAGGAGGCTCTAACAAGTGTAGAATGGTTAAGAGAGTATTCTAAACGCTTACAATGGTCTAGGAATGTGTATTAGGACATATAATAACCTTTAGAATGATCCTAAACACTCCATGGTGCCCCAAGGGACTTAGTGGGTGAAGCATGACGCCTTGGAGGCTCTAATAAGTGTAGAATGGTTAAGAGAGTATTCTAAACGCTTACAATGGTCTAGGAATGTGTATTAGGACATATAAGAATCTTTAGAATGATCCTAAACACTTCATGGTGCCCCAAGGGACTTAGTGGGTGAAGCATGAGGCCTTGGAGGCTCTAATAAGTGTAGAATGGTTAAGAGAGTATTCTAAACGCTTACAATGGTCTAGGAATGTGTATTAGGACATATAAGAACCTTTAGAATGATCCTAAACACTCCATGGTGCCCCAAGGGACTTAGAGGGTGAAGCATGAGTCCTTGGAGGCTCTAACAAGTGTAGAATGGTTAAGAGAGTATTCTAAACGCTTACAATGGCCTAGGAATGTGTATTAGGACATATTAGAACCTTTAGAATGATCCAAAACACTCCATGGTGCCCCAAGGGACTTAGTGGGTGAAGCATGAGTGCTTTGAGGCTCTAACAAGTGTAGAATGGTTAAGAGAGTATTCTAAAAGCTTATAATGGTCTAGGAATGTGTATTAGGACATATAAGAACCTTTAGAATGATCCTAAACACTCCATGGTGCCCCAAGGAACTTAGTGGGTGAAGCTTCAGGCCTAGGAGGCTCTAACAAGTGTAGAATGGTTAAGAGAGTATTCTAAACGCTTACAATGGTCTAGGAATGTGTATTAGGACATATAATAACCTTTAGAATGATCCTAAACACTCCATGGTGCCCCAAGGGACTTAGTGGGTGAAGCATGAATCCTTTGAGGCTCTAACAAGTGTAGAATGGTTAAGAGAGTATTCTAAACCCTTACAATAGTCTAGGAATGTGTATTAGGACATATAAGAACCTTTAGAATGATTATAAACACTCCATGGTGCCCCAAGTGACTTAGTGGGTGAAGCATGACGCCTTGGAGGCTCTAATAAGTGTAGAATGGTTAAGAGAGTATTCTAAACGCTTACAATGGTCTAGGAATGTGTATTAGGACATATAAGAACCTTTAGAATGATCCTAAACACTCCATGGTGCCCCAAGGGACTTAGTGGGTGAAGCACGAGTCCTTGGAGGCTCTAACAAGTGTAGAATGGTTAAGAGAGTATTCTAAACGCTTACAATGGTCTAGGAATGTGTATTAGGACAAATAAGAACCTTTAGAATGATCTTAAACACTCCATGGTGCCCCAAGGGACTTAGAGGTGAAGCATGAGTCCTTGGAGGCTCTAACAAGTGTAGAATGGTTAAGAGAGTATTCTAAACGCTTACAATGGTCTAGGAATGTGTATTAGGACATATAAGAACCTTTAGAATGATCCTAAACACTCCATGGTGCCCCAAGGGACTTAGTGGGTGAAGCATGAGGCCTAGGAGGCTCTAACAAGTGTAGAATGGTTAAGAGAGTATTCTAAACGCTTACAATGGTCTAGGAATGTGTATTAGGACATATAAGAACCTTTAGAATGATCCTAAACACTCCATGGTGCCCCAAGGGACTTAGTGGGTGAAGCATGAGTCCTTTGAGGCTCTAACAAGTGTAGAATGGTTAAGAGAGTATTCTAAACGCTTATAATGGTCTAGGAATGTGTATTAGGACATATAAGAACCTTTAGAATGATCCTAAACACTCCATGGTGCCCCAAGGAACTTAGTGGGTGAAGCATGAGGCCAAGGAGGCTCTAACAAGTGTAGAGTGGTTAAGAGAGTATTCTAAACGCTTACAATGGTCTAGGAATGTGTATTAGGACATATAATAACCTTTAGAATGATCCTAAACACTCCATGGTGCCCCAAGGGACTTAGTGGGTGAAGCATGACGCCTTGGAGGCTCTAATAAGTGTAGAATGGTTAAGAGAGTATTCTAAACGCTTACAATGGTCTAGGAATGTGTATTAGGACATATAAGAACCTTTAGAATGATCCTAAACACTCCATGGTGCCCCAAGGGACTTAGTGGGTGAAGCACGAGTCCTTGGAGGCTCTAACAAGTGTAGAATGGTTAAGAGAGTATTCTAAACGCTTACAATGGTCTAGGAATGTGTATTAGGATATATAATAACCTTTAGAATGACCCTTAACACTCCATGGTGCCCCAAGGGACTTAGTGGGTGAAGCATGAGGCCTAGGAGGCTCTAACAAGTGTAGAATGGTTAAGAGAGTATTCTAAACGCTTACAATGGTCTAGGAATGTGTATTAGGACATATTAGAACCTTTAGAATGATCCAAAACACTCCATGGTGCCCCAAGGGACTTAGTGGGTGAAGCATGAGTGCTTTGAGGCTCTAACAAGTGTAGAATGGTTAAGAGAGTATTCTAAAAGCTTATAATGGTCTAGGAATGTGTATTAGGACATATAAGAACCTTTAAAATGATCCTAAACACTCCATGGTGCCCCAAGGAACTTAGTGGGTGAAGCTTCAGGCCTAGGAGGCTGTAACAAGTGTAGAATGGTTAAGAGAGTATTCTAAACGCTTACAATGGTCTAGGAATGTGTATTAGGACATATAATAACCTTTAGAATGATCCTAAACACTCCATGGTGCCCCAAGGGACTTAGTGGGTGAAGCATGAATCCTTTGAGGCTCTAACAAGTGTAGAATGGTTAAGAGAGTATTCTAAACCCATACAATGGTCTAGGAATGTGTATTAGGACATATAAGAACCTTTAGAATGATCCTAAACACTCCATGGTGCCCCAAGGGACTTAGTGGGTGAAGCATGAGGCCTAGGAGGCTCTAACAAGTGTAGAATGGTTAAGAGAGTATTCTAAACGCTTACAATGGTCTAGGAATGTGTATTAGGACATATAAGAACCTTTAGAATGATCCTAAACACTCCATGGTGCCCCAAGGGACTTAGTGGGTGAAGCATGAGGCCTAGGAGGCTCTAACAAGTGTAGAATGGTTAAGAGAGTATTCTAAACGCTTACAATGGTCTAGGAATGTGTATTAGGACATATAAGAACCTTTAGAATGATCCTTAACACTCCATGGTGCCCCAAGGGACTTAGTGGGTGAAGCATGAGGCCTTGGAGGCTCTAACAAGTGTAGAATGGTTAAGAGAGTATTCTAAACGCTTACAATGGTCTAGGAATGTGTATTAGGACATATAAGAACCTTTAGAATGATCCTAAACACTCCATGGTGCCCCAAGGGACTTAGTGGGTGAAGCATGAGTCCTTTGAATCTAACAAGTGTAGAATGGTTAAGAGATTATTCTAAACGCTTACAATGGTCTAGGAATGTGTATTAGGACATATAAGAACCTTTAGAATGATCCTAAACACTCCATGGTGCCCCAAGGAACTTAGTGGGTGAAGCTCTAGGCCTAGGAGGCTCTAACAAGTGTAGAATGGTTAAGAGAGTATTCTAAACGCTTGCAATGGTCTAGGAATGTGTATTAGGACATATAATAACCTTTAGAATGATCCTAAACACTCCATGGTGCCCCAAGGGACTTAGTGGGTGAAGCATGACGCCTTGGAGGCTCTAATAAGTGTAGAATGGTTAAGAGAGTATTCTAAACGCTTACAATGGTCTAGGAATGTGTATTAGGACATATAAGAATCTTTAGAATGATCCTAAACACTCCATGGTGCCCCAAGGGACTTAGTGGGTGAAGCATGAGGCCTTGGAGGCTCTAATAAGTGTAGAATGGTTAAGAGAGTATTCTAAACGCTTACAATGGTCTAGGAATGTGTATTAGGACATATAAGAACCTTTAGAATGATCCTAAACACTCCATGGTGCCCCAAGGGACTTAGAGGGTGAAGCATGAGTCCTTGGAGGCTCTAACAAGTGTAGAATGGTTAAGAGAGTATTCTAAACGCTTACAATGGTCTAGGAATGTGTATTAGGACATATTAGAACCTTTAGAATGATCCAAAACACTCCATGGTGCCCCAAGGGACTTAGTGGGTGAAGCATGAGTGCTTTGAGGCTCTAACAAGTGTAGAATGGTTAAGAGAGTATTCTAAAAGCTTATAATGGTCTAGGAATGTGTATTAGGACATATAAGAACCTTTAGAATGATCCTAAACACTCCATGGTGCCCCAAGGAACTTAGTGGGTGAAGCTTGAGGCCTAGGAGGCTCTAACAAGTGTAGAATGGTTAAGAGAGTATTCTAAACGCTTACAATGGTCTAGGAATGTGTATTAGGACATATAATAACCTTTAGAATGATCCTAAACACTCCATGGTGCCCCAAGGGACTTAGTGGGTGAAGCATGAATCCTTTGAGGCTCTAACAAGTGTAGAATGGTTAAGAGAGTATTCTAAACCCTTACAATGGTCTAGGAATGTGTATTAGGACATATAAGAACCTTTAGAATGATTATAAACACTCCATGGTGCCCCAAGGGACTTAGTGGGTGAAGCATGACGCCTTGGAGGCTCTAATAAGTGTAGAATGGTTAAGAGAGTATTCTAAACGCTTACAATGGTCTAGGAATGTGTATTAGGACATATAAGAACCTTTAGAATGATCCTAAACACTCCATGGTGCCCCAAGGGACTTAGTGGGTGAAGCACGAGTCCTTGGAGGCTCTAACAAGTGTAGAATGGTTAAGAGAGTATTCTAAACGCTTACAATGGTCTAGGAATGTGTATTAGGACAAATAAGAACCTTTAGAATGATCTTAAACACTCCATGGTGCCCCAAGGGACTTAGAGGTGAAGCATGAGTCCTTGGAGGCTCTAACAAGTGTAGAATGGTTAAGAGAGTATTCTAAACGCTTACAATGGTCTAGGAATGTGTATTAGGACATATAACAACCTTTAGAATGATCCTAAACACTCCATGGTGCCCCAAGGGACTTAGTGGGTGAAGCATGAGGCCTAGGAGGCTCTAACAAGTGTAGAATGGTTAAGAGAGTATTCTAAACGATTACAATGGTCTAGGAATGTGTATTAGGACATATAAGAACCTTTAGAATGATCCTAAACACTCCATGGTGCCCCAAGGGACTTAGTGGGTGAAGCATGAGTCCTTTGAGGCTCGAACAAGTGTAGAATGGTTAAGAGAGTATTCTAAACGCTTATAATGGTCTAGGAATGTGTATTAGGACATATAAGAACCTTTAGAATGATCCTAAACACTCCATGGTGCCCCAAGGAACTTAGTGGGTGAAGCTCTAGGCCTAGGAGGCTCTAACAAGTGTAGAATGGTTAATAGAGTATTCTAAACGCTTACAATGGTCTACGAATGTGTATTAGGACATATAAGAACCTTTAGAATGATCCTAAACACTCCATGGTGCCCCAAGGGACTTAGTGGGTGAAGCATGAGGCCTAGGAGGCTCTAACAAGTGTAGAATGGTTAAGAAAGTATTCTAAACGCTTACAATGGTCTAGGAATGTGTATTAGGACATATAAGAACCTTTAGAATGATCCTAAACACTCCATGGTGCCCCAAGGGACTTAGTGGGTGAAGCATGAGTCCTTTGAGGCTCTAACAAGTGTAGAATGGTTAAGAGAGTATTCTAAACGCTTATAATGGTCTAGGAATGAGTATTAGGACATATAAGAACCTTTAGAATGATCCTAAACACTCCATGGTGCCCCAAGGAACATAGTGGGTGAAGCTCTAGGCCTAGGAGGCTTTAACAAGTGTAGAATGGTTAAGAGAGTATTCTAAACGCTTACAATGGTCTAGGAATGTGTATTAGGACATATAATAACCTTTAGAATGATCCTAAACACTCCATGGTGCCCCAAGGGACTTAGTGGGTGAAGCATGACGCCTTGGAGGCTCTAATAAGTGTAGAATGGTTAAGAGAGTATTCTAAACGCTTACAATGGTCTAGGAATGTGTATTAGGACATATAATAACCTTTAGAATGATCCTAAACACTCCATGGTGCCCCAAGGGACTTAGTGGGTGAAGCATGACGCCTTGGAGGCTCTAATAAGTGTAGAATGGTTAAGAGAGTATTCTAAACGCTTACAATGGTCTAGGAATGTGTATTAGGACATATAAGAACCTTTAGAATGATCCTAAACACTCCATGGTGCCCCAAGGGACTTAGTGGGTGAAGCACGAGTCCTTGGAGGCTCTAACAAGTGTAGAATGGTTAAGAGAGTATTCTAAACGCTTACAATGGTCTAGGAATGTGTATTAGGACAAATAAGAACCTTTAGAATGATCTTAAACACTCCATGGTGCCCCAAGGGACTTAGAGGTGAAGCATGAGTCCTTGGAGGCTCTAACAAGTGTAGAATGGTTAAGAGAGTATTCTAAACGCTTACAATGGTCTAGGAATGTGTATTAGGACATATAAGAACCTTTAGAATGATCCTAAACACTCCATGGTGCCCCAAGGGACTTAGTGGGTGAAGCATGAGGCCTAGGAGGCTTTAACAAGTGTAGAATGGTTAAGAGAGTATTCTAAACGCTTACAATGGTCTAGGAATGTGTATTAGGACATATAAGAACCTTTAGAATGATCCTAAACACTCCATGGTGCCCCAAGGGACTTAGTGGGTGAAGCATGAGTCCTTTGAGGCTCTAACAAGTGTAGAATGGTTAAGAGAGTATTCTAAACGCTTATAATGGTCTAGGAATGTGTATTAGGACATATAAGAACCTTTAGAATGATCCTAAACACTCCATGGTGCCCCAAGGGACTTAGTGGGTGAAGCATAAGGCCTAGGAGGCTCTAACAAGTGTAGAATGGTTAAGAGAGTATTCTAAACGCTTACAATGGTCTAGGAATGTGTATTAGGACATATAAGAACCTTTAGAATGATCCTAAACACTCCATGGTGCCCCAAGGGACTTAGTGGGTGAAGCATGACGCCTTGGAGGCTCTAATAAGTGTAGAATGGTTAAGAGAGTATTCTAAACGCTTACAATGGTCTAGGAATAAGTATTAGGACATATAATAACCTTTAGAATGATTATAAACACTCCATGGTGCCCCAAGGGACTTAGTGGGTGAAGCATGACGCCTTGGAGGCTCTAATAAGTGTAGAATGGTTAAGAGAGTATTCTAAACGCTTACAATGGTCTAGGAATGTGTATTAGGACATGTAAGAACCTTTAGAATGATCCTAAACACTCCATGGTGCCCCAAGGGACTTAGTGGGTGAAGCACGAGTCCTTGGAGGCTCTAACAAGTGTAGAATGGTTAAGAGAGTATTCTAAACGCTTACAATGGTCTAGGAATGTGTATTAGGACAAATAAGAACCTTTAGAATGATCTTAAACACTCCATGGTGCCCCAAGGGACTTAGAGGTGAAGCATGAGTCCTTGGAGGCTCTAACAAGTGTAGAATGGTTAAGAGAGTATTCTAAACGCTTACAATGGTCTAGGAATGTGTATTAGGACATATAAGAACCTTTAGAATGATCCTAAACACTCCATGGTGCCCCAAGGGACTTAGTGGGTGAAGCATGAGGCCTAGGAGGCTCTAACAAGTGTAGAATGGTTAAGAGAGTATTCTAAACGCTTACAATGGTCTAGGAATGTGTATTAGGACATATAAGAACCTTTAGAATGATCCTAAACACTCCATGGTTCCCCAAGGGACTTAGTGGGTGAAGCATGAGTCCTTTGAGGCTCTAACAAGTGTAGAATGGTTAAGAGAGTATTCTAAATGCTTATAATGGTCTAGGAATGTGTATTAGGACATATAAGAACCTTTAGAATGATCCTAAACACTCCATGGTGCCCCAAGGAACTTAGAGGTGAAGCTCTAGGCCTAGGAGGCTCTAACAAGTGTAGAATGGTTAAGAGAGTATTCTAAACGCTTACAATGGTCTAGGAATGTGTATTAGGACATATAAGAACCTTTAGAATGATCCTAAACACTCCATGGTGCCCCAAGGGACTTAGTGGGTGAAGCATGAGGCCTAGGAGGCTCTAACAAGTGTAGAATGGTTAAGAGAGTATTCTAAACGCTTACAATGGTCTAGGAATGTGTATTAGGCAATATAAGAACCTTTAGAATGATCCTAAACACTCCATGGTGCCCCAAGGGACTTAGTGGGTGAAGCATGAGTCCTTTGAGGCTCTAACAAGTGTAGAATGGTTAAGAGAGTATTCTAAACGCTTACAATGGTCTAGGAATGTGTATTAGGACAAATAAGAACCTTTAGAATGATCTTAAACACTCCATGGTGCCCCAAGGGACTTAGAGGTGAAGCATGAGTCCTTGGAGGCTCTAACAAGTGTAGAATGGTTAAGAGAGTATTCTAAACGCTTACAATGGTCTAGGAATGTGTATTAGGACATATAAGAACCTTTAGAATGATCCTAAACACTCCATGGTGCCCCAAGGGACTTAGTGGGTGAAGTATGAGGCCTAGGAGGCTCTAACAAGTGTAGAATGGTTAAGAGAGTATTCTAAACGCTTACAATGGTCTAGGAATGTGTATTAGGACATATAAGAACCTTTAAAATGATCCTAAACACTCCATGGTGCCCCAAGGGACTTAGTGGATGAAGCATGAGTCCTTTGAGGCTCTAACAAGTGTAGAATGGTTAAGAGAGTATTCTAAACGCTTATAATGGTCTAGGAATGTGTATTAGGACATATAAGAACCTTTAGAATGATCCTAAACACTCCATGGTGCCCCAAGGAACTTAGTGGGTGAAGCATGAGGCCTAGGAGGCTCTAACAAGTGTAGAATGGTTAAGAGAGTATTCTAAACGCTTACAATGGTCTAGGAATGTGTATTAGGACATATAATAACCTTTAGAATGATCCTAAACACTCCATGGTGCCCCAAGGGACTTAGTGGGTGAAGCATGACGCCTTGGAGGCTCTAATAAGTGTAGAATGGTTAAGAGAGTATTCTAAACGCTTACAATGGTTTAGGAATGTGTATTAGGACATATAAGAACCTTTAGAATGATCCTAAACACTCCATGGTGCCCCAAGGGACTTAGTGGGTGAAGCACGAGTCCTTGGAGGCTCTAACAAGTGTAGAATGGTTAAGAGAGTATTCTAAACGCTTACAATGGTCTAGGAATGTGTATTAGGACAAATAAGAACCTTTAGAATGATCTTAAACACTCCATGGTGCCCCAAGGGACTTAGAGGGTGAAGCATGAGTCCTTGGAGGCTCTAACAAGTGTAGAATGGTTAAGAGAGTATTCTAAACGCTTACAATGGTCTAGGAATGTGTATTAGGACATATAATAACCTTTAGGTTGACCCTAAACACTCCATGGTGCCCCAAGGGACTTAGTGGGTGAAGCATGAGGCCTAGGAGGCTCTAACAAGTGTAGAATGGTTAAGAGAGTATTCTAAACGCTTACAATGGTCTACGAATGTGTATTAGGACATATTAGAACCTTTAGAATGATCCAAAACACTCCATGGTGCCCCAAGGGACTTAGTGGGTGAAGCATGAGTGCTTTGAGGCTCTAACAAGTGTAGAATGGTTAAAAGAGTATTCTAAAAGCTTATAATGGTCTAGGAATGTGTATTAGGACATATAAGAACCTTTAGAATGATCCTAAACACTCCATGGTGCCCCAAGGAACTTGGTGGGTGAAGCTTCAGGCCTAGGAGGCTCTAACAAGTGTAGAATGGTTAAGAGAGTATTCTAAACGCTTACAATGGTCTAGGAATGTGTATTAGGACATATAATAACCTTTAGAATGATCCTAAACACTCCATGGTGCCCCAAGGGACTTAGTGGGTGAAGCATGACGCCTTGGAGGCTCTAATAAGTGTAGAATGGTTAAGAGAGTATTCTAAACGCTTACAATGGTCTAGGAATGTGTATTAGGACATATAAGAACCTTTAGAATGATCCTAAACACTCCATGGTGCCCCAAGGGACTTAGTGGGTGAAGCACGAGTCCTTGGAGGCTCTAACAAGTGTAGAATGGTTAAGAGAGTATTCTAAACGCTTACAATGGTCTAGGAATGTGTATTAGGACAAATAAGAACCTTTAGAATGATCTTAAACACTCCATGGTGCCCCAAGGGACTTAGAGGGTGAAGCATGAGTCCTTGGAGGCTCTAACAAGTGTAGAATGGTTAAGAGAGTATTCTAAACGCTTACAATGGTCTAGGAATGTGTATTAGGACATATAATAACCTTTAGAATGACCCTAAACACCCCATGGTGCCCCAAGGGACTTAGTGGGTGAAGCATGAGGCCTAGGAGGCTCTAACAAGTGTAGAATGGTTAAGAGAGTATTCTAATCGCTTACAATTGTCTAGGAATGTGTATTAGGACATATTAGAACCTTTAGAATGATCCAAAACACTCCATGGTGCCCCAAGGGACTTAGTGGGTGAAGCATGAGTGCTTTGAGGCTCTAACAAGTGTAGAATTGTTAAAAGAGTATTCTAAAAGCTTATAATGGTCTAGGAATGTGTATTAGGACATATAAGAACCTTTAGAATGATCCTAAACACTCCATGGTGCCCCAAGGAACTTAGTGGGTGAAGCTTCAGGCCTAGGAGGCTCTAACAAGTGTAGAATGGTTAAGAGAGTATTCTAAACGCTTACAATGGTCTAGGAATGTGTATTAGGACATATAATAACCTTTAGAATGATCCTAAACACTCCATGGTGCCCCAAGGGACTTAGTGGGTGAAGCATGAATCCTTTGAGGCTCTAACAAGTGTAGAATGGTTAAGAGAGTATTCTAAACCCTTACAATGGTCTAGGAATGTGTATTAGGACATATAAGAACCTTTAGAATGATCCTAAACACTCCATGGTGCCCCAAGGGACTTAGTGGGTGAAGCATGAGTGCTTTGAGGCTCTAACAAGTGTAGAATGGTTAAAAGAGTATTCTAAAAGCTTATAATGGTCTAGGAATGTGTATTAGGACATATAAGAACCTTTAGAATGATCCTAAACACTCCATGGTGCCCCTAGGAACTTGGTGTGTGAAGCTTCAGGCCTAGGAGGCTCTAACAAGTGTAGAATGGTTAAGAGAGTATTCTAAACGCTTACAATGGTCTAGGAATGTGTATTAGGACATATAATAACCTTTAGAATGATCCTAAACACTCCATGGTGCCCCAAGGGACTTAGTGGGTGAAGCATGACGCCTTGGAGGCTCTAATAAGTGTAGAATGGTTAAGAGAGTATTCTAAACGCTTACAATGGTCTAGGAATGTGTATTAGGACATATAAGAACCTTTAGAATGATCCTAAACACTCCATGGTGCCCCAAGGGACTTAGTGGGTGAAGCACGAGTCCTTGGAGGCTCTAACAAGTGTAGAATGGTTAAGAGAGTATTCTAAACGCTTACAATGGTCTAGGAATGTGTATTAGGACAAATAAGAACCTTTAGAATGATCTTAAACACTCCATGGTGCCCCAAGGGACTTAGAGGGTGAAGCATGAGTCCTTGGAGGCTCTAACAAGTGTAGAATGGTTAAGAGAGTATTCTAAACGCTTACAATGGTCTAGGAATGTGTATTAGGACATATAATAACCTTTAGAATGACCCTAAACACCCCATGGTGCCCCAAGGGACTTAGTGGGTGAAGCATGAGGCCTAGGAGGCTCTAACAAGTGTAGAATGGTTAAGAGAGTATTCTAATCGCTTACAATGGTCTAGGAATGTGTATTAGGACATATTAGAACCTTTAGAATGATCCAAAACACTCCATGGTGCCCCAAGGGACTTAGTGGGTGAAGCATGAGTGCTTTGAGGCTCTAACAAGTGTAGAATTGTTAAAAGAGTATTCTAAAAGCTTATAATGGTCTAGGAATGTGTATTAGGACATATAAGAACCTTTAGAATGATCCTAAACACTCCATGGTGCCCCAAGGAACTTAGTGGGTGAAGCTTCAGGCCTAGGAGGCTCTAACAAGTGTAGAATGGTTAAGAGAGTATTCTAAACGCTTACAATGGTCTAGGAATGTGTATTAGGACGTATAATAACCTTTAGAATGATCCTAAACACTCCATGGTGCCCCAAGGGACTTAGTGGGTGAAGCATGAATCCTTTGAGGCTCTAACAAGTGTAGAATGGTTAAGAGAGTATTCTAAACCCTTACAATGGTCTAGGAATGTGTATTAGGACATATAAGAACCTTTAGAATGATCCTAAACACTCCATGGTGCCCCAAGGGACTTAGTGGGTGAAGCATGAGGCCTAGGAGGCTCTAACAAGTGTAGAATGGTTAAGAGAGTATTCTAAACGCTTACAATGGTCTAGGAATTTGTATTAGGACATATAAGAACCTTTAGAATGATCCTAAACACTCCATGGTGCCCCAAGGGACTTAGTGGGTGAAGCATGAGGCCTAGGAGGCTCTAACAAGTGTAGAATGGTTAAGAGAGTATTCTAAACGCTTACAATGGTCTAGGAATGTGTATTAGGACATATAAGAACCTTTAGAATGATCCTTAACACTCCATGGTGCCCCAAGGGACTTAGTGGGTGAAGCATGAGGCCTTGGAGGCTCTAACAAGTGTAGAATGGTTAAGAGAGTATTCTAAACGCTTACAATGGTCTAGGAATGTGTATTAGGACATATAAGAACCTTTAGAATGATCCTAAACACTCCATGGTGCCCCAAGGGACTTAGTGGGTGAAGCATGAGTCCTTTGAATCTAACAAGTGTAGAATGGTTAAGAGATTATTCTAAACGCTTACAATGGTCTAGGAATGTGTATTAGGACATATAAGAACCTTTAGAATGATCCTAAACACTCCATGGTGCCCCAAGGAACTTAGTGGGTGAAGCTCTAGGCCTAGGAGGCTCTAACAAGTGTAGAATGGTTAAGAGAGTATTCTAAACGCTTACAATGGTCTAGGAATGTGTATTAGGACATATAAGAACCTTTAGAATGATCCTAAACACTCCATGGTGCCCCAAGGGACTTAGTGGGTGAAGCATGAGTCCTTTGAGGCTCTAACAAGTGTAGAATGGTTAAGAGAGTATTCTAAACGCTTATAATGGTCTATGAATGTGTATTAGGACATATAAGAACCTTTAGAATGATCCTAAACACTCCATGGTGCCCCAAGGAACTTAGTGGGTGAAGCTCTAGGCCTAGGAGGCTCTAACAAGTGTAGAATGGTTAAGAGAGTATTCTAAACGCTTACAATGGTCTAGGAATGTGTATTAGGACATATAAGAACCTTTAGAATGATCCTAAACACTCCATGGTGCCCCAAGGGACTTAGTGGGTGAAGCATGAGGCCTAGGAGGCTCTAACAAGTGTAGAATGGTTAAGAGAGTATTCTAAATGCTTACAATGGTCTAGGAATGTGTATTAGGACATATAAGAACCTTTAGAATGATCCTAAACACTCCATGGTGCCCCAAGGGACTTAGTGGGTGAAGCATGAGTCCTTTGAGGCTCTAACAAGTGTAGAATGGTTAAGAGAGTATTCTAAACACTTATAATGGTCTAGGAATGAGTATTAGGACATATAAGAACCTTTAGAATGATCCTAAACACTCCATGGTGCCCCAAGGAACTTAGTGGGTGAAGCATGAGGCCTAGGAGGCTCTAACAAGTGTAGAATGGTTAAGAGAGTATTCTAAACGCTTACAATGGTCTAGGAATGTGTATTAGGACATATAATAACCTTTAGAATGATCCTAAACACTCCATGGTGCCCCAAGGGACTTAGTGGGTGAAGCATGACGCCTTGGAGGCTCTAATAAGTGTAGAATGGTTAAGAGAGTATTCTAAACGCTTACAATGGTCTAGGAATGTGTATTAGGACATATAAGAACCTTTAGAATGATCCTAAACACTCCAATGTGCCCCAAGGGACTTAGTGGGTAAAGCACGAGTCCTTGGAGGCTCTAACAAGTGTAGAATGGTTAAGAGAGTATTCTAAACGCTTACAATGGTCTAGGAATGTGTATTAGGACAAATAAGAACCTTTAGAATGATCTTAAACACTCCATGGTGCCCCAAGGGACTTAGAGGGTGAAGCATGAGTCCTTGGAGGCTCTAACAAGTGTAGAATGGTTAAGAGAGTATTCTAAACGCTTACAATGGTCTAGGAATGTGTATTAGGACATATAATAACCTTTAGAATGACCCTAAACACTACATGGTGCCCCAAGGGACTTAGTGGGTGAAGCATGAGGCCTAGGAGGCTCTAACAAGTGTAGAATGGTTAAGAGAGTATTCTAAACGCTTACAATGGTCTAGGAATGTGTATTAGGACATATTAGAACCTTTAGAATGATCCAAAACACTCCATGGTGCCCCAAGGGACTTAGTGGGTGAAGCATGAGTGCTTTGAGGCTCTAACAAGTGTAGAATGGTTAAAAGAGTATTCTAAAAGCTTATAATGGTCTAGGAATGTGTATTAGGAGATATAAGAACCTTTAGAATGATCCTAAACACTCCATGGTGCCCCAAGGAACTTAGTGGGTGAAGCTTCAGGCCTAGGAGGCTCTAACAAGTGTAGAATGGTTAAGAGAGTATTCTAAACGCTTACAATGGTCTAGGAATGTGTATTAGGACATATAATAACCTTTAGAATGATCCTAAACACTCCATGGTGCCCCAAGGGACTTAGTGGGTGAAGCATGAATCCTTTGAGGCTCTAACAAGTGTAGAATGGTTAAGAGAGTATTCTAAACCCTTACAATGGTCTAGGAATGTGTATTAGAACATATTAGAACCTTTGGAATGATCCTAAACACTCCATGGTGCCCCAAGGGACTTAGTGGGTGAAGCATGAGGCCTAGGAGGCTCTAACAAGTGTAGAATGGTTAAGAGAGTATTCTAAACGCTTACAATGGTCTAGGAATGTGTATTAGGACATATAAGAACCTTTAGAATGATCCTAAACACTCCATGGTGCCCCAAGGGACTTAGTGGGTGAAGCATGAGGCCTAGGAGGCTCTAACAAGTGTAGAATGGTTAAGAGAGTATTCTAAACGCTTACAATGGTCTAGGAATGTGTATTAGGACATATAAGAACCTTTAGAATGATCCTTAACACTCCATGGTGCCCCAAGGGACTTAGTGGGTGAAGCATGAGGCCTTGGAGGCTCTAACAAGTGTAGAATGGTTAAGAGAGTATTCTAAACGCTTACAATGGTCTAGGAATGTGTATTAGGACATATAAGAACCTTTAGAATGATCCTAAACACTCCATGGTGCCCCAAGGGACTTAGTGGGTGAAGCATGAGTCCTTTGAATCTAACAAGTGTAGAATGGTTAAGAGATTATTCTAAACGCTTACAATGGTCTAGGAATGTGTATTAGGACATATAAGAACCTTTAGAATGATCCTAAACACTCCATGGTGCCCCAAGGAACTTAGTGGGTGAAGCTCTAGGCCTAGGAGGCTCTAACAAGTGTAGAATGGTTAAGAGAGTATTCTAAACGCTTACAATGGTCTAGGAATGTGTATTAGGACATATAATAACCTTTAGAATGATCCTAAACACTCCATGGTGCCCCAAGGGACTTAGTGGGTGAAGCATGACGCCTTGGAGGCTCTAATAAGTGTAGAATGGTTAAGAGAGTATTCTAAACGCTTACAATGGTCTAGGAATGTGTATTAGGACATATAAGAATCTTTACAATGATCCTAAACACTCCATGGTGCCCCAAGGGACTTAGTGGGTGAAGCATGACGCCTTGGAGGCTCTAATAAGTGTAGAATGGTTAAGAGAGTATTCTAAACGCTTACAATGGTCTAGGAATGTGTATTAGGACATATAAGAACCTTTAGAATGATCCTAAACACTCCATGGTGCCCCAAGGGACTTAGAGGGTGAAGCATGAGTCCTTGGAGGCTCTAACAAGTGTAGAATGGTTAAGAGAGTATTCTAAACGCTTACAATGGTCTAGGAATGTGTATTAGGACATATTAGAACCTTTAGAATGATCCAAAACACTCCATGGTGCCCCAAGGGACTTAGTGGGTGAAGCATGAGTGCTTTGAGGCTCTAACAAGTGTAGAATGGTTAAGAGAGTATTCTAAAAGCTTATAATGGTCTAGGAATGTGTATTAGGACATATAAGAACCTTTAGAATGATCCTAAACACTCCATGATGCCCCAAGGAACTTAGTGGGTGAAGCTTCAGGCCTAGGAGGCTCTAACAAGTGTAGAATGGTTAAGAGAGTATTCTAAACGCTTACAATGGTCTAGGAATGTGTATTAGGACATATAATAACCTTTAGAATGATCCTAAACACTCCATGGTGCCCCAAGGAACTTAGTGGGTGAAGCATGAATCCTTTGAGGCTCTAACAAGTGTAGAATGGTTAAGAGAGTATTCTAAACCCTTACAATGGTCTAGGAATGTGTATTAGGACATATAAGAACCTTTAGAATGATCCTAAACACTCCATGGTGCCCCAAGGGACTTAGTGGGTGAAGCATGAGGCCTAGGAGGCTCTAACAAGTGTAGAATGGTTAAGAGAGTATTCTAAACGCTTACAATGGTCTAGGAATGTGTATTAGGACATATAAGAACCTTTAGAATGATCCTAATCACTCCATGGTGCCCCAAGGGACTTAGTGGGTGAAGCATGAGTCCTTTGAGGCTCTAACAAGTGTAGAATTGTTAAGAGAGTATTCTAAACGCTTATAATGGTCTAGGAATGTGTATTAGGACATATAAGAACCTTTAGAATGATCCTAAACACTCCATGGTGCCTAGAGGAAGTAGAGGGTGAAGCATGAGTCAAGGAACTTAGTGGGTGAAGCTCTAGGCCTAGGAGGCTCTAACAAGTGTAGAATGGTTAAGAGAGTATTCTAAACGCTTACAATGGTCTAGGAATGTGTATTAGGACATATAATAACCTTTAGAATGATCCTAAACACTCCATGGTGCCCCAAGGGACTTAGTGGGTGAAGCATGACGCCTTGGAGGCTCTAATAAGTGTAGAATGGTTAAGAGAGTATTCTAAACGCTTACAATGGTCTAGGAATGTGTATTAGGACATATAAGAACCTTTAGAATGATCCTAAACACTCCATGGTGCCCCAAGGAACTTAGTGGGTGAAGCACGAGTCCTTGGAGGCTCTAACAATTGTAGAATGGTTAAGAGAGTATTCTAAACGCTTACAATGGTCTAGGAATGTGTATTAGGACAAATAAGAACCTTTAGAATGATCTTAAACACTCCATGGTGCCCCAAGGGACTTAGAGGGTGAAGCATGAGTCCTTGGAGGCTCTAACAAGTGTAGAATGGTTAAGAGAGTATTCTAAACGCTTACAATGGTCTAGGAATGTGTATTAGGACATATAATAACCTTTAGAATGACCCTAAACACTCCATGGTGCCCCAAGGGACTTAGTGGGTGAAGCATGAGGCCTAGGAGGCTCTAACAAGTGTAGAATGGTTAAGAGAGTATTCTAAACGCTTACAATGGTCTAGGAATGTGTATTAGGACATATAAGAACCTTTAGAATGATCCTAAACACTCCATGGTGCCCCAAGGGACGTAGAGGGTGAAGCATGAGTCCTTGGAGGCTCTAACAAGTGTAGAATGGTTAAGAGAGTTATCTAAAGGCTTAGAATGGTCTACGAATGTGTATTAGGACATATAAGAACCTTTAGAATGATCCTAAACACTCCATGGTGCCTAGAGGAAGTAGAGGGTGAAGCATGAGTTCTTGGAGGCTCTAACAAGTGTAGAATGGTTAAGAGAGTATTCTAAACGCTTACAATGGTCTAGGAATGTGTATTAGGACATATAAGAACCTTTAGAATGATCCTAAACACTCCATGGTGCCCCAAGGGACTTAGTGGGTGAAGCATGAGGCCTAGGAGGCTCTAACAAGTGTAGAATGGTTAAGAGAGTATTCTAAACGCTTACAATGGTCTAGGAATGTGTATTAGGACATATAAGAACCTTTAGAATGATCCTTAACACTCCATGGTGCCCCAAGGAACTTAGTGGGTGAAGCTCTAGGCCTAGGAGGCTCTAACAAGTGTAGAATGGTTAAGAGAGTATTCTAAACGCTTACAATGGTCTAGGAATGTGTATTAGGACATATAATAACCTTTAGAATGATCCTAAACACTCCATGGTGCCCCAAGGGACTTAGTGGGTGAAGCATGAGGCCTAGGAAGCTCTAACAAGTGTAGAATGGTTAAGAGAGTATTCTAAATGCTTACAATGGTCTAGGAATGTGTATTAGGACATATAAGAACCTTTAGAATGATCCTAAACACTCCATGGCGCCCCACGGGACTTAGTGGGTGAAGCATGAGTCCTTTGAGGCTCTAACAAGTGTAGAATGGTTAAGAGAGTATTCTAAAGGCTTACAATGGTCTAGGAATGTGTATTAGGACATATAAGAACCTTTAGAATGATCCTAAACACTCCATGGTGCCCCAGGGGACTTAGTGGGTGAAGCATGAGGCCTAGGAGGCTCTAACAAGTGTAGAATGGTTAAGAGAGTATTCTAAACGCTTACAATGGTCTAGGAATGTGTATTAGGACATATAAGAACCTTTAGAATGATCCTAAACACTCCATGGTGCCCCAAGGGACTTAGTGGGTGAAGCACGAGTCCTTGGAGGCTCTAACAAGTGTAGAATGGTTAAGAGAGTATTCTAAACGCTTACAATGGTCTAGGAATGTGTATTAGGACAAATAAGAACCTTTAGAATGATCTTAAACACTCCATGGTGCCCCAAGGGACTTAGAGGTGAAGCATGAGTCCTTGGAGGCTCTAACAAGTGTAGAATGGTTAAGAGAGTATTCTAAACGCTTACAATGGTCTAGGAATGTGTATTAGGACATATAAGAACCTTTAGAATGATCCTAAACACTCCATGGTGCCCCAAGGGACTTAGTGGGTGAAGCATGAGGCCTAGGAGGCTCTAACAAGTGTAGAATGGTTAAGAGAGTATTCTAAACGCTTACAATGGTCTAGGAATGTGTATTAGGACATATAAGAACCTTTAGAATGATCCTAAACACTCCATGGTGCCCTAAGGGACTTAGTGGGTGAAGCATGAGTCCTTTGAGGCTCTAACAAGTGTAGAATGGTTAAGAGAGTATTCTAAACGCTTACAATGGTCTAGGAATGTGTATTAGGACATATAAGAACCTTTAGAATGATCCTAAACACTCCATGGTGCCCCAAGGGACTTAGTGAGTGAAGCATGAGGCCTTGGAGGCTCTAATAAGTGTAGAATGGTTAAGAGAGTATTCTAAACGCATACAATGGTCTAGGAATGTGTATTAGGACATATAAGAACCTTTAGAATGATCCTCAACACTCCATGGTGCCCCAAGGGACTTAGTGGGTGAAGCATGAGGCCTAGGAGGCTCTAACAAGTGTAGAATGGTTAAGAGAGTATTCTAAACGCTTACAATGGTCTAGGAATGTGTATTAGGACATATAAGAACCTTAAGAATGATCCTAAACACTCCATGGTTCCCCATGGGACTTAGTGGGTGAAGCATGAGTCCTTTGAGGCTCTAACAAGTGTAGAATGTTTAAGAGAGTATTCTAAACGCTTACAATGGTCTAGAAATGTGTATTAGGACAAATAAGAACCTTTAGAATGATCCTAAACACTCCATGGTGCCCCAAGGGACTTAGTGGGTGAAGCATGAGGCCTAGGAGGCTCTAACAAGTGTAGAATGGTTAAGAGAGTATTCTAAATGCTTACAATGGTCTAGGAATGTGTATTAGGACATATAAGAACCTTTAGAATGATCCTAAACACTCCATGGCGCCCCAAGGGACTTAGTGGGTAAAGCATGAGTCCTTTGAGGCTCTAACAAGTGTAGAATGGTTAAGAGAGTATTCTAAAGGCTTACAATGGTCTAGGAATGTGTATTAGGATATATAAGAACCTTTAGAATGATCCTAAACACTCCATGGTGCCCCAAGGGACTTAGTGGGTGAAGCATGAGGCCTAGGAGGCTCTAACAAGTGTAGAATGGTTAAGAGAGTATTCTAAACGCTTACAATGGTCTAGGAATGTGTATTAGGACATATAAGAACCTTTAGAATGATCCTAAACACTCCATGGTGCCCCAAGGGACTTAGTGGGTGAAGCACGAGTCCATGGAGGCTCTAACAAGTGTAGAATGGTTAAGAGAGTATTCTAAACGCTTACAATGGTCTAGGAATGTGTATTAGGACAAATAAGAACCTTTAGAATGATCTTAAACACTCCATGGTGCCCCAAGGGACTTAGAGGTGAAGCATGAGTCCTTGGAGGCTCTAACAAGTGTAGAATGGTTAAGAGAGTATTCTAAACGCTTACAATGGTCTAGGAATGTGTATTAGGACATATAAGAACCTTTAGAATGATCCTAAACACTCCATGGTGCCCCAAGGGACTTAGTGGGTGAAGCACGAGGCCTAGGAGGCTCTAACAAGTGTAGAATGGTTAAGAGAGTATTCTAAACGCTTACAATGGTCTAGGAATGTGTATTAGGACATATAAGAACCTTTAGAATGATCCTAAACACTCCATGGTGCCCCAAGGGACTTAGTGGGTGAAGCATGAGTCCTTTGAGGCTCTAACAAGTGTAGAATGGTTAAGAGAGTATTCTAAACGCTTACAACGGTCTAGGAATGTGTATTAGGACATATAAGAACCTTTAGAATGATCCTAAACACTCCATGGTGCCCCAAGGAACTTAGTGGGTGAAGCTTCAGGCCTAGGAGGCTCTAACAAGTGTAGAATGGTTAAGAGAGTATTCTAAAGGCTTACAATGGTCTAGGAATGTGTATTAGGACATATAAGAACCTTTAGAATGATCCTAAACACTCCATGGTGCCCCAAGGGACTTAGTGGGTGAAGCATGAGGCCTAGGAGGCTCTAACAAGTGTAGAATGGTTAAGAGAGTATTCTAAACGCTTACAATGGTCTAGGAATGTGTATTAGGACATATAAGAACCTTTAGAATGATCCTAAACACTCCATGGTGCCCCAAGGGACTTAGTGGGTGAAGCACGAGTCCTTGGAGGCTCTAACAAGTGTAGAATGGTTAAGAGAGTATTCTAAACGCTTACAATGGTCTAGGAATGTGTATTAGGACAAATAAGATTCTTTAGAATGATCTTAAACACTCCATGGTGCCCCAAGGGACTTAGTGGGTGAAGCACGAGTCCTTGGAGGCTCTAACAAGTGTAGAATGGTTAAGAGAGTATTCTAAACGCTTACAATGGTCTAGGAATGTGTATTAGGACATATAAGAACCTTGAGAATGATCCTAAACACTCCATGGTTCCCCATGGGACTTAGTGGGTGAAGCATTAGTCCTTTGAGGCTCTAACAAGTGTAGAATGGTTAAGAGAGTATTCTAAACGCTTACAATGGTCTAGGAATGTGTATTAGGACATATAAGAACCTTTAGAATGATCCTAAACACTCCATGGTGCCCCAAGGGACTTAGTGGGTGAAGCATGAGTCCTTGGAGGCTCTAACAAGTGTAGATTGGTTAAAAGAGTATTCTAAACGCTTTCAATGGTCAAGGAATGTGTATTAGGACATATAAGAACCTTTAGAATGATCCTAAACACTCCATGGTGCCCCAAGGGACTTAGTGGGTGAAGCACGAGTCCTTGGAGGCTCTAACAAGTGTAGAATGGTTAAGAGAGTATTCTAAACGCTTACAACGGTCTAGGAATGTGTATTAGGACATATAAGAACCTTTAGAATGATCTTAAACACTCCATGGTGCCCCAAGGAACTTAGTGGGTGAAGCATGAGTCCTTGGAGGCTCTAACAAGTGTAGAATGGTTAAGAGAGTATTCTAAACGCTTACAATGGTCTAGGAATGTGTATTAGGACATATAAGAACCTTTAGAATGATCCTAAACACTCCATGGTGCCCCAAGGAACTTAGTGGGTGAAGCTTCAGGCCTAGGAGGCTCTAACAAGTGTAGAATGGTTAAGAGAGTATTCTAAAGGCTTACAATGGTCTAGGAATGTGTATTAGGACATATAAGAACCTTTAGAATGATCCTAAACACTCCATGGTGCCCCAAGGGACTTAGTGGGTGAAGCATGAGGCCTAGGAGGCTCTAACAAGTGTAGAATGGTTAAGAGAGTATTCTAAACGCTTACAATGGTCTAGGAATGTGTATTAGGACATATAAGAACCTTTAGAATGATCCTAAACACTCCATGGTGCCCCAAGGGACTTAGTGGGTGAAGCACGAGTCCTTGGAGGCTCTAACAAGTGTAGAATGGTTAAGAGAGTATTCTAAACGCTTACAATGGTCTAGGAATGTGTATTAGGACAAATAAGATTCTTTAGAATGATCTTAAACACTCCATGGTGCCCCAAGGGACTTAGTGGGTGAAGCACGAGTCCTTGGAGGCTCTAACAAGTGTAGAATGGTTAAGAGAGTATTCTAAACGCTTACAATGGTCTAGGAATGTGTATTAGGACATATAAGAACCTTTAGAATGATCCTAAACACTCCATGGTGCCCCAAGGGACTTAGTGGGTGAAGCACGAGTCCTTGGAGGCTCTAACAAGTGTAGAATGGTTAAGAGAGTATTCTAAACGCTTACAATGGTCTAGGAATGTGTATTAGGACAAATAAGATTCTTTAGAATGATCTTAAACACTCCATGGTGCCCCAAGGGACTTAGTGGGTGAAGCACGAGTCCTTGGAGGCTCTAACAAGTGTAGAATGGTTAAGAGAGTATTCTAAACGCTTACAATGGTCTAGGAATGTGTATTAGGACATATAAGAACCTTGAGAATGATCCTAAACACTCCATGGTTCCCCATGGGACTTAGTGGGTGAAGCATTAGTCCTTTGAGGCTCTAACAAGTGTAGAATGGTTAAGAGAGTATTCTAAACGCTTACAATGGTCTAGGAATGTGTATTAGGACATATAAGAACCTTTAGAATGATCCTAAACACTCCATGGTGCCCCAAGGGACTTAGTGGGTGAAGCATGAGTCCTTGGAGGCTCTAACAAGTGTAGATTGGTTAAAAGAGTATTCTAAACGCTTTCAATGGTCAAGGAATGTGTATTAGGACATATAAGAACCTTTAGAATGATCCTAAACACTCCATGGTGCCCCAAGGGACTTAGTGGGTGAAGCACGAGTCCTTGGAGGCTCTAACAAGTGTAGAATGGTTAAGAGAGTATTCTAAACGCTTACAACGGTCTAGGAATGTGTATTAGGACATATAAGAACCTTTAGAATGATCTTAAACACTCCATGGTGCCCCAAGGAACTTAGTGGGTGAAGCATGAGTCCTTGGAGGCTCTAACAAGTGTAGAATGGTTAAGAGAGTATTCTAAACGCTTACAATGGTCTAGGAATGTGTATTAGGACATATAAGAACCTTTAGAATGATCCTAAACACTCCATGGTGCCCCAAGGAACTTAGTGGGTGAAGCTTCAGGCCTAGGAGGCTCTAACAAGTGTAGAATGGTTAAGAGAGTATTCTAAAGGCTTACAATGGTCTAGGAATGTGTATTAGGACATATAAGAACCTTTAGAATGATCCTAAACACTCCATGGTGCCCCATGGGACTTAGTGGGTGAAGCATGAGGCCTAGGAGGCTCTAACAAGTGTAGAATGGTTAAGAGAGTATTCTAAACGCTTACAATGGTCTAGGAATGTGTATTAGGACATATAAGAACCTTTAGAATGATCCTAAACACTCCATGGTGCCCCAAGGGACTTAGTGGGTGAAGCACGAGTCCTTGGAGGCTCTAACAAGTGTAGAATGGTTAAGAGAGTATTCTAAACGCTTACAATGGTCTAGGAATGTGTATTAGGACAAATAAGATTCTTTAGAATGATCTTAAACACTCCATGGTGCCCCAAGGGACTTAGTGGGTGAAGCACGAGTCCTTGGAGGCTCTAACAAGTGTAGAATGGTTAAGAGAGTATTCTAAACGCTTACAATGGTCTAGAATGTGTATTAGGACATATAAGAACCTTTAGAATGATCCTAAACACTCCATGGTGCCCCAAGGGACTTAGTGGGTGAAGCATGAGTCCTTTGAGGCTCTAACAAGTGTAGAATGGTTAAGAGAGTATTCTAAACGCTTACAATGGTCTAGGAATGTGTATTAGGACATATAAGAACCTTTAGAATGATCCTAAACACTCCATGGTGCCCCAAGGGACTTAGTGAGTGAAGCATGAGGCCTTGGAGGCTCTAATAAGTGTAGAATGGTTAAGAGAGTATTCTAAACGCTTACAATGGTCTAGGAATGTGTATTAGGACATATAAGAACCTTTAGAATGATCCTCAACACTCCATGGTGCCCCAAGGGACTTAGTGGGTGAAGCATGAGGCCTAGGAGGCTCTAACAAGTGTAGAATGGTTAAGAGAGTATTCTAAACGCTTACAATGGTCTAGGAATGTGTATTTGGACATATAAGAACCTTAAGAATGATCCTAAACACTCCATGGTTCCCCATGGGACTTAGTGGGTGAAGCATGAGCCCTTTGAGGCTCTAACAAGTGTAGAATGGTTAAGAGAGTATTCTAAACGCTTACAATGGTCTAGGAATGTGTATTAGGACATATAAGAACCTTTAGAATGATCCTAAACACTCCATGGTGCCCCAAGGGACTTAGTGGGTGAAGCATGAGTCCTTGGAGGCTCTAACAAGTGTAGATTGGTTAATAGAGTATTCTAAACGCTTTCAATGGTCAAGGAATGTGTATTAGGACATATAAGAACCTTTAGAATGATCCTAAACACTCCATGGTGCCCCAAGGGACTTAGTGGGTGAAGCACGAGTCCTTGGAGGCTCTAACAAGTGTAGAATGGTTAAGAGAGTATTCTAAACGCTTACAACGGTCTAGGAATGTTTATTAGGACATATAAGAACCTTTAGAATGATCTTAAACACTCCATGGTGCCCCAAGGGACTTAGAGGGTGAAGCATGAGTCCTTGGAGGCTCTAACAAGTGTAGAATGGTTAAGAGAGTATTCTAAACGCTTACAATGGTCTAGGAATGTGTATTAGGACAAATAAGAACCTCCAGAATGATCTTAAACACTCCATGGTGCCCCAAGGGACTTAGAGGGTGAAGCATGAGTCCTTGGAGGCTCTAACAAGTGTAGAATGGTTAAGAGAGTATTCTAAACGCTTACAATGGTCTAGGAATGTGTATTAGGACATATAATAACCTTTAGAATGACCCTAAACACTCCATGGTGCCCCAAGGGACTTAGTGGGTTAAGCATGAGGCCTAGGAGGCTCTAACAAGTGTAGAATGGTTAAGAGAGTATTCTAAACGCTTACAATGGTCTAGGAATGTGTATTAGGACATATAAGAACCTTTAGAATGATCCTAAACACTCCATGGTTCCCCAAGGGACTTAGTGGGTGAAGCATGAGTCCTTTGAGGCTCTAACAAGTGTAGAATGGTTAAGAGAGTATTCTAAACGCTTACAATGGTCTAGGAATGTGTATTAGGACATATAAGAACCTTTAGAATGATCCTAAACACTCCATGGTGCCCCAAGGGACTTAGTGGGTGAAGCATGAGGCCTTGGAGGCTCTAATAAGTGTAGAATGGTTAAGAGAGTATTCTAAACGCTTACAATGGTCTAGGAATGTGTATTAGGACATATAAGAACCTTTAGAAAGATCCTCAACACTCCATGGTGCCCCAAGGGACTTAGTGGGTGAAGCATGAGGCCTAGGAGGCTCTAACAAGTGTAGAATGGTTAAGAGAGTATTCTAAACGCTTACAATGGTCTAGGAATGTGTATTAGGACATATAAGAACCTTAAGAATGATCCTAAACACTCCATGGTTCCCCATGGGACTTAGTGGGTGAAGCATGAGCCCTTTGAGGCTCTAACAAGTGTAGAATGGTTAAGAGAGTATTCTAAACGCTTACAATGGTCTAGGAATGTGTATTAGGACATATAAGAACCTTTAGAATGATCCTAAACACTCCATGGTGCCCCAAGGGACTTAGTGGGTGAAGCATGAGTCCTTGGAGGCTCTAACAAGTGTAGATTGGTTAAAAGAGTATTCTAAACGCTTTCAATGGTCAAGGAATGTGTATTAGGACATATAAGAACCTTTAGAATGATCCTAAACACTCCATGGTGCCCCAAGGGACTTAGTGGGTGAAGCACGAGTCCTTGGAGGCTCTAACAAGTGTAGAATGGTCAAGAGAGTATTCTAAACGCTTACAACGGTCTAGGAATGTGTATTAGGACATATAAGAACCTTTAGAATGATCTTAAACACTCCACGGTGCCCCAAGGGACTTAGAGGGTGAAGCATGAGTCCTTGGAGGCTCTAACAAGTGTAGAATGGTTAAGAGAGTATTCTAAACGCTTACAATGGTCTAGGAATGTGTATTAGGACAAATAAGAACCTCCAGAATGATCTTAAACACTCCATGGTGCCCCAAGGGACTTAGAGGGTGAAGCATGAGTCCTTGGAGGCTCTAACAAGTGTAGAATGGTTAAGAGAGTATTCTAAACGCTTACAATGGTCTAGGAATGTGTATTAGGACATATAATAACCTTTAGAATGACCCTAAACACTCCATGGTGCCCCAAGGGACTTAGTGGGTTAAGCATGAGGCCTAGGAGGCTCTAACAAGTGTAGAATGGTTAAGAGAGTATTCTAAAAGATTATAATGGTCTTGGAATGTGTATTAGGACATATAAGAACCTTTAGAATGATCCTAAACACTCCATGGTGCCCCAAGGAACTTAGTGGGTGAAGCATGAGGCCTAGGAGGCTCTAACAAGTGTAGAATGGTTAAGAGAGTATTCTAAACGCTTACAATGGTCTAGGAATGTGTATTAGGACATATAAGAACCTTTAGAATGATCCTAAACACTCCATGGTGCCCCAAGGGACTTAGTGGGTGAAGCATGAGTCCTTTGAATCTAACAAGTGTAGAATGGTTAAGAGATTATTCTAAACGCTTACAATGGTCTAGGAATGTGTATTAGGACATATAAGAACCTTAAGAATGATCCTAAACAATCCATGGTGCCCGAACGGACTTAGTGAATGAAGCATGGGTCCTTGGAGGCTCTAACAAGTGTAGAATGGTTAAGAGAGTATTCTAAACGCTTACAATGGTCTAGGACTATGTATTAGGACATATAAGAACCTTTAGAATGATCCTAAACACTCCATGGTTCCCCATGGGACTTAGTGGGTGAAGCATGAGTCCTTTGAGGCTCTAACAAGTGTAGAATGGTTAAGAGAGTATTCTAAACGCTTACAATGGTCTAGGAATGTGTATTAGGACATATAAGAACCTTTAGAATGATCCTAAACACTCCATGGTGCCCCAAGGGACTTAGTGGGTGAAGCATGAGGCCTAGGAGGCTCTAACAAGTGTAGAATGGTTAAGAGAGTATTCTAAACGCTTACAATGGTCTAGGAATGTGTATTAGGACATATAAGAACCTTTAGAATGATCCTAAACACTCCATGGTGCCCCAAGGAACTTAGTGGGTGAAGCTCTAGGCCTAGGAGGCTCTAACAAGTGTAGAATGGTTAAGAGAGTATTCTAAACGCTTACAATGGTCTAGGAATGTGTATTAGGACATATAATAACCTTTAGAATGATCCTAAACACTCCATGGTGCCCCAAGGAACTTAGTGGGTGAAGCTTCAGGCCTAGGAGGCTCTAACAAGTGTAGAATGGTTAAGACAGTATTCTAAACGCTTACAATGGTCTAGGAATGTGTATTAGGACATATAAGAACCTTTAGAATGATCCTAAACACTCCATGGCGCCCCAAGGGACTTAGTGGGTGAAGCATGAGTCCTTTGAGGCTCTAACAAGTGTAGAATGGTTAAGAGAGTATTCTAAACGCTTACAATGGTCTAGGAATGTGTATTAGGACATATAAGAACCTTTAGAATGATCCGAAACACTCCATGGTGCCCCAAGGGACTTAGTGGATGAAGCATGAGGCCTAGGAGGCTCTAACAAGTGTAGAATGGTTAAGAGAGTATTCTAAACGCTTACAATGGTCTAGGAATGTGTATTAGGACATATAAGAACCTTTAGAATGATCCTAAACACTCCATGGTTCCCCAAGGGACTTAGTGGGTGAAGCATGAGGCCTAGGAGGCTCTAACAAGTGTAGAATGGTTAAGAGAGTATTCTAAACGCTTACAATGGTCTAGGAATGTGTATTAGGACATATAAGAACCTTTAGAATGATCCTAAACACTCCATGGTTCCCCAAGGGACTTAGTGGGTGGAGCATGAGGCCTAGGAGGCTCTAACAAGTGTAGAATGGTTAAGAGAGTATTCTAAACGCTTACAATGGTCTAGGAATGTGTATTAGGACATATAAGAACCTTTAGAATGATCCTAAACACTCCATGGTGCCCCAAGGAACTTAGTGGGTGAAGCTCTAGGCCTAGGAGGCTCTAACAAGTGTAGAATGGTTAAGAGAGTATTCTAAACGCTTACAATGGTCTAGGAATGTGTATTAGGACATATAATAACCTTTAGAATGATCCTAAACACTCCATGGTGCCCCAAGGAACTTAGTGGGTGAAGCTTCAGGCCTAGGAGGCTCTAACAAGTGTAGAATGGTTAAGACAGTATTCTAAACGCTTACAATGGTCTAGGAATGTGTATTAGGACATATAAGAACCTTTAGAATGATCCTAAACACTCCATGGCGCCCCAAGGGACTTAGTGGGTGAAGCATGAGTCCTTTGAGGCTCTAACAAGTGTAGAATGGTTAAGAGAGTATTCTAAACGCTTACAATGGTCTAGGAATGTGTATTAGGACATATAAGAACCTTAAGAATGATCCTAAACACTCCATGGTTCCCCATGGGACTTAGTGGGTGAAGCATGAGCCCTTTGAGGCTCTAACAAGTGTAGATTGGTTAAAAGAGTATTCTAAACGCTTTCAATGGTCAAGGAATGTGTATTAGGACATATAAGAACCTTTAGAATGATCCTAAACACTCCATGGTGCCCCAAGGGACTTAGTGGGTGAAGCACGAGTCCTTGGAGGCTCTAACAAGTGTAGAATGGTTAAGAGAGTATTCTAAACGCTTACAACGGTCTAGGAATGTGTATTAGGACATATAAGAACCTTTAGAATGATCTTAAACACTCCACGGTGCCCCAAGGGACTTAGAGGGTGAAGCATGAGTCCTTGGAGGCTCTAACAAGTGTAGAATGGTTAAGAGAGTATTCTAAACGCTTACAATGGTCTAGGAATGTGTATTAGGACAAATAAGAACCTCCAGAATGATCTTAAACACTCCATGGTGCCCCAAGGGACTTAGAGGGTGAAGCATGAGTCCTTGGAGGCTCTAACAAGTGTAGAATGGTTAAGAGAGTATTCTAAACGCTTACAATGGTCTAGGAATGTGTATTAGGACATATAATAACCTTTAGAATGACCCTAAACACTCCATGGTGCCCCAAGGGACTTAGTGGGTTAAGCATGAGGCCTAGGAGGCTCTAACAAGTGTAGAATGGTTAAGAGAGTATTCTAAAAGATTATAATGGTCTTGGAATGTGTATTAGGACATATAAGAACCTTTAGAATGATCCTAAACACTCCATGGTGCCCCAAGGAACTTAGTGGGTGAAGCATGAGGCCTAGGAGGCTCTAACAAGTGTAGAATGGTTAAGAGAGTATTCTAAACGCTTACAATGGTCTAGGAATGTGTATTAGGACATATAAGAACCTTTAGAATGATCCTAAACACTCCATGGTGCCCCAAGGGACTTAGTGGGTGAAGCATGAGTCCTTTGAATCTAACAAGTGTAGAATGGTTAAGAGATTATTCTAAACGCTTACAATGGTCTAGGAATGTGTATTAGGACATATAAGAACCTTGAGAATGATCCTAAACAATCCATGGTGCCCGAAGGGACTTAGTGAATGAAGCATGGGTCCTTGGAGGCTCTAACAAGTGTAGAATGGTTAAGAGAGTATTCTAAACGCTTACAATGGTCTAGGACTATGTATTAGGACATATAAGAACCTTTAGAATGATCCTAAACACTCCATGGTTCCCCATGGGACTTAGTGGGTGAAGCATGAGTCCTTTGAGGCTCTAACAAGTGTAGAATGGTTAAGAGAGTATTCTAAACGCTTACAATGGTCTAGGAATGTGTATTAGGACATATAAGAACCTTTAGAATGATCCTAAACACTCCATGGTGCCCCAAGGGACTTAGTGGGTGAAGCATGAGGCCTAGGAGGCTCTAACAAGTGTAGAATGGTTAAGAGAGTATTCTAAACGCTTACAATGGTCTAGGAATGTGTATTAGGACATATAAGAACCTTTAGAATGATCCTAAACACTCCATGGTGCCCCAAGGAACTTAGTGGGTGAAGCTCTAGGCCTAGGAGGCTCTAACAAGTGTAGAATGGTTAAGAGAGTATTCTAAACGCTTACAATGGTCTAGGAATGTGTATTAGGACATATAATAACCTTTAGAATGATCCTAAACACTCCATGGTGCCCCAAGGAACTTAGTGGGTGAAGCTTCAGGCCTAGGAGGCTCTAACAAGTGTAGAATGGTTAAGACAGTATTCTAAACGCTTACAATGGTCTAGGAATGTGTATTAGGACATATAAGAACCTTTAGAATGATCCTAAACACTCCATGGCGCCCCAAGGGACTTAGTGGGTGAAGCATGAGTCCTTTGAGGCTCTAACAAGTGTAGAATGGTTAAGAGAGTATTCTAAACGCTTACAATGGTCTAGGAATGTGTATTAGGACATATAAGAACCTTTAGAATGATCCTAAACACTCCATGGTGCCCCAAGGGACTTAGTGGGTGAAGCATGAGGCCTAGGAGGCTCTAACAAGTGTAGAATGGTTAAGAGAGTATTCTAAACGCTTACAATGGTCTAGGAATGTGTATTAGGACATATAAGAACCTTTAGAATGATCCTAAACACTCCATGGTGCCCCAACGGACTTAGTGGGTGAAGCATGAGGCCTAGGAGGCTCTAACAAGTGTAGAATGGTTAAGAGAGTATTCTAAACGCTTACAATGGTCTAGGAATGTGTATTAGGACATATATGAACCTTTAGAATGATCCTAAACACTCCATGGTGCCCCAAGGGACTTAGTGGGTGAAGCATGAGTCCTTTGAGGCTCTAACAAGTGTAGAATTGTTAAGAGAGTATTCTAAACGCTTATAATGGTCTAGGAATGTGTATTAGGACATATAAGAACCTTTAGAATGATCCTAAACACTCCATGGTGCCCCAAGGAACTTAGTGGGTGAAGCTCTAGGCCTAGGAGGCTCTAACAAGTGTAGAATGGTTAAGAGAGTATTCTAAACGCTTACAATGGTCTAGGAATGTGTATTAGGACATATAATAACCTTTAGAATGATCCTAAACACTCCATGGTGCCCCAAGGGACTTAGTGGGTGAAGCATGACTCCTTGGAGGCTCTAATAAGTGTAGAATGGTTAAGAGAGTATTCTAAACGCTTACAATGGTCTAGGAATGTGTATTAGGACATATAAGAACCTTTAGAATGATCCTAAACACTCCATGGTGCCCCAAGGGACTTAGTGGGTGAAGCACGAGTCCTTGGAGGCTCTAACAAGTGTAGAATGGTTAAGAGAGTATTCTAAACGCTTACAATGGTCTAGGAATGTGTATTAGGACAAATAAGAACCTTTAGAATGATCTTAAACACTCCATGGTGCCCCAAGGGACTTAGAGGGTGAAGCATGAGTCCTTGGAGGCTCTAACAAGTGTAGAATGGTTAAGAGAGTATTCTAAACGCTTCCAATGGTCTAGGAATGTGTATTAGGACATATAATAACCTTTAGAATGACCCTAAACACTCCATGGTGCCCCAAGGGACTTAGTGGGTTAAGCATGAGGCCTAGGAGGCTCTAACAAGTGTAGAATGGTTAAGAGAGTATTCTAAACGCTTACAATGGTCTAGGAATGTGTATTAGGACATATTAGAACCTTTAGAATGATCCAAAACACTCCATGGTGCCCCAAGGGACTTAGTGGGTGAAGCATGAGTCCTTTGAGGCTCTAACAAGTGTAGAATGGTTAAGAGAGTATTCTAAAAGCTTATAATGGTCTTGGAATGTGTATTAGGACATATAAGAACCTTTAGAATGATCCTAAACACTCCATGGTGCCCCAAGGAACTTAGTGGGTGAAACTTCAGGCCTAGGAGGCTCTAACAAGTGTAGAATGGTTAAGAGAGTATTCTAAACGCTTACAATGGTCTAGGAATGTGTATTAGGACATATAATAACCTTTAGAATGATCTTAAACACTCCATGGTGCCCCAAGGGACTTAGTGGGTGAAGCATGAGTCCTTTGAGGCTCTAACAAGTGTAGAATGGTTAAGAGAGTATTCTAAACGCTTACAATGGTCTAGGAATGTGTATTAGGACATATAAGAACCTTTAGAATGATCCTAAACACTCCATGGTGCCCCAAGGGACTTAGTGGGTGAAGCATGAGGCCTAGGAGGCTCTAACAAGTGTAGAATGGTTAAGAGAGTATTCTAAACGCTTACAATGGTCTAGGAATGTGTATTAGGACATATGAGAACCTTTAGAATGATCCTAAACACTCCATGGTTCCCCAAGGGACTTAGTGGGTGAAGCATGAGGCCTTGGAGGCTCTAACAAGTGTAGAATGGTTAAGAGAGTATTCTAAATGCTTACAATGGTCTAGGAATGTGTATTAGGACATATAAGAACCTTTAGAATGATCCTAAACACTCCATGGTGCCCCAAGGGACTTAGTGGGTGAAGCAAGAGTCCTTTGAATCTAACAAGTGTAGAATGGTTAAGAGATTATTCTAAACGCTTACAATGGTCTAGGAATGTGTATTAGGACATATAAGAACCTTGAGAATGATCCTAAACAATCCATGGTGCCCGAAGGGACTTAGTGAATGAAGCATGGGTCCTTGGAGGCTCTAACAAGTGTAGAATGGTTAAGAGAGTATTCTAAACGCTTACAATGGTCTAGGACTATGTATTAGGACATATAAGAACCTTTAGAATGATCCTAAACACTCCATGGTTCCCCATGGGACTTAGTGGGTGAAGCATGAGTCCTTTGAGGCTCTAACAAGTGTAGAATGGTTAAGAGAGTATTCTAAACGCTTACAATGGTCTAGGAATGTGTATTAGGACATTTAAGAACCTTTAGAATGATCCTAAACACTCCATGGTGCCCCAAGGGACTTAGTGGGTGAAGCATGAGGCCTAGGAGGCTCTAACAAGTGTAGAATGGTTAAGAGAGTATTCTAAACGCTTACAATGGTCTAGGAATGTGTATTAGGACATATAAGAACCTTTAGAATGATCCTAAACACTCCATGGTGCCCCAAGGAACTTAGTGGGTGAAGCTCTAGGCCTAGGAGGCTCTAACAAGTGTAGAATGGTTAAGAGAGTATTCTAAACGCTTACAATGGTCTAGGAATGTGTATTAGGACATATAAGAACCTTTAGAATGATCCTAAACACTCCATGGTGCCCCAAGGAACTTAGTGGGTGAAGCTCTAGGCCTAGGAGGCTCTAACAAGTGTAGAATGGTTAAGAGAGTATTCTAAACGCTTACAATGGTCTAGGAATGTGTATTAGGACATATAATAACCTTTAGAATGATCCTAAACACTCCATGGTGCCCCAAGGAACTTAGTGGGTGAAGCTTCAGGCCTAGGAGGCTCTAACAAGTGTAGAATGGTTAAGAGAATATTCTAAACGCTTATTATGGTCTAGGAATGTGTATTAGGACATATAAGAACCTTTAGAATGATCCTAAACACTCCATGGTGCCCCAAGGAACTTAGTGGGTGAAGCTCTAGGCCTAGGAGGCTCTAACAAGTGTAGAATGGTTAAGAGAGTATTCTAAACGCTTACAATGGTCTAGGAATGTGTATTAGGACATATAAGAACCTTTAGAAAGATCCTAAACACTCCATGGTGCCCCAAGGGACTTAGTGGGTGAAGCATGAGTCCTTTGAGGCTCTAACAAGTGTAGAATGGTTAAGAGAGTATTCTAAACGCTTACAATGGTCTAGGAATGTGTATTAGGACATATAAGAACCTTTAGAATGATCCTAAACACTCCATGGTGCCCCAAGGAACTTAGTGGGTGAAGCATGAGGCCTAGGAGGCTCTAACAAGTGTAGAATGGTTAAGAGAGTATTCTAAACGCTTACAATGGTCTAGGAATGTGTATTAGGACATATAAGAACCTTTAGAATGATCCTAAACACTCCATGGTGCCCCAAGGGACTTAGTGGGTGAAGCATGAGGCCTAGGAGGCTCTAAGAAGTGTAGAATGGTTAAGAGAGTATTCTAAACGCTTACAATGGTCTAGGAATGTGTATTAGGACATATAAGAACCTTTAGAATGATCCTAAACACTCCATGGTGCCCCAAGGGACTTAGTGGGTGAAGCATGAGGCCTTGGAGGCTCTAACAAGTGTAGAATGGTTAAGAGAGTATTCTAAACGCTTACAATGGTCTAGGAATGTGTATTAGGACATATAAGAACCTTTAGAATGATCCTAAACACTCCATGGTGCCCCAAGGGACTTAGTGGGTGAAGCATGAGTCCTTTGAATCTAACAAGTGTAGAATGGTTAAGAGATTATTCTAAACGCTTACAATGGTCTAGGAATGTGTATTAGGACATATAAGAACCTTGAGAATGATCCTAAACAATCCATGGTGCCCGAAGGGACTTAGTGAATGAAGCATGGGTCCTTGGAGGCTCTAACAAGTGTAGAATGGTTAAGAGAGTATTCTAAACGCTTACAATGGTCTAGGAATATGTATTAGGACATATAAGAACCTTTAGAATGATCCTAAACACTCCATGGTTCCCCATGGGACTTAGTGGGTGAAGCATGAGTCCTTTGAGGCTCTAACAAGTGTAGAATGGTTAAGAGAGTATTCTAAACGCTTACAATGGTCTAGGAATGTGTATTAGGACATATAAGAACCATTAGAATGATCCTAAACACTCCATGGTACCCCAAGGGACTTAGTGGGTGAAGCATGAGGCCTTGGAGGCTCTAATAAGTGTAGAATGGTTAAGAGAGTATTTTAAACGCTTACAATGGTCTAGGAATGTGTATTAGGACATATAAGAACCTTTAGAATGATCCTCAACACTCCATGGTGCCCCAAGGGACTTAGTGGGTGAAGCATGAGGCCTAGGAGGCTCTAACAAGTGTAGAATGGTTAAGAGAGTATTCTAAACGCTTACAATGGTCTAGGAATGTGTATTAGGACATATAAGAACCTTAAGAATGATCCTAAACACTCCATGGTTCCCCATGGGACTTAGTGGGTGAAGCATGAGTCCTTTGAGGCTCTAACAAGTGTAGAATGGTTAAGAGAGTATTCTAAACGCTTACAATGGTCTAGGAATGTGTATTAGGACATATAAGAACCTTTAGAATGATCCTAAACACTCCATGGTGCCCCAAGGGACTTAGTGGGTGAAGCATGAGGCCTTGGAGGCTCTAATAAGTGTAGAATGGTTAAGAGAGTATTCTAAACGCTTACAATGGTCTAGGAATGTGTATTAGGACATATAAGAACCTTTAGAATGATCCTAAACACTCCATGGTGCCCCAAGGGACTGAGAGGGTGAAGCATGAGTCGTTGGAGGCTCTAACAAGTGTAGATTGGTTAAAAGAGTATTCTAAACGCTTTCAATGTTCAAGGAATGTGTATTAGGACATATAAGAACCTTTAGAATGATCCTAAACACTCCATGGTGCCCCAAGGGACTTAGTGGGTGAAGCACGAGTCCTTGGAGGCTCTAACAAGTGTAGAATGGTTAAGAGAGTATTCTAAACGCTTACAACGGTCTAGGAATGTGTATTAGGACATATAAGAACCTTTAGAATGATCTTAAACACTCCATGGTGCCCCAAGGGACTTAGAGGGTGAAGCATGAGTCCTTGGAGGCTCTAACGAGTGTAGAATGGTTAAGAGAGTATTCTAAACGCTTAAAATGGTCTAGGAATGTGTATTAGGACAAATAAGAACCTTTAGAATGATCCTAAACACTCCATGGTGCCCCAAGGGACTTAGTGGGTGAAGCATGAGTCCTTTGAGGCTCTAACAAGTGTAGAATGGTTAAGAGAGTATTCTAAACGCTTACAATGGTCTAGGAATGCGTATTAGGACATATAAGAACCTTTAAAATGATCCTAAACACTCCATGGTGCCCCAAGGGACTTAGTGGGTGAAGCACGAGGCCTTGGAGGCTCTAACAAGTGTAGAATGGTTAAGAGAGTATTCTAAACGCTTACAATGGTCTAGGAATGTGTATTAGGACATATAAGAACCTTTAGAATGATCCTAAACACTCCATGGTGACCCAAGGGACTTAGTGGGTGAAGCATGAGGCCTTGGAGGCTCTAATAAGTGTAGAATGGTTAAGAGAGTATTCTAAACGCTTACAATGGTCTAGGAATGTGTATTAGGACATATAAGAACCTTTAGAATGATCCTAAACACTCCATGGTGCCCCAAGGGACTTAGAGGGTGAAGCATGAGTCCTTGGAGGCTCTAACAAGTGTAGATTGGTTAAAAGAGTATTCTAAACGCTTTCAATGGTCAAGGAATGTGTATTAGGACATATAAGAACCTTTAGAATGATCCTAAACACTCCATGGTGCCCCAAGGGACTTAGTGGGTGAAGCATGAGTCCTTTGAGGCTCTAACAAGTGTAGAATGGTTAAGAGAGTATTCTAAACGCTTATAATGGTCTTGGAATGTGTATTAGGACATATAAGAACCTTTAGAATGATCCTAAACACTCCATGGTACCCCAAGGAACTTAGTGGGTGAAGCATGAGTCCTTTGAGGCTCTAACAAGTGTAGAATGGTTAAGAGAGTATTCTAAACGCTTACAATGGTCTAGGAATGTGTATTAGGACATATAAGAACCTTTAGAATGATCCTAAACACTCCATGGTGCCCCAAGGGACTTAGTGGGTGAAGCATGAGTCCTTTGTGGCTCTAACAAGTGTAGTATGGTTAAGAGAGTATTCTAAATGCTTACAATGGTCTAGAAATGTGTATTAGGACATATAAGAACCATTAGAATGATCCTAAACACTCCATGGTGCCCCAAGGGACTTAGTGGGTGAAGCATGAGGCCTAGGAGGCTCTAACAAGTGTAGAATGGTTAAGAGAGTATTCTAAACGCTTACAATGGTCTAGGAATGTGTATTAGGACATATAAGAACCTTTAGAATGATCCTAAACACTCCATGGTGCCCCAAGGAACTTAGTGGGTGAAACTCTAGGCCTAGGAGGCTCTAACAAGTGTAGAATGGTTAAGAGAGTATTCTAAACGCTTACAATGGTCTAGGAATGTGTATTAGGACATATAAGAACCTTTAGAATGATCCTAAACACTCCATGGTGCCCCAAGGAACTTAGTGGGTGAAGCTCTAGGCCTAGGAGGCTCTAACAAGTGTAGAATGGTTAAGAGAGTATTCTAAACGCTTACAATGGTCTAGGAATGTGTATTAGGACATATAATAACCTTTAGAATGATCCTAAACACTCCATGGTGCCCCAAGGAACTTAGTGGGTGAAGCTTCAGGCCTAGGAGGCTCTAACAAGTGTAGAATGGTTAAGAGAATATTCTAAACGCTTATTATGGTCTAGGAATGTGTATTAGGACATATAAGAACCTTTAGAATGATCCTAAACACTCCATGGTGCCCCAAGGAACTTAGTGGGTGAAGCTCTAGGCCTAGGAGGCTCTAACAAGTGTAGAATGGTTAAGAGAGTATTCTAAACGCTTACAATGGTCTAGGAATGTGTATTAGGACATATAAGAACCTTTAGAAAGATCCTAAACACTCCATGGTGCCCCAAGGGACTTAGTGGGTGAAGCATGAGTCCTTTGAGGCTCTAACAAGTGTAGAATGGTTAAGAGAGTATTCTAAACGCTTACAATGGTCTAGGAATGTGTATTAGGACATATAAGAACCTTTAGAATGATCCTAAACACTCCATGGTGCCCCAAGGAACTTAGTGGGTGAAGCATGAGGCCTAGGAGGCTCTAACAAGTGTAGAATGGTTAAGAGAGTATTCTAAACGCTTACAATGGTCTAGGAATGTGTATTAGGACATATAAGAACCTTTAGAATGATCCTAAACACTCCATGGTGCCCCAAGGGACTTAGTGGGTGAAGCATGAGGCCTAGGAGGCTCTAAGAAGTGTAGAATGGTTAAGAGAGTATTCTAAACGCTTACAATGGTCTAGGAATGTGTATTAGGACATATAAGAACCTTTAGAATGATCCTAAACACTCCATGGTGCCCCAAGGGACTTAGTGGGTGAAGCATGAGGCCTTGGAGGCTCTAACAAGTGTAGAATGGTTAAGAGAGTATTCTAAACGCTTACAATGGTCTAGGAATGTGTATTAGGACATATAAGAACCTTTAGAATGATCCTAAACACTCCATGGTGCCCCAAGGGACTTAGTGGGTGAAGCATGAGTCCTTTGAATCTAACAAGTGTAGAATGGTTAAGAGATTATTCTAAACGCTTACAATGGTCTAGGAATGTGTATTAGGACATATAAGAACCTTGAGAATGATCCTAAACAATCCATGGTGCCCGAAGGGACTTAGTGAATGAAGCATGGGTCCTTGGAGGCTCTAACAAGTGTAGAATGGTTAAGAGAGTATTCTAAACGCTTACAATGGTCTAGGAATATGTATTAGGACATATAAGAACCTTTAGAATGATCCTAAACACTCCATGGTTCCCCATGGGACTTAGTGGGTGAAGCATGAGTCCTTTGAGGCTCTAACAAGTGTAGAATGGTTAAGAGAGTATTCTAAACGCTTACAATGGTCTAGGAATGTGTATTAGGACATATAAGAACCATTAGAATGATCCTAAACACTCCATGGTACCCCAAGGGACTTAGTGGGTGAAGCATGAGGCCTTGGAGGCTCTAATAAGTGTAGAATGGTTAAGAGAGTATTTTAAACGCTTACAATGGTCTAGGAATGTGTATTAGGACATATAAGAACCTTTAGAATGATCCTCAACACTCCATGGTGCCCCAAGGGACTTAGTGGGTGAAGCATGAGGCCTAGGAGGCTCTAACAAGTGTAGAATGGTTAAGAGAGTATTCTAAACGCTTACAATGGTCTAGGAATGTGTATTAGGACATATAAGAACCTTAAGAATGATCCTAAACACTCCATGGTTCCCCATGGGACTTAGTGGGTGAAGCATGAGTCCTTTGAGGCTCTAACAAGTGTAGAATGGTTAAGAGAGTATTCTAAACGCTTACAATGGTCTAGGAATGTGTATTAGGACATATAAGAACCTTTAGAATGATCCTAAACACTCCATGGTGCCCCAAGGGACTTAGTGGGTGAAGCATGAGGCCTTGGAGGCTCTAATAAGTGTAGAATGGTTAAGAGAGTATTCTAAACGCTTACAATGGTCTAGGAATGTGTATTAGGACATATAAGAACCTTTAGAATGATCCTAAACACTCCATGGTGCCCCAAGGGACTGAGAGGGTGAAGCATGAGTCCTTGGAGGCTCTAACAAGTGTAGATTGGTTAAAAGAGTATTCTAAACGCTTTCAATGTTCAAGGAATGTGTATTAGGACATATAAGAACCTTTAGAATGATCCTAAACACTCCATGGTGCCCCAAGGGACTTAGTGGGTGAAGCACGAGTCCTTGGAGGCTCTAACAAGTGTAGAATGGTTAAGAGAGTATTCTAAACGCTTACAACGGTCTAGGAATGTGTATTAGGACATATAAGAACCTTTAGAATGATCTTAAACACTCCATGGTGCCCCAAGGGACTTAGAGGGTGAAGCATGAGTCCTTGGAGGCTCTAACAAGTGTAGAATGGTTAAGAGAGTATTCTAAACGCTTAAAATGGTCTAGGAATGTGTATTAGGACAAATAAGAACCTTTAGAATGATCCTAAACACTCCATGGTGCCCCAAGGGACTTAGTGGGTGAAGCATGAGTCCTTTGAGGCTCTAACAAGTGTAGAATGGTTAAGAGAGTATTCTAAACGCTTACAATGGTCTAGGAATGCGTATTAGGACATATAAGAACCTTTAAAATGATCCTAAACACTCCATGGTGCCCCAAGGGACTTAGTGGGTGAAGCACGAGGCCTTGGAGGCTCTAACAAGTGTAGAATGGTTAAGAGAGTATTCTAAACGCTTACAATGGTCTAGGAATGTGTATTAGGACATATAAGAACCTTTAGAATGATCCTAAACACTCCATGGTGACCCAAGGGACTTAGTGGGTGAAGCATGAGGCCTTGGAGGCTCTAATAAGTGTAGAATGGTTAAGAGAGTATTCTAAACGCTTACAATGGTCTAGGAATGTGTATTAGGACATATAAGAACCTTTAGAATGATCCTAAACACTCCATGGTGCCCCAAGGGACTTAGAGGGTGAAGCATGAGTCCTTGGAGGCTCTAACAAGTGTAGATTGGTTAAAAGAGTATTCTAAACGCTTTCAATGGTCAAGGAATGTGTATTAGGACATATAAGAACCTTTAGAATGATCCTAAACACTCCATGGTGCCCCAAGGGACTTAGTGGGTGAAGCATGAGTCCTTTGAGGCTCTAACAAGTGTAGAATGGTTAAGAGAGTATTCTAAACGCTTATAATGGTCTTGGAATGTGTATTAGGACATATAAGAACCTTTAGAATGATCCTAAACACTCCATGGTACCCCAAGGAACTTAGTGGGTGAAGCATGAGTCCTTTGAGGCTCTAACAAGTGTAGAATGGTTAAGAGAGTATTCTAAACGCTTACAATGGTCTAGGAATGTGTATTAGGACATATAAGAACCTTTAGAATGATCCTAAACACTCCATGGTGCCCCAAGGGACTTAGTGGGTGAAGCATGAGTCCTTTGTGGCTCTAACAAGTGTAGTATGGTTAAGAGAGTATTCTAAATGCTTACAATGGTCTAGAAATGTGTATTAGGACATATAAGAACCATTAGAATAATCCTAAACACTCCATGGTGCCCCAAGGGACTTAGTGGGTGAAGCATGAGGCCTAGGAGGCTCTAACAAGTGTAGAATGGTTAAGAGAGTATTCTAAACGCTTACAATGGTCTAGGAATGTGTATTAGGACATATAAGAACCTTTAGAATGATCCTAAACACTCCATGGTGCCCCAAGGGACTTAGTGGGTGAAGCATGAGTCCTTTGAATCTAACAAGTGTAGAATGGTTAAGAGATTATTCTTAACGCTTACAATGGTCTAGGAATGTGTATTAGGACATATAAGAACCTTTAGAATGATCCTAAACACTCCATGGTGCCCCAAGGGACTTAGTGGGTGAAGCATGAGTCCTTTGAGGCTCTAACAAGTGTAGTATGGTTAAGAGAGTATTCTAAATGCTTACAATGGTCTAGAAATGTGTATTAGGACATATAAGAACCTTTAGAATGATCCTAAACACTCCATGGTGCCCCAAGGGACTTAGAGGGTGAAGCATGAGGCCTAGGAGGCTCTAACAAGTGTAGAATGGTTAAGAGAGTATTCTAAAGGCTTACAATGGTCTAGGAATGTGTATTAGGACATATAAGAACCTTTAGAATGATCCTAAACACTCCATGGTGCCCCAAGGGACTTAGTGGGTTAAGCATGAGGCCTAGGAGGCTCTAACAAGTGTAGAATGGTTAAGAGATTATTCTAAACGCTTACAATGGTCTAGGAATGTGTATTAGGACATATAAGAACCTTGAGAATGATCCTAAACAATCCATGGTGCCCGAAGGGACTTAGTGAATGAAGCATGAGTCCTTGGAGGCTCTAACAAGTGTAGAATGGTTAAGAGAGTATTCTAAACGCTTACAATGGTCTAGGAATATGTATTAGGACATATAAGAACCTTTAGAATGATCCTAAACACTCCATGGTTCCCCATGGGACTTAGTGGGTGAAGCATGAGTCCTTTGAGGCTCTAACAAGTGTAGAATGGTTAAGAGAGTATTTTAAACGCTTACAATGGTCTAGGAATGTGTATTAGGACATATAAGAACCTTTAGAATGATCCTCAACACTCCATGGTGCCCCAAGGGACTTAGTGGGTGAAGCATGAGGCCTTGGAGGCTCTAATATGTGTAGAATGGTTAAGAGAGTATTCTAAACGCTTTCAATGGTCAAGGAATGTGTATTAGGACATATAAGAACCTTTAGAATGATCCTAAACACTCCATGGTGCCCCAAGGGACTTAGTGGGTGAAGCATGAGTCCTTTGAGGCTCTAACAAGTGTAGAATGGTTAAGAGAGTATTCTAAACGCTTATAATGGTCTTGGAATGTGTATTAGGACATATAAGAACCTTTAGAATGATCCTGAACACTCCATGGTGCCCCAAGGAACTTAGTGGGTGAAGCTCTAGGCCTAGGAGGCTCTAACAAGTGTAGAATGGTTAAGAGAGTATTCTAAACGCTTACAATGGTCTAGGAATGTGTATTAGGACATATAAGAACCTTTAGAATGATCCTAAACATTGCATGGTGCCCCAAGGGACTTAGTGGGTGAAGCATGAGGCCTTGGAGGCTCTAATAAGTGTAGAATGGTTAAGAGAGTATTCTAAACACTTACAATGGTCTAGGAATGTGTATTAGGACATATAAGAACCTTTAGAATGATCCTAAACACTCCATGGTGCCCCAAGGGACTTAGTGGGTGAAGCATGAGGCCTAGGAGGCTCTAACAAGTGTAGAATGGTTAAGAGAGTATTCTAAACGCTTACAATGGTCTAGGTATGTGTATTAGGACATATAAGAACCTTTAGAATGATCCTAAACACTCCATGGTGCCCCAAGGGACTTAGTGGGTGAAGCACGAGTCCTTGGAGGCTCTAACAATTGTAGAATGGTCAAAAGAGTATTCTAAACGCTTACAATGGTCTAGGAATGTGTATTAGGACATATAAGAACCTTTAGAATGATCCTAAACACTTCATGGTGCCGCAAGGGACTTATAGGGTGAAACATGAGTCCTTGGAAGCTCTAACAAGTGTAGAATGGTTAAGAGAGTAATCTAAAGGCATAGAATGGTCTAGAAATGTGTATTAGGACAAATAAGAACCTTTAGAATGATCCTAAACACTCCATGGTGCCCCAAGGGACTTAGAGGGTGAAGCATGAGTCCCTTGAGGCTCTAACAAGTGTAGAATGGTTAAGACAGTAATCTAAAGGCTGAGAATGGTCTAGGAATGTGTACTAGGAGATATAAGAACCTTTACAATGATCCTAAACACTCCATGGTGCCCCAAGGGATTTAGAGGGTGAAGCATGAGTCCTTGGATGCTCTAACAAGTGTAGAATGGTTAAGAGAGTATTCTAAACGCTTACAATGGTCTAGGAATGTGTATTAGGACATATAAGAACCTTTAGAATGATCCTAAACACTCCATGGTGCCCCAAGGGACTTAGTGGGTGAAGCATGAGGCCTTGGTGGCTCTAATAAGTGTAGAATGGTTAAGAGAGTACTCTAAACGCTTACAATGGTCTAGGAATGTGTATTAGGACATATAAGAACCTTTAGAATGATCCTAAACACTCCATGGTTTCCCAAAGGACTTAGAGGGTGAAGCATGAGTCCTTGGAGGCTCTAACAAGTGTAGATTGGTTAAGAGAGTATTCTAAACGCTTACAATGATCTAGGAATGTGTATTAGGACATATAAGAACCTTTAAAATGATCCTAAACACTCCATGGTGCCCCAAGGGACTTAGTGGGTGAAGCACGAGTCCTTGGAGGCTCTAACAATTGTAGAATGGTCAAAAAAGAATTCTAAACGCTTACAATGGTCTAGGAATGTGTATTAGGACATATAAGAACCTTTAGAATGATCCTAAACACTTCATGGTGCCCCAAGGAACTTAGTGGGTTAAGCTTGAGGCCTAGGAGGCTCTAACAAGTGTAGAATGGTTAAGAGAGTATTCTAAACGCTTACAATGGTCTAGGAATGTGTATTAGGACATATAATAACCTTTAGAATGATCCTAAACACTCCATGGTGCCCCAAGGGACTTAGTGGGTGAAGCATGAGTCCTTTGAATCTAACAAGTGTAGAATGGTTAAGAGATTATTCTAAACGCATACAATGGTCTAGGAATGTGTATTAGGACATATAAGAACCTTTAGAATGATCCTAAACACTCCATGGTCCCCGAAGGGACTTATTGAATGAAGCATGAGTCCTTGGAGGCTCTAACAAGTGTAGAATGGTTAAGAGAGTATTCTAAACGCTTACAATGGTCTAGGAATGTGTATTAGGACATATAATAACCTTTAGAATGATCCTAAACACTCCATGGTGCCCCAAGGGACTTAGTGGGTGAAGCATGAGTCCTTTGAATCTAACAAGTGTAGAATGGTTAAGAGAGTATTCTAAACGCTTACAATGGTCTAGGAATGTGTATTAGGACATATAATAACCTTTAGAATGATCCTAAACACTCCATGGTGCCCCAAGGGACTTAGTGGGAGAAGCATGAGTCCTTTGAATCTAACAAGTGTAGAATGGTCAAAAGAGAATTCTAAACGCTTACAATGGTCTAGGAATATGTATTAGGACATATAAGAACCTTTAGAATGATCCTAAACACTCCATGGTGCCCCAAGGGACTTAGTGGGTGAAGCATGAGTCCTTTGAGGCTCTATCAAGTGTAGAATGGTTAAGAGAGTATTCTAAACGCTTACAATGGTCTAGGAATGTGTATTAGGACATATAAGAACCTTTAGAATGATCCTAAACACTCCATGGTGCCCCAAGGAACTTAGTGGGTTAAGCTTGAGGCCTAGGAGGCTCTAATAAGTGTAGAATGGTTAAGAGAGTATTCTAAACGCTTACAATGGTCTAGGAATGTGTATTAGGACATATAATAACCTTTAGAATGATCCTAAACACTCCATGGTGCCCCAAGGGACTTAGAGGGTGAAGCATGAGTCCCTTGAGGCTCTAACAAGTGTAGAATGGTTAAGACAGTAATCTAAAGGCTGAGAATGGTCTAGGAATGTGTACTAGGAGATATAAGAACCTTTACAATGATCCTAAACACTCCATGGTGCCCCAAGGGATTTAGAGGGTGAAGCATGAGTCCTTGCATGCTCTAACAAGTGTAGAATGGTTAAGAGAGTATTATAAACGCTTACAATGGTCTAGGAATGTGTATTAGGACATATAAGAACCTTTAGAATGATCCTAAACACTCCATGGTGCCCCAAGGGACTTAGTGGGTGAAGCATGAGGCCTTGGTGGCTCTAATAAGTATAGAATGGTTAAGAGAGTATTCTAAATGCTTACAATGGTCTAGGAATGTGTATTAGGACATAAAAGAACCTTTAGAATGATCCTAAACACTCCATGGTTTCCCAAAGGACTTAGAGGGTGAAGCATGAGTCCTTGGAGGCTCTAACAAGTGTAGATCGGTTAAGAGAGTATTCTAAACGCTTACAATGGTCTAGGAATGTGTATTAGGACATATAAGAACCTTTAAAATGATCCTAAACACTCCATGGTGCCCCAAGGGACTTAGTGGGTGAAGCACGAGTCCTTGGAGGCTCTAACAATTGTACAATGGTCAAAAGAGAATTCTAAATGCTTACAATGGTCTAGGAAGGTGTATTAGGACATATAAGAACCTTTAGAATGATCCTAAACACTCCATGGTGCCCCAAGGAACTTAGTGGGTTAAGCTTGAGGCCTAGGAGGCTCTAACAAGTGTAGAATGGTTAAGAGAGTATTCTAAACGCTTACAATGGTCTTGGAATGTGTATTAGGACATATAATAACCTTTAGAATGATCCTAAACACTCCATGGTGCCCCAAGGGACTTAGTGGGTGAAGCATGAGTCCTTTGAATCTAACAAGTGTAGAATGGTTAAGAGATTATTCTAAACGCATACAATGGTCTAGGAATGTGTATTAGGACATATAAGAACCTTTAGAATGATCCTAAACACTCCATGGTCCCCGAAGGGACTTATTGAATGAAGCATGAGTCCTTGGAGGCTCTAACAAGTGTAGAATGGTTAAGAGAGTATTCTAAACGCTTACAATGGTCTAGGAATGTGTATTAGGACATATAATAACCTTTAGAATGATCCTAAACACTCCATGGTGCCCCAAGGGACTTAGTGGGTGAAGCATGAGTCCTTTGAATCTAACAAGTGTAGAATGGTTAAGAGAGTATTCTAAACGCTTACAATGGTCTAGGAATGTGTATTAGGACATATAATAACCTTTAGAATGATCCTAAACACTCCATGGTGCCCCAAGGGACTTAGTGGGAGAAGCTTGAGGCCTAGGAGGCTCTAACAAGTGTAGAATGGTTAAGAGAGTATTCCAAACGCTTACAATGGTCTAGGAATGTGTATTAGGACATATAATAACCTTTAGAATGATCCTAAACACTCCATGGTGCCCCAAGGAACTTAGTGGGTAAAGCTTGAGGCCTAGGAGGCTCTAACAAGTGCAGAATGGTTAAGAGAGTATTCTAAACGCTTACAATGGTCTAGGAATGTGTATTAGGACATATAATAACCTTTAGAATGATCCTAAACACTCCATGGTGCCCCAAGGGACTTAGTGGGTGAAGCATGAGTCCTTGGAGGCTCTAACAAGTGTAGATTGGTTAAGAGAGTATTCTAAACGCTTACAATGGTCTAGGAATGTGTATTAGGACATATAAGAACCTTTAAAATGATCCTAAACACTCCATGGTGCCCCAAGGGACTTAGTGGGTGAAGCATGAGTCCTTGGAGGCTCTAACAAGTGTAGATCGGTTAAGAGAGTATTCTAAACGCTTACAATGGTCTAGGAATGTGTATTAGGACATATACGAACCTTTAAAATGATCCTAAACACTCCATGGTGCCCCAAGGGACTTAGTGGGTGAAGCACGAGTCCTTGGAGGCTCTAACAATTGTACAATGGTCAAAAGAGAATTCTAAATGCTTACAATGGTCTAGGAAGGTGTATTAGGACATATAAGAACCTTTAGAATGATCCTAAACACTCCATGGTGCCCCAAGGAACTTAGTGGGTTAAGCTTGAGGCCTAGGAGGCTCTAACAAGTGTAGAATGGTTAAGAGAGTATTCTAAACGCTTACAATGGTCTAGGAATGTGTATTAGGACATATAATAACCTTTAGAATGATCCTAAACACTCCATGGTGCCCCAAGGGACTTAGTGGGTGAAGCATGAGTCCTTTGAATCTAACAAGTGTAGAATGGTTAAGAGATTATTCTAAACGCTTACAATGGTCTAGGAATTTGTATTAGGACATATAAGAACCTTTAGAATGATCCTAAACACTCCATGGTCCCCGAAGGGACTTAGTGAATGAAGCATGAGTCCTTGGAGGCTCTAACAAGTGTAGAATGGTTAAGAGAGTATTCTAAACGCTTACAATGGTCTAAGAATGTGTATTAGGACATATAAGAACCTTTAGAATGATCCTAAACACTCCATGGTTCCCCATGGGACTTAGTGGGTGAGGCATGAGTCCTTTGAGGCTCTAACAAGTGTAGAATGATTAAGAGAGTATTCTAAACGCTTACAATGGTCTGGGAATGTGTATTAGGACATATAAGAACCTTTAGAATGATCCTAAACACTGGATGGTGCCCCAAGGAACTTAGTGTGTTAAGCTTGAGGCCTAGGAGGCTCTAACAAGTGTAGAATGGTTAAGAGAGTATTCTAAACGCTTACAATGGTCTAGGAATGTGTATTAGGACATATAATAACCTTTAGAATGATCCTAAACACTCCATGGTGCCCCAAGGGACTTAGTGGGTGAAGCATGAGTCCTTTGAATCTAACAAGTGTAGAATGGTCAAAAGAGAATTCTAAACGCTTACAATGGTCTAGGAATGTGTATTAGGACATATAAGAACCTTTAGAATGATCCTAAACTCTCCATGGTGCCCCAAGGGACTTAGTGGGTGAAGCATGAGTCCTTTGAGGCTCTATCAAGTGTAGAATGGTTAAGAGAGTATTCTAAACGCTTATAATGGTCTAGGAATGTGTATTAGGACATATAAGAACCTTTAGAATGATCCTAAACACCCCATGGTGCCCCAAGGAACTTAGTGGGTAAAGCTTGAGGCCTAGGAGGCTCTAACAAGTGTAGAATGGTTAAGAGAGTATTCTAAACGCTTACAATGGTCTAGGAATGTGTATTAGGACATATAATAACCTTTAGAATGATCCTAAACACTCCATGGTGCCCCAAGGGACTTAGTGGGTGAAGCATGAGTCCTTGGAGGCTCTAACAAGTGTAGATTGGTTAAGAGAGTATTCTAAACGCTTACAATGGTCTAGGAATGTGTATTAGGACATATAAGAACCTTTAAAATGATCCTAAACACTCCATGGTGCCCCAAGGGACTTAGTGGGTGAAGCACGAGTCGTTGGAGGCTCTAACAATTGTACAATGGTCAAAAGAGAATTCTAAACGCTTACAATGGTCTAGGAAGGTGTATTAGGACATATAAGAACCTTTAGAATGATCCTAAACACTCCATGGTGCCCCAAGGAACTTAGTGGGTTAAGCTTGAGGCCTAGGAGGCTCTAACAAGTGTAGAATGGTTAAGAGAGTATTCTAAACGCTTACAATGGTCTAGGAATGTGTATTAGGACATATAATAACCTTTAGAATGATCCTAAACACTCCATGGTGCCCCAAGGGACTTAGTGGGTGAAGCATGAGTCCTTTGAATCTAACAAGTGTAGAATGGTTAAGAGATTATTCTAAACGCTTACAATGGTCTAGGAATGTGTATTAGGACATATAATAACCTTTAGAATGATCCTAAACACTCCATGGTGCCCGAAGGGACTTAGTGAATGAAGCATGAGTCCTTGGAGGCTCTAACAAGTGTAGAATAGTTAAGAGAGTATTCTAAACGCTTACAATGGTTTAAGAATGTGTATTAGGACATATAAGAACCTTTAGAATGATCCTAAACACTCCATGGTTCCCCATGGGACTTAGTGGGTGAGGCATGAGTCCTTTGAGGCTCTAACAAGTGTAAAATGGTTAAGAGAGTATTCTAAACGCTTACAATGGTCTAGGAATGTGTATTAGGACATATAAGAACCTTTAGAATGATCCTAAACACTGCATGGTGCCCCAAGGGACTTAGTGGGTGAAGCATGAGGCCTTGGAGGCTCAAATAAGTGTAGAATGGTTAAGAGAGTATTCTAAACGCTTACAATGGTCTAGGAATGTGTATTAGGACATATAAGAACCTTTAGAATGATCCTAAACACTCCATGGTTCCCCAAGGGACTTAGAGGGTGAAGCATGAGTCCTTGGAGGCTCTAACAAGTGTAGATTGGTTTAGAGAGTATTCTAAACGCTTACAATGGTCTAGGAATGTGTATTAGACATATAAGAACCTTTAAAATGATCCTAAACACTCCATGGTGCCCCAAGGGACTTAGTGGGTGAAGCACGAGTCCTTGGAGGCTCTAACAATTGTAGAATGGTCAAAAGAGTATTCTAAACGCTTACAATGGTCTAGGAATGTGTATTAGGAGATATAAGAACCTTTACAGTGCTTCATCCTCTAAGTCCCTTGGGGCACCATGGAGTGTTTAGGATCATTCTAAAGGTTCTTATATGTCCTAATACACATTCCTAGACCATTGTAAGCGTTTAGAATACTCTCTTAACCATTCTACACTTGTTAGAGCCTCCAAGGACTCATGCTTCACCCTCTTAGTCCCTTGGGGCACCATGGAGTGTTTAGGATCATTCTAAAGGTTCTTATATGTCCTAATACACATTCCTAGTGCATTGTAAGCGTTTGGAATACTCTCTAAACCATTCTACACTTGTTAGAACGTCCAAGGACTCATGCTTCATCCTCTAAGTCCCTTGGGGCACCATGGAGTGTTTAGGATCATTCTAAAGGTTCTTATATGTCCTAATACACATTCCTAGACCATTCTAAGCTTTTAGATTACTCTCTTAACCATTCTACACTTGTTAGAGCCTCGAAGGACTCATGCTTCACCCTCTAAGTCCCTTGGGGCACCATGCAGTGTTCCTGATCATTCGAAAGGTTCTTATATGTGCCAATACACATTCCTAGACCTTTGTAAGCGTTTAGAATACTCTCTTCACCATTCTACACTTGTTAGAGCCTCCAAGGACTCATGCTCCACCCTCTAAGTCCCTTAGGGCACCAAGGAGTGTTTAGTATCATTCTAAATGTTCTTTTATGTCCCATGCTTGAAACGAGTGGGAATGAAGTAGCATCGGAGTAGAATGCGAACGTGGTGAAGATCGATTCTAAAATGGACTTTGCTAGACTCACTTGAAGGAGTAAAAGGTGAACGGAATAAAAGTGAAGTCACGAAGTGGAATCTCAATCAAGACGTTACGTCGGAACACCGCAAGTGATAATCTCAGTCTTTTGGGACCCTGTGCATTTGATAGGACCCCGATTGACCGAGACCAACCAGTTAGCCGCAGATCCATAGAAACGCATCCTTCGACGACTCTCTGCTGAAAATGCATACTTTGGGGAATAATCTCCATTGTCTTCTTACTTGACATGTATCCAGTCTATCTTGGGTCATCTTGCAAAGACCATGAGACTCATTCTTGAGTACTTCATGTTTCTCCTTTTCACCTTCTCTCTCTTCAAGCTTCAAGCATCTCGGATGCATAAGTGAGAATTTGCCAAGTCGTAGAAACCCGGCATAGTTCTATGCCTACCGATATATCGTCACCCACGTGTCCTCTTTTCAACCTTGGATACCGGTCGGGAACCTGCGTACTCTATTCCGAGCAACAAATGAGCATGCCCCCTAGCATGGATATAATCAAGTATGTCAATGCTAAGTGGGGGGAGATTTCAATCCAAGGAATGGGAGATGGAACTTTAATAATAAGAAAACTGACGATACTACGTAGATAGAGTTAGTACGTGGGGCTAGAAGACAGACGTCGAAATGGGCATGGCCCTAACCACCTATGGAGTGGAAAACAAAAATCGAAGGGAAGTGAAAATCGTAGTCAGAAGCTCACCAATGGGATGGTTCTCCATTTGAAGGAATTGAACGGAATTTCGGGGACGAAATTCTAAATAAGTGGGGGAGAAATGTAACATCTCGAATTTTAATTCTAATAATAATTAGAATAATAATAATATTTGGAAATAAGGATTATCCTAGAAGGGATTTAAAATGATGGATTAGGAATTCTTCGAGTGCCATGAAGGAGTTAAGGAGCATTGGCATCGAAAAGCAAATTTAAAGAAGACCAAACGGGTGTTAAAAATCGATTTTTCGGTGTTATAAACACCCGACATTAGGAAATTCAAAATAAAAGATTTATGACTCAAAACACAATTTCCACCGTTGGATATGAAGATATGATTTTTAGGAAGTTACTCGTCAAATTTGAGCAAGATCCGACGGTGAACGAAGAAGTTATGGCTGTTTGAAGTTGGGGAGAAAATAGCTGAAAAATAGAAAAAAAATAAATTTGGCATCTGGTAAAAGTATCCGGATACTTCGTGCAGAAACAGCATAAAACGCGTTGAGTCTTCTTCTCCATTCATTCCCCTTTTGCTTTCTCTCTCTAGGGCTCAAAACCCTCATTTCCGCCCCTCCTCTTTCAACTCCGGCCTCCTCCATCCTCCACCACCCAAAACCGCCGCCACCTCCTTGGCTCTTCCTTCTTCCCCATAGATCCGCCCTCTTTCTCTCTTTCCCTCATACCCTCTCTCTCTCTCACCGTGAGCTCTCTCTCTCTCCACCGCCTACCTTCCCCCTCTTCGGCCGTCACCGCCTAGAACCGTGGCCACCATCACGGTGAGCACCCTCACCCCTTTCTCCTTCCCCTTTCGGCCGAGCTTCCTCCCTCTCTTCACGGATCTCACCGGCGCCGTTACCGACCCGTGATAGTGCCGGGCTCGTGTCGGGTGCGCCAAAGCTTGGAGCTCTTGCCTAGGTTCAGTCGGGGTTGTTCTCACCGCCGGCGTCGATCCCCGTCAACCCGTTCATCGCCCGGATCGCTAAAGCTTCACGGATCGCCGCTCCCTCTTCGGAGTTGGGGTTCTCTCTTTACCTTCGTCAATCGAGGTAAGGGGTTTCATTACCAGTCCTTAAGGGGTGTATTTCTGGGTAGTTATATCTATCGCTAGGACCGGGGGAAATGTTAATTGTTAATGAACCTTAGAGTAGCCCGCTAATAATGAAGGAAGATAATTAGGAAAGGAAATTTAGTTAAAGTGGAGTTAAAACAATTAGCAACGAAATAAACGGAATAATAAGAAAGAAGTAAATAAACGGAATTATAAGAACGAGTGAGTAGCGTAAGTGAGAAAAGGGAGAAATTAGAGATTAACTATGGAGAGCCGGAATTAAATAAAGAAAGTGTAGGAATGAGTTGAGAACTAAATTAGGATAAAATAAGGTTAATAGAAATAAATGGAGTGGATGAGTAATTAGCCATTAGAGGAAAGAAATAAACGGAAAATAAGAAAGAGAGAGTTAACGGAAGAAGAAATAATATAATTGGTTCTAAGTGCATGAGCTAGGTATTATTAAATATGAATGATGTAGGAAAAAGAATCAAAGGAAGAGAAGAAGAAAAAGAAAAGAAAGGGAATGAAATTAATTAAGAGTTAGTGACAAGAGTTAAAATATAAAGCATATGATCAAGTTAGGTAGAGTTAATTAAAAGTAAGAATAAACTAGTAAAGAGAAATATTGGAAATAGTGGAAAATAAATAATGTGATAATAAGTTCCTAAGTAACGGAACGAGAGAAAAGAGAATGATATAGCAAACTAGAAAAAGAGGCTAAGGAAAAGAAAAAGAGAAAGAAAAAGTAAGAGAAAGAAAGGTAAAAGATAAAAGTCCGATGCGGGCCTGAGAAGGTGTATCGGCATCGATGCGAGCCTGTGAGGGCGTGTCGGTTAAAAGGGAGAAATGAAAGTCCGATGCGGGCCTGAGAAGGCGTATCGGCATCGATGCGAGCCTGTGAGGGCGTGTCGATTAGAAAGGACAGATGAAAGTCCGATGCGGGCCTGAGAAGTCGTATCGGCATCGATGCGAGCCTGTGAGGGCGTGTCGATTATAAAGGAAAGATGGAAGTCCGATGCGGGCCTGTGAAGGCGTATCGGCATCGATGCGAGCCTATGAGGGCGTGTCGATTAAAAAAAAAGGGAATAAAGGAAAATGGAAAGGATAATGGGTAATGAGAATGAAATGAAAAGGAAATTAAAATGGAAATACAAATGGAAAATGAGAATAAAAAGGAAAATAACGAAAGTAATGAGGAACAAGAATAATTAGAGGTTAAGGATTATCTAAAAGAAAACAATTAGGAAGAAAAAGAATTGGGAAACAGTTAGGAGGTGAAAAGGAAAGAAGAATATGAATTGAGTAGCATAGCATAGGCTTGAATTGTCTTGGTGTGTCGTATATATCTGCTTAGAAATCTCTCTTTTAAGTTCTGTGTGATGCTTCCCCTGTGTGGTTAATATTTTTCTGGTACACAAGTGGAGCATACACCAGTGCTGGCCGAGCAGGATTTTAAATTCCACTACGTGGAATGTATTTTTCATATTTTGGAGTGGATAATTACTTTTTGTAAATTATAATATGAATTAGTAGCTTGCCCTGAGATTTGTATCCATCGGGCGTTAGGATCTGTTATAACTATTAAACTGTTGTTGTATACGTTTTAAACAATTCTGGACTGACAGGTTTTTAGAAGAAAAATTTTGGGAAGTCCGGAAAACAGAGGAAACTCTGCCGGATTTTCGTAAAACCTTTTATAAGAAATTAAAATCAAAAATGAATTTTCAAACTCCGATTTTAATAAAATCTAAAAATTTCTAATAAAAGTGAGAGTGTTACAATTTGAAAATGGAAAGGATAAAGGGTAATGAGAATGAAATGAAAAGGAAATTAAAATGGAAATACAAATGGAAAATGAGAATAAAAAGGAAAATAACGAAAGTAATGAGGAACAAGAATAATTAGAGGTTAAGGATTATCTAAAAGAAAACAATTAGGAAGAAAAAGAATTGGGAAACAGTTAGGAGGTAAAAAGGAAAGAAGAATATGAATTGAGTAGCATAGCATAGGCTTGAATGGTCTTGGTGTGTCGTATATATGTGCTTAGAAATCTCTCTTTTAAGTTCTGTGTGATGCTTCCCCTGTGTGGTTAATATTTTTCAGGTACACAAGTGGAGCATACACCAGTGCTGGCCGAGCAGGATTTTAAATTCCACTACGTGGAATGTATTTTTCATATTTTGGAGTGGATAATTACTTTTTGTAAATTATAATATGAATTAGTAGCTTGCCCTGAGATTTGTATCCATCGGGCGTTAGGATCTGTTATAACTATTAAACTGTTGTTGTATACGTTTTAAACAATTCTGGACTGACAGGTTTTTAGAAGAAAATTTTTGGGAAGTCCGGAAAACAGAGGAAACTCTGCCGAATTTTCGTAAAACCTTTTATAAGAAATTAAAATCAAAAATGAATTTTCAAACTCCGATTTTAATAAAATCTAAAAATTTCTGATAAAAGTGAGAGTGTTACAATTTGAAAATGGAAAGGATAAAGGGTAATGAGAATGAAATGAAAAGGAAATTAAAATGGAAATACAAATGGAAAATGAGAATAAAAAGGAAACTAACGAGAGTAATGAGGAACAAGAATAATTAGAGGTTAAGGATTATCTAAAAGAAAACAATTAGGAAGAAAAAGAATTGGGAAACAGTTAGAAGGTAAAGAGGAAAGAAGAACATGAATTGAGTAGCATAGCATAGGCTTGAATGGTTTTGGCGTGTCGTATATATCTGCTTAGAAATCTCTCTTTTATGTTCTGTGTGATGCTTCCCCTGTGTGGTTATTATTTTTCAGGTACACAAGCGGAGCATACACCAGTGCTGGCCGAGCAGGATTTTAATTTCCACTACGTGGAATGTATTTTACATATTTTGGAATGGATAATTACTTTTTGTAAATTATGTATGAATTAGTAGCTTGCCCTGAGATTTGTATCCATCGAGCGTTAGGATCTGTTATAACTATTAAACTGTTGTTGTTTACGTTTTTAAACAATTCTGGATTGACAGGTTTTTAGAAGAAAATTTTTGGGAAGTCCGGAAAACAGAGGAAACTCTGCCGGATTTTCGTAAAACCTTTTACAGAAATTTAAGTATTAAAAAGAAATTTTCAAACTCCGATTTTAATAAAACCTAAAAATTACTAATAAAAGTGAGAGTGTTACATTTTGGTATCAAAGCAGTTTTTCCTCGGCCTTTGGAGTGTGGACTCACATCTCCGATGGTTACTCACCAAGCGAGTAACTGATTCGTTTAGTAAGAGTCGAAGTCTAGGAATAGGATAATTAGGTTAGTGATTAAGTATTCAGTCTTTAACTGACTGTTCCCTCATGACCTAACAGAATGGCTGGGCGACGCGCCGAAAATGAGCGGATGGCTGCTATATTGGAGAACCTGATTCAAATGAATCAGAACCAGGCCCGAATGCAACAGAACCAAGCTGAAAACATCACAGCAGCCGCAGCAGCCGCAGCCGCAGCAGCAGCAGCATTGAATCCACCACCCATTCCTGTCGAAGTTGATTGGATGGCTCGATTTAGGAAATGCGAACCGCCTAGGTTCGAAGGAGGGTATAATCCTGATGGAGCTCAGCGATGGCTCAAGGAAATTGAGAAGATCCTTCGCACCATGGCTCCACCTGCTGAACAAACTGTGTTGTTAGCACAATATATGTTGACTGATGAAGCAGAGTATTGGTGGGAACGAGTGCGAAGAGAATTGGAGGCAGCTAACCAGGATATCACTTTTGACCTGTTTAAGGCTCACTTCCTGGGGAAGTATTTTCCTGAGGATGTTCGTAGGGAAAAGGAGATCGCTTTTCTTCATCTGGAGCAAGGAAGTATGAGTGTCGGTGAGTATGCGGCACAATTTGAAGATCTGATTCGCTATTCTGGCAGTTATCGGGATGCAGACGAACGCACCAAGTGTATTAAATTTGAAGCAGGTCTCAATGCCAAGATTCGGACTATCTTTGTGCACCAGGGTATAGCTAATCTCTCTCAGCTGGTGAATATGACTAGCATTTATGAGAAGAGTTTGAATCAGCATGAAGCAGAGAAAAGGAGCAAGAATATACCGAATGAAGTAGGTCTTAACAGGGGTAAGGAATTGGCTCATGAATCAGAAGCACGCTTTGACATCAACACTATGGAAGTAGTACCGAGGGACGTGGCCTTTAATGTGAATGCCCCGAGAGCCAGGCCACCATGCACACTATGTGGGGGAGTCCATCGGAAACTGTGCCTGATGTTGAAACAACGCAGAAAACAGGGTCTCTGCTATATGTGCGGACAACTGGGACACATTGGGGCGAACTGTCCGAGACATATCGGAGAAGGGAGCGAATAAGCTAATCCAAGGTACTTTTCATATTAATGCTGCATCAACTAGTTACTTTAGCGTCTTTGCCTAGAGTAAGTGTGAGTAGTGTGATCTAGAAGGAGTCGATAAGTGTTAAATCCTTAGTTAGAAATTCCACCAAGCTCAATTATGATAGTGTCATCCTCTGACAGAATGTGAGGTCAGGATTGGTCGTCCTTTCTCTTGCATCTATTAAAAGATAATGCTATCATTCAATAACGCAGTGATGTACAGTTAATAAATGTGAGATTGGGACTGACCACCTCGGTCTTCGCGTTTATTGACATGCTATATTGTTGCAATCATCTAGTTGAAAATCCGAATCAACCATCGAGGAATTCTATCTCTGTCGAGAGCCCGATTGAACTTTAATCCTATAGGATCTTTCCTAAGACTCATGAAAAGTGATTCACAAACCAACCCCATTCAAGGCACTCTTATTCTATATTTCCACCGAGAACATTCAACTCAGTAATTGAACCACCCTTCTAACCCGTATGAGAACTTAGTCGTATGCGTAGGTGTGAAGAGTCGTCATATCATAGAAAATTCGAAACCACACCGATTAGACCAATTAACGGTCAACTTAATTCCATGTACCACCTCTCCAATCAATTAAGAACCCAGTTAATCAGTTCTTGGAATTAGCTTAGTTTCCTCCTTGCCTTCAACCTACTTAGGTATGTTGATAATAAGTGGGGGAGACTTGAAGACTCAATTCGGATCCTATCCGAGCGACAATAACTCGTAACCATATCAAAAGCTATAGGACTACCAAGTAGATAATTCCAAACGCTCTGCGGATGATCGAATGAGGGTTAAACTAGAGGAAAAACTAGACCTTGACCTTGACCCTCAAGTGGAATCGATCTCTAGGAATTCTTTTACCGAATTGGAATTGTCAAACGAATGGGAATGAAGTAGCATCGGAGTAGAATGCGAACGTGGTGAAGATCGATTCTAAAATGGACTTTGCTAGACTCACTTGAAGGAGTAAAAGGTGAACGGAATAAAAGTGAAGTCACAAAGTGGAATCTCAATCAAGACGTTACGTCGGAACACCGCAAGTGATAATCTCAGCCTTTTGGGACCCTGTGCATTTGATAGGACCCCGATTGACCGAGACCAACCAGTTAGCCGCAGATCCATAGAAACGCATCCTTCGACGACTCTCTGCTGAAAATGCATACTTTGGGGAATAATCTCCATTGTCTTCTTGCTTGACATGTATCCAGTCTATCTTGGGTCATCTTGCAAAGACCATGAGACTCATTCTTGAGTACTTCATGTTTCTCCTTTTCACCTTCTCTCTCTTCAAGCTTCAAGCATCTCGGATGCATAAGTGAGAATTTGCCAAGTCGTAGAAACCCGGCATAGTTCTATGCCTACCGATATATCGTCACCCACGTGTCCTCTTTTCAACCTTGGATACCGGTCGGGAACCTGCGTACTCTATTCCGAGCAACAAATGAGCATGCCCCCTAGCATGGATATAATCAAGTATGTCAATGCTAAGTGGGGGAAGATTTCAATCCAAGGAATGGGAGATGGAACTTTAATAATAAGAAAACTGACGATACTACGTAGATAGAGTTAGTACGTGGGGCTAGAAGACAGACGTCGAAATGGGCATGGCCCTAACCACCTATGGAGTGGAAAACAAAAATCGAAGGGAAGTGAAAATCGTAGTCAGAAGCTCACCAATGGGATGGTTCTCCATTTGAAGGAATTGAACGGAATTTCGGGGACGAAATTCTAAATAAGTGGGGGAGAAATGTAACATCTCGAATTTTAATTCTAATAATAATTAGAATAATAATAATATTTGGAAATAAGGATTATCCTAAAAGGGATTTAAAATGATGGATTAGGAATTCTTCGAGTGCCATGAAGGAGTTAAGGAGCATTGGCATCGAAAAGCAAATTTAAAGAAGACCAAACGGGTGTTAAAAATCGATTTTTCGGTGTTATAAACACCCGACATTAGGAAATTCAAAATAAAAGATTTATGACTCAAAACACAATTTCCACCATTGGATATGAAGATATGATTTTTAGGAAGTTACTCGTCAAATTTGAGCAAGATCCGACGGTGAACGAAGAAGTTATGGCTGTTTGAAGTTGGGGAGAAAATAGCTGAAAAATAGAAAAAAAATAAATCTGGCATCTGGTAAAAGTATCCGGATACCAGCCAAAGTATCCGGATACTTCGTGCAGAAACAGCATAAAACGCGTTGAGTCTTCTTCTCCATTCATTCCCCTTTTGCTTTCTCTCTCTAGGGCTCAAAACCCTCATTTCCGCCCCTCCTCTTTCAACTCCGGCCTCCTCCATCCTCCACCACCCAAAATCGCCGCCACCTCCTTGGCTCTTCCTTCTTCCCCATAGATCTGCCCTCTTTCTCTCTCTCCCTCATACCCTCTCTCTCTCTCACCGTGAGCTCTCTCTCTCTCCACCGCCTACCTTCCCCCTCTCCGGCCGCCACCGCCTAGAACCGTGGCCACCATCACGGTGAGCACCCTCACCCCTTTCTCCTTCCCCTTTCGGCCGAGCTTCCTCCCTCTCTTCACGGATCTCACCGGCGCCGTTACCGACCCGTGATAGTGCCGGGCTCGTGTCGGGTGCGCCAAAGCTTGGAGCTCTTGCCTAGGTTCAGCCGGGGTTGTTCTCACCGCCGGCGTCGATCCCCGTCAACCCGTTCATCGCCCGGATCGCTAAAGCTTCACGGATCGCCGCTCCCTCTTCGGAGTTGGGGTTCTCTCTTTACCTTCGTCAACCGAGGTAAGGGGTTTCATTACTAGTCCTTAAGGGGTGTATTTCTGGTAGTTATATCTATCGCTAGGACCGGGGGAAATGTTAATTGTTAATGAACCTTAGAGTAGCCCGCTAATAATGAAGGAAGATAATTAGGAAAGGAAATTTAGTTAAAGTGGAGTTAAAACAATTAGCAATGAAATAAACGGAATAATAAGAAAGAAATAAATAAACGGAATTATAAGAACGAGTGAGTAGCGTAAGTGAGAAAAGGGAGAAATTAGATATTAACTATGGAGAGCCGGAATTAAATAAAGAAAGTGTAGGAATGAGTTGAGAACTAAATTAGGATAAAATAAGGTTAATAGAAATAAATGGAGTGGATGAGTAATTAGCCATTAGAGGAAAGAAATAAACGGAAAATAAGAAAGAAAGAGTTAACGGAAGAAGAAATAATATAATTGGTTCTAAGTGCATGAGCTAGGTATTATTAAATATGAGTGATGTAGGAAAAAGAATCAAAGGAAGAGAAGAAGAAAAAGAAAAGAAAGGGAATGAAATTAATTAAGAGTTAGTGACAAGAGTTAAAATATAAAGCATATGATCAAGTTAGGTAGAGTTAATTAAAAGTAAGAATAAACTAGTAAAGAGAAATATTGGAAATAGTGGAAAATAAGTAATGTGATAATAAGTTCCTAAGTAACGGAACGAGAGAAAAGAGAATGATATAGCAAACCAGAAAAAGAGGCTAAGGAAAAGAAAAAGAGAAAGAAAAAGTAAGAGAAAGAAAGGTAAAAGATAAAAGTCCGATGCGGGCCTGAGAAGGCGTATCGGCATCGATGCGAGCCTGTGAGGGCGTGTCGATTAAAAGGGAGAAATGAAAGTCCGATGCGGGCCTGAGAAGGCGTATCGGCATCGATGCGAGCCTGTGAGGGCGTGTCGATTAGAAAGGACAGATGAAAGTCCGATGCGGGCCTGAGAAGGCGTATCGGCATCGATGCGAGCCTGTGAGGGCGTGTCGATTAGAAAGGAAAGATGGAAGTCCGATGCGGGCCTGTGAAGGCGTATCGGCATCGATGCGAGCCTGTGAGGGCGTGTCGATTAAAAAAAAAGGGAATAAAGGAAAATGGAAAGGATAAAGGGTAATGAGAATGAAATGAAAAGGAAATTAAAATGGAAATACAAATGGAAAATGAGAATAAAAAGGAAAATAACGAAAGTAATGAGGAACAAGAATAATTAGAGGTTAAGGATTATCTAAAAGAAAACAATTAGGAAGAAAAAGAATTGGGAAACAGTTAGGAGGTAAAGAGGAAAGAAGAACATGAATTGAGTAGCATAGCATTTGAATGGTTTTGGCGTGTCGTATATATCTGCTTAGAAATCTCTCTTTTAAGTTATGTGCGATGCTTCCCCTGTGTGGTTATTATTTTTTAGGTACACAAGCGGAGCATACACCAGTGCTGGCCGAGCAGGATTTTAAGTTCCACAACGTGGAATGTATTTTACATATTTTGGAGTGGATAATTACTTTTTGTAAATTATGTATGAATTAGTAGCTTGCCCTGAGATTTGTATCCATCGGGCGTTAGGATCTGTTATAACTATTAAACTGTTGTTGTTTACGTTTTTAAACAATTCTGGATTGACAGGTTTTTAGAAGAAAATTTTTGGGAAGTCCGGAAAACAGAGGAAACTCTGTCGGATTATCGTAAAACCTTTTAAAGAAATTTAAGTATTAAAAAGAAATTTTCAAACTCCGATTTTAATAAAACCTAAAAATTACTAATAAAAGTGAGAGTGTTACAACATTCCTAGACCATTCTAAGCATTTAGATTACTCTCTTAAGCATTTTACACTTGTTAGAGCCTCCAAGGACTCATGCTTCACCCACTAAATCCCGTGGGGCAACATGCAGTGTTTAGGATCATTCAAAAGGTTCATATATGTCCTAATACACATTCCTAGACCAATCTAAGCCTTTAGATTACTCTCTTAACCATTCTACACTTGTTAGAGCCTTCTAGGACTCATGCTTCACCCTCTACATCCCTTGGGGCACCAAGGAGTGTTTAGGATCATTCTAAAGGTTCTTATTTGTCCTAATACACATTCCTAGACCATTATAAGTGTTTCGAATACTCTCTTAACCATTCTACACTTGTTAGAGCCTCCAAGGACTCATTCTTCACCCTCTACGTACCTTGGGGCACCAAGGAGTGTTTAGGATCATTCTAAAGGTTCTTATATGTCCTAATACACATTCCTAGACCATTGTAAGCATTTAGAATACTCTCTTAACCATTCAACACTTGTTAGAGCCTCCAAGGACTCATGCTTCACCCTCTATGTCCCTTGGGGCACCATGGAGTGTTTAGGATAATTCTAAAGGTTCTTATATGTCCTAATACACATTCCTACACCATTGTAATCGTTTAGAATACTCTCTTAACCATTCTCACTTGTTAGAGCCTCCAAGGACTCATACTTCACCCTCTAAGTCCCTTGGGGCACCATGGAGTGCTTAGGATCATTCTAAAGGTTCTTATATGTCCTAATACACATTCGTACACCATTGTAAGCGTTTAGAATACTCTCTTAACAATTCTACACTTGTTAGAGCCTCCTAGGACTCATGCTTCACCCCCTAAGTCCATTGGGGCACCATGGAGTGTTTAGGATCATTCTAAAGGTTCTTATATGTCCTAATACACATTCCTACACGTTGTAATCGTTTAGAATACTCTCTTAACCATTCTCACTTGTAAGAACCTCCTAGGACTCATGCTTCACCCTCTACGTCATTTGGGGAACCAAGGAGTGTTTAGGATCATTCTAAATGTTCTTATATGTCCTAATACACATTCCTAGACCATTCCAAGCCTTTAGATTACTCTCTTAACCATTCTACACTTGTTAGAACCTCCTTGGACTCATGCTTCACCCTCTACGTACCTTGGGGCACCAAGGAGTGTTTAGGATCATTCTAAAGGTTCTTATATGTCCTAATACACATTCCTAGACCATTGTAAGCGTTTAGAATACTCTCTTAACCATTCAACACTTGTTAGAGCCTCCAAGAACTCATGCTTCACCCTCTAAGTCCCTTGGGGCACCATGGAGTGTTTAGGATAATTCGAAAGGTTCTTATATATCCTAATACACATTCCTAGACCATTCTAAGCCTTTAGATTATTCTCTTAACCATTCTACACTTGTTAGAGCCTCCAAGGACTCATACTTCACCCTCTAAGTCCCTTGGGGCACCATGGAGTGCTTAGGATCATTCTAAAAGTTCTTATATGTCCTAATACACATTCGTACACCATTGTAAGCGTTTAGAATACTCTCTTAACAATTCTACACTTGTTAGAGCCTCCTAGGACTCATGCTTCACCCCCTAAGTCCATTGGGGCACCATGTAGTGTTTAGGATCATTCTAAAGGTTCTTATATGTCCTAATACACATTCCTACACGTTGTAATCGTTTAGAATACTCTCTTAACCATTCTCACTTGTAAGAACCTCCTAGGACTCATGCTTCACCCTCTACGTCATTTGGGGCACCAAGGAGTGTTTAGGATCATTCTAAATGTTCTTATATGTCCTATTACACATTCCTAGACCATTCCAAGCCTTTAGATTACTCTCTTAACCATTCTACACTTGTTAGAACCTCCTTGGACTCATGCTTCACCCTCTACGTACCTTGGGGCACAAAGGAGTGTTTAGGATCATTCTAAAGGTTCTTATATGTCCTAATACACATTTCTAGACCATTGTAAGCGTTTAGAATACTCTCTTAACCATTCTACACTTGTTAGAGCCTCCAAGGACTCATGCTTCACCCTCTAAGTCCCTTGGGGCACCAAGGAGTGTTCCGGATCATTCGAAAGGTTCTTATATGTGCATTCCTAGACCATTCTAAGCCTTTAGATTACTCTCTTAACCATTCTACACTTGTTAGAGCCTTCTAAGACTCATGCTTCTCCCTCTAAGTCCATTGGGGCATCATGGAGTGTTTAGGATCATTCTAAAGGATCTTATATGAACTAATACACATTCCTAGACCATTGTAAGCCTTTAGATTACTCTATTAACCATTCAACACTTGTTAGAGCCTCCAAGGAGTCATGCTTCACCCTCTAAGTCCCTTGGGGCACCATGGAGTGTTTAGGATCATTCTAAAGGTTCTTATATGTCCTAATACACATTCCTAGACCATTGTAAGCGTTTAGAAAACTCTCCTAACCATTCTAAACTTATTAGAGCCTCCAAGGACTCATGTTTCACCCTCTAAGTCCCTTGGGGAAACATGGAGTGTTTAGGATCATTTTAAAGGTTCTTATATGTCCTAATACAACTCCCTAGACCATTGTAAGCGTTTAGAATACTCTCTTAACCATTCTACACTTGTTAGAGCCTCCTAAGACTTATGCTTCACCCTCTAAGTCCCTTGGGGCACCAAGGAGTGTTTAGTATCATTCTAAAGGTTCTTATATGTCCTAATACACATTCCTAGACCATTGTAAGCGTTTAGAATACTCTCTTTACCATTCAACACTTGTTAGAGCCTCGAAGGACTCATGCTTCACCCTCTAAGTCCCTTGGGGCACCATGGAGTGTTTAGGATCATTCTAAATGATCTTATATGTCCTAATACACATTCCTCGACCATTCTAAGCCTTTAGATTTCACTCTTAACCATTCTACACTTGTTAGAGCCTCCAAGGACTCATGCTTCACCCTCTAAGTCCCTTGGGGCACCATGGAGTGTTTAGGATCATTCTAAAGGTTCTTATATGTCCTAATACACATTCCTAGAGCATTGTAAGAGTTTGGAATACTCTCTAAACCATTCTACACTTGTTAGAACGTCCAAGGACTCATGCTTCATCCTCTAAGTCCCTTGGCGCACCATGGAGTGTTTAGGATCATTCTAAAGGTTCTTATATGTCCTAATACACATTCCTAGACCATTCTAAGCCTTTAGATTACTCTCTTAACCATTCTACACTTCTTAGAGCCTCGAAGGACTCATGCTTCACCCTCGAAGTCCCTTGGGGCACCATGCAGTGTTCCTGATCATTCGAAAGGTTCTTATATGTGCTAATACACATTCCTAGACCTTTGTAAGCGTTTAGAATACTCTCTTCACCATTCTACACTTGTTAGAGCCTCCAAGGACTCATGCTTCACCCTCTAAGTCCCTTGGGGCACCAAGGAGTGTTTAGTATCATTCTAAAGGTTCTTTTATGTCCTAATACACATTCCTAGACCATTCTAAGCCTTTAGATTACTCTCTTGAGCATTCTACACTTGTTAGAGCCTCCAAGGACTCATGCTTCACCCACTAAGTCCCGTGGGGCAACATGCAGTGTTTAGGATCATTCGAAAGGTTCTTATATGTTCTAATACACATTCCTAGACCAATCTAAGCCTTTAGATTACTCTCTTAAACATTCTACACTTGTTAGAGCTTTCTAGGACTCATGCTTCACCCTCTACATCCCTTGGGGCACCAAGCAGTGTTTAGGATCATTCTAAAGGTTCTAATATGTCCTAATACACATTCCTAGACCATTATAAGTGTTTCGAATACTCTCTTAACCATTCTACACTTGTTAGAGCCTCCAAGGACTCATGCTTCACCCTCTAAGTCCCTTGGGGAACCATGGAGTGTTTAGGATCATTCTAAAGGGTTCTTATATGTCCTAATAGACATTCCTAGACCATTGTAAGCGTTTGGAATACTCTCTTAACCATTCTACACTTGTTAGAGCCTCCAAGGACTGATGCTTCACCCTCTACTGCGGCACCAAGGAGTGTTTAGGATCATTCTAAATGTTCTTTTATGTCCTAATACACATTCCTAGACCATTGTAAGCCTTTAGATTACTCTCTTAACAATTCAACACTTGTTAGAGCCTCGATGGAGTCATGCTTCGCCCTCTAAGTCCCTTGGGGCACCATGGAGTGTTTAGGATCATTCTAAAGGTTCTTATATGTTCTAATACACATTCCTAGACCAATCTAAGCCTTTAGATTACTCTCTTAAACATTCTACACTTGTTAGAGCTTTCTAGGACTCATGCTTCACCCTCTACATCCCTTGGGGCACCATGGAGTGTTTAGGATCATTTTAAAGGTTCTTATATGTCCTAATACACATTCCTAGACCATTGTAAGCGTTTAGAATACTCTCTTAACCATTCTACACTTGTTAGAGCCTCCGAGGACTCATGCTTCATCCTCTAAGTCCCTAGGGGCACCAAGGAGTGTTTAGTATCATTCTAAAGGTTCCTATATGTCCTAATACACATTCCTAGACCATTGTAAGCGTTTAGAATACTCTCTTAACCATTCTACACTTGTTGATGCCTCCAAGGACTCATGCTTCACCCTCTAAGTCCCTTGGGGCACCATGAAGTGTTTAGGATCATTCTAAAGGTTCGTATATGTCCTAATACACATTCCTAGACCATTGTAAGCGTTTGGAATACTCCCTAAACCATTCTACACTTGTTAGAACCTCCAAGGACTCATGCTTCACCCTCTAAGTCCCTTGGGGCACCATGCAGTGTTTAGGATCATTCTAAAGGTTCTTATATGTCCTAATACACATTCCTCGACCATTCTAAGCCTTTAGAAGACTCTCTTAACCATTCTACACTTGTTAGAGCGTCCAAGGACTCATGCTTCACCCTTTAAGTCCCTTGGGGCACCATGGAGAGTTCCGGATCATTCGAAAGCTTCTTATATGTGCTAATACACATTCCTAGACCATTGTAAGCGTTTAGAATACTCTCTTCACCATTCTACACTTGTTAGAGCCTCCAAGGACTCATGTTTCACCCTCTAAGTCCCTTGGGGCACCATGGAGTGTTTAGGATCATTCTAAAGGGTTCTTATATGTCCTAATAGACATTCCTAGACCATTGTAAGCGTTTGGAATACTCTTTTAACCATTCTACACTTGTTAGAGCCTCCAAGGACTAATGCTTCACCCTCTAAGTCCCTTGGGGAACCATGGAGTGTTCCGGATCATTCGAAAGCTTCTTATATGTGCTAATACACATTCCTAAACCATTGTAAGTGTTTAGAATACTCTCTTCACCATTCTACACTTGTTAGAGCCTCGAAAGGCTCATGCTTCACCCTCTAAGTCCCTTGGGGAACCGTGGAGTGTTTAGGAACATTCTAAAGGTTCTTATATGTGCTAATACACATTCCTAGACCATTGTAAGCATTTCGAATACTCTCTTCACCATTCTACACTTGTTAGAGCCTCCAAGGACTCATGCTTCTCCCTCTAAGTCCCTTGGGGCACCATGGAGTGTTGAGGATCATTCGAAAGCTTCTTATATGTGCTAATACACATTCCTAAACCAATTTAAGTGTTTAGAATACTCTCTTCACCATTCTACACTTGTTAGAGCCTCGAAAGACTCATGCTTCACCCTCTAAGTCCCTTGGGGCACCATGGAGTGTTTAGGATCATTCTAAAGGTTCTTATATGTCCTAATACACATTCCTAGACTATTGTAAGCGTTTAGAAAACTCTCTTAACTATTCTACACTTGTTAGAGACTCCAAGGACTCATACTTCACCCTCTAAGTCCCTTGGGGCACCATGGAGTGTTCCGGATCATTCGAAAGGTTCTTATATGTGCTAATACACATTCATAGACCATTGTAAGCATTTCGAATACTCTCTTCACCATTCTACACTTGTTAGAGCCTCCAAGGACTCATGCTTCTCCCTCTTAGTCCCTTGGGGCACCATGGAGTGTTTAGGATCATTCGAAAGCTTCTTATATGTGCTAATACACATTCCTAAACCAATTTAAGTGTTAAGAATACTCTCTTCACCATTCTACACTTGTTAGAGCCTCGAAAGACTCATGCTTCACCCTCTAAGTCCCTTGGGGCACCATGGAGTGTTTAGGATCATTCTAAAGGTTCTTATATGTCCTAATACACATTCCTAGACCGTTGTAAGCATTTAGAAAACTCTCTTAACTATTCTACACTTGTTAGAGCCTCCAAGGACTCATGTTTCACCCTCTAAGTCCCTTGGGGCACCATGGAGTGTTCCGGATCATTCGAAAGGTTCTTATATGTGCTAATACACATTCCTAGACCATTGTAAGCGTTTCGAATACTCTCTTCACCATTCTACACTTCTTAGAGCCTCCAAGGACTCATGCTTCTCCCTCTAAGTCCCTTTGGGCACCATGGAGTGTTTAGGAACATTCTAAAGGTTCTTATATGTCCTAATACACATTCCTAGACCATTGTAAGCGTTTAGAATACTCTCTTAACCATTCTACACTTGTTGATGCCTCCAAGGACTCATGCTTCACCCTCTAAGTCCCTTGGGGCACCATGGAGTGTTTAAAATCATTCTAAAGGTTCTTATATGTCCTAATACACATACCTACACCATTGTAAGCGTTTGGAATACTCTCTAAACCATTCTACACTTGTTAGAACCTCCAAGGACTCATGCTTCACCCTCTAAGTCCCTTGGGGCACCATGCAGTGTTTAGGATCATTCTAAAGGTTCTTATATGTCCTAATACACATTCCTAGACCATTCTAAGCCTTTAGAATACTCTCTTAACCATTCTACACTTGTTAGAGCCTCCAAGGACTCATGCTTCACCCTCTAAGTCCCTTGGGGCACCATGGAGTGTTCCGGATCATTCGAAAGCATCTTATATGTGCTAATACACATTCCTAGACCATTGTAAGCGTTTAGAATACTCTCTTCACCATTCTACACTTGTTAGAGCCTCCAAGGACTCATGTTTCACCCTCTAAGTCACTTGGGGCACCATGCAGTGTTTAGGATCATTCTAAAGGTTCTTATATGTCCTAATACACATTCCTAGACCATTCTAAGCCTTTAGAATACTCTCTTAACCATTCTACACTTGTTAGACCATCCAAGGACTCATGCTTCACCCTCTAAGTCCATTGGGGCACCATGGAGTGTTCCGGATCATTCGAAAGCTTCTTATATGTGCTAATACACATTCCTAGACCATTGTAAGCGTTTAGAATACTCTCTTCACCATTCTACACTTGTTAGATCCTCCAAGGACTCATGTTTCACCCTCTAAGTCCCTTGGGGCACCATGGAGTGTTTAGGATCATTCTAAAGGTTCTTATATATCCTAATACAGATTCCTAGACCTTTCTAAGCCTTTAGATTACTCTCTTAACCATTCTACACTTGTTAGAGCCTCCAAGGACTCATGTTTCACCCTCTAAGTCCCTTGGGGCACCATGTAGTGTTCCGGATCTTTCGAAAGGTTCTTATATGGGCTAATACACATTCCTAGACCATTGTAAGCGTTTCGAATACTCTCTTCACCATTCTACACTTGTTAGAGCCTCCAAGGACTCATGCTTCTCCCTCTTAGTCCCTTTGGGCTCCATGGAGTGTTTAGGATCATTCTAAAGGTTCTTATATGTCCTAATACACATTCCTAGACCATCGTAAGCGTTTAGAATACTCTCTTAACCATTCTACACTTGTTGATGCCTCCAAGGACTCATGCTTCACCCTCTAAGTCCCTTGGGGCACCATGGAGTGTTTAAAATCATTCTAAAGGTTCTTATATGTCCTAATACACATACCTACACCATTGTAAGCGTTTGGAATACTCTCTAAACCATTCTACACTTGTTAGAACCTCCAAGGACTCATGCTTCACCCTCTAAGTCCCTTGGGGCACCATGCAGTGTTTAGGATCATTCTAAAGGTTCTTATATGTCCTAATACACATTCCTAGACCATTCTAAGCCTTTAGAATACTCTCTTAACCATTCTACACTTGTTAGAGCCTCCAAGGACTCATGCTTCACCCTCTAAGTCCCTTGGGGCACCATGGAGTGTTCCGGATCATTCGAAAGCATCTTATATGTGCTAATACACATTCCTAGACCATTGTAAGCGTTTAGAATACTCTCTTCACCATTCTACACTTGTTAGAGCCTCCAAGGACTCATGTTTCACCCTCTAAGTCACTTGGGGCACCATGCAGTGTTTAGGATCATTCTAAAGGTTCTTATATGTCCTAATACACATTCCTAGACCATTCTAAGCCTTTAGAATACTCTCTTAACCATTCTACACTTGTTAGACCATCCAAGGACTCATGCTTCACCCTCTAAGTCCATTGGGGCACCATGGAGTGTTCCGGATCATTCGAAAGCTTCTTATATGTGCTAATACACATTCCTAGACCATTGTAAGCGTTTAGAATACTCTCTTCACCATTCTACACTTGTTAGATCCTCCAAGGACTCATGTTTCACCCTCTAAGTCCCTTGGGGCACCATGGAGTGTTTAGGATCATTCTAAAGGTTCTTATATATCCTAATACAGATTCCTAGACCTTTCTAAGCCTTTAGATTACTCTCTTAACCATTCTACACTTGTTAGAGCCTCCAAGGACTCATGTTTCACCCTCTAAGTCCCTTGGGGCACCATGTAGTGTTCCGGATCTTTCGAAAGGTTCTTATATGGGCTAATACACATTCCTAGACCATTGTAAGCGTTTCGAATACTCTCTTCACCATTCTACACTTGTTAGAGCCTCCAAGGACTCATGCTTCTCCCTCTTAGTCCCTTTGGGCTCCATGGAGTGTTTAGGATCATTCTAAAGGTTCTTATATGTCCTAATACACATTCCTAGACCATCGTAAGCGTTTAGAATACTCTCTTAACCATTCTACACTTGTTGATGCCTCCAAGGACTCATGCTTCACCCTCTAAGTCCCTTGGGGCACCATGGAGTGTTTAGGATCATTCTAAAGGTTCTTATATGTCCTAATACACATTCCTACACCATTGTAAGCGTTTGGAATACTCTCTAAACCATTCTACACTTGTTAGAACCTCCAAGGACTCATGCTTCACCCTCTAAGTCCCTTGGGGCACCATGCAGTGTTTAGGATCATTCTAAAGGTTCTTATATGTCCTAATACACATTCCTAGACCATTCTAAGCCGTTAGAATACTCTCTTAACCATTCTACACTTGTTAGAGCCTCCAAGGACTCATGCTTCACCCTCTAAGTCCCTTGGGGCACCATGGAGTGTTCCGGATCATTCGAAAGCTTCTTATATGTGCTAATACACATTCCTAGACCATTGTAAGCGTTTAGAATACTCTCTTCACCATTCTACACTTGTTAGAGCCTCCAAGGACTCATGTTTCACCCTCTAAGTCCCTTGGGGCACCATGGAATGTTTAGGATCATTCTAAAGGTTCTTATATATCCTAATACACATTCCTAGACCTTTCTAAGCCTTTAGATTACTCTCTTAACCATTCTACACTTGTTAGAGCCTCCAAGGACTCATGCTTCACCCTCTAAGTCCCTTGGGGCACCATGGAGTGTTTAGGATCATTCTAAAGGTTCTTATATGTCCTAATACACATTCCTAGACCGTTGTAAGCGTTTAGAAAACTCTCTTAACTTTTCTACACTTGTTAGAGCCTCCAAGGACTCATGCTTCACCCTCTAAGTCCCTTGGGGCACCATGGAGTGTTCCGGATCATTCGAAAGGTTCTTTTATGTGCTAATACACATTCCTAGACCATTGTAAGCGTTTCGAATACTCTCTTCACCATTCTACACTTGTTAGAGCCTCCAAGGACTCATGCTTCTCCCTCTAAGTCCCTTGGGGCACCATGGAGTGTTTAGGATCATTCCAAAGGTTCTTATATGTCCTAATACACATTCCTAGACCGTTGTAAGCGTTTAGAAAACTCTCTTAACTATTCTACAATTGTTAGAGCCTACAAGGACTCATGCTTCACCCTCTAAGTCCCTTGGGGCACCATGGAGTGTTCCGGATCATTCGAAAGCTTCTAATATGTGCTAATACACATTCCTAGACCATTGTAAGCGTTTAGAATACTCTCTTCACCATTCTACACTTGTTAGAGCCTCCAAGGACTCATGTTTCACCCTCTAAGTCGCTTGGGGCACCATGCAGTGTTTAGGATCATTCTAAAGGTTCTTATATGTCCTAATACACATTCCTAGACCATTCTAAGCCTTTAGAATACTCTCTTAACCATTCTACACTTGTTAGAGCCTCCAAGGAATCATGCTTCACCCTCTAAGTCCCTTGGGGCACCATGGAGTGTTCCGGATCATTCGAAAGCTTCTTATATGTGCTAATACACATTCCTAGACCATTGTAAGCATTTAGAATACTCTCTTCACCATTCTACACTTGTTAGAGCCTCGAAAGACTCATGCTTCACCCTCTAAGTCCCTGGGGCACCATGGAGTGTTTAGGATCATTCTAAAGGTTCTTATATGTCCTAATACACATTCCTAGACCGTTGTAAGCGTTTAGAAAACTCTCTTAACTATTCTACACTTGTTAGAGCCTCCAAGGACTCATGCTTAACCATCTAAGTCCCTTGGGGCACCATGGAGTATTCCGAATCATTCGAAAGGTTCTTATATGTGCTAATACACATTCCTAGACCATTGTAAGCGTTTCAAATACTCTCTTCGCCATTCTACACTTATTAGAGCCTCCAAGGGCTCATGCTTCTCCCTCTAAGTCCCTTGGGGCACCATGGAGTGTTTAGGATCATTCTAAAGGTTCTTATATGTCCTAATACACATTCCTAGACCATTGTAAGCGTTTAGAATACTCTCTTAACCATTCTACACTTGTTGATGCCTCCAAGGACTCATGCTTCACCCTCTAAGTCCCTTGGGGCACCATGGAGTGTTTAGGATCATTCCAAAGGTTCTTATATGTCCTAATACACATTCCTACACCATTGTAAGCGTTTGGAATACTCTCTAAACCATTCTACACTTGCTAGACCCTCCAAGGACTCATGCTTCACCCTCTAAGTCCCTTGGGGCACCATGGAGTGTTCCGGATCATTCGAAAGCTTCTTATATGTGCTAATACACATTCCTAGACATTGTAAGCGTTTAGAATACTCTCTTCACCATTCTACACTTGTTAGAGCCTCCAAGGACTCATGTTTCACCCTCTAAGTCGCTTGGGGCACCATGCAGTGTTTAGGATCATTCTAAAGGTTCTTATATGTCCTAATACACTTTCCTAGACCATTCTAAGCCTTTAGAATACTCTCTTAACCATTCTACACTTGTTAGAGCCTCCAAGGAATCATGCTTCACCCTCTAAGTCCCTTGGGGCACCATGGAGTGTTCCGGATCATTCGAAAGCTTCTTATATGTGCTAATACACATTCCTAGACTATTGTAAGCGTTTAGAATACTCTCTTCACCATTCTACACTTGTTAGAGCCTCGAAAGACTCATGCTTCACCCTCTAAGTCCCTTGGGGCACCATGGAGTGTTTAGGATCATTCTAAAGGTTCTTATATGTCCTAATACACATTCCTAGACCGTTGTAAGCCTTTAGAATACTCTCTTAACCATTCTACACTTGTTAGAGCCTCCAAGGACTCATGCTTCACCGTCTAAGTCCCTTGGGGCACCATGGAGTGTTCCGGATCATTCGAAAGCTTCTTATATGTGCTAATACACATTCCTAGACCATTGTAAGCGTTTAGAATACTCTCTTCACCATTCTACACTTGTTAGAGCCTCCAAGGACTCATGTTTCACCCTCTAAGTCCCTTGGGGCACCATGCAGTGTTTAGGATCATTCTAAAGGTTCTTATATGTCCTAATACACATTCCTAGACCATTCTAAGCCTTTAGAATACTCTCTTAACCATTCTACACTTGTTAGAGCATCCAAGGACTCATGCTTCACCCTCTAAGTCCATTGGGGCACCATGGAGTGTTCCGGATCATTCGAAAGCTTCTTATATGTGCTAATACACATTCCTAGACCATTGTAAGTGTGGTAGACCGACCCTCGGTCTACCCTAAAACGCCCTCGGCCGACCAGAATACTCACTGGCCGACCAGAATTCTCATTCTGCCGGGTCACGCATCTTTGGGCCGAGCACATGCCATAGGACCCACCCTAACGACTCTGGACCGAGTACAGGGACCTCTTCCCTTAAAGAGTCCAAGCTAAGGGCGCGTGAGCCTAGCTCGCCAACCAGATAAGACTAACCGCTAACAGGATAAGGATGAATGACTTATCCCTTATCCTATAAAGGGACACGTCAGCCCTACTGGACCTCCGTACAGGCCCATAGGGTACAACACCGCTCCCCCTATAAATAGCTGTCTCCAGCTAGGGGCTCAGGTACGTTCTTTCTCCCTAATCATACACTAGCACACACTTGTGATTAGGGAAACCCTAGTTATCCCAACTGGATAGCTAGCATACCAACAAAATCACACAGTAACATCAGACCGTATTCTAGCTCTTAGGTCTTCCATACCCTTGAGCTAGGGTTATACTCTGAACATTGTGTCTAGGACATGACATTGGCGCCGTCTGTGGGAAACCGTAAACTGCTATTCCCACCCCAAAATGGTAGAGACGCGAGGAAACGCAACATCGCGTGGCGCAAACCGCCAAGCAGGGCGAAACCATCAGAATTTGCAAGAAGGCAGTGGCGACAACGGCGGAGATCTCGATGGAAGAAACCCTCCACATCCCAGCATGCCATCAGTAAGACAAATTCCAGCCCGGAGCCACCACTCCGTTCCAGCTCGCACGCACAGTGGTCCTTATACCGTCCATTCCAGGCAAACAAACCCCCAGAACCAAAATCCTCTTAACCCCAATCATGCCCAAAACCATGGATCAGGCCGATCCATCGACGCCCGTGTTTCTGGAGATGATAGGGATCACTCCCGTGGTCAAAGGGAGAGCCAGTTGGAAGAAATCATTAAGCAACAAGCTAAGATCCTAGAACAACAGGGAAAGGCCATCGCCGATCTCCAACAGCTCCATATGCAGGCGGTGGCCGGAGGGGTGTTAGCAACTCAGCTGATCCCCCACCCAACCACCACTCTACCTCCACCACCCCCCATAAACCCAATCTTAGAGGACACATATGAAACCGACCACACTGCTCATCCTGGCCATCCCTTCACTCCGAGAATCATGGCATACGAGACACCCTCAGCCTTTCTCGGCCCAACGAGTGTTTCCAAATATAACGGGTTAACCGACCCTTTGGAGCATATCTTGTCTTTTGAAGGAGCTATGAACTTTTACGACGGTGGAGACATGATGAAATGCAGAGCTTTCTCCATGACTCTCCAACCACTCGTCTTAAGGTGGTACTCAGCCTTGCCCAGGAACTCTATTAACTCCTGGGCAGAGATGAAGAGAGTTTTTATGAACAGGTACACCGCTAGTTGCGTCCAGCCGAAGTCCGACCACGCGCTAGCGGGCGTTATGCAGCAGACCGAAGAGCCGTTACGGGAATATCTCTCACGTTTCCATTCGGAGGCAGGGACCGTGCCTAACTTAGAACCAAGCTTTGCAGTCTTTCTCTTCACTCAGGGTCTCCGAAACGGAGATTTCAAAAATTCACTTGTGGGCAAACCGCCGAGGGATATGGCGGAGCTAAGACATCGTTCTACTAAGTTCATAAACTTAGAAGAATTCAGCAAATGGCAAAGAAACAGAGACAGAGGCGAGCGGGGAGAGCCATCCTCCCAGGGGAGACCAAGAAGAGACGAGAGAAGGGATGACAGAAGGGAAGATCAAAGGAGGGGACCCCGGGGGGAAAGGAGATTTGGACCTCCCCGAGGGAAATTCGAGCAATAAACCCCTCTCACAGTCCCAAGAAGCCAAATTCTGCAGGAAACAATGCAGACTGACCTCCGAGCGATAGAAAGACCACCCCCTTGAAGAGAAGCCAGCGGCAAGATCGCTCCAAATTTTGCTCGTATCATGGTGGGTATGGGCACACGACAGATGAATGCACTTGGCTCAGGGATGTGATTGAGCAGTTAATCAGGGACGGTAAGTTACAGCAGTATGTCCGGGAAGCACTTGACCGACATACTCAAAGAAGAACTCCATCCCCTGACAGGAATGGTCGGCCGTCAACCAGGCAAGCCGATCAAAACACCAACCAACAACAACCAACCAATCAGCAGCGAGTGGCCATGGTAGAGGTTGCCACGACGGATCAATCCCCGCAAAACCTACGAGTCAACACCATTGCTGGAGGTTTTGCGGGAGGGGGAGAGAAACGGTCCGACAGAAAGAAATATATCAATCAAGTCCTTGCAGTTCACAACCATCCAATCCGAAAGAGAACCACAAGAAGTATTCCCATTAGCTTTTCTGATGATGATCTTGAAGGGGTGATCCCGGGTCATAACGACCCTATGGTCATCACTGCTTTGATCGGTAATTACGAGGTCGCCAGGGTATTCGTCGATCAGGGTAGCTCGGCAGATATCATGTTCCTAAACCTTTTCGAAGCACTAAAATTAAAAAACTCGGACCTGACCCCCTTCGAGGGAAAGCTGATCAGCTTTACTGGGGATGCAGTGGTTCCCCAGGGACACATCCAGCTGCCAGTGACCCTCGGGAACCACCCTTCGGCGAGAACCGAGATTATCAAGTTCCTTGTAGTCGATTGCCCTTCAACATACAATGCCATCCTCGGCAGGACATGCTTACAGGCCTTCGACGCGGTCGTGTCAACGGTCCATCTGGCTATGAAGTTTGAAGGTACTGACAGGACTGTAGTTACCATCCGAGCCGAGCAGGAGAAGGCTCGACTGTGTTACAATGCTAGTTTGACAAAGATCAAGATTCCAGAACAAATCCAGCCAACGTTAAGTTTGAACAAGGGAAGTGTACTCTTGACGGATCTAGATGTTAGGTCCGATTTGGATGATTCAAGACCTACCCCTGAAGGAGAGTGGGAGTTCATTGTTTTGGATGAAAAACTACCAGACAGAAGAGTGAAACTAGGAACCAACCTTCCAGAAGAAATACGAGCAGAAATGCTCGAGCTTTTAAAGAAGAATAAAGATCTTTTCGCTTGGACCTCGGCAGACATGCCGGGGATTGATCCGAACTTGATCTGTCATCGGCTCAGTGTTTATCCGACCGCCAAACCGGTCGCCCAAAAGAAGAGAAGGGTTGGCACCGAAAAGGCGGTAGTGATAGAGCAAAAGGTATCCGAGCTTCTTTCCGCCGGGTTCATAAGGGAGGTTAGCTACTCGGAATGGCTCTCCAACACCGTTATGGTCAAGAAATCGAATGGGAAGTGGCGCATGTGCGTCGACTATACCGATTTGAACAAAGCATGCCCAAAGGACCAGTACCCCCTCCCCATCATCGACAAATTAGTGGACAACTCATCTGGCTACCAACTCTTATCTTTCATGGATGCATACTCAGGATATAATCAAATCCCGATGTACCCTCCTGATCAGGAGAAAACGGCCTTCATCACTGAAAGGGCAACTTACTGCTACACGGTAATGCCTTTCGGGTTGAAAAACGCTGGCGCAACCTACCAGCGTATGATGAACAAGGTCTTCTCGGGAATGATCGGACCTACTCTTGAGGTGTACATTGATGATATGATAGCTAAGAGTAAGAAGAAGGAGGACCATCCTCGGGACCTCGTGGCTATTTTTGATAGAATCAGAAAAGTTAACATGCGCCTGAACCCTGATAAGTGTACCTTTGGGGTCCCAGCCGGGACCTTTTTAGGTTTCATGCTCTCGGAGAGGGGGATCGAGGCCAACCCGGAGAAATGTCAAGCTATTCTGAACATGCACAGCCCATCTAATGTCAAAGAAGTTCAAAGGCTAACTGGTCGGATGGCGGCCCTCTCCAGATTTCTCCCTCAAGTAGCCAAGAAAGCTTTACCATGGTACCAGTTACTCAGAAAAAACAAGAACTTCCATTGGAACGACTCTTGCGAACAAGCGTTTACAGAGCTCAAGCAATACCTCTCGGCCCCTCCCGTCCTCACCAGTCCTCGGGAAGGGGAAACTTTGTTTTTGTATTTGTCCGTAAGTGAAACATCTGTTAGCTCGGTCTTGGTCAGAGACGACTCGGGAACCGAGCGTCCCATCTACTTTGTCAGCAAGGCCCTCCAGGGGCCTGAGATAAGATATTCCAAAATTGAAAAACTCGCCTTTGCTTTGGTGATTGCTGCTAGGAGACTCCGGCAGTACTTTCAGAACCACCCCGTAGTACTCAGAACAACTCAGCCAATCAGGCAGGTCCTCAACCGACCAGACTTGGCTGGAAGGATGGTGTCGTGGTCTGTTGAACTATCTGAGTTCGACATCACCTACGAGCCAAGAAAAACTCTCAAGTCCCAGATTTTAGCAGATTTTGTTTCAGAGCTATCAGATTCTACTTATTCCAACCCCTCCCAGCCATGGAAAATTTATGTTGATGGCTCCAGCCACAATAAGGGGGCAGGAGCAGGGATAATCCTTGAAAACGCAGCTGGCATTTGTGTGGAGTACTCCCTCAAGTTCGACTTCCCCACCTCGAACAACCAAGCAGAGTACGAAGCGGTGATAGCCGGCTTGCGCATGGCCCATCAAATGGGGGCGTCAGAAATTGAAGTTTTCAGTGATTCCCAGCTAGTTGTATCTCAAATCAAAGGTGAATTCCAAGCCAAAGAACCAATCCTTCAGAAATATCTAGAACAAGTCAAAGCTCTCACAGATCTTTTTCCCCAATTCTCCATCACCCACATCCCTAGGTCTTCTAACAGCCGTGCAGATATCCTGTCAAAGCTCGCCAGTACTAAAGGACCAGAGAATAACAAAACCCTAATCCAAGAAACTGTTCACCAGCCGAGTGCTATCTTAGCTGTGTCTCTAACCACCAGCTGGATGGACCCCATTAAGCAGTATCTCCAGTTCCAAATTACTCCTCCAAAGGAAAGAAGATAGTAAGACAAGCGGCTCAATACACCATGGTCGGCAACATTTTATACAAACGGGGAACAGACTCCCCAATGCTAAGGTGTCTGGACCGAGTGGAAGCTGATCTGGTACTAGCCGAGGTTCATGAAGGAATCTCGAGCCACCATGTGGGTGCGAAGGCATTGGCCCGCAAAGTGCTCCGAGCGGGCTACTACTGGCCTACACTCCTCAGCGACGCCTCGGAACATGTTAAAAAGTGCGATTCCTGTCAGTTCCATGGAAATGTTTTTCAGCGCCCCCCAACGGAGCTACATTCCATGATTGCACCATGGCCCTTCTATCAGTGGGGCATGGACATCATAGGAAAATTCAAAACAGCCCCGGGGCAGCTAAAATTTGTAGTGGTCGCAGTTGACTATTTCACAAAGTGGATTGAGGCCGAGGCGTTGGCTACAATCTCCTCCGCCAAAATTCAAAAGTTCTTTCTCAGACAAATCATCACCCGTTTCGGTGTCCCACACACCCTGGTCACCGACAACGGTACCCAATTCACTGCTAAGGTTTTCCAAGAACTTGTCAATCACTTTCATATTACCCATCACTTCTCATCCGTCGAGCATCCGCAAACCAATGGACAGGCTGAAGCTGCAAACAAAACCATCATCGACGGTTTGAAGAAAAGATTGTTGGATGCCGAAGGTTCATGGGCTGACCTCTTTCTCGAGGTATTATGGTCAATCAGAACGACCATACACACCTCAACAGGAGAAACCCCGTTCCGACTTACCTACGGTTGTGACGCTTTGTTACCTATTGAAACTCGGATCCCTACCTTCCGTATATCCGAGCGACCAATAGAAGTAAACGAAGATTTGTTAAAGGAAGAGTTAACCCTCAGCGAGGAAATCCGATCCCTAGCCTCGGACTGAGAGAAAAAAGCTAAGGAAAGACAATCCCGAGAGTACAACAAATGGGTGGTTCCGAGGAGTTTTGCCGTGGGAGACCTGGTCCTTAGACGAGCTGACATTGGACGGAAAAATTCAAGAGAAGGGAAGTTGGCTAAGAACTGGGAAGGTCCCTACCGAGTGATCTCGAAGACAGGCTCGGGGGCCTACAGACTTGAAACACTAACCAACCAACAGTTGAACAACTCCTGGAACGCCACCAAGCTCAAACCATACTATAGCTAAATGGGAGCCACAACACTGTCTGCAAAGATGAAATTTTATCATTTTAAATTCCTGTCATTTATCTTTAACATGATCTTAATTATCCTTTTTTGTATTTGACTCCCGTTTACAAACGGATCAAGGAAATTCGATGGAGCTTTTAAATTCTCGTATTCTCTTACTGTTAACGTACTATCCATTTCCCCTCGGCTCGCCACCGAGGCGAACTTGGATGTTTATGCATGACCTTCTAACAAGGACATATAAACTAACAATTGCAAGTACTTTAATGAGATGCCCGGCCAAAAACTAAAAACAGTTCTATAATGCCGAGGACCGAGGATCCCACCTAGGCCATAGGTCGGAGATTCGAAATCTAAAACAACAGTTTATAACGAGATAAAACACAATACTAGATCATAAAGAACAGAATAAGATTCGCTTCTTACAAGAACAATGTTACAAAATAAGATTCACTTCTTACAAGAACAGAATAAGTTCAAATTACCAAATTACACAGCAAAACACAGCAAAATACATCTCCAGGGAGTTAATCCTCGTCTTCGGACAAGGCAATGGATGACCCATCAAAGTCTTCTTCACTTTGCTCCAACTCCAGGGGGTTCGGCAGGTTAGGTGCTGATAAATCCACTTCAACATCATCACGATAATCGATCATCCGATCACCATCAACCCCATAATATGGGCTAGTCCCAACCACTCAGATTCCAGGGTTCAAGAGCATTAACTGTTTGACAGCATTCACAAAAGAGTCGACAGCACCATGATCCCAGTTGAAGTGGTTCTTGCAAGCCAGTACCTTATGCTTCAAAGCCTTCCGACGAGTTTTGATCAACTCCCTCTGCACTTCGCCCAGTTCCCCTTGTAACCTAGTCACTTCGGCCTCCGACCTCGTCAAACGACCAGCAACACCTTCCAGCTCGTTAACCCTTTGACAAGCTTCAGTCAGCTTCGCCTGGGCCGCCTGCAGCAACCTTCCTTTCTCAGCATCCTTTCCAACCGTATCCTCCAGAGCCTTTAGAGCAGTCTCCCGAGCTCTCTCCGAAGCGTCAAATCTTCTTTGAAGCTCGGCGTTTGCCTCCGTTAGAGCTCGGAGATTTGCCTCACTTTCCCTCACTTGGCTTAGCAGATTCTTAGTTTCAGCAGCAGCAGCTTTCCTCTTCTCTTTCTCAGCCGACGAGAGGGTGGCACTGATGTCTTCCGCATTCTTGCTTAAATGAAACATATAGCTGGCGGCCCTCAGCATGTTTCGGCCCAAAAGGTCACAATGGCACCTTAAGGTGCTTGCCGTCTGATCCGACAACCTTTTTTCATCGTTCGGCGTATAAACCAAGCCGATGAATTTCTCATTTAGCTTCCTTGCCCAAACACTCTCCTCGTCCGGGTCAGACAAATCGAACCACAGATTGGTCCTTTGAAGGTCGGCAACCTTCGCCTTCACCACCTCCACAGCCTTGCCTTTGCCTTTATCCAACTTAGCCCTTTTGGCAAGAGGCACCCGATCCTCTTCATCCTCCTTTCCTTCTACTTGCACCAGCGGGATTCCAGTAGCTATATCCCCCCCCTTTGTCGGTGAAGGACAAACAACCTGCACCACCTCGATCTCGGAGGGACAAGTTTCGGCGACAGTCACCGAGCGAGTGGCTTCCGAGGACATGTCTCCACTCCGAGAACCACTTGACCCAGCAGACGCCTTTGCTTTAGCAAGTTCCTTTATACGAGCAACAGCCTTGTTTTCCTTAGCCATTTTTTCTGCAAAACCAAGAATCCAAATGTTAAAAAAAAATAAAAAAATAAAAAATAAATAAATAAAAAAAATAAAAAATATTTTACCAAGCTCGGCTTTTATAAGCTCCTGGGGAAAAAGAATGATCTTCTTGATATCTACTGGACCATTCCGTCTAAGATAGGAAAAGAAGGTATCACAAGTGATCCTCTCGGCTACAGATAGCTCGGACTCATATTGATACTGATAAAGTTTGGGATTGCGGTTAAAAAACTCGGGTGACCAAGACAACGGAAACCGAGGCTGATCACCCTCCATAAACCAACAGTCCCCGTTTCCGACGAATTGATACTTAAAGAATAAAGGTTTAAAAGTCTTCCATGAATCTGTGAATTTATCGAAGAGGGCATGACCGTTGCGTGCTTTCAACGACACCCACAATCTTTGGCGCGACCCCTTCTCGAAGATGTTCACTTGCGGTATATACAACCATAGAAACGCTCGGAGCGAACAAGTCAACTTTTGAAAGGCTCGGATGAAGGCCCAACCGCTAGGATGTAGTTGGGTAGGAGCCAAGCGTAACCGACGCAACAGCTCTATTTCTATTTCAGTAAAGGGCAACTTCACCCCCAGTCGAATGACAACTTCTTCATACATGAAAAACTCTTTGCGACCCGCGGCGATCGCCGTACACACTCGGTCGTTGGCTGCCGGTGAGCTTATGGCATAAGATGTCCCAGTTTTATCCGTGGGGCAGGGGAGTATGTGGGCTCGGATATGACTTAGATTACTGTTGACCAAAGCCGACGGGGTTCCAAGCACCTCCAAGTCAACCCAGTCATAATCTACAGAGTTCGGAGGCACAAGGAACTCCTGAGGATGTGTGATGCACCTTCGAACCATACCTGGGGAAAGGGAATACTCGGCGTCAGAATCTATAAAATCAAGATTTTTAAACAACCTAGCCCTAGGTTTATTAGTCCTATAGCCGAGCCTGCTACACCTTCCCCTAACCCTAACAGCTTTTCCCCAGAAGGGTTTCTCCCAGGAACGGTTCGAAGGGCGGCGGGATAGTTGGGCACGCTCTTCCGCCGCTTGATACAACAGTTTCCTACCTTCCTCCTCCTCAAGGTTCCGAGGGTAATCTACTGATAGTGGTACTTCGGCCATCGGATCTACCATGCGATGGCGGAAGGGTGAAGGCAGAAAGTCCAGCACCTCCAGATCGGAAGACGAAGAAGAAGAAGAAGAGGAAGAATTCTCAAGATCACTCAAACCCAGAATCCTAGACCACTCCTCATACTGAAGCCAATTAATACTCATAATGAAATCTAAACTTACCAAGAAATAAGCCCAGAAAACTAAAACACAGGAACAAAATCTGCAACCAAAAACCCAGAACCTACGGAGAATATGATTCAGCAGAGAAGGAAAGAAAAGCGAAAAACAGGAACAGAAGAAGAAAATCAAAATACCTGAGAATTGGAGATGAGAACTGGCACGAACGAACTGGGGAATCAAGAACAGAAGAATAACGGCGTAGGGAAATTATAATCCAAAAGCCAATGAGACGAATTTCAGAGAGAAGAGGAGTGTCAGAAGTCTGAGTTTGAAGGAAAGTATGAAAAAAGGAGGAAAAGAGTAGTTGAAGGGGTGGTTTCCCCCCACGTTTGAAAATTTGGGCCTAATCACAAAAGCCCAAAAGCCTACATCGCGCCACTAAAAGGACACGTGGCGCACAACTAATGGAAAGAAGCATCTCGAAAACCCAAAAGGCAGCATGCACCATCATGACCCCTCTGACACAAGGCAGCACGTGTCATAGAAGGACATCCAAACGTCCTTTCAGTCAGTCAAGGGGACAGCGAGGCAGGGTGAGCTGTCCTGAACTCATTATCCCCTACCGAGCTTAACCCTCGACACCTTGAAGGTCACATACGAAGAACTCTCAGCTCGGCTCAAGACTCGAAAAGTCTTACCGAGCTAAGGGGCTTATGTGGTAGACCGACCCTCGGTCTACCCTAAAACGCCCTCGGCCGACCAGAATACTCACTGGCCGACCAGAATTCTCATTCTGCCGGGTCACGCATCTTTGGGCCGAGCACATGCCATAGGACCCACCCTAACGACTCTGGACCGAGTACAGGGACCTCTTCCCTTAAAGAGTCCAAGCTAAGGGCGCGTGAGCCTAGCTCGCCAACCAGATAAGACTAACCGCTAACAGGATAAGGATGAATGACTCATCCCTTATCCTATAAAGGGACACGTCAGCCCTACTGGACCTCCGTACAGGCCCATAGGGTACAACACCGCTCCCCCTATAAATAGTTGTCTCTAGCTAGGGGCTCAGGTACGTTCTTTCTCCCTAATCATACACTAGCACACACTTGTGATTAGGGAAACCCTAGTTATCCCAACTGGATAGCTAGCATACCAACAAAATCACACAGTAACATCAGACCGTATTCTAGCTCTTAGGTCTTCCATACCCTTGAGCTAGGGTTATACTCTGAACATTGTGTCTAGGACATAACAGTAAGCGTTTAGAATACTCTCTTCACCATTCTACACTTGTTAGATCCTCCAAGGACTCATGTTTCACCCTCTAAGTCCCTTGGGGTACCATGGAGTGTTTAGGATCATTCTAAAGGTTCTTATATATCCTAATACACATTCCTAGACCTTTCTAAGCCTTCAGATTACTCTCTTAACCATTCTACACTTGTTAGAGCCTCCAAGGAGTCATGCTTCACCCTCTAAGTCCCTTGGGGCACCATGTAGTGTTCCGGATCATTCGAAAGGTTCTTATATGTGCTAATACACATTCCTAGACCATTGTAAGCGTTTCGAATACTCTCTTCACCATTCTACACTTGTTAGAGCCTCCAAGGACTCATGCTTCTCCCTCTAAGTCCCTTTGGGCACCATGGAGTGTTTAGGATCATTCTAAAGGTTCTTATATGTCCTAATACACATTCCTAGACCATCGTAAGCGTTTAGAATACTCTCTTAACAATTCTACACTTGTTGATGCCTCCAAGGACTCATGCTTCACCCTCTAAGTCCCTTGGGGCACCATGGAGTGTTTAGGATCATTCTAAAGGTTCTTATATGTCCTAATACACATTCCTACACCATTGTAAGCGTTTGGAATACTCTCTAAACCATTCTACACTTGTTAGAACCTCTAAGGACTCATGCTTCACCCTCTAAGTCCCTTGGGGCACCATGCAGTGTTTAGGATCATTCTAAAGGTTCTTATATGTCCTAATACACATTCCTAGACCATTCTAAGCCTTTAGAATACTCTCTTAACCATTCTACACTTGTTAGAGCCTCCAAGGACTCATGCTTCACCCTCTAAGTCCCTTGGGGCACCATGGAGTGTTCCGGATCATTCGAAAGCTTCTTATATGTGCTAATACACATTCCTAGACCATTGTAAGGGTTTAGAATACTCTCTTCACCATTCTACACTTGTTAGAGCCTCCAAGGACTCATGTTTCACCCTCTAAGTCCCTTGGGGCACCATGGAATGTTTAGGATCATTCTAAAGGTTCTTATATATCCTAATACAAATTCCTAGACCTTTCTAAGCCTTTAGATTACTCTCTTAACCATTCTACACTTGTTAGAGCCTCCAAGGACTCATGCTTCACCCTCTAAGTCCCTTGGGGCACCATGTAGTGTTCCGGATCATTCGAAAGCTTCTTATATGTGCTAATACACATTCCTAGACCATTGTAAGCGTTTAGAGTACTCTCTTCACCATTCTACACTTGTTAGAGCCTCCAAGGACTCATGCTTCTCCCTCTATGTCCCTTGGGGCACCATGGAGTGTTTAGGGTCATTCTAAAGGTTCTTACATGTCCTAATACACATTCCTAGACCGTTGTAAGCGTTTAGAAAACTCTCTTAACTATTCTACACTTGTTAGAGCCTCCAAGGACTCATGCTTCACCCTCTAAGTCCCTTGGGGCACCATGGAGTGTTCCGGATCATTTGAAAGGTTCTTTTATGTGCTAATACACATTCCTAGACCATTGTAAGTGTTTCGAATACTCTCTTCACCATTCTACACTTGTTAGAGCCTCCAAGGACTCATGCTTCTCCCTCTAAGTCCCTTGGGGCACCATGGAGTGTTTAGGATCATTCCAAAGGTTCTTATATGTCCTAATACACATTCCTAGACCGTTGTAAGCGTTTAGAAAACTCTCTTAACTATTCTACACTTGTTAGAGCCTACAAGGACTCATGCTTCACCGTCTAAGTCCCTTGGGGCACCATGGAGTGTTCCGGATCATTCGAAAGCTTCTTATATGTGCTAATACACATTCCTAGACCATTGTAAGCATTTAGAATACTCTCTTCAACATTCTACACTTGTTAGATCCTCCAAGGACTCATGTTTCACCCTCTAAGTCCCTTGGGGTACCATGGAGTGTTTAGGATCATTCTAAAGGTTCTTATATATCCTAATACACATTCCTAGACCTTTTGAAGCCTTCAGATTACTCTCTTAACCATTCTACACTTGTTAGAGCCTCCAAGGACTCATGCTTCACCCTCTAAGTCCCTTGGGGCACCATGTAGTGTTCCGGATCATTCGAAAGGTTCTTATATGTGCTAATACACATTCCTAGACCATTGTAAGCGTTTCGAATACTCTCTTCACCATTCTACACTTGTTAGAGCCTCCAAGGACTCATGTTTCACCCTCTAAGTCCCTTGGGGCACCATGGAATGTTTAGGATCATTCTAAAGGTTCTTATATATCCTAATACAAATTCCTAGACCTTTCTAAGCCTTTAGATTACTCTCTTAACCATTCTACACTTGTTAGAGCCTCCAAGGACTCATGCTTCACCCTCTAAGTCCCTTGGGGCACCATGTAGTGTTCCGGATCATTCGAAAGCTTCTTATATGTGCTAATACACATTCCTAGACCATTGTAAGCGTTTAGAGTACTCTCTTCACCATTCTACACTTGTTAGAGCCTCCAAGGACTCATGCTTCTCCCTCTATGTCCCTTGGGGCACCATGGAGTGTTTAGGGTCATTCTAAAGGTTCTTACATGTCCTAATACACATTCCTACACCATTGTAAGCGTTTGGAATACTCTCAAAACCATTCTACACTTGTTAGAACCTCCAAGGACTCATGCTTCACCCTCTAAGTCCCTTGGGGCACCATGCAGTGTTTAGGATCATTCTAAAGGTTCTTATATGTCCTAATACACATTCCTAGACCATTCTAAGCCTTTAGAATACTCTCTTAACCATTCTACACTTGTTAGAGCCTCCAAGGACTCATGCTTCACCCTCTAAGTCCCTTGGGGCACCATGGAGTGTTCCGGATCATTCGAAAGCTTCTTATATGTGCTAATACACATTCCTAGACCATTGTAAGGGTTTAGAATACTCTCTTCACCATTCTACACTTGTTAGAGCCTCCAAGGACTCATGTTTCACCCTCTAAGTCCCTTGGGGCACCATGGAATGTTTAGGATCATTCTAAAGGTTCTTATATATCCTAATACAAATTCCTAGACCTTTCTAAGCCTTTAGATTACTCTCTTAACCATTCTACACTTGTTAGAGCCTCCAAGGACTCATGCTTCACCCTCTAAGTCCCTTGGGGCACCATGTAGTGTTCCGGATCATTCGAAAGCTTCTTATATGTGCTAATACACATTCCTAGACCATTGTAAGCGTTTAGAGTACTCTCTTCACCATTCTACACTTGTTAGAGCCTCCAAGGACTCATGCTTCTCCCTCTATGTCCCTTGGGGCACCATGGAGTGTTTAGGGTCATTCTAAAGGTTCTTACATGTCCTAATACACATTCCTAGACCGTTGTAAGCGTTTAGAAAACTCTCTTAACCATTCTACACTTGTTGATGCCTCCAAGGACTCATGCTTCACCCTCTAAGTCCCTTGGGGCACCATGGAGTGTTTAGGATCATTCTAAAGGTTCTTATATGTCCTAATACACATTCCTACACCATTGTAAGCGTTTGGAATACTCTCTAAACCATTCTACACTTGTTAGAACCTCCAAGGACTCATGCTTCACCCTCTAAGTCCCTTGGGGCACCATGCAGTGTTTAGGATCATTCTAAAGGTTCTTATATGTCCTAATACACATTCCTAGACCATTCTAAGCCTTTAGAATACTCTCTTAACCATTCTACACTTGTTAGAGCCTCCAAGGACTCATGCTTCACCCTCTAAGTCCCTTGGGGCACCATGGAGTGTTCCGGATCATTCGAAAGCTTCTTATATGTGCTAATACACATTCCTAGACCATTGTAAGGGTTTAGAATACTCTCTTCACCATTCTACACTTGTTAGAGCCTCCAAGGACTCATGTTTCACCCTCTAAGTCCCTTGGGGCACCATGGAATGTTTAGGATCATTCTAAAGGTTCTTATATATCCTAATACAAATTCCTAGACCTTTCTAAGCCTTTAGATTACTCTCTTAACCATTCTACACTTGTTAGAGCCTCCAAGGACTCATGCTTCACCCTCTAAGTCCCTTGGGGCACCATGTAGTGTTCCGGATCATTCGAAAGCTTCTTATATGTGCTAATACACATTCCTAGACCATTGTAAGCGTTTAGAGTACTCTCTTCACCATTCTACACTTGTTAGAGCCTCCAAGGACTCATGCTTCTCCCTCTATGTCCCTTGGGGCACCATGGAGTGTTTAGGGTCATTCTAAAGGTTCTTACATGTCCTAATACACATTCCTAGACCGTTGTAAGCGTTTAGAAAACTCTCTTAACCATTCTACACTTGTTGATGCCTCCAAGGACTCATGCTTCACCCTCTAAGTCCCTTGGGGCACCATGGAGTGTTTAGGATCATTCTAAAGGTTCTTATATGTCCTAATACACATTCCTAGACCATCGTAAGCGTTTAGAATACTCTCTTAACCATTCTACACTTGTTGATGCCTCCAAGGACTCATGCTTCACCCTCTAAGTCCCTTGGGGCACCATGGAGTGTTCCGGATCATTTGAAAGGTTCTTTTATGTGCTAATACACATTCCTAGACCATTGTAAGTGTTTCGAATACTCTCTTCACCATTCTACACTTGTTAGAACCTCCAAGGACTCATGCTTCACCCTCTAAGTCCCTTGGGGCACCATGCAGTGTTTAGGATCATTCTAAAGGTTCTTATATGTCCTAATACACATTCCTAGACCATTCTAAGCCTTTAGAATACTCTCTTAACCATTCTACACTTGTTAGAGCCTCCAAGGACTCATGCTTCACCCTCTAAGTCCCTTGGGGCACCATGGAGTGTTCCGGATCATTCGAAAGCTTCTTATATGTGCTAATACACATTCCTAGACCATTGTAAGCGTTTAGAATACTCTCTTCACCATTCTACACTTGTTAGAGCCTCCAAGGACTCATGTTTCACCCTCTAAGTCCCTTGGGGCACCATGGAATGTTTAGGATCATTCTAAAGGTTCTTATATATCCTAATACAAATTCCTAGACCTTTCTAAGCCTTTAGATTACTCTCTTAACCATTCTACACTTGTTAGAGCCTCCAAGGACTCATGCTTCACCCTCTAAGTCCCTTGGGGCACCATGTAGTGTTCCGGATCATTCGAAAGCTTCTTATATGTGCTAATACACATTCCTAGACCATTGTAAGCGTTTAGAGTACTCTCTTCACCATTCTACACTTGTTAGAGCCTCCAAGGACTCATGCTTCTCCCTCTATGTCCCTTGGGGCACCATGGAGTGTTTAGGGTCATTCTAAAGGTTCTTACATGTCCTAATACACATTCCTAGACCGTTGTAAGCGTTTAGAAAACTCTCTTAACCATTCTACACTTGTTGATGCCTCCAAGGACTCATGCTTCACCCTCTAAGTCCCTTGGGGCACCATGGAGTGTTTAGGATCATTCTAAAGGTTCTTATATGTCCTAATACACATTCCTAGACCATCGTAAGCGTTTAGAATACTCTCTTAACCATTCTACACTTGTTGATGCCTCCAAGGACTCATGCTTCACCCTCTAAGTCCCTTGGGGCACCATGGAGTGTTTCGGATCATTTGAAAGGTTCTTTTATGTGCTAATACACATTCCTAGACCATTGTAAGTGTTTCGAATACTCTCTTCACCATTCTACACTTGTTAGAACCTCCAAGGACTCATGCTTCACCCTCTAAGTCCCTTGGGGCACCATGCAGTGTTTAGGATCATTCTAAAGGTTCTTATATGTCCTAATACACATTCCTAGACCATTCTAAGCCTTTAGATTACTCTCTTAACCATTCTACACTTGTTAGAGCCTCCAAGGACTCATGCTTCTCCCTCTATGTCCCTTGGGGCACCATGGAGTGTTTAGGGTCATTCTAAAGGTTCTTACATGTCCTAATACACATTCCTAGACCGTTGTAAGCGTTTAGAAAACTCTCTTAACCATTCTACACTTGTTGATGCCTCCAAGGACTCATGCTTCACCCTCTAAGTCCCTTGGGGCACCATGGAGTGTTTAGGATCATTCTAAAGGTTCTTATATGTCCTAATACACATTCCTAGACCATTCTAAGCCTTTAGATTACTCTCTTAACCATTCTACACTTGTTAGAGCCTCCAAGGACTCATGCTTCTCCCTCTATGTCCCTTGGGGCACCATGGAGTGTTTAGGGTCATTCTAAAGGTTCTTACATGTCCTAATACACATTCCTAGACCGTTGTAAGCGTTTAGAAAACTCTCTTAACCATTCTACACTTGTTGATGCCTCCAAGGACTCATGCTTCACCCTCTAAGTCCCTTGGGGCACCATGGAGTGTTTAGGATCATTCTAAAGGTTCTTATATGTCCTAATACACATTCCTAGACCATTCTAAGCCTTTAGATTACTCTCTTAACCATTCTACACTTGTTAGAGCCTCCAAGGACTCATGCTTCTCCCTCTATGTCCCTTGGGGCACCATGGAGTGTTTAGGGTCATTCTAAAGGTTCTTACATGTCCTAATACACATTCCTAGACCGTTGTAAGCGTTTAGAAAACTCTCTTAACCATTCTACACTTGTTGATGCCTCCAAGGACTCATGCTTCACCCTCTAAGTCCCTTGGGGCACCATGGAGTGTTTAGGATCATTCTAAAGGTTCTTATATGTCCTAATACACATTCCTAGACCATCGTAAGCGTTTAGAATACTCTCTTAACCATTCTACACTTGTTGATGCCTCCAAGGACTCATGCTTCACCCTCTAAGTCCCTTGGGGCACCATGGAGTGTTCCGGATCATTTGAAAGGTTCTTTTATGTGCTAATACACATTCCTAGACCATTGTAAGTGTTTCGAATACTCTCTTCACCATTCTACACTTGTTAGAACCTCCAAGGACTCATGCTTCACCCTCTAAGTCCCTTGGGGCACCATGCAGTGTTTAGGATCATTCTAAAGGTTCTTATATGTCCTAATACACATTCCTAGACCATTCTAAGCCTTTAGAATACTCTCTTAACCATTCTACACTTGTTAGAGCCTCCAAGGACTCATGCTTCACCCTCTAAGTCCCTTGGGGCACCATGGAGTGTTCCGGATCATTCGAAAGCTTCTTATATGTGCTAATACACATTCCTAGACCATTGTAAGCGTTTAGAATACTCTCTTCACCATTCTACACTTGTTAGAGCCTCCAAGGACTCATGTTTCACCCTCTAAGTCCCTTGGGGCACCATGGAATGTTTAGGATCATTCTAAAGGTTCTTATATATCCTAATACAAATTCCTAGACCTTTCTAAGCCTTTAGATTACTCTCTTAACCATTCTACACTTGTTAGAGCCTCCAAGGACTCATGCTTCACCCTCTAAGTCCTTTGGGGCACCATGTAGTGTTCCGGATCATTCGAAAGCTTCTTATATGTGCTAATACACATTCCTAGACCATTGTAAGCGTTTAGAGTACTCTCTTCACCATTCTACACTTGTTAGAGCCTCGAAGGACTCATGCTTCTCCCTCTATGTCCCTTGGGGCACCATGGAGTGTTTAGGATCATTCTAAAGGTTCTTATATGTCCTAATACACATTCCTAGACCGTTGTAAGCGTTTAGAAAACTCTCTTAACTATTCTACACTTGTTAGAGCCTCCAAGGACTCATGCTTCACCCTCTAAGTCCCTTGGGGCACCATGCAGTGTTTAGGATCATTCTAAAGGTTCTTATATGTCCTAATACACATTCCTAGACCATTCTAAGCCTTTAGAATACTCTCTTAACCATTCTACACTTGTTAGAGCCTCCAAGGACTCATGCTTCACCCTCTAAGTCCCTTGGGGCACCATGGAGTGTTCCGGATCATTCGAAAGCTTCTTATATGTGCTAATACACATTCCTAGACCATTGTAAGCGTTTAGAATACTCTCTTAACTATTCTACACTTGTTAGAGCCTCCAAGGACTCATGCTTCACCCTCTAAGTCCCTTGGGGCACCATGGAGTGTTCCGGATCATTCTAAAGGTTCTTATATGTCCTAATACACATTCCTAGACCATTCTAAGCCTTTAGAATACTCTCTTAACCATTCTACACTTGTTAGAGCCTCCAAGGACTCATGCTTCACCCTCTAAGTCCCTTGGGGCACCATGGAGTGTTCCGGATCATTCGAAAGCTTCTTATATGTGCTAATACACATTCCTAGACCATTGTAAGCGTTTAGAATACTCTCTTCACCATTCTACACTTGTTAGAGCCTCCAAGGACTCATGTTTCACCCTCTAAGTCCCTTGGGGTACCATGGAGTGTTTAGGATCATTCTAAAGGTTCTTATATATCCTAATACACATTCCTAGACCTTTCTAAGCCTTCAGATTACTCTCTTAACCATTCTACACTTGTTAGAGCCTCCAAGGAGTCATGCTTCACCCTCTAAGTCCCTTGGGGCACCATGTAGTGTTCCGGATCATTCGAAAGGTTCTTATATGTGCTAATACACATTCCTAGACCATTCTAAGCGTTTAGAATACTCTCTTAACTATTCTACACTTGTTAGAGCCTCCAAGGACTCATGCTTCACCCTCTAAGTCCCTTGGGGCACCATGGAGTGTTCCGGATCATTTGAAAGGTTCTTTTATGTGCTAATACACATTCCTAGACCATTGTAAGTGTTTCGAATACTCTCTTCACCATTCTACACTTGTTAGAACCTCCAAGGACTCATGCTTCACCCTCTAAGTCCCTTGGGGCACCATGCAGTGTTTAGGATCATTCTAAAGGTTCTTATATGTCCTAATACACATTCCTAGACCATTCTAAGCCTTTAGAATACTCTCTTAACCATTCTACACTTGTTAGAGCCTCCAAGGACTCATGCTTCACCCTCTAAGTCCCTTGGGGCACCATGGAGTGTTCCGGATCATTCGAAAGCTTCTTATATGTGCTAATACACATTCCTAGACCATTGTAAGCGTTTAGAATACTCTCTTCACCATTCTACACTTGTTAGAGCCTCCAAGGACTCATGTTTCACCCTCTAAGTCCCTTGGGGCACCATGGAATGTTTAGGATCATTCTAAAGGTTCTTATATATCTTAATACAAATTCCTAGACCTTTCTAAGCCTTTAGATTACTCTCTTAACCATTCTACACTTGTTAGAGCCTCCAAGGACTCATGCTTCACCCTCTAAGTCCTTTGGGGCACCATGTAGTGTTCCGGATCATTCGAAAGCTTCTTATATGTGCTAATACACATTCCTAGACCATTGTAAGCGTTTAGAGTACTCTCTTCACCATTCTACACTTGTTAGAGCCTCGAAGGACTCATGCTTCTCCCTCTATGTCCCTTGGGGCACCATGGAGTGTTTAGGATCATTCTAAAGGTTCTTATATGTCCTAATACACATTCCTAGACCGTTGTAAGCGTTTAGAAAACTCTCTTAACTATTCTACACTTGTTAGAGCCTCCAAGGACTCATGCTTCACCCTCTAAGTCCCTTGGGGCTCCATGGAGTGTTCCGGATCATTTGAAAGGTTCTTTTATGTGCTAATACACATTCCTAGACCATTGTAAGCGTTTCGAATACTCTCTTCACCATTCTACACTTGTTAGAGCCTCCAAGGACTCATGCTTCTCCCTCTAAGTCCCTTGGGGCACCATGGAGTGTTTAGGATCATTCCAAAGGTTCTTATATGTCCTAATACACATTCCTAGACCGTTGTAAGCGTTTAGAAAACTCTCTTAACTATTCTACACTTGTTAGAGCCTACAAGGACTCATGCTTCACCCTCTAAGTCCCTTGGGGCACCATGGAGTGTTCCGTATCATTCGAAAGCTTCTTATATGTGCTAATACACATTCCTAGACCATTGTAAGCGTTTAGAATACTCTCTTCACCATTCTACACTTGTTAGAGCCTCCAAGGACTCATGTTTCACCCTCTAAGTCGCTTGGGGCACCATGCAGTGTTTAGGATCATTCTAAAGGTTCTTATATGTCCTAATACACATTCCTAGACCATTCTAAGCCTTTAGAATACTCTCTTAACCATTCTACACTTGTTAGAGCCTCCAAGGACTCATGCTTCACCCTCTATGTCCCTTGGGGCACCATGGAGTGTTTACGATCATTCTAAAGGTTCTTATATGTCCTAATACACATTCCTACACCATTGTAAGCGTTTGGAATACTCTCTAAACCATTCTACACTTGTTAGACCCTCCAAGGACTCATGCTTCACCCTCTAAGTCCCTTGGGGCACCATGCAGTGTTTAGGATCATTCTAAAGGTTCTTATATGTCCTAATACACATTCCTAGACCATTCTATGCCTTTAGAATACTCTCTTAACCATTCTACACTTGTTGATGCCTCCAACGACTCATGCTTCACCCTCTAACTCCCTTGGGGCACCATGGAGTGTTTACGATCATTCTAAAGGTTCTTAATTGTCCTAATACGCATTCCTACACCATTGTAAGCGTTTGGAATACTCTCTAAACCATTCTACACTTGTTAGACCCTCCAAGGACTCATGCTTCACCCTCTATGTCCCTTGGGGCACCATGCAGTGTTTAGGATCATTCTAAAGGTTCTTATATGTCCTAATACACATTCCTAGACCATTCTAAGCCTTTAGAATACTCTCTTAACCATTCTACACTTGTTAGAGCCTCCAAGGACTCATGCTTCACCCTCTAAGTCCCTTGGGGCACCATGGAGTGTTCCGGATCATTCGAAAGCTTCTTATATGTGCTAATACACATTCCTAGACCATTGTAAGAGTTTAGAATACTCTCTTCACCATTCTACACTTGTTAGAGCCTCCAAGGACTCATGTTTCACCCTCTAAGTCGCTTGGGGCATCATGCAGTGTTTAGGATCATTCTAAAGGTTCTTATATGTCCTAATACACATTCCTAGACCATTCTAAGCCTTTAGAATACTCTCTTAACCATTCTACACTTGTTAGAGCCTCCAAGGAATCATGCTTCACCCTCTAAGTCCCTTGGGGCACCATGGAGTGTTCCGGATCATTCGAAAACTTCTTATATGTGCTAATACACATTCCTAGACCATTGTAAGCGTTTAGAATACTCTCTTCACCATTCTACACTTGTTAGAGCCTCGAAAGACTCATGCTTCACCCTCTAAGTCCCTTGGGGCACCATGGAGGGTTTAGGATCATTCTAAAGGTTCTTATATGTCCTAATACACATTCCTAGACCGTTGTAAGCGTTTAGAAAACTCTCTTAACTATTCTACACTTGTTAGAGCCTCCAAGGACTCATGTTTAACCCTCTAAGTCCCTTGGGGCACCATGGAGTGTTCCGAATCATTCGAAAGGTTCTTATATGTGCTAATACACATTCCTAGACCATTGTAAGCGTTTCAAATACTCTCTTCACCATTCTACACTTGTTAGAGCCACCAAGGACTCATGCTTCTCCCTCTAAGTCCCTTGGGGCACCATGGAGTGTTTAGGATCATTCTAAAGGTTCTTATATGTCCTAATACACATTCCTAGACCATTGTAAGCGTTTAGAATACTCTCTTAACCATTCTACACTTGTTGATGCCTCCAAGGACTCATGCTTCACCCTCTAAGTCCCTTGGGGCACCTTGGAGTGTTTACGATCATTCTAAAGGTTCTTATATGTCCTAATACACATTCCTACACCATTGTAAGCGTTTGGAATACTCTCTAAACCATTCTACACTTGTTAGACCCTCCAAGGACTCATGCTTCACCCTCTAAGTCCCTTGGGGCACCATGCAGTGTTTAGGATCATTCTAAAGGTTCTTATATGTCCTAATACACATTCCTAGACCATTCTAAGCCTTTAGAATACTCTCTTAACCATTCTACACTTGTTGATGCCTCCAATGACTCATGCTTCACCCTCTAACTCCCTTGGGGCACCATGGAGTGTTTACGATCATTCTAAAGGTTCTTATATGTCCTAATACGCATTCCTACACCATTGTAAGCGTTTGGAATACTCTCTAAACCATTCTACACTTGTTAGACCCTCCAAGGACTCATGCTTCACCCTCTATGTCCCTTGGGGCACCATGCAGTGTTTAGGATCATTCTAAAGGTTCTTATATGTCCTAATACACATTCCTAGACCATTCTAAGCCTTTAGAATACTCTCTTAACCATTCTACACTTGTTAGAGCCTCCAAGGACTCATGCTTCACCCTCTAAGTCCCTTGGGGCACCATGGAGTGTTCCGGATCATTCGAAAGCTTCTTATATGTGCCAATACACATTCCTAGACCATTGTAAGCGTTTAGAATACTCTCTTCACCATTCTCCACTTGTTAGAGCCTCCAAGGACTCATGTTTCACCCTCTAAGTCCCTTGGGGCACCATGGAGTGTTTAGGATCATTCTAAAGGTTCTTATATATCCTAATACACATTCCTAGACCATTCTAAGCCTTTAGATTACTCTCTTAACCATTCTACACTTGTTAGAGCCTCCAAGGACACATGCTTCACCCTCTAAGTCCCTTGGGGCACCATGCAGTGTTCCGGATCATTCGAAAGCTTCTTATATGTGCTAATACACATTCCTAAACCATTGTAAGTGTTTAGAATACTCTCTTCACCATTCTACACTTGTTAGAGCCTCGAAAGACTCATGCTTCACCCTCAAAGTCCCTTGGGGCACCATGGAGTGTCTATGATCATTCTAAAGGTTCTTATATGTCCTAATGCACATTCCTAGACCGTTGTAAGCATTTAGAAAACTCTCTTAACTATTGTACACTTGTTAGAGCCTCCAAGGACTCATGCTTCACCCTCTAAGTCCCTTAGGGCACCATGGAGTGTTCCGGATCATTCGAAAGGTTCTTATATGTGCTAATACACATTCCTACACCATTGTAAGCGTTTCGAATACTCTCTTCACCATTCTACACTTGTTAGAGCCTCCAAGGACTCATGCTTCTCCCTCTAAGTCCCTTGGGGCACCATGGAGTGTTTAGGATCATTCTAAAGGTTCTTATATGTCCTAATACACATTCCTAGACCATTGTAAGCGTTTAGAATACTCTCTTAACCATTCTACACTTGTTGATGCCTCCAAGGACTCATGCTTCACCCTCTAAGTCCCTTGGGGCACCATGGAGTGTTTACGATCATTCTAAAGGTTCTTATATGTCCTAATACACATTCCTACACCATTGTAAGCGTTTGGAATTGATGAGCATTTTATTTCCCATTATTCCTTGCATCATTTTACTCCTATTATTGATACTTGTTGCCCATTTGACATTGATTAGCTTGATTTATTGATTTAGAGTTTATTGGACTAATATTCCGAATATTGTTTAATTTGGAATTATTTAGCCTAATTAATTCTATTTCTATTTTCAGGTAATATTTGGCACAAGGACACTTTGGGAAGTTTGGAAATGAAGATTGAAGTATTGAAGTGAAGATTGTAATTTGCATTTAGGTCCCTTTTTAATTGTAATGTTCAGAATAGTGTTTCTTAGGATTTGGGCCCATGTTTTAGGCCCATTTTGTGTCTTAAGAGGGGAAATTCGTGTAACCTCCAAAGACACACTTTCATTTCAGATTTCTCATTCTTTCTCTAGGTTAGAACTTCTCTCTTGGCTCTCCCAAGTGATGGTGGCTGCTAGGGTTTTGTTCTTCCCCATTTCTACTCGTTTTTCTTCATTTATGGCCATGGAAGGCTAGACTTCAAGGGTTAATCCCTTTGGTATTGTATTATCTACTCTTGAGCTCTTGTTATTAATGCAATTTCGTTTTCTCTTCTCTGTTTTCATGTTTATCGATGTGTAGTGGTTTGCTTAATTCCATTTCGTAGAGATAATACATGAATATAAATGCTTAATTTGTATTAACTCGTAAAAACTCCAATTCTGGTTTCTGATGCTTAATTAGAAGTTAGGGTTTGGAGTGATAACTGAATTTTCGCTTAGTATTTGGTTATCACGAGTTGGACAGAGGAGAGGAGAGGAATCGATCTTTAGTGAGCTAGGATTGAGTAGTGTACGTAACCAAAGGGGTTTGCCCGCTTTTGTTTCTGATTTTCTTAGTTTTTATATTCTGTTTGTGTTTTGTTCTTCACATTTGTCACACACAAAAACCCCCCCATTTTACTGCACACTACGTGTTTGATACTTTGCCTAGACCGATATTCGCTGGGAAACGACCTAGGATCACCTTCCTAGTACTACAGAATAAACACCTTTTATTTTGATCGGGTACGGCCTCGATCAGGAATACTCTCTAAACCATTCTACACTTGTTAGACCCTCCAAGGACTCATGCTTCTCCCTCTAAGTCCCTTGGGGCACCATGGAGTGTTTAGGATCATTCTAAAGGTTCTTATATGTCCTAATACACATTCCTAGACCATTCTAAGCCTTTAGAATACTCTCTTAACCATTCTACACTTGTTGATGCCTCCAACGACTCATGCTTCACCCTCTAACTCCCTTGGGGCACCATGGAGTGTTTACGATCATTCTAAAGGTTCTTATATGTCCTAATACGCATTCCTACACCATTGTAAGCGTTTGGAATACTCTCTAAACCATTCTACACTTGTTAGACCCTCCAAGGACTCATGCTTCACCCTCTATGTCCCTTGGGGCACCATGCAGTGTTTAGGATCATTCTAAAGGTTCTTATATGTCCTAATACAGATTCCTAGACCATTCTAAGCCTTTAGAATACTCTCTTAACCATTCTACACTTGTTAGAGCCTCCAAGGACTCATGCTTCACCCTCTAAGTCCCTTGGGGCACCATGGAGTGTTCCGGATCATTCGAAAGCTTCTTATATGTGCTAATACACATTCCTCGACCATTGTAAGCGTTTAGAATACTCTCTTCACCATTCTGCACTTGTTAGAGCCTCCAAGGACTCATGTTTCACTCTCTAATTCCCTTGGGGCACCATGGAGTGTTTAGGATCATTCTAAAGGTTCCTATATGTCCTAATACACATTCCTAGACCATTCTAAGCCTTTAGAATACTCTCTTAACCATTCTACACTTGTTAGAGCCTCCAAGGACTCATGCTTCACCCTCTAAGTCCCTTGGGGAACCATGGAGTGTTTAGGATCATTCTAAAGGTTCTTATATGTCCTAATACACATTCCTAGACCATCGTAAGCATGTAGAATACTCTCTTAACCATTCTACACTTGTTGATGCCTCCAAGGACTCATGCTTCACCCTCTAAGTCCCTTGGGGCTACATGGAGTGTTTAGGATCATTCTAAAGGTTCTTATATGTCCTAATACACAATCCTACACCATTGTAAGCGTTTGGAATACTCTCTTAACCATTCTACACTTGTTAGAACCTAATAGGACTCATGCTTCACCCTCTAAGTCCATTGGGGCACCAAGGAGTGTTTAGGATCATTCTAAAGGTACTTATATGTCGTAATACACATTCCGAGACCATTCTAAGCCTTTAGATTACTCTCTTAACCATTCTACACTTGTTAGAGCATCCAAGGACTCATGCTTCACCCTCTAAGTCCCTTGGGGAACCATGGAGTGTTTAGGATCATTCTAAAGGTTCTTATATGTCCTAATACACATTCCTAGACCATCGTAAGCATGTAGAATACTCTCTTAACCATTCTACACTTGTTGATGCCTCCAAGGACTCATGCTTCACCCTCTAAGTCCCTTGGGGCTACATGGAGTGTTTAGGATCATTCTAAAGGTTCTTATATGTCCTAATACACAATCCTACACCATTGTAAGCGTTTGGAATACTCTCTTAACCATTCTACACTTGTTAGAACCTAATAGGACTCATGCTTCACCCTCTAAGTCCATTGGGGCACCAAGGAGTGTTTAGGATCATTCTAAAGGTACTTATATGTCGTAATACACATTCCGAGACCATTCTAAGCCTTTAGATTACTCTCTTAACCATTCTACACTTGTTAGAGCATCCAAGGACTCATGCTTCACCCTCTAAGTCCCTTGGGGCACCAAGGAGTGTTACGGGTCATTCGAAAGGTTCTTATATGTGCTAATACACATTCCTAGACCATTGTAAGCGTTTAGAATACTCTCTTCACCATTCTACACTTGTTAGAGCCTCCAAGGACTCATGCTTCTCCCTCTAAGTCCCTTGGGGCACCATGGAGTGTTTAGGATCATTCTAAAGGTTCTTATATGTCCTAATACACATTCCTAGACCATTGTAACCGTTTAGAATACTCTTTTACACATTCTACACTTGTTGATGCCTCCAAGGACTCATGCTTCACCCTCTAAGTCCCTTGGGGCTACATGGAGTGTTTAGGATCATTCTAAAGGTTCTTATATGTCCTAATACACAATCCTACACCATTGTAAGCGTTTGGAATACTCTCTTAACCATTCTACACTTGTTAGAACCTAATAGGACTCATGCTTCACCCTCTAAGTCCATTGGGGCACCAAGGAGTGTTTAGGATCATTCTAAAGGTACTTATATGTCGTAATACACATTCCGAGACCATTCTAAGCCTTTAGATTACTCTCTTAACCATTCTACACTTGTTAGAGCATCCAAGGACTCATGCTTCACCCTCTAAGTCCCTTGGGGCACCAAGGAGTGTTACGGGTCATTCGAAAGGTTCTTATATGTGCTAATACACATTCCTAGACCATTGTAAGCGTTTAGAATACTCTCTTCACCATTCTACACTTGTTAGAGCCTCCAAGGACTCATGCTTCTCCCTCTAAGTCCCTTGGGGCACCATGGAGTGTTTAGGATCATTCTAAAGGTTCTTATATGTCCTAATACACATTCCTAGACCATTGTAACCGTTTAGAATACTCTTTTACACATTCTACACTTGTTGATGCCTCCAAGAACTCATGTTTCACCCTCGAAGTCCCTTGGGGCACCATGGAGTGTTTAGGATCATTCTAAAGGTTCTTATATGTCCTAATACACATTCCCACACCATTGTAAGCGTTTGGAATACTCTCTTAACCATTCTACACTTGTTAGAACCTCCAAGGACTCATGCTTCACCCTCTAAGTCCCTTGGGGCACCATGTAGTGTTTAGGATCATTCTAAAGGTTCTTATATGTCCTAATACACATTCCTAGACCATTCTAAGCCTTTAGATTACTCTCTTAACCATTCTACACTTGTTAGAGCCTCCAACGACTCATGCTTCACCCTCTAAATCCCTTGGGGCACCATGCAGTGTTCCGGATCATTCGAAAGCTTCTTATATGTGCTAATACACATTCCTAAACCATGGTAAGCGTTTAGAATATTCTCTCCACCATTCTACACTTGTTAGAGCCTCCAACGACTCATGCTTCACCCTCTAAATCCCTTGGGGCACCATGCAGTGTTCAGGATCATTCGAAAGCTTCTTATATGTGCTAATACACATTCCTAAACCATGGTAAGCGTTTAGAATACTCTCTCCACCATTCTACACTTGTTAGAGCCTCGAAAGACACATGCTTCACCCTCTAAGTCCCTTGGGGCACCATGGAGTGTTTCGGATCATTCTAAAGGTTCTTATATGTCCTAATACACATTCCTAGACCATTGTAAGCGTTTAGAAAACTTTCTTAACTATTCTACTCTTGTTAGAGCCTCCAAGGACTCATGCTTCACCCTCTAAGTCCCTTGGGTCACCATGCAGTGTTCCGGATCATTCGAAAGGTTCTTATATGTGCTAATAAACATTCCTAGACCATTGTAAGCGTCTAGAATACTCTCTTCACCATTCTACACTTGTTAGAGCCTCCAAGGACTCATGCTTCTCCCTCTAAGTCCCTTGGGGCACCATGGAGTGTTTAGGATCATTCTAAAGGTTCTTATATGTCCTAATACACATTCCTAGACCATTGTAAGCGTTTAGAAAACTTTCTTAACTATTCTACTCTTGTTAGAGCCTCCAAGGACTCATGCTTCACCCTCTAAGTCCCTTGGGTCACCATGCAGTGTTCCGGATCATTCGAAAGGTTCTTATATGTGCTAATAAACATTCCTAGACCATTGTAAGCGTCTAGAATACTCTCTTCACCATTCTACACTTGTTAGAGCCTCCAAGGACTCATGCTTCTCCCTCTAAGTCCCTTGGGGCACCATGGAGTGTTTAGGATCATTCTAAAGGTTCTTATATGTCCTAATACACATTCCTAGACCATTGTAAGCGTTTAGAATACTCTCTTAACCATTCTACACTTGTTGATGCCTCCAGGGACTCATGCTTCACCCTCTATGTCCCTTGGGGCACCATGGAGTGTTTAGGATCATTCTAAAGGTTCTTATATGTCCTAATACACATTCCTAGACCATTGTAAGAGTTTAGAAAACTCTCTTAACTATTCTACACTTGTTAGAGCCTCCAAGGACTCATGCTTCACCCTCTAAGTCCCTTGGGGCTCCATGGAGTGTTCCGGATCATTTGAAAGGTTCTTTTATGTGCTAATACACATTCCTAGACCATTGTAAGCGTTTCGAATACTCTCTTCACCATTCTACACTTGTTAGAGCCTCCAAGGACTCATGCTTCTCCCTCTAAGTCCCTTGGGGCACCATGGAGTGTTTAGGATCATTCCAAAGGTTCTTATATGTCCTAATACACATTCCTAGACCGTTGTAAGCGTTTAGAAAACTCTCTTAACTATTCTACACTTGTTAGAGCCTACAAGGACTCATGCTTCACCCTCTTCACCCTCTATGTCCCTTGGGGCACCATGGAGTGTTTAGGATCATTCTAAAGGTTCTTATATGTCCTAATACACATTCCTAGACCATTGTAAGCGTTTAGAATACTCTCTTAACCATTCTACACTTGTTAGAGCCTCCAAGGACTCATGCTTCACCCTCTAAGTCCCTTGGGGCACCATGGAGTGTTCCGGATCATTCGAAAGCTTCTTATATGCGCTAATACACATTCCTAGACCATTGTAAGAGTTTAGATTACTCTCTTCACCATTCTACACTTGTTAGAGCTTCCAAGGACTCATGCTTCACCCTCTAAGTCCCTTGGGGCACCATGGAGTGTTTAGGTTCATTCTAACGGTTCTTATATATCCTAATACACATCCCTAGACCATTCTAGGCGTTTAGAATACTCTCTTAACCATTCTACACTTGTTAGAGTCTCCAAGGACTCATGCTTCACCCTCTACGTCCCTTGAGGCACCATGGAGTGTTTAGGATCATTCTAAAGGTTCTTATATGTCCTAATACACATTACTAGACCATTCTAAGCGTTTAGAATACTCTCTTAACCATTCTAAACTTGTTAGAGACTAGACTTGTTAGAGACTCCGAGGACTCATGCTCCACCCTCTAAGTCCTTTCAGGCACCATGGAGTGTTTAGGATCATTCTAAAGTTTCTTATATGTGTTAATATACATTCCTAGACCATTGTAAGCGTTTAGAATACTCTCTTCACCATTCTACACTTGTTAGAGCCTCCAAGGACTCATGTTTCACCCTCTAAGTCCCTTGCGGCACCATGGACTGTTTAGGATCACTCTAAAGGTTCTTATATATATTAATACACATTCCTAGATCATTATAAGCGTTTAGAATACTCTCTTAACCATTCTACACTTGTTGATGCCTCCAAGGACTCATGCTTCACCCTCTAAGTCCCTTGGGGCACCATGGAGTGTTTAGGATCATTCTAAACGTTCTTATATGTCCTAATACACATTCCTAGACCATTCTAAGCCTTTAGATTACTCTCTTAACCATTCTACAATTGTTAGAGCCTCCAAGGACTCATGCTTCACCCTCTAAGTCCCTTCGGGCACCATGAGTGTTTAGGATCATTCTAATGGTTCTTATATGTCCTAATAGACATTCCTAGAGCATTGTAAGCGTTTGGAATACTCTCTTAACCATTCTACACTTGCTAGAACCTCCAAGGACTCATGCTTCACCCTCTAAGTCCCTTGGGCACCATGCAGTGTTTAGGATCATTCTAAAGGTTCTTATATGTCCTAATACACATTCCTAGACCATTCTAAGCCTTTAGAGTACTCTCTTAACCATTCTACACTTGTTAGGGCCTCCAAGGACTCATGCTTCACCCTCTAAGTCCCTTGGGGCACCAAGGAGTGTTCCGGATCATTCGAAAGCTTCTTATATGTGCTAATACACCTTCCTAGACCATTGTAAGCGTTTAGAATACTCTCTTCACCATTCTACACTTGTTAGAGCTTCCAAGGACTCATGCTTCACCCTCTAAGTCCCTTGAGGCACCATGGAGTGTTTAGGATCATTCTAAAGGAGCTTATATGTCCTAATACACATTCCTACACCATTGTAAGCGTTTAGAATACTCTCTTAACCATTCTACACTTGTTAGAACCTCCTAGGACTCATGCTTCACCCTCTACGTCATTTGGGGCACCAAGGAGTGTTTAGGATCATTCTAAAGGTTCTTATATGTTCTAATACACATTCCTAGACCATTCTAAGCCTTTTAGATTACTCTCTTAACCATTCTACACTTGTTAGAGCCTCCAAGGACTCATGCTTCACCCTCTAAGTCCCTTGGGGCATCATGGAGTGTTTAGGATCATTCTAAAGGTTCTTATATGTCCTAATAAACATTCCTAGACCATTGTAAGCGTTTGGAATACTCTCTTAACCATTCTACACTTGCCAGAACCTCCAAGGACTCATGCTTCACCCTCTAAGTCCCTTGGGCACCATGCAGTGTTTAGGATCATTCTAAAGGTTCTTATATGTCCTAATACACATTCCTAGACCATTCTAAGCCTTTAGAGTACTCTCTTAACCATTCTACACTTGTTAGGGCCTCCAAGGATTCATGCTTCACCCTCTAAGTCCCTTGGGGCACCAAGGAGTGTTCCGGATCATTCCAAAGCTTCTTATATGTGCTAATACACATTCCTAGACCATTGTAAGCGTTTAGAATACTCTCTTCACCATTCTACACTTGTTAGAGCTTCCAAGGACTCATGTTTCACCCTCTAAGTCCCTTGGGGCACCATGGACTGTTTAGGATCATTCTAAAGGTTCTTATATATCCTAATACACATTCCTAGACCATTCTAGGCGTTTAGAATAATCTCTTAACCATTCTACACTTGTTAGAGTCTCCAAGGACTCATGCTTCACCCTCTACGTCCCTTGAGGCACCATGGAGTGTTTGGGATCATTCTAAAGGTTCTTCTATGTCCTAATACACATTCCTAGACCATTGTAAGCGTTTAGAATATTCTCTTAACCATTCTACACTTGTTAGAGACTAGACTTGTTAGAGACTCCGAGGACTCATGCTCCACCCTCTAAGTCCTTTGAGGCACCATGGAGTGTTTAGGATCATTCTAAAGTTTCTTATATGTGCTAATACACATTCCTAGACCATTGTAAGCATTTAGAATACTCTCTTCACCATTCTACACTTGTTAGAGCCTCCAAGGACTCATGTTTCACCCTCTAAGTCCCTTGAGGCACCATGGAGTGTTTAGGATCATTCTAAAGGTTCTTATATATCCTAATACACATTCCTAGACCATTGTAAGCGTTTATAATACTCTCTTAACCATTCTACACTTGTTGATGCCTCCAAGGACTCATGCTTCACCCTCTAATTCCCTTGGGGCACCATGGAGTGTTTAGGATCATTCTAAAGTTTCTTATATGTCCTAATACACATTCCTAGACCATTGTAAGCGTTTAAAATACTCTCTTAACCATTCTACACTTGTTAGAGCTTCCAACGACTCATGCTTCACCCTCTAAGTCCCTTAGGGCACCATGGAGTGTTCCGGATCATTCGAAAGCTTCTTATATGTGCTAATACACATTCCTAGACCATTGTAAGTGTTTAGAATACTCTCTTCACCATTCTACACTTGTTAGAGCCTCCAAGGACTCATGTTTCACCCTCTAAGTCCCTTGGGGCACCATGGAGTGTTTAGGATCATTCTAAATGTTCTTATATATCCTAATACACATTCCTAGACCATTCTAACCCTTTAGATTACTCTCTTAACCATTCTACACTTGTTAGAGCCTCCAACGACTCATGCTTCACCCTCTAAATCCCTTGGGGCACCATGCAGTGTTCCGGATCATTCGAAAGCTTCTTATATGTGCAAATACACATTCCTCAACCATGGTAAGCGTTTAGAATACTCTCTCCACCATTCTACACTTGTTAGAGCCTCGAAAGACACATGCTTCACCCTCTAAGTCCCTTGGGGCACCATGGAGTGTTTCGGATCATTCTAAAGGTTCTTATATGTCCTAATACACATTCCTAGACCATTGTAAGCATTTAGAAAACTTTCTTAACTATTCTACTCTTGTTAGAGCTTCCAAGGACTCATGCTTCACCCTCTAAGTCCCTTGGGGCACCATGCAGTGTTCCGGATCATTCGAAAGGTTCTTATATGTGCTAATAAACATTCCTAGACCATTGTAAGCGTCTAGAATACTCTCTTCACCATTCTACACTTGTTAGAGCCTCCAAGGACTCATGCTTCTCCCTCTAAGTCCCTTGGGGCACCATGGAGTGTTTAGGATCATTCTAAAGGTTCTTATATGTCCTAATACACATTCCTAGACCATTGTAAGCGTTTAGAATACTCTCTTAACCATTCTACACTTGTTGATGCCTCCAGGGACTCATGCTTCACCCTCTATGTCCCTTGGGGCACCATGGAGTGTTTAGGATCATTCTAAAGGTTCTTATATGTCCTAATACACATTCCTAGACCATTATAAGAGTTTGGAATACTCTCTTAACCATTCTACACTTGTTAGAACCTCCAAGGACTCATGCTTCACCCTCTATGTCCCTTGGGGCACCATGGAGTGTTTAGGATCATTCTAAAGGTTCTTATATGTCCTAATACACATTCCTAGACCATTGTAAGCGTTTAGAATACTCTCTTAACCATTCTACACTTGTTAGAGCCTCCAAGGACTCATGTTTCACCCTCTAAGTCCCTTGAGGCACCATGGAGTGTTTAGGATCACTCTAAAGGTTCTTATATATATTAATACACATTCCTAGATCATTATAAGCGTTTAGAATACTCTCTTAACCATTCTACACTTGTTGATGCCTCCAAGGACTCATGCTTCACCCTCTAAGTCCCTTGGGGCACCATGGAGAGTTTAGGATCATTCTAATGGTTCTTATATGTCCTAATACACATTCCTACACCATTGTAAGCGTTTAGAATACTCTCTTAACCATTCTACACTTGTTAGAACCTCCTAGGACTCATGCTTCACCCTCTACGTCATTTGGGGCACCAATGAGTGTTTAGGATCATTCTAAAGGTTCTTATATGTTCTAATACACATTCCTAGACCATTCTAAGCCTTTTAGATTACTCTCTTAACCATTCTACACTTGTTAGAGCCTCCAAGGACTCATGCTTCACCCTCTAAGTCCCTTGGGGCACCATGGAGTGTTTAGGATCATTCTAAAGGTTCTTATATGTCCTAATAGACATTCCTAGACCATTGTAAGCGTTTGGAATACTCTCTTAACCATTCTACACTTGCTAGAACCTCCAAGGACTCATGCTTCACCCTCTAAGTCCCTTGGGCACCATGTAGTGTTTAGGATCATTCTAAAGGTTCTTATATGTCCTAATACACATTCCTAGACCATTCTAAGCCTTTAGAGTACTCTCTTAACCATTCTACACTTGTTAGGGCCTCCAAGGACTCATGCTTCACCCTCTAAGTCCCTTGGGGCACCAAGGAGTGTTCCGGATCATTCGAAAGCTTCTTATATGTGCTAATACACATTCCTAGACCATTGTAAGCGTTTAGAATACTCTCTTCACCATCCTACACTTGTTAGAGCTTCCAAGGACTCATGCTTCACCCTCTAAGTCCCTTGAGGCACCATGGAGTGTTTAGGATCATTCTAAAGGTTCTTATATGTCCTAATACACATTCCTAGACCATTGTAAGCGTTTAGAATACACTCTTAACCATTCTACACTTGTTGATGCCTCCAAGGACTCATGCTTCACCCTCTAAGTCCCTTGAGGCACCATGCAGTGTTTAGGATCATTCTAAAGGTTCTTATATGTCCTAATACACATTCCTAGACCATTCTAAGCCTTTAGAATACTCTCTTAACCATTCTATACTTGTTAGAGCCTCCAAGGACTCATGCTTCACCCTCTAAGTCCCTTGGGGCACTATGGAGTGTTCCGGATCATTCGAAAGCTTCTTATATGTGCTAATACACATTCCTAGACCATTGTAAGCGTTTAGAATACTCTCTTCACCATTTTACACTTGTTAGAGCATCCAAGGACTCATGTTTCACCCTCTAAGTCCCTTGGGGCACCATGGAGTGTTTAGGATAATTCTAAAGGTTCTTATATATCCTAATACACATTCCTAGACCATTCTAGGCGTTTAGAATACTCTCTTAACCATTCTACACTTGTTAGAGTCTCCAAGGACTCATGCTTCACCCTCTACGTCCCTTGAGGCACCATGGAGTGTTTGGGATCATTCTAAAGGTTCTTATATGTCCTAATACACATTCCTAGACCATTGTAAGCGTTTAGAATACTCTCTTAACCATTCTACACTTGTTAGAGACTAGACTTGTTAGAGACTCCGAGGACTCATGCTCCACCCTCTAAGTCCTTTGAGGCACCATGGAGTGTTTAGGATCATTCTAAAGTTTCTTATATGTGCTAATACACATTCCTAGACCATTGTAAGCATTTAGAATACTCTCTTCACCATTCTACACTTGTTAGAGCCTCCAAGGACTCATGTTTCACCCTCTAAATCCCTTGAGGCACCATGGAGTGTTTAGGATCATTCTAAAGGTTCTTATATATCCTAATACACATTCCTAGACCATTGTAAGCGTTTATAATACTGTCTTAACCATTCTACACTTGTTGATGCCTCCAAGGACTCATGCTTCACCCTCTAAGTCCCTTGGGGCACCATGGAGTGTTTAGGATCATTCTAAATGTTCTTATATGTCCTAATACACATTCCTACACCATTGTAAGCGTTTAGAATACTCTCTTAACCATTCTACACTTGTTAGAACCTCCTAGGACTCATGCTTCACCCTCTACGTCATTTGGGGCACCAAGGAGTGTTTAGGATCATTCTACAGGTTCTTATATGTTCTAATACACATTCCTAGACCATTCTAAGCCTTTTAGATTACTCTCTTAACCATTCTACACTTGTTAGAGCCTCCAAGGACTCATGCTTCACCCTCTAAGTCCCTTGGGGCACCATAAAGTGTTTAGGATCATTCTAAAGGTTCTTATATGTCCTAATAGACATTCCTAGACCATTGTAAGCGTTTGGAATACTCTCTTAACCATTCTACACTTGCTAGAACCTCCAAGGACTCATGCTTCACCCTCTAAGTCCCTTGGGCACCATGCAGTGTTTAGGATCATTCTAAAGGTTCTTATATGTCCTAATACACATTCCTAGACCATTCTAAGCCTTTAGAGTACTCTCTTAACCATTCTACACTTGTTAGGGCCTCCAAGGACTCATGCTTCACCCTCTAAGTCCCTTGGGGCACCAAGGAGTGTTCCGGATCATTCGAAAGCTTCTTATATGTGCTAATACACATTCCTAGACCATTGTAAGCGTTTAGAATACTCTCTTCACCATTCTACACTTGTTAGAGCTTCCAAGGACTCATGCTTCACCCTCTAAGTCCCTTGAGGCACCATGGAGTGTTTAGGATCATTCTAAAGGTTCTTATATGTCCTAATACACATTCCTACACCATTGTAAGCGTTTAGAATACTCTCTTAACCATTCTACACTTGTTAGAACCTCCTAGGACTCATGCTTCACCCTCTACGTCATTTGGGGCACCAAGGAGTGTTTAGGATCATTTTAAAGGTTCTTATATGTTCTAATACACATTCCTAGACCATTCTAAGCCTTTTAGATTACTCTCTTAACCATTCTACACTTGTTAGAGCCTCCAAGGACTCATGTTTCACCCTCTAAATCCCTTGAGGCACCATGGAGTGTTTAGGATCATTCTAAAGGTTCTTATATATCCTAATACACATTCCTAGACCATTGTAAGCGTTTATAATACTCTCTTAACCATTCTACACTTGTTGATGCCTCCAAGGACTCATGCTTCACCCTCTAAGTCCCTTGGGGCACCATGGAGTGTTTAGGATCATTCTAAATGTTCTTATATGTCCTAATACACATTCCTACACCATTGTAAGCGTTTAGAATACTCTCTTAACCATTCTACACTTGTTAGAACCTCCTAGGACTCATGCTTCACCCTCTACGTCATTTGGGGCACCAAGGAGTGTTTAGGATCATTCTAAAGGTTCTTATATGTTCTAATACACATTCCTAGACCATTCTAAGCCTTTTAGATTACTCTCTTAACCATTCTACACTTGTTAGAGCCTCCAAGGACTCATGCTTCACCCTCTAAGTCCCTTGGGGCACCATAAAGTGTTTAGGATCATTCTAAAGGTTCTTATATGTCCTAATAGACATTCCTAGACCATTGTAAGCGTTTGGAATACTCTCTTAACCATTCTACACTTGCTAGAACCTCCAAGGACTCATGCTTCACCCTCTAAGTCCCTTGGGCACCATGCAGTGTTTAGGATCATTCTAAAGGTTCTTATATGTCCTAATACACATTCCTAGACCATTCTAAGCCTTTAGAGTACTCTCTTAACCATTATACACTTGTTAGGGCCTCCAAGGACTCATGCTTCACCCTCTAAGTCCCTTGGGGCACCAAGGAGTGTTCCGGATCATTCGAAAGCTTCTTATATGTGCTAATACACATTCCTAGACCATTGTAAGCGTTTAGAATACTCTCTTCACCATTCTACACTTGTTAGAGCTTCCAAGGACTCATGCTTCACCCTCTAAGTCCCTTGAGGCACCATGGAGTGTTTAGGATCATTCTAAAGGTTCTTATATGTCCTAATACACATTCCTACACCATTGTAAGCGTTTAGAATACTCTCTTAACCATTCTACACTTGTTAGAACCTCCTAGGACTCATGCTTCACCCTCTACGTCATTTGGGGCACCAAGGAGTGTTTAGGATCATTTTAAAGGTTCTTATATGTTCTAATACACATTCCAAGACCATTCTAAGCCTTTTAGATTACTCTCTTAACCATTCTACACTTGTTAGAGCCTCCAAGGACTCATGCTTCACCCTCTAAGTCCCTTGGGGCACCATGCAGTGTTTAGGATCATTCTAAAGGTTCTTATATGTCCTAATACACATTCCTAGACCATTCTAAGCCTTTAGAGTACTCTCTTAACCATTATACACTTGTTAGGGCCTCCAAGGACTCATGCTTCACCCTCTAAGTCCCTTGGGGCACCAAGGAGTGTTCCGGATCATTCGAAAGCTTCTTATATGTGCTAATACACATTCCTAGACCATTGTAAGCGTTTAGAATACTCTCTTCACCATTCTACACTTGTTAGAGCTTCCAAGGACTCATGCTTCACCCTCTAAGTCCCTTGAGGCACCATGGAGTGTTTAGGATCATTCTAAAGGTTCTTATATGTCCTAATACACATTCCTACACCATTGTAAGCGTTTAGAATACTCTCTTAACCATTCTACACTTGTTAGAACCTCCTAGGACTCATGCTTCACCCTCTACGTCATTTGGGGCACCAAGGAGTGTTTAGGATCATTTTAAAGGTTCTTATATGTTCTAATACACATTCCTAGACCATTCTAAGCCTTTTAGATTACTCTCTTAACCATTCTACACTTGTTAGAGTCTCCAAGGACTCATGCTTCACCCTCTACGTCCCTTGAGGCACCATGGAGTGTTTGGGATCATTCTAAAGGTTCTTATATGTCCTAATACACATTCCTAGACCATTGTAAGCGTTTAGAATACTCCCTTAACCATTCTACACTTGTTAGAGACTAGACTTGTTAGAGACTCCGAGGACTCATGCTCCACCCTCTAAGTCCTTTGAGGCACCATGGAGTGTTTAGGATCATTCTAAAGTTTCTTATATGTGCTAATACACATTCCTAGACCATTGTAAGCATTTAGAATACTTTCTTCACCATTCTACACTTGTTAGAGCCTCCAAGGACTCATGTTTCACCCTCTAAGTCCCTTGAGGCACCATGGAGTGTTTAGGATCATTCTAAAGGTTCTTATATTTCCTAATACACATTCCTAGACCATTGTAAGCGTTTATAATACTCTCTTAACCATTCTACACTTGTTGATGCCTCCAAGGACTCATGCTTCACCCTCTAATTCCCTTGGGGCACCATGGAGTGTTTAGGATCATTCTAAAGTTTCTTATATGTCCTAATACATATTCCTAGACCATTGTAAGCAGTTAAAATACTCTCTTAACCATTCTACACTTGTTAGAGCTTCCAAGTACTCATGCTTCACCCTCTAAGTCCCTTGAGGCACCATGGAGTGTTTAGGATCATTCTAAAGGTTCTTATATGTCCTAATACACATTCCTAGACCATTGTAAGCGTTTGGAATACTCTCTTAACCATTCTACACATGTTAGAACCTCCAAGGACTCATGCTTCACCCTCTACGTCCCTTGAGGCACCATGGAGTGTTTGGGATCATTCTAAAGGTTCTTATATGTCCTAATACACATTCCTAGACCATTGTAAGCGTTTAGAATACTCTCTTCACCATTTTACACTTGTTAGAGCATCCAAGGACTCATGTTTCACCCTCTAAGTCCCTTGGGGCACCATGGAGTGTTTAGGATCATTCTAAAGGTTCTTATATATCCTAATACACATTCCTAGACAATTCTAGGCGTTTAGAATACTCTCTTAACCATTCTACACTTGTTAGAGTCTCCAAGGACTCATGCTTCACCCTCTACGTCCCTTGAGGCACCATGGAGTGTTTGGGATCATTCTAAAGGTTCTTATGTGTCCTAATACACATTCCTAGACCATTGTAAGCGTTTAGAATACTCTCTTAACCATTCTACACTTGTTAGAGACTAGACTTGTTAGAGACTCCGAGGACTCATGCTCCACCCTCTAAGTCCTTTGAGGCACCATGGAGTGTTTAGGATCATTCTAATGTTTCTTATATGTGCTAATACACATTCCTAGACCATTGTAAGCATTTAGAATACTCTCTTCACCATTCTACACTTGTTAGAGCCTCCAAGGACTCATGTTTCGCCCTCTAAGTCCCTTGAGGCACCATGGAGTGTTTAGGATCATTCTAAAGGTTCTTATATATCCTAATACACATTCCTAGACCATTGTAAGCGTTTATAATACTCTCTTAACCATTCTACACTTGTTGATGCCTCCAAGGACTCATGCTTCACCCTCTAAGTCCCTTGGGGCACCATGGAGTGTTTAGGATCATTCTAAATGTTCTTATATGTCCTAATACACATTCCTACACCATTGTAAGCGTTTAGAATACTCTCTTAACCATTCTACACTTGTTAGAACCTCCTAGGACTCATGCTTCACCCTCTACGTCATTTGGGGCACCAAGGAGTGTTTAGGATCATTCTAAAGGTTCTTATATGTTCTAATACACATTCCTAGACCATTCTAAGCCTTTTAGATTACTCTCTTAACCATTCTACACTTGTTAGAGCCTCCAAGGACTCATGCTTCACCCTCTAAGTCCCTTGGGGCACCATAAAGTGTTTAGGATCATTCTAAAGGTTCTTATATGTCCTAATAGACATTCCTAGACCATTGTAAGCGTTTGGAATACTCTCTTAACCATTCTACACTTGCTAGAACCTCCAAGGACTCATGCTTCACCCTCTAAGTCCCTTGGGCACCATGCAGTGTTTAGGATCATTCTAAAGGTTCTTATATATCCTAATACACATTCCTAGACCATTCTAAGCCTTTAGAGTACTCTCTTAACCATTCTACACTTGTTAGGGCCTCCAAGGACTCATGCTTCACCCTCTAAGTCCCTTGGGGCACCAAGGAGTGTTCCGGATCATTCGAAAGCTTCTTATATGTGCTAATACACATTCCTAGACCATTGTAAGCGTTTAGAATACTCTCTTCACCATTCTACACTTGTTAGAGCTTCCAAGGACTCATGCTTCACCCTCTAAGTCCCTTGAGGCACCATGGAGTGTTTAGGATCATTCGAAAGGTTCTTATATGTCCTAATACACATTCCTACACCATTGTAAGCGTTTAGAATACTCTCTTAACCATTCTACACTTGTTAGAACCTCCTAGGACTCATGCTTCACCCTCTACGTCATTTGGGGCACCAAGGAGTGTTTAGGATCATTTTAAAGGTTCTTATATGTTCTAATACACATTCCTAGACCATTCTAAGCCTTTTAGATTACTCTCTTAACCATTCTACACTTGTTAGAGCCTCCAAGGACTCATGCTTCACCCTCTAAGTCCCTTGGGGCACCATGGAGTGTTTAGGATCATTCTAAAGGTTCTTATATGTCCTAATAGACATTCCTAGACCATTGTAAGCGTTTGGAATACTCTCTTAACCATTCTACACTTGCTAGAACCTCCAAGGACTCATGCTTCACCCTCTAAGTCCCTTGGGCACCATGTAGTGTTTAGGATCATTCTAAAGGTTCTTATATGTCCTAATACACATTCCTAGACCATTCTAAGCCTTTAGAGTACTCTCTTAACCATTCTACACTTGTTAGGGCCTCCAAGGACTCATGCTTCACCCTCTAAGTCCCTTGGGGCACCAAGGAGTGTTCCGGATCATTCGAAAGCTTCTTATATGTGCTAATACACATTCCTAGACCATTGTAAGCGTTTAGAATACTCTCTTCACCATTCTACACTTGTTAGAGCTTCCAAGGACTCATGCTTCACCCTCTAAGTCCCTTGAGGCACCATGGAGTGTTTAGGATCATTCTAAAGGTTCTTATATGTCCTAATACACATTCCTAGACCATTGTAAGCGTTTAGAATACACTCTTAACCATTCTACACTTGTTGATGCCTCCAAGGACTCATGCTTCACCCTCTAAGTCCCTTGGGGCACCATGGAGTGTTTAGGATCATTCTAAATGTTCTTATATGTCCTAATACACATTCCTACACCATTGTAAGCGTTTGGAATACTCTCTTAACCATTCTACACTTGTTAGAGCTTCCAAGGACTCATGCTTCACCCTCTAAGTCCCTTGAGGCACCATGCAGTGTTTAGGATCATTCTAAAGGTTCTTATATGTCCTAATACACATTCCTAGACCATTCTAAGCCTTTAGAATACTCTCTTAACCATTCTACACTTGTTAGAGCCTCCAAGGCCTCATGCTTCACCCTCTAAGTCCCTTGGGGCACTATGGAGTGTTCCGGATCATTCGAAAGCTTCTTATATGTGCTAATACACATTCCTAGACCATTGTAAGCGTTTAGAATACTCTCTTCACCATTTTACACTTGTTAGAGCATCCAAGGACTCATGTTTCACCCTCTAAGTCCCTTGGGGCACCATGGAGTGTTTAGGATCATTCTAAAGGTTCTTATATATCCTAATACACATTCCTAGACCATTCTAGGCATTTAGAATACTCTCTTAACCATTCTACACTTGTTAGAGTCTCCAAGGACTCATGCTTCACCCTCTACGTCCCTTGAGGCACCATGGAGTGTTTGGGATCATTCTAAAGGTTCTTATATGTCCTAATACACATTCCTAGACCATTGTAAGCGTTTAGAATACTCTCTTAACCATTCTACACTTGTTAGAGACTAGACTTGTTAGAGACTCCGAGGACTCATGCTCCACCCTCTAAGTCCTTTGAGGCACCATGGAGTGTTTAGGATCATTCTAATGTTTCTTATATGTCCTAATACATATTCCTAGACCATTGTAAGCGTTTAAAATACTCTCTTAACCATTCTACACTTGTTAGAGCTTCCAAGGACTCATGCTTCACCCTCTAAGTCCCTTGAGGCACCATGGAGTGTTTAGGATCATTCTAAAGGTTCTTATATGTCCTAATACACATTCCTACACCATTGTAAGCGTTTAGAATACTCTCTTAACCATTCTACACTTGTTAGAACCTCCTAGGACTCATGCTTCACCCTCTACGTCATTTGGGGCACCAAGGAGTGTTTAGGATCATTTTAAAGGTTCTTATATGTTCTAATACACATTCCTAGACCATTCTAAGCCTTTTAGATTACTCTCTTAACCATTCTACACTTGTTAGAGCCTTCAAGGACTCATGCTTCACCCTCTAAGTCCCTTGGGGCACCATGGAGTGTTTAGGATCATTCTAAAGGTTCTTATATGTCCTAATAGACATTCCTAGACCATTGTAAGCGTTTGGAATACTCTCTTAACCATTCTACACTTGCTAGAACCTCCAAGGACTCATGCTTCACCCTCTAAGTCCCTTGGGCACCATGTAGTGTTTAGGATCATTCTAAAGGTTCTTATATGTCCTAATACACATTCCTAGACCATTCTAAGCCTTTAGAGTACTCTCTTAACCATTCTACACTTGTTAGGGCCTCCAAGGACTCATGCTTCACCCTCTAAGTCCCTTGGGGCACCAAGGAGTGTTCCGGATCATTCGAAAGCTTCTTATATGTGCTAATACACATTCCTTGACCATTGTAAGCGTTTAGAATACTCTCTTCACCATTCTACACTTGTTAGAGCTTCCAAGGACTCATGCTTCACCCTCTAAGTCCCTTGAGGCACCATGGAGTGTTTAGGATCATTCTAAAGGTTCTTATATGTCCTAATACACATTCCTAGACCATTGTAAGCGTTTAGAATACACTCTTAACCATTCTACACTTGTTGATGCCTCCAAGGACTCATGCTTCACCCTCTAAGTCCCTTGGGGCACCATGGAGTGTTTAGGATCATTCTAAATGTTCTTATATGTCCTAATACACATTCCTACACCATTGTAAGCGTTTGGAATACTCTCTTAACCATTCTACACTTGTTAGAGCTTCCAAGGACTCATGCTTCACCCTCTAAGTCCCTTGAGGCACCATGCAGTGTTTAGGATCATTCTAAAGGTTCTTATATGTCCTAATACACATTCCTAGACCATTCTAAGCCTTTAGAATACTCTCTTAACCATTCTACACTTGTTAGAGCCTCCAAGGCCTCATGCTTCACCCTCTAAGTCCCTTGGGGCACTATGGAGTGTTCCGGATCATTCGAAAGCTTCTTATATGTGCTAATACACATTCCTAGACCATTGTAAGTGTTTAGAATACTCTCTTCACCATTTTACACTTGTTAGAGCATCCAAGGACTCATGTTTCACCCTCTAAGTCCCTTGGGGCACCATGGAGTGTTTAGGATCATTCTAAAGGTTCTTATATATCCTAATACACATTCCTAGACCATTCTAGGCATTTAGAATACTCTCTTAACCATTCTACACTTGTTAGAGTCTCCAAGGACTCATGCTTCACCCTCTACGTCCCTTGAGGCACCATGGAGTGTTTGGGATCATTCGAAAGGTTCTTATATGTCCTAATACACATTCCTAGACCATTGTAAGCGTTTAGAATACTCTCTTAACCATTCTACACTTGTTAGAGACTAGACTTGTTAGAGACTCCGAGGACTCATGCTCCACCCTCTAAGTCCTTTGAGGCACCATGGAGTGTTTAGGATCATTCTAAAGTTTCTTATATGTGCTAATACACATTCCTTGACCATTGTAAGCATTTAGAATACTCTCTTCACCATTCTACACTTGTTAGAGCCTCCAAGGACTCATGTTTCACCCTCTAAGTCCCTTGAGGCACCATGGAGTGTTTAGGATCATTCTAAAGGTTCTTATATATCCTAATACACATTCCTAGACCATTGTAAGCGTTTATAATACTCTCTTAACCATTCTACACTTGTTGATGCCTCCAAGGACTCATGCTTCACCCTCTAATTCCCTTGGGGCACCATGGAGTGTTTAGGATCATTCTAATGTTTCTTATATGTCCTAATACATATTCCTAGACCATTGTAAGCGTTTAAAATACTCTCTTAACCATTCTACACTTGTTAGAGCTTCCAAGTACTCATGCTTCACCCTCTAAGTCCCTTGAGGCACCATGGAGTGTTTAGGATCATTCTAAAGGTTCTTATATGTCCTAATACACATTCCTAGACCATTGTAAGCGTTTGGAATACTCTCTTAACCATTCTACACATGTTAGAACCTCCAAGGACTCATGCTTCACCCTCTAAGTCCCTTGGGGCACCATGGAGTATTGAGGACAACCCTAACTTCTTCATGCAATCGGAAGAAGTAAATGAATGAGTGGCTCGGCAATCAAAGAGAATACCACAAGGAATACTATTAACATAACCGGTACCGCTAATCAGTTCATCAGCATCAGTAACCTCCTCGCCGTCCAGAGTATACACCTTGCCCTTCCGAGTCACCCGATTATCACCAACTTTCTGAACCTTAGCCACATTCACCTCTTTCTTAACTACATTGTTTGGACAATTCATCACAATGTGACCCGGCTGCCCACACTTGTAACAGGTTGGACCCTTACTCGGATCCAATGTCCAGCAATCTCCCCTATGGTGCCTACCACAATGTGGACAAGTCGGAATAGGATCATAGGTACTCACTGCCGGGCCTGTTCTAGGCTGGGAGTAAGGACCTGGTCGCTGCACCGAACTCTTGTCCCTGATCGGGCCGGTCCGCTGTATTGCTTTGCTCTTATCCTCCGCCTTCTCTTGCTTTAGAGCATTTTCAAATGCACTAGTCATGTTCACTAATTGAGCCAAATTTGATATGCCCTGATAAGTAAAGATGGTTCTGATCTTAGCATTCAACCCAGCTTCAAACTTAATGCACTTGGTTCTTTCATCAGCATCTTTGTACCCTCCAGAGTATCGGATCAAATCCTCAAACTGAGCTGCGTATTCTCCGACACTCATTGTTCCCTGTTCCAACTTCAAAAATGCTAACTCCTTCTCCCTCCTGACTTCTTCCGGAAAGTATTTGTTCAGAAATCGGATCTTAAAAAGGTCCCAATTGATCACCTCATTACCAGCTTCCAAACTACGCCTCTGATGCTCCCACCACTGTTCTGCCTCACCTGACAGAACATATTCCACCAGTCTAACATACTGATCTACTGGTGGTTGCAGCGAGCGAAGGATTTTCTCCATTTCCTGGAGCCATTTTTGAGCCCCATCTGGATTGAATCCCCCTTCGAACCGAGGTGGATCGTTCTTCCTGAACCTTGACATCCAATCAACAGGAGCTGGTGGAGGATTTATTGTTGCTGCTGCTGCTGCAATGTTTCCCGCTTGGTTTTGTTGCATTTGTGCCAAAGCTGCTGCGTGATCCTGCTGTATCTGGGTTTGGGCCTGTTGCACTTGCACTAAGTTCTCCAGTATCGCCGCCATTCTATCATTATCACCTCGTCGCCCAGCCATACTGCTAAGCCATTGAGGAGATAAACAATTAAGCATTTAATATTAAATAAGAATATAAACTTCCTAGTCTTGGTCTTAGACTCTTAGCTAAGTAATTCAGTTACTCTCTTGGTGAGTAACTATTGGAGATGTGAGTCCACACTCCAAAGGCCGAGGGAAACTGCTCTGATACCATAAAGTGTAACACCTAAGTTTATTTATCCATATATACCCTTAATTAAAAATAGCAACTGGAAAATTCTTTTTTCGACTCAAGAATTGATTAAGAAAAACTCTTAATTACTTTTCTTTCATATGAAAATCTCCCGTCAAACGGACGGAGTTTCGTTTGTTTATTGGACTTTTCCAAAAGTTCCTGTTTTCCTGCAGCCTGATAAACAATAATGTTTTCACATAACGAAGCCTGCAGGGCTATTCACACATATATATATATACCAGCTAGTGCATCTTCGTGCACGCATCAAAAACAGGTTTAAGACATCGTAGTATCAGCATCAGAGTTAGCGGAATATAAACAAGTTTTAGGAAATAAGTTTTTCCCCAAAATAGACTGTTGGAAACCAACAAGCGGGCTAAGCAAATACTAGAGGGGGGGTGAATAGTATTTTGAAGCACTAATACCAAATATTTCGATTGATAATTGAAGAATGGAGCTTAGACTGAATTTTCTGGAATCAGAAACAAAAGACTCGAGTCTTTTGTGAAATACTCGAGTTTTTCAGGATGAACAACTCGAGTCTTTTCTGAAATACTCGAGTTTTTACTATCATATAGCAGAAAAACCAGAAACGAAAATTCAGCAATTTAACTCAAATCAATTCAATAATAAACAGGAACTTATCCAACAGAATAACAAGTAATCTAAATAACTTTTAACACAAAGATTCCTTGAACTTGCTACCTAATTGTATAAATCCTAATTGATTGAAATGACTTAAGTCTATTGAGATAGAAAGTAGATTAAAAGCAATAAACCAACACTCAAGCAATTTTATCCTGGTTCACTCCAACAATGAGCTACATCCAGTCCTCCTAATCACTTAGGAGTTTCTACTAATAATCAAATTGTTAGAAATTACAAAGGATTGCTTGAGAATGGCCTCACTCAACCTAACCCTTTCAAGAGTGTACCAAACTCTTGATTTCTACCCCAATTTGATTCCGGTGATTGAAGAACTCTTCACAAAGCTTCCTTGAACTCCCTTCAAGAAACTCCACCGGGCTAGGAACCTCCTAGTCTTGTGCTTGAGAACCTCTCAAGACTTCCAACACCCTAAGCCACTTAGGGTTTGCTTGGGAACAATCCAAGACTTTGAATAATCAAGCTTTTTGTATGTGTATTACTAATCTCACAATGGATTAGCACAAATAAGCACAGCTCAATGTAAGAATTGAGGCCTAAAACTCAACTTGGAATAAAATGACAATATGAGTGAGAAGTTGAGCTTTTTGGGAATTAACACTTGAGAAAAGGAAATTATGAAAGCTTGTGATCAATAATGTGTTGTTGTCTTGTTTGTTCTTGCACAAATTCAAAGAGCAATTTTACAATAAGGTTCAGAATACTCTCTTGGGGTTGGATGAGACTCAAATGCCCTCAATTGGGTTTTTGAGTTTCTCCAACGTTCATTTTTGCTGACTGGACAAAAATACTCGAGTCTTTTGGTAAAAACTCGAGTCTTTTTGGTCGGTCACGAGTGAATTGGTGCACGAACAAGACTAACAGTCATAATTGCTGACCTGGCACAAATACTCGAGTTTTTCTACAAATACTCGAGTGTATACTCGAGTCTTTTTCAAAATACTCGAGTATTTTGATCAGATATGGGAAAAATTATTTTTCAATTTTATTTTTCCTCTCAAGTATTAATTTTTGGTCAATCTCAACTTAATAAACATATAAAAATTTATTCCTAGAAGAGACTAACTATTTCTACCCACTCTCAACCACTCTCAACATAAATTAGAAATTTACAATTAATATTTGATTGAGAATGATTGGGTACTTGTCTTCTTTTCTTGACTTCTTGTTGATGTTGATGTTGCAATATCTTCAAGGCATGATTTGTTAATTATTTTGTCATCATCAAAACATAATCCACATAATTAGGAGCATTGAATTCACAATCTCCCCCTTTTTGGTGATGACAAAATAATTAACACTTGATCCATTTGTTAAGCTTGATCCACTTGGAGATGCAACTCCCCCTCACTATATGATACTTTTCACCTATCTAAAAATTCAGCTTGAGCAAGATGTTATGACAATTTAATTTTAGCACCAAGCCTATGGTATTAGAGAATTTAACAATTTTCAGAGTATATACCATAATTAGAGATTTTAGGTGCAACAATATCAAGACAAGACAAGTGTAATATCTCTCCCCCTTTTTGTCATACGCCAAAAAGATGTAACAATTTAGAAAAAGATCAAGGGAGGAGAGGTGCATAATCGGAAAACCCCATAACCAACTATGCAAATAAAACGGAGATATAATAACGATAAAGAGCTCCCCCTGAAGCTTTGCACAAACATCATAATGAAGACCAAATTCATTAACATAAAAACATCATAAAAGGTCCAAATCAAAGGTGCAATAATAAACCCAAAGTCTCAAAACACCAAGTTCTCAAAGTACAGAAAATGTAACAAAGACCAACATGATAAAAACAGAATGAAAACTAAGATAAAATCCAAAGGTCAACATCATCAAAACATCGAAGGAGCTGGAGCATCTGGAGGAGAATAAAACCGAGAGAAGAGTTTAGAGGATGAAAAACTAGTAAGATTTGACAAAACTTTGAGGAAAATCTGAGTTTTGAGGAGAGAGATATGAGAAAACCGAGAGAGAAGAGGGTCGCAAAAAAACTTGAGTCTGAGAGTATATATAAACAGTTCAAAATACTCGAATATATTCATAAATACTAGAGTTGTTCTTTAGGATATACTCGAGTTTTTGAAAATATATTCGAGTCGGTCGTGACTCAGCCCAGATTTCCCCAGAAAAGTCGAGTAAAAATTGAAAAACTCGACTTTGGTCCGAAAGTTCAATTTTCAGGAAAACGCAAAATACTCGAGTTTTTGGAAAATACTCGAGTTTGGTCTGAAAGTTCAAAAATTTGGGGGTTTCGAAAGACTCGAGTGTTTTGAAAAACACTCGAGTATTTTAATAAAGACTCGAGTGTTTTTAGAAACACTCGAGTATTTTTATCAGACCCTGATTAAAAACTTTTTCAATTTAAAACTGATTTAATTTTGAATTAAAATACTCGAGTGTTTTTGGAAAAACTCGAGTATTTTGACAGAACAGAAAGTAAAAACTCAGTTTTAAAAGACCAAACACAAATCAAATACAAATGCTTCACTACCCACTTGGAATACAGTACAGAATCACACACAATTAACATATACAATTTCAAATATCATCAAGGACAATTTAACTAAGAATCAATAACACATTAGAGTAAGACTAATATGGTGATTTTCCAAAAATGACACACAATGCAATTAGCCTATATTAGCTTCATCTAAAATACCAAGTTCTCTCCTAATATGATAAAAGGTGTCCCTTGGTAGAGGTTTTGTAAAAATGTCAGCTAATTGATTTGTGGTACTGACAAATTCAATTGTGCAATCACCCTTTTGTACATGATCTCTTAAAAAGTGATGTCTTATTTCAATGTGTTTAGTTCTTGAGTGATACACCGGATTCTTAGTCAAATTGATTGCACTCGTGTTATCGCATCTAATCGGAATATTTTCAAGTTTCAAACCAAAATCCGATAATTGTTGTTTCATCCATAACAGTTGAGCACAACAACTACCGGCTGCGATATATTCCGCTTCGGCGGTAGAAAGAGCGACACAAGCTTGCTTTTTAGAAAACCATGACACCAATGAACTTCCCAAGAAATGGCAAGTACCACTGGTGCTTTTGCGATCAAGCTTGCATCCCGCGAAGTCGGAATCCGAGTAACCAACTAAACTAAGATTGGCATCAGCAGGATACCATAAACCAGTGTTTATTGTTCCTTTTAGATACTTAAATATATGTTTAACTGCGGATAGGTGAGATTCTTTAGGATTAGCTTGAAATCTAGCACACATGCATACACTAAACATAATATCCGGTCTAGATGCAGTGAGATATAGGAGACTACCTATCATACCCCTATACTTACTAACATCAACCGGTGTACCTTGTTCATCCTTGTCTAGGTAGCATGATGTGCTCATTGGAGTGTAGGCTTCCTTGCACTTGTCCAATCCGAATTTCTCAAGGAGCTCTTTGCAATATTTCCCTTGATGCACAAAAATCCCCTCCTTGACTTGCTTTATTTGTAAGCCTAGGAAGAACTTGAGTTCTCCCATCATTGACATTTCAAATTCCTTTTTCATCAAATTTGTAAACTTTCTACAAAGAGACACGTTAGTAGCACCGAAAATGATATCATCAACATAGATTTGTACTAACAAAATGTCATCCTTGGTTTTATAAATAAATAGTGTATTATCAACCTTCCCTCTTTGAAACTTGTTTTCTAATAGAAAGGAACTCAATCGATCATACCAAGCTCTAGGAGCTTGTTTCAATCCATAGAGTGCCTTTTTCAATTTATAAACATGGTTTGGAAATTCACTATTTTCAAAACCGGGGGGTTGTTTGACATACACTTCTTCATTTATAAACCCATTCAAGAAAGCACTTTTAACATCCATTTGATATAAAGTGAATTTCATGATTGAAGCATAAGCAAGTAAAATTCGGATTGCTTCAAGACGTGCAACCGGAGCAAAGGTCTCATCATAATCGATACCTTCCTCTTGGTTGTACCCTTGAGCTACTAGTCTAGCTTTGTTTCTTATAATCAACCCGGATTCATCAAGTTTGTTTCTATAAATCCATTTAGTACCAATTATGGTATTATCATCGGGTTTAGGGACTAGATCCCAAACTTCATTTCTTTCAAATTGGTTTAATTCTTCTTGCATAGCAAGAACTCAATGATCATCCTCAATGGCCTTTTTAATTGAATCGGGTTCAATTTGAGAAACAAATGAGACATAGTGGCAAATGTTTTGAATAGACCTACGAGTAAGTACTCCCTTTGACATATCTCCTATGACTTTGTCTATAGGATGAGCCTTGACCGATTTCCAAGTTGGAGGAAGTTCTTCCCTTACCTCTCCTTCATCAACTTTTGATTTCTCTCTCTCTTTTTCTTCTTTTGAAAAGTCAATGCCATCTTCACTAGCATCACATAAAACACTATCTTCTTTTGAAGACTCATTAAAAACCACATGAATTGATTCCTCAATAGTTAAAGTTCTTTTATTGAAAATTCTATAAGCTTTACTATGAGAAGAATAGCCTAAAAATATGCCTTCATCGGATTTGGAATCAAACTTGCCAAGGTGTTCTTTTCCATTATTTAAAACAAAAACTTGGCATCCGAAGACATGAAAATGAGATATATTTGGCTTTCTTCCCTTGTAAAGTTCATAGGGGGTTTTATCCAAAGAGGGCCTTATCAAAATACGATTTAAAACATAACAAGCCGTATTGACGGCATCGGCCCAAAAATATTGAGGTACTTGAGAATCATTTAACATGGTTCTAGCAAGTTCCTCTAGCACCCTATTTTTCCGCTCTACCACTCCGTTTTGTTCCGGAGTCCTTGGTGCGGAGAATTGATGCTCAATACCATTTTTAGCACAAAATCTATCAAATTTGTGGTTTTCGAATTCACCACCATGATCGGTACGAATAATAATTACTTTTTGATTCACTTGGTTTTGCAAAAGTTTGACATGATGTTTAAAAGATTTGTAGGTCTCACTCTTAGTAGTTAAAAATAAAGTCCAAGTAAACCTAGAGAAGTCATCAACAATCACCAATGCATAATAGTTGCCACCAAAGCTTTTTACTTGTGATGGTCCAAACAAGTCCATATGAAGCATTTCTAATGGCCTTGATGTGGACATCACCATTTTTGATCCAAAGGTGTTTTTAGTTTGTTTACATTTCTTGCAAGGGGAAAAAACACCTTCAATAGAAAAATTTAGCTTTGGTAAACCAACTACTAGATCTTTAGATTGAATTTTCTTCAATTGGTTTACATTTATATGAGCGGTCCTACGATGCCATAACCAAGTGTCATTTTCTTTGCTCACTAAACAAGTAGAGACCAAAGAAGTGACTTTGTTCAAATCAACTAAGTAAGTATTATTTGACCTTCTACCAACAAATTTGATTGATTCATCTTTGTCACTTTTAATGAGGCAATGGGTAGAGGTAAACACTACATGATTACCAATATCACATAATTGGCTTATGCTCAAGAGATTATGTTCTAATCCTTGAACATAGAGCACATTATCAATAATCAAGTTTGAAGAGTTTCCGATTTTACCAATACCAAGGATTTTGCCTTTGTTGTTGTCCCCATAAGTGACATAACCCTTTTCCTTTGGAGTAAGCTCAATGAAGTGCCGCTTATCTCCCGTCATGTGCTTCGAACATCCACTATCAAGATACCACAATTGTTTTCCCGTTCGAAGACACACCTACAAAATGAAATCACTTGTTCACTTTGGGTACCCAAACAATGTTGGGTCCCTTAGGGTTAGTGTTGGGACTTTCTCCCTTCTTAATCCACATATAAGTGCCCTTTTTCATTTCAAACTTCTTAATGTGGCACTCAATGTTGATATGTCCAACTTTTCCACAATAAGTACAAGTTGGTCTCTTTGATGAATTTTTCTTAGAAAATGTTCCAACCACCTTGTACTTTTTGTCCTTTTTATGAACATATCCTAAACCGGTTTTGTTGTGATTATGTCTTTGAGAGTTCAACAACCGGTTGAGGTTTCTATCACTATGTGAGATTGTGAGTTTGTTTTTCAACTCTTTCACTTCTTTTTCAAGATCATCACATCTCTCACATGAAGTGATAATTTCCTCATGATTTGCACAATCACTTTGATGACTAGAATTAATAAGTTCCAAGGATTCATTTTGAAGTTTCAACTCATTTATAGATTTTTGCAATTCATCAATTTCATGTTGAAACTCCAAAATTTTCTTTCCTTTTTCCTTATTAATTTTAGCAAGCCTTTTAAATTGAATTAACATTTCATTGTAAGCTTCTTGCAAATCATCATATGAAATGGAGTTTGAAGATGAACAAGAAGAGCTAGAGGTTACCTCATCATCACTTTCACTCATGCCATGATTAGCTCTTGATGAGGACTCATGATTGTTCTTGGCCATGAGACAAAGGTTTGCATTTTCATCACCGGAGCTACTTGAAGATGATTCATTGCTCTTCTCCGGTGCATCCCAAACAATGTATGCACGCTTCCCTTTGGTCTCTTGGGTCTTCTTGTCATTCTTCTTCAAGAATGTGGCACATTCCATTCTTATGTGACCAACCCCACCACATTCATGACACTTAACTCCATCGTTGGTACTCTTTTCTCTTTGTTTGGAGTCTTTGGTTCTCTTGAAATTGGATGAAGATCCACCTTTCTTCCCTTTGAAAAATTTGTTGAATCTTTTCACAAACATCCCAAATTCTTCTTGATTTGATTCACCATCGGAATCTCCACTTGTAGAGCATTCTTCAACTTCTTTTGTAGCTTTGGTTGAAGCTTTGAGTGCTATGCTCTTTTTCTTTTTGCCCGATTCCTCATGCATCCCAAGTCTTGTAAGTTCCATCTCATGCTCTTGGAGTTTGCCAAACAAAGTGGCTAAGTCCATGCTATTTATGTCTCTTGATTCCTTGATGGCGGTTACCTTGGGTTGCCAACTCCTATCAAGACATCTTAGAATTTTGTTAGTAGTTTCACCATTGCGAAATACTTTTCCCAAGGAAATCAAATGATTAACAATGTGAGAGAATCGCTTTTGCAAGTCACTAATGGATTCATTTGGCAACATGTGGAACAATTCATATTCGTGAGTTAGAGAATTCAATCTTGCATCTCTAACCTCACTTGTTCCCTCATGTGTGACTTACAAAGTATCCCACATTTCTTTTGCCGATTTACATTGGGAAACTCTATAAAATTCATCATGGGATAGAGCCGAAAAGATGATGTTTTTAGCTTTTAAATCAAATGAGACTTTTCTCTTTTCATCATCATTCCAACTACTCCTTGGAATTTCAACAATTTCATCATTTATTTTCTTTTTGGGAATGAAAGGACCATTTTCAATTGCATCCCAAATATCCATATCAATTGCTTCAATAAAAACTTTCATGCGAGTTTTCCAATAAACATATCCTTCACCATTAAATAGTGGAGGACGGTTTATTGAAGCTCCTTCTCCACCAAAGTTATTGCTAGAGCCCATTAAGTTTCCAAAAGGATCTTTTTCGAAAAAGTTGTTACACTCGATCTTTCGACCGAGCTCTGATACCACTTGTTGGAAACCAACAAGCGGGCTAAGCAAATACTAGAGGGGGGGTGAATAGTATTTTGAAGCACTAATACCAAATATTTCGATTGATAATTGAAGAATGGAGCTTAGACTGAATTTTCTGGAATCAGAAACAAAAGACTCGAGTCTTTTGTGAAATACTCGAGTTTTTCAGGATGAACAACTCGAGTCTTTTCTGAAATACTCGAGTTTTTACTATCAGATAGCAGAAAAACCAGAAACGAAAATTCAGCAATTTAACTCAAATCAATTCAATAATAAACAGGAACTTATCCAACAGAATAGCAAGTAATCTAAATAACTTTTAACACAAAGATTCCTTGAACTTGCTACCTAATTGTATAAATCCTAATTGATTGAAATGACTTAAGTCTATTGAGCTAGAAAGTAGATTAAAAGCAATAAACCAACACTCAAGCAATTTTATCCTGGTTCACTCCAACAATGAGCTACATCCAGTCCTCCTAATCACTTAGGAGTTTCTACTAATAATCAAATTGTTAGAAATTACAAAGGATTGCTTGAGAATGGCCTCACTCAACCTAACCCTTTCAAGAGTGTACCAAACTCTTGATTTCTACCCCAATTTGATTCCGGTGATTGAAGAACTCTTCACAAAGCTTCCTTGAACTCCCTTCAAGAAACTCCACCGGGCTAGGAACCACCTAGTCTTGTGCTTGAGAACCTCTCAAGACTTCCAACACCCTAAGCCACTTAGGGTTTGCTTGGGAACAATCCAAGACTTTGAATAATCAAGCTTTTTGTATGTGTATTACTAATCTCACAATGGATTAGCACAAATAAGCACAGCTCAATGTAAGAATTGAGGCCTAAAACTCAACTTGGAATAAAATGACAATATGAGTGAGAAGTTGAGCTTTTTGGGAATTAACACTTGAGAAAAGGAAATTATGAAAGCTTGTGATCAATAATGTGTTGTTGTCTTGTTTGTTCTTGCACAAATTCAAAGAGCAATTTTACAATAAGGTTCAGAATACTCTCTTGGGGTTGGATGAGACTCAAATGCCCTCAATTGGGTTTTTGAGTTTCTCCAACGTTCATTTTTGCTGACTGGACAAAAATACTCGAGTCTTTTGGTAAAAACTCGAGTCTTTTTGGTCGGTCACGAGAGAATTGGTGCACGAACAAGACTAACGGTCATAATTGCTGACCTGGCACAAATACTCGAGTTTTTCTACAAATACTCGAGTGTATACTCGAGTGTATACTCGAGTCTTTTTCAAAATACTCGAGTATTTTGATCAGATATGGGAAAAATTATTTTTCAATTTTATTTTTCCTCTCAAGTATTAATTTTTGGTCAATCTCAACTTAATAAACATATAAAAATTTATTCCTAGAAGAGACTAACTATTTCTACCCACTCTCAACCACTCTCAACATAAATTAGAAATTTACAATTAATATTTGATTGAGAATGATTGGGCACTTGTCTTCTTTTCTTGACTTCTTGTTGATGTTGATGTTGCAATATCTTCAAGGCATGATTTGTTAATTATTTTGTCATCATCAAAACATAATCCACATAATTAGGAGCATTGAATTCACATAGACCCCTTTCCCAAAAGGAGTTGTCCTGGGCCCCCAAAAAGCTATTTACATTTATATACAACAAAAATGATTCACATCATCGGGCCCAGGACATTCCCATGTCCTACATCACTAAAGGTAACCTACTCTCCCTGAGAGGGAGAGTACTCCTGCTCGGCCTGCTCAGGTGCAAACTCTTCCTCAGTACCTGTGGTGATAGTAAGGAGTGAGTATTACACATAAAATGGGGAGGCAGTTTCCAACTAAGACATAATGCAACACTAAGCCGTACACAAATAGCAATTCAATCATAACATAATAAGAGTCAATGCATCACAATTCATTCTCAAGTATTCATTAGTTTCTCAAATCGATTTCATTTAACATTTTCTTAAGTCCTTTGTTCCATATACATTTTAACCATTTTCATATTCTTTTCAATATGTCCCTGGTCACGACCTACTGCGTCTGCACTCCTATGCACTCACGACTTACTGCGTCCGAGTAAATCCCCTGGTCACGACCTACTGCGTTCGCACCCCCGTGCGAAAACGACTTACTGCGCCCGGGTATGTTTCTCAATCCCCTGGTCACGACCTACTGCGCTCGCACCCCCGTGCGATAACGACTTATTGCGTCCGGGTATGTTTCTCAATCCCCTGGTCACGACCTACTGCGCTCGCACCACCGTGCGATAGCGACTTACTGCGTCCGGGTATAATACAATCTCCCCTGGTCACGACCTACTGCGTTCGCACCCCCGTGCGATAACGACTTACTGCGTCCGGGTATAATTCGTTTAGTTCCTTTATCATTATCAATTCTTTAGCAAATTTCCATTACTCAAAATTAATTACCACATTACACATTTTCATTATCCAATGATCACAAATATATTTTGTAACTTAATTAGCACAATTTCACTTATTATCACAACTCAAATTATTAAATATCATAAGCATATAATTCATCAACATCACCAAACCACAAAATGCAATATATCAACATCAAAATAAATTCCCTAAGTCATAGATTCTATTCTAACAATTATTTTATATTATATCAACCTAAACTAACACAAAATCTTAGTACTCATTATATGCATAATGTAAACTAAACCCCAGAGTAAGGTAATACTCACTATAACCCACTCCTTACCTTAAATTACTAAAGAGTAAATAGAACCTTAGTGAGCCCTAGCTCAAAATCTTGGAAACTTGAATTTCCTAAGGCTAGCTTGCCACCTCAACAAGGAAATGATGAAATGTTGAATACCACCCTATTCGTGAGAGCACAAGAGGAACTATCTTTATCCTTGCCTTGGTTGGAGTTGGAAGGCATGAAACTCAATTCCTACATGATCATGGTGCAAGAACCCCTAGGGTTTTAGAACAAATCCATAAACTAAGATAAGCTTGATTGAAAAGGAAAATAACTTATGATATAAGCTTGCTTACCACAAATTAATGGTGGAAATTGAAAAAGATCAAGGAGAAAGGAAGGTGGTGAATTCGTGAGCCTCAAGAAGAAAGAAGGGAAGAACTTTAACCAAAATCCATGGTGCAAGGTTGTGTGGTCTTGATTGATTTTGGGTTTGGGGTGCCAAAGATCAAAGGTGTATGGTGGATTTGATGGTGGAGGTGTTCTTGATGTTGAGAGGAAATGGGTGAAGGTGATGAGTTGATGATGGTTTGAATGGTGGTTGAGGACTTTGTTTTCATTTCTTTTATTTTGCCTTGGCTGGTGCAGGAAATCCAAGGGCTGGTGGGCAAAACTTAGCCACCAAGCCAAAATTCAAGGGACCAGATCTGTCCAGATCTGCACCACGCGCCTGGGTGCATGCCAGACTCGCCTGGGCGCACGTCCTGCACCAGCACCAGACTGGTGCATGGCTCACACGGTCAGCTGGGAAATTGGCGCGCCACACGGATTCCTGGTGCGCTGTTGCGTGCATCCGCTCGCCTGGGCGAGCCAATTCCTCGCCTGGGCGAGAAATCTGCACCAGGACCAAGTTGGTGCGTAACTGATGCGGTCAGATGCTGGCACAAGGGGAATTGGCGCGCCAGAAAACGGAAATGGTGCGGCTGGTGCGTGCCACACTCGCCTGGGCGAATGGTGGGCTGGCCTGGGCGGATTTCCCACTGGATGGTGCGCCAAATGAATAGTGACTCGCCTGGGCGCGTGGCTGGTGTGCCTGGGCGAGTTTCAGGGTTTCAAACCTTCGATTCGCCGTAACTTTTTCGTCAACCGTCGGATCGAGTCCAAATTTTTAGACATGCTTCTTCACCCCTTAAACTTCACATCCAACGGTGGAATTTATTTTCTTAGCTTCCCATAATAAATTTCTAATTTTCTCTTTTCGGTTGATTTCTAACACCTAAAACGCCGATTTTACTCCCGATCTCGCTTATATGACCCTGCCCAAGGCCATATATACCTCCTATACAACTCCTAGGACCTATAATCACCACCCACATATTTGGGAAAATTCATTAAATCACCTTTCCAATTTTTCTAAGGTTTTAAATCAATAATTTCCTTAAAATCAAAGTTCGGGATGTTACAATTCTCCCCCACTTACTGGAATTTCGTCCCCGAAATTCCGTTCAATTCCTTCAAAGGGAGAACCATCCCAGACAAAGGGGCTTTTAACTACGACACTCACTTCTCTTTGGTTCTACTCCCCCACTTGGAATCGGCATACCTTCTAGCATTAGTTCGCCACTGGACTCTTGCACTAAATGAAGAATACAAGTTATGGTTTAACTTGGTTAGTTTTCGAGGCGAAATACTCTAAGGCTTTCAAGGTTTTACACTATCGGCAGTCTCTCATTTCAAGAGTCCTACTAGGAAGACTCCTACTTGGTCTTGGGTCTCAAGAATCAGGTACGATTCTCCCAACGATTAGACATAGTTTTCTAAGGTCATCAAGGTTTTCTCAAGGGATTTTACAATAAGGGTTGGGGATACTACTATTCAGGCAAATTCCTTCCTTCATTGCCTGTTTGGTTTTGTGCTATTAAAGCTTCCCTAATGATATTGGCGATTAATAACTAAAAGATTGAGGTGCCCATCCCAATCTCTTATCCATCAATGGTGACATCGTGGTCAGGTTCACTAACAACATTGTCACGGCATTCAATTGCCTATAATCGGTGAACATTTTAATACACATTCCTAGACCATTGTAAGGGTTTAGAATACTCTGTTCAACATTCTACACTTGTTAGAGCCTCGAAAGACTCATGCTTCACCCTCTAAGTCCCTTGGGGCACCATGAAGTGTTTAGGATCATTCTAAAGGTTCTTATATGTCCTAATACACATTCCTAGACCATTGTAAGCGTTTAGAAAACTCTCTTAACCATTCTACACTTGTAAGAGCCTCCAAGGACTCATGCTTCACCCTCTAAGTCCCTTGGGGCACCATGGAGTGTTTAGGATCATTCTAAAGGTTCTTATATGTCCTAATACACATTCCTAGACCATTGTAAGCGTTTAGAATACTCTCTTAACCATTCTACACTTGTTAGAGCCTCCAAGGACTCATGCTTCACCCTCTAAGTCCCTTGGGGCACCATGCAGTGTTCCGCATCATTCGAAAGCTTCTTATATTATCTAATACACATTCCTAGACCATTGTAAGGGTTTAGAATACTCTCTTCACCATTCTACACTTGTTAGAGCCTCGAATGACTCATGCTTCACCCTCTAAGTCCCTTGGGGCACCATGCAGTGTTTAGGATCATTCTAAAGGTTCTTATATGTCCTAATACACATTCCTAGACCATTGTAAGCGTTTAGAAAACTCTCTTAACCATTCTACACTTGTTAGAGTCTCCAAGGACTCATGCTTCACCCTCTAAGTCCCTTGGGGCACCATAGAGTGTTTAGGATCATTCTAAAGTTTCTTATATGTCCTAATAGACATTCCTAGACCATTGTAAGCGTTTAAAATACTCTCTTAACCATTCTACACTTGTTAGAGCTTCCAAGGACTCATGCTTCACCCTCTAAGTCCCTTGAGGCACCATGGAGTGTTTAGGATCATTCTAAAGGTTCTTATATGTCCTAATACACATTCCTAGACCATTGTAAGCGTTTGGAATACTCTCTTAACCATTCTACACATGTTAGAACCTCCAAGGACTCATGCTTCACCCTCTAAGTCCCGTGGGGCACCATGGAGTATTGAGGATCATTGTAAAGGTTCTTATATGTCCTAATACACATTCCTAGACCATTCTAAGCCTTTTCGATTACTCTCTTAACCATTCTACACTTGTTAGAGCCTCCAAGGACTCATGCTTCACCCTCTAAGTCCCTTGGGGCACCATGCAGTGTTTAGGATCATTCTAAAGGTTCTTATATGTCCTAGTACACATTCATAGACCATTCTAAGCCTTTAGAATACTCTCTTAACCATTCTACACTTGTTAGAGCCTCCAAGGACTCATGCTTCACCCTCTAAGTCCATTGGGGCACCAAGGAGTGTTCCGGATCATTCGAAAGCTTCTTATATGTGCTAATACACATTCCTAGACCATTGTAAGCGTTTAGAATACTCTCTTCATCATTCTACACTTGTTAGAGCCTCGAAAGACTCATGCTTCTCCCTCTAAGTCCCTTGGGGCACCATGCAGTGTTCCGCATCATTCGAAAGCTTCTTATATTATCTAATACATATTCCTAGACCATTGTAAGGGTTTAGAATACTCTCTTCACCATTCTACACTTGTTAGAGCCTCGAAAGACTCATGCTTCACCCTCTAAGTCCCTTGGGGCACAATGCAGTGTTCCGCATCATTCGAAAGCTTCTTATATTATCTAATACACATTCCTAGACCATTGTAAGGGTTTAGAATACTCTCTTCACCATTCTACACTTGTTAGAGCCTCGAAAGACCCATGCTTCACCCTCTAAGTCCCTTGGGGCACCATGAAGTGTTTAGGATCATTCTAAAGGTTCTTATATGTCCTAATACACATTCCTAGACCATTGTAAGCGTTTAGAAAACTCTCTTAACCATTCTACACTTGTTAGAGCCTCCAAGGACTCATGCTTCACCCTCTAAGTCGCTTGGGGCACCATGGAATGTTTAGGATCATTCTAAAGGTTCTTATATGTCCTGATACACATTCCTAGACCATTGTAAGCGTTTGGAATACTCTCTTAACCATTCTACACATGTTAGAACCTCCAAGGACTCATGCTTCTCCCTCTAAGTCCCTTGGGGCACCATGCAGTGTTCCGCATCATTCGAAAGCTTCTTATATTATCTAATACACATTCCTAGACCATTGTAAGGGTTTAGAATAGTCTCTTCACCATTCTACACTTGTTAGAGCCTCGAAAGACTCATGCTTCACCCTCTAAGTCCCTTGGGGCACCATGAAGTGTTTAGGATCATTCTAAAGGTTCTTATATGTCCTAATACACATTCCTAGACCATTGTAAGCGTTTAAAATACTCTCTTAACCATTCTACACTTGTTAGAGCTTCCAAGGACTCATGGTTCACCCTCTAAGTCCCTTGAGGCACCATGGAGTGTTTAGGATCGTTCTAAAGGTTCTTATATGTCCTAATACACATTCCTAGACCATTGTAAGCGATTGGAATACTCTCTTAACCATTCTACACATGTTAGAACCTCCAAGGACTCATGCTTCACCCTCTAAGTCCCTTGGGGCACCATGGAGTGTTGAGGATCATTCTAAAGGTTCTTATATGTCCTAATACACATTCCTAGACCATTATAAGCCTTTTAGATTACTCTCTTAACCATTCTACACTTGTTAGAGCCTCCAAGGACTCATGCTTCACCCTCTAAGTCCCTTGGGGCATCATGGAGTGTTTAGGATCATTCTAAAGGTTCTTATATGTCCTAATAGAAATTCCTAGACCATTGTAAGCGTTAGGAATACTCTCTTAACCATTCTACATTTGTTAGAACCTCCAAGGACTCATGCTTCACCCTCTAAGTCCCTTGGGGCACCATGCAGTGTTTAGGATCATTCTAAAGGTTCTTATATGTCCTAGTACACATTCTTAGACCATTCTAAGCCTTTAGAATACTCTCTTAACCATTCTACACTTGTTAGAGCCTCCAAGGACTCATGCTTCACCCTCTAAGTCCATTGGGGCACCAAGGAGTGTTCCGGATCATTCGAAAGCTTCTTATATGTGCTAATACACATTCCTAGACCATTGTAAGCGTTTAGAATACTCTCTTCACCATTCTACACTTGTTAGAGCCTCCAAGGACTCATGTTTCACCCTCTAAGTCTCTTGGGGCACCATGGAGTGTTTTGGATCATTCTAAAGGTTCTTATATATCCTAATACACATTCCTAGACCATTGTAAGCGTTTCGAATACTCTCTTCATCATTCTACACTTGTTGATGCCTCCAAGGACTCATGCTTCTCCCTCTAAGTCCCTTGGGGCACCATGGAGTGTTTAGGATCATTCTAAAGGTTCTTATATGTCCTAATACACATTCTTAGACCATTCTAAGCCTTTAGATTACTCTCTTAACCATTCTACACTTGTTAGAGCCTCCAAGGACTCATGCTTCACCCTCTGAGTCCCTTGGGGCACCATGGAGTGTTTAGGATCATTCTAAAGGTTCTTATATGTCCTAATACACATTCCTAGACCATTCTAAGCCTTTAGATTACTCTATTAACCATTCTACACTTGTTAGAGCCTCCAAGGACTCATGCTTCACCCTCTAAGTCCCTTGGGGCACCATGCAGTGTTCCGCATCATTCGAAAGCTTCATATATTATCTAATACACATTCCTAGACCATTGTAAGCGTTTAGAATACTCTCTTCATCATTCTACACTTGTTAGAGCCTCGAAAGACTCATGCTTCACCCTCTAAGTCGCTTGGGGCACCTTGAAGTGTTTAGGATCATTCTAAAGGTTCTTATACATCCTAATACACATTCCTAGACCATTGTAAGCGTTTAGAAAACTCTCTTAACCATTATACACTTGTTAGAGCCTCCAAGGACTCATGCTTCACCCTCTAAGTCCCTTGGGGCACCATGGAGTGTTTAGGATCATTCTAAAGTTTCTTATATGTCCTAATACACATTCCTAGACCATTGTAAGCGTTTAAAATACTCTCTTAACCATTCTACACTTGTTAGAGCTTCCAAGGACTCATGCTTCGCCCTCTAAGCCCCTTGAGGCACCATGGAGTGCTTAGGATCATTCTAAAGGTTCTTATATGTCCTAATACACATTCCTCGACCATTGTAAGCGTTTGTAATACTCTCTTAACCATTCTACACATGTTAGAACCTCCAAGGACTCATGCTTCACCCTCTAACTCCCTTGGGGCACCATGGAGTGTTGAGGATCATTCTAAAGGTTCTTATATGTCCTAATACACATTCCTAGACAATTCTAAGCCTTTAGATTACTCTCTTAACCATTCTACACTTGTTAGAGCCTCCAAGGACTCATGCTTCAGCCTCTAAGTCCCTTGGGGCACCATGGAGTGTTTAGGATCATTCTAAAGGTTCTTATATGTCCTTATACACATTCCTACACCATTGTAAGCGTTTAGAATACTCTCTTAACCATTCTACACTTGTTATAACCTCCTAGGACTCAAGCTTCACCCTCTACGTCATTTGGGGCACCAAGGAGTGTTTAGGATCATTCTAAAGGTTCTTATATGTCCTAATACACATTCCTAGATCATTCTAAGCCTTTAGATTACTCTCCTAACCATTCTACACTTGTTAATACGCATTCCTAGACCATTTTAAGCATTTAGAATACTCTCTTCACCATTCTACACTTGTTAGAGCCTCCAAGGACTCATGTTTCACCCTCTAAGTCCCTTGGGGCACCATGGAGTGTTTAGGATCATTCTAAAGGTTCTTATATATCCTAATACACATTCCTAGACCATTGTAAGCGTTTAGAATACTCTCTTAACTATTCTACACATGTTGATGCCTCAAGGACTCATGCTTCACCCTCTAAGTCCCTTGGGGCACCATGGAGTGTATAGGATCATTCTAAAGGTTCTTATATGTCCTAATACACATTCCTAGACCATTCTAAGACTTTAGATTACTCTCTTTACCATACTACACTTGTTAGAGCCTCCATGGACTCATGCTTCACCATCTAAGTCCCTTGGGGCACCATGGAGTGTTTAGGATCATTCTAAAGGTCCTTATATGTCCTAATACACATTCCTAGACCATTGTAAGCGTTTAGAATACTATCTTAACCATTCTACACTTGTTAGAGCCTCCTAGGACTCATGCTTCACCCTCTAAGTCCCTTGGGGCACCATGGAGTGTTTAGGATCATTCTAAACTTTCTTATATGTCCTAATACACATTCCTAGACCATTGTAAGCGTTTAAAATACTCTCTTAACCATTCTACACTTGTTAGAGCTTCCAAGGACTCATGCTTCACCCTCTAAGCCCCTTGAGGCACCATGGAGTGTTTAGGATCATTCTAAAGGTTCTTATATGTCCTAATACACATTCCTCGACCATTGTAAGCGTTTGTAATACTCTCTTAACCATTCGACACATGTTAGAACCTCCAAGGACTCATGCTTCACCCTCTAACTCCCTTGGGGCACCATGGAGTGTTGAGGATCATTCTAAAGGTTCTTATATGTCCTAATACACATTCCTAGACAATTCTAAGCCTTTAGATTACTCTCTTAACCATTCTACACTTGTTAGAGCCTCCAAGGACTCATGCTTCAGCCTCTAAGTCCCTTGGGGCACCATGGAGTGTTTAGGATCATTCTAAAGGTTCTTATATGTCCTTATACACATTCCTACACCATTGTAAGCGTTTAGAATACTCTCTTAACCATTCTACACTTGTTATAACCTCCTAGGACTCAAGCTTCACCCTCTACGTCATTTGGGGCACCAAGGAGTGTTTAGGATCATTCTAAAGGTTCTTATATGTCCTAATACACATTCCTAGATCATTCTAAGCCTTTAGATTACTCTCCTAACCATTCTACACTTGTTAATACGCATTCCTAGACCATTTTAAGCATTTAGAATACTCTCTTCACCATTCTACACTTGTTAGAGCCTCCAAGGACTCATGTTTCACCCTCTAAGTCCCTTGGGGCACCATGGAGTGTTTAGGATCATTCTAAAGGTTCTTATATATCCTAATACACATTCCTAGACCATTGTAAGCGTTTAGAATACTCTCTTAACTATTCTACACATGTTGATGCCTCCAAGGACTCATGCTTCACCCTCTAAGTCCCTTGGGGCACCATGGAGTGTATAGGATCATTCTAAAGGTTCTTATATGTCCTAATACACATTCCTAGACCATTCTAAGACTTTAGATTACTCTCTTTACCATACTACACTTGTTAGAGCCTCCATGGACTCATGCTTCACCATCTAAGTCCCTTGGGGCACCATGGAGTGTTTAGGATCATTCTAAAGGTCCTTATATGTCCTAATACACATTCCTAGACCATTGTAAGCGTTTAGAATACTATCTTAACCATTCTACACTTGTTAGAGCCTCCTAGGACTCATGCTTCAGCCTCTAAGTCCCTTGGGGCACCATGGAGTTTTAGGATCATTCTATAGGTTATTATATGTCCTAATACACATTCCTAGACCATTGTAAGTGTTTAGAATAATTTTAGACATTATACACTTGTTAGAGCCTCCTAGGACTCATGCTTCACCGTCTAAGTCCCTTGCGGCACCATGGAGTGTTTAGGATCATTCTAAAGGTTCTTATATGTCCTAATACACAATCCTAGACCATTGTAATCCTTTAGATTACTCCCTTAACCATTCTACACTTGTTAGAGCCTCCAAGGACACATGCTTCACCGTCTAAGTCCCTTGCGGCACCATGGAGTGTTTAGGATCATTCTAAAGGTTCTTATATGTCCTAATAGACATTCCTAGACCATTGTAAGCGTTTGGAATACTCTCTTAACTATTCTACACTTGTTAGAACCTCCAAGGACTCATGCTTCACCCTCTAAATCCCTTGGGTCACCATGCAGTGTTTAGGATCATTCTAAAGGTTCTTATATGTCCTAGTACACATTCTTAGACCATTCTAAGCCTTTAGAATACTCTCTTAACCATTCTACACTTGTTAGAGCCTCCAAGGACTCATGCTTCACCCTCTAAGTCCATTGGGGCACCAAGGAGTGTTCCGGATCATTCGAAAGCTTCTTATATGTGCTAATACACATTCCTAGACCACAGTAAGCGTTTAGAATACTCTCTTCACCATTCTACACTTGTTAGAGCCTCCAAGGACTCATGTTTCACCCTCTAAGTCTCTTGGGGCACCATGGAGTGTTTAGGATCATTATAAAGGTTCTTATATATCCTAATACACATTCCTAGACCATTGTAAGCGTTTAGAATACTCTCTTAACCATTATACACTTGTTAGAGCCTCCAAGGACTCATGCTTCACCCTCTAAGTCCCTTGGGGCACCATGGAGTGTTTAGGATCATTCTAAAGTTTCTTATATGTCCTAATACACATTCCTAGACCATTGTAAGCGTTTAAAATACTCTCTTAACCATTCTACACTTGTTAGAGCTTCCAAGGACTCATGCTTCGCCCTCTAAGCCCCTTGAGGCACCATGGAGTGTTTAGGATCATTCTAAAGGTTCTTATATGTCCTAATACACATTCCTCGACCATTGTAAGCGTTTGTAATACTCTCTTAACCATTCTACACATGTTAGAACCTCCAAGGACTCATGCTTCTCCCTCTAAGTCCCTTGGGGCACCATGGAGTGTTTAGGATCATTCTAAAGGTTCTTATATGTCCTAATACACATTCTTAGACCATTCTAAGCCTTTAGATTATTCTCTTAACCATTCTACACTTGTTAGAGCCTCCAAGGACTCATGCTTCACCCTCTGAGTCCCTTGGGGCACCATGGAGTGTTTAGGATCATTCTAAAGGTTCTTATATGTCCTAATACACATTCCTAGACCATTCTAAGCCTTTAGATTACTCTATTAACCATTCTACACTTGTTAGAGCCTCCAAGGACTCATGCTTCACCCTCTAAGTCCCTTGGGGCACCATGGAGTGTTTAGGATCATTCTAAAGTTTCTTATATGTCCTAATACACATTCCTAGACCATTGTAAGCGTTTAAAATACTCTCTTAACCATTCTACACTTGTTAGAGCTTCCAAGGACTCATGCTTCACCCTCTAAGCCCCTTGAGGCACCATGGAGTGTTTAGGATCATTCTAAAGGTTCTTATATGTCCTAATACACATTCCTCGACCATTGTAAGCGTTTGTAATACTCTCTTAACCATTCTACACATGTTAGAACCTCCAAGGACTCATGCTTCACCCTCTAACTCCCTTGGGGCACCATGGAGTGTTGAGGATCATTCTAAAGGTTCTTATATGTCCTAATACACATTCCTAGACAATTCTAAGCCTTTAGATTACTCTCTTAACCATTCAACACTTGTTAGAGCCTCCAAGGACTCATGCTTCAGCCTCTAAGTCCCTTGGGGCACCATGGAGTGTTTAGGATCATTCTAAAGGTTCTTATATGTCCTTATACACATTCCTACACCATTGTAAGCGTTTAGAATACTCTCTTAACCATTCTACACTTGTTAGAACCTCCTAGGACTCAAGCTTCACCCTCTACGACATTTGGGGCACCAAGGAGTGTTTAGGATCATTCTAAAGGTTCTTATATGTCCTAATACACATTCCTAGATCATTCTAAGCCTTTAGATTACTCTCCTAACCATTCTACACTTGTTAATACGCATTCCTAGACCATTTTAAGCATTTAGAATACTCTCTTCACCATTCTACACTTGTTAGAGCCTCCAAAGACTCATGTTTCACCCTCTAAGTCCCTTGGGGCACCATGGAGTGTTTAGGATCATTCTAAAGGTTCTTATATATCCTAATACACATTCCTAGACCATTGTAAGCATTTAGAATACTCTCTTAACTATTCTACACATGTTGATGCCTCCAAGGACTCATGCTTCACCCTCTAAGTCCCTTGGGGCACCATGGAGTGTATAGGATCATTCTAAAGGTTCTTATATGTCCTAATACACATTCCTAGACCATTGTAAGCCTTTAGATTACTCTATTAACCATTCTACACTTGTTAGAGCCTCCAAGGACTCATGCTTCACCCTCTAAGTCCCTTGGGGCACCATGGAGTGTATAGGATCATTCTAAAGGTTCTTATATGTCCTAATACACATTCCTAGACCATTCTAAGACTTTAGATTACTCTCTTTACCATACTACACTTGTTAGAGCCTCCAAGGACTCATGCTTCACCATCTAAGTCCCTTGGGGCACCATGGAGTGTTTAGGATCATTCTAAAGGTTCTTATATGTCCTTATACACATTCCTACACCATTGTAAGCGTTTAGAATACTCTCTTAACCATTCTACACTTGTTAGAGCCTCCTAGGACTCATGCTTCAGCCTCTAAGTCCCTTGGGGCACCATGGAGTGTTAGGATCATTCTATAGGTTATTATATGTCCTAATACACATTCCTAGACCATTGTAAGTGTTTAGAATAATTTTAACCATTATACACTTGTTAGAGCCTCCTAGGACTCATGCTTCACCGTCTATGTCCCTTGCGGCACCATGGAGTGTTTAGGATCATTCTAAAGGTTCTTATATGTCCTAATACACAATCCTAGACCATTGTAAGCCTTTAGATTACTCCCTTAACCATTCTACACTTGTTAGAGCCTCCAAGGACACATGCTTCACCGTCTAAGTCCCTTGCGGCACCATGGAGTGTTTAGGATCATTCTAAAGGTTCTTATATGTCCTAATAGACATTCCTAGACCATTGTAAGCGTTTCGAATACTCTCTTAACCATTCTACACTTGTTAGAACCTCCAAGGACTCATGCTTCACCCTCTAAGTCCCTTGGGGCACCATGCAGTGTTTAGGATCATTCTAAAGGTTCTTATATGTCCTAGTACACATTCTTAGACCATTCTAAGGCTTTAGAATACTCTCTTAACCATTCTACACTTGTTAGAGCCTCCAAGGACTCATGCTTCACCCTCTAAGTCCATTGGGGCACCAAGGAGTGTTCCGGATCATTCGAAAGCTTCTTATATGTGCTAATACACATTCCTAGACCATTGTAAGCGTTTAGAATACTCTCTTAACCATTCTACACTTGTTGATGCCTCCAAGGACTCATGCTTCTTCCTCTATGTCCCTTGGGGCACCATGGAGTGTTTAGGATCATTCTAAAGGTTCTTATATGTCCTAATACACATTCCTAGACCATTCTAAGCCTTTAGATTACTCTATTAACCATTCTACACTTGTTAGAGCCTCCAAGGACTCATGCTTCACCCTCTGAGTCCCTTGGGGCACCATGGAGTGTTTAGGATCATTCTAAAGGTTCTTATATGTCCTAATACACATTCCTAGACCATTCTAAGCCTTTAGATTTCTCTATTAACCATTCTACACTTGTTAGAACCTCCAAGGACTCATGCTTCACCCTCTAAGTCTCTTGGGGCACCATGCAGTGTTCCGCATCATTCGAAAGCTTCTTATATTATCTAATACACATTCCTAGACCATTGTAAGCGTTTAGAATACTCTCTTCACCATTCGACACTTGTTAGAGCCTCGAAAGACTCATGTTTCACCCTCTAAGTCCCTTGGGGCACCATGAAGTGTTTAGGATCATTCTAAAGGTTCTTATACGTCCTAATACACATTCCTAGACCATTGTAAGTGTTTAGAAAACTCTCTTAACCATTCTACACTTGTTAGAGCCTCCAAGGACTCATGCTTCACCCTCTAAGTCCCTTGGGGCACCATGGAGTGTTTAGGATCATTCTAAAGGTTCTTATATATCCTAATACACATTCCTAGACCATTGTAAGCGTTTAGAATACTCTCTTAACTATTCTACACATGTTGATGCCTCCAAGGACTCATGCTTCACCCTCTAAGTCCCTTGGGGCACCATGGAGTGTATAGGATCATTCTAAAGGTTCTTATATGTCCTAATACACATTCCTAGACCATTCTAAGACTTTAGATTACTCTCTTTACCATACTACACTTGTTAGAGCCTCCAAGGACTCATGCTTCACCATCTAAGTCCCTTGGGGCACCATGGAGTGTTTAGGATCATTCTAAAGGTCCTTATATGTCCTAATACACATTCCTAGACCATTGTAAGCGTTTAGAATACTATCTTAACCATTCTACACTTGTTAGAGCCTCCTAGGACTCATGCTTCAGCCTCTAAGTCCCTTGGGACACCATGGAGTGTTAGGATCATTCTATAGGTTATTATATGTCCTAATACACATTCCTAGACCATTGTAAGTGTTTAGAATAATTTTAACCATTATACACTTGTAAGAGCCTCCTAGGACTCATGCTTCACCGTCTAAGTCCCTTGCGGCACCATGGAGTGTTTAGGATCATTCTAAAGGTTCTTATATGTCCTAATACACAATCCTAGACCATTATAAGCCTTTAGATTACTCCCTTAACCATTCTACACTTGTTAGAGCCTCCAAGGACACATGCTTCACCGTCTAAGTCCCTTGCGGCACCATGGAGTGTTTAGGATCATTCTAAAGGTTCTTATATGTCCTAATAGACATTCCTAGACCATTGTAAGCGTTTGGAATACTCTCTTAACCATTCAACACTTGTTAGAACCTCCAAGTACTCATGCTTCACCCTCTAAGTCCCTTGGGGCACCATGCAGTGTTTAGGATCATTCTAAAGGTTCTTATATGTCCTAGTACAAATTCTTAGACCATTCTAAGGCTTTAGAATACTCTCTTAACCATTCTACACTTGTTAGAGCCTCCAAGGACTCATGCTTCACCCTCTAAGTCCATTGGGGCACCAAGGAGTGTTCCGGATCATTCGAAAGCTTCTTATATGTGCTAATACACATTCCTAGACCATTGTAAGCGTTTAGAATACTCTCTTCACCATTCTACACTTGTTAGAGCCTCCAAGGACTCATGTTTCACCCTCTAAGTCTCTTGGGGCACCATGGAGTGTTTAGGATCATTCTAAAGGTTCTTATATATCCTAATACACATTCCTAGACCATTGTAAGCGTTTAGAATACTCTCTTAACCATTCTACACTTGTTGATGCCTCCAAGGACTCATGCCTCTTCCTCTAAGTCCCTTGGGGCACCATGGAGTGTTTAGGATCATTCTAAAGGTTCTTATATGTCCTAATACACATTCCTAGACCATTCTAAGCCTTTAGATTACTCTATTAACCATTCTACACTTGTTAGAGCCTCCAAGGACTCATGCTTCACCCTCTGAGTCCCTTGGGGCACCATGGAGTGTTTAGGATCATTCTAAAGGTTCTTATATGTCCTAATACACATTCCTAGAACATTCTAAGCCTTTAGATTTCTCTATTAACCATTCTACACTTGTTAGAACCTCCAAGGACTCATGCTTCACCCTCTAAGTCTCTTGGGGCACCATGCAGTGTTCCGCATCATTCGAAAGCTTCTTATATTATCTAATACACATTCCTAGACCATTGTAAGCGTTTAGAATACTCTCTTCACCATTCGACACTTGTTAGAGCCTCGAAAGACTCATGTTTCACCCTCTAAGTCCCTTGGGGCACCATGAAGTGTTTAGGATCATTCTAAAGGTTCTTATACGTCCTAATACACATTCCTAGACCATTGTAAGTGTTTAGAAAACTCTCTTAACCATTCTACACTTGTTAGAGCCTCCAAGGACTCATGCTTCACCCTCTAAGTCCCTTGGGGCACCATGCAGTGTTTAGGATCATTCTAAAGGTTCTTATATGTCCTAGTACACATTCTTAGACCATTCTAAGGCTTTAGAATACTCTCTTAACCATTCTACACTTGTTAGAGCCTCCAAGGACTCATGCTTCACCCTCTAAGTCTCTTGGGGCACCATGCAGTGTTCCGCATCATTCGAAAGCTTCTTATATTATCTAATACACATTCCTAGACCATTGTAAGCGTTTAGAATACTCTCTTCACCATTCTACACTTGTTTGAGCCTCCAAGGACTCATGTTTCACCCTCTAAGTCTCTTGGGGCACCATGGAGTGTTTAGGATCATTCTAAAGGTTCTTATATATCCTAATACACATTCCTAGATCATTGTAAGCGTTTAGAATACTCTCTTAACCATTCTACACTTGTTGATGCCTCCAAGGACTCATGCTTCACCGTCTAAGTCCCTTGGGGCACCATGGAGTGTTTAGGATCATTCTAAAGGTTCTTATATGTCCTAATACACATTCCTAGACCATTCTAAGCCTTTAGATTACTCTCCTAACCATTCTACACTTGTTAGAGCCTCCAAGGACTCATGCTTCACCCTCTGAGTCCCTTGGGGCACCATGGAGTGTTTAGGATCATTCTAAAGGTTCTTATATGTCCTAATACACATTCCTAGACCATTCTAAGCCTTTAGATTACTCTATTAACCATTCTACACTTGTTAGAGCCTCCAAGGACTCATGCTTCACCCTCTAAGTCCCTTGGGGCACCATGCAGTGTTCCGCATCATTCGAAAGCTTCTTATATTATCTAATACACATTCCTAGACCATTGTAAGCGTTTAGAATACTCTCTTCACCATTCGACACTTGTTAGAGCCTCGAAAGACTCATGTTTCACCCTCTAAGTCCCTTGGGGCACCATGAAGTGTTTAGGATCATTCTAAAGGTTCTTATACGTCCTAATACACATTCCTAGACCATTGTAAGTGTATAGAAAACTCTCTTAACCATTCTACACTTGTTAGAGCCTCCAAGGACTCATGCTTCACCCTCTAAGTCCCTTGGGGCACCATGGAGTGTTTAGGATCATTCTAAAGTTTCTTATATGTCCTAATACACATTCCTAGACCATTGTAAGCGTTTAAAATACTCTCTTAACCATTCTACACTTGTTATTGCTTCCAAGGACTCATGCTTCACCCTCTAAGCCCCTTGAGGCACCATGGTGTGTTTAGGATCATTCTAAAGGTTCTTATATGTCCTAATACACATTCCTCGACCATTGTAAGCGTTTGTAATACTCTCTTAACCATTCTACACATGTTAGAACCTCCAAGGACTCATGCTTCACCCTCTAACTCCCTTGGGACACCATGGAGTGTTGAGGATCATTCTAAAGGTTCTTATATGTCCTAATAAACATTCCTAGACAATTCTAAGCCTTTAGATTACTCTCTTAACCATTCTACACTTGTTAGAGCCTCCAAGGACTCATGCTTCACCCTCTAAGTCCATTGGGGCACCAAGGAGTGTTCCGGATCATTCGAAAGCTTCTTATATGTGCTAATACACATTCCTAGACCATTGTAAGCGTTTAGAATACTCTCTTCACCATTCTACACTTGTTAGAGCCTCCAAGGACTCATGTTTCACCCTCTAAGTCTCTTGGGGCACCATGGAGTGTTTAGGATCATTCTAAAGGTTCTTATATATCCTAATACACATTCCTAGACCATTGTAAGCGTTTAGAATACTCTCTTAACCATTCTACACTTGTTGATGCCTCCAAGGACTCATGCTTCACCGTCTAAGTCCCTTGGGGGACCATGGAGTGTTTAGGATCATTCTAAAGGTTCTTATATGTCCTAATACACATTCCTAGACCATTCTAAGCCTTTAGATTACTCTCCTAACCATTCTACACTTGTTAGAGCCTCCAAGGACTCATGCTTCACCCTCTGAGTCCCTTCGGGCACCATGGAGTGTTTAGGATCATTCTAAAAGTTCTTATATGTCCTAATACACATTCCTAGACCATTCTAAGCCTTTAGATTACTCTATTAACCATTCTACACTTGTTAGAGCCTCCAAGGACTCATGCTTCACCCTCTAAGTCCCTTGGGGCACCATGCAGTGTTCCGCATCATTCGAAAGCTTCTTATATTATCTAATACACATTCCTAGACCATTGTAAGTGTTTAGAAAACTCTCTTAACCATTCTACACTTGTTAGAGCCTCCAAGGACTCATGCTTCACCCTCTAAGTCCCTTGGGGCACCATGGAGTGTTTAGGATCATTCTAAAGTTTCTTATATGTCCTAATACACATTCCTAGACCATTGTAAGCATTTAAAATACTCTCTTAACCATTCTACACTTGTTAGAGCTTCCAAGGACTCATGCTTCACCCTCTAAGCCCCTTGAGGCACCATGGAGTGTTTAGGATCATTCTAAAGGTTCTTATATGTCCTAATACACATTCCTCGACCATTGTAAGCGTTTGTAATACTCTCTTAACCATTCTACACATGTTAGAACCTCCAAGGACTCATGCTTCACCCTCTAACTCCCTTGGGGCACCATGGAGTGTTGAGGATCATTCTAAAGGTTCTTATATGTCCTAATAAACATTCCTAGACAATTCTAAGCCTTTAGATTACTCTCTTAACCATTCTACACTTGTTAGAGCCTCCAAGGACTCATGCTTCACCCTCTAAGTCCATTGGGGCACCAAGGAGTGTTCCGGATCATTCGAAAGCTTCTTATATGTGCTAATACACATTCCTAGACCATTGTAAGCGTTTAGAATACTCTCTTCACCATTCTACACTTGTTAGAGCCTCCAAGGACTCATGTTTCACCCTCTAAGTCTCTTGGGGCACCATGGAGTGTTTAGGATCATTCTAAAGGTTCTTATATATCCTAATACACATTCCTAGACCATTGTAAGCGTTTAGAATACTCTCTTAACCATTCTACACTTGTTGATGCCTCCAAGGACTCATGCTTCACCGTCTAAGTCCCTTGGGGCACCATGGAGTGTTTAGGATCATTCTAAAGGTTCTTATATGTCCTAATACACATTCCTAGACCATTCTAAGCCTTTAGATTACTATCCTAACCATTCTACACTTGTTAGAGCCTCCAAGGACTCATGCTTCACCCTCTGAGTCCCTTGGGGCACCATGGAGTGTTTAGGATCATTCTAAAAGTTCTTATATGTCCTAATACACATTCCTAGACCATTCTAAGCCTTTAGATTACTCTATTAACCATTCTACACTTGTTAGAGCCTCCAAGGACTCATGCTTCACCCTCTAAGTCCCTTGGGGCACCATGCAGTGTTCCGCATCATTCGAAAGCTTCTTATATTATCTAATACACATTCCTAGACCATTGTAAGCGTTTAGAATACTCTCTTCACCATTCTACACTTGTTAGAGCCTCGAAAGACTCATGCTTCACCCTCTAAGTCCCTTGGGGCACCATGGAGTGTTTAGGATCATTCTAAAGTTTCTTATATGTCCTAATACACATTCCTAGACCATTGTAAGCGTTTAAAATACTCTCTTAACCATTCTACACTTGTTAGAGCTTCCAAGGACTCATGCTTCACCCTCTAAGCCCCTTGAGGCACCATGGAGTGTTTAGGATCATTCTAAAGGTTCTTATATGTCCTAATACACATTCCTCGACCATTGTAAGCGTTTGTAATACTCTCTTAACCATTCTACACATGTTAGAACCTCCAAGGACTCATGCTTCACCCTCTAACTCCCTTGGGGCACCATGGAGTGTTGAGGATCATTCTAAAGGTTCTTATATGTCCTAATACACATTCCTAGACAATTCTAAGCCTTTAGATTACTCTCTTAACCATTCTAGACTTGTTAGAGCCTCCAAGGACTCATGCTTCACCCTCTAAGTCCCTTGGGGTACCATGGAGTGTTTAGGATCATTCTAAAGGTTCTTATATGTCCTTATACACATTCCTACACCATTGTAAGCGTTTAGAATACTCTCTTAACCATTCTACACTTGTTAGAACCTCCTAGGACTCAAGCTTCACCCTCTACGTCATTTGGGGCACCAAGGAGTGTTTAGGATCATTCTAAAGGTTCTTATATGTCCTAATACACATTCCTAGATCATTCTAAGCCTTTAAATTACTCTCCTAACCATTCTACACTTGTTAATACGCATTCCTAGACCATTTTAAGCATTTAGAATACTCTCTTCAACATTCTACACTTGTTAGAGCCTCCAAGGACTCATGTTTCACCCTCTAAGTCCCTTGGGGCACCATGGAGTGTTTAGGATCATTCTAAAGGTTCTTATATATCCTAATACACATTCCTAGACCATTGTAAGCGTTTAGAATACTCTCTTAACTATTCTACACATGTTGATGCCTCCAAGGACTCATGCTTCACCCTCTAAGTCCCTTGGGGCACCATGGAGTGTATAGGATCATTATAAAGGTTCTTATATGTCCTAATACACATTCCTAGACCATTCTAAGACTTTAGATTACTCTCTTTACCATACTACACTTGTTAGAGCCTCCAAGGACTCATGCTTCACCATCTAAGTCCCTTGGGGCACCATGGAGTGTTTAGGATCATTCTAAAGGTCCTTATATGTCCTAATACACATTCCTAGACCATTGTAAGCGTTTAGAATACTATCTTAACCATTCTACACTTGTTAGAGCCTCCTAGGACTCATGCTTCAGCCTCTAAGTCCCTTGGAGCACCATGGAGTGTTAGGATCATTCTATAGGTTATTATATGTCCTAATACACATTCCTAGACCATTGTAAGCGTTTAGAATAATTTTAACCATTATACACTTGTTAGAGTCTCCTAGGACTCATGCTTCACCGTCCAAGTCCCTTGCGGCACCATGGAGTGTTTAGGATCATTCTAAAGGTTCTTATATGTCCTAATACACAATCCTAGACCATTGTAAGCCTTTAGATTACTCCCTTAACCATTCTACACTTGTTAGAGCCTCCAAGGACACATGCTTCACCGTCTAAGTCCCTTGCGGCACCATGAAGTGTTTAGGATCATTCTAAAGGTTCTTATATGTCCTAATACACATTCCGAGACCATTCTAAGACTTTACATTACTCTCTTAACCATTCTACACTTGTTCTAGCCTCCAAGGACTCATGCTTCACCCTCTAAGTCCCTTTCGGCAACCTGCAGTGTTTAGGATAATTCTAAAGGTTCTTATATGTCCAAATACACATTCCTAGACCATTTTAAGCGTTTAGAATACTCTCTTAACCATTCAACACTTGTTAGAGCCTCCATGGACTCATGCTTCACCCTCTAAGTCCCTTGGGGCACCATGGAGTGTTTAGCATAATTCTAAAGGTTCTTATATCTTCTAATACACAATCCTAGACCATTCTAAGCCTTTAGATTACTCTCTTAACCATTCTACACTTGTTAGAGCCTCCAAGAACTCATGCTTCACCCTCTAAGTCCCTTGAGGCACCATGGAGTGTTTAGGATCATTCTAAAGGTTCTTGTATGTCCTAATACACATTCCTCGACCATTGTAAGCGTTTCGAATACTCTCTTAACCATTCTACACTTGTTAGAGCCTCCAAGGACTCTTGCTTCACCCTCTAAGTCCCTTGAGGTACCATGGAGTGTTTAGGATCACTCTAAAGGTTCTTATATGTCCTAATACACAATCCTAGACCATTTTAAGCCTTTAGAGTACTCTGTTAACCATTCTACACTTGTTAGAGCCGCCAAGGACTCATGCTTCACCCTCTAAGTCCCTTGGGGCACCATGGAGTGTTTAGGATCATTCTAAAGGTTCTTATATATCCTAATACACATTCCTAGACCATTTTAAGCGTTTAGAATACTCTCTTAACTATTCTACACATGTTGATGCCTCCAAGGACTCATGCTTCACCCTCTAAGTCCCTTGGGGCACCATGGAGTGTATAGGATCATTCTAAAGGTTCTTAAATGTCATAATACACATTCCTAGACCATTCTAAGACTTTAGATTATCTCTTTACCATACTACACTTGTTAGAGCCTCCAAGGACTCATGCTTCACCCTCAAAGTCCCTTGGGTCACCATGGAGTGTTTAGGATCATTCTAAAGGTCCTTATATGTCCTAATACACATTCCTAGACCATTGTAAGCGTTTAGAATACTATCTTAACCATTCTACACTTGTTAGAGCCTCCTAGGACTCATGCTTCAGCCTCTAAGTCCCTTGGGGCACCATGGAGTGTTAGGATCATTCTATAGGTTATTATATGTCCTAATACACATTCCTAGACCATTGTAAGCGTTTAGAATAATTTTAACCATTATACACTTGTTAGAGCCTCCTAGGACTCATGCTTCACCCTCTAAGTCCCTTGCGGCCCCATGGAGTGTTTAGGATCATGCTAAAGGTTCTTATTTGTCATAATACACAATCCTAGACCATTGTAAGCCTTTAGATTACTCTCTTAACCATTCTACACTTGTTAGAGCCTCCAAGGACACATGCTTCACCATCTAAGTCCCTTGCGGCACCATGGAGTGTTTAGGATCATTCTAATGGTTCTTATATGTCCTAATACACATTCCGAGACCATTCTAAGCCTTTAGATTATTCTCTTAAACATTCTACACTTGTTCGAGCCTCCAAGGATTCATGCTTCACCCTCTAAGTCCCTTTCGGCAACCTGCAGTGTTTAGGATAATTCTAAAGGTTCTTATATGTCCAAATACACATTCCTAGACCATTTTAAGCGTTTAGAATACTCTCTTAACCATTCAACACTTGTTAGAGCCTCCATGGACTCATGCTTCACCCTCTAAGTCCCTTGGGGCACCATGGAGTGTTTAGCATAATTCTAAAGGTTCTTATATCTCCTAATACACATTCCTAGACCATTCTAAGCCTTTAGATTACTCTCTTAACCATTCTACACTTGTTAGAGCCTCCAAGAACTCATGCTTCACCCTCTAAGTCCCTTGAGGCACCATGGAGTGTTTAGGATCATTCTAAAGGTTCTTATATGTCCTAATACACATTCCTAGACCATTGTAAGCGTTTCAAATACTCTCTTAACCATTCTACACTTGTTAGAGCCTCCTAGGACTCATGCTTCACGCTCTAAGTCCCTGGGACACCATGGAGTGTTTAGGATTATTCCAAGGTTCTTATATGTCCTAATACACATTCCTACACCATTGTAAGCGTTTAGAATACTCTCTTAACCATTCTACACTTGTTAGAACCTCCTAAGACTCATGCTTCACCCTCTACGTCATTTGGGGCACCAAGGAGTGTTTAGGATCATTCTAAAGGTTCTTATATGTCCTAATACACATTCCTAGACCATTCTAAGCCTTTAGATTACTCTCTTAACCATTCTACACTTGTTAATACGCATTCCTAGACCATTATAAGCATTTAGAATACTCTCTTCAACATTCTACACTTGTTAGAGCCTCCAAGGACTCATGTTTCACCCTCTAAGTCCTTTGGGGCACCATGGAGTGTTTAGGATCATTCTAAAGGTTCTTATATGTCCTAATACACATTCCTAGACCATTCTAAGACTTTAGATTACTCTCTTAACCATTCTACACTTGTTAGAGCCTCCAAGGACTCATGCTTCACCCTCTAAGTCCCTTGGGGCACCATGGAGTGTTTAGGATCATTCTAAAGGTTCTTATATGTCCTTATACACATTCCTACACCATTGTAAGCGTTTAGAATACTCTCTTAACCATTCTACACTTGTTAGAACCTTCTAGGACTCAAGCTTCACCCTCTACGTCATTTGGGGCACCAAGGAGTGTTTAGGATCATTCTAAAGGTTCTTATATATCCTAATACACATTCCTAGACCATTGTAAGCATTTAGAATACTCTCTTAACTATTCTACACATGTTGATGCCTCTAAGGACTCATGCTTCACCCGCTAAGTCCCTTGGGGCACCATGAAGTGTATAGGATCATTATAAAGGTTCTTATATGTCCTAATACACATTCCTAGACCATTCTAAGACTTTAGATTACTCTCTTAACCATTCTACACTTGTTAGAGCCTCCAAGGACTCATGCTTCACCATCTAAGTCCCATGGGGCACCATGAAGTGTTTAGGATAATTCTAAAGGTTCTTATACGTCCTAATACACATTCCTAGACCATTGTAAGCATTTAGAATACTCTCTTAACCATTCAACACTTGTTAGAGCCTCCATGGACTCATGCTTCACCCTCTAAGTCCCTTGGGGCACCATGGAGTATTTAGGATAATTCTAAAGGTTCTTATATCTCCTAATACACATTCCTAGACCATTCTAAGCCTTTAGATTACTCTCTTAAACATTCTACACTTGTTAGAGCCTCCTAGGACTCATGCTTCACCCTCTAAGTCCCTTGAGGCACCATGGAGTGTTTAGGATAATTCTAAAGGTTCTTATATATCCTAATACACATTCCTAGACCATTGTAAGTGTTTAGAATACTTTCTTAACTATTCTACACATGTTGATGCCTCCAAGGACTCATGCTTCACCCTCAAAGTCCCTTGAGGCACCATGGAGTTTTTAGGATCATTCTAAAGGTTCTTATATGTCCTAATACACATTCCTCGACCATTGTAAGCATTTCGAATACTCTCTTAACCATTCTACACTTGTTAGAGCCTCCAAGGACTCATGCTTCACCATTTAAGTCCTTAGGGGCACCATGGAGTGTTTAGGATCATTCTAAAGGTTCTTATATGTCCTAATACACATTCCTAGACCATTGTAAGCGTTTCAAATACTCTCTTAACCATTCTACACTTGTTAGAGCCTCCAAGGACTCATGCTTCACCCTCTAAGTCCCTTGAGGCACCATGGAGTGTTTAGGATCATTCTAAAGGTTCTTATATGTCCTAATACACATTCCTCGACCATTGTAAGCATTTCGAATACTCTCTTAACCATTCTACACTTGTTAGAGCCTCCAATGACTCATGCTTCACCATCTAAGTCCTTAGGGGCACCATGGAGTGTTTAGGATCATTCTAAAGGTTCTTATATGTCCTAATACACATTCCTAGACCATTTTTAGCGTTTAAAATACTCTCTTAACCATTCTACACTTGTTAGAGCCTCCAAGGACTCATGCTTCACCCTCTAAGTCCCTTGGGGCACCATGGAGTGTTTAGGATCATTCTAAAGGTTCTTATATGTCCTTATACACATTCCTACACAATTGTAAGCGTTTAGAATACTCTCTTAACCATTCTACACTTGTTAGAACCTTCTAGGACTCAAGCTTCACCCTCTACGTCATTTGGGGCACCAAGGAGTGTTTAGGATCATTCTAAAGGTTCTTATATGTCCTAATACACATTCCTAGATCATTCTAAGCCTTTAGATTACTATCTTAACCATTCTACACTAGTTAATACGCATTCCTAGACCATTGTAAGCGTTTAGAATACTCTCTTCACCATTCTACACTTGTTAGAGCCTCCAAGGACTCATGTTTCACCCTCTAAGTCACTTGGGGCACCATGGAGTGTTTAGGATCATTCTAAAGGTTCTTATATATCCTAATACACATTCCTAGACCATTGTAAGCGTTTAAAATACTCTCTTAACCATTCTACACTTGTTGATGCCTCCAAGGACTCATGCTTCACCCTCTAAGTCCATTGGGGCACCATGGAGTGTTAAGGATCATTCTAAAGGTTCTTATATGTCCTAATACACATTCCTAGACCATTTTAAGCCTTTAGATTACTCTCTTAACCATTCTACACTTGTTAGAGCCTCCAAGGACTCATGCTTCACCATCTAAGTCCTTAGGGGCACCATGGAGTGTTTAGGATCATTCTAAAGATTCTTATATGTCCTAATACACATTCCTAGACCATTTTAAGCGTTTAAAATACTCTCTTAACCATTATACACTTGTTAGAGCCTCCTAGGACTCATGCTTCACGCTCTAAGTCCCTGGGGCACCATGGAGTGTTTAGTATCATTCTAAAGGTTCTTATATGTCCTAATACACATTCCTACAACATTGTAAGCGTTTAGAATACTCTCTTAACCATTCTACACTTGTTAGAACTTCCTAGGACTCATGCTTCACCCTCTACGTCATTTGAGGGCACCAAGGAGTGTTTAGGATCATTCTAATGGTTCTTATATGTCCTAATACACATTCCGAGACCATTCTAAGCCTTTAGATTACTCTCTTAACCATTCTACACTTGTTCGAGCCTCCAAGGACTCATGCTTCACCCTCTAAGTCCCTTTGGGCAACCTGCAGTGTTTAGGATAATTCTAAAGGTTCTTATATGTCCAAATACACATTCCTAGACCATTTTAAGCGTTTAGAATACTCTCTTAACCATTCAACACTTGTTAGAGCCTCCATGGACTCATGCTTCACCCTCTAAGTCCCTTGGGACACCATGGAGTGTTTAGCATAATTCTAAAGGTTCTTATATCTCCTAATACACATTCCTAGACCATTCTAAGCCTTTAGATTACTCTCTTAACCATTCTACACTTGTTAGAGCCTCCTAGGACTCATGCTTCACCCTCTACGTCATTTGGGGCACCAAGGAGTGTTTAGGATCATTCTAAAGGTTCTTATATGTCCTAATATACATTCCTAGACCATTCTAAGCCTTTAGATTACTCTCTTAACCATTCTACACTTGTTAATACGCATTGCTAGACCATTGTAAGCATTTAGAATACTCTCTTCACCATTCTACACTTGTTAGAGCCTCCAAGGACTCATGTTTCACCCTCTAAGTCCCTTGGGGCACCATGGAGTGTTTAGGATCATTCTAAAGGTTCTTATATATCCTAATACACATTCCTAGACCATTGTAAGCGTTTAGAATACTCTCTTAACTATTCTACACATGTTGATGCCTCCAAGGACTCATGCTTCACCCTCTAAGTCCCTTGGGGCACCATGGAGTGTATAGGATCATTCTAAATATTCTTATATGCCCTAATACACATTCCTAGACCATTGTAAGCCTTTAGATTACTCTCTTAACCATTCTACACTTGTTAGAGCCTCCAAGGACTCATGCTTCACCCTCTAAGTCCCTTGGGGCACCATGGAGTGTTTAGGATCATTCTAAAGGTTCTTATATGTCCTTATACACATTCCTACTCCATTGTAAGCATTTAGAATACTCTCTTAACCATTCTACACTTGTTAAAACCTTCTAGGACTCAAGCTTCACCCTCTACGTCATTTGGGGCACCAAGGAGTGTTTAGGATCATTCTAAAGGATCTTATATGTCCTAATACACATTCCTTGATCATTCTAAGCCTTTGGATTACTCTCTTCACCATTCTACACTTGTTAATTCGCTTTCCTAGACCATTTTAAGCATTTAGAATACTCTCTTCAACATTCTACACTTGTTAGAGCCTCCAAGGACTCATGTTTCACCCTCTAAGTCCTTTGGGGCACCATGGAGTGTTTAGGATCATTCTAAAGGTTCTTATATATCCTAATACACATTCCTAGACCATTGTAAGCATTTATAATACTCTCTTAACTATTCTACACATGTTGATGCCTCTAAGGACTCATGCTTCACCCTCTAAGTGCCTTGGGGCACTGATCGAGGCCGTATCCGATCAAAATAAAAGGTGTTTATTCTGTAGTACTAGGAAGGTGATCCTAGGTCGTTTCCCAGCGAATATCGGTCTAGGCAAAGTATCAAACACGTAGTGTGCAGTAAAATGGGGGGGTTTTTGTGTGTGACAAATGTGAAGAACAAAACACAAACAGAATATAAAAACTAAGAAAATCAGAAACAAAAGCGGGCAAACCCCTTTGGTTACGTACACTACTCAATCCTAGCTCACTAAAGATCGATTCCTCTCCTCTCCTCTGTCCAACTCGTGATAACCAAATACTAAGCGAAAATTCAGTTATCACTCCAAACCCTAACTTCTAATTAAGCATCAGAAACCAGAATTGGAGTTTTTACGAGTTAATACAAATTAAGCATTTATATTCATGTATTATCTCTACGAAATGGAATTAAGCAAACCACTACACATCGATAAACATGAAAACAGAGAAGAGAAAACGAAATTGCATTAATAACAAGAGCTCAAGAGTAGATAATACAATACCAAAGGGATTAACCCTTGAAGTCTAGCCTTCCATGGCCATAAATGAAGAAAAACGAGTAGAAATGGGGAAGAACAAAACCCTAGCAGCCACCATCACTTGGGAGAGCCAAGAGAGAAGTTCTAACCTAGAGAGAGAGTGAGAAATCTGAAATGAAAGTGTGTTCTTGGAGGTTACACGAATTTCCCCTCTATAGACACAAAATGGGCCTAAAACATGGGCCCAAATCCTAAGAAACACTATTCTGAACATTACAATTAAAAAGGGACCTAAATGCAAATTACAATCTTCACTTCAATACTTCAATCTTCATTTCCAAACTTTCCAAAGTGTCCTTGTGCCAAATATTACCTGAAAATAGAAATAGAATTAATTAGGCTAAATAATTCCAAATTAAACAATATTCGGAATATTAGTCCAATAAACTCTAAATCAATAAATCAAGCTAATCAATGTCAAATGGGCAACAAGTATCAATAATAGGAGTAAAATAATGCAAGGAATAATGGGAAATAAAATGCTCATCAGGCACCATGAAGTGTATAGGATCATTCTAAAGGTTCTTAGATGTCCTAATACACATTCCTAGACCATTCTAAGACTTTAGATTACTCTCTTAATCATTCTACACTTGTTAGAGCCTCCAAGGACACATGCTTCACCGTCTAAGTCCCTTGCGGCACCATGGAGTGTTTAGGATCATTCTAAAGGTTCTTATATGTCCTAATACACATTCCGAGACCATTCTAAGCCTTTAGATTACTCTCTTAACCATTCTACACTTGTTCGAGTTGGCATAATCTGAATCTATAACATATGAATCATCAGATGCAGTGGCAGAGTCTAGAAACTGAGCTATTTCAGTGCATGCGGTGCACCATCCAGAGTTAGTGCATGATGGACAAGTAAATGAATCAGTGAAAGATGGCAATTCAAAATCATGATGCAAAATGTCAAGCATATGCTCATCTATCAAATCATCAAGCAAGTCCACATGGAAAACAGAGTGATCCTCAGGAAAATGTTTCATAGCATGGAAAATGTCAAATCGGATCACACTGCCATCAAACTCCATGGAAAGTGAACCTGAATGCACATCTATCTTGGTTCGGGCTGTTTTCAAAAATGGCCTCCCCAAAATAATAGGAACAACATTACGGGGAGAGTCATCTTCCATATCAAGTATGTAAAAATCAGCAGGGAAGATCAACTCTTCAACCCGAACCAAGACATCCTCTATCAAACCTGCGGGGTGGGCAGTACTTCTATTTGCCAATTGAATCACCACACCCGTAGGTTGAAGAGGTCCAAGAGAAAGAGACTTAAAAACAGACATAGGCATGACATTTATGGATGCTCCTAAATCTAGCATAGCATTTTCAAACTTAACATTGCCTATGATGCAAGGTATAGAGAAAGTTCCAGGATCCTTACATTTTTCAGGAATGTGAGGGATAGGTTTACCTATGAGAGCGGAGACATTCCTTCCCATGCTTATCCTCTCATTGCCCTTGAGTCTTCTCTTATGAGTGCACAACTCCTTAAGGAACTTCGCATACCTTGGAATCTGTTTTATTGCATCAAGAAGGGGTATGTTGACTTCCACCTTCCTGAATGTGTCAAGAATGTCCTTGTCCACCTCTTCCACCCTTTTGTTTTGAGGCACTCTTGGTGGGAATGGAAGAGGAACAGGAGGAGGTTGTAGGACAACAGCAGGGCTTGTGGTTGAAGTCGAGGAGGGTTGAGTTGGATGATTCTCTTTGGTGCTAGCATGCTCACCTTCATCTACCACTTGGCTCTTCCCTTTAGAGGAAGCTAGAGCATCATTGTTGAGGTGAGGTTGTGGTGTGGGTGTGACAATCTGCTTTCCCGACCTCAGGTTGATGGCACTCACATTCTGATTCTGAGGGTTGATCACAGTTTGGGATGGCAACTTGTCAGAATTTTGAGATTGCAAGTTGTTGAGAGAAGTTGCCATTTGACCCATCTGATTTGTCAAAGTCTGAATGGATGCCTCTTGTCTCTGAATGGATGCTCTAGTCTCTTGTTGAAATTGGAGGTTTTGCATGGTCATTTGCCTCACCAACTCCTCCAAGGTAGGTTGGTTGGATGGAGGGGCTGATGGTGCAGGATGAACCACTTGCTGCTGTTGTTGTTGCCTTTGCTGCTGGATTGGAGGAGGTACATATGGTGGTCTACTCGGTCCAGCGGTGTTCTGAAATGGAACATTAGGAGGAGGTTGTTGTTGTTGATCAGACCACTTCAGATTGGGATGGTTCCTCCATCCAGGGTTGTATCTATTGGAAGAGAGGTCATGATTATGTTGTTGTGGGCCTCTATTGTTGTATATGTTTGCTGCATAGGCCTCGGGTTGGTCACCACTTGTCATCGACTGTTGCTGCTGAAGGGAAGGGCATGCATCTGTGTGGTGCTCAATGGATGTGCATATGCCACACACTCTAGCAGGAAGTATCATCTTTTTCTGATTGACAGCCAATTGTGTGACCAATGTTGTGAGAGAATCAATTTTCTGCTCAAGCTTCTCAACCTTGCCCGAGTCTGCACCAACATCATTTACATCCCTCACAACTATTGCATCACTGTTGCTTCTTGCATGGAATTGTTGACAATTGGAAGCCATCTTCTCAATTTTGCTCCTGGCTTGTAAGGGTGTCATATCTCCCAATGTACCACCACTTGCAGCATCTACCATGTTTCTTTCCATGAAGTTGAGACCTTCATAAAAGTACTGGATGAGAAGCTGCTCTGAGATCTGATGGTGAGGGCAGGAAGCACACAACCTCTTGAATCTCTCCCAATAATCATAGAGACTCTCTCCATGTTGTTGCCTGATACCAGAAATTTCCTTTCTGATTGCAGTGGTCCTATTTGCAGGGAAGAATTTTTCTAGAAATGCCCTCTTCAAGTCATCCCAGCTTGTGATGGAACCAGGGGCCAAGTCAGATAACCAATCTTGTGCTAGACCCTCTAAGGAATGTGGAAATGCTCTGAGACAGACATGATCCTCTTGCACATCATGTGGTTTCATTGTGGTGCACACTATATGGAATTTCTTGAGATGCTTATGAGGATCCTCACCTGCAAGACCATGAAACTTGGGCAACAAATGGATTAGTCCTGTTCTAAGCTCAAAAGGAACATCCTCATCAGGATACCGGATACACGAGTCTTCAATAGTGAAGTCAGGTGCAGCCAGCTCCCTAAGTGTCCTTTCCCTTGGTGGGGGTTGAGCCATGTTATCACAATGTATAGAATCAGATTGAATAAAAGTAGAAGGAATAGAAGAAATAGAAACAGAATCAGAATTAGATGGACTATAAGATGACTCTGACTCACTACCTAATGACTGATTCCTATTTTGTCTAACTAATCTGTGATAAGTTCTATCAATTTCAGGGTTGTAAGGATGCAAATAACTTGGGTTGCCCCTAGTCATGTACTGAACAGAACAGCATCAACCATAGCATACTGTAACAGATATGCATGACCAAAATCGGCAACAAAATTTATTATTTTTTAAAATTTTTTTCTTTATTTTTTTCAGCACCCTAAAATCATGAAAACATATCACAGAAAGTTTGAGGACAAAATTCAAAAGGGAACCAAGTCAAACAAATAAGTTACAAACAAAAAAGAAGAAAAATAAACTTGTAAAATAAAAAAGAAATAGTAAACAACCGAATTTTTGGGGCCTTCCCATTATCGAAATTTCGATTTCACAATTTCATTAGCTTATTTCACAATTTCATGCTTCACCCTCTAAGTGATCGAGGCCGTACCCGATCAAAATAAAAGGTGTTTATTCTGTAGTACTAGGAAGGAGATCCTAGGTCGTTTCCCAGCGAATATCGGTCTAGGCAAAGTATCAAACACGTAGTGTGCAGCAAATGAAATTGTGAAATCGAAGAGAATTTTCCAAATAAGCTAATGATGGAACCAGGGGCCAAGTCAGATAACCAATCTTGTGCTAGACCCTCTAAGGAATGTGGAAATGCTCTGAGACAGACATGATCCTCTTGCACATCATGTGGTTTCATTGTGGTGCACACTATATGGAATTTCTTGAGATGCTTATGAGGATCCTCACCTGCAAGACCATGAAACTTGGGCAACAAATGGATTAGTCCTGTTCTAAGCTCAAAAGGAACATCCTCATCAGGATACCGGATACACGAGTCTTCAATAGTGAAGTCAGGTGCAGCCAGCTCCCTAAGTGTCCTTTCCCTTGGTGGGGGTTGAGCCATGTTATCACAATGTATAGAATCAGATTGAATAAAAGTAGAAGGAATAGAAGAAATAGAAACAGAATCAGAATTAGATGGACTATAAGATGACTCTGACTCACTACCTAATGACTGATTCCTATTTTGTCTAACTAATCTGTGATAAGTTCTATCAATTTCAGGGTTGTAAGGATGCAAATAACTTGGGTTGCCCCTAGTCATGTACTGAACAGAACAGCATCAACCATAGCATACTGTAACAGATATGCATGACCAAAATCGGCAACAAAATTTATTATTTTTTAAAATTTTTTTCTTTATTTTTTTCAGCACCCTAAAATCATGAAAACATATCACAGAAAGTTTGAGGACAAAATTCAAAAGGGAACCAAGTCAAACAAATAAGTTACAAACAAAAAAGAAGAAAAATAAACTTGTAAAATAAAAAAGAAATAGTAAACAACCGAATTTTTGGGGCCTTCCCATTATCGAAATTTCGATTTCACAATTTCATTAGCTTATTTCACAATTTCATGCTTCACCCTCTAAGTGATCGAGGCCGTACCCGATCAAAATAAAAGGTGTTTATTCTGTAGTACTAGGAAGGAGATCCTAGGTCGTTTCCCAGCGAATATCGGTCTAGGCAAAGTATCAAACACGTAGTGTGCAGCAAATGAAATTGTGAAATCGAAGAGAATTTTCCAAATAAGCTAATGATGGAACCAGGGGCCAAGTCAGATAACCAATCTTGTGCTAGACCCTCTAAGGAATGTGGAAATGCTCTGAGACAGACATGATCCTCTTGCACATCATGTGGTTTCATTGTGGTGCACACTATATGGAATTTCTTGAGATGCTTATGAGGATCCTCACCTGCAAGACCATGAAACTTGGGCAACAAATGGATTAGTCCTGTTCTAAGCTCAAAAGGAACATCCTCATCAGGATACCGGATACACGAGTCTTCAATAGTGAAGTCAGGTGCAGCCAGCTCCCTAAGTGTCCTTTCCCTTGGTGGGGGTTGAGCCATGTTATCACAATGTATAGAATCAGATTGAATAAAAGTAGAAGGAATAGAAGAAATAGAAACAGAATCAGAATTAGATGGACTATAAGATGACTCTGACTCACTACCTAATGACTGATTCCTATTTTGTCTAACTAATCTGTGATAAGTTCTATCAATTTCAGGGTTGTAAGGATGCAAATAACTTGGGTTGCCCCTAGTCATGTACTGAACAGAACAGCATCAACCATAGCATACTGTAACAGATATGCATGACCAAAATCGGCAACAAAATTTATTATTTTTTAAAATTTTTTTCTTTATTTTTTTCAGCACCCTAAAATCATGAAAACATATCACAGAAAGTTTGAGGACAAAATTCAAAAGGGAACCAAGTCAAACAAATAAGTTACAAACAAAAAAGAAGAAAAATAAACTTGTAAAATAAAAAAGAAATAGTAAACAACCGAATTTTTGGGGCCTTCCCATTATCGAAATTTCGATTTCACAATTTCATTAGCTTATTTCACAATTTCATGCTTCACCCTCTAAGTGATCGAGGCCGTACCCGATCAAAATAAAAGGTGTTTATTCTGTAGTACTAGGAAGGAGATCCTAGGTCGTTTCCCAGCGAATATCGGTCTAGGCAAAGTATCAAACACGTAGTGTGCAGCAAATGAAATTGTGAAATCGAAGAGAATTTTCCAAATAAGCTAATGATGGAACCAGGGGCCAAGTCAGATAACCAATCTTGTGCTAGACCCTCTAAGGAATGTGGAAATGCTCTGAGACAGACATGATCCTCTTGCACATCATGTGGTTTCATTGTGGTGCACACTATATGGAATTTCTTGAGATGCTTATGAGGATCCTCACCTGCAAGACCATGAAACTTGGGCAACAAATGGATTAGTCCTGTTCTAAGCTCAAAAGGAACATCCTCATCAGGATACCGGATACACGAGTCTTCAATAGTGAAGTCAGGTGCAGCCAGCTCCCTAAGTGTCCTTTCCCTTGGTGGGGGTTGAGCCATGTTATCACAATGTATAGAATCAGATTGAATAAAAGTAGAAGGAATAGAAGAAATAGAAACAGAATCAGAATTAGATGGACTATAAGATGACTCTGACTCACTACCTAATGACTGATTCCTATTTTGTCTAACTAATCTGTGATAAGTTCTATCAATTTCAGGGTTGTAAGGATGCAAATAACTTGGGTTGCCCCTAGTCATGTACTGAACAGAACAGCATCAACCATAGCATACTGTAACAGATATGCATGACCAAAATCGGCAACAAAATTTATTATTTTTTAAAATTTTTTTCTTTATTTTTTTCAGCACCCTAAAATCATGAAAACATATCACAGAAAGTTTGAGGACAAAATTCAAAAGGGAACCAAGTCAAACAAATAAGTTACAAACAAAAAAGAAGAAAAATAAACTTGTAAAATAAAAAAGAAATAGTAAACAACCGAATTTTTGGGGCCTTCCCATTATCGAAATTTCGATTTCACAATTTCATTAGCTTATTTCACAATTTCATGCTTCACCCTCTAAGTGATCGAGGCCGTACCCGATCAAAATAAAAGGTGTTTATTCTGTAGTACTAGGAAGGAGATCCTAGGTCGTTTCCCAGCGAATATCGGTCTAGGAAAAGTATCAAACACGTAGTGTGCAGCAAATGAAATTGTGAAATCGAAGAGAATTTTCCAAATAAGCTAATGATGGAACCAGGGGCCAAGTCAGATAACCAATCTTGTGCTAGACCCTCTAAGGAATGTGGAAATGCTCTGAGACAGACATGATCCTCTTGCACATCATGTGGTTTCATTGTGGTGCACACTATATGGAATTTCTTGAGATGCTTATGAGGATCCTCACCTGCAAGACCATGAAACTTGGGCAACAAATGGATTAGTCCTGTTCTAAGCTCAAAAGGAACATCCTCATCAGGATACCGGATACACGAGTCTTCAATAGTGAAGTCAGGTGCAGCCAGCTCCCTAAGTGTCCTTTCCCTTGGTGGGGGTTGAGCCATGTTATCACAATGTATAGAATCAGATTGAATAAAAGTAGAAGGAATAGAAGAAATAGAAACAGAATCAGAATTAGATGGACTATAAGATGACTCTGACTCACTACCTAATGACTGATTCCTATTTTGTCTAACTAATCTGTGATAAGTTCTATCAATTTCAGGGTTGTAAGGATGCAAATAACTTGGGTTGCCCCTAGTCATGTACTGAACAGAACAGCATCAACCATAGCATACTGTAACAGATATGCATGACCAAAATCGGCAACAAAATTTATTATTTTTTAAAATTTTTTTCTTTATTTTTTTCAGCACCCTAAAATCATGAAAACATATCACAGAAAGTTTGAGGACAAAATTCAAAAGGGAACCAAGTCAAACAAATAAGTTACAAACAAAAAAGAAGAAAAATAAACTTGTAAAATAAAAAAGAAATAGTAAACAACCGAATTTTTGGGGCCTTCCCATTATCGAAATTTCGATTTCACAATTTCATTAGCTTATTTCACAATTTCATGCTTCACCCTCTAAGTGATCGAGGCCGTACCCGATCAAAATAAAAGGTGTTTATTCTGTAGTACTAGGAAGGAGATCCTAGGTCGTTTCCCAGCGAATATCGGTCTAGGCAAAGTATCAAACACGTAGTGTGCAGCAAATGAAATTGTGAAATCGAAGAGAATTTTCCAAATAAGCTAATGATGGAACCAGGGGCCAAGTCAGATAACCAATCTTGTGCTAGACCCTCTAAGGAATGTGGAAATGCTCTGAGACAGACATGATCCTCTTGCACATCATGTGGTTTCATTGTGGTGCACACTATATGGAATTTCTTGAGATGCTTATGAGGATCCTCACCTGCAAGACCATGAAACTTGGGCAACAAATGGATTAGTCCTGTTCTAAGCTCAAAAGGAACATCCTCATCAGGATACCGGATACACGAGTCTTCAATAGTGAAGTCAGGTGCAGCCAGCTCCCTAAGTGTCCTTTCCCTTGGTGGGGGTTGAGCCATGTTATCACAATGTATAGAATCAGATTGAATAAAAGTAGAAGGAATAGAAGAAATAGAAACAGAATCAGAATTAGATGGACTATAAGATGACTCTGACTCACTACCTAATGACTGATTCCTATTTTGTCTAACTAATCTGTGATAAGTTCTATCAATTTCAGGGTTGTAAGGATGCAAATAACTTGGGTTGCCCCTAGTCATGTACTGAACAGAACAGCATCAACCATAGCATACTGTAACAGATATGCATGACCAAAATCGGCAACAAAATTTATTATTTTTTAAAATTTTTTTCTTTATTTTTTTCAGCACCCTAAAATCATGAAAACATATCACAGAAAGTTTGAGGACAAAATTCAAAAGGGAACCAAGTCAAACAAATAAGTTACAAACAAAAAAGAAGAAAAATAAACTTGTAAAATAAAAAAAGAAATAGTAAACAACCGAATTTTTGGGGCCTTCCCATTATCGAAATTTCGATTTCACAATTTCATTAGCTTATTTCACAATTTCATGCTTCACCCTCTAAGTGATCGAGGCCGTACCCGATCAAAATAAAAGGTGTTTATTCTGTAGTACTAGGAAGGAGATCCTAGGTCGTTTCCCAGCGAATATTGGTCTAGGCAAAGTATCAAACACGTAGTGTGCAGCAAATGAAATTGTGAAATCGAAGAGAATTTTCCAAATAAGCTAATGATGGAACCAGGGGCCAAGTCAGATAACCAATCTTGTGCTAGACCCTCTAAGGAATGTGGAAATGCTCTGAGACAGACATGATCCTCTTGCACATCATGTGGTTTCATTGTGGTGCACACTATATGGAATTTCTTGAGATGCTTATGAGGATCCTCACCTGCAAGACCATGAAACTTGGGCAACAAATGGATTAGTCCTGTTCTAAGCTCAAAAGGAACATCCTCATCAGGATACCGGATACACGAGTCTTCAATAGTGAAGTCAGGTGCAGCCAGCTCCCTAAGTGTCCTTTCCCTTGGTGGGGGTTGAGCCATGTTATCACAATGTATAGAATCAGATTGAATAAAAGTAGAAGGAATAGAAGAAATAGAAACAGAATCAGAATTAGATGGACTATAAGATGACTCTGACTCACTACCTAATGACTGATTCCTATTTTGTCTAACTAATCTGTGATAAGTTCTATCAATTTCAGGGTTGTAAGGATGCAAATAACTTGGGTTGCCCCTAGTCATGTACTGAACAGAACAGCATCAACCATAGCATACTGTAACAGATATGCATGACCAAAATCGGCAACAAAATTTATTATTTTTTTAAAATTTTTTCTTTATTTTTTTCAGCACCCTAAAATCATGAAAACATATCACAGAAAGTTTGAGGACAAAATTCAAAAGGGAACCAAGTCAAACAAATAAGTTACAAACAAAAAAGAAGAAAAATAAACTTGTAAAATAAAAAAGAAATAGTAAACAACCGAATTTTTGGGGCCTTCCCATTATCGAAATTTCGATTTCACAATTTCATTAGCTTATTTCACACTTTCATGCTTCACCCTCTAAGTGATCGAGGCCGTACCCGATCAAAATAAAAGGTGTTTATTTTGTAGTACTAGGAAGGAGATCCTAGGTCGTTTCCCAGCGAATATCGGTCTAGGCAAAGTATCAAACACGTAGTGTGCAGCAAATGAAATTGTGAAATCGAAGAGAATTTTCCAAATAAGCTAATGATGGAACCAGGGGCCAAGTCAGATAACCAATCTTGTGCTAGACCCTCTAAGGAATGTGGAAATGCTCTGAGACAGACATGATCCTCTTGCACATCATGTGGTTTCATTGTGGTGCACACTATATGGAATTTCTTGAGATGCTTATGAGGATCCTCACCTGCAAGACCATGAAACTTGGGCAACAAATGGATTAGTCCTGTTCTAAGCTCAAAAGGAATATCCTCATCAGGATACCGGATACACGAGTCTTCAATAGTGAAGTCAGGTGCAGCCAGCTCCCTAAGTGTCCTTTCCCTTGGTGGGGGTTGAGCCATGTTATCACAATGTATAGAATCAGATTGAATAAAAGTAGAAGGAATAGAAGAAATAGAAACAGAATCAGAATTAGATGGACTATAAGATGACTCTGACTCACTACCTAATGACTGATTCCTATTTTGTCTAACTAATCTGTGATAAGTTCTATCAATTTCAGGGTTGTAAGGATGCAAATAACTTGGGTTGCCCCTAGTCATGTACTGAACAGAACAGCATCAACCATAGCATACTGTAACAGATATGCATGACCAAAATCGGCAACAAAATTTATTATTTTTTAAAATTTTTTTCTTTATTTTTTTCAGCACCCTAAAATCATGAAAACATATCACAGAAAGTTTGAGGACAAAATTCAAAAGGGAACCAAGTCAAACAAATAAGTTACAAACAAAAAAGAAGAAAAATAAACTTGTAAAATAAAAAAGAAATAGTAAACAACCGAATTTTTGGGGCCTTCCCATTATCGAAATTTCGATTTCACAATTTCATTAGCTTATTTCACAATTTCATGCTTCACCCTCTAAGTGATCGAGGCCGTACCCGATCAAAATAAAAGGTGTTTATTCTGTAGTACTAGGAAGGAGATCCTAGGTCGTTTCCCAGCGAATATCGGTCTAGGCAAAGTATCAAACACGTAGTGTGCAGCAAATGAAATTGTGAAATCGAAGAGAATTTTCCAAATAAGCTAATGATGGAACCAGGGGCCAAGTCAGATAACCAATCTTGTGCTAGACCCTCTAAGGAATGTGGAAATGCTCTGAGACAGACATGATCCTCTTGCACATCATGTGGTTTCATTGTGGTGCACACTATATGGAATTTCTTGAGATGCTTATGAGGATCCTCACCTGCAAGACCATGAAACTTGGGCAACAAATGGATTAGTCCTGTTCTAAGCTCAAAAGGAACATCCTCATCAGGATACCGGATACACGAGTCTTCAATATTGAAGTCAGGTGCAGCCAGCTCCCTAAGTGTCCTTTCCCTTGGTGGGGGTTGAGCCATGTTATCACAATGTATAGAATCAGATTGAATAAAAGTAGAAGGAATAGAAGAAATAGAAACAGAATCAGAATTAGATGGACTATAAGATGACTCTGACTCACTACCTAATGACTGATTCCTATTTTGTCTAACTAATCTGTGATAAGTTCTATCAATTTCAGGGTTGTAAGGATGCAAATAACTTGGGTTGCCCCTAGTCATGTACTGAACAGAACAGCATCAACCATAGCATACTGTAACAGATATGCATGACCAAAATCGGCAACAAAATTTATTATTTTTTAAAATTTTTTTCTTTATTTTTTTCAGCACCCTAAAATCATGAAAACATATCACAGAAAGTTTGAGGACAAAATTCAAAAGGGAACCAAGTCAAACAAATAAGTTACAAACAAAAAAGAAGAAAAATAAACTTGTAAAATAAAAAAGAAATAGTAAACAACCGAATTTTTGGGGCCTTCCCATTATCGAAATTTCGATTTCACAATTTCATTAGCTTATTTCACAATTTCATGCTTCACCCTCTAAGTGATCGAGGCCGTACCCGATCAAAATAAAAGGTGTTTATTCTGTAGTACTAGGAAGGAGATCCTAGGTCGTTTCCCAGCGAATATCGGTCTAGGCAAAGTATCAAACACGTAGTGTGCAGCAAATGAAATTGTGAAATCGAAGAGAATTTTCCAAATAAGCTAATGATGGAACCAGGGGCCAAGTCAGATAACCAATCTTGTGCTAGACCCTCTAAGGAATGTGGAAATGCTCTGAGACAGACATGATCCTCTTGCACATCATGTGGTTTCATTGTGGTGCACACTATATGGAATTTCTTGAGATGCTTATGAGGATCCTCACCTGCAAGACCATGAAACTTGGGCAACAAATGGATTAGTCCTGTTCTAAGCTCAAAAGGAACATCCTCATCAGGATACCGGATACACGAGTCTTCAATAGTGAAGTCAGGTGCAGCCAGCTCCCTAAGTGTCCTTTCCCTTGGTGGGGGTTGAGCCATGTTATCACAATGTATAGAATCAGATTGAATAAAAGTAGAAGGAATAGAAGAAATAGAAACAGAATCAGAATTAGATGGACTATAAGATGACTCTGACTCACTACCTAATGACTGATTCCTATTTTGTCTAACTAATCTGTGATAAGTTCTATCAATTTCAGGGTTGTAAGGATGCAAATAACTTGGGTTGCCCCTAGTCATGTACTGAACAGAACAGCATCAACCATAGCATACTGTAACAGATATGCATGACCAAAATCGGCAACAAAATTTATTATTTTTTAAAATTTTTTTCTTTATTTTTTTCAGCACCCTAAAATCATGAAAACATATCACAGAAAGTTTGAGGACAAAATTCAAAAGGGAACCAAGTCAAACAAATAAGTTACAAACAAAAAAGAAGAAAAATAAACTTGTAAAATAAAAAAGAAATAGTAAACAACCGAATTTTTGGGGCCTTCCCATTATCGAAATTTCGATTTCACAATTTCATTAGCTTATTTCACAATTTCATGCTTCACCCTCTAAGTGATCGAGGCCGTACCCGATCAAAATAAAAGGTGTTTATTCTGTAGTACTAGGAAGGAGATCCTAGGTCGTTTCCCAGCGAATATCGGTCTAGGCAAAGTATCAAACACGTAGTGTGCAGCAAATGAAATTGTGAAATCGAAGAGAATTTTCCAAATAAGCTAATGATGGAACCAGGGGCCAAGTCAGATAACCAATCTTGTGCTAGACCCTCTAAGGAATGTGGAAATGCTCTGAGACAGACATGATCCTCTTGCACATCATGTGGTTTCATTGTGGTGCACACTATATGGAATTTCTTGAGATGCTTATGAGGATCCTCACCTGCAAGACCATGAAACTTGGGCAACAAATGGATTAGTCCTGTTCTAAGCTCAAAAGGAACATCCTCATCAGGATACCGGATACACGAGTCTTCAATAGTGAAGTCAGGTGCAGCCAGCTCCCTAAGTGTCCTTTCCCTTGGTGGGGGTTGAGCCATGTTATCACAATGTATAGAATCAGATTGAATAAAAGTAGAAGGAATAGAAGAAATAGAAACAGAATCAGAATTAGATGGACTATAAGATGACTCTGACTCACTACCTAATGACTGATTCCTATTTTGTCTAACTAATCTGTGATAAGTTCTATCAATTTCAGGGTTGTAAGGATGCAAATAACTTGGGTTGCCCCTAGTCATGTACTGAACAGAACAGCATCAACCATAGCATACTGTAACAGATATGCATGACCAAAATCGGCAACAAAATTTATTATTTTTTAAAATTTTTTTCTTTATTTTTTTCAGCACCCTAAAATCATGAAAACATATCACAGAAAGTTTGAGGACAAAATTCAAAAGGGAACCAAGTCAAACAAATAAGTTACAAACAAAAAAGAAGAAAAATAAACTTGTAAAATAAAAAAGAAATAGTAAACAACCGAATATTCCCCGGCAACGGCGCCAAATTTTGATCGAGGCCGTATCCGATCAAAATAAAAGGTGTTTATTCTGTAGTACTAGGAAGGTGATCCTAGGTCGTTTCCCAGCGAATATCGGTCTAGGCAAAGTATCAAACACGTAGTGTGCAGTAAAATGGGGGGGTTTTTGTGTGTGACAAATGTGAAGAACAAAACACAAACAGAATATAAAAACTAAGAAAATCAGAAACAAAAGCGGGCAAACCCCTTTGGTTACGTACACTACTCAATCCTAGCTCACTAAAGATCGATTCCTCTCCTCTCCTCTGTCCAACTCGTGATAACCAAATACTAAGCGAAAATTCAGTTATCACTCCAAACCCTAACTTCTAATTAAGCATCAGAAACCAGAATTGGAGTTTTTACGAGTTAATACAAATTAAGCATTTATATTCATGTATTATCTCTACGAAATGGAATTAAGCAAACCACTACACATCGATAAACATGAAAACAGAGAAGAGAAAACGAAATTGCATTAATAACAAGAGCTCAAGAGTAGATAATACAATACCAAAGGGATTAACCCTTGAAGTCTAGCCTTCCATGGCCATAAATGAAGAAAAACGAGTAGAAATGGGGAAGAACAAAACCCTAGCAGCCACCATCACTTGGGAGAGCCAAGAGAGAAGTTCTAACCTAGAGAGAGAGTGAGAAATCTGAAATGAAAGTGTGTTCTTGGAGGTTACACGAATTTCCCCTCTATAGACACAAAATGGGCCTAAAACATGGGCCCAAATCCTAAGAAACACTATTCTGAACATTACAATTAAAAAGGGACCTAAATGCAAATTACAATCTTCACTTCAATACTTCAATCTTCATTTCCAAACTTTCCAAAGTGTCCTTGTGCCAAATATTACCTGAAAATAGAAATAGAATTAATTAGGCTAAATAATTCCAAATTAAACAATATTCGGAATATTAGTCCAATAAACTCTAAATCAATAAATCAAGCTAATCAATGTCAAATGGGCAACAAGTATCAATAATAGGAGTAAAATAATGCAAGGAATAATGGGAAATAAAATGCTCATCAGGCACCATGAAGTGTATAGGATCATTCTAAAGGTTCTTAGATGTCCTAATACACATTCCTAGACCATTCTAAGACTTTAGATTACTCTCTTAATCATTCTACACTTGTTAGAGCCTCCAAGGACACATGCTTCACCGTCTAAGTCCCTTGCGGCACCATGGAGTGTTTAGGATCATTCTAAAGGTTCTTATATGTCCTAATACACATTCCGAGACCATTCTAAGCCTTTAGATTACTCTCTTAACCATTCTACACTTGTTCGAGCCTCCACGGACTCATGCTTCACCCTCTAAGTCCCTTTGGGCAACCTGCAGTGTTTAGGATAATTCTAAAGGTTCTTATATGTCCAAATACACATTCCTAGACCATTGTAAGCGTCTAGAATACTCTCTTAACCATTCAACTCTTGTTAGAGCCTCCATGGACTCATGCTTCATCCTCTAAGTCCCTTGGGGCACCATGGAGTATTTAGGATAATTCTAAAGGTTCTTATATCTCCTAATACACATTCCTAGACCATTCTAAGCCTTTAGATTACTCTCTTAAACATTCTACACTAGTTAGAGCCTCCTAGGACTCATGCTTCACCCTCTAAGTCCCTTGAGGCACCATGGAGTGTTTAGGATAATTCTAAAGGTTCTTATATATCCTAATACACATTCCTAGACCATTATAAGCGTTTAGAATACTCTCTTAACTATTCTACACATGTTGATGCCTCCAAGGACTCATGCTTCACCCTCTAAGTCCCTTGGGGCACCATGGAGTGTATAGGATCATTCTAAAGGTTCTTATATGCCCTAATACACATTCCTAGACCATTCTAAGCCTTTAGATTACTCTCTTAACCATTCTACACTTGTTAGAGCCTCCAAGGACTCATGCTTCACCCTCTAAGTCCCTTGGGGCACCATGGAGTGTTTAGGATCATTCTAAAGGTTCTTATATGTCCTTATACACATTCCTACACCATTGTAAGCGTTTAGAATACTCTCTTAACCATTCTACACTTGTTAGAACCTTCTAGGACTCAAGCTTCACCCTCTACGTCATTTGGGGCACCAAGGAGTGTTTAGGATCATTCTAAAGGTTCTTATATGTCCTAATACACATTCCTAGACCATTCTAAGCCTTTAGATTACTCTCTTAACCATTCTACACTTGTTAATACGCATTCCTAGACCATTGTAAGCGTTTAGAATACTCTCTTCACCATTCTACATTTGTTAGAGCCTCCAAGGACTCATGTTTCACCCTCTAAGTCACTTGGGGCACCATGGAGTGTTTAGGATCATTCTAAAGGTTCTTATATATCCTAATACACATTCCTAGACCATTGTAAGCGTTTAGAATACTCTCTTAACCATTCTACACTTGTTGATGCCTCCAAGGACTCATGCTTCACCCTTTAAGTCCATTGGGGCACCATGGAGTGTTTAGGATCATTCTAAAGGTTCTTATATGTCCTAATACACATTCCTAGACCATTCTAAGCCTTTAGATTACTCTCTTAACCATTCTACACTTGTTAGAGCCTCCAAGGACTCATGCTTCACCATCTAAGTCCTTAGGGGCACCATGGAGTGTTTAGGATCATTCTAAAGGTTCTTATATGTCCTAATACACATTCCTAGACCATTTTAAGCGTTTAAAATACTCTCTTAACCATTATACACTTGTTAGAGCCTCCTAGGACTCATGCTTCACGCTCTAAGTCCCTGGGGCACCATGGAGTGTTTAGTATCATTCTAAAGGTTCTTATATGTCCTAATACACATTCCTACACCATTGTAAGCGTTTAGAATACTCTCTTAACCATTCTACACTTGTTAGAACTTCCTAGGACTCATGCTTCACCCTCTACGTCATTTGGGGCACCAAGGAGTGTTTAGGATCATTCTAAAGGTTCTTATATGTCCTAATACACATTCCTAGACCATTCTAAGCCTTTAGATTACTCTCTTAACCATTCTACACTTGTTAATATGCATTGCTAGACCATTGTAAGCATTTAGAATACTCTCTTCACCATTCTACACTTGTTAGAGCCTCCAAGGACTCATGTTTCACCCTCTATGTCCCTTGGGGAACCATGGAGTGTTTAGGATCATTCTAAAGGTTCTTATATATCCTAATACACATTCCTAGACCATCGTAAGTGTAACACCTCAAAATTTTAATCCCCGATTAATGAAATGTTAATTATAATTTAATTATAATTAATAGTTTCTATATTAATCCTTGAATAAAATATGTGTTCATGTGACTAGCTTAGGTGTGGAAATTATTTAATAAATAATTTAAATGCATAAAATGAGTATTTTGCATATTAGTCCCTGGGTTGGGACCTAGAAGCAATTATAGGAAAGATTTTGGAGGGAAAGTAAATAAAATAATTATTTTTCAAAATCTGGGCAAAATACTCGAGTATTATTCAGAATACTCGAGTATTCTGGGTCAAACTGCACGAGTTAGTGCGTTTGATGAGTCACCATGAACGATTCTCTACCTCCACCATGAAAACACCTTATTGCCAACACCCTGGGTGGCGTGTCGTCACGCATGAACACCCTCCATGTCTATTTAAGCTCATCAACGAACCTTGGTAGAGAATTTTGCTTAATCTTGTTGAAGTTAAAGAAGTTAGGGTTTCGAATTCGTCTCCTTCGATTCTCATTCTCTGTTCTGATTCAAAACACAAATCATACACGAATACAAAGCTTACATCTTGAGCTTTGTATAGAGAGTAAAATCGTGAGGATTGAGTGGGTGTGTTGGGAGAATTGGAGCTGAGAAGTTGGAGTTCATTCTGTCAAAGTGTTTCTGGAGCTTACTTTGATCTTGATTTCTGGTAAGCTCATGAACCCCTGAGTCTCAATTTCGGTTTCCTTAGTTAGATTATGTTGCATAGAGTTTAGAAATCTAATTTTCCCCAATTTAATTCTCTGTTTCATGTACAAACCAATTCCATTTTGGTATGGTACTCAAAACTACTCTGCATGTGGCATTTGAAGTTGGTCTGAGGATTTTGGAGCCTTTTTCGTGTCAATCCTTGTTTGGAAAACATCTGAGAGGTAAGGGGAAGTAATTATATTCACTAGACAGGGTTTAAATTCCATGAATTGTGTTAGAGAGCCATCAAGAGGCTCTAAGGGCTTAGATTGAATAGGAACTTTGGTTTGGAGACCAATCCATGCTCTAAAACTGTGTTGAGCAAGTTTTATATCATGCATGCAAGCTTCAATGAGCTTTACTTTATGAAAATTGTGCTTAATATTCAATTTGAGGTGTTGAGTTGTTAAAAGTGCCTTTTTATGCATGATTATTGGATTCTCTGTCAAATCTGTGTTTTGATATGAAATGAATGTTGTAACATGTTCAAATTATGTTGTATGAACTCTGTGGATCCCTGGAATGGACTAGAATTAAGTAGAAATGAAAATGTTATGTTAAAACCAAGTTTCAGTGTTATCTGCTACGAAACACTCGAGTAAAAGGCAGGGTACTCGAGTAAAATGCTTTCAAAACAATGTAAAATGAACAAGAACACTCGAGTATTTTGTCTGGTACTCGAGTATCGAGCATGACCTGAGGACAAGTTTAGGTCAAACACTCGAGTCATTCAAGGTCACTCGAGTATTCTGGAAATGTTCAAGAACACTCGAGTAACCCATGAACTACTCGAGTAAATTGTTGAATTGAAAACCCAAATCCTCAGAAAGTCATGAACACTCGAGTAATCTTAAGAATACTCGAGTAATCTGGAAAAGTTGAAGAACACTCAAGTGTCCTGAAGTTTACTCGAGTAAATGGTTCAGAACCTGAAAACACCATTTTCAATTCTGACTTAATAAACTAAGGAATTATTAATAATAGTCCAAGGGATCAAGACCTAGGGAAATTGATTAATACAAATAGATCGTTTGGTGACGGTCCTTTTTGATAAAGAAAATAAGCCTAGGTGGCCTGTGAAGTATTAATCAACTTCCCTTAAGTCTAAAAGATAAAATGCATTCATTCTGGAGTTTGGATGGTAGGACGTATTTCATGTTTGTTAAACATGTGGAGGGCCTCTAGGAGTGCCAATACGCTTGCTTGATGACACGTTGTTGACGTGGTCGGCTTAGTGGATGCCGATATGGATATATCGTTTGGATGACGATCCGTTTGGATGACGGGATATGCTCGGGTGGCATGGATACCAAGCTTGTCGTGTACATTCTAGGTGAATGTACGAATGGTTGTATACCTAGGAATACAACACACTATTGAGTGCTGGGTTGTCAGGGATGGACGTCAGAGAGTGACATAGTATTATGATGGAGATAGGCTTGAGAGCTAAAGTCATGCATCATGCCATTCATTTAATTTAACTGTGATAAATGAACCATGTGTGAGCATCTTACTTGCATTCAATATCTGCTAAGTGTTAAATGTGATTGATATTAATTGATGCATATTTACATGCCTATATTGCATAATTTATTCTCTGTTGATTATGTGTATAGAATTGCTTACCCCTATGCCCTTGTAGGTGATGTCTCGCTACATTGCTTGCATCGAGATCCGGCCACTTCCTAGTGGCATATGGATCTATGAGGACCATCGCGCGGTGTTCGAGGGGGAGGTAGAGATTACCTTCTATCACCCGAACTCACTGATACGATTCCGTCCTCGTAGGTTTAGGATTCCCATCATATACACTATGCATGTACCCCCGTTTTACACTTACCATGGACCACCTCCCACGCGACCAGCTCGCTCTTACCATAGTTTTCGTTTTCGACCTACCCGCTCTCACCCTTTTACTTCGAGAGTCGTCCGCGAGGAGACTCCCCTATCTGATCCGAGGAGCCCAGTCAGGGTTTCACCATCACCTGACCCGGTACCCAGTGGTAGGGTGCACTCTCCCTCGGATGAGATCGAGGAGGATCCGGTGGAGGACGAGAGTGGGGGCGAGCCTGTCGTGCATTCTACTGGGAGTGACTGGAGGGACGATGATCCCTAGGTACATGCATATGGTGTATGATGTGGGTCTGAGGATCCGATGTGTGGAGGCTGTGGAGGAGATTTGTTGCTGCTGCTATGATGATGATGTTGCTACTATCTTACTACTACTTTTACTTTTGGGAGACTACTGCTGCTACTACTCCATCTGATGCTGCCAGATCTATGTGACTATCCCTAGAGTTATATATTTTGTTATGTATATATATTGTAGATATACTTTGGAGCACTCTAGGGTTTGTAGTTACACTGTTATATAGATCTGATGATGGACTTGTATATTTTTAAACTTGGAGACTTTACGCATGGGCTATGTACTTATGACTCTCTATACCTATGAAAACCTATGTTTTTATTCTATCAATTGCATAGTCCAGTAATTTCCGCTTACTCTGATTTAATTTGTTTAAGAGCTCGGCTATAAATGGTATCAGTTCTATCGTACAAAGCAAGGGTAACTTAAGCTACTTGATACAAAGATATTTTCTAAAAGATCGAATGTTACTCTATTTGCGAAAAGGTTTTAGAAATCGCCGAACTCGATACAATGATTTTGAGATAATATAGACTTTGTTCTCCAATACTTTCAAGTGACGATTCGTGCACCCGCTTTAAAAGAAAATTTTATTTACCTATTTTCTTAATACTCACAAGTCCATATATTATCCGATATAAAAGCATAATCACTATATTATATTTGGGATATTCGGAAGGGTGTCACGGTAAGCGTTTAGAATACTCTCTTAACTATTCTACACATGTTGATGCCTCCAAGGACTCATGCTTCACCCTCTAAGTCCCTTGGGGCACCATGGAGTGTATAGGATCATTCTAAAGGTTCTTATATGTCCTAATACACATTCCTAGACCATTCTAAGACTTTAGATTACTCTCTTAACCATTCTACACTTGTTAGAGCCTCCAAGGACTCATGCTTCACCATCTAAGTCCCTTGGGGCACCATGGAGTGTTTAGGATCATTCTAAAGGTCCTTATATGTCCTAATACACATTCTTAGACCATTGTAAGCGTTTAGAATACTATCTTAACCATTCTACACTTGTTAGAGCCTCCTAGGACTCATGCTTCACCCTCTAAGTCCCTTGGGGCACCATGGAGTGTTAGGATCATTCTATAGGTTATTATATGTCCTAATACACATTCCTAGACCATTGTAAGCGTTTAGAATAATTTTAACCATTATACACTTGTTAGAGCCTCCTAAGACTCATGCTTCACCCTCTAAGTCCCTTGCGGCACCATGGAGTGTTTAGGATAATTCTAAAGGTTCTTATATGTCATAATACACAATCCTAGACCATTGTAAGCCTTTATTTTACTCCCTTAACCATTCTACACTTGTTAGAGCCTCCAAGGACACATGCTTCACCGTCTAAGTCCCTTGATGCACCATGGAGTGTTTAGGATCATTCTAAATGTTCTTATATGTCCTAATACACATTCCGAGACCATTCTAAGCCTTTAGATTACTCTCCTAACCATTCTACACTTGTTCGAGCCTCCAAGGACTCATGCTTCACCCTCTAAGTCCCTTTGGGCAACCTGCAGTGTTTAGGATAATTCTAAAGGTTCTTATATGTCCTAATACACATTCCTAGACCATTGTAAGCGTTTAGAATACTCTCTTAACCATTCAACACTTGTTAGAGCCTCCATGGACTCATGCTTCACCCTCTAAGTCCCTTGGGGCACCATGGAGTGTTTAGGATAATTCTAAAGGTTCTTATATCTCCTAATACACATTCCAAGACCATTCTAAGCCTTTAGATTACTCTCTTAACCATTCTACACTTGTTAGAGCCTCCTAGGATTCATGCTTCACCCTCTAAGTCCCTTGAGGCACCATGAAGTGTTTAGGATCATTCTAAAGGTTCTTATATGTCCTAATACACATTCCTACGCCATTGTAAGCATTTAGAATACTCTCTTAACCATTCTACACTTGTTAGAACCTCCTAGGACTCATGCTTCACCCTCTACGTTATTTGGGGCACCATGGAGTGTTTAGGTTCATTCTAAAGGTTCTTATATGTCCGAATACTCATTCCTAGACCATTCTAAGCCTTTAGATTACTCTCTTAACCATTCTACACTTGTTAATACGCATTGCTAGACCATTGCAAGCATTTAGAATACTCTCTTCACCATTCTACACTTGTTAGAGCCTCCAAGGACTCATGTTTCACCCTCTAAGTCCCTTGGGGCACCATGGAGTGTTTAGGATCATTCTAAAGGTTCTTATATATCCTAATACACATTCCTAGACCATTGTAAGCGTTTAGAATACTCTCTTAACTATTCTACAAATGTAGATGCCTCCAAGGACTCATGCTTCACCCTGTAAGTCCCTTGGGGCACCATGGAGTGTATAGGATCATTCTAAAGGTTCTTATATGTCCTAATACACATTCCTAGACCATTCTAAGACTTTAGATTAATCTCTTAACCATTCTACACTTGTTAGAGCCTCCAAGGACTCATGCTTCACCATCTAAGTCCCTTGGGGCACCATGGAGTGTTTAGGATCATTCTAAAGGTCCTTATATGTCCTAATACACATTCCTACACCATTGTAAGCGTTTAGAATACTATCTTAACCATTATACACTTGTTAGAGCCTCCTAGGACTCATGCTTCACCCTCTAAGTCCCTTGGGGCACCATGGAGTGTTAGGATCATTCTATTGGTTATTATATGTCCTAATACACATTCCGAGACCATTGTAAGCGTTTAGAATAATTTTAACCATTATACACTTGTTAGAGCCTCCTAGGACTCATGCTTCACCCTCTAAGTCCCTTACGGCACCATGGAGTGTTTAGGATCATTCTAAAGGTTCTTATATGTCCTAATACACATTCCGAGACCATTCTAAGCCTTTAGATTACTCTCCTAACCATTCTACACTTGTTCGAGCCTCCAAGGACTCATGCTTCACCCTCTAAGTCCCTTTGGGCAACCTGCAGTGTTTAGGATAATTCTAAAGGTTCTTATATGTCCTAATACACATTCCTAGACCATTGTAAGCGTTTAGAATACTCTCTTAACCATTCAACACTTGTTAGAGCCTCCACGGACTCATGCTTCACCCTCTAAGTCCCTTGGGGCACCGTGGAGTGTTTAGGATAATTCTAAAGGTTCTTATATCTCCTAATACACATTCCTAGACCATTGTAAGCCTTTAGATTACTCCCTTAACCATTCTACACTTATTAGAGCCTCCAAGGACACATGCTTCACCGTCTAAGTCCCTTGCGGCACCATGGAGTGTTTAGGATCATTCTAAAGGTTCTTATATGTCCTAATACACATTCCGAGACCATTCTAAGCCTTTAGATTACTCTCCTAACCATTCTACACTTGTTCGAGCCTCCAAGGACTCATGCTTCACCCTCTAAGTCCCTTTGGGCAACCTGCAGTGTTTAGGATAATTCTAAAGGTTCTTATATGTCCTAATACACATTCCTAGACCATTGTAAGCGTTTAGAATACTCTCTTAACCATTCAACACTTGTTAGAGCCTCCATGGACTCATGCTTCACCCTCTAAGTCCCTTGGGGCACCGTGGAGTGTTTAGGATAATTCTAAAGGTTCTTATATCTCCTAATACACATTCCTAGACCATTCTAAGCCTTTAGATTACTCTCTTAACCATTCTACACTTGTTCGAGCCTCCAAGGACTCATGCTTCACCCTCTAAGTCCCTTTGGGCAACCTGTAGTGTTTAGGATAATTCTAAAGGTTCTTATATGTCCTAATACACATTCCTAGACCATTGTAAGCGTTTAGAATACTCTCTTAACCATTCAACACTTGTTAGAGCCTCCATGGACTCATGTTTCACCCTCTCAGTCCCTTGGGGAACCATGGAGTGTTTAGGATAATTCTAAAGGTTCTTATATCTCCTAATACACATTCCTAGACCAATCTAAGCCTTTAGATTACTCTCTTAACCATTCTACACTTGTTAGAGCCTCCTAGGACTCATGCTTCACCCTCTAAGTCCCTTGAGGCACCATGGAGTGTTTAGGATCATTCTAAAGGTTCTTATATGTCCTAATACACATTCCTACACCATTGTAAGCATTTAGAATACTCTCTTCACCATTCTACACTTGTTAGAGCCTCCAAGGACTCATGTTTCACCCTCTAAGTCCCTTGGGGCACCATGGAGTGTTAAGGATCATTCTAAAGGTTCTTATATATCCTAATACACATTCATAGACCATTGTAAGCGTTTAGAATACTCTCTTAACTATTCTACAAATGTTGATGCCTCCAAGGACTCATGCTTCACCCTGTAAGTCCCATGGGGCACCATGGAGTGTATAGGATCATTCTAAAGGTTCTTATATGTCCTAATACACATTCCTAGACCATTCTAAGACTTTAGATTACTCTCTTAACCATTCTACACTTGTTAGAGCCTCCAAGGACTCATGCTTCACCATCGAAGTCCCTTGGGGCACCATGGAGTGTTTAGGATCATTCTAAAGGTCCTTATAGGTCCTAATACACATTCCTAGACCACTGTAAGCGTTTAGAATACTATCTTAACCATTCTACACTTGTTAGAGCCTCTTAGGACTCATGCTTCACCCTCTAAGTCCCTTGGGGCACCCTGGAGTGTTAGGATCATTCTATAGGTTATTATATGTCCTAATACACATTCTGAGACCATTGTAAACGTTTAGAATAATTTTAACCATTATACACTTGTTAGAGCCTCCTAGGACTCATGCTTCACCCTCTAAGTCCCTTACGGCACCATGGAGTGTTTAGGATCATTCTAAAGGTTCTTATATGTCATAATACACAATCCTAGACCATTGTAAGCCTTTAGATTACTCCCTTAACCATTCTACACTTGTTAGAGCCTCCAAGGACACATGCTTCACCGTCTAAGTCCCTTGCGGCACCATGGAGTGTTTAGGATCATTCTAAAGGTTCTTATATGTCCTAATACACATTCCGAGACCATTCTAAGCCTTTATATTACTCTCTTAACCATTCTACACATGTTCGAGCCTCCAAGGACTCATGCTTCACCCTCTAAGTCCCTTTGGGCAACCTGCAGTGTTTAGGATAATTCTAAAGGTTCTTATATGTCCTAATACACATTCATAGACCATTGTAAGCGTTTAGAATACTCTCTTAACCATTCAACACTTGTTAGATCCTCCATGGACTCATGTTTCACCCTCTAAGTCCCTTGGGGAACCATGGAGTGTTTAGGATAATTCTAAAGGTTCTTATATCTCCTAATACACATTCCTAGACCATTCTACGCCTTTAGATTACTCTCTTAACCATTCTACACTTGTTAGAGCCTCCAAGGACTCATGCTTCACCCTCTAAGTCCCTTGAGGCACCATGGAGTGTTTAGGATCATTCTAAAGGTTCTTATATGTCCTAATACACATTCCTACACCATTGTAAGCATTTAGAATACTCTCTTAACCATTCTACACTTGCTAGAACCTCCTAGGACTCATGCTTCACCCTCTACGTCATTTGGGGCAACAAGGAGTGTTTAGGATCAATCTAAAGGTTCTTATATGTCCTAATACACATTCCTAGACCATTCTAAGCCTTTAGATTACTCTCTTAACCACTCTACACTTGTTAATACGCATTGCTAGAGTATTGTAAGCATTTAGAATACTCTCTTCACCATTCTACACTTGTTAGAGCCTCCAAGGACTCATGTTTCACCCTCTAAGTCCCTTGGGGCACCATGGAGTGTATAGGATCATTCTAAAGGTTCTTATATGCCCTAATACACATTCCTAGACCATTCTAAGACTTTATATTACTCTCTTAACCATTCTACACTTGTTAGAACCTCCAAGGACTCATGCTTCACCATCTAAGTCCCTAGGGGCACCATGGAGTGTTTAGGATCATTCTAAAGGTCCTTATATGTCCTAATACACACTCCTAGACCATTGTAAGCGTTTAGAATACTATCTTAACCATTCTACACTTGTTAGAGCCTCCTAGGACTCATGCTTCACCCTCTAAGTCCCTTGGGGCACCATGGAGTGTTAGGATCATTCTATAGGTTATTATATGTCCTAATAAACATTCCTAGTCCATTGTAAGCGTTTAGAATAATTTTAACCATTATACACTTGTTAGAGCCTCCTAGGACTCACGCTTCACCCTCTAAGTCCCTTGCGGCACCATGGAGTGTTTAGGATCATTCTAAAGGTTCTTATATGTCATAATACACAATCCTAGACCATTGTAAGCCTTTAGATTACTCCCTTAACCATTCTACACTTGTTAGAGCCTCCAAGGACACATGCTTCACCGTCTAAGTCCCTTGCGGCACCATGGAGTGTTTAGGATCATTCTAAAGGTTCTTATATGTCCTAATACACATTCCGAGACCATTCTAAGCCTTTATATTACTCTCTTAACCATTCTACACATGTTCGAGCCTCCAAGGACTCATGCTTCACCCTCTAAGTCCCTTTGGGCAACCTGCAGTGTTTAGGATAATTCTAAAGGTTCTTATATGTCCTAATACACATTCATAGACCATTGTAAGCGTTTAGAATACTCTCTTAACCATTCAACACTTGTTAGATCCTCCATGGACTCATGTTTCACCCTCTAAGTCCCTTGGGGAACCATGGAGTGTTTAGGATAATTCTAAAGGTTCTTATATCTCCTAATACACATTCCTAGACCATTCTAAGCCTTTAGATTACTCTCTTAACCATTCTACACTTGTTAGAGCCTCCAAGGACTCATGCTTCACCCTCTAAGTCCCTTGAGGCACCATGGAGTGTTTAGGATCATTCTAAAGGTTCTTATATGTCCTAATACACATTCCTACACCATTGTAAGCATTTAGAATACTCTCTTAACCATTCTACACTTGCTAGAACCTCCTAGGACTCATGCTTCACCCTCTACGTCATTTGGGGCAACAAGGAGTGTTTAGGATCAATCTAAAGGTTCTTATATGTCCTAATACACATTCCTAGACCATTCTAAGCCTTTAGATTACTCTCTTAACCACTCTACACTTGTTAATACGCATTGCTAGAGTATTGTAAGCATTTAGAATACTCTCTTCACCATTCTACACTTGTTAGAGCCTCCAAGGACTCATGTTTCACCCTCTAAGTCCCTTGGGGCACCATGGAGTGTATAGGATCATTCTAAAGGTTCTTATATGCCCTAATACACATTCCTAGACCATTCTAAGACTTTATATTACTCTCTTAACCATTCTACACTTGTTAGAACCTCCAAGGACTCATGCTTCACCATCTAAGTCCCTAGGGGCACCATGGAGTGTTTAGGATCATTCTAAAGGTCCTTATATGTCCTAATACACACTCCTAGACCATTGTAAGCGTTTAGAATACTATCTTAACCATTCTACACTTGTTAGAGCCTCCTAGGACTCATGCTTCACCCTCTAAGTCCCTTGGGGCACCATGGAGTGTTAGGATCATTCTATAGGTTATTATATGTCCTAATAAACATTCCTAGTCCATTGTAAGCGTTTAGAATAATTTTAACCATTATACACTTGTTAGAGCCTCCTAGGACTCACGCTTCACCCTCTAAGTCCCTTGCGGCACCATGGAGTGTTTAGGATCATTCTAAAGGTTCTTATATGTCATAATACACAATCCTAGACCATTGTAAGCCTTTAGATTACTCCCTTAACCATTCTACACTTGTTAGAGCCTCCAAGGACACATGCTTCACCGTCTAAGTCCCTTGCGGCATCATGGAGTGTTTAGGATCATTCTAAAGGTTCTTATATGTCCTAATACACATTCCGAGACCATTCTAAGCCTTTAGATTACTCTCTTAACCATTCTACACTTGTTCGAGCCTCCAAGGACTCATGCTTCACCCTCTAAGTCTCTTTGGGCAACCTGCAGTGTTTAGGATAATTCTAAAGGTTCTTATATGTCCTAATACACATTCCTAGACCATTGTAAGCCTTTAGATTACTCCCTTAACCATTCTACACTTGTTAGAGCCTCCAAGGACACATGCTTCACCGTCTAAGTCCCTTGCGGCATCATGGAGTGTTTAGGATCATTCTAAAGGTTCTTATATGTCCTAATACACATTCTGAGACCATTCTAAGCCTTTAGATTACTCTCTTAACCATTCTACACTTGTTAGAGCCTCCTACGACTCATGCTTCACCCTCTAAGTCCCTTGAGGCACCATGGAGTGTTTAGCATCATTCTAAAGGTTCTTATATGTCCTAATACACATTCCTAGACCCTTGTAAGCGTTTAGAATACTCTCTTAACCATTCTACACTTATTAGAGCCTCCAAGGACTCATGCTTCACCCTCTAAGTTCCTTGAGGCACCATGGAGTTTTAGGATCATTCTAAAGGTTCTTATATGTCCTAATACACATTCCTCGACCATTGTAAACGTTTCGAATACTCTCTTAACCATTCTACACCTTTTAGAGCCTCCAAGGACTCATGCTTCACCCTCTAAGTCCCTTGGGGCACCATGGAGTGTTTAGGATCAATCTAAAGGTTCTTACATGTCCTAATACACATTCCTAGACCATTGTAAGCGTTTGGAATACTCTCTTAACCATTCTACACTAGTTAGAGCCTCGAAGGACTCATGCTTCACCCTCTACTTCCTCTAGGCACCATGGAGTGTTTAGGATCATTCTAAAGGTTCTTATATGTCGTAGTACACATTCCTTGGCCATTGTAAGCGTTTAGAATACTCTCTTAACCATTCTAGACATGTTAGAACCTCCAAGAACTCATGCTTCACCCTCTAAGTCCCTTGAGGCACCATGGAGTGTTTAGGATCATTCTAAAGGTTCTTATATGTCCTAATACACATTCCTAGACCATTGTAAGCGTTTCGAATACTCTCTTAACTATTCTACACTTGTTAGAGCCTCCAAGGACTCATGCTTCAACCTCTAAGTTCCTTGAGGCACCATGGAGTGTTTAGGATCATTCTAAAGGTTCTTATATGTCATAATACAAAATCCTAGACCATTGTAAGCCTTTAGATTACTCCCTTAACCATTCTACACTTGTTAGAGCCTCCAAGGACACATGCTTCACCGTCTAAGTCCCTTGCGGCACCATGGAGTGTTTAGGATCATTCTAAAGGTTCTTATATGTCCTAATACACATTCCGAGACCATTCTAAGCCTTTAGATTACTCTCTTAACCATTTTACACTTGTTCGAGCCTCCAAGGACTCATGCTTCACCCTCTAAGTCTCTTTGGGCAACCTGCAGTGTTTAGGATAATTCTAAAGGTTCTTATATGTCCTAATGCACATTCCTAGACCATTGTAAGCGTTTAGAATACTCTCTTAACCATTCAACACTTGTTAGAGCCTCCAAGGACTCATGCTTCACCCTCTAAGTCCATTGGGGCACCATGGAGTGTTTAGGATAATTCTAAAGGTTCTTATATCTCCTAATACACATTCCTAGACCATTCTAAGCCTTTAGATTACTCTCTTAACCATTCTACACTTGTTAGAGCCTCCTACGACTCATGCTTCACCCTCTAAGTCCCTTGAGGCACCATGGAGTGTTTAGGATCATTCTAAAGGTTCTTATATGTCCTAATACACATTCCTAGACCCTTGTAAGCGTTTAGAATACTCTCTTAACCATTCTACACTTATTAGAGCCTCCAAGGACTCATGCTTCAACCTCTAAGTTCCTTGAGGCACCATGGAGTTTTAGGATCATTCTAAAGGTTCTTATATGTCCTAATACACATTCCTCGACCATTGTAAACGTTTAGAATACTCTCTTAACCATTCTACACCTTTTAGAGCCTCCAAGGACTCATTCTTCACCCTCTAAGTCCCTTGGGGCACCATGGTGTGTTTAGGATCAATCTAAAGGTTATTATATGTCCTAATACACATTCCTAGACCATTGTAAGCATTTAGAATACTCTCTTAACCATTCTACACTAGTTAGAGCCTCGAAGGACTCATGCTTCACCCTCTACATCCTCTAGGCACCATGGAGTGTTTAGGATCATTCTAAAGGTTCTTATATGTCGTAGTACACATTCCTTGGCCATTGTAAACGTTTAGAATACTCTCTTAACCATTCTACACTTGTTAGAGCCTCCAAGGACTCATGCTTCACCCTCTAAGTCCCTTGAGGCACCATGGAGTGTTTAGGATCATTCTAAAGGTTCTTATATGTCCTAATACACATTCCTAGACCATTGTAAGCGTTTCGAATACTCTCTTAACCATTCTACACTTGTTAGAGCCTCCAAGGACTCATGCTTCACCCTCTAAGTCCCTTGAGGTACCATGGAGTGTTTAGGATCATTCTAAAGGTTCTTATATGTCCTAATACACATTCATAGACCATTCTAAGCCTTTAGATTACTCTCTTAACCATTCTACACTTGTTAGAGCGTCCAAGGACTCATCTTCACCCTCTACGTCCCTTGGGGCACCATTGAGTGTTTAGGATCATTCTAAAGGTTCTTATATGTCCTAATACACATTCCTAGACCATTGCAAACGTTTCGAATACTCTCTTAACCATTCTACACTTGTTAGAGCCTCCAAGGACTCATGCTTCACCCTCTAAGTCCCTTGAGGCACCATGGAGTGTTTAGGATCATTCTAAAGGTTCTTATATGTCCTAATACACATTCCTAGACTATTTTAAGCCTTTAGATTACTCTCTTAACCATTCTACACTTGTTAGAGCGTCCAAGGACTCATGCTTCACCCTCTATGACCCTTCGGGCACCATGGAGTGTTTAGGATCATTCTAAAGGTTCTTATATGTCCTAATACACATTCCTCGACCATTGTAAGCCTTTAGATTACTCTCTTAACCATTCTACACTTGTTAGAGCCTCCAAGGACTCATGCTTCACCCTCTAAGTCCCTTGGGGCACCATGGAGTGTTTAGGATCATTCTAAAGGTTCTTATATGTCCTAATACACATTCCTAGACCATTGTAAGCGTTTCGAATACTCTCTTAACCATTCTACACTTGTTAGAGCCTCCAAGGACTCATGCTTCACCCTCTAAGTCCCTTGAGGTACCATGGAGTGTTTAGGATCATTCTAAAGGTTCTTATATGTCCTAATACACATTCCTAGACCATTCTAAGCCTTTAGATTACTCTCTTAACCATTCTACACTTGTTAGAGCGTCCAAGGAATCATCTTCACCCTCTATGTCCCTTGGGGCACCATGGAGTGTTTAGGATCATTCTAAAGGTTCTTATATGTCCTAATACACATTCCTAGACCATTGTAAACGTTTCGAATACTCTCTTAACCATTCTACACTTGTTAGAGCCTCCAAGTACTCATGCTTCACCCTCTAAGTCCCTTGAGGCACCATGGAGTGTTTAGGATCATTCTAAAGGTTCTTATATTTCCTAATACACATTCCTAGACTATTCTAAGCCTTTAGATTACTCTCTTAACCATTCTACACTTGTTAGAGCGTCCAAGGACTCATGCTTCACCCTCTATGTCCCTTGGGGCACCGTGGAGTGTTTAGGATCATTCTAAAGGTTCTTATATGTCCTAATACACATTCCTCGACCATTGTAAGCCTTTAGATTACTCTCTTAACCATTCTACAATTGTTAGAGCCTCCAAGGACTCATGCTTCACCCTCTAAGTCCCTTGGGGCACCATGGAGTGTTTAGGATCATTCTAAAGGTTCTTATATGTCCTAATACACATTCCTAGACCTTTGTAAGCGTTTCGAATACTCTCTTAACCATTCTACACTTGTTAGAGCCTCCAAGGACTCATGCTTCACCCTCTAAGTCCCTTGAGGTACCATGGAGTGTTTAGGATCATTCTAAAGGTTCTTATATGTCCTAATACACATTCCTAGACCATTCTAAGCCTTTAGATTACTCTCTTAACCATTCTACACTTGTTAGAGCGTCCAAGGACTCATCTTCACCCTCTACGTCCCTTGGGGCACCATGGAGTGTTTAGGATCATTCTAAAGGTTCTTATATGTCCTAATACACATTCCTAGACCATTGTAAACGTTTCGAATACACTCTTAACCATTCTACACTTGTTAGAGCCTCCAAGGACTCATGCTACACCCTCTAAGTCCCTTGAGGCACCATGGAGTGTTTAGGATCATTCTAAAGGTTCTTATATGTCCTAATACACATTCCTAGACTATTCTAAGCCTTTAGATTACTCTCTTAACCATTCTACACTTGTTAGAGCGTCCAAGGACTCATGCTTTACCCTCTATGTCCCTTGGGGCACCATGGAGTGTTTAGGATCATTCTAAAGGTTCTTATATGTCCTAATACACATTCCTCGACCATTGTAAGCCTTTAGATTACTCTCTTAACCATTCTACACTTGTTAGAGCCTCCAAGGACTCATGCTTCACCCTCTAAAGTCCCTAGAGGCACCATGGAGTGTTTAGGATCATTCTAAAGGTTCTTATATGTCCTAATACACATTCCTAGACCATTCTAGGAGTTTAGAATACTCTCTTAACCATTCTACACTTGTTAGAGCCTCCAAGGACTCAGGCTTCACCCTCAAAGTCCCTTGGGGCACCATGGAGTGTTTAGGATCATTCTAAAGGTTCTTATATGTCCTAATACACATTCCTAGACCATTGTAAGCCTTTAGAATACTCTCTTAACCATTCTACACTTGTTAGAGCCTCCAAGGACTCATGCTTCACCCTCTAAGTCCCTTGAGGCACCATGGAGTGTTTAGGATCATTCTAAAGGTTCTTATATGTCCTAATACACATTCCTAGACTATTTTAAGCCTTTAGATTACTCTCTTAACCATTCTACACTTGTTAGAGCGTCCAAGGACTCATGCTTCACCCTCTATGTCCCTTGGGGCACCATGGAGTGTTTAGGATCATTCTAAAGGTTCTTATATGTCCTAATACACATTCCTCGACCATTGTAAGCCTTTAGATTACTCTCTTAACCATTCTACACTTGTTAGAGCCTCCAAGGACTCATGCTTCACCCTCTAAGTCCCTTGGGGCACCATGGAGTGTTTAGGATCATTCTAAAGGTTCTTATATGTCCTAATACACATTCCTAGACCATTGTAAGCGTTTCGAATACTCTCTTAACCATTCTACACTTGTTAGAGCCTCCAAGGACTCATGCTTCACCCTCTAAGTCCCTTGAGGTACCATGGAGTGTTTAGGATCATTCTAAAGGTTCTTATATGTTCTAATACACATTCCTAGACCATTCTAACCCTTTAGATTAATCTCTTAACCATTCTACACTTGTTAGAGCGTCCAAGGAATCATCTTCACCCTCTATGTCCCTTGGGGCACCATGGAGTGTTTAGGATCATTCTAAAGGTTCTTATATGTCCTAATACACATTCCTAGACCATTGTAAACGTTTCGAATACTCTCTTAACCATTCTACACTTGTTAGAGCCTCCAAGGACTCATGCTTCACCCTCTAAGTCCCTTGAGGCACCATGGAGTGTTTAGGATCATTCTAAAGGTTCTTATATTTCCTAATACACATTCCTAGACTATTCTAAGCCTTTAGATTACTCTCTTAACCATTCTACACTTGTTAGAGCGTCCAAGGACTCATGCTTCACCCTCTAAGTCCCTTGGGGCACCATGGAGTGTTTAGGATCATTCTAAAGGTTCTTATATGTCCTAATACACATTCCTAGACCTTTGTAAGCGTTTCGAATACTCTCTTAACCATTCTACACTTGTTAGAGCCTCCAAGGACTCATGCTTCACCCTCTAAGTCCCTTGAGGTACCATGGAGTGTTTAGGATCATTCTAAAGGTTCTTATATGTCCTAATACACATTCCTAGACCATTCTAAGCCTTTAGATTACTCTCTTAACCATTCTACACTTGTTAGAGTGTCCAAGGACTCATCTTCACCCTCTACGTCCCTTGGGGCACCATGGAGTGTTTAGGATCATTCTAAAGGTTCTTATATGTCCTAATACACATTCCTAGACCATTGTAAACGTTTCGAATACACTCTTAACCATTCTACACTTGTTAGAGCCTCCAAGGACTCATGCTACACCCTCTAAGTCCCTTGAGGCACCATGGAGTGTTTAGGATCATTCTAAAGGTTCTTATATGTCCTAATACACATTCCTAGACTATTCTAAGCCTTTAGATTACTCTCTTAACCATTCTACACTTGTTAGAGCGTCCAAGGACTCATGCTTTACCCTCTATGTCCCTTGGGGCACCATGGAGTGTTTAGGATCATTCTAAAGGTTCTTATATGTCCTAATACACATTCCTCGACCATTGTAAGCCTTTAGATTACTCTCTTAACCATTCTACACTTGTTAGAGCCTCCAAGGACTCATGCTTCACCCTCTAAGTCCCTAGAGGCACCGTGGAGTGTTTAGGATCATTCTAAAGGTTCTTATATGTCCTAATACACATTCCTAGACCATTCTAGGAGTTTAGAATACTCTCTTAACCATTCTACACTTGTTAGAGCCTCCAAGGACTCAGGCTTCACCCTCAAAGTCCCTTGGGGCACCATGGAGTGTTTAGGATCAATCTAAAGGTTCTTATATGTCCTAATACACATTCCTAGACCATTGTAAGCCTTTAGAATACTCTCTTAACCATTCTACACTTGTTAGAGCCTCCAAGGACTCATGCTTCACCCTCTAAGTCCCTTGGGGAACCATGGAGTGTTTTGGATCATTCTAAAGGTTCTTATATGTCCTAATACACATTCCTAGACCATTCTAGGAGTTTAGAATACTCTCCTAACCATTCTACACTAGTTAGATCCTCCAAGGACTCATGCTTCACCCGCTAAGTCCCTTGATGCACTATGGAGTGTTTATGATCATTCTAAAGGTTCTTATATGTCCTAATACACATTCCTAAACCATTCTAGGCGTTTCAAATACTCTCTTAACCATTCTACACTTGTTAGAGCCTCCAAGGACTCATGCTTCACCCTCTAAGTCCCTTGAGGCACAATGGAGTGTTTAGGATCATTCTAAAGGTTCTTATATGTCCTAATACACATTCCTAGACCATTGTAAGCGTTTAAAATACTCTCTTAACCATTCTACACTTGTTAGAGCCTCGAAGAACTCATGCTTCACCCTCTACTTCCTCTAGGCACCATGGAGTGTTTAGGATCATTCTAAAGGTTCTTATATGTCCTAATACACATTCCTAGACCATTCTAAGCCTTTAGATTACTCTCTTAACCATTCTACACCTGTTAGAGCCTCAAGGACTCATGCTTCACCCTCTACGTCCCTTGGGGCACCATGGAGTGTTTAGGATCATTCTAAAGGTTCTTATATGTCCTAATACACATTCCTAGACCATTCTACGAATTTAGAATACTCTCTTAACCATTCTACACTAGTTAGAGCCTCCAAGGACTCATGCTTCACCCTCTAAGTCCCTTAAGGCTCCATGGAGTGTTTAGGATCATTCTAAAGGTTTTTATATGTCCTAATACACATTCCTAGACCATTGTTAGCGTTTTTAATACTCTCTTAACCATTCTACACTTGTTAGAGCCTCCAAGGACTCATGCTTCACCCTCTAAGTCCCTTGAGGCACCATGGTGTGTTTAGGATCATTCTAAAGGTTCTTATATGTCCTAATACACATTCCTAGACCATTGTAAGCGTTTTGAATACTCTCTTAACCATTCTACACTTGTTAGAGCCTCCAAGGACTCATGCTTCACCCTCTAAGTCCCTTGAGGCACCATGGTGTGTTTAGGATCATTCTAAAGGTTCTTATATGTCCTAATACACATTCCTCGACCATTGCAAGCGTTTCGAATACTCTCTTAACCATTCTACACTTGTTAGAGCCTCCAAGGACTCATGCTTCACCCTCTAAGTCCCTTGAGGCACCATGGAGTGTTTAGGATCATTCTAAAGGTTCTTATATGTCCTAATACACATTCCTAGACCATTCTAAGCCTTTAGATTACTCTCTTAAACATTCTACACTTGTTAGAGCCTCAAGGACTCATGCTTCACCCTCTACGTCCCTTGGGGCACCATGGAGTGTTTAGGATCATTCTAAAGGTTCTTATATGTCCTAATACACATTCCTAGACCATTATAGGAATTTAGAATACTCTCTTAACCATTCTACACTAATTAGAGCCTCCAAGGACTCATGCTTCACCCTCTAAGTCCCTTAAGGCACCATGGAGTGTTTAGGATCATTCTAAAGGTTCTTATATGTCCTAATACACATTCCTAGACCATTGTAAGAGTTTTGAATACTCTCTTAACCATTATACTCTTGTTAGAGCCTCCAAGGACTCATGCTTCACCCTCTAAGTCCCTTGAGGCACCATGGTGTGTTTAGGATCATTCTAAAGGTTCTTATATGTCCTAATACATATTCCTCGACCATTGTAAGCCTTTCGAATACTCTCTTAACCATTCTACACTTGTTAGAGCCTCCAAGGACTCTTGCTTCACCCTCTAAGTCCCTTGAGGGACCATGATGTGTTTAGGATCATTCTAAAGGTTCTTATATGTCCTAATACACATTCCTAGACCATTTTAAGCCTTTAGAGTACTCTCTTAACCATTCTACACATGTTAGAGCCTCCAAGGACTCATGCTTCACCCTCTATGTCCCTTGGGGCACCATGGAGTGTTTAGGATCATTCTAAAGGTTCTTATATGTCCTAATACACATTCCTAGACCATTGTAAGCGTTTCGAATACTCTCTTAACCGTTCTACACTTTTTAGAGCCTCCAAGGACTCATGCTTCACCCTCTAAGTCCCTTGAGGCACCATGGAGTGTTTACGATCATTCTAAAGGTTCTTATATGTCCTTATACACATTCCTAGACCATTGTAAGCGTTTCGAATACTCTCTTAACCATTCTACACTTGTTAGAGCCTCCAAGAACTCATTCTTCACCCTCTAAGTCCCTTGAGGAACGATAGAGTGTTTAGGATCATTCTAAAGGTTCTTATTTGTCCTAATACACATTCCTAGACCATTGTAAGCCTTTAGAATACTCTCTTAACCATTCTACACTTGTTAGAGCCTCCAAGGACTCATGCTTCACCCTCAAAGTCCCTTTGGGCACCATGGAGTGTTTAGGATCATTCAAAAGGTTCTTATATGTCCTAATACACATTCCTAGACCATTGTAAGCCTTTAGAATACTCTCTTAACCATTCTACACTTGTTAGAGCCTCAAGGACTCATGCTTCACCCTCTACGTCCCTTGGGGCACCATGGAGTGTTTAGGATCATTCTAAAGGTTCTTATATGTCCTAATACACATTCCTAGACCATTCTAGGAATTTAGATTACTCTCTTAACCATTCTACACTAGTTAGAGCCTCCAAGGACTCATGCTTCACCCTCTAAGTCCCTTAAGGCACCATGGAGTGTTTAGGATTATTCTAAAGGTTCTTATATGTCGTAATACACATTCCTAGACCATTGTAAGAGTTTTGAATACTCTCTTAACCATTCTACACTTGTTAGAGCCTCCAAGGACTCATGCTTCACCCTCTAAGTCCCTTGAGGCACCATGGTGTGTTTAGGATCATTCTAAAGGTACTTATATGTCCTAATACACATTCCTCGACCATTGTAAGCGTTTCGAATACTCTCTTAACCATTCTACACTTGTTAGAGCCTCCAAGGACTCTTGCTTCACCCTCTAAATCCCTTGAGGGACCATGGAGTGTTTAGGATCATTCTAAAGGTTCTTATATATCCTAATACACATTCCTAGACCATTGTAAGCCTTTAGAATACTCTCTTAACCACTCTACACTTGTTAGAGCCTCGAAGGACTCATGCTTCACCCTCAAAGTCCCTTGGGGCACCATGGAGTGTTTACGATCATTCTAAAGGTTCTTATATGTCCTAATACACATTCCTAGACCATTTTAAGCCTTTAGAGTACTCACTTAACCATTCTACACTTGTTAGAGCCTCCAAGGACTCATGCTTCACCCTCTAAGTGCCTTGGGGAACCATGGAGTGTTTAGGATCATTCTAAAGGTTCTTATATGTCCTAATACACATTCCTAGACCATTGTAGGAGTTTAGAATACTCTCTTAACCATTCTACACTAGTTAGAGCCTCGAAGGACTCATGCTTCACCCTCAAAGTCCCTTGAGGCACCATGGAGTGTTTAGGATCATTCTAAAGGTTCTTATATGTCCTAATACACATTCCTAGACCATTGTAAGCCTTTAGAATACTCTCTTAATCATTCTACACTTGTTAGAGCCTCCAAGGACTCATGCTTCACCCTCAAAGTCCCTTGGGGCACCATGGAGTGTTTAGGATCATTCTAAATGTTCTTATATGTCCTAAAACACATTCCTAGACCATTGTAAGCGTTTAGAATACTCTCTTAACCATTATACACTTGTTAGAGCCTCCAAGGACTCATGCTTCACCCTCTAAGTCCCTTGAGGGACCATGGAGTGTTTAGGATCATTTTAAAGGTTCTTATATGTCTTAATACACATTCCTAGACCATTTTAAGCCTTTAGAGTACTCTCTTAACCATTCTACACATGTTAGAGCCTCCAAGGACTCATGCTTCACCCTCTATGTCCCTTGGGGCACCATGGAGTGTTTAGGATCATTCTAAAGGTTCTTATATGTCCTAATACACATTCCTAGACCATTTTAAGCGTTTCGAATACTCTCTTAACCATTCTACACTTTTTAGAGCCTCCAAGGACTCATGCTTCAACCTCTAAGTCCCTTGAGTCACCATGGAGTGTTTATGATCATTCTAAAGGTTCTTATATGTCCTAATACACATTCCTAAACCATTCTAGGCGTTTCGAATACTCTCTTAATCATTCTACACTTGTTAGAGCCTCCAAGGACTCATGCTTCACCCTCTAAGTCCCTTGAGGCACAATGGAGTGTTTAGGATCATTCTAAAGGTTCTTATATGTCCTAATACACATTCCTAGACCATTGTAAGCGTTTAGAATACTCTCTTAACCATTCTACACTTATTAGAGCCTCGAAGAACTCATGCTTCACCCTCTACTTCCTCTAGGCACCATGGAGTGTTTAGGATCATTCTAAAGGTTCTTATATGTCCTACTACACATTCCTAGATCATTCTAAGCCTTTAGATTACTCTCTTAACCATTCTACACTTGTTAGAGCCTCCAATGACTCATGCTTCACCCTCTCAGTCCCTTGAGGCACCATGGAGTGTTTACGATCATTCTAAAGGTTCTTATATGTCCTAATACACATTCCTAGACCATTGTAAGCGTTTAGAATACTCACTTAACCATTCTAGACATGTTAGAACCTCCAAGAACTCATGCTTCACCCTCTAAGTCCCTTGAGGCACCATGGAGTGTTTAGGAACATTCTAAAGGTTCTTAAATGTCCTAATACACATTCCTAGACCATTCTAGGCGTTTAGAATACTCTCTTAACCATTCTACACTTTTTAGAGCCTCCAAGGACTCATGCTTCACCCTCTAAGTCCCTTGAGGCACCATGGAGTGTTTACGATCATTCTAAAGGTTCTTATATGTCCTAATACACATTCCTAGACCATTTTAAGCCTTTAGAGTACTCTCTTAACCATTCTACACTTGTTAGAGCCTCCAAGGACTCATGCTTCACCCTCTATGTCCCTTGGGGCACCATGGAGTGTTTAGGATCATTCTAAAGGTTCTTATATGTCCTAATACACATTCCTAGACCACTGTAAGCGTTTCGAATACTCTCTTAACCATTCTACACTTTTTAGACTCTCCAAGGACTCATGCTTCACCCTCTAAGTCCCTTGAGGCACCATGGAGTGTTTACGATCATTCTAAAGGTTCTTATATGTCCTAATACACATTCCTAGACCATTGTAAGCGTTTCGAATACTCTCTTAACCATTCTACACTTGTAAGAGCCTCCAAGAACTCATGCTTCACCCTCTAAGTCCCTTGAGGCACTATGGAGTGTTTAGGATCATTCTAAAGGTTCTTATATGTCCTAATACACATTCCTAGACCATTGTAAGCCTTTAGAATACTCTCTTAACCACTCTACACTTGTTAGAGCCTCGAAGGACTCATGCTTCACCCTCAAAGTCCCTTGGGGCACCATGGAGTGTTTACGATCATTCTAAAGGTTCTTATATGTCCTAATACACATTCCTAGACCATTTTAAGCCTTTAGAGTACTCACTTAACCACTCTACACTTGTTAGAGCCTCCAAGGACTCATGCTTCACCCTCTAAGTCCCGTGGGGAACCATGGAGTGTTTAGGATCATTCTAAAGGTTCTTATATATCCTAATACACATTCCTAGACCATTCTAGGAGTTTAGAATACTCTCTTAACCATTCTACACTAGTTAGAGCCTCCAAGGACTCATGCTTCACCCTCTAAGTCCCTTGAGGCACCATGGAGTGTTTATGATCATTCTAAAGGTTCTTATATGTGCTAATACACATTCCTAAACCATTCTAGGCGTTTCGAATACTCTCTTAACCATTCTACACTTGTTAGAGCCTCCAAGGACTCATGCTTCACCCTCTAAGTCCCTTGAGGCACAATGGAGTGTTTAGGATCATTCTAAAGGTTCTTATATGTCCTAATACACATTCCTAGACCATTGTAAGCGTTTCGAATACTCTCTTAACCATTCTACACTTTTTAGAGCCTCCAAGGACTCATGCTTCACCCTCTAAGTCCCTTGAGGCACCATGGAGTGTTTACGATCATTCTAAAGGTTCTTATATGTCCTAATACACATTCCTAGACCATTGTAAGCGTTTCGAATACTCTCTTAACCATTCTACACTTGTAAGAGCCTCCAAGAACTCATGCTTCACCCTCTAAGTCCCTTGAGGCACTATGGAGTGTTTAGGATCATTCTAAAGGTTCTTATATGTCCTAATACACATTCCTAGACAATTGTAAGCCTTTAGAATACTCTCTTAACCACTCTACACTTGTTAGAGCCTCGAAGGACTCATGCTTCACCCTCAAAGTCCCTTGGGGCACCATGGAGTGTTTACGATCATTCTAAAGGTTCTTATATGTCCTAATACACATTCTTAGACCATTTTAAGCCTTTAGAGTACTCACTTAACCATTCTACACTTGTTAGAGCCTCCAAGGACTCATGCTTCACCCTCTAAGTCCCTTGGGGAACCATGGAGTGTTTAGGATCATTCTAAAGGTTCTTATATATCCTAATACACATTCCTAGACAATTCTAGGAGTTTAGAATACTCTCTTAACCATTCTACACTAGTTAGAGCCTCCAAGGACTCATGCTTCACCCTCTAAGTCCCTTGAGGCACCATGGAGTGTTTATGATCATTCTAAAGGTTCTTATATGTGCTAATACACATTCCTAAACCATTCTAGGCGTTTCGAATACTCTCTTAACCATTCTACACTTGTTAGAGCCTCCAAGGACTCATGCTTCACCCTCTAAGTCCCTTGAGGCACAATGGAGTGTTTAGGATCATTCTAAAGGTTCTTATATTTCCTAATACACATTCCTAGACCATTGTAAGCGTTTTGAATACTCTCTTAACCATTCTACACTTGTTAGAGCTTCGAAGAACTCATGCTTCACCCTCTACTTCCTCTAGGCACCATGGAGTGTTTAGGATCATTCTAAAGGTTCTTATATGTCCTAATACACATTCCTAGACCATTCTAAGCCTTTAGATTACTCTCTTAACCATTCTACACTTGTTAGAGCCTCAAGGACTCGTGCTTCACCCTCTACGTCCCTTGGGGCACTATGGAGTGCTTAGGATCATTCTAAAGGTTCTTATATGTCCTAATACACATTCCTAGACCATTGTAAGAGTTTTGAATACTCTCTTAACCATTCTACACTTGTTAGAGCCTCCAAGGACTCATGCTTCACCCTCTAAGTCCCTTGAGGCACCATGATGTGTTTAGGATCATTCTAAAGGTTCTTATATGTCCTAATACACATTCCTCGACCATTGTAAGCGTTTCGAATACTCTCTTAACCATTCTACACTTGTTAGAGCCTCCAAGGACTCTTGCTTCACCCTCTAAGTCCCTTGAGGGACCATGGAGTGTTTAGGATCATTCTAAAGGTTCTTATATGTCCTAATACACATTCCTAGACCATTTTAAGCCTTTAGAGTACTCTCTTAACCATTCTACACATGTTAGAGCCTCCAAGGACTCATGCTTCACCCTCTATGTCCCTTGGGGCACCATGGAGTGTTTAGGATCATTCTAAAGGTTCTTATATGTCCTAATACACATTCCTAGACCATTGTAAGTGTTTCGAATACTCTCTTAACCATTCTACACTTTTTAGAGCCTCCAAGGACTCATGCTTCACCCTCTAAGTCCCTTGAGGCACCATGGAGTGTTTACGATCATTCTAAAGGTTCTTATATGTCCTAATACACATTCCTAGACCATTGTAAGCGTTTCGAATACTCTCTTAACCATTCTACACTTGTTAGAGCCTCCAAGAACTCATTCTTCACCCTCTAAGTCCCTTGAGGAACGATGGAGTGTTTAGGATTATTCTAAAGGTTCTTATATGTCCTAATACACATTCCTAGACCATTGTAAGCCTTTAGAATACTCTCTTAACCATTCTACACTTGTTAGAGCCTCCAAGGACTCATGCTTCACCCTCAAAGTCCCTTGAGGCACAATGGAGTGTTTAGGATCATTCTAAAGGTTCTTATATGTCCTAATACACATTCCTAGACCATTGTAAGCGTTTAGAATACTCTCTTAACCATTCTACACTTGTTAGAGCCTCGAAGAACTCATGCTTCACCCTCTACTTCCTCTAGGCACCATGGAGTGTTTAGGATCATTCTAAAGGTTCTTATATGTCCTAATACACATTCCTAGATCATTCTAAGCCTTTAGATTACTCTCTGTACCATTCTACACTTGTTAGAGCCTCCAAGGACTCATGCTTCACCCTCTCAGTCCCTTGAGGCACCATGGAGTGTTTACGATCATTCTAAAGGTTCTTATATGTCCTAATACATATTCATAGACCATTGTAAGCGTTTCGAATACTCTCTTAACCATTCTACACTTGTTAGAGCCTCCAAGAACTCATGCTTCACCCTCTAAGTCCCTTGAGGCACCATGGAGTGTTTACGATCATTCTAAAGGTTCTTATATGTCCTAATACACATTCCTAGACCATTGTAAGCGTTTAGAATCCTCACTTAACCATTCTAGACATGTTAGAACCTCCAAGAACTCATGCTTCACCCTCTAAGTCCCTTGAGGAACCATGGAGTGTTTAGGATCATTCTAAAGGTTCTTATATGTCCTAATACACATTCCTAGACCATTCTAGGCGTTTAGAATACTCTCTTAACCATTCTACACTTTTTAGAGCCTCTAAGGACTCATGCTTCACCCTCTAAGTCCCTTGAGGCACCATGGAGTGTTTACGATCATTCTAAAGGTTCTTATATGTCCTAATACACATTCCTAGACCATTGTAAGCGTTTCGAATACTCTCTTAACCATTCTACACTTGTTAAAGCCTCCAAGAACTCATGCTTCACCCTCTAAGTCCCTTGAGGCACTATGGAGTGTTTAGGATCATTCTAAAGGTTCTTATATGTCCTAATACACATTCCTAGACCATTGTAAGCCTTTAGAATACTCTCTTAACCATTCTACACTTGTTAGAGCCTCCAAGGACTCATGCTTCACCCTCTAAGTCCCTTGGGGCACCATGGAGTGTTTACGATCATTTTAAAGGTTCTTATATGTCCTAATACACATTCCTAGACCATTTTAAGCCTTTAGAGTACTCTCTTAACCATTCTACACTTGTTAGAGCCTCCAAGGACTCATGCTTCACCCTCTAAGTCCCTTGGGGAACCATGGAGTGTGTAGGATCATTCTAAAGGTTTTCATATATCCTAATACACATTCTTAGACCATTCTAGGAGTTTAGAATACTCTCTTAACCATTCTACACTAGTTAGAGCCTCCAAGGACTCATGCTTCACCCTCTAAGTCCCTTGAGGCACCATGGAGTGTTTATGATCATTCTGAAGGTTCTTATATGTCCTAATACACATTCCTAAACCATTCTAGGCGTTTCGAATACTCTCTTAACCATTCTACACTTGTTAGAGCCTCCAAGGACTCATGCTTCACCCTCTATGTCCCTTGAGGCACAATGGAGTGTTTAGGATCATTCTAAAGGTTCTTATATTTCCTAATACACATTCCTAGACCATTGTAAGCGTTTTGAATACTATCTTAACCATTCTACACTTGTTAGAGCTTCGAAGAACTCATGCTTCACCCTCTACTTCCTCTAGGCACCATGGAGTGTTTAGGATCATTCTAAAGGTTCTTATATGTCCTAATACACATTCCTAGACCATTCTAAGCCTTTAGATTACTCTCTTAACCATTCTACACTTGTTAGAGCCTCAAGGACTCGTGCTTCACCCTCTACGTCCCTTGGGGCACTATGGAGTGTTTAGGATCATTCTAAAGGTTCTTATATGTCCTAATACACATTCCTAGACCATTCTAGGAATTTAGAATACTCTCTTAACCATTCTACACTAGTTAGAGCCTCCAAGGACTCATGCTTCACCCTCTAAGTCCCTTAAGGCACCATGGAGTGTTGGTTCTTATATGTCCTAATACACATTCCTGGACCATTGTAAGACTTTAGAATACTCTATTAACCATTCTGCACTTTTTAGAGCCTCCAAGGACTCATGCTTCACCCTCTAAGTCCCTTGGGGCACCATGGAGTGTTTAGGATCATTCTAAAGGTTCTTATATGTCCTAATACACATTCCAAGACCATTGTAAGCGTTTCAAATACTCTCTTAACCATTCTACACTTGTTAGAGCCTCCAAGGACTCATGCTTCACCCTCTAAGTCCCTTGAGGCACCATGGAGTGTTTAGGATCATTCTAAAGGTTCTTATATGTCCTAATACACATTCCTAGACCATTGTAAGCGTTTCGAATACTCTCTTAACCATTCTACACTTGTTAGAGCCTCCAAGGACTCATGCTTCACCCTCTAAGTCCCTTGAGGCACCATGGAGTGTTTAGGATCATTCTAAAGGTACTTATATGTCCTAATACACATTCCTAGACCATTATAAGACTTTAGAATACTCTCTTAACCATTCTACACTTGTTAGAGCCTCCAAGGACTCATGCTTCACCCTCTAAGTCCCTTGGGGCACCATGGAGTGTTTAGGATCATTCTAAAGGTTCTTATATGTCCTAATACACATTCCAAGACCATTCTTGGCGTTTAGAATACTCTCTTAACCATTCTACACTAGTTAGAGCCTCCACGGACTCATGCTTCACCCTCTAAGTCCCTTGGGGCACCATGGAGTGTTTACGATCATTCTAAAGGTTCTTATATGTCCTAATACACATTCCTAGACCATTGTAAGCGTTTAGAATACTCTCTTAACCATTCAACACTTGTTAGAGCTTCCAAGGACTCTTGCTTCACCCTCTAAGTCCCTTGAGGCACCATGGAGTGTTTAGGATCATTCTAAAGGTTCTTATATGTCCTCATACACATTCCTAGACCATTTTAAGCCTTTAGAGTACTCTCTTAACCATTCTACACTTTTTAGAGCCTCCAAGGACTCATGCTTCACCCTCTAAGTCCCTTGGGGCACCATGGAGTGTTTAGGATCATTCTGAAGGTTCTTATATGTCCTAATACACATTCCTAGACCATTGTAAGCGTTTAGAACACTCTCTTAACCATTCTACACTTGTTAGAGCCTCCAAGGACTCATGCTTCACCCTCTAAGTCCCTTGAGGCACCATGGAGTGTTTAGGATCATTCTAAAGGTTCTTATATGTCCTAATACACATTCCTAGACCATTGTAAGCGTTTAGAATACTCTCTTAACCATTCTACACTTGTTAGAGCCTCCAAGGACTCATGCTTCACCCTCTAAGTCCCTTGAGGCACCATGGAGTGTTTAGGATCATTCTAAAGGTTCTTATATGTCCTAATACACATTCCTAGACCATTGTAAGCGTTTAGAATACTCTCTTAACCATTCAACACTTGTTAGAGCTTCCAAGGACTCTTGCTTCACCCTCTAAGTCCCTTGAGGCACCATGGAGTGTTTAGGATCATTCTAAAGGTTCTTATATGTCCTCATACACATTCCTAGACCATTTTAAGCCTTTAGAGTACTCTCTTAACCATTCTACACTTGTTAGAGCCTCCAAGGACTCATGCTTCACCCTCTAAGTCCCTTGGGGCACCATGGAGTGTTTAGGATCATTCTAAAGGTTCTTATATGTCCTAATACACATTCCTAGACCATTGTAAGCGTTTAGAACACTCTCTTAACCATTCTACACTTGTTAGAGCCTCCAAGGACTCATGCTTCACCCTCTAAGTCCCTTGAGGCACCATGGAGTGTTTAGGATCATTCTAAAGGTTCTTATATGTCCTAATACACATTCCTAGACCATTGTAAGCGTTTAGAATACTCTCTTAACCATTCTACACTTGTTAGAGCCTCCAAGGACTCATGCTTCACCCTCTAAGTCCCTTGGGGCACCATGGAGTGTTTAGGATCATTCTGAAGGTTCTTATATGTCCTAATACACATTCCTAGACCATTGTAAGCGTTTAGAACACTCTCTTAACCATTCTACACTTGTTAGAGCCTCCAAGGACTCATGCTTCACCCTCTAAGTCCCTTGAGGCACCATGGAGTGTTTAGGATCATTCTAAAGGTTCTTATATGTCCTAATACACATTCCTAGACCATTGTAAGCGTTTAGAATACTCTCTTAACCATTCTACACTTGTTAGAGCCTCCAAGGACTCATGCTTCACCCTCTAAGTCCCTTGAGGCACCATGGAGTGTTTAGGATCATTCTAAAGGTTCTTATATGTCCTAATACACATTCCTAGACCATTGTAAGCGTTTAGAATACTCTCTTAACCATTCTACACTTGTTAGAGCCTCCAAGGACTCATGCTTCACCCTCTAAGTCCCTTGAGGCACAATGGAGTGTTTAGGATCATTCTAAAGGTTCTTATATTTCCTAATACACATTCCTAGACCATTGTAAGCGTTTTGAATACTATCTTAACCATTCTACACTTGTTAGAGCTTCGAAGAACTCATGCTTCACCCTCTACTTCCTCTAGGCACCATGGAGTGTTTAGGATCATTCTAAAGGTTCTTATATGTCCTAATACACATTCCTAGACCATTCTAAGCCTTTAGATTACTCTCTTAACCATTCTACACTTGTTAGAGCCTCAAGGACTCGTGCTTCACCCTCTACGTCCCTTGGGGCACTATAGAGTGTTTAGGATCATTCTAAAGGTTCTTATATGTCCTAATACACATTCCTAGACCATTCTAGGAATTTAGAATACTCTCTTAACCATTCTACACTAGTTAGAGCCTCCAAGGACTCATGCTTCACCCTCTAAGTCCCTTAAGGCACCATGGAGTGTTGGTTCTTATATGTCCTAATACACATTCCTAGACCATTGTAAGACTTTAGAATACTCTATTAACCATTCTGCACTTGTTAGAGCCTCCAAGGACTCATGCTTCACCCTCTAAGTCCCTTGGGGCACCATGGAGTGTTTAGGATCATTCTAAAGGTTCTTATATGTCCTAATACACATTCCAAGACCATTGTAAGCATTTCAAATACTCTCTTAACCATTCTACACTTGTTAGAGCCTCCAAGGACTCATGCTTCACCCTCTATGTCCCTTGAGGCACCATGGAGTGTTTAGGATCATTCTAAAGGTACTTATATGTCCTAATACACATTCCTAGACCATTATAAGACTTTAGAATACTCTCTTAACCATTCTACACTTGTTAGAGCCTCCAAGGACACATGCTTCACCCTCTAAGTCCCTTGGGGCACCATGGAGTGTTTAGGATCATTCTAAAGGTTCTTATATGTCCTAATACACATTCCAAGACCATTCTTGGCGTTTAGAATACTCTCTTAACCATTCTACACTAGTTAGAGCCTCCACGGACTCATGCTTCACCCTCTAAGTCCCTTGGGGCACCATGGAGTGTTTACGATCATTCTAAAGGTTCTTATATGTCCTAATACACATTCCTAGACCATTGTAAGCGTTTAGAATACTCTCTTAACCATTCAACACTTGTTAGAGCTTCCAAGGACTCTTGCTTCACCCTCTAAGTCCCTTGAGGCACCATGGAGTGTTTAGGATCATTCTAAAGGTTCTTATATGTCCTCATACACATTCCTAGACCATTTTAAGCCTTTAGAGTACTCTCTTAACCATTCTACACTTGTTAGAGCCTCCAAGGACTCATGCTTCACCCTCTAAGTCCCTTGGGGCACCATGGAGTGTTTAGGATCATTCTAAAGGTTCTTATATGTCCTAATACACATTCCTAGACCATTGTAAGCGTTTAGAATACTCTCTTAACCATTCTACACTTGTTAGAGCCTCCAAGGACTCATGCTTCACCCTCTAAGTCCCTTGAGGCACCATGGAGTGTTTAGGATCATTCTAAAGGTTCTTATATGTCCTAATACACATTCCTAGACCATTGTAAGCATTTAGAATACTCTCTTAACCATTCTACACTTGTTAGAGCCTCCAAGGACTCATGCTTCACCCTCTAAGTCCCTTGAGGCACCATGGAGTGTTTAGGATCATTCTAAAGGTTCTTATGTCCTAATACACATTCCTAGACCATTGTAAGCGTTTAGAATACTCTCTTAACCATTCTACACTTGTTAGAGCCTCCAAGGACTCATGCTTCACCCTCTAAGTCCCTTGAGGCACAATGGAGTGTTTAGGATCATTCTAAAGGTTCTTATATTTCCTAATACACATTCCTAGACCATTGTAAGCGTTTTGAATACTATCTTAACCATTCTACACTTGTTAGAGCTTCGAAGAACTCATGCTTCACCCTCTACTTCCTCTAGGCACCATGGAGTGTTTAGGATCATTCTAAAGGTTCTTATATGTCCTAATACACATTCCTAGACCATTCTAAGCCTTTAGATTACTCTCTTAACCATTCTACACTTGTTAGAGCCTCAAGGACTCGTGCTTCACCCTCTACGTCCCTTGGGGCACTATGGAGTGTTTAGGATCATTCTAAAGGTTCTTATATGTCCTAATACACATTCCTAGACCATTCTAGGAATTTAGAATACTCTCTTAACCATTCTACACTAGTTAGAGCCTCCAAGGACTCATGCTTCACCCTCTAAGTCCCTTAAGGCACCATGGAGTGTTGGTTCTTATATGTCCTAATACACATTCCTAGACCATTGTAAGACTTTAGAATACTCTATTAACCATTCTGCACTTGTTAGAGCCTCCAAGGACTCATGCTTCACCCTCTAAGTCCCTTGGGGCACCATGGAGTGTTTAGGATCATTCTAAAGGTTCTTATATGTCCTAATATACATTAAAAGACCATTGTAAGCGTTTCAAATACTCTCTTAACCATTCTACACTTGTTAGAGCCTCCAAGGACTCATGCTTCACCCTCTAAGTCCCTTGAGGCACCATGGAGTGTTTAGGATCATTCTAAAGGTTCTTATATGTCCTAATACACATTCCTAGACCATTGTAAGCGTTTCGAATACTCTCTTAACCATTCTACACTTGTTAGAGCCTCCAAGGACTCATGCTTCACCCTCTAAGTCCCTTGAGGCACCATGGAGTGTTTAGGATCATTCTAAAGGTACTTATATGTCCTAATACACATTCCTAGACCATTATAAGACTTTAGAATACTCTCTTAACCATTCTACACTTGTTAGAGCCTCCAAGGACTCATGCTTCACCCTCTAAGTCCCTTGGGGCACCATGGAGTGTTTAGGATCATTCTAAAGGTTCTTATATGTCCTAATACACATTCCTAGACCATTTTAAGCCTTTAGAGTACTCTCTTAACCATTCTACACTTGTTAGAGCCTCCAAGGACTCATGCTTCACCCTCTAAGTCCCTTGGGGCACCATGGAGTGTTTAGGATCATTCTAAAGGTTCTTATATGTCCTAATACACATTCCTAGACCATTGAAAGCGTTTAGAATACTCTCTTAACCATTCTACACTTGTTAGAGCCTCCAAGGACTCATGCTTCACCCTCTAAGTCCCTTGAGGCACCATGGAGTGTTTAGGATCATTCTAAAGGTTCTTATATGTCCTAATACACATTCCTAGACCATTGTAAGCGTTTAGAATACTCTCTTAACCATTCTACACTTGTTAGAGCCTCCAAGGACTCATGCTTCACCCTTTAAGTCCCTTGAGGCACCATGGAGTGTTTAGGATAATTCTAAAGGTTCTTATATGTCCTAATACACATTCCTAGACCATTGTAAGCGTTTAGAATACTCTCTTAACCATTCTACACTTGTTAGAGCCTCCAAGGACTCATGCTTCACGCTCTAAGTCCCTTGAGGCACCATGGAGTGTTTAGGATCATTCTAAAGGTTCTTATATGTCCTAATACACATTCCTAGACCATTGTAAGCGTTTCAAATACTCTCTTAACCATTCTACACTTGTTAGAGCCTCCAAGGACTCATGCTTCACCCTCTAAGTCCCTTGAGGCACCATGGAGTGTTTAGGATCATTCTAAAGGTTCTTATATGTCCTAATACACATTCCTAGACCATTGTAAGCGTTTCAAATACTCTCTTAACCATTCTACACTTGTTAGAGCCTCCAAGGACTCATGCTTCACCCTCTAAGTCCCTTGAGGCACAATGGAGTGTTTAGGATCATTCTAAAGGTTCTTATATGTCCTAATACACATTCCTAGACCATTGTAAGCGTTTCAAATACTCTCTTAACCATTCTACACTTGTTAGAGCCTCCAAGGACTCATGCTTCACCCTCTAAGTCCCTTGAGGCACCATGGAGTGTTTAGGATCATTCTAAAGGTTCTTATATGTCCTAATACACATTCCTAGACCATTGTAAGCGTTTCGAATACTCTCTTAACCATTCTACACTTGTTAGAGCCTCCAAGGACTCATGCTTCACCCTCTAAGTCCCTTGAGGCACCATGGAGTGTTTAGGATCATTCTAAAGGTACTTATATGTCCTAATACACATTCCTAGACCATTATAAGACTTTAGAATACTCTATTAACCATTCTACACTTGTTAGAGCCTCCAAGGACTCATGCTTCACCCTCTAAGTCCCTTGGGGCACCATGGAGTGTTTAGGATCATTCTAAAGGTTCTTATATGTCCTAATACACATTTCAAGACCATTCTAGGCGTTTAGAATACTCTCTTAACCATTCTACACTAGTTAGAGCCTCCACGGACTCATGCTTCACCCTCTAAGTCCCTTGGTGCACCATGGAGTGTTTAGGATCATTTTAAAGGTTCTTATATGTCCTAATACACATTCCTAGACCATTGTAAGCGTTTAGAATACTCTCTTAACCATTCTACACTTATTAGAGCCTCCAAGGCCTCATGCTTCACCCACTAAGTCCCTTGGGGCACCATGGAGTGTTTAGGATCATTCTAAAGGTTCTTATATGTCCTAATACACATTCCTAGACCATTGTAAGCATTTCAAATACTCTCTTAACCATTCTACACTTGTTAGAGCCTCCAAGGACTCATGCTTCACCCTCTAAGTCCCTTGGGGCACCATGGAGTGTTTAAGATCATTCTAAAGGTTCTTATATGTCCTAATACACATTCCAAGACCATTGTAAGCGTTTCAAATACTCTCTTAACCATTCTACACTTGTTAGAGCCTCCAAGGACTCATGCTTCACCCTCTAAGTCCCTTGAGGCACAATGGAGTGTTTAGGATCATTCTAAAGGTTCTTATATGTCCTAATACACATTCCTAGACCATTGTAAGCATTTCGAATACTCTCTTAACCATTCTACACTTGTTAGAGCCACCAAGGACTCATGCTTCACCCTCTAAGTCCCTTGAGGCACCATGGAGTGTTTAGGATCATTCTAAAGGTACTTATATGTCCTAATACACATTCCTAGACCATTATAAGACTTTAGAATACTCTATTAACCATTCTACACTTGTTAGAGCCTCCAAGGACTCATGCTTCACCCTCTAAGTCCCTTGGGGCACCATGGAGTGTTTAGGATCATTCTAAAGGTTCTTATATGTCCTAATACACATTCCAAGACCATTCTAGGCGTTTAGAATACTCTCTTAACCATTCTACACTAGTGAGAGCCTCCACGGACTCATGCTTCACCCTCTAAGTCCCTTGGGGCACCATGGAGTGCTTACGATCATTCTAAAGGTTCTTATATGTCCTAATACACATTCCTAGACCATTGAAAGCGTTTAGAATACTCTCTTAACCATTCTACACTTGTTAGAGCCTCCAAGGACTCATGCTTCACCCTCTAAGTCCCTTGAGGCACCATGGAGTGTTTAGGATCATTCTAAAGGTTCTTATATGTCCTAATACACATTCCTAGACCATTGTAAGCGTTTAGAATACTCTCTTAACCATTCTACACTTGTTAGAGCCTCCAAGGACTCATGCTTCACCCTCTAAGTCCCTTGAGGCACCATGGAGTGTTTAGGATAATTCTAAAGGTTCTTATATGTCCTAATACACATTCCTAGACCATTGTAAGCGTTTAGAATACTCTCTTAACCATTCTACACTTGTTAGAGCCTCCAAGGACTCATGCTTCACGCTCTAAGTCCCTTGAGGCACCATGGAGTGTTTAGGATCATTCTAAAGGTTCTTATATGTCCTAATACACATTCCTAGACCATTGTAAGCGTTTCAAATACTCTCTTAACCATTCTACACTTGTTAGAGCCTCCAAGGACTCATGCTTCACCCTCTAAGTCCCTTGAGGCACCATGGAGTGTTTAGGATCATTCTAAAGGTTCTTATATGTCCTAATACACATTCCTAGACCATTGTAAGCGTTTCAAATACTCTCTTAACCATTCTACACTTGTTAGAGCCTCCAAGGACTCATGCTTCACCCTCTAAGTCCCTTGAGGCACAATGGAGTGTTTAGGATCATTCTAAAGGTTCTTATATGTCCTAATACACATTCCTAGACCATTGTAAGCGTTTCAAATACTCTCTTAACCATTCTACACTTGTTAGAGCCTCCAAGGACTCATGCTTCACCCTCTAAGTCCCTTGAGGCACCATGGAGTGTTTAGGATCATTCTAAAGGTTCTTATATGTCCTAATACACATTCCTAGACCATTGTAAGCGTTTCGAATACTCTCTTAACCATTCTACACTTGTTAGAGCCTCCAAGGACTCATGCTTCACCCTCTAAGTCCCTTGAGGCACCATGGAGTGTTTAGGATCATTCTAAAGGTACTTATATGTCCTAATACACATTCCTAGACCATTATAAGATTTTTGAATACTCTATTAACCATTCTACACTTGTTAGAGCCTCCAAGGACTCATGCTTCACCCTCTAAGTCCCTTGGGGCACCATGGAGTGTTTAGGATCATTCTAAAGGTTCTTATATGTCCTAATACACATTTCAAGACCATTCTAGGCGTTTAGAATACTCTCTTAACCATTCTACACTAGTTAGAGCCTCCACGGACTCATGCTTCACCCTCTAAGTCCCTTGGTGCACCATGGAGTGTTTAGGATCATTTTAAAGGTTCTTATATGTCCTAATACACATTCCTAGACCATTGTAAGCGTTTAGAATACTCTCTTAACCATTCTACACTTATTAGAGCCTCCAAGGCCTCATGCTTCACCCACTAAGTCCCTTGGGGCACCATGGAGTGTTTAAGATCATTCTAAAGGTTCTTATATGTTCTAATACACATTCCTAGACCATTGTAAGCGTTTCAAATACTCTCTTAACCATTCTACACTTGTTAGAGCCTCCAAGGACTCATGCTTCACCCTCTAAGTCCCTTGGGGCACCATGGAGTGTTTACGATCATTCTAAAGGTTCTTATATGTCCTAATACACATTCCTAGACCATTGTAAGCGTTTAGAATACTCTCTTAACCATTCTACACTTGTTAGAGCCTCCAAGGACTCATGCTTCACCCTCTACGTCCCTTGGGGCACCATGGAGTGTTTAGGATCATTCTAAAGGTTCTTATATGTCCTAATACACATTCCTAGACCATTGTAAGCGTTTCGAATACTCTCTTAACCATTCTACACTTGTTAGAGCCACCAAGGACTCATGCTTCACCCTCTAAGTCCCTTGAGGCACCATGGAGTGTTTAGGATCATTCTAAAGGTACTTATATGTCCTAATACACATTCCTAGACCATTGTAAGCGTTTATAATACTCTCTTAACCATTCTACACTTGTTAGAGCCTCCAAGGACTCATGCTTCACCCTCTAAGTCCCTTGAGGCACCATGGAGTGGTTAGGATCATTCTAAAGGTTCTTATATGTCCTAATACACATTCCTAGACCATTGTAAGCGTTTCATATACTCTCTTAACCATTCTAAACTTGTTAGAGCCTCCAAGGACTCATGCTTCACCCTCTAAGTCCCTTGAGGCACCATGGAGTGTTTAGGATCATTCTAAAGGTTCTTATATGTCCTAATACACATTCCTAGACCATTGTAAGCGTTTCGAATACTCTCTTAACCATTCTACACTTGTTAGAGCCTCCAAGGACTCATGCTTCACCCTCTAAGTCCCTTGAGGCACCATGGAGTGTTTAGGATCATTCTGAAGGTACTTATATGTCCTAATACACATTCCTAGACCATTGTAAGACTTTAGAATACTCTATTAACCATTCTACACTTGTTAGAGCCTCCAAGGACTCATGCTTCACCCTCTAAGTCCCTTGGGGCACCATGGAGTGTTTAGGATCATTCTAAAGGTTCTTATATGTCCTAATACACATTCCAAGACCATTGTAAGCGTTTCAAATACTCTCTTAACCATTCTACACTTGTTAGAGCCTCCAAGGACTCATGCTTCACCCTCTAAGTCCCTTGAGGCACCATGGAGTGTTTAGGATCATTCTAAAGGTTCTTATATGTCCTAATACACATTCCTAGACCATTGTAAGCGTTTCAAATACTCTCTTAACCATTCTACACTTGTTAGAGCCTCCAAGGACTCATGCTTCACCCTCTAAGTCCCTTGAGGCACAATGGAGTGTTTAGGATCATTCTAAAGGTTCTTATATGTCCTAATACACATTCCTAGACCATTGTAAGCGTTTCAAATACTCTCTTAACCATTCTACACTTGTTAGAGCCTCCAAGGACTCATGCTTCACCCTCTAAGTCCCTTGAGGCACCATGGAGTGTTTAGGATCATTCTAAAGGTACTTATATGTCCTAATACACATTCCTAGACCATTATAAGACTTTAGAATACTCTATTAACCATTCTACACTTGTTAGAGCCTCCAAGGACTCATGCTTCACCCTCTAAGTCCCTTGGGGCACCATGGAGTGTTTAGGATCATTCTAAAGGTTCTTATATGTCCTAATACACATTCCAAGACCATTCTAGGCGTTTAGAATACTCTCTTAACCATTCTACACTAGTTAGAGCCTCCACGGAATCATGCTTCACCCTCTAAGTCCCTTGGGGCACCATGGAGTGTTTAGGATCATTTTAAAGGTTCTTATATGTCCTAATACACATTCCTAGACCATTGTAAGCGTTTAGAATACTCTCTTAACCATTCTACACTTATAAGAGCCTCCAAGGCCTCATGCTTCACCCACTAAGTCCCTTGGGGCACCATGGAGTGTTTAGGATCATTCTAAAGGTTCTTATATGTCCTAATACACATTCCTAGACCATTGTAAGCGTTTAGAATACTCTCTTAACCATTCTACACTTGTTAGAGCCTCAAAGGACTCATGCTTCACCCACTAAGTCCCATGGGGAACCATGGAGTGTTTAGGATTATTCTAAAGGTTCTTATATGTCCTAATACACATTCCTAGACCATTGTAAGCGTTTCGAATACTCTCTTAACCATTCTACACTTGTTAGAGCCTCCAAGGACTCATGCTTCACCGTCTAAGTCCCTTGAGGCACCATGGAGTGTTTAGGATCATTCTAAAGGTTCTTATATGTCCTAATACACATTCCTAGACCATTGTAAGCGTTTCGAATACTCTCTTAACCATTCTACACTTGTTAGAGCCTCCAAGGACTCATGCTTCACCCTCTAAGTCCCTTGAGGCACCATGGAGTGTTTAGGATCATTCTAAAGGTTCTTATATGTCCTAATACACATTCCTAGACCATTGTAAGCGTTTAGAATACTCTCTTAACCATTCAACACTTGTTAGAGCTTCCAAGGACTCTTGCTTCACCCTCTAAGTCCCTTGAGGCACCATGGAGTGTTTAGGATCATTCTAAAGGTTCTTATATGTCCTAATACACATTCCTAGACCATTTTAATCCTTTAGAGTACTCTCTTAACCATTCTACACTTGTTAGAGCCTCCAAGGACTCATGCTTCACCCTTTAAGTCCCTTGGGGCACCATGGAGTGTTTAGGATCATTCTAAAGGTTCTTATATGTCCTAATACACATTCCTAGACCATTGTAAGCGTTTAGAATACTCTCTTAACCATTCTACACTTGTTAGAGCCTCCAAGGACTCATGCTTCACCCTCTAAGTCCCTTGAGGCACCATGGAGTGTTTAGGATCATTCTAAAGGTTCTTATATGTCCTAATACACATTCCTAGACCATTGTAAGCGTTTAGAATACTCTCTTAACCATTCTACACTTGTTAGAGCCTCCAAGGACTCATGCTTCATCCTCTAAGTCCCTTGAGGCACCATGGAGTGTTTAGGATCATTCTAAATGTTCTTATATGTCCTAATACACATTCCTAGACCATTGTAAGCGTTTCAAATACTCTCTTAACCATTCTACACTTGTTAGAGCCTCCAAGGACTCATGCTTCACCCTCTAAGTCCCTTGAGGCACCATGGAGTGTTTAGGATCATTCTAAAGGTTCTTATATGTCCTAATACACATTCCTAGACCATTGTAAGCGTTTCAAATACTCTCTTAACCATTCTACACTTGTTAGAGCCTCCAAGGACTCATGCTTCACCCTCTAAGTCCCTTGAGGCACAATGGAGTGTTTAGGATCATTCTAAAGGTTCTTATATGTCCTAATACACATTCCTAGACCATTGTAAGCGTTTCAAATACTCTCTTAACCATTCTACACTTGTTAGAGCCTCCAAGGACTCATGCTTCACCCTCTAAGTCCCTTGAGGCACCATGGAGTGTTTAGGATCATTCTAAAGGTTCTTATATGTCCTAATACACATTCCTAGACCATTGTAAGCGTTTCGAATACTCTCTTAACCATTCTACACTTGTTAGAGCGTCCAAGGACTCATGCTTCACCCTCTAAGTCCCTTGAGGCACCATGGAGTGTTTAGGATCATTCTAAAGGTACTTATATGTCCTAATACACATTCCTAGACCATTATAAGACTTTAGAATACTCTATTAACCATTCTACACTTGTTAGAGCCTCCAAGGACTCATGCTTCACCCTCTAAGTCCCTTGGGGCACCATGGAGTGTTTAGGATCATTCTAAAGGTTCTTATATGTCCTAATACACATTCCAAGACCATTCTAGGCGTTTAGAATACTCTCTTAACCATTCTACACTAGTTAGAGCCTCCACGGACTCATGCTTCACCCTCTAAGTCCCTTGGGGCACCATGGAGTGTTTAGGATCATTTTAAAGGTTCTTATATGTCCTAATACACATTCCTAGACCATTGTAAGCATTTAGAATACTCTCTTAACCATTCTACACTTATTAGAGCCTCCAAGGACTCATGCTTCACCCACTAAGTCCCTTGGGGCACCATGGAGTGTTTAGGATCATTCTAAAGGTTCTTATATGTCCTAATACACATTCCTAGACCATTGTAAGCGTTTAGAATACTCTCTTAACCATTCTACACTTGTTAGAGCCTCAAAGGACTCATGCTTCACCCACTAAGTCCCATGGGGAACCATGGAGTGTTTAGGATTATTCTAAAGGTTCTTATATGTCCTAATACACATTCCTAGACCATTGTAAGCGTTTCTAATACTCTCTTAACCATTCTACACTTGTTAGAGCCTCCAAGGACTCATGCTTCACCGTCTAAGTCCCTTGAGGCACCATGGAGTGTTTAGGATCATTCTAAAGGTTCTTATATGTCCTAATACACATTCCTAGACCATTGTAAGCGTTTCGAATACTCTCTTAACCATTCTACACTTGTTAGAGCCTCCAAGGACTCATGCTTCACTCTCTAAGTCCCTTGAGGCACCATGGAGTGTTTAGGATCATTCTAAAGGTTCTTATATGTCCTAATACACATTCCTAGACCATTGTAAGCGTTTCGAATACTCTCTTAACCATTCTACACTTTTTAGACCCTCCAAGGACTCATGCTTCACCCTCTAAGTCCCTTGAGGCACCATGGAGTGTTTAGGATCATTCTAAAGGTTCTTATATGTCCTAATACACATTCCAAGACCATTCTAGGCGTTTAGAATACTCTCTTAACCATTCTACACTAGTTAGAGCCTCCACGGACTCATGCTTCACCCTCTAAGTCCCTTGAGGCACCATGGAGTGTTTAGGATCATTCTAAAGGTTCTTATATGTCCTAATACACATTCCTAGACCATTGTAAGCGTTTCGAATACTCTCTTAACCATTCTACACTTGTTAGAGCCTCCAAGGACTCATGCTTCACCCTCTAAGTCCCTTGGGGCACCATGGAGTGTTTAGGATCATTCTAAAGGTTCTTATATGTCCTAATACACATTCCAAGACCATTCTAGGCGTTTAGAATACTCTCTTAACCATTCTACACTTGTTAGAGCCTCCAAGGACTCATGCTTCACCCTCTAAGTCCCTTGAGGCACCATGGAGTGTTTAGGATCATTCTAAAGGTTCTTATATGTCCTAATACACATTCCTAGACCATTGTAAGCGTTTCGAATACTCTCTTAACCATTCTACACTTGTTAGAGCCTCCAAGGACTCATGCTTCACCCTCTAAGTCCCTTGGGGCACCATGGAGTGTTTAGGATCATTCTAAAGGTTCTTATATGTCCTAATACACATTCCAAGACCATTCTAGGCGTTTAGAATACTCTCTTAACCATTCTACACTAGTTAGAGCCTCCACGGACTCATGCTTCACCCTCTAAGTCCCTTGAGGCACCATGGAGTGTTTAGGATCATTCTAAAGGTTCTTATATGTCCTAATACACATTCCTAGACCATTGTAAGCGTTTCGAATACTCTCTTAACCATTCTACACTTGTTAGAGCCTCCAAGGACTCATGCTTCACCCTCTAAGTCCCTTGGGGCACCATGGAGTGTTTAGGATCATTCTAAAGGTTCTTATATGTCCTAATACACATTCCAAGACCATTCTAGGCGTTTAGAATACTCTCTTAACCATTCTACACTTGTTAGAGCCTCCAAGGACTCATGCTTCACCCTCTAAGTCCCTTGAGGCACCATGGAGTGTTTAGGATCATTCTAAAGGTTCTTATATGTCCTAATACACATTCCTAGACCATTGTAAGCGTTTCGAATACTCTCTTAACCATTCTACACTTGTTAGAGCCTCCAAGGACTCATGCTTCACCCTCTAAGTCCCTTGAGGCACCATGGAGTGTTTAGGATCATTCTAAAGGTACTTATATGTCCTAATACACATTCCTAGACCATTATAAGACTTTAGAATACTCTATTAACCATTCTACACTTGTTAGAGCCTCCAAGGACTCATGCTTCACCCTCTAAGTCCCTTGGGGCACCATGGAGTGTTTAGGATCATTCTAAAGGTTCTTATATGTCCTAATACACATTCCAAGACCATTCTAGGCTTTTAGAATACTCTCTTAACCATTCTACACTGGTTAGAGCCTCCACGGACTCATGCTTCACCCTCTAAGTCCCTTGGGGCACCATGGAGTGTTTACGATCATTCTAAAGGTTCTTATATGTCCTAATACACATTCCTAGACCATTGTAAGCGTTTAGAATACTCTCTTAACCATTCTACACTTGTTAGAGCCTCCAAGGACTCATGCTTCACCCTCTAAGTCCCTTGAGGCACCATGGAGTGTTTAGGATCATTCTAAAGGTTCTTATATGTCCTAATACACATTCCTAGACCATTGTAAGCGTTTCAAATACTCTCTTAACCATTCTACACTTGTTAGAGCCTCCAAGGACTCATGCTTCACCCTCTAAGTCCCTTGAGGAACCATGGAGTGTTTAGGATCATTCTAAAGGTTCTTATATGTCCTAATACACATTCCTAGACCATTGTAAGCGTTTCAAATACTCTCTTAACCATTCTACACTTGTTCGAGCCTCCAAGGACTCATGCTTCACCCTCTAAGTCCCTTGAGGCACCATGGAGTGTTTAGGATCATTCTAAAGGTTCTTATATGTCCTAATACACATTCCTAGACCATTGTAAGCGTTTCGAATACTCTCTTAACCATTCTACACTTGTTAGAGCCTCCAAGGACTCATGCTTCACCCTCTAAGTCCCTTGAGGCACCATGGAGTGTTTAGGATCATTCTGAAGGTACTTATATGTCCTAATACACATTCCTAGATCATTGTAAGACTTTAGAATACTCTATTAACCATTCTACACTTGTTAGAGCCTCCAAGGACTCATGCTTCACCCTCTAAGTCCCTTGGGGCACCATGGAGTGTTTAGGATCATTCTAAAGGTTCTTATATGTCCTAATACACATTCCAAGACCATTCTAGGCGTTTAGAATACTCTCTTAACCATTCTACACTAGTTAGAGCCTCCACGGACTCATGCTTCACCCTCTAAGTCCCTTGAGGCACCATGGAGTGTTTAGGATCATTCTAAAGGTTCTTATATGTCCTAATACACATTCCTAGACCATTGTAAGCGTTTCGAATACTCTCTTAACCATTCTACACTTGTTAGAGCCTCCAAGGACTCATGCTTCACCCTCTAAGTCCCTTGGGGCACCATGGAGTGTTTAGGATCATTCTAAAGGTTCTTATATGTCCTAATACACATTCCAAGACCATTCTAGGCGTTTAGAATACTCTCTTAACCATTCTACACTTGTTAGAGCCTCCAAGGACTCATGCTTCACCCTCTAAGTCCCTTGAGGCACCATGGAGTGTTTAGGATCATTCTAAAGGTTCTTATATGTCCTAATACACATTCCTAGACCATTGTAAGCGTTTCGAATACTCTCTTAACCATTCTACACTTGTTAGAGCCTCCAAGGACTCATGCTTCACCCTCTAAGTCCCTTGAGGCACCATGGAGTGTTTAGGATCATTCTAAAGGTACTTATATGTCCTAATACACATTCCTAGACCATTATAAGACTTTAGAATACTCTATTAACCATTCTACACTTGTTAGAGCCTCCAAGGACTCATGCTTCACCCTCTAAGTCCCTTGGGGCACCATGGAGTGTTTAGGATCATTCTAAAGGTTCTTATATGTCCTAATACACATTCCAAGACCATTCTAGGCTTTTAGAATACTCTCTTAACCATTCTACACTGGTTAGAGCCTCCACGGACTCATGCTTCACCCTCTAAGTCCCTTGGGGCACCATGGAGTGTTTACGATCATTCTAAAGGTTCTTATATGTCCTAATACACATTCCTAGACCATTGTAAGCGTTTAGAATACTCTCTTAACCATTCTACACTTGTTAGAGCCTCCAAGGACTCATGCTTCACCCTCTAAGTCCCTTGAGGCACCATGGAGTGTTTAGGATCATTCTAAAGGTTCTTATATGTCCTAATACACATTCCTAGACCATTGTAAGCGTTTCAAATACTCTCTTAACCATTCTACACTTGTTAGAGCCTCCAAGGACTCATGCTTCACCCTCTAAGTCCCTTGAGGAACCATGGAGTGTTTAGGATCATTCTAAAGGTTCTTATATGTCCTAATACACATTCCTAGACCATTGTAAGCGTTTCAAATACTCTCTTAACCATTCTACACTTGTTCGAGCCTCCAAGGACTCATGCTTCACCCTCTAAGTCCCTTGAGGCACCATGGAGTGTTTAGGATCATTCTAAAGGTTCTTATATGTCCTAATACACATTCCTAGACCATTGTAAGCGTTTCGAATACTCTCTTAACCATTCTACACTTGTTAGAGCCTCCAAGGACTCATGCTTCACCCTCTAAGTCCCTTGAGGCACCATGGAGTGTTTAGGATCATTCAAAAGGTACTTATATGTCCTAATACACATTCCTAAACCATTATAAGACTTTAGAATACTCTATTAACCATTCTACACTTGTTAGAGCCTCCAAGGACTCATGCTTCACCCTCTACGTCCCTTGGGGCACCATGGAGTGTTTAGGATCATTCTAAAGGTTCTTATATGTCCTAATACACATTCCAAGACGATTCTAGGCATTTAGAATACTCTCTTAACCATTCTACACTAGTTAGAGCCTCCACGCTTATATGTCCTAATACACATTCCTAGACCATTGTAAGACTTTAGAATACTCTATTAACCATTCTACACTTGTTAGAGCCTCCAAGGACTCATGCTTCACCCTCTAAGTCCCTTGGCGCACCACGGAGTGTTTAGGATCATTCTAAAGGTTCTTATATGTCCTAATACACATTCCTAGACCATTGTAAGCGTTTCGAATACTCTCTTAACCATTCTACACTTGTTAGAGCGTCCAAGGACTCATGCTTCACCCTCTAAGTCCCTTGAGGCACCATGGAGTGTTTAGGATCATTCTAAAGGTACTTATATGTCCTAATACACATTCCTAGACCATTATAAGACTTTAGAAAACTCTATTAACCATTCTACACTTGTTAGAGCCTCCAAGGACTCATGCTTCACCCTCTAAGTCCCTTGGGGCACCATGGAGTGTTTAGGATCATTCTAAAGGTTCTTATATGTCCTAATACACATTCCAAGACCATTCTAGGCGTTTAGAATACTCTCTTAACCATTCTACACTCGTTAGAGCCTCCACGGACTCATGCTTCACCCTCTAAGTCCCTTGGGGCACCATGGAGTGTTTAGGATCATTTTAAAGGTTCTTATATGTCCTAATACACATTCCTAGACCATTGTAAGCATTTAGAATACTCTCTTAACCATTCTACACTTATTAGAGCCTCCAAGGACTCATGCTTCACCCACTAAGTCCCTTGGGGCACCATGGAGTGTTTAGGATCATTCTAAAGGTTCTTATATGTCCTAATACACATTCCTAGACCATTGTAAGCGTTTAGAATACTCTCTTAACCATTCTACACTTGTTAGAGCCTCAAAGGACTCATGCTTCACCCACTAAGTCCCATGGGGAACCATGGAGTGTTTAGGATTATTCTAAAGGTTCTTATATGTCCTAATACACATTCCTAGACCATTGTAAGCGTTTCGAATACTCTCTTAACCATTCTACACTTGTTAGAGCCTCCAAGGACTCATGCTTCACCCTCTAAGTCCCTTGAGGCACCATGGAGTGTTTAGGATCATTTTAAAGGTTCTTATATGTCCTAGTACACATTCCTAGACCATTGTAAGCATTTAGAATACTCTCTTAACCATTCTACACTTATTAGAGCCTCCAAGGACTCATGCTTCACCCACTAAGTCCCTTGGGGCACCATGGAGTGTTTAGGATCATTCTAAAGGTTCTTATATTTCCTAATACACATTCCTAGATCATTGTAAGACTTTAGAATACTCTATTAACCATTCTACACTTGTTAGAGCCTCCAAGGACTCATGCTTCACCCTCTAAGTCCCTTGGGGCACCATGGAGTGTTTAGGATCATTCTAAAGGTTCTTATATGTCCTAATACACATTCCAAGACCATTGTAAGCGTTTCAAATACTCTCTTAACCATTCTACACTTGTTAGAGCCTCCAAGGACTCATGCTTCACCCTCTAAGTCCCTTGAGGCACCATGGAGTGTTTAGGATCATTCTAAAGGTTCTTATATGTCCTAATACACATTCCTAGACCATTGTAAGCGTTTCGAATACTCTCTTAACCATTCTACACTTGTTAGAGCCTCCAAGGACTCATGCTTCACCCTCTAAGTCCCTTGAGGCACCATGGAGTGTTTAGGATCATTCTAAAGGTACTTATATGTCCTAATACACATTCCTAGACCATTATAAGACTTTAGAATACTCTATTAACCATTCTACACTTGTTAGAGCCTCCAAGGACTCATGCTTCACCCTCTAAGTCCCTTGGGGCACCATGGAGTGTTTAGGATCATTCTAAAGGTTCTTATATGTCCTAATACACATTCCAAGACCATTCTAGGCTTTTAGAATACTCTCTTAACCATTCTACACTGGTTAGAGCCTCCACGGACTCATGCTTCACCCTCTAAGTCCCTTGGGGCACCATGGAGTGTTTACGATCATTCTAAAGGTTCTTATATGTCCTAATACACATTCCTAGACCATTGTAAGCGTTTAGAATACTCTCTTAACCATTCTACACTTGTTAGAGCCTCCAAGGACTCATGCTTCACCCACTAAGTCCCATGGGGAACCATGGAGTGTTTAGGATTATTCTAAAGGTTCTTATATGTCCTAATACACATTCCTAGACCATTGTAAGCGTTTCTAATACTCTCTTAACCATTCTACACTTGTTAGAGCCTCCAAGGACTCATGCTTCACCCTCTAAGTCCCTTGAGGCACCATGGAGTGTTTAGGATCATTCTAAAGGTTCTTATATGTCCTAATACACATTCCTAGACCATTGTAAGCGTTTAGAATACTCTCTTAACCATTCTACACTTGTTAGAGCCTCCAAGGACTCATGCTTCACCCACTAAGTCCCATGGGGAACCATGGAGTGTTTAGGATTATTCTAAAGGTTCTTATATGTCCTAATACACATTCCTAGACCATTGTAAGCGTTTCTAATACTCTCTTAACCATTCTACACTTGTTAGAGCCTCCAAGGACTCATGCTTCACCCTCTAAGTCCCTTGAGGCACCATGGAGTGTTTAGGATCATTCTAAAGGTTCTTATATGTCCTAATACACATTCCTAGACCATTGTAAGCGTTTCGAATACTCTCTTAACCATTCTACACTTGTTAGAGCCTCCAAGGACTCATGCTTCACCCTCTAAGTCCCTTGAGGCACCATGGAGTGTTTAGGATCATTCTAAAGGTTCTTATATGTCCTAATACACATTCCTAGACCATTGTAAGCGTTTCGAATACTCTCTTAACCATTCTACACTTTTTAGACCCTCCAAGGACTCATGCTTCACCCTCTAAGTCCCTTGAGGCACCATGGAGTGTTTAGGATCATTCTAAAGGTTCTTATATGTCCTAATACACATTCCAAGACCATTCTAGGCGTTTAGAATACTCTCTTAACCATTCTACACTAGTTAGAGCCTCCACGGACTCATGCTTCACCCTCTAAGTCCCTTGAGGCACCATGGAGTGTTTAGGATCATTCTAAAGGTTCTTATATGTCCTAATACACATTCCTAGACCATTGTAAGCGTTTCAAATACTCTCTTAACCATTCTACACTTGTTAGAGCCTCCAAGGACTCATGCTTCACCCTCTAAGTCCCTTGAGGCACCATGGAGTGTTTAGGATCATTCTAAAGGTTCTTATATGTCCTAATACACATTCCAAGACCATTCTAGGCGTTTAGAATACTCTCTTAACCATTCTACACTAGTTAGAGCCTCCACGGACTCATGCTTCACCCTCTAAGTCCCTTGAGGCACCATGGAGTGTTTAGGATCATTCTAAAGGTTCTTATATGTCCTAATACACATTCCTAGACCATTGTAAGCGTTTCAAATACTCTCTTAACCATTCTACACTTGTTAGAGCCTCCAAGGACTCATGCTTCACCCTCTAAGTCCCTTGAGGCACCATGGAGTGTTTAGGATCATTCTAAAGGTACTTATATGTCCTAATACACATTCCTAAACCATTATAAGACTTTAGAATACTCTATTAACCATTCTACACTTGTTAGAGCCTCCAAGGACTCATGCTTCACCCTCTACGTCCCTTGGGGCACCATGGAGTGTTTAGGATCATTCTAAAGGTTCTTATATGTCCTAATACACATTCCAAGACGATTCTAGGCATTTAGAATACTCTCTTAACCATTCTACACTAGTTAGAGCCTCCACGCTTATATGTCCTAATACACATTCCTAGACCATTGTAAGACTTTAGAATACTCTATTAACCATTCTACACTTGTTAGAGCCTCCAAGGACACATGCTTCACCCTCTAAGTCCCTTGGCGCACCATGGAGTGTTTAGGATCATTCTAAAGGTTCTTATATGTCCTAATACACATTCCTATACCATTCTAGGCGTTTAGAATACTCTCTTAACCATTCTACACTTGTTAGAGCCTCAAAGGACTCGTGCTTCACCCACTAAGTCCCATGGGGAACCATGGAGTGTTTAGGATTATTCTAAAGGTTCTTATATGTCCTAATACACATTCCTAGACCATTGTAAGCGTTTCGATTACTCTCTTAACCATTCTACACTTGTTAGAGCCTCCAAGGACTCATGCTTCACCGTCTAAGTCCCTTGAGGCACCATGGAGTGTTTAGGATCATTCTAAAGGTTCTTATATGTCCTAATACACATTCCTAGACCATTGTAAGCGTTTCGAATACTCTCTTAACCATTCTACACTTGTTAGAGCCTCCAAGGACTCATGCTTCACCCTCTAAGTCCCTTGAGGCACCATGGAGTGTTTAGGATCATTCTAAAGGTACTTATATGTCCTAATACACATTCCTAGACCATTGTAAGACTTTAGAATACTCTATTAACCATTCTACACTTGTTAGAGCCTCCAAGGACTCATGCTTCACCCTCTAAGTCCCTTGGCGCACCATGGAGTGTTTAGGATCATTCTAAAGGTTCTTATATGTCCTAATACACATTCCAAGACCATTCTAGGCGTTTAGAATACTCTCTTAACCATTCTACACTAGTTAGAGCCTCCACGGATTCATGCTTCACCCTCTAAGTCCCTTGAGGCACCATGGAGTGTTTAGGATCATTCTAAAGGTTCTTATATGTCCTAATACACATTCCTAGACCATTGTAAGCGTTTCGAATACTCTCTTAACCATTCTACACTTGTTAGAGCCTCCAAGGACTCATGCTTCACCGTCTAAGTCGCTTGAGGCACCATGGAGTGTTTAGGATCATTCTAAAGGTACTTATACGTCCTAATACACATTCCTAGACCATTGTAAGCGTTTCAAATACTCTCTTAACCATTCTACACTTGTTAGAGCCTCCAAGGACTCATGCTTCACCCTCTAAGTCCCTTGAGGCACCATGGAGTGTTTAGGATCATTCTGAAGGTACATATATGTCCTAATACACATTCCTAGACCATTGTAAGACTTTAGAATACTCTATTAACCATTCTACACTTGTTAGAGCCTCCAAGGACTCATGCTTCACCCTCTAAGTCCCTTGGGGCACCATGGAGTGTTTAGGATCATTCTAAAGGTTCTTATATGTCCTAATACACATTCCAAGACCATTGTAAGCGTTTCAAATACTCTCTTAACCATTCTACACTTGTTAGAGCCTCCAAGGACTCATGCTTCACCCTCTAAGTCCCTTGAGGCACCATGGAGTGTTTAGGATCATTCTAAAGGTTCTTATATGTCCTAATACACATTCCTAGACCATTGTAAGCGTTTCGAATACTCTCTTAACCATTCTACACTTGTTAGAGCCTCCAAGGACTCATGCTTCAACCTCTAAGTCCCTTGAGGCACCATGGAGTGTTTAGGATCATTCTAAAGGTACTTATATGTCCTAATACACATTCCTAGACCATTATAAGACTTTAGAATACTCTATTAACCATTCTACACTTGTTAGAGCCTCCAAGGACTCATGCTTCACCCTCTAAGTGATCGAGGCCGTACCCGATCAAAATAAAAGGTGTTTATTCTGTAGTACTAGGAAGGTGATCCTAGGTCGTTTCCCAGCGAATATCAGTCTAGGCAAAGTATCAAACACGTAGTGTGCAGTAAAATGGGGGGGTTTTTGTGTGTGACAAATGTGAAGAACAAAACATAAACAAAATATAAAAACTAAGAAAATCAGAAACAAAAGCGGGCAAACCCCTTTGGCTACGTACACTACTCAATCCTAGCTCACTAAAGATCGATTCCTCTCGTCTCCTCTGTCCAACTCGTGATAACCAAATACTAAGCGAAAATTCAGTTATCACTCCAAACCCTAACTTCTAATTAAGCATCAGAAACCAGAATTGGAGTTTTTACGAGTTAATACAAATTAAGCATTTATATTCATGTATTATCTCTACGAAATGGAATTAAGCAAACCACTACACATCGAAAAACATGAAAACAGAGAAGAGAAAATGAAATTGCATTAATAACAAGAGCTCAAGAGTAGATAATACAATACCAAAGGGATTAACCCTTGAAGTCTAGCCTTCCATGGCCATAAATGAAGAAAAACGAGTAGAAATGGGGAAGAACAAAACCCTAGCAGCCACCACCACTTGGGAGAGCCAAGAGAGAAGTTCTAACCTAGAGAGAGAGTGAGAAATCTGAAATGGGAGTGTGTCCTTGGAGGTTACCCGAATTTCCCCTCTTTAGTCATGAAAATGGGCCTAAAACATGGGCCCAAGTCCTAAGAAACACTATTCTAAAAATTACAATTAAAAATGGACCTAAATGCAAATTACAATCTTCACTTCAATGCTTCAATCTTCATTTCCAAACATCCCAAAGTGTCCTTGTGCCAAATATTACCTGAAAATAGAAATAGAATTAATTAGGCTAAATAATCCCAAATTAAACAATATTCGGAATATTAGTCCAATAAACTCAAAATCACTAAATCAAGCTAATCAATGTCAAATGGGCAACAAGTATCAATAATAGGAGTAAAATAATGCAAGGAATAATGGGAAATAAAATGCTCATCACTAAGTCCCTTGGGGCACCATGGAGTGTTTAGGATCATTCTAAAGGTTCTTATATGTCCTAATACACATTCCAAGACCATTCTAGGCGTTTAGAATACTCTCTTAACCATTCTACACTAGTTAGAGCCTCCACGGACTCATGCTTCACCCTCTAAGTCCCTTGGGGCACCATGGAGTGTTTAGGATCATTCTAAAGGTTCTTATATGTCCTAATACGCATTCCTAGACCATTGTAAGCGTTTAGAATACTCTCTTAACAATTCTACACTTATTAGAGCCTCCAAGGCCTCATGCTTCACCCACTAAGTCCCTTGGGGCACCATGGAGTGTTTAGGATCATTCTAAAGGTTCTTATATGTCCTAATACACATTCCTAGACCATTGTAAGCGTTTAGAATACTCTCTTAACCATTCTACACTTGTTAGAGCCTCAAAGGACTCGTGCTTCACCCACTAAGTCCCATGGGGAACCATGGAGTGTTTAGGATTATTCTAAAGGTTCTTATATGTCCTAATACACATTCCTAGACCATTGTAAGCGTTTCGAATACTCTCTTAACCATTCTACACTTGTTAGAGCCTCCAAGGACTCATGCTTCACCGTCTAAGTCCCTTGAGGCACCATGGAGTGTTTAGGATCATTCTAAAGGTTCTTATATGTCCTAATACACATTCCTAGACCATTGTAAGCGTTTCGAATACTCTCTTAACCATTCTACACTTGTTAGAGCCTCCAAGGACTCATGCTTCACCCTCTAAGTCCCTTGAGGCACCATGGAGTGTTTAGGATCATTCTAAAGGTACTTATATGTCCTAATACACATTCCTAGACCATTGTAAGACTTTAGAATACTCTATTAACCTTTCTACACTTGTTAGAGCCTCCAAGGACTCATGCTTCACCCTCTAAGTCCCTTGGCGCACCATGGAGTGTTTAGGATCATTCTAAAGGTTCTTATATGTCCTAATACACATTCCAAGACCATTCTAGGCGTTTAGAATACTCTCTTAACCATTCTACACTAGTTAGAGCCTCCACGGATTCATGCTTCACCCTCTAAGTCCCTTGAGGCACCATGGAGTGTTTAGGATCATTCTAAAGGTTCTTATATGTCCTAATACACATTCCTAGACCATTGTAAGCGTTTCGAATACTCTCTTAACCATTCTACACTTGTTAGAGCCTCCAAGGACTCATGCTTCACCGTCTAAGTCGCTTGAGGCACCATGGAGTGTTTAGGATCATTCTAAAGGTACTTATACGTCCTAATACACATTCCTAGACCATTGTAAGCGTTTCAAATACTCTCTTAACCATTCTACACTTGTTAGAGCCTCCAAGGACTCATGCTTCACCCTCTAAGTCCCTTGAGGCACCATGGAGTGTTTAGGATCATTCTGAAGGTACATATATGTCCTAATACACATTCCTAGACCATTGTAAGACTTTAGAATACTCTATTAACCATTCTACACTTGTTAGAGCCTCCAAGGACTCATGCTTCACCCTCTAAGTCCCTTCGGGCACCATGGAGTGTTTAGGATCATTCTAAAGGTTCTTATATGTCCTAATACACATTCCAAGACCATTGTAAGCGTTTCAAATACTCTCTTAACCATTCTACACTTGTTAGAGCCTCCAAGGACTCATGCTTCACCCTCTAAGTCCCTTGAGGCACCATGGAGTGTTTAGGATCATTCTGAAGGTACATATATGATCGAGGCCGTACCCGATCAAAATAAAAGGTGTTTATTCTGTAGTACTAGGAAGGTGATCCTAGGTCGTTTCCCAGCGAATATCGGTCTAGGCAAAGTATCAAACACGTAGTGTGCAGTAAAATGGGGGGGGGTTTTTGTGTGTGACAAATGTGAAGAACAAAACATAAACAGAATATAAAAACTAAGAAAATCAGAAACAAAAGCGGGCAAACCCCTTTGGCTACGTACACTACTCAATCCTAGCTCACTAAAGATCGATTCCTCTCCTCTCCTCTGTCCAACTCGTGATAACCAAATACTAAGCGAAAATTCAGTTATCACTCCAAACCCTAACTTCTAATTAAGCATCAGAAACCAAAATTGGAGTTTTTACGAGTTAATACAAATTAAGCATTTATATTCATGTATTATCTCTACGAAATGGAATTAAGCAAACCACTACACATCGATAAACATGAAAACAGAGAAGAGAAAATGAAATTGCATTAATAACAAGAGCTCAAGAGTAGATAATACAATACCAAAGGGATTAACCCTTGAAGTCTAGCCTTCCATGGCCATAAATGAAGAAAAACGAGTAGAAATGGGGAAGAACAAAACCCTAGCAGCCACCACCACTTGGGAGAGCCAAGAGAGAAGTTCTAACCTAGAGAGAGAGTGAGAAATCTGAAAATGGGAGTGTGTCTTGGGGGGTTACACGAATTTCCCCTCTTAAGACACAAAATGGGCCTAAAACATGGGCCCAAATCCTAAGAAACACTATTCTGAACATTACAATTAAAAAGGGACCTAAATGCAAATTACAATCTTCACTTCAATACTTCAATCTTCATTTCCAAACTTCCCAAAGTGTCCTTGTGCCAAATATTACCTGAAAATAGAAATAGAATTAATTAGGCTAAATAATTCCAAATTAAACAATATTCGGAATATTAGTCCAATAAACTCTAAATCAATAAATCAAGCTAATCAATGTCAAATGGGCAACAAGTATCAATAATAGGAGTAAAATAATGCAAGGAATAATGGGAAATAAAATGCTCATCAAATACCCCCACACTTATCCTTTTGCACTCCTGGGCAAAACCAAAAGATAGGACTATGAAGATCAATATGCACCAAAGTGAATAATGCAACAAGATGACTACAACTAAGAAATGCTAACCTAAGAGATTACATACTTCACAATGAATTCTAGGAAATGCAAAGAAATGGGCAAACTCAAGCACACAAAATGGTTAAGGATCAAAGAGTCAAAGCATCCGCGAACATCATCCAATTACTTCAAGTATGCAAAGAAACCAATGACATCAAGAGGATAGTCACAAAGATGATAGAAACTCACAAGGATCACTCAAAAGTGTTTACACTCAAGTGTTTGGGGTTAATCATTATTTACACTCAAGGCACATCATGAAAAACAAACACAACCATAAGCTTGACAAACCTCTAACATCAACCATCAACACACATGCACAAAATGATCAAAAGGTCTTTTAAGGGTTGTAATGGGGCCAAGGACAAGGTAGGATAAAAATATGGGAATGTAGCTAAAACCAAAGGAATAGAGGAGCAATGGGGAATAAGTAAAAAGTAAGCAAAATCCACCCCAAAATCAACTACCACTAATTCCAATCCTCTTTGCCTCAACAACCTTTTATTCACTTTTTTTTTTTCTCTTCTTTTTTTTTTTCTTTTTATTTTTGCATTTTTTTTTTTGTATTTTTGTCTTCTATTTTTTTTTTTGTTTTTGAGAGATATACAAAAAGAAAAGAAGAAACAACACAAATGGCATGAAGATGAAGCCATAACTATAACAACCAATGAGGCAAAACCAAGAACTCAACCAATTAAAGCATAAAGCACACTTCTTACCTAATACCCATTCCCAAAACAATTCCAAAGCTCCAAAATTCCCTAAGGTTAGGACAATCATGGTTTTTCAGTCATAGGCTTGTAATGAGCTAAAGAACAAGGAAAGGGATAAAAAGGCTCAAAGGGGCTAGCAAAGGATACATTCATTCAAGGTAGGCTCATATGGCTAGTAGCTTATTCAAGAAAGAAAGTGCCTAAATCATTTCAAAATGTGCATGAGCAATCAAGTATCAACAAGAGTCAAGTCAAGTTCTAGAGTGCAAGTAATCCAGAGTGCAATCACACATGACAGAAAATTAGGTGGCATATATAGCAATCCACCCACAATTAAGGCTCAAATCCTCACAAAAGGGACAATTCTATCACAGTGTTACCACCTCTTAATTATCAAAAGCAACTTTACACACAGAAATGCATGAATTCAGACACGAGATACCAAAACTCTACTAAAATGAAGCAAAAACATGCAAGAAAATGCCCAAAACTAAGCAAAACCTAAAAAAAAATCAAAGCAAAATATGCAACCTAAACTACTCTCCCCCCCACACTTAAATCACACATTGTCCTCAATGGAACACAAATAGCAGAATCAGACAGATATAGACAAGTGTAATAAAAAGAGTAAGGAAGGAGAAAAGGAGACTCCCTAAGTCATGGTTGTTCAAAAGTGGGGTCGACCAATGAAGCCTCCTCCACAGGTGCATCATCCAAAGAAGAGGTGGTTAGGAAAGGCTTGAGTCGGTGGCCATTGACTTTGAAGCTCTTGTTCGTGGACTCACTCTTGATCTCCACAGTGCCATAAGGAAACACTTGGGTGACTACAAACGGTCCAATCCATTTAGAGCGGAGCTTTCCACTCATGAGTCCAAGCCTAGAGTTGTAGAGCAAAACTTTTTGACCAACCAAGAACTCCTTTCTGGAAATGGAGTTATCATGAAGCTTCTTGGTCTTCTCTTTGTAGAATTTGGAGTTCTCATAGGCCTCCAAGCGGATCTCATCTAGCTCACTCAACTGCAGCTTCCTCTCCTCACCCGCTTGATCAAGAGCTAAGTTACATTGCTTCACAGCCCAATATGCACGGTGCTCTATCTCCACAGGCAGGTGGCACGCCTTACCAAAGACAACCCGATAGGGTGACATCCCTATGGGTGCCTTGTAAGCGGTCCGATGGGCCCACAGAGCATCCTCCAATCGTGTGCTCCAATCCTTTCTATTAGGCTTCACCATCTTCTCCAAAATCCGCTTGATCTCTCTATTTGAAATCTCAGCTTGCCCGTTGGTTTGGGGGTGATAGGGTGTAGAGACTTTGTGCACAACCCCATACTTCTTGAGCAAAGCTTGCATGGATCTATTGCAGAAGTGTGTGCCTTGGTCACTGACTATGGCTCTAGGTATGCCAAACCTGCAAAGGATATTAGACCTGACAAAATCTACAACAACCTGAGCATCATTAGTCCTGGTGGCCTTAGCTTCCACCCATTTGGATACGTAATCCACAGCAAGTAAGATATAATAAAAACCAAAAGAAACAGGAAAGGGGCCCATGAAATCTATACCCCAGACGTCAAACACCTCACAAAACAACATAGGTTGTTGCGGCATCTGTTGCCTCCAAGATAGGGCGCCTCCTGCTCTTTGACACTGCTCACACGAGCTGCAGATGTTGCTCGCATCCTTGAAAATGGTAGGCCAATAAAATCCAGAATCCAGCACCTTTCGTGCTGTCCTTTGAGTACCAAGGTGGCCTCCCACTGGTGAAGCATGGCAAAATTGGAGAACCGATTGGATCTCATGGTCTGGAATGCACCTGCGAATGACCTGATCACTGCAAAAACGCCATAAATAGGGGTCATCCCATACATAATGCTTGGCATCGCTCTTTAATTTGTCTCTTTGAGCTTTGGATGCCAAGGCAGGAAAAACAGAAGCAACCAGATAATTAACAATGTCTGCAAACCAAGGAGTTTGGGGAAGGGGATGGGAAACATGTAAAGATAAAAGCTGCTCATCCGGGAAGTCATCCCGGATAGGAAATGCATCCTCCTCTCTCTCTATCCTGCTCAAGTGGTCTGCGACAAGGTTATGCGCACCACTCCGATCCTGAATCTCAAGATCAAACTCCTGGAGGAGCAACATCCACCTAATCAACCTAGGTTTGGAATCTGTCTTTTTCAAAAGATACTTCAGAGCAGCATGATCAGTGTACACTACAACCTTAGAACCAAGCAAATATGATCTAAATTTGTCAAGTGCAAAAACAATAGCCAAAAGTTCTTTTTCAGTTGTTGTGTAATTAACCTGTGCTGCATCTAAAGTCCTAGAAGCATAATAAATCACATGCGACAGCTTACCAACCCTTTGGGAGAGAACTGCTCCCAAAGCATAATTTGAAGCATCAGTCATGAGCTCAAATGGGAGGGTCCAATCAGGTGGTTGGATGATGGGAGTGGTGGTTAGTGCTTTCTTCAATTCATCAAATGCCCTCTTGCATTGGTCTCCAAATTCCCATGGGGCATCCTTTTGAAGCAACTTGGAAAGAGGAAGGGCAATGTTGCTAAAGTTCTGAATAAACCTGCGATAGAAACCTGCATGACCAAGAAAAGAACGCACCTCTCGCACGCAAGAGGGGTAAGGCAAATGTGATATTACATGCAGCTTAGCAGGGTCAACTTCTATGCCCTTGTGCGAAACAATGTGCCCTAAGACTATGCCTTGTTCTACCATGAAGTGGCATTTTTCAAAATTCAAGACAAGGTTAGTCTCAATGCACCTGTTAAGCACCTTAGTCAAATTATCAAGACATGCATCAAATGAGGAGCCATAAACACTAAAATCATCCATGAAGACCTCTATGCAATGCTCGAGCAAGTCAGCGAAAATACTCATCATACATCTTTGAAATGTGGCAGGAGCATTGCATAGGCCAAAAGGCATCTTTCTATATGCAAATGTGCCAAAAGGACAGGTAAATGTGGTCTTATGTTGGTCCTCTGGTGCAATACAAATTTGAAAATAACCAGAGAATCCATCTAAGAAGCAATAATGAGATTTACCTGCCAGGCGCTCCAACATCTGATCAATGAAGGGGAGAGGGAAATGATCCTTGCGAGTCGCCTGGTTGAGCTTTCTGTAATCAATGCAGACTCTCCAACTGTTCTGCACTCTAGTGGGAATCAGCTCATCCTTCTCATTTTTGACAACTGTGACACCAGACTTCTTGGGGACAACTTGCACCGGGCTCACCCAAGTGCTATCTGAAATTGGGTAGATGATACCCGCTTGGAGCAGCTTGGTGACTTCTTTCTTAACCACATCAAGAATCTGGGGGTTCAATCGTCTTTGGGGTTGTCTCACTGGTTTAGCCCCATCCTCCAACAAAATGCGGTGCATGCACATGGAGGGGCTAATTCCAGGAATATCCGCTAAAGTCCATCCAATTGCCCTCTTGTTCTTTCTTATCACATCCAGCAGTTTCTCCTCTTGATCAACAGAAAGTGAGGTAAAGATGATCACTGGGAGTTTCTGCTCATCCTCCAAGTAAGCATATTTGAGATGAGGAGGGAGGGGCTTCAGGTCCAATGAGGGTGCCTGCATAATAGATGGAACTAAAGGGACAGCAGAAATGGATTCTGCTGCCAGCACCTGAACAAGTAAATCAGACTCATGCATAACAGATATGGGGTTAGGGTTAGCATAATCTGAATCTATTACATATGAATCATCAGATGCAGTAGCAGAGTCTAAAAACTGGGCTATTTCAGTGCATGCGGTGCACCATCCAGAGTTAGTGCATGATGGACAAGTAAATGAATCAGTGAAAGATGGCAATTCAAAATCATGATGCAAAAAGTCAAGCATATGCTCATCTATCAAATCATCAAGCAAGTCCACATGGAAAACAGAGTGATCCTCAGGAAAATGTTTCATAGCATGGAAAATGTCAAATCGGATCACACTGCCATCAAACTCCATGGAAAGTGAACCTGAATGCACATCTATCTTGGTTCGGGCTGTTTTCAAAAATGGCCTCCCCAAAATAATAGGAACAGCATTACGGGGAGAGTCATCTTCCATATCAAGTATGTAAAAATCAGCAGGGAAGATCAACTCTTCAACCCGAACCAAGACATCCTCTATCAAACCTGCGGGGTGGGCAGTACTTCTATTTGCCAATTGAATCACCACACCCGTAGGTTGAAGAGGTCCAAGAGAAAGAGACTTAAAAACAGACATAGGCATGACATTTATTGATGCTCCTAAATCTAGCATAGCATTTTCAAACTTAACATTGCCTATGATGCAAGGTATAGAGAAAGTTCCAGGATCCTTACATTTTTCAGGAATGTGAGGGATAGGTTTACCTATGAGAGCGGAGACATTCCTTCCCATGCTTATCCTCTCATTGCCCTTGAGTCTTCTCTTATGAGTGCACAACTCCTTAAGGAACTTCGCATACCTTGGAATCTGTTTTATTGCATCAAGAAGGGGTATGTTGACTTCCACCTTCCTGAATGTGTCAAGAATGTCCTTGTCCACCTCTTCCACCCTTTTGTTTTGAGGCACTCTTGGTGGGAATGGAAGAGGAACAGGAGGAGGTTGTAGGACAACAGCAGGGCTTGTGGTTGAAGTCGAGGAGGGTTGAGTTGGATGATTCTCTTTGGTGCTAGCATGCTCACCTTCATCTACCACTTGGCTCTTCCCTTTAGAGGAAGCTAGAGCATCATTGTTGAGGTTAGGTTGTGGTGTGGGTGTGACAATCTGCTTTCCCGACCTCAGGTTGATGGCACTCACATTCTGATTCTGAGGGTTGATCACAGTTTGGGATGGCAACTTGTCAGAATTTTGAGATTGCAAGTTGTTGAGAGAAGTTGCCATTTGACCCATCTGATTTGTCAAAGTCTGAATGGATGCCTCTTGTCTCTGAATGGATGCTCTAGTCTCTTGTTGAAATTGGAGGTTTTGCATGGTCATTTGCTTCACCAACTCCTCCAAGGTAGGTTGGTTGGATGGAGGGGCTGATGGTGCAGGATGAACCACTTGCTGCTGTTGGTGCCTTTGCTGCTGGATTGGAGGAGGTACATATGGTGGTCTACTCGGTCCAGCGGTGTTCTGAAATGGAACATTAGGAGGAGGTTGTTGTTGTTGATCAGACCACTTCAGATTGGGATGGTTCCTCCATCCAGGGTTGTATCTATTGGAAGAGAGGTCATGATTATGTTGTTGTGGGCCTCTATTGTTGTATATGTTTGCTGCATAGGCCTCGGGTTGGTCACCACTTGTCATCGGCTGTTGCTGCTGAAGGGAAGGGCATGCATCTGTGGGGTGCTCAATGGATGTGCATATGCCACACACTCTAGCAGGAAGTATCATCTTTTTCTGATTGACAGCCAATTGTGTGACCAATGTTGTGAGAGAATCAATTTTCTGCTCAAGCTTCTCAACCTTGCCCGAGTCTGCACCAACATCATTTACATCCCTCACAACTATTGCATCATTGTTGCTTCTTGCATGGAATTGTTGACAATTGGAAGCCATCTTCTCAATTTTGCTCCTGGCTTGTAAGGGTGTCATATCTCCCAATGTACCACCACTTGCAGCATCTACCATGTTTCTTTCCATGAAGTTGAGACCTTCATAAAAGTACTGGATGAGAAGCTGCTCTGAGATCTGATGGTGAGGGCAGGAAGCACACAACCTCTTGAATCTCTCCCAATAATCATAGAGACTCTCTCCATGTTGTTGCCTGATACCAGAAATTTCCTTTCTGATTGCAGTGGTCCTATTTGCAGGGAAGAATTTTTCCAGAAATGCCCTCTTCAAGTCATCCCAGCTTGTGATGGAACCAGGGGCCAAGTCAGATAACCAATCTTGTGCTAGACCCTCTAAGGAATGTGGAAATGCTCTGAGACAGACATGATCCTCTTGCACATCATGTGGTTTCATTGTGGTGCACACTATATGGAATTTCTTGAGATGCTTATGAGGATCCTCACCTGCAAGACCATGAAACTTGGGCAACAAATGGATTAGTCCTGTTCTAAGCTCAAAAGGAACATCCTCATCAGGATACCGGATACACGAGTCTTCAATAGTGAAGTCAGGTGCAGCCAGCTCCCTAAGTGTCCTTTCCCTTGGTGGGGGTTGAGCCATGTTATCACAATGTATAGAATCAGATTGAATAAAAGTAGAAGGAATAGAAGAAATAGAAACAGAATCAGAATTAGATGGACTATAAGATGACTCTGACTCACTACCTAATGACTGATTCCTATTTTGTCTAACTAATCTGTGATAAGTTCTATCAATTTCAGGGTTATAAGGATGCAAATAACTTGGGTTGCCCCTAGTCATGTACTGAACAGAACAGCATCAACCATAGCATACTGTAACAGATATGCATGACCAAAATCGGCAACAAAATTTATTATTTTTTAAAATTTTTTTCTTTATTTTTTTCAGCACCCTAAAATCATGAAAACATATCACAGAAAGTTTGAGAACAAAATTCAAAAGGGAACCAAGTCAAAGAATTAAAACAGTGACCAAAAACTAAGAAAATAGAACTTGTAAAATAAAAAAGAAACAGTAAACAGGCTTTTTCAGGATCCAAACGAAGGGGTTTTCTGACGAAGTGAGAAAAATCAGATTATTCAGAAAATTCCCTTCGATTTGATATAAAATTCGTCAAATTCCGAGTTACTGATCAAAAGTTATGCCTATTTATAGTAAGTGCTGCTGAAACTTGGAAAATTTTTCTGGAACTCACAACCAGTGCATATCTGAGTGTCTGTGATGCATCAAAACACTAATATATGATGAAACAAGTGTGGATACCAATTTTCGTGCAAAAATTCCACCCGCAGCTATGTTGAATGGCACTCACAGAATCACTAGAATAGCATCAGTTGTGCAGAACAGCAAATCAGCAAACATGGCAACTTTCAATCAGTTATCAGAATGCTTATTCACACACTAACTACACTAACTAATCTAATTAACTACTGTATGATCTTTGGCAAGAACCGATAGTCCCCGGCAACGGCGCCAAATTTTGATCGAGGCCGTACCCGATCAAAATAAAAGGTGTTTATTCTGTAGTACTAGGAAGGTGATCCTAGGTCGTTTCCCAGCGAATATCGGTCTAGGCAAAGTATCAAACACGTAGTGTGCAGTAAAATGGGGGGGGTTTTTGTGTGTGACAAATGTGAAGAACAAAACATAAACAGAATATAAAAACTAAGAAAATCAGAAACAAAAGCGGGCAAACCCCTTTGGCTACGTACACTACTCAATCCTAGCTCACTAAAGATCGATTCCTCTCCTCTCCTCTGTCCAACTCGTGATAACCAAATACTAAGCGAAAATTCAGTTATGACTCCAAACCCTAACTTCTAATTAAGCATCAGAAACCAGAATTGGAGTTTTTACGAGTTAATACAAATTAAGCATTTATATTCATGTATTATCTCTACGAAATGGAATTAAGCAAACCACTACACATCGATAAACATGAAAACAGAGAAGAGAAAATGAAATTGCATTAATAACAAGAGCTCAAGAGTAGATAATACAATACCAAAGGGATTAACCCTTGAAGTCTAGCCTTCCATGGCCATAAATGAAGAAAAACGAGTAGAAATGGGGAAGAACAAAACCCTAGCAGCCACCACCACTTGGGAGAGCCAAGAGAGAAGTTCTAACCTAGAGAGAGAGTGAGAAATCTGAAAATGGGAGTGTGTCTTGGGGGGTTACACGAATTTCCCCTCTTAAGACACAAAATGGGCCTAAAACATGGGCCCAAATCCTAAGAAACACTATTCTGAACATTACAATTAAAAAGGGACCTAAATGCAAATTACAATCTTCACTTCAATACTTCAATCTTCATTTCCAAACTTCCCAAAGTGTCCTTGTGCCAAATATTACCTGAAAATAGAAATAGAATTAATTAGGCTAAATAATTCCAAATTAAACAATATTCGGAATATTAGTCCAATAAACTCTAAATCAATAAATCAAGCTAATCAATGTCAAATGGGCAACAAGTATCAATAATAGGAGTAAAATAATGCAAGGAATAATGGGAAATAAAATGCTCATCACATATATGTCCTAATACACATTCCTAGACCATTGTAAGACTTTAGAATACTCTATTAACCATTCTACACTTGTTAGAGCCTCCAAGGACTCATGCTTCACCCTCTAAGTCCCTTGGGGCACCATGGAGTGTTTAGGATCATTCTAAAGGTTCTTATATGTCCTAATACACATTCCAAGACCATTGTAAGCGTTTCAAATACTCTCTTAACCATTCTACACTTGTTAGAGCCTCCAAGGACTCATGCTTCACCCTCTAAGTCCCTTGAGGCACCATGGAGTGTTTAGGATCATTCTAAAGGTTCTTATATGTCCTAATACACATTCCTAGACCATTGTAAGCGTTTCGAATACTCTCTTAACCATTCTACACTTGTTAGAGCCTCCAAGGACTCATGCTTCAACCTCTAAGTCCCTTGAGGCACCATGGAGTGTTTAGGATCATTCTAAAGGTACTTATATGTCCTAATACACATTCCTAGACCATTATAAGACTTTAGAATACTCTATTAACCATTCTACACTTGTTAGAGCCTCCAAGGACTCATGCTTCACCCTCTAAGTGATCGAGGCCGTACCCGATCAAAATAAAAGGTGTTTATTCTGTAGTACTAGGAAGGTGATCCTAGGTCGTTTCCCAGCGAATATCAGTCTAGGCAAAGTATCAAACACGTAGTGTGCAGTAAAATGGGGGGGTTTTTGTGTGTGACAAATGTGAAGAACAAAACATAAACAAAATATAAAAACTAAGAAAATCAGAAACAAAAGCGGGCAAACCCCTTTGGCTACGTACACTACTCAATCCTAGCTCACTAAAGATCGATTCCTCTCGTCTCCTCTGTCCAACTCGTGATAACCAAATACTAAGCGAAAATTCAGTTATGACTCCAAACCCTAACTTCTAATTAAGCATCAGAAACCAGAATTGGAGTTTTTACGAGTTAATACAAATTAAGCATTTATATTCATGTATTATCTCTACGAAATGGAATTAAGCAAACCACTACACATCGAAAAACATGAAAACAGAGAAGAGAAAATGAAATTGCATTAATAACAAGAGCTCAAGAGTAGATAATACAATACCAAAGGGATTAACCCTTGAAGTCTAGCCTTCCATGGCCATAAATGAAGAAAAACGAGTAGAAATGGGGAAGAACAAAACCCTAGCAGCCACCACCACTTGGGAGAGCCAAGAGAGAAGTTCTAACCTAGAGAGAGAGTGAGAAATCTGAAATGGGAGTGTGTCCTTGGAGGTTACACGAATTTCCCCTCTTTAGTCATGAAAATGGGCCTAAAACATGGGCCCAAGTCCTAAGAAACACTATTCTAAAAATTACAATTAAAAAGGGACCTAAATGCAAATTACAATCTTCACTTCAATGCTTCAATCTTCATTTCCAAACATCCCAAAGTGTCCTTGTGCCAAATATTACCTGAAAATAGAAATAGAATTAATTAGGCTAAATAATCCCAAATTAAACAATATTCGGAATATTAGTCCAATAAACTCAAAATCACTAAATCAAGCTAATCAATGTCAAATGGGCAACAAGTATCAATAATAGGAGTAAAATAATGCAAGGAATAATGGGAAATAAAATGCTCATCACTAAGTCCCTTGGGGCACCATGGAGTGTTTAGGATCATTCTAAAGGTTCTTATATGTCCTAATACACATTCCAAGACCATTCTAGGCGTTTAGAATACTCTCTTAACCATTCTACACTAGTTAGAGCCTCCACGGACTCATGCTTCACCCTCTAAGTCCCTTGGGGCACCATGGAGTGTTTAGGATCATTCTAAAGGTTCTTATATGTCCTAATACGCATTCCTAGACCATTGTAAGCGTTTAGAATACTCTCTTAACAATTCTACACTTATTAGAGCCTCCAAGGCCTCATGCTTCACCCACTAAGTCCCTTGGGGCACCATGGAGTGTTTAGGATCATTCTAAAGGTTCTTATATGTCCTAATACACATTCCTAGACCATTGTAAGCGTTTAGAATACTCTCTTAACCATTCTACACTTGTTAGAGCCTCAAAGGACTCGTGCTTCACCCACTAAGTCCCATGGGGAACCATGGAGTGTTTAGGATTATTCTAAAGGTTCTTATATGTCCTAATACACATTCCTAGACCATTGTAAGCGTTTCGAATACTCTCTTAACCATTCTACACTTGTTAGAGCCTCCAAGGACTCATGCTTCACCGTCTAAGTCCCTTGAGGCACCATGGAGTGTTTAGGATCATTCTAAAGGTTCTTATATGTCCTAATACACATTCCTAGACCATTGTAAGCGTTTCGAATACTCTCTTAACCATTCTACACTTGTTAGAGCCTCCAAGGACTCATGCTTCACCCTCTAAGTCCCTTGAGGCACCATGGAGTGTTTAGGATCATTCTAAAGGTACTTATATGTCCTAATACACATTCCTAGACCATTGTAAGACTTTAGAATACTCTATTAACCATTCTACACTTGTTAGAGCCTCCAAGGACTCATGCTTCACCCTCTAAGTCCCTTGGCGCACCATGGAGTGTTTAGGATCATTCTAAAGGTTCTTATATGTCCTAATACACATTCCAAGACCATTCTAGGCGTTTAGAATACTCTCTTAACCATTCTACACTAGTTAGAGCCTCCACGGATTCATGCTTCACCCTCTAAGTCCCTTGAGGCACCATGGAGTGTTTAGGATCATTCTAAAGGTTCTTATATGTCCTAATACACATTCCTAGACCATTGTAAGCGTTTCGAATACTCTCTTAACCATTCTACACTTGTTAGAGCCTCCAAGGACTCATGCTTCACCGTCTAAGTCGCTTGAGGCACCATGGAGTGTTTAGGATCATTCTAAAGGTACTTATACGTCCTAATACACATTCCTAGACCATTGTAAGCGTTTCAAATACTCTTTTAACCATTCTACACTTGTTAGAGCCTCCAAGGACTCATGCTTCACCCTCTAAGTCCCTTGAGGCACCATGGAGTGTTTAGGATCATTCTGAAGGTACATATATGTCCTAATACACATTCCTAGACCATTGTAAGACTTTAGAATACTCTATTAACCATTCTACACTTGTTAGAGCCTCCAAGGACTCATGCTTCACCCTCTAAGTCCCTTGGGGCACCATGGAGTGTTTAGGATCAGTCTAAAGGTTCTTATATGTCCTAATACACATTCCAAGACCATTGTAAGCGTTTCAAATACTCTCTTAACCATTCTACACTTGTTAGAGCCTCCAAGGACTCATGCTTCACCCTCTAAGTCCCTTGAGGCACCATGGAGTGTTTAGGATCATTCTAAAGGTTCTTATATGTCCTAATACACATTCCTAGACCATTGTAAGCGTTTCGAATACTCTCTTAACCATTCTACACTTGTTAGAGCCTCCAAGGACTCATGCTTCAACCTCTAAGTCCCTTGAGGCACCATGGAGTGTTTAGGATCATTCTAAAGGTACTTATATGTCCTAATACACATTCCTAGACCATTATAAGACTTTAGAATACTCTATTAACCATTCTACACTTGTTAGAGCCTCCAAGGACTCATGCTTCACCCTCTAAGTGATCGAGGCCGTACCCGATCAAAATAAAAGGTGTTTATTCTGTAGTACTAGGAAGGTGATCCTAGGTCGTTTCCCAGCGAATATCAGTCTAGGCAAAGTATCAAACACGTAGTGTGCAGTAAAATGGGGGGGTTTTTGTGTGTGACAAATGTGAAGAACAAAACATAAACAAAATATAAAAACTAAGAAAATCAGAAACAAAAGCGGGCAAACCCCTTTGGCTACGTACACTACTCAATCCTAGCTCACTAAAGATCGATTCCTCTCGTCTCCTCTGTCCAACTCGTGATAACCAAATACTAAGCGAAAATTCAGTTATGACTCCAAACCCTAACTTCTAATTAAGCATCAGAAACCAGAATTGGAGTTTTTACGAGTTAATACAAATTAAGCATTTATATTCATGTATTATCTCTACGAAATGGAATTAAGCAAACCACTACACATCGAAAAACATGAAAACAGAGAAGAGAAAATGAAATTGCATTAATAACAAGAGCTCAAGAGTAGATAATACAATACCAAAGGGATTAACCCTTGAAGTCTAGCCTTCCATGGCCATAAATGAAGAAAAACGAGTAGAAATGGGGAAGAACAAAACCCTAGCAGCCACCACCACTTGGGAGAGCCAAGAGAGAAGTTCTAACCTAGAGAGAGAGTGAGAAATCTGAAATGGGAGTGTGTCCTTGGAGGTTACACGAATTTCCCCTCTTTAGTCATGAAAATGGGCCTAAAACATGGGCCCAAGTCCTAAGAAACACTATTCTAAAAATTACAATTAAAAAGGGACCTAAATGCAAATTACAATCTTCACTTCAATGCTTCAATCTTCATTTCCAAACATCCCAAAGTGTCCTTGTGCCAAATATTACCTGAAAATAGAAATAGAATTAATTAGGCTAAATAATCCCAAATTAAACAATATTCGGAATATTAGTCCAATAAACTCAAAATCACTAAATCAAGCTAATCAATGTCAAATGGGCAACAAGTATCAATAATAGGAGTAAAATAATGCAAGGAATAATGGGAAATAAAATGCTCATCACTAAGTCCCTTGGGGCACCATGGAGTGTTTAGGATCATTCTAAAGGTTCTTATATGTCCTAATACACATTCCAAGACCATTCTAGGCGTTTAGAATACTCTCTTAACCATTCTACACTAGTTAGAGCCTCCACGGACTCATGCTTCACCCTCTAAGTCCCTTAGGGCACCATGGAGTGTTTAGGATCATTCTAAAGGTTCTTATATGTCCTAATACGCATTCCTAGACCATTGTAAGCGTTTAGAATACTCTCTTAACAATTCTACACTTATTAGAGCCTCCAAGGCCTCATGCTTCACCCACTAAGTCCCTTGGGGCACCATGGAGTGTTTAGGATCATTCTAAAGGTTCTTATATGTCCTAATACACATTCCTAGACCATTGTAAGCGTTTAGAATACTCTCTTAACCATTCTACACTTGTTAGAGCCTCAAAGGACTCGTGCTTCACCCACTAAGTCCCATGGGGAACCATGGAGTGTTTAGGATTATTCTAAAGGTTCTTATATGTCCTAATACACATTCCTAGACCATTGTAAGCGTTTCGAATACTCTCTTAACCATTCTACACTTGTTAGAGCCTCCAAGGACTCATGCTTCACCGTCTAAGTCCCTTGAGGCACCATGGAGTGTTTAGGATCATTCTAAAGGTTCTTATATGTCCTAATACACATTCCTAGACCATTGTAAGCGTTTCGAATACTCTCTTAACCATTCTACACTTGTTAGAGCCTCCAAGGACTCATGCTTCACCCTCTAAGTCCCTTGAGGCACCATGGAGTGTTTAGGATCATTCTAAAGGTACTTATATGTCCTAATACACATTCCTAGACCATTGTAAGACTTTAGAATACTCTATTAACCATTCTACACTTGTTAGAGCCTCCAAGGACTCATGCTTCACCCTCTAAGTCCCTTGGCGCACCATGGAGTGTTTAGGATCATTCTAAAGGTTCTTATATGTCCTAATACACATTCCAAGACCATTCTAGGCGTTTAGAATACTCTCTTAACCATTCTACACTAGTTAGAGCCTCCACGGATTCATGCTTCACCCTCTAAGTCCCTTGAGGCACCATGGAGTGTTTAGGATCATTCTAAAGGTTCTTATATGTCCTAATACACATTCCTAGACCATTGTAAGCGTTTCGAATACTCTCTTCACCATTCTACACTTGTTAGAGCCTCCAAGGACTCATGCTTCACCGTCTAAGTCGCTTGAGGCACCATGGAGTGTTTAGGATCATTCTAAAGGTACTTATACGTCCTAATACACATTCCTAGACCATTGTAAGCGTTTCAAATACTCTCTTAACCATTCTACACTTGTTAGAGCCTCCAAGGACTCATGCTTCACCCTCTAAGTCCCTTGAGGCACCATGGAGTGTTTAGGATCATTCTGAAGGTACATATATGTCCTAATACACATTCCTAGACCATTGTAAGACTTTAGAATACTCTATTAACCATTCTACACTTGTTAGAGCCTCCAAGGACTCATGCTTCACCCTCTAAGTCCCTTGGGGCACCATGGAGTGTTTAGGATCATTCTAAAGGTTCTTATATGTCCTAATACACATTCCAAGACCATTGTAAGCGTTTCAAATACTCTCTTAACCATTCTACACTTGTTAGAGCCTCCAAGGACTCATGCTTCACCCTCTAAGTCCCTTGAGGCACCATGGAGTGTTTAGGATCATTCTAAAGGTTCTTATATGTCCTAATACACATTCCTAGACCATTGTAAGCGTTTCGAATACTCTCTTAACCATTCTACACTTGTTAGAGCCTCCAAGGACTCATGCTTCAACCTCTAAGTCCCTTGAGGCACCATGGAGTGTTTAGGATCATTCTAAAGGTACTTATATGTCCTAATACACATTCCTAGACCATTATAAGACTTTAGAATACTCTATTAACCATTCTACACTTGTTAGAGCCTCCAAGGACTCATGCTTCACCCTCTAAGTGATCGAGGCCGTACCCGATCAAAATAAAAGGTGTTTATTCTGTAGTACTAGGAAGGTGATCCTAGGTCGTTTCCCAGCGAATATCAGTCTAGGCAAAGTATCAAACACGTAGTGTGCAGTAAAATGGGGGGGTTTTTGTGTGTGACAAATGTGAAGAACAAAACATAAACAAAATATAAAAACTAAGAAAATCAGAAACAAAAGCGGGCAAACCCCTTTGGCTACGTACACTACTCAATCCTAGCTCACTAAAGATCGATTCCTCTCGTCTCCTCTGTCCAACTCGTGATAACCAAATACTAAGCGAAAATTCAGTTATCACTCCAAACCCTAACTTCTAATTAAGCATCAGAAACCAGAATTGGAGTTTTTACGAGTTAATACAAATTAAGCATTTATATTCATGTATTATCTCTACGAAATGGAATTAAGCAAACCACTACACATCGAAAAACATGAAAACAGAGAAGAGAAAATGAAATTGCATTAATAACAAGAGCTCAAGAGTAGATAATACAATACCAAAGGGATTAACCCTTGAAGTCTAGCCTTCCATGGCCATAAATGAAGAAAAACGAGTAGAAATGGGGAAGAACAAAACCCTAGCAGCCACCACCACTTGGGAGAGCCAAGAGAGAAGTTCTAACCTAGAGAGAGAGTGAGAAATCTGAAATGGGAGTGTGTCCTTGGAGGTTACACGAATTTCCCCTCTTTAGTCATGAAAATGGGCCTAAAACATGGGCCCAAGTCCTAAGAAACACTATTCTAAAAATTACAATTAAAAAGGGACCTAAATGCAAATTACAATCTTCACTTCAATGCTTCAATCTTCATTTCCAAACATCCCAAAGTGTCCTTGTGCCAAATATTACCTGAAAATAGAAATAGAATTAATTAGGCTAAATAATCCCAAATTAAAAAATATTCGGAATATTAGTCCAATAAACTCAAAATCACTAAATCAAGCTAATCAATGTCAAATGGGCAACAAGTATCAATAATAGGAGTAAAATAATGCAAGGAATAATGGGAAATAAGATGCTCATCACTAAGTCCCTTGGGGCACCATGGAGTGTTTAGGATCATTCTAAAGGTTCTTATATGTCCTAATACACAGTCCAAGACCATTCTAGGCGTTTAGAATACTCTCTTAACCATTCTACACTAGTTAGAGCCTCCACGGACTCATGCTTCACCCTCTAAGTCCCTTGGGGCACCATGGAGTGTTTAGGATCATTCTAAAGGTTCTTATATGTCCTAATACGCATTCCTAGACCATTGTAAGCGTTTAGAATACTCTCTTAACAATTCTACACTTATTAGAGCCTCCAAGGCCTCATGCTTCACCCACTAAGTCCCTTGGGGCACCATGGAGTGTTTAGGATCATTCTAAAGGTTCTTATATGTCCTAATACACATTCCTAGACCATTGTAAGCGTTTAGAATACTCTCTTAACCATTCTACACTTGTTAGAGCCTCAAAGGACTCGTGCTTCACCCACTAAGTCCCATGGGGAACCATGGAGTGTTTAGGATTATTCTAAAGGTTCTTATATGTCCTAATACACATTCCTAGACCATTGTAAGCGTTTCGAATACTCTCTTAACCATTCTACACTTGTTAGAGTCTCCAAGGACTCATGCTTCACCGTCTAAGTCCCTTGAGGCACCATGGAGTGTTTAGGATCATTCTAAAGGTTCTTATATGTCCTAATACACATTCCTAGACCATTGTAAGCGTTTCGAATACTCTCTTAACCATTCTACACTTGTTAGAGCCTCCAAGGACTCATGCTTCACCCTCTAAGTCCCTTGAGGCACCATGGAGTGTTTAGGATCATTCTAAAGGTACTTATATGTCCTAATACACATTCCTAGACCATTGTAAGACTTTAGAATACTCTATTAACCATTCTACACTTGTTAGAGCCTCCAAGGACTCATGCTTCACCCTCTAAGTCCCTTGGCGCACCATGGAGTGTTTAGGATCATTCTAAAGGTTCTTATATGTCCTAATACACATTCCAAGACCATTCTAGGCGTTTAGAATACTCTCTTAACCATTCTACACTAGTTAGAGCCTCCACGGATTCATGCTTCACCCTCTAAGTCCCTTGAGGCACCATGGAGTGTTTAGGATCATTCTAAAGGTTCTTATATGTCCTAATACACATTCCTAGACCATTGTAAGCGTTTCGAATACTCTCTTAACCATTCTACACTTGTTAGAGCCTCCAAGGACTCATGCTTCACCGTCTAAGTCGCTTGAGGCACCATGGAGTGTTTAGGATCATTCTAAAGGTACTTATACGTCCTAATACACATTCCTAGACCATTGTAAGCGTTTCAAATACTCTCTTAACCATTCTACACTTGTTAGAGCCTCCAAGGACTCATGCTTCACCCTCTAAGTCCCTTGAGGCACCATGGAGTGTTTAGGATCATTCTGAAGGTACATATATGTCCTAATACACATTCCTAGACCATTGTAAGACTTTAGAATACTCTATTAACCATTCTACACTTGTTAGAGCCTCCAAGGACTCATGCTTCACCCTCTAAGTCCCTTGGGGCACCATGGAGTGTTTAGGATCATTCTAAAGGTTCTTATATGTCCTAATACACATTCCAAGACCATTGTAAGCGTTTCAAATACTCTCTTAACCATTCTACACTTGTTAGAGCCTCCAAGGACTCATGCTTCACCCTCTAAGTCCCTTGAGGCACCATGGAGTGTTTAGGATCATTCTAAAGGTTCTTATATGTCCTAATACACATTCCTAGACCATTGTAAGCGTTTCGAATACTCTCTTAACCATTCTACACTTGTTAGAGCCTCCAAGGACTCATGCTTCAACCTCTAAGTCCCTTGAGGCACCATGGAGTGTTTAGGATCATTCTAAAGGTACTTATATGTCCTAATACACATTCCTAGACCATTATAAGACTTTAGAATACTCTATTAACCATTCTACACTTGTTAGAGCCTCCAAGGACTCATGCTTCACCCTCTAAGTGATCGAGGCCGTACCCGATCAAAATAAAAGGTGTTTATTCTGTAGTACTAGGAAGGTGATCCTAGGTCGTTTCCCAGCGAATATCAGTCTAGGCAAAGTATCAAACACGTAGTGTGCAGTAAAATGGGGGGGTTTTTGTGTGTGACAAATGTGAAGAACAAAACATAAACAAAATATAAAAACTAAGAAAATCAGAAACAAAAGCGGGCAAACCCCTTTGGCTACGTACACTACTCAATCCTAGCTCACTAAAGATCGATTCCTCTCGTCTCCTCTGTCCAACTCGTGATAACCAAATACTAAGCGAAAATTTAGTTATCACTCCAAACCCTAACTTCTAATTAAGCATCAGAAACCAGAATTGGAGTTTTTACGAGTTAATACAAATTAAGCATTTATATTCATGTATTATCTCTACGAAATGGAATTAAGCAAACCACTACACATCGAAAAACATGAAAACAGAGAAGAGAAAATGAAATTGCATTAATAACAAGAGCTCAAGAGTAGATAATACAATACCAAAGGGATTAACCCTTGAAGTCTAGCCTTCCATGGCCATAAATGAAGAAAAACGAGTAGAAATGGGGAAGAACAAAACCCTAGCAGCCACCACCACTTGGGAGAGCCAAGAGAGAAGTTCTAACCTAGAGAGAGAGTGAGAAATCTGAAATGGGAGTGTGTCCTTGGAGGTTACACGAATTTCCCCTCTTTAGTCATGAAAATGGGCCTAAAACATGGGCCCAAGTCCTAAGAAACACTATTCTAAAAATTACAATTAAAAAGGGACCTAAATGCAAATTACAATCTTCACTTCAATGCTTCAATCTTCATTTCCAAACATCCCAAAGTGTCCTTGTGCCAAATATTACCTGAAAATAGAAATAGAATTAATTAGGCTAAATAATCCCAAATTAAACAATATTCGGAATATTAGTCCAATAAACTCAAAATCACTAAATCAAGCTAATCAATGTCAAATGGGCAACAAGTATCAATAATAGGAGTAAAATAATGCAAGGAATAATGGGAAATAAAATGCTCATCACTAAGTCCCTTGGGGCACCATGGAGTGTTTAGGATCATTCTAAAGGTTCTTATATGTCCTAATACACATTCCAAGACCATTCTAGGCGTTTAGAATACTCTCTTAACCATTCTACACTAGTTAGAGCCTCCACGGACTCATGCTTCACCCTCTAAGTCCCTTGGGGCACCATGGAGTGTTTAGGATCATTCTAAAGGTTCTTATATGTCCTAATACGCATTCCTAGACCATTGTAAGCGTTTAGAATACTCTCTTAACAATTCTACACTTATTAGAGCCTCCAAGGCCTCATGCTTCACCCACTAAGTCCCTTGGGGCACCATGGAGTGTTTAGGATCATTCTAAAGGTTCTTATATGTCCTAATACACATTCCTAGACCATTGTAAGCGTTTAGAATACTCTCTTAACCATTCTACACTTGTTAGAGCCTCAAAGGACTCGTGCTTCACCCACTAAGTCCCATGGGGAACCATGGAGTGTTTAGGATTATTCTAAAGGTTCTTATATGTCCTAATACACATTCCTAGACCATTGTAAGCGTTTCGAATACTCTCTTAACCATTCTACACTTGTTAGAGCCTCCAAGGACTCATGCTTCACCCTCTAAGTCCCTTGAGGCACCATGGAGTGTTTAGGATCATTCTGAAGGTACATATATGTCCTAATACACATTCCTAGACCATTGTAAGACTTTAGAATACTCTATTAACCATTCTACACTTGTTAGAGCCTCCAAGGACTCATGCTTCACCCTCTAAGTCCCTTGGGGCACCATGGAGTGTTTAGGATCATTCTAAAAGTTCTTATATGTCCTAATACACATTCCTAGACCATTGTAAGCGTTTCGAATACTCTCTTAACCATTCTACACTTGTTAGAGCCTCCAAGGACTCATGCTTCACCGTCTAAGTCCCTTGAGGCACCATGGAGTGTTTAGGATCATTCTAAAGGTTCTTATATGTCCTAATACACATTCCTAGACCATTGTAAGCGTTTAGAATACTCTCTTAACCATTCTACACTTGTTAGAGCCTCAAAGGACTCGTGCTTCACCCACTAAGTCCCATGGGGAACCATGGAGTGTTTAGGATCATTCTAAAGGTACTTATATGTCCTAATACACATTCCTAGACCATTGTAAGACTTTAGAATACTCTATTAACCATTCTACACTTGTTAGAGCCTCCAAGGACTCATGCTTCACCCTCTAAGTCCCTTGGCGCACCATGGAGTGTTTAGGATCATTCTAAAGGTTCTTATATGTCCTAATACACATTCCAAGACCATTCTAGGCGTTTAGAATACTCTCTTAACCATTCTACACTAGTTAGAGCCTCCACGGATTCATGCTTCACCCTCTAAGTCCCTTGAGGCACCATGGAGTGTTTAGGATCATTCTAAAGGTTCTTATATGTCCTAATACACATTCCTAGACCATTGTAAGTGTTTCGAATACTCTCTTAACCATTCTACACTTGTTAGAGCCTCCAAGGACTCATGCTTCACCGTCTAAGTCGCTTGAGGCACCATGGAGTGTTTAGGATCATTCTAAAGGTACTTATACGTCCTAATACACATTCCTAGACCATTGTAAGCGTTTCAAATACTCTCTTAACAATTCTACACTTGTTAGAGCCTCCAAGGACTCATGCTTCACCCTCTAAGTCTCTTGAGGCACCATGGAGTGTTTAGGATCATTCTGAAGGTACATATATGTCCTAATACACATTCCTAGACCATTGTAAGACTTTAGAATACTCTATTAACCATTCTACACTTGTTAGAGCCTCCAAGGACTCATGCTTCACCCACTAAGTCCCTTGGGGCACCATGGAGTGTTTAGGATCATTCTAAAGGTTCTTATATGTCCTAATACACATTCCTAGACCATTGTAAGCGTTTCGAATACTCTCTTAACCATTCTACACTTGTTAGAGCCTCCAAGGACTCATGCTTCACCGTCTAAGTCCCTTGAGGCACCATGGAGTGTTTAGGATCATTCTAAAGGTTCTTATATGTCCTAATACACATTCCTAGACCATTGTAAGCGTTTCGAATACTCTCTTAACCATTCTACACTTGTTAGAGCCTCCAAGGACTCATGCTTCACCCTCTAAGTCCCTTGAGGCACCATGGAGTGTTTAGGATCATTCTAAAGGTACTTATATGTCCTAATACACATTCCTAGACCATTGTAAGACATTAGAATACTCTATTAACCATTCTACACTTGTTAGAGCCTCCAAGGACTCATGCTTCACCCTCTAAGTCCCTTGGCGCACCATGGAGTGTTTAGGATCATTCTAAAGGTTCTTATATGTCCTAATACACATTCCAAGACCATTCTAGGCGTTTAGAATACTCTCTTAACCATTCTACACTAGTTAGAGCCTCCACGGATTCATGCTTCACCCTCTAAGTCCCTTGAGGCACCATGGAGTGTTTAGGATCATTCTAAAGGTTCTTATATGTCCTAATACACATTCCTAGACCATTGTAAGCGTTTCGAATACTCTCTTAACCATTCTACACTTGTTAGAGCCTCCAAGGACTCATGCTTCACCGTCTAAGTCGCTTGAGGCACCATGGAGTGTTTAGGATCATTCTAAAGGTACTTATACGTCCTAATACACATTCCTAGACCATTGTAAGCGTTTCAAATACTCTCTTAACCATTCTACACTTGTTAGAGCCTCCAAGGACTCATGCTTCACCCTCTAAGTCCCTTGAGGCACCATGGAGTGTTTAGGATCATTCTGAAGGTACATATATGTCCTAATACACATTCCTAGACCATTGTAAGACTTTAGAATACTCTATTAACCATTCTACACTTGTTAGAGCCTCCAAGGACTCATGCTTCACCCTCTAAGTCCCTTGGGGCACCATGGAGTGTTTAGGATCATTCTAAAGGTTCTTATATGTCCTAATACACATTCCAAGACCATTGTAAGCGTTTCAAATACTCTCTTAACCATTCTACACTTGTTAGAGCCTCCAAGGACTCATGCTTCACCCTCTAAGTCCCTTGAGGCACCATGGAGTGTTTAGGATCATTCTGAAGGTACATATATGTCCTAATACACATTCCTAGACCATTGTAAGACTTTAGAATACTCTATTAACCATTCTACACTTGTTAGAGCCTCCAAGGACTCATGCTTCACCCTCTAAGTCCCTTGGGGCACCATGGAGTGTTTAGGATCATTCTAAAGGTTCTTATATGTCCTAATACACATTCCTAGACCATTGTAAGCGTTTCGAATACTCTTTTAACCATTCTACACTTGTTAGAGCCTCCAAGGGCTCATGCTTCACCGTCTACGTCGCTTGAGGCACCATGGAGTGTTTAGGATCATTCTAAAGGTACTTATACGTCCTAATACACATTCCTAGACCATTGTAAGCGTTTCAAATACTCTCTTAACCATTCTACACTTGTTAGAGCCTCCAAGGACTCATGCTTCACCCTCTAAGTCCCTTGAGGCACCATGGAGTGTTTAGGATCATTCTGAAGGTACATATATGTCCTAATACACATTCCTAGACCATTGTAAGACTTTAGAATACTCTATTAACCATTCTACACTTGTTAGAGCCTCCAAGGACTCATGCTTCACCCTCTAAGTCCCTTGGGGCACCATGGAGTGTTTAGGATCATTCTAAAGGTTCTTATATGTCCTAATACACATTCCAAGACCATTGTAAGCGTTTCAAATACTCTCTTAACCATTCTACACTTGTTAGAGCCTCCAAGGACTCATGCTTCACCCTCTAAGTCCCTTGAGGCACCACGGAGTGTTTAGGATCATTCTAAAGGTTCTTATATGTCCTAATACACATTCCTAGACCATTGTAAGCGTTTCGAATACTCTCTTAACCATTCTACACTTGTTAGAGCCTCCAAGGACTCATGCTTCAACCTCTAAGTCCCTTGAGGCACCATGGAGTGTTTAGGATCATTCTAAAGGTACTTATATGTCCTAATACACATTCCTAGACCATTATAAGACTTTAGAATACTCTATTAACCATTCTACACTTGTTAGAGCCTCCAAGGACTCATGCTTCACCGTCTAAGTCGCTTGAGGCTCCATGGAGTGTTTAGGATCATTCTAAAGGTTCTTATATGTCCTAATACACATTCCTAGACCATTGTAAGCGTTTCGAATACTCTCTTAACCATTCTACACTTGTTAGAGCCTCCAAGGACTCATGCTTCACCGTCTAAGTCGCTTGAGGCACCATGGAGTGTTTAGGATCATTCTAAAGGTACTTATACGTCCTAATACACATTCCTAGACCATTGTAAGCGTTTCAAATACTCTCTTAACCATTCTACACTTGTTAGAGCCTCCAAGGACTCATGCTTCACCCTCTAAGTCCCTTGAGGCACCATGGAGTGTTTAGGATCATTCTGAAGGTACATATATGTCCTAATACACATTCCTAGACCATTGTAAGACTTTAGAATACTCTATTAACCATTCTACACTTGTTAGAGCCTCCAAGGACTCATGCTTCACCCTCTAAGTCCCTTGGGGCACCATGGAGTGTTTAGGATCATTCTAAAGGTTCTTATATGTCCTAATACACATTCCAAGACCATTGTAAGCGTTTCAAATACTCTCTTAACCATTCTACACTTGTTAGAGCCTCCAAGGACTCATGCTTCACCCTCTAAGTCCCTTGAGGCACCATGGAGTGTTTAGGATCATTCTGAAGGTACATATATGTCCTAATACACATTCCTAGACCATTGTAAGACTTTAGAATACTCTATTAACCATTCTACACTTGTTAGAGCCTCCAAGGACTCATGCTTCACCCTCTAAGTCCCTTGGGGCACCATGGAGTGTTTAGGATCATTCTAAAGGTTCTTATATGTCCTAATACACATTCCTAGACCATTGTAAGCGTTTCGAATACTCTTTTAACCATTCTACACTTGTTAGAGCCTCCAAGGGCTCATGCTTCACCGTCTAAGTCGCTTGAGGCACCATGGAGTGTTTAGGATCATTCTAAAGGTACTTATACGTCCTAATACACATTCCTAGACCATTGTAAGCGTTTCAAATACTCTCTTAACCATTCTACACTTGTTAGAGCCTCCAAGGACTCATGCTTCACCCTCTAAGTCCCTTGAGGCACCATGGAGTGTTTAGGATCATTCTGAAGGTACATATATGTCCTAATACACATTCCTAGACCATTGTAAGACTTTAGAATACTCTATTAACCATTCTACACTTGTTAGAGCCTCCAAGGACTCATGCTTCACCCTCTAAGTCCCTTGGGGCACCATGGAGTGTTTAGGATCATTCTAAAGGTTCTTATATGTCCTAATACACATTCCAAGACCATTGTAAGCGTTTCAAATACTCTCTTAACCATTCTACACTTGTTAGAGCCTCCAAGGACTCATGCTTCACCCTCTAAGTCCCTTGAGGCACCATGGAGTGTTTAGGATCATTCTAAAGGTTCTTATATGTCCTAATACACATTCCTAGACCATTGTAAGCGTTTCGAATACTCTCTTAACCATTCTACACTTGTTAGAGCCTCCAAGGACTCATGCTTCAACCTCTAAGTCCCTTGAGGCACCATGGAGTGTTTAGGATCATTCTAAAGGTACTTATATGTCCTAATACACATTCCTAGACCATTATAAGACTTTAGAATACTCTATTAACCATTCTACACTTGTTAGAGCCTCCAAGGACTCATGCTTCACCCTCTAAATGATCGAGGCCGTACCCGATCAAAATAAAAGGTGTTTATTCTGTAGTACTAGGAAGGTGATCCTAGGTCGTTTCCCAGCGAATATCAGTCTAGGCAAAGTATCAAACACGTAGTGTGCAGTAAAATGGGGGGGTTTTTGTGTGTGACAAATGTGAAGAACAAAACATAAACAAAATATAAAAACTAAGAAAATCAGAAACAAAAGCGGGCAAACCCCTTTGGCTACGTACACTACTCAATCCTAGCTCACTAAAGATCGATTCCTCTCGTCTCCTCTGTCCAACTCGTGATAACCAAATACTAAGCGAAAATTCAGTTATCACTCCAAACCCTAACTTCTAATTAAGCATCAGAAACCAGAATTGGAGTTTTTACGAGTTAATACAAATTAAGCATTTATATTCATGTATTATCTCTACGAAATGGAATTAAGCAAACCACTACACATCGAAAAACATGAAAACAGAGAAGAGGAAATGAAATTGCATTAATAACAAGAGCTCAAGAGTAGATAATACAATACCAAAGGGATTAACCCTTGAAGTCTAGCCTTCCATGGCCATAAATGAAGAAAAACGAGTAGAAATGGGGAAGAACAAAACCCTAGCAGCCACCACCACTTGGGAGAGCCAAGAGAGAAGTTCTAACCTAGAGAGAGAGTGAGAAATCTGAAGGAGTGTTTAGGATCATTCTAAAGGTTCTTATATGTCCTAATACACATTCCAAGACCATTGTAAGCGTTTCAAATACTCTCTTAACCATTCTACACTTGTTAGAGCCTCCAAGGACTCATGCTTCACCCTCTAAGTCCCTTGAGGCACCATGGAGTGTTTAGGATCATTCTAAAGGTTCTTATATGTCCTAATACACATTCCTAGACCATTGTAAGCGTTTCGAATACTCTCTTAACCATTCTACACTTGTTAGAGCCTCCAAGGACTCATGCTTCAACCTCTAAGTCCCTTGAGGCACCATGGAGTGTTTAGGATCATTCTAAAGGTACTTATATGTCCTAATACACATTCCTAGACCATTATAAGACTTTAGAATACTCTATTAACCATTCTACACTTGTTAGAGCCTCAAAGGACTCGTGCTTCACCCACTAAGTCCCATGGGGAACCATGGAGTGTTTAGGATTATTCTAAAGGTTCTTATATGTCCTAATACACATTCCTAGACCATTGTAAGCGTTTCGAATACTCTCTTAACCATTCTACACTTGTTAGAGCCTCCAAGGACTCATGCTTCACCGTCTAAGTCCCTTGAGGCACCATGGAGTGTTTAGGATCATTCTAAAGGTTCTTATATGTCCTAATACACATTCCTAGACCATTGTAAGCGTTTCGAATACTCTCTTAACCATTCTACACTTGTTAGAGCCTCCAAGGACTCATGCTTCACCCTCTAAGTCCCTTGAGGCACCATGGAGTGTTTAGGATCATTCTAAAGGTACTTATATGTCCTAATACACATTCCTAGACCATTGTAAGACTTTAGAATACTCTATTAACCATTCTACACTTGTTAGAGCCTCCAAGGACTCATGCTTCACCCTCTAAGTCCCTTGGCGCACCATGGAGTGTTTAGGATCATTCTAAAGGTTCTTATATGTCCTAATACACATTCCAAGACCATTCTAGGCGTTTAGAATACTCTCTTAACCATTCTACACTAGTTAGAGCCTCCACGGATTCATGCTTCACCCTCTAAGTCCCTTGAGGCACCATGGAGTGTTTAGGATCATTCTAAAGGTTCTTATATGTCCTAATACACATTCCTAGACCATTGTAAGCGTTTCGAATACTCTCTTAACCATTCTACACTTGTTAGAGCCTCCAAGGACTCATGCTTCACCGTCTAAGTCGCTTGAGGCACCATGGAGTGTTTAGGATCATTCTAAAGGTACTTATACGTCCTAATACACATTCCTAGACCATTGTAAGCGTTTCAAATACTCTCTTAACCATTCTACACTTGTTAGAGCCTCCAAGGACTCATGCTTCACCCTCTAAGTCCCTTGAGGCACCATGGAGTGTTTAGGATCATTCTGAAGGTACATATATGTCCTAATACACATTCCTAGACCATTGTAAGACTTTAGAATACTCTATTAACCATTCTACACTTGTTAGAGCCTCCAAGGACTCATGCTTCACCCTCTAAGTCCCTTGGGGCACCATGGAGTGTTTAGGATCATTCTAAAGGTTTTTATATGTCCTAATACACATTCCAAGACCATTGTAAGCGTTTCAAATACTCTCTTAACCATTCTACACTTGTTAGAGCCTCCAAGGACTCATGCTTCACCCTCTAAGTCCCTTGAGGCACCATGGAGTGTTTAGGATCATTCTAAAGGTACTTATATGTCCTAATACACATTCCTAGACCATTGTAAGCGTTTCGAATACTCTCTTAACCATTCTACACTTGTTAGAGCCTCCAAGGACTCATGCTTCAACCTTTAAGTCCCTTGAGGCACCATGGAGTGTTTAGGATCATTCTAAAGGTACTTATATGTCCTAATACACATTCCTAGACCATTATAAGACTTTAGAATACTCTATTAACCATTCTACACTTGTTAGAGCCTCAAAGGACTCGTGCTTCACCCACTAAGTCCCATGGGGAACCATGGAGTGTTTAGGATTATTCTAAAGGTTCTTATATGTCCTAATACACATTCCAAGACCATTCTAGGCGTTTAGAATACTCTCTTAACCATTCTACACTAGTTAGAGCCTCCACGGATTCATGCTTCACCCTCTAAGTCCCTTGAGGCACCATGGAGTGTTTAGGATCATTCTAAAGGTTCTTATATGTCCTAATACACATTCCTAGACCATTGTAAGCGTTTCGAATACTCTCTTAACCATTCTACACTTGTTAGAGCCTCCAAGGACTCATGCTTCACCGTCTAAGTCGCTTGAGGCACCATGGAGTGTTTAGGATCATTCTAAAGGTACTTATACGTCCTAATACACATTCCTAGACCATTGTAAGCGTTTCAAATACTCTCTTAACCATTCTACACTTGTTAGAGCCTCCAAGGACTCATGCTTCACCCTCTAAGTCCCTTGAGGCACCATGGAGTGTTTAGGATCATTCTGAAGGTACATATATGTCCTAATACACATTCCTAGACCATTGTAAGACTTTAGAATACTCTATTAACCATTCTACACTTGTTAGAGCCTCCAAGGACTCATGCTTCACCCTCTAAGTCCCTTGGGGCACCATGGAGTGTTTAGGATCATTCTAAAGGTTTTTATATGTCCTAATACACATTCCAAGACCATTGTAAGCGTTTCAAATACTCTCTTAACCATTCTACACTTGTTAGAGCCTCCAAGGACTCATGCTTCACCCTCTAAGTCCCTTGAGGCACCATGGAGTGTTTAGGATCATTCTAAAGGTACTTATATGTCCTAATACACATTCCTAGACCATTGTAAGCGTTTCGAATACTCTCTTAACCATTCTACACTTGTTAGAGCCTCCAAGGACTCATGCTTCAACCTTTAAGTCCCTTGAGGCACCATGGAGTGTTTAGGATCATTCTAAAGGTACTTATATGTCCTAATACACATTCCTAGACCATTATAAGACTTTAGAATACTCTATTAACCATTCTACACTTGTTAGAGCCTCAAAGGACTCGTGCTTCACCCACTAAGTCCCATGGGGAACCATGGAGTGTTTAGGATTATTCTAAAGGTTCTTATATGTCCTAATACACATTCCAAGACCATTCTAGGCGTTTAGAATACTCTCTTAACCATTCTACACTAGTTAGAGCCTCCACGGATTCATGCTTCACCCTCTAAGTCCCTTGAGGCACCATGGAGTGTTTAGGATCATTCTAAAGGTTCTTATATGTCCTAATACACATTCCTAGACCATTGTAAGCGTTTCGAATACTCTCTTAACCATTCTACACTTGTTAGAGCCTCCAAGGACTCATGCTTCACCGTCTAAGTCGCTTGAGGCACCATGGAGTGTTTAGGATCATTCTAAAGGTACTTATACGTCCTAATACACATTCCTAGACCATTGTAAGCGTTTCAAATACTCTCTTAACCATTCTACACTTGTTAGAGCCTCCAAGGACTCATGCTTCACCCTCTAAGTCCCTTGAGGCACCATGGAGTGTTTAGGATCATTCTGAAGGTACATATATGTCCTAATACACATTCCTAGACCATTGTAAGACTTTAGAATACTCTATTAACCATTCTACACTTGTTAGAGCCTCCAAGGACTCATGCTTCACCCTCTAAGTCCCTTGGGGCACCATGGAGTGTTTAGGATCATTCTAAAGGTTTTTATATGTCCTAATACACATTCCAAGACCATTGTAAGCGTTTCAAATACTCTCTTAACCATTCTACACTTGTTAGAGCCTCCAAGGACTCATGCTTCACCCTCTAAGTCCCTTGAGGCACCATGGAGTGTTTAGGATCATTCTAAAGGTTCTTATATGTCCTAATACACATTCCTAGACCATTGTAAGCGTTTCGAATACTCTCTTAACCATTCTACACTTGTTAGAGCCTCCAAGGACTCATGCTTCACCGTCTAAGTCGCTTGAGGCACCATGGAGTGTTTAGGATCATTCTAAAGGTACTTATACGTCCTAATACACATTCCTAGACCATTGTAAGCGTTTCAAATACTCTCTTAACCATTCTACACTTGTTAGAGCCTCCAAGGACTCATGCTTCACCCTCTAAGTCCCTTGAGGCACCATGGAGTGTTTAGGATCATTCTGAAGGTACATATATGTCCTAATACACATTCCTAGACCATTGTAAGACTTTAGAATACTCTATTAACCATTCTACACTTGTTAGAGCCTCCAAGGACTCATGCTTCACCCTCTAAGTCCCTTGGGGCACCATGGAGTGTTTAGGATCATTCTAAAGGTTCTTATATGTCCTAATACACATTCCAAGACCATTGTAAGCGTTTCAAATACTCTCTTAACCATTCTACACTTGTTAGAGCCACCAAGGACTCATGCTTCACCCTCTAAGTCCCTTGAGGCACCATGGAGTGTTTAGGATCATTCTAAAGGTTCTTATATGTCCTAATACACATTCCTAGACCATTGTAAGCGTTTCGAATACTCTCTTAACCATTCTACACTTGTTAGAGCCTCCAAGGACTCATGCTTCAACCTCTAAGTCCCTTGAGGCACCATGGAGTGTTTAGGATCATTCTAAAGGTACTTATATGTCCTAATACACATTCCTAGACCATTGTAAGACTTTAGAATACTCTATTAACCATTCTACACTTGTTAGAGCCTCCAAGGACTCATGCTTCACCCTCTAAGTCCCTTGGGGCACCATGGAGTGTTTAGGATCATTCTAAAGGTTCTTATATGTCCTAATACACATTCCAAGACCATTGTAAGCGTTTCAAATACTCTCTTAACCATTCTACACTTGTTAGAGCCTCCAAGGACTCATGCTTCACCCTCTAAGTCCCTTGAGGCACCATGGAGTGTTTAGGATCATTCTAAAGGTTCTTATATGTCCTAATACACATTCCTAGACCATTGTAAGCGTTTCGAATACTCTCTTAACCATTCTACACTTGTTAGAGCCTCCAAGGACTCATGCTTCAACCTCTAAGTCCCTTGAGGCACCATGGAGTGTTTAGGATCATTCTAAAGGTACTTATATGTCCTAATACACATTCCTAGACCATTATAAGACTTTAGAATACTCTATTAACCATTCTACACTTGTTAGAGCCTCCAAGGACTCATGCTTCACCCTCTAAGTGATCGAGGCCGTACCCGATCAAAATAAAAGGTGTTTATTCTGTAGTACTAGGAAGGTGATCCTAGGTCGTTTCCCAGCGAATATCAGTCTAGGCAAAGTATCAAACACGTAGTGTGCAGTAAAATGGGGGGGTTTTTGTGTGTGTCAAATGTGAAGAACAAAACATAAACAAAATATAAAAACTAAGAAAATCAGAAACAAAAGCGGGCAAACCCCTTTGGCTACGTACACTACTCAATCCTAGCTCACTAAAGATCGATTCCTCTCGTCTCCTCTGTCCAACTCGTGATAACCAAATACTAAGCGAAAATTCAGTTATGACTCCAAACCCTAACTTCTAATTAAGCATCAGAAACCAGAATTGGAGTTTTTACGAGTTAATACAAATTAAGCATTTATATTCATGTATTATCTCTACGAAATGGAATTAAGCAAACCACTACACATCGAAAAACATGAAAACAGAGAAGAGAAAATGAAATTGCATTAATAACAAGAGCTCAAGAGTAGATAATACAATACCAAAGGGATTAACCCTTGAAGTCTAGCCTTCCATGGCCATAAATGAAGAAAAACGAGTAGAAATGGGGAAGAACAAAACCCTAGCAGCCACCACCACTTGGGAGAGCCAAGAGAGAAGTTCTAACCTAGAGAGAGAGTGAGAAATCTGAAATGGGAGTGTGTCCTTGGAGGTTACACGAATTTCCCCTCTTTAGTCATGAAAATGGGCCTAAAACATGGGCCCAAGTCCTAAGAAACACTATTCTAAAAATTACAATTAAAAAGGGACCTAAATGCAAATTACAATCTTCACTTCAATGCTTCAATCTTCATTTCCAAACATCCCAAAGTGTCCTTGTGCCAAATATTACCTGAAAATAGAAATAGAATTAATTAGGCTAAATAATCCCAAATTAAACAATATTCGGAATATTAGTCCAATAAACTCAAAATCACTAAATCAAGCTAATCAATGTCAAATGGGCAACAAGTATCAATAATAGGAGTAAAATAATGCAAGGAATAATGGGAAATAAAATGCTCATCACTAAGTCCCTTGGGGCACCATGGAGTGTTTAGGATCATTCTAAAGGTTCTTATATGTCCTAATACACATTCCAAGACCATTCTAGGCGTTTAGAATACTCTCTTAACCATTCTACACTAGTTAGAGCCTCCACGGACTCATGCTTCACCCTCTAAGTCCCTTGGGGCACCATGGAGTGTTTAGGATCATTCTAAAGGTTCTTATATGTCCTAATACGCATTCCTAGACCATTGTAAGCGTTTAGAATACTCTCTTAACAATTCTACACTTATTAGAGCCTCCAAGGCCTCATGCTTCACCCACTAAGTCCCTTGGGGCACCATGGAGTGTTTAGGATCATTCTAAAGGTTCTTATATGTCCTAATACACATTCCTAGACCATTGTAAGCGTTTAGAATACTCTCTTAACCATTCTACACTTGTTAGAGCCTCAAAGGACTCGTGCTTCACCCACTAAGTCCCATGGGGAACCATGGAGTGTTTAGGATTATTCTAAAGGTTCTTATATGTCCTAATACACATTCCTAGACCATTGTAAGCGTTTCGAATACTCTCTTAACCATTCTACACTTGTTAGAGCCTCCAAGGACTCATGCTTCACCGTCTAAGTCCCTTGAGGCACCATGGAGTGTTTAGGATCATTCTAAAGGTTCTTATATGTCCTAATACACATTCCTAGACCATTGTAAGCGTTTCGAATACTCTCTTAACCATTCTACACTTGTTAGAGCCTCCAAGGACTCATGCTTCACCCTCTAAGTCCCTTGAGGCACCATGGAGTGTTTAGGATCATTCTAAAGGTACTTATATGTCCTAATACACATTCCTAGACCATTGTAAGACTTTAGAATACTCTATTAACCATTCTACACTTGTTAGAGCCTCCAAGGACTCATGCTTCACCCTCTAAGTCCCTTGGCGCACCATGGAGTGTTTAGGATCATTCTAAAGGTTCTTATATGTCCTAATACACATTCCAAGACCATTCTAGGCGTTTAGAATACTCTCTTAACCATTCTACACTAGTTAGAGCCTCCACGGATTCATGCTTCACCCTCTAAGTCCCTTGAGGCACCATGGAGTGTTTAGGATCATTCTAAAGGTTCTTATATGTCCTAATACACATTCCTAGACCATTGTAAGCGTTTCGAATACTCTCTTAACCATTCTACACTTGTTAGAGCCTCCAAGGACTCATGCTTCACCGTCTAAGTCGCTTGAGGCACCATGGAGTGTTTAGGATCATTCTAAAGGTACTTATACGTCCTAATACACATTCCTAGACCATTGTAAGCGTTTCAAATACTCTCTTAACCATTCTACACTTGTTAGAGCCTCCAAGGACTCATGCTTCACCCTCTAAGTCCCTTGAGGCACCATGGAGTGTTTAGGATCATTCTGAAGGTACATATATGTCCTAATACACATTCCTAGACCATTGTAAGACTTTAGAATACTCTATTAACCATTCTACACTTGTTAGAGCCTCCAAGGACTCATGCTTCACCCTCTAAGTCCCTTGGGGCACCATGGAGTGTTTAGGATCATTCTAAAGGTTCTTATATGTCCTAATACACATTCCAAGACCATTGTAAGCGTTTCAAATACTCTCTTAACCATTCTACACTTGTTAGAGCCTCCAAGGACTCATGCTTCACCCTCTAAGTCCCTTGAGGCACCATGGAGTGTTTAGGATCATTCTAAAGGTTCTTATATGTCCTAATACACATTCCTAGACCATTGTAAGCGTTTCGAATACTCTCTTAACCATTCTACACTTGTTAGAGCCTCCAAGGACTCATGCTTCAACCTCTAAGTCCCTTGAGGCACCATGGAGTGTTTAGGATCATTCTAAAGGTACTTATATGTCCTAATACACATTCCTAGACCATTATAAGACTTTAGAATACTCTATTAACCATTGTACACTTGTTAGAGCCTCCAAGGACTCATGCTTCACCCTCTAAGTGATCGAGGCCGTACCCGATCAAAATAAAAGGTGTTTATTCTGTAGTACTAGGAAGGTGATCCTAGGTCGTTTCCCAGCGAATATCAGTCTAGGCAAAGTATCAAACACGTAGTGTGCAGTAAAATGGGGGGGTTTTTGTGTGTGACAAATGTGAAGAACAAAACATAAACAAAATATAAAAACTAAGAAAATCAGAAACAAAAGCGGGCAAACCCCTTTGGCTACGTACACTACTCAATCCTAGCTCACTAAAGATCGATTCCTCTCGTCTCCTCTGTCCAACTCGTGATAACCAAATACTAAGCGAAAATTCAGTTATCACTCCAAACCCTAACTTCTAATTAAGCATCAGAAACCAGAATTGGAGTTTTTACGAGTTAATACAAATTAAGCATTTATATTCATGTATTATCTCTACGAAATGGAATTAAGCAAACCACTACACATCGAAAAACATGAAAACAGAGAAGAGAAAATGAAATTGCATTAATAACAAGAGCTCAAGAGTAGATAATACAATACCAAAGGGATTAACCCTTGAAGTCTAGCCTTCCATGGCCATAAATGAAGAAAAACGAGTAGAAATGGGGAAGAACAAAACCCTAGCAGCCACCACCACTTGGGAGAGCCAAGAGAGAAGTTCTAACCTAGAGAGAGAGTGAGAAATCTGAAATGGGAGTGTGTCCTTGGAGGTTACACGAATTTCCCCTCTTTAGTCATGAAAATGGGCCTAAAACATGGGCCCAAGTCCTAAGAAACACTATTCTAAAAATTACAATTAAAAAGGGACCTAAATGCAAATTACAATCTTCACTTCAATGCTTCAATCTTCATTTCCAAACATCCCAAAGTGTCCTTGTGCCAAATATTACCTGAAAATAGAAATAGAATTAATTAGGCTAAATAATCCCAAATTAAACAATATTCGGAATATTAGTCCAATAAACTCAAAATCACTAAATCAAGCTAATCAATGTCAAATGGGCAACAAGTATCAATAATAGGAGTAAAATAATGCAAGGAATAATGGGAAATAAAATGCTCATCACTAAGTCCCTTGGGGCACCATGGAGTGTTTAGGATCATTCTAAAGGTTCTTATATGTCCTAATACACATTCCAAGACCATTCTAGGCGTTTAGAATACTCTCTTAACCATTCTACACTAGTTAGAGCCTCCACGGACTCATGCTTCACCCTCTAAGTCCCTTGGGGCACCATGGAGTGTTTAGGATCATTCTAAAGGTTCTTATATGTCCTAATACGCATTCCTAGACCATTGTAAGCGTTTAGAATACTCTCTTAACAATTCTACACTTATTAGAGCCTCCAAGGCCTCATGCTTCACCCACTAAGTCCCTTGGGGCACCATGGAGTGTTTAGGATCATTCTAAAGGTTCTTATATGTCCTAATACACATTCCTAGACCATTGTAAGCGTTTAGAATACTCTCTTAACCATTCTACACTTGTTAGAGCCTCAAAGGACTCGTGCTTCACCCACTAAGTCCCATGGGGAACCATGGAGTGTTTAGGATTATTCTAAAGGTTCTTATATGTCCTAATACACATTCCTAGACCATTGTAAGCGTTTCAAATACTCTCTTAACCATTCTACACTTGTTAGAGCCTCCAAGGACTCATGCTTCACCGTCTAAGTCCCTTGAGGCACCATGGAGTGTTTAGGATCATTCTAAAGGTTCTTATATGTCCTAATACACATTCCTAGACCATTGTAAGCGTTTCGAATACTCTCTTAACCATTCTACACTTGTTAGAGCCTCCAAGGACTCATGCTTCACCCTCTAAGTCCCTTGAGGCACCATGGAGTGTTTAGGATCATTCTAAAGGTACTTATATGTCCTAATACACATTCCTAGACCATTGTAAGACTTTAGAATACTCTATTAACCATTCTACACTTGTTAGAGCCTCCAAGGACTCATGCTTCACCCTCTAAGTCCCTTGGCGCACCATGGAGTGTTTAGGATCATTCTAAAGGTTCTTATATGTCCTAATACACATTCCAAGACCATTCTAGGCGTTTAGAATACTCTCTTAACCATTCTACACTAGTTAGAGCCTCCACGGATTCATGCTTCACCCTCTAAGTCCCTTGAGGCACCATGGAGTGTTTAGGATCATTCTAAAGGTACTTATATGTCCTAATACACATTCCTAGACCATTATAAGACTTTAGAATACTCTATTAACCATTCTACACTTGTTAGAGCCTCCAAGGACTCATGCTTCACCCTCTAAGTGATCGAGGCCGTACCCGATCAAAATAAAAGGTGTTTATTCTGTAGTACTAGGAAGGTTATCCTAGGTCGTTTCCCAGCGAATATCAGTCTAGGCAAAGTATCAAACACGTAGTGTGCAGTAAAATGGGGGGGTTTTTGTGTGTGACAAATGTGAAGAACAAAACATAAACAAAATATAAAAACTAAGAAAATCAGAAACAAAAGCGGGCAAACCCCTTTGGCTACGTACACTACTCAATCCTAGCTCACTAAAGATCGATTCCTCTCGTCTCCTCTGTCCAACTCGTGATAACCAAATACTAAGCGAAAATTCAGTTATCACTCCAAACCCTAACTTCTAATTAAGCATCAGAAACCAGAATTGGAGTTTTTACGAGTTAATACAAATTAAGCATTTATATTCATGTATTATCTCTACGAAATGGAATTAAGCAAACCACTACACATCGAAAAACATGAAAACAGAGAAGAGAAAATGAAATTGCATTAATAACAAGAGCTCAAGAGTAGATAATACAATACCAAAGGGATTAACCCTTGAAGTCTAGCCTTCCATGGCCATAAATGAAGAAAAACGAGTAGAAATGGGGAAGAACAAAACCCTAGCAGCCACCACCACTTGGGAGAGCCAAGAGAGAAGTTCTAACCTAGAGAGAGAGTGAGAAATCTGAAATGGGAGTGTGTCCTTGGAGGTTACACGAATTTCCCCTCTTTAGTCATGAAAATGGGCCTAAAACATGGGCCCAAGTCCTAAGAAACACTATTCTAAAAATTACAATTAAAAAGGGACCTAAATGCAAATTACAATCTTCACTTCAATGCTTCAATCTTCATTTCCAAACATCCCAAAGTGTCCTTGTGCCAAATATTACCTGAAAATAGAAATAGAATTAATTAGGCTAAATAATCCCAAATTAAACAATATTCGGAATATTAGTCCAATAAACTCAAAATCACTAAATCAAGCTAATCAATGTCAAATGGGCAACAAGTATCAATAATAGGAGTAAAATAATGCAAGGAATAATGGGAAATAAAATGCTCATCACTAAGTCCCTTGGGGCACCATGGAGTGTTTAGGATCATTCTAAAGGTTCTTATATGTCCTAATACACATTCCAAGACCATTCTAGGCGTTTAGAATACTCTCTTAACCATTCTACACTAGTTAGAGCCTCCACGGACTCATGCTTCACCCTCTAAGTCCCTTGGGGCACCATGGAGTGTTTAGGATCATTCTAAAGGTTCTTATATGTCCTAATACGCATTCCTAGACCATTGTAAGCGTTTAGAATACTCTCTTAACAATTCTACACTTATTAGAGCCTCCAAGGCCTCATGCTTCACCCACTAAGTCCCTTGGGGCACCATGGAGTGTTTAGGATCATTCTAAAGGTTCTTATATGTCCTAATACACATTCCTAGACCATTGTAAGCGTTTAGAATACTCTCTTAACCATTCTACACTTGTTAGAGCCTCAAAGGACTCGTGCTTCACCCACTAAGTCCCATGGGGAACCATGGAGTGTTTAGGATTATTCTAAAGGTTCTTATATGTCCTAATACACATTCCTAGACCATTGTAAGCGTTTCGAATACTCTCTTAACCATTCTACACTTGTTAGAGCCTCCAAGGACTCATGCTTCACCGTCTAAGTCCCTTGAGGCACCATGGAGTGTTTAGGATCATTCTAAAGGTTCTTATATGTCCTAATACACATTCCTAGACCATTGTAAGCGTTTCGAATACTCTCTTAACCATTCTACACTTGTTAGAGCCTCCAAGGACTCATGCTTCACCCTCTAAGTCCCTTGAGGCACCATGGAGTGTTTAGGATCATTCTAAAGGTACTTATATGTCCTAATACACATTCCTAGACCATTGTAAGACTTTAGAATACTCTATTAACCATTCTACACTTGTTAGAGCCTCCAAGGACTCATGCTTCACCCTCTAAGTCCCTTGGCGCACCATGGAGTGTTTAGGATCATTCTAAAGGTTCTTATATGTCCTAATACACATTCCAAGACCATTCTAGGCGTTTAGAATACTCTCTTAACCATTCTACACTAGTTAGAGCCTCCACGGATTCATGCTTCACCCTCTAAGTCCCTTGAGGCACCATGGAGTGTTTAGGATCATTCTAAAGGTTCTTATATGTCCTAATACACATTCCTAGACCATTGTAAGCGTTTCGAATACTCTCTTAACCATTCTACACTTGTTAGAGCCTCCAAGGACTCATGCTTCACCGTCTAAGTCGCTTGAGGCACCATGGAGTGTTTAGGATCATTCTAAAGGTACTTATACGTCCTAATACACATTCCTAGACCATTGTAAGCGTTTCAAATACTCTCTTAACCATTCTACACTTGTTAGAGCCTCCAAGGACTCATGCTTCACCCTCTAAGTCCCTTGAGGCACCATGGAGTGTTTAGGATCATTCTGAAGGTACATATATGTCCTAATACACATTCCTAGACCATTGTAAGACTTTAGAATACTCTATTAACCATTCTACACTTGTTAGAGCCTCCAAGGACTCATGCTTCACCCTCTAAGTCCCTTGGGGCACCATGGAGTGTTTAGGATCATTCTAAAGGTTCTTATATGTCCTAATACACATTCCAAGACCATTGTAAGCGTTTCAAATACTCTCTTAACCATTCTACACTTGTTAGAGCCTCCAAGGACTCATGCTTCACCCTCTAAGTCCCTTGAGGCACCATGGAGTGTTTAGGATCATTCTAAAGGTTCTTATATGTCCTAATACACATTCCTAGACCATTGTAAGCGTTTCGAATACTCTCTTAACCATTCTACACTTGTTAGAGCCTCCAAGGACTCATGCTTCAACCTCTAAGTCCCTTGAGGCACCATGGAGTGTTTAGGATCATTCTAAAGGTACTTATATGTCCTAATACACATTCCTAGACCATTATAAGACTTTAGAATACTCTATTAACCATTCTACACTTGTTAGAGCCTCCAAGGACTCATGCTTCACCCTCTAAGTGATCGAGGCCGTACCCGATCAAAATAAAAGGTGTTTATTCTGTAGTACTAGGAAGGTGATCCTAGGTCGTTTCCCAGCGAATATCAGTCTAGGCAAAGTATCAAACACGTAGTGTGTAGTAAAATGGGGGGGTTTTTGTGTGTGACAAATGTGAAGAACAAAACATAAACAAAATATAAAAACTAAGAAAATCAGAAACAAAAGCGGGCAAACCCCTTTGGCTACGTACACTACTCAATCCTAGCTCACTAAAGATCGATTCCTCTCGTCTCCTCTGTCCAACTCGTGATAACCAAATACTAAGCGAAAATTCAGTTATCACTCCAAACCCTAACTTCTAATTAAGCATCAGAAACCAGAATTGGAGTTTTTACGAGTTAATACAAATTAAGCATTTATATTCATGTATTATCTCTACGAAATGGAATTAAGCAAACCACTACACATCGAAAAACATGAAAACAGAGAAGAGAAAATGAAATTGCATTAATAACAAGAGCTCAAGAGTAGATAATACAATACCAAAGGGATTAACCCTTGAAGTCTAGCCTTCCATGGCCATAAATGAAGAAAAACGAGTAGAAATGGGGAAGAACAAAACCCTAGCAGCCACCACCACTTGGGAGAGCCAAGAGAGAAGTTCTAACCTAGAGAGAGAGTGAGAAATCTGAAATGGGAGTGTGTCCTTGGAGGTTACACGAATTTCCCCTCTTTAGTCATGAAAATGGGCCTAAAACATGGGCCCAAGTCCTAAGAAACACTATTCTAAAAATTACAATTAAAAAGGGACCTAAATGCAAATTACAATCTTCACTTCAATGCTTCAATCTTCATTTCCAAACATCCCAAAGTGTCCTTGTGCCAAATATTACCTGAAAATAGAAATAGAATTAATTAGGCTAAATAATCCCAAATTAAACAATATTCGGAATATTAGTCCAATAAACTCAAAATCACTAAATCAAGCTAATCAATGTCAAATGGGCAACAAGTATCAATAATAGGAGTAAAATAATGCAAGGAATAATGGGAAATAAAATGCTCATCACTAAGTCCCTTGGGGCACCATGGAGTGTTTAGGATCATTCTAAAGGTTCTTATATGTCCTAATACACATTCCAAGACCATTCTAGGCGTTTAGAATACTCTCTTAACCATTCTACACTAGTTAGAGCCTCCACGGACTCATGCTTCACCCTCTAAGTCCCTTGGGGCACCATGGAGTGTTTAGGATCATTCTAAAGGTTCTTATATGTCCTAATACGCATTCCTAGACCATTGTAAGCGTTTAGAATACTCTCTTAACAATTCTACACTTATTAGAGCCTCCAAGGCCTCATGCTTCACCCACTAAGTCCCTTGGGGCACCATGGAGTGTTTAGGATCATTCTAAAGGTTCTTATATGTCCTAATACACATTCCTAGACCATTGTAAGCGTTTAGAATACTCTCTTAACCATTCTACACTTGTTAGAGCCTCAAAGGACTCATGCTTCACCCACTAAGTCCCATGGGGAACCATGGAGTGTTTAGGATTATTCTAAAGGTTCTTATATGTCCTAATACACATTCCTAGACCATTGTAAGCGTTTCGAATACTCTCTTAACCATTCTACACTTGTTAGAGCCTCCAAGGACTCTTGCTTCACCGTCTAAGTCCCTTGAGGCACCATGGAGTGTTTAGGATCATTCTAAAGGTTCTTATATGTCCTAATACACATTCCTAGACCATTGTAAGCGTTTCGAATACTCTCTTAACCATTCTACACTTGTTAGAGCCTCCAAGGACTCATGCTTCACCCTCTAAGTCCCTTGAGGCACCATGGAGTGTTTAGGATCATTCTAAAGGTACTTATATGTCCTAATACACATTCCAAGACCATTGTAAGACTTTAGAATACTCTATTAACCATTCTACACATGTTAGAGCCTCCAAGGACTCATGCTTCACCCTCTAAGTCCCTTAGGGCACCATGGAGTGTTTAGGATCATTCTAAAGGTTCTTATATGTCCTAATACACATTCCAGGACCATTCTAGGCGTTTAGAATACTCTCTTAACCATTCTACACTAGTTAGAACCTCACGGACTCATGCTTCACCCTCTAAGTCCCTTGAGGCACCATGGAGTATTTAGGATCATTCTAAAGGTTCTTATATGTCCTAATACACATTCCTAGACCATTGTAAGCGTTTCGAATACTCTCTTAACCATTCTACACTTGTTAGAGCCTCCAAGGACTCATGCTTCACCGTCTAAGTCCCTTGAGGCACCATGGAGTGTTTAGGATCATTCTAAAGGTACTTATATGTCCTAATACGCATTCCTAGACCATTGTAAGACTTTAGAATACTCTATTAACCATTCTACACTTGTTAGAGCCTTCAAGGACTCATGCTTCACCCTCTAAGTCCCTTGGGGTACCATGGAGTGTTTAGGATCATTCTAAAGGTTCTTATATGTCCTAATACACATTCCAAGACCATTCTAGGCGTTTAGAATACTCTCTTAACCATTCTACACAAGTTAGAGCATCCACGGACTCATGCTTCACCCTCTAAGTCCCTTGAGGCACCATGGAGTGTTTAGGATCATTCTAAAGGTTCTTATATGTCCTAATACACATTCCTAGACCATTGTAAGCGTTTAGAATACTCTCTTAACCATTCTACACTTGTTAGAGCCTCCAAGAACTCATGCTTCACCGTCTAAGTCCCTTGAGGCACCATGGAGTGTTTATTATCATTCTGAAGGTTTTTATATGTCCTAATACACATTCCTAGACCATTCTAGGAGTTTAGAATACTCTCTTAATCATTCTACACTTGTTAGAGCCTCCAAGGACTCATGCTTCACCCTCTTAGTCCCTTGAGGCACCATGGAGTGTTTAGGATCATTCTAAAGGTTCTTATATGTCCTAATACACATTCCTAGACCATTGTAAGCGTTTAGAATACTCTCTTAACCATTCTACACTTGTTAGAGCCTCCAAGGACTCATGCTTCACCCTCTAAGTCCCTTGAGGCACCATGGAGTGTTTAGGATCATTCTAAAGGTTCTTATATGTCCTAATACACATTCCTAGACCATTGTAAGTGTTTCGAATACTCTCTTAACCATTCTACACTTGTTAGAGCCTCCAAGGAGTCATGCTTCACCCTCTAAGTCCCTTGAGGCACCATGGAGTGTTTAGGATCATTCTAAAGGTACTTATATGTCCTAATACACATTCCTAGACCATTGTAAGACTTTAGAATACTCTATTAACCATTCTACACTTGTTAGAGCCTCCAAGGACTCATGCTTCACCCTCTAAGTCCCTTGGGGCACCATGGAGTTTTTAGGATCATTCTAAAGGTTCTTATATGTCCTAATACACATTCCAAGACCATTCTAGGCGTTTAGAATACTCTCTTAACCATTCTACACTAGTTAGAGCCTCCACGGACTCATGCTTCACCCTCTAAGTCCCTTGAGGCACCATGGAGTGTTTAGGATCATTCTAAAGGTTCTTATATGTCCTAATACACATTCCTAGACCATTGTAAGCGTTTAGAATCCTCTCTTAACCATTCTACACTTGTTAGAGCCTCCAAGGACTCATGCTTCACCCTCTAAGTCCCTTGAGGCACCATGGAGTGTTTAGGATCATTCTAAAGGTTCTTATATGTCCTAATACACATTCCTAGACCATTGTAAGCATTTCGAATACTCTCTTAACCATTCTACACTTGTTAGAGCCTCCAAGGACTCATGCTTCACCCTCTAAGTCCCTTGAGGCACCATGGAGTGTTTAGGATCATTCTAAAGGTACTTATATGTCCTAATACACATTCCTAGACCATTGTAAGACTTTAGAATACTCTATTAACCATTCTACACTTGTTAGAGCCTCCAAGGACTCATGCTTCACCCTCTAAGTCCCTTGGGGCACCATGGAGTTTTTTAGGATCATTCTAAAGGTTCTTATATGTCCTAATACACATTCCAAGACCATTCTAGGCGTTTAGAATACTCTCTTAACCATTCTACACTAGTTAGAGCCTCCACGGACTCATGCTTCACCCTCTAAGTCCCTTGAGGCACCATGGAGTGTTTAGGATCATTCTAAAGGTTCTTATATGTCCTAATACACATTCCTAGACCATTGTAAGCGTTTAGAATCCTCTCTTAACCATTCTACACTTGTTAGAGCCTCCGAGGACTTATGCTTCACCCTCTAAGTCTCTTGAGGCACCATGGAGTGTTTAGGATCATTCTAAAGGTTCTTATATATCCTAATACACATTCCTAGACCATTGTAAGCGTTTCGAATACTCTCTTAACCATTCTACACTTGTTAGAGCCTCCAGGGACTCATGCTTCACCGTTTAAGTCCCTTGAGGCACCATGGAGTGTTTAGGATCATTCTAAAGGTACTTATATGTCCTAATACACATTCCTAGACCATTGTAAGACTTTAGAATACTCTATTAACCATTCTACACTTGTTAGAGCCTTCAAGGACTCATGCTTCACCCTCTAAGTCCCTTGGGGTACCATGGAGTGTTTAGTATCATTCTAAAGGTTCTTATATGTCCTAATACACATTCCAAGACCATTCTAGGCGTTTAGAATACTCTCTTAACCATTCTACACTAGTTAGAGCCTCCACGAACTCATGCTTCACCCTCTAAGTCCTTTGAGGCACCATGGAGTGTTTAGGATCATTCTAAAGGTTCTTATATGTCCTAATACATATTCCTAGACCATTGTAAGAGTTTAGAAAACTCTCTTAACCATTCTACACTTGTTAGAGCCTCCAAGAACTCATGCTTCACCGTCTAAGTCCCTTGAGGCACCATGGAGTGTTTAGGATCATTCTGAAGGTTTTTATATGTCCTAATACACATTCCTAGACCATTCTAGGAGTTTAGAATACTCTCTTAACCATTCTACACTTGTTAGAGCCTCCAAGGACTCATGCTTCACCCTCTTAGTCCCTTGAGGCACCATGGAGTGTTTAGGATCATTCTAAAGGTTCTTATATGTCCTAATACACATTCCTAGACCATTGTAAGAGTTTCAAATACTCTCTTAACCATTCTACACTTGTTAGAGCCTCCAAGGACTCATGCTTCACTCTCTAAGTCCCTTGCGGCACCATGGAGTGTTTAGGATCATTCTAAAGGTTCTTATATGTCCTAATACACATTCCTAGACCATTGTAAGCGTTTCGAATACTCTCTTAACCATTCTACACTTGTTAGAGCCTCCAAGGACTCATGCTTCACCCTCTAAGTCCCTTGAGGCACCATGGAGTGTTTAGGGTCATTCTAAAGGTACTTATATGTCCTAATACACATTCCTAGACCATTGTAAGACTTTAGAATACTCTATTAACCATTCTATACTTGTTAGAGCCTCCAAGGACTCATGCTTCACCCTCTAAGTCCCTTGGGGCACCATGGAGTGTTTAGGATCATTCTAAAGGTTCTTATATGTCCTAATACACATTCCAAGACCATTCTAGGCGTTTAGAATACTCTCTTAACCATTCTACAGTAGTTAGAGCCTCCAGGGACTCATGCTTCACCGTCTAAGTCCCTTGAGGCACCATGGAGTGTTTAGGATCATTCTAAAGGTACTTATATGTCCTAATACACATTCCTAGACCATTGTAAGACTTTAGAATACTCTATTAACCATTCTACACTTGTTAGAGCCTTCAAGGACTCATGCTTCACCCTCTAAGTCCCTTGGGGTACCATGGAGTGTTTAGGATCATTCTAAAGGTTCTTATATGTCCTAATACACATTCCAAGACCATTCTAGGCATTTAGAATACTCTCTTAACCATTCTACACTAGTTAGAGCCTCCACGGACTCATGCTTCACCCTCTAAGTCCTTTGAGGCACCATGGAGTGTTTAGGATCATTCTAAAGGTTCTTATATGTCCTAATACACATTCCTAGACCAATGTAAGCGTTGAGAAAACTCTCTTAACCATTCTACACTTGTTAGAGCCTCCAAGAACTCATGCTTCACCGTCTAAGTCCCTTGAGGCACCATGGAGTGTTTAGGATCATTCTGAAGGTTTTTATATGTCCTAATACACATTCCTAGACCATTCTAGGAGTTTAGAATACTCTCTTAACCATTCTACACTTGTTAGAGCCTCCAAGGACTCATGCTTCACCCTCTTAGTCCCTTGAGGCACCATGGAGTGTTTAGGATCATTCTAAAGGTTCTTATATGTCCTAATACACATTCCTAGACCATTGTAAGAGTTTCAAATACTCTCTTAACCATTCTACACTTGTTAGAGCCTCCAAGGACTCATGCTTCACCCTCTAAGTCCCTTGAGGCACCATGGAGTGTTTAGGATCATTCTAAAGGTTCTTATATGTCCTAATACACATTCCTAGACCATTGTAAGCGTTTCGAATACTCTCTTAACCATTCTACACTTGTTAGAGCCTTCAAGGACTCATGCTTCACCCTCTAAGTCCCTTGAGGCACCATGGAGTGTTTAGGATCATTCTAAAGGTACTTATATGTCCTAATACACATTCCTAGACCATTGTAAGACTTTAGAATACTCTATTAACCATTCTACACTTGTTAGAGCCTTCAAGGACTCATGCTTCACCCTCTAAGTCCCTTGGGGTACCATGGAGTGTTTAGTATCATTCTAAAGGTTCTTATATGTCCTAATACACATTCCAAGACCATTCTAGGCGTTTAGAATACTCTCTTAACCATTCTACACTAGTTAGAGCCTCCACGAACTCATGCTTCACCCTCTAAGTCCTTTGAGGCACCATGGAGTGTTTAGGATCATTCTAAAGGTTCTTATATGTCCTAATACATATTCCTAGACCATTGTAAGAGTTTAGAAAACTCTCTTAACCATTCTACACTTGTTAGAGCCTCCAAGAACTCATGCTTCACCGTCTAAGTCCCTTGAGGCACCATGGAGTGTTTAGGATCATTCTGAAGGTTTTTATATGTCCTAATACACATTCCTAGACCATTCTAGGAGTTTAGAATACTCTCTTAACCATTCTACACTTGTTAGAGCCTCCAAGGACTCATGCTTCACCCTCTTAGTCCCTTGAGGCACCATGGAGTGTTTAGGATCATTCTAAAGGTTCTTATATGTCCTAATACACATTCCTAGACCATTGTAAGAGTTTCAAATACTCTCTTAACCATTCTACACTTGTTAGAGCCTCCAAGGACTCATGCTTCACTCTCTAAGTCCCTTGCGGCACCATGGAGTGTTTAGGATCATTCTAAAGGTTCTTATATGTCCTAATACACATTCCTAGACCATTGTAAGCGTTTCGAATACTCTCTTAACCATTCTACACTTGTTAGAGCCTCCAAGGACTCATGCTTCACCCTCTAAGTCCCTTGAGGCACCATGGAGTGTTTAGGGTCATTCTAAAGGTACTTATATGTCCTAATACACATTCCTAGACCATTGTAAGACTTTAGAATACTCTATTAACCATTCTATACTTGTTAGAGCCTCCAAGGACTCATGCTTCACCCTCTAAGTCCCTTGGGGCACCATGGAGTGTTTAGGATCATTCTAAAGGTTCTTATATGTCCTAATACACATTCCAAGACCATTCTAGGCGTTTAGAATACTCTCTTAACCATTCTACAGTAGTTAGAGCCTCCAGGGACTCATGCTTCACCGTCTAAGTCCCTTGAGGCACCATGGAGTGTTTAGGATCATTCTAAAGGTACTTATATGTCCTAATACACATTCCTAGACCATTGTAAGACTTTAGAATACTCTATTAACCATTCTACACTTGTTAGAGCCTTCAAGGACTCATGCTTCACCCTCTAAGTCCCTTGGGGTACCATGGAGTGTTTAGGATCATTCTAAAGGTTCTTATATGTCCTAATACACATTCCAAGACCATTCTAGGCATTTAGAATACTCTCTTAACCATTCTACACTAGTTAGAGCCTCCACGGACTCATGCTTCACCCTCTAAGTCCTTTGAGGCACCATGGAGTGTTTAGGATCATTCTAAAGGTTCTTATATGTCCTAATACACATTCCTAGACCAATGTAAGCGTTGAGAAAACTCTCTTAACCATTCTACACTTGTTAGAGCCTCCAAGAACTCATGCTTCACCGTCTAAGTCCCTTGAGGCACCATGGAGTGTTTAGGATCATTCTGAAGGTTTTTATATGTCCTAATACACATTCCTAGACCATTCTAGGAGTTTAGAATACTCTCTTAACCATTCTACACTTGTTAGAGCCTCCAAGGACTCATGCTTCACCCTCTTAGTCCCTTGAGGCACCATGGAGTGTTTAGGATCATTCTAAAGGTTCTTATATGTCCTAATACACATTCCTAGACCATTGTAAGAGTTTCAAATACTCTCTTAACCATTCTACACTTGTTAGAGCCTCCAAGGACTCATGCTTCACCCTCTAAGTCCCTTGAGGCACCATGGAGTGTTTAGGATCATTCTAAAGGTTCTTATATGTCCTAATACACATTCCTAGACCATTGTAAGCGTTTCGAATACTCTCTTAACCATTCTACACTTGTTAGAGCCTTCAAGGACTCATGCTTCACCCTCTAAGTCCCTTGAGGCACCATGGAGTGTTTAGGATCATTCTAAAGGTACTTATATGTCCTAATACACATTCCTAGACCATTGTAAGACTTTAGAATACTCTATTAACCATTCTACACTTGTTAGAGCCTCCAAGGACTCATGCTTCACCCTCTAAGTCCCTTGGGGCACCATGGAGTGTTTAGGATCATTCTAAAGGTTCTTATATGTCCTAATACACATTCCAAGACCATTCTAGGCGTTTAGAATACTCTCTTAACCATTCTACACTAGTTAGAGCCTCCACGGACTCATGCTTCACCCTCTAAGTCCCTTGAGGCACCATGGAGTGTTTAGGATCTTTCGAAAGGTTCTTATATGTCCTAATACACATTCCTAGACCATTGTAAGCGTTTCGAATACTCTCTTAACCATTCTACACTTGCTAGAGCCTCCAAGGACTCATGCTTCACCGTCTAAGTCCCTTGAGGCACCATGGAGTGTTTAGGATCATTCTAAAGGTACTTATATGTCCTAATACACATTCCTAGACCATTGTAAGACTTTAGAATACTCTATTAACCATTCTACACTTGTTAGAGACTTCAAGGACTCATGCTTCACCCTCTAAGTCCCTTGGGGTACCATGGAGTGTTTAGGATCATTCTAAAGGTTCTTATATGTCCTAATACACATTCCAAGACCATTCTAGGCGTTTAGAATACTCTCTTAACCATTCTACACTAGTTAGAGCCTCCACGGACTCATGCTTCACCCTCTAAGTCCCTTGAGGAACCATGGAGTGTTTAGGATCATTCTAAAGGTTCTTATATGTCCTAATACATATTCCTAGACCATTGTAAGACTTTAGAATACTCTATTAACCATTCTACACTTGTTAGAGCCTTCAAGGACTCATGCTTCACCCTCTAAGTCCCTTGGGGTACCATGGAGTGTTTAGGATCATTCTAAATGTTCTTATATGTCCTAATACACATTCCAAGACCATTCTAGGCGTTTAGAATACTCTCTTAACCATTCTACATTAGTTAGAGCCTTTAGAGCCTCCACGGACTCATGCTTCACCCTCTAAGTCCCTTGAGGCACCATGGAGTGTTTAGGATCATTCTAAAGGTTCTTATATGTCCTAATACACATTCCTAGACCATTGTAAGCATTTAGAATCCTCTCTTAACCATTCTACACTTGTTAGAGCCTCCAAGGACTCATGCTTCACCCTCTAAGTCCCTTGAGGCACCATGGAGTGTTTAGGATCATTCTAAAGGTTCTTATATGTCCTAATACACATTCCTAGACCATTGTAAGCGTTTCAAATACTCTCTTAACCATTCTACACTTGTTAGAGCCTCCAAGGACTCATGCTTCATCGTCTAAGTCCCTTGAGGCACCATGGAGTGTTTAGGATCATTCTAAAGGTTCTTATATGTCCTAATACACATTCCTAGACCATTGTAAGCGTTTCGAATACTCTCTTAACCATTCTACACTTGTTAGAGCCTCCAAGGACTCATGCTTCACCCTCTAAGTCCCTTGAGGCACCATGGAGTGTTTAGGATCATTCTAAAGGTACTTATATGTCCTAATACACATTCCTAGACCATTGTAAGACTGTAGAATACTCTATTAACCATTCTACACTTGTTAGAGCCTCCAAGGACTCATGCTTCACCCTCTATGTCCCTTGGGGCACCATGGAGTGTTTAGGATCATTCTAAAGGTTCTTATATGTCCTAATACACATTCCAAGACCATTCTAGGCGTTTAGAATACTCTCTTAACCATTCTACACTAGTTAGAGCCTCCACGGACTCATGCTTCACCCTCTAAGTCCCTTGAGGCACCATGGAGTGTTTAGGATCATTCTAAAGGTTCTTATATGTCCTAATACACATTCCTAGACCATTGTAAGCGTTTCGAATACTCTCTTAACCATTCTACACTTGTTAGAGCCTCCAAGGACTCATGCTTCACAGTCTAAGTCCCTTGAGGAACCATGGAGTGTTTAGGATCATTCTAAAGGTACTTATATGTCCTAATACATATTCCTAGACCATTGTAAGACTTTAGAATACTCTATTAACCATTCTACACTTGTTAGAGCCTTCAAGGACTCATGCTTCACCCTCTAAGTCCCTTGGGGTACCATGGAGTGTTTAGGATCATTCTAAAGGTTCTTATATGTCCTAATACACATTCCAAGACCATTCTAGGCGTTTAGAATACTCTCTTAACCATTCTACACTAGTTAGAGCCTCCACGGACTCATGCTTCACCCTCTAAGTCCCTTGAGGCACCATGGAGTGTTTAGGATCATTCTAAAGGTTCTTATATGTCCTAATACACATTCCTAGACCATTGTAAGCGTTTCAAATACTCTCTTAACCATTCTACACTTGTTAGAGCCTCCAAGGACTCATGCTTCACCGTCTAAGTCCCTTGAGGCACCATGGAGTGTTTAGGATCATTCTAAAGGTTCTTATATGTCCTAATACACATTCCTAGACCATTGTAAGCGTTTCGAATACTCTCTTAACCATTCTACACTTGTTAGAGCCTCCAAGGACTCATGCTTCACCCTCTAAGTCCCTTGAGGCACCATGGAGTGTTTAGGATCATTCTAAAGGTACTTATATGTCCTAATACACATTCCTAGACCATTGTAAGACTGTAGAATACTCTATTAACCATTCTACACTTGTTAGAGCCTCCAAGGACTCATGCTTCACCCTCTAAGTCCCTTGGGGCACCATGGAGTGTTTAGGATCATTCTAAAGGTTCTTATATGTCCTAATACACATTCCAAGACCATTCTAGGCGTTTAGAATACTCTCTTAACCATTCTACACTAGTTAGAGCCTCCACGGACTCATGCTTCACCCTCTACGTCCCTTGAGGCACCATGGAGTGTTTAGGATCATTCTCAAGGTTCTTATATGTCCTAATACACATTCCTAGACCATTGTAAGCGTTTCGAATACTCTCTTAACCATTCTACACTTGTTAGAGCCTCCAAGGACTCATGCTTCACCGTCTAAGTCCCTTGGGGTACCATGGAGTGTTTAGGATCATTCTAAAGGTTCTTATATGTCCTAATACACATTCCTAGACCATTGTAAGCCTTTAGAATACTCTCTTAACCATTCTACACTTGTTAGAGCCTCCAAGGACTCATGCTTCACCCTCTAAGTCCCTTGAGGCACCATAGAGTGTTTAGGATCATTCTAAAGGTTCTTATATGTCCTAATACACATTCCTAGACCATTGTAAGCGTTTCAAATACTCTCTTAACCATTCTACACTTGTTAGAGCCTCCAAGGACTCATGCTTCACCCTCTAAGTCCCTTGCGGCACCATGGAGTGTTTAGGATCATTCTAAAGGTTCTTATATGTCCTAATACACATTCCTAGACCATTGTAAGCGTTTCGAATACTCTCTTAACCATTCTACACTTGTTAGAGCCTCCAAGGACTCATGCTTCACCCTCTAAGTCCCTTGACGCACCATGGAGTGTTTAGGATCATTCTAAAGGTACTTATATGTCCTAATACACATTCCTAGACCATTGTAAGACTTTAGAATACTCTATTAACCATTCTACACTTGTTAGAGCCTCCAAGGACTCATGCTTCACCCTCTAAGTCCCTTGGGGCACCATGGAGTGTTTAGGATCATTCTAAAGGTTCTTATATGTCCTAATACACATTCCAAGACCATTCTAGGCGTTTAGAATACTCTCTTAACCATTCTACACTAGTTAGAGCCTCCATGGACTCATGCTTCACCCTCTAAGTCCCTTGAGGCACCATGGAGTGTTTAGGATCATTCTAAAGGTTCTTATATGTCCTAATACACATTCCTAGACCATTTTAAGCGTTTAGAATACTCTCTTAACCATTCTACACTTGTTAGAGCCTCCAAGAACTCATGCTTCACCCTCTAAGTCCCTCGAGGCACCATAGAGTGTTTAGGATCATTCTCAAGGTACTTATATGTCCTAATACACATTCCTAGACCATTGTAAGACTTTAGAATACTCTATTAACCATTCTACACTTGTTAGAGCCTTCAAGGACTCATGCTTCACCCTCTAAGTCCCTTGGGGTGCCATGGAGTGTTTAGGATCATTCTAAAGGTTCTTATATGTCCTAATACACATTCCAAGACCATTCTAGGCATTTAGAATACTCTCTTAACCATTCTACACTAGTTAGAGCCTCCACAGACTCATGCTTCACCCTCTAAGTCCCTTGAGGCACCATGGAGTGTTTAGGATCATTCTAAAGGTTCTTATATGTCCTAATACACATTCCTAGACCATTGTAAGCGTTTAGAATACTCTCTTAACCATTCTACACTTGTTAGAGCCTCCAAGAACTCATGCTTCACTGTCTAAGTCCCTTGAGGCACCATGGAGTGTTTAGGATCATTCTGAAGGTTTTTATATGTCCTAATACACATTCCTAGACCATTCTAGGAGTTTAGAATACTCTCTTAACCATTCTACACTTGTTAGAGCCTCCAAGGACTCATGCTTCACCCTCTTAGTCCCTTGAGGCACCATGGAGTGTTTAGGATCATTCTAAAGGTTCTTATATGTCCTAATACACATTCCTAGACCATTGTAAGCGTTTCGAATACTCTCTTAACCATTCTACACTTTTTAGACCCTCCAAGGACTCATGCTTCACCCTCTAAGTCCCTTGAGGCTCCATGGAGTGTTTAGGATCATTTTAAAGGTTCTTATATGTCCTAATACACATTCCTAGACCATTGTAAGCGTTTAGAATACTCTCTTAACCATTCTACACTTGTTAGAACCTCCAAGAACTCATGCTTCACCGTCTAAGTCCCTTGAGGCACCATTGAGTATTTAGGATCATTCTGAAGGTTTTTATATGTCCTAATACACATTCCTAGACCATTCTAGGAGTTTAGAATACTCTCTTAACCATTCTACACTTGTTAGAGCCTCCAAGGACTCATGCTTCACCCTCTAAGTCCCTTGAGGCACCATGGAGTGTTTAGGATCATTCTGAAGGTTTTTATATGTCCTAATACACATTCCTAGACCATTCTAGGAGTTTAGAATACTCTCTTAACCATTCTACACTTGTTAGAGCCTCCAAGGACTCTTGCTTCACCCTCTAAGTCCCTTGAGGTACCATGGAGTGTTTAGGATCATTGTAAAGGTTCTTATATGTCCTAATACACATTCCTAGACCATTTCAAGCCTTTAGAGTACTCTCTTAACCATTCTACACTTGTTAGAGCCTCCAAGGACTCATGCTTCATCGTCTAAGTCCCTTGAGGCACCATGGAGTGTTTAGGATCATTCTAAAGGTTCTTATATGTCCTAATACACATTCCTAGACCATTGTAAGCGTTTCGAATACTCTCTTAACCATTCTACACTTGTTAGAGCCTCCAAGGACTCATGCTTCACCCTCTAAGTCCCTTGAGGCACCATGGAGTGTTTAGGATCATTCTAAAGGTACTTATATGTCCTAATACACATTCCTAGACCATTGTAAGACTGTAGAATACTCTATTAACCATTCTACACTTGTTAGAGCCTCCAAGGACTCATGCTTCACCCTCTAAGTCCCTTGGCGCACCATGGAGTGTTTAGGATCATTCTAAAGGTTCTTATATGTCCTAATACACATTCCAAGACCATTCTAGGCGTTTAGAATACTCTCTTAACCATTCTACACTAGTTAGAGCCTCCACGGACTCATGCTTCACCCTCTAAGTCCCTTGAGGCACCATGGAGTGTTTAGGATCTTTCGAAAGGTTCTTATATGTCCTAATACACATTCCTAGACCATTGTAAGCGTTTCGAATACTCTCTTAACCATTCTACACTTGCTAGAGCCTCCAAGGACTCATGCTTCACCGTCTAAGTCCCTTGAGGCACCATGGAGTGTTTAGGATCATTCTAAAGGTACTTATATGTCCTAATACACATTCCTAGACCATTGTAAGACTTTAGAATACTCTATTAACCATTCTACACTTGTTAGAGACTTCAAGGACTCATGCTTCACCCTCTAAGTCCCTTGGGGTACCATGGAGTGTTTAGGATCATTCTAAAGGTTCTTATATGTCCTAATACACATTCCAAGACCATTCTAGGCGTTTAGAATACTCTCTTAACCATTCTACACTAGTTAGAGCCTCCACGGACTCATGCTTCACCCTCTAAGTCCCTTGAGGCACCATGGAGTGTTTAGGATCATTCTAAAGGTTCTTATATGTCCTAATACATATTCCTAGACCATTGTAAGACTTTAGAATACTCTATTAACCATTCTACACTTGTTAGAGCCTTCAAGGACTCATGCTGCACCCTCTAAGTCCCTTGGGGTACCATGGAGTGTTTAGGATCATTCTAAATGTTCTTATATGTCCTAATACACATTCCAAGACCATTCTAGGCGTTTAGAATACACTCTTAACCATTCTACATTAGTTAGAGCCTTTAGAGCCTCCACGGACTCATGCTTCACCCTCTAAGTCCCTTGAGGCACCATGGAGTGTTTAGGATCATTCTAAAGGTTCTTATATGTCCTAATACACATTCCTAGACCATTGTAAGCATTTAGAATCCTCTCTTAACCATTCTACACTTGTTAGAGCCTCCAAGGACTCATGCTTCACCCTCTAAGTCCCTTGAGGCACCATGGAGTGTTTAGGATCATTCTAAAGGTTCTTATATGTCCTAATACACATTCCTAGACCATTGTAAGCGTTTCAAATACTCTCTTAACCATTCTACACTTGTTAGAGCCTCCAAGGACTCATGCTTCATCGTCTAAGTCCCTTGAGGCACCATGGAGTGTTTAGGATCATTCTAAAGGTTCTTATATGTCCTAATACACATTCCTAGACCATTGTAAGCGTTTCGAATACTCTCTTAACCATTCTACACTTGTTAGAGCCTCCAAGGACTCATGCTTCACCCTCTAAGTCCCTTGAGGCACCATGGAGTGTTTAGGATCATTCTAAAGGTACTTATATGTCCTAATACACATTCCTAGACCATTGTAAGACTGTAGAATACTCTATTAACCATTCTACACTTGTTAGAGCCTCCAAGGACTCATGCTTCACCCTCTATGTCCCTTGGGGCACCATGGAGTGTTTAGGATCATTCTAAAGGTTCTTATATGTCCTAATACACATTCCAAGACCATTCTAGGCGTTTAGAATACTCTCTTAACCATTCTACACTAGTTAGAGCCTCCACGGACTCATGCTTCACCCTCTAAGTCCCTTGAGGCACCATGGAGTGTTTAGGATCATTCTAAAGGTTCTTATATGTCCTAATACACATTCCTAGACCATTGTAAGCGTTTCGAATACTCTCTTAACCATTCTACACTTGTTAGAGCCTCCAAGGACTCATGCTTCACCCTCTAAGTCCCTTGAGGCACCATGGAGTGTTTAGGATCATTCTGAAGGTTTTTATATGTCCTAATACACATTCCTAGACCATTCTAGGAGTTTAGAATACTCTCTTAACCATTCTACACTTGTTAGAGCCTCCAAGGACTCTTGCTTCACCCTCTAAGTCCCTTGAGGTACCATGGAGTGTTTAGGATCATTGTAAAGGTTCTTATATGTCCTAATACACATTCCTAGACCATTTCAAGCCTTTAGAGTACTCTCTTAACCATTCTACACTTGTTAGAGCCTCCAAGGACTCATGCTTCACCCTATAAGTCCCATGGGGCACCATGGAGTGTTTAGGATCATTCTAAAGGTTCTTATATGTCCTAATACACATTCCTAAACCATTGTAAGCGTTTCGAATACTCTCTTAACCATTCTACACTTGTTAGAGCCTCCAAGGACTCATGCTTCACCCTCTAAGTCCCTTGAGGCACCATGGAGTGTTTAGGATCATTCTAAAGGTTCTTATATGTCCTAATACACATTCCTAGACCATTGTAAGCGTTTAGAATACTCTCTTAACCATTCTACACTTGTTAGAGCCTCCAAGAACTCATGCTTCACTGTCTAAGTCCCTTGAGGCACCATGGAGTGTTTAGGATCATTCTGAAGGTTTTTATATGTCCTAATACACATTCCTAGACCATTCTAGGCGTTTAGAATACTCTCTTAACCATTCTACACTAGTTAGAGCCTCCACGGACTCATGCTTCACCCTCTAAGTCCCTTGAGGCACCATGGAGTGTTTAGGATCATTCTAAAGGTTCTTATATGTCCTAATACACATTCCTAGACCATTGTAAGCGTTTCGAATACTCTCTTAACCATTCTACACTTGTTAGAGCCTCCAAGGACTCATGCTTCACAGTCTAAGTCCCTTGAGGAACCATGGAGTGTTTAGGATCATTCTAAAGGTTCTTATATGTCCTAATACATATTCCTAGACCATTGTAAGACTTTAGAATACTCTATTAACCATTCTACACTTGTTAGAGCCTTCAAGGACTCATGCTGCACCCTCTAAGTCCCTTGGGGTACCATGGAGTGTTTAGGATCATTCTAAATGTTCTTATATGTCCTAATACACATTCCAAGACCATTCTAGGCGTTTAGAATACACTCTTAACCATTCTACATTAGTTAGAGCCTTTAGAGCCTCCACGGACTCATGCTTCACCCTCTAAGTCCCTTGAGGCACCATGGAGTGTTTAGGATCATTCTAAAGGTTCTTATATGTCCTAATACACATTCCTAGACCATTGTAAGCATTTAGAATCCTCTCTTAACCATTCTACACTTGTTAGAGCCTCCAAGGACTCATGCTTCACCCTCTAAGTCCCTTGAGGCACCATGGAGTGTTTAGGATCATTCTAAAGGTTCTTATATGTCCTAATACACATTCCTAGACCATTGTAAGCGTTTCAAATACTCTCTTAACCATTCTACACTTGTTAGAGCCTCCAAGGACTCATGCTTCATCGTCTAAGTCCCTTGAGGCACCATGGAGTGTTTAGGATCATTCTAAAGGTTCTTATATGTCCTAATACACATTCCTAGACCATTGTAAGCGTTTCGAATACTCTCTTAACCATTCTACACTTGTTAGAGCCTCCAAGGACTCATGCTTCACCCTCTAAGTCCCTTGAGGCACCATGGAGTGTTTAGGATCATTCTAAAGGTACTTATATGTCCTAATACACATTCCTAGACCATTGTAAGACTGTAGAATACTCTATTAACCATTCTACACTTGTTAGAGCCTCCAAGGACTCATGCTTCACCCTCTATGTCCCTTGGGGCACCATGGAGTGTTTAGGATCATTCTAAAGGTTCTTATATGTCCTAATACACATTCCAAGACCATTCTAGGCGTTTAGAATACTCTCTTAACCATTCTACACTAGTTAGAGCCTCCACGGACTCATGCTTCACCCTCTAAGTCCCTTGAGGCACCATGGAGTGTTTAGGATCATTCTAAAGGTTCTGATATGTCCTAATACACATTCCTAGACCATTGTAAGCGTTTCGAATACTCTCTTAACCATTCTACACTTGTTAGAGCCTCCAAGGACTCATGCTTCACAGTCTAAGTCCCTTGAGGAACCATGGAGTGTTTAGGATCATTCTAAAGGTACTTATATGTCCTAATACACATTCCTAGACCATTGTAAGACTTTAGAATACTCTATTAACCATTCTACACTTGTTAGAGCCTTCAAGGACTCATGCTTCACCCTCTAAGTCCCTTGGGGTACCATGGAGTGTTTAGGATCATTCTAAAGGTTCTTATATGTCCTAATACACATTCCAAGACCATTCTAGGCGTTTAGAATACTCTCTTAACCATTCTACACTAGTTAGAGCCTCCACGGACTCATGCTTCACCCTCTAAGTCCCTTGAGGCACCATGGAGTGTTTAGGATCATTCTAAAGGTTCTTATATGTCCTAATACACATTCCTAGACCATTGTAAGCGTTTCAAATACTCTCTTAACCATTCTACACTTGTTAGAGCCTCCAAGGACTCATGCTTCACCGTCTAAGTCCCTTGAGGCACCATGGAGTGTTTAGGATCATTCTAAAGGTTCTTATATGTCCTAATACACATTCCTAGACCATTGTAAGCGTTTCGAATACTCTCTTAACCATTCTACACTTGTTAGAGCCTCCAAGGACTCATGCTTCACCCTCTAAGTCCCTTGAGGCACCATGGAGTGTTTAGGATCATTCTAAAGGTACTTATATGTCCTAATACACATTCCTAGACCATTGTAAGACTGTAGAATACTCTATTAACCATTCTACACTTGTTAGAGCCTCCAAGGACTCATGCTTCACCCTCTAAGTCCCTTGGGGCACCATGGAGTGTTTAGGATCATTCTAAAGGTTCTTATATGTCCTAATACACATTCCAAGACCATTCTAGGCGTTTAGAATACTCTCTTAACCATTCTACACTAGTTAGAGCCTCCACGGACTCATGCTTCACCCTCTACGTCCCTTGAGGCACCATGGAGTGTTTAGGATCATTCTCAAGGTTCTTATATGTCCTAATACACATTCCTAGACCATTGTAAGCGTTTCGAATACTCTCTTAACCATTCTACACTTGTTAGAGCCTCCAAGGACTCATGCTTCACCGTCTAAGTCCCTTGGGGTACCATGGAGTGTTTAGGATCATTCTAAAGGTTCTTATATGTCCTAATACACATTCCTAGACCATTGTAAGCCTTTAGAATACTCTCTTAACCATTCTACACTTGTTAGAGCCTCCAAGGACTCATGCTTCACCCTCTAAGTCCCTTGAGGCACCATAGAGTGTTTAGGATCATTCTAAAGGTTCTTATATGTCCTAATACACATTCCTAGACCATTGTAAGCGTTTCAAATACTCTCTTAACCATTCTACACTTGTTAGAGCCTCCAAGGACTCATGCTTCACCCTCTAAGTCCCTTGCGGCACCATGGAGTGTTTAGGATCATTCTAAAGGTTCTTATATGTCCTAATACACATTCCTAGACCATTGTAAGCGTTTCGAATACTCTCTTAACCATTCTACACTTGTTAGAGCCTCCAAGGACTCATGCTTCACCCTCTAAGTCCCTTGACGCACCATGGAGTGTTTAGGATCATTCTAAAGGTACTTATATGTCCTAATACACATTCCTAGACCATTGTAAGACTTTAGAATACTCTATTAACCATTCTACACTTGTTAGAGCCTCCAAGGACTCATGCTTCACCCTCTAAGTCCCTTGGGGCACCATGGAGTGTTTAGGATCATTCTAAAGGTTCTTATATGTCCTAATACACATTCCAAGACCATTCTAGGCGTTTAGAATACTCTCTTAACCATTCTACACTAGTTAGAGCCTCCATGGACTCATGCTTCACCCTCTAAGTCCCTTGAGGCACCATGGAGTGTTTAGGATCATTCTAAAGGTTCTTATATGTCCTAATACACATTCCTAGACCATTTTAAGCGTTTAGAATACTCTCTTAACCATTCTACACTTGTTAGAGCCTCCAAGAACTCATGCTTCACCCTCTAAGTCCCTCGAGGCACCATAGAGTGTTTAGGATCATTCTCAAGGTACTTATATGTCCTAATACACATTCCTAGACCATTGTAAGACTTTAGAATACTCTATTAACCATTCTACACTTGTTAGAGCCTTCAAGGACTCATGCTTCACCCTCTAAGTCCCTTGGGGTACCATGGAGTGTTTAGGATCATTCTAAAGGTTCTTATATGTCCTAATACACATTCCAAGACCATTCTAGGCATTTAGAATACTCTCTTAACCATTCTACACTAGTTAGAGCCTCCACAGACTCATGCTTCACCCTCTAAGTCCCTTGAGGCACCATGGAGTGTTTAGGATCATTCTAAAGGTTCTTATATGTCCTAATACACATTCCTAGACCATTGTAAGCGTTTAGAATACTCTCTTAACCATTCTACACTTGTTAGAGCCTCCAAGAACTCATGCTTCACTGTCTAAGTCCCTTGAGGCACCATGGAGTGTTTAGGATCATTCTGAAGGTTTTTATATGTCCTAATACACATTCCTAGACCATTCTAGGAGTTTAGAATACTCTCTTAACCATTCTACACTTGTTAGAGCCTCCAAGGACTCATGCTTCACCCTCTTAGTCCCTTGAGGCACCATGGAGTGTTTAGGATCATTCTAAAGGTTCTTATATGTCCTAATACACATTCCTAGACCATTGTAAGCGTTTCGAATACTCTCTTAACCATTCTACACTTTTTAGACCCTCCAAGGACTCATGCTTCACCCTCTAAGTCCCTTGAGGCTCCATGGAGTGTTTAGGATCATTTTAAAGGTTCTTATATGTCCTAATACACATTCCTAGACCATTGTAAGCGTTTAGAATACTCTCTTAACCATTCTACACTTGTTAGAACCTCCAAGAACTCATGCTTCACCGTCTAAGTCCCTTGAGGCACCATTGAGTATTTAGGATCATTCTGAAGGTTTTTATATGTCCTAATACACATTCCTAGACCATTCTAGGAGTTTAGAATACTCTCTTAACCATTCTACACTTGTTAGAGCCTCCAAGGACTCATGCTTCACCCTCTAAGTCCCTTGAGGCACCATGGAGTGTTTAGGATCATTCTGAAGGTTTTTATATGTCCTAATACACATTCCTAGACCATTCTAGGAGTTTAGAATACTCTCTTAACCATTCTACACTTGTTAGAGCCTCCAAGGACTCTTGCTTCACCCTCTAAGTCCCTTGAGGTACCATGGAGTGTTTAGGATCATTGTAAAGGTTCTTATATGTCCTAATACACATTCCTAGACCATTTCAAGCCTTTAGAGTACTCTCTTAACCATTCTACACTTGTTAGAGCCTCCAAGGACTCATGCTTCACCCTATAAGTCCCATGGGGCACCATGGAGTGTTTAGGATCATTCTAAAGGTTCTTATATGTCCTAATACACATTCCTAAACCATTGTAAGCGTTTCGAATACTCTCTTAACCATTCTACACTTGTTAGAGCCTCCAAGGACTCATGCTTCACCCTCTAAGTCCCTTGAGGCACCATGGAGTGTTTAGGATCATTCTAAAGGTTCTTATATGTCCTAATACACATTCCTAGACCATTGTAAGCGTTTAGAATACTCTCTTAACCATTCTACACTTGTTAGAGCCTCCAAGAACTCATGCTTCACTGTCTAAGTCCCTTGAGGCACCATGGAGTGTTTAGGATCATTCTGAAGGTTTTTATATGTCCTAATACACATTCCTAGACCATTCTAGGAGTTTAGAATACTCTCTTAACCATTCTACACTTGTTAGAGCCTCCAAGGACTCATGGTTCACCCTCTAAGTCCCTTGAGGCACCATGGAGTGTTTAGGATCATTCTAAAGGTTCTTATATGTCCTAATACACATTCCTAGACCATTGTAAGCGTTTCGAATACTCTCTTAACCATTCTACACTTGTTAGAGCCTCCAAGAACTCATGCTTCACCCTCTAAGTCCCTTGAGGCACCATGGAGTGTTTACGATCATTCTAAAGGTTCTTATATGTCCTAATACACATTCCTAAACCATTGTAAGCGTTTAGAATACTCTCTTAACCATTCTACACATTTTAGAGCCTCCAAGAACTCATGGTTCACCCTCTAAGTCCCTTGAGGAACCATGGAGTGTTTAGGATCATTCTAAAGGTTCTTATATGTCCTAATACACATTCCTAGACCATTGTAAGCCTTTAGAATACTCTCTTAACCATTCTACACTTGTTAGAGCCTCCAAGGACTCATGCTTCACCCTCTAAGTCCCTTGGGGCACCATGGAGTGTTTAGGATCATTCTAAAGGTTCTTATATGTCCTAATACACATTCCTAGACCATTGTAAGCCTTTAGAATACTCTCTTAACCATTCTACACTTGTTAGAGCCTCCAAGGACTCATGCTTCACCCTCTAAGTCCCTTGGGGCACAATGGAGTGTTTAGGATCATTCTAAAGGTTCTTATATGTCCTAATACACATTCCTAGACCATTCTAGGAGTTTAGAATACTCTCTTAACCATTCTACACTAGTTAGAGCCACCAAGGACTCATGCTTCACCCTCTAAGTACCTTGCGGCACCATGGAGTGTTTAGGATCATTATAAAGGTTCTTATATGTCCTAATACACATTCCAAGACCATTCTAGGCATTTCGAATACTCTCTTAACCATTCTACACTTGTTATAGCCTCCAAGGAATCATGCTTCACCCTCTAAGTCCCTTCGGGCACCATGGAGTGTTTAGGATCATTCTAAAGGTTCTTATATGTCCTAATACACATTCCTAGACCATTGTAAGCGTTTAGAATACTCTCTTAACCATTCTAAACTTGTTAGAGCCTCCAAGAACTCATGCTTCACTGTCTAAGTCCCTTGAGGCACCATGGAGTGTTTAGGATCATTCTGAAGGTTTTTATATGTCCTAATACACATTCCTAGACCATTCTAGGAGTTTAGAATACTCTCTTAACCATTCTACACTTGTTAGAGCCTCCAAGGACTCATGGTTCACCCTCTAAGTCCCTTGAGGCACCATGGAGTGTTTAGGATCATTCTAAAGGTTCTTATATGTCCTAATACACATTCCTAGACCATTGTAAGCCTTTAGAATACTCTCTTAACCATTCTACACTTGTTAGACCCTCCAAGGACTCATGCTTCACCCTCTAAGTCCCTTGAGGCTCCATGGAGTGTTTAGGATCATTCTAAAGGTTCTTATATGTCCTAATACACATTCCTAGACCATTGTAAGCGTTTCGAATACTCTCTTAACCATTCTACACTTGTTAGAGCCTCCAAGGACTCATGCTTCACCCTCTAAGTCCCTTGAGGCACCATGGAGTGTTTACGATCATTCTAAAGGTTCTTATATGTCCTAATACACATTCCTAAACCATTGTAAACGTTTAGAATACTCTCTTAACCATTCTACATATTTTAGAGCCTCCAAGAACTCATGGTTCACCCTCTAAGTCCCTTGAGGAACCATGGAGTGTTTAGGATCATTCTAAAGGTTCTTATATGTCCTAATACACATTCCTAGACCATTGTAAGCCGTTAGAATACTCTCTTAACCATTCTACACTTGTTAGAGCCTCCAAGGACTCATGCTTCACCCTCTAAGTCCCTTGGGGCACCATGGAGTGTTTAGGATCATTCTAAAGGTTCTTATATGTCCTAATACACATTCCTAGACCATTGTAAGCCTTTAGAATACTCTCTTAACCATTCTACACTTGTTAGAGCCTCCAAGGACTCATGCTTCACCCTCTAAGTCCCTTGGGGCACAATGGAGTGTTTAGGATCATTCTAAAGGTTCTTATATGTCCTAATACACATTCCTAGACCATTCTAGGAGTTTAGAATACTCTCTTAACCATTCTACACTAGTTAGAGCCACCAAGGACTCATGCTTCACCCTCTAAGTACCTTGCGGCACCATGGAGTGTTTAGGATCATTATAAAGGTTCTTATATGTCCTAATACACATTCCAAGACCATTCTAGGCATTTCGAATACTCTCTTAACCATTCTACACTTGTTATAGCCTCCAAGGAATCATGCTTCACCCTCTAAGTCCCTTCGGGCACCATGGAGTGTTTAGGATCATTCTAAAGGTTCTTATATGTCCTAATACACATTCCTAGACCATTGTAAGCGTTTAGAATACTCTCTTAACCATTCTAAACTTGTTAGAGCCTCCAAGAACTCATGCTTCACTGTCTAAGTCCCTTGAGGCACCATGGAGTGTTTAGGATCATTCTGAAGGTTTTTATATGTCCTAATACACATTCCTAGACCATTCTAGGAGTTTAGAATACTCTCTTAACCATTCTACACTTGTTAGAGCCTCCAAGGACTCATGGTTCACCCTCTAAGTCCCTTGAGGCACCATGGAGTGTTTAGGATCATTCTAAAGGTTCTTATATGTCCTAATACACATTCCTAGACCATTGTAAGCCTTTAGAATACTCTCTTAACCATTCTACACTTGTTAGACCCTCCAAGGACTCATGCTTCACCCTCTAAGTCCCTTGAGGCTCCATGGAGTGTTTAGGATCATTCTAAAGGTTCTTATATGTCCTAATACACATTCCTAGACCATTGTAAGCCTTTAGAATACTCTCTTAACCATTCTACACTTGTTAGAGCCTCCAAGGACTCATGCTTCACCCTCTAAGTCCCTTGAGGCACCATGGAGTGTTTAGGATCATTCTGAAGGTTTTTATATGTCCTAATACACATTCCTAGACCATTCTAGGAGTTTAGAATACTCTCTTAACCATTCTACACTTGTTAGAGCCTCCAAGGACTCTTGCTTCACCCTCTAAGTCCCTTGAGGTACCATGGAGTGTTTAGGATCATTGTAAAGGTTCTTATATGTCCTAATACACATTCCTAGACCATTTCAAGCCTTTAGAGTACTCTCTTAACCATTCTACACTTGTTAGAGCCTCCAAGGACTCATGCTTCACCCTATAAGTCCCATGGGGCACCATGGAGTGTTTAGGATCATTCTAAAGGTTCTTATATGTCCTAATACACATTCCTAAACCATTGTAAGCGTTTCGAATACTCTCTTAACCATTCTACACTTGTTAGAGCCTCCAAGGACTCATGCTTCACCCTCTAAGTCCCTTGAGGCACCATGGAGTGTTTAGGATCATTCTAAAGGTTCTTATATGTCCTAATACACATTCCTAGACCATTGTAAGCGTTTAGAATACTCTCTTAACCATTCTACACTTGTTAGAGCCTCCAAGAACTCATGCTTCACTGTCTAAGTCCCTTGAGGCACCATGGAGTGTTTAGGATCATTCTGAAGGTTTTTATATGTCCTAATACACATTCCTAGACCATTCTAGGAGTTTAGAATACTCTCTTAACCATTCTACACTTGTTAGAGCCTCCAAGGACTCATGGTTCACCCTCTAAGTCCCTTGAGGCACCATGGAGTGTTTAGGATCATTCTAAAGGTTCTTATATGTCCTAATACACATTCCTAGACCATTGTAAGCGTTTCGAATACTCTCTTAACCATTCTACACTTGTTAGAGCCTCCAAGGACTCATGCTTCACCCTCTAAGTCCCTTGAGGCACCATGGAGTGTTTACGATCATTCTAAAGGTTCTTATATGTCCTAATACACATTCCTAAACCATTGTAAGCGTTTAGAATACTCTCTTAACCATTCTACACATTTTAGAGCCTCCAAGAACTCATGGTTCACCCTCTAAGTCCCTTGAGGAACCATGGAGTGTTTAGGATCATTCTAAAGGTTCTTATATGTCCTAATACACATTCCTAGACCATTGTAAGCCTTTAGAATACTCTCTTAACCATTCTACACTTGTTAGAGCCTCCAAGGACTCATGCTTCACCCTCTAAGTCCCTTGGGGCACCATGGAGTGTTTAGGATCATTCTAAAGGTTCTTATATGTCCTAATACACATTCCTAGACCATTGTAAGCCTTTAGAATACTCTCTTAACCATTCTACACTTGTTAGAGCCTCCAAGGACTCATGCTTCACCCTCTAAGTCCCTTGGGGCACAATGGAGTGTTTAGGATCATTCTAAAGGTTCTTATATGTCCTAATACACATTCCTAGACCATTCTAGGAGTTTAGAATACTCTCTTAACCATTCTACACTAGTTAGAGCCACCAAGGACTCATGCTTCACCCTCTAAGTACCTTGCGGCACCATGGAGTGTTTAGGATCATTATAAAGGTTCTTATATGTCCTAATACACATTCCAAGACCATTCTAGGCATTTCGAATACTCTCTTAACCATTCTACACTTGTTATAGCCTCCAAGGAATCATGCTTCACCCTCTAAGTCCCTTCGGGCACCATGGAGTGTTTAGGATCATTCTAAAGGTTCTTATATGTCCTAATACACATTCCTAGACCATTGTAAGCGTTTAGAATACTCTCTTAACCATTCTAAACTTGTTAGAGCCTCCAAGAACTCATGCTTCACTGTCTAAGTCCCTTGAGGCACCATGGAGTGTTTAGGATCATTCTGAAGGTTTTTATATGTCCTAATACACATTCCTAGACCATTCTAGGAGTTTAGAATACTCTCTTAACCATTCTACACTTGTTAGAGCCTCCAAGGACTCATGGTTCACCCTCTAAGTCCCTTGAGGCACCATGGAGTGTTTAGGATCATTCTAAAGGTTCTTATATGTCCTAATACACATTCCTAGACCATTGTAAGCCTTTAGAATACTCTCTTAACCATTCTACACTTGTTAGACCCTCCAAGGACTCATGCTTCACCCTCTAAGTCCCTTGAGGCTCCATGGAGTGTTTAGGATCATTCTAAAGGTTCTTATATGTCCTAATACACATTCCTAGACCATTGTAAGCCTTTAGAATACTCTCTTAACCATTCTACACTTGTTAGAGCCTCCAAGGACTCATGCTTCACCCTCTAAGTCCCTTGAGGCACCATGGAGTGTTTAGGATCATTCTGAAGGTTTTTATATGTCCTAATACACATTCCTAGACCATTCTAGGAGTTTAGAATACTCTCTTAACCATTCTACACTTGTTAGAGCCTCCAAGGACTCTTGCTTCACCCTCTAAGTCCCTTGAGGTACCATGGAGTGTTTAGGATCATTGTAAAGGTTCTTATATGTCCTAATACACATTCCTAGACCATTTCAAGCCTTTAGAGTACTCTCTTAACCATTCTACACTTGTTAGAGCCTCCAAGGACTCATGCTTCACCCTATAAGTCCCATGGGGCACCATGGAGTGTTTAGGATCATTCTAAAGGTTCTTATATGTCCTAATACACATTCCTAAACCATTGTAAGCGTTTCGAATACTCTCTTAACCATTCTACACTTGTTAGAGCCTCCAAGGACTCATGCTTCACCCTCTAAGTCCCTTGAGGCACCATGGAGTGTTTAGGATCATTCTAAAGGTTCTTATATGTCCTAATACACATTCCTAGACCATTGTAAGCGTTTAGAATACTCTCTTAACCATTCTACACTTGTTAGAGCCTCCAAGAACTCATGCTTCACTGTCTAAGTCCCTTGAGGCACCATGGAGTGTTTAGGATCATTCTGAAGGTTTTTATATGTCCTAATACACATTCCTAGACCATTCTAGGAGTTTAGAATACTCTCTTAACCATTCTACACTTGTTAGAGCCTCCAAGGACTCATGGTTCACCCTCTAAGTCCCTTGAGGCACCATGGAGTGTTTAGGATCATTCTAAAGGTTCTTATATGTCCTAATACACATTCCTAGACCATTGTAAGCGTTTCGAATACTCTCTTAACCATTCTACACTTGTTAGAGCCTCCAAGGACTCATGCTTCACCCTCTAAGTCCCTTGAGGCACCATGGAGTGTTTACGATCATTCTAAAGGTTCTTATATGTCCTAATACACATTCCTAAACCATTGTAAGCGTTTAGAATACTCTCTTAACCATTCTACACATTTTAGAGCCTCCAAGAACTCATGGTTCACCCTCTAAGTCCCTTGAGGAACCATGGAGTGTTTAGGATCATTCTAAAGGTTCTTATATGTCCTAATACACATTCCTAGACCATTGTAAGCCTTTAGAATACTCTCTTAACCATTCTACACTTGTTAGAGCCTCCAAGGACTCATGCTTCACCCTCTAAGTCCCTTGGGGCACCATGGAGTGTTTAGGATCATTCTAAAGGTTCTTATATGTCCTAATACACATTCCTAGACCATTGTAAGCCTTTAGAATACTCTCTTAACCATTCTACACTTGTTAGAGCCTCCAAGGACTCATGCTTCACCCTCTAAGTCCCTTGGGGCACAATGGAGTGTTTAGGATCATTCTAAAGGTTCTTATATGTCCTAATACACATTCCTAGACCATTCTAGGAGTTTAGAATACTCTCTTAACCATTCTACACTAGTTAGAGCCACCAAGGACTCATGCTTCACCCTCTAAGTACCTTGCGGCACCATGGAGTGTTTAGGATCATTATAAAGGTTCTTATATGTCCTAATACACATTCCAAGACCATTCTAGGCATTTCGAATACTCTCTTAACCATTCTACACTTGTTATAGCCTCCAAGGAATCATGCTTCACCCTCTAAGTCCCTTCGGGCACCATGGAGTGTTTAGGATCATTCTAAAGGTTCTTATATGTCCTAATACACATTCCTAGACCATTGTAAGCGTTTAGAATACTCTCTTAACCATTCTAAACTTGTTAGAGCCTCCAAGAACTCATGCTTCACTGTCTAAGTCCCTTGAGGCACCATGGAGTGTTTAGGATCATTCTGAAGGTTTTTATATGTCCTAATACACATTCCTAGACCATTCTAGGAGTTTAGAATACTCTCTTAACCATTCTACACTTGTTAGAGCCTCCAAGGACTCATGGTTCACCCTCTAAGTCCCTTGAGGCACCATGGAGTGTTTAGGATCATTCTAAAGGTTCTTATATGTCCTAATACACATTCCTAGACCATTGTAAGCCTTTAGAATACTCTCTTAACCATTCTACACTTGTTAGACCCTCCAAGGACTCATGCTTCACCCTCTAAGTCCCTTGAGGCTCCATGGAGTGTTTAGGATCATTCTAAAGGTTCTTATATGTCCTAATACACATTCCTAGACCATTGTAAGCGTTTCGAATACTCTCTTAACCATTCTACACTTGTTAGAGCCTCCAAGGACTCATGCTTCACCCTCTAAGTCCCTTGAGGCACCATGGAGTGTTTACGATCATTCTAAAGGTTCTTATATGTCCTAATACACATTCCTAAACCATTGTAAGCGTTTAGAATACTCTCTTAACCATTCTACACATTTTAGAGCCTCCAAGAACTCATGGTTCACCCTCTAAGTCCCTTGAGGAACCATGGAGTGTTTAGGATCATTCTAAAGGTTCTTATATGTCCTAATACACATTCCTAGACCATTGTAAGCCGTTAGAATACTCTCTTAACCATTCTACACTTGTTAGAGCCTCCAAGGACTCATGCTTCACCCTCTAAGTCCCTTGGGGCACCATGGAGTGTTTAGGATCATTCTAAAGGTTCTTATATGTCCTAATACACATTCCTAGACCATTGTAAGCCTTTAGAATACTCTCTTAACCATTCTACACTTGTTAGAGCCTCCAAGGACTCATGCTTCACCCTCTAAGTCCCTTGGGGCACAATGGAGTGTTTAGGATCATTCTAAAGGTTCTTATATGTCCTAATACACATTCCTAGACCATTCTAGGAGTTTAGAATACTCTCTTAACCATTCTACACTAGTTAGAGCCACCAAGGACTCATGCTTCACCCTCTAAGTACCTTGCGGCACCATGGAGTGTTTAGGATCATTATAAAGGTTCTTATATGTCCTAATACACATTCCAAGACCATTCTAGGCATTTCGAATACTCTCTTAACCATTCTACACTTGTTATAGCCTCCAAGGAATCATGCTTCACCCTCTAAGTCCCTTCGGGCACCATGGAGTGTTTAGGATCATTCTAAAGGTTCTTATATGTCCTAATACACATTCCTAGACCATTGTAAGCGTTTAGAATACTCTCTTAACCATTCTAAACTTGTTAGAGCCTCCAAGAACTCATGCTTCACTGTCTAAGTCCCTTGAGGCACCATGGAGTGTTTAGGATCATTCTGAAGGTTTTTATATGTCCTAATACACATTCCTAGACCATTCTAGGAGTTTAGAATACTCTCTTAACCATTCTACACTTGTTAGAGCCTCCAAGGACTCATGGTTCACCCTCTAAGTCCCTTGAGGCACCATGGAGTGTTTAGGATCATTCTAAAGGTTCTTATATGTCCTAATACACATTCCTAAACCATTGTAAGCCTTTAGAATACTCTCTTAACCATTCTACACTTGTTAGACCCTCCAAGGACTCATGCTTCACCCTCTAAGTCCCTTGAGGCTCCATGGAGTGTTTAGGATCATTCTAAAGGTTCTTATATGTCCTAATACACATTCCTAGACCATTGTAAGCCTTTAGAATACTCTCTTAACCATTCTACACTTGTTAGAACCTCCAAGGACTCATGCTTGACCCTCTAAGTCCCTTGAGGCACCATGGAGTGTTTAGGATCATTCTGAAGGTTTTTATATGTCCTAATACACATTCCTAGACCATTCTAGGAGTTTAGAATACTCTCTTAACCATTCTACACTAGTTAGAGCCACCAAGGACTCATGCTTCACCCTCTAAGTCCCTTGAGGCACCATGGAGTGTTTAGGATCATTCTGAAGGTTTTTATATGTCCTAATACACATTCCTAGACCATTCTAGGCATTTCGAATACTCTCTTAACCATTCTACGCTAGTTAGAGCCTCCAAGGAATCATGCTTCACCCTCTAAGTCCCTTGAGGCACCATGGAGTGTTTAGGATCATTCTAAAGGTTCTTATATGTCCTAATACACATTCCTAGACCATTCTAGGCGTTTAGAATACTCGCTTAACCATTCTACACTAGTTAGAGCCTCCAAGGACTCATGCTTCACCCTCTAAGTCCCTTGAGGTACCATGGAGTGTTTAGGATCATTCTAAAGGTTCTTATATGTCCTAATAAACATTCCTAGACCATTTTAAGCCTTTGGAGTACTCTCTTAACCATTCTACACTTGTTAGAGCCTCCAAGGACTCATGCTACACCCTATAAGTCCCATGGGGCACCATGGAGTGTTTAGGATCATTCTAAAGGTTCTTATATGTCCTAATACACATTCCTAGACCATTGTAAGCGTTTAGAATACTCTCTTAACCATTCTACACTTGTTAGACCCTCCAAGGACTCATGCTTCACCCTCTAAGTCCCTTGAGGCACCATGGAGTGTTTAGGATCATTCTAAAGGTTCTTATATGTCCTAATACACATTCCTAGACCATTGTAAGCCTTTAGAATACTCTCTTAACCATTCTACACTTGTTAGAGCCTCCAAGGACTCATGCTTCACCCTCTAAGTCCCTTGAGGCACCATGGAGTGTTTACGATCATTCTAAAGGTTCATATATGTCCTAATACACATTCCTAAACCATTGTAAGCGTTTAGAATACTCTCTTAACCATTCTACACTTGTTAGAGCCTCCAAGAACTCATGGTTCACCCTCTAAGTCCCTTGAGGAACCATGGAGTGTTTAGGATCATTCTAAAGGTTCTTATATGTCCTAATACACATTCCTAGACCATTGTAAGCGTTTCGAATACTCTCTTAACCATTCTACACTTGTTAGAGCCTCCAAGGACTCATGCTTCACCCTCTAAGTCCCTTGAGGCACCATGGAGTGTTTACGATCATTCTAAAGGTTCTTATATGTCCTAATACACATTCCTAAACCATTGTAAGCGTTTAGAATACTCTCTTAACCATTCTACACATTTTAGAGCCTCCAAGAACTCATGGTTCACCCTCTAAGTCCCTTGAGGAACCATGGAGTGTTTAGGATCATTCTAAAGGTTCTTATATGTCCTAATACACATTCCTAGACCATTGTAAGCCTTTAGAATACTCTCTTAACCATTCTACACTTGTTAGAGCCTCCAAGGACTCATGCTTCACCCTCTAAGTCCCTTGGGGCACCATGGAGTGTTTAGGATCATTCTAAAGGTTCTTATATGTCCTAATACACATTCCTAGACCATTGTAAGCCTTTAGAATACTCTCTTAACCATTCTACACTTGTTAGAGCCTCCAAGGACTCATGCTTCACCCTTTAAGTCCCTTAGGGCACAATGGAGTGTTTAGGATCATTCTAAAGGTTCTTATATGTCCTAATACACATTCCTAGACCATTCTAGGAGTTTAGAATACTCTCTTAACCATTCTACACTAGTTAGAGCCACCAAGGACTCATGCTTCACCCTCTAAGTACCTTGCGGCACCATGGAGTGTTTAGGATCATTATAAAGGTTCTTATATGTCCTAATACACATTCCAAGACCATTCTAGGCATTTCGAATACTCTCTTAACCATTCTACACTTGTTATAGCCTCCAAGGAATCATGCTTCATCCTCTAAGTCCCTTCGGGCACCATGGAGTGTTTAGGATCATTCTAAAGGTTCTTATATGTCCTAATACACATTCCTAGACCATTGTAAGCGTTTAGAATACTCTCTTAACCACTCTACACTTGTTAGAGCCTCCAAGAACTCATGCTTCACCGTCTAAGTCCCTTGAGGCACCATGGAGTGTTTAGGATCATTCTAAAGGTTCTTATATGTCCTAATACACATTCCTAGACCATTCTAGGCGTTTAGAATACTCGCTTAACCATTCTACACTAGTTAGAGCCTCCAAGGACTCATGCTTCACCCTCTAAGTCCCTTGAGGTACCATGGAGTGTTTAGGATCATTCTAAGGGTTCTTATATGTCCTAATAAACATTCCTAGACCATTTTAAGCCTTTAGAGTACTCTCTTAACCATTCTACACTTGTTAGAGCCTCCAAGGACTCATGCTTCACCCTATAAGTCCCATGGGGCACCAAGGAGTGTTTAGGATCATTCTAAAGGTTCTTATATGTCCTAATACACATTCCTAGACCATTGTAAGCGTTTAGAATACTCTCTTAACCATTCTACACTTGTTAGAGCCTCCAAGGACTCATGCTTCACCCTCTAAGTCCCTTGAGGCACCATGGAGTGTTTAGGATCATTCTAAAGGTTCTTATATGTCCTAATACACATTCCTAGACCATTGTAAGCCTTTAGAATACTCTCTTAACCATTCTACACTTGTTAGAGCCTCCAAGGACTCATGCTTCACCCTCTAAGTCCCTTGAGGCACCATGGAGTGTTTACGATCATTCTAAAGGTTCTTATATGTCCTAATACACATTCCTAAACCATTGTAAGCGTTTAGAATACTCTCTTAACCATTCTACACTTGTTAGAGCCTCCAAGAACTCATGGTTCACCCTCTAAGTCCCTTGAGGAACCATGGAGTGTTTAGGATCATTCTAAAGGTTCTTATATGTCCTAATACACATTCCTAGACCATTGTAAGCCTTTAGAATACTCTCTTAACCATTCTACACTTGTTAGAGCCTCCAAGGACTCATGCTTCACCCTCTAAGTCCCTTGGGGCACCATGGAGTGTTTAGGATCATTCTAAAGGTTCTTATATGTCCTAATACACATTCCTAGACCATTGTAAGCCTTTAGAATACTCTCTTAACCATTCTACACTTGTTAGAGCCTCCAAGGACTCATGCTTCACCCTTTAAGTCCCTTAGGGCACAATGGAGTGTTTAGGATCATTCTAAAGGTTCTTATATGTCCTAATACACATTCCTAGACCATTCTAGGAGTTTAGAATACTCTCTTAACCATTCTACACTAGTTAGAGCCACCAAGGACTCATGCTTCACCCTCTAAGTACCTTGCGGCACCATGGAGTGTTTAGGATCATTATAAAGGTTCTTATATGTCCTAATACACATTCCAAGACCATTCTAGGCATTTCGAATACTCTCTTAACCATTCTACACTTGTTATAGCCTCCAAGGAATCATGCTTCATCCTCTAAGTCCCTTCGGGCACCATGGAGTGTTTAGGATCATTCTAAAGGTTCTTATATGTCCTAATACACATTCCTAGACCATTGTAAGCGTTTAGAATACTCTCTTAACCACTCTACACTTGTTAGAGCCTCCAAGAACTCATGCTTCACCGTCTAAGTCCCTTGAGGCACCATGGAGTGTTTAGGATCATTCTAAAGGTTCTTATATGTCCTAATACACATTCCTAGACCATTCTAGGCGTTTAGAATACTCGCTTAACCATTCTACACTAGTTAGAGCCTCCAAGGACTCATGCTTCACCCTCTAAGTCCCTTGAGGTACCATGGAGTGTTTAGGATCATTCTAAGGGTTCTTATATGTCCTAATAAACATTCCTAGACCATTTTAAGCCTTTAGAGTACTCTCTTAACCATTCTACACTTGTTAGAGCCTCCAAGGACTCATGCTTCACCCTATAAGTCCCATGGGGCACCAAGGAGTGTTTAGGATCATTCTAAAGGTTCTTATATGTCCTAATACACATTCCTAGACCATTGTAAGCGTTTAGAATACTCTCTTAACCATTCTACACTTGTTAGAGCCTCCAAGGACTCATGCTTCACCCTCTAAGTCCCTTGAGGCACCATGGAGTGTTTAGGATCATTCTAAAGGTTCTTATATGTCCTAATACACATTCCTAGACCATTGTAAGCCTTTAGAATACTCTCTTAACCATTCTACACTTGTTAGAGCCTCCAAGGACTCATGCTTCACCCTCTAAGTCCCTTGAGGCACCATGGAGTGTTTACGATCATTCTAAAGGTTCTTATATGTCCTAATACACATTCCTAAACCATTGTAAGCGTTTAGAATACTCTCTTAACCATTCTACACTTGTTAGAGCCTCCAAGAACTCATGGTTCACCCTCTAAGTCCCTTGAGGAACCATGGAGTGTTTAGGATCATTCTAAAGGTTCTTATATGTCCTAATACACATTCCTAGACCATTGTAAGCCTTTAGAATACTCTCTTAACCATTCTACACTTGTTAGAGCCTCCAAGGACTCATGCTTCACCCTCTAAGTCCCTTGGGGCACTATGGAGTGTTTAGGATCATTCTAAAGGTTCTTATATGTCCTAATACACATTCCTAGACCATTGTAAGCCTTTAGAATACTCTCTTAACCATTCTACACTTGTTAGAGCCTCCAAGGACTCATGCTTCACCCTCTAAGTCCCTTGAGGCACCATGGAGTGTTTAGGATCATTCTAAAGGTTCTTATTTGTCCTAATACACATTTCTAGACCATTGTAAGCGTTTAGAATACTCTCTTAACCACTCTACACTTGTTAGAGCCTCCAAGAACTCATGCTTCACCGTCTAAGTCCCTTGAGGCACCATGGAGTGTTTAGGATCATTCTAAAGGTTCTTATATGTCCTAATACACATTCCTAGACCATTGTAAGCGTTTAGAATACTCTCTTAACCATTCTACACTTGTTAGAGCCTCCAGGAACTCATGCTTCACCCTCTAAGTCCCTTGAGGCACCATGGAGTGTTTAGGATCATTCTAAAGGTTCTTATATGTCCTAATATACATTCCGAGACCATTGTAAGCCTTTAGAATACTCTCTTAACCATTCTACACTTGTTAGAGCCTCCAAGGACTCATGCTTCACCCTCTAAGTCCCTTGGGGCACCATGGAGTGTTTAGGATCATTCTAAAGGTTCTTATATGTCCTAATACACATTCCTAGACCATTCTAGGAGTTTAGAATACTCTCTTAACCATTCTACACTAGTTAGAGCCACCAAGGACTCATGCTTCACCCTCTAAGTACCTTGCGGCACCATGGAGTGTTTAGGATCATTATAAAGGTTCTTATATGTCCTAATACACATTCCTAGACCATTCTAGGCATTTCGAATACTCTCTTAACCATTCTACACTTGTTATAGCCTCCAAGGAATCATGCTTCACCCTCTAAGTCCCTTCGGGCACCATGGAGTGTTTAGGATCATTCTAAAGGTTCTTATATGTCCTAATACATATTCCTAGACCATTGTAAGCGTTTAGAATACTCTCTTAACCATTCTAAACTTGTTAGAGCCTCCTAGGACTCATGCTTCACCCTCTAAGTCCCTTGAGGCACCATCGATTGTTCAGGATCATTCTAAAGGTTCTTATATGTCCTAATACACATTCCTAGACCATTCTAGGCGTTTAGAATACTCGCTTAACCATTCTACACTAGTTAGAGCCTCCAAGGACTCATGCTTCACCCTCTAAGTCCCTTGAGGTACCATGGAGTGTTTAGGATCATTCTAAAGGTTCTTATATGTCCTAATACACATTCCTAGACCATTTTAAGCCTTTAGAGTACTCTCTTAACCATTCTACACTTGTTAGAGCCTCCAAGGACTCATGCTTCACCCTATAAGTCCCATGGGGCACCATGGAGTGTTTAGGATCATTCTAAAGGTTCTTATATGTCCTAATACACATTCCTAGACCATTGTAAGCGTTTAGAATACTCTCTTAACCATTCTACACTTGTTAGAACCTCCAAGGACTCATGCTTCACCCTCTAAGTCCCTTGAGGCACCATGGAGTGTTTAGGATCATTCTAAAGGTTCTTATATGTCCTAATACACATTCCTAGACCATTGTAAGCGTTTAGAATACTCTCTTAACCATTCTACACTTGTTAGAGCCTCCAGGAACTCATGCTTCACCCTCTAAGTCCCTTGAGGCACCATGGAGTGTTTAGGATCATTCTAAAGGTTCTTATATGTCCTAATATACATTCCGAGACCATTGTAAGCCTTTAGAATACTCTCTTAACCATTCTACACTTGTTAGAGCCTCCAAGGACTCATGCTTCACCCTCTAAGTCCCTTGGGGCACCATGGAGTGTGTAGGATCATTCTAAAGGTTCTTATATGTCCTAATACACATTCCTAGACCATTCTAGGAGTTTAGAATACTCTCTTAACCATTCTACACTAGTTAGAGCCACCAAGGACTCATGCTTCACACTCTAAGTACCTTGCGGCACCATGGAGTGTTTAGGATCATTATAAAGGTTCTTATATGTCCTAATACACATTCCTAGACCATTCTAGGCATTTCGAATACTCTCTTAACCATTCTACACTTGTTATAGCCTCCAAGGAATCATGCTTCACCCTCTAAGTCCCTTCGGGCACCATGGAGTGTTTAGGATCATTCTAAAGGTTCTTATATGTCCTAATACATATTCCTAGACCATTGTAAGCGTTTAGAATACTCTCTTAACCATTCTAAACTTGTTAGAGCCTCCTAGGACTCATGCTTCACCCTCTAAGTCCCTTGAGGCACCATCGATTGTTTAGGATCATTCTAAAGGTTCTTATATGTCCTAATACACATTCCTAGACCATTCTAGGCGTTTAGAATACTCGCTTAACCATTCTACACTACTTAGAGCCTCCAAGGACTCATGCTTCACCCTCTAAGTCCCTTGAGGTACCATGGAGTGTTTAGGATCATTCTAAAGGTTCTTATATGTCCTAATACACATTCCTAGACCATTTTAAGCCTTTAGAGTACTCTCTTAACCATTCTACACTTGTTAGAGCCTCCAAGGACTCATGCTTCACCCTATAAGTCCCATGGGGCACCATGGAGTGTTTAGGATCATTCTAAAGGTTCTTATATGTCCTAATACACATTCCTAGACCATTGTAAGCGTTTAGAATACTCTCTTAACCATTCTACACTTGTTAGAGCCTCCAAGAACTCATGGTTCACCCTCTAAGTCCCTTGAGGAACCATGGAGTGTTTATGATCATTCTAAAGGTTCTTATATGTCCTAATACACATTCCTAGACCATTGTAAGCCTTTAGAATACTCTCTTAACCATTCCACACTTGTTAGAGCCTCCAAGGACTCATGCTTCACCCTCTAAGTCCCTTGGGGCACCATGGAGTGTTTAGGATCATTCTAAAGGTTCTTATATGTCCTAATACACATTCCTAGACCATTGTAAGCCTTTAGAATACTCTCTTAACCATTCTACACTTGTTAGAGCCTCCAAGGACTCATGCTTCACCCTCTACGTCCCTTGGGGCACCATGGAGTGTTTAGGATCATTCTAAAGGTTCTTATATGTCCTAATACACATTCCTAGACCATTCTAGGAGTTTAGAATACTCTCTTAACCATTCTACACTAGTTAGAGCCACCAAGGACTCATGCTTCACCCTCTAAGTACCTTGCGGCACCATGGAGTGTTTAGGATCATTATAAAGGTTCTTATATGTCCTAATACACATTCCTAGACCATTCTAGGCATTTCGAATACTCTCTTAACCATTCTACACTTGTTATAGCCTCCAAGGAATCATGCTTCACCCTCTAAGTCCCTTCGGGCACCATGGAGTGTTTAGGATCATTCTAAAGGTTCTTATATGTCCTAATACACATTCCTAGACCATTGTAAGCGTTTAGAATACTCTCTTAACCATTCTAAACTTGTTAGAGCCTCCTAGGACTCATGCTTCACCCTCTAAGTCCCTTGAGGCACCATAGAGTGTTTAGGATCATTCTAAAGGTTCTTATATGTCCTAATACACATTCCTAGACCATTCTAGGCGTTTAGAATACTCGCTTAACCATTCTACACTAGTTAGAGCCTCCAAGGACTCATGCTTCACCCTCTAAGTCCCTTGAGGCACCATGGAGTGTTTAGGATCATTCTAAAGGTTCTTATTTGTCCTAATACACATTTCTAGACCATTGTAAGCGTTTAGAATACTCTCTTAACCACTCTACACTTGTTAGAGCCTCCAAGAACTCATGCTTCACCGTCTAAGTCCCTTGAGGCACCATGGAGTGTTTAGGATCATTCTAAAGGTTCTTATATGTCCTAATACACATTCCTAGACCATTGTAAGCGTTTAGAATACTCTCTTCACCATTCTACACTTGTTAGAGCCTCCAGGAACTCATGCTTCACCCTCTAAGTCCCTTGAGGCACCATGGAGTGTTTAGGATCATTCTAACGGTTCTTATATGTCCTAATATACATTCCGAGACCATTGTAAGCCTTTAGAATACTCTCTTAACCATTCTACACTTGTTAGAGCCTCCAAGGACTCATGCTTCACCCTCTAAGTCCCTTGAGGCACCATGGAGTGTTTAGGATCATTCTAAAGGTTCTTATATGTCCTAATACACATTCCTAGACCATCGTAAGCCTTTAGAATACTCTCTTAACCATTCTACACTTGTTAAAGCCTCCAAGGACTCATGCTTCACCCTCTAAGTCCCTTGGGGCACCATGGAGTGTTTAGGATCATTCTAAAGGTTCTTATATGTCCTAATACACATTCCTGACCATTGTAAGCCTTTAGAATACTCTCTTAACCATTCTACACTTGTTAGAGCCTCCAAGGACTCATGCTTCACCCTCTAAGTCCCTTGAGGCACCATGGAGTGTTTACGATCATTCTAAAGGTTCTTATATGTCCTAATACACATTCCTAAACCATTGTAAGGGTTTAGAATACTCTCTTAACCATTCTACACTTGTTAGAGCCTCCAAGAACTCATGGTTCACCCTCTAAGTCCCTTGAGGAACCATGGAGTGTTTATGATCATTCTAAAGGTTCTTATATGTCCTAATACACATTCCTAGACCATTGTAAGCCTTTAGAATACTCTCTTAACCATTCCACACTTGTTAGAGCCTCCAAGGACTCATGCTTCACCCTCTAAGTCCCTTGGGGCACCATGGAGTGTTTAGGATCATTCTAAAGGTTCTTATATGTCCTAATACACATTCCTAGACCATTGTAAGCCTTTAGAATACTCTCTTAACCATTCTACACTTGTTAGAGCCTCCAAGGACTCATGCTTCACCCTCTAAGTCCCTTGGGGCACCATGGAGTGTTTAGGATCATTCTAAAGGTTCTTATATGTCCTAATACACATTCCTAGACCATTCTAGGAGTTTAGAATACTCTCTTAACCATTCTACACTAGTTAGAGCCACCAAGGACTCATGCTTCACCCTCTAAGTACCTTGCGGCACCATGGAGTGTTTAGGATCATTATAAAGGTTCTTATATGTCCTAATACACATTCCTAGACCATTCTAGGCATTTCGAATACTCTCTTAACCATTCTACACTTGTTATAGCCTCCAAGGAATCATGCTTCACCCTCTAAGTCCCTTCGGGCACCATGGAGTGTTTAGGATCATTCTAAAGGTTCTTATATGTCCTAATACACATTCCTAGACCATTGTAAGCGTTTAGAATACTCTCTTAACCATTCTAAACTTGTTAGAGCCTCCTAGGACTCATGCTTCACCCTCTAAGTCCCTTGAGGCACCATAGAGTGTTTAGGATCATTCTAAAGGTTCTTATATGTCCTAATACACATTCCTAGACCATTCTAGGCGTTTAGAATACTCGCTTAACCATTCTACACTAGTTAGAGCCTCCAAGGACTCATGCTTCACCCTCTAAGTCCCTTGAGGCACCATGGAGTGTTTAGGATCATTCTAAAGGTTCTTATATGTCCTAATACACATTCCTAGACCATTGTAAGCGTTTAGAATACTCTCTTCACCATTCTACACTTGTTAGAGCCTCCAGGAACTCATGCTTCACCCTCTAAGTCCCTTGAGGCACCATGGAGTGTTTAGGATCATTCTAACGGTTCTTATATGTCCTAATATACATTCCGAGACCATTGTAAGCCTTTAGAATACTCTCTTAACCATTCTACACTTGTTAGAGCCTCCAAGGACTCATGCTTCACCCTCTAAGTCCCTTGAGGCACCATGGAGTGTTTAGGATCATTCTAAAGGTTCTTATATGTCCTAATACACATTCCTAGACCATCGTAAGCCTTTAGAATACTCTCTTAACCATTCTACACTTGTTAAAGCCTCCAAGGACTCATGCTTCACCCTCTAAGTCCCTTGGGGCACCATGGAGTGTTTAGGATCATTCTAAAGGTTCTTATATGTCCTAATACACATTCCTGACCATTGTAAGCCTTTAGAATACTCTCTTAACCATTCTACACTTGTTAGAGCCTCCAAGGACTCATGCTTCACCCTCTAAGTCCCTTGAGGCACCATGGAGTGTTTACGATCATTCTAAAGGTTCTTATATGTCCTAATACACATTCCTAAACCATTGTAAGGGTTTAGAATACTCTCTTAACCATTCTACACTTGTTAGAGCCTCCAAGAACTCATGGTTCACCCTCTAAGTCCCTTGAGGAACCATGGAGTGTTTATGATCATTCTAAAGGTTCTTATATGTCCTAATACACATTCCTAGACCATTGTAAGCCTTTAGAATACTCTCTTAACCATTCCACACTTGTTAGAGCCTCCAAGGACTCATGCTTCACCCTCTAAGTCCCTTGGGGCACCATGGAGTGTTTAGGATCATTCTAAAGGTTCTTATATGTCCTAATACACATTCCTAGACCATTGTAAGCCTTTAGAATACTCTCTTAACCATTCTACACTTGTTAGAGCCTCCAAGGACTCATGCTTCACCCTCTAAGTCCCTTGGGGCACCATGGAGTGTTTAGGATCATTCTAAAGGTTCTTATATGTCCTAATACACATTCCTAGACCATTCTAGGAGTTTAGAATACTCTCTTAACCATTCTACACTAGTTAGAGCCACCAAGGACTCATGCTTCACCCTCTAAGTACCTTGCGGCACCATGGAGTGTTTAGGATCATTATAAAGGTTCTTATATGTCCTAATACACATTCCTAGACCATTCTAGGCATTTCGAATACTCTCTTAACCATTCTACACTTGTTATAGCCTCCAAGGAATCATGCTTCACCCTCTAAGTCCCTTCGGGCACCATGGAGTGTTTAGGATCATTCTAAAGGTTCTTATATGTCCTAATACACATTCCTAGACCATTGTAAGCGTTTAGAATACTCTCTTAACCATTCTAAACTTGTTAGAGCCTCCTAGGACTCATGCTTCACCCTCTAAGTCCCTTGAGGCACCATAGAGTGTTTAGGATCATTCTAAAGGTTCTTATATGTCCTAATACACATTCCTAGACCATTCTAGGCGTTTAGAATACTCGCTTAACCATTCTACACTAGTTAGAGCCTCCAAGGACTCATGCTTCACCCTCTAAGTCCCTTGAGGCACCATGGAGTGTTTAGGATCATTCTAAAGGTTCTTATTTGTCCTAATACACATTTCTAGACCATTGTAAGCGTTTAGAATACTCTCTTAACCACTCTACACTTGTTAGAGCCTCCAAGAACTCATGCTTCACCGTCTAAGTCCCTTGAGGCACCATGGAGTGTTTAGGATCATTCTAAAGGTTCTTATATGTCCTAATACACATTCCTAGACCATTGTAAGCGTTTAGAATACTCTCTTCACCATTCTACACTTGTTAGAGCCTCCAGGAACTCATGCTTCACCCTCTAAGTCCCTTGAGGCACCATGGAGTGTTTAGGATCATTCTAACGGTTCTTATATGTCCTAATATACATTCCGAGACCATTGTAAGCCTTTAGAATACTCTCTTAACCATTCTACACTTGTTAGAGCCTCCAAGGACTCATGCTTCACCCTCTAAGTCCCTTGAGGCACCATGGAGTGTTTAGGATCATTCTAAAGGTTCTTATATGTCCTAATACACATTCCTAGACCATCGTAAGCCTTTAGAATACTCTCTTAACCATTCTACACTTGTTAAAGCCTCCAAGGACTCATGCTTCACCCTCTAAGTCCCTTGGGGCACCATGGAGTGTTTAGGATCATTCTAAAGGTTCTTATATGTCCTAATACACATTCCTAGACCATTGTAAGCCTTTAGAATACTCTCTTAACCATTCTACACTTGTTAGAGCCTCCAAGGACTCATGCTTCACCCTCTAAGTCCCTTGAAGCACCATGGAGTGTTTACGATCATTCTAAAGGTTCTTATATGTCCTAATACACATTCCTAGACCATTGTAAGCGTTTAGAATACTCTCTTAACCATTCTACACTTGTTAGAGCCTCCAAGAACTCATGCTTCACCCTCTAAGTGCCTTGAGGCACCATGGAGTGTTTAGGATCATTCTAAAGGTTCTTATATGTCCTAATACACATTCCTAGACCATTGTAAGCCTTTAGAATACTCTCTTAACCATTCTACACTTGTTAGAGCGTCCAAGGACTCATGCTTCACCCTCTAAGTCCCTTGAGGCACCATGGAGTGTTTAAGATCATTCTAAAGGTTCTTATATGTCCTAATACACATTCCTAGACCATTGTAAGCCTTTAGAATACTCTCTTAACCATTCTACATTTGTTAGAGCCTCCAAGGACTCATGCTTCACCCTCTAAATCCCTTGGGGCAGCATGGAGTGTTTAGGATCATTCTAAAGGTTCTTATATGTCCTAATACACATTCCTAGACCATTGTAAGGGTTTCGAATACTCTCTTAACCATTCTACACTTTTTAGAGCCTCCAAGGACTCATGCTTCACCCTCTAAGTCCCTTGAGGCACCATGAAGTGTTTAGGATCATTCTAAAGGTTCTTATATGTCCTAATACACATTCCTGACCATTGTAAGCATTTCGAATACTCTCTTAACCATTCTACACTTGTTAGAGCCTCCAAGGACTCATGCTTCACCCTCTAAGTCCCTTGAGGCACCATGGAGTGTTTAGGATCATTCTAAAGGTTCTTATATGTCCTAATACACATTCCTAGACCATTGTAAGCCTTTAGAATACTCTCTTAACCATTCTACACTAGTTAGAGCCTCCAAGGACTCATGCTTCACCCTCTAAGTCCCTTGAGGCACAATGGAGTGTTTAGGATCATTCTAAAGGTTCTTATATGTCCTAATACACATTCCTAGATCATTGTAATCCTTTAGAATACTCTCTTAACCATTCTACACTTGTTAGAGCCTCCAAGGACTCATGCTTCACCCTCTAAGTCCCTTGGGGCACCATGGAGTGTTTAGGATCATTCTAGAGGATCTTATACGTCCTAATACACATTCCTAGACCATTCTAGGAGTTTAGAATACTCTCTTAACCATTCTACACTAGTTAGAGCCACCAAGGACTCATGCTTCACCCTCTAAGTACCTTGAGGCACCATGGAGTGTTTAGGATCATTCTAAAGGTTCTTATATGTCCTAATACACATTCCTAGACCATTCTAGGCATTTCGAATACTCTCTTAACCATTCTACACTTGTTATAGCCTCCAAGGACTCATGCTTCACCCTCTAAGTCCCTTGGGGCACCATGGAGTGTTTAGGATCATTCTAAAGGTTCTTATATGTCCTAATACACATTCCTAGACCATTATAAGGGTTTCGAATACTCTCTTAACCATTCTACACTTTTTAGAGCCTCCAAGGACTCATGCTTCACCCTCTAAGTCCCTTGAGGCACCATGAAGTGTTTAGGATCATTCTAAAGGTTCTTATATGTCCTAATACACATTCCTAGACCATTCTAGGCGTTTAGAATACTCTCTTAACCATTCTACACTAGTTAGAGCCGCAAAGGACTCATGCTTCACCCTCTAAGTCCCTTGAGGCTCCATGGAGTTTTAGGATCATTCTAAAGGTTCTTATTTGTCCTAATACACATTCCTAGACCATTGTATGCCTTTAGAATACTCTCTTAACCATTCTACACTTGTTAGAGCCTCCAAGAACTCATGCTTCACCCTCTAAATCCCTTGGGGCACCATGGAGTGTTTAGGATCATTCTAAAGGTTCTTATATGTCCTAGTACACATTCCTAGACCATTGTAAGCGTTTCGAATACTCTCTTAACCATTCTACACTTGTTAGAGCCTCCAAAGACTCATGCTTCACCCTCTAAGTCCCTTGGGGCACCATGGAGTGTTTAGGATCATTCTAAAGGTTCTTATATGTCCTAATACACATTCCTAGACCATTCTAGGAGTTTCGAATACTCTCTTAACCATTCTACACTATTTAGAACCTCCAAGGACTCATGCTTCACCCTCTAAGTCCCTTGGGGCACCATGGAGTGTTTAGGATCATTCTAAAGGTTCTTATATGTCCTAATACACATTCCTAGACCATTGTAAGCCTTTAGAATACTCTCTTAACCATTCTACACTTGTTAAAGCCTCCAAGGACTCATGCTTCACCCTCTAAGTCCCTTGGGGCACCATGGAGTGTTTAGGATCATTCTAAAGGTTCTTATATGTCCTAATACACATTCCTAGACCATTGTAAGCCTTTAGAATACTCTCTTAACCATTCTACACTTGTTAGAGCCTCCAAGGACTCATGCTTCACCCTCTAAGTCCCTTGAGGCACCATGGAGTGTTTAAGATCATTCTAAAGGTTCTTATATGTCCTAATACACATTCCTAGACCATTGTAAGCCTTTAGAATACTCTCTTAACCATTCTACATTTGTTAGAGCCTCCAAGGACTCATGCTTCACCCTCTAAATCCCTTGGGGCAGCATGGAGTGTTTAGGATCATTCTAAAGGTTCTTATATGTCCTAATACACATTCCTAGACCATTGTAAGGGTTTCGAATACTCTCTTAACCATTCTACACTTTTTAGAGCCTCCAAGGACTCATGCTTCACCCTCTAAGTCCCTTGAGGCACCATGAAGTGTTTAGGATCATTCTAAAGGTTCTTATATGTCCTAATACACATTCCTGACCATTGTAAGCATTTCGAATACTCTCTTAACCATTCTACACTTGTTAGAGCCTCCAAGGACTCATGCTTCACCCTCTAAGTCCCTTGAGGCACCATGGAGTGTTTAGGATCATTCTAAAGGTTCTTATATGTCCTAATACACATTCCTAGACCATTGTAAGCCTTTAGAATACTCTCTTAACCATTCTACACTAGTTAGAGCCTCCAAGGACTCATGCTTCACCCTCTAAGTCCCTTGAGGCACAATGGAGTGTTTAGGATCATTCTAAAGGTTCTTATATGTCCTAATACACATTCCTAGATCATTGTAATCCTTTAGAATACTCTCTTAACCATTCTACACTTGTTAGAGCCTCCAAGGACTCATGCTTCACCCTCTAAGTCCCTTGGGGCACCATGGAGTGTTTAGGATCATTCTAGAGGATCTTATACGTCCTAATACACATTCCTAGACCATTCTAGGAGTTTAGAATACTCTCTTAACCATTCTACACTAGTTAGAGCCACCAAGGACTCATGCTTCACCCTCTAAGTACCTTGAGGCACCATGGAGTGTTTAGGATCATTCTAAAGGTTCTTATATGTCCTAATACACATTCCTAGACCATTCTAGGCATTTCGAATACTCTCTTAACCATTCTACACTTGTTATAGCCTCCAAGGACTCATGCTTCACCCTCTAAGTCCCTTGGGGCACCATGGAGTGTTTAGGATCATTCTAAAGGTTCTTATATGTCCTAATACACATTCCTAGACCATTATAAGGGTTTCGAATACTCTCTTAACCATTCTACACTTTTTAGAGCCTCCAAGGACTCATGCTTCACCCTCTAAGTCCCTTGAGGCACCATGAAGTGTTTAGGATCATTCTAAAGGTTCTTATATGTCCTAATACACATTCCTAGACCATTCTAGGCGTTTAGAATACTCTCTTAACCATTCTACACTAGTTAGAGCCGCAAAGGACTCATGCTTCACCCTCTAAGTCCCTTGAGGCTCCATGGAGTGTTTAAGATCATTCTAAAGGTTCTTATATGTCCTAATACACATTCCTAGACCATTGTAAGCCTTTAGAATACTCTCTTAACCATTCTACACTTGTTAAAGCCTCCAAGGACTCATGCTTCACCCTCTAAGTCCCTTGAGGCACCATGGAGTGTTTAAGATCATTCTAAAGGTTCTTATATGTCCTAATACACATTCCTAGACCATTGTAAGCCTTTAGAATACTCTCTTAACCATTCTACACTTGTTAGAGCCTCCAAGGACTCATGCTTCACCCTCTAAGTCCCTTGGGGCACCATGGAGTGTTTAGGATCATTCTAAAGGTTCTTATATGTCCTAATACACATTCCTAGACCATTGTAAGCCTTTAGAATACTCTCTTAACCATTCTACACTTGTTAGAGCCTCCAAGGACTCATGCTTCACCCTCTAAGTCCCTTGCGGCACCATGGAGTGTTTACGATCATTCTAAAGGTTCTTATATGTCCTAATACACATTCCTAGACCATTCTAGGCGTTTAGAATACTCGCTTAACCATTCTACACTAGTTAGAGCCTCCAAGGACTCATGCTTCACCCTCTAAGTCCCTTGAGGCACCATGGAGTGTTTAGGATCATTCTAAAGGTTCTTATTTGTCCTAATACACATTTCTAGACCATTGTAAGCGTTTAGAATACTCTCTTAACCACTCTACACTTGTTAGAGCCTCCAAGAACTCATGCTTCACCGTCTAAGTCCCATGAGGCACCATGGAGTGTTTAGGATCATTCTAAAGGTTCTTATATGTCCTAATACACATTCCTAGACCATTGTAAGCGTTTAGAATACTCTCTTAACCATTCTACACTTGTTAGAGCCTCCAGGAACTCATGCTTCACCCTCTAAGTCCCTTGAGGCACCATGGAGTTTTTAGGATCATTCTAAAGGTTCTTATATGTCCTAATATACATTCCGAGACCATTGTAAGCCTTTAGAATACTCTCTTAACCATTCTACACTTGTTAGAGCCTCCAAGGACTCATGCTTCACCCTCTAAGTCCCTTGAGGCACCATGGAGTGTTTAGGATCATTCTAAAGGTTCTTATATGTCCTAATACACATTCCTAGACCATTGTAAGCCTTTAGAATACTCTCTTAACCATTCTACACTTGTTAAAGCCTCCAAGGACTCATGCTTCACCCTCTAAGTCCCTTGGGGCACCATGGAGTGTTTAGGATCATTCTAAAGGTTCTTATATGTCCTAATACACATTCCTAGACCATTGTAAGCCTCTAGAATACTCTCTTAACCATTCTACACTTGTTAGAGCCTCCAAGGACTCATGCTTCACCCTCTAAGTCCCTTGAGGCACCATGGAGTGTTTACGATCATTCTAAAGGTTCTTATATGTCCTAATACACATTCCTAGACCATTGTAAGGGTTTCGAATACTCTCTTAACCATTCTACACTTTTTAGAGCCTCCAAGAACTCATGCTTCACCCTCTAAGTCCCTTGAGGCACCATGGAGTGTTTAGGATCATTCTAAAGGTTCTTATATGTCCTAATACACATTCCTGACCATTGTAAGCATTTCGAATACTCTCTTAACCATTCTACACTTGTTAGAGCCTCCAAGGACTCATGCGTCACCCTCTAAGTCCCTTGAGGCACCATGGAGTGTTTAGGATCATTCTAAAGGTTCTTATATGTCCTAATACACATTCCTAGACCATTGTAAGCCTTTAGAATACTCTCTTAACCATTCTACACTAGTTAGAGCCTCCAAGGACTCATGCTTCACCCTCTAAGTCCCTTGAGGCACAATGGAGTGTTTAGGATCATTCTAAAGGTTCTTATATGTCCTAATACACATTCCTAGACCATTGTAATCCTTTAGAATACTCTCTTAACCATTCTACACTTGTTAGAGCCTCCAAGGACTCATGCCTCACCCTCTAAGTCCCTTGGGGCACCATGGAGTGTTTAGGATCATTCTAAAGGTTCTTATATGTCCTAATACACATTCCTAGACCATTGTTAGGGTTTCGAATACTCTCTTAACCATTCTACACTTTTTAGAGCCTCCAAGGACTCATGCTTCACCCTCTAAGTCCCTTGAGGAACCATGAAGTGTTTAGGATCATTCTAAAGGTTCTTATATGTCCTAATACACATTCCTAGACCATTCTAGGCGTTTAGAATACTCTCTTAACCATTCTACACTAGTTAGAGCCGCAAAGGACTCATGCTTCACCCTCTAAGTCCCTTGAGGCTCCATGGAGTTTTAGGATCATTCTAAAGGTTCTTATTTGTCCTAATACACATTCCTAGACCATTGTATGCCTTTAGAATACTATCTTAACCATTCTACACTTTTAGAGCCTCCAAGAACTCATGCTTCACCCTCTAAATCCCTTGGGGCACCATGGAGTGTTTAGGATCATTCTAAAGGTTCTTATATGTCCTAGTACACATTCCTAGACCATTGTAAGCGTTTCGAATACTCTCTTAACCATTCTACACTTGTTAGAGCCTCCAAAGACTCATGCTTCACCCTCTAAGTCCCTTGGGGCACCATGGAGTGTTTAGGATCATTCTAAAGGTTCTTATATGTCCTAATACACATTCCTAGACCATTCTAGGAGTTTCGAATACTCTCTTAACCATTCTACACTAGTTAGAACCTCCAAGGACTCATGCTTCACCCTCTAAGTCCCTTGAGGCACCATGGAGTGTTTAGGATCATTCTAAAGGTTCTTATATGTCCTAATACACATTCCTAGACCATTCTAGGCGTTTCGAATACTCTCTTACCCATTCTACACTTGTTAGAGCCTCCAAGGACTCATGCTTCACCCTCTAAGTCCCTTGAGGCACAATGGAGTGTTTAGGATCATTCTAAAGGTTCTTATATGTCCTAATACACATTCCTAGACCATTGTAAGCGTTTAGAATACTCTCTTAACCATTCTACACTTGTTAGAGCCTCCAAGGACTCATGCTTCACCCTCTAAGTCCCTTGGGGCACCATGGAGTGTTTAGGATCATTCTAAAGGTTCTTATATGTCCTAATACACATTCCTAGACCATTGTAAGCCTTTAGAATACTCTCTTAACCATTCTACGCTTGTTAGAGCCTCCAAGGACTCATGCTTCACCCTCTAAGTCCCTTGGGGCACCATGGAGTGTTTAGGATCATTCTAAAGGATCTTATATGTCCTAATACACATTCCTAGACCATTTTAGGCGTTTCGAATACTCTCTTAACCATTCTACACTTGTTAGAGCCTCCAAAGACTCATGCTTCACCCTCTAAGTCCCTTGAGGCACCATGGAGTGTTTAGGATCATTCTAAAGGTTCTTATATGTCCTAATACACATTCCTAGACCATTATAAGGGTTTCGAATACTCTCTTAACCATTCTACACTTTTTAGAGCCTCCAAGGACTCATGCTTCACCCTCTAAGTCCCTTGAGGCACCATGAAGTGTTTAGGATCATTCTAAAGGTTCTTATATGTCCTAATACACATTCCTAGACCATTCTAGGCGTTTAGAATACTCTCTTAACCATTCTACACTAGTTAGAGCCGCAAAGGACTCATGCTTCACCCTCTAAGTCCCTTGAGGCTCCATGGAGTTTTAGGATCATTCTAAAGGTTCTTATTTGTCCTAATACACATTCCTAGACCATTGTATGCCTTTAGAATACTCTCTTAACCATTCTACACTTGTTAGAGCCTCCAAGAACTCATGCTTCACCCTCTAAATCCCTTGGGGCACCATGGAGTGTTTAGGATCATTCTAAAGGTTCTTATATGTCCTAGTACACATTCCAAGACCATTGTAAGCGTTTCGAATACTCTCTTAACCATTCTACACTTGTTAGAGCCTCCAAAGACTCATGCTTCACCCTCTAAGTCCCTTGGGGCACCATGGAGTGTTTAGGATCATTCTAAAGGTTCTTATATGTCCTAATACACATTCCTAGACCATTCTAGGAGTTTCGTATACTCTCTTAACCATTCTACACTAGTTAGAACCTCCAAGGACTCATGCTTCACCCTCTAAGTCCCTTGAGGCACCATGGAGTGTTTAGGATCATTCTAAAGGTTCTTATATGTCCTAATACACATTCCTAGACCATTGTAAGCCTTTAGAATACTCTCTTAACCATTCTACACTTGTTAGAGCCTCCAAGGACTCATGCTTCACCCTCTAAGTCTCTTGGGGCACCATGGAGTGTTTAGGATCATTCTAAAGGTTCTTATATGTCCTAATACACATTCCTAGACAATTGTAAGCGTTTAGAATACTCTCTTAACCATTCTAAACTTGTTAGAGCCTCCTAGGACTCATGCTTCACCCTCTAAGTCCCTTGAGGCACCATAGAGTGTTTAGGATCATTCTAAAGGTTCTTATATGTCCTAATACACATTCCTAGACCATTCTAGGCGTTTAGAATACTCGCTTAACCATTCTACACTAGTTAGAGCCTCCAAGGACTCATGCTTCACCCTCTAAGTCCCTTGAGGCACCATGGAGTGTTTAGGATCATTCTAAAGGTTCTTATTTGTCCTAATACACATTTCTAGACCATTGTAAGCGTTTAGAATACTCTCTTAACCACTCTACACTTGTTAGAGCCTCCAAGAACTCATGCTTCACCGTCTAAGTCCCTTGAGGCACCATGGAGTGTTTAGGATCATTCTAAAGGTTCTTATATGTCCTAATACACATTCCTAGACCATTGTAAGCGTTTAGAATACTCTCTTAACCATTCTACACTTGTTAGAGCCTCCAGGAACTCATGCTTCACCCTCTAAGTCCCTTGAGGCACCATGGAGTTTTTAGGATCATTCTAAAGGTTCTTATATGTCCTAATACACATTCCTAGACCATTGTAAGCGTTTTGAATACTCTCTTAACCATTCTACACTTGTTAGAGCCTCCAAGGACTCATGCTTCACCCTCTAAGTCCCTTGAGGCACCATGGTGTGTTTAGGATCATTCTAAAGGTTCTTATATGTCCTAATACACATTCCTAGACCATTATAAGGGTTTCGAATACTCTCTTAACCATTCTACACTTTTTAGAGCCTCCAAGGACTCATGCTTCACCCTCTAAGTCCCTTGAGGCACCATGAAGTGTTTAGGATCATTCTAAAGGTTCTTATATGTCCTAATACACATTCCTAGACCATTCTAGGCGTTTAGAATACTCTCTTAACCATTCTACACTAGTTAGAGCCGCAAAGGACTCATGCTTCACCCTCTAAGTCCCTTGAGGCTCCATGGAGTTTTAGGATCATTCTAAAGGTTCTTATTTGTCCTAATACACATTCCTAGACCATTGTATGCCTTTAGAATACTCTCTTAACCATTCTACACTTGTTAGAGCCTCCAAGAACTCATGCTTCACCCTCTAAATCCCTTGGGGCACCATGGAGTGTTTAGGATCATTCTAGAGGATCTTATACGTCCTAATACACATTCCTAGACCATTCTAGGAGTTTAGAATACTCTCTTAACCATTCTACACTAGTTAGAGCCACCAAGGACTCATGCTTCACCCTCTAAGTACCTTGAGGCACCATGGAGTGTTTAGGATCATTCTAAAGGTTCTTATATGTCCTAATACACATTCCTAGACCATTCTAGGCATTTCGAATACTCTCTTAACCATTCTACACTTGTTATAGCCTCCAAGGACTCATGCTTCACGCTCTAAGTCCCTTGGGGCACCATGGAGTGTTTAGGATCATTCTAAAGGTTCTTATATGTCCTAATACACATTCCTAGACCATTGTAAGGGTTTCGAATACTCTCTTAACCATTCTACACTTTTTAGAGCCTCCAAGGACTCATGCTTCACCCTATAAGTCCCTTGAGGCACCATGAAGTGTTTAGGATCATTCTAAAGGTTCTTATATGTCCTAATACACATTCCTAGACCATTCTAGGCGTTTAGAATACTCTCTTAACCATTCTACACTAGTTAGAGCCGCAAAGGACTCATGCTTCACCCTCTAAGTCCCTTGAGGCTCCATGGAGTTTTAGGATCATTCTAAAGGTTCTTATTTGTCCTAATACACATTCCTAGACCATTGTATGCCTTTAGAATACTATCTTAACCATTCTACACTTGTTAGAGCCTCCAAGAACTCATGCTTCACCCTCTAAATCCCTTGGGGCACCATGGAGTGTTTAGGATCATTCTAAAGGTTCTTATATGTCCTAGTACACATTCCTAGACCATTGTAAGCGTTTCGAATACTCTCTTAACCATTCTACACTTGTTAGAGCCTCCAAAGACTCATGCTTCACCCTCTAAGTCCCTTGGGGCACCATGGAGTGTTTAGGATCATTCTAAAGGTTCTTATATGTCCTAATACACATTCCTAGACCATTCTAGGAGTTTCGAATACTCTCTTAACCATTCTACACTAGTTAGAACCTCCAAGGACTCATGCTTCACCCTCTAAGTCCCTTGAGGCACCATGGAGTGTTTAGGATCATTCTAAAGGTTCTTATATGTCCTAATACACATTCCTAGACCATTCTAGGCGTTTCGAATACTCTCTTACCCATTCTACACTTGTTAGAGCCTCCAAGGACTCATGCTTCACCCTCTAAGTCCCTTGGGCACAATGGAGTGTTTAGGATCATTCTAAAGGTTCTTATATGTCCTAATACACATTCCTAGACCATTGTAAGCGTTTAGAATACTCTCTTAACCATTCTACACTTGTTAGAGCCTCCAAGGACTCATGCTTCACCCTCTAAGTCCCTTGGGGCACCATGGAGTGTTTAGGATCATTCTAAAGGTTCTTATATGTCCTAATACACATTCCTAGACCATTGTAAGCCTTTAGAATACTCTCTTAACCATTCTACGCTTGTTAGAGCCTCCAAGGACTCATGCTTCACCCTCTAAGTCCCTTGGGGCACCATGGAGTGTTTAGGATCATTCTAAAGGATCTTATATGTCCTAATACACATTCCTAGACCATTTTAGGCGTTTCGAATACTCTCTTAACCATTCTACACTTGTTAGAGCCTCCAAAGACTCATGCTTCACCCTCTAAGTCCCTTGAGGCACCATGGAGTGTTTAGGATCATTCTAAAGGTTCTTATATGTCCTAATACACATTCCTAGACCATTATAAGGGTTTCGAATACTCTCTTAACCATTCTACACTTTTTAGAGCCTCCAAGGACTCATGCTTCACCCTCTAAGTCCCTTGAGGCACCATGAAGTGTTTAGGATCATTCTAAAGGTTCTTATATGTCCTAATACACATTCCTAGACCATTCTAGGCGTTTAGAATACTCTCTTAACCATTCTACACTAGTTAGAGCCGCAAAGGACTCATGCTTCACCCTCTAAGTCCCTTGAGGCTCCATGGAGTTTTAGGATCATTCTAAAGGTTCTTATTTGTCCTAATACACATTCCTAGACCATTGTATGCCTTTAGAATACTCTCTTAACCATTCTACACTTGTTAGAGCCTCCAAGAACTCATGCTTCACCCTCTAAATCCCTTGGGGCACCATGGAGTGTTTAGGATCATTCTAAAGGTTCTTATATGTCCTAGTACACATTCCTAGACCATTGTAAGCGTTTCGAATACTCTCTTAACCATTCTACACTTGTTAGAGCCTCCAAAGACTCATGCTTCACCCTCTAAGTCCCTTGGGGCACCATGGAGTGTTTAGGATCATTCTAAAGGTTCTTATATGTCCTAATACACATTCCTAGACCATTCTAGGAGTTTCGAATACTCTCTTAACCATTCTACACTAGTTAGAACCTCCAAGGACTCATGCTTCACCCTCTAAGTCCCTTGGGGCACCATGGAGTGTTTAGGATCATTCTAAAGGTTCTTATATGTCCTAATACACATTCCTAGACCATTGTAAGCCTTTAGAATACTCTCTTAACCATTCTACACTTGTTAGAGCCTCCAAGGACTCATGCTTCACCCTCTAAGTCCCTTGGGGCACCATGGAGTGTTTAGGATCATTCTAAAGGTTCTTATATGTCCTAATACACATTCCTAGACAATTGTAAGCGTTTAGAATACTCTCTTAACCATTCTAAACTTGTTAGAGCCTCCTAGGACTCATGCTTCACCCTCTAAGTCCCTTGAGGCACCATAGAGTGTTTAGGATCATTCTAAAGGTTCTTATATGTCCTAATACACATTCCTAGACCATTCTAGGCGTTTCGAATACTCTCTTGACCATTCTACACTTGTTAGAGCCTCCAATGACTCATGCTTCACCCTCTAAGTCCCTTGGGGAACCATGAAGTGTTTAGGATCATTCTAAAGGTTCTTATATGTCCTAATACACATTCCTAGACCATTCTAAGCCTTTAGATTACTCTCTTAACCATTCTACACTTGTTAGAGCCTCCAAGGACTCATGCTTCACCCTCTAAGTCCCTTGAGGCACCATGGAGTGTTTAGGATCATTCTAAAGGTTCTTATATGTCCTAACACATTCCTAGACAATTCTAGGAGTTTAGAATACTCTCTTAAGCATTCTACACTAGTTAGAGCCTCCAAGGACTCATGCTTCACCCTCTAAGTCCCTTGAGGCCCCATGGAGTGTTTAGGATCATTCTAAAGGTTCTTATATGTCCTAATACACATTCCTAGACCATTCTAAGCCTTTAGATTACTCTCTTAACCATTCTACACTTGTTAGAGCCTCCAAGGACTCATGCTTCACCCTCTAAGTCCCTTGGGGCACCATGGAGTGTTTAGGATCATTCTAAAGGTTCTTATATGTCCTAATACACATTCCTAGACCATTGTAAGCCTTTAGAATACTATCTTAACCATTCTACGCTTGTTAGAGCCTCCAAGGACTCATGCTTCACCCTCTAAGTCCCTTGAGGCACCATGGAGTGTTTAGGATCATTCTAAAGGTTCTTATTTGTCCTAATACACATTTCTAGACCATTGTAAGCGTTTAGAATACTCTCTTAACCACTCTACACTTGTTAGAGCCTCCAAGAACTCATGCTTCACCGTCTAAGTCCCTTGAGGCACCATGGAGTGTTTAGGATCATTCTAAAGGTTCTTATATGTCCTAATACACATTCCTAGACCATTGTAAGCGTTTAGAATACTCTCTTAACCATTCTACACTTGTTAGAGCCTCCAGGAACTCATGCTTCACCCTCTAAGTCCCTTGAGGCACCATGGAGTTTTTAGGATCATTCTAAAGGTTCTTATATGTCCTAATATACATTCCGAGACCATTGTAAGCCTTTAGAATACTCTCTTAACCATTCTACACTTGTTAGAGCCTCCAAGGACTCATGCTTCACCCTCTAAGTCCCTTGAGGCACCATGGAGTGTTTAGGATCATTCTAAAGGTTCTTATATGTCCTAATACACATTCCTAGACCATTGTAAGCCTTTAGAATACTCTCTTAACCATTCTACACTTGTTAAAGCCTCCAAGGACTCATGCTTCACCCTCTAAGTCCCTTGGGGCACCATGGAGTGTTTAGGATCATTCTAAAGGTTCTTATATGTCCTAATACACATTCCTAGACCATTGTAAGCCTTTAGAATACTCTCTTAACCATTCTACACTTGTTAGAGCCTCCAAGGACTCATGCTTCACCCTCTAAGTCCCTTGAGGCACCATGGAGTGTTTACGATCATTCTAAAGGTTCTTATATGTCCTAATACACATTCCTAGACCATTGTAAGCGTTTAGAATACTCTCTTAACCATTCTACACTTGTTAGAGCCTCCAAGAACTCATGCTTCACCCTCTAAGTGCCTTGAGGCACCATGGAGTGTTTAGGATCATTCTAAAGGTTCTTATATGTCCTAATACACATTCCTAGACCATTGTAAGCCTTTAGAATACTCTCTTAACCATTCTACACTTGTTAGAGCCTCCAAGGACTCATGCTTCACCCTCTAAGTCCCTTGAGGCACCATGGAGTGTTTACGATCATTCTAAAGGTTCTTATATGTCCTAATACACATTCCTAGACCATTGTAAGCCTTTAGAATACTCTCTTAACCATTCTACATTTGTTAGAGCCTCCAAGGACTCATGCTTCACCCTCTAAATCCCTTGGGGCAGCATGGAGTGTTTAGGATCATTCTAAAGGTTCTTATATGTCCTAATACACATTCCTAGACCATTGTAAGGGTTTCGAATACTCTCTTAACCATTCTACACTTTTTAGAGCCTCCAAGGACTCATGCTTCACCCTCTAAGTCCCTTGAGGCACCATGAAGTGTTTAGGATCTTTCTAAAGGTTCTTATATGTCCTAATACACATTCCTGACCATTGTAAGCATTTCGAATACTCTCTTAACCATTCTACACTTGTTAGAGCCTCCAAGGACACATGCTTCACCCTCTAAGTCCCTTGAGGCACCATGGAGTGTTTAGGATCATTCTAAAGGTTCTTATATGTCCTAATACACATTCCTAGACCGTTGTAAGCCTTTAGAATACTCTCTTAACCATTCTACACTAGTTAGAGCCTCCAAGGACTCATGCTTCACCCTCTAAGTCCCTTGAGGCACAATGGAGTGTTTAGGATCATTCTAAAGGTTCTTATATGTCCTAATACACATTCCTAGACCATTGTAATCCTTTAGAATACTCTCTTAACCATTCTACACTTGTTAGAGCCTCCAAGGACTCATGCTTCACCCTCTAAGTCCCTTGGGGCACCATGGAGTGTTTAGGATCATTCTAGAGGATCTTATACGTCCTAATACACATTCCTAGACCATTCTAGGAGTTTAGAATACTCTCTTAACCATTCTACACTAGTTAGAGCCACCAAGGACTCATGCTTCACCCTCTAAGTACCTTGAGGCACCATGGAGTGTTTAGGATCATTCTAAAGGTTCTTATATGTCCTAATACACATTCCTAGACCATTCTAGGCATTTCGAATACTCTCTTAACCATTCTACACTTGTTATAGCCTCCAAGGACTCATGCTTCACCCTCTAAGTCCCTTGGGGCACCATGGAGTGTTTAGGATCATTCTAAAGGTTCTTATATGTCCTAATACACATTCCTAGACCATTGTAAGGGTTTCGAATACTCTCTTAACCATTCTACACTTTTTAGAGCCTCCAAGGACTCATGCTTCACCCTCTAAGTCCCTTGAGGCACCATGAAGTGTTTAGGATCATTCTAAAGGTTCTTATATGTCCTAATACACATTCCTAGACCATTCTAGGCGTTTAGAATACTCTCTTAACCATTCTACACTAGTTAGAGCCGCAAAGGACTCATGCTTCACCCTCTAAGTCCCTTGAGGCTCCATGGAGTTTTAGGATCATTCTAAAGGTTCTTATTTGTCCTAATACACATTCCTAGACCATTGTATGCCTTTAGAATACTATCTTAACCATTCTACACTTGTTAGAGCCTCCAAGAACTCATGCTTCACCCTCTAAATCCCTTGGGGCACCATGGAGTGTTTAGGATCATTCTAAAGGTTCTTATATGTCCTAGTACACATTCCTAGACCATTGTAAGCGTTTCGAATACTCTCTTAACCATTCTACACTTGTTAGAGCCTCCAAAGACTCATGCTTCACCCTCTAAGTCCCTTGGGGCACCATGGAGTGTTTAGGATCATTCTAAAGGTTCTTATATGTCCTAATACACATTCCTAGACCATTCTAGGAGTTTCGAATACTCTCTTAACCATTCTACACTAGTTAGAACCTCCAAGGACTCATGCTTCACCCTCTAAGTCCCTTGAGGCACCATGGAGTGTTTAGGATCATTCTAAAGGTTCTTATATGTCCTAATACACATTCCTAGACCATTCTAGGCGTTTCGAATACTCTCTTACCCATTCTACACTTGTTAGAGCCTCCAAGGACTCATGCTTCACCCTCTAAGTCCCTTGAGGCACAATGGAGTGTTTAGGATCATTCTAAAGGTTCTTATATGTCCTAATACACATTCCTAGACCATTGTAAGCGTTTAGAATACTCTCTTAACCATTCTACACTTGTTAGAGCCTCCAAGGACTCATGCTTCACCCTCTAAGTCCCTTGGGGCACCATGGAGTGTTTAGGATCATTCTAAAGGTTCTTATATGTCCTAATACACATTCCTAGACCATTGTAAGCCTTTAGAATACTCTCTTAACCATTCTACGCTTGTTAGAGCCTCCAAGGACTCATGCTTCACCCTCTAAGTCCCTTGGGGCACCATGGAGTGTTTAGGATCATTCTAAAGGATCTTATATGTCCTAATACACATTCCTAGACCATTTTAGGCGTTTCGAATACTCTCTTAACCATTCTACACTTGTTAGAGCCTCCAAAGACTCATGCTTCACCCTCTAAGTCCCTTGGGGAACCATGGAGTGGTTAGGATCATTCTAAAGGTTCTTATATGTCCTAATACACATTCCTAGACCATTCTAGGCGTTTCGAATACTCTCTTGACCATTCTACACTTGTTAGAGCCTCCAATGACTCATGCTTCACCCTCTAAGTCCCTTGGGGAACCATGAAGTGTTTAGGATCATTCTAAAGGTTCTTATATGTCCTAATACACATTCCTAGACCATTCTAAGCCTTTAGATTACTCTCTTAACCATTCTACACTTGTTAGAGCCTCCAAGGACTCATGCTTCACCCTCTAAGTCCCTTGGGGCACCATGGAGTGTTTAGGATCATTCTAAAGGTTCTTATATGTCCTAATACACATTCCTAGACCATTGTAAGCCTTTAGAATACTATCTTAACCATTCTACACTTGTTAGAGCCTCCAAGGACTCATGCTTCACCCTCTAAGTCCCTTGGGGCACCATGGAGTGTTTAGGATCATTCTAAAGGATCTTATATGTCCTAATACACATTCCTAGACCATTTTAGGCGTTTCGAATACTCTCTTAACCATTCTACACTTGTTAGAGCCTCCAAAGACTCATGCTTCACCCTCTAAGTCCCTTGGGGCACCATGGAGTGTTTAGGATCATTCTAAAGGTTCTTATATGTCCTAATACACATTCCTAGACCATTCTAGGAGTTTCGAATACTCTCTTAACCATTCTACACTAGTTAGAACCTCCAAGGACTCATGCTTCACCCTCTAAGTCCCTTGAGGCACCATGGAGTGTTTAGGATCATTCTAAAGGTTCTTATATGTCCTAATACACATTCCTAGACCATTCTAGGCGTTTCGAATACTCTCTTACCCATTCTACACTTGTTAGAGCCTCCAAGGACTCATGCTTCACCCTCTAAGTCCCTTGAGGCACAATGGAGTGTTTAGGATCATTCTAAAGGTTCTTATATGTCCTAATACACATTCCTAGACCATTGTAAGCGTTTAGAATACTCTCTTAACCATTCTACACTTGTTAGAGCCTCCAAGGACTCATGCTTCACCCTCTAAGTCCCTTGGGGCACCATGAAGTGTTTAGGATCATTCTAAAGGTTCTTATATGTCCTAATACACATTCCTAGACCATTGTAAGCCTTTAGAATACTATCTTAACCATTCTACGCTTGTTAGAGCCTCCAAGGACTCATGCTTCACCCTCTAAGTCCCTTGGGGCACCATGGAGTGTTTAGGATCATTCTAAAGGATCTTATATGTCCTAATACACATTCCTAGACCATTTTAGGCGTTTCGAATACTCTCTTAACCATTCTACACTTGTTAGAGCCTCCAAAGACTCATGCTTCACCCTCTAAGTCCCTTGGGGAACCATGGAGTGGTTATGATCATTCTAAAGGTTCTTATATGTCCTAATACACATTCCTAGACCATTCTAGGCGTTTCGAATACTCTCTTGACCATTCTACACTTGTTAGAGCCTCCAATGACTCATGCTTCACCCTCTAAGTCCCTTGGGGAACCATGAAGTGTTTAGGATCATTCGAAAGGTTCTTATATGTCCTAATACACATTCCTAGACCATTCTAAGCCTTTAGATTACTCTCTTAACCATTCTACACTTGTTAGAGCCTCCAAGGACTCATGCTTCACCCTCTAAGTCCCTTGAGGCACCATGGAGTGTTTAGGATCATTCTAAAGGTTCTTATATGTCCTAACACATTCCTAGACAATTCTAGGAGTTTAGAATACTCTCTTAAGCATTCTACACTAGTTAGAGCCTCCAAGGACTCATGCTTCACCCTCTAAGTCCCTTGAGGCCCCATGGAGTGTTTAGGATCATTCTAAAGGTTCTTATATGTCCTAATACACATTCCTAGACCATTCTAAGCCTTTAGATTACTCTCTTAACCATTCTACACTTGTTAGAGCCTCCAAGGACTCATGCTTCACCCTCTAAGTCCCTTGGGGCACCATGGAGTGTTTAGGATCATTCTAAAGGTTCTTATATGTCCTAATACACATTCCTAGACCATTGTAAGCCTTTAGAATACTATCTTAACCATTCTACGCTTGTTAGAGCCTCCAAGGACTCATGCTTCACCCTCTAAGTCCCTTGGGGCACCATGGAGTGTTTAGGATCATTCTAAAGGATCTTATATGTCCTAATACACATTCCTAGACCATTTTAGGCGTTTCGAATACTCTCTTAACCATTCTACACTTGTTAGAGCCTCCAAAGACTCATGCTTCACCCTCTAAGTCCCTTGGGGCACCATGGAGTGTTTAGGATCATTCTAAAGGTTCTTATATGTCCTAATACACATTCCTAGACCATTCTAGGAGTTTCGAATACTCTCTTAACCATTCTACACTAGTTAGAACCTCCAAGGACTCATGCTTCACCCTCTAAGTCCCTTGAGGCACCATGGAGTGTTTAGGATCATTCTAAAGGTTCTTATATGTCCTAATACACATTCCTAGACCATTCTAGGCGTTTCGAATACTCTCTTACCCATTCTACACTTGTTAGAGCCTCCAAGGACTCATGCTTCACCCTCTAAGTCCCTTGAGGCACAATGGAGTGTTTAGGATCATTCTAAAGGTTCTTATATGTCCTAATACACATTCCTAGACCATTGTAAGCGTTTAGAATACTCTCTTAACCATTCTACACTTGTTAGAGCCTCCAAGGACTCATGCTTCACCCTCTAAGTCCCTTGGGGCACCATGGAGTGTTTAGGATCATTCTAAAGGTTCTTATATGTCCTAATACACATTCCTAGACCATTGTAAGCCTTTAGAATACTCTCTTAACCATTCTACGCTTGTTAGAGCCTCCAAGGACTCATGCTTCACCCTCTAAGTCCCTTGGGGCACCATGGAGTGTTTAGGATCATTCTAAAGGATCTTATATGTCCTAATACACATTCCTAGACCATTTTAGGCGTTTCGAATACTCTCTTAACCATTCTACACTTGTTAGAGCCTCCAAAGACTCATGCTTCACCCTCTAAGTCCCTTGGGGAACCATGGAGTGGTTAGGATCATTCTAAAGGTTCTTATATGTCCTAATACACATTCCTAGACCATTGTAAGCGTTTAGAATACTCTCTTAACCATTCTACACTTGCTATAGCCTCCTAGGACTCATGCTTCACCCTCTAAGTCCCTTGAGGCACCATGGAGTGTTTAGGATCATTCTAAAGGTTCTTATATGTCTGATGAGCATTTTATTTCCCATTATTCCTTGCATCATTTTACTCCTATTATTGATACTTGTTGCCCATTTGACATTGATTAGCTTGATTTATTGATTTAGAGTTTATTGGACTAATATTTCGAATATTGTTTAATTTGGAATTATTTAGCCTAATTAATTCTATTTCTATTTTCAGGTAATATTTGGCACAAGGACACTTTGGGAAGTTTGGAAATGAAGATTGAAGAATTGAAGTGAAGATTGTAATTTGCATTTAGGTCCCTTTTTAATTGTAATGTTCAGAATAGTGTTTCTTAGGATTTGGGCCCATGTTTTAGGCCCATTTTGTGTCTTAAGAGGGGAAATTCGTGTAACCTCCAAGAACACACTTTCATTTCAGATTTCTCACTCTCTCTCTAGGTTAGAACTTCTCTCTTGGCTCTCCCAAGTGATGGTGGCTGCTAGGGTTTTGTTCTTCCCCATTTCTACTCGTTTTTCTTCATTTATGGCCATGGAAGGCTAGACTTCAAGGGTTAATCCCTTTGGTATTGTATTATCTACTCTTGAGCTCTTGTTATTAATGCAATTTCGTTTTCTCTTCTCTGTTTTCATGTTTATCGATGTGTAGTGGTTTGCTTAATTCCATTTCGTAGAGATAATACATGAATATAAATGCTTAATTTGTATTAACTCGTAAAAACTCCAATTCTGGTTTCTGATGCTTAATTAGAAGTTAGGGTTTGGAGTGATAACTGAATTTTCGCTTAGTATTTGGTTATCACGAGTTGGACAGAGGAGAGGAGAGGAATTTCGATAGTATTTCGATAGTATTAACTCGTAAAAACTCCAATTCTGGTTTCTGATGCTTAAATAGTATTTGTGAAATCGAAATTTCGATAATGGGAAGGCCCCAAAAATTCGGTTGTTTACTATTTCTTTTTTATTTTACAAGTTTATTTTTCTTCTTTTTTGTTTGTAACTTATTTGTTTGACTTGGTTCCCTTTTGAATTTTGTCCTCAAACTTTCTGTGATATGTTTTCATGATTTTAGGGTGCTGAAAAAAATAAAGAAAAAAATTTTAAAAAATAATAAATTTTGTTGCCGATTTTGGTCATGCATATCTGTTACAGTATGCTATGGTTGATGCTGTTCTGTTCAGTACATGACTAGGGGCAACCCAAGTTATTTGCATCCTTACAACCCTGAAATTGATAGAACTTATCACAGATTAGTTAGACAAAATAGGAATCAGTCATTAGGTAGTGAGTCAGAGTCATCTTATAGTCCATCTAATTCTGATTCTGTTTCTATTTCTTCTATTCCTTCTACTTTTATTCAATCTGATTCTATACATTGTGATAACATGGCTCAACCCCCACCAAGGGAAAGGACACTTAGGGAGCTGGCTGCACCTGACTTCACTATTGAAGACTCGTGTATCCGGTATCCTGATGAGGATGTTCCTTTTGAGCTTAGAACAGGACTAATCCATTTGTTGCCCAAGTTTCATGGTCTTGCAGGTGAGGATCCTCATAAGCATCTCAAGAAATTCCATATAGTGTGCACCACAATGAAACCACATGATGTGCAAGAGGATCATGTCTGTCTCAGAGCATTTCCACATTCCTTAGAGGGTCTAGCACAAGATTGGTTATCTGACTTGGCCCCTGGTTCCATCATTAGCTTATTTGGAAAATTCTCTTCGATTTCACAATTTCATTTGCTGCACACTACGTGTTTGATACTTTGCCTAGACCGATATTCGCTGGGAAACGACCTAGGATCTCCTTCCTAGTACTACAGAATAAACACCTTTTATTTTGATCGGGTACGGCCTCGATCACTTAGAGGGTGAAGCATGAAATTGTGAAATAAGCTAATGAAATTGTGAAATCGGAATTTCGATAATGGGAAGGCCCCAAAAATTCGGTTGTTTACTATTTCTTTTTTATTTTACAAGTTTATTTTTCTTCTTTTTTGTTTGTAACTTATTTGTTTGACTTGGTTCCCTTTTGAATTTTGTCCTCAAACTTTCTGTGATATGTTTTCATGACTTTAGGGTGCTGAAAAAAAATAAAGAAAAAAATTTTAAAAAATAATAAATTTTGTTGCCGATTTTGGTCATGCATATCTGTTACAGTATGCTATGGTTGATGCTGTTCTGTTCAGTACATGACTAGGGGCAACCCAAGTTATTTGCATCCTTACAACCCTGAAATTGATAGAACTTATCACAGATTAGTTAGACAAAATAGGAATCAGTCATTAGGTAGTGAGTCAGAGTCATCTTATAGTCCATCTAATTCTGATTCTGTTTCTATTTCTTCTATTCCTTCTACTTTTATTCAATCTGATTCTATACATTGTGATAACATGGCTCAACCCCCACCAAGGGAAAGGACACTTAGGGAGCTGGCTGCACCTGACTTCACTATTGAAGACTCGTGTATCCGGTATCCTGATGAGGATGTTCCTTTTGAGCTTAGAACAGGACTAATCCATTTGTTGCCCAAGTTTCATGGTCTTGCAGGTGAGGATCCTCATAAGCATCTCAAGAAATTCCATATAGTGTGCACCACAATGAAACCACATGATGTGCAAGAGGATCATGTCTGTCTCAGAGCATTTCCACATTCCTTAGAGGGTCTAGCACAAGATTGGTTATCTGACTTGGCCCCTGGTTCCATCATTAGCTTATTTGGAAAATTCTCTTCGATTTCACAATTTCATTTGCTGCACACTACGTGTTTGATACTTTGCCTAGACCGATATTCGCTGGGAAACGACCTAGGATCTCCTTCCTAGTACTACAGAATAAACACCTTTTATTTTGATCGGGTACGGCCTCGATCACTTAGAGGGTGAAGCATGAAATTGTGAAATAAGCTAACGAAATTGTGAAATCGAAATTTCGATAATGGGAAGGCCCCAAAAATTCGGTTGTTTACTATTTCTTTTTTATTTTACAAGTTTATTTTTCTTCTTTTTTGTTTGTAACTTATTTGTTTGACTTGGTTCCCTTTTGAATTTTGTCCTCAAACTTTCTGTGATATGTTTTCATGACTTTAGGGTGCTGAAAAAAATAAAGAAAAAAATTTTAAAAAATAATAAATTTTGTTGCCGATTTTGGTCATGCATATCTGTTACAGTATGCTATGGTTGATGCTGTTCTGTTCAGTACATGACTAGGGGCAACCCAAGTTATTTGCATCCTTACAACCCTGAAATTGATAGAACTTATCACAGATTAGTTAGACAAAATAGGAATCAGTCATTAGGTAGTGAGTCAGAGTCATCTTATAGTCCATCTAATTCTGATTCTGTTTCTATTTCTTCTATTCCTTCTACTTTTATTCAATCTGATTCTATACATTGTGATAACATGGCTCAACCCCCACCAAGGGAAAGGACACTTAGGGAGCTGGCTGCACCTGACTTCACTATTGAAGACTCGTGTATCCGGTATCCTGATGAGGATGTTCCTTTTGAGCTTAGAACAGGACTAATCCATTTGTTGCCCAAGTTTCATGGTCTTGCAGGTGAGGATCCTCATAAGCATCTCAAGAAATTCCATATAGTGTGCACCACAATGAAACCACATGATGTGCAAGAGGATCATGTCTGTCTCAGAGCATTTCCACATTCCTTAGAGGGTCTAGCACAAGATTGGTTATCTGACTTGGCCCCTGGTTCCATCATTAGCTTATTTGGAAAATTCTCTTCGATTTCACAATTTCATTTGCTGCACACTACGTGTTTGATACTTTGCCTAGACCGATATTCGCTGGGAAACGACCTAGGATCTCCTTCCTAGTACTACAGAATAAACACCTTTTATTTTGATCGGGTACGGCCTCGATCACTTAGAGGGTGAAGCATGAAATTGTGAAATAAGCTAATGAAATTGTGAAATCGAAATTTCGATAATGGGAAGGCCCCAAAAATTCGGTTGTTTACTATTTCTTTTTTATTTTACAAGTTTATTTTTCTTCTTTTTTGTTTGTAACTTATTTGTTTGACTTGGTTCCCTTTTGAATTTTGTCCTCAAACTTTCTGTGATATGTTTTCATGATTTTAGGGTGCTGAAAAAAATAAAGAAAAAAATTTTAAAAAATAATAAATTTTGTTGCCGATTTTGGTCATGCATATCTGTTACAGTATGCTATGGTTGATGCTGTTCTGTTCAGTACATGACTAGGGGCAACCCAAGTTATTTGCATCCTTACAACCCTGAAATTGATAGAACTTATCACAGATTAGTTAGACAAAATAGGAATCAGTCATTAGGTAGTGAGTCAGAGTCATCTTATAGTCCATCTAATTCTGATTCTGTTTCTATTTCTTCTATTCCTTCTACTTTTATTCAATCTGATTCTATACATTGTGATAACATGGCTCAACCCCCACCAAGGGAAAGGACACTTAGGGAGCTGGCTGCACCTGACTTCACTATTGAAGACTCGTGTATCCGGTATCCTGATGAGGATGTTCCTTTTGAGCTTAGAACAGGACTAATCCATTTGTTGCCCAAGTTTCATGGTCTTGCAGGTGAGGATCCTCATAAGCATCTCAAGAAATTCCATATAGTGTGCACCACAATGAAACCACATGATGTGCAAGAGGATCATGTCTGTCTCAGAGCATTTCCACATTCCTTAGAGGGTCTAGCACAAGATTGGTTATCTGACTTGGCCCCTGGTTCCATCATTAGCTTATTTGGAAAATTCTCTTCGATTTCACAATTTCATTTGCTGCACACTACGTGTTTGATACTTTGCCTAGACCGATATTCGCTGGGAAACGACCTAGGATCTCCTTCCTAGTACTACAGAATAAACACCTTTTATTTTGATCGGGTACGGCCTCGATCACTTAGAGGGTGAAGCATGAAATTGTGAAATAAGCTAATGAAATTGTGAAATCGAAATTTCGATAATGGGAAGGCCCCAAAAATTCGGTTGTTTACTATTTCTTTTTTATTTTACAAGTTTATTTTTCTTCTTTTTTGTTTGTAACTTATTTGTTTGACTTGGTTCCCTTTTGAATTTTGTCCTCAAACTTTCTGTGATATGTTTTCATGATTTTAGGGTGCTGAAAAAAATAAAGAAAAAAATTTTAAAAAATAATAAATTTTGTTGCCGATTTTGGTCATGCATATCTGTTACAGTATGCTATGGTTGATGCTGTTCTGTTCAGTACATGACTAGGGGCAACCCAAGTTATTTGCATCCTTACAACCCTGAAATTGATAGAACTTATCACAGATTAGTTAGACAAAATAGGAATCAGTCATTAGGTAGTGAGTCAGAGTCATCTTATAGTCCATCTAATTCTGATTCTGTTTCTATTTCTTCTATTCCTTCTACTTTTATTCAATCTGATTCTATACATTGTGATAACATGGCTCAACCCCCACCAAGGGAAAGGACACTTAGGGAGCTGGCTGCACCTGACTTCACTATTGAAGACTCGTGTATCCGGTATCCTGATGAGGATGTTCCTTTTGAGCTTAGAACAGGACTAATCCATTTGTTGCCCAAGTTTCATGGTCTTGCAGGTGAGGATCCTCATAAGCATCTCAAGAAATTCCATATAGTGTGCACCACAATGAAACCACATGATGTGCAAGAGGATCATGTCTGTCTCAGAGCATTTCCACATTCCTTAGAGGGTCTAGCACAAGATTGGTTATCTGACTTGGCCCCTGGTTCCATCATTAGCTTATTTGGAAAATTCTCTTCGATTTCACAATTTCATTTGCTGCACACTACGTGTTTGATACTTTGCCTAGACCGATATTCGCTGGGAAACGACCTAGGATCTCCTTCCTAGTACTACAGAATAAACACCTTTTATTTTGATCGGGTACGGCCTCGATCACTTAGAGGGTGAAGCATGAAATTGTGAAATAAGCTAATGAAATTGTGAAATCGAAATTTCGATAATGGGAAGGCCCCAAAAATTCGGTTGTTTACTATTTCTTTTTTATTTTACAAGTTTATTTTTCTTCTTTTTTGTTTGTAACTTATTTGTTTGACTTGGTTCCCTTTTGAATTTTGTCCTCAAACTTTCTGTGATATGTTTTCATGATTTTAGGGTGCTGAAAAAAATAAAGAAAAAAATTTTAAAAAATAATAAATTTTGTTGCCGATTTTGGTCATGCATATCTGTTACAGTATGCTATGGTTGATGCTGTTCTGTTCAGTACATGACTAGGGGCAACCCAAGTTATTTGCATCCTTACAACCCTGAAATTGATAGAACTTATCACAGATTAGTTAGACAAAATAGGAATCAGTCATTAGGTAGTGAGTCAGAGTCATCTTATAGTCCATCTAATTCTGATTCTGTTTCTATTTCTTCTATTCCTTCTACTTTTATTCAATCTGATTCTATACATTGTGATAACATGGCTCAACCCCCACCAAGGGAAAGGACACTTAGGGAGCTGGCTACACCTGACTTCACTATTGAAGACTCGTGTATCCGGTATCCTGATGAGGATGTTCCTTTTGAGCTTAGAACAGGACTAATCCATTTGTTGCCCAAGTTTCATGGTCTTGCAGGTGAGGATCCTCATAAGCATCTCAAGAAATTCCATATAGTGTGCACCACAATGAAACCACATGATGTGCAAGAGGATCATGTCTGTCTCAGAGCATTTCCACATTCCTTAGAGGGTCTAGCACAAGATTGGTTATCTGACTTGGCCCCTGGTTCCATCATTAGCTTATTTGGAAAATTCTCTTCGATTTCACAATTTCATTTGCTGCACACTACGTGTTTGATACTTTGCCTAGACCGATATTCGCTGGGAAACGACCTAGGATCTCCTTCCTAGTACTACAGAATAAACACCTTTTATTTTGATCGGGTACGGCCTCGATCACTTAGAGGGTGAAGCATGAAATTGTGAAATAAGCTAATGAAATTGTGAAATCGAAATTTCGATAATGGGAAGGCCCCAAAAATTCGGTTGTTTACTATTTCTTTTTTATTTTACAAGTTTATTTTTCTTCTTTTTTGTTTGTAACTTATTTGTTTGACTTGGTTCCCTTTTGAATTTTGTCCTCAAACTTTCTGTGATATGTTTTCATGATTTTAGGGTGCTGAAAAAAATAAAGAAAAAAATTTTAAAAAATAATAAATTTTGTTGCCGATTTTGGTCATGCATATCTGTTACAGTATGCTATGGTTGATGCTGTTCTGTTCAGTACATGACTAGGGGCAACCCAAGTTATTTGCATCCTTACAACCCTGAAATTGATAGAACTTATCACAGATTAGTTAGACAAAATAGGAATCAGTCATTAGGTAGTGAGTCAGAGTCATCTTATAGTCCATCTAATTCTGATTCTGTTTCTATTTCTTCTATTCCTTCTACTTTTATTCAATCTGATTCTATACATTGTGATAACATGGCTCAACCCCCACCAAGGGAAAGGACACTTAGGGAGCTGGCTGCACCTGACTTCACTATTGAAGACTCGTGTATCCGGTATCCTGATGAGGATGTTCCTTTTGAGCTTAGAACAGGACTAATCCATTTGTTGCCCAAGTTTCATGGTCTTGCAGGTGAGGATCCTCATAAGCATCTCAAGAAATTCCATATAGTGTGCACCACAATGAAACCACATGATGTGCAAGAGGATCATGTCTGTCTCAGAGCATTTCCACATTCCTTAGAGGGTCTAGCACAAGATTGGTTATCTGACTTGGCCCCTGGTTCCATCATTAGCTTATTTGGAAAATTCTCTTCGATTTCACAATTTCATTTGCTGCACACTACGTGTTTGATACTTTGCCTAGACCGATATTCGCTGGGAAACGACCTAGGATCTCCTTCCTAGTACTACAGAATAAACACCTTTTATTTTGATCGGGTACGGCCTCGATCACTTAGAGGGTGAAGCATGAAATTGTGAAATAAGCTAATGAAATTGTGAAATCGAAATTTCGATAATGGGAAGGCCCCAAAAATTCGGTTGTTTACTATTTCTTTTTTATTTTACAAGTTTATTTTTCTTCTTTTTTGTTTGTAACTTATTTGTTTGACTTGGTTCCCTTTTGAATTTTGTCCTCAAACTTTCTGTGATATGTTTTCATGATTTTAGGGTGCTGAAAAAAATAAAGAAAAAAATTTTAAAAAATAATAAATTTTGTTGCCGATTTTGGTCATGCATATCTGTTACAGTATGCTATGGTTGATGTTGTTCTGTTCAGTACATGACTAGGGGCAACCCAAGTTATTTGCATCCTTACAACCCTGAAATTGATAGAACTTATCACAGATTAGTTAGACAAAATAGGAATCAGTCATTAGGTAGTGAGTCAGAGTCATCTTATAGTCCATCTAATTCTGATTCTGTTTCTATTTCTTCTATTCCTTCTACTTTTATTCAATCTGATTCTATACATTGTGATAACATGGCTCAACCCCCACCAAGGGAAAGGACACTTAGGGAGCTGGCTGCACCTGACTTCACTATTGAAGACTCGTGTATCCGGTATCCTGATGAGGATGTTCCTTTTGAGCTTAGAACAGGACTAATCCATTTGTTGCCCAAGTTTCATGGTCTTGCAGGTGAGGATCCTCATAAGCATCTCAAGAAATTCCATATAGTGTGCACCACAATGAAACCACATGATGTGCAAGAGGATCATGTCTGTCTCAGAGCATTTCCACATTCCTTAGAGGGTCTAGCACAAGATTGGTTATCTGACTTGGCCCCTGGTTCCATCATTAGCTTATTTGGAAAATTCTCTTCGATTTCACAATTTCATTTGCTGCACACTACGTGTTTGATACTTTGCCTAGACCGATATTCGCTGGGAAACGACCTAGGATCTCCTTCCTAGTACTACAGAATAAACACCTTTTATTTTGATCGGGTACGGCCTCGATCACTTAGAGGGTGAAGCATGAAATTGTGAAATAAGCTAATGAAATTGTGAAATCGAAATTTCGATAATGGGAAGGCCCCAAAAATTCGGTTGTTTACTATTTCTTTTTTATTTTACAAGTTTATTTTTCTTCTTTTTTGTTTGTAACTTATTTGTTTGACTTGGTTCCCTTTTGAATTTTGTCCTCAAACTTTCTGTGATATGTTTTCATGATTTTAGGGTGCTGAAAAAAATAAAGAAAAAAATTTTAAAAAATAATAAATTTTGTTGCCGATTTTGGTCATGCATATCTGTTACAGTATGCTATGGTTGATGCTGTTCTGTTCAGTACATGACTAGGGGCAACCCAAGTTATTTGCATCCTTACAACCCTGAAATTGATAGAACTTATCACAGATTAGTTAGACAAAATAGGAATCAGTCATTAGGTAGTGAGTCAGAGTCATCTTATAGTCCATCTAATTCTGATTCTGTTTCTATTTCTTCTATTCCTTCTACTTTTATTCAATCTGATTCTATACATTGTGATAACATGGCTCAACCCCCACCAAGGGAAAGGACACCTAGGGAGCTGGCTGCACCTGACTTCACTATTGAAGACTCGTGTATCCGGTATCCTGATGAGGATGTTCCTTTTGAGCTTAGAACAGGACTAATCCATTTGTTGCCCAAGTTTCATGGTCTTGCAGGTGAGGATCCTCATAAGCATCTCAAGAAATTCCATATAGTGTGCACCACAATGAAACCACATGATGTGCAAGAGGATCATGTCTGTCTCAGAGCATTTCCACATTCCTTAGAGGGTCTAGCACAAGATTGGTTATCTGACTTGGCCCCTGGTTCCATCATTAGCTTATTTGGAAAATTCTCTTCGATTTCACAATTTCATTTGCTGCACACTACGTGTTTGATACTTTGCCTAGACCGATATTCGCTGGGAAACGACCTAGGATCTCCTTCCTAGTACTACAGAATAAACACCTTTTATTTTGATCGGGTACGGCCTCGATCACTTAGAGGGTGAAGCATGAAATTGTGAAATAAGCTAATGAAATTGTGAAATCGAAATTTCGATAATGGGAAGGCCCCAAAAATTCGGTTGTTTACTATTTCTTTTTTATTTTACAAGTTTATTTTTCTTCTTTTTTGTTTGTAACTTATTTGTTTGACTTGGTTCCCTTTTGAATTTTGTCCTCAAACTTTCTGTGATATGTTTTCATGATTTTAGGGTGCTGAAAAAAATAAAGAAAAAAATTTTAAAAAATAATAAATTTTGTTGCCGATTTTGGTCATGCATATCTGTTACAGTATGCTATGGTTGATGTTGTTCTGTTCAGTACATGACTAGGGGCAACCCAAGTTATTTGCATCCTTACAACCCTGAAATTGATAGAACTTATCACAGATTAGTTAGACAAAATAGGAATCAGTCATTAGGTAGTGAGTCAGAGTCATCTTATAGTCCATCTAATTCTGATTCTGTTTCTATTTCTTCTATTCCTTCTACTTTTATTCAATCTGATTCTATACATTGTGATAACATGGCTCAACCCCCACCAAGGGAAAGGACACTTAGGGAGCTGGCTGCACCTGACTTCACTATTGAAGACTCGTGTATCCGGTATCCTGATGAGGATGTTCCTTTTGAGCTTAGAACAGGACTAATCCATTTGTTGCCCAAGTTTCATGGTCTTGCAGGTGAGGATCCTCATAAGCATCTCAAGAAATTCCATATAGTGTGCACCACAATGAAACCACATGATGTGCAAGAGGATCATGTCTGTCTCAGAGCATTTCCACATTCCTTAGAGGGTCTAGCACAAGATTGGTTATCTGACTTGGCCCCTGGTTCCATCATTAGCTTATTTGGAAAATTCTCTTCGATTTCACAATTTCATTTGCTGCACACTACGTGTTTGATACTTTGCCTAGACCGATATTCGCTGGGAAACGACCTAGGATCTCCTTCCTAGTACTATAGAATAAACACCTTTTATTTTGATCGGGTACGGCCTCGATCACTTAGAGGGTGAAGCATGAAATTGTGAAATAAGCTAATGAAATTGTGAAATCGAAATTTCGATAATGGGAAGGCCCCAAAAATTCGGTTGTTTACTATTTCTTTTTTATTTTACAAGTTTATTTTTCTTCTTTTTTGTTTGTAACTTATTTGTTTGACTTGGTTCCCTTTTGAATTTTGTCCTCAAACTTTCTGTGATATGTTTTCATGATTTTAGGGTGCTGAAAAAAATAAAGAAAAAAATTTTAAAAAATAATAAATTTTGTTGCCGATTTTGGTCATGCATATCTGTTACAGTATGCTATGGTTGATGTTGTTCTGTTCAGTACATGACTAGGGGCAACCCAAGTTATTTGCATCCTTACAACCCTGAAATTGATAGAACTTATCACAGATTAGTTAGACAAAATAGGAATCAGTCATTAGGTAGTGAGTCAGAGTCATCTTATAGTCCATCTAATTCTGATTCTGTTTCTATTTCTTCTATTCCTTCTACTTTTATTCAATCTGATTCTATACATTGTGATAACATGGCTCAACCCCCACCAAGGGAAAGGACACTTAGGGAGCTGGCTGCACCTGACTTCACTATTGAAGACTCGTGTATCCGGTATCCTGATGAGGATGTTCCTTTTGAGCTTAGAACAGGACTAATCCATTTGTTGCCCAAGTTTCATGGTCTTGCAGGTGAGGATCCTCATAAGCATCTCAAGAAATTCCATATAGTGTGCACCACAATGAAACCACATGATGTGCAAGAGGATCATGTCTGTCTCAGAGCATTTCCACATTCCTTAGAGGGTCTAGCACAAGATTGGTTATCTGACTTGGCCCCTGGTTCCATCATTAGCTTATTTGGAAAATTCTCTTCGATTTCACAATTTCATTTGCTGCACACTACGTGTTTGATACTTTGCCTAGACCGATATTCGCTGGGAAACGACCTAGGATCTCCTTCCTAGTACTACAGAATAAACACCTTTTATTTTGATCGGGTACGGCCTCGATCACTTAGAGGGTGAAGCATGAAATTGTGAAATAAGCTAATGAAATTGTGAAATCGAAATTTCGATAATGGGAAGGCCCCAAAAATTCGGTTGTTTACTATTTCTTTTTTATTTTACAAGTTTATTTTTCTTCTTTTTTGTTTGTAACTTATTTGTTTGACTTGGTTCCCTTTTGAATTTTGTCCTCAAACTTTCTGTGATATGTTTTCATGATTTTAGGGTGCTGAAAAAAATAAAGAAAAAAATTTTAAAAAATAATAAATTTTGTTGCCGATTTTGGTCATGCATATCTGTTACAGTATGCTATGGTTGATGCTGTTCTGTTCAGTACATGACTAGGGGCAACCCAAGTTATTTGCATCCTTACAACCCTGAAATTGATAGAACTTATCACAGATTAGTTAGACAAAATAGGAATCAGTCATTAGGTAGTGAGTCAGAGTCATCTTATAGTCCATCTAATTCTGATTCTGTTTCTATTTCTTCTATTCCTTCTACTTTTATTCAATCTGATTCTATACATTGTGATAACATGGCTCAACCCCCACCAAGGGAAAGGACACTTAGGGAGCTGGCTGCACCTGACTTCACTATTGAAGACTCGTGTATCCGGTATCCTGATGAGGATGTTCCTTTTGAGCTTAGAACAGGACTAATCCATTTGTTGCCCAAGTTTCATGGTCTTGCAGGTGAGGATCCTCATAAGCATCTCAAGAAATTCCATATAGTGTGCACCACAATGAAACCACATGATGTGCAAGAGGATCATGTCTGTCTCAGAGCATTTCCACATTCCTTAGAGGGTCTAGCACAAGATTGGTTATCTGACTTGGCCCCTGGTTCCATCATTAGCTTATTTGGAAAATTCTCTTCGATTTCACAATTTCATTTGCTGCACACTACGTGTTTGATACTTTGCCTAGACCGATATTCGCTGGGAAACGACCTAGGATCTCCTTCCTAGTACTACAGAATAAACACCTTTTATTTTGATCGGGTACGGCCTCGATCACTTAGAGGGTGAAGCATGAAATTGTGAAATAAGCTAATGAAATTGTGAAATCGAAATTTCGATAATGGGAAGGCCCCAAAAATTCGGTTGTTTACTATTTCTTTTTTATTTTACAAGTTTATTTTTCTTCTTTTTTGTTTGTAACTTATTTGTTTGACTTGGTTCCCTTTTGAATTTTGTCCTCAAACTTTCTGTGATATGTTTTCATGATTTTAGGGTGCTGAAAAAAATAAAGAAAAAAATTTTAAAAAATAATAAATTTTGTTGCCGATTTTGGTCATGCATATCTGTTACAGTATGCTATGGTTGATGTTGTTCTGTTCAGTACATGACTAGGGGCAACCCAAGTTATTTGCATCCTTACAACCCTGAAATTGATAGAACTTATCACAGATTAGTTAGACAAAATAGGAATCAGTCATTAGGTAGTGAGTCAGAGTCATCTTATAGTCCATCTAATTCTGATTCTGTTTCTATTTCTTCTATTCCTTCTACTTTTATTCAATCTGATTCTATACATTGTGATAACATGGCTCAACCCCCACCAAGGGAAAGGACACTTAGGGAGCTGGCTGCACCTGACTTCACTATTGAAGACTCGTGTATCCGGTATCCTGATGAGGATGTTCCTTTTGAGCTTAGAACAGGACTAATCCATTTGTTGCCCAAGTTTCATGGTCTTGCAGGTGAGGATCCTCATAAGCATCTCAAGAAATTCCATATAGTGTGCACCACAATGAAACCACATGATGTGCAAGAGGATCATGTCTGTCTCAGAGCATTTCCACATTCCTTAGAGGGTCTAGCACAAGATTGGTTATCTGACTTGGCCCCTGGTTCCATCATTAGCTTATTTGGAAAATTCTCTTCGATTTCACAATTTCATTTGCTGCACACTACGTGTTTGATACTTTGCCTAGACCGATATTCGCTGGGAAACGACCTAGGATCTCCTTCCTAGTACTACAGAATAAACACCTTTTATTTTGATCGGGTACGGCCTCGATCACTTAGAGGGTGAAGCATGAAATTGTGAAATAAGCTAATGAAATTGTGAAATCGAAATTTCGATAATGGGAAGGCCCCAAAAATTCGGTTGTTTACTATTTCTTTTTTATTTTACAAGTTTATTTTTCTTCTTTTTTGTTTGTAACTTATTTGTTTGACTTGGTTCCCTTTTGAATTTTGTCCTCAAACTTTCTGTGATATGTTTTCATGATTTTAGGGTGCTGAAAAAAATAAAGAAAAAAATTTTAAAAAATAATAAATTTTGTTGCCGATTTTGGTCATGCATATCTGTTACAGTATGCTATGGTTGATGCTGTTCTGTTCAGTACATGACTAGGGGCAACCCAAGTTATTTGCATCCTTACAACCCTGAAATTGATAGAACTTATCACAGATTAGTTAGACAAAATAGGAATCAGTCATTAGGTAGTGAGTCAGAGTCATCTTATAGTCCATCTAATTCTGATTCTGTTTCTATTTCTTCTATTCCTTCTACTTTTATTCAATCTGATTCTATACATTGTGATAACATGGCTCAACCCCCACCAAGGGAAAGGACACTTAGGGAGCTGGCTGCACCTGACTTCACTATTGAAGACTCGTGTATCCGGTATCCTGATGAGGATGTTCCTTTTGAGCTTAGAACAGGACTAATCCATTTGTTGCCCAAGTTTCATGGTCTTGCAGGTGAGGATCCTCATAAGCATCTCAAGAAATTCCATATAGTGTGCACCACAATGAAACCACATGATGTGCAAGAGGATCATGTCTGTCTCAGAGCATTTCCACATTCCTTAGAGGGTCTAGCACAAGATTGGTTATCTGACTTGGCCCCTGGTTCCATCATTAGCTTATTTGGAAAATTCTCTTCGATTTCACAATTTCATTTGCTGCACACTACGTGTTTGATACTTTGCCTAGACCGATATTCGCTGGGAAACGACCTAGGATCTCCTTCCTAGTACTACAGAATAAACACCTTTTATTTTGATCGGGTACGGCCTCGATCACTTAGAGGGTGAAGCATGAAATTGTGAAATAAGCTAATGAAATTGTGAAATCGAAATTTCGATAATGGGAAGGCCCCAAAAATTCGGTTGTTTACTATTTCTTTTTTATTTTACAAGTTTATTTTTCTTCTTTTTTGTTTGTAACTTATTTGTTTGACTTGGTTCCCTTTTGAATTTTGTCCTCAAACTTTCTGTGATATGTTTTCATGATTTTAGGGTGCTGAAAAAAATAAAGAAAAAAATTTTAAAAAATAATAAATTTTGTTGCCGATTTTGGTCATGCATATCTGTTACAGTATGCTATGGTTGATGCTGTTCTGTTCAGTACATGACTAGGGGCAACCCAAGTTATTTGCATCCTTACAACCCTGAAATTGATAGAACTTATCACAGATTAGTTAGACAAAATAGGAATCAGTCATTAGGTAGTGAGTCAGAGTCATCTTATAGTCCATCTAATTCTGATTCTGTTTCTATTTCTTCTATTCCTTCTACTTTTATTCAATCTGATTCTATACATTGTGATAACATGGCTCAACCCCCACCAAGGGAAAGGACACCTAGGGAGCTGGCTGCACCTGACTTCACTATTGAAGACTCGTGTATCCGGTATCCTGATGAGGATGTTCCTTTTGAGCTTAGAACAGGACTAATCCATTTGTTGCCCAAGTTTCATGGTCTTGCAGGTGAGGATCCTCATAAGCATCTCAAGAAATTCCATATAGTGTGCACCACAATGAAACCACATGATGTGCAAGAGGATCATGTCTGTCTCAGAGCATTTCCACATTCCTTAGAGGGTCTAGCACAAGATTGGTTATCTGACTTGGCCCCTGGTTCCATCATTAGCTTATTTGGAAAATTCTCTTCGATTTCACAATTTCATTTGCTGCACACTACGTGTTTGATACTTTGCCTAGACCGATATTCGCTGGGAAACGACCTAGGATCTCCTTCCTAGTACTACAGAATAAACACCTTTTATTTTGATCGGGTACGGCCTCGATCACTTAGAGGGTGAAGCATGAAATTGTGAAATAAGCTAATGAAATTGTGAAATCGAAATTTCGATAATGGGAAGGCCCCAAAAATTCGGTTGTTTACTATTTCTTTTTTATTTTACAAGTTTATTTTTCTTCTTTTTTGTTTGTAACTTATTTGTTTGACTTGGTTCCCTTTTGAATTTTGTCCTCAAACTTTCTGTGATATGTTTTCATGATTTTAGGGTGCTGAAAAAAATAAAGAAAAAAATTTTAAAAAATAATAAATTTTGTTGCCGATTTTGGTCATGCATATCTGTTACAGTATGCTATGGTTGATGCTGTTCTGTTCAGTACATGACTAGGGGCAACCCAAGTTATTTGCATCCTTACAACCCTGAAATTGATAGAACTTATCACAGATTAGTTAGACAAAATAGGAATCAGTCATTAGGTAGTGAGTCAGAGTCATCTTATAGTCCATCTAATTCTGATTCTGTTTCTATTTCTTCTATTCCTTCTACTTTTATTCAATCTGATTCTATACATTGTGATAACATGGCTCAACCCCCACCAAGGGAAAGGACACTTAGGGAGCTGGCTGCACCTGACTTCACTATTGAAGACTCGTGTATCCGGTATCCTGATGAGGATGTTCCTTTTGAGCTTAGAACAGGACTAATCCATTTGTTGCCCAAGTTTCATGGTCTTGCAGGTGAGGATCCTCATAAGCATCTCAAGAAATTCCATATAGTGTGCACCACAATGAAACCACATGATGTGCAAGAGGATCATGTCTGTCTCAGAGCATTTCCACATTCCTTAGAGGGTCTAGCACAAGATTGGTTATCTGACTTGGCCCCTGGTTCCATCACAAGCTGGGATGACTTGAAGAGGGCATTTCTAGAAAAATTCTTCCCTGCAAATAGGACCACTGCAATCAGAAAGGAAATTTCTGGTATCAGGCAACAACATGGAGAGAGTCTCTATGATTATTGGGAGAGATTCAAGAGGTTGTGTGCTTCCTGCCCTCACCATCAGATCTCAGAGCAGCTTCTCATCCAGTACTTTTATGAAGGTCTCAACTTCATGGAAAGAAACATGGTAGATGCTGCAAGTGGTGGTACATTGGGAGATATGACACCCTTACAAGCCAGGAGCAAAATTGAGAAGATGGCTTCCAATTGTCAACAATTCCATGCAAGAAGCAACAGTGATGCAATAGTTGTGAGGGATGTAAATGATGTTGGTGCAGACTCGGGCAAGGTTGAGAAGCTTGAGCAGAAAATTGATTCTCTCACAACATTGGTCACACAATTGGCTGTCAATCAAAAAAAGATGATACTTCCTGCTAGAGTGTGTGGCATATGCACATCCATTGAGCACCCCACAGATGCATGCCCTTCCCTTCAGCAGCAACAGCCGATGACAAGTGGTGACCAACCCGAGGCCTATGCAGCAAACATATACAACAATAGAGGCCCACAACAACATAATCATGACCTCTCTTCCAATAGATACAACCCTGGATGGAGGAACCATCCCAATCTGAACTGGTCTGATCAACAACAACAACAACCTCCTCCTAATGTTCCATTTCAGAACACCGCTGGACCGAGTAGACCACCATATGTACCTCCTCCAATCCAGCAGCAAAGGCAACAACAACAGCAGCAAGTGGTTCATCCTGCACCATCAGCCCCTCCATCCAACCAACCTACCTTGGAGGAGTTGGTGAGGCAAATGACCATGCAAAACCTCCAATTTCAACAAGAGACTAGAGCATCCATTCAGAGACAAGAGGCATCCATTCAGACTTTGACAAATCAGATGGGTCAAATGGCAACTTCTCTCAACAACTTGCAATCTCAAAATTCTGACAAGTTGCCATCCCAAACTGTGATCAACCCTCAGAATCAGAATGTGAGTGCCATCAACCTGAGGTCGGGAAAGCAGATTGTCACACCCACACCACAACCTCACCTCAACAATGATGCTCTAGCTTCCTCTAAAGGGAAGAGCCAAGTGGTAGATGAAGGTGAGCATGCTAGCACCAAAGAGAATCATCCAACTCAACCCTCCTCGACTTCAACCACAAGCCCTGCTGTTGTCCTACAACCTCCTCCTGTTCCTCTTCCATTCCCACCAAGAGTGCCTCAAAACAAAAGGGTGGAAGAGGTGGACAAGGACATTCTTGACACATTCAGGAAGGTGGAAGTCAACATACCCCTTCTTGATGCAATAAAACAGATTCCAAGGTATGCGAAGTTCCTTAAGGAGTTGTGCACTCATAAGAGAAGACTCAAGGGCAATGAGAGGATAAGCATGGGAAGGAATGTCTCCGCTCTCATAGGTAAACCTATCCCTCACATTCCTGAAAAATGTAAGGATCCTGGAACTTTCTCTATACCTTGCATCATAGGCAATGTTAAGTTTGAAAATGCTATGCTAGATTTAGGAGCATCCATAAATGTCATGCCTATGTCTGTTTTTAAGTCTCTTTCTCTTGGACCTCTTCAACCTACGGGTGTGGTGATTCAATTGGCAAATAGAAGTACTGCCCACCCCGCAGGTTTGATAGAGGATGTCTTGGTTCGGGTTGAAGAGTTAATCTTCCCTGCTGATTTTTACATACTTGATATGGAAGATGACTCTCCCCGTAATGTTGTTCCTATTATTTTGGGGAGGCCATTTTTGAAAACAGCCCGAACCAAGATAGATGTGCATTCAGGTTCACTTTCCATGGAGTTTGATGGCAATGTGATCCGATTTGACATTTTCCATGCTATGAAACATTTTCCTGAGGATCACTCTGTTTTCCATGTGGACTTGCTTGATGATTTGATAGATGAGCATATGCTTGACATTTTGCATCATGATTTTGAATTGCCATCTTTCACTGATTCATTTACTTGTCCATCATGCACTAACTCTGGATGGTGCACTGCATGCACTGAAATAGCTCAGTTTCTAGACTCTGCCACTGCATCTGATGATTCATATGTTATAGATTCAGATTATGCCAACCCTAACCCCATATCTGTTATGCATGAGTCTGATTCACTTGTTCAGGTGCAGGCAGCAGAATCCATTTTTGTTGTCCCTTTAGTTCCATCTATTATGCAGGCACCCTCATTGGACCTGAAGCCCCTCCCTCCTCATCTCAAATATGCTTACTTGGAGGATGAGCAGAAACTCCCAGTGATCATCTCTACCTCACTTTCTGTTGATCAAGAGGAGAAACTGCTGGATGTGATAAGAAAGAACAAGAGGGCAATTGGATGGACTTTAGCGGATATTCCTGGAATTAGCCCCTCCATGTGCATGCACCGCATTTTGTTGGAGGATGGGACTAAACCAGTGAGACAACCCCAAAGACGATTGAACCCCCAGATTCTTGATGTGGTTAAGAAAGAAGTCACCAAGTTGCTCCAAGCGGGTATCATCTACCCAATTTCAGATAGCACTTGGGTGAGCCCGGTGCAAGTTGTCCCCAAGAAGTCTGGTGTCACAGTTGTCAAAAATGAGAAGGATGAGCTGATTCCCACTAGAGTGCAGAACAGTTGGAGAGTCTGCATTGATTACAGAAAGCTCAACCAGGCGACTCGCAAGGATCATTTCCCTCTCCCCTTCATTGATCAGATGTTGGAGCGCCTGGCAGGTAAATCTCATTATTGCTTCTTAGATGGATTCTCTGGTTATTTTCAAATTTGTATTGCACCAGAGGACCAACATAAGACCACATTTACCTGTCCTTTTGGCACATTTGCATATAGAAAGATGCCTTTTGGCCTATGCAATGCTCCTGCCACATTTCAAAGATGTATGATGAGTATTTTCGCTGACTTGCTCGAGCATTGCATAGAGGTCTTCATGGATGATTTTAGTGTTTATGGCCCCTCATTTGATGCATGTCTTGATAATTTGACTAAGGTGCTTAACAGGTGCATTGAGACTAACCTTGTCTTGAATTTTGAAAAATGCCACTTCATGGTAGAACAAGGCATAGTCTTAGGGCACATTGTTTCGCACAAGGGCATAGAAGTTGACCCTGCTAAGCTGCATGTAATATCACATTTGCCTTACCCCTCTTGCGTGCGAGAGGTGCGTTCTTTTCTTGGTCATGCAGGTTTCTATCGCAGGTTTATTCAGAACTTTAGCAACATTGCCCTTCCTCTTTCCAAGTTGCTTCAAAAGGATGCCCCATGGGAATTTGGAGACCAATGCAAGAGGGCATTTGATGAATTGAAGAAAGCACTAACCACCACTCCCATCATCCAACCACCTGATTGGACCCTCCCATTTGAGCTCATGACTGATGCTTCAAATTATGCTTTGGGAGCAGTTCTCTCCCAAAGGGTTGGTAAGCTGTCTCATGTGATTTATTATGCTTCTAGGACTTTAGATGCAGCACAGGTTAATTACACAACAACTGAAAAAGAACTTTTGGCTATTGTTTTTGCACTTGACAAATTTAGATCATATTTGCTTGGTTCTAAGGTTGTAGTGTACACTGATCATGCTGCTCTTAAGTATCTTTTGAAAAAGACAGATTCCAAACCTAGGTTGATTAGGTGGATGTATCTTTTGGAGAAGATGGTGAAGCCTAATAGAAAGGATTGGAGCACACGATTGGAGGATGCTCTATGGGCCCATCGGACCGCTTACAAGGCACCCATAGGGATGTCACCCTATCGGGTTGTCTTTGGTAAGGCGTGCCACCTGCCTGTGGAGATAGAGCACCGTGCATATTGGGCTGTGAAGCAATGTAACTTAGCTCTTGATCAAGCGGGTGAGGAGAGGAAGCTGCAGTTGAGTGAGCTAGATGAGATCCGCTTGGAGGCCTATGAGAACTCCAAATTCTACAAAGAGAAGACCAAGAAGCTTCATGATAACTCCATTTCCAGAAAGGAGTTCTTGGTTGGTCAAAAAGTTTTGCTCTACAACTCTAGGCTTGGACTCATGAGTGGAAAGCTCCGCTCTAAATGGATTGGACCGTTTGTAGTCACCCAAGTGTTTCCTTATGGCACTGTGGAGATCAAGAGTGAGTCCACGAACAAGAGCTTCAAAGTCAATGGCCACCGACTCAAGCCTTTCCTAACCACCCCTTCTTTGGATGATGCACCTGTGGAGGAGGCCTCATTGGTCGACCCCACTTTTCAACAACCATGACTTAGGGAGTCTCCTTTTCTCCTTCCTTACTCTTTTTATTACACTTGTCTATATCTGTCTGATTCTGCTATTTGTGTTCCATTGAGGACAATGTGTGATTTAAGTGTGGGGGGGAAAGTAGTTTAGGTTGCATATTTTGCTTTGATTTTTTTTTAGGTTTTGCTTAGTTTTGGGCATTTTCTTGCATGTTTTTGCTTCACTTTAGTAGAGTTTTGGTATCTTGTGTCTGAATTCATGCATTTCTGTGTGTAAAGTTGCTTTTGATAATTAAGAGGTGGTAACACTGTGATAGAATTGTCCCTTTTGTGAGGATTTGAGCCTTAATTGTGGGTGGATTGCTATATATGCCACCTAATTTTCTTTCATGTGTGATTGCACTCTGGATTACTTGCACTCTAGAACTTGACTTGACTCTTGTTGATACTTGATTGCTCATGCACATTTTGAAATGATTTAGGCACTTTCTTTCTTGAATAAGCTACTAGCCATATGAGCCTACCTTGAATGAATGTATCCTTTGTTAGCCCCTTTGAGCCTTTTTATCCCTTTCCTTGTTCTTTAGCTCATTACAAGCCTATGACTGAAAAACCATGATTGTCCTAACCTTAGGGAATTTTGGAGCTTTGGAATTGTTTTGGGAATGGGTATTAGGTAAGAAGTGTGCTTTATGCTTTAATTGGTTGAGTTCTTGATTTTGCCTCATTGGTTGTTATAGTTATGGCTTCATCTTCATGCCATTTGTGTTGTTTCTTCTTTTCTTTTTGTATATCTCTCAAAAACAAAAAAAAAATAGAAGACAAAAATACAAAAAAAAAATGCAAAAATAAAAAGAAAAAAAAAAGAAGAGAAAAAAAAAAGTGAATAAAAGGTTGTTGAGGCAAAGAGGATTGGAATTAGTGGTAGTTGATTTTGGGGTGGATTTTGCTTACTTTTTACTTATTCCCCATTGCTCCTCTATTCCTTTGGTTTTAGCTACATTCCCATATTTTTATCCTACCTTGTCCTTGGCCCCATTACAACCCTTAAAAGACCTTTTGATCATTTTGTGCATGTGTGTTGATGGTTGATGTTAGAGGATTGTCAAGCTTATGGTTGTGTTTGTTTTTCATGATGTGCCTTGAGTGTAAATAATGATTAACCCCAAACACTTGAGTGTAAACACTTTTGAGTGATCCTTGTGAGTTTCTATCATCTTTGTGACTATCCTCTTGATGTCATTGGTTTCTTTGCATACTTGAAGTAATTGGATGATGTTCGCGGATGCTTTGACTCTTTGATCCTTAACCATTTTGTGTGCTTGAGTTTGCCCATTTCTTTGCATTTCCTAGAATTCATTGTGAAGTATGTAATCTCTTAGGTTTGCATTTCTTAGTTGTAGTCATCTTGTTGCATGATTCACTTTGGTGCATATTGATCTTCATAGTCCTATCTTTTGGTTTTGCCCAGGAGTGCAAAAGGATAAGTGTGGGGGTATTTGATGAGCATTTTATTTCCCATTATTCCTTGCATCATTTTACTCCTATTATTGATACTTGTTGCCCATTTGACATTGATTAGCTTGATTTATTGATTTAGAGTTTATTGGACTAATATTTCGAATATTGTTTAATTTGGAATTATTTAGCCTAATTAATTCTATTTCTATTTTCAGGTAATATTTGGCACAAGGACACTTTGGGAAGTTTGGAAATGAAGATTGAAGTATTGAAGTGAAGATTGTAATTTGCATTTAGGTCCCTTTTTAATTGTAATGTTCAGAATAGTGTTTCTTAGGATTTGGGCCCATGTTTTAGGCCCATTTTGTGTCTTAAGAGGGGAAATTCGTGTAACCTCCAAGAACACACTTTCATTTCAGATTTCTCACTCTCTCTCTAGGTTAGAACTTCTCTCTTGGCTCTCCCAAGTGATGGTGGCTGCTAGGGTTTTGTTCTTCCCCATTTCTACTCGTTTTTCTTCATTTATGGCCATGGAAGGCTAGACTTCAAGGGTTAATCCCTTTGGTATTGTATTATCTACTCTTGAGCTCTTGTTATTAATGCAATTTCGTTTTCTCTTCTCTGTTTTCATGTTTATCGATGTGTAGTGGTTTGCTTAATTCCATTTCGTAGAGATAATACATGAATATAAATGCTTAATTTGTATTAACTCGTAAAAACTCCAATTCTGGTTTCTGATGCTTAATTAGAAGTTAGGGTTTGGAGTGATAACTGAATTTTCGCTTAGTATTTGGTTATCACGAGTTGGACAGAGGAGAGGAGAGGAATCGATCTTTAGTGAGCTAGGATTGAGTAGTGTACGTAACCAAAGGGGTTTGCCCGCTTTTGTTTCTGATTTTCTTAGTTTTTATATTCTGTTTGTGTTTTGTTCTTCACATTTGTCACACACAAAAACCCCCCCATTTTACTGCACACTACGTGTTTGATACTTTGCCTAGACCGATATTCGCTGGGAAACAACCTAGGATCACCTTCCTAGTACTACAGAATAAACACCTTTTATTTTGATCGGATACGGCCTCGATCAATGTCCTAATACACATTCCTAGACCATTCTAAGCGTTTAGAATACTCTCTTTACCATTCTACACTTGTTAGAGCCTCCAAGGACTCATGCTTCACCCTCTAATTCCCTTGAGGCACCATGGCGTGTTTAGGATCATTCTAAAGGTTCTTATATGTCCTAATACACATTCCTAGACCATTGTAAGCGTTTAGAATACTCTCTTAACCATTCTACACTTGTTAGAGCCTCCAAGAACTCATGCTTCACCCTCTAAGTCCCTTGAGGCACCATGGAGTGTTTAGGGTCATTCTAAAGGTTCTTATATGTCCTAATACACATTCCTAGACCATTCTAGGCGTTTAGAATACTCTCTTAACCATTCTACACTTGTTAGAGCCTCCAAGTACTCATGCTTCACCCTCTAAGTCCCTTGAGGCACCATGGAGTGTTTAGGATCATTCTAAAGGTTCTTATATGTCCTAATACACATTCCTAGACCATTGTAAGCGTTTCGAATACTCTCTTAACCATTCTACACTTTTTAGAGCCTCCAAGGACTCATGCTTCACCCTCTAAGTCCCTTGAGGCACCATGGAGTGTTTAGGATCATTCTAAAGGTTCTTATATGTCCTAATACACATTCCTGACCATTGTAAGCGTTTCGAATACTCTCTTAACCATTCTACACTTGTTACAGCTGTAACACCCCAATTTGGACTTAGAATTTTCACTAAAAATTTGCGCCATTTTTTTTTAACATTATCAAAATCAATTCAGTTTAATTCTTTTACCAAAAGATTTTCATAAATACAATTTGATTCATTTGGTTTACAAAAATGCTTTAGTACTTGTATCATAAAATTCTATTTCCAAAAGAGATGTTATCATCCAACACATTTCCAAAAACTCATTTTTCTAAATGTCATATTTAGTCGATGGTTAACTTGCGGAAAAATAGTTTAATTACTTTATGAACATAATATATAACAAAAGAAATTTCTTTTATTTCATTTCAAATAATCATTTATTACAACAGGGGTTACATTCGGGATAGAGAAATCATGTCCTACCCATCCAAAGATGGAATACAAAATAAGGGTTCTACTAACTTAGACTACTATTCTTCATTGCTATCCTCCATCACAAGTATCTGAAAGATTCCTCGGCTGCCGCTTTTACGTCCTACTCATAATGATGCTCCATTTCACGATCATTCTCCAACTTAAGCAACCATAACTTGAAATGCTACATGATCTGACATCTGTGAACATTGTCTCCAATGTCCACAGGGAAAGGAAAGAAGAGAGTCAACGATCCGGACGAAATAGTCGTCGACGGCATGGACTTACTCTAAGGGATCACATTAGAACACAAATACATGCAATAACTATAAAATTTCCTCATTCACAGCTCGTAATTACCACTTTATTCTTATAACTTCCTCTTTTCATCACATTAATATCTTTTCTTAAAGTTCCATACTCATAGTCTTTCCACTAGGTCTTTCCATAATACAACCGTCAATGATTTAGGGAGGGAATTCATTGAGGCAAGGGTAGGTTAGCACACACGATACATCTCCTCCTTCAATATCCAACCACAACCTAGTTCAGAAAGTAGATGGGACGCACAGGAATCCTAACCACACAGGCATCGAAGTCAAAGGGTACGTACCAGCTGAAACCACGCAAGTTGGCCAGCAAACAAAACATAGTAAACAACTCGAGATCCGCAATGTTGGAACCATTAAGCATGGCCAACCACAATGATACTCGTAAGAAAATCAGTGACTTTTAGCCTTGTTCGATTCCCTCTACACCATCTAAGATTTGCTCAAGGGGGCGACAGCTCTATCCCTAGTTGTACGTGCAGTCCTCGCTACGATCAACGACCAGCAGATGCCCTTGATCATTGTAACATCGTCCCGCCTAGGGAAGCGCTCATAGGCTTCTTGACGAGTCACCGTCATTACCCTCCCCTATCACAATCACTACTTGGAGGGATGCACGACCTCCAAGTATACGGTATCTTTCCTCTCCACTACTTCTCTCTCAACGTAGTTAGAAAGGATTTTAAGCTTAGAGTCTTTTAAGTCTTTTAAATCTTTTATTAACCTAGTTTGGTCGACCCATTCTAAGCCTCGCTTCTAACGGGCCTCGACCTCTAAGGGTAATAGCAAACACCTCCCTAAAGTACAGTGGATTCCACAGGACATGAACCACGGCAAAGTCATTCACGTGGCCAGTCGCTTAAGGGGATATAATAAAGTCATTGTGCCGCTTGCACCATCACTGTACACTAACAACGATCCTCAAATTTCACAAGATTCAAATAATCATTTCTCATAATTTATTTTCACAATCATACTTCCAAATATAACAATTCAATATACATTGAGCACACTTCCATAGGATAAATCCTTATCCCAAATAATCCCAACATATTTGTTATCTCATCACTTATCATTTTATCATCTCCAAAATCATTAAAGCAATATACAATATACAACTTCAGAATATACAACATGGTATAACAATTATTAACAGACATAATATTGAGGAATCGTATTTTTCGTAAGGACGGCGGAACACACACACATTTGCCGTCTTACTACTCAACCTATAGATTCCTAGTTCCGACCTTTGAGATGATACAGAACGCCCTAATGCTACCTCAGTGCCATTATGTCTTAGGAAGGTTGCTCTCTCACCTGGGATCCATGCTTACTCTGTTTTCAACCTTTTGCGTTCACAGCTCCAGCAGCTCGTTTACTTTTAATTCCTTTTATTTCTTAAATGATGAACGACATACAATCAATATAAATAAATACCTTATACCATCTACCTACTTAAGTAAAAACTAAACCCAAAGTACCAAAGTTCCTTAAACCGAAATTCTTTTTAAAACAGAAGTCCTTTTAAGGCATCAGGTAATTTAAAATAATTCCTTTTTGGAAAACACACTTCTAACAAATACCACTTTCTTAAATAACCTTTGAAATCAAAAGACTTTGTATTAGGATATACAACACTTGAAAAGTAAATCATTCCTTTTCCGAAACTCAAGGCCTCTTAAACATTACTAAATAAAATCTTTAAAACCAATCATTAAATCAAAATCACTTTTCAAAAATATACAACCATTTACACATCCTAAGATCTATAAATTAAATACAAAATTTAGAACTTAATCAATTAAATCAAAAGAGACTACTTCTACTTTCATTAACTCATAATTCAGTTCCAAATGCTTATATAACAACTACCATTATAAGCTACTTAAACAAATAACTTAAACTTGATATAATCTTTTAATCATTTGGTCAGTCAGGAAACACATTTTTAAAAAAAATCAATACAAACACTTAACACATCAACAATCATTCTAAAATATGAACTCATTCATTTATCAAGTTAAAACAAGTTCTAAAGTTGATGCAACTCAAACTAAGATTCTGGACAGTAGCACAAAATAAAGTTGCATCTCTTCACAGTTACCCAAAATTCATTCTTTTCAATTTCCTACTAAAAGATTCACATCAAAGTTCTAAAAATGACATTAAGCTTAAGAAAGTAATATTTTTTCCACACTTATTCAATTATGGGAAGCACTTAAATTATTTCAATTCACCTTAAATCTTATAGACATACTACTAAGGTCAATATAAAACAAATCTGGACAGCCACTCAAACAAATTGCACTTACTCACAATTTTCATCAAATTAAAGTTCTGACCTCTATTTTCAAAGAACTAAGAATTATAACTCAAAAATACTTATAACTTATAAAAACAGTTACATATAGATTATTTAGAGAAGTATCGTATCAATTAGACAACAATATTCATAGCATACACTTATTTATCTAATGAAATACTATAACTTGCTAAAAACTCTTAACATTATTTTTTTTTATATCAAAACACAACCCATTTCTTATTTACTAAATTCAAACAATATGATAACCATACCCAAACATACACACATACATTAAAATCATTTTTATAATTACTTAAATCAATTTATTAAATTTGAACAGTATACAATACAAACTCAAAAATCACTTTTACAAGACATTTCACAATTATCATACAAGCATCAGTAAGACAACAGTTTAGTAAACAACTAGAACATTAAGGCATACATTTACAAAGTCACTTTTATATTTCCTTTTTAACTCTATATATAAAAAGTCTTAGCATAAAATTCACATATTGATTTAATCCAAAACAATTTCTATCATTGATGCAACTAATTTAGATTTTTGGACAGCATGCATACTTAAACTTAAAAATTCAATTTCTCTTAAACAGAAAATCGAAAACACATGCCGTTTCTTTCTAAATTCTTATTACAACTTCTACTATAATAAAATGACAAAATTAAACAAAATAAAATAGTTGCATCTGCTGTACAGCCACATAAAAGTTGCATCACTTAAACAAGTTCAAGAAAACAATCCAAACAATCCAAACAATCATACACAATCATGCACAATTCCTACTTATGCTAAAAACTTTAAAACATTATTATTTCAAATAAAATATTACTTTTTTTATTATTTATAATTTCTGGACAGCAACTTAATATATTTTATTTTTTTTTATAAATCACTTTTAATCAATCAAAATACTCATTTCTATTTGTTTCTACATTATATTTGCACATATAAACAAAGTATCACTAACATTCTTAAAAATAATCACTTGGGGTCTTAAATAAATAAATTTTTCAGAATAAAGATTAAATTTCCAGAATTAAAATAAAACTTTCAAAATTAATCTTTTCCATATAAACATGTAATATATTCCATAAACATACTAAAGCAATCATCAAATCAATTAGAAAAATTTAATTACTTTAATTCCTTTTTCTTCTAAAATTCGACTAGCATATAGAAAAGTTAGAAAAATATTTTCAATTCCTAAAACATCTATATAATATAATTACATCATTTGGTATACTAAAAATAAGAAGTTTAATCATAAACAAATAAAAAATAGATCCCTTTTTGAAAATAATTCATTTTTTTCCAGCAACTAACACTTACAACCACATCAACCACATACTCATACAATTAATCAAAAATACATGTTCTTATAGGTTTATAACAACTACCATTTATTCCTTTTTCTTGTAAACAATCAACTATAATTTAACTATACATCAAACAATCAAAAAAATTACAAAAAAAATTTAAAATAAAGCAATAGACCTCACGGCCTATTCTTTTTATTTTTTTCCAGAAAATTTATTTTTTGCTTATTATCCTAATTCATTGTTCTTATTAAACTTAAATCCTAACAAAAGAAAATCAAATACAAACAAACAATAACAATTACATAAAAATTTCATAAAATATAATTCCATACACTCTAAGAACATCAAAAATTTCCAGAATTTATTTTATTTCTAAAAAATCATTCTTAGTTCCTTTAAATCATTTCATTTCATTTCTACTTCAAGGAAAAGTACTTATTTGTTTTCATTCTTAACTATAACTCAAATACACATGAAATATAACATATAATATAATCTAATTACACACACACACATATATATATATATACACATATTACACGTCCAGAATAAAAAGAAAATAAAAAAATCCTTTTTTAATTCTTTTATTTATTTTCTTTTCCCTTTTATTTTATTAAACAACAATACAATACACATACTAAATTACACAAATAAATCTCCAATTTTTTGATATGTGCCACGGTTCATATATATACCAGAAATTAAAATTTTTCCATTATTATTTACTTATTGATTATTATTCCTTAATACAAAGACATAAAACAATTAAAAGACAAAGAATACAAACTCATTTAATCTTACAAAAATTTTCTATAATTCACATGATTTAAGAAACAAAATAAACCCAGAAAATAATTTAATCAATCTCATCAAAATATTTAGCCATCTTAAGAATTTAAGAAAAGGGGAGATAAATCCCTTTAAACACTCTTTTTGTGTCCCTTTTCTTATTCTTAATTCATATGACTTAAGAACAATTTCATAGATTCAATAACAACTTTAAAATGAAAATAAAAATTTAGAATTTAACTATAGAAGAAATTGAGAAGGTTTAAACAAAAATATAAACAAAACAACTTAAAAATAGCTTAATTAAATAAGTGATTTTGGGTTACCTCTACTCCTTAAGCTTTTTAGAAAACTTCAAGCAACCAAGAAAATCCTCCCTCCTTCCTATAGATTGCTCGTCCCCCTCTCTCTTTCTCTCTTAGAATTTTTATTTTTTTCCCAAGTGAAACTATCAAGTGTTTGTGTGTGAAAAATGTGGAACTAAGGCTATCTATTTATAGGTGTTTGGAGATGCATTTCCCTTCATTTTCAGACCTAAATTTCGTGCCCCCCTTCATCAAGTTCCATTCAAAAATTTTCAAACACTACTTGGAACATGAACTAGCATTAAATGTGATTTTGTTGATTCCTAAAGCATTTTAATTCATGGATTATTCTCACCAACTTCAGAACTGTTCTTCCCCTATTTCTACTAATTTTTGGATGGTGCATATATATTAAAATAGGAGAGAAATTTTTTCATTGGTTCATTGTGGAGGTGCCTACATAATTATCCAATCATATCAACTATCAAAATTTGATTTTCTACCTACTGTACAAAAATTTTCGTAAATAGCAAATTAAAAATTTTATTTTTACATCTTAATATTCTACGTTTTAATACGATCGTTTTCATATAAAGTTTGTAATTTTTGGACTTACGGTTTGAAAGTTATGAATTTTTGAAGTCCTAAGGTCATTTCTTCAAAAATACACTTCCTAAGCTTTTGAAATATTTTAAAATAAGAAAAACACGAAAATACATTTTATTTAAATGATAATACATTATAAAACTTCAGAAATGAATTTTTATTTTCAAAGTAAAATATACTTTAGTCAAAAGGCTATTTAATGCATTAAAACCATACATTGGTTCTTAAAACTCAAAAATTCGTTCACTATTGCAGCAGTGATAAAATTTCGAAAACTCAAAAATAAAAATCAAAGCTTTACATTTTCATAATCTAGATTTCGATACGATCGTTTTGACATATCATTTGTAATTTTTCGACGTACGGTTGAAAAGATATGAATTTCTAAAGATAGGATACTCTAATCCATCAAAAATCATTTCATCTTTTAAAATCATTTAAATCAAATACTTTACCTTAAAAATATTTCATTTAAATAGGCTAGGGAAAACATTGGTATATAATATATATACCTATATATGTTATGTGTATACATATATATTTTCATATATATATATTTTTTATATAAACCCAGGTATCAAAATCAAGCATAATTTCCTAATTTTAATTATAAAATCACAAATAAATTGGGTAAAATTGTGGGTCTCACAATCCTCCCCAACTTAAAGATTTCTCTTCCCCGAGAAATACGCACAGAGACAAGCAAGGAAACACACAAGGTTATTCAAACATTCTTACTACCCTTTACTTTGTTATTCACTTCTTTTGAGAATATATCCTTCTTTCGATGTTTACGTCGATCAACATTCTTTTACTGGTCAACCTTTGTCGTAACGCCGCGCGGGAGTCGAATTGAGTCAAGTTCAAAGGTAGGCAACAAACAATAATTGTCACAATAGTAGTTTTGGTCAAACCAGAAGTAATAAAGATAAGTGAGTATGAATTATTCATAAGGGATATTGGCATTTTGATAATAGACTTGATAAGAAGAGTTTGTTATTTTCGAACTTGGTGTCAATCCAGAAGTACCTTCTTGTATGCATATCAAAACCATAATCACCAGCTGAATTACTACTTATGCCATACAGGTACTTGTCACTACACTTTTTTAACATAGACTCTACTTAACATTTTTGCTCCCCAACTTTGATCAATCTTATACCATCTATTACACACCCTTACATCAAAGCCCACCATAAGACTATGATTACTCCCTAACTACCCGACTTTTCACTTACTACCTTGCCTTCTTAGTACCACTTAGGGACCGACTCTAAACCATTATTCCCATAATTCCTAACTTTTCACACAACCGTACCATCACCTTGTCCCTTCAGCCACTTAAAATTCATGTGTTATGCATACAAGTGTTACTTCCTTCATAACTTTATATGGTAGGTGATGAGCATTTTATTTCCCATTATTCCTTGCATTATTTTACTCCTATTATTGATACTTGTTGCCCATTTGACATTGATTAGCTTGATTTAGTGATTTAGAGTTTATTGGACTAATATTCCGAATATTGTTTAATTTGGAATTATTTAGCCTAATTAATTCTATTTCTATTTTCAGGTAATATCTGGCACGAGGACACTTTGGGCATTTTGGAAATGAAGATTGAAGTATTGAAGTGAAGATTGTAATTTGCATTTAGGTCCCTTTTTAATTGTAATTTTCAGAATAGTGTTTCTTAGGACTTGGGCCCATGTTTTAGGCCCATTTTCATGACTAAAGAGGGGAAATTCGTGTAACCCCCATGACACACTCCCATTTAGATTTCTCACTCTCTCTCTAGGTTAGAACTTCTCTCTTGGCTCTCCCAAGTGGTGGTGGCTGCTAGGGTTTTGTTCTTCCCCCTTTCTGCACGTTTTTCTTGATTTATGACCATGGAAGGCTAACTTCAAGGGTTAATCCCTTTGGTATTGTATTTACTCTTGAGCTCTTGTTATTAATGCAATTTCGTTTTCTCTTCTCTGTTTTCATGTTTATCAATGTGTAGTGGTTTGCTTAATTCCATTTTGTAGAGATAATACATGAATATAAATGCTTAATTTGTATTAACTCGTAAAAACTCCAATTCTGGTTTCTGATGCTTAATTAGAAGTTAGGGTTTGGAGTGATAACTGAATTTTCGCTTAGTATTTGGTTATCACGAGTTGGACAGAGGAGAGGAGAGGAATCGATCTTTAGTGAGCTAGGATTGAGTAGTGTACGTAGCCAAAGGGGTTTGCCCGCTTTTGTTTCTGATTTTGTTAGCTTTAATATTCTGTTTATGTTTTGTTCTTCACATTTGTCACACACAAAAACCCCCCCATTTTGCTGCACACTACGTGTTTGATACTTTGCCTAGACCGATATTCGCTGGGAAACGACCTAGGATCACCTTCCTAGTACTACAGAATAAACCCCTTTTATTTTGATCGGGTACGGCCTCGATCAGTAGGGTTATGTTTTAATCACGAAAATTCGAGAAAAGAACATAGGGTTTTACTGAAATTTGGCATTTGGTCGAATAGTTTGATGGAAGGTGATCATTGGGTATTTTTCTGACAAAAGGAAGTTCTTTTTAATTTGAGAGGGTCAAATTATCGCAAAATACGAAAATCAAGTTCAATAATCATACGAAGGGTGATTGGGTTCTTTTCAAAAATCGAAACGAAGTAAGGTAATGTCTTGACTTGAACTCAATTCTCCTCTGGCAGTTCTTAAAATACCACACTTTTTCCAAGAATTGGTTTCCGCATTCTCACAAGGAGTTCTATACAGCATACTTAAGCACAAACATTCATTGTTCTCACGGAAATTTCAACATTATTATATCACAGGAAAAGCAGAAGAAGGAATAATCCTTCAACATAACCAGTCAAGAAACAAATTATCACGAATCCACAAAAACACAACTAATGAATACTCCACTTCGTTCAAACAACTCAAACCTAAGAACGACTAGCAACATTAACATCCTCATTCCCAATCATAGCGAATACTCTTCCGTTTCCCTTTGGTTTATCCGAACCCTTTTCACGCTTTGGTTCCCAGCAGTTCCTCGCAGTGTGTCCTGGTTTGTTGCAGTTGAAGCAGTTCGGATTCTCATAAGGGCGATTTGGTCCATAATGGTCTTTGTTGCAGCGACCACACAGCGGGATTACACCTCTTTGACCTTCTTCACCATTCCCATTACCTCGAGCACCACCATTACTGATGTTATTACCATTCCACGTTCTCTGATTCCCACCATTTTTGTTGTTGTTGTTTCCACCTTGATGTTGATTGTTTCCAAAACCACCGGGGATCCATGGACTTCCAACTTGATTCTTTTCCATTCCTACGATTTTGCTGATGAGAACCACGATACCTCTGATTCCTCCTACCAGACACCTTGTTATGTCGAGACTTCCTAGCGAAACCATGCTTAGCAGAGTAATTGACCGGTTTCGCCTTTGCATCTCCTGTCGGAGATTCCCCTATTAACCAGTTGCTTGGTCTTCTTGCCTGTCCAAACTTGGGAAACTCCAAATGTGGAAAAGCTATCTGTAGTCCTAACCTCAGACCTCTTTGGAATTCAGGGTTTGCGACATTGCTGCTACTGCCTTGACTAGTCAGACTTGCAGAACATCCTTGCATCTTCATTTCCGCGCCAATCCTAACTCTTAGTTTACTCTAGGACTAAAACTACCGCAACCCAGACACAAACAAACATAACCAGAGTCACACAAGGAAAGCATATAAGGCTATGCTTAAGGCCACTAAGGACAACCATCGCTCTGATACCACTAAATGTAACACCCCAATTTGGACTTAGAATTTTCACTAAAAATTTGCGCCATTTTTTTTTTTTAACATTATCAAAATCAATTCAATTTAATTCTTTTACCAAAAGATTTTCATAAATACAATTTGATTCATTTGGTTTACAAAAATGCTTTAGTACTTGCATCATAAAATTCTATTTCCAAAAGAGATGTTATGATCCAACACATATCCAAAAACTCATTTTTCTAAATGTCATATTTAGTCGATGGTTAACTTGGGGAAAAATAGTTTAATTACTTTATGAACATAATATATAACAAAAGAAATTTCTTTTATTTCAATTTAAATAATCATTTATTACAACAGGGGTTACATTCGGGATAGAGAAATCATGTCCTACCCATCCAAAGATGGAATACAAAATAAGGGTTCTACTAACTTAGACTACTATTCTTCATTGCTATCCTCCACCACAAGTATCTAAAAGATTCCTCGGATGCCGCTTTTACGTCCTACTCATAATGATGCTCCATTTCACGATCATTCTCCAACTTAAGCAACCATAACTTGAAATGCTACATGATCTGACATCTGTGAACATTGTCCCCAATGTCCACAGGGAAAGGAAAGAAGAGAGAGTCAACGATCCGGACGAAATAGTCGTCGACGGCATGGACTTACTCTAAGGAATCACATTAGAACACATATACATGCAATAACTATAACATTTCCTCATTCACAGCTCGTAATTACCACTTTATTCTAATAACTTCCTCTTTTCATCACATTAATATCTTTTCTTAAAGTTCCATACTCATAGTCTTTCCACTAGGTCTTTCCATAATACAACCGTCAATGATTTAGGGAGGGAATTCATTGAGGCAAGGGTAGGTTAGCACACACGATACATCTCCTCCTTCAATATCCAACCACAACCTAGTTCGGAAAGTAGATGAGACGCACAGGAATCCTAACCACATAGGCATCGAAGTCAAAGGGTACGTACCAGCTGAAACCACGCAAGGATTCATACTTCACCCTCTAAGTCCCTTGAGGCACCATGGAGTGTTTAGGATCATTCTAAAGGTTCTTATATGTCCTCAAACACATTCCTAGACCATTGTAAGCGTTTAGAATACTCTCTTAACCATTCTACACTTGTTAGAGCCTCCAAGGACTCATGCTTAACCTTCTAAGTCCCTCGAGGCACCATGGAGTGTCTAGGAGCATTCTAAAGGTTCTTATATGTCCTAATACACATTCGTAGACCATTGTAAGAGTTTCGAATACTCTCTTAACCATTCTACACTTGTTAGAGCCTCCAACGACTCATGCTTCACCCTCTAAATCCCTTGAGGCATAATGGTGTATTTAGGATCATTATAAAGGTTCTTATATGTCCTAATACACATTCCAAGACCATTGTAAGCGTTTAGAATACTCTCTTAACCATTCTACACTTATTAGAGCCTCCTATGAATCATGCTTCACCCTCTAAGTCCCTTGAGGCACCATGGAGTGTTTAGGATCCTTCTAAAGGTTCTTATATGTCCTAATACACATTCCTAGACCATTGTAAGCGTTTAGAATACTCTCTTAACAATTCTACACTTGTTAGAGCCTCCAAGGACTCATGCTTCACCCTCTAATTCCCTTGAGGCACCATGGAGTGTTTAGGATCATTCTAAAGGTTCTTATATGTCCTAATACACATTCCTAGACCATTGTAAGCGTTTAGAATACTCTCTTAACCATTCTACACTTGTTAGAGCCTCCAAGAACTCATGCTACACCCTCAAAGTCCCTTGAGGCACCATGGAGTGTTTAGGATCATTCTAAAGGTTTTTATATGTCCTAATACACATTCCTAGACCATTCTAGGCATTTCGAATACTCTCTTAACCATTCTACACTTGTTAGAGCCTCCAAGTACTCATGCTTCACCCTCTAAGTCCCTTGAGGCACCATGGAATGTTTAGGATCATTCTAAAGGTTCTTATATGTCCTAATACACATTCCTGACCATTGTAAGCGTTTCGAATACTCTCTTAACCATTCTACACTTGTTAGAGCCTCCACGGACTCATGCTTCACCCTCTAAGTCCCTTGAGGCATAATGGTGTGTTTAGGATCATTCTAAAGGTTCTTATATGTCCTAATACACATTTCTGACCATTGTAAGCGTTTCGAATACTCTCTTAACCATTCTACACTTGTTAGAGCCTCCAAGGACTCATGCTTCACCCTCTAAGTCCCTTGAGGCATAATGGTGTGTTTAGGATCATTCTAAAGGTTCGTATATGTCCTAATACACATTCCAAGACCATTGTAAGCGTTTAGAATACTCTCTTAACCATTCTACACTTGTTAGAGCCTCCTAGGACTCATGCTTCACCCTCTAAGCCCCTTGAGGCACCATGGAGTGTTTAGGATCCTTCTAAAGGTTCTTATATGTCCTAATACACATTCCTAGACCATTTTAAGCGTTTAGAATACTCTCTTAACCATTCTACACTTGTTAGAGCCTCCAAGGACTCATGCTTCACCCTCTAATTCCCTTGAGGCACCATGGAGTGTTTAGGATCATTCTAAAGGTTCTTATATGTCCTAATACACATTCCTAGACCATTGTACGCGTTTAGAATACTCTCTTAACCATTCTACACTTGTTAGAGCCTCCAAGAACTCATGCTACACCCTCAAAGTCCTTTGAGGCACCATGGAGTGTTTAGGATCATTCTAAAGGTTCTTATATGTCCTAATACATATTCCTATACCATTCTAGGCATTTCGAATACTCTCTTAACCATTCTACACTTGTTAGAGCCTCCAAGTACTCATGCTTCACCCTCTAAGTCCCTTGAGGCACCATGGAATGTTTAGGATCATTCTAAAGGTTCTTATATGTCCTAATACACATTCCTAGACCATTGTAAGCGTTTCGAATACTCTCTTAACCATTCTACACTTTTTAGAGCCTCCAAGGACTCATGCTTCACCCTCTAAGTCCTTTGAGGCACCATGGAGTGTTTAGGATCATTCTAAATGTTCTTATATGTCCTAATACACATTCCTGACCATTTTAAGCGTTTCGAATACTCTCTTAACCATTCTAAACTTGTTAGAGCCTCCAAGGACTCATGCTTCACCCTCTAAGTCCCTTGAGGCACCATGGAGTGTTTAGGATCAATCTAAAGGTTCTTATATGTCCTAAAACACATTCCTAGACCATTGTAAGCGTTTAGAATACTCTCTTAACCATTCTACACTTGTTAGAGCCTCGAAGGACTCATGCTTAACCTTCTAAGTCCCTCGAGGCACCATGGAGTGTCTAGGAGCATTCTAAAGGTTCTTATATGTCCTAATACACATTCGTAGACCATTGTAAGAGTTTCGAATACTCTCTTAACCATTCTACACTTGTTAGAGCCTCCAAGGACTCATGCTTCACCCTCTAAGTCCCTTGAGGCATAATGGTGTGTTTAGGATCATTATAAAGGTTCTTATATGTCCTAATACACATTCCAAGACCATTGTAAGCGTTTAGAATACTCTCTTAACCATTCTACACTTATTAGAGCCTCCTAGGAATCATGCTTCACCCTCTAAGTCCCTTGAGGCACCATGGAGTGTTTAGGATCCTTCTAAAGGTTCTTATATGTCCTAATACACATTCCTAGACCATTGTAAGCGTTTAGAATACTCTCTTAACCATTCTACACTTGTTAGAGCCTCCAAGGACTCATGCTTCACCCTCTAATTCCCTTGAGGCACCATGGAGTGTTTAGGATCATTCTAAAGGTTCTTATATGTCCTAATACACATTCCTAGACCATTGTAAGCGTTTAGAATACTCTCTTAACCATTCAACACTTGTTAGAGCCTCCAAGAACTCATGCTAAACACTCAAAGTCCCTTGAGGCACCATGGAGTGTTTAGGATCATTCTAAAGGTTCTTATATGTCCTAATACACATTCCTAGACCATTCTAGGCATTTCGAATACTCTCTTAACCATTCTACACTTGTTAGAGCCTCCAAGTACTCATGCTTCACCCTCTAAGTCCCTTGAGGCAGCATGGAATGTTTAGGATCATTCTAAAGGTTCTTATATGTCCTAATACACATTCCTAGACCATTGTAAGCGTTTCGAATACTCTCTTAACCATTCTACACTTTTTAGAGCCTCCAAGGACTCATGCTTCACCCTCTAAGTCCTTTGAGGCACCATGAAGTGTTTAGGATCATTCTAAAGGTTCTTATATGTCCTAATACACATTCCTGACCATTGTAAGCGTTTCGAATACTCTCTTAACCATTCTACACTTGTTAGAGCCTCCAAGGACTCATGCTTCACCCTCTAAGTCCCTTGAGGCATAATGGTGTGTTTAGGATCATTCTAAAGATTCTTATATGTCCTAATACACATTCCAAGACCATTGTAAGCGTTTAGAATACTCTCTTAACCATTCTACACTTGTTAGAGCCTCCTAGGACTCATGCTTCACCCTCTAAGTCCCTTGAGGCACCATGGAGTGTTTAGGATCCTTCTAAAGGTTCTTATATGTCCTAATACACATTCCTAGACCATTTTAAGCGTTTAGAATACTATCTTAACCATTCTACACTTGTTAGAGCCTCCGAGGACTCATGCTTCACCCTCTAATTCCCTTGAGGCACCATGGAGTGTTTAGGATCATTCTAAAGGTTCTTATATGTCCTAATACACATTCCTAGACCATTGTAAGCGTTTAGAATACTCTCTTAACCATTCTACACTTGTTAGAGCCTCCAAGAACTCATGCTACACCCTCAAAGTCCCTTGAGGCACCATGGAGTGTTTAGGATCATTCTAAAGGTTCTTATATGTCCTATACACATTCCTAGACCATTCTAGGCATTTCGAATACTCTCTTAACCATTCTACACTTGTTAGAGCCTCCAAGTACTCATGCTTCACCCTCTAAGTCCCTTGAGGCAGCATGGAATGTTTAGGATCATTCTAAAGGTTCTTATATGTCCTAATACACATTCCTAGACCATTGTAAGCGTTTCAAATACTCTCTTAACCATTCTACACTTTTTAGAGCCTCCAAGGACTCATGCTTCACCCTCTAAGTCCTTTGAGGCACCATGGAGTGTTTAGGATCATTCTAAAGGTTCTTATATGTCCTAATACACATTTCTGACCATTGTAAGCGTTTCGAATACTCTCTTAACCATTCTACACTTGTTAGAGCCTGCAAGGACTCATGCTTCACCCTCTAAGTCCCTTGAGGCATAATGGTGTGTTTAGGATCATTCTAAAGGTTCGTATATGTCCTATTACACATTCCAAGACCATTGTAAGCGTTTAGAATACTCTCTTAACCATTCTACACTTGTTAGAGCCTCCTAGGACTCATGCTTCACCCTCTAAGTCCCTTGAGGCACCATGGAGTGTTTAGGATCCTTCTAAAGGTTCTTATATGTCCTAATACACATTCCTAGACCATTTTAAGCGTTTAGAATACTCTCTTAACCATTCTACACTTGTTAGAGCCTCCAAGGACTCATGCTTCACCCTCTAATTCCCTTGAGGCACCATGGAGTGTTTAGGATCATTCTAAAGGTTCTTATATGTCCTAATACACATTCCTAGACCATTGTAAGCGTTTAGAATACTCTCTTAACCATACTACACTTGTTAGAGCCTCCAAGAACTCATGCTACACCCTCAAAGTCCCTTGAGGCACCATGGAGTGTTTAGGATCATTCTAAAGGTTTTTATATGTCCTAATACACATTCCTAGACCATTCTAGGCATTTCGAATACTCTCTTAACCATTCTACACTTGTTAGAGCCTCCAAGTACTCATGCTTCACCCTCTAAGTCCCTTGAGGCACCATGGAATGTTTAGGATCATTCTAAAGGTTCTTATATGTCCTAATACACATTCCTGACCATTGTAAGCGTTTCGAATACTCTCTTAACCATTCTACACTTGTTAGAGCCTCCACGGACTCATGCTTCACCCTCTAAGTCCCTTGAGGCATAATGGTGTGTTTAGGATCATTCTAAAGGTTCTTATATGTCCTAATACACATTTCTGACCATTGTAAGCGTTTCGAATACTCTCTTAACCATTCTACACTTGTTAGAGCCTCCAAGGACTCATGCTTCACCCTCTAAGTCCCTTGAGGCATAATGGTGTGTTTAGGATCATTCTAAAGGTTCGTATATGTCCTAATACACATTCCAAGACCATTGTAAGCGTTTAGAATACTCTCTTAACCATTCTACACTTGTTAGAGCCTCCTAGGACTCATGCTTCACCCTCTAAGCCCCTTGAGGCACCATGGAGTGTTTAGGATCCTTCTAAAGGTTCTTATATGTCCTAATACACATTCCTAGACCATTTTAAGCGTTTAGAATACTCTCTTAACCATTCTACACTTGTTAGAGCCTCCAAGGACTCATGCTTCACCCTCTAATTCCCTTGAGGCACCATGGAGTGTTTAGGATGATTCTAAAGGTTCTTATATGTCCTAATACACATTCCTAGACCATTGTACGCGTTTAGAATACTCTCTTAACCATTCTACACTTGTTAGAGCCTCCAAGAACTCATGCTACACCCTCAAAGTCCTTTGAGGCACCATGGAGTGTTTAGGATCATTCTAAAGGTTCTTATATGTCCTAATACATATTCCTATACCATTCTAGGCATTTCGAATACTCTCTTAACCATTCTACACTTGTTAGAGCCTCCAAGTACTCATGCTTCACCCTCTAAGTCCCTTGAGGCACCATGGAATGTTTAGGATCATTCTAAAGGTTCTTATATGTCCTAATACACATTCCTAGACCATTGTAAGCGTTTCGAATACTCTCTTAACCATTCTACACTTTTTAGAGCCTCCAAGGACTCATGCTTCACCCTCTAAGTCCTTTGAGGCACCATGGAGTGTTTAGGATCATTCTAAATGTTCTTATATGTCCTAATACACATTCCTGACCATTTTAAGCGTTTCGAATACTCTCTTAACCATTCTAAACTTGTTAGAGCCTCCAAGGACTCATGCTTCACCCTCTAAGTCCCTTGAGGCACCATGGAGTGTTTAGGATCAATCTAAAGGTTCTTATATGTCCTAAAACACATTCCTAGACCATTGTAAGCGTTTAGAATACTCTCTTAACCATTCTACACTTGTTAGAGCCTCCAAGGACTCATGCTTAACCTTCTAAGTCCCTCGAGGCACCATGGAGTGTCTAGGAGCATTCTAAAGGTTCTTATATGTCCTAATACACATTCGTAGACCATTGTAAGAGTTTCGAATACTCTCTTAACCATTCTACACTTGTTAGAGCCTCCAAGGACTCATGCTTCACCCTCTAAGTCCCTTGAGGCATAATGGTGTGTTTAGGATCATTATAAAGGTTCTTATATGTCCTAATACACATTCCAAGACCATTGTAAGCGTTTAGAATACTCTCTTAACCATTCTACACTTATTAGAGCCTCCTAGGAATCATGCTTCACCCTCTAAGTCCCTTGAGGCACCATGGAGTGTTTAGGATCCTTCTAAAGGTTCTTATATGTCCTAATACACATTCCTAGACCATTGTAAGCGTTTAGAATACTCTCTTAACCATTCTACACTTGTTAGAGCCTCCAAGGACTCATGCTTCACCCTCTAATTCCCTTGAGGCACCATGGAGTGTTTAGGATCATTCTAAAGGTTCTTATATGTCCTAATACACATTCCTAGACCATTGTAAGCGTTTAGAATACTCTCTTAACCATTCAACACTTGTTAGAGCCTCCAAGAACTCATGCTAAACACTCAAAGTCCCTTGAGGCACCATGGAGTGTTTAGGATCATTCTAAAGGTTCTTATATGTCCTAATACACATTCCTAGACCATTCTAGGCATTTCGAATACTCTCTTAACCATTCTACACTTGTTAGAGCCTCCAAGTACTCATGCTTCACCCTCTAAGTCCCTTGAGGCAGCATGGAATGTTTAGGATCATTCTAAAGGTTCTTATATGTCCTAATACACATTCCTAGACCATTGTAAGCGTTTCGAATACTCTCTTAACCATTCTACACTTTTTAGAGCCTCCAAGGACTCATGCTTCACCCTCTAAGTCCTTTGAGGCACCATGAAGTGTTTAGGATCATTCTAAAGGTTCTTATATGTCCTAATACACATTCCTGACCATTGTAAGCGTTTCGAATACTCTCTTAACCATTCTACACTTGTTAGAGCCTCCAAGGACTCATGCTTCACCCTCTAAGTCCCTTGAGGCATAATGGTGTGTTTAGGATCATTCTAAAGATTCTTATATGTCCTAATACACATTCCAAGACCATTGTAAGCGTTTAGAATACTCTCTTAACCATTCTACACTTGTTAGAGCCTCCTAGGACTCATGCTTCACCCTCTAAGTCCCTTGAGGCACCATGGAGTGTTTAGGATCCTTCTAAAGGTTCTTATATGTCCTAATACACATTCCTAGACCATTTTAAGCGTTTAGAATACTATCTTAACCATTCTACACTTGTTAGAGCCTCCGAGGACTCATGCTTCACCCTCTAATTCCCTTGAGGCACCATGGAGTGTTTAGGATCATTCTAAAGGTTCTTATATGTCCTAATACACATTCCTAGACCATTGTAAGCGTTTAGAATACTCTCTTAACCATTCTACACTGGTTAGAGCCTCCAAGAACTCATGCTACACCCTCAAAGTCCCTTGAGGCACCATGGAGTGTTTAGGATCATTCTAAAGGTTCTTATATGTCCTATACACATTCCTAGACCATTCTAGGCATTTCGAATACTCTCTTAACCATTCTACACTTGTTAGAGCCTCCAAGTACTCATGCTTCACCCTCTAAGTCCCTTGAGGCAGCATGGAATGTTTAGGATCATTCTAAAGGTTCTTATATGTCCTAATACACATTCCTAGACCATTGTAAGCGTTTCAAATACTCTCTTAACCATTCTACACTTTTTAGAGCCTCCAAGGACTCATGCTTCACCCTCTAAGTCCTTTGAGGCACCATGGAGTGTTTAGGATCATTCTAAAGGTTCTTATATGTCCTAATACACATTTCTGACCATTGTAAGCGTTTCGAATACTCTCTTAACCATTCTACACTTGTTAGAGCCTGCAAGGACTCATGCTTCACCCTCTAAGTCCCTTGAGGCATAATGGTGTGTTTAGGATCATTCTAAAGGTTCGTATATGTCCTATTACACATTCCAAGACCATTGTAAGCGTTTAGAATACTCTCTTAACCATTCTACACTTGTTAGAGCCTCCTAGGACTCATGCTTCACCCTCTAAGTCCCTTGAGGCACCATGGAGTGTTTAGGATCCTTCTAAAGGTTCTTATATGTCCTAATACACATTCCTAGACCATTTTAAGCGTTTAGAATACTCTCTTAACCATTCTACACTTGTTAGAGCCTCCAAGGACTCATGCTTCACCCTCTAATTCCCTTGAGGCACCATGGAGTGTTTAGGATCATTCTAAAGGTTCTTATATGTCCTAATACACATTCCTAGACCATTGTAAGCGTTTAGAATACTCTCTTAACCATTCTACACTTGTTAGAGCCTCCAAGAACTCATGCTACACCCTCAAAGTCCCTTGAGGCACCATGGAGTGTTTAGGATCATTCTAAAGGTTCTTATATGTCCTAATACACATTCCTATACCATTCTAGGCATTTCGAATACTCTCTTAACCATTCTACACTTGTTATAGCCTCCAAGTACTCATGCTTCACCCTCTAAGTCCCTTGAGGCACCATGGAATGTTTAGGATCATTCTAAAGGTTCTTATATGTCCTAATACACATTCCTAGACCATTGTAAGCGTTTCGAATACTCTCTTAACCATTCTACACTTTTTAGAGCCTCCAAGGACTCATGCTTCACCCTCTAAGTCCTTTGAGGCACCATGGAGTGTTTAGGATCATTCTAAAGGTTCTTATATGTCCTAATACACATTCCTGACCATTGTAAGCGTTTCGAATACTCTCTTAACCATTCTAAACTTGTTAGAGCCTCCAAGGACTCATGCTTCACCCTCTAAGTCCCTTGAGGAACCATGGAGTGTTTACGATCATTCTAAAGGTTCTTATATGTCCTATTACACATTCCTAGACCATTGTAAGCGTTTAGAATACTCTCTTAACCATTCTATACTTGTTAGAGCCTCCAAGAACTCATGCTTCACCGTCTAAGTCCCTTGGGGCACCATGGAGTGTTTAGGATCATTCTAAAGGTTCTTATATGTCCTAATACACATTCCTAGACCATTCTAGGCGTTTAGAATACTCTCTTAACCATTCTACACTAGTTAGAGCCTCCAAGGACTCATGCTTCACCCTCTAAGTCCCTTGAGGCACCATGGAGTGTTTAGGATCATTCTAAAGATTCTTATATGTCCTAATACATATTCCTAGACCATTCTAGGCGTTTCGAATACTCTCTTAACCATTCTACACTTGTTAGAGCCTCCAAGGACTCATGCTTCACCTTCTAAGTCCCTTGAGGCACTATGAAGTGTTTAGGATCATTCTAAAGGTTCTTATATGTCCTAAAACACATTCCTAGACCATTGTAAGCGTTTAGAATATTCTCTTAACCATTCTACACTTGTTAGATCCTCCAAGGACTCATGCTTCACCCTCTAAGTCCCTTGAGGCACAATGGAGTGTTTAGGATCATTCTAAAGGTTCTTATATGTCCTAATAAACATTCCTAGACCATTGTAAGCGTTTAGAATACTCTCTTAACCATTCTACACTTGTTAGAGCCTCCTAGGACTCATGCTTCACCCTCTAAGTCCCTTGAGGCACCATGGAATGTTTAGGATCATTCTAAAGGTTCTTATATGTCCTAATACACATTCCTAGACCATTGTAAGCGTTTCGAATACTCTCTTAACCATTCTACACTTTTTAGAGCCTCCAAGGACTCATGCTTCACCCTCTAAGTCCTTTGAGGCACCATGGAGTGTTTAGGATCATTCTAAAGGTTCTTATATGTTCTAATACACATTCCTGACCATTGTAAGCGTTTCGAATACTCTCTTAACCATTCTACACTTGTTAGAGCCTCCAAGGACTCATGCTTCACCCTCTAAGTCCCTTGAGGCACCATGGAGTGTTTACAATCATTCTAAAGGTTCTTATATGTCTTAATACACATTCCTAGACCATTGTAAGCGTTTAGAATACTCTCTTAACCATTCTATACTTGTTAGAGCCTCCAAGAACTCATGCTTCACCGTCTAAGTCCCTTGGGGCACCATGGCGTGTTTAGGATCATTCTAAAGGTTCTTATATGTCCTAATACACATTCCTAGACCATTCTAGGCGTTTAGAATACTCTCTTAACCATTCTACACTAGTTAGAGCCTCCAAGAACTCATGCTTCACCCTCTAAGTCCCTTGAGGCACCATGGAGTGTTTAGGATGATTCTAAAGGTTCTTATATGTCCTAATACACATTCATATGCCATTGTAAGCGTTTAGAATACTCTCTTAACCATTTTATACTTGTTAGAGCCTCCAAGAACTCATGCTTCACCATCTACTTGCTCTAGACACCATGGAGTGTTTAGGATCATTCTAAAGGTTCTTATATGTCCTAATACACATTCCTAGACCATTCTAGGAGTTTAGAATACTCTCTTAACCATTCTACACTAGTTAGAGCCTCCAAGGACTCATGCGTCACCCTCTAAGTCCCTTGAGGCACCATGGAGTGTTTAGGATCATTCTAAAGATTCTTATATGTCCTAATACACATTCCTAGACCATTCTAGGCGTTTCGAATACTCTCTTAACCATTCTACACTTGTTAGAGCCTCCAAGGACTCATGCTTCACCTTCTAAGTCCCTTGAGGCACTATGGAGTGTTTAGGATCATTCTAAAGGTTCTTATATGTCCTAAAACACATTCCTAGACCATTGTAAGCGTTTAGAATATTCTCTTAACCATTCTACACTTGTTAGATCCTCCAAGGACTCATGCTTCACCCTCTAAGTCCCTTGAGGCACAATGGAGTGTTTAGGATCATTCTAAAGGTTCTTATATGTCCTAATAAACATTCCTAGACCATTGTAAGCGTTTAGAATACTCTCTTAACCATTCTACACTTGTTAGAGCCTCCTAGGACTCATGCTTCACCCTCTAAGTCCCTTGAGGCACCATGGAGTGTTTAGGATCATTCTAAAGGTTCTTATATGTTCTAATACACATTCCTGACCATTGTAAGCGTTTCGAATACTCTCTTAACCATTCTACACTTGTTAGAGCCTCCAAGGACTCATGCTTCACCCTCTAAGTCCCTTGAGGCACCATGGAGTGTTTAGGATCATTCTAAAGGTTCTTATATGTCCTAATACACACTCCTAGACCATTGTAAGCCTTTAGAATACTCTCTTAACCATTCTACACTTGTTAGAGCCTCCAAGGACTCATGCTTCACCCTCTAAGTCCCTTGTGGCACCATGGAGTGTTTAGGATCATTCTAAAGGTTCTTATATGTCCTAATACACATTCCTAGTCCATTGTAAGCCTTTAGAATACTCTCTTAACCATTCTACACTTGTTAGACCCTCCAAGGACTCATGCTTCACCCTCTAAGTCCCTTGGGGCACCATGGAGTGTTTAGGATCATTCTAAAGGTTCTTATATGTCCTAATACACATTCCTAGACCATTCTAGGCGTTTAGAATACTCTCTTAACCATTCTACACTAGTTAGAGCCTCCAAGAACTCATGCTTCACCCTCTAAGTCCCTTGAGGCACCATGGAGTGTTTAGGATCATTCTAAAGGTTCTTATATGTCCTAATACACATTCCTAGACCATTGTAAGCATTTAGAATACTCTCTTAACCATTTAATACTTGTTAGAGCCTCCAAGAACTCATGCTTCACCGTCTACTTGCTCTAGGCACCATGGAGTGTTTAGGATCATTCTAAAGGTTCTTATATGTCCTAATACACATTCCTAGACCATTGTAAGCCTTTAGAATACTCTCTTAACCATTCTACACTTGTTAGAGCCTCGAAGGACTCATGCTTCACCCTCTAAGTCCCTTGTGGCACCATGGAGTGTTTAGGATCATTCTAAAGGTTCTTATATGTCCTAATACACATTCCTAGACCATTGTAAGCGTTTAGAATACTCTCTTAACCATTCTATACTTGTTAGAGCCTCCAAGAACTCATGCTTCACCGTCTAAGTCCCTTGGGGCACCATGGAGTGTTTAGGATCATTCTAAAGGTTCTTATATGTCCTAATACACATTCCTAGACCATTCTAGGCGTTTAGAATAGTCTCTTAACCATTCTACACTAGTTAGAGCCTCCAAGAACTCATGCTTCACCCTATAAGTCCCTTGAGGCACCATGGAGTGTTTAGGATCATTCTAAAGGTTCTTATATGTCCTAATACACATTCCTATACCATTGTAAGCGTTTAGAATACTCTCTTAACCATTTTATACTTGTTAGAGCCTCCAAGAACTCATGCTTCACCGTCTACTTGCTCTAGGCACCATGGAGTGTTTAGGATCATTCTAAAGGTTCTTATATGTCCTAATACACATTCCTAGACCATTCTAGGAGTTTAGAATACTCTCTTAACCATTCTACACTAGTTAGAGCCTCCAAGGACTCATGCTTCACCCTCTAAGTCCCTTGAGGCACCATGGAGTGTTTAGGATCATTCTAAAGATTCTTATATGTCCTAATACACATTCCTAGACCATTCTAGGCGTTTCGAATACTCTCTTAACCATTCTACACTTGTTAGAGCCTCCAAGGACTCATGCTTCACCTTCTAAGTCCCTTGAGGCACTATGGAGTGTTTAGGATCATTCTAAAGGTTCTTATATGTCCTAAAACACATTCCTACACCATTGTAAGCGTTTAGAATATTCTCTTAACCATTCTACACTTGTTAGAGCCTCCAAGGACTCATGCTTCACCCTCTAAGTCCCTTGAGGCACAATGGAGTGTTTAGGATCATTCTAAAGGTTCTTATATGTCCTAATAAACATTCCTAGACCATTGTAAGCGTTTAGAATACTCTCTTAACCATTCTACACTTGTTAGAGCCTCCTAGGACTCATGCTTCACCCTCTAAGTCCCTTGAGGCACAATGGAGTGTTTAGGATCATTCTAAAGGTTCTTATATGTCCTAATACACATTCCTAGACCATTGTAAGCATATAGAATACTCTCTTAACCATTCTACACTTGTTAGAGCCTCCAAGAACTCATGCTTCACCCTCTAAGTCCCTTGAGGCACCATGTAGTGTTTAGGATCATTCTAAAGGTTCTTATATGTCCTAATACACATTCCTGACCATTTTAAGCGTTTCGAATACTCTCTTAACCATTCTACACTTGTTAGAGCCTCCAAGGACTCATGTTTCACCCTCTAAGTCCCTTGAGGCACCATGGAGTGTTTAGGATCATTCTAAAGGTTCTTATATGTCCTAATACACATTCCTAGACCATTGTAAGCGTTTAGAATACTCTCTTAACCATTTTATACTTGTTAGAGCCTCCAAGAACTCATGCTTCACCGTCTACTTGCACTAGGCACCATGGAGTGTTTAGGATCATTCTAAAGGTTCTTATATGTTCTAATACACATTCCTAGACCATTCTAGACGTTTCGAATACTCTCTTAACCATTCTACACTTGTTAGAGCCTCCAAGGACTCATGCTTCACCTTCTAAGTCCCTTGAGGCACGATGGAGTGTTTAGGATCATTCTAAAGGTTCTTATATGTCCTAAAACACATTCCTAGACCATTGTAAGCGTTTAGAATATTCTCTTAACCATTCTACACTTGTTAGAGCCTCCAAGGACTCATGCTTCACCCTCTAAGTCCCTTGAGGCACCATGGAGTGTTTACGATCATTCTAAAGGTTCTTATATGTCCTAATACACATTCCTAGACCATTGTAAGCGTTTAGAATACTCTCTTAACCATTCTACACTTGTTAGAGCCTCCAAGAACTCATGCTTCACCCTCTAAGTGCCTTGAGGCACCATGGAGTGTTTAGGATCATTCTAAAGGTTCTTATATGTCCTAATACACATTCCTAGACCATTGTAAGCCTTTAGAATACTCTCTTAACCATTCTACACTTGTTAGAGCCTCCAAGGACTCAAGCTTCACCCTCTAAGTCCCTTGTGGCACCATGGAGTGTTTAGGATCATTCTAAAGATTCTTATATGTCCTAATACACATTCCTAGACCATTCTAGGCGTTTCGAATACTCTCTTAACCATTCTACACTTGTTAGAGCCTCCAAGGACTCATGCTTCACCATCTAAGTCCCTTGAGGCACCATGGAGTGTTTACGATCATTCTAAAGGTTCTTATATGTCCTAATACACATTCCTAGACCTTTGTAAGCGTTTAGAATACTCTCTTAACCATTCTACACTAGTTAGAGCCTCCGAGAACTCATGCTTCACCCTCTAAGTCCCTTGAGGCACCATGGAGTGTTTAGGATGATTCTAAAGGTTCTTATATGTCCTAATACACATTCATATACCATTGTAAGCGTTTAGAATACTCTCTTAACCATTTTATACTTGTTAGAGCCTCCAAGAACTCATGCTTCACCGTCTACTTGCACTAGGCACCATGGAGTGTTTAGGATCATTCTAAAGGTTCTTATATGTCCTAATACACATTCCTAGACCATTCTAGACGTTTCGAATACTCTCTTAACCATTCTACACTTGTTAGAGCCTCCAAGGACTCATGCTTCACCTTCTAAGTCCCTTGAGGCACTATGGAGTGTTTAGGATTATTCTAAAGGTTCTTATATGTCCTAAAACACATTCCTAGACCATTGTAAGCGTTTAGAATATTCTCTTAACCATTCTACACTTGTTAGAGCCTCCAAGGACTCATGCTTCACCCTCTAAGTCCCTTGAGGCACCATGGAGTGTTTACGATCATTCTAAAGGTTCTTATATGTCCTAATACACATTCCTAGACCATTATAAGCGTTTAGAATACTCTCTTAACCATTCTACACTTGTTAGAGCCTCCAAGAACTCATGCTTCACCCTCTAAGTGCCTTGAGGCACCATGGAGTGTTTAGGATCATTCTAAAGGTTCTTATATGTCCTAATACACATTCCTAGACCATTGTAAGCCTTTAGAATACTCTCTTAACCATTCTACACTTGTTAGAGCCTCCAAGGACTCATGCTTCACCCTCTAAGTCCCTTGAGGCACCATGGAGTGTTTAGGATCATTCTAAAGGTTCTTATATGTCCTAATACACATTCCTAGACCATTGTAAGCGTTTAGAATACTCTCTTAACCATTCTACACTTGTTAGAGCCTCCAAGGACTCAAGCTTCACCCTCTAAGTCCCTTGTGGCACCATGGAGTGTTTAGGATCATTCTAAAGGTTCTTATATGTCCTAATACACATTCCTAGACCATTGTAAGCCTTTAGAATACTCTCTTAACCATTCTACACTTGTTAGAGCCTCCAAGGAGTCATGCTTCACCCTCTAAGTCCCTTGTGGCACCATGGAGTGTTTAGGATCATTCTAAAGGTTCTTATATGTCCTAATACACATTCCTAGACCATTGTAAGCCTTTAGAATACTCTCTTAACCATTCTACACTTGTCAGAGCCTCCAAGGACTCATGCTTCACCCTCTAACTCCCTTGGGGCACCATGGAGTGTTTAGGATCATTCTAAAGGTTCTTATATTTCCTCATACACATTCCTAGACCATTCTAGGCATTTAGAATACTCTCTTAACCATTCTACACTAGTTAGAGCCTCCAAGAACTCATGCTTCACCCTCTAAGTCCCTTGAGGCACCATGGAGTGTTTAGGATCATTCTAAAGGTTCTTATATGTCCTAATACACATTCCTAGACCATTGTAAGCGTTTAGTATACTCTCTTAACCATTCTACACTTGTTAGAGCTTCCAAGGACTCATGCTTCACCCTCTAAGTCCCTTGGGGCACCATGGAGTGTTTAGGATCATTCTAAAGATTCTTATATGTCCTAATACACATTCCTAGACCATTCTAGGCGTTTCGAATACTCTCTTAACCATTCTACACTTGTTAGAGCCTCCAAGGACTCATGCTTCACCTTCTAAGTCCCTTGAGGCACTATGGAGTGTTTAGGATCATTATAAAGGTTCTTATATGTCCTAATACACATTCCTGACCATTGTAAGCGTTTCAAATACTCTCTTAACCATTCTACACTTGTTAGAGCCTCCAAGGACTCATGCTTCACCCTCTAAGTCCCTTGTGGCACCATGGAGTGTTTAGGATCATTCTAAAGGTTCTTATATGTCCTAATACACATTCCTAGACCATTGTAAGCCTTTAGAATACTCTCTTAACCATTCTACACTTGTTAGAGCCTCCAAGGACTCATGCTTCACCCTCTAAGTCCCTTGGGGCACCATGGAGTGTTTAGGATCATTCTAAAGATTCTTATATGTCCTAATACACATTCCTAGACCATTCTAAGCCTTTAGAATACTCTCTTAACCATTTTATACTTGTTAGAGCTTCCAAGAACTCATGCTTCACTGTCTACTTGCTCTAGGCACCATGGAGTGTTTAGGATCATTCTAAAGGTTCTTATATGTCCTAATACACATTCCTAGACCATTCTAGGAGTTTAGAATACTCTCTTAACCATTCTACACTAGTTAGAGCCTCCAAGGACTCATGCTTCACCCTCTAAGTCCCTTGAGGCACCATGGAGTGTTTAGGATCATTCTAAAGATTCTTATATGTCCTAATACACATTCCTAGACCATTCTAGGCGTTTCGAATACTCTCTTAACCATTCTACACTTGTTAGAGCCTCCAAGGACTCATGCTTCACCTTCTAAGTCCCTTGAGGCACTATGGAGTGTTTAGGATCATTCTAAAGGTTCTTATATGTCCTAAAACACATTCCTACACCATTGTAAGCGTTTAGAATATTCTCTTAACCATTCTACACTTGTTAGAGCCTCCAAGGACTCATGCTTCACCCTCTAAGTCCCTTGAGGCACAATGGAGTGTTTAGGATCATTCTAAAGGTTCTTATATGTCCTAATAAACATTCCTAGACCATTGTAAGCGTTTAGAATACTCTCTTAACCATTCTACACTTGTTAGAGCCTCCTAGGACTCATGCTTCACCCTCTAAGTCCCTTGAGGCACAATGGAGTGTTTAGGATCATTCTAAAGGTTCTTATATGTCCTAATACACATTCCTAGACCATTGTAAGCATATAGAATACTCTCTTAACCATTCTACACTTGTTAGAGCCTCCAAGAACTCATGCTTCACCCTCTAAGTCCCTTGAGGCACCATGTAGTGTTTAGGATCATTCTAAAGGTTCTTATATGTCCTAATACACATTCCTGACCATTATAAGCGTTTCGAATACTCTCTTAACCATTCTACACTTGTTAGAGCCTCCAAGGACTCATGCTTCACCCTCTAAGTCCCTTGTGGCACCATGTAGTGTTTAGGATCATTCTAAAGGTTCTTATATGTCCTAATACACATTCCTAGACCATTGCAAGCCTTTAGAATACTCTCTTAACCATTCTACACTTGTTAGAGCCTCCAAGGACTCATGCTTCACCCTCTAAGTCCCTTGTGGCACCATGTAGTGTTTAGGATCATTCTAAAGGTTCTTATATGTCCTAATACACATTCCTGACCATTGTAAGCGTTTCGAATACTCTCTTAACCATTCTACACTTGTTAGAGCCTCCAAGGACTCATGCTTCACCCTCTAAGTCCCTTGTGGCACCATGGAGTGTTTAGGATCATTCTAAAGGTTCTTATATGTCCTAATACACATTCCTAGACCATTGTAAGCCTTTAGAATACTCTCTTAACCATTCTACACTTGTTAGAGCCTCCAAGGACTCATGCTTCACCCTCTAAGTCCCTTGGGGCACCATGGAGTGTTTAGGATCATTCTAAAGATTCTTATATGTCCTAATACACATTCCTAGACCATTCTAAGCCTTTAGAATACTCTCTTAACCATTCTACACTTGTTAGAGCCTCCAAGGACTCATGCTTCACCCTCTAAGTCCCTTGTGGCACCATGTAGTGTTTAGGATCATTCTAAAGGTTCTTATATGTCCTAATACACATTCCTGACCATTGTAAGCGTTTCGAATACTCTCTTAACCATTCTACACTTGTTAGAGCCTCCAAGGACTCATGCTTCACCCTCTAAGTCCCTTGAGGCACCATGGAGTGTTTAGGATCATTCTAAAGGTTCTTATATGTCCTAATACACATTCCTAGACCATTGTAAGCCTTTAGAATACTCTCTTAACCATTCTACACTTGTTAGAGCCTCCAAGAACTCATGCTTCACCCTCTAAGTCCCTTGAGGCACCATGGAGTGTTTAGGATCATTCTAAAGGTTCTTATATGTCCTAATACACATTCCTAGACCATTGTAAGCCTTTAGAATACTCTCTTAACCATTCTACACTTGTTAGAGCCTCCAAGGACTCATGCTTCACCCTCTAAGTCCCTTGTGGCACCATGTAGTGTTTAGGATCATTCTAAAGGTTCTTATATGTCATAATACACATTCCTAGACCATTGCAAGCCTTTAGAATACTCTCTTAACCATTCTACACTTGTTAGAGCCTCCAAGGACTCATGCTTCACCCTCTGAGTCCCTTGTGGCACCATGTAGTGTTTAGGATCATTCTAAAGGTTCTTATATGTCCTAATACACATTCCTGACCATTGTAAGCGTTTCGAATACTCTCTTAACCATTCTACACTTGTTAGAGCCTCCAAGGACTCATGCTTCACCCTCTAAGTCCCTTGAGGCACCATGGAGTGTTTAGGATCATTCTAAAGGTTCTTAGATGTCCTAATACACATTCCTAGACCATTGTAAGCCTTTAGAATACTCTCTTAACCATTCTACACTTGTTAGAGGCTCCAAGGACTCATGCTTCACCCTCTAAGTCCCTGGAGGCACCATGGAGTGTTTAGGATCATTCTAAAGGTTCTTATATGTCCTAATACACATTCCTAGACCATTGTAAGCCTTTAGAATACTCTCTTAACCATTCTACACTTGTTAGAGCCTCCAAGGACTCATGCTTCACCCTCTAAGTCCCTTGGGGCACCATGGAGTGTTTAGGATCATTCTAAAGATTCTTATATGTCCTAATACACATTCCTAGACCATTCTAGGCGTTTCGAATACTCTCTTAACCATTCTACACTTGTTAGAGCCTCCAAGGACTCATGCTTCACCCTCTAAGTCCCTTGTGGCACCATGGAGTGTTTAGGATCATTCTAAAGGTTCTTATATGTCCTAATACACATTCCTAGACCATTGTAAGCCTTTAGAATACTCTCTTAACCATTCTACACTTGTTAGAGCCTCCAAGGACTCATGCTTCACCCTCTAAGTCCCTTGTGGCACCATGTAGTGTTTAGGATCATTCTAAAGGTTCTTATATGTCATAATACACATTCCTAGACCATTGCAAGCCTTTAGAATACTCTCTTAACCATTCTACACTTGTTAGAGCCTCCAAGGACTCATGCTTCACCCTCTAAGTCCCTTGGGGCACCATGGAGTGTTTAGGATCATTCTAAAGATTCTTATATGTCCTAATACACATTCCTAGACCATTCTAAGCCTTTAGAATACTCTCTTAACCATTCTACACTTGTTAGAGCCTCCAAGGACTCATGCTTCACCCTCTAAGTCCCTTGTGGCACCATGTAGTATTTAGGATCATTCTAAAGGTTCTTATATGTCCTAATACACATTCCTAGACCATTGCAAGCCTTTAGAATACTCTCTTAACCATTCTACACTTGTTAGAGCCTCCAAGGACTCATGCTTCACCCTCTAAGTCCCTTGTGGCACCATGTAGTGTTTAGGATCATTCTAAAGGTTCTTATATGTCCTAATACACATTCCTGACCATTGTAAGCGTTTCGAATACTCTCTTAACCATTCTACACTTGTTAGAGCCTCCAAGGACTCATGCTTCACCCTCTAAGTCCCTTGAGGCACCATGGAGTGTTTAGGATCATTCTAAAGGTTCTTATATGACCTAATACACATTCCTAGACCATTGTAAGCCTTTAGAATACTCTCTTAACCATTCTACACTTGTTAGAGCCTCCAAGAACTCATGCTTCACCCTCTAAGTCCCTTGAGGCACCATGGAGTGTTTAGGATCATTCTAAAGGTTCTTATATGTCCTAATACACATTCCTAGACCATTGTAAGCCTTTAGAATACTCTCTTAACCATTCTACACTTGTTAGAGCCTCCAAGGACTCATGCTTCACCCTCTAAGTCCCTTGTGGCTCCATGTAGTGTTTAGGATCATTCTAAAGGTTCTTATATGTCATAATACACATTCCTAGACCATTGCAAGCCTTTAGAATACTCTCTTAACCATTCTACACTTGTTAGAGCCTCCAAGGACTCATGCTTCACCCTCTGAGTCCCTTGTGGCACCATGTAGTGTTTAGGATCATTCTAAAGGTTCTTATATGTCCTAATACACATTCCTGACCATTGTAAGCGTTTCGAATACTCTCTTAACCATTCTACACTTGTTAGAGCCTCCAAGGACTCATGCTTCACCCTCTAAGTCCCTTGAGGCACCATGGAGTGTTTAGGATCATTCTAAAGGTTCTTAGATGTCCTAATACACATTCCTAGACCATTGTAAGCCTTTAGAATACTCTCTTAACCATTCTACACTTGTTAGAGGCTCCAAGGACTCATGCTTCACCCTCTAAGTCCCTGGAGGCACCATGGAGTGTTTAGGATCATTCTAAAGGTTCTTATATGTCCTAATACACATTCCTAGACCATTGTAAGCCTTTAGAATACTCTCTTAACCATTCTACACTTGTTAGAGCCTCCAAGGACTCATGCTTCACCCTCTAAGTCCCTTGGGGCACCATGGAGTGTTTAGGATCATTCTAAAGATTCTTATATGTCCTAATACACATTCCTAGACCATTCTAGGCGTTTCGAATACTCTCTTAACCATTCTACACTTGTTAGAGCCTCCAAGGACTCATGCTTCACCCTCTAAGTCCCTTGTGGCACCATGGAGTGTTTAGGATCATTCTAAAGGTTCTTATATGTCCTAATACACATTCCTAGACCATTGTAAGCCTTTAGAATACTCTCTTAACAATTCTACACTTGTTAGAGCCTCCAAGGACTCATGCTTCACCCTCTAAGTCCCTTGGGGCACCATGGAGTGTTTAGGATCATTCTAAAGATTCTTATATGTCCTAATACACATTCCTAGACCATTCTAAGCCTTTAGAATACTCTCTTAACCATTCTACACTTGTTAGAGCCTCCAAGGACTCATGCTTCACCCTCTAAGTCCCTTGTGGCACCATGTAGTGTTTAGGATCATTCTAAAGGTTCTTATATGTCCTAATACACATTCCTAGACCATTGCAAGCCTTTAGAATACTCTCTTAACCATTCTACACTTGTTAGAGCCTCCAAGGACTCATGCTTCACCCTCTAAGTCCCTTGTGGCACCATGTAGTGTTTAGGATCATTCTAAAGGTTCTTATATGTCCTAATACACATTCCTGACCATTGTAAGCGTTTCGAATACTCTCTTAACCATTCTACACTTGTTAGAGCCTCCAAGGACTCATGCTTCACTCTCTAAGTCCCTTGAGGCACCATGGAGTGTTTAGGATCATTCTAAAGGTTCTTATATGTCCTAATACACATTCCTAGACCATTGTAAGCCTTTAGAATACTCTCTTAACCATTCTACACTTGTTAGAGCCTCCAAGGACTCATGCTTCACCCTCTAAGTCCCTTGAGGCACCATGGAGTGTTTAGGATCATTCTAAAGGTTCTTATATGTCCTAATACACATTCCTAGACCATTGTAAGCCTTTAGAATACTCTCTTAACCATTCTACACTTGTTAGAGCCTCCAAGGACTCATGCTTCACCCTCTAAGTCCCTTGTGGCACCATGTAGTGTTTAGGATCATTCTAAAGGTTCTTATATGTCATAATACACATTCCTAGACCATTGCAAGCCTTTAGAATACTCTCTTAACCATTCTACACTTGTTAGAGCCTCCAAGGACTCATGCTTCACCCTCTGAGTCCCTTGTGGCACCATGTAGTGTTTAGGATCATTCTAAAGGTTCTTATATGTCCTAATACTCATTCCTAGACCATTCTAAGACTTTAGAATACTCTCTTAACCATTCTACACTTGTTAGAGCCTCCAAGGACTCATGCTTCACCCTCTAAGTCCCTTGGGGCACCATGGAGTGTTTAGGATCATTCTAAAGATTCTTATATGTCCTAATACACATTCCTAGACCATTCTAGGCGTTTCGAATACTCTCTTAACCATTTTACACTTGTTAGAGCCTCCAAGGACTCATGCTTCACCTTATAAGTCCCTTGAGGCACCATGGAGTGTTAAGGATCATTCTAAAGGTTCTTATATGTCCTAATACACATTCCTAGACCATTGTAAGCCTTTAGAATACTCTTTTAACCATTCTACACTTGTTAGAGCCTCCAAGGACTCATGCTTCACCCTCTAAGTCCCTTGGGGCACCATGGAGTGTTTAGGATCATTCTAAAGATTCTTATATGTCCTAATACACATTCCTAGACCATTCTAGGCGTTTCGAATACTCTCTTAACCATTCTACACTTGTTAGAGCCTCCAAGGACTCATGCTTCACCTTCTAAGTCCCTTGAGGCACTATGGATTGTTTAGGATCATTCTAAAGGTTCTTATATGTCCTAAAACACATTCCTAGACCATTGTAAGCGTTTAGAATATTCTCTTAACCATTCTACACTTGTTAGAGCCTCCTAGGACTCATGCTTCACCTCTAAGTCGCTTGAGGCACCATGGAGTGTTTAGGATCATTCTTAAGGTTCTTATATGTCCTAATACACATTCCTAGACCATTGTAAGCATATAGAATACTCTCTTAACCATTCTACACTTGTTAGAGCCTCCAAGAACTCATGCTTCAGCCTCTAAGTCCCTTGAGGCACCATGTAGTGTTTAGGATCATTCTAAAGGTTCTTATATGTCCTAATACACATTCCTGACCATTGTAAGCGTTTCGAATACTCTCTTAACCATTCTACACTTGTTAGAGCCTCCAAGGACTCATGCTTCACGCTCTAAGTCCCTTGAGGCACCATGGAGTGTTTAGGATCATTCTAAAGGTTCTTATATGTCCTAATACACATTCCTAGACCATTGTAAGCCTTTAGAATACTCTCTTAACCATTCTACACTTGTTAGAGCCTCCAAGGACTCATGCTTCACCCTCTAAGTCCCTTGGGGCACCATGGAGTGTTTAGGATCATTTTAAAGATTCTTATATGTCCTAATACACATTCCTAGACCATTCTAGGCGTTTCGAATACTCTCTTAACCATTTTACACTTGTTAGAGCCTCCAAGGACTCATGCTTCACCTTATAAGTCCCTTGAGGCACCATGGAGTGTTAAGGATCATTCTAAAGGTTCTTATATGTCCTAATACACATTCCTAGACCATTGTAAGCCTTTAGAATACTCTTTTAACCATTCTACACTTGTTAGAGCCTCCAAGGACTCATGCTTCACCCTCTAAGTTACTTGAGGCACCGTGGAGTGTTTAGGATCATTCTAAAGGTTCTTATATGTCCTAATACACATTCCTAGACCATTGTAAGCATTTAGAATACTCTCTTAACCATTCTACACTTGTGAGAGCCTCCAAGGACACATGCTTCACCCTCTAAGTCCCTTGGAGCACCATGGAGTGTTTAGGATCATTCTAAAGGTTCTTATATGTCGTAATACACATTCCTAGACCATTCTAGGCGTTTAGAATACTCTCTTAACCATTCTACACTAGTTAGAGCCTCCAAGAACTCATGCTTCACCCTCTAAGTCCCTTGAGGCACCATGGAGTGTTTAGGATCATTCTAAAGGTTCTTATATGTCCTAATACACATTCCTAGACCATTGTAAGCGTTTAGAATACTCTCTTAACCATTTTATACTTGTTAGAGCCTCCAAGAACTCATGCTTCACTGTCTACTTGCTCTAGGCACCATGGAGTGTTTAGGATCATTCTAAAGGTTCTTATATGTCCTAAAACACATTCCTAGACCATTGTAAGCGATTAGAATATTCTCTTAACCATTCTACACTTGTTAGAGCCTCCAAGGACTCATGCTTCACCCTCTAAGTCCCTTGAGGCACCATGGAGTGTTTAGGATCATTCTAAAGGTTCTTATATGTCCTAATACACATTCCTAGACCATTGTAAGCATATAGAATACTCTCTTAACCATTCTACACTTGTTAGAGCCTCCAAGAACTCATGCTTCACCCTCTAAGTTCCTTGAGGCACCATGGAGTGTTAAGGATCATTCTAAAGGTTCTTATATGTCCTAATACACATTCCTAGACCATTGTAAGCGATTAGAATATTCTCTTAACCATTCTACACTTGTTAGAGCCTCCAAGGACTCATGCTTCACCCTCTAAGTCCCTTGAGGCACCATGGAGTGTTTAGGATCATTCTAAAGGTTCTTATATGTCCTAATACACATTCCTAGACCATTGTAAGCATATAGAATACTCTCTTAACCATTCTACACTTGTTAGAGCCTCCAAGAACTCATGCTTCACCCTCTAAGTTCCTTGAGGCACCATGGAGTGTTAAGGATCATTCTAAAGGTTCTTATATGTCCTAATACACATTCCTAGACCATTGTAAGCGTTTCGAATACTCTCTTAACCATTCTACACTTGTTAGAGCCTCCAAGGACTCATGCTTCACCCTCTAAGTCCCTTGAGGCACCATGGAGTGTTTAGGATCATTCTAAAGATTCTTATATGTCCTAATACACATTCCTAGACCATTCTAGGCGTTTCGAATACTCTCTTAACCATTCTACACTTGTTAGAGCCTCCAAGGACTCATGCTTCACCTTCTAAGTCCCTTGAGGCACTATGGATTGTTTAGGATCATTCTAAAGGTTCTTATATGTCCTAAAACACATTCCTAGACCATTGTAAGCGTTTAGAATATTCTCTTAACCATTCTACACTTGTTAGAGCCTCCTAGGACTCATGCTTCACCCTCTAAGTCGCTTGAGGCACCATGGAGTGTTTAGGATCATTCTTAAGGTTCTTATATGTCCTAATACACATTCCTGACCATTGTAAGCGTTTCGAATACTCTCTTAACCATTCTACACTTGTTAGAGCCTCCAAGAACTCATGCTTCACCCTCTAAGTCCCTTGAGGCACCATGTAGTGTTTAGGATCATTCTAAAGGTTCTTATATGTCCTAATACACATTCCTGACCATTGTAAGCGTTTCGAATACTCTCTTAACCATTCTACACTTGTTAGAGCCTCCAAGGACTCATGCTTCACGCTCTAAGTCCCTTGAGGCACCATGGAGTGTTTAGGATCATTCTAAAGGTTCTTATATGTCCTAATACACATTCCTAGACCATTGTAAGCCTTTAGAATACTCTCTTAACCATTCTACACTTGTTAGAGCCTCCAAGGACTCATGCTTCACCCTCTAAGTCCCTTGGGGCACCATGGAGTGTTTAGGATCATTCTAAAGATTCTTATATGTCCTAATACACATTCCTAGACCATTCTAGGCGTTTCGAATACTCTCTTAACCATTTTACACTTGTTAGAGCCTCCAAGGACTCATGCTTCACCTTATAAGTCCCTTGAGGCACCATGGAGTGTTAAGGATCATTCTAAAGGTTCTTATATGTCCTAATACACATTCCTGACCATTGTAAGCGTTTCGAATACTCTCTTAACCATTCTACACTTGTTAGAGCCTCCAAGGACTCATGCTTCACGCTCTAAGTCCCTTGAGGCACCATGGAGTGTTTAGGATCATTCTAAAGGTTCTTATATGTCCTAATACACATTCCTAGACCATTGTAAGCCTTTAGAATACTCTCTTAACCATTCTACACTTGTTAGAGCCTCCAAGGACTCATGCTTCACCCTCTAAGTCCCTTGGGGCACCATGGAGTGTTTAGGATCATTCTAAAGATTCTTATATGTCCTAATACACATTCCTAGACCATTCTAGGCGTTTCGAATACTCTCTTAACCATTTTACACTTGTTAGAGCCTCCAAGGACTCATGCTTCACCTTATAAGTCCCTTGAGGCACCATGGAGTGTTAAGGATCATTCTAAAGGTTCTTATATGTCCTAATACACATTCCTAGACCATTGTAAGCCTTTAGAATACTCTTTTAACCATTCTACACTTGTTAGAGCCTCCAAGGACTCATGCTTCACCCTCTAAGTCCCTTGGGGCACCATGGAGTGTTTAGGATCATTCTAAAGATTCTTATATGTCCTAATACACATTCCTAGACCATTCTAGGCGTTTCGAATACTCTCTTAACCATTCTACACTTGTTAGAGCCTCCAAGGACTCATGCTTCACCTTCTAAGTCCCTTGAGGCACTATGGATTGTTTAGGATCATTCTAAAGGTTCTTATATGTCCTAAAACACATTCCTAGACCATTGTAAGCGTTTAGAATATTCTCTTAACCATTCTACACTTGTTAGAGCCTCCTAGGACTCATGCTTCACCCTCTAAGTCGCTTGAGGCACCATGGAGTGTTTAGGATCATTCTTAAGGTTCTTATATGTCCTAATACACATTCCTAGACCATTGTAAGCATATAGAATACTCTCTTAACCATTCTACACTTGTTAGAGCCTCCAAGAACTCATGCTTCACCCTCTAAGTCCCTTGAGGCACCATGTAGTGTTTAGGATCATTCTAAAGGTTCTTATATGTCCTAATACACATTCCTAGACCATTGTAAGCGTTTAGAATATTCTCTTAACCATTCTACACTTGTTAGAGCCTCCAAGGACTCATGCTTCACCCTCTAAGTCCCTTGGGGCACCATGGAGTGTTTAGGATCATTCTTAAGGTTCTTATATGTCCTAATACACATTCCTAGACCATTGTAAGCATATAGAATACTCTCTTAACCATTCTACACTTGTTAGAGCCTCCAAGAACTCATGCTTCACCCTCTAAGTCCCTTGAGGCACCATGTAGTGTTTAGGATCATTCTAAAGGTTCTTATATGTCCTAATACACATTCCTGACCATTGTAAGCGTTTCGAATACTCTCTTAACCATTCTACACTTGTTAGAGCCTCCAAGGACTCATGCTTCACGCTCTAAGTCCCTTGAGGCACCATGGAGTGTTTAGGATCATTCTAAAGGTTCTTATATGTCCTAATACACATTCCTAGACCATTGTAAGCCTTTAGAATACTCTCTTAACCATTCTACACTTGTTAGAGCCTCCAAGGACTCATGCTTCACCCTCTAAGTCCCTTGGGGCACCATGGAGTGTTTAGGATCATTCTAAAGATTCTTATATGTCCTAATACACATTCCTAGACCATTCTAGGCGTTTCGAATACTCTCTTAACCATTTTACACTTGTTAGAGCCTCCAAGGACTCATGCTTCACCTTATAAGTCCCTTGAGGCACCATGGAGTGTTAAGGATCATTCTAAAGGTTCTTATATGTCCTAATACACATTCCTAGACCATTGTAAGCCTTTAGAATACTCTTTTAACCATTCTACACTTGTTAGAGCCTCCAAGGACTCATGCTTCACCCTTTAAGTTACTTGAGGCACCGTGGAGTGTTTAGGATCATTCTAAAGGTTCTTATATGTCCTAAAACACATTCCTAGACCATTGTAAGCGTTTAGAATATTCTCTTAACCATTCTACACTTGTTAGAGCCTCCTAGGACTCATGCTTCACCCTCTAAGTCGCTTGAGGCACCATGGAGTGTTTAGGATCATTCTTAAGGTTCTTATATGTCCTAATACACATTCCTAGACCATTGTAAGCATATAGAATACTCTCTTAACCATTCTACACTTGTTAGAGCCTCCAAGAACTCATGCTTCACCCTCTAAGTCCCTTGAGGCACCATGTAGTGTTTAGGATCATTCTAAAGGTTCTTATATGTCCTAATACACATTCCTGACCATTGTAAGCGTTTCGAATACTCTCTTAACCATTCTACACTTGTTAGAGCCTTCAAGGACTCATGCTTCACGCTCTAAGTCCCTTGAGGCACCATGGAGTGTTTAGGATCATTCTAAAGGTTCTTATATGTCCTAATACACATTCCTAGACCATTGTAAGCCTTTAGAATACTCTCTTAACCATTCTACACTTGTTAGAGCCTCCAAGAACTCATGCTTCACCCTCTAAGTCCCTTGAGGCACCATGTAGTGTTTAGGATCATTCTAAAGGTTCTTATATGTCCTAATACACATTCCTGACCATTGTAAGCGTTTCGAATACTCTCTTAACCATTCTACACTTGTTAGAGCCTCCAAGGACTCATGCTTCACCCTCTAAGTTACTTGAGGCACCGTGGAGTGTTTAGGATCATTCTAAAGGTTCTTATATGTCCTAAAACACATTCCTAGACCATTGTAAGCGTTTAGAATATTCTCTTAACCATTCTACACTTGTTAGAGCCTCCTAGGACTCATGCTTCACCCTCTAAGTCGCTTGAGGCACCATGGAGTGTTTAGGATCATTCTTAAGGTTCTTATATGTCCTAATACACATTCCTAGACCATTGTAAGCATATAGAATACTCTCTTAACCATTCTACACTTGTTAGAGCCTCCAAGGACTCATGCTTCACCTTCTAAGTCCCTTGAGGCACTATGGAGTGTTTAGGATCATTCTAAAGGTTCTTATATGTCCTAATACACATTCCTGACCATTGTAAGCGTTTCGAATACTCTCTTAACCATTCTACACTTGTTAGAGCCTCCAAGGACTCATGCTTCACCCTCTAAGTCCCTTGGGGCACCATGGAGTGTTTAGGATCATTCTAAAGATTCTTATATGTCCTAATACACATTCCTAGACCATTCTAGGCGTTTCGAATACTCTCTTAACCATTCTACACTTGTTAGAGCCTCCAAGGACTCATGCTTCACCTTCTAAGTCCCTTGAGGCACCATGGAGTGTTTAGGATCATTCTAAAGATTCTTATATGTCCTAATACATATTCCTAGACCATTCTAGGCGTTTCGAATACTCTCTTAACCATTCCACACTTGTTAGAGCCTCCAAGGACTCATGCTTCACCTTCTAAGTCCCTTGAGGCACTATGGAGTGTTTAGGATCATTCTAAAGATTCTTATATGTCCTAATACACATTCCTAGACCATTGTAAGCATATAGAATACTCTCTTAACCATTCTGCACTTGTTAGAGCCTCCAAGAACTCATGCTTCACCCTCTAAGTCCTTGAGGCACCATGTAGTGTTTTCGGATCATTCTAAAGGTTCTTATATGTCCTAATACACATTCCTGACCATTGTAAGCATTTCGAATACTCTCTTAACCATTCTACACTTGTTAGAGCCTCCAAGGACTCATGCTTCACCCTCTAATTCCCTTGAGGCACCATCGAGTGTTTAGGATCATTCTAAAGGTTCTTATATGTCCTAATACACATTCCTAGACCATTGTAAGCCTTTAGAATACTCTCTTAACCATTCTACACTTGTTAGAGCCTCCAAGGACCCATGCTTCACCCTCTAAGTCCCTTGTGGCACCATGGAGTGTTTAGAATCATTCTAAAGGTTCTTATATGTCCTAATACACATTCCTAGACCATTGTAACCATTTAGAATACTCTCTTAACCATTCTACACTTGTTAGAGCCTCCAAGGACTCATGCTTCACCCTCTAAGTCCCTTGAGGTACCATGGAGTGTTTAGGATCATTCTAAAGGTTCTTATATGTCCTAATACACATTCCTAGACCATTGTAAGCGTTTAGAATACTCTCTTAACCATTTTATACTTGTTAGAGCCTCCAAGAACTCATGCTTCACCGTCTACTTGCACTAGGCACCATGGAGTGTTTAGGATCATTCTAAAGGTTCTTATATGTCCTAATACACATTCCTAGACCATTCTAGACGTTTCGAATACTCTCTTAACCATTCTACACTTGTTAGCGCCTCCAAGGACTCATGCTTCACCCTCTAAGTCCCTTGGGGCACCATGGAGTGTTTAGGATCATTCTAAAGATTCTTATATGTCCTAATACACATTCCTAGACCATTCTAGGCGTTTCGAATACTCTCTTAACCATTCTGCACTTGTTAGAGCCTCCAAGAACTCATGCTTCACCCTCTAAGTCCTTGAGGCACCATGTAGTGTTTTCGGATCATTCTAAAGGTTCTTATATGTCCTAATACACATTCCTGACCATTGTAAGCATTTCGAATACTCTCTTAACCATTCTACACTTGTTAGAGCCTCCAAGGACTCATGCTTCACCCTCTAATTCCCTTGAGGCACCATCGAGTGTTTAGGATCATTCTAAAGGTTCTTATATGTCCTAATACACATTCCTAGACCATTGTAAGCCTTTAGAATACTCTCTTAACCATTCTACACTTGTTAGAGCCTCCAAGGACCCATGCTTCACCCTCTAAGTCCCTTGTGGCACCATGGAGTGTTTAGAATCATTCTAAAGGTTCTTATATGTCCTAATACACATTCCTAGACCATTGTAAGCGATTAGAATATTCTCTTAACCATTCTACACTTGTTAGAGCCTCCAAGGACTCATGCTTCACCCTCTAAGTCCCTTGAGGCACCATGGAGTGTTTAGGATCATTCTAAAGGTTCTTATATGTCCTAATACACATTCCTAGACCATTGTAAGCATATAGAATACTCTCTTAACCATTCTACACTTGTTAGAGCCTCCAAGAACTCATGCTTCACCCTCTAAGTTCCTTGAGGCACCATGGAGTGTTAAGGATCATTCTAAAGGTTCTTATATGTCCTAATACACATTCCTAGACCATTGTAAGCGTTTCGAATACTCTCTTAACCATTCTACACTTGTTAGAGCCTCCAAGGACTCATGCTTCACCCTCTAAGTCCCTTGAGGCACCATGGAGTGTTTAGGATCATTCTAAAGATTCTTATATGTCCTAATACACATTCCTAGACCATTCTAGGCGTTTCGAATACTCTCTTAACCATTCTACACTTGTTAGAGCCTCCAAGGACTCATGCTTCACCCTCTAAGTCCCTTGGGGCACCATGGAGTGTTTAGGATCATTCTAGATATTCCTATATGTCCTAATACACATTCCTAGACCATTCTAGGCGTTTCGAATACTCTCTTAACCATTCTACACTTGTTAGAGCCTCCAAGGACTCATGCTTCACCCTCTAATTCCCTTGAGGCACCATGGAGTGTTTAGGATCATTCTAAAGGTTCTTATATGTCCTAATACACATTCCTAGACCATTGTAAGCCTTTAGAATACTCTTTTAACCATTCTACACTTGTTAGAGCCTCCAAGGACTCATGCTTCACCCTCTAAGTCCCTTGGGGCACCATGGAGTGTTTAGGATCATTCTAAAGATTCTTATATGTCCTAATACACATTCCTAGACCATTCTAGGCGTTTCGAATACTCTCTTAACCATTCTACACTTGTTAGAGCCTCCAAGGACTCATGCTTCACCTTCTAAGTCCCTTGAGGCACTATGGATTGTTTAGGATCATTCTAAAGGTTCTTATATGTCCTAAAACACATTCCTAGACCATTGTAAGCGTTTAGAATATTCTCTTAACCATTCTACACTTGTTAGAGCCTCCTAGGACTCATGCTTCACCCTCTAAGTCGCTTGAGGCACCATGGAGTGTTTAGGATCATTCTTAAGGTTCTTATATGTCCTAATACACATTCCTAGACCATTGTAAGCATATAGAATACTCTCTTAACCATTCTACACTTGTTAGAGCCTCCAAGAACTCATGCTTCACCCTCTAAGTCCCTTGAGGCACCATGTAGTGTTTAGGATCATTCTAAAGGTTCTTATATGTCCTAATACACATTCCTAGACCATTGTAAGCGTTTAGAATATTCTCTTAACCATTCTACACTTGTTAGAGCCTCCTAGGACTCATGCTTCACCCTCTAAGTCCCTTGGGGCACCATGGAGTGTTTAGGATCATTCTTAAGGTTCTTATATGTCCTAATACACATTCCTAGACCATTGTAAGCATATAGAATACTCTCTTAACCATTCTACACTTGTTAGAGCCTCCAAGAACTCATGCTTCACCCTCTAAGTCCCTTGAGGCACCATGTAGTGTTTAGGATCATTCTAAAGGTTCTTATATGTCCTAATACACATTCCTGACCATTGTAAGCGTTTCGAATACTCTCTTAACCATTCTACACTTGTTAGAGCCTCCAAGGACTCATGCTTCACGCTCTAAGTCCCTTGAGGCACCATGGAGTGTTTAGGATCATTCTAAAGGTTCTTATATGTCCTAATACACATTCCTAGACCATTGTAAGCCTTTAGAATACTCTCTTAACCATTCTACACTTGTTAGAGCCTCCAAGGACTCATGCTTCACCCTCTAAGTCCCTTGGGGCACCATGGAGTGTTTAGGATCATTCTAAAGATTCTTATATGTCCTAATACACATTCCTAGACCATTCTAGGCGTTTCGAATACTCTCTTAACCATTTTACACTTGTTAGAGCCTCCAAGGACTCATGCTTCACCTTATAAGTCCCTTGAGGCACCATGGAGTGTTAAGGATCATTCTAAAGGTTCTTATATGTCCTAATACACATTCCTAGACCATTGTAAGCCTTTAGAATACTCTTTTAACCATTCTACACTTGTTAGAGCCTCCAAGGACTCATGCTTCACCCTTTAAGTTACTTGAGGCACCGTGGAGTGTTTAGGATCATTCTAAAGGTTCTTATATGTCCTAAAACACATTCCTAGACCATTGTAAGCGTTTAGAATATTCTCTTAACCATTCTACACTTGTTAGAGCCTCCTAGGACTCATGCTTCACCCTCTAAGTCGCTTGAGGCACCATGGAGTGTTTAGGATCATTCTTAAGGTTCTTATATGTCCTAATACACATTCCTAGACCATTGTAAGCGTTTCGAATACTCTCTTAACCATTCTACACTTGTTAGAGCCTCCAAGGACTCATGCTTCACCCTCTAAGTTACTTGAGGCACCGTGGAGTGTTTAGGATCATTCTAAAGGTTCTTATATGTCCTAAAACACATTCCTAGACCATTGTAAGCGTTTAGAATATTCTCTTAACCATTCTACACTTGTTAGAGCCTCCTAGGACTCATGCTTCACCCTCTAAGTCGCTTGAGGCACCATGGAGTGTTTAGGATCATTCTTAAGGTTCTTATATGTCCTAATACACATTCCTAGACCATTGTAAGCATATAGAATACTCTCTTAACCATTCTACACTTGTTAGAGCCTCCAAGGACTCATGCTTCACCTTCTAAGTCCCTTGAGGCACTATGGAGTGTTTAGGATCATTCTAAAGGTTCTTATATGTCCTAATACACATTCCTGACCATTGTAAGCGTTTCGAATACTCTCTTAACCATTCTACACTTGTTAGAGCCTCCAAGGACTCATGCTTCACCCTCTAAGTCCCTTGGGGCACCATGGAGTGTTTAGGATCATTCTAAAGATTCTTATATGTCCTAATACACATTCCTAGACCATTCTAGGCGTTTCGAATACTCTCTTAACCATTCTACACTTGTTAGAGCCTCCAAGGACTCATGCTTCACCTTCTAAGTCCCTTGAGGCACCATGGAGTGTTTAGGATCATTCTAAAGATTCTTATATGTCCTAATACATATTCCTAGACCATTCTAGGCGTTTCGAATACTCTCTTAACCATTCCACACTTGTTAGAGCCTCCAAGGACTCATGCTTCACCTTCTAAGTCCCTTGAGGCACTATGGAGTGTTTAGGATCATTCTAAAGATTCTTATATGTCCTAATACACATTCCTAGACCATTGTAAGCATATAGAATACTCTCTTAACCATTCTGCACTTGTTAGAGCCTCCAAGAACTCATGCTTCACCCTCTAAGTCCTTGAGGCACCATGTAGTGTTTTCGGATCATTCTAAAGGTTCTTATATGTCCTAATACACATTCCTGACCATTGTAAGCATTTCGAATACTCTCTTAACCATTCTACACTTGTTAGAGCCTCCAAGGACTCATGCTTCACCCTCTAATTCCCTTGAGGCACCATCGAGTGTTTAGGATCATTCTAAAGGTTCTTATATGTCCTAATACACATTCCTAGACCATTGTAAGCCTTTAGAATACTCTCTTAACCATTCTACACTTGTTAGAGCCTCCAAGGACCCATGCTTCACCCTCTAAGTCCCTTGTGGCACCATGGAGTGTTTAGAATCATTCTAAAGGTTCTTATATGTCCTAATACACATTCCTAGACCATTGTAACCATTTAGAATACTCTCTTAACCATTCTACACTTGTTAGAGCCTCCAAGGACTCATGCTTCACCCTCTAAGTCCCTTGAGGCACCATGGAGTGTTTAGGATCATTCTAAAGGTTCTTATATGTCCTAATACACATTCCTAGACCATTGTAAGCGTTTAGAATACTCTCTTAACCATTTTATACTTGTTAGAGCCTCCAAGAACTCATGCTTCACCGTCTACTTGCACTAGGCACCATGGAGTGTTTAGGATCATTCTAAAGGTTCTTATATGTCCTAATACACATTCCTAGACCATTCTAGACGTTTCGAATACTCTCTTAACCATTCTACACTTGTTAGAACCTCCAAGGACTCATGCTTCACCTTCTAAGTCCCTTGAGGCACTATGGAGTGTTTAGGATCATTCTAAAGGTTCTTATATGTCCTAATACACATTCCTAGACCATTGTAAGCATATAGAATACTCTCTTAACCATTCTACACTTGTTAGAGCCTCCAAGAACTCATGCTTCACCCGCTAAGTCCCTTGAGGCACCATGTAGTGTTTAGGATCATTCTAAAGGTTCTTATATGTCCTAATACACATTCCTGACCATTGTAAGCGTTTCGAATACTCTCTTAACCATTCTACACTTGTTAGAGCCTCCAAGGACTCATGCTTCACCCTCTAAGTCCCTTGAGGCACCATGGAGTGTTTAGGATCATTCTAAAGGTTCTTATATGTCCTAATACACATTCCTAGACCATTGTAAGCCTTTAGAATACTCTCTTAACCATTCTACACTTGTTAGAGCCTCCAAGGACTCATGCTTCTCCCTCTAAGTCCCTTGTGGCACCATGGAGTGTTTAGGATCATTCTAAAGGTTCTTATATGTCCTAATACACATTCCTAGACCATTGTAAGCCTTTAGAATACTCTCTTAACCATTCTACACTTGTTAGCGCCTCCAAGGACTCATGCTTCACCCTCTAAGTCCCTTGGGGTACCATGGAGTGTTTAGGATCATTCTAAAGATTCTTATATGTCCTAATACACATTCCTAGACCATTCTAGGCGTTTCGAATACTCTCTTAACCATTCTACACTTGTTAGAGCCTCCAAGGACTCATGCTTCACCTTCTAAGTCCCTTGAGGCACTATGGAGTGTTTAGGATCATTCTAAAGGTTCTTATATGTCCTAAAACACATTCCTAGACCATTGTAAGCGTTTAGAATATTCTCTTAACCATTCTACACTTGTTAGAGCCTCCAAGGACTCATGCTTCACTCTCTAAGTCCCTTGAGGCACCATGGAGTGTTTAGGATCATTCTAAAGGTTCTTATATGTCCTAATACACATTCCTAGACCATTGTAAGCCTTTAGAATACTCTCTTAACCATTCTACACTTGTTAGAGCCTCCAAGGACTCATGCTTCTCCCTCTAAGTCCCTTGTGGCACCATGGAGTGTTTAGGATCATTCTAAAGGTTCTTATATGTCCTAATACACATTCCTAGACCATTGTAAGCCTTTAGAATACTCTCTTAACCATTCTACACTTGTTAGAGCCTCCAAGGACTCATGCTTCTCCCTCTAAGTCCCTTGTGGCACCATGGAGTGTTTAGGATCATTCTAAAGGTTCTTATATGTCCTAATACACATTCCTAGACCATTGTAAGCCTTTAGAATACTCTCTTAACCATTCTACACTTGTTAGCGCCTCCAAGGACTCATGCTTCACCCTCTAAGTCCCTTGGGGTACCATGGAGTGTTTAGGATCATTCTAAAGATTCTTATATGTCCTAATACACATTCCTAGACCATTCTAGGCGTTTCGAATACTCTCTTAACCATTCTACACTTGTTAGAGCCTCCAAGGACTCATGCTTCACCTTCTAAGTCCCTTGAGGCACTATGGAGTGTTTAGGATCATTCTAAAGGTTCTTATATGTCCTAAAACACATTCCTAGACCATTGTAAGCGTTTAGAATATTCTCTTAACCATTCTACACTTGTTAGAGCCTCCAAGGACTCATGCTTCACTCTCTAAGTCCCTTGAGGCACCATGGAGTGTTTAGGATCATTCTAAAGGTTCTTATATGTCCTAATACACATTCCTAGACCATTGTAAGCGTTTAGAATACTCTCTTAACCATTTTATACTTGTTAGAGCCTCCAAGAACTCATGCTTCACCGTCTACTTGCACTAGGCACCATGGAGTGTTTAGGATCATTCTAAAGGTTCTTATATGTCCTAATACACATTCCTAGACCATTCTAGACGTTTCGAATACTCTCTTAACCATTCTACACTTGTTAGAACCTCCAAGGACTCATGCTTCACCTTCTAAGTCCCTTGAGGCACTATGGAGTGTTTAGGATCATTCTAAAGGTTCTTATATGTCCTAATACACATTCCTAGACCATTGTAAGCATATAGAATACTCTCTTAACCATTCTACACTTGTTAGAGCCTCCAAGAACTCATGCTTCACCTGCTAAGTCCCTTGAGGCACCATGTAGTGTTTAGGATCATTCTAAAGGTTCTTATATGTCCTAATACACATTCCTGACCATTGTAAGCGTTTCGAATACTCTCTTAACCATTCTACACTTGTTAGAGCCTCCAAGGACTCATGCTTCACCCTCTAAGTCCCTTGAGGCACCATGGAGTGTTTAGGATCATTCTAAAGGTTCTTATATGTCCTAATACACATTCCTAGACCATTGTAAGCCTTTAGAATACTCTCTTAACCATTCTACACTTGTTAGAGCCTCCAAGGACTCATGCTTCACCCTCTAAGTCCCTTGTGGCACAATGGAGTGTTTAGGATCATTCTAAAGGTTCTTATATGTCCTAATACACATTCCTAGACCATTGTAAGCCTTTAGAATACTCTCTTAACCATTCTACACTTGTTAGCGCCTCCAAGGACTCATGCTTCACCCTCTAAGTCCCTTGGGGCACCATGGAGTGTTTAGGATCATTCTAAAGATTCTTATATGTCCTAATACACATTCCTAGACCATTCTAGGCGTTTCGAATACTCTCTTAAGCATTCTACACTTGTTAGAGCCTCCAAGGACTCATGCTTCACCTTCTAAGTCCCTTGAGGCACTGTGGAGTGTTTAGGATCATTCTAAAGGTTCTTATATGTCCTAAAACACATTCCTAGACCATTGTAAGCGTTTAGAATATTCTCTTAACCATTCTACACTTGTTAGAGCCTCCAAGGACTCATGCTTCAACGTCTAAGTCCCTTGGGGCACCAAGGAGTGTTTAGGATCATTCTAAAGGTTCTTATATGTCCTAATACACATTCCTAGACCATTCTAGGCGTTTAGAATACTCTCTTAACCATTCTACACTAGTTAGAGCCTCCAAGAACTCATGCTTCACCCTCTAAGTCCCTTGAGGCACCATGGAGTGTTTAGGATCATTCTAAAGGTTCTTATATGTCCTAATACACATTCCTATACCATTGTAAGCGTTTAGAATATTCTCTTAACCATTTTATACTTGTTAGAGTCTCCAAGAACTCATGCTTCACCGTCTACTTGCTCTAGGCACCATGGAGTGTTTAGGATCATTCTAAAGGTTCTTATATGTCCTAATACACATTCCTAGACCATTCTAGGAGTTTAGAATACTCTCTTAACCATTCTACACTAGTTAGAGCCTCCAAGGACTCATGCTTCACCTTCTAAGTCCCTTGAGGCACCATGGAGTGTTTAGGATCATTCTAAAGATTCTTATATGTCCTAATACACATTCCTAGACCATTCTAGACGTTTCGAATACTCTCTTAACCATTCTACACTTGTTAGAGCCTCCAAGGACTCATGCTGCACCTTCTAAGTCCCTTGAGGCACTATGGAGTGTTTAGGATCATTCTAAAGGTTCTTATATGTCCTAATACACATTCCTAGACCATTGTAAGCCTTTAGAATACTCTCTTAACCATTCTACACTTGTTAGAGCCTCTAAGGACTCATGCTTCACCCTCTAAGTCCCTTGGGGCACCATGGAGTGTTTAGGATCATTCTAAAGATTCTTATATGTCCTAATACACATTCCTAGACCATTCTAGGCGTTTCGAATACTCTCTTAACCATTCTACACTTGTTAGAGCCTCCAAGGACTCATGCTTCACCTTCTAAGTCCCTTGAGGCACTGTGGAGTGTTTAGGATCATTCTAAAGGTTCTTATATGTCCTAAAACACATTCCTAGACCATTGTAAGCGTTTAGAATACTCTCTTAACCATTTTATACTTGTTAGAGCCTCCAAGAACTCATGCTTCACCGTCTACTTGCACTAGGCACCATGGAGTGTTTAGGATCATTCTAAAGGTTCTTATATGTCCTAATACACATTCCTAGACCATTCTAGACGTTTCGAATACTCTCTTAACCATTCTACACTTGTTAGAACCTCCAAGGACTCATGCTTCACCTTCTAAGTCCCTTGAGGCACTATGGAGTGTTTAGGATCATTCTAAAGGTTCTTATATGTCCTAATACACATTCCTAGACCATTGTAAGCATATAGAATACTCTCTTAACCATTCTACACTTGTTAGAGCCTCCAAGAACTCATGCTTCACCTGCTAAGTCCCTTGAGGCACCATGTAGTGTTTAGGATCATTCTAAAGGTTCTTATATGTCCTAATACACATTCCTGACCATTGTAAGCGTTTCGAATACTCTCTTAACCATTCTACACTTGTTAGAGCCTCCAAGGACTCATGCTTCACCCTCTAAGTCCCTTGAGGCACCATGGAGTGTTTAGGATCATTCTAAAGGTTCTTATATGTCCTAATACACATTCCTAGACCATTGTAAGCCTTTAGAATACTCTCTTAACCATTCTACACTTGTTAGAGCCTCCAAGGACTCATGCTTCACCCTCTAAGTCCCTTGTGGCACAATGGAGTGTTTAGGATCATTCTAAAGGTTCTTATATGTCCTAATACACATTCCTAGACCATTGTAAGCCTTTAGAATACTCTCTTAACCATTCTACACTTGTTAGCGCCTCCAAGGACTCATGCTTCACCCTCTAAGTCCCTTGGGGCACCATGGAGTGTTTAGGATCATTCTAAAGATTCTTATATGTCCTAATACACATTCCTAGACCATTCTAGGCGTTTCGAATACTCTCTTAAGCATTCTACACTTGTTAGAGCCTCCAAGGACTCATGCTTCACCTTCTAAGTCCCTTGAGGCACTGTGGAGTGTTTAGGATCATTCTAAAGGTTCTTATATGTCCTAAAACACATTCCTAGACCATTGTAAGCGTTTAGAATATTCTCTTAACCATTCTACACTTGTTAGAGCCTCCAAGGACTCATGCTTCAACGTCTAAGTCCCTTGGGGCACCAAGGAGTGTTTAGGATCATTCTAAAGGTTCTTATATGTCCTAATACACATTCCTAGACCATTCTAGGCGTTTAGAATACTCTCTTAACCATTCTACACTAGTTAGAGCCTCCAAGAACTCATGCTTCACCCTCTAAGTCCCTTGAGGCACCATGGAGTGTTTAGGATCATTCTAAAGGTTCTTATATGTCCTAATACACATTCCTATACCATTGTAAGCGTTTAGAATATTCTCTTAACCATTTTATACTTGTTAGAGTCTCCAAGAACTCATGCTTCACCGTCTACTTGCTCTAGGCACCATGGAGTGTTTAGGATCATTCTAAAGGTTCTTATATGTCCTAATACACATTCCTAGACCATTCTAGGAGTTTAGAATACTCTCTTAACCATTCTACACTAGTTAGAGCCTCCAAGGACTCATGCTTCACCTTCTAAGTCCCTTGAGGCACCATGGAGTGTTTAGGATCATTCTAAAGATTCTTATATGTCCTAATACACATTCCTAGACCATTCTAGACGTTTCGAATACTCTCTTAACCATTCTACACTTGTTAGAGCCTCCAAGGACTCATGCTGCACCTTCTAAGTCCCTTGAGGCACTATGGAGTGTTTAGGATCATTCTAAAGGTTCTTATATGTCCTAATACACATTCCTAGACCATTGTAAGCCTTTAGAATACTCTCTTAACCATTCTACACTTGTTAGAGCCTCTAAGGACTCATGCTTCACCCTCTAAGTCCCTTGGGGCACCATGGAGTGTTTAGGATCATTCTAAAGATTCTTATATGTCCTAATACACATTCCTAGACCATTCTAGGCGTTTCGAATACTCTCTTAACCATTCTACACTTGTTAGAGCCTCCAAGGACTCATGCTTCACCTTCTAAGTCCCTTGAGGCACTGTGGAGTGTTTAGGATCATTCTAAAGGTTCTTATATGTCCTAAAACACATTCCTAGACCATTGTAAGCGTTTAGAATACTCTCTTAACCATTTTATACTTGTTAGAGCCTCCAAGAACTCATGCTTCACCGTCTACTTGCACTAGGCACCATGGAGTGTTTAGGATCATTCTAAAGGTTCTTATATGTCCTAATACACATTCCTAGACCATTCTAGACGTTTCGAATACTCTCTTAACCATTCTACACTTGTTAGAACCTCCAAGGACTCATGCTTCACCTTTTAAGTCCCTTGAGGCACTATGGAGTGTTTAGGATCATTCTAAAGGTTCTTATATGTCCTAATACACATTCCTAGACCATTGTAAGCATATAGAATACTCTCTTAACCATTCTACACTTGTTAGAGCCTCCAAGAACTCATGCTTCACCTGCTAAGTCCCTTGAGGCACCATGTAGTGTTTAGGATCATTCTAAAGGTTCTTATATGTCCTAATACACATTCCTGACCATTGTAAGCGTTTCGAATACTCTCTTAACCATTCTACACTTGTTAGAGCCTCCAAGGACTCATGCTTCACCCTCTAAGTCCCTTGAGGCACCATGGAGTGTTTAGGATCATTCTAAAGGTTCTTATATGTCCTAATACACATTCCTAGACCATTGTAAGCCTTTAGAATACTCTCTTAACCATTCTACACTTGTTAGAGCCTCCAAGGACTCATGCTTCACCCTCTAAGTCCCTTGTGGCACAATGGAGTGTTTAGGATCATTCTAAAGGTTCTTATATGTCCTAATACACATTCCTAGACCATTGTAAGCCTTTAGAATACTCTCTTAACCATTCTACACTTGTTAGCGCCTCCAAGGACTCATGCTTCACCCTCTAAGTCCCTTGGGGCACCATGGAGTGTTTAGGATCATTCTAAAGATTCTTATATGTCCTAATACACATTCCTAGACCATTCTAGGCGTTTCGAATACTCTCTTAAGCATTCTACACTTGTTAGAGCCTCCAAGGACTCATGCTTCACCTTCTAAGTCCCTTGAGGCACTGTGGAGTGTTTAGGATCATTCTAAAGGTTCTTATATGTCCTAAAACACATTCCTAGACCATTGTAAGCGTTTAGAATATTCTCTTAACCATTCTACACTTGTTAGAGCCTCCAAGGACTCATGCTTCAACGTCTAAGTCCCTTGGGGCACCAAGGAGTGTTTAGGATCATTCTAAAGGTTCTTATATGTCCTAATACACATTCCTAGACCATTCTAGGCGTTTAGAATACTCTCTTAACCATTCTACACTAGTTAGAGCCTCCAAGAACTCATGCTTCACCCTCTAAGTCCCTTGAGGCACCATGGAGTGTTTAGGATCATTCTAAAGGTTCTTATATGTCCTAATACACATTCTTATACCATTGTAAGCGTTTAGAATATTCTCTTAACCATTTTATACTTGTTAGAGTCTCCAAGAACTCATGCTTCACCGTCTACTTGCTCTAGGCACCATGGAGTGTTTAGGATCATTCTAAAGGTTCTTATATGTCCTAATACACATTCCTAGACCATTCTAGGAGTTTAGAATACTCTCTTAACCATTCTACACTAGTTAGAGCCTCCAAGGACTCATGCTTCACCTTCTAAGTCCCTTGAGGCACCATGGAGTGTTTAGGATCATTCTAAAGATTCTTATATGTCCTAATACACATTCCTAGACCATTCTAGACGTTTCGAATACTCTCTTAACCATTCTACACTTGTTAGAGCCTCCAAGGACTCATGCTGCACCTTCTAAGTCCCTTGAGGCACTATGGAGTGTTTAGGATCATTCTAAAGGTTCTTATATGTCCTAATACACATTCCTAGACCATTGTAAGCCTTTAGAATACTCTCTTAACCATTCTACACTTGTTAGAGCCTCTAAGGACTCATGCTTCACCCTCTAAGTCCCTTGGGGCACCATGGAGTGTTTAGGATCATTCTAAAGATTCTTATATGTCCTAATACACATTCCTAGACCATTCTAGGCGTTTCGAATACTCTCTTAACCATTCTACACTTGTTAGAGCCTCCAAGGACTCATGCTTCACCCTCTAAGTCCCTTGAGGCACCATGGAGTGTTTAGGATCATTCTAAAGGTTCTTATATGTCCTAAAACACATTCCTAGACCATTGTAAGCATATAGAATACTCTCTTAACCATTCTACACTTGTTAGAGCCTCCAAGGACTCATGCTTGACCTTCTAAGTCCCTTGAGGCACTATGGAGAGTTTAGGATCATTCTAAAGGTTCTTATATGTCCTAAAACACATTCCTAGACCATTGTAAGCATATAGAATACTCTCTTAACCATTCTACACTTGTTAGAGCCTCCAAGAACTCATGCTTCACCCTCTAAGTCCCTTGAGGCACCATGGAGTGTTTAGGATCATTCTAAAGGTTCTTATATGTCCTAATACATATTCCTAGATCTTTGTAAGCATATAGAATACTCTCTTAACCATTCTACACTTGTTAGAGCCTCCAAGAACGCATGCTTCACCCTCTAAGTCCCTTGAGGCACCATGTAGTGTTTAGGATCATTCTAAAGGTTCTTATATGTCCTAATACACATTCCTGACCATTGTAAGAGTTTCGTATACTCTCTTAACCATTCTACACTTGTTAGAGCCTCCAAGGACTCATGCTTCACCCTCTAATTCCCTTGAGGCACCATGGAGTGTTTAGGATCATTCTAAAGGTTCTTATATGTCCTAATACACATTCCTAGACCATTGTAAGCCTTTAGAATACTCTCTTAACCATTCTACACTTGTTAGAGCCTCCAAGGACTCATGCTTCACCCTCTAAGTCCCTTGGGGCACCATGGAGTGTTTCGGATCATTCTAAAGGTTCTTATATGTCCTAATACACATTCCTAGACCATTCTAGGCGTTTAGAATACTCTCTTAACCATTCTACACTAGTTAGAGCCTCCAAGAACTCATGCTTCACCCTCTAAGTCCCTTGAGGCACCATGGAGTGTTTAGGATCATTCTAAAGGTTCTTATATGTCCTAATACACATTCCTAGACCATTGTAAGCGTTTAGAATACTCTCTTAACCATTTTATACTTGTTAGAGCCTCCAAGAACTTATGCTTCACCGTCTACTTGCTCTAGGCACCATGGAGTGTTTAGGATCATTCTAAAGGTTCTTATATGTCCTAATACACATTCCTAGACCATTGTAAGCCTTTAGAATACTCTCTTAACCATTCTACACTTGTTAGAGCCTCCAAGGACTCATGCTTCCCCCTCTAAGTCCCTTGTGGCACCATGGAGTGTTTAGGATATTTCTAAAGGTTCTTATATGTCCTAAAACACATTCCTAGACCATTGTAAGCATATAGAATACTCTCTTAACCATTCTACACTTGTTAGAGCCTCCAAGAACTCATGCTTCACCCTCTAAGTCCCTTGAGGCACCATGGAGTGTTTAGGATCATTCTAAAGGTTCTTATATGTCCTAATACACATTCCTAGACCATTGTAAGCCTTTAGAATACTCTCTTAACCATTCTACACTTGTTAGAGCCTCCAAGGACTCATGCTTCACCCTCTAAGTCCCTTGGGGCACCATGGAGTGTTTAGGATCATTCTAAAGAGTCTTATATGTCCTAATACACATTCCTAGACCATTCTAGGCGTTTCGAATACTCGCTTAACCATTCTACACTTTTTAGAGCCTCCATGGACTCATGCTTGACCTTCTAAGTCCCTTGAGGCACTATGGAGAGTTTAGGATCATTCTAAAGGTTCTTATATGTCCTAAAACACATTCCTAGACCATTGTAAGCATATGGAATACTCTCTTAACCATTCTACACTTGTTAGAGCCTCCAAGAACTCATGCTTCACCCTCTAAGTCCCTTGAGGCACCATGGAGTGTTTAGGATCAGTCTAAAGGTTCTTATATGTCCTAATACACATTCCTAGACCATTGTAAGCATATAGAATACTCTCTTAACCATTCTACACTTGTTAGAGCCTCCAAGAACTCATGCTTCACCCTCTAAGTCCCTTGAGGCACCAGGTAGTGTTTAGGATCATTCTAAAGGTTCTTATATGTCCTAATACACATTCCTGACCATTGTAAGCGTTTCGAATACTCTCTTAACCATTCTACACTTGTTAGAGCCTCCAAGGACTCATGCTTCACCCTCTAATTCCCTTGAGGCACAATGGAGTGTTTAGGATCATTCTAAAGGTTCTTATATGTCCTAATACACATTCCTAGACCATTGTAAGCCTTTAGAATACTCTCTTAACCATTCTACACTTGTTAGAGCCTCCAAGGACTCATGCTTCACCCTCTAAGTCCCTTGTGGCACCATGGAGTGTTTAGGATCATTCTAAAGGTTCTTATATGTCCTAATACACATTCCTAGACCATTGTAAGCCTTTAGAATACTCTCTTAACCATTCTACACTTTTTAGAGCCTCCAAGGACTCATGCTTCACCCTCTAAGTCCCTTGTGGCACCATGGAGTGTTTAGGATCATTCTAAAGGTTCTTATATGTCCTAATACACATTCCTAGACCATTGTAAGCCTTTAGAATACTCTCTTAACCATTCTACACTTGTTAGAGCCTCCAAGGACTCATGCTTCACCTTCTAAGTCCCTTGAGGCACTATGGAGAGTTTAGGATCATTCTAAAGGTTCTTATATGTCCTAAAACACATTCCTAGACCATTGTAAGCATATAGAATACTCTCTTAACCATTCTACACTTGTTAGAGCCTCCAAGAACTCATGCTTCACCCTCTAAGTCCCTTGAGGCACCATGGAGTGTTTAGGATCAGTCTAAAGGTTCTTATATGTCCTAATACACATTCCTAGACCATTGTAAGCATATAGAATACTCTCTTAACCATTCTACACTTGTTAGAGCCTCCAAGAACTCATGCTTCACCCTCTAAGTCCCTTGAGGCACCAGGTAGTGTTTAGGATCATTCTAAAGGTTCTTATATGTCCTAATACACATTCCTGACCATTGTAAGCGTTTCGAATACTCTCTTAACCATTCTACACTTGTTAGAGCCTCCAAGGACTCATGCTTCACCCTCTAATTCCCTTGAGGCACAATGTAGTGTTTAGGATCATTCTAAAGGTTCTTATATGTCCTAATACACATTCCTAGACCATTGTAAGCATATAGAATACTCTGTTAACCATTCTACACTTGTTAGAGCCTCCAAGAACTCATGCTTCACCCTCTAAGTCCCTTGAGGCACCATGGAGTGTTTAGGATCATTCTAAAGGTTCTTATATGTCCTAATACACATTCCTAGACCATTGTAAGCCTTTAGAATACTCTCTTAACCATTCTACACTTGTTAGAGCCTCCAAGGACTCATGCTTCACCCTCTAAGTCCCTTGTGGCACCATGTAGTGTTTAGGATCATTCTAAAGGTTCTTATATGTCCTAATACACATTCCTAGACCATTGTAAGCCTTTAGAATACTCTCTTAACCATTCTACACTTGTTAGAGCCTCCAAGGACTCATGCTTCACCCTCTAAGTCCCTTGGGGCACCATGGAGTGTTTCGGATCATTCTAAAGGTTTTTATATGTCCTAATACACATTCCTAGACCATTCTCGGCGTTTAGATTACTCTCTTAACCATTCTACACTTGTTCGAGCCTCCAAGGACTCATGCTTCACCCTCTAAGTCTCTTTGGGCAACCTGCAGTGTTTAGGATAATTCTAAAGGTTCTTATATGTCCTAATGCACATTCCTAGACCATTGTAAGCGTTTAGAATACTCTCTTAACCATTCAACACTTGTTAGAGCCTCCAAGGACTCATGCTTCACCCTCTAAGTCCATTGGGGCACCATGGAGTGTTTAGGATAATTCTAAAGGTTCTTATATCTCCTAATACACATTCCTAGACCATTCTAATCCTTTAGATTACTCTCTTAACCATTCTACACTTGTTAGAGCCTCCTACGACTCATGCTTCACCCTCTAAGTCCCTTGAGGCACCATGGAGTGTTTAGGATCATTCTAAAGGTTCTTATATGTCCTAATACACATTCCTAGACCCTTGTAAGCGTTTAGAATACTCTCTTAACCATTCTACACTTATTAGAGCCTCCAAGGACTCATGCTTCACCCTCTAAGTTCCTTGAGGCACCATGGAGTTTTAGGATCATTCTAAAGGTTCTTATATGTCCTAATACACATTCCTCGACCATTGTAAACGTTTCGAATACTCTCTTAACCATTCTACACCTTTTAGAGCCTCCAAGGACTCATGCTTCACCCTCTAAGTCCCTTGGGGCACCATGGAGTGTTTAGGATCAATCTAAAGGTTCTTATATGTCCTAATACACATTCCTAGACCATTGTAAGCGTTTAGAATACTCTCTTAACCATTCTACACTAGTTAGAGCCTCGAAGGACTCATGCTTCACCCTCTACTTCCTCCAGGCACCATGGAGTGTTTAGGATCATTCTAAAGGTTCTTATATGTCGTAGTACACATTCCTTGGCCATTGTAAGCGTTTAGAATACTCTCTTAACCATTCTAGACATGTTAGAACCTCCAAGAACTCATGCTTCACCCTCTAAGTCCCTTGAGGCACCATGGAGTGTTTAGGATCATTCTAAAGGTTCTTATATGTCCTAATACACATTCCTAGACCATTGTAAGCATATGGAATACTCTCTTAACCATTCTACACTTGTTAGAGCCTCCAAGAACTCATGCTTCACCCTCTAAGTCCCTTGAGGAACCATGGAGTGTTTAGGATCAGTCTAAAGGTTCTTATATGTCCTAATACACATTCCTAGACCATTGTAAGCATATAGAATACTCTCTTAACCATTCTACACTTGTTAGAGCCTCCAAGAACTCATGCTTCACCCTCTAAGTCCCTTGAGGCACCAGGTAGTGTTTAGGATCATTCTAAAGGTTCTTATATGTCCTAATACACATTCCTGACCATTGTAAGCGTTTCGAATACTCTCTTAACCATTCTACACTTGTTAGAGCCTCCAAGGACTCATGCTTCACCCTCTAAGTCCCTTGTGGCACCATGTAGTGTTTAGGATCATTCTAAAGGTTCTTATATGTCCTAATACACATTCCTAGACCATTGTAAGCATATAGAATACTCTGTTAACCATTCTACACTTGTTAGAGCCTCCAAGGACTCATGCTTCACCCTCTAAGTCCCTTGTGGCACCATGTAGTGTTTAGGATCATTCTAAAGGTTCTTATATGTCCTAATACACATTCCTAGACCATTGTAAGCCTTTAGAATACTCTCTTAACCATTCTACACTTGTTAGAGCCTCCAAGGACTCATGCTTCACCCTCTAAGTCCCTTGTGGCACCATGTAGTGTTTAGGATCATTCTAAAGGTTCTTATATGTCCTAATACACATTCCTAGACCATTGTAAGCATATAGAATACTCTGTTAACCATTCTACACTTGTTAGAGCCTCCAAGAACTCATGCTTCACCCTCTAAGTCCCTTGAGGCACCATGGAGTGTTTAGGATCATTCTAAAGGTTCTTATATGTCCTAATACACATTCCTAGACCATTGTAAGCCTTTAGAATACTCTCTTAACCATTCTACACTTGTTAGAGCCTCCAAGGACTCATGCTTCACCCTCTAAGTCCCTTGTGGCACCATGTAGTGTTTAGGATCATTCTAAAGGTTCTTATATGTCCTAATACACATTCCTAGACCATTGTAAGCCTTTAGAATACTCTCTTAACCATTCTACACTTGTTAGAGCCTCCAAGGACTCATGCTTCACCCTCTAAGTCCCTTGGGGCACCATGGAGTGTTTCAGATCATTCTAAAGGTTTTTATATGTCCTAATACACATTCCTAGACCATTCTAGGCGTTTAGATTACTCTCTTAACCATTCTACACTTGTTCGAGCCTCCAAGGACTCATGCTTCACCCTCTAAGTCTCTTTGGGCAACCTGCAGTGTTTAGGATAATTCTAAAGGTTCTTATATGTCCTAATGCACATTCCTAGACCATTGTAAGCGTTTAGAATACTCTCTTAACCATTCAACACTTGTTAGAGCCTCCAAGGACTCATGCTTCACCCTCTAAGTCCATTGGGGCACCATGGAGTGTTTAGGATAATTCTAAAGGTTCTTATATGTCCTAATACACATTCCTAGACCATTGTAAGCATATAGAATACTCTCTTAACCATTCTACACTTGTTAGAGCCTCCAAGAACTCCTGCTTCACCCTCTAAGTCCCTTGAGGCACCAGGTAGTGTTTAGGATCATTCTAAAGGTTCTTATATGTCCTAATACACATTCCTGACCATTGTAAGCGTTTAGAATACTCTCTTAACCATTCTAGACATGTTAGAACCTCCAAGAACTCATGCTTCACCCTCTAAGTCCCTTGAGGCACCATGGAGTTTTAGGATCATTCTAAAGGTTCTTATATGTCCTAATACACATTCCTCGACAATTGTAAACGTTTCGAATACTCTCTTAACCATTCTACACCTTTTAGAGCCTCCAAGGACTCATGCTTCACCCTCTAAGTCCCTTGGGGCACCATGGAGTGTTTAGGATCAATCTAAAGGTTCTTATATGTCCTAATACACATTCCTAGACCATTGTAAGCATTTAGAATACTCTCTTAACCATTCTACACTAGTTAGAGCCTCGAAGGACTCATGCTTCACCCTCTACTTCCTCTAGGCACCATGGAGTGTTTAGGATCATTCTAAAGGTCCTTATATGTCGTAGTACACATTCCTTGGCCATTGTAAGCGTTTAGAATACTCTCTTAACCATTCTAGACATGTTAGAACCTCCAAGAACTCATGCTTCACCCTCTAAGTCCCTTGAGGCACCATGGAGTGTTTAGGATCATTCTAAAGGTTCTTATATGTCCTAATACACATTCCTAGACCATTGTAAGCGTTTCGAATACTCTCTTAACCATTCTACACTTGTTAGAGCCTCCAAGGACTCATGCTTCACCCTCTAAGTTCCTTGAGGCACCATGGAGTGTTTAGGATCATTCTAAAGGTTCTTATATGTCATAATACACAATCCTAGACCATTGTAAGCCTTTAGATTACTCCCTTAACCATTCTACACTTGTTAGAGCCTCCAAGGACACATGCTTCACCGTCTAAGTCCCTTGCGGCACCATGGAGTGTTTAGGATCATTCTAAAGGTTCTTATATGTCCTAATACACATTCCGAGACCATTCTAAGCCTTTAGATTACTCTCTTAACCATTCTACACTTGTTCGAGCCTCCAAGGACTCATGCTTCACCCTCTAAGTCTCTTTGGGCAACCTGCAGTGTTTAGGATCATTCTAAAGGTTCTTATATGTCCTAATGCACATTCCTAGACCATTGTAAGCGTTTAGAATACTCTCTTAACCATTCAACACTTGTTAGAGCCTCCAAGGACTCATGCTTCACCCTCTAAGTCCATTGGGGCACCATGGAGTGTTTAGGATAATTCTAAAGGTTCTTATATCTCCTAATACACATTCCTAGACCATTCTAAGCCTTTAGATTACTCTCTTAACCATTCTACACTTGTTAGAGCCTCCTACGACTCATGCTTCACCCTCTAAGTCCCTTGAGGCACCATGGAGTGTTTAGGATCATTCTAAAGGTTCTTATATGTCCTAATACACATTCCTAGACCCTTGTAAGCGTTTAGAATACTCTCTTAACCATTCTACACTTATTAGAGCCTCCAAGGACTCATGCTTCACCCTCTAAGTTCCTTGAGGCACCATGGAGTTTTAGGATCATTCTAAAGGTTCTTATATGTCCTAATACACATTCCTAGACCATTGTAAGCATATGGAATACTCTCTTAACCATTCTACACTTGTTAGAGCCTCCAAGAACTCATGCTTCACCCTCTAAGTCCCTTGAGGCACCATGGAGTGTTTAGGATCAGTCTAAAGGTTCTTATATGTCCTAATACACATTCCTAGACCATTGTAAGCATATAGAATACTCTCTTAACCATTCTACACTTGTTAGAGCCTCCAAGAACTCCTGCTTCACCCTCTAAGTCCCTTGAAGCACCAGGTAGTGTTTAGGATCATTCTAAAGGTTCTTATATGTCCTAATACACATTCCTGACCATTGTAAGCGTTTAGAATACTCTCTTAACCATTCTAGACATGTTAGAACCTCCAAGAACTCATGCTTCACCCTCTAAGTCCCTTGAGGCACCATGGAGTGTTTAGGATCATTCTAAAGGTTCTTATATGTCCTAATACACATTCCTAGACCATTGTAAGCGTTTCGAATACTCTCTTAACCATTCTACACTTGTTAGAGCCTCCAAGGACTCATGCTTCACCCTCTAAGTCCCTTGAGGTACCATGGCGTGTTTAGGATCATTCTAAAGGTTCTTATATGTCCTAATACACATTCCTAGACCATTCTAAGCCTTTAGATTACTCTCTTAACCATTCTACACTTGTTCGAGCCTCCAAGGACTCATGCTTCACCCTCTAAGTCTCTTTGGGCAACCTGCAGTGTTTAGGATAATTCTAAAGGTTCTTATATGTCCTAATGCACATTCCTAGACCATTGTAAGCGTTTAGAATACTCTCTTAACCATTCAACACTTGTTAGAGCCTCCAAGGACTCATGCTTCACCCTCTAAGTCCATTGGGGCACCATGGAGTGTTTAGGATAATTCTAAAGGTTCTTATATCTCCTAATACACATTCCTAGACCATTCTAAGCCTTTAGATTACTCTCTTAACCATTCTACACTTGTTAGAGCCTCCAAGGACTCATGCTTCACCCTCTAAGTCCCTTGTGGCACCATGGAGTGTTTAGGATCATTCTAAAGGTTCTTATATGTCCTAATACACATTCCTAGACCATTGTAAGCTTTTCGAATACTCTCTTAACCATTCTACACTTGTTAGAGCCTCCAAGGACTCATGCTTCACCCTCTAAGTCCCTTGGGGCACCATGGAGTGTTTCGGATCATTCTAAAGGTTTTTATATGTCCTAATACACATTCCTAGACCATTCTAGGCGTTTAGATTACTCTCTTAACCATTCTACACTTGTTCGAGCCTCCAAGGACTCATGCTTCACCCTCTAAGTCTCTTTGAGCAACCTGCAGTGTTTAGGATAATTCTAAAGGTTCTTATATGTCCTAATGCACATTCCTAGACCATTGTAAGCGTTTAGAATACTCTCTTAACCATTCAACACTTGTTAGAGCCTCCAAGGACTCATGCTTCACCCTCTAAGTCCATTGGGGCACCATGGAGTGTTTAGGATAATTCTAAAGGTTCTTATATCTCCTAATACACATTCCTAGACCATTCTAAGCCTTTAGAATACTCTCTTAACCATTCTACACTTGTTAGAGCCTCCTACGACTCATGCTTCACCCTCTAAGTCCCTTGAGGCACCATGGAGTGTTTAGGATCATTCTAAAGGTTCTTATATGTCCTAATACACATTCCGAGACCATTCTAAGCCTTTAGATTACTCTCTTAACCATTCTACACTTGTTCGAGCCTCCAAGGACTCATGCTTCACCCTCTAAGTCTCTTTGGGCAACCTGCAGTGTTTAGGATAATTCTAAAGGTTCTTATATGTCCTAATGCACATTCCTAGACCATTGTAAGCGTTTAGAATACTCTCTTAACCATTCAACACTTGTTAGAGCCTCCAAGGACTCATGCTTCACCCTCTAAGTCCATTGGGGCACCATGGAGTGTTTAGGATAATTCTAAAGGTTCTTATATCTCCTAATACACATTCCTAGACCATTCTAAGCCTTTAGATTACTCTCTTAACCATTCTACACTTGTTAGAGCCTCCTACGACTCATGCTTCACCCTCTAAGTCCCTTGAGGCACCATGGAGTGTTTAGGATCATTCTAAAGGTTCTTATATGTCCTAATACACATTCCTAGACCCTTGTAAGCGTTTAGAATACTCTCTTAACCATTCTACACTTATTAGAGCCTCCAAGGACTCATGCTTCACCCTCTAAGTTCCTTGAGGCACCATGGAGTTTTAGGATCATTCTAAAGGTTCTTATATGTCCTAATACACATTCCTCGACCATTGTAAACGTTTCGAATACTCTCTTAACCATTCTACACCTTTTAGAGCCTCCAAGGACTCATGCTTCACCCTCTAAGTCCCTTGGGGCACCATGGTGTGTTTAGGATCAATCTAAAGGTTCTTATATGTCCTAATACACATTCCTAGACCATTGTAAGCGTTTAGAATACTCTCTTAACTATTCTACACTAGTTAGAGCCTCGAAGGACTCATGCTTCACCCTCTACTTCCTCTAGGCACCATGGAGTGTTTAGGATCATTCTAAAGGTTCTTATATGTCGTAGTACACATTCCTTGGCCATTGTAAACGTTTAGAATACTCTCTTAACCATTCTAGACATGTTAGAACCTCCAAGAACTCATGCTTCACCCTCTAAGTCCCTTGAGGCACCATGGAGTGTTTAGGATCATTCTAAAGGTTCTTATATGTCCTAATACACATTCCTAGACCATTGTAAGCGTTTCGAATACTCTCTTAACCATTCTACACTTGTTAGAGCCTCCAAGGACTCATGCTTCACCCTCTAAGTCCCATGAGGTACCATGGCGTGTTTAGGATCATTCTAAAGGTTCTTATATGTCCTAATACACATTCCTAGACCATTCTAAGCCTTTAGATTACTCTCTTAACCATTCTACACTTGTTAGAGCGTCCAAGGACTCATCTTCACCCTCTATGTCCCTTGGGGCACCATTGAGTGTTTAGGATCATTCTAAAGGTTCTTATATGTCCTAATACACATTCCTAGACCATTGTAAACGTTTCGAATACTCTCTTAACCATTCTACACTTGTTAGAGCCTCCAAGGACTCATGCTTCACCCTCTAAGTCCCTTGAGGCACCATGGAGTGTTTAGGATCATTCTAAAGGTTCTTATATGTCCTAATACACATTCCTAGACTATTCTAAGCCTTTAGATTACTCTCTTAACCATTCTACACTTGTTAGAGCGTCCAAGGACTCATGCTTCACCCTCTAAGTCCCTTGGGGCACCATGGAGTGTTTAGGATCATTCTAAAGGTTCTTATATGTCCTAATACACATTCCTAGACCATTGTATGCTTTTCGAATACTCTCTTAACCATTCTACACTTGTTAGAGCCTCCAAGGACTCATGCTTCACCCTCTAAGTCCCTTGAGGTACCATGGAGTGTTTAGGATCATTCTAAAGGTTCTTATATGTCCTAATACACATTCCTAGACCATTCTAAGCCTTTAGATTACTCTCTTAACCATTCTACACTTGTTAGAGCGTCCAAGGACTCATCTTCACCCTCTACGTCCCTTGGGGCACCATGGAGTGTTTAGGATCATTCTAAAGGTTCTTATATGTCCTAATACACATTCATAGACCATTGTAAACGTTTCGAATACTCTCTTAACCATTCTAAACTTGTTAGAGCCTCCAAGGACTCATGCTTCACCCTCTAAGTCCCTTGACGCACCATGGAGTGTTTAGGATCATTCTAAAGGTTCTTATATGTCCTAATACACATTCCTAGACTATTCTAAGCCTTTAGATTACTCTCTTAACCATTCTACACTTGTTAGAGCGTCCAAGGACTCATGCTTCACCCTCTATGTCCCTTGGGGCACCATGGAGTGTTTAGGATCATTCTAAAGGTTTTTATATGTCCTAATACACATTCCTCGACAATTGTAAGCCTTTAGATTACTCTCTTAACCATTCTACACTTGTTAGAGCCTCCAAGGACTCATGCTTCACCCTCTAAATCCCTTGGGGCACCATGAGTGTTTAGGATCATTCTAAAGGTTCTTATATGTCCTAAAACACATTCCTAGACCATTGTAAGCGTTTCGAATACTCTCTTAACCATTCTACACTTGTTAGAGCCTCTAAGGACTCATGCTTCACCCTCTAAGTCCCTGGAGGCACCATGGAGTGTTTAGGATCATTCTAAAGGTTCTTATATGTCCTAATACACATTCCTAGACCATTCTAGGAGTTTAGAATACTCTCTTAACCATTCTACACTTGTTAGAGCCTCCAAGGACTCAGGCTTCACCCTCAAAGTACCTTGGGGCACCATGGAGTGTTTAGGATCATTCTAAAGGTTCTTATATGTCCTAATACACATTCCGAGACCATTCTAAGCCTTTAGATTACTCTCTTAACCATTCTACACTTGTTCGAGCCTCCAAGGACTCATGCTTCACCCTCTAAGTCTCTTTGGGCAACCTGCAGTGTTTAGGATAATTCTAAAGGTTCTTATATGTCCTAATGCACATTCCTAGACCATTGTAAGCGTTTAGAATACTCTCTTAACCATTCAACACTTGTTAGAGCCTCCAAGGACTCATGCTTCACCCTCTAAGTCCATTGGGGCACCATGGAGTGTTTAGGATAATTCTAAAGGTTCTTATATCTCCTAATACACATTCCAAGACCATTCTAAGCCTTTAGATTACTCTCTTAACCATTCTACACTTGTTAGAGCCTCCTACGACTCATGCTTCACCCTCTAAGTCCCTTGAGGCACCATGGAGTGTTTAGGATCATTCTAAAGGTTCTTATATGTCCTAATACACATTCCTAGACCCTTGTAAGCGTTTAGAATACTCTCTTAACCATTCTACACTTATTAGAGCCTCCAAGGACTCATGCTTCACCCTCTAAGTTCCTTGAGGCACCATGGAGTTTTAGGATCATTCTAAAGGTTCTTATATGTCCTAATACACATTCCTAGACCATTGTAAGCATATGGAATACTCTCTTAACCATTCTACACTTGTTAGAGCCTCCAAGAACTCATGCTTCACCCTCTAAGTCCCTTGAGGCACCATGGAGTGTTTAGGATCAGTCTAAAGGTTCTTATATGTCCTAATACACATTCCTAGACCATTGTAAGCATATAGAATACTCTCTTAACCATTCTACACTTGTTAGAGCCTCCAAGAACTCCTGCTTCACCCTCTAAGTCCCTTGAGGCACCAGGTAGTGTTTAGGATCATTCTAAAGGTTCTTATATGTCCTAATACACATTCCTGACCATTGTAAGCGTTTAGAATACTCTCTTAACCATTCTAGACATGTTAGAACCTCCAAGAACTCATGCTTCACCCTCTAAGTCCCTTGAGGCACCATGGAGTGTTTAGGATCATTCTAAAGGTTCTTATATGTCCTAATACACATTCCTAGACCATTGTAAGCGTTTCGAATACTCTCTTAACCATTCTACACTTGTTAGAGCCTCCAAGGACTCATGCTTCACCCTCTAAGTCCCTTGAGGTACCATGGCGTGTTTAGGATCATTCTAAAGGTTCTTATATGTCCTAATACACATTCCTAGACCATTCTAAGCCTTTAGATTACTCTCTTAACCATTCTACACTTGTTCGAGCCTCCAAGGACTCATGCTTCACCCTCTAAGTCCCTTGGGGCACCATGGAGTGTTTAGGATCATTCTAAAGGTTCTTATATGTCCTAATACACATTCCTAGACCATTGTAAGCGTTTCGAATACTCTCTTAACCATTCTACACTTGTTAGAGCCTCCAAGGACTCATGCTTCACCCTCTAAGTCCCATGAGGTACCATGGCGTGTTTAGGATCATTCTAAAGGTTCTTATATGTCCTAATACACATTCCTAGACCATTCTAAGCCTTTAGATTACTCTCTTAACCATTCTACACTTGTTAGAGCGTCCAAGGACTCATCTTCACCCTCTACGTCCCTTGGGGCACCATTGAGTGTTTAGGATCATTCTAAAGGTTCTTATATGTCCTAATACACATTCCTAGACCATTGTAAACGTTTCGAATACTCTCTTAACCATTCTACACTTGTTAGAGCCTCCAAGGACTCATGCTTCACCCTCTAAGTCCCTTGAGGCACCATGGAGTGTTTAGGATCATTCTAAAGGTTCTTATATGTCCTAATACACATTCCTAGACTATTCTAAGCCTTTAGATTACTCTCTTAACCATTCTACACTTGTTAGAGCGTCCAAGGACTCATGCTTCACCCTCTAAGTCCCTTGGGGCACCATGGAGTGTTTAGGATCATTCTAAAGGTTCTTATATGTCCTAATACACATTCCTAGACCATTGTAAGCTTTTCGAATACTCTCTTAACCATTCTACACTTGTTAGAGCCTCCAAGGACTCATGCTTCACCCTCTAAGTCCCTTGAGGTACCATGGAGTGTTTAGGATCATTCTAAAGGTTCTTATATGTCCTAATACACATTCCTAGACCATTCTAAGCCTTTAGATTACTCTCTTAACCATTCTACACTTGTTAGAGCGTCCAAGGACTCATCTTCACCCTCTACGTCCCTTGGGGCACCATGGAGTGTTTAGGATCATTCTAAAGGTTCTTATATGTCCTAATACACATTCATAGACCATTGTAAACGTTTCGAATACTCTCTTAACCATTCTACACTTGTTAGAGCCTCCAAGGACTCATGCTTCACCCTCTAAGTCCCTTGAGGCACCATGGAGTGTTTAGGATCATTCTAAAGGTTCTTATATGTCCTAATACACATTCCTAGACTATTCTAAGCCTTTAGATTACTCTCTTAACCATTCTACACTTGTTAGAGCGTCCAAGGACTCATGCTTCACCCTCTATGTCCCTTGGGGCACCATGGAGTGTTTAGGATCATTCTAAAGGTTTTTATATGTCCTAATACACATTCCTCGACAATTGTAAGCCTTTAGATTACTCTCTTAACCATTCTACACTTGTTAGAGCCTCCAAGGACTCATGCTTCACCCTCTAAATCCCTTGGGGCACCATGAGTGTTTAGGATCATTCTAAAGGTTCTTATATGTCCTAAAACACATTCCTAGACCATTGTAAGCGTTTCGAATACTCTCTTAACCATTCTACACTTGTTAGAGCCTCTAAGGACTCATGCTTCACCCTCTAAGTCCCTGGAGGCACCATGGAGTGTTTAGGATCATTCTAAAGGTTCTTATATGTCCTAATACACATTCCTAGACCATTCTAGGAGTTTAGAATACTCTCTTAACCATTCTACACTTGTTAGAGCCTCCAAGGACTCAGGCTTCACCCTCAAAGTACCTTGGGGCACCATGGAGTGTTTAGGATCATTCTAAAGGTTCTTATATGTCCTAATACACATTCCGAGACCATTCTAAGCCTTTAGATTACTCTCTTAACCATTCTACACTTGTTCGAGCCTCCAAGGACTCATGCTTCACCCTCTAAGTCTCTTTGGGCAACCTGCAGTGTTTAGGATAATTCTAAAGGTTCTTATATGTCCTAATGCACATTCCTAGACCATTGTAAGCGTTTAGAATACTCTCTTAACCATTCAACACTTGTTAGAGCCTCCAAGGACTAATGCTTCACCCTCTAAGTCCCTTGAGGCACCAGGTAGTGTTTAGGATCATTCTAAAGGTTCTTATATGTCCTAATACACATTCCTGACCATTGTAAGCGTTTAGAATACTCTCTTAACCATTCTAGACATGTTAGAACCTCCAAGAACTCATGCTTCACCCTCTAAGTCCCTTGAGGCACCATGGAGTGTTTAGGATCATTCTAAAGGTTCTTATATGTCCTAATACACATTCCTAGACCATTGTAAGCGTTTCGAATACTCTCTTAACCATTCTACACTTGTTAGAGCCTCCAAGGACTCATGCTTCACCCTCTAAGTCCCTTGAGGTACCATGGCGTGTTTAGGATCATTCTAAAGGTTCTTATATGTCCTAATACACATTCCTAGACCATTCTAAGCCTTTAGATTACTCTCTTAACCATTCTACACTTGTTCGAGCCTCCAAGGACTCATGCTTCACCCTCTAAGTCCCTTGGGGCACCATGGAGTGTTTAGGATCATTCTAAAGGTTCTTATATGTCCTAATACACATTCCTAGACCATTGTAAGCGTTTCGAATACTCTCTTAACCATTCTACACTTGTTAGAGCCTCCAAGGACTCATGCTTCACCCTCTAAGTCCCATGAGGTACCATGGCGTGTTTAGGATCATTCTAAAGGTTCTTATATGTCCTAATACACATTCCTAGACCATTCTAAGCCTTTAGATTACTCTCTTAACCATTCTACACTTGTTAGAGCGTCCAAGGACTCATCTTCACCCTCTACGTCCCTTGGGGCACCATTGAGTGTTTAGGATCATTCTAAAGGTTCTTATATGTCCTAATACACATTCCTAGACCATTGTAAACGTTTCGAATACTCTCTTAACCATTCTACACTTGTTAGAGCCTCCAAGGACTCATGCTTCACCCTCTAAGTCCCTTGAGGCACCATGGAGTGTTTAGGATCATTCTAAAGGTTCTTATATGTCCTAATACACATTCCTAGACTATTCTAAGCCTTTAGATTACTCTCTTAACCATTCTACACTTGTTAGAGCGTCCAAGGACTCATGCTTCACCCTCTAAGTCCCTTGGGGCACCATGGAGTGTTTAGGATCATTCTAAAGGTTCTTATATGTCCTAATACACATTCCTAGACCATTGTAAGCTTTTCGAATACTCTCTTAACCATTCTACACTTGTTAGAGCCTCCAAGGACTCATGCTTCACCCTCTAAGTCCCTTGAGGTACCATGGAGTGTTTAGGATCATTCTAAAGGTTCTTATATGTCCTAATACACATTCCTAGACCATTCTAAGCCTTTAGATTACTCTCTTAACCATTCTACACTTGTTAGAGCGTCCAAGGACTCATCTTCACCCTCTACGTCCCTTGGGGCACCATGGAGTGTTTAGGATCATTCTAAAGGTTCTTATATGTCCTAATACACATTCATAGACCATTGTAAACGTTTCGAATACTCTCTTAACCATTCTACACTTGTTAGAGCCTCCAAGGACTCATGCTTCACCCTCTAAGTCCCTTGAGGCACCATGGAGTGTTTAGGATCATTCTAAAGGTTCTTATATGTCCTAATACACATTCCTAGACTATTCTAAGCCTTTAGATTACTCTCTTAACCATTCTACACTTGTTAGAGCGTCCAAGGACTCATGCTTCACCCTCTATGTCCCTTGGGGCACCATGGAGTGTTTAGGATCATTCTAAAGGTTTTTATATGTCCTAATACACATTCCTCGACAATTGTAAGCCTTTAGATTACTCTCTTAACCATTCTACACTTGTTAGAGCCTCCAAGGACTCATGCTTCACCCTCTAAATCCCTTGGGGCACCATGAGTGTTTAGGATCATTCTAAAGGTTCTTATATGTCCTAAAACACATTCCTAGACCATTGTAAGCGTTTCGAATACTCTCTTAACCATTCTACACTTGTTAGAGCCTCTAAGGACTCATGCTTCACCCTCTAAGTCCCTGGAGGCACCATGGAGTGTTTAGGATCATTCTAAAGGTTCTTATATGTCCTAATACACATTCCTAGACCATTCTAGGAGTTTAGAATACTCTCTTAACCATTCTACACTTGTTAGAGCCTCCAAGGACTCAGGCTTCACCCTCAAAGTACCTTGGGGCACCATGGAGTGTTTAGGATCATTCTAAAGGTTCTTATATGTCCTAATACACATTCCGAGACCATTCTAAGCCTTTAGATTACTCTCTTAACCATTCTACACTTGTTCGAGCCTCCAAGGACTCATGCTTCACCCTCTAAGTCTCTTTGGGCAACCTGCAGTGTTTAGGATAATTCTAAAGGTTCTTATATGTCCTAATGCACATTCCTAGACCATTGTAAGCGTTTAGAATACTCTCTTAACCATTCAACACTTGTTAGAGCCTCCAAGGACTAATGCTTCACCCTCTAAGTCCATTGGGGCACCATGGAGTGTTTAGGATAATTCTAAAGGTTCTTATATCTCCTAATACACATTCCTAGACCATTCTAAGCCTTTAGATTACTCTCTTAACCATTCTACACTTGTTAGAGCCTCCTACGACTCATGCTTCACCCTCTAAGTCCCTTGAGGCACCATGGACTGTTTAGGATCATTCTAAAGGTTCTTGTATGTCCTAATACACATTCCTAGACCCTTGTAAGCGTTTAGAATACTCTCTTAACCATTCTACACTTATTAGAGCCTCCAAGGACTCATGCTTCACCCTCTAAGTTCCTTGAGGCACCATGGAGTTTTAGGATCATTCTAAAGGTTCTTATATGTCCTAATACACATTCCTAGACCATTGTAAGCATATGGAATACTCTCTTAACCATTCTACACTTGTTAGAGCCTCCAAGAACTCATGCTTCACCCTCTAAGTCCCTTGAGGCACCATGGTGTGTTTAGGATCAGTCTAAAGGTTCTTATATGTCCTAATACACATTCCTAGACCATTGTAAGCATATAGAATACTCTCTTAACCATTCTACACTTGTTAGAGCCTCCAAGAACTCCTGCTTCACCCTCTAAGTCCCTTGAGGCACCAGGTAGTGTTTAGGATCATTCTAAAGGTTCATATATGTCCTAATACACATTCCTGACCATTGTAAGCGTTTAGAATACTCTCTTAACCATTCTAGACATGTTAGAACCTCCAAGAACTCATGCTTCACCCTCTAAGTCCCTTGAGGCACCATGGAGTGTTTAGGATCATTCTAAAGGTTCTTATATGTCCTAATACACATTCCTAGACCATTGTAAGCTTTTCGAATACTCTCTTAACCATTCTACACTTGTTAGAGCCTCCAAGGACTCATGCTTCACCCTCTAAGTCCCTTGAGGTACCATGGAGTGTTTAGGATCATTCTAAAGGTTCTTATATGTCCTAATACACATTCCTAGACCATTCTAAGCCTTTAGATTACTCTCTTAACCATTCTACACTTGTTAGAGCGTCCAAGGACTCATCTTCACCCTCTACGTCCCTTGGGGCACCATGGAGTGTTTAGGATCATTCTAAAGGTTCTTATATGTCCTAATACACATTCATAGACCATTGTAAACGTTTCGAATACTCTCTTAACCATTCTACACTTGTTAGAGCCTCCAAGGACTCATGCTTCACCCTCTAAGTCCCTTGAGGCACCATGGAGTGTTTAGGATCATTCTAAAGGTTCTTATATGTCCTAATACACATTCCTAGACTATTCTAAGCCTTTAGATTACTCTCTTAACCATTCTACACTTGTTAGAGCGTCCAAGGACTCATGCTTCACCCTCTATGTCCCTTGGGGCACCATGGAGTGTTTAGGATCATTCTAAAGGTTTTTATATGTCCTAATACACATTCCTCGACAATTGTAAGCCTTTAGATTACTCTCTTAACCATTCTACACTTGTTCGAGCCTCCAAGGACTCATGCTTCACCCTCTAAATCCCTTGGGGCACCATGAGTGTTTAGGATCATTCTAAAGGTTCTTATATGTCCTAAAACACATTCCTAGACCATTGTAAGCGTTTCGAATACTCTCTTAACCATTCTACACTTGTTAGAGCCTCTAAGGACTCATGCTTCACCCTCTAAGTCCCTGGAGGCACCATGGAGTGTTTAGGATCATTCTAAAGGTTCTTATATGTCCTAATACACATTCCTAGACCATTCTAGGAGTTTAGAATACTCTCTTAACCATTCTACACTTGTTAGAGCCTCCAAGGACTCAGGCTTCACCCTCAAAGTACCTTGGGGCACCATGGAGTGTTTAGGATCATTCTAAAGGTTCTTATATGTCCTAATACACATTCCGAGACCATTCTAAGCCTTTAGATTACTCTCTTAACCATTCTACACTTGTTCGAGCCTCCAAGGACTCATGCTTCACCCTCTAAGTCTCTTTGGGCAACCTGCAGTGTTTAGGATAATTCTAAAGGTTCTTATATGTCCTAATGCACATTCCTAGACCATTGTAAGCGTTTAGAATACTCTCTTAACCATTCAACACTTGTTAGAGCCTCCAAGGACTAATGCTTCACCCTCTAAGTCCATTGGGGCACCATGGAGTGTTTAGGATAATTCTAAAGGTTCTTATATCTCCTAATACACATTCCTAGACCATTCTAAGCCTTTAGATTACTCTCTTAACCATTCTACACTTGTTAGAGCCTCCTACGACTCATGCTTCACCCTCTAAGTCCCTTGAGGCACCATGGACTGTTTAGGATCATTCTAAAGGTTCTTGTATGTCCTAATACACATTCCTAGACCCTTGTAAGCGTTTAGAATACTCTCTTAACCATTCTACACTTATTAGAGCCTCCAAGGACTCATGCTTCACCCTCTAAGTTCCTTGAGGCACCATGGAGTTTTAGGATCATTCTAAAGGTTCTTATATGTCCTAATACACATTCCTAGACCATTGTAAGCATATGGAATACTCTCTTAACCATTCTACACTTGTTAGAGCCTCCAAGAACTCATGCTTCACCCTCTAAGTCCCTTGAGGCACCATGGTGTGTTTAGGATCAGTCTAAAGGTTCTTATATGTCCTAATACACATTCCTAGACCATTGTAAGCATATAGAATACTCTCTTAACCATTCTACACTTGTTAGAGCCTCCAAGAACTCCTGCTTCACCCTCTAAGTCCCTTGAGGCACCAGGTAGTGTTTAGGATCATTCTAAAGGTTCATATATGTCCTAATACACATTCCTGACCATTGTAAGCGTTTAGAATACTCTCTTAACCATTCTAGACATGTTAGAACCTCCAAGAACTCATGCTTCACCCTCTAAGTCCCTTGAGGCACCATGGAGTGTTTAGGATCATTCTAAAGGTTCTTATATGTCCTAATACACATTCCTAGACCATTGTAAGCGTTTCGAATACTCTCTTAACCATTCTACACTTGTTAGAGCCTCCAAGGACTCATGCTTCACCCTCTAAGTCCCTTGAGGTACCATGGCGTGTTTAGGATCATTCTAAAGGTTCTTATATGTCCTAATACACATTCCTAGACCATTCTAAGCCTTTAGATTACTCTCTTAACCATTCTACACTTGTTCGAGCCTCCAAGGACTCATGCTTCACCCTCTAAGTCTCTTTGGGCAACCTGTAGTGTTTAGGATAATTCTAAAGGTTCTTATATGTCCTAATGCACATTCCTAGACCATTGTAAGCGTTTAGAATACTCTCTTAACCATTCAACACTTGTTAGAGCCTCCAAGGACTCATGCTTCACCCTCTAAGTCCATTGGGGCACCATGGAGTGTTTAGGATAATTCTAAAGGTTCTTATATCTCCTAATACACATTCCTAGACCATTCTAAGCCTTTAGATTACTCTCTTAACCATTCTACACTTGTTAGAGCCTCCAAGGACTCATGCTTCACCCTCTAAGTCCCTTGTGGCACCATGGAGTGTTTAGGATCATTCTAAAGGTTCTTATATGTCCTAATACACATTCCTAGACCATTGTAAGCTTTTCGAATACTCTCTTAACCATTCTACACTTGTTAGAGCCTCCAAGGACTCATGCTTCACCCTCTAAGTCCCTTGGGGCACCATGGAGTGTTTCGGATCATTCTAAAGGTTTTTATATGTCCTAATACACATTCCTAGACCATTCTAGGCGTTTAGATTACTCTCTTAACCATTCTACACTTGTTCGAGCCTCCAAGGACTCATGCTTCGCCCTCTAAGTCTCTTTGAGCAACCTGCAGTGTTTAGGATAATTCTAAAGGTTCTTATATGTCCTAATGCACATTCCTAGACCATTGTAAGCGTTTAGAATACTCTCTTAACCATTCAACACTTGTTAGAGCCTCCAAGGACTCATGCTTCACCCTCTAAGTCCATTGGGGCACCATGGAGTGTTTAGGATAATTCTAAAGGTTCTTATATCTCCTAATACACATTCCTAGACCATTCTAAGCCTTTAGATTACTCTCTTAACCATTCTACACTTGTTAGAGCCTCCTACGACTCATGCTTCACCCTCTAAGTCCCTTGAGGCACCATGAAGTGTTTAGGATCATTCTAAAGGTTCTTATATGTCCTAATACACATTCCGAGACCATTCTAAGCCTTTAGATTACTCTCTTAACCATTCTACACTTGTTCGAGCCTCCAAGGACTCATGCTTCACCCTCTAAGTCTCTTTGGGCAACCTGCAGTGTTTAGGATAATTCTAAAGGTTCTTATATGTCCTAATGCACATTCCTAGACCATTGTAAGCGTTTAGAATACTCTCTTAACCATTCAACACTTGTTAGAGCCTCCAAGGACTAATGCTTCACCCTCTAAGTCCATTGGGGCACCATGGAGTGTTTAGGATAATTCTAAAGGTTCTTATATCTCCTAATACACATTCCTAGACCATTCTAAGCCTTTAGATTACTCTCTTAACCATTCTACACTTGTTAGAGCCTCCTACGACTCATGCTTCACCCTCTAAGTCCCTTGAGGCACCATGGACTGTTTAGGATCATTCTAAAGGTTCTTGTATGTCCTAATACACATTCCTAGACCCTTGTAAGCGTTTAGAATACTCTCTTAACCATTCTACACTTATTAGAGCCTCCAAGGACTCATGCTTCACCCTCTAAGTTCCTTGAGGCACCATGGAGTTTTAGGATCATTCTAAAGGTTCTTATATGTCCTAATACACATTCCTAGACCATTGTAAGCATATGGAATACTCTCTTAACCATTCTACACTTGTTAGAGCGTCCAAGAACTCATGCTTCACCCTCTAAGTCCCTTGAGGCACCATGGAGTGTTTAGGATCAGTCTAAAGGTTCTTATATGTCCTAATACACATTCCTAGACCATTGTAAGCATATAGAATACTCTCTTAACCATTCTACACTTGTTAGAGCCTCCAAGAACTCCTGCTTCACCCTCTAAGTCCCTTGAGGCACCAGGTAGTGTTTAGGATCATTCTAAAGGTTCTTATATGTCCTAATACACATTCCTGACCATTGTAAGCGTTTAGAATACTCTCTTAACCATTCTAGACATGTTAGAACCTCCAAGAACTCATGCTTCACCCTCTAAGTCCCTTGAGGCACCATGGAGTGTTTAGGATCATTCTAAAGGTTCTTATATGTCCTAATACACATTCCTAGACCATTGTAAGCGTTTCGAATACTCTCTTAACCATTCTACACTTGTTAGAGCCTCCAAGGACTCATGCTTCACCCTCTAAGTCCCTTGAGGTACCATGGCGTGTTTAGGATCATTCTAAAGGTTCTTATATGTCCTAATACACATTCCTAGACCATTCTAAGCCTTTAGATTACTCTCTTAACCATTCTACACTTGTTCGAGCCTCCAAGGACTCATGCTTCACCCTCTAAGTCTCTTTGGGCAACCTGTAGTGTTTAGGATAATTCTAAAGGTTCTTATATGTCCTAATGCACATTCCTAGACCATTGTAAGCGTTTAGAATACTCTCTTAACCATTCAACACTTGTTAGAGCCTCCAAGGACTCATGCTTCACCCTCTAAGTCCATTGGGGCACCATGGAGTGTTTAGGATAATTCTAAAGGTTCTTATATCTCCTAATACACATTCCTAGACCATTCTAAGCCTTTAGATTACTCTCTTAACCATTCTACACTTGTTAGAGCCTCCAAGGACTCATGCTTCACCCTATAAGTCCCTTGTGGCACCATGGAGTGTTTAGGATCATTCTAAAGGTTCTTATATGTCCTAATACACATTCCTAGACCATTGTAAGCTTTTCGAATACTCTCTTAACCATTCTACACTTGTTAGAGCCTCCAAGGACTCATGCTTCACCCTCTAAGTCCCTTGGGGCACCATGGAGTGTTTCGGATCATTCTAAAGGTTTTTATATGTCCTAATACACATTCCTAGACCATTCTAGGCGTTTAGATTACTCTCTTAACCATTCTACACTTGTTCGAGCCTCCAAGGACTCATGCTTCGCCCTCTAAGTCTCTTTGAGCAACCTGCAGTGTTTAGGATAATTCTAAAGGTTCTTATATGTCCTAGTGCACATTCCTAGACCATTGTAAGCGTTTAGAATACTCTCTTAACCATTCAACACTTGTTAGAGCCTCCAAGGACTCATGCTTCACCCTCTAAGTCCATTGGGGCACCATGGAGTGTTTAGGATAATTCTAAAGGTTCTTATATCTCCTAATACACATTCCTAGACCATTCTAAGCCTTTAGATTACTCTCTTAACCATTCTACACTTGTTAGAGCCTCCTACGACTCATGCTTCACCCTCTAAGTCCCTTGAGGCACCATGGAGTGTTTAGGATCATTCTAAAGGTTCTTATATGTCCTAATACACATTCCGAGACCATTCTAAGCCTTTAGATTACTCTCTTAACCATTCTACACTTGTTCGAGCCTCCAAGGACTCATGCTTCACCCTCTAAGTCTCTTTGGGCAACCTGCAGTGTTTAGGATAATTCTAAAGGTTCTTATATGTCCTAATGCACATTCCTAGACCATTGTAAGCGTTTAGAATACTCTCTTAACCATTCAACACTTGTTAGAGCCTCCAAGGACTCATGCTTCACCCTCTAAGTCCATTGGGGCACCATGGAGTGTTTAGGATAATTCTAAAGGTTCTTATATCTCCTAATACACATTCCTAGACCATTCTAAGCCTTTAGATTACTCTCTTAACCATTCTACACTTGTTAGAGCCTCCTACGACTCATGCTTCACCCTCTAAGTCCCTTGAGGCACCATGGAGTGTTTAGGATCATTCTAAAGGTTCTTATATGTCCTAATACACATTCATAGACCCTTGTAAGCGTTTAGAATACTCTCTTAACCATTCTACACTTATTAGAGCCTCCAAGGACTCATGCTTCACCCTCTAAGTTCCTTGAGGCACCATGGAGTTTTAGGATCATTCTAAAGGTTCTTATATGTCCTAATACACATTCCTCGACCATTGTAAACGTTTCGAATACTCTCTTAACCATTCTACACCTTTTAGAGCCTCCAAGGACTCATGCTTCACCCTCTAAGTCCCTTGGGGCACCATGGTGTGTTTAGGATCAATCTAAAGGTTCTTATATGTCCTAATACACATTCCTAGACCATTGTAAGCGTTTAGAATACTCTCTTAACCATTCTACACTAGTTAGAGCCTCGAAGGACTCATGCTTCACCCTCTACTTCCTCTAGGCACCATGGAGTGTTTAGGATCATTCTAAAGGTTCTTATATGTCGTAGTACACATTCCTTGGCCATTGTAAACGTTTAGAATACTCTCTTAACCATTCTAGACATGTTAGAACCTCCAAGAACTCATGCTTCACCCTCTAAGTCCCTTGAGGCACCATGGAGTGTTTAGGATCATTCTAAAGGTTCTTATATGTCCTAATACACATTCCTAGACCATTGTAAGCGTTTCGAATACTCTCTTAACCATTCTACACTTGTTAGAGCCTCCAAGGACTCATGCTTCACCCTCTAAGTCCCATGAGGTACCATGGCGTGTTTAGGATCATTCTAAAGGTTCTTATATGTCCTAATACACATTCCTAGACTATTCTAAGCCTTTAGATTACTCTCTTAACCATTCTACACTTGTTAGAGCGTCCAAGGACTCATGCTTCACCCTCTAAGTCCCTTGGGGCACCATGGAGTGTTTAGGATCATTCTAAAGGTTCTTATATGTCCTAATACACATTCCTAGACCATTGTAAGCTTTTCGAATACTCTCTTAACCATTCTACACTTGTTAGAGCCTCCAAGGACTCATGCTTCACCCTCTAAGTCCCTTGAGGTACCATGGAGTGTTTAGGATCATTCTAAAGGTTCTTATATGTCCTAATACACATTCCTAGACCATTCTAAGCCTTTAGATTACTCTCTTAACCATTCTACACTTGTTAGAGCGTCCAAGGACTCATCTTCACCCTCTACGTCCCTTGGGGCACCATGGAGTGTTTAGGATCATTCTAAAGGTTCTTATATGTCCTAATACACATTCCTAGACCATTGTAAACGTTTCGAATACTCTCTTAACCATTCTACACTTGTTAGAGCCTCCAAGGACTCATGCTTCACCCTCTAAGTCCCTTGAGGCACCATGGAGTGTTTAGGATCATTCTAAAGGTTCTTATATGTCCTAATACACATTCCTAGACTATTCTAAGCCTTTAGATTACTCTCTTAACCATTCTACACTTGTTAGAGCGTCCAAGGACTCATGCTTCACCCTCTATGTCCCTTGGGGCACCATGGAGTGTTTAGGATCATTCTAAAGGTTCTTATATGTCCTAATACACATTCCTCGACCATTGTAAGCCTTTAGATTACTCTCTTAACCATTCTACACTTGTTAGAGCCTCCAAGGACTCATGCTTCACCCTCTAAGTCCCTTGGGGCACCATGGAGTGTTTAGGATCATTCTAAAGGTTCTTATATGTCCTAATACACATTCCTAGACTATTCTAAGCCTTTAGATTACTCTCTTAACCATTCTACACTTGTTAGAGCGTCCAAGGACTCATGCTTCACCCTCTATGTCCCTTGGGGCACCATGGAGTGTTTAGGATCATTCTAAAGGTTTTTATATGTCCTAATACACATTCCTCGACAATTGTAAGCCTTTAGATTACTCTCTTAACCATTCTACACTTGTTAGAGCCTCCAAGGACTCATGCTTCACCCTCTAAATCCCTTGGGGCACCATGAGTGTTTAGGATCATTCTAAAGGTTCTTATATGTCCTAAAACACATTCCTAGACCATTGTAAGCGTTTCGAATACTCTCTTAACCATTCTACACTTGTTAGAGCCTCTAAGGACTCATGCTTCACCCTCTAAGTCCCTGGAGGCACCATGGAGTGTTTAGGATCATTCTAAAGGTTCTTATATGTCCTAATACACATTCCTAGACCATTCTAGGAGTTTAGAATACTCTCTTAACCATTCTACACTTGTTAGAGCCTCCAAGGACTCAGGCTTCACCCTCAAAGTACCTTGGGGCACCATGGAGTGTTTAGGATCATTCTAAAGGTTCTTATATGTCCTAATACACATTCCTAGACCATTGTAAGCCTTTAGAATACTCTCTTAACCATTCTACACTTGGTAGAGCCTCCAAGGACTCATGCTTCACCCTCTAAGTCCCTTGGGGCACCATGGAGTGTTTTGGATCATTCTAAAGGTTCTTATATGTCCTAATACACATTCCTAGACCATTCTAAGCCTTTAGATTACTCTCTTAACCATTCTACACTTTTTAGAGCGTCCAACGACTCATCTTCACCCTCTACGTCCCTTGGGGCACCATGGAGTGTTTAGGATCATTCTAAAGGTTCTTATATGTCCTAATACACATTCCTAGACCATTGTAAACGTTTCGAATACTCTCTTAACCATTCTACACTTGTTAGAGCCTCCAAGGACTCATGCTACACCCTCTAAGTCCCTTGAGGCACCATGGAGTGTTTAGGATCATTCTAAAGGTTCTTATATGTCCTAATACACATTCCTAGACTATTCTAAGCCTTTAGATTACTCTCTTAACCATTCTACACTTGTTAGAGCGTCCAAGGACTCATGCTTCACCCTCTATGTCCCTTGGGGCACCATGGAGTGTTTAGGATCATTCTAAAGGTTTTTATATGTCCTAATACACATTCCTCGACAATTGTAAGCCTTTAGATTACTCTCTTAACCATTCTACACTTGTTAGAGCCTCCAAGGACTCATGCTTCACCCTCTAAATCCCTTGGGGCACCATGAGTGTTTAGGATCATTCTAAAGGTTCTTATATGTCCTAAAACACATTCCTAGACCATTGTAAGCGTTTCGAATACTCTCTTAACCATTCTACACTTGTTAGAGCCTCTAAGGACTCATGCTTCACCCTCTAAGTCCCTGGAGGCACCATGGAGTGTTTAGGATCATTCTAAAGGTTCTTATATGTCCTAATACACATTCCTAGACCATTCTAGGAGTTTAGAATACTCTCTTAACCATTCTACACTTGTTAGAGCCTCCAAGGACTCAGGCTTCACCCTCAAAGTACCTTGGGGCACCATGGAGTGTTTAGGATCATTCTAAAGGTTCTTATATGTCCTAATACACATTCCTAGACCATTGTAAGCCTTTAGAATACTCTCTTAACCATTCTACACTTGTTAGAGCCTCCAAGGACTCATGCTTCACCCTCTAAGTCCCTTGGGGCACCATGGAGTGTTTTGGATCATTCTAAAGGTTCTTATATGTCCTAATACACATTCCTAGACCATTCTAGGAGTTTAGAATACTCTCCTAACCATTCTACACTAGTTAGATCCTCCAAGGACTCATGCTTCACCCTCTAAGTCCCTTGATGCACCATGGAGTGTTTATGATCATTCTAAAGGTTCTTATATGTCCTAATACACATTCCTAAACCATTCTAGGCGTTTCAAATACTCTCTTAACCATTCTACACTTGTTAGAGCCTCCAAGGACTCATGCTTCACCCTCTAAGTCCCTTGAGGCACAATGGAGTGTTTAGGATCATTCTAAAGGTTCTTATATGTCCTAATACACATTCCTAGACCATTGTAAGCGTTTAAAATACTCTCTTAACCATTCTACACTTGTTAGAGCCTCGAAGAACTCATGCTTCACCCTCTACTTCCTCTAGGAACCATGGAGTGTTTAGGATCATTCTAAAGGTTCTTATATGTCCTAATACACATTCCTAGACCATTCTAAGCCTTTAGATTACTCTCTTAACCATTCTACACATGTTAGAGCCTCAAGGACTCATGCTTCACCCTCTACGTCCCTTGGGGCACCATGGAGTGTTTAGGATCATTCTAAAGGTTCTTATATGTCCTAATACACATTCCTAGACCATTCTAGGAATTTAGAATACTCTCTTAACCATTCTACACTAGTTAGAGCCTCCAAGGACTCATGCTTCACCCTCTAAGTCCCTTAAGGCTCCATGGAGTGTTTAGGATCATTCTAAAGGTTCTTATATGTCCTAATACACATTCCAAGACCATTGTTAGCGTTTTTAATACTCTTTTAACCATTCTACACTTGTTAGAGCCTCCAAGGACTCATGCTTCACCCTCTAAGTCCCTTGAGGCACCATGGTGTGTTTAGGATCATTCTAAAGGTTCTTATATGTCATAATACACATTCCTCGACCATTGTAAGCATTTCGAATACTCTCTTAACCTTTCTACACTTGTTAGAGCCTCCAAGGACTCTTGCTTCACCCTCTAAGTCCCTTGAGGGACCATGGAGTGTTTAGGATCATTCTAAAGGTTCTTATATGTCCTAATACACATTCCTAGACCATTTTAAGCCTTTAGAGTACTCTCTTAACCATTCTACACATGTTAGAGCCTCAAGGACTCATGCTTCACCCTCTACGTCCCTTGGGGCACCATGGAGTATTTAGGATCATTCTAAAGGTTCTTATATGTCCTAATACACATTCCTAGACCATTCTAGGAATTTAGAATACTCTCTTAACCATTCTACACTAGTTAGAGCCTCCAAGGACTCATGCTTCACCCTCTAAGTCCCTTAAGGCTCCATGGAGTGTTTAGGATCATTCTAAAGGTTCTTATATGTCCTAATACACATTCCAAGACCATTGTTAGCGTTTTTAATACTCTCTTAACCATTCTACACTAGTTAGAGCCTCCAAGGAATCATGCTTCACCCTCTAAGTCCCTTGAGGCACCATGGTGTGTTTAGTATCATTCTAAAGGTTCTTATATGTCATAATACATATTCCTCGACCATTGTAAGCATTTCGAATACTCTCTTAACCTTTCTACACTTGTTAGAGCCTCCAAGGACTCTTGCTTCACCCTCTAAGTCCCTTGAGGGACCATGGAGTGTTTAGGATCATTCTAAAGGTTCTTATATGTCCTAATACACATTCCTAGACCATTTTAAGCCTTTAGAGTACTCTCTTAACCATTCTACACTTGTTAGAGCCTCCAAGGACTCATGCTTCACCCTCTATGTCCCTTGGGGCACCATGGAGTGTTTAGGATCATTCTAAAGGTTCTTATATGTCCTAATACACATTCCTAGACCATTGTAAGCGTTTGGAATACTCTCTTAACCATTCTACACTTGTTAGAGCCTCCAAGGACTCATGCTTCACCCTCTAAGTCCCTTGAGGCACCATGGTGTGTTTAGGATCATTCTAAAGGTTCTTATATGTCCTAATACACATTCCTCGACCATTGCAAGCGTTGCGAATACTCTCTTAACCATTCTACACTTGTTAGAGCCTTCAAGGACTCATGCTTCACCCTCTAAGTCCCTTGAGGCACCATGGAGTGTTTAGGATCATTCTAAAGGTTCTTATATGTCCTAATACACATTCCTAGACCATTCTAAGCCTTTAGATTACTCTCTTAAACATTCTACACTTGTTAGAGCCTCAAGGACTCATGCTTCACCCTCTACGTCCCTTGGGGCACCATGGAGTGTTTAGGATCATTCTAAAGGTTCTTATATGTCCTAATACACATTCCTAGACCATTATAGGAATTTAGAATACTCTCTTAACCATTCTACACTAGTTAGAGCCTCCAAGGACTCATGCTTCACCCTCTAAGTCCCTTAAGGCACCATGGAGTGTTTAGGATCATTCTAAAGGTTCTTATATGTCGTAATACACATTCCTAGACCATTGTAAGAGTTTTGAATACTCTCTTAACCATTCTACACTTGTTAGAGCCTCCAAGGACTCATGCTTCACCCTCTAAGTCCCTTGAGGCACCATGGTGTGTTTAGGATCATTCTAAAGGTTCTTATATGTCCTAATACACATTCCTCGACCATTGTAAGCGTTTCGAATACTCTCTTAACCATTCTACACTTGTTAGAGCCTCCAAGGACTCTTGCTTCACCCTCTAAATCCCTTGAGGGACCATGGAGTGTTTAGGATCATTCTAAAGGTTCTTATATGTCCTAATACACATTCCTAGACCATTTTAAGCCTTTAGAGTACTCTCTTAACCATTCTACACATGTTAGAGCCTCCAAGGACTCATGCTTCACCCTCTATGTCCCTTGGGGCACCATGGAGTGTTTAGGATCATTCTAAAGGTTCTTATATGTCCTAATACACATTCCTAGACCATTGTAAGGGTTTTGAATACTCTCTTAACCATTCTACACTTTTTAGAGCCTCCAAGGACTCATGCTTCACCCTCTAAGTCCCTTGAGGCACCATGGAGTGTTTACGATCATTCTAAAGGTTCTTATATGTCCTAATACACATTCCTAGACCATTGTAAGTGTTTCGAATACTCTCTTAACCATTCTACACTTGTTAGAGCCTCCAAGGACTCATGCTTCACCCTCAAAGTCCCTTGGGGCACCATGGAGTGTTTAGGATCATTCTAAATGTTCTTATATGTCCTAAAAGACATTCCTAGACCATTGTAAGCGTTTAGAATACTCTATTAACCATTATAAACTTGTTAGAGCCTCCAAGGACTCATGCTTCACCCTCTAAGTCCCTTGAGGGACCATGGAGTGTTTAGGATCATTCTAAAGGTTCTTATATGTCTTAGTACACATTCCTAGACCATTTTAAGCCTTTAGAGTACTCTCTTAACCATTCTACACATGTTAGAGCCTCCAAGGACTCATGCTTCACCCTCTATGTCCCTTGGGGCACCATGGAGTGTTTAGGATCATTCTAAAGGTTCTTATATGTCCTAATACACATTCCTAGACCATTTTAAGCGTTTCGAATACTCTCTTAACCATTCTACACTTTTTAGAGCCTCCAAGGACTCATGCTTCAACCTCTAAGTCCCTTGAGTCACCATGGAGTGTTTATGATCATTCTAAAGGTTCTTATATGTCCTAATACACATTCCTAAACCATTCTAGGCGTTTCGAATACTCTCTTAATCATTCTACACTTATTAGAGCCTCGAAGAACTCATGCTTCACCCTCTACTTCCTCTAGGCACCATGGAGTGTTTAGGATCATTCTAAAGGTTCTTATATGTCCTAATACACATTCCTAGATCATTCTAAGCCTTTAGATTACTCTCTTAACCATTCTACACTTGTTAGAGCCTCCAAGGACTCATGCTTCACCCTCTCAGTCCCTTGAGGCACCATGGAGTGTTTACGATCATTCTAAAGGTTCTTATATGTCCTAATACACATTCCTAGACCATTGTAAGCGTTTAGAATACTCACTTAACCATTCTAGACATGTTAGAACCTCCAAGAACTCATGCTTCACCCTCTAAGTCCCTTGACGCACCATGGAGTGTTTAGGATCATTCTAAAGGTTCTTAATTGTCCTAATACACATTCCTAGACCATTCTAGGCGTTTAGAATACTCTCTTAACCATTCTACACTTTTTAGAGCCTCCAAGGACTCATGCTTCACCCTCTAAGTCCCTTGAGGCACCATGGAGTGTTTACGATCATTCTAAAGGTTCTTATATGTCCTAATACACATTCCTAGACCATTTTAAGCCTTTAGAGTACTCTCTTAACCATTCTACACTTGTTAGAGCCTCCAAGGACTCATGCTTCACCCTCTATGTCCCTTGGGGCACCATGGAGTGTTTAGGATCATTCTAAAGGTTCTTATATGTCCTAATACACATTCCTAGACCATTGTAAGCGTTTCGAATACTCTCTTAACCATTCTACACTTTTTAGAGCCTCCAAGGACTCATGCTTCACCCTCTAAGTCCCTTGAGGCACCATGGAGTGTTTACGATCATTCTAAAGGTTCTTATATGTCCTAATACACATTCCTAGACCATTGTAAGCATTTCGAATACTCTCTTAACCATTCTACACTTGTTAGAGCCTCCAAGGACTCATGCTTCACCCTCTAAGTCCCTTGAGGCACCATGGAGTGTTTACGATCATTCTAAAGGTTCTTATATGTCCTAATACACATTCCTAGACCATTTTAAGCCTTTAGAGTACTCACTTAACCATTCTACACTTGTTAGAGCCTCCAAGGACTCATGCTTCACCCTCTAAGTCCCTTGGGGAACCATGGAGTGTTTAGGATCATTATAAAGGTTCTTATATATCCTAATACACATTCCTAGACCATTCTAGGAGTTTAGAATACTCTCTTAACCATTCTACACTAGTTAGAGCCTCCAAGGACTCATGCTTCACCCTCTAAGTCCCTTGAGGCACCATGGAGTGTTTATGATCATTCTAAAGGTTCTTATATGTGCTAATACACATTCCTAAACCATTCTAGGCGTTTCGAATACTCTCTTAACCATTCTACACTTGTTAGAGCCTCCAAGGACTCATGCTTCACCCTCTAAGTCCCTTGAGGCACAATGGAGTGTTTAGGATCATTCTAAAGGTTCTTATATTTCCTAATACACATTCCTAGACCATTGTAAGCGTTTTGAATACTCTCTTAACCATTCTACACTTGTTAGAGCTTCGAAGAACTCATGCTTCACCCTCTACTTCCTCTAGGCACCATGGAGTGTTTAGGATCATTCTAAAGGTTCTTATATGTCCTAATACACATTCCTAGACCATTCTAAGCCTTTAGATTACTCTCTTAACCATTCTACACTTGTTAGAGCCTCAAGGACTCGTGCTTCACCCTCTACGTCCCTTGGGGCACTATGGAGTGTTTAGGATCATTCTAAAGGTTCTTATATGTCCTAATACACATTCCTAGACCTTCGTAAGAGTTTTGAATACTCTCTTAACCATTCTACACTTGTTAGAGCCTCCAAGGACTCATGCTTCACCCTCTAAGTCCCTTGAGGCACCATGGTGTGTTTAGGATCATTCTAAAGGTTCTTATATGTCCTAATACACATTCCTCGACCATTGTAAGCGTTTCGAATACTCTCTTAACCATTCTACACTTGTTAGAGCCTCCAAGGACTCTTGCTTCACCCTCTAAGTCCCTTGAGGGACCATGGAGTGTTTAGGATCATTCTAAAGGTTCTTATATGTCCAAATACACATTCCTAGACCATTTTAAGCCTTTAGAGTACTCTCTTAACCATTCTACACATGTTAGAGCCTCCAAGGACTCATGCTTCACCCTCTATGTCCCTTGGGGCACCATGGAGTGTTTAGGATCATTCTAAAGGTTCTTATATGTCCTAATACACATTCCTAGACCATTGTAAGCGTTTCGAATACTCTCTTAACCATTCTACACTTTTTAGAGCCTCCAAGGACTCATGCTTCACCCTCTAAGTCCCTTGAGGCACCATGGAGTGTTTACGATCATTCTAAAGGTTCTTATATGTCCTAATACACATTCCTAGACCATTGTAAGCGTTTCGAATACTCTCTTAACCATTCTACACTTGTTAGAGCCTCCAAGAACTCATTCTTCACCCTCTAAGTCCCTTGAGGAACGATGGAGTGTTTAGGATCATTCTAAAGGTTCTTATATGTCCTAATACACATTCCTAGACCATTGTAAGCCTTTAGAATACTCTCTTAACCATTCTACACTTGTTAGAGCCTCCAAGGACTCATGCTTCACCCTCAAAGTCCATTGGGGCACCATGGAGTGTTTAGGATCATTCTAAATGTTCTTATATGTCCTAAAACACATTCCTAGACCATTGTAAGCGTTTAGAATACACTCTTAACCATTCTACACTTGTTAGAGCCGCCAAGGACTCATGCTTCACCCTCTAAGTCCCTTGAGGGACCATGGAGTGTTTAGGATCATTCTAAAGGTTCTTATATGTCCTAATACACATTCCTAGACCATTTTAAGCCTTTAGAGTACTCTCTTAACCATTCTACACATGTTAGAGCCTCCAAGGACTCATGCTTCACCCTCTATGTCCCTTGGGGCACCATGGAGTGTTTAGGATCATTCTAAAGGTTTTTATATGTCCTAATACACATTCCTAGACCATTGTAAGCGTTTTGAATACTCTCTTAACCATTCTACACTTTTTAGAGCCTCCAAGGACTCATGCTTCACCCTCTAAGTCCCTTGAGGCACCATGGAGTGTTTATGATCATTCTAAAGGTTCTTATATGTCCTAATACACATTCCTAAACCATTCTAGGCGTTTCGAATACTCTCTTAACCATTCTACACTTGTTAGAGCCTCCAAGGACTCATGCTTCACCCTCTAAGTCCCTTGAGGCACAATGGAGTGTTTAGGATCATTCTAAAGGTTCTTATATGTCCTAATACACATTCCTAGACCATTGTAAGCGTTTAGAATACTCTCTTAACCATTCTACACTTGTTAGAGCCTCGAAGAACTCATGCTTCACCCTCTACTTCCTCTAGGCACCATGGAGTGTTTAGGATCATTCTAAAGGTTCTTATATGTCCTAATACACATTCCTAGACCATTGTAAGCGTTTAGAATACTCTCTTAACCATTCTACACTTGTTAGAGCCTCCAAGGACTCATGCTTCACCCTCTAAGTCCCTTGAGGCACCATGGAGTGTTTAGGATCATTCTAAAGGTTCTTATATGTCCTAATACACATTCCTAGACCATTGTAAGCGTTTAGAATACTCTCTTAACCATTCTACACTTGTTAGAGCCTCCAAGGACTCATGCTTCACCCTCTAAGTCCCTTGAGGCACCATGGAGTGTTTAGGATCATTCTAAAGGTTCTTATATGTCCTAATACACATTCCTAGACCATTGTAAGCGTTTCAAATACTCTCTTAACCATTCTACACTTGTTAGAGCCTCCAAGGACTCATGCTTCACCCTCTAAGTCCCTTGAGGCACCATGGAGTGTTTAGGATCATTCTAAAGGTTCTTATATGTCCTAATACACATTCCTAGACCATTGTAAGCGTTTCGAATACTCTCTTAACCATTCTACACTTGTTAGAGCCTCCAAGGACTCATGCTTCACCCTCTAAGTCCCTTGAGGCACCATGGAGTGTTTAGGATCATTCTGAAGGTACTTATATGTCCTAATACACATTCCTAGACCATTGTAAGCGTTTCGAATACTCTCTTAACCATTCTACACTTGTTAGAGCCTCCAAGGACTCATGCTTCACCCTCTAAGTCCCTTGGGGCACCATGGAGTGTTTAGGATCATTCTAAAGGTTCTTATATGTCCTAATACACATTCCTAGACCATTGTAAGCGTTTAGAATACTCTCTTAACCATTCTACACTTTTTAGAGCCTCCAAGGACTCATGCTTCACCCTCTAAGTCCCTTGAGGCACCATGGAGTGTTTAGGATCATTCTAAAGGTTCTTATATGTCCTAATACACATTCCTAGACCATTTTAAGCATTTAGAATACTCTCTTAACCATTCAACATTTGTTAGAGCTTCCAAGGACTCTTGCTTCACCCTCTAAGTCCCTTGAGGCACCATGGAGTGTTTAGGATCATTCTAAAGGTTCTTATATGTCCTAATACACATTCCTAGACCATTTTAAGCCTTTAGAGTACTCTCTTAACCATTCTACACTTGTTAGAGCCTCCAAGTACTCATGCTTCACCCTCTAAGTCCCTTGGGGCACCATGGAGTGTTTAGGATCATTCTAAAGGTTCTTATATGTCCTAATACACATTCCTAGACCATTGTAAGCGTTTAGAATACTCTCTTAACCATTCTACACTTGTTAGAGCCTCCAAGGACTCATGCTTCACCCTCTAAGTCCCTTGAGGCACCATGGAGTGTTTAGGATCATTCTAAAGGTTCTTATATGTCCTAATACACATTCCTAGACCATTGTAAGCGTTTAGAATACTCTCTTAACCATTCTACACTTGTTAGAGCCTCCAAGGACTCATGCTTCACCCTCTAAGTCCCTTGAGGCACCATGGAGTGTTTAGGATCATTCTAAAGGTTCTTATATGTCCTAATACACATTCCTAGACCATTGTAAGCGTTTAGAATACTCTCTTAACCATTCTACACTTGTTAGAGCCTCCAAGGACTCATGCTTCACCCTCTAAGTCCCTTGAGGCACCATGGAGTGTTTAGGATCATTCTAAAGGTTCTTATATGTCCTAATACACATTCCTAGACCATTGTAAGCGTTTCAAATACTCTCTTAACCATTCTACACTTGTTAGAGCCTCCAAGGACTCATGCTTCACCCTCTAAGTCCCTTGAGGCACCATGGAGTGTTTAGGATCATTCTAAAGGTTCTTATATGTCCTAATACACATTCCTAGACCATTGTAAGCGTTTCGAATACTCTCTTAACCATTCTACACTTGTTAGAGCCTCCAAGGACTCATGCTTCACCCTCTAAGTCCCTTGAGGCACCATGGAGTGTTTAGGATCATTCTGAAGGTACTTATATGTCCTAATACACATTCCTAGACCATTGTAAGCATTTCGAATACTCTCTTAACCATTCTACACTTGTTAGAGCCTCGAAGGACTCATGCTTCACCCTCAAAGTCCCTTGGGGCACCATGGAGTGTTTAGGATCATTCTAAAGGTTCTTATATGTCCTAATACACATTCCTAGACCATTTTAAGCCTTTAGAGTACTCACTTAACCATTCTACACTTGTTAGAGCCTCCAAGGACTCATGCTTCACCCTCTAAGTCCCTTGGGGAACCATGGAGTGTTTAGGATCATTATAAAGGTTCTTATATATCCTAATACACATTCCTAGACCATTCTAGGAGTTTAGAATACTCTCTTAACCATTCTACACTAGTTAGAGCCTCCAAGGACTCATGCTTCACCCTCTAAGTCCCTTGAGGCACCATGGAGTGTTTATGATCATTCTAAAGGTTCTTATATGTGCTAATACACATTCCTAAACCATTCTAGGCGTTTCGAATACTCTCTTAACCATTCTACACTTGTTAGAGCCTCCAAGGACTCATGCTTCACCCTCTAAGTCCCTTGAGGCACAATGGAGTGTTTAGGATCATTCTAAAGGTTCTTATATTTCCTAATACACATTCCTAGACCATTGTAAGCGTTTTGAATACTCTCTTAACCATTCTACACTTGTTAGAGCTTCGAAGAACTCATGCTTCACCCTCTACTTCCTCTAGGCACCATGGAGTGTTTAGGATCATTCTAAAGGTTCTTATATGTCCTAATACACATTCCTAGACCATTCTAAGCCTTTAGATTACTCTCTTAACCATTCTACACTTGTTAGAGCCTCAAGGACTCGTGCTTCACCCTCTACGTCCCTTGGGGCACTATGGAGTGTTTAGGATCATTCTAAAGGTTCTTATATGTCCTAATACACATTCCTAGACCTTCGTAAGAGTTTTGAATACTCTCTTAACCATTCTACACTTGTTAGAGCCTCCAAGGACTCATGCTTCACCCTCTAAGTCCCTTGAGGCACCATGGTGTGTTTAGGATCATTCTAAAGGTTCTTATATGTCCTAATACACATTCCTCGACCATTGTAAGCGTTTCGAATACTCTCTTAACCATTCTACACTTGTTAGAGCCTCCAAGGACTCTTGCTTCACCCTCTAAGTCCCTTGAGGGACCATGGAGTGTTTAGGATCATTCTAAAGGTTCTTATATGTCCAAATACACATTCCTAGACCATTTTAAGCCTTTAGAGTACTCTCTTAACCATTCTACACATGTTAGAGCCTCCAAGGACTCATGCTTCACCCTCTATGTCCCTTGGGGCACCATGGAGTGTTTAGGATCATTCTAAAGGTTCTTATATGTCCTAATACACATTCCTAGACCATTGTAAGCGTTTCGAATACTCTCTTAACCATTCTACACTTTTTAGAGCCTCCAAGGACTCATGCTTCACCCTCTAAGTCCCTTGAGGCACCATGGAGTGTTTACGATCATTCTAAAGGTTCTTATATGTCCTAATACACATTCCTAGACCATTGTAAGCGTTTCGAATACTCTCTTAACCATTCTACACTTGTTAGAGCCTCCAAGAACTCATTCTTCACCCTCTAAGTCCCTTGAGGAACGATGGAGTGTTTAGGATCATTCTAAAGGTTCTTATATGTCCTAATACACATTCCTAGACCATTGTAAGCCTTTAGAATACTCTCTTAACCATTCTACACTTGTTAGAGCCTCCAAGGACTCATGCTTCACCCTCAAAGTCCATTGGGGCACCATGGAGTGTTTAGGATCATTCTAAATGTTCTTATATGTCCTTAAACACATTCCTAGACCATTGTAAGCGTTTAGAATACACTCTTAACCATTCTACACTTGTTAGAGCCGCCAAGGACTCATGCTTCACCCTCTAAGTCCCTTGAGGGACCATGGAGTGTTTAGGATCATTCTAAAGGTTCTTATATGTCCTAATACACATTCCTAGACCATTTTAAGCCTTTAGAGTACTCTCTTAACCATTCTACACATGTTAGAGCCTCCAAGGACTCATGCTTCACCCTCTATGTCCCTTGGGGCACCATGGAGTGTTTAGGATCATTCTAAAGGTTTTTATATGTCCTAATACACATTCCTAGACCATTGTAAGCGTTTTGAATACTCTCTTAACCATTCTACACTTTTTAGAGCCTCCAAGGACTCATGCTTCACCCTCTAAGTCCCTTGAGGCACCATGGAGTGTTTATGATCATTCTAAAGGTTCTTATATGTCCTAATACACATTCCTAAACCATTCTAGGCGTTTCGAATACTCTCTTAACCATTCTACACTTGTTAGAGCCTCCAAGGACTCATGCTTCACCCTCTAAGTCCCTTGAGGCACAATGGAGTGTTTAGGATCATTCTAAAGGTTCTTATATGTCCTAATACACATTCCTAGACCATTGTAAGCGTTTAGAATACTCTCTTAACCATTCTACACTTGTTAGAGCCTCGAAGAACTCATGCTTCACCCTCTACTTCCTCTAGGCACCATGGAGTGTTTAGGATCATTCTAAAGGTTCTTATATGTCCTAATACACATTCCTAGACCATTGTAAGCGTTTAGAATACTCTCTTAACCATTCTACACTTGTTAGAGCCTCCAAGGACTCATGCTTCACCCTCTAAGTCCCTTGAGGCACCATGGAGTGTTTAGGATCATTCTAAAGGTTCTTATATGTCCTAATACACATTCCTAGACCATTGTAAGCGTTTAGAATACTCTCTTAACCATTCTACACTTGTTAGAGCCTCCAAGGACTCATGCTTCACCCTCTAAGTCCCTTGAGGCAACATGGAGTGTTTAGGATCATTCTAAAGGTTCTTATATGTCCTAATACACATTCCTAGACCATTGTAAGCGTTTCAAATACTCTCTTAACCATTCTACACTTGTTAGAGCCTCCAAGGACTCATGCTTCACCCTCTAAGTCCCTTGAGGCACCATGGAGTGTTTAGGATCATTCTAAAGGTTCTTATATGTCCTAATACACATTCCTAGACCATTGTAAGCGTTTCGAATACTCTCTTAACCATTCTACACTTGTTAGAGCCTCCAAGGACTCATGCTTCACCCTCTAAGTCCCTTGAGGCACCATGGAGTGTTTAGGATCATTCTGAAGGTACTTATATGTCCTAATACACATTCCTAGACCATTGTAAGCGTTTCGAATACTCTCTTAACCATTCTACACTTGTTAGAGCCTCCAAGGACTCATGCTTCACCCTCTAAGTCCCTTGGGGCACCATGGAGTGTTTAGGATCATTCTAAAGGTTCTTATATGTCCTAATACACATTCCTAGACCATTGTAAGCGTTTAGAATACTCTCTTAACCATTCTACACTTGTTAGAGCCTCCAAGGACTCATGCTTCACCCTCTAAGTCCCTTGAGGCACCATGGAGTGTTTAGGATCATTCTAAAGGTTCTTATATGTCCTAATACACATTCCTAGACCATTGTAAGCATTTAGAATACTCTCTTAACCATTCAACACTTGTTAGAGCTTCCAAGGACTCTTGCTTCACCCTCTAAGTCCCTTGAGGCACCATGGAGTGTTTAGGATCATTCTAAAGGTTCTTATATGTCCTAATACACATTCCTAGACCATTTTAAGCCTTTAGAGTACTCTCTTAACCATTCTACACTTGTTAGAGCCTCCAAGTACTCATGCTTCACCCTCTAAGTCCCTTGGGGCACCATAGAGTGTTTAGGATCATTCTAAAGGTTCTTATATGTCCTAATACACATTCCTAGACCATTGTAAGCGTTTAGAATACTCTCTTAACCATTCTACACTTGTTAGAGCCTCCAAGGACTCATGCTTCACCCTCTAAGTCCCTTGAGGCACCATGGAGTGTTTAGGATCATTCTAAAGGTTCTTATATGTCCTAATACACATTCCTAGACCATTGTAAGCGTTTAGAATACTCTCTTAACCATTCTACACTTGTTAGAGCCTCCAAGGACTCATGCTTCACCCTCTAAGTCCCTTGAGGCACCATGGAGTGTTTAGGATCATTCTAAAGGTTCTTATATGTCCTAATACACATTCCTAGACCATTGTAAGCGTTTAGAATACTCTCTTAACCATTCTACACTTGTTAGAGCCTCCAAGGACTCATGCTTCACCCTCTAAGTCCCTTGAGGCACCATGGAGTGTTTAGGATCATTCTAAAGGTTCTTATATGTCCTAATACACATTCCTAGACCATTGTAAGCGTTTCAAATACTCTCTTAACCATTCTACACTTGTTAGAGCCTCCAAGGACTCATGCTTCACCCTCTAAGTCCCTTGAGGCACCATGGAGTGTTTAGGATCATTCTAAAGGTTCTTATATGTCCTAATACACATTCCTAGACCATTGTAAGCGTTTCGAATACTCTCTTAACCATTCTACACTTGTTAGAGCCTCCAAGGACTCATGCTTCACCCTCTAAGTCCCTTGAGGCACCATGGAGTGTTTAGGATCATTCTGAAGGTACTTATATGTCCTAATACACATTCCTAGACCATTGTAAGCGTTTCGAATACTCTCTTAACCATTCTACACTTGTTAGAGCCTCCAAGGACTCATGCTTCACCCTCTAAGTCCCTTGGGGCACCATGGAGTGTTTAGGATCATTCTAAAGGTTCTTATATGTCCTAATACACATTCCTAGACCATTTTAAGCGTTTAGAATACTCTCTTAACCATTCTACACTTGTTAGAGCCTCCAAGGACTCATGCTTCACCCTCTAAGTCCCTTGAGGCACCATGGAGTGTTTAGGATCATTCTAAAGGTTCTTATATGTCCTAATACACATTCCTAGACCATTGTAAGCATTTAGAATACTCTCTTAACCATTCAACACTTGTTAGAGCTTCCAAGGACTCTTGCTTCACCCTCTAAGTCCCTTGAGGCACCATGGAGTTTTTAGGATCATTCTAAAGGTTCTTATATGTCCTAATACACATTCCTAGACCATTTTAAGCCTTTAGAGTACTCTCTTAACCATTCTACACTTGTTAGAGCCTCCAAGTACTCATGCTTCACCCTCTAAGTCCCTTGGGGCACCATCGAGTGTTTAGGATCATTCTAAAGGTTCTTATATGTCCTAATACACATTCCTAGACCATTGTAAGCGTTTAGAATACTCTCTTAACCATTCTACACTTGTTAGAGCCTCCAAGGACTCATGCTTCACCCTCTAAGTCCCTTGAGGCACCATGGAGTGTTTAGGATCATTCTAAAGGTTCTTATATGTCCTAATACACATTCCTAGACCATTGTAAGCGTTTAGAATACTCTCTTAACCATTCTACACTTGTTAGAGCCTCCAAGGACTCATGCTTCACCCTCTAAGTCCCTTGAGGCACCATGGAGTGTTTAGGATCATTCTAAAGGTTCTTATATGTCCTAATACACATTCCTAGACCATTGTAAGCGTTTAGAATACTCTCTTAACCATTCTACACTTGTTAGAGCCTCCAAGGACTCATGCTTCACCCTCTAAGTCCCATGAGGCACCATGGAGTGTTTAGGATCATTCTAAAGGTTCTTATATGTCCTAATACACATTCCTAGACCATTGTAAGCGTTTCAAATACTCTCTTAACCATTCTACACTTGTTAGAGCCTCCAAGGACTCATGCTTCACCCTCTAAGTCCCTTGAGGCACCATGGAGTGTTTAGGATCATTCTAAAGGTTCTTATATGTCCTAATACACATTCCTAGACCATTGTAAGCGTTTCGAATACTCTCTTAACCATTCTACACTTGTTAGAGCCTCCAAGGACTCATGCTTCACCCTCTAAGTCCCTTGAGGCACCATGGAGTGTTTAGGATCATTCTGAAGGTACTTATATGTCCTAATACACATTCCTAGACCATTGTAAGCGTTTAGAATACTCTCTTAACCATTCTACACTTGTTAGAGCCTCCAAGGACTCATGCTTCACCCTCTAAGTCCCTTGGTGCACCATGGAGTGTTTAGGATCATTCTAAAGGTTCTTATATGTCCTAATACACATTCCTAGACCATTGTAAGCGTTTAGAATACTCTCTTAACCATTCTACACTTGTTAGAGCCTCCAAGGACTCATGCTTCACCCTCTAAGTCCCTTGAGGCACCATGGAGTGTTTAGGATCATTCTAAAGGTTCTTATATGTCCTAATACACATTCCTAGACCATTGTAAGCGTTTCAAATACTCTCTTAACCATTCTACACTTGTTAGAGCCTCCAAGGACTCATGCTTCACCCTCTAAGTCCCTTGAGGCACCATGGAGTGTTTAGGATCATTCTAAAGGTTCTTATATGTCCTAATACACATTCCTAGACCATTGTAAGCGTTTCGAATACTCTCTTAACCATTCTACACTTGTTAGAGCCTCCAAGGACTCATGCTTCACCCTCTAAGTCCCTTGAGGCACCATGGAGTGTTTAGGATCATTCTGAAGGTACTTATATGTCCTAATACACATTCCTAGACCATTGTAAGCGTTTCGAATACTCTCTTAACCATTCTACACTTGTTAGAGCCTCCAAGGACTCATGCTTCACCCTCTAAGTCCCTTGGGGCACCATGGAGTGTTTAGGATCATTCTAAAGGTTCTTATATGTCCTAATACACATTCCTAGACCATTGTAAGCGTTTAGAATACTCTCTTAACCATTCTACACTTGTTAGAGCCTCCAAGGACTCATGCTTCACCCTCTAAGTCCCTTGAGGCACCATGGAGTGTTTAGGATCATTCTAAAGGTTCTTATATGTCCTAATACACATTCCTAGACCATTGTAAGCGTTTAGAATACTCTCTTAACCATTCTACACTTGTTAGAGCCTCCAAGGACTCATGCTTCACCCTCTAAGTCCCTTGAGGCACCATGGAGTGTTTAGGATCATTCTAAATGTTCTTATATGTCCTAATACACATTCCTAGACCATTGTAAGCGTTTAGAATACTCTCTTAACCATTCTACACTTGTTAGAGCCTCCAAGGACTCATGCTTCACCCTCTAAGTCCCTTGAGGCAACATGGAGTGTTTAGGATCATTCTAAAGGTTCTTATATGTCCTAATACACATTCCTAGACCATTGTAAGCGTTTCAAATACTCTCTTAACCATTCTACACTTGTTAGAGCCTCCAAGGACTCATGCTTCACCCTCTAAGTCCCTTGAGGCACCATGGAGTGTTTAGGATCATTCTAAAGGTTCTTATATGTCCTAATACACATTCCTAGACCATTGTAAGCGTTTCGAATACTCTCTTAACCATTCTACACTTGTTAGAGCCTCCAAGGACTCATGCTTCACCCTCTAAGTCCCTTGAGGCACCATGGAGTGTTTAGGATCATTCTGAAGGTACTTATATGTCCTAATACACATTCCTAGACCATTGTAAGCGTTTCGAATACTCTCTTAACCATTCTACACTTGTTAGAGCCTCCAAGGACTCATGCTTCACCCTCTAAGTCCCTTGGGGCACCATGGAGTGTTTAGGATCATTCTAAAGGTTCTTATATGTCCTAATACACATTCCTAGACCATTGTAAGCGTTTAGAATACTCTCTTAACCATTCTACACTTGTTAGAGCCTCCAAGGACTCATGCTTCACCCTCTAAGTCCCTTGAGGCACCATGGAGTGTTTAGGATCATTCTAAAGGTTCTTATATGTCCTAATACACATTCCTAGACCATTGTAAGCATTTAGAATACTCTCTTAACCATTCAACACTTGTTAGAGCTTCCAAGGACTCTTGCTTCACCCTCTAAGTCCCTTGAGGCACCATGGAGTGTTTAGGATCATTCTAAAGGTTCTTATATGTCCTAATACACATTCCTAGACCATTTTAAGCCTTTAGAGTACTCTCTTAACCATTCTACACTTGTTAGAGCCTCCAAGGACTCATGCTTCACCCTCTAAGTCCCTTGGGGCACCATAGAGTGTTTAGGATCATTCTAAAGGTTCTTATATGTCCTAATACACATTCCTAGACCATTGTAAGCGTTTAGAATACTCTCTTAACCATTCTACACTTGTTAGAGCCTCCAAGGACTCATGCTTCACCCTCTAAGTCCCTTGAGGCACCATGGAGTGTTTAGGATCATTCTAAAGGTTCTTATATGTCCTAATACACATTCCTAGACCATTGTAAGCGTTTAGAATACTCTCTTAACCATTCTACACTTGTTAGAGCCTCCAAGGACTCATGCTTCACCCTCTAAGTCCCTTGAGGCACCATGGAGTGTTTAGGATCATTCTAAAGGTTCTTATATGTCCTAATACACATTCCTAGACCATTGTAAGCGTTTAGAATACTCTCTTAACCATTCTACACTTGTTAGAGCCTCCAAGGACTCATGCTTCACCCTCTAAGTCCCTTGAGGCACCATGGAGTGTTTAGGATCATTCTAAAGGTTCTTATATGTCCTAATACACATTCCTAGACCATTGTAAGCGTTTCAAATACTCTCTTAACCATTCTACACTTGTTAGAGCCTCCAAGGACTCATGCTTCACCCTCTAAGTCCCTTGAGGCACCATGGAGTGTTTAGGATCATTCTAAAGGTTCTTATATGTCCTAATACACATTCCTAGACCATTGTAAGCGTTTCGAATACTCTCTTAACCATTCTACACTTGTTAGAGCCTCCAAGGACTCATGCTTCACCCTCTAAGTCCCTTGAGGCACCATGGAGTGTTTAGGATCATTCTGAAGGTACTTATATGTCCTAATACACATTCCTAGACAATTGTAAGCGTTTCGAATACTCTCTTAACCATTCTACACTTGTTAGAGCCTCCAAGGACTCATGCTTCACCCTCTAAGTCCCTTGGGGCACCATGGAGTGTTTAGGATCATTCTAAAGGTTCTTATATGTCCTAATACACATTCCTAGACCATTGTAAGCGTTTAGAATACTCTCTTAACCATTCTACACTTGTTAGAGCCTCCAAGGACTCATGCTTCACCCTCTAAGTCCCTTGAGGCACCATGGAGTGTTTAGGATCATTCTAAAGGTTCTTATATGTCCTAATACACATTCCTAGACCATTGTAAGCATTTAGAATACTCTCTTAACCATTCAACACTTGTTAGAGCTTCCAAGGACTCTTGCTTCACCCTCTAAGTCCCTTGAGGCACCATGGAGTGTTTAGGATCATTCTAAAGGTTCTTATATGTCCTAATACACATTCCTAGACCATTTTAAGCCTTTAGAGTACTCTCTTAACCATTCTACACTTGTTAGAGCCTCCAAGTACTCATGCTTCACCCTCTAAGTCCCTTGGGGCACCATAGAGTGTTTAGGATCATTCTAAAGGTTCTTATATGTCCTAATACACATTCCTAGACCATTGTAAGCGTTTAGAATACTCTCTTAACCATTCTACACTTGTTAGAGCCTCCAAGGACTCATGCTTCACCCTCTAAGTCCCTTGAGGCACCATGGAGTGTTTAGGATCATTCTAAAGGTTCTTATATGTCCTAATACACATTCCTAGACCATTGTAAGCGTTTAGAATACTCTCTTAACCATTCTACACTTGTTAGAGCCTCCAAGGACTCATGCTTCACCCTCTAAGTCCCTTGAGGCACCATGGAGTGTTTAGGATCATTCTAAAGGTTCTTATATGTCCTAATACACATTCCTAGACCATTGTAAGCGTTTAGAATACTCTCTTAACCATTCTACACTTGTTAGAGCCTCCAAGGACTCATGCTTCACCCTCTAAGTCCCTTGAGGCACCTTGGAGTGTTTAGGATCATTCTAAAGGTTCTTATATGTCCTAATACACATTCCTAGACCATTGTAAGCGTTTCAAATACTCTCTTAACCATTCTACACTTGTTAGAGCCTCCAAGGACTCATGCTTCACCCTCTAAGTCCCTTGAGGCACCATGGAGTGTTTAGGATCATTCTAAAGGTTCTTATATGTCCTAATACACATTCCTAGACCATTGTAAGCGTTTCGAATACTCTCTTAACCATTCTACACTTGTTAGAGCCTCCAAGGACTCATGCTTCACCCTCTAAGTCCCTTGAGGCACCATGGAGTGTTTAGGATCATTCTGAAGGTACTTATATGTCCTAATACACATTCCTAGACCATTGTAAGCGTTTCGAATACTCTCTTAACCATTCTACACTTGTTAGAGCCTCCAAGGACTCATGCTTCACCCTCTAAGTCCCTTGGGGCACCATGGAGTGTTTAGGATCATTCTAAAGGTTCTTATATGTCCTAATACACATTCCTAGACCATTGTAAGCGTTTAGAATACTCTCTTAACCATTCTACACTTGTTAGAGCCTCCAAGGACTCATGCTTCACCCTCTAAGTCCCTTGAGGCACCATGGAGTGTTTAGGATCATTCTAAAGGTTCTTATATGTCCTAATACACATTCCTAGACCATTGTAAGCATTTAGAATACTCTCTTAACCATTCAACACTTGTTAGAGCTTCCAAGGACTCTTGCTTCACCCTCTAAGTCCCTTGAGGCACCATGGAGTGTTTAGGATCATTCTAAAGGTTCTTATATGTCCTAATACACATTCCTAGACCATTTTAAGCCTTTAGAGTACTCTCTTAACCATTCTACACTTGTTAGAGCCTCCAAGTACTCATGCTTCACCCTCTAAGTCCCTTGGGGCACCATGGAGTGTTTAGGATCATTCTAAAGGTTCTTATATGTCCTAATACACATTCCTAGACCATTGTAAGCGTTTAGAATACTCTCTTAACCATTCTACACTTTTTAGAGCCTCCAAGGACTCATGCTTCACCCTCTAAGTCCCTTGAGGCACCATGGAGTGTTTAGGATCATTCTAAAGGTTCTTATATGTCCTAATACACATTCCTAGACCATTGTAAGCGTTTAGAATACTCTCTTAACCATTCTACACTTGTTAGAGCCTCCAAGGACTCATGCTTCACCCTCTAAGTCCCTTGAGGCACCATGGAGTGTTTAGGATCATTCTAAAGGTTCTTATATGTCCTAATACACATTCCTAGACCATTGTAAGCGTTTAGAATACTCTCTTAACCATTCTACACTTGTTAGAGCCTCCAAGGACTCATGCTTCACCCTCTAAGTCCCTTGAGGCACCATGGAGTGTTTAGGATCATTCTAAAGGTTCTTATATGTCCTAATACACATTCCTAGACCATTGTAAGCGTTTCAAATACTCTCTTAACCATTCTACACTTGTTAGAGCCTCCAAGGACTCATGCTTCACCCTCTAAGTCCCTTGAGGCACCATGGAGTGTTTAGGATCATTCTAAAGGTTCTTATATGTCCTAATACACATTCCTAGACCATTGTAAGCGTTTCGAATACTCTCTTAACCATTCTACACTTGTTAGAGCCTCCAAGGACTCATGCTTCACCCTCTAAGTCCCTTGAGGCACCATGGAGTGTTTAGGATCATTCTGAAGGTACTTATATGTCCTAATACACATTCCTAGACCATTGTAAGCGTTTCGAATACTCTCTTAACCATTCTACACTTGTTAGAGCCTCCAAGGACTCATGCTTCACCCTCTAAGTCCCTTGGGGCACCATGGAGTGTTTAGGATCATTCTAAAGGTTCTTATATGTCCTAATACACATTCCTAGACCATTGTAAGCGTTTAGAATACTCTCTTAACCATTCTACACTTGTTAGAGCCTCCAAGGACTCATGCTTCACCCTCTAAGTCCCTTGAGGCACCATGGAGTGTTTAGGATCATTCTAAAGGTTCTTATATGTCCTAATACACATTCCTAGACCGTTGGAAGCGTTTCGAATACTCTCTTAACCATTCTACACTTGTTAGAGCCTCCAAGGACTCATGCTTCACCCTCTAAGTCCCTTGAGGCACCATGGAGTGTTTAGGATCATTCTAAAGGTACTTATATGTCCTAATACACATTCCTAGACCATTATAAGACTTTAGAATACTCTATTAACCATTCTACACTTGTTAGAGCCTCCAAGGACTCATGCTTCACCCTCTAAGTCCCTTGGGGCACCATGGAGTGTTTAGGATCATTCTAAAGGTTCTTATATGTCCTAATACACATTCCAAGACCATTCTAGGCGTTTAGAATACTCTCTTAACCATTCTACACTAGTTAGAGCCTCCACGGACTCATGCTTCACCCTCTAAGTCCCTTGGGGCACCATGGAGTGTTTACGATCATTCTAAAGGTTCTTATATGTCCTAATACACATTCCTAGACCATTGTAAGCGTTTAGAATACTCTCTTAACCATTCAACACTTGTTAGAGCTTCCAAGGACTCTTGCTTCACCCTCTAAGTCCCTTGAGGCACCATGGAGTGTTTAGGATCATTCTAAAGGTTCTTATATGTCCTAATACACATTCCTAGACCATTTTAAGCCTTTAGAGTACTCTCTTAACCATTCTACACTTGTTAGAGCCTCCAAGGACTCATGCTTCACCCTCTAAGTCCCTTGGGGCACCATGGAGTGTTTAGGATCATTCTAAAGGTTCTTATATGTCCTAATACACATTCCAAGACCATTCTAGGCGTTTAGAATACTCTCTTAACCATTCTACACTAGTTAGAGCCTCCACGGACTCATGCTTCACCCTCTAAGTCCCTTGGGGCACCATGGAGTGTTTACGATCATTCTAAAGGTTCTTATATGTCCTAATACACATTCCTAGACCATTGTAAGCGTTTAGAATACTCTCTTAACCATTCAACACTTGTTAGAGCTTCCAAGGACTCTTGCTTCACCCTCTAAGTCCCTTGGGGCACCATGGAGTGTTTAGGATCATTCTGAAGGTACTTATATGTCCTAATACACATTCCTAGACCATTGTAAGACTTTAGAATACTCTATTAACCATTCTACACTTGTTAGAGCCTCCAAGGACTCATGCTTCACCCTCTAAGTCCCTTGGGGCACCATGGAGTGTTTAGGATCATTCTAAAGGTTCTTATATGTCCTAATACACATTCCAAGACCATTCTAGGCGTTTAGAATACTCTCTTAACCATTCTGCACTAGTTAGAGCCTCCACGGACTCATGCTTCACCCTCTAAGTCCCTTGGGGCACCATGGAGTGTTTAGGATCATTTTAAAGGTTCTTATATGTCCTAATACACATTCCTAGACCATTGTAAGCGTTTCGAATACTCTCTTAACCATTCTACACTTGTTAGAGCCTCCAAGGACTCATGCTTCACCCTCTAAGTCCCTTGAGGCACCATGGAGTGTTTAGGATCATTCTGAAGGTACTTATATGTCCTAATACACATTCCTAGACCATTGTAAGACTTTAGAATACTCTATTAACCATTCTACACTTGTTAGATCCTCCAAGGACTCATGCTTCACCCTCTAAGTCCCTTGGGGCACCATGGAGTGTTTAGGATCATTCTAAAGGTTCTTATATGTCCTAATACACATTCCAAGACCATTGTAAGCGTTTCAAATACTCTTTTAACCATTCTACACTTGTTAGAGCCTCCAAGGACTCATGCTTCACCCTCTAAGTCCCTTGAGGCACCATGGAGTGTTTAGGATCATTCTAAAGGTTCTTATATGTCCTAATACACATTCCTAGACCATTGTAAGCGTTTAGAATACTCTCTTAACCATTCTACACTTGTTAGAGCCTCCAAGGACTCATGCTTCACCCTCTAAGTCCCTTGAGGCACCATGGAGTGTTTAGGATCATTCTAAAGGTTCTTATATGTCCTAATACACATTCCTAGACCATTGTAAGCGTTTCGAATACTCTCTTAACCATTCTACACTTGTTAGAGCCTCCAAGGACTCATGCTTCACCCTCTAAGTCCCTTGAGGCACCATGGAGTGTTTACGATCATTCTAAAGGTTCTTATATGTCCTAATACACATTCCTAGACCATTGTAAGCGTTTAGAATACTCTCTTAACCATTCAACACTTGTTAGAGCTTCCAAGGACTCTTGCTTCACCCTCTAAGTCCCTTGAGGCACCATGGAGTGTTTAGGATCATTCTAAAGGTTCTTATATGTCCTAATACACATTCCTAGACCATTTTAAGCCTTTAGAGTACTCTCTTAACCATTCTACACTTGTTAGAGCCTCCAAGGACTCATGCTTCACCCTCTAAGTCCCTTGGGGCACCATGGAGTGTTTAGGATCATTCTAAAGGTTCTTATATGTCCTAATACACATTCCTAGACCATTGTAAGCGTTTAGAATACTCTCTTAACCATTCTACACTTGTTAGAGCCTCCAAGGACTCATGCTTCACCCTCTAAGTCCCTTGAGGCACCATGGAGTGTTTAGGATCATTCTAAAGGTTCTTATATGTCCTAATACACATTCCTAGACCATTGTAAGCGTTTAGAATACTCTCTTAACCATTCTACACTTGTTAGAGCCTCCAAGGACTCATGCTTCACCCTCTAAGTCCCTTGGGGCACCATGGAGCGTTTAGGATCATTCTAAAGGTTCTTATATGTCCTAATACACATTCCTAGACCATTGTAAGCGTTTAGAATACTCTCTTAACCATTCTACACTTGTTAGAGCCACAAAGGACTCATGCTTCACCCACTAAGTCCCTTGGGGCACCATGGAGTGTTTAGGATCATTCTAAAGGTACTTATATGTCCTAATACACATTCCTAGACCATTGTAAGCGTTTCAAATACTCTCTTAACCATTCTACACTTGTTAGAGCCTCCAAGGACTCATGCTTCACCCTCTAAGTCCCTTGAGGCACCATGGAGTGTTTAGGATCATTCTAAAGGTTCTTATATGTCCTAATACACATTCCTAGACCATTGTAAGCGTTTCAAATACTCTCTTAACCATTCTACACTTGTTAGAGCCTCCAAGGACTCATGCTTCACCCTCTAAGTCCCTTGAGGCACAATGGAGTGTTTAGGATCATTCTAAAGGTTCTTATATGTCCTAATACACATTCCTAGACCATTGTAAGCGTTTCAAATACTCTCTTAACCATTCTACACTTGTTAGAGCCTCCAAGGACTCATGCTTCACCCTCTAAGTCCCTTGAGGCACCATGGAGTGTTTAGGATCATTCTAAAGGTTCTTATATGTCCTAATACACATTCCTAGACCATTGTAAGCGTTTCAAATACTCTTTTAACCATTCTACACTTGTTAGAGCCTCCAAGGACTCATGCTTCACCCTCTAAGTCCCTTGAGGCACCATGGAGTGTTTTGGATCATTCTAAAGGTTCTTATATGTCCTAATACACATTCCTAGACCATTGTAAGCGTTTAGAATACTCTCTTAACCATTCTACACTTGTTAGAGCCTCCAAGGACTCATGCTTCACCCTCTAAGTCCCTTGAGGCACCATGGAGTGTTTAGGATCATTCTAAAGGTTCTTATATGTCCTAATACACATTCCTAGACCATTGTAAGCGTTTCGAATACTCTCTTAACCATTCTACACTTGTTAGAGCCTCCAAGGACTCATGCTTCACCCTCTAAGTCCCTTGAGGCACCATGGAGTGTTTACGATCATTCTAAAGGTTCTTATATGTCCTAATACACATTCCTAGACCATTGTAAGCGTTTAGAATACTCTCTTAACCATTCAACACTTGTTAGAGCTTCCAAGGACTCTTGCTTCACCCTCTAAGTCCCTTGAGGCACCATGGAGTGTTTAGGATCATTCTAAAGGTTCTTATATGTCCTAATACACATTCCTAGACCATTTTAAGCCTTTAGAGTACTCTCTTAACCATTCTACACTTGTTAGAGCCTCCAAGGACTCATGCTTCACCCTCTAAGTCCCTTGGGGCACCATGGAGTGTTTAGGATCATTCTAAAGGTTCTTATATGTCCTAATACACATTCCTAGACCATTGTAAGCGTTTAGAATACTCTCTTAACCATTCTACACTTGTTAGAGCCTCCAAGGACTCATGCTTCACCCTCTAAGTCCCTTGAGGCACCATGGAGTGTTTAGGATCATTCTAAAGGTTCTTATATGTCCTAATACACATTCCTAGACCATTGTAAGCGTTTAGAATACTCTCTTAACCATTCTACACTTGTTAGAGCCTCCAAGGACTCATGCTTCACCCTCTAAGTCCCTTGGGGCACCATGGAGCGTTTAGGATCATTCTAAAGGTTCTTATATGTCCTAATACACATTCCTAGACCATTGTAAGCGTTTAGAATACTCTCTTAACCATTCTACACTTGTTAGAGCCACAAAGGACTCATGCTTCACCCACTAAGTCCCTTGGGGCACCATGGAGTGTTTAGGATCATTCTAAAGGTACTTATATGTCCTAATACACATTCCTAGACCATTGTAAGCGTTTCAAATACTCTCTTAACCATTCTACACTTGTTAGAGCCTCCAAGGACTCATGCTTCACCCTCTAAGTCCCTTGAGGCACCATGGAGTGTTTAGGATCATTCTAAAGGTTCTTATATGTCCTAATACACATTCCTAGACCATTGTAAGCGTTTCAAATACTCTCTTAACCATTCTACACTTGTTAGAGCCTCCAAGGACTCATGCTTCACCCTCTAAGTCCCTTGAGGCACAATGGAGTGTTTAGGATCATTCTAAAGGTTCTTATATGTCCTAATACACATTCCTAGACCATTGTAAGCGTTTCAAATACTCTCTTAACCATTCTACACTTGTTAGAGCCTCCAAGGACTCATGCTTCACCCTCTAAGTCCCTTGAGGCACCATGGAGTGTTTAGGATCATTCTAAAGGTTCTTATATGTCCTAATACACATTCCTAGACCATTGTAAGCGTTTCAAATACTCTTTTAACCATTCTACACTTGTTAGAGCCTCCAAGGACTCATGCTTCACCCTCTAAGTCCCTTGAGGCACCATGGAGTGTTTAGGATCATTCTAAAGGTTCTTATATGTCCTAATACACATTCCTAGACCATTGTAAGCGTTTAGAATACTCTCTTAACCATTCTACACTTGTTAGAGCCTCCAAGGACTCATGCTTCACCCTCTAAGTCCCTTGAGGCACCATGGAGTGTTTAGGATCATTCTAAAGGTTCTTATATGTCCTAATACACATTCCTAGACCATTGTAAGCGTTTCGAATACTCTCTTAACCATTCTACACTTGTTAGAGCCTCCAAGGACTCATGCTTCACCCTCTAAGTCCCTTGAGGCACCATGGAGTGTTTACGATCATTCTAAAGGTTCTTATATGTCCTAATACACATTCCTAGACCATTGTAAGCGTTTAGAATACTCTCTTAACCATTCAACACTTGTTAGAGCTTCCAAGGACTCTTGCTTCACCCTCTAAGTCCCTTGAGGCACCATGGAGTGTTTAGGATCATTCTAAAGGTTCTTATATGTCCTAATACACATTCCTAGACCATTTTAAGCCTTTAGAGTACTCTCTTAACCATTCTACACTTGTTAGAGCCTCCAAGGACTCATGCTTCACCCTCTAAGTCCCTTGGGGCACCATGGAGTGTTTAGGATCATTCTAAAGGTTCTTATATGTCCTAATACACATTCCTAGACCATTGTAAGCGTTTAGAATACTCTCTTAACCATTCTACACTTGTTAGAGCCTCCAAGGACTCATGCTTCACCCTCTAAGTCCCTTGAGGCACCATGGAGTGTTTAGGATCATTCTAAAGGTTCTTATATGTCCTAATACACATTCCTAGACCATTGTAAGCGTTTAGAATACTCTCTTAACCATTCTACACTTGTTAGAGCCTCCAAGGACTCATGCTTCACCCTCTAAGTCCCTTGGGGCACCATGGAGCGTTTAGGATCATTCTAAAGGTTCTTATATGTCCTAATACACATTCCTAGACCATTGTAAGCGTTTAGAATACTCTCTTAACCATTCTACACTTGTTAGAGCCACAAAGGACTCATGCTTCACCCACTAAGTCCCTTGGGGCACCATGGAGTGTTTAGGATCATTCTAAAGGTACTTATATGTCCTAATACACATTCCTAGACCATTGTAAGCGTTTCAAATACTCTCTTAACCATTCTACACTTGTTAGAGCCTCCAAGGACTCATGCTTCACCCTCTAAGTCCCTTGAGGCACCATGGAGTGTTTAGGATCATTCTAAAGGTTCTTATATGTCCTAATACACATTCCTAGACCATTGTAAGCGTTTCAAATACTCTCTTAACCATTCTACACTTGTTAGAGCCTCCAAGGACTCATGCTTCACCCTCTAAGTCCCTTGAGGCACAATGGAGTGTTTAGGATCATTCTAAAGGTTCTTATATGTCCTAATACACATTCCTAGACCATTGTAAGCGTTTCAAATACTCTCTTAACCATTCTACACTTGTTAGAGCCTCCAAGGACTCATGCTTCACCCTCTAAGTCCCTTGAGGCACCATGGAGTGTTTAGGATCATTCTAAAGGTTCTTATATGTCCTAATACACATTCCTAGACCATTGTAAGCGTTTCAAATACTCTTTTAACCATTCTACACTTGTTAGAGCCTCCAAGGACTCATGCTTCACCCTCTAAGTCCCTTGAGGCACCATGGAGTGTTTAGGATCATTCTAAAGGTTCTTATATGTCCTAATACACATTCCTAGACCATTGTAAGCGTTTAGAATACTCTCTTAACCATTCTACACTTGTTAGAGCCTCCAAGGACTCATGCTTCACCCTCTAAGTCCCTTGAGGCACCATGGAGTGTTTAGGATCATTCTAAAGGTTCTTATATGTCCTAATACACATTCCTAGACCATTGTAAGCGTTTCGAATACTCTCTTAACCATTCTACACTTGTTAGAGCCTCCAAGGACTCATGCTTCACCCTCTAAGTCCCTTGAGGCACCATGGAGTGTTTACGATCATTCTAAAGGTTCTTATATGTCCTAATACACATTCCTAGACCATTGTAAGCGTTTAGAATACTCTCTTAACCATTCAACACTTGTTAGAGCTTCCAAGGACTCTTGCTTCACCCTCTAAGTCCCTTGAGGCACCATGGAGTGTTTAGGATCATTCTAAAGGTTCTTATATGTCCTAATACACATTCCTAGACCATTTTAAGCCTTTAGAGTACTCTCTTAACCATTCTACACTTGTTAGAGCCTCCAAGGACTCATGCTTCACCCTCTAAGTCCCTTGGGGCACCATGGAGTGTTTAGGATCATTCTAAAGGTTCTTATATGTCCTAATACACATTCCTAGACCATTGTAAGCGTTTAGAATACTCTCTTAACCATTCTACACTTGTTAGAGCCTCCAAGGACTCATGGTTCACCCTCTAAGTCCCTTGAGGCACCATGGAGTGTTTAGGATCATTCTAAAGGTTCTTATATGTCCTAATACACATTCCTAGACCATTGTAAGCGTTTAGAATACTCTCTTAACCATTCTAAACTTGTTAGAGCCTCCAAGGACTCATGCTTCACCCTCTAAGTCCCTTGGGGCACCATGGAGCGTTTAGGATCATTCTAAAGGTTCTTATATGTCCTAATACACATTCCTAGACCATTGTAAGCGTTTAGAATACTCTCTTAACCATTCTACACTTGTTAGAGCCACAAAGGACTCATGCTTCACCCACTAAGTCCCTTGGGGCACCATGGAGTGTTTAGGATCATTCTAAAGGTACTTATATGTCCTAATTCACATTCCTAGACCATTTTAAGCCTTTAGAGTACTCTCTTAACCATTCTACACATGTTAGAGCCTCCAAAGACTCATGCTTCACCCTCTAAGTCCCTTGGGGCACCATGGAGTGTTTAGGATCATTCTAAAGGTTCTTATATGTCCTAATACACATTCCTAGACCATTGTAAGCGTTTAGAATACTCTCTTAACCATTCTACACTTGTTAGAGCCTCCAAGGACTCATGCTTCACCCTCTAAGTCCCTTGAGGCACCATGGAGTGTTTAGGATCATTCTAAAGGTTCTTATATGTCCTAATACACATTCCTAGACCATTGTAAGCGTTTCAAATACTCTCTTAACCATTTTACACTTGTTAGAGCCTCCAAGGACTCATGCTTCACCCTCTAAGTCCCTTGAGGCACCATGGAGTGTTTAGGATCATTCTAAAGGTTCTTATATGTCCTAATACACATTCCTAGACCATTGTAAGCGTTTCAAATACTCTCTTAACCATTCTACACTTGTTAGAGCCTCCAAGGACTCATGCTTCACCCTCTAAGTCCCTTGAGGCACAATGGAGTGTTTAGGATCATTCTAAAGGTTCTTATATGTCCTAATACACATTCCTAGACCATTGTAAGCGTTTCAAATACTCTCTTAACCATTCTACACTTGTTAGAGCCTCCAAGGACTCATGCTTCACCCTCTAAGTCCCTTGAGGCACCATGGAGTGTTTAGGATCATTCTAAAGGTTCTTATATGTCCTAATACACATTCCTAGACCATTGTAAGCGTTTCGAATACTCTCTTAACCATTCTACACTTGTTAGACCCTCCAAGGACTCATGCTTCACCCTCTAAGTCCCTTGAGGCACCATGGAGTGTTTAGGATCATTCTAAAGGTACTTATATGTCCTAATACACATTCCTAGACCATTTTAAGCCTTTAGAGTACTCTCTTAACCATTCTACACTTGTTAGAGCCTCCAAGGACTCATGCTTCAGCCTCTAAGTCCCTTGGGGCACCATGGAGTGTTTAGGATCATTCTAAAGGTTCTTATATGTCCTAATACACATTCCTAGACCATTTTAAGCCTTTAGAGTACTCTCTTAACCATTCTACACATGTTAGAGCCTCCAAAGACTCATGCTTCACCCTCTAAGTCCCTTGGGGCACCATGGAGTGTTTAGGATCATTCTAAAGGTTCTTATATGTCCTAATACACATTCCTAGACCATTGTAAGCGTTTAGAATACTCTCTTAACCATTCTACACTTGTTAGAGCCTCCAAGGACTCATGCTTCACCCTCTAAGTCCCTTGAGGCACCATGGAGTGTTTAGGATCATTCTAAAGGTTCTTATATGTCCTAATACACATTCCTAGACCATTGTAAGCGTTTAGAATACTCTCTTAACCATTCTACACTTGTTAGAGCCTCCAAGGACTCATGCTTCACCCTCTAAGTCCCTTGGGGCACCATGGAGTGTTTAGGATCATTCTAAAGGTTCTTATATGTCCTAATACACATTCCTAGACCATTGTAAGCGTTTAGAATACTCTCTTAACCATTCTACACTTGTTAGAGCCACAAAGGACTCATGCTTCACCCACTAAGTCCCTTGGGGCACCATGGAGTGTTTAGGATCATTCTAAAGGTACTTATATGTCCTAATACACATTCCTAGACCATTATAAGACTTTAGAATACTCTCTTAACCATTCTACACTTGTTAGAGCCTCCAAGGACTCATGCTTCACCCTCTAAGTCCCTTGAGGCACCATGGAGTGTTTAGGATCATTCTAAAGGTTCTTATATGTCCTAATACACATTCCTAGACCATTGTAAGTGTTTCGAATACTCTCTTAACCATTCTACACTTGTTAGAGCCTCCAAGGACTCATGCTTCACCCTCTAAGTCCCTTGAGGCACCATGGAGTGTTTAGGATCATTCTAAAGGTACTTATATGTCCTAATACACATTCCTAGACCATTATAAGACTTTAGAATACTCTATTAACCATTCTACACTTGTTAGAGCCTCCAAGGACTCATGCTTCACCCTCTAAGTCCCTTGGGACACCATGGAGTGTTTAGGATCATGCTAAAGGTTCTTATATGTCCTAATACACATTCCAAGACCATTCTAGGCGTTTAGAATACTCTCTTAACCATTCTGCACTAGTTAGAGCCTCCACGGACTCATGCTTCACCCTCTAAGTCCCTTGGGGCACCATGGAGTGTTTAGGATCATTCTAAAGGGTCTTATATGTCCTAATACACATTCCAAGACCATTCTAGGCGTTTAGAATACTCTCTTAACCATTCTACACTAGTTAGAGCCTCCACGGACTCATGCTTCACCCTCTAAGTCCCTTGGGGCACCATGGAGTGTTTAGGATCATTTTAAAGGTTCTTATATGTCCTAATACACATTCCTAGACCATTATAAGACTTTAGAATACTCTATTAACCATTCTACACTTGTTAGAGCCTTCAAGGACTCATGCTTCACCCTCTAAGTCCCTTGGGGTACCATGGAGTGTTTAGGATCATTCTAAAGGTTCTTATATGTCCTAATACACATTCCAAGACCATTCTAGGCGTTTAGAATACTCTCTTAACCATTCTACACTAGTTAGAGCATCCACGGACTCATGCTTCACCCTCTAAGTCCCTTGAGGCACCATGGAGTGTTTAGGATCATTCTAAAGGTTCTTATATGTCCTAATACACATTCCTAGACCATTGTAAGTGTTTCGAATACTCTCTTAACCATTCTACACTTGTTAGAGCCTCCAAGGACTCATGCTTCACCCTCTAAGTCCCTTGAGGCACCATGGAGTGTTTAGGATCATTCTAAAGGTACTTATATGTCCTAATACACATTCCTAGACCATTGTAAGACTTTAGAATACTCTATTAACCATTCTACACATGTTAGAGCCTCCAAGGACTCATGCTTCACCCTCTAAGTCCCTTGGGGCACCATGGAGTGTTTAGGATCACTCTAAAGGTTCTTATATGTCCTAATACACATTCCAAGACCATTCTAGGCGTTTAGAATACTCTCTTAACCATTCTACACTAGTTAGAGCCTCCACGGACTCATGCTTCACCCTCTAAGTCCCTTGAGGCACCATGGAGTGTTTAGGATCATTCTAAAGGTTCTTATATGTCCTAATAAACATTCCTAGACCATTGTAAGACTTTAGAATACTCTATTAACCATTCTACACATGTTAGAGCCTCCAAGGACTCATGCTTCACCCTCTAAGTCCCTTGGGGCACCATGGAGTGTTTAGGATCACTCTAAAGGTTCTTATATGTCCTAATACACATTCCAAGACCATTCTAGGCGTTTAGAATACTCTCTTAACCATTCTACACTAGTTAGAGCCTCCAAGGACTCATGCTTCACCCTCTAAGTCCCTTGAGGCACCATGGAGTGTTTAGGATCATTCTAAAGGTTCTTATATGTCCTAATACACATTCCTAGACCATTGTAAGCGTTTAGAATACTCTCTTAACCATTCTACACTTGTTAGAGCCTCCAAGGACTCATGCTTCACCCTCTAAGTCCCTTGGGGCACCATGGAGTGTTTAGGATCATTCTAAAGGTTCTTATATGTCCTAATACACATTCCTAGACCATTGTAAGCGTTTAGAATACTCTCTTAACCATTCTACACTTGTTAGAGCCACAAAGGACTCATGCTTCACCCACTAAGTCCCTTGGGGAACCATGGAGTGTTTAGGATCATTCTAAAGGTACTTATATGTCCTAATACACATTCCTAGACCATTATAAGACTTTAGAATACTCTCTTAACCATTCTACACTTGTTAGAGCCTCCAAGGACTCATGCTTCACCCTCTAAGTCCCTTGAGGCACCATGGAGTGTTTAGGATCATTCTAAAGGTTCTTATATGTCCTAATACACATTCCTAGACCATTGTAAGCGTTTCGAATACTCTCTTAACCATTCTACACTTGTTAGAGCCTCCAAGGACTCATGCTTCACCCTCTAAGTCCCTTGAGGCACCATGGAGTGTTTAGGATCATTCTAAAGGTACTTATATGTCCTAATACACATTCCTAGACCATTATAAGACTTTAGAATACTCTATTAACCATTCTACACTTGTTAGAGCCTCCAAGGACTCATGCTTCACCCTCTAAGTCCCTTGGGACACCATGGAGTGTTTAGGATCATTCTAAAGGTTCTTATATGTCCTAATACACATTCCAAGACCATTCTAGGCGTTTAGAATACTCTCTTAACCATTCTGCACTAGTTAGAGCCTCCACGGACTCATGCTTCACCCTCTAAGTCCCTTGGGGCACCATGGAGTGTTTAGGATCATTCTAAAGGTTCTTATATGTCCTAATACACATTCCAAGACCATTCTAGGCGTTTAGAATACTCTCTTAACCATTCTACACTAGTTAGAGCCTCCACGGACTCATGCTTCACCCTCTAAGTCCCTTGGGGCACCATGGAGTGTTTAGGATCATTTTAAAGGTTCTTATATGTCCTAATACACATTCCTAGACCATTATAAGACTTTAGAATACTCTATTAACCATTCTACACTTGTTAGAGCCTTCAAGGACTCATGCTTCACCCTCTAAGTCCCTTGGGGTACCATGGAGTGTTTAGGATCATTCTAAAGGTTCTTATATGTCCTAATACACATTCCAAGACCATTCTAGGCGTTTAGAATACTCTCTTAACCATTCTACACTAGTTAGAGCATCCACGGACTCATGCTTCACCCTCTAAGTCCCTTGAGGCACCATGGAGTGTTTAGGATCATTCTAAAGGTTCTTATATGTCCTAATACACATTCCTAGACCATTGTAAGTGTTTCGAATACTCTCTTAACCATTCTACACTTGTTAGAGCCTCCAAGGACTCATGCTTCACCCTCTAAGTCCCTTGAGGCACCATGGAGTGTTTAGGATCATTCTAAAGGTACTTATATGTCCTAATACACATTCCTAGACCATTGTAAGACTTTAGAATACTCTATTAACCATTCTACACATGTTAGAGCCTTCAAGGACTCATGCTTCACCCTCTAAGTCCCTTGGGGCACCATGGAGTGTTTAGGATCACTCTAAAGGTTCTTATATGTCCTAATACACATTCCAAGACCATTCTAGGCGTTTAGAATACTCTCTTAACCATTCTACACTAGTTAGAGCCTCCACGGACTCATGCTTCACCCTCTAAGTCCCTTGAGGCACCATGGAGTGTTTAGGATCATTCTAAAGGTTCTTATATGTCCTAATAAACATTCCTAGACCATTGTAAGCGTTTCGAATACTCTCTTAACCATTCTACACTTGTTAGAGCCTCCAAGGACTCATGCTTCACCGTCTATGTCCCTTGAGGCACCATGGAGTGTTTAGGATCATTCTAAAGGTACTTATATGTCCTAATACACATTCCTAGACCATTGTAAGACTTTAGAATACTCTATTAACCATTCTACACTTGTTAGAGCCTTCAAGGACTCATGCTTCACCCTCTAAGTCCCTTGGGGTACCATGGAGTGTTTAGGATCATTCTAAAGGTTCTTATATGTCCTAATACACATTCCAAGACCATTCTAGGCGTTTAGAATACTCTCTTAACCATTCTACACTAGTTAGAGCATCCACGGACTCATGCTTCACCCTCTAAGTCCCTTGAGGCACCATGGAGTGTTTAGGATCATTCTAAAGGTTCTTATATGTCCTAATACACATTCCTAGACCATTGTAAGCGTTTCGAATACTCTCTTAACCATTCTACACTTGTTAGAGCCTCCAAGGACTCATGCTTCACCCTCTAAGTCCCTTGAGGCACCATGGAGTGTTTAGGATCATTCTGAAGGTACATATATGTCCTAATACACATTCCTAGACCATTGTAAGACTTTAGAATACTCTATTAACCATTCTACACTTGTTAGAGCCTCCAAGGACTCATGGTTCACCCTCTAAGTCCCTTGGGGCACCATGGAGTGTTTAGGATCATTCTAAAGGTTCTTATATGTCCTAATACACATTCCAAGACCATTCTAGGCGTTTCAAATACTCTCTTAACCATTCTACACTTGTTAGAGCCTCCAAGGAATCATACTTCACCCTCTAAGTCCTTTGAGGCACCATGGAGTGTTTAGGATCATTCTAAAGGTTCTTATATGTCCTAATACACATTCCTAGACCATTGTAAGCGTTTCGAATACTCTCTTAACCATTCTACACTTGTTAGAGCCTCCAAGGACTCGTGCTTCAACCTCTAAGTCCCTTGAGGCACCATGGAGTGTTTAGGATCATTCTAAAGGTACTTATATGTCCTAATACACATTCCTAGACCATTATAAGACTTTAGAATACTCTATTAACCATTCTACACTTGTTAGAGCCTCCAAGGACTCATGCTTCACCCTCTAAGTCCCTTGAGGCACCATGGAGTGTTTAGGATCATTCTAAAGGTTCTTATATGTCCTAATACACATTCCTAGACCATTGTAAGCGTTTAGAATACTCTCTTAACCATTCTACACTTGTTAGAGCCTCCAAGGACTCATGCTTCACCCTCTAAGTCCCTTGAGGCACCATGGAGTGTTTAGGATCATTCTGAAGGTTCTTATATGTCCTAATACACATTCCTAGACCATTGTAAGCGTTTGAAATACTCTCTTAACCATTCTACACTTGTTAGAGCCTCCAAGGACTCATGCTTCACCCTCTAAGTCCCTTGAGGCACCATGGAGTGTTTAGGATCATTCTAAAGGTTCTTATATGTCCTAATACACATTCCTAGACCATTGTAAGCGTTTAGAATACTCTCTTAACCATTCTACACTTGTTAGAGCCTCCAAGGACTCATGCTTCACCCTCTAAGTCCCTTGAGGCACCATGGAGTGTTTAGGATCATTCTGAAGGTTCTTATATGTCCTAATACACATTCCTAGACCATTGTAAGCGTTTGAAATACTCTCTTAACCATTCTACACTTGTTAGAGCCTCCAAGGACTCATGCTTCACCCTCTAAGTCCCTTGAGGCACAATGGAGTGTTTAGGATCATTCTAAAGGTTCTTATATGTCCTAATACACATTCCTAGACCATTGTAAGCGTTTCAAATACTCTCTTAACCATTCTACACTTGTTAGAGCCTCCAAGGACTCATGCTTCACCCTCTAAGTCCCTTGAGGCACCATGGAGTGTTTAGGATCATTCTAAAGGTTCTTATATGTCCTAATACACATTCCTAGACCATTGTAAGCGTTTCGAATACTCTCTTAACCATTCTACACTTGTTAGAGCCTCCAAGGACTCATGCTTCACCCTCTAAGTCCCTTGAGGCATCATGGAGTGTTTAGGATCATTCTAAAGGTACTTATATGTCCTAATACACATTCCTAGACCATTATAAGACTTTAGAATACTCTATTAACCATTCTACACTTGTTAGAGCCTCCAAGGACTCATGCTTCACCCTCTAAGTCCCTTGGGGCACCATGGAGTGTTTAGGATCATTCTAAAGGTTCTTATATGTCCTAATACACATTCCTAGACCATTGTAAGCGTTTAGAATACTCTCTTAACCATTCTACACTTGTTAGAGCCTCCAAGGACTCATGCTTCACCCTCTAAGTCCCTTGAGGCACCATGGAGTGTTTAGGATCATTCTAAAGGTTCTTATATGTCCTAATACACATTCCTAGACCATTGTAAGCGTTTAGAATACTCTCTTAACCATTCTACACTTGTTAGAGCCTCCAAGGACTCATGCTTCACCCTCTAAGTCCCTTGAGGCACCATGGAGTGTTTAGGATCATTCTAAAGGTTCTTATATGTCCTAATACACATTCCTAGACCATTGTAAGCGTTTCGAATACTCTCTTAACCATTCTACACTTGTTAGACCCTCCAAGGACTCATGCTTCACCCTCTAAGTCCCTTGAGGCACCATGGAGTGTTTAGGATCATTCTAACGGTACTTATATGTCCTAATACACATTCCTAGACCATTTTAAGCCTTTAGAGTACTCTCTTAACCATTCTACACTTGTTAGAGCCTCCAAGGACTCATGCTTCAGCCTCTAAGTCCCTTGGGGCACCATGGAGTGTTTAGGATCATTCTAAAGGTTCTTATATGTCCTAATACACATTCCTAGACCATTGTAAGCGTTTAGAATACTCTCTTAACCATTCTACACTTGTTAGAGCCTCCAAGGACTCATGCTTCACCCTCTAAGTCCCTTGAGGCACCATGGAGTGTTTAGGATCATTCTAAAGGTTCTTATATGTCCTAATACACATTCCTAGACCATTGTAAGCGTTTAGAATACTCTCTTAACCATTCTACACTTGTTAGAGCCTCCAAGGACTCATGCTTCACCCTCTAAGTCCCTTGAGGCACCATGGAGTGTTTAGGATCATTCTGAAGGTTCTTATATGTCCTAATACACATTCCTAGACCATTGTAAGCGTTTGAAATACTCTCTTAACCATTCTACACTTGTTAGAGCCTCCAAGGACTCATGCTTCACCCTCTAAGTCCCTTGAGGCACAATGGAGTGTTTAGGATCATTCTAAAGGTTCTTATATGTCCTAATACACATTCCTAGACCATTGTAAGCGTTTCAAATACTCTCTTAACCATTCTACACTTGTTAGAGCCTCCAAGGACTCATGCTTCACCCTCTAAGTCCCTTGAGGCACCATGGAGTGTTTAGGATCATTCTAAAGGTTCTTATATGTCCTAATACACATTCCTAGACCATTGTAAGCGTTTCGAATACTCTCTTAACCATTCTACACTTGTTAGAGCCTCCAAGGACTCATGCTTCACCCTCTAAGTCCCTTGAGGCACCATGGAGTGTTTAGGATCATTCTAAAGGTACTTATATGTCCTAATACACATTCCTAGACCATTATAAGACTTTAGAATACTCTATTAACCATTCTACACTTGTTAGAGCCTCCAAGGACTCATGCTTCACCCTCTAAGTCCCTTGGGACACCATGGAGTGTTTAGGATCATTCTAAAGGTTCTTATATGTCCTAATACACATTCCAAGACCATTCTAGGCGTTTAGAATACTCTCTTAACCATTCTGCACTAGTTAGAGCCTCCACGGACTCATGCTTCACCCTCTAAGTCCCTTGGGGCACCATGGAGTGTTTAGGATCATTCTAAAGGTTCTTATATGTCCTAATACACATTCCAAGACCATTCTAGGCGTTTAGAATACTCTCTTAACCATTCTACACTAGTTAGAGCCTCCAAGGACTCATGCTTCACCCTCTAAGTCCCTTGGGGCACCATGGAGTGTTTAGGATCATTCTAAAGGTTCTTATATGTCCTAATACACATTCCAAGACCATTCTAGGCGTTTAGAATACTCTCTTAACCATTCTACACTTGTTAGAGCCTCCAAGGACTCATGCTTCACCCTCTAAGTCCCTTGAGGCACCATGGAGTGTTTAGGATCATTCTAAAGGTTCTTATATGTCCTAATACACATTCCTAGACCATTGTAAGCGTTTCGAATACTCTCTTAACCATTCTACACTTGTTAGACCCTCCAAGGACTCATGCTTCACCCTCTAAGTCCCTTGAGGCACCATGGAGTGTTTAGGATCATTCTAACGGTACTTATATGTCCTAATACACATTCCTAGACCATTTTAAGCCTTTAGAGTACTCTCTTAACCATTCTACACTTGTTAGAGCCTCCAAGGACTCATGCTTCAGCCTCTAAGTCCCTTGGGGCACCATGGAGTGTTTAGGATCATTCTAAAGGTTCTTATATGTCCTAATACACATTCCTAGACCATTGTAAGCGTTTAGAATACTCTCTTAACCATTCTTCACTTGTTAGAGCCTCCAAGGACTCATGCTTCACCCTCTAAGTCCCTTGAGGCACCATGGAGTGTTTAGGATCATTCTAAAGGTTCTTATATGTCCTAATACACATTCCTAGACCATTGTAAGCGTTTAGAATACTCTCTTAACCATTCTACACTTGTTAGACCCTCCAAGGACTCATGCTTCACCCTCTAAGTCCCTTGAGGCACCATGGAGTGTTTAGGATCATTCTAACGGTACTTATATGTCCTAATACACATTCCTAGACCATTTTAAGCCTTTAGAGTACTCTCTTAACCATTCTACACTTGTTAGAGCCTCCAAGGACTCATGCTTCAGCCTCTAAGTCCCTTGGGGCACCATGGAGTGTTTAGGATCATTCTAAAGGTTCTTATATGTCCTAATACACATTCCTAGACCATTGTAAGCGTTTAGAATACTCTCTTAACCATTCTACACTTGTTAGAGCCTCCAAGGACTCATGCTTCACCCTCTAAGTCCCTTGAGGCACCATGGAGTGTTTAGGATCATTCTAAAGGTTCTTATATGTCCTAATACACATTCCTAGACCATTGTAAGCGTTTAGAATACTCTCTTAACCATTCTACACTTGTTAGAGCCTCCAAGGACTCATGCTTCACCCTCTAAGTCCCTTGAGGCACCATGAAGTGTTTAGGATCATTCTGAAGGTTCTTATATGTCCTAATACACATTCCTAGACCATTGTAAGCGTTTGAAATACTCTCTTAACCATTCTACACTTGTTAGAGCCTCCAAGGACTCATGCTTCACCCTCTCAGTCCCTTGAGGCACAATGGAGTGTTTAGGATCATTCTAAAGGTTCTTATATGTCCTAATACACATTCCTAGACCATTGTAAGCGTTTCAAATACTCTCTTAACCATTCTACACTTGTTAGAGCCTCCAAGGACTCATGCTTCACCCTCTAAGTCCCTTGAGGCACCATGGAGTGTTTAGGATCATTCTAAAGGTTCTTATATGTCCTAATACACATTCCTAGACCATTGTAAGCGTTTCGAATACTCTCTTAACCATTCTACACTTGTTAGAGCCTCCAAGGACTCATGCTTCACCCTCTAAGTCCCTTGAGGCACCATGGAGTGTTTAGGATCATTCTAAAGGTACTTATATGTCCTAATACACATTCCTAGACCATTATAAGACTTTAGAATACTCTATTAACCATTCTACACTTGTTAGAGCCTCCAAGGACTCATGCTTCACCCTCTAAGTCCCTTGGGACACCATGGAGTGTTTAGGATCATTCTAAAGGTTCTTATATGTCCTAATACACATTCCAAGACCATTCTAGGCGTTTAGAATACTCTCTTAACCATTCTGCACTAGTTAGAGCCTCCACGGACTCATGCTTCACCCTCTAAGTCCCTTGGGGCACCATGGAGTGTTTAGGATCATTCTAAAGGTTCTTATATGTCCTAATACACATTCCAAGACCATTCTAGGCGTTTAGAATACTCTCTTAACCATTCTACACTAGTTAGAGCCTCCAAGGACTCATGCTTCACCCTCTAAGTCCCTTGGGGCACCATGGAGTGTTTAGGATCATTCTAAAGGTTCTTATATGTCCTAATACACATTCCAAGACCATTCTAGGCGTTTAGAATACTCTCTTAACCATTCTACACTTGTTAGAGCCTCCAAGGACTCATGCTTCACCCTCTAAGTCCCTTGAGGCACCATGGAGTGTTTAGGATCATTCTAAAGGTTCTTATATGTCCTAATACACATTCCTAGACCATTGTAAGCGTTTCGAATACTCTCTTAACCATTCTACACTTGTTAGACCCTCCAAGGACTCATGCTTCACCCTCTAAGTCCCTTGAGGCACCATGGAGTGTTTAGGATCATTCTAACGGTACTTATATGTCCTAATACACATTCCTAGACCATTTTAAGCCTTTAGAGTACTCTCTTAACCATTCTACACTTGTTAGAGCCTCCAAGGACTCATGCTTCACCCTCTAAGTCCCTTGAGGCATCATGGAGTGTTTAGGATCATTCTAAAGGTACTTATATGTCCTAATACACATTCCTAGACCATTATAAGACTTTAGAATACTCTATTAACCATTCTACACTTGTTAGAGCCTCCAAGGACTCATGCTTCACCCTCTAAGTCCCTTGGGGCACCATGGAGTGTTTAGGATCATTCTAACGGTACTTATATGTCCTAATACACATTCCTAGACCATTTTAAGCCTTTAGAGTACTCTCTTAACCATTCTACACTTGTTAGAGCCTCCAAGGACTCATGCTTCAGCCTCTAAGTCCCTTGGGGCACCATGGAGTGTTTAGGATCATTCTAAAGGTTCTTATATGTCCTAATACACATTCCTAGACCATTGTAAGCGTTTAGAATACTCTCTTAACCATTCTACACTTGTTAGAGCCTCCAAGGACTCATGCTTCACCCTCTAAGTCCCTTGAGGCATCATGGAGTGTTTAGGATCATTCTAAAGGTACTTATATGTCCTAATACACATTCCTAGACCATTATAAGACTTTAGAATACTCTATTAACCATTCTACACTTGTTAGAGCCTCCAAGGACTCATGCTTCACCCTCTAAGTCCCTTGGGGCACCATGGAGTGTTTAGGATCATTCTAAAGGTTCTTATATGTCCTAATACACATTCCTAGACCATTGTAAGCGTTTCGAATACTCTCTTAACCATTCTACACTTGTTAGAGCCTCCAAGGACTCATGCTTCACCCTCTAAGTCCCTTGAGGCATCATGGAGTGTTTAGGATCATTCTAAAGGTACTTATATGTCCTAATACACATTCCTAGACCATTATAAGACTTTGGAATACTCTATTAACCATTCTACACTTGTTAGAGCCTCCAAGGACTCATGCTTCACCCTCTAAGTCCCTTGGGGCACCATGGAGTGTTTAGGATCATTCTAAAGGTTCTTATATGTCCTAATACACATTCCTAGACCATTGTAAGCGTTTCGAATACTCTCTTAACCATTCTACACTTGTTAGAGCCTCCAAGGACTCATGCTTCACCCTCTAAGTCCCTTGAGGCATCATGGAGTGTTTAGGATCATTCTAAAGGTACTTATATGTCCTAATACACATTCCTAGACCATTATAAGACTTTAGAATACTCTATTAACCATTCTACACTTGTTAGAGCCTCCAAGGACTCATGCTTCACCCTCTAAGTCCCTTGGGGCACCATGGAGTGTTTAGGATCATTCTAAAGGTTCTTATATGTCCTAATACACATTCCTAGACCATTCTAGGCGTTTCGAATACTCTCTTAACCATTCTACACTTGTTAGAGCCTCCAAGGACTCATGCTTCACCCTCTAAGTCCCTTGAGGCATCATGGAGTGTTTAGGATCATTCTAAAGGTACTTATATGTCCTAATACACATTCCTAGACCATTATAAGACTTTAGAATACTCTATTAACCATTCTACACTTGTTAGAGCCTCCAAGGACTCATGCTTCACCCTCTAAGTCCCTTGGGACACCATGGAGTGTTTAGGATCATTCTAAAGGTTCTTATATGTCCTAATACACATTCCAAGACCATTCTAGGCGTTTAGAATACTCTCTTAACCATTCTGCACTAGTTAGAGCCTCCACGGACTCATGCTTCACCCTCTAAGTCCCTTGGGGCACCATGGAGTGTTTAGGATCATTCTAAAGGTTCTTATATGTCCTAATACACATTCCAAGACCATTCTAGGCGTTTAGAATACTCTCTTAACCATTCTACACTAGTTAGAGCCTCCAAGGACTCATGCTTCACCCTCTAAGTCCCTTGGGGCACCATGGAGTGTTTAGGATCATTCTAAAGGTTCTTATATGTCCTAATACACATTCCAAGACCATTCTAGGCGTTTAGAATACTCTCTTAACCATTCTACACTTGTTAGAGCCTCCAAGGACTCATGCTTCACCCTCTAAGTCCCTTGAGGCACCATGGAGTGTTTAGGATCATTCTAAAGGTTCTTATATGTCCTAATACACATTCCTAGACCATTGTAAGCGTTTCGAATACTCTCTTAACCATTCTACACTTGTTAGACCCTCCAAGGACTCATGCTTCACCCTCTAAGTCCCTTGAGGCACCATGGAGTGTTTAGGATCATTCTAACGGTACTTATATGTCCTAATACACATTCCTAGACCATTTTAAGCCTTTAGAGTACTCTCTTAACCATTCTACACTTGTTAGAGCCTCCAAGGACTCATGCTTCAGCCTCTAAGTCCCTTGGGGCACCATGGAGTGTTTAGGATCATTCTAAAGGTTCTTATATGTCCTAATACACATTCCTAGACCATTGTAAGCGTTTAGAATACTCTCTTAACCATTCTACACTTGTTAGAGCCTCCAAGGACTCATGCTTCACCCTCTAAGTCCCTTGAGGCACCATGGAGTGTTTAGGATCATTCTAAAGGTTCTTATATGTCCTAATACACATTCCTAGACCATTGTAAGCGTTTAGAATACTCTCTTAACCATTCTACACTTGTTAGAGCCTCCAAGGACTCATGCTTCACCCTCTAAGTCCCTTGAGGCACCATGGAGTGTTTAGGATCATTCTGAAGGTTCTTATATGTCCTAATACACATTCCTAGACCATTGTAAGCGTTTGAAATACTCTCTTAACCATTCTACACTTGTTAGAGCCTCCAAGGACTCATGCTTCACCCTCTAAGTCCCTTGAGGCACAATGGAGTGTTTAGGATCATTCTAAAGGTTCTTATATGTCCTAATACACATTCCTAGACCATTGTAAGCGTTTCAAATACTCTCTTAACCATTCTACACTTGTTAGAGCCTCCAAGGACTCATGCTTCACCCTCTAAGTCCCTTGAGGCACCATGGAGTGTTTAGGATCATTCTAAAGGTTCTTATATGTCCTAATACACATTCCTAGACCATTGTAAGCGTTTCGAATACTCTCTTAACCATTCTACACTTGTTAGAGCCTCCAAGGACTCATGCTTCACCCTCTAAGTCCCTTGAGGCATCATGGAGTGTTTAGGATCATTCTAAAGGTACTTATATGTCCTAATACACATTCCTAGACCATTATAAGACTTTAGAATACTCTATTAACCATTCTACACTTGTTAGAGCCTCCAAGGACTCATGCTTCACCCTCTAAGTCCCTTGGGACACCATGGAGTGTTTAGGATCATTCTAAAGGTTCTTATATGTCCTAATACACATTCCAAGACCATTCTAGGCGTTTAGAATACTCTCTTAACCATTCTGCACTAGTTAGAGCCTCCACGGACTCATGCTTCACCCTCTAAGTCCCTTGGGGCACCATGGAGTGTTTAGGATCATTCTAAAGGTTCTTATATGTCCTAATACACATTCCAAGACCATTCTAGGCGTTTAGAATACTCTCTTAACCATTCTACACTAGTTAGAGCCTCCACGGACTCATGCTTCACCCTCTAAGTCCCTTGGGGCACCATGGAGTGTTTAGGATCATTTTAAAGGTTCTTATATGTCCTAATACACATTCCTAGACCATTATAAGACTTTAGAATACTCTATTAACCATTCTACACTTGTTAGAGCCTTCAAGGACTCATGCTTGACCCTCTAAGTCCCTTGGGGTACCATGGAGTGTTTAGGATCATTCTAAAGGTTCTTATATGTCCTAATACACATTCCAAGACCATTCTAGGCGTTTAGAATACTCTCTTAACCATTCTACACTAGTTAGAGCATCCACGGACTCATGCTTCACCCTCTAAGTCCCTTGAGGCACCATGGAGTGTTTAGGATCATTCTAAAGGTTCTTATATGTCCTAATACACATTCCTAGACCATTGTAAGTGTTTCGAATACTCTCTTAACCATTCTACACTTGTTAGAGCCTCCAAGGACTCATGCTTCACCCTCTAAGTCCCTTGAGGCACCATGGAGTGTTTAGGATCATTCTAAAGGTACTTATATGTCCTAATACACATTCCTAGACCATTGTAAGACTTTAGAATACTCTATTAACCATTCTACACATGTTAGAGCCTCCAAGGACTCATGCTTCACCCTCTAAGTCCCTTGAGGCACCATGGAGTGTTTAGGATCATTCTGAAGGTACATATATGTCCTAATACACATTCCTAGACCATTGTAAGACTTTAGAATACTCTATTAACCATTCTACACTTGTTAGAGCCTCCAAGGACTCATGGTTCACCCTCTAAGTCCCTTGGGGCACCATGGAGTGTTTAGGATCATTCTAAAGGTTCTTATATGTCCTAATACACATTCCAAGACCATTGTAAGCGTTTCAAATACTCTCTTAACCATTCTACACTTGTTAGAGCCTCCAAGGAATCATGCTTCACCCTCTAAGTCCCTTGAGGCACCATGGAGTGTTTAGGATCATTCTAAAGGTTCTTATATGTCCTAATACACATTCCTAGACCATTGTAAGTGTTTCGAATACTCTCTTAACCATTCTACACTTGTTAGAGCCTCCAAGGACTCATGCTTCACCCTCTAAGTCCCTTGAGGCACCATGGAGTGTTTAGGATCATTCTAAAGGTACTTATATGTCCTAATACACATTCCTAGACCATTGTAAGACTTTAGAATACTCTATTAACCATTCTACACATGTTAGAGCCTCCAAGGACTCATGCTTCACCCTCTAAGTCCCTTGAGGCACCATGGAGTGTTTAGGATCATTCTGAAGGTACATATATGTCCTAATACACATTCCTAGACCATTGTAAGACTTTAGAATACTCTATTAACCATTCTACACTTGTTAGAGCCTCCAAGGACTCATGGTTCACCCTCTAAGTCCCTTGGGGCACCATGGAGTGTTTAGGATCATTCTAAAGGTTCTTATATGTCCTAATACACATTCCAAGACCATTGTAAGCGTTTCAAATACTCTCTTAACCATTCTACACTTGTTAGAGCCTCCAAGGACTCATGCTTCACCCTCTAAGTCCCTTGAGGCACCATGGAGTGTTTAGGATCATTCTAAAGGTACTTATATGTCCTAATACACATTCCTAGACCATTATAAGACTTTAGAATACTCTATTAACCATTCTACACTTGTTAGAGCCTCCAAGGACTCATGCTTCACCCTCTAAGTCCCTTGGGACACCATGGAGTGTTTAGGATCATTCTAAAGGTTCTTATATGTCCTAATACACATTCCAAGACCATTCTAGGCGTTTAGAATACTCTCTTAACCATTCTGCACTAGTTAGAGCCTCCACGGACTCATGCTTCACCCTCTAAGTCCCTTGGGGCACCATGGAGTGTTTAGGATCATTCTAAAGGTTCTTATATGTCCTAATACACATTCCAAGACCATTCTAGGCGTTTAGAGTACTCTCTTAACCATTCTACACTTGTTAGAGCCTCAAAGGACTCATGCTTCAGCCTCTAAGTCCCTTGGGGCACCATGGAGTGTTTAGGATCATTCTAAAGGTTCTTATATGTCCTAATACACATTCCTAGACCATTGTAAGCGTTTAGAATACTCTCTTAACCATTCTACACTTGTTAGAGCCTCCAAGGACTCATGCTTCACCCTCTAAGTCCCTTGAGGCACCATGGAGTGTTTAGGATCATTCTAAAGGTTCTTATATGTCCTAATACACATTCCTAGACCATTGTAAGCGTTTAGAATACTCTCTTAACCATTCTACACTTGTTAGAGCCTCCAAGGACTCATGCTTCACCCTCTAAGTCCCTTGAGGCACCATGGAGTGTTTAGGATCATTCTGAAGGTTCTTATATGTCCTAATACACATTCCTAGACCATTGTAAGCGTTTGAAATACTCTCTTAACCATTCTACACTTGTTAGAGCCTCCAAGGACTCATGCTTCACCCTCTAAGTCCCTTGAGGCACAATGGAGTGTTTAGGATCATTCTAAAGGTTCTTATATGTCCTAATACACATTCCTAGACCATTGTAAGCGTTTCAAATACTCTCTTAACCATTCTACACTTGTTAGAGCCTCCAAGGACTCATGCTTCACCCTCTAAGTCCCTTGAGGCACCATGGAGTGTTTAGGATCATTCTAAAGGTTCTTATATGTCCTAATACACATTCCTAGACCATTGTAAGCGTTTCGAATACTCTCTTAACCATTCTACACTTGTAAGAGCCTCCAAGGACTCATGCTTCACCCTCTAAGTCCCTTGAGGCACCATGGAGTGTTTAGGATCATTCTAAAGGTACTTATATGTCCTAATACACATTCCTAGACCATTATAAGACTTTAGAATACTCTATTAACCATTCTACACTTGTTAGAGCCTCCAAGGACTCATGCTTCACCCTCTAAGTCCCTTGGGACACCATGGAGTGTTTAGGATCATTCTAAAGGTTCTTATATGTCCTAATACACATTCCAAGACCATTCTAGGCGTTTAGAATACTCTCTTAACCATTCTGCACTAGTTAGAGCCTCCACGGACTCATGCTTCACCCTCTAAGTCCCTTGGGGCACCATTGAGTGTTTAGGATCATTCTAAAGGTTCTTATATGTCCTAATACACATTCCAAGACCATTCTAGGCGTTTAGAATACTCTCTTAACCATTCTACACTAGTTAGAGCCTCCACGGACTCATGCTTCACCCTCTAAGTCCCTTGGGGCACCATGGAGTGTTTAGGATCATTTTAAAGGTTCTTATATGTCCTAATACACATTCCTAGACCATTATAAGACTTTAGAATACTCTATTAACCATTCTACACTTGTTAGAGCCTTCAAGGACTCATGCTTGACCCTCTAAGTCCCTTGGGGTACCATGGAGTGTTTAGGATCATTCTAAAGGTTCTTATATGTCCTAATACACATTCCAAGACCATTCTAGGCGTTTAGAATACTCTCTTAACCATTCTACACTAGTTAGAGCATCCACGGACTCATGCTTCACCCTCTAAGTCCCTTGAGGCACCATGGAGTGTTTAGGATCATTCTAAAGGTTCTTATATGTCCTAATACACATTCCTAGACCATTGTAAGTGTTTCGAATACTCTCTTAACCATTCTACACTTGTTAGAGCCTCCAAGGACTCATGCTTCACCCTCTAAGTCCCTTGAGGCACCATGGAGTGTTTAGGATCATTCTAAAGGTACTTATATGTCCTAATACACATTCCTAGACCATTATAAGAGTTTAGAATACTCTATTAACCATTCTACACTTGTTAGAGCTTCCAAGGACTCATGCTTCACCCTCTAAGTCCCTTGGGACACCATGGAGTGTTTAGGATCATTCTAAAGGTTCTTATATGTCCTAATACACATTCCAAGACCATTCTAGGCGTTTAGAATACTCTCTTAACCATTCTGCACTAGTTAGAGCCTCCACGGACTCATGCTTCACCCTCTAAGTCCCTTGGGGCACCATGGAGTGTTTAGGATCATTCTAAAGGTTCTTATATGTCCTAATACACATTCCAAGACCATTCTAGGCGTTTAGAATACTCTCTTAACCATTCTACACTAGTTAGAGCCTCCACGGACTCATGCTTCACCCTCTAAGTCCCTTGGGGCACCATGGAGTGTTTAGGATCATTTTAAAGGTTCTTATATGTCCTAATACACATTCCTAGACCATTATAAGACTTTAGAATACTCTATTAACCATTCTACACTTGTTAGAGCCTTCAAGGACTCATGCTTGACCCTCAAAGTCCCTTGGGGTACCATGGAGTGTTTAGGATCATTCTAAAGGTTCTTATATGTCCTAATACACATTCCAAGACCATTGTAAGCGTTTCAAATACTCTCTTAACCATTCTACACTTGTTAGAGCCTCCAAGGAATCATGCTTCACCGTCTAAGTCCCTTGAGGCACCATGGAGTGTTTAGGATCATTCTAAAGGTTCTTATATGTCCTAATACACATTCCTAGACCATTGTAAGCGTTTCGAATACTCTCTTTACCATTCTACACTTGTTAGAGCCTCCAAGGACTCATGCTTCACCCTCTAAGTCCCTTGAGGCACCATGGAGTGTTTAGGATCATTCTGAAGGTACATATATGTCCTAATACACATTCCTAGACCATTGTAAGACTTTAGAATACTCTATTAACCATTCTACACTTGTTAGAGCCTCCAAGGACTCATGGTTCACCCTCTAAGTCCCTTGGGGCACCATGGAGTGTTTAGGATCATTCTAAAGGTTCTTATATGTCCTAATACACATTCCAAGACCATTGTAAGCGTTTCAAATACTCTCTTAACCATTCTACACTTGTTAGAGCCTCCAAGGAATCATGCTTCACCCTCTAAGTCCCTTGAGGCACCATGGAGTGTTTAGGATCATTCTAAAGGTTCTTATATGTCCTAATACACATTCCTAGACCATTGTAAGCGTTTCGAATACTCTCTTAACCATTCTACACTTGTTAGAGCCTCCAAGGACTCGTGCTTCAACCTCTAAGTCCCTTGAGGCACCATGGAGTGTTTAGGATCATTCTAAAGGTACTTATATGTCCTAATACACATTCCTAGACCATTATAAGACTTTAGAATACTCTATTAACCATTCTACACTTGTTAGAGCCTCCAAGAACTCATGCTTCACCGTCTAAGTCCCTTGAGGCACCATGGAGTGTTTATTATCATTCTGAAGGTTTTTATATGTCCTAATACACATTCGTAGACCATTCTAGGAGTTTAGAATACTCTCTTAATCATTCTACACTTGTTAGAGCCTCCAAGGACTCATGCTTCACCCTCTTAGTCCCTTGAGGCACCATGGAGTGTTTAGGATCATTCTAAAGGTTCTTATATGTCCTAATACACATTCCTAGACCATTGTAAGCGTTTCAAATACTCTCTTAACCATTCTACACTTGTTAGAGCCTCCAAGGACTCATGCTTCACCCTCTAAGTCCCTTGAGGCACCATGGAGTGTATAGGATCATTCTAAAGGTTCTTATATGTCCTAATACACATTCCTAGACCATTGTAAGTGTTTCGAATACTCTCTTAACCATTCTACACTTGTTAGAGCCTCCAAGGACTCATGCTTCACCCTCTAAGTCCCTTGAGGCACCATGGAGTGTTTAGGATCATTCTAAAGGTACTTATATGTCCTAATACACATTCCTAGACCATTGTAAGACTTTAGAATACTCTATTAACCATTCTACACTTGTTAGAGCCTCCAAGGACTCATGCTTCACCCTCTAAGTCCCTTGGGGCACCATGGAGTGTTTAGGATCATTCTAAAGGTTCTTATATGTCCTAATACACATTCCAAGACCATTCTAGGCGTTTAGAATACTCTCTTAACCATTCTACACTTGTTAGAGCCTCCAAGGACTCATGCTTCACCCTCTAAGTCCCTTGAGGCACCATGGAGTGTTTAGGATCATTCTAAAGGTTCTTATATGTCCTAATACACATTCCTAGACCATTGTAAGCGTTTCGAATACTCTCTTAACCATTCTACACTTGTTAGAGCCTCCAAGGACTCATGCTTCACCCTCTAAGTCCCTTGAGGCACCATGGAGTGTATAGGATCATTCTAAAGGTTCTTATATGTCCTAATACACATTCCTAGACCATTGTAAGTGTTTCGAATACTCTCTTAACCATTCTACACTTGTTAGAGCCTCCAAGGACTCATGCTTCACCCTCTAAGTCCCTTGAGGCACCATGGAGTGTTTAGGATCATTCTAAAGGTACTTATATGTCCTAATACACATTCCTAGACCATTGTAAGACTTTAGAATACTCTATTAACCATTCTACACTTGTTAGAGCCTTCAAGGACTCATGCTTCACCCTCTAAGTCCCTTGGGGTACCATGGAGTGTTTAGGATCATTCTAAAGGTTCTTATATGTCCTAATACACAATCCAAGACCATTCTAGGCGTTTAGAATACTCTCTTAACCATTCTACACTAGTTAGAGCATCCACGGACTCATGCTTCACCCTCTAAGTCCCTTGAGGCACCATGGAGTGTTTAGGATCATTCTAAAGGTTCTTATATGTCCAAATACACATTCCTAGACCATTGTAAGCGTTTCGAATACTCTCTTAACCATTCTACACTTGTTAGAGCCTCCAAGGACTCATGCTTCACCCTCTAAGTCCCTTGAGGCACCATAGAGTGTTTAGGATCATTCTGAAGGTACATATATGTCCTAATACACATTCCTAGACCATTGTAAGACTTTAGAATACTCTATTAACCATTCTACACTTGTTAGAGCCTCCAAGGACTCATGGTTCACCCTCTAAGTCCCTTGGGGCACCATGGAGTGTTTAGGATCATTCTAAAGGTTCTTATATGTCCTAATACACATTCCAAGACCATTGTAAGCGTTTCAAATACTCTCTTAACCATTCTACACTTGTTAGAGCCTCCAAGGAATCATGCTTCACCCTCTAAGTCCCTTGAGGCACCATGGAGTGTTTAGGATCATTCTAAAGGTTCTTATATGTCCTAATACACATTCCTAGACCATTGTAAGCGTTTCGAATACTCTCTTAACCATTCTACACTTGTTAGAGCCTCCAAGGACTCGTGCTTCAACCTCTAAGTCCCTTGAGGCACCATGGAGTGTTTAGGATCATTCTAAAGGTACTTATATGTCCTAATACACATTCCTAGACCATTATAAGACTTTAGAATACTCTATTAACCATTCTACACTTGTTAGAGCCTCCAAGGACTCATGCTTCACCCTCTAAGTCCCTTGGGGCACCATGGAGAGTTTAGGATCATTTTAAAGGTTCTTATATGTCCTAATACACATTCCAAGACCATTCTAGGCGTTTAGAATACTCTCTTAACCATTCTACACTAGTTAGAGCCTCCACGGACTCATGCTTCACCCTCTAAGTCCCTTGGGGCACCATGGAGTGTTTAGGATCATTCTAAAGGTTCTTATATGTCGTAATACACATTCCTAGACCATTGTAAGCATTTAGAATACTCTCTTAACAATTCTACAATTATTAGAGCCTCCAAGGCCTCATGCTTCACCCACTAAGTCCCTTGGGGCACCATGGAGTGTTTAGGATCATTCTAAAGGTTCTTATATGTCCTAATACACATTCGTAGACCATTGTAAGCGTTTAGAATACTCTCTTAACCATTCTACACTTGTTAGAGCCTCAAAGGACTCATGCTTCACCCACTAAGTCCCATGGGGAACCATGGAGTGTTTAGGATTATTCTAAAGGTTCTTATATGTCCTAATACACATTCCTAGACCATTGTAAGCGTTTCGAATACTCTCTTAACCATTCTACACTTGTTAGAGCCTCCAAGGACTCATGCTTCACCGTCTAAGTCCCTTGAGGCACCATGGAGTGTTTAGGATCATTCTAAAGGTTCTTATATGTCCTAATACACATTCCTAGACCATTGTAAGCGTTTCGAATACTCTCTTAACCATTCTACACTTGTTAGAGCCTCCAAGGACTCATGCTTCACCCTCTAAGTCCCTTGAGGCACCATGGAGTGTTTAGGATCATTCTAAAGGTACTTATATGTCCTAATACACATTCCTAGACCATTGTAAGACTTTAGAATACTCTATTAACCATTCTACACATGTTAGAGCCTCCAAGGACTCATGCTTCACCCTCTAAGTCCCTTGGGGCACCATGGAGTGTTTAGGATCATTCTAAAGGTTCTTATAAGTCCTAATACACATTCCAGGACCATTCTAGGCGTTTAGAATACTCTCTTAACCATTCTGCACTAGTTAGAACCTCCACGGACTCATGCTTCACCCTCTAAGTCCCTTGAGGCACCATGGAGTGTTTAGGATCATTCTAAAGGTTCTTATATGTCCTAATACACATTCCTAGACCATTGTAAGCGTTTCGAATACTCTCTTAACCATTCTACACTTGTTAGAGCCTCCAAGGACTCATGCTTCACCGTCTAAGTCCCTTGTGGCACCATGGAGTGTTTAGGATCATTCTAAAGGTACTTATATGTCCTAATACGCATTCCTAGACCATTGTAAGACTTTAGAATACTCTATTAACCATTCTACACTTGTTAGAGCCTTCAAGGACTCATGCTTCACCCTCTAAGTCCCTTGGGGTACCATGGAGTGTTTAGGATCATTCTAAAGGTTCTTATATGTCCTAATACACATTCCAAGACCATTCTAGGCGTTTAGAATACTCTCTTAACCATTCTACACAAGTTAGAGCATCCACGGACTCATGCTTCACCCTCTAAGTCCCTTGAGGCACCCTGGAGTGTTTAGGATCATTCTAAAGGTTCTTATATGTCCTAATACACATTCCTAGACCATTGTAAGTGTTTAGAATACTCTCTTAACCATTCTACACTTGTTAGAGCCTCCAAGAACTCATGCTTCACCGTCTAAGTCCCTTGAGGCACCATGGAGTGTTTATTATCATTCTGAAGGTTTTTATATGTCCTAATACACATTCGTAGACCATTCTAGGAGTTTAGAATACTCTCTTAATCATTCTACACTTGTTAGAGCCTCCAAGGACTCATGCTTCACCCTCTTAGTCCCTTGAGGCACCATGGAGTGTTTAGGATCATTCTAAAGGTTCTTATATGTCCTAATACACATTCCTAGACCATTGTAAGCGTTTCAAATACTCTCTTAACCATTCTACACTTGTTAGAGCCTCCAAGGACTCATGCTTCACCCTCTAAGTCCCTTGAGGCACCATGGAGTGTATAGGATCATTCTCAAGGTTCTTATATGTCCTAATACACATTCCTAGACCATTGTAAGTGTTTCGAATACTCTCTTAACCATTCTACACTTGTTAGAGCCTCCAAGGACTCATGCTTCACCCTCTAAGTCCCTTGAGGCACCATGGAGTGTTTAGGATCATTCTAAAGGTACTTATATGTCCTAATACACATTCCTAGACCATTGTAAGACTTTAGAATACTCTATTAACCATTCTACACTTGTTAGAGCCTCCAAGGACTCATGCTTCACCCTCTAAGTCCCTTGGGGCACCATGGAGTGTTTAGGATCATTCTAAAGGTTCTTATATGTCCTAATACACATTCCAAGACCATTCTAGGCGTTTAGAATACTCTCTTAACCATTCTACACTTGTTAGAGCCTCCAAGGACTCATGCTTCACCCTCTAAGTCCCTTGAGGCACCATGGAGTGTTTAGGATCATTCTAAAGGTTCTTATATGTCCTAATACACATTCCTAGACCATTGTAAGCATTTCGAATACTCTCTTAACCATTCTACAGTTGTTAGAGCCTCCAAGGACTCATGCTTCACCCTCTAAGTTCCTTGAGGCACCATGGAGTGTTTAGGATCATTCTAAAGGTACTTATATGTCCTAATACACATTCCTTGACCATTGTAAGACTTTAGAATACTCTATTAACCATTCTACACTTGTTAGAGCCTTCAAGGACTCATGCTTCACCCTCTAAGTCCCTTGGGGTACCATGGAGTGTTTAGGATCATTCTAAAGGTTCTTATATGTCCTAATACACATTCCAAGACCATTCTAGGCGTTTAGAATACTCTCTTAACCATTCTACACTAGTTAGAGCCTCCACGGACTCATGCTTCACCCTCTAAGTCCTTTGAGGCACCATGGAGTGTTTAGGATCATTCTAAAGGTTCTTATATGTCCTAATACACATTCCTAGACCATTGTAAGCGTTTAGAAAACTCTCTTAACCATTCTACACTAGTTAGAGCCTCCAAGAACTCATGCTTCACCGTCTAAGTCCCTTGAGGCACCATGGAGTCTTTAGGATCATTCTGAAGGTTTTTATATGTCCTAATACACATTCCTAGACCATTGTAAGCGTTTAGAATCCTCTCTTAACCATTCTACACTTGTTAGAGCCTCCAAGGACTCATGCTTCACCCTCTTAGTCCCTTGAGGCACCATGGAGTGTTTAGGATCATTCTAAAGGTTCTTATATGTCCTAATACACATTCCTAGACCATTGTAAGAGTTTCAAATACTCTTATAACCATTCTACACTTGTTAGAGCCTCCAAGGACTCATGCTTCACCCTCTAAGTCCCTTGAGGCACCATGGAGTGTTTAGGATCATTCTAAAGGCACTTATATGTCCTAATACACATTCCTAGACCATTGTAAGACTTTAGAATACTCTATTAACCATTCTACACTTGTTAGAGCCTCCAAGGACTCATGCTTCACCCTCTAAGTCCCTTGGGGCACCATGGAGTGTTTAGGATCATTCTAAAGGTTCTTATATGTCCTAATACACATTCCAAGACCATTCTAGGCGTTTAGAATACTCTCCTAACCATTCTACACTAGTTAGAGCCTCCACGGACTCATGCTTCACCCTCTAAGTCCCTTGAGGCACCATGGAGTGTTTAGGATCATTCTAAAGGTTCTTATATGTCCTAATACACATTCCTAGACCATTGTAAGCGTTTCGAATACTCTCTTAACCATTCTACACTTGTTAGAGCCTCCAGGGACTCATGCTTCACCGTCTAAGTCCCTTGAGGCACCATGGAGTGTTTAGGATCATTCTAAAGGTACTTATATGTCCTAATACACATTCCTAGACCATTGTAAGACTTTAGAATACTCTATTAACCATTCTACACTTGTTAGAGCCTTCAAGGACTCATGCTTCACCCTCTAAGTCCCTTGGGGTACCATGGAGTGTTTAGGATCATTCTAAAGGTTCTTATATGTCCTAATACACATTCCAAGACCATTCTAGGCGTTTAGAATACTCTCTTAACCATTCTACACTAGTTAGAGCCTCCATGGACTCATGCTTCACCCTCTAAGTCCTTTGAGGCACCATGGAGTGTTTAGGATCATTCTAAAGGTTCTTATATGTCCTAATACACATTCCTAGACCATTGTAAGCGTTTAGAAAACTCTCTTAACCATTCTACACTTGTTAGAGCCTCCAAGAAGTCATGCTTCACCGTCTAAGTCCCTTGAGGCACCATGGAGTGTTTAGGATCATTCTAAAGGTTCTTATATGTCCTAATACACATTCCAAGACCATTCTAGGCGTTTAGAATACTCTCTTAACCATTCTACACTTGTTAGAGCCTCCAAGGACTCATGCTTCACCCTCTAAGTCCCTTGAGGCACCATGGAGTGTTTAGGATCATTCTAAAGGTTCTTATATGTCCTAATACACATTCCTAGACCATTGTAAGCATTTCGAATACTCTCTTAACCATTCTACAGTTGTTAGAGCCTCCAAGGACTCATGCTTCACCCTCTAAGTTCCTTGAGGCACCATGGAGTGTTTAGGATCATTCTAAAGGTACTTATATGTCCTAATACACATTCCTTGACCATTGTAAGACTTTAGAATACTCTATTAACCATTCTACACTTGTTAGAGCCTCCAAGGACTCATGCTTCACCCTCTAAGTCCCTTGGGGCACCATGGAGTGTTTAGGATCATTCTAAAGGTTCTTATATGTCCTAATACACATTCCAAGACCATTCTAGGCGTTTAGAATACTCTCCTAACCATTCTACACTAGTTAGAGCCTCCACGGACTCATGCTTCACCCTCTAAGTCCCTTGAGGCACCATGGAGTGTTTAGGATCATTCTAAAGGTTCTTATATGTCCTAATACACATTCCTAGACCATTGTAAGCGTTTCGAATACTCTCTTAACCATTCTACACTTGTTAGAGCCTCCAGGGACTCATGCTTCACCGTCTAAGTCCCTTGAGGCACCATGGAGTGTTTAGGATCATTCTAAAGGTACTTATATGTCCTAATACACATTCCTAGACCATTGTAAGACTTTAGAATACTCTCTTAACCATTCTACACTTGTTAGAGCCTCCAAGGACTCATGCTTCACCCTCTAAGTCCCTTGAGGCACCATGGAGTGTATAGGATCATTCTCAAGGTTCTTATATGTCCTAATACACATTCCTAGACCATTGTAAGTGTTTCGAATACTCTCTTAACCATTCTACACTTGTTAGAGCCTCCAAGGACTCATGCTTCACCCTCTAAGTCCCTTGAGGCACCATGGAGTGTTTAGGATCATTCTAAAGGTACTTATATGTCCTAATACACATTCCTAGACCATTGTAAGACTTTAGAATACTCTATTAACCATTCTACACTTGTTAGAGCCTCCAAGGACTCATGCTTCACCCTCTAAGTCCCTTGGGGCACCATGGAGTGTTTAGGATCATTCTAAAGGTTCTTATATGTCCTAATACACATTCCAAGACCATTCTAGGCGTTTAGAATACTCTCTTAACCATTCTACACTTGTTAGAGCCTCCAAGGACTCATGCTTCACCCTCTAAGTCCCTTGAGGCACCATGGAGTGTTTAGGATCATTCTAAAGGTTCTTATATGTCCTAATACACATTCCTAGACCATTGTAAGCATTTCGAATACTCTCTTAACCATTCTACAGTTGTTAGAGCCTCCAAGGACTCATGCTTCACCCTCTAAGTTCCTTGAGGCACCATGGAGTGTTTAGGATCATTCTAAAGGTACTTATATGTCCTAATACACATTCCTTGACCATTGTAAGACTTTAGTATACTCTATTAACCATTCTACACTTGTTAGAGCCTCCAAGGACTCATGCTTCACCCTCTAAGTCCCTTGGGGCACCATGGAGTGTTTAGGATCATTCTAAAGGTTCTTATATGTCCTAATACACATTCCAAGACCATTCTAGGCGTTTAGAATACTCTCCTAACCATTCTACACTAGTTAGAGCCTCCACGGACTCATGCTTCACCCTCTAAGTCCCTTGAGGCACCATGGAGTGTTTAGGATCATTCTAAAGGTTCTTATATGTCCTAATACACATTCCTAGACCATTGTAAGCGTTTCGAATACTCTCTTAACCATTCTACACTTGTTAGAGCCTCCAGGGACTCATGCTTCACCGTCTAAGTCCCTTGAGGCACCATGGAGTGTTTAGGATCATTCTAAAGGTACTTATATGTCCTAATACACATTCCTAGACCATTGTAAGACTTTAGAATACTCTATTAACCATTCTACACTTGTTAGAGCCTTCAAGGACTCATGCTTCACCCTCTAAGTCCCTTGGGGTACCATGGAGTGTTTAGGATCATTCTAAAGGTTCTTATATGTCCTAATACACATTCCAAGACCATTCTAGGCGTTTAGAATACTCTCTTAACCATTCTACACTAGTTAGAGCCTCCACGGACTCATGCTTCACCCTCTAAGTCCTTTGAGGCACCATGGAGTGTTTAGGATCATTCTAAAGGTTCTTATATGTCCTAATACACATTCCTAGACCATTGTAAGCGTTTAGAAAACTCTCTTAACCATTCTACACTAGTTAGAGCCTCCAAGAACTCATGCTTCACCGTCTAAGTCCCTTGAGGCACCATGGAGTCTTTAGGATCATTCTGAAGGTTTTTATATGTCCTAATACACATTCCTAGACCATTGTAAGCGTTTAGAATCCTCTCTTAACCATTCTACACTTGTTAGAGCCTCCAAGGACTCATGCTTCACCCTCTTAGTCCCTTGAGGCACCATGGAGTGTTTAGGATCATTCTAAAGGTTCTTATATGTCCTAATACACATTCCTAGACCATTGTAAGAGTTTCAAATACTCTCATAACCATTCTACACTTGTTAGAGCCTCCAAGGACTCATGCTTCACCCTCTAAGTCCCTTGAGGCACCATGGAGTGTTTAGGATCATTCTAAAGGCACTTATATGTCCTAATACACATTCCTAGACCATTGTAAGACTTTAGAATACTCTATTAACCATTCTACACTTGTTAGAGCCTCCAAGGACTCATGCTTCACCCTCTAAGTCCCTTGGGGCACCATGGAGTGTTTAGGATCATTCTAAAGGTTCTTATATGTCCTAATACACATTCCAAGACCATTCTAGGCGTTTAGAATACTCTCCTAACCATTCTACACTAGTTAGAGCCTCCACGGACTCATGCTTCACCCTCTAAGTCCCTTGAGGCACCATGGAGTGTTTAGGATCATTCTAAAGGTTCTTATATGTCCTAATACACATTCCTAGACCATTGTAAGCGTTTCGAATACTCTCTTAACCATTCTACACTTGTTAGAGCCTCCAGGGACTCATGCTTCACCGTCTAAGTCCCTTGAGGCACCATGGAGTGTTTAGGATCATTCTAAAGGTACTTATATGTCCTAATACACATTCCTAGACCATTGTAAGACTTTAGAATACTCTATTAACCATTCTACACTTGTTAGAGCCTTCAAGGACTCATGCTTCACCCTCTAAGTCCCTTGGGGTACCATGGAGTGTTTAGGATCATTCTAAAGGTTCTTATATGTCCTAATACACATTCCAAGACCATTCTAGGCGTTTAGAATACTCTCTTAACCATTCTACACTAGTTAGAGCCTCCATGGACTCATGCTTCACCCTCTAAGTCCTTTGAGGCACCATGGAGTGTTTAGGATCATTCTAAAGGTTCTTATATGTCCTAATACACATTCCTAGACCATTGTAAGCGTTTAGAAAACTCTCTTAACCATTCTACACTTGTTAGAGCCTCCAAGAAGTCATGCTTCACCGTCTAAGTCCCTTGAGGCACCATGGAGTGTTTAGGATCATTCTGAAGGTTTTTATATGTCCTAATACACATTCCTAGACCATTCTAGGAGTTTAGAATACTCTCTTAACCATTCTACACTTGTTAGAGCCTCCAAGGACTCATGCTTCACCCTCTTAGTCCCTTGAGGCACCATGGAGTGTTTAGGATCATTCTAAAGGTTCTTATATGTCCTAATACACATTCCTAGACCATTGTAAGAGTTTCAAATACTCTCTTAACCATTCTACACTTGTTAGAGCCTCCAAGGACTCATGCTTCACCCTCTAAGTCCCTTGAGGCACCATGGAGTGTTTAGGATCATTCTAAAGGTACTTATATGTCCTAATACACATTCCTAGACCATTGTAAGACTTTAGAATACTCTATTAACCATTCTACACTTGTTAGAGCCTCCAAGGACTCATGCTTCACCCTCTAAGTCCCTTGGGGCACCATGGAGTGTTTAGGATCATTCTAAAGGTTCTTATATGTCCTAATACACATTCCAAGACCATTCTAGGCGTTTAGAATACTCTCCTAACCATTCTACACTAGTTAGAGCCTCCACGGACTCATGCTTCACCCTCTAAGTCCCTTGAGGCACCATGGAGTGTTTAGGATCATTCTAAAGGTTCTTATATGTCCTAATACACATTCCTAGACCATTGTAAGAGTTTCAAATACTCTCTTAACCATTCTACACTTGTTAGAGCCTCCAAGGACTCATGCTTCACCCTCTAAGTCCCTTGAGGCACCATGGAGTGTTTAGGATCATTCTAAAGGTACTTATATGTCCTAATACACATTCCTAGACCATTGTAAGACTTTAGAATACTCTATTAACCATTCTACACTTGTTAGAGCCTTCAAGGACTCATGCTTCACCCTCTAAGTCCCTTGGGGTACCATGGAGTGTTTAGGATCATTCTAAAGGTTCTTATATGTCCTAATACACATTCCAAGACCATTCTAGGCGTTTAGAATACTCTCTTAACCATTCTACACTAGTTAGAGCCTCCATGGACTCATGCTTCACCCTCTAAGTCCTTTGAGGCACCATGGAGTGTTTAGGATCATTCAAAAGGTTCTTATATGTCCTAATACACATTGCTAGACCATTGTAAGCGTTTAGAAAACTCTCTTAACCATTCTACACTTGTTAGAGCCTCCAAGAACTCATGCTTCACCGTCTAAGTCCCTTGAGGCACCATGGAGTGTTTAGGATCATTCTGAAGGTTTTTATATGTCCTAATACACATTCCTAGACCATTCTAGGAGTTTAGAATACTCTCTTAACCATTCTACACTTGTTAGAGCCTCCAAGGACTCATGCTTCACCCTCTTAGTCCCTTGGGGCACCATGGAGTGTTTAGGATCATTCTAAAGGTTCTTATATGTCCTAATACACATTCCTAGACCATTGTAAGAGTTTCAAATACTCTCTTAACCATTCTACACTTGTTAGAGCCTCCAAGGACTCATGCTTCACCCTCTAAGTCCCTTGAGGCACCATGGAGTGTTTAGGATCATTCTAAAGGTACTTATATGTCCTAATACACATTCCTAGACCATTGTAAGACTTTAGAATACTCTATTAACCATTCTACACTTGTTAGAGCCTTCAAGGACTCATGCTTCACCCTCTAAGTCCCTTGGGGTACCATGGAGTGTTTAGGATCATTCTAAAGGTTCTTATATGTCCTAATACACATTCCAAGACCATTCTAGGCGTTTAGAATACTCTCTTAACCATTCTACACTAGTTAGAGCCTCCATGGACTCATGCTTCACCCTCTAAGTCCTTTGAGGCACCATGGAGTGTTTAGGATCATTCAAAAGGTTCTTATATGTCCTAATACACATTCCTAGACCATTGTAAGCGTTTAGAAAACTCTCTTAACCATTCTACACTTGTTAGAGCCTCCAAGAACTCATGCTTCACCGTCTAAGTCCCTTGAGGCACCATGGAGTGTTTAGGATCATTCTGAAGGTTTTTATATGTCCTAATACACATTCCTAGACCATTCTAGGAGTTTAGAATACTCTCTTAACCATTCTACACTTGTTAGAGCCTCCAAGGACTCATGCTTCACCCTCTTAGTCCCTTGGGGCACCATGGAGTGTTTAGGATCATTCTAAAGGTTCTTATATGTCCTAATACACATTCCTAGACCATTGTAAGCGTTTCGAATACTCTCTTAACCATTCTACACTTGTTAGAGCCTCCAGGGACTCATGCTTCACCGTCTAAGTCCCTTGAGGCACCATGGAGTGTTTAGGATCATTCTAAAGGTACTTATATGTCCTAATACACATTCCTAGACCATTGTAAGACTTTAGAATACTCTATTAACCATTCTACACTTGTTAGAGCCTTCAAGGACTCATGCTTCACCCTCTAAGTCCCTTGGGGTACCATGGAGTGTTTAGGATCATTCTAAAGGTTCTTATATGTCCTAATACACATTCCAAGACCATTCTAGGCGTTTAGAATACTCTCTTAACCATTCTACACTAGTTAGAGCCTCCACGGACTCATGCTTCACCCTCTAAGTCCTTTGAGGCACCATGGAGTGTTTAGGATCATTCTAAAGGTTCTTATATGTCCTAATACACATTCCTAGACCATTGTAAGCGTTTAGAAAACTCTCTTAACCATTCTACACTAGTTAGAGCCTCCAAGAACTCATGCTTCACCGTCTAAGTCCCTTGAGGCACCATGGAGTCTTTAGGATCATTCTGAAGGTTTTTATATGTCCTAATACACATTCCTAGACCATTGTAAGCGTTTAGAATCCTCTCTTAACCATTCTACACTTGTTAGAGCCTCCAAGGACTCATGCTTCACCCTCTTAGTCCCTTGAGGCACCATGGAGTGTTTAGGATCATTCTAAAGGTTCTTATATGTCCTAATACACATTCCTAGACCATTGTAAGAGTTTCAAATACTCTCATAACCATTCTACACTTGTTAGAGCCTCCAAGGACTCATGCTTCACCCTCTAAGTCCCTTGAGGCACCATGGAGTGTTTAGGATCATTCTAAAGGTACTTATATGTCCTAATACACATTCCTAGACCATTGTAAGACTTTAGAATACTCTATTAACCATTCTACACTTGTTAGAGCCTCCAAGGACTCATGCTTCACCCTCTAAGTCCCTTGGGGCACCATGGAGTGTTTAGGATCATTCTAAAGGTTCTTATATGTCCTAATACACATTCCAAGACCATTCTAGGCGTTTAGAATACTCTCCTAACCATTCTACACTAGTTAGAGCCTCCACGGACTCATGCTTCACCCTCTAAGTCCCTTGAGGCACCATGGAGTGTTTAGGATCATTCTAAAGGTTCTTATATGTCCTAATACACATTCCTAGACCATTGTAAGCGTTTCGAATACTCTCTTAACCATTCTACACTTGTTAGAGCCTCCAGGGACTCATGCTTCACCGTCTAAGTCCCTTGAGGCACCATGGAGTGTTTAGGATCATTCTAAAGGTACTTATATGTCCTAATACACATTCCTAGACCATTGTAAGACTTTAGAATACTCTATTAACCATTCTACACTTGTTAGAGCCTTCAAGGACTCATGCTTCACCCTCTAAGTCCCTTGGGGTACCATGGAGTGTTTAGGATCATTCTAAAGGTTCTTATATGTCCTAATACACATTCCAAGACCATTCTAGGCGTTTAGAATACTCTCTTAACCATTCTACACTAGTTAGAGCCTCCATGGACTCATGCTTCACCCTCTAAGTCCTTTGAGGCACCATGGAGTGTTTAGGATCATTCTAAAGGTTCTTATATGTCCTAATACACATTCCTAGACCATTGTAAGCGTTTAGAAAACTCTCTTAACCATTCTACACTTGTTAGAGCCTCCAAGAAGTCATGCTTCACCGTCTAAGTCCCTTGAGGCACCATGGAGTGTTTAGGATCATTCTGAAGGTTTTTATATGTCCTAATACACATTCCTAGACCATTCTAGGAGTTTAGAATACTCTCTTAACCATTCTACACTTGTTAGAGCCTCCAAGGACTCATGCTTCACCCTCTTAGTCCCTTGAGGCACCATGGAGTGTTTAGGATCATTCTAAAGGTTCTTATATGTCCTAATACACATTCCTAGACCATTGTAAGAGTTTCAAATACTCTCTTAACCATTCTACACTTGTTAGAGCCTCCAAGGACTTATGCTTCACCCTCTAAGTCCCTTGAGGCACCATGGAGTGTTTAGGATCATTCTAAAGGTACTTATATGTCCTAATACACATTCCTAGACCATTGTAAGACTTTAGAATACTCTATTAACCATTCTACACTTGTTAGAGCCTCCAAGGACTCATGCTTCACCCTCTAAGTCCCTTGGGGCACCATGGAGTGTTTAGGATCATTCTAAAGGTTCTTATATGTCCTAATACACATTCCAAGACCATTCTAGGCGTTTAGAATACTCTCCTAACCATTCTACACTAGTTAGAGCCTCCACGGACTCATGCTTCACCCTCTAAGTCCCTTGAGGCACCATGGAGTGTTTAGGATCATTCTAAAGGTTCTTATATGTCCTAATACACATTCCTAGACCATTGTAAGAGTTTCAAATACTCTCTTAACCATTCTACACTTGTTAGAGCCTCCAAGGACTCATGCTTCACCCTCTAAGTCCCTTGAGGCACCATGGAGTGTTTAGGATCATTCTAAAGGTACTTATATGTCCTAATACACATTCCTAGACCATTGTAAGACTTTAGAATACTCTATTAACCATTCTACACTTGTTAGAGCCTTCAAGGACTCATGCTTCACCCTCTAAGTCCCTTGGGGTACCATGGAGTGTTTAGGATCATTCTAAAGGTTCTTATATGTCCTAATACACATTCCAAGACCATTCTAGGCGTTTAGAATACTCTCTTAACCATTCTACACTAGTTAGAGCCTCCATGGACTCATGCTTCACCCTCTAAGTCCTTTGAGGCACCATGGAGTGTTTAGGATCATTCTAAAGGTTCTTATATGTCCTAATACACATTCCTAGACCATTGTAAGCGTTTAGAAAACTCTCTTAACCATTCTACACTTGTTAGAGCCTCCAAGAACTCATGCTTCACCGTCTAAGTCCCTTGAGGCACCATGGAGTGTTTAGGATCATTCTGAAGGTTTTTATATGTCCTAATACACATTCCTAGACCATTCTAGGAGTTTAGAATACTCTCTTAACCATTCTACACTTGTTAGAGCCTCCAAGGACTCATGCTTCACCCTCTAAGTCCCTTGGGGCACCATGGAGTGTTTAGGATCATTCTAAAGGTTCTTATATGTCCTAATACACATTCCAAGACCATTCTAGGCGTTTAGAATACTCTCCTAACCATTCTACACTAGTTAGAGCCTCCACGGACTCATGCTTCACCCTCTAAGTCCCTTGAGGCACCATGGAGTGTTTAGGATCATTCTAAAGGTTCTTATATGTCCTAATACACATTCCTAGACCATTGTAAGAGTTTAGAATACTCTATTAACCATTCTACACTTGTTAGAGCCTTCAAGGACTCATGCTTCACCCTCTAAGTCCCTTGGGGTACCATGGAGTGTTTAGGATCATTCTAAAGGTTCTTATATGTCCTAATACACATTCCAAGACCATTCTAGGCGTTTAGAATACTCTCTTAACCATTCTACACTAGTTAGAGCCTCCATGGACTCATGCTTCACCCTCTAAGTCCTTTGAGGCACCATGGAGTGTTTAGGATCATTCAAAAGGTTCTTATATGTCCTAATACACATTGCTAGACCATTGTAAGCGTTTAGAAAACTCTCTTAACCATTCTACACTTGTTAGAGCCTCCAAGAACTCATGCTTCACCGTCTAAGTCCCTTGAGGCACCATGGAGTGTTTAGGATCATTCTGAAGGTTTTTATATGTCCTAATACACATTCCTAGACCATTCTAGGAGTTTAGAATACTCTCTTAACCATTCTACACTTGTTAGAGCCTCCAAGGACTCATGCTTCACCCTCTTAGTCCCTTGGGGCACCATGGAGTGTTTAGGATCATTCTAAAGGTTCTTATATGTCCTAATACACATTCCTAGACCATTGTAAGAGTTTCAAATACTCTCTTAACCATTCTACACTTGTTAGAGCCTCCAAGGACTCATGCTTCACCCTCTAAGTCCCTTGAGGCACCATGGAGTGTTTAGGATCATTCTAAAGGTACTTATATGTCCTAATACACATTCCTAGACCATTGTAAGACTTTAGAATACTCTATTAACCATTCTACACTTGTTAGAGCCTTCAAGGACTCATGCTTCACCCTCTAAGTCCCTTGGGGTACCATGGAGTGTTTAGGATCATTCTAAAGGTTCTTATATGTCCTAATACACATTCCAAGACCATTCTAGGCGTTTAGAATACTCTCTTAACCATTCTACACTAGTTAGAGCCTCCATGGACTCATGCTTCACCCTCTAAGTCCTTTGAGGCACCATGGAGTGTTTAGGATCATTCAAAAGGTTCTTATATGTCCTAATACACATTCCTAGACCATTGTAAGCGTTTAGAAAACTCTCTTAACCATTCTACACTTGTTAGAGCCTCCAAGAACTCATGCTTCACCGTCTAAGTCCCTTGAGGCACCATGGAGTGTTTAGGATCATTCTGAAGGTTTTTATATGTCCTAATACACATTCCTAGACCATTCTAGGAGTTTAGAATACTCTCTTAACCATTCTACACTTGTTAGAGCCTCCAAGGACTCATGCTTCACCCTCTTAGTCCCTTGGGGCACCATGGAGTGTTTAGGATCATTCTAAAGGTTCTTATATGTCCTAATACACATTCCTAGACCATTGTAAGCGTTTCGAATACTCTCTTAACCATTCTACACTTGTTAGAGCCTCCAGGGACTCATGCTTCACCGTCTAAGTCCCTTGAGGCACCATGGAGTGTTTAGGATCATTCTAAAGGTACTTATATGTCCTAATACACATTCCTAGACCATTGTAAGACTTTAGAATACTCTATTAACCATTCTACACTTGTTAGAGCCTTCAAGGACTCATGCTTCACCCTCTAAGTCCCTTGGGGTACCATGGAGTGTTTAGGATCATTCTAAAGGTTCTTATATGTCCTAATACACATTCCAAGACCATTCTAGGCGTTTAGAATACTCTCTTAACCATTCTACACTAGTTAGAGCCTCCACGGACTCATGCTTCACCCTCTAAGTCCTTTGAGGCACCATGGAGTGTTTAGGATCATTCTAAAGGTTCTTATATGTCCTAATACACATTCCTAGACCATTGTAAGCGTTTAGAAAACTCTCTTAACCATTCTACACTTGTTAGAGCCTCCAAGAACTCATGCTTCACCGTCTAAGTCCCTTGAGGCACCATGGAGTGTTTAGGATCATTCTGAAGGTTTTTATATGTCCTAATACACATTCCTAGACCATTCTAGGAGTTTAGAATACTCTCTTAACCATTCTACACTTGTTAGAGCCTCCAAGGACTCATGCTTCACCCTCTTAGTCCCTTGGGGCACCATGGAGTGTTTAGGATCATTCTAAAGGTTCTTATATGTCCTAATACACATTCCTAGACCATTGTAAGAGTTTCAAATACTCTCTTAACCATTCTACACTTGTTAGAGCCTCCAAGGACTCATGCTTCACCCTCTAAGTCCCTTGAGGCACCATGGAGTGTTTAGGATCATTCTAAAGGTACTTATATGTCCTAATACACATTCCTAGACCATTGTAAGACTTTAGAATACTCTATTAACCATTCTACACTTGTTAGAGCCTTCAAGGACTCATGCTTCACCCTCTAAGTCCCTTGGGGTACCATGGAGTGTTTAGGATCATTCTAAAGGTTCTTATATGTCCTAATACACATTCCTAGACCATTGTAAGAGTTTCAAATACTCTCTTAACCATTCTACACTTGTTAGAGCCTCCAAGGACTCATGCTTCACCCTCTAAGTCCCTTGAGGCACCATGGAGTGTTTAGGATCATTCTAAAGGTACTTATATGTCCTAATACACATTCCTAGACCATTTAAGACTTTAGAATACTCTATTAACCATTCTACACTTGTTAGAGCCTCCAAGGACTCATGCTTCACCCTCTAAGTCCCTTGGGGCTCCATGGAGTGTTTAGGATCATTCTAAAGGTTCTTATATGTCCTAATACACATTCCAAGACCATTCTAGGCGTTTAGAATACTCTCCTAACCATTCTACACTAGTTAGAGCCTCCACGGACTCATGCTTCACCCTCTAAGTCCCTTGAGGCACCATGGAGTGTTTAGGATCATTCTAAAGGTTCTTATATGTCCTAATACACATTCCTAGACCATTGTAAGCGTTTAGAAAACTCTCTTAACCATTCTACACTTGTTAGAGCCTCCAAGAACTCATGCTTCACCGTATAAGTCCCTTGAGGCACCATGGAGTGTTTAGGATCATTCTGAAGGTTTTTATATGTCCTAATACACATTCCTAGACCATTCTAGGAGTTTAGAATACTCTCTTAACCATTCTACACTTGTTAGAGCCTCCAAGGACTCATGCTTCACCCTCTTAGTCCCTTGAGGCACCATGGAGTGTTTAGGATCATTCTAAAGGTTCTTATATGTCCTAATACACATTCCTAGACCATTGTAAGAGTTTCAAATACTCTCCTAACCATTCTACACTTGTTAGAGCCTCCAAGGACTCATGCTTCACCCTCTAAGTCCCTTGAGGCACCATGGAGTGTTTAGGATCATTCTAAAGATTCTTATATGTCCTAATACACATTCCTAGACCATTGTAAGCGTTTCGAATACTCTCTTAACCATTCTACACTTGTTAGAGCCTCCAAGGACTCATGCTTCACCCTCTAAGTCCCTTGAGGCACCATGGAGTGTTTAGGATCATTCTAAAGGTACTTATATGTCCTAATACACATTCCTAGACCATTGTAAGACTTTAGAATACTCTATTAACCATTCTACACTTGTTAGAGCCTCCAAGGACTCATGCTTCACCCTCTAAGTCCCTTGGGGCACCATGGAGTGTTTAGGATCATTCTAAAGGTTCTTATATGTCCTAATACACATTCCAAGACCATTCTAGGCGTTTAGAATACTCTCTTAACCATTCTACACTAGTTAGAGCCTCCAGGGACTCATGCTTCACCGTCTAAGTCCCTTGAGGCACCATGGAGTGTTTAGGATCATTCTAAAGGTACTTATATGTCCTAATACACATTCCTAGACCATTGTAAGACTTTAGAATACTCTATTAACCATTCTACACTTGTTATAGCCTTCAAGGACTCATGCTTCACCCTCTAAGTCCCTTGGGGTACCATGGAGTGTTTAGGATCATTCTAAAGGTTCTTGTATGTCCTAATACACATTCCAAGACCATTCTAGGCGTTTAGAATACTCTCTTAACCATTCTACACTAGTTAGAGCCTCCACGGACTCATGCTTCACCCTCTAAGTCCTTTGAGGCACCATGGAGTGTTTAGGATCATTCTAAAGGTTCTTATATGTCCTAATACACATTCCTAGACCATTGTAAGCGTTTAGAAAACTCTCTTAACCATTCTACACTTGTTAGAGCCTCCAAGAACTCATGCTTCACCGTATAAGTCCCTTGAGGCACCATGGAGTGTTTAGGATCATTCTGAAGGTTTTTATATGTCCTAATACACATTCCTAGACCATTCTAGGAGTTTAGAATACTCTCTTAACCATTCTACACTTGTTAGAGCCTCCAAGGACTCATGCTTCACCCTCTTAGTCCCTTGAGGCACCATGGAGTGTTTAGGATCATTCTAAAGGTTCTTATATGTCCTAATACACATTCCTAGACCATTGTAAGAGTTTCAAATACTCTCCTAACCATTCTACACTTGTTAGAGCCTCCAAGGACTCATGCTTCACCCTCTAAGTCCCTTGAGGCACCATGGAGTGTTTAGGATCATTCTAAAGGTTCTTATATGTCCTAATACACATTCCTAGACCATTGTAAGCGTTTCGAATACTCTCTTAACCATTCTACACTTGTTAGAGCCTCCAAGGACTCATGCTTCACCCTCTAAGTCCCTTGAGGCACCATGGAGTGTTTAGGATCATTCTAAAGGTACTTATATGTCCTAATACACATTCCTAGACCATTGTAAGACTTTAGAATACTCTATTAACCATTCTACACTTGTTAGAGCCTCCAAGGACTCATGCTTCACCCTCTAAGTCCCTTGGGGCACCATGGAGTGTTTAGGATCATTCTAAAGGTTCTTATATGTCCTAATACACATTCCAAGACCATTCTAGGCGTTTAGAATACTCTCTTAACCATTCTACACTAGTTAGAGCCTCCAGGGACTCATGCTTCACCGTCTAAGTCCCTTGAGGCACCATGGAGTGTTTAGGATCATTCTAAAGGTACTTATATGTCCTAATACACATTCCTAGACCATTGTAAGACTTTAGAATACTCTATTAACCATTCTACACTTGTTATAGCCTTCAAGGACTCATGCTTCACCCTCTAAGTCCCTTGGGGTACCATGGAGTGTTTAGGATCATTCTAAAGGTTCTTGTATGTCCTAATACACATTCCAAGACCATTCTAGGCGTTTAGAATACTCTCTTAACCATTCTACACTAGTTAGAGCCTCCACGGACTCATGCTTCACCCTCTAAGTCCTTTGAGGCACCATGGAGTGTTTAGGATCATTCTAAAGGTTCTTATATGTCCTAATACACATTCCTAGACCATTGTAAGCGTTTAGAAAACTCTCTTAACCATTCTACACTTGTTAGAGCCTCCAAGAACTCATGCTTCACCGTCTAAGTCCCTTGAGGCACCATGGAGTGTTTAGGATCATTCTGAAGGTTTTTATATGTCCTAATACACATTCCTAGACCATTCTAGGAGTTTAGAATACTCTCTTAACCATTCTACACTTGTTAGAGCCTCCAAGGACTCATGCTTCACCCTCTTAGTCCCTTGAGGCACCATGGAGTGTTTAGGATCATTCTAAAGGTTCTTATATGTCCTAATACACATTCCTAGACCATTGTAAGAGTTTCAAATACTCTCTTAACCATTCTACACTTGTTAGAGCCTCCAAGGACTCATGCTTCACCCTCTAAGTCCCTTGAGGCACCATGGAGTGTTTAGGATCATTTTAAAGGTTCTTATATGTCCTAATACACATTCCTAGACCATTGTAAGCGTTTCGAATACTCTCTTAACCATTCTACACTTGTTAGAGCCTCCAAGGACTCATGCTTCACCCTCTAAGTCCCTTGAGGCACCATGGAGTGTTTAGGATCATTCTAAAGGTACTTATATGTCCTAATACACATTCCTAGACCATTGTAAGACTTTAGAATACTCTATTAACCATTCTACACTTGTTAGAGCCTTCAAGGACTCATGCTTCACCCTCTAAGTCCCTTGGGGTACCATGGAGTGTTTAGGATCATTCTAAAGGTTCTTATATGTCCTAATACACATTCCAAGACCTTTCTAGGCGTTTAGAATACTCTCTTAACCATTCTACACTAGTTAGAGCCTCCACGGACTCATGCTTCACCCTCTAAGTCCCTTGAGGCACCATGGAGTGTTTAGGATCATTCTAAAGGTTCTTATATGTCCTAATACACATTCCTAGACCATTGTAAGCATTTAGAATCCTCTCTTAACCATTCTACACTTGTTAGAGCCTCCAAGGACTCATGCTTCACCCTCTAAGTCCCTTAAGGCACCATGGAGTGTTTAGGATCATTCTAAAGGTTCTTATATGTCCTAATACACATTCCTAGACCATTGTAAGCGTTTCAAATACTCTCTTAACCATTCTACACTTGTTAGAGCCTCCAAGGACTCATGCTTCACCGTCTAAGTCCCTTGAGGCACCATGGAGTGTTTAGGATCATTCTAAAGGTTCTTATATGTCATAATACACATTCCTAGACCATTGTAAGCGTTTCGAATACTCTCTTAACCATTCTACACTTGTTAGAGCCTCCAAGGACTCATGCTTCACCCTCTTAGTCCCTTGAGGCACCATGGAGTGTTTAGGATCATTCTAAAGGTTCTTATATGTCCTAATACACATTCCTAGACCATTGTAAGAGTTTCAAATACTCTCTTAACCATTCTACACTTGTTAGAGCCTCCAAGGACTCATGCTTCACCCTCTAAGTCCCTTGAGGCACCATGGAGTGTTTAGGATCATTCTAAAGGTTCTTATATGTCCTAATACACATTCCTAGACCATTGTAAGCGTTTCGAATACTCTCTTAACCATTCTACACTTGTTAGAGCCTCCAAGGACTCATGCTTCACCCTCTAAGTCCCTTGAGGCACCATGGAGTGTTTAGGATCATTCTAAAGGTACTTATATGTCCTAATACACATTCCTAGACCATTGTAAGACTTTAGAATACTCTATTAACCATTCTACACTTGTTAGAGCCTCCAAGGACTCATGCTTCACCCTCTAAGTCCCTTGGGGCACCATGGAGTGTTTAGGATCATTCTAAAGGTTCTTATATGTCCTAATACACATTCCAAGACCATTCTAGGCGTTTAGAATACTCTCTTAACCATTCTACACTAGTTAGAGCCTCCAGGGACTCATGCTTCACCGTCTAAGTCCCTTGAGGCACCATGGAGTGTTTAGGATCATTCTAAAGGTACTTATATGTCCTAATACACATTCCTAGACCATTGTAAGACTTTAGAATACTCTACTAACCATTCTACACTTGTTAGAGCCTTCAAGGACTCATGCTTCACCCTCTAAGTCCCTTGGGGTACCATGGAGTGTTTAGGATCATTCTAAAGGTTCTTATATGTCCTAATACACATTCCAAGACCATTGTAAGCGTTTAGAAAACTCTCTTAACCATTCTACACTTGTTAGAGCCTTCAAGGACTCATGCTTCACCCTCTAAGTCCTTTGAGGCACCATGGAGTGTTTAGGATCATTCTAAAGGTTCTTATATGTCCTAATACACATTCCTAGACCATTGTAAGCGTTTAGAAAACTCTCTTAACCATTCTACACTTGTTAGAGCCTCCAAGGACTCATGCTTCACCCTCTAAGTCCCTTGAGGCACCATGGAGTGTTTAGGATCATTTTAAAGGTTCTTATATGTCCTAATACACATTCCTAAACCATTGTAAGCGTTTCGAATACTCTCTTAACCATTCTACACTTGTTAGAGCCTCCAAGGACTCATGCTTCACCCTCTAAGTCCCTTGAGGCACCATGGAGTGTTTAGGATCATTCTAAAGGTACTTATATGTCCTAATACACATTCCTAGACCATTGTAAGACTTTAGAATACTCTATTAACCATTCTACACTTGTTAGAGCCTCCAAGGACTCATGCTTCACCCTCTAAGTCCCTTGGGGCACCATGGAGTGTTTAGGATCATTCTAAAGGTTCTTATATGTCCTAATACACATTCCTAGACCATTGTAAGCATTTAGAATCCTCTCTTAACCATTCTACACTTGTTAGAGCCTCCAAGGACTCATGCTTCACCCTCTAAGTCCCTTAAGGCACCATGGAGTGTTTAGGATCATTCTAAAGGTTCTTATATGTCCTAATACACATTCCTAGACCATTGTAAGCGTTTCAAATACTCTCTTAACCATTCTACACTTGTTAGAGCCTCCAAGGACTCATGCTTCACCGTCTAAGTCCCTTGAGGCACCATGGAGTGTTTAGGATCATTCTAAAGGTTCTTATATGTCCTAATACACATTCCTAGACCATTGTAAGCGTTTCGAATACTCTCTTAACCATTCTACACTTGTTAGAGCCTCCAAGGACTCATGCTTCACCCTCGAAGTCCCTTGAGGCACCATGGAGTGTTTAGGATCATTCTAAAGGTACTTATATGTCCTAATACACATTCCTAGACCATTGTAAGACTTTAGAATACTCTATTAACCATTCTACACTTGTTAGAGCCTTCAAGGACTCATGCTTCACCCTCTAAGTCCCTTGGGGTACCATGGAGTGTTTAGGATCATTCTAAAGGTTCTTATATGTCCTAATACACATTCCAAGACCATTCTATGCGTTTAGAATACTCTCTTAACCATTCTACACTAGTTAGAGCCTCCACGGACTCATGCTTCACCCTCTAAGACCCTTGAGGCACCATGGAGTGTTTAGGATCATTCTAAAGGTTCTTATATGTCCTAATACACATTCCTAGACCATTGTAAGCGTTTCGAATACTCTCTTAACCATTCTACACTTGTTAGAGCCTCCAAGGACTCATGCTTCACCCTCTAAGTCCCTTGGGGCACCATGGAGTGTTTAGGATCATTCTAAAGGTTCTTATATGTCCTAATACACATTCCAAGACCATTCTAGGCGTTTAGAATACTCTCTTAACCATTCTACATTAGTTAGAGCCTCCACGGACTCATGCTTCACCCTCTAAGTCCCTTGAGGCACCATGGAGTGTTTAGGATCATTCTAAAGGTTCTTATATGTCCTAATACACATTCCTAGACCATTGTAAGCGTTTCAAATACTCTCTTAACCATTCTACACTTGTTAGAGCCTCCAAGGACTCATGCTTCACCGTCTAAGTCCCTTGAGGCACCATGGAGTGTTTAGGATCATTCTAAAGGTTCTTATATGTCCTAATACACATTCCTAGACCATTGTAAGCGTTTCGAATACTCTCTTAACCATTCTACACTTGTTAGAGCCTCCAAGGACTCATGCTTCACCCTCGAAGTCCCTTGAGGCACCATGGAGTGTTTAGGATCATTCTAAAGGTACTTATATGTCCTAATACACATTCCTAGACCATTGTAAGACTTTAGAATACTCTATTAACCATTCTACACTTGTTAGAGCCTCCAAGGACTCATGCTTCACCCTCTAAGTCCCTTGGGGCACCATGGAGTGTTTAGGATCATTCTAAAGGTTCTTATATGTCCTAATACACATTCCAAGACCATTCTAGGCGTTTAGAATACTCTCTTAACCATTCTACACTAGTTAGAGCCTCCACGGACTCATGCTTCACCCTCTAAGTCCCTTGAGGCACCATGGAGTGTTTAGGATCATTCTAAAGGTTCTTATATGTCCTAATACACATTCCTAGACCATTGTAAGCATTTCGAATACTCTCTTAACCATTCTACACTTGTTAGAGCCTCCAAGGACTCATGCTTCACCGTCTAAGTCCCTTGAGGCACCATGGAGTGTTTAGGATCATTCTAAAGGTACTTATATGTCCTAATACACATTCCTAGACCATTGTAAGACTTTAGAATACTCTATTAACCATTCTACACTTGTTAGAGCCTTCAAGGACTCATGCTTCACCCTCTAAGTCCCTTGGGGTACCATGGAGTGTTTAGGATCATTCTAAAGGTTCTTATATGTCCTAATACACATTCCAAGACCATTCTAGGCGTTTAGAATACTCTCTTAACCATTCTACACTAGTTAGAGCCTCCACGGACTCATGCTTCACCCTCTAAGTCCCTTGAGGCACCATGGAGTGTTTAGGATCATTCTAAAGGTTCTTATATGTCCTAATACACATTCCTAGACCATTGTAAGCATTTAGAATCCTCTCTTAACCATTCTACACTTGTTAGAGCCTCCAAGGACTCATGCTTCACCCTCTAAGTCCCTTAAGGCACCATGGAGTGTTTAGGATCATTCTAAAGGTTCTTATATGTCCTAATACACATTCCTAGACCATTGTAAGCGTTTCAAATACTCTCTTAACCATTCTACACTTGTTAGAGCCTCCAAGGACTCATGCTTCACCGTCTAAGTCCCTTGAGGCACCATGGAGTGTTTAGGATCATTCTAAAGGTTCTTATATGTCCTAATACACATTCCTAGACCATTGTAAGCGTTTCGAATACTCTCTTAACCATTCTACACTTGTTAGAGCCTCCAAGGACTCATGCTTCACCCTCTTAGTCCCTTGAGGCACCATGGAGTGTTTAGGATCATTCTAAAGGTTCTTATATGTCCTAATACACATTCCTAGACCATTGTAAGAGTTTCAAATACTCTCTTAACCATTCTACACTTGTTAGAGCCTCCAAGGACTCATGATTCACCCTCTAAGTCCCTTGAGGCACCATGGAGTGTTTAGGATCATTCTAAAGGTTCTTATATGTCCTAATACACATTCCTAGACCATTGTAAGCGTTTCGAATACTCTCTTAACCATTCTACACTTGTTAGAGCCTCCAAGGACTCATGCTTCACCCTCTAAGTCCCTTGAGGCACCATGGAGTGTTTAGGATCATTCTAAAGGTACTTATATGTCCTAATACACATTCCTAGACCATTGTAAGACTTTAGAATACTCTATTAACCATTCTACACTTGTTAGAGCCTCCAAGGACTCATGCTTCACCCTCTAAGTCCCTTGGGGCACCATGGAGTGTTTAGGATCATTCTAAAGGTTCTTATATGTCCTAATACACATTCCAAGACCATTCTAGGCGTTTAGAATACTCTCTTAACCATTCTACACTAGTTAGAGCCTCCAGGGACTCATGCTTCACCGTCTAAGTCCCTTGAGGCACCATGGAGTGTTTAGGATCATTCTAAAGGTACTTATATGTCCTAATACACATTCCTAGACCATTGTAAGACTTTAGAATACTCTATTAACCATTCTACACTTGTTAGAGCCTTCAAGGACTCATGCTTCACCCTCTAAGTCCCTTGGGGTACCATGGAGTGTTTAGGATCATTCTAAAGGTTCTTATATGTCCTAATACACTTTCCAAGACCATTGTAAGCGTTTAGAAAACTCTCTTAACCATTCTACACTTGTTAGAGCCTTCAAGGACTCATGCTTCACCGTCTAAGTCCCTTGAGGCACCATGGAGTGTTTAGGATCATTCTAAAGGTACTTATATGTCCTAATACACATTCCTAGACCATTGTAAGACTTTAGAATACTCTATTAACCATTCTACACTTGTTAGAGCCTTCAAGGACTCATGCTTCACCCTCTAAGTCCCTTGGGGTACCATGGAGTGTTTAGGATCATTCTAAAGGTTCTTATATGTCCTAATACACTTTCCAAGACCATTGTAAGCGTTTAGAAAACTCTCTTAACCATTCTACACTTGTTAGAGCCTTCAAGGACTCATGCTTCACCCTCTAAGTCCTTTGAGGCACCATGGAGTGTTTAGGATCATTCTAAAGGTTCTTATATGTCCTAATACACATTCCTAGACCATTGTAAGCGTTTAGAAAACTCTCTTAACCATTCTACACTTGTTAGAGCCTCCAAGGACTCATGCTTCACCCTCTAAGTCCCTTGAGGCACCATGGAGTGTTTAGGATCATTTTAAAGGTTCTTATATGTCCTAATACACATTCCTAGACCATTGTAAGCGTTTCGAATACTCTCTTAACCATTCTACACTTGTTAGAGCCTCCAAGGACTCATGCTTCACCGTCTAAGTCCCTTGAGGCACCATGGAGTGTTTAGGATCATTCTAAAGGTACTTATATGTCCTAATACACATTCCTAGACCATTGTAAGACTTTAGAATACTCTATTAACCATTCTACACTTGTTAGAGCCTTCAAGGACTCATGCTTCACCCTCTAAGTCCCTTGGGGTACCATGGAGTGTTTAGGATCATTCTAAAGGTTCTTATATGTCCTAATACACATTCCTAGACCATTGTAAGCGTTTAGAAAACTCTCTTAACCATTCTACACTTGTTAGAGCCTTCAAGGACTCATGCTTCACCCTCTAAGTCCTTTGAGGCACCATGGAGTGTTTAGGATCATTCTAAAGGTTCTTATATGTCCTAATACACATTCCTAGACCATTGTAAGCGTTTAGAAAACTCTCTTAACCATTCTACACTTGTTAGAGCCTCCAAGGACTCATGCTTCACCCTCTAAGTCCCTTGAGGCACCATGGAGTGTTTAGGATCATTTTAAAGGTTCTTATATGTCCTAATACACATTCCTAGACCATTGTAAGCGTTTCGAATACTCTCTTAACCATTCTACACTTGTTAGAGCCTCCAAGGACTCATGCTTCACCCTCTAAGTCCCTTGAGGCACCATGGAGTGTTTAGGATCATTCTAAAGGTACTTATATGTCCTAATACACATTCCTAGACCATTGTAAGACTTTAGAATACTCTATTAACCATTCTACACTTGTTAGAGCCTCCAAGGACTCATGCTTCACCCTCTAAGTCCCTTGGGGCACCATGGAGTGTTTAGGATCATTCTAAAGGTTCTTATATGTCCTAATACACATTCCAAGACCATTCTAGGCGTTTAGAATACTCTCTTAACCATTCTACACTTGTTAGAGCCTCCAAGGACTCATGCTTCACCGTCTAAGTCCCTTGAGGCACCATGGAGTGTTTAGGGTCATTCTAAAGGTACTTATATGTCCTAATACACATTCCTAGACCATTGTAAGACTTTAGAATACTCTATTAACCATTCTACACTTGTTAGAGCCTTCAAGGACTCATGCTTCACCCTCTAAGTCCCTTGGGGTACCATGGAGTGTTTAGGATCATTCTAAAGGTTCTTATATGTCCAAATACACATTCCAAGACCATTCTATGCGTTTAGAATACTCTCTTAACCATTCTACACTAGTTAGAGCCTCCACGGACTCATGCTTCACCCTCTAAGACCCTTGAGGCACCATGGAGTGTTTAGGATCATTCTAAAGGTTCTTATATGTCCTAATACACATTCCTAGACCATTGTAAGCGTTTCGAATACTCTCTTAACCATTCTACACTTGTTAGAGCCTCCAAGGACTCATGCTTCACCCTCTAAGTCCCTTGGGGCACCATGGAGTGTTTAGGATCATTCTAAAGGTTCTTATATGTCCTAATACACATTCCAAGACCATTCTAGGCGTTTAGAATACTCTCTTAACCATTCTACATTAGTAAGAGCCTCCACGGACTCATGCTTCACCCTCTAAGTCCCTTGAGGCACCATGGAGTGTTTAGGATCATTCTAAAGGTTCTTATATGTCCTAATACACATTCCTAGACCATTGTAAGCATTTAGAATCCTCTCTTAACCATTCTACACTTGTTAGAGCCTCCAAGGACTCATGCTTCACCCTCTAAGTCCCTTAAGGCACCATGGAGTGTTTAGGATCATTCTAAAGGTTCTTATATGTCCTAATACACATTCCTAGACCATTGTAAGCGTTTCAAATACTCTCTTAACCATTCTACACTTGTTAGAGCCTCCAAGGACTCATGCTTCACCGTCTAAGTCCCTTGAGGCACCATGGAGTGTTTAGGATCATTCTAAAGGTTCTTATATGTCCTAATACACATTCCTAGACCATTGTAAGCGTTTCGAATACTCTCTTAACCATTCTACACTTGTTAGAGCCTCCAAGGACTCATGCTTCACCCTCGAAGTCCCTTGAGGCACCATGGAGTGTTTAGGATCATTCTAAAGGTACTTATATGTCCTAATACACATTCCTAGACCATTGTAAGACTTTAGAATACTCTATTAACCATTCTACAGTTGTTAGAGCCTCCAAGGACTCATGCTTCACCCTCTAAGTCCCTTGGGGCACCATGGAGTGTTTAGGATCATTCTAAAGGTTCTTATATGTCCTAATACACATTCCAAGACCATTCTAGGCGTTTAGAATACTCTCTTAACCATTCTACACTAGTTAGAGCCTCCACGGACTCATGCTTCACCCTCTAAGTCCCTTGAGGCACCATGGAGTGTTTAGGATCATTCTAAAGGTTCTTATATGTCCTAATACACATTCCTAGACCATTGTAAGCATTTCGAATACTCTCTTAACCATTCTACACTTGTTAGAGCCTCCAAGGACTCATGCTTCACCGTCTAAGTCCCTTGAGGCACCATGGAGTGTTTAGGATCATTCTAAAGGTACTTATATGTCCTAATACACATTCCTAGACCATTGTAAGACTTTAGAATACTCTATTAACCATTCTACACTTGTTAGAGCCTCCAAGGACTCATGCTTCACCCTCTAAGTCCCTTGGGGCACCATGGAGTGTTTAGGATCATTCTAAAGGTTCTTATATGTCCTAATACACATTCCAAGACCATTCTAGGCGTTTAGAATACTCTCTTAACCATTCTACACTAGTTAGAGCCTCCACGGACTCATGCTTCACCCTCTAAGTCCCTTGAGGCACCATGGAGTGTTTAGGATCATTCTAAAGGTTCTTATATGTCCTAATACACATTCCTAGACCATTGTAAGCGTTTCGAATACTCTCTTAACCATTCTACACTTGTTAGAGCCTCCAAGGACTCATGCTTCACCGTCTAAGTCCCTTGAGGCACCATGGAGTGTTTAGGATCATTCTAAAGGTACTTATATGTCCTAATACACATTCCTAGACCATTGTAAGACTTTAGAATACTCTATTAACCATTCTACACTTGTTAGAGCCTTCAAGGACTCATGCTTCACCCTCTAAGTCCCTTGGGGTACCATGGAGTGTTTAGGATCATTCTAAAGGTTCTTATATGTCCAAATACACATTCCAAGACCATTCTATGCGTTTAGAATACTCTCTTAATCATTCTACACTAGTTAGAGCCTCCACGGACTCATGCTTCACCCTCTAAGACCCTTGAGGCACCATGGAGTGTTAAGGATCATTCTAAAGGTTCTTATATGTCCTAATACACATTCCTAGACCATTGTAAGCGTTTCGAATACTCTCTTAACCATTCTACACTTGTTAGAGCCTCCAAGGACTCATGCTTCACCCTCTAAGTCCCTTGGGGCACCATGGAGTGTTTAGGATCATTCTAAAGGTTCTTATATGTCCTAATACACATTCCAAGACCATTCTAGGCGTTTAGAATACTCTCTTAACCATTCTACATTAGTTAGAGCCTCCACGGACTCATGCTTCACCCTCTAAGTCCCTTGAGGCACCATGGAGTGTTTAGGATCATTCTAAAGGTTCTTATATGTCCTAATACACATTCCTAGACCATTGTAAGCATTTAGAATCCTCTCTTAACCATTCTACACTTGTTAGAGCCTCCAAGGACTCATGCTTCACCCTCTAAGTCCCTTAAGGCACCATGGAGTGTTTAGGATCATTCTAAAGGTTCTTATATGTCCTAATACACATTCCTAGACCATTGTAAGCGTTTCAAATACTCTCTTAACCATTCTACACTTGTTAGAGCCTCCAAGGACTCATGCTTCACCGTCTAAGTCCCTTGAGGCACCATGGAGTGTTTAGGATCATTCTAAAGGTTCTTATATGTCCTAATACACATTCCTAGACCATTGTAAGCGTTTCGAATACTCTCTTAACCATTCTACACTTGTTAGAGCCTCCAAGGACTCATGCTTCACCCTCGAAGTCCCTTGAGGCACCATGGAGTGTTTAGGATCATTCTAAAGGTACTTATATGTCCTAATACACATTCCTAGACCATTGTAAGACTTTAGAATACTCTATTAACCATTCTACACTTGTTAGAGCCTCCAAGGACTCATGCTTCACCCTCTAAGTCCCTTGGGGCACCATGGAGTGTTTAGGATCATTCTAAAGGTTCTTATATGTCCTAATACACATTCCAAGACCATTCTAGGCGTTTAGAATACTCTCTTAACCATTCTACACTAGTTAGAGCCTCCACGGACTCATGCTTCACCCTCTAAGTCCCTTGAGGCACCATGGAGTGTTTAGGATCATTCTAAAGGTTCTTATATGTCCTAATACACATTCCTAGACCATTGTAAGCATTTCGAATACTCTCTTAACCATTCTACACTTGTTAGAGCCTCCAAGGACTCATGCTTCACCGTCTAAGTCCCTTGAGGCACCATGGAGTGTTTAGGATCATTCTAAAGGTACTTATATGTCCTAATACACATTCCTAGACCATTGTAAGACTTTAGAATACTCTATTAACCATTCTACACTTGTTAGAGCCTTCAAGGACTCATGCTTCACCCTCTAAGTCCCTTGGGGTACCATGGAGTGTTTAGGATCATTATAAAGGTTCTTATATGTCCTAATACACATTCCAAGACCATTCTAGGCGTTTAGAATACTCTCTTAACCATTCTACACTAGTTAGAGCCTCCACAGACTCATGCTTCACCCTCTAAGTCCCTTGAGGCACCATGGAGTGTTTAGGATCATTCTAAAGGTTCTTATATGTCCTAATACACATTCCTAGACCATTTTAAGCGTTTAGAATACTCTCTTAACCATTCTACACTTGTTAGAGCCTCCAAGAACTCATGCTTCACCCTCTAAGTCCCTTGAGGCACCATGGAGTGTTTAGGATCATTCTCAAGGTACTTATATGTCCTAATACAATTTCCTAGACCATTGTAAGACTTTAGAATACTCTATTAACCATTCTACACTTGTTAGAGCCTCCAAGGACTCATGCTTCACCCTCTAAGTCCCTTGGGGCACCATGGAGTGTTTAGGATCATTCTAAAGGTTCTTATATGTCCTAATACACATTCCAAGACCATTCTAGGGTTTAGAATACTCTCTTAACCATTCTAAACTAGTTAGAGCCTCCACAGACTCATGCTTCACCCTCTAAGTCCCTTGAGGCACCATGGAGTGTTTAGGATCATTCTAAAGGTTCTTATATGTCCTAATACACATTCCTAGACCATTTTAAGCGTTTAGAATACTCTCTTAACCATTCTACACTTGTTAGAGCCTCCAAGAACTCATGCTTCACCCTCTAAGTCCCTTGAGGCACCATGCAGTGTTTAGGATCATTCTCAAGGTACTTATATGTCCTAATACACATTCCTAGACCATTGTAAGACTTTAGAATACTCTATTAACCATTCTACACTTGTTAGAGCCTTCAAGGACTCATGCTTCACCCTCTAAGTCCCTTGGGGTAACATGGAGTGTTTAGGATCATTCTAAAGGTTCTTATATGTCCTAATACACATTCCAAGACCATTCTAGGCGTTTAGAATACTCTCTTAACCATTCTACACTAGTTTGAGCCTCCAAGGACTCATGCTTCACCCTCTAAGTCCCTTGAGGCACCATGGAGTGGTTAGGATCATTCTAAAGGTTCTTATATGTCCTAATACACATTCCTAGACCATTGTAAGCGTTTAGAATACTCTCTTAACCATTCTACACTTGTTAGAGCCTCCAAGAACTCATGCTTCACCGTCTAAGTCCCTTGAGGCATCACGGAGTGTTTAGGATCATTCTGAAGGTTTTTATATGTCCTAATACACATTCCTAGACCATTCTAGGAGTTTAGAATACTCTCTTAACCATTCTACACTTGTTAGAGCCTCCAAAGACTCATGCTTCACCCTCTAAGTCCCTTGGGGCACCATGGAGTGTTTAGGATCATTCTAAAGGTTCTTATATGTCCTAATACACATTCCAAGACCATTCTAGGCGTTTAGAATACTCTCTTAACCATTCTACACTTGTTAGAGCCTCCAAGAACTCATGCTTCACCCTCTAAGTCCCTTGAGGCACCATGGAGTGTTTAGGATCATTCTCAAGGTACTTATATGTCCTAATACACATTCCTAGACCATTGTAAGACTTTAGAATACTCTATTAACCATTCTACACTTGTTAGAGCCTTCAAGGACTCATGCTTCACCCTCTAAGTCCCTTGGGGTACCATGGAGTGTTTAGGATCATTCTAAAGGTTCTTATATGTCCTAATACACATTCCAAGACCATTCTAGGCGTTTAGAATACTCTCTTAACCATTCTACACTAGTTTGAGCCTCCAAGGACTCATGCTTCACCCTCTAAGTCCCTTGAGGCACCATGGAGTGGTTAGGATCATTCTAAAGGTTCTTATATGTCCTAATACACATTCCTAGACCATTGTAAGCGTTTAGAATACTCTCTTAACCATTCTACACTTGTTAGAGCCTCCAAGAACTCATGCTTCACCGTCTAAGTCCCTTGAGGCATCATGGAGTGTTTAGGATCATTCTGAAGGTTTTTATATGTCCTAATACACATTCCTAGACCATTCTAGGAGTTTAGAATACTCTCTTAACCATTCTACACTTGTTAGAGCCTCCAAAGACTCATGCTTCACCCTCTAAGTCCCTTGGGGCACCATGGAGTGTTTAGGATCATTCTAAAGGTTCTTATATGTCCTAATACACATTCCAAGACCATTCTAGGCGTTTAGAATACTCTCTTAACCATTCTACACTTGTTAGAGCCTCCAAGAACTCATGCTTCACCCTCTAAGTCCCTTGAGGCACCATGGAGTGTTTAGGATCATTCTCAAGGTACTTATATGTCCTAATACACATTCCTAGACCATTGTAAGACTTTAGAATACTCTATTAACCATTCTACACTTGTTAGAGCCTTCAAGGACTCATGCTTCACCCTCTAAGTCCCTTGGGGTACCATGGAGTGTTTAGGATCATTCTAAAGGTTCTTATATGTCCTAATACACATTCCAAGACCATTCTAGGCGTTTAGAATACTCTCTTAACCATTCTACACTAGTTTGAGCCTCCACGGACTCATGCTTCACCCTCTAAGTCCCTTGAGGCACCATGGAGTGTTTAGGATCATTCTAAAGGTTCTTATATGTCCTAATACACATTCCTAGACCATTGTAAGACTTTAGAATACTCTATTAACCATTCTACACTTGTTAGAGCCTCCAAGGACTCATGCTTCACCCTCTAAGTCCCTTGGGGCACCATGGAGTGTTTAGGATCATTCTAAAGGTTCTTATATGTCCTAATACACATTCCAAGACCATTCTAGGCGTTTAGAATACTCTCTTAACCATTCTACACTAGTTAGAGCCTCCACAGACTCATGCTTCACCCTCTAAGTCCCTTGAGGCACCATGGAGTGTTTAGGATCATTCTAAAGGTTCTTATATGTCCTAATACACATTCCTAGACCATTTTAAGCGTTTAGAATACTCTCTTAACCATTCTACACTTGTTAGAGCCTCCAAGAACTCATGCTTCACCCTCTAAGTCCCTTGAGGCACCATGGAGTGTTTAGGATCATTCTCAAGGTACTTATATGTCCTAATACAATTTCCTAGACCATTGTAAGACTTTAGAATACTCTATTAACCATTCTACACTTGTTAGAGCCTTCAAGGACTCATGCTTCACCCTCTCAGTCCCTTGGGGTACCATGGAGTGTTTAGGGTCATTCTAAAGGTTCTTATATGTCCTAATACACATTCCAAGACCATTCTAGGCGTTTAGAATACTCTCTTAACCATTCTACACTTGTTAGAGCCTCCAAGAACTCATGCTTCACCGTCTAAGTCCCTTGAGGCACCATGGAGTGTTTAGGATCATTCTAAAGGTTCTTATATGTCCTAATACACATTCCAAGACCATTCTAGGCGTTTAGAATACTCTCTTAACCATTCTACACTAGTTTGAGCCTCCACGGACTCATGCTTCACCCTCTAAGTCCCTTGAGGCACCATGGAGTGTTTAGGATCATTCTAAAGGTTCTTATATGTCCTAATACACATTCCTAGACCATTGTAAGACTTTAGAATACTCTATTAACCATTCTACACTTGTTAGAGCCTCCATGGACTCATGCTTCACCCTCTAAGTCCCTTGAGGCACCATGGAGTGTTTAGGATCATTCTAAAGGTTCTTATATGTCCTAATACACATTCCTAGACCATTGTAAGACTTTAGAATACTCTATTAACCATTCTACACTTGTTAGAGCCTCCAAGGACTCATGCTTCACCCTCTAAGTCCCTTGGGGCACCATGGAGTGTTTAGGATCATTCTAAAGGTTCTTATATGTCCTAATACACATTCCAAGACCATTCTAGGCGTTTAGAATACTCTCTTAACCATTCTACACTAGTTAGAGCCTCCACGGACTCATGCTTCACCCTCTAAGTCCCTTGAGGCACCATGGAGTGTTTAGGATCATTCTAAAGGTTCTTATATGTCCTAATACACATTCCTAGACCATTTTAAGCGTTTAGAATACTCTCTTAACCATTCTACACTTGTTAGAGCCTCCAAGAACTCATGCTTCACCGTCTAAGTCCCTTGAGGCACCATGGAGTGTTTAGGATCATTCTGAAGGTTTTTATATGTCCTAATACACATTCCTAGACCATTCTAGGAGTTTAGAATACTCTCTTAACCATTCTACACTTGTTAGAGCCTCCAAGGACTCATGCTTCACCCTCTAAGTCCCTTGGGGTACCATGGAGTGTTTAGGATCATTCTAAAGGTTCTTATATGTCCTAATACACATTCCTAGACCATTGTAAGCGTTTCGAATACTCTCTTAACCATTCTACACTTGTTAGAGCCTCCAAGGACTCATGCTTCACCCTCTTAGTCCCTTGAGGCACGATGGAGTGTTTAGGATCATTCTAAAGGTTCTTATATGTCCTAATACACATTCCTAGACCATTGTAAGCGTTTCAAATACTCTCTTAACCATTCTACATTTGTTAGAGCCTCCAAGGACTCATGCTTCACCCTCTAAGTCCCTTGAGGCACCATGGAGTGTTTAGGATCATTCTAAAGGTTCTTATATGTCCTAATACACATTCCTAGACCATTGTAAGCGTTTCGAATACTCTCTTAACCATTCTACACATGTTAGAGCCTCCAAGGACTCATGCTTCACCCTCTAAGTCCCTTGAGGCACCATGGAGTGTTTAGGATCATTCTAAAGGTACTTATATGTCCTAATACACATTCCTAGACCATTCTAGGAGTTTATAATACTCTCTGAACCATTCTACACTTGTTAGAGCCTCCAAGGACTCATGCTTCACCCTCTAAGTCCCTTGGGGTACCATGGAGTGTTTAGGATCATTCTAAAGGTTCTTATATGTCCTAATACACATTCCTAGACCATTGTAAGACTTTAGAATACTCTATTAACCATTCTACACTTGTTAGAGCCTCCAAGGACTCATGCTTCACCCTCTAAGTCCCTTGGGGTACCATGGAGTGTTTAGGATCATTCTAAAGGTTCTTATATGTCCTAATACACATTCCTAGACCATTGTAAGACTTTAGAATACTCTATTAACCATTCTACACTTGTTAGAGCCTCCATGGACTCATGCTTCACCCTCTAAGTCCCTTGAGGCACCATGGAGTGTTTAGGATCATTCTAAAGGTTCTTATATGTCCTAATACACATTCCTAGACCATTGTAAGACTTTAGAATACTCTATTAACCATTCTACACTTGTTAGAGCCTCCAAGGACTCATGCTTCACCCTCTAAGTCCCTTGGGGCACCATGGAGTGTTTAGGATCATTCTAAAGGTTCTTATATGTCCTAATACACATTCCAAGACCATTCTAGGCGTTTAGAATACTCTCTTAACCATTCTACACTAGTTAGAGCCTCCACGGACTCATGCTTCACCCTCTAAGTCCCTTGAGGCACCATGGAGTGTTTAGGATCATTCTAAAGGTTCTTATATGTCCTAATACACATTCCTAGACCATTTTAAGCGTTTAGAATACTCTCTTAACCATTCTACACTTGTTAGAGCCTCCAAGAACTCATGCTTCACCGTCTAAGTCCCTTGAGGCACCATGGAGTGTTTAGGATCATTCTGAAGGTTTTTATATGTCCTAATACACATTCCTAGACCATTCTAGGAGTTTAGAATACTCTCTTAACCATTCTACACTTGTTAGAGCCTCCAAGGACTCATGCTTCACCCTCTAAGTCCCTTGGGGTACCATGGAGTGTTTAGGATCATTCTAAAGGTTCTTATATGTCCTAATACACATTCCTAGACCATTGTAAGCGTTTCGAATACTCTCTTAACCATTCTACACTTGTTAGAGCCTCCAAGGACTCATGCTTCACCCTCTTAGTCCCTTGAGGCACGATGGAGTGTTTAGGATCATTCTAAAGGTTCTTATATGTCCTAATACACATTCCTAGACCATTGTAAGCGTTTCAAATACTCTCTTAACCATTCTACATTTGTTAGAGCCTCCAAGGACTCATGCTTCACCCTCTAAGTCCCTTGAGGCACCATGGAGTGTTTAGGATCATTCTAAAGGTTCTTATATGTCCTAATACACATTCCTAGACCATTGTAAGCGTTTCGAATACTCTCTTAACCATTCTACACATGTTAGAGCCTCCAAGGACTCATGCTTCACCCTCTAAGTCCCTTGAGGCACCATGGAGTGTTTAGGATCATTCTAAAGGTACTTATATGTCCTAATACACATTCCTAGACCATTCTAGGAGTTTAGAATACTCTCTGAACCATTCTACACTTGTTAGAGCCTCCAAGGACTCATGCTTCACCCTCTAAGTCCCTTGGGGTACCATGGAGTGTTTAGGATCATTCTAAAGGTTCTTATATGTCCTAATACACATTCCTAGACCATTGTAAGACTTTAGAATACTCTATTAACCATTCTACACTTGTTAGAGCCTCCAAGGACTCATGCTGCACCCTCTAAGTCCCTTGGGGTACCATGGAGTGTTTAGGATCATTCTAAAGGTTCTTATATGTCCTAATACACATTCCTAGACCATTGTAAGACTTTAGAATACTCTATTAACCATTCTACACTTGTTAGAGCCTCCAAGGACTCATGCTTCACCCTCTAAGTCCCTTGGGGCACCATGGAGTGTTTAGGATCATTCTAAAGGTTCTTATATGTCCAAATACACATTCCAAGACCATTCTAGGCGTTTAGAATACTCTCTTAACCATTCTACACTAGTTAGAGCCTCCACGGACTCATGCTTCACCCTCTAAGTCCCTTGAGGCACCATGGAGTGTTTAGGATCATTCTAAAGGTTCTTATATGTCCTAATACACATTCCTAGACCATTGTAAGACTTTAGAATACTCTATTAACCATTCTACACTTGTTAGAGCCTCCAAGGACTCATGCTTCACCCTCTAAGTCCCTTGGGGCACCATGGATTGTTTAGGATCATTCTAAAGGTTCTTATATGTCCTAATACACATTCCAAGACCATTCTAGGCGTTTAGAATACTCTCTTAACCATTCTACACTAGTTAGAGCCTCCACGGACTCAAGCGTCACCCTCTAAGTCCCTTGAGGCACCATGGAGTGTTTAGGATCATTCTAAAGGTTCTTATATGTCCTAATACACATTCCTAGACCATTTTAAGCGTTTAGAATACTCTCTTAACCATTCTACACTTGTTAGAGCCTCCAAGAACTCATGCTTCACCCTCTAAGTCCCTTGGGGCACCATGGAGTGTTTAGGATCATTCTCAAGGTACTTATATGTCCTAATACACATTCCTAGACCATTGTAAGACTTTAGAATACTCTATTAACCATTCTACACTTGTTAGAGCCTTCAAGGACTCATGCTTCACCCTCTAAGTCCCTTGGGGTACCATGGAGTGTTTAGGATCATTCTAAAGGTTCTTATATGTCCTAATACACATTCCAAGACCATTCTAGGCGTTTAGAATACTCTCTTAACCATTCTACACTAGTTTGAGCCTCCACGGACTCATGCTTCACCCTCTAAGTCCCTTGAGGCACCATGGAGTGTTTAGGATCATTCTGAAGGTTTTTATATGTCCTAATACACATTCCTAGACCATTGTAAGCGTTTAGAATACTCTCTTAACCATTCTACACTTGTTAGAGCCTCCAAGAACTCATGCTTCACCGTCTAAGTCCCTTGAGGCACCATGGAGTGTTTAGGATCATTCTGAAGGTTTTTATATGTCCTAATACACATTCCTTGACCATTCTAGGAGTTTAGAATACTCTCTTAACCATTCTACACTTGTTAGAGCCTCCAAGGACTCATGCTTCACCGTCTAAGTCCCTTGGGGTACCATGGAGTGTTTAGGATCATTCTGAAGGTTCTTATATGTCCTAATACACATTCCTAGACCATTGTAAGCGTTTCGAATACTCTCTTAACCATTCTACACTTGTTAGAGCCTCCAAGCACTCATGCTTCACCGTCTAAGTCCCTTGAGGCACCATGGAGTGTTTAGGATCATTCTAAAGGTTCTTATATGTCCTAATACACATTCCTAGACCATTGTAAGCGTTTCGAATACTCTCTTAACCATTCTACACTTGTTAGAGCCTCCAAGAACTCATGCTTCACCGTCTAAGTCCCTTGAGGCACCATGGAGTGTTTAGGATCATTCTAAAGGTTCTTATATGTCCTAATACACATTCCTAGACCATTGTAAGCGTTTAGAATACTCTCTTAACCATTCTACACTTGTTAGAGCCTCCAAGAACTCATGCTTCACCGTCTAAGTCCCTTGAGGCACCATTGAGTGTTTAGGATCATTCTAAAGGTTTTTATATGTCCTAATACACATTCCTAGACCATTCTAGGAGTTTAGAATACTCTCTTAACCATTCTACACTTGTTAGAGCCTCCAAGGACTCTTGCTTCACCCTCTAAGTCCCTTGCGTTACCATGGAGTGTTTAGGATCATTTTAAAGGTTCTTAAATGTCCTAATACACATTCCTAGACCATTTTAAGCCTTTAGAGTACTCTCTTAACCATTCTACACTTGTTAGAGCCTCCAAGGACTCATGCTTCACCCTATAAGTCCCATGGGGCACCATGGAGTGTTTAGGATCATTCTAAAGGTTCTTATATGTCCTAATACACATTCCTAGACCATTGTAAGCGTTTCGAATACTCTCTTAACCATTCTACACTTGTTAGAGCCACCAAGGACTCATGCTTCACCCTCTAAGTCCCTTGAGGCACCATGGAGTGTTTAGGATCATTCTAAAGGTTCTTATATGTCCTAATACACATTCCTAGACCATTGTAAGCGTTTCGAATACTCTCTTAACCATTCTACACTTGTTAGAGCCTCCAAGGACTCATGCTTCACCCTCTAAGTCCCTTGAGGCACCATGGAGTGTTTACGATCATTCTAAAGGTTCTTATATGTCCTAATACACATTCCTAAACCATTGTAAGCGTTTAGAATACTCTCTTAACCATTCTACACTTGTTAGAGCCTCCAAGGACTCATGCTTCACCCTCTAAGTCCCTTGGGGCACCATGGAGTGTTTAGGATCATTCTAAAGGTTCTTATATGTCCTAATACACATTCCTAGACCATTGTAAGCGTTTAGAATACTCTCTTAACCATTCTACACTTGTTAGAGCCTCCAAGGACTCATGCTTCACCCTCTAAGTCCCTTGGGGCACCATGGAGTGTTTAGGATCATTCTAAAGGTTCTTATATGTCCTAATACACATTCCTAGACCATTGTAAGCCTTTAGAATACTCTCTTAACCATTCTACACTTGTTAAAGCCTCCAAGGACTCATGCTTCACCCTCTAAGTCCCTTGGGGCACCATGGAGTGTTTAGGATCATTCTAAAGGTTCTTATATGTCCTAATACACATTCCTAGACCATTGTAAGCATTTAGAATACTCTCTTAACCATTCTATACTTGTTAGAGCCTCCTAGGACTCATGCTTCACCCTCTAAGTCACTTGTGGCACCATCGAGTGTTTAGGATCATTCTAAAGGTTCTTATATGTCCTAATACACATTCCTAGACCATTCTAGGCGTTTAGAATACTCTCTTAACCATTCTACACTAGTTAGAGCCTCAAAGGACTCATGCTTCACCCTCTAAGTCCCTTGAGGCTCCATGGAGTGTTTAGGATCATGCTAAAGGTTCTTATTTGTCCTAATACACATTCCTAGACCATTGTAAGCGTTTAGAATACTCTCTTAACCATTCTACACTTGTTAGAGCCTCCAGGAACTCATGCTTCACCCTCTAAGTCCCTTGAGGCACCATGGAGTGTTTAGGATCATTCTCAAGGTTCTTATATGTCCTAATACACATTCCTAGACCATTGTAATCCTTTAGAATACTCTCTTAACCATTCTACACTTGTTAAAGCCTCCAGGGACTCATGCTTCACCCTCTAAGTCCCTTGGGGCACCATGGAGTGTGTAGGATCATTCTAAAGGTTCTTATATGTCCTAATACACATTCCTAGACCATTGTAAGCCTTTAGAATACTCTCTTAACCATTCTACACTTGTTAGAGCCTCCAAGGACTCATGCTTCACCCTCTAAGTCCCTTGAGGCACCATGGAGTCTTTAGGATCATTCTAAAGGTTCTTATATGTCCTAATACACATTCCTAGACCATTGTAAGCCTTTAGAATACTCTCTTAACCATTCTACACTTGTTAGAGCCTCCAAGGACTCATGCTTCACCCTCTAAGTCCCTTGGGGCACCATGGAGTGTTTAGGATCATTCTAAAGGTTCTTATATGTCCTAATACACATTCCTAGACCATTGTAATCCTTTAGAATACTCTCTTAACCATTCTACACTTGTTAGAGCCTCCAGGAACTCATGCTTCACCCTCTAAGTCCCTTGAGGCACCATGGAGTGTTTAGGATCATTCTAAAGGTTCTTATATGTCCTAATACACATTCCTAGACCATTGTAATCCTTTAGAATACTCTCTTAACCATTCTACACTTGTTAAAGCCTCCAAGGACTCATGCTTCACCCTCTAAGTCCCTTGGGGCACCATGGAGTGTGTAGGATCATTCTAAAGGTTCTTATATGTCCTAATACACATTCCTAGACCATTGTAAGCCTTTAGAATACTCTCTTAACCATTCTATACTTGTTAGAGCCTCCTAGGACTCATGCTTCACCCTCTAAGTCACTTGAGGCACCATAGAGTGTTTAGGATCATTCTAAAGGTTCTTATATGTCCTAATACACATTCCTAGACCATTCTAGGCGTTTAGAATACTCTCTTAACCATTCTACACTAGTTAGAGCCTCAAAGGACTCATGCTTCACCCTCTAAGTCCCTTGAGGCTCCATAGAGTGTTTAGGATCATTCTAAAGGTTCTTATTTGTCCTAATACACATTCCTAGACCATTGTAAGCGTTTAGAATACTCTCTTAACCATTCTACACTTGTTAGAGCCTCCAGGAACTCATGCTTCACCCTCTAAGTCCCTTGAGGCACCATGGAGTGTTTAGGATCATTCTAAAGGTTCTTATATGTCCTAATACACATTCCTAGACCATTGTAATCCTTTAGAATACTCTCTTAACCATTTTACACTTGTTAAAGCCTCCAAGGACTCATGCTTCACCCTCTAAGTCCCTTGGGGCACCATGGAGTGTGTAGGATCATTCTAAAGGTTCTTATATGTCCTAATACACATTCCTAGACCATTGTAAGCCTTTTGAATACTCTCTTAACCATTCTACACTTGTTAGAGCCTCCAAGGACTCATGCTTCACCCTCTAAGTCCCTTGAGGCACCATGGAGTGTTTAGGATCATTCTAAAGGTTCTTATATGTCCTAATACACATTCCTAGACCATTGTAAGCCTTTAGAATACTCTCTTAACCATTCTACACTTGTTAGAGCCTCCAAGGACTCATGCTTCACCCTCTAAGTCCCTTGGGGCACCATGGAGTGTTTAGGATCATTCTAAAGGTTCTTATATGTCTTAATACACATTCCTAGACCATTGTAATCCTTTAGAATACTCTCTTAACCATTCTACACTTGTTAGAGCCTCCAAGGACTCATGCTTCACACTCTAAGTCCCTTGGGGCACCATGGAGTGTTTAGGATCATTCTAGAGGATCTTATATGTCCTAATACACATTCCTAGACCATTCTAGGAGTTTAGAATACTCTCTTAACCATTCTACACTAGTTAGAGCCACCAAGGACTCATGCTTCACCCTCTAAGTACCTTGAGGCACCATGGAGTGTTTAGGATCATTCTAAAGGTTCTTATATGTCCTAATACACATTCCTAGACCATTCTAGGCATTTCGAATACTCTCTTAACCATTCTACACTTGTTATAGCCTCCAAGGACTCATCTTCACCCTCTAAGTCCCTTGGGGCACCATGGAGTGTTTAGGATCATTCTAAAGGTTCTTATATGTCCTAATACACATTCCTAGACCATTGTAAGCATTTAGAATACTCTCTTAACCATTCTATACTTGTTAGAGCCTCCTAGGACTCATGCTTCACCCTCTAAGTCACTTGAGGCACCATAGAGTGTTTAGGATCATTCTAAAGGTTCTTATATGTCCTAATACACATTCCTAGACCATTCTAGGCGTTTAGAATACTCTCTTAACCATTCTACACTAGTTAGAGCCTCAAAGGACTCATGCTTCACCCTCTAAGTCCCTTGAGGCTCCATGGAGTGTTTAGGATCATTCTAAAGGTTCTTATTTGTCCTAATACACATTCCTAGACCATTGTAAGCGTTTCGAATACTCTCTTAACCATTCTACACTTGTTAGAGCCTCCAGGAACTCATGCTTCACCCTCTAAGTCCCTTGAGGCACCATGGAGTGTTTAGGATCATTCTAAAGGTTCTTATATGTCCTAATATACATTCCGAGACCATTGTAAGCCTTTAGAATACTCTCTTAACCATTCTACACTTGTTAGAGCCTCCAAGGACTCATGCTTCACCCTCTAAGTCCCTTGAGGCACCATGGAGTGTTTAGGATCATTCTAAAGGTTCTTATATGTCCTAATACACATTCCTAGACCATTGTAAGCCTTTAGAATACTCTCTTAACCATTCTACACTTGTTAAAGCCTCCAAGGACTCATGCTTCACCCTCTAAGTCCCTTGGGGCACCATGGAGTGTTTAGGATCATTCTAAAGGTTCTTATATGTCCTAATACACATTCCTAGACCATTGTAAGCCTTTAGAATACTCTCTTAACCATTCTACACTTGTTAGAGCCTCCAAGGACTCATGCTTCACCCTCTAAGTCCCTTGAGGCACCATGGAGTGTTTACGATCATTCTAAAGGTTCTTATATGTCCTAATACACATTCCTAGACCATTGTAAGCGTTTAGAATACTCTCTTAACCATTCTACACTTGTTAGAGCCTCCAAGAACTCATGCTTCACCCTCTAAGTGCCTTGAGGCACCATGGAGTGTTTAGGATCATTCTAAAGGTTCTTATATGTCCTAATACACATTCCTAGACCATTGTAAGCCTTTAGAATACTCTCTTAACCATTCTACATTTGTTAGAGCCTCCAAGGACTCATGCTTCACCCTCTAAATCCCTTGGGGCAGCATGGAGTGTTTAGGATCATTCTAAAGGTTCTTATATGTCCTAATACACATTCCTAGACCATTGTAAGGGTTTTGAATACTCTCTTAACCATTCTACATTTGTTAGAGCCTCCAAGGACTCATGCTTCACCCTCTAAATCCCTTGGGGCAGCATGGAGTGTTTAGGATCATTCTAAAGGTTCTTATATGTCCTAATACACATTCCTAGACCATTGTAAGCGTTTAGAATACTCTCTTAACCATTCTACACTTGTTAGAGCCTCCAAGGACTCATGCTTCACCCTCTAAGTCCCTTGGGGCACCATGGAGTGTTTAGGATCATTCTAAAGGTTCTTATATGTCCTAATACACATTCCTAGACCATTGTAAGCCTTTAGAATACTCTCTTAACCATTCTACACTTGTTAGAGCCTCCAAGGACTCATGCTTCACCCTCTAAGTCCCTTGAGGCACCATGGAGTGTTTACGATCATTCTAAAGGTTCTTATATGTCCTAATACACATTCCTAGACCATTGTAAGCGTTTAGAATACTCTCTTAACCATTCTACACTTGTTAGAGCCTCCAAGAACTCATGCTTCACCCTCTAAGTGCCTTGAGGCACCACGGAGTGTTTAGGATCATTCTAAAGGTTCTTATATGTCCTAATACACATTCCTAGACCATTGTAAGCCTTTAAAATACTCTCTTAACCATTCTACATTTGTTAGAGCCTCCAAGGACTCATGCTTCACCCTCTAAATCCCTTGGGGCAGCATGGAGTGTTTAGGATCATTCTAAAGGTTCTTATATGTCCTAATACACATTCCTAGACCATTGTAAGGGTTTCGAATACTCTCTTAACCATTCTACACTTTTTAGAGCCTCCAAGGACTCATGCTTCACCCTCTAAGTCCCTTGAGGCACCATGAAGTGTTTAGGATCATTCTAAAGGTTCTTATATGTCCTAATACACATTCCTGACCATTGTAAGCATTTCGAATACTCTCTTAACCATTCTACACTTGTTAGAGCCTCCAAGGACTCATGCTTCACCCTCTAAGTCCCTTGAGGCACCATGGAGTGTTTAGGATCATTCTAAAGGTTCTTATATGTCCTAATACACATTCCTAGACCATTGTAAGCCTTTAGAATACTCTCTTAACCATTCTACACTAGTTAGAGCCTCCAAGGACTCATGCTTCACCCTCTAAGTCCCTTGAGGCACAATGGAGTGTTTAGGATCATTCTAAAGGTTCTTATATGTCCTAATACACATTCCTAGACCATTGTAAGCGTTTAGAATACTCTCTTAACCATTCTACACTTGTTAGAGCCTCCAAGGACTCATGCTTCACCCTCTAAGTCCCTTGGGGCACCATGGAGTGTTTAGGATCATTCTAAAGGTTCTTATATGTCCTAATACACATTCCTAGACCATTGTAATCCTTTAGAATACTCTCTTAACCATTCTACACTTGTTAGAGCCTCCAAGGACTCATGCTTCACCCTCTAAGTCCCTTGGGGCACCATGGAGTGTTTAGGATCATTCTAGAGGATCTTATATGTCCTAATACACATTCCTAGACCATTCTAGGAGTTTAGAATACTCTCTTAACCATTCTACACTAGTTAGAGCCACCAAGGACTCATGCTTCACCCTCTAAGTACCTTGAGGCACCATGGAGTGTTTAGGATCATTCTAAAGGTTCTTATATGTCCTAATACACATTCCTAGACCATTCTAGGCATTTCGAATACTCTCTTAACCATTCTACACTTGTTATACCCTCCAAGGACTCATGCTTCACCCTCTAAGTCCCTTGGGGCACCATGGAGTGTTTAGGATCATTCTAAAGGTTCTTATATGTCCTAATACACATTCCTAGACCATTGTAAGCATTTAGAATACTCTCTTAACCATTCTATACTTGTTAGAGCCTCCTAGGACTCATGCTTCACCCTCTAAGTCACTTGAGGCACCATAGAGTGTTTAGGATCATTCTAAAGGTTCTTATATGTCCTAATACACATTCCTAGACCATTCTAGGCGTTTAGAATACTCTCTTAACCATTCTACACTAGTTAGAGCCTCAAAGGACTCATGCTTCACCCTCTAAGTCCCTTGAGGCTCCATGGAGTGTTTAGGATCATTCTAAAGGTTCTTATTTGTCCTAATACACATTCCTAGACCATTGTAAGCGTTTAGAATACTCTCTTAACCATTCTACACTTGTTAGAGCCTCCAGGAACTCATGCTTCACCCTCTAAGTCCCTTGAGGCACCATGGAGTGTTTAGGATCATTCTAAAGGTTCTTATATGTCCTAATATACATTCCGAGACCATTGTAAGCCTTTAGAATACTCTCTTAACCATTCTACACTTGTTAGAGCCTCCAAGGACTCATGCTTCACCCTCTAAGTCACTTGAGGCACCATAGAGTGTTTAGGATCATTCTAAAGGTTCTTATATGTCCTAATACACATTCCTAGACCATTCTAGGCGTTTAGAATACTCTCTTAACCATTCTACACTAGTTAGAGCCTCAAAGGACTCATGCTTCACCCTCTAAGTCCCTTGAGGCTCCATGGAGTGTTTAGGATCATTCTAAAGGTTCTTATTTGTCCTAATACACATTCCTAGACCATTGTAAGCGTTTAGAATACTCTCTTAACCATTCTACACTTGTTAGAGCCTCCAGGAACTCATGCTTCACCCTCTAAGTCCCTTGAGGCACCATGGAGTGTTTAGGATCATTCTAAAGGTTCTTATATGTCCTAATATACATTCCGAGACCATTGTAAGCCTTTAGAATACTCTCTTAACCATTCTACACTTGTTAGAGCCTCCAAGGACTCATGCTTCACCCTCTAAGTCCCTTGAGGCACCATGGAGTGTTTACGATCATTCTAAAGGTTCTTATATGTCCTAATACACATTCCTAGACCATTGTAAGCGTTTAGAATACTCTCTTAACCATTCTACACTTGTTAGAGCCTCCAAGAACTCATGCTTCACCCTCTAAGTGCCTTGAGGCACCATGGAGTGTTTAGGATCATTCTAAAGGTTCTTATATGTCCTAATACACATTCCTAGACCATTGTAAGCCTTTAGAATACTCTCTTAACCATTCTACATTTGTTAGAGCCTCCAAGGACTCATGCTTCACCCTCTAAATCCCTTGGGGCAGCATGGAGTGTTTAGGATCATTCTAAAGGTTCTTATATGTCCTAATACACATTCCTAGACCATTGTAAGCGTTTAGAATACTCTCTTAACCATTCTACACTTGTTAGAGCCTCCAAGGACTCATGCTTCACCCTCTAAGTCCCTTGGGGCACCATGGAGTGTTTAGGATCATTCTAAAGGTTCTTATATGTCCTAATACACATTCCTAGACCATTGTAAGCCTTTAGAATACTCTCTTAACCATTCTACACTTGTTAGAGCCTCCAAGGACTCATGCTTCACCCTCTAAGTCCCTTGAGGCACCATGGAGTGTTTACGATCATTCTAAAGGTTCTTATATGTCCTAATACACATTCCTAGACCATTGTAAGCGTTTAGAATACTCTCTTAACCATTCTACACTTGTTAGAGCCTCCAAGAACTCATGCTTCACCCTCTAAGTGCCTTGAGGCACCATGAAGTGTTTAGGATCATTCTAAAGGTTCTTATATGTCCTAATACACATTCCTAGACCATTCTAGGCCTTTAGAATACTCTGTTAACCATTCTACACTAGTTAGAGCCTCAAAGGACTCATGCTTCACCCTCTAAGTCCCTTGGGGCAGCATGGAGTGTTTAGGATCATTCTAAAGGTTCTTATATGTCCTAATACACATTCCTAGACCATTGTAAGGGTTTCGAATACTCTCTTAACCATTCTACATTTGTTAGAGCCTCCAAGGACTCATGCTTCACCCTCTAAATCCCTTGGGGCAGCATGGAGTGTTTAGGATCATTCTAAAGGTTCTTATATGTCCTAATACACATTCCTAGACCATTGTAAGCGTTTAGAATACTCTCTTAACCATTCTACACTTGTTAGAGCCTCCAAGAACTCATGCTTCACCCTCTAAGTCCCTTGGGGCACCATGGAGTGTTTAGGATCATTCTAAAGGTTCTTATATGTCTTAATACACATTCCTAGACCATTGTAATCCTTTAGAATACTCTCTTAACCATTCTACACTTGTTAGAGCCTCCAAGGACTCATGCTTCACACTCTAAGTCCCTTGGGGCACCATGGAGTGTTTAGGATCATTCTAGAGGATCTTATATGTCCTAATACACATTCCTAGACCATTCTAGGAGTTTAGAATACTCTCTTAACCATTCTACACTAGTTAGAGCCACCAAGGACTCATGCTTCACCCTCTAAGTACCTTGAGGCACCATGGAGTGTTTAGGATCATTCTAAAGGTTCTTATATGTCCTAATACACATTCCTAGACCATTCTAGGCATTTCGAATACTCTCTTAACCATTCTACACTTGTTATAGCCTCCAAGGACTCATGCTTCACCCTCTAAGTCCCTTGGGGCACCATGGAGTGTTTAGGATCATTCTAAAGGTTCTTATATGTCCTAATACACATTCCTAGACCATTGTAAGCATTTAGAATACTCTCTTAACCATTCTATACTTGTTAGAGCCTCCTAGGACTCATGCTTCACCCTCTAAGTCACTTGAGGCACCATAGAGTGTTTAGGATCATTCTAAAGGTTCTTATATGTCCTAATACACATTCCTAGACCATTCTAGGCGTTTAGAATACTCTCTTAACCATTCTACACTAGTTAGAGCCTCAAAGGACTCATGCTTCACCCTCTAAGTCCCTTGAGGCTCCATGGAGTGTTTAGGATCATTCTAAAGGTTCTTATTTGTCCTAATACACATTCCTAGACCATTGTAAGCGTTTAGAATACTCTCTTAACCATTCTACACTTGTTAGAGCCTCCAGGAACTCATGCTTCACCCTCTAAGTCCCTTGAGGCACCATGGAGTGTTTAGGATCATTCTAAAGGTTCTTATATGTCCTAATATACATTCCGAGACCATTGTAAGCCTTTAGAATACTCTCTTAACCATTCTACACTTGTTAGAGCCTCCAAGGACTCATGCTTCACCCTCTAAGTCCCTTGAGGCACCATGGAGTGTTTAGGATCATTCTAAAGGTTCTTATATGTCCTAATACACATTCCTAGACCATTGTAAGCCTTTAGAATACTCTCTTAACCATTCTACACTTGTTAAAGCCTCCAAGGACTCATGCTTCACCCTCTAAGTCCCTTGGGGCACCATGGAGTGTTTAGGATCATTCTAAAGGTTCTTATATGTCCTAATACACATTCCTAGACCATTGTAAGCCTTTAGAATACTCTCTTAACCATTCTACACTTGTTAGAGCCTCCAAGGACTCATGCTTCACCCTCTAAGTCCCTTGAGGCACCATGGAGTGTTTACGATCATTCTAAAGGTTCTTATATGTCCTAATACACATTCCTAGACCATTGTAAGCGTTTAGAATACTCTCTTAACCATTCTACACTTGTTAGAGCCTCCAAGAACTCATGCTTCACCCTCTAAGTGCCTTGAGGCACCATGGAGTGTTTAGGATCATTCTAAAGGTTCTTATATGTCCTAATACACATTCCTAGACCATTGTAAGCCTTTAGAATACTCTCTTAACCATTCTACATTTGTTAGAGCCTCCAAGGACTCATGCTTCACCCTCTAAATCCCTTGGGGCAGCATGGAGTGTTTAGGATCATTCTAAAGGTTCTTATATGTCCTAATACACATTCCTAGACCATTGTAAGGGTTTCGAATACTCTCTTAACCATTCTACACTTTTTAGAGCCTCCAAGGACTCATGCTTCACCCTCTAAGTCCCTTGAGGCACCATGAAGTGTTTAGGATCATTCTAAAGGTTCTTATATGTCCTAATACACATTCCTGACCATTGTAAGCATTTCGAATACTCTCTTAACCATTCTACACTTGTTAGAGCCTCCAAGGACTCATGCTTCACCCTCTAAGTCCCTTGAGGCACCATGGAGTGTTTAGGATCATTCTAAAGGTTCTTATATGTCCTAATACACATTCCTAGACCATTGTAAGCCTTTAGAATACTCTCTTAACCATTCTACACTAGTTAGAGCCTCCAAGGACTCATGCTTCACCCTCTAAGTCCCTTGAGGCACAATGGAGTGTTTAGGATCATTCTAAAGGTTCTTATATGTCCTAATACACATTCCTAGACCATTGTAAGCGTTTAGAATACTCTCTTAACCATTCTACACTTGTTAGAGCCTCCAAGGACTCGTGCTTCACCCTCTAAGTCCCTTGGGGCACCATGGAGTGTTTAGGATCATTCTAAAGGTTCTTATATGTCCTAATACACATTCCTAGACCATTGTAATCCTTTAGAATACTCTCTTAACCATTCTACACTTGTTAGAGCCTCCAAGGACTCATGCTTCACCCTCTAAGTCCCTTGGGGCACCATGGAGTGTTTAGGATCATTCTAGAGGATCTTATATGTCCTAATACACATTCCTAGACCATTCTAGGAGTTTAGAATACTCTCTTAACCATTCTACACTAGTTAGAGCCACCAAGGACTCATGCTTCACCCTCTAAGTACCTTGAGGCACCATGGAGTGTTTAGGATCATTCTAAAGGTTCTTATATGTCCTAATACACATTCCTAGACCATTCTAGGCATTTCGAATACTCTCTTAACCATTCTACACTTGTTAGAGCCTCCAAGAACTCATGCTTCACCCTCTAAGTGCCTTGAGGCACCATGGAGTGTTTAGGATCATTCTAAAGGTTCTTATATGTCCTAATACACATTCCTAGACCATTGTAAGCCTTTAGAATACTCTCTTAACCATTCTACATTTGTTAGAGCCTCCAAGGACTCATGCTTCACCCTCTAAATCCCTTGGGGCAGCATGGAGTGTTTAGGATCATTCTAAAGGTTCTTATATGTCCTAATACACATTCCTAGACCATTGTAAGCGTTTAGAATACTCTCTTAACCATTCTACACTTGTTAGAGCCTCCAAGGACTCATGCTTCACCCTCTAAGTCCCTTGGGGCACCATGGAGTGTTTAGGATCATTCTAAAGGTTCTTATATGTCCTAATACACATTCCTAGACCATTGTAAGCCTTTAGAATACTCTCTTAACCATTCTACACTTGTTAGAGCCTCCAAGGACTCATGCTTCACCCTCTAAGTCCCTTGAGGCACCATGGAGTGTTTACGATCATTCTAAAGGTTCTTATATGTCCTAATACACATTCCTAGACCATTGTAAGCGTTTAGAATACTCTCTTAACCATTCTACACTTGTTAGAGCCTCCAAGAACTCATGCTTCACCCTCTAAGTGCCTTGAGGCACCATGAAGTGTTTAGGATCATTCTAAAGGTTCTTATATGTCCTAATACACATTCCTAGACCATTCTAGGCCTTTAGAATACTCTGTTAACCATTCTACACTAGTTAGAGCCTCAAAGGACTCATGCTTCACCCTCTAAGTCCCTTGGGGCAGCATGGAGTGTTTAGGATCATTCTAAAGGTTCTTATATGTCCTAATACACATTCCTAGACCATTGTAAGGGTTTCGAATACTCTCTTAACCATTCTACATTTGTTAGAGCCTCCAAGGACTCATGCTTCACCCTCTAAATCCCTTGGGGCAGCATGGAGTGTTTAGGATCATTCTAAAGGTTCTTATATGTCCTAATACACATTCCTAGACCATTGTAAGCGTTTAGAATACTCTCTTAACCATTCTACACTTGTTAGAGCCTCCAAGAACTCATGCTTCACCCTCTAAGTCCCTTGGGGCACCATGGAGTGTTTAGGATCATTCTAAAGGTTCTTATATGTCTTAATACACATTCCTAGACCATTGTAATCCTTTAGAATACTCTCTTAACCATTCTACACTTGTTAGAGCCTCCAAGGACTCATGCTTCACACTCTAAGTCCCTTGGGGCACCATGGAGTGTTTAGGATCATTCTAGAGGATCTTATATGTCCTAATACACATTCCTAGACCATTCTAGGAGTTTAGAATACTCTCTTAACCATTCTACACTAGTTAGAGCCACCAAGGACTCATGCTTCACCCTCTAAGTACCTTGAGGCACCATGGAGTGTTTAGGATCATTCTAAAGGTTCTTATATGTCCTAATACACATTCCTAGACCATTCTAGGCATTTCGAATACTCTCTTAACCATTCTACACTTGTTATAGCCTCCAAGGACTCATGCTTCACCCTCTAAGTCCCTTGGGGCACCATGGAGTGTTTAGGATCATTCTAAAGGTTCTTATATGTCCTAATACACATTCCTAGACCATTGTAAGCATTTAGAATACTCTCTTAACCATTCTATACTTGTTAGAGCCTCCTAGGACTCATGCTTCACCCTCTAAGTCACTTGAGGCACCATAGAGTGTTTAGGATCATTCTAAAGGTTCTTATATGTCCTAATACACATTCCTAGACCATTCTAGGCGTTTAGAATACTCTCTTAACCATTCTACACTAGTTAGAGCCTCAAAGGACTCATGCTTCACCCTCTAAGTCCCTTGAGGCTCCATGGAGTGTTTAGGATCATTCTAAAGGTTCTTATTTGTCCTAATACACATTCCTAGACCATTGTAAGCGTTTAGAATACTCTCTTAACCATTCTACACTTGTTAGAGCCTCCAGGAACTCATGCTTCACCCTCTAAGTCCCTTGAGGCACCATGGAGTGTTTAGGATCATTCTAAAGGTTCTTATATGTCCTAATATACATTCCGAGACCATTGTAAGCCTTTAGAATACTCTCTTAACCATTCTACACTTGTTAGAGCCTCCAAGGACTCATGCTTCACCCTCTAAGTCCCTTGAGGCACCATGGAGTGTTTAGGATCATTCTAAAGGTTCTTATATGTCCTAATACACATTCCTAGACCATTGTAAGCCTTTAGAATACTCTCTTAACCATTCTACACTTGTTAAAGCCTCCAAGGACTCATGCTTCACCCTCTAAGTCCCTTGGGGCACCATGGAGTGTTTAGGATCATTCTAAAGGTTCTTATATGTCCTAATACACATTCCTAGACCATTGTAAGCCTTTAGAATACTCTCTTAACCATTCTACACTTGTTAGAGCCTCCAAGGACTCATGCTTCACCCTCTAAGTCCCTTGAGGCACCATGGAGTGTTTACGATCATTCTAAAGGTTCTTATATGTCCTAATACACATTCCTAGACCATTGTAAGCGTTTAGAATACTCTCTTAACCATTCTACACTTGTTAGAGCCTCCAAGAACTCATGCTTCACCCTCTAAGTGCCTTGAGGCACCATGGAGTGTTTAGGATCATTCTAAAGGTTCTTATATGTCCTAATACACATTCCTAGACCATTGTAAGCCTTTAGAATACTCTCTTAACCATTCTACATTTGTTAGAGCCTCCAAGGACTCATGCTTCACCCTCTAAATCCCTTGGGGCAGCATGGAGTGTTTAGGATCATTCTAAAGGTTCTTATATGTCCTAATACACATTCCTAGACCATTGTAAGGGTTTCGAATACTCTCTTAACCATTCTACACTTTTTAGAGCCTCCAAGGACTCATGCTTCACCCTCTAAGTCCCTTGAGGCACCATGAAGTGTTTAGGATCATTCTAAAGGTTCTTATATGTCCTAATACACATTCCTGACCATTGTAAGCATTTCGAATACTCTCTTAACCATTCTACACTTGTTAGAGCCTCCAAGGACTCATGCTTCACCCTCTAAGTCCCTTGAGGCACCATGGAGTGTTTAGGATCATTCTAAAGGTTCTTATATGTCCTAATACACATTCCTAGACCATTGTAAGCCTTTAGAATACTCTCTTAACCATTCTACACTAGTTAGAGCCTCCAAGGACTCATGCTTCACCCTCTAAGTCCCTTGAGGCACAATGGAGTGTTTAGGATCATTCTAAAGGTTCTTATATGTCCTAATACACATTCCTAGACCATTGTAAGCGTTTAGAATACTCTCTTAACCATTCTACACTTGTTAGAGCCTCCAAGGACTCGTGCTTCACCCTCTAAGTCCCTTGGGGCACCATGGAGTGTTTAGGATCATTCTAAAGGTTCTTATATGTCCTAATACACATTCCTAGACCATTGTAATCCTTTAGAATACTCTCTTAACCATTCTACACTTGTTAGAGCCTCCAAGGACTCATGCTTCACCCTCTAAGTCCCTTGGGGCACCATGGAGTGTTTAGGATCATTCTAGAGGATCTTATATGTCCTAATACACATTCCTAGACCATTCTAGGAGTTTAGAATACTCTCTTAACCATTCTACACTAGTTAGAGCCACCAAGGACTCATGCTTCACCCTCTAAGTACCTTGAGGCACCATGGAGTGTTTAGGATCATTCTAAAGGTTCTTATATGTCCTAATACACATTCCTAGACCATTCTAGGCATTTCGAATACTCTCTTAACCATTCTACACTTGTTATACCCTCCAAGGACTCATGCTTCACCCTCTAAGTACCTTGGGGCAGCATGGAGTGTTTAGGATCATTCTAAAGGTTCTTATATGTCCTAATACACATTCCTAGACCATTGTAAGGGTTTCGAATACTCTCTTAACCATTCTACACTTGTTAGAGCCTCAAAGGACTCATGCTTCACCCTCTAAGTACCTTGAGGCACCATGGAGTGTTTAGGATCATTCTAAAGGTTCTTATATGTCCTAATACACATTCCTAGACCATTCTAGGCATTTCGAATACTCTCTTAACCATTCTACACTTGTTATACCCTCCAAGGACTCATGCTTCACCCTCTAAGTCCCTTGGGGCACCATGGAGTGTTTAGGATCATTCTAAAGGTTCTTATATGTCCTAATACACATTCCTAGACCATTGTAAGCATTTAGAATACTCTCTTAACCATTCTATACTTGTTAGAGCCTCCTAGGACTCATGCTTCACCCTCTAAGTCACTTGAGGCACCATAGAGTGTTTAGGATCATTCTAAAGGTTCTTATATGTCCTAATACACATTCCTAGACCATTCTAGGCCTTTAGAATACTCTGTTAACCATTCTACACTAGTTAGAGCCTCAAAGGACTCATGCTTCACCCTCTAAGTCCCTTGAGGCTCCATGGAGTGTTTAGGATCATTCTAAAGGTTCTTATTTGTCCTAATACACATTCCTAGACCATTGTATGCCTTTAGAATACTCTCTTAACCATTCTACACTTGTTAGAGCCTCCAAGAACTCATGCTTCACCCTCTAAATCCCTTGAGGCACCATGGAGTGTTTAGGATCATTCTAAAGGTTCTTATATGTCCTAATACACATTCCTAGACCATTGTAAGCGTTTCGAATACTCTCTTAACCATTCTACACTTTTTAGAGCCTCCAAGGACTCATGTTTCACCCTCTAAGTCCCTTGAGGCACCATGGAGTGTTTAGGATCATTCTAAAGGTTCTTATATGTCCTAGTACACATTCCTAGACCATTGTAAGCGTTTCGAATACTCTCTTAACCATTCTACACTTGTTAGAGCCTCCAAGGACTCATGCTTCACCCTCTAAGTCCCTTGGGGCACCATGGAGTGTTTAGGATCATTCTAAAGGTTCTTATATGTCCTAATACACATTCCTAGACCATTCTAGGAGTTTCGAATACTCTCTTAACCATTCTACACTTTTTAGAGCCTCCAAGGACTCATGTTTCACCCTCTAAGTCCCTTGAGGCACCATGGAGTGTTTAGGATCATTCTAAAGGTTCTTATATGTCCTAATACACATTCCTAGACCATTCTAGGCGTTTCGAATACTCTCTTACCCATTCTACACTTGTTAGAGCCTCCAAGGACACATGCTTCACCCTCTAAGTCCCTTGAGGCACAATGGAGTGTTTAGGATCATTCTAAAGGTTCTTATATGTCCTAATACACATTCCTAGACCATTGTAAGCGTTTAGAATACTCTCTTAACCATTCTACACTTGTTAGAGCCTCCAAGAACTCATGCTTCACCGTCTAAGTCCCTTGAGGCACCATGGAGTGTTTAGGATCATTCTAAAGGTTCTTATATGTCCTAATACACATTCCTAGACCATTGTAAGCCTTTAGAATACTCTCTTAACCATTCTACACTTGTTAGAGCCTCCAAGGACTCATGCTTCACCCTCTAAGTCCCTTGGGGCACCATGGAGTGTTTAGGATCATTCTAAAGGATCTTATATGTCCTAATACACATTCCTAGACCATTCTAGGCGTTTCGAATACTCTCTTAACCATTCTACACTTGTTAGAGCCTCCAAAGACTCATGCTTCACCCTCTAAGTCCCTTGGGGAACCATGGAGTGTTTAGGATCATTCTAAAGGTTCTTATATGTCCTAATACACATTCCTAGACCATTCTAGGCGTTTCGAATACTCTCTTGACCATTCTACACTTGTTAGAGCCTCCAATGACTCATGCTTCACCCTCTAAGTCCCTTGGGGAACCATGAAGTGTTTAGGATCATTCTAAAGGTTCTTATATGTCCTAATACACATTCCTAGACCATTCTAAGCCTTTAGATTACTCTCTTAACCATTCTACACTTGTTAGAGCCTCCAAGGACTCATGCTTCACCCTCTAAGTCCCTTGAGGCACCATGGAGTGTTTAGGATCATTCTAAAGGTTCTTATATGTCCTAACACATTCCTAGACCATTCTAGGAGTTTAGAATACTCTCTTAACCATTCTACACTAGTTAGAGCCTCCAAGGACTCATGCTTCACCCTCTAAGTCCCTTGAGGCCCCATGGAGTGTTTAGGATCATTCTAAAGGTTCTTATATGTCCTAATACACATTTCTAGACCATTCTAGGCGTTTCAAATACTCTCTTAACCATTCTACACTTGTTAGAGCCTCCAAGGACTCATGCTTCACCTTCTAAGTCCCTTGAGGCACCATGGAGTGTTTAGGATCATTCTAAAGGTTCTTATATGTCCTAAAACACATTCCTAGACCATTGTAAGCGTTTAGAATACTCTCTTAACCATTCTACACTTGTTAGAGCCTACAAGGACTCATGCTTCACCCTCTAAGTCCCTTGAGGCACAATGGAGTGTTTAGGATCATTCTAAAGGTTCTTATATGTCCTAATACACATTCCTAGACCATTGTAAGCGTTTAGAATACTCTCTTAACCACTCTACACTTGCTATAGCCTCCTAGGACTCATGCTTCACCCTCTAAGTCCCTTGAGGCACCATGGAGTGTTTAGGATCATTCTAAAGGTTCTTATATGTCCTAATACACATTCCTAGACCATTCTAAGCGTTTAGAATACTCTCTTTACCATTCTACACTTGTTAGAGCCTCCAAGGACTCATGCTTCACCCTCTAATTCCCTTGAGGCACCATGGCGTGTTTAGGATCATTCTAAAGGTTCTTATATGTCCTAATACACATTCCTAGACCATTGTAAGCGTTTAGAATACTCTCTTAACCATTCTACACTTGTTAGAGCCTCCAAGAACTCATGCTTCACCCTCTAAGTCCCTTGAGGCACCATGGAGTGTTTAGGATCATTCTAAAGGTTCTTATATGTCCTAATACACATTCCTAGACCATTCTAGGCGTTTAGAATACTCTCTTAACCATTCTACACTTGTTAGAGCCTCCAAGTACTCATGCTTCACCCTCTAAGTCCCTTGAGGCACCATGGAGTGTTTAGGATCATTCTAAAGGTTCTTATATGTCCTAATACACATTCCTAGACCATTCTAGGCGTTTCGAATACTCTCTTAACCATTCTACACTTGTTAGAGCCTCAAAGGACTCATGCTTCACCTTCTAAGTCCCTTGAGGCACCATGGAGTGTTTAGGATCATTCTAAAGGTTCTTATATGTCCTAAAACACATTCCTAGACCATTGTAAGCGTTTAGAATACTCTCTTAACCATTCTACACTTGTTAGAGCCTACAAGGACTCATGCTTCACCCTCTAAGTCCCTTGAGGCACAATGGAGTGTTTAGGATCATTCTAAAGGTTCTTATATGTCCTAATACACATTCCTAGACCATTCTAGGCGTTTCGAATACTCTCTTAACCATTCTACACTTGTTAGAGCCTCCAAGGACTCATGCTTCACCTTCTAAGTCCCTTGAGGCACCATGGAGTGTTTAGGATCATTCTAAAGGTTCTTATATGTCCTAAAACACATTCCTAGACCATTGTAAGCGTTTAGAATACTCTCTTAACCATTCTACACTTGTTAGAGCCTACAAGGACTCATGCTTCACCCTCTAAGTCCCTTGAGGCACAATGGAGTGTTTAGGATCATTCTAAAGGTTCTTATATGTCCTAATACACATTCCTAGACCATTGTAAGCGTTTAGAATACTCTCTTAACCATTCTACACTTGCTATAGCCTCCTAGGACTCATGCTTCACCCTCTAAGTCCCTTGAGGCACCATGGAGTGTTTAGGATCATTCTAAAGGTTCTTATATGTCCTAATACACATTCCTAGACCATTCTAAGCGTTTAGAATACTCTCTTTACCATTCTACACTTGTTAGAGCCTCCAAGGACTCATGCTTCACCCTCTAATTCCCTTGAGGCACCATGGCGTGTTTAGGATCATTCTAAAGGTTCTTATATGTCCTAATACACATTCCTAGACCATTGTAAGCGTTTTGAATACTCTCTTAACCATTCTACACTTGTTAGAGCCTCCAAGAACTCATGCTTCACCCTCTAAGTCCCTTGAGGCACCATGGAGTGTTTAGGATCATTCTAAAGGTTCTTATATGTCCTAATACACATTCCTAGACCATTCTAGGCGTTTAGAATACTCTCTTAACCATTCTACACTTGTTAGAGCCTCCAAGTACTCATGCTTCACCCTCTAAGTCCCTTGAGGCACCATGGAGTGTTTAGGATCATTCTAAAGGTTCTTATATGTCCTAATACACATTCCTAGACCATTGTAAGCGTTTCGAATACTCTCTTAACCATTCTACACTTTTTAGAGCCTCCAAGGACTCATGCTTCACCCTCTAAGTCCCTTGAGGCACCATGGAGTGTTTAGGATCATTCTAAAGGTTCTTATATGTCCTAAAACACATTCCTAGACCATTGTAAGCGTTTAGAATACTCTCTTAACCATTCTACACTTGTTAGAGCCTACAAGGACTCATGCTTCACCCTCTAAGTCCCTTGAGGCACAATGGAGTGTTTAGGATCATTCTAAAGGTTCTTATATGTCCTAATACACATTCCTAGACCATTCTAGGCGTTTCGAATACTCTCTTAACCATTCTACACTTGTTAGAGCCTCCAAGGACTCATGCTTCACCTTCTAAGTCCCTTGAGGCACCATGGAGTGTTTAGGATCATTCTAAAGGTTCTTATATGTCCTAATACACATTCCTAGACCATTCTAGGCGTTTAGAATACTCTCTTAACCATTCTACACTTGTTAGAGCCTCCAAGTACTCATGCTTCACCCTCTAAGTCCCTTGAGGCACCATGGAGTGTTTAGGATCATTCTAAAGGTTCTTATATGTCCTAATACACATTCCTAGACCATTCTAGGCGTTTCGAATACTCTCTTAACCATTCTACACTTGTTAGAGCCTCCAAGGACTCATGCTTCACCTTCTAAGTCCCTTGAGGCACCATGGAGTGTTTAGGATCATTCTAAAGGTTCTTATATGTCCTAAAACACATTCCTAGACCATTGTAAGCGTTTAGAATACTCTCTTAACCATTCTACACTTGTTAGAGCCTACAAGGACTCATGCTTCACCCTCTAAGTCCCTTGAGGCACAATGGAGTGTTTAGGATCATTCTAAAGGTTCTTATATGTCCTAATACACATTCCTAGACCATTGTAAGCGTTTAGAATACTCTCTTAACCATTCTACACTTGCTATAGCCTCCTAGGACTCATGCTTCACCCTCTAAGTCCCTTGAGGCACCATGGAGTGTTTAGGATCATTCTAAAGGTTCTTATATGTCCTAATACACATTCCTAGACCATTCTAAGCGTTTAGAATACTCTCTTTACCATTCTACACTTGTTAGAGCCTCCAAGGACTCACGCTTCACCCTCTAATTCCCTTGAGGCACCATGGCGTGTTTAGGATCATTCTAAAGGTTCTTATATGTCCTAATACACATTCCTAGACCATTGTAAGCGTTTAGAATACTCTCTTAACCATTCTACACTTGTTAGAGCCTCCAAGAACTCATGCTTCACCCTCTAAGTCCCTTGAGGCACCATGGAGTGTTTAGGATCATTCTAAAGGTTCTTATATGTCCTAATACACATTCCTAGACCATTCTAAGCGTTTAGAATACTCTCTTTACCATTCTACACTTGTTAGAGCCTCCAAGGACTCATGCTTCACCCTCTAATTCCCTTGAGGCACCATGGCGTGTTTAGGATCATTCTAAAGGTTCTTATATGTCCTAATACACATTCCTAGACCATTGTAAGCGTTTAGAATACTCTCTTAACCATTCTACACTTGTTAGAGCCTCCAAGAACTCATGCTTCACCCTCTAAGTCCCTTGAGGCACCATGGAGTGTTTAGGATCATTCTAAAGGTTCTTATATGTCCTAATACACATTCCTAGACCATTCTAGGCGTTTAGAATACTCTCTTAACCATTCTACACTTGTTAGAGCCTCCAAGTACTCATGCTTCACCCTCTAAGTCCCTTGAGGCACCATGGAGTGTTTAGGATCATTCTAAAGGTTCTTATATGTCCTAATACACATTCCTAGACCATTGTAAGCGTTTCGAATACTCTCTTAACCATTCTACACTTTTTAGAGCCTCCAAGGACTCATGCTTCACCCTCTAAGTCCCTTGAGGCACCATGGAGTGTTTAGGATCATTCTAAAGGTTCTTATATGTCCTAATACACATTCCTGACCATTGTAAGCGTTTCGAATACTCTCTTAACCATTCTACACTTGTTAGAGCTGTAACACCCCAATTTGGACTTAGAATTTTCACTAAAAATTTGCGCCATTTTTTTTTAACATTATCAAAATCAATTCAGTTTAATTCTTTTACCAAAAGATTTTCATAAATACAATTTGATTCATTTGGTTTACAAAAATGCTTTAGTACTTGTATCATAAAATTCTATTTCCAAAAGAGATGTTATCATCCAACACATTTCCAAAAACTCATTTTTCTAAATGTCATATTTAGTCGATGGTTAACTTGCGGAAAAATAGTTTAATTACTTTATGAACATAATATATAACAAAAGAAATTTCTTTTATTTCATTTCAAATAATCATTTATTACAACAGGGGTTACATTCGGGATAGAGAAATCATGTCCTACCCATCCAAAGATGGAATACAAAATAAGGGTTCTACTAACTTAGACTACCATTCTTCATTGCTATCCTCCATCACAAGTATCTGAAAGATTCCTCGGCTGCCGCTTTTACGTCCTACTCATAATGATGCTCCATTTCACGATCATTCTCCAACTTAAGCAACCATAACTTGAAATGCTACATGATCTGACATCTGTGAACATTGTCTCCAATGTCCACAGGGAAAGGAAAGAAGAGAGTCAACGATCCGGACGAAATAGTCGTCGACAGCATGGACTTACTCTAAGGGATCACATTAGAACACAAATACATGCAATAACTATAAAATTTCCTCATTCACAGCTCGTAATTACCACTTTATTCTTATAACTTCCTCTTTTCATCACATTAATATCTTTTCTTAAAGTTCCATACTCATAGTCTTTCCACTAGGTCTTTCCATAATACAACCGTCAATGATTTAGGGAGGGAATTCATTGAGGCAAGGGTAGGTTAGCACACACGATACATCTCCTCCTTCAATATCCAACCACAACCTAGTTCAGAAAGTAGATGGGACGCACAGGAATCCTAACCACACAGGCATCGAAGTCAAAGGGTACGTACCAGCTGAAACCACGCAAGTTGGCCAGCAAACAAAACATAGTAAACAACTCGAGATCCGCAATGTTGGAACCATTAAGCATGGCCAACCACAATGATACTCGTAAGAAAATCAGTGACTTTTAGCCTTGTTCGATTCCCTCTACACCATCTAAGATTTGCTCAAGGGGGCGACAGCTCTATCCCTAGTTGTACGTGCAGTCCTCGCTACGATCAACGACCAGCAGATGCCCTTGATCATTGTAACATCGTCCCTCCTAGGGAAGCGCTCATAGGCTTCTTGACGAGTCACCGTCATTACCCTCCCCTATCACAATCACCACTTGGAGGGATGCACGACCTCCAAGTATACGGTATCTTTCCTCTCCACTACTTCTCTCTCAACATAGTTAGAAAGGATTTTAAGCTTAGAGTCTTTTAAGTCTTTTAAATCTTTTATTAACCTAGTTTGGTCGACCCATTCTAAGCCTCGCTTCTAACGGGCCTCGACCTCTAAGGGTAATAGCAAACACCTCCCTAAAGTACAGTGGATTCCACAGGACATGAACCACGGCAAAGTCATTCACGTGGCCAGTCGATTAAGGGGATATAATAAAGTCATTGTGCCGCTTGCACCATCACTGTACACTAACAACGATCCTCAAATTTCACAAGATTCAAATAATCATTTCTCATAATTTATTTTCACAATCATACTTCCAAATATAACAATTCAATATACATTGAGCACACTTCCATAGGATAAATCCTTATCCCAAATAATCCCAACATATTTGTTATCTCATCACTTATCATTTTATCATCTCCAAAATCATTAAAGCAATATACAATATACAACTTCAGAATATACAACATGGTATAACAATTATTAACAGACATAATATTGAGGAATCGTATTTTTCGTAAGGACGGCGGAACACACACACATTTGCCGTCTTACTACTCAACCTATAGATTCCTAGTTCCGACCTTTGAGATGATACAGAACGCCCTAATGCTACCTCAGTGCCATTATGTCTTAGGAAGGTTGCTCTCTCACCTGGGATCCATGCTTACTCTGTTTTCAACCTTTTGCGTTCACAGCTCCAGCAGCTCGTTTACTTTTAATTCCTTTTATTTCTTAAATGATGAACGACATACAATCAATATAAATAAATACCTTATACCATCTACCTACTTAAGTAAAAACTAAACCCAAAGTACCAAAGTTCCTTAAACCGAAATTCTTTTTAAAACAGAAGTCCTTTTAAGGCATCAGGTAATTTAAAATAATTCCTTTTTGGAAAACACACTTCTAACAAATACCACTTTCTTAAATAACCTTTGAAATCAAAAGACTTTGTATTAGGATATACAACACTTGAAAAGTAAATCATTCCTTTTCCGAAACTCAAGGCCTCTTAAACATTACTAAATAAAATCTTTAAAACCAATCATTAAATCAAAATCACTTTTCAAAAATATACAACCATTTACACATCCTAAGATCTATAAATTAAATACAAAATTTAGAACTTAATCAATTAAATCAAAAGAGACTACTTCTACTTTCATTAACTCATAATTCAGTTCCAAATGCTTATATAACAACTACCATTATAAGCTACTTAAACAAATAACTTAAACTTGATATAATCTTTTAATCATTTGGTCAGTCAGGAAACACATTTTTAAAAAAAATCAATACAAACACTTAACACATCAACAATCATTCTAAAATATGAACTCATTCACTTATCAAGTTAAAACAAGTTCTAAAGTTGATGCAACTCAAACTAAGATTCTGGACAGTAGCACAAAATAAAGTTGCATCTCTTCACAGTTACCCAAAATTCATTCTTTTCAATTTCCTACTAAAAGATTCACATCAAAGTTCTAAAAATGACATTAAGCTTAAGAAAGTAATATTTTTTCCACACTTATTCAATTATGGGAAGCACTTAAATTATTTCAATTCACCTTAAATCTTATAGACATACTACTAAGGTCAATATAAAACAAATCTGGACAGCCACTCAAACAAATTGCACTTACTCACAATTTTCATCAAATTAAAGTTCTGACCTCTATTTTCAAAGAACTAAGAATTATAACTCAAAAATACTTATAACTTATAAAAACAGTTACATATAGATTATTTAGAGAAGTATCGTATCAATTAGACAACAATATTCATAGCATACACTTATTTATCTAATGAAATACTATAACTTGCTAAAAACTCTTAACATTATTTTTTTTATATCAAAACACAACCCATTTCTTATTTACTAAATTCAAACAATATGATAACCATACCCAAACATACATACATACATTAAAATCATTTTTATAATTACTTAAATCAATTTATTAAATTTGAACAGTATACAATACAAACTCAAAAATCACTTTTACAAGACATTTCACAATTATCATACAAGCATCAGTAAGACAACAGTTTAGTAAACAACTAGAACATTAAGGCATACATTTACAAAGTCACTTTTATATTTCCTTTTTAACTCTATATATAAAAAGTCTTAGCATAAAATTCACATATTGATTTAATCCAAAACAATTTCTATCATTGATGCAACTAATTTAGATTTTTGGACAGCATGCATACTTAAACTTAAAAATTCAATTTCTCTTAAACAGAAAATCGAAAACACATGTCGTTTCTTTCTAAATTCTTATTACAACTTCTACTATAATAAAATGACAAAATTAAACAAAATAAAATAGTTGCATCTGCTGTACAGCCACATAAAAGTTGCATCACTTAAACAAGTTCAAGAAAACAATCCAAACAATCCAAACAATCATACACAATCATGCACAATTCCTACTTATGCTAAAAACTTTAAAACATTATTATTTCAAATAAAATATTACTTTTTTTATTATTTATAATTTCTGGACAGCAACTTAATATATTTTATTTTTTTTTATAAATCACTTTTAATCAATCAAAATACTCATTTCTATTTGTTTCTACATTATATTTGCACATATAAACAAAGTATCACTAACATTCTTAAAAATAATCACTTGGGGTCTTAAATAAATAAATTTTTCAGAATAAAGATTAAATTTCCAGAATTAAAATAAAACTTTCAAAATTAATCTTTTCCATATAAACATGTAATATATTCCATAAACATACTAAAGCAATCATCAAATCAATTAGAAAAATTTAATTACTTTAATTCCTTTTTCTTCTAAAATTCGACTAGCATATAGAAAAGTTAGAAAAATATTTTCAATTCCTAAAACATCTATATAATATAATTACATCATTTGGTATACTAAAAATAAGAGGTTTAATCATAAACAAATATAAAATAGATCCCTTTTTGAAAATAATTCATTTTTTTCCAGCAACTAACACTTACAACCACATCAACCACATACTCATACAATTAATCAAAAATACATGTTTTATAGGTTTATAACAACTACCATTTATTCCTTTTTCTTGTAAACAATCAACTATAATTTAACTATACATCAAACAATCAAAAAAATTACAAAAAAAAATTAAAAATAAAGCAATAGACCTCACGGCCTATTCTTTTTATTTTTTTCCAGAAAATTTATTTTTTGCTTATTATCCTAATTCATTGTTCTTATTAAACTTAAATCCTAACAAAAGAAAATCAAATACAAACAAACAATAACAATTACATAAAAATTTCATAAAATATAATTCCATACACTCTAAGAACATCAAAAATTTCCAGAATTTATTTTATTTCTAAAAAATCATTCTTAGTTCCTTTAAATCATTTCATTTCATTTCTACTTCAAGGAAAAGTACTTATTTGTTTTCATTCTTAACTATAACTCAAATACACATGAAATATAACATATAATATAATCTAATTACACACACACATATATATATATATACATATTACACGTCCAGAATAAAAAGAAAATAAAAAAAATCCTTTTTTAATTCTTTTATTTATTTTCTTTTCCCTTTTATTTTATTAAACAACAATACAATACACATACTAAATTACACAAATAAATCTCCAATTTTTCGATATGTGCCACGGTTCATATATATACCAAAAATTAAAATTTTTCCATTATTATTTACTTATTGATTATTATTCCTTAATACAAAGACATAAAACAATTAAAAGACAAAGAATACAAACTCATTTAATCTTACAAAAATTTTCTATAATTCACATGATTTAAGAAACAAAATAAACCCAGAAAATAATTTAATCAATCTCATCAAAATATTTAGCCATCTTAAGAATTTAAGAAAAGGGGAGATAAATCCCTTTAAACACTCTTTTTGTGTCCCTTTTCTTATTCTTAATTCATATGACTTAAGAACAATTTCATAGATTCAATAACAACTTTAAAATGAAAATAAAAATTTAGAATTTAACTATAGAAGAAATTGAGAAGGTTTAAACAAAAATATAAACAAAACAACTTAAAAATAGCTTAATTAAATAAGTGATTTTGGGTTACCTCTATTCCTTAAGCTTTTTAGAAAACTTCAAGCAACCAAGCAAATCCTCCCTCCTTCCTATAGCTTGCTCGTCCCCCTCTCTCTTTCTCTCTTAGAATTTTTATTTTTTTCCCAAGTGAAACTATCAAGTGTTTGTGTGTGAAAAATGTGGAACTAAGGCTATCTATTTATAGGTGTTTGGAGATGCATTTCCCTTCATTTTCAGACCTAAATTTCGTGCCCCCCTTCATCAAGTTCCATTCAAAAATTTTCAAACACTACTTGGAACATGAACTAGCATTAAATGTGATTTTGTTGATTCCTAAAACATTTTAATTCATGGATTATTCTCACCAACTTCAGAACTGTTCTTCCCCTCTTTCTACTAATTTTTGGACGGTGCATATATATTAAAATAGGAGAGAAATTTTTTCATTGGTTCATTGTGGAGGTGCTTACATAATTATCCAATCATATCAACTATCAAAATTTGATTTTCTACCTACTGTACAAAAATTTTCGTAAATAGCAAATTAAAAATTTTATTTTTACATCTTAATATTCTACGTTTTAATACGATCGTTTTCATATAAAGTTTGTAATTTTTGGACTTACGGTTTGAAAGTTATGAATTTTTGAAGTCCTAAGGTCATTTCTTCAAAAATACACTTCCTAAGCTTTTCAAATATTTTAAAATAAGAAAAATACGAAAATACATTTTATTTAAATGATAATACATTATAAAACTTCAGAAATGAATTTTTATTTTCAAAGTAAAATATACTTTAGTCAAAAGGCTATTTAATGCATTAAAACCATACATTGGTTCTTAAAACTCAAAAATTCGTTCACTATTGCAGCAGTGATAAAATTTCGAAAACTCAAAAAGAAAAATCAAAGCTTTACATTTTCATAATCTAGATTTCGATATGATCGTTTTGACATATCATTTGTAATTTTTCAACGTACGGTTGAAAAGATATGAATTTCTAAAGATAGGATACTCTAATCCATCAAAAATCATTTCATCTTTTAAAATCATTTAAATCAAATACTTTACCTTAAAAATATTTCATTTAAATAGGCTAGGGAAAACATTGGTATATAATATATATACCTATATATGTTATGTGTATACATATATATTTTCATATATATATATATTTTATATAAACCCAGGTATCAAAATCAAGCATAATTTCCTAATTTTAATTATAAAATCACAAATAAATTGGGTAAAATTGTGGGTCTCACAATCCTCCCCAACTTAAAGATTTCTCGTCCCCGAGAAATACGCACAGAGACAAGCAAGGAAACACACAAGGTTATTCAAACATTATTACTACCCTTTACTTTGTTATTCACTTCTTTTGAGAATATATCCTTCTTTCGATGTTTACGTCGATCAACATTCTTTTACTGGTCAACCTTTGTCGTAACGCCGCGCGGGAGTCGAATTGAGTCGAGTTCAAAGGTAGGCAACAAACAATAATTGTCACAATAGTAGTTTTGGTCAAACCAGAAGTATTAAAGATAAGTGAGTATGAATTATTCATAAGGGATATTGGCATTTTGATAATAGACTTGATAAGAAGAGTTTGTTATTTTCGAACTTGGTGTCAATCCAGAAGTACCTTCTTGTATGCATATCAAAACCATAATCACCAGCTGAATTACTACTTATGCCATACAGGTACTTGTCACTACACTTTTTTAACATAGACTCTACTTAACCTTTTTGCTCCCCAACTTTGATCAATCTTATACCATCTATTACACACCCTTACATCAAAGCCCACCATAAGACTATGATTACTCCCTAACTACCCGACTTTTCACTTACTACCTTGCCTTCTTAGTACCACTTAGGGACCGACTCTAAACCATTATTCCCATAATTCCTAACTTTTCACACAACCGTACCATCACCTTGTCCCTTCAGCCACTTAAAATTCATGTGTTATGCATACAAGTGTTACTTCCTTCATAACTTTATATGGTAGGTGATGAGCATTTTATTTCCCATTATTCCTTGCATTATTTTACTCCTATTATTGATACTTGTTGCCCATTTGACATTGATTAGCTTGATTTAGTGATTTAGAGTTTATTGGACTAATATTCCGAATATTGTTTAATTTGGAATTATTTAGCCTAATTAATTCTATTTCTATTTTCAGGTAATATCTGGCACGAGGACACTTTGGGCATTTTGGAAATGAAGATTGAAGTATTGAAGTGAAGATTGTAATTTGCATTTAGGTCCCTTTTTAATTGTAATTTTCAGAATAGTGTTTCTTAGGACTTGGGCCCATGTTTTAGGCCCATTTTCATGACTAAAGAGGGGAAATTCGTGTAACCCCCATGACACACTCCCATTTTAGATTTCTCACTCTCTCTCTAGGTTAGAACTTCTCTCTTGGCTCTCCCAAGTGGTGGTGGCTGCTAGGGTTTTGTTCTTCCCCCTTTCTACACGTTTTTCTTGATTTATGACCATGGAAGGCTAACTTCAAGGGTTAATCCCTTTGGTATTGTATTATCTACTCTTGAGCTCTTGTTATTAATGCAATTTCGTTTTCTCTTCTCTGTTTTCATGTTTATCAATGTGTACTGGTTTGCTTAATTCCATTTTGTAGAGATAATACATGAATATAAATGCTTAATTTGTATTAACTCGTAAAAACTCCAATTCTGGTTTCTGATGCTTAATTAGAAGTTAGGGTTTGGAGTGATAACTGAATTTTCGCTTAGTATTTGGTTATCACGAGTTGGACAGAGGAGAGGAGAGGAATCGATCTTTAGTGAGCTAGGATTGAGTAGTGTACGTAGCCAAAGGGGTTTGCCCGCTTTTGTTTCTGATTTTGTTAGCTTTAATATTCTGTTTATGTTTTGTTCTTCACATTTGTCACACACAAAAACCCCCCCATTTTGCTGCACACTACGTGTTTGATACTTTTCCTAGACCGATATTCGCTGGGAAACGACCTAGGATCACCTTCCTAGTACTACAGAATAAACCCCTTTTATTTTGATCGGGTACGGCCTCGATCAGTAGGGTTATGTTTTAATCACGAAAATTCGAGAAAAGAACATAGGGTTTTACTGAAATTTGGCATTTGGTCGAATAGTTTGATGGAAGGTGATCATTGGGTATTTTTCTGACAAAAGGAAGTTCTTTTTAATTTGAGAGGGTCAAATTATCGCAAAATACGAAAATCAAGTTCAATAATCATACGAAGGGTGATTGGGTTCTTTTAAAAAATCGAAACGAAGTAAGGTAATGTCTTGACTTGAACTCAATTCTCCTCTGGCAGTCCTTAAAATACCACACTTTTTCCAAGAATTGGTTTCCGCATTCTCACAAGGAGTTCTATACAGCATACTTAAGCACAAACATTCATTGTTCTCACGGAAATTTCAACATTATTATATCACAGGAAAAGCAAAAGAAGGAATAATCCTTCAACATAACCAGTCAAGAAACAAATTATCACGAATCCACAAAAACACAACTAATGAATACTCCACTTCGTTCAAACAACTCAAACCTAAGAACGACTAGCAACATTAACATCCTCATTCCCAATCATAGCGAATACTCTTCCGTTTCCCTTTGGTTTATCCGAACCCTTTTCACGCTTTGGTTCCCAGCAGTTCCTCGCAGTGTGTCCTGGTTTGTTGCAGTTGAAGCAGTTCGGATTCTCATAAGGGCGATTTGGTCCATAATGGTCTTTGTTGCAGCGACCACACAGCGGGATTACACCTCTTTGACCTTCTTCACCATTCCCATTACCTCGAGCACCACCATTACTGATGTTATTACCATTCCACGTTCTCTGATTCCCACCATTTTTGTTGTTGTTGTTTCCACCTTGATGTTGATTGTTTCCAAAACCACCGGGGATCCATGGACTTCCAACTTGATTCTTTTCCATTCCTACGATTTTGCTGATGAGAACCACGATACCTCTGATTCCTCCTACCAGACACCTTGTTATGTCGAGACTTCCTAGCGAAACCATGCTTAGCAGAGTAATTGACCGGTTTCGCCTTTGCATCTCCTGTCGGAGATTCCCCTATTAACCAGTTGCTTGGTCTTCTTGCCTGTCCAAACTTGGGAAACTCCAAATGTGGAAAAGCTATCTGTAGTCCTAACCTCAGACCTCTTTGGAATTCAGGGTTTGCGTCATTGCTGCTACTGCCTTAACTAGTCAGACTTGCAGAACATCCTTGCATCTTCATTTCCGCGCCAATCCTAACTCTTAGTTTACTCTAGGACTAAAACTACCGCAACCCAGACACAAACAAACATAACCAGAGTCACACAAGGAAAGCATATAAGGCTATGCTTAAGGCCACTAAGGACAACCATCGCTCTGATACCACTAAATGTAACACCCCAATTTGGACTTAGAATTTTCACTAAAAATTTGCGCCATTTTTTTTTTTTAACATTATCAAAATCAATTCAATTTAATTCTTTTACCAAAAGATTTTCATAAATACAATTTGATTCATTTGGTTTACAAAAATGCTTTAGTACTTGCATCATAAAATTCTATTTCCAAAAGAGATGTTATCATCCAACACATATCCAAAAACTCATTTTTCTAAATGTCATATTTAGTCGATGGTTAACTTGGGGAAAAATAGTTTAATTACTTTATGAACATAATATATAACAAAAGAAATTTCTTTTATTTCAATTCAAATAATCATTTATTACAACAGGGGTTACATTCGGGATAGAGAAATCATGTCCTACCCATCCAAAGATGGAATACAAAATAAGGGTTCTACTAACTTAGACTACTATTCTTCATTGCTATCCTCCACCACAAGTATCTAAAAGATTCCTCGGCTGCCGCTTTTACGTCCTACTCATAATGATGCTCCATTTCACGATCATTCTCCAACTTAAGCAACCATAACTTGAAATGCTACATGATCTGACATCTGTGAACATTGTCCCCAATGTCCACAGGGAAAGGAAAGAAGAGAGAGTCAACGATCCGGACGAAATAGTCGTCGACGGCATGGACTTACTCTAAGGGATCACATTAGAACACATATACATGCAATAACTATAACATTTCCTCATTCACAGCTCGTAATTACCACTTTATTCTAATAACTTCCTCTTTTCATCACATTAATATCTTTTCTTAAAGTTCCATACTCATAGTCTTTCCACTAGGTCTTTCCATAATACAACCGTCAATGATTTAGGGAGGGAATTCATTGAGGCAAGGGTAGGTTAGCACACACGATACATCTCCTCCTTCAATATCCAACCACAACCTAGTTCGGAAAGTAGATGAGACGCACAGGAATCCTAACCACACAGGCATCGAAGTCAAAGGGTACGTACCAGCTGAAACCACGCAAGGATTCATGCTTCACCCTCTAAGTCCCTTGAGGCACCATGGAGTGTTTAGGATCATTCTAAAGGTTCTTATATGTCCTAAAACACATTCCTAGACCATTGTAAGCGTTTAGAATACTCTCTTAACCATTCTACACTTGTTAGAGCCTCCAAGGACTCATGCTTAACCTTCTAAGTCCCTCGAGGCACCATGGAGTGTCTAGGAGCATTCTAAAGGTTCTTATATGTCCTAATACACATTCGTAGACCATTGTAAGAGTTTCGAATACTCTCTTAACCATTCTACACTTGTTAGAGCCTCCAAGGACTCATGCTTCACCCTCTAAGTCCCTTGAGGCATAATGGTGTGTTTAGGATCATTATAAAGGTTCTTATATGTCCTAATACACATTCCAAGACCATTGTAAGCGTTTAGAATACTCTCTTAACCATTCTACACTTATTAGAGCCTCCTAGGAATCATGCTTCACCCTCTAAGTCCCTTGAGGCACCAAGGAGTGTTTAGGATCCTTCTAAAGGTTCTTATATGTCCTAATACACATTCCTAGACCATTGTAAGCGTTTAGAATACTCTCTTAACCATTCTACACTTGTTAGAGCCTCCAAGGACTCATGCTTCACCCTCTAATTCCCTTGAGGCACCATGGAGTGTTTAGGATCATTCTAAAGGTTCTTATATGTCCTAATACACATTCCTAGACCATTGTAAGCGTTTAGAATACTCTCTTAACCATTCTACACTTGTTAGAGCCTCCAAGAACTCATGCTACACCCTCAAAGTCCCTTGAGGCACCATGGAGTGTTTAGGATCATTCTAAAGGTTCTTATATGTCCTAATACACATTCCTAGACCATTCTAGGCATTTCGAATACTCTCTTAACCATTCTACACTTGTTAGAGCCTCCAAGTACTCATGCTTCACCCTCTAAGTCCCTTGAGGCACCATGGAATGTTTAGGATCATTCTAAAGGTTCTTATATGTCCTAATACACATTCCTAGACCATTGTAAGCGTTTCGAATACTCTCTTAACCATTCTACACTTTTTAGAGCCTCCAAGGACTCATGCTTCACCCTCTAAGTCCTTTGAGGCACCATGGAGTGTTTAGGATCATTCTAAAGGTTCTTATATGTCCTAATACACATTCCTGACCATTGTAAGCGTTTCGAATACTCTCTTAACCATTCTACACTTGTTAGAGCCTCCAAGGACTCATGCTTCACCCTCTAAGTCCCTTGAGGCATAATGGTGTGTTTAGGATCATTCTAAAGGTTCTTATATGTCCTAATACACATTCCAAGACCATTGTAAGCGTTTAGAATACTCTCTTAACCATTCTACACTTGTTAGAGCCTCCTAGGACTCATGCTTCACCCTCTAAGTCCCTGGAGGCACCATGGAGTGTTTAGGATCCTTCTAAAGGTTCTTATATGTCCTAATACACATTCCTAGACCATTTTAAGCGTTTAGAATACTCTCTTAACCATTCTACACTTGTTAGAGCCTCCAAGGACTCATGCTTCACCCTCTAATTCCCTTGAGGCACCATGGAGTGTTTAGGATCATTCTAAAGGTTCTTATATGTCCGAATACACATTCCTAGACCATTGTAAGCGTTTAGAATACTCTCTTAACCATTCTACACTTGTTAGAGCCTCCAAGAACTCATGCTACACCCTCAAAGTACCTTGAGGCACCATGGAGTGTTTAGGATCATTCTAAAGGTTCTTATATGTCCTAATACACATTCCTATACCATTCTAGGCATTTCGAATACTCTCTTAACCATTCTACACTTGTTAGAGCCTCCAAGTACTCATGCTTCACCCTCTAAGTCCCTTGAGGCACCATGGAATGTTTAGGATCATTCTAAAGGTTCTTATATGTCCTAATACACATTCCTAGACCATTGTAAGAGTTTCGAATACTCTCTTAACCATTCTACACTTTTTAGAGCCTCCAAGGACTCATGCTTCACCCTCTAAGTCCTTTGAGGCACCATGGAGTGTTTAGGATCATTCTAAAGGTTCTTATATGTCCTAATACACATTCCTGACCATTGTAAGCGTTTCGAATACTCTCTTAACCATTCTAAACTTGTTAGAGCCTCCAAGGACTCATGCTTCACCCTCTAAGTCCCTTGAGGCACCATGGAGTGTTTAGGATCATTCTAAAGGTTCTTATATGTCCTAAAACACATTCCTAGACCATTGTAAGCGTTTAGAATACTCTCTTAACCATTCTACACTTGTTAGAGCCTCCAAGTACTCATGCTTAACCTTCTAAGTCCCTCGAGGCACCATGGAGTGTCTAGGAGCATTCTAAAGGTTCTTATATGTCCTAATACACATTCGTAGACCATTGTAAGAGTTTCGAATACTCTCTTAACCATTCTACACTTGTTAGAGCCTCCAAGGACTCATGCTTCACCCTCTAAGTCCCTTGAGGCACCATGGAGTGTTTAGGATCATTCTAAAGGTTCTTATATGTCCTAAAACACATTCCTAGACCATTGTAAGCGTTTAGAATACTCTCTTAACCATTCTACACTTGTTAGAGCCTCCAAGGACTCATGCTTAACCTTCTAAGTCCCTCGAGGCACCATGGAGTGTCTAGGAGCATTCTAAAGGTTCTTATATGTCCTAATACACATTCGTAGACCATTGTAAGAGTTTCGAATACTCTCTTAACCATTCTACACTTGTTAGAGCCTCCAAGGACTCATGCTTCACCCTCTAAGTCCCTTGAGGCATAATGGTGTGTTTAGGATCATTATAAAGGTTCTTATATGTCCTAATACACATTCCAAGACCACTGTAAGCGTTTAGAATACTCTCTTAACCATTCTACACTTATTAGAGCCTCCTAGGAATCATGCTTCACCCTCTAAGTCCCTTGAGGCACCATGGAGTGTTTAGGATCCTTCTAAAGGTTCTTATATGTCCTAATACACATTCCTAGACCATTGTAAGCGTTTAGAATACTCTCTTAACCATTCTACACTTGTTAGAGCCTCCAAGGACTCATGCTTCACCCTCTAATTCCCTTGAGGCACCATGGAGTGTTTAGGATCATTCTAAAGGTTCTTATATGTCCTAATACACATTCCTAGACCATTGTAAGCGTTTAGAATACTCTCTTAACCATTCTACACTTGTTAGAGCCTCCAAGAACTCATGCTACACCCTCAAAGTCCCTTGAGGCACCATGGAGTGTTTAGGATCATTCTAAAGGTTCTTATATGTCCTAATACACATTCCTAGACCATTCTAGGCATTTCGAATACTCTCTTAACCATTCTACACTTGTTAGAGCCTCCAAGTACTCATGCTTCACCCTCTAAGTCCCTTGAGGCACCATGGAATGTTTAGGATCATTCTAAAGGTTCTTATATGTCCTAATACACATTCCAAGACCATTGTAAGCGTTTAGAATACTCTCTTAACCATTCTACACTTTTTAGAGCCTCCAAGGACTCATGCTTCACCCTCTAAGTCCTTTGAGGCACCATGGAGTGTTTAGGATCATTCTAAAGGTTCTTATATGTCCTAATACACATTCCTGACCATTGTAAGCGTTTCGAATACTCTCTTAACCATTCTACACTTGTTAGAGCCTCCAAGGACTCATGCTTCACCCTCTAATTCCCTTGAGGCACCATGGAGTGTTTAGGATCATTCTAAAGGTTCTTATATGTCCTAATACACATTCCTAGACCATTGTAAGCGTTTAGAATACTCTCTTAACCATTCTACACTTGTTAGAGCCTCCAAGAACTCATGCTACACCCTCAAAGTCCCTTGAGGCACCATGGAGTGTTTAGGATCATTCTAAAGGTTCTTATATGTCCTAATACACATTCCTAGACCATTCTAGGCATTTAGAATACTCTCTTAACCATTCTACACTTGTTAGAGCCTCCAAGTACTCATGCTTCACCCTCTAAGTCCCTTGAGGCACCATGGAATGTTTAGGATCATTCTAAAGGTTCTTATATGTCCTAATACACATTCCTAGACCATTGTAAGCGTTTCGAATACTCTCTTAACCATTCTACACTTTTTAGAGCCTCCAAGGACTCATGCTTCACCCTCTAAGTCCTTTGAGGCACCATGGAGTGTTTAGGATCATTCTAAAGGTTCTTATATGTCCTAATACACATTCCTGACCATTGTAAGCGTTTAGAATACTCTCTTAACCATTCTACACTTATTAGAGCCTCCTAGGACTCATGCTTCACCCTCTAAGTCCCTTGAGGCACCATGGAGTGTTTAGGATCATTCTAAAGGTTCTTATATGTCCTAATACACATTCCTAGACCATTGTAAGCGTTTAGAATACTCTCTTAACCATTCTACACTTGTTAGAGCCTCCAAGAACTCATGCTACACCCTCAAAGTCCCTTGAGGCACCATGGAGTGTTTAGGATCATTCTAAAGGTTCTTATATGTCCTAATACACATTCCTATACCATTCTAGGCATTTCGAATACTCTCTTAACCATTCTACACTTGTTAGAGCCTCCAAGTACTCATGCTTCACCCTCTAAGTCCCTTGAGGCACCATGGAATGTTTAGGATCATTCTAAAGGTTCTTATATGTCCTAATACACATTCCGAGACCATTGTAAGCGTTTCGAATACTCTCTTAACCATTCTACACTTGTTAGAGCCTCCTAGGACTCATGCTTCACCCTCTAAGTCCCTTGAGGCACCATGGAGTGTTTAGGATCCTTCTAAATGTTCTTATATGTCCTAATACATATTCCAAGACCATTGTAAGCGTTTAGAATACTCTCTTAACCATTCTACACTTATTAGAGCCTCCTAGGAATCATGCTTCACCCTCTAAGTCCCTTGAGGCACCATGGAGTGTTTAGGATCCTTCTAAAGGTTCTTATATGTCCTAATACACATTCCTAGACCATTGTAAGCGTTTAGAATACTCTCTTAACCATTCTACACTTGTTAGAGCCTCCAAGGACTCATGCTTCACCCTCTAATTCCCTTGAGGCACCATGGAGTGTTTAGGATCATTCTAAAGGTTCTTATATGTCCTAATACACATTCCTAGACCATTGTAAGCGTTTCGAATACTCTCTTAACCATTTTACACTTTTTAGAGCCTCCAAGGACTCATGCTTCACCCTCTAAGTCCTTTGAGGCACCATGGAGTGTTTAGGATCATTCTAAAGGTTCTTATATTTCCTAATACACATTCCTGACCATTGTAAGCGTTTCGAATACTCTCTTAACCATTCTAAACTTGTTAGAGCCTCCAAGGACTCATGCTTCACCCTCTAAGTCCCTTGAGGCACCATGGAGTGTTTAGGATCATTCTAAAGGTTCTTATATGTCCTAAAACACATTCCTAGACCATTATAAGCGTTTAGAATACTCTCTTAACCATTCTACACTTGTTAGAGCCTCCAAGGACTCATGCTTAACCTTCTAAGTCCCTCGAGGCACCATGGAGTGTCTAGGAGCATTCTAAAGGTTCTTATATGTCCTAATACACATTCGTAGACCATTGTAAGAGTTTCGAATACTCTCTTAACCATTCTACACTTGTTAGAGCCTCCAAGGACTCATGCTTCACCCTCTAAGTCCCTTGAGGCATAATGGTGTGTTTAGGATCATTATAAAGGTTCTTATATGTCCTAATACACATTCCAAGACCATTGTAAGCGTTTAGAATACTCTCTTAACCATTCTACACTTATTAGAGCCTCCTAGGAATCATGCTTCGCCCTCTAAGTCCCTTGAGGCACCATGGAGTGTTTAGGATCCTTCTAAAGGTTCTTATATGTCCTAATACACATTCCTAGACCATTGTAAGCGTTTAGAATACTCTCTTAACCATTCAACACTTGTTAGAGCCTCCAAGAACTCATGCTACACCCTCAAAGTCCCTTGAGGCACCATGGAGTGTTTAGGATCATTCTAAAGGTTCTTATATGTCCTAATACACATTCCTAGACCATTCTAGGCATTTCGAATACTCTCTTAACCATTCTACACTTGTTAGAGCCTCCAAGTACTCATGCTTCACCCTCTAAGTCCCTTGAGGCACCATGGAATGTTTAGGATCATTCTAAAGGTTCTTATATGTCCTAATACACATTCCTAGACCATTGTAAGCGTTTCGAATACTCTCTTAACCATTCTACACTTTTTAGAGCCTCCAAGGACTCATGCTTAACCCTCTAAGTCCTTTGAGGCACCATGGAGTGTTTAGGATCATTCTAAAGGTTCTTATATGTCCTAATACACATTCCTGACCATTGTAAGCGTTTCGAATACTCTCTTAACCATTCTACACTTGTTAGAGCCTCCAAGGACTCATGCTTCACCCTCTAAGTCCCTTGAGGCATAATGGTGTGTTTAGGATCATTCTAAAGGTTCTTATATGTCCTAATACACATTCCAAGACCATTGTAAGCGTTTAGAATACTCTCTTAACCATTCTACACTTGTTAGAGCCTCCTAGGACTCATGCTTCACCCTCTAAGTCCCTTGAGGCACCATGGAGTGTTTAGGATCCTTCTAAAGGTTCTTATATGTCCTAATACACATTCCTAGACCATTTTAAGCGTTTAGAATACTCTCTTAACCATTCTACACTTGTTAGAGCCTCCAAGGACTCATGCTTCACCCTCTAATTCCCTTGAGGCACCATGAAGTGTTTAGGATCATTCTAAAGGTTCTTATATGTCCTAATACACATTCCTAGACCATTGTAAGCGTTTATAATACTCTCTTAACCATTCTACACTTGTTAGAGCCTCCAAGAACTCATGCTACACCCTCAAAGTCCCTTGAGGCACCATGGAGTGTTTAGGATCATTCTAAAGGTTCTTATATGTCCTAATACACATTCCTATACCATTCTAGGCATTTCGAATACTCTCTTAACCATTCTACACTTGTTAGAGCCTCCAAGTACTCATGCTTCACCCTCTAAGTCCCTTGAGGCACCATGGAATGTTTAGGATCATTCTAAAGGTTCTTATATGTCCTAATACACATTCCTAGACCATTGTAAGCGTTTAGAATATTCTCTTAACCATTCTACACTTTTTAGAGCCTCCAAGGACTCATGCTTCACCCTCTAAGTCCTTTGAGGCACCATGGAGTGTTTAGGATCATTCTAAAGGTTCTTATATGTCCTAATACACATTCCTGACCATTGTAAGCGTTTTGAATACTCTCTTAACCATTCTAAACTTGTTAGAGCCTCCAAGGACTCATGCTTCACCCTCTAAGTCCCTTGAGGCACCATGGAGTGTTTAGGATCATTCTAAAGGTTCTTATATGTCCTAAAACACATTCCTGACCATTGTAAGCGTTTCGAATACTCTCTTAACCATTCTACACTTGTTAGAGCCTCCAAGGACTCATGCATCACCCTCTAAGTCCCTTGAGGCATAATGGTGTGTTTAGGATCATTATAAAGGTTCTTATATGTCCTAATACACATTCCAAGACCATTGTAAGCGTTTAGAATACTCTCTTAACCATTCTACACTTATTAGAGCCTCCTAGGAATCATGCTTCACCCTCTAAGTCCCTTGAGGCACCATGGAGTGTTTAGGATCCTTCTAAAGGTTCTTATATGTCCTAATACACATTCCTATACCATTGTAAGCGTTTAGAATACTCTCTTAACCATTCTACACTTGTTAGAGCCTCCAAGGACTCATGCTTCACCCTCTAATTCCCTTGAGGCACCATGGAGTGTTTAGGATCATTCTAAAGGTTCTTATATGTCCTAATACACATTCCTAGACCATTGTAAGCGTTTAGAATACTCTCTTAACCATTCTACACTTGTTAGAGCCTCCAAGGACTCATGCTTAACCTTCTAAGTCCCTCGAGGCACCATGGAGTGTCTAGGAGCATTCTAAAGGTTCTTATATGTCCTAATACACATTCGTAGACCATTGTAAGAGTTTCGAATACTCTCTTAACCATTATACACTTGTTAGAGCCTCCAAGTACTCATGCTTCACCCTCTAAGTCCCTTGAGGCACCATGGAATGTTTAGGATCATTCTAAAGGTTCTTATATGTCCTAATACACATTCCTAGACCATTGTAAGCGTTTCGAATACTCTCTTAACCATTCTACACTTTTTAGAGCCTCCTAGGACTCATGCTTCACCCTCTAAGTCCCTTGAGGCACCATGGAGTGTTTAGGATCCTTCTAAAGGTTCTTATATGTCCTAATACACATTCCTAGACCATTTTAAGCGTTTCGAATACTCTCTTAACCATTCTACACTTTTTAGAGCCTCCAAGGACTCATGCTTCACCCTCTAAGTCCTTTGAGGCACCATGGAGTGTTTAGGATCATTCTAAAGGTTCTTATATGTCCTAATACACATTCCTGACCATTGTAAGCGTTTTGAATACTCTCTTAACCATTCTAAACTTGTTAGAGCCTCCAAGGACTCATGCTTCACCCTCTAAGTCCCTTGAGGCACCATGGAGTGTTTAGGATCATTCTAAAGGTTCTTATATGTCCTAAAACACATTCCTAGACCATTGTAAGCGTTTAGAATACTCTCTTAACCATTCTACACTTGTTAGAGCCTCCAAGGACTCATGCTTAACCTTCTAAGTCCCTCAAGGCACCATGGAGTGTCTAGGAGCATTCTAAAGGTTCTTATATGTCCTAATACACATTCGTAGACCATTGTAAGAGTTTCGAATACTCTCTTAACCATTATACACTTGTTAGAGCCTCCAAGTACTCATGCTTCACCCTCTAAGTCCCTTGAGGCACCATGGAATGTTTAGGATCATTCTAAAGGTTCTTATATGTCCTAATACACATTCCTAGACCATTGTAAGCGTTTCGAATACTCTCTTAACCATTCTACACTTTTTAGAGCCTCCAAGGACTCATGCTTCACCCTCTAAGTCCTTTGAGGCACCATGGAGTGTTTAGGATCATTCTAAAGGTTCTTATATGTCCTAATACACATTCCTGACCATTGTAAGCGTTTCGAATACTCTCTTAACCATTCTACACTTGTTAGAGCCTCCAAGGACTCATGCTTCACCGTCTAAGTCCCTTGAGGCATAATGGTGTGTTTAGGATCATTATAAAGGTTCTTATATGTCCTAATACACATTCCAAGACCATTGTAAGCGTTTAGAATACTCTCTTAACCATTCTACACTTATTAGAGCCTCCTAGGAATCATGCTTCGCCCTCTAAGTCCCTTGAGGCACCATGGAGTGTTTAGGATCCTTCTAAAGGTTCTTATATGTCCTAATACACATTCCTAGACCATTGTAAGCGTTTAGAATACTCTCTTAACCATTCAACACTTGTTAGAGCCTCCAAGAACTCATGCTACACCCTCAAAGTCCCTTGAGGCACCATGGAGTATTTAGGATCATTCTAAAGGTTCTTATATGTCCTAATACACATTCCTAGACCATTCTAGGCATTTCGAATACTCTCTTAACCATTCTACACTTGTTAGAGCCTCCAAGTACTCATGCTTCACCCTCTAAGTCCCTTGAGGCACCATGGAATGTTTAGGATCATTCTAAAGGTTCTTATATGTCCTAATACACATTCCTAGACCATTGTAAGCGTTTAGAATATTCTCTTAACCATTCTACACTTTTTAGAGCCTCCAAGGACTCATGCTTCACCCTCTAAGTCCTTTGAGGCACCATGGAGTGTTTAGGATCATTCTAAAGGTTCTTATATGTCCTAATACACATTCCTGACCATTGTAAGCGTTTTGAATACTCTCTTAACCATTCTAAACTTGTTAGAGCCTCCAAGGACTCATGCTTCACCCTCTAAGTCCCTTGAGGCACCATGGAGTGTTTAGGATCATTCTAAAGGTTCTTATATGTCCTAAAACACATTCCTGACCATTGTAAGCGTTTCGAATACTCTCTTAACCATTCTACACTTTTTAGAGCCTCCAAGGACTCATGCATCACCCTCTAAGTCCCTTGAGGCATAATGGTGTGTTTAGGATCATTATAAAGGTTCTTATATGTCCTAATACACATTCCAAGACCATTGTAAGCGTTTAGAATACTCTCTTAACCATTCTACACTTATTAGAGCCTCCTAGGAATCATGCTTCACCCTCTAAGTCCCTTGAGGCACCATGGAGTGTTTAGGATCCTTCTAAAGGTTCTTATATGTCCTAATACACATTCCTAGACCATTGTAAGCGTTTAGAATACTCTCTTAACCATTCAACACTTGTTAGAGCCTCCAAGAACTCATGCTACACCCTCAAAGTCCCTTGAGGCACCATGGAGTATTTAGGATCATTCTAAAGGTTCTTATATGTCCTAATACACATTCCTAGACCATTCTAGGCATTTCGAATACTCTCTTAACCATTCTACACTTGTTAGAGCCTCCAAGGACTCATGCTTAACCTTCTAAGTCCCTCGAGGCACCATGGAGTGTCTAGGAGCATTCTAAAGGTTCTTATATGTCCTAATACACATTCGTAGACCATTGTAAGAGTTTCGAATACTCTCTTAACCATTATACACTTGTTAGAGCCTCCAAGTACTCATGCTTCACCCTCTAAGTCCCTTGAGGCACCATGGAATGTTTAGGATCATTCTAAAGGTTCTTATATGTCCTAATACACATTCCTAGACCATTGTAAGCGTTTCGAATACTCTCTTAACCATTCTACACTTTTTAGAGCCTCCTAGGACTCATGCTTCACCCTCTAAGTCCCTTGAGGCACCATGGAGTGTTTAGGATCCTTCTAAAGGTTCTTATATGTCCTAATACACATTCCTAGACCATTTTAAGCGTTTCGAATACTCTCTTAACCATTCTACACTTTTTAGAGCCTCCAAGGACTCATGCTTCACCCTCTAAGTCCTTTGAGGCACCATGGAGTGTTTAGGATCATTCTAAAGGTTCTTATATGTCCTAATACACATTCCTGACCATTGTAAGCGTTTTGAATACTCTCTTAACCATTCTAAACTTGTTAGAGCCTCCAAGGACTCATGCTTCACCCTCTAAGTCCCTTGAGGCACCATGGAGTGTTTAGGATCATTCTAAAGGTTCTTATATGTCCTAAAACACATTCCTAGACCATTGTAAGCGTTTAGAATACTCTCTTAACCATTCTACACTTGTTAGAGCCTCCAAGGACTCATGCTTAACCTTCTAAGTCCCTCAAGGCACCATGGAGTGTCTAGGAGCATTCTAAAGGTTCTTATATGTCCTAATACACATTCGTAGACCATTGTAAGAGTTTCGAATACTCTCTTAACCATTATACACTTGTTAGAGCCTCCAAGTACTCATGCTTCACCCTCTAAGTCCCTTGAGGCACCATGGAATGTTTAGGATCATTCTAAAGGTTCTTATATGTCCTAATACACATTCCTAGACCATTGTAAGCGTTTCGAATACTCTCTTAACCATTCTACACTTTTTAGAGCCTCCAAGGACTCATGCTTCACCCTCTAAGTCCTTTGAGGCACCATGGAGTGTTTAGGATCATTCTAAAGGTTCTTATATGTCCTAATACACATTCCTGACCATTGTAAGCGTTTCGAATACTCTCTTAACCATTCTACACTTGTTAGAGCCTCCAAGGACTCATGCTTCACCGTCTAAGTCCCTTGAGGCATAATGGTGTGTTTAGGATCATTATAAAGGTTCTTATATGTCCTAATACACATTCCAAGACCATTGTAAGCGTTTAGAATACTCTCTTAACCATTCTACACTTATTAGAGCCTCCTAGGAATCATGCTTCGCCCTCTAAGTCCCTTGAGGCACCATGGAGTGTTTAGGATCCTTCTAAAGGTTCTTATATGTCCTAATACACATTCCTAGACCATTGTAAGCGTTTAGAATACTCTCTTAACCATTCAACACTTGTTAGAGCCTCCAAGAACTCATGCTACACCCTCAAAGTCCCTTGAGGCACCATGGAGTGTTTAGGATCATTCTAAAGGTTCTTATATGTCCTAATACACATTCCTAGACCATTCTAGGCATTTCGAATACTCTCTTAACCATTCTACACTTGTTAGAGCCTCCAAGTACTCATGCTTCACCCTCTAAGTCCCTTGAGGCACCATGGAATGTTTAGGATCATTCTAAAGGTTCTTATATGTCCTAATACACATTCCTAGACCATTGTAAGCGTTTCGAATACTCTCTTAACCATTCTACACTTTTTAGAGCCTCCAAGGACTCATGCTTAACCCTCTAAGTCCCTTGAGGCACCATGGAGTGTTTAGGATCATTCTAAAGGTTCTTATATGTCCTAATACACATTCCTGACCATTGTAAGCGTTTCGAATACTCTCTTAACCATTCTACACTTGTTAGAGCCTCCAAGGACTCATGCTTCACCCTCAAAGTCCCTTGAGGCATAATGGTGTGTTTAGGATCATTCTAAAGGTTCTTATATGTCCTAATACACATTCCAAGACCATTGTAAGCGTTTAGAATACTCTCTTAACCATTCTACACTTGTTAGAGCCTCCTAGGACTCATGCTTCACCCTCTAAGTCCCTGGAGGCACCATGGAATGTTTAGGATCCTTCTAAAGGTTCTTATATGTCCTAATACACATTCCTAGACCATTTTAAGCGTTTAGAATACTCTCTTAACCATTCTACACTTGTTAGAGCCTCCAAGGACTCATGCTACACCCTCAAAGTCCCTTGAGGCTCCATGGAGTGTTTAGGATCATTCTAAAGGTTCTTATATGTCCTAATACACATTCCTATACCATTCTAGGCATTTCGAATACTCTCTTAACCATTCTACACTTGTTAGAGCCTCCAAGTACTCATGCTTCACCCTCTAAGTCCCTTGAGGCACCATGGAATGTTTAGGATCATTCTAAAGGTTCTTATATGTCCTAATACACATTCCTAGACCATTGTAAGCGTTTAGAATATTCTCTTAACCATTCTACACTTTTTAGAACCTCCAAGGACTCATGCTTCACCCTCTAAGTCCTTTGAGGCACCATGGAGTGTTTAGGATCATTCTAAAGGTTCTTATATGTCCTAATACACATTCCTGACCATTGTAAGCGTTTTGAATACTCTCTTAACCATTCTAAACTTGTAAGAGCCTCCAAGGACTCATGCTTCACCCTCTAAGTCCCTTGAGGCACCATGGAGTGTTTAGGATCATTCTAAAGGTTCTTATATGTCCTAAAACACATTCCGGACCATTGTAAGCGTTTCGAATACTCTCTTAACCATTCTACACTTGTTAGAGCCTCCAAGGACTCATGCTTCACCCTCTAAGTCCCTTGAGGCATAATGGTGTGTTTAGGATCATTATAAAGGTTCTTATATGTCCTAATACACATTCCAAGACCATTGTAAGCGTTTAGAATACTCTCTTAACCATTCTACACTTATTAGAGCCTCCTAGGAATCATGCTTCACCCTCTAAGTCCCTTGAGGCACCATGGAGTGTTTAGGATCCTTCTAAAGGTTCTTATATGTCCTAATACACATTCCTAGACCATTGTAAGCGTTTAGAATACTCTCTTAACCATTCTACACTTGTTAGAGCCTCCAAGGACTCATGCTTCACCCTCTAATTCCCTTGAGGCACCATGGAGTGTTTAGGATCATTCTAAAGGTTCTTATATGTCCTAATACACATTCCTAGACCATTGTAAGCGTTTAGAATACTCTCTTAACCATTCTACACTTGTTAGAGCCTCCAAGGACTCATGCTTAACCTTCTAAGTCCCTCGAGGCACCATGGAGTGTCTAGGAGCATTCTAAAGGTTCTTATATGTCCTAATACACATTCGTAGACCATTGTAAGAGTTTCGAATACTCTCTTAACCATTATACACTTGTTAGAGCCTCCAAGTACTCATGCTTCACCCTCTAAGTCCCTTGAGGCACCATGGAATGTTTAGGATCATTCTAAAGGTTCTTATATGTCCTAATACACATTCCTAGACCATTGTAAGCGTTTCGAATACTCTCTTAACCATTCTACACTTTTTAGAGCCTCCTAGGACTCATGCTTCACCCTCTAAGTCCCTTGAGGCACCATGGAGTGTTTAGGATCCTTCTAAAGGTTCTTATATGTCCTAATACACATTCCTAGACCATTTTAAGCGTTTCGAATACTCTCTTAACCATTCTACACTTTTTAGAGCCTCCAAGGACTCATGCTTCACCCTCTAAGTCCTTTGAGGCACCATAGAGTGTTTAGGATCATTCTAAAGGTTCTTATATGTCCTAATACACATTCCTGACCATTGTAAGCGTTTTGAATACTCTCTTAACCATTCTAAACTTGTTAGAGCCTCCAAGGACTCATGCTTCACCCTCTAAGTCCCTTGAGGCACCATGGAGTGTTTAGGATCATTCTAAAGGTTCTTATATGTCCTAAAACACATTCCTAGACCATTGTAAGCGTTTAGAATACTCTCTTAACCATTCTACACTTGTTAGAGCCTCCAAGGACTCATGCTTAACCTTCTAAGTCCCTCGAGGCACCATGGAGTGTCTAGGAGCATTCTAAAGGTTCTTATATGTCCTAATACACATTCGTAGACCATTGTAAGATTTTCGAATACTCTCTTAACCATTATACACTTGTTAGAGCCTCCAAGTACTCATGCTTCACCCTCTAAGTCCCTTGAGGCACCACGGAATGTTTAGGATCATTCTAAAGGTTCTTATATGTCCTAATACACATTCCTAGACCATTGTAAGCGTTTCGAATACTCTCTTAACCATTCTACACTTTTTAGAGCCTCCAAGGACTCATGCTTCACCCTCTAAGTCCTTTGAGGCACTATGGAGTGTTTAGGATCATTCTAAAGGTTCTTATATGTCCTAATACACATTCCTGACCATTGTAAGCGTTTCGAATACTCTCTTAACCATTCTACACTTGTTAGAGCCTCCAAGGACTCATGCTTCAACCTCTAAGTCCCTTGAGGCATAATGGTGTGTTTAGGATCATTATAAAGGTTCTTATATGTCCTAATACACATTCCAAGACCATTGTAAGCGTTTAGAATACTCTCTTAACCATTCTACACTTATTAGAGCCTCCTAGGAATCATGCTTCACCCTCTAAGTCCCTTGAGGCACCATGGAGTGTTTAGGATCCTTCTAAAGGTTCTTATATGTCCTAATACACATTCCTAGACCATTGTAAGCGTTTAGAATACTCTCTTAACCATTCAACACTTGTTAGAGCCTCCAAGAACTCATGCTACACCCTCAAAGTCCCTTGAGGCACCATGGAGTGTTTAGGATCATTCTAAAGGTTCTTATATGTCCTAATACACATTCCTAGACCATTCTAGGCATTTCGAATACTCTCTTAACCATTCTACACTTGTTAGAGCCTCCAAGTACTCATGCTTCACCCTCTAAGTCCCTTGAGGCACCATGGAATGTTTAGGATCATTCTAAAGGTTCTTATATGTCCTAATACACATTCCTAGACCATTGTAAGCGTTTCGAATACTCTCTTAACCATTCTACACTTTTTAGAGCCTCCAAGGACTCATGCTTAACCCTCTAAGTCCTTTGAGGCACCATGGAGTGTTTAGGATCATTCTAAAGGTTCTTATATGTCCTAAAACACATTCCTGACCATTGTAAGCGTTTCGAATACTCTCTTAACCATTCTACACTTGTTAGAGCCTCCAAGGACTCATGCTTCACCCTCTAAGTCCCTTGAGGCATAATGGTGTGTTTAGGATCATTCTAAAGGTTCTTATATGTCCTAATACACATTCCAAGACCATTGTAAGCGTTTAGAATACTCTCTTAACCATTCTACACTTGTTAGAGCCTCCTAGGACTCATGCTTCACCCTCTAAGTCCCTGGAGGCACCATGGAGTGTTTAGGATCCTTCTAAAGGTTCTTATATGTCCTAATACACATTCCTAGACCATTTTAAGCGTTTAGAATACTCTCTTAACCATTCTACACTTGTTAGAGCCTCCAAGGACTCATGCTTCACCCTCTAATTCCCTTGAGGCACCATGGAGTGTTTAGGATCATTCTAAAGGTTCTTATATGTCCTAATACACATTCCTAGACCATTGTAAGCGTTTAGAATACTCTCTTAACCATTCTACACTTGTTAGAGCCTCCAAGGACTCATGCTTCTCCCTCTAAGTCCTTTGAGGCACCATGGAGTGTTTAGGATCATTCTAAAGGTTCTTATATGTCCTAATACACATTCCAAGACCATTGTAAGCGTTTAGAATACTCTCTTAACCATTCTACACTTGTTAGAGCCTCCTAGGACTCATGCTTCACCCTCTAAGTCCTTTGAGGCACCATAGAGTGTTTAGGATCATTCTAAAGGTTCTTATATGTCCTAATACACATTCCTGACCATTGTAAGCGTTTTGAATACTCTCTTAACCATTCTAAACTTGTTAGAGCCTCCAAGGACTCATGCTTCACCCTCTAAGTCCCTTGAGGCACCATGGAGTGTTTAGGATCATTCTAAAGGTTCTTATATGTCCTAAAACACATTCCTAGACCATTGTAAGCGTTTAGAATACTCTCTTAACCATTCTACACTTGTTAGAGCCTCCAAGGACTCATGCTTAACCTTCTAAGTCCCTCGAGGCACCATGGAGTGTCTAGGAGCATTCTAAAGGTTCTTATATGTCCTAATACACATTCGTAGACCATTGTAAGAGTTTCGAATACTCTCTTAACCATTATACACTTGTTAGAGCCTCCAAGTACTCATGCTTCACCCTCTAAGTCCCTTGAGGCACCACGGAATGTTTAGGATCATTCTAAAGGTTCTTATATGTCCTAATACACATTCCTAGACCATTGTAAGCGTTTCGAATACTCTCTTAACCATTCTACACTTTTTAGAGCCTCCAAGGACTCATGCTTCACCCTCTAAGTCCTTTGAGGCACCATGGAGTGTTTAGGATCATTCTAAAGGTTCTTATATGTCCTAATACACATTCCTGACCATTGTAAGCGTTTCGAATACTCTCTTAACCATTCTACACTTGTTAGAGCCTCCAAGGACTCATGCTTCACCCTCTAAGTCCCTTGAGGCATAATGGTGTGTTTAGGATCATTATAAAGGTTCTTATATGTCCTAATACACATTCCAAGACCATTGTAAGCGTTTAGAATACTCTCTTAACCATTCTACACTTATTAGAGCCTCCTAGGAATCATGCTTCACCCTCTAAGTCCCTTGAGGCACCATGGAGTGTTTAGGATCCTTCTAAAGGTTCTTATATGTCCTAATACACATTCCTAGACCATTGTAAGCGTTTAGAATACTCTCTTAACCATTCAACACTTGTTAGAGCCTCCAAGAACTCATGCTACACCCTCAAAGTCCCTTGAGGCACCATGGAGTGTTTAGGATCATTCTAAAGGTTCTTATATGTCCTAATACACATTCCTAGACCATTCTAGGCATTTCGAATACTCTCTTAACCATTCTACACTTGTTAGAGCCTCCAAGTACTCATGCTTCACCCTCTAAGTCCCTTGAGGCACCATGGAATGTTTAGGATCATTCTAAAGGTTCTTATATGTCCTAATACACATTCCTAGACCATTGTAAGCGTTTCGAATACTCTCTTAACCATTCTACACTTTTTAGAGCCTCCAAGGACTCATGCTTAACCCTCTAAGTCCTTTGAGGCACCATGGAGTGTTTAGGATCATTCTAAAGGTTCTTATATGTCCTAAAACACATTCCTGACCATTGTAAGCGTTTCGAATACTCTCTTAACCATTCTACACTTGTTAGAGCCTCCAAGGACTCATGCTTCACCCTCTAAGTCCCTTGAGGCATAATGGTGTGTTTAGGATCATTCTAAAGGTTCTTATATGTCCTAATACACATTCCAAGACCATTGTAAGCGTTTAGAATACTCTCTTAACCATTCTACACTTGTTAGAGCCTCCTAGGACTCATGCTTCACCCTCTAAGTCCCTGGAGGCACCATGGAGTGTTTAGGATCCTTCTAAAGGTTCTTATATGTCCTAATACACATTCCTAGACCATTTTAAGCGTTTAGAATACTCTCTTAACCATTCTACACTTGTTAGAGCCTCCAAGGACTCATGCTTCACCCTCTAATTCCCTTGAGGCACCATGGAGTGTTTAGGATCATTCTAAAGGTTCTTATATGTCCTAATACACATTCCTAGACCATTGTAAGCGTTTAGAATACTCTCTTAACCATTCTACACTTGTTAGAGCCTCCAAGGACTCATGCTTCTCCCTCTAAGTCCTTTGAGGCACCATGGAGTGTTTAGGATCATTCTAAAGGTTCTTATATGTCCTAATACACATTCCTGACCATTGTAAGCGTTTCGAATACTCTCTTAACCATTCTACACTTGTTAGAGCCTCCAAGGACTCATGCTTCACCCTCTAAGTCCCTTGAGGCATAATGGTGTGTTTAGGATCATTATAAAGGTTCTTATATGTCCTAATACACATTCCAAGACCATTGTAAGCGTTTAGAATACTCTCTTAACCATTCTACACTTATTAGAGCCTCCTAGGAATCATGCTTCACCCTCTAAGTCCCTTGAGGCACCATGGAGTGTTTAGGATCCTTCTAAAGGTTCTTATATGTCCTAATACACATTCCTAGACCATTGTAAGCGTTTAGAATACTCTCTTAACCATTCAACACTTGTTAGAGCCTCCAAGAACTCATGCTACACCCTCAAAGTCCCTTGAGGCACCATGGAGTGTTTAGGATCATTCTAAAGGTTCGTATATGTCCTAATACACATTCCTAGACCATTCTAGGCATTTCGAATACTCTCTTAACCATTCTACACTTGTTAGAGCCTCCAAGTACTCATGCTTCACCCTCTAAGTCCCTTGAGGCACCATGGAATGTTTAGGATCATTCTAAAGGTTCTTATATGTCCTAATACACATTCCTAGACCATTGTAAGCTTTTCGAATACTCTCTTAACCATTCTACACTTTTTAGAGCCTCCAAGGACTCATGCTTCACCCTCTAAGTCCTTTGAGGCACCATGGAGTGTTTAGGATCATTCTAAAGGTTCTTATATGTCCTAATACACATTCCTGACCATTGTAAGCGTTTCGAATACTCTCTTAACCATTCTAAACTTGTTAGAGCCTCCAAGGACTCATGCTTCACCCTCTAAGTCCCTTGAGGCACCATGGAGTGTTTAGGATCATTCTAAAGGTTCTTATATGTCCTAAAACACATTCCTAGACCATTGTAAGCGTTTAGAATACTCTCTTAACCATTCTACACTTGTTAGAGCCTCCAAGGACTCATGCTTAACCTTCTAAGTCCCTCGAGGCACCATGGAGTGTCTAGGAGCATTCTAAAGGTTCTTATATGTCCTAATACACATTTGTAGACCATTGTAAGAGTTTCGAATACTCTCTTAACCATTCTACACTTGTTAGAGCCTCCAAGGACTCATGCTTCACCCTCTAAGTCCCTTGAGGCATAATGGTGTGTTTAGGATCATTATAAAGGTTCTTATATGTCCTAATACACATTCCAAGACCATTGTAAGCGTTTAGAATACTCTCTTAACCATTCTACACTTATTAGAGCCTCCTAGGAATCATGCTTCACCCTCTAAGTCCCTTGAGGCACCATGGAGTGTTTAGGATCCTTCTAAAGGTTCTTATATGTCCTAATACACATTCCTAGACCATTGTAAGCGTTTAGAATACTCTCTTAACCATTCTACACTTGTTAGAGCCTCCAAGGACTCATGCTTCACCCTCTAATTCCCTTGAGGCACCATGGAGTGTTTAGGATCATTCTAAAGGTTCTTATATGTCCTAATACACATTCCTAGACCATTGTAAGCGTTTAGAATACTCTCTCAACCATTCTACACTTGTTAGAGCCTCCTAGGACTCATGCTTCACCCTCTAAGTCCCTTGAGGCACCATGGAGTGTTTAGGATCCTTCTAAAGGTTCTTATATGTCCTAATACACATTCCTAGACCATTTTAAGCGTTTAGAATACTCTCTTAACCATTCTACACTTGTTAGAGCCTCCAAGGACTCATGCTACACCCTCAAAGTCCCTTGAGGCTCCATGGAGTGTTTAGAATCATTCTAAAGGTTCTTATATGTCCTAATACACATTCCTATACCATTCTAGGCATTTCGAATACTCTCTTAACCATTCTACACTTGTTAGAGCCTCCAAGTACTCATGCATCACCCTCTAAGTCCCTTGAGGCACCATGGAATGTTTAGGATCATTCTAAAGGTTCTTATATGTCCTAATACACATTCCTAGACCATTGTAAGCGTTTCGAATACTCTCTTAACCATTCTACACTTTTTAGAGCCTCCAAGGACTCATGCTTCACCCTCTAAGTCCTTTGAGGCACCATGGAGTGTTTAGGATCATTCTAAAGGTTCTTATATGTCCTAATACACATTCCTGACCATTGTAAGCGTTTCGAATACTCTCTTAACCATTCTAAACTTGTTAGAGCCTCCAAGGACTCATGCTTCACCCTCTAAGTCCCTTGAGGCACCATGGAGTGTTTAGGATCATTCTAAAGGTTCTTATATGTCCTAAAACACATTCCTAGACCATTGTAAGCGTTTAGAATACTCTCTTAACCATTCTACACTTGTTAGAGCCTCCAAGGACTCATGCTTAACCTTCTAAGTCCCTCGAGGCACCATGGAGTGTCTAGGAGCATTCTAAAGGTTCTTATATGTCCTAATACACATTCGTAGACCATTGTAAGAGTTTCGAATACTCTCTTAACCATTCTACACTTGTTAGAGCCTCCAAGGACTCATGCTTCACCCTCTAAGTCCCTTGAGGCATAATAGTGTGTTTAGGATCATTATAAAGGTTCTTATATGTCCTAATACACATTCCAAGACCATTGTATGCGTTTAGAATACTCTCTTAACCATTCTACACTTATTAGAGCCTCCTAGGAATCATGCTTCACCCTCTAAGTCCCTTGAGGCACCATGGAGTGTTTAGGATCCTTCTAAAGGTTCTTATATGTCCTAATACACATTCCTAGACCATTGTAAGCGTTTAGAATACTCTCTTAACCATTCTACACTTGTTAGAGCCTCCAAGGACTCATGCTTCACCCTCTAATTCCCTTGAGGCACCATGGAGTGTTTAGGATCATTCTAAAGGTTCTTATATGTCCTAATACACATTCCTAGACCATTGTAAGCGTTTAGAATACTCTCTTAACCATTCAACACTTGTTAGAGCCTCCAAGAACTCATGCTACACCCTCAAAGTCCCTTGAGGCACCATGGAGTGTTTAGGATCATTCTAAAGGTTCTTATATGTCCTAATACACATTCCTAGACCATTCTAGGCATTTCGAATACTCTCTTAACCATTCTACACTTGTTAGAGCCTCCAAGTACTCATGCTTCACCCTCTAAGTCCCTTGAGGCACCATGGAATGTTTAGGATCATTCTAAAGGTTCTTATATGTCCTAATACACATTCCTAGACCATTGTAAGCGTTTCGAATACTCTCTTAACCATTCTACACTTTTTAGAGCCTCCAAGGACTCATGCTTAACCCTCTAAGTCCTTTGAGGCACCATGGAGTGTTTAGGATCATTCTAAAGGTTCTTATATGTCCTAATACACATTCCTGATCATTGTAAGCGTTTCGAATACTCTCTTAACCATTCTACACTTATTAGAGCCTCCTAGGAATCATGCTTCACCCTCTAAGTCCCTTGAGGCACCATGGAGTGTTTAGGATCCTTCTAAAGGTTCTTATATGTCCTAATACACATTCCTAGACCATTGTAAGCGTTTAGAATACTCTCTTAACCATTCTACACTTGTTAGAGCCTCCAAGGACTCATGCTTCACCCTCTAATTCCCTTGAGGCACCATGGAGTGTTTAGGATCATTCTAAAGGTTCTTATATGTCCTAATACACATTCCTAGACCATTGTAAGCGTTTAGAATACTCTCTTAACCATTCTACACTTGTTAGAGCCTCCTAGGACTCATGCTTCACCCTCTAAGTCCCTTGAGGCACCATGGAGTGTTTAGGATCCTTCTAAAGGTTCTTATATGTCCTAATACACATTCCTAGACCATTTTAAGCGTTTAGAATACTCTTTTAACCATTCTACACTTGTTAGAGCCTCCAAGGACTCGTGCTACACCCTCAAAGTCCCTTGAGGCACCATGGAGTGTTTAGGATCATTCTAAAGGTTCTTATATGTCCTAATACACATTCCTATACCATTCTAGGCATTTCGAATACTCTCTTAACCATTCTACACTTGTTAGAGCCTCCAAGTACTCATGCTTCACCCTCTAAGTCCCTTGAGGCACCATGGAATGTTTAGGATCATTCTAAAGGTTCTTATATGTCCTAATACACATTCCTGACCATTGTAAGCGTTTTGAATACTCTCTTAACCATTCTAAACTTGTTAGAGCCTCCAAGGACTCATGCTTCACCCTCTAAGTCCTTTGAGGCACCATGGAGTGTTTAGGATCATTCTAAAGGTTCTTATATGTCCTAATACACATTCCTGACCATTGTAAGCGTTTTGAATACTCTCTTAACCATTCTAAACTTGTTAGAGCCTCCAAGGACTCATGCTTCACCCTCTAATTCCCTTGAGGCACCATGGAGTGTTTAGGATCATTCTAAAGGTTCTTATATGTCCTAATACACATTCCTAGACCATTGTAAGCGTTTATAATACTCTCTTAACCATTCTACACTTGTTAGAGCCTCCAAGAACTCATGCTACACCCTCAAAGTCCCTTGAGGCACCATGGAGTGTTTAGGATCATTCTAAAGGTTCTTATATGTCCTAATACACATTCCTATACCATTCTAGGCATTTCGAATACTCTCTTAACCATTCTACACTTGTTAGAGCCTCCAAGTACTCATGCTTCACCCTCTAAGTCCCTTGAGGCACCATGGAATGTTTAGGATCATTCTAAAGGTTCTTATATGTCCTAATACACATTCCTAGACCATTGTAAGCGTTTCGAATACTCTCTTAACCATTCTACACTTTTTAGAGCCTCCAAGGACTCATGCTTCACCCTCTAAGTCCTTTGAGGCACCATGGAGTGTTTAGGATCATTCTAAAGGTTCTTATATGTCCTAATACACATTCCTGACCATTGTAAGCGTTTCGAATACTCTCTTAACCATTCTAAACTTGTTAGAGCCTCCAAGGACTCATGCTTCACCCTCTAAGTCCCTTGAGGCACCATGGAGTGTTTAGGATCATTCTAAAGGTTCTTATATGTCCTAAAACACATTCCTAGACCATTGTAAGCGTTTAGAATACTCTCTTAACCATTCTACACTTGTTAGAGCCTCCAAGGACTCATGCTTAACCTTCTAAGTCCCTCGAGGCACCATGGAGTGTCTAGGAGCATTCTAAAGGTTCTTATATGTCCTAATACACATTCGTAGACCATTGTAAGAGTTTCGAATACTCTCTTAACCATTATACACTTGTTAGAGCCTCCAAGTACTCATGCTTCACCCTCTAAGTCCCTTGAGGCACCATGGAATGTTTAGGATCATTCTAAAGGTTCTTATATGTCCTAATACACATTCCTAGACCATTGTAAGCGTTTCGAATACTCTCTTAACCATTCTACACTTTTTGGAGCCTCCAAGGACTCATGCTTCACCCTCTAAGTCCTTTGAGGCACCATGGAGTGTTTAGGATCATTCTAAAGGTTCTTATATGTCCTAATACACATTCCTGACCATTGTAAGTGTTTCGAATACTCTCTTAACCATTCTACACTTGTTAGAGCCTCCAAGGACTCATGCTTCACCCTCTAAGTCCCTTGAGGCATAATGGTGTGTTTAGGATCATTCTAAAGGTTCTTATATGTCCTAATACACATTCCAAGACCATTGTAAGCGTTTAGAATACTCTCTTAACCATTGTACACTTGTTAGAGCCTCCTAGGACTCATGCTTCACCCTCTAAGTCCCTGGAGGCACCATGGAGTGTTTAGGATCCTTCTAAAGGTTCTTATATGTCCTAATACACATTCCTAGACCATTTTAAGCGTTTAGAATACTCTCTTAACCATTCTACACTTGTTAGAGCCTCCAAGGACTCATGCTTCACCCTCTAATTCCCTTGAGGCACCATGGAGTGTTTAGGATCATTCTAAAGGTTCTTATATGTCCTAATACACATTCCTAGACCATTGTAAGCGTTTAGAATACTCTCTTAACCATTCTACACTTGTTAGAGCCTCCTAGGACTCATGCTTCACCCTCTAAGTCCCTTGAGGCACCATGGAGTGTTTAGGATCCTTCTAAAGGTTCTTATATGTCCTAATACACATTCCTAGACCATTTTAAGCGTTTAGAATACTCTCTTAACCATTCTACACTTGTTAGAGCCTCCAAGGACTCATGCTACACCCTCAAAGTCCCTTGAGGCTCCATGGAGTGTTTAGGATCATTCTAAAGGTTCTTATATGTCCTAATACACATTCCTATACCATTCTAGGCATTTCGAATACTCTCTTAACCATTCTACACTTGTTAGAGCCTCCAAGTACTCATGCATCACCCTCTAAGTCCCTTGAGGCACCATGGAATGTTTAGGATCATTCTAAAGGTTCTTATATGTCCTAATACACATTCCTAGACCATTGTAAGCGTTTCGAATACTCTCTTAACCATTCTACACTTTTTAGAGCCTCCAAAGACTCATGCTTCACCCTCTAAGTCCTTTGAGGCACCATGGAGTGTTTAGGATCATTCTAAAGGTTCTTATATGTCCTAATACACATTCCTGACCATTGTAAGCGTTTCGAATACTCTCTTAACCATTCTAAACTTGTTAGAGCCTCCAAGGACTCATGCTTCACCCTCTAAGTCCCTTGAGGCACCATGGAGTGTTTAGGATCATTCTAAAGGTTCTTATATGTCCTAAAACACATTCCTAGACCATTGTAAGCGTTTAGAATACTCTCTTAACCATTCTACACTTGTTAGAGCCTCCAAGGACTCATGCTTAACCCTCTAAGTCCCTCGAGGCACCATGGAGTGTCTAGGAGCATTCTAAAGGTTCTTATATGTCCTAATACACATTCGTAGACCATTGTAAGAGTTTCGAATACTCTCTTAACCATTCTACACTTGTTAGAGCCTCCAAGGACTCATGCTTCACCCTCTAAGTCCCTTGAGGCACCATGGAGTGTTTAGGATCCTTCTAAAGGTTCTTATATGTCCTAATACACATTCCTAGACCATTTTAAGAGTTTAGAATACTCTCTTAACCATTCTACACTTGTTAGAGCCCCCAAGGACTCATGCTTCACCCTCTAATTCCCTTGAGGCACCATGGAGTGTCTAGGAGCATTCTAAAGGTTCTTATATGTCCTAATACACATTCGTAGACCATTGTAAGAGTTTCGAATACTCTCTTAACCATTCTACACTTGTTAGAGCCTCCAAGGACTCATGCTTCACCCTCTAAGTCCCTTGAGGCACCATGGAGTGTTTAGGATCATTCTAAAGGTTCTTATATGTCCTAATACACATTCCTGACCATTGTAAGCGTTTCGAATACTCTCTTAACCATTCTAAACTTGTTAGAGCCTCCAAGGACTCATGCTTCACCCTCTAAGTCCCTTGAGGCACCATGGAGTGTTTAGGATCATTATAAAGGTTCTTATATGTCCTAAAACACATTCCTAGACCATTGTAAGCGTTTAGAATACTCTCTTAACCATTCTACACTTGTTAGAGCCTCCAAGGACTCATGCTTAACCCTCTAAGTCCCTCGAGGCACCATGGAGTGTCTAGGAGCATTCTAAAGGTTCTTATATGTCCTAATACACATTCGTAGACCATTGTAAGAGTTTCGAATACTCTCTTAACCATTCTACACTTGTTAGAGCCTCCAAGGACTCATGCTTCACCCTCTAAGTCCCTTGAGGCACCATGGAGTGTTTAGGATCCTTCTAAAGGTTCTTATATGTCCTAATACACATTCCTAGACCATTTTAAGAGTTTAGAATACTCTCTTAACCATTCTACACTTGTTGAGGCACCATGGAATGTTTAGGATCATTCTAAAGGTTCTTATATGTCCTAATACACATTCCTAGACCATTGTAAGCATTTCGAATACTCTCTTAACCATTCTACACTTTTTAGAGCCTCCAAGGACTCATGCTTCACCCTCTAAGTCCTTTGAGGCACCATGGAGTGTTTAGGATCATTCTAAAGGTTCTTATATGTCCTAATACACATTCCTGACCATTGTAAGCGTTTCGAATACTCTCTTAACCATTCTAAACTTGTTAGAGCCTCCAAGGACTCATGCTTCACCCTCTAAGTCCCTTGAGGCACCATGGAGTGTTTAGGATCATTCTAAAGGTTCTTATATGTCCTAAAACACATTCCTAGACCATTGTAAGCGTTTAGAATACTCTCTTAACCATTCTACACTTGTTAGAGCCTCCAAGGACTCATGCTTCACCCTCTAAGTCCCTTGAGGCATAATGGTGTGTTTAGGATCATTCTAAAGGTTCTTATATGTCCTAATACACATTCCAAGACCATTGTAAGCGTTTAGAATACTCTCTTAACCATTCAACACTTGTTAGAGCCTCCAAGGACTCATGCTTCACCCTCTAAGTCCCTTGAGGCACCATGGAGTGTTTAGGATCCTTCTAAAGGTTCTTATATGTCCTAATACACATTCCTAGACCATTTTAAGAGTTTAGAATACTCTCTTAACCATTCTACACTTGTTAGAGCCCCCAAGGACTCATGCTTCACCCTCTAATTCCCTTGAGGCACCATGGAGTGTTTAGGATCATTCTAAAGGTTCTTATATGTCCTAATACACATTCCTAGACCATTGTAAGCATTTATAATACTCTCTTAACCATTCTACACTTGTTAGAGCCTCCAAGAACTCATGCTACACCCTCAAAGTCCCTTGAGGCACCAAGGAGTGTTTAGGATCATTCTAAAGGTTCTTATATGTCCTAATACACATTCCTATACCATTCTAGGCATTTCGAATACTCTCTTAACCATTCTACACTTGTTAGAGCCTCCAAGTACTCATGCATCACCCTCTAAGTCCCTTGAGGCACCATGGAATGTTTAGGATCATTCTAAAGGTTCTTATATGTCCTAATACACATTCCTAGACCATTGTAAGCGTTTCGAATACTCTCTTAACCATTCTACACTTTTTAGAGCCTCCAAGGACTCATGCTTCACCCTCTAAGTCCTTTGAGGCACCATGGAGTGTTTAGGATCATTCTAAAGGTTCTTATATGTCCTAATACACATTCCTGACCATTGTAAGTGTTTCGAATACTCTCTTAACCATTCTAAAATTGTTAGAGACTCCAAGGACTCATGCTTCACCCTCTAAGTCCCTTGAGGCACCATGGAGTGTTTAGGATCATTCTAAAGGTTCTTATATGTCCTAAAATACATTCCTAGACCATTGTAAGCGTTTAGAATACTCTCTTAACCATTCTACACTTGTTAGAGCCTCCAAGGACTCATGCTTAACCTTCTAAGTCCCTCGAGGCACCATGGAGTGTCTAGGAGCATTCTAAAGGTTCTTATATGTCCTAATACACATTCGTAGACCATTGTAAGAGTTTCGAATACTCTCTTAACCATTCTACACTTGTTAGAGCCTCCAAGGACTCATGCTTCACCCTCTAAGTCCCTTGAGGCATAATGGTGTGTTTAGGATCATTATAAAGGTTCTTATATGTCCTAATACACATTCCAAGACCATTGTAAGCGTTTAGAATACTCTCTTAACCATTCTACACTTATTAGAGCCTCCTAGGAATCATGCTTCACCCTCTAAGTCCCTTGAGGCACCATGGAGTGTTTAGGATCATTCTAAAGGTTCTTATATGTCCTAATACACATTCCTAGACCATTCTAGGCATTTCGAATACTCTCTTAACCATTCTACACTTGTTAGAGCCTCCAAGGACTCATGCTTCACCCTCTAAGTCCCTTGAGGCATAATGGTGTGTTTAGGATCATTCTAAAGGTTCTTATATGTCCTAATACACATTCCAAGACCATTGTAAGCGTTTAGAATACTCTCTTAACCATTCAACACTTGTTAGAGCCTCCTAGGACTCATGCTTCACCCTCTAAGTCCCTTGAGGCACCATGGAGTGTTTAGGATCCTTCTAAAGGTTCTTATATGTCCTAATAAACATTCCTAGACCATTTTAAGAGTTTAGAATACTCTCTTAACCATTCTACACTTGTTAGAGCCTCCAAGGACTCATGCTTCACCCTCTAATTCCCTTGAGGCACCATGGAGTGTTTAGGATCATTCTAAAGGTTCTTATATGTCCTAATACACATTCCTAGACCATTGTAAGCATTTATAATACTCTCTTAACCATTCTACACTTGTTAGAGCCTCCAAGAACTCATGCTACACCCTCAAAGTCCCTTGAGGCACCATGGAGTGTTTAGGATCATTCTAAAGGTTCTTATATGTCCTAATACACATTCCTAGACCATTCTAGGCATTTCGAATACTCTCTTAACCACTCTACACTTGTTAGAGCCTCCAAGTACTCATGCTTCACCCTCTAAGTCCCTTGAGGCACCATGGAATGTTTAGGATCATTCTAAAGGTTCTTATATGTCCTAATACACATTCCTAGACCATTGTAAGCGTTTCAAATACTCTCTTAACCATTCTACACTTTTTAGAGCCTCCAAGGACTCATGCTTCACCCTCTAAGTCCTTTGAGGCACCATGGAATGTTTAGGATCATTCTAAAGGTTCTTATATGTCCTAATACACATTCCTGACCATTGTAAGCGTTTCGAATACTCTCTTAACCATTCTACACTTGTTAGAGCCTCCAAGGACTCATGCTTCACCCTCTAAGTCCCTTGAGGCATAATGGTGTGTTTAGGATCATTCTAAAGGTTCTTATATGTCCTAATACACATTCCTAGACCATTCTAGGCATTTCGAATACTCTCTTAACCATTCTACACTTGTTAGAGCCTCCAAGGACTCATGCTTCACCCTCTAAGTCCCTTGAGGCACCATGGAGTGTTTAGGATCATTCTAAAGGTTCTTATATGTCCTAAAACACATTCCTAGACCATTGTAAGCGTTTAGAATACTCTCTTAACCATTCTACACTTGTTAGAGCCTCCAAGGACTCATGCTTAACCTTCTAAGTCCCTCGAGGCACCATGGAGTGTCTAGGAGCATTCTAAAGGTTCTTATATGTCCTAATACACATTCGTAGACCATTGTAAGAGTTTCGAATACTCTCTTAACCATTCTACACTTGTTAGAGCCTCCAACGACTCATGCTTCACCCTCTAAGTCCCTTGAGGCATAATGGTGTGTTTAGGATCATTATAAAGGTTCTTATATGTCCTAATACACATTCCAAGACCATTGTAAGCGTTTAGAATACTCTCTTAACCATTCTACACTTATTAGAGCCTCCTAGGAATCATGCTTCACCCTCTAAGTCCCTTGAGGCACCATGGAGTGTTTAGGATCCTTCTAAAGGTTCTTATATGTCCTAATACACATTCCTAGACCATTGTAAGCGTTTAGAATACTCTCTTAACCATTCTACACTTGTTAGAGCCTCCAAGGACTCATGCTTCACCCTCTAATTCCCTTGAGGCACCATGGAGTGTTTAGGATCATTCTAAAGGTTCTTATATGTCCTAATACACATTCCTAGACCATTGTAAGCGTTTAGAATACTCTCTTAACCATTCTACACTTGTTAGAGCCTCCAAGAACTCATGCTACACCCTCAAAGTCCCTTGAGGCACCATGGAGTGTTTAGGATCATTCTAAAGGTTCTTATATGTCCTAATACACATTCCTAGACCATTCTAGGCATTTCGAATACTCTCTTAACCATTCTACACTTGTTAGAGCCTCCAAGTACTCTTGCTTCACCCTCTAAGTCCCTTGAGGCACCATGGAATGTTTAGGATCATTCTAAAGGTTCTTATATGTCCTAATACACATTCCTAGACCATTGTAAGCGTTTCGAATACTCTCTTAACCATTCTACACTTTTTAGAGCCTCCAAGGACTCATGCTTCACCCTCTAAGTCCTTTGAGGCACCATGGAGTGTTTAGGATCATTCTAAAGGTTCTTATATGTCCTAATACACATTCCTGACCATTGTAAGCGTTTCGAATACTCTCTTAACCATTCTACACTTGTTAGAGCCTCCAAGGACTCATGCTTCACCCTCTAAGTCCCTTGAGGCATAATGGTGTGTTTAGGATCATTCTAAAGGTTCTTATATGTCCTAATACACATTCCTAGACCATTCTAGGCATTTCGAATACTCTCTTAACCATTCTACACTTGTTAGAGCCTCCTAGGACTCATGCTTCACCCTCTAAGTCCCTTGAGGCACCATGGAGTGTTTAGGATCCTTCTAAAGGTTCTTATATGTCCTAATACACATTCCTAGACCATTTTAAGCGTTTAGAATACTCTCTTAACCATTCTACACTTGTTAGAGCCTCCAAGGACTCATGCTTCACCCTCTAATTCCCTTGAGGCACCATGGAGTGTTTAGGATCATTCTAAAGGTTCTTATATGTCCTAATACACATTCCTAGACCATTGTAAGCGTTTAGAATACTCTCTTAACCATTTTATACTTGTTAGAGCCTCCAAGAACTCATGCTTCACCGTCTACTTGCACTAGGCACCATGGAGTGTTTAGGATCATTCTAAAGGTTCTTATATGTCCTAATACACATTCCTAGACCATTCTAGACGTTTCGAATACTCTCTTAACCATTCTACACTTGTTAGAGCCTCCAAGGACTCATGCTTCACCGTCTAAGTCCCTTGAGGCACCATGGAGTGTTTAGGATCATTCTAAAGGTTCTTATATGTCCTAAAACACATTCCTAGACCATTGTAAGCGTTTAGAATATTCTCTTAACCATTCTACACTTGTTAGAGCCTCCAAGGACTCATGCTTCACCCTCTATGTCCCTTGAGGCACCATGGAGTGTTTAGGATCATTCTAAAGGTTCTTATATGTCCTAATACACATTCCTAGACCATTGTAAGCCTTTAGAATACTCTCTTAACCATTCTACACTTGTTAGAGCCTCCAAGGACTCAAGCTTCACCCTCTAAGTCCCTTGTGGCACCATGGAGTGTTTAGGATCATTCTAAAGGTTCTTATATGTCCTAATACACATTCCTAGACCATTGTAAGCCTTTAGAATACTCTCTTAACCATTCTACACTTGTTAGAGCCTCCAAGGACTCATGCTTCACCCTCTAAGTCCCTTGTGGCACCATGGAGTGTTTAGGATCATTCTAAAGGTTCTTATATGTCCTAATACACATTCCTAGACCATTGTAAGCCTTTAGAATACTCTCTTAACCATTCTACACTTGTTAGAGCCTCCAAGGACTCATGCTTCACCCTCTAAGTCCCTTGGGGCACCATGGAGTGTTTAGGATCATTCTAAAGGTTCTTATATGTCCTAATACACATTCCTAGACCATTCTAGGCATTTAGAATACTCTCTTAACCATTCTACACTTGTTAGAGCCTCCAAGGACTCATGCTTCACCCTCTAAGTCCCTTGTGGCACCATGGAGTGTTTAGGATCATTCTAAAGGTTCTTATATGTCCTAATACACATTCCTGACCATTGTAAGCGTTTCGAATACTCTCTTAACCATTCTACACTTGTTAGAGCCTCCAAGGACTCATGCTTCACCCTCTAAGTCCCTTGAGGCACCATGGAGTGTTTAGGATCATTCTAAAGGTTCTTATATGTCCTAATACACATTCCTAGACCATTGTAAGCCTTTAGAATACTCTCTTAACCATTATACACTTGTTAGAGCCTCCAAGGACTCATGCTTCACCCTCTAAGTCCCTTGGGGCACCATGGAGTGTTTAGGATCATTCTAAAGGTTCTTATATGTCCTAATACACATTCCTAGACCATTCTAGGCATTTAGAATACTCTCTTAACCATTCTACACTAGTTAGAGCCTCCAAGAACTCATGCTTCACCCTCTAAGTCCCTTGAGGCACCATGGAGTGTTTAGGATCATTCTAAAGGTTCTTATATGTCCTAATACACATTCCTAGACCATTGTAAGCGTTTAGAATACTCTCTTAACCATTCTACACTTGTTAGAGCCTCCAAGGACTCATGCTTCACCCTCTAAGTCCCTTGGGGCACCATGGAGTGTTTAGGATCATTCTAAAGATTCTTATATGTCCTAATACACATTCCTAGACCATTCTAGGCATTTCGAATACTCTCTTAACCATTCTACACTTGTTAGAGCCTCCAAGGACTCATGCTTCACCTTCTAAGTCCCTTGAGGCACTATGGAGTGTTTAGGATCATTCTAAAGGTTCTTATATGTCCTAATACACATTCCTAGACCATTGTAAGCCTTTAGAATACTCTCTTAACCATTCTACACTTGTTAGAGCCTCCAAGGACTCATGCTTCACCCTTTAAGTCCCTTGTGGCACCATGGAGTGTTTAGGATCATTCTAAAGGTTCTTATACGTCCTAATACACATTCCTAGACCATTGCAAGCCTTTAGAATACTCTCTTAACCATTCTACACTTGTTAGAGCCTCCAAGGACTCATGCTTCACCCTCTAAGTCCCTTGTGGCACCATGTAGTGTTTAGGATCATTCTAAAGGTTCTTATATGTCCTAATAGACATTCCTGACCATTGTAAGCGTTTCGAATACTCTCTTAACCATTCTACACTTGTTAGAGCCTCCAAGGACTCATGCTTCACCCTCTAAGTCCCTTGAGGCACCATGGAGTGTTTAGGATCATTCTAAAGGTTCTTATATGTCCTAATACACATTCCTAGACCATTGTAAGCCTTTAGAATACTCTCTTAACCATTCTACACTTGTTAGAACCTCCAAGGACTCATGCTTCACCCTCTAAGTCCCTTGTGGCACCATGGAGTGTTTAGGATCATTCTAAAGGTTCTTATATGTCCTAATACACATTCCTAGACCATTGTAAGCCTTTAGAATACTCTCTTAACCATTCTACACTTGTTAGAGCCTCCAAGGACTCATGCTTCACCCTCTAAGTCCCTTGGGGCACCATGGAGTGTTTAGGATCATTCTAAAGGTTCTTATATGTCCTAATACACATTCCTAGACCATTGTAAGCCTTTAGAATACTCTATTAACCATTCTACACTTGTCAGAGCCTCCAAGGACTCATGCTTCACCCTCTAAGTCCCTTGTGGCACCATGGAGTGTTTAGGATCATTCTAAAGGTTCTTATATGTCCTAATACACATTCCTGACCATTGTAAGCGTTTCGAATACTCTCTTAACCATTCTACACTTGTTAGAGCCTCCAAGGACTCATGCTTCACCCTCTAAGTCCCTTGAGGCACCATGGAGTGTTTAGGATCATTCTAAAGGTTCCTATATGTCCTAATACACATTCCTAGACCATTGTAAGCCTTTAGAATACTCTCTTAACCATTCTACACTTGTTAGAGCCTCCAAGGACTCATGCTTCACCCTCTAAGTCCCTTGTGGCACCATGGAGTGTTTAGGATCATTCTAAAGGTTCTTATATGTCCTAATACACATTCCTAGACCATTGTAAGCCTTTAGAATACTCTATTAACCATTCTACACTTGTCAGAGCCTCCAAGGACTCATGCTTCACCCTCTAAGTCCCTTGTGGCACCATGGAGTGTTTAGGATCATTCTAAAGGTTCTTATATGTCCTAATACACATTCCTGACCATTGTAAGCGTTTCGAATACTCTCTTAACCATTCTACACTTGTTAGAGCCTCCAAGGACTCATGCTTCACCCTTTAAGTCCCTTGAGGCACCATGGAGTGTTTAGGATCATTCTAAAGGTTCCTATATGTCCTAATACACATTCCTAGACCATTGTAAGCCTTTAGAATACTCTCTTAACCATTCTACACTTGTTAGAGCCTCCAAGGACTCATGCTTCACCCTCTAAGTCCCTTGTGGCACCATGGAGTGTTTAGGATCATTCTAAAGGTTCTTATATGTCCTAATACACATTCCTAGACCATTCTAGGCATTTCGAATACTCTCTTAACCATTCTACACTTGTTAGAGCCTCCAAGGACTCATGCTTCACCCTCTAAGTCCCTTGAGGCACCATGGAGTGTTTAGGATCATTCTAAAGGTTCTTATATGTCCTAAAACACATTCCTAGACCATTGTAAGCGTTTAGAATACTCTCTTAACCATTCTACACTTGTTAGAGCCTCCAAGGACTCATGCTTAACCTTCTAAGTCCCTCGAGGCACCATGGAGTGTCTAGGAGCATTCTAAAGGTTCTTATATGTCCTAATACACATTCGTAGACCATTGTAAGAGTTTCGAATACTCTCTTAACCATTCTACACTTGTTAGAGCCTCCAAGGACTCATGCTTCACCCTCTAAGTCCCTTGAGGCATAATGGTGTGTTTAGGATCATTATAAAGGTTCTTATATGTCCTAATACACATTCCAAGACCATTGTAAGCGTTTAGAATACTCTCTTAACCATTCTACACTTATTAGAGCCTCCTAGGAATCATGCTTCACCCTCTAAGTCCCTTGAGGCACCATGGAGTGTTTAGGATCCTTCTAAAGGTTCTTATATGTCCTAATACACATTCCTAGACCATTGTAAGCGTTTAGAATACTCTCTTAACCATTCTACACTTGTTAGAGCCTCCAAGGACTCATGCTTCACCCTCTAATTCCCTTGAGGCACCATGGAGTGTTTAGGATCATTCTAAAGGTTCTTATATGTCCTAATACACATTCCTAGACCATTGTAAGCGTTTAGAATACTCTCTTAACCATTCTACACTTGTTAGAGCCTCCAAGAACTCATGCTACACCCTCAAAGTCCCTTGAGGCACCATGGAGTGTTTAGGATCATTCTAAAGGTTCTTATATGTCCTAATACACATTCCTAGACCATTCTAGGCATTTCGAATACTCTCTTAACCATTCTACACTTGTTAGAGCCTCCAAGTACTCATGCTTCACCCTCTAAGTCCCTTGAGGCACCATGGAATGTTTAGGATCATTCTAAAGGTTCTTATATGTCCTAATACACATTCCTAGACCATTGTAAGCGTTTCGAATACTCTCTTAACCATTCTACACTTTTTAGAGCCTCCAAGGACTCATGCTTCACCCTCTAAGTCCTTTGAGGCACCATGGAGTGTTTAGGATCATTCTAAAGGTTCTTATATGTCCTAATACACATTCCTGACCATTGTAAGCGTTTCGAATACTCTCTTAACCATTCTACACTTGTTAGAGCCTCCAAAGACTCATGCTTCACCCTCTAAGTCCCTTGAGGCATAATGGTGTGTTTAGGATCATTCTAAAGGTTCTTATATGTCCTAATACACATTCCTAGACCATTCTAGGCATTTCGAATACTCTCTTAACCATTCTACACTTGTTAGAGCCTCCTAGGACTCATGCTTCACCCTCTAAGTCCCTTGAGGCACCATGGAGTGTTTAGGATCCTTCTAAAGGTTCTTATATGTCCTAATACACATTCCTAGACCATTTTAAGCGTTTAGAATACTCTCTTAACCATTCTACACTTGTTAGAGCCTCCAAGGACTCATGCTTCACCCTCTAATTCCCTTGAGGCACCATGGAGTGTTTAGGATCATTCTAAAGGTTCTTATATGTCCTAATACACATTCCTAGACCATTGTAAGCGTTTAGAATACTCTCTTAACCATTTTATACTTGTTAGAGCCTCCAAGAACTCATGCTTCACCGTCTACTTGCACTAGGCACCATGGAGTGTTTAGGATCATTCTAAAGGTTCTTATATGTCCTAATACACATTCCTAGACCATTCTAGACGTTTCGAATACTCTCTTAACCATTCTACACTTGTTAGAGCCTCCAAGGACTCATGCTTCACCGTCTAAGTCCCTTGAGGCACCATGGAGTGTTTAGGATCATTCTAAAGGTTCTTATATGTCCTAAAACACATTCCTAGACCATTGTAAGCGTTTAGAATATTCTCTTAACCATTCTACACTTGTTAGAGCCTCCAAGGACTCATGCTTCACCCTCTATGTCCCTTGAGGCACCATGGAGTGTTTAGGATCATTCTAAAGGTTCTTATATGTCCTAATACACATTCCTAGACCATTGTAAGCCTTTAGAATACTCTCTTAACCATTCTACACTTGTTAGAGCCTCCAAGGACTCAAGCTTCACCCTCTAAGTCCCTTGTGGCACCATGGAGTGTTTAGGATCATTCTAAAGGTTCTTATATGTCCTAATACACATTCCTAGACCATTGTAAGCCTTTAGAATACTCTCTTAACCATTCTACACTTGTTAGAGCCTCCAAGGACTCATGCTTCACCCTCTAAGTCCCTTGTGGCACCATGGAGTGTTTAGGATCATTCTAAAGGTTCTTATATGTCCTAATACACATTCCTAGACCATTGTAAGCCTTTAGAATACTCTCTTAACCATTCTACACTTGTTAGAGCCTCCAAGGACTCATGCTTCACCCTCTAAGTCCCTTGGGGCACCATGGAGTGTTTAGGATCATTCTAAAGGTTCTTATATGTCCTAATACACATTCCTAGACCATTCTAGGCATTTAGAATACTCTCTTAACCATTCTACACTTGTTAGAGCCTCCAAGGACTCATGCTTCACCCTCTAAGTCCCTTGTGGCACCATGGAGTGTTTAGGATCATTCTAAAGGTTCTTATATGTCCTAATACACATTCCTGACCATTGTAAGCGTTTCGAATACTCTCTTAACCATTCTACACTTGTTAGAGCCTCCAAGGACTCATGCTTCACCCTCTAAGTCCCTTGAGGCACCATGGAGTGTTTAGGATCATTCTAAAGGTTCTTATATGTCCTAATACACATTCCTAGACCATTGTAAGCCTTTAGAATACTCTCTTAACCATTATACACTTGTTAGAGCCTCCAAGGACTCATGCTTCACCCTCTAAGTCCCTTGGGGCACCATGGAGTGTTTAGGATCATTCTAAAGGTTCTTATATGTCCTAATACACATTCCTAGACCATTCTAGGCATTTAGAATACTCTCTTAACCATTCTACACTAGTTAGAGCCTCCAAGAACTCATGCTTCACCCTCTAAGTCCCTTGAGGCACCATGGAGTGTTTAGGATCATTCTAAAGGTTCTTATATGTCCTAATACACATTCCTAGACCATTGTAAGCGTTTAGAATACTCTCTTAACCATTCTACACTTGTTAGAGCCTCCAAGGACTCATGCTTCACCCTCTAAGTCCCTTGGGGCACCATGGAGTGTTTAGGATCATTCTAAAGATTCTTATATGTCCTAATACACATTCCTAGACCATTCTAGGCATTTCGAATACTCTCTTAACCATTCTACACTTGTTAGAGCCTCCAAGGACTCATGCTTCACCTTCTAAGTCCCTTGAGGCACTATGGAGTGTTTAGGATCATTCTAAAGGTTCTTATATGTCCTAATACACATTCCTAGACCATTGTAAGCCTTTAGAATACTCTCTTAACCATTCTACACTTGTTAGAGCCTCCAAGGACTCATGCTTCACCCTTTAAGTCCCTTGTGGCACCATGGAGTGTTTAGGATCATTCTAAAGGTTCTTATACGTCCTAATACACATTCCTAGACCATTGCAAGCCTTTAGAATACTCTCTTAACCATTCTACACTTGTTAGAGCCTCCAAGGACTCATGCTTCACCCTCTAAGTCCCTTGTGGCACCATGTAGTGTTTAGGATCATTCTAAAGGTTCTTATATGTCCTAATAGACATTCCTGACCATTGTAAGTGTTTCGAATACTCTCTTAACCATTCTACACTTGTTAGAGCCTCCAAGAACTCATGCTTCACCCTCTAAGTCCCTTGAGGCACCATGGAGTGTTTAGGATCATTCTAAAGGTTCTTATATGTCCTAATACACATTCCTAGACCATTGTAAGCCTTTAGAATACTCTCTTAACCATTCTACACTTGTTAGAACCTCCAAGGACTCATGCTTCACCCTCTAAGTCCCTTGTGGCACCATGGAGTGTTTAGGATCATTCTAAAGGTTCTTATATGTCCTAATACACATTCCTAGACCATTGTAAGCCTTTAGAATACTCTCTTAACCATTCTACACTTGTTAGAGCCTCCAAGGACTCATGCTTCACCCTCTAAGTCCCTTGGGGCACCATGGAGTGTTTAGGATCATTCTAAAGGTTCTTATATGTCCTAATACACATTCCTAGACCATTGTAAGCCTTTAGAATACTCTATTAACCATTCTACACTTGTCAGAGCCTCCAAGGACTCATGCTTCACCCTCTAAGTCCCTTGTGGCACCATGGAGTGTTTAGGATCATTCTAAAGGTTCTTATATGTCCCAATACACATTCCTGACCATTGTAAGCGTTTCGAATACTCTCTTAACCATTCTACACTTGTTAGAGCCTCCAAGGACTCATGCTTCACCCTCTAAGTCCCTTGAGGCACCATGGAGTGTTTAGGATCATTCTAAAGGTTCCTATATGTCCTAATACACATTCCTAGACCATTGTAAGCCTTTAGAATACTCTCTTAACCATTCTACACTTGTTAGAGCCTCCAAGGACTCATGCTTCACCCTCTAAGTCCCTTGTGGCACCATGGAGTGTTTAGGATCATTCTAAAGGTTCTTATATGTCCTAATACACATTCCTAGACCATTGTAAGCCTTTAGAATACTCTCTTAACCATTCTACACTTGTTAGAGCCTCCAAGGACTCATGCTTCACCCTCTAAGTCCCTTGGGGCACCATGGAGTGTTTAGGATCATTCTAAAGATTCTTATATGTCCTAATACACATTCCTAGACCATTCTAGGCGTTTCGAATACTCTCTTAACCATTCTACACTTGTTAGAGCCTCCAAGGACTCATGCTTCACCTTCTAAGTCCCTTGAGGCACTATGGAGTGTTTAGGATCATTCTAAAGGTTCTTATATGTCCTAATACACATTCCTGACCATTGTAAGCGTTTCGAATACTCTCTTAACCATTCTACACTTGTTAGAGCCTCCAAGGACTCATGCTTCACCCTCTAAGTCCCTTGTGGCACCATGGAGTGTTTAGGATCATTCTAAAGGTTCTTATATGTCCTAATACACATTCCTAGACCATTGTAAGCCTTTAGAATACTCTCTTAACCATTCTACACTTGTTAGAGCCTCCAAGGACTCATGCTTCACCCTCTAAGTCCCTTGGGGCACCATGGAGTGTTTAGGATCATTCTAAAGATTCTTATATGTTCTAATACACATTCCTAGACCATTCTAAGCCTTTAGAATACTCTCTTAACCATTCTACACTTGTTAGAGCCTCCAAGGACTCATGCTTCACCCTCTAAGTCCCTTGTGGCACCATGTAGTGTTTAGGATCATTCTAAAGGTTCTTATATGTCCTAATACACATTCCTAGACCATTGCAAGCCTTTAGAATACTCTCTTAACCATTCTACACTTGTTAGAGCCTCCAAGGACTCATGCTTCACCCTCTAAGTCCCTTGTGGCACCATGTAGTGTTTAGGATCATTCTAAAGGTTCTTATATGTCCTAATACACATTCCTGACCATTCTAAGCGTTTCGAATACTCTCTTAACCATTCTACACTTGTTAGAGCCTCCAAGGACTCATGCTTCACCCTCTAAGTCCCTTGAGGCACCATGGAGTGTTTAGGATCATTCTAAAGGTTCCTATATGTCCTAATACACATTCCTAGACCATTGTAAGCCTTTAGAATACTCTCTTAACCATTCTACACTTGTTAGAGCCTCCAAGGACTCATGCTTCACCCTCTAAGTCCCTTGGGGCACCATGGAGTGTTTAGGATCATTCTAAAGGTTCTTATATGTCCTAATACACATTCCTAGACCATTGTAAGCCTTTAGAATACTCTATTAACCATTCTACACTTGTCAGAGCCTCCAAGGACTCATGCTTCACCCTCTAAGTCCCTTGGGGCACCATGGAGTGTTTAGGATCATTCTAAAGATTCTTATATGTCCTAATACACATTCCTAGACCATTCTAGGCGTTTCGAATACTCTCTTAACCATTCTACACTTGTTAGAGCCTCCAAGGACTCATGCTTCACCTTCTAAGTCCCTTGAGGCACTATGGAGTGTTTAGGATCATTCTAAAGGTTCTTATATGTCCTAATACACATTCCTGACCATTGTAAGCGTTTTGAATACTCTCTTAACCATTCTACACTTGTTAGAGCCTCCAAGGACTCATGCTTCACCCTCTAAGTCCCTTGTGGCACCATGGAGTGTTTAGGATCATTCTAAAGGTTCTTATATGTCCTAATACACATTCCTAGACCATTGTAAGCCTTTAGAATACTCTCTTAACCATTCTACACTTGTTAGAGCCTCCAAGGACTCATGCTTCACCCTCTAAGTCCCTTGGGGCACCATGGAGTGTTTAGGATCATTCTAAAGATTCTTATATGTTCTAATACACATTCCTAGACCATTCTAAGCCTTTAGAATACTCTCTTAACCATTCTACACTTGTTAGAGCCTCCAAGGACTCATGCTTCACCCTCTAAGTCCCTTGTGGCACCATGTAGTGTTTAGGATCATTCTAAAGGTTCTTATATGTCCTAATACACATTCCTAGACCATTGCAAGCCTTTAGAATACTCTCTTAACCATTCTACACTTGTTAGAGCCTCCAAGGACTCATGCTTCACCCTCTAAGTCCCTTGTGGCACCATGTAGTGTTTAGGATCATTCTAAAGGTTCTTATATGTCCTAATACACATTCCTGACCATTCTAAGCGTTTCGAATACTCTCTTAACCATTCTACACTTGTTAGAGCCTCCAAGGACTCATGCTTCACCCTCTAAGTCCCTTGAGGCACCATGGAGTGTTTAGGATCATTCTAAAGGTTCTTATATGTCCTAATACACATTCCTAGACCATTGTAAGCCTTTAGAATACTCTCTTAACCATTCTACACTTGTTAGAGCCTCCAAGGACTCATGCTTCACCCTCTAAGTCCCTTGTGGCACCATGGAGTGTTTAGGATCATTCTAAAGGTTCTTATATGTCCTAATACACATTCCTAGACCATTGTAAGCCTTTAGAATACTCTCTTAACCATTCTACACTTGTTAGAGCCTCCAAGGACTCATGCTTCACCCTCTAAGTCCCTTGGGGCACCATGGAGTGTTTAGGATCATTCTAAAGATTCTTATATGTCCTAATACACATTCCTAGACCATTCTAGGCGTTTCGAATACTCTCTTAACCATTCTACACTTGTTAGAGCCTCCAAGGACTCATGCTTCACCTTCTAAGTCCCTTGAGGCACTATGGAGTGTTTAGGATCATTCTAAAGGTTCTTATATGTCCTAATACACATTCCTGACCATTGTAAGCGTTTCGAATACTCTCTTAACCATTCTACACTTGTTAGAGCCTCCAAGGACTCATGCTTCACCCTCTAAGTCCCTTGTGGCACCATGGAGTGTTTAGGATCATTCTAAAGGTTCTTATATGTCCTAATACACATTCCTAGACCATTGTAAGCCTTTAGAATACTCTCTTAACCATTCTACACTTGTTAGAGCCTCCAAGGACTCATGCTTCACCCTCTAAATCCCTTGGGGCACCATGGAGTGTTTAGGATCATTCTAAAGATTCTTATATGTCCTAATACACATTCCTAGACCATTCTAAGCCTTTAGAATACTCTCTTAACCATTCTACACTTGTTAGAGCCTCCAAGGACTCATGCTTCACCCTCTAAGTCCCTTGTGGCACCATGGAGTGTTTAGGATCATTCTAAAGGTTCTTATATGTCCTAATACACATTCCTAGACCATTGTAAGCCTTTAGAATACTCTCTTAACCATTCTACACTTGTTAGAGCCTCCAAGGACTCATGCTTCACCCTCTAAGTCCCTTGGGGCACCATGGAGTGTTTAGGATCATTCTAAAGATTCTTATATGTTCTAATACACATTCCTAGACCATTCTAAGCCTTTAGAATACTCTCTTAACCATTCTACACTTGTTAGAGCCTCCAAGGACTCATGCTTCACCCTCTAAGTCCCTTGTGGCACCATGTAGTGTTTAGGATCATTCTAAAGGTTCTTATATGTCCTAATACACATTCCTAGACCATTGCAAGCCTTTAGAATACTCTCTTAACCATTCTACACTTGTTAGAGCCTCCAAGGACTCATGCTTCACCCTCTAAGTCCCTTGTGGCACCATGTAGTGTTTAGGATCATTCTAAAGGTTCTTATATGTCCTAATACACATTCCTGACCATTCTAAGCGTTTCGAATACTCTCTTAACCATTCTACACTTGTTAGAGCCTCCAAGGACTCATGCTTCACCCTCTAAGTCCCTTGAGGCACCATGGAGTGTTTAGGATCATTCTAAAGGTTCCTATATGTCCTAATACACATTCCTAGACCATTGTAAGCCTTTAGAATACTCTCTTAACCATTCTACACTTGTTAGAGCCTCCAAGGACTCATGCTTCACCCTCTAAGTCCCTTGGGGCACCATGGAGTGTTTAGGATCATTCTAAAGGTTCTTATATGTCCTAATACACATTCCTAGACCATTGTAAGCCTTTAGAATACTCTATTAACCATTCTACACTTGTCAGAGCCTCCAAGGACTCATGCTTCACCCTCTAAGTCCCTTGGGGCACCATGGAGTGTTTAGGATCATTCTAAAGATTCTTATATGTCCTAATACACATTCCTAGACCATTCTAGGCGTTTCGAATACTCTCTTAACCATTCTACACTTGTTAGAGCCTCCAAGGACTCATGCTTCACCTTCTAAGTCCCTTGAGGCACTATGGAGTGTTTAGGATCATTCTAAAGGTTCTTATATGTCCTAATACACATTCCTGACCATTGTAAGCGTTTCGAATACTCTCTTAACCATTCTACACTTGTTAGAGCCTCCAAGGACTCATGCTTCACCCTCTAAGTCCCTTGTGGCACCATGGAGTGTTTAGGATCATTCTAAAGGTTCTTATATGTCCTAATACACATTCCTAGACCATTGTAAGCCTTTAGAATACTCTCTTAACCATTCTACACTTGTTAGAGCCTCCAAGGACTCATGCTTCACCCTCTAAGTCCCTTGGGGCACCATGGAGTGTTTAGGATCATTCTAAAGATTCTTATATGTTCTAATACACATTCCTAGACCATTCTAAGCCTTTAGAATACTCTCTTAACCATTCTACACTTGTTAGAGCCTCCAAGGACTCATGCTTCACCCTCTAAGTCCCTTGTGGCACCATGTAGTGTTTAGGATCATTCTAAAGGTTCTTATATGTCCTAATACACATTCCTAGACCATTGCAAGCCTTTAGAATACTCTCTTAACCATTCTACACTTGTTAGAGCCTCCAAGGACTCATGCTTCACCCTCTAAGTCCCTTGTGGCACCATGTAGTGTTTAGGATCATTCTAAAGGTTCTTATATGTCCTAATACACATTCCTGACCATTCTAAGCGTTTCGAATACTCTCTTAACCATTCTACACTTGTTAGAGCCTCCAAGGACTCATGCTTCACCCTCTAAGTCCCTTGAGGCACCATGGAGTGTTTAGGATCATTCTAAAGGTTCTTATATGTCCTAATACACATTCCTAGACCATTGTAAGCCTTTAGAATACTCTCTTAACCATTCTACACTTGTTAGAGCCTCCAAGGACTCATTCTTCACCCTCTAAGTCCCTTGTGGCACCATGGAGTGTTTAGGATCATTCTAAAGGTTCTTATATGTCCTAATACACATTCCTAGACCATTGTAAGCCTTTAGAATACTCTCTTAACCATTCTACACTTGTTAGAGCCTCCAAGGACTCATGCTTCACCCTCTAAGTCCCTTGGGGCACCATGGAGTGTTTAGGATCATTCTAAAGATTCTTATATGTCCTAATACACATTCCTAGACCATTCTAGGCGTTTCGAATACTCTCTTAACCATTCTACACTTGTTAGAGCCTCCAAGGACTCATGCTTCACCTTCTAAGTCCCTTGAGGCACTATGGAGTGTTTAGGATCATTCTAAAGGTTCTTATATGTCCTAATACACATTCCTGACCATTGTAAGCGTTTCGAATACTCTTTTAACCATTCTACACTTGTTAGAGCCTCCAAGGACTCATGCTTCACCCTCTAAGTCCCTTGTGGCACCATGGAGTGTTTAGGATCATTCTAAAGGTTCTTATATGTCCTAATACACATTCCTAGACCATTGTAAGCCTTTAGAATACTCTCTTAACCATTCTACACTTGTTAGAGCCTCCAAGGACTCATGCTTCACCCTCTAAGTCCCTTGGGGCACCATGGAGTGTTTAGGATCATTCTAAAGATTCTTATATGTTCTAATACACATTCCTAGACCATTCTAAGCCTTTAGAATACTCTCTTAACCATTCTACACTTGTTAGAGCCTCCAAGGACTCATGCTTCACCCTCTAAGTCCCTTGTGGCACCATGTAGTGTTTAGGATCATTCTAAAGGTTCTTATATGTCCTAATACACATTCCTAGACCATTGCAAGCCTTTAGAATACTCTCTTAACCATTCTACACTTGTTAGAGCCTCCAAGGACTCATGCTTCACCCTCTAAGTCCCTTGTGGCACCATGTAGTGTTTAGGATCATTCTAAAGGTTCTTATATGTCCTAATACACATTCCTGACCATTGTAAGCGTTTCGAATACTCTCTTAACCATTCTACACTTGTTAGAGCCTCCAAGGACTCATGCTTCACCCTCTAAGTCCCTTGAGGCACCATGGAGTGTTTAGGATCATTCTAAAGGTTCTTATATGTCCTAATACACATTCCTAGACCATTGTAAGCCTTTAGAATACTCTCTTAACCATTCTACACTTGTTAGAGCCTCCAAGGACTCATGCTTCACCCTCTAAGTTCCTTGAGGCACCATGGAGTGTTTAAGATCATTCTAAAGGTTCTTATATGTCCTAATACACATTCCTAGACCATTGTAAGCCTTTAGAATACTCTCTTAACCATTCTACACTTGTTAGAGCCTCCAAGGACTCATGCTTCACCCTCTAAGTCCCTTGTGGCACCATGTAGTGTTTAGGATCATTCTAAAGGTTCTTATATGTCCTAATACACATTCCTGACCATTGTAAGCGTTTCGAATACTCTCTTAACCATTCTACACTTGTTAGAGCCTCCATGGACTCATGCTTCACCCTCTAAGTCCCTTGAGGCACCATGGAGTGTTTAGGATCATTCTAAAGGTTCTTATATGTCCTAATACACATTCCTAGACCATTGTAAGCCTTTAGAATACTCTCTTAACCATTCTACACTTGTTAGAGCCTCCAAGGACTCATGCTTCACCCTCTAAGTCCCTTGAGGCACCATGGAGTGTTTAGGATCATTCTAAAGGTTCTTATATGTCCTAATACACATTCCTAGACCATTGTAAGCCTTTAGAATACTCTCTTAACCATTCTACACTTGTTAGAGCCTCCAAGGACTCATGCTTCACCCTCTAAGTCCCTTGGGGCACCATGGAGTGTTTAGGATCATTCTAAAGGTTCTTATATGTCCTAATACACATTCCTAGACCATTGTAAGCCTTTAGAATACTCTCTTAACCATTCTACACTTGTTAGAGCCTCCAAGGACTCATGCTTCACCCTCTAAGTCCCTTGTGGCACCATGGAGTGTTTAGGATCATTCTAAAGGTTCTTATATGTCCTAATACACATTCCTGACCATTGTAAGCGTTTCGAATACTCTCTTAACCATTCTACACTTGTTAGAGCCTCCAAGGACTCATGCTTCACCCTCTAAGTCCCTTGAGGCACCATGGAGTGTTTAGGATCATTCTAAAGGTTCTTATATGTCCTAATACACATTCCTAGACCATTGTAAGCCTTTAGAATACTCTCTTAACCATTCTACACTTGTTAGAGCCTCCAAGGACTCATGCTTCACCCTCTAAGTCCCTTGTGGCACCATGGAGTGTTTAGGATCATTCTAAAGGTTCTTATATGTCCTAATACACATTCCTAGACCATTGTAAGCCTTTAGAATACTCTCTTAACCATTCTACACTTGTTAGAGCCTCCAAGGACTCATGCTTCACCCTCTAAGTCCCTTGGGGCACCATGGAGTGTTTAGGATCATTCTAAAGATTCTTATATGTCCTAATACACATTCCTAGACCATTCTAGGCGTTTCGAATACTCTCTTAACCATTCTACACTTGTTAGAGCCTCCAAGGACTCATGCTTCACCCTCTAAGTCCCTTGTGGCACCATGGAGTGTTTAGGATCATTCTAAAGGTTCTTATATGTCCTAATACACATTCCTAGACCATTGTAAGCCTTTAGAATACTCTCTTAACCATTCTACACTTGTTAGAGCCTCCAAGGACTCATGCTTCACCCTCTAAGTCCCTTGAGGCACTATGGAGTGTTTAGGATCATTCTAAAGGTTCTTATATGTCCTAATACACATTCCTGACCATTGTAAGCGTTTCGAATACTCTCTTAACCATTCTACACTTGTTAGAGCCTCCAAGGACTCATGCTTCACCCTCTAAGTCCCTTGTGGCACCATGGAGTGTTTAGGATCATTCTAAAGGTTCTTATATGTCCTAATACACATTCCTAGACCATTGTAAGCCTTTAGAATACTCTCTTAACCATTCTACACTTGTTAGAGCCTCCAAGGACTATTGCTTCACCCTCTAAGTCCCTTGGGGCACCATGGAGTGTTTAGGATCATTCTAAAGATTCTTATATGTCCTAATACACATTCCTAGACCATTCTAAGCCTTTAGAATACTCTCTTAACCATTCTACACTTGTTAGAGCCTCCAAGGACTCATGCTTCACCCTCTAAGTCCCTTGTGGCACCATGGAGTGTTTAGGATCATTCTAAAGGTTCTTATATGTCCTAATACACATTCCTAGACCATTGCAAGCCTTTAGAATACTCTCTTAACCATTCTACACTTGTTAGAGCCTCCAAGGACTCATGCTTCACCCTCTAAGTCCCTTGAGGCACCATGGAGTGTTTAGGATCATTCTAAAGGTTCTTATATGTCCTAATACACATTCCTAGACCATTGTAAGCCTTTAGAATACTCTCTTAACCATTCTACACTTGTTAGAGCCTCCAAGGACTCATGCTTCACCCTCTAAGTCCCTTGGGGCACCATGGAGTGTTTAGGATCATTCTAAAGGTTCTTATATGTCCTAATACACATTCCTAGACCATTGTAAGCCTTTAGAATACTCTCTTAACCATTCTACACTTGTTAGAGCCTCCAAGGACTCATGCTTCACCCTCTAAGTCCCTTGTGGCACCATGGAGTGTTTAGGATCATTCTAAAGGTTCTTATATGTCCTAATACACATTCCTAGACCATTGCAAGCCTTTAGAATACTCTCTTAACCATTCTACACTTGTTAGAGCCTCCAAGGACTCATGCTTCACCCTCTAAGTCCCTTGTGGCACCATGTAGTGTTTAGGATCATTCTAAAGGTTCTTATATGTCCTAATACACATTCCTGACCATTGTAAGCGTTTCGAATACTCTCTTAACCATTCTACACTTGTTAGAGCCTCCAAGGACTCATGCTTCACCCTCTAAGTCCCTTGAGGCACCATGGAGTGTTTAGGATCATTCTAAAGGTTCTTATATGTCCTAATACACATTCCTAGACCATTGTAAGCCTTTAGAATACTCTCTTAACCATTCTACACTTGTTAGAGCCTCCAAGGACTCATGCTTCACCCTCTAAGTCCCTTGTGGCACCATGTAGTGTTTAGGATCATTCTAAAGGTTCTTATATGTCCTAATACACATTCCTGACCATTGTAAGCGTTTCGAATACTCTCTTAACCATTCTACACTTGTTAGAGCCTCCAAGGACTCATGCTTCACCCTCTAAGTCCCTTGAGGCACCATGGAGTGTTTAGGATCATTCTAAAGGTTCTTATATGTCCTAATACACATTCCTAGACCATTGTAAGCCTTTAGAATACTCTCTTAACCATTCTACACTTGTTAGAGCCTCCAAGGACTCATGCTTCACCCTCTAAGTCCCTTGAGGCACCATGGAGTGTTTAGGATCATTCTAAAGGTTCTTATATGTCCTAATACACATTCCTAGACCATTGTAAGCCTTTAGAATACTCTCTTAACCATTCTACACTTGTTAGAGCCTCCAAGGACTCATGCTTCACCCTCTAAGTCCCTTGGGGCACCATGGAGTGTTTAGGATCATTCTAAAGGTTCTTATATGTCCTAATACACATTCCTAGACCATTGTAAGCCTTTAGAATACTCTCTTAACCATTCTACACTTGTTAGAGCCTCCAAGGACTCATGCTTCACCCTCTAAGTCCCTTGTGGTACCATGGAGTGTTTAGGATCATTCTAAAGGTTCTTATATGTCCTAATACACATTTCTAGACCATTGCAAGCCTTTAGAATACTCTCTTAACCATTCTACACTTGTTAGAGCCTCCAAGGACTCATGCTTCACCCTCTAAGTCCCTTGTGGCACCATGTAGTGTTTAGGATCATTCTAAAGGTTCTTATATGTCCTAATACACATTCCTGACCATTGTAAGCGTTTCGAATACTCTCTTAACCATTCTACACTTGTTAGAGCCTCCAAGGACTCATGCTTCACCCTCTAAGTCCCTTGAGGCACCATGGAGTGTTTAGGATCATTCTAAAGGTTCTTATATGTCCTAATTAACATTCCTAGACCATTGTAAGCCTTTAGAATACTCTCTTAACCATTCTACACTTGTTAGAGCCTCCAAGGACTCATGCTTCACCCTCTAAGTCCCTTGTGGCACCATGGAGTGTTTAGGATCATTCTAAAGGTTCTTATATGTCCTAATACACATTCCTAGACCATTGTAAGCCTTTAGAATACTCTCTTAACCATTCTACACTTGTTAGAGCCTCCAAGGACTCATGCTTCACGCTCTAAGTCCCTTGGGGCACCATGGAGTGTTTAGGATCATTCTAAAGATTCTTATATGTCCTAATACACATTCCTAGACCATTCTAGGCATTTCGAATACTCTCTTAACCATTCTACACTTGTTACAGCCTCCAAGGACTCATGCTTCACCTTCTAAGTCCCTTGAGGCACTATGGAGTGTTTAGGATCATTCTAAAGGTTCTTATATGTCCTAATACACATTCCTGACCATTGTAAGCGTTTCGAATACTCTCTTAACCATTCTACACTTGTTAGAGCCTCCAAGGACTCATGCTTCACCCTCTAAGTCCCTTGTGGCACCATGGAGTGTTTAGGATCATTCTAAAGGTTCTTATATGTCCTAATACACATTCCTAGACCATTGTAAGCCTTTAGAATACTCTCTTAACCATTCTACACTTGTTAGAGCCTCCAAGGACTCATGCTTCACCCTCTAAGTCCCTTGGGGCACCATGGAGTGTTTAGGATCATTCTAAAGATTCTTATATGTCCTAATACACATTCCTAGACCATTCTAAGCCTTTAGAATACTCTCTTAACCATTCTACACTTGTTAGAGCCTCCAAGGACTCATGCTTCACCCTCTAAGTCCCTTGTGGCACCATGGAGTGTTTAGGATCATTCTAAAGGTTCTTATATGTCCTAATACACATTCCTAGACCATTGCAAGCCTTTAGAATACTCTCTTAACCATTCTACACTTGTTAGAGCCTCCAAGGACTCATGCTTCACCCTCTAAGTCCCTTGTGGCACCATGTATTGTTTAGGATCATTCTAAAGGTTCTTATATGTCCTAATACACATTCCTAGACCATTCTAGACGTTTCGAATACTCTCTTAACCATTCTACACTTGTTAGAGCCTCCAAGGACTCATGCTTCACGTTCTAAGTCCCTTGAGGCACTATGGAGTGTTTAGGATCATTCTAAAGGTTCTTATATGTCCTAAAACACATTAATAGACCATTGTAAGCGTTTAGAATATTCTCTTAACCATTCTACACTTGTTAGAGCCTCCAAGGACTCATGCTTCACCCTCTAAGTCCCTTGAGGCACCATGGAGTGTTTAGGATCATTCTAAAGGTTCTTATATGTCCTAATACACATTCCTAGACCATTGTAAGCATATAGAATACTCTCTTAACCATTCTACACTTGTTAGAGCCTCCAAGAACTCATGCTTCACCCTCTAAGTCCCTTGAGGCACCATGTAGTGTTTAGGATCATTCTAAAGGTTCTTATATGTCCTAATACACATTCCTGACCATTGTAAGCGTTTCGAATACTCTCTTAACCATTCTACACTTGTTAGAGCCTCCAAGGACTCATGCTTCACCCTCTAAGTCCCTTGAGGCACCATGGAGTGTTTAGGATCATTCTAAAGGTTCTTATATGTCCTAATACACATTCCTAGACCATTGTAAGCCTTTAGAATACTCTTTTAACCATTCTACACCTGTTAGAGCCTCCAAGGACTCATGCTTCACCCTCTAAGTCCCTTGTGGCACCATGGAGTGTTTAGGATCATTCTAAAGGTTCTTATATGTCCTAATACACATTCCTAGACCATTGTAAGCCTTTAGAATACTCTCTTAACCATTCTACACTTGTTAGAGCCTCCAAGGACTCATGCTTCACCCTCTAAGTCCCTTGGGGCACCATGGAGTGTTTAGGATCATTCTAAAGATTCTTATATGTCCTAATACACATTCCTAGACCATTCTAAGCCTTTAGAATACTCTCTTAACCATTCTACATTTGTTAGAGCCTCCAAGGACTCATGCTTCACCCTCTAAGTCCCTTGTGGCACCATGGAGTGTTTAGGATCATTCTAAAGGTTCTTATATGTCCTAATACACATTCCTAGACCATTCTAGGTGTTTAGAATACTCTCTTAACCATTCTACACTAGTTAGAGCCTCCAAGAACTCATGCTTCACCCTCTAAGTCCCTTGAGGCACCATGGAGTGTTTAGGATCATTCTAAAGGTTCTTATATGTCCTAATACACATTCCTAGACCATTGTAAGCATTTAGAATACTCTCTTAACCATTTTATACTTGTTAGAGCCTCCAAGAACTCATGCTTCACCGTCTACTTGCACTAGGCACCATGGAGTGTTTAGGATCATTCTAAAGGTTCTTATATGTCCTAATACACATTCCTAGACCATTCTAGACGTTTCGAATACTCTCTTAACCATTCTACACTTGTTAGAGCCTCCAAGGACTCATGCTTCACGTTCTAAGTCCCTTGAGGCACTATGGAGTGTTTAGGATCATTCTAAAGGTTCTTATATGTCCTAAAACACATTAATAGACCATTGTAAGCGTTTAGAATATTCTCTTAACCATTCTACACTTGTTAGAGCCTCCAAGGACTCATGCTTCACCCTCTAAGTCCCTTGTGGCACCATGGAGTGTTTAGGATCATTCTAAAGGTTCTTATATGTCCTAATACACATTCCTAGACCATTGTAAGCATATAGAATACTCTCTTAACCATTCTACACTTGTTAGAGCCTCCAAGAACTCATGCTTCACCCTCTAAGTCCCTTGAGGCACCATGTAGTGTTTAGGATCATTCTAAAGGTTCTTATATGTCCTAATACACATTCCTAGACCATTGTAAGCGTTTCGAATACTCTCTTAACCATTCTACACTTGTTAGAGCCTCCAAGGACTCATGCTTCACCCTCTAAGTCCCTTGAGGCACCATGGAGTGTTTAGGATCATTCTAAAGGTTCTTATATGTCCTAATACACATTCCTAGACCATTGTAAGCCTTTAGAATACTCTTTTAACCATTCTACACCTGTTAGAGCCTCCAAGGACTCATGCTTCACCCTCTAAGTCCCTTGTGGCACCATGGAGTGTTTAGGATCATTCTAAAGGTTCTTATATGTCCTAATACACATTCCTAGACCATTGTAAGCCTTTAGAATACTCTCTTAACCATTCTACACTTGTTAGAGCCTCCAAGGACTCATGCTTCACCCTCTAAGTCCCTTGGGGCACCATGGAGTGTTTAGGATCATTCTAAAGATTCTTATATGTCCTAATACACATTCCTAGACCATTCTAAGCCTTTAGAATACTCTCTTAACCATTCTACACTTGTTAGAGCCTCCAAGGACTCATGCTTCACCCTCTAAGTCCCTTGTGGCACCATGGAGTGTTTAGGATCATTCTAAAGGTTCTTATATGTCCTAATACACATTCCTAGACCATTCTAGGCGTTTAGAATACTCTCTTAACCATTCTACACTAGTTAGAGCCTCCAAGAACTCATGCTTCACCCTCTAAGTCCCTTGAGGCACCATGGAGTGTTTAGGATCATTCTAAAGGTTCTTATATGTCCTAATACACATTCCTAGACCATTGTAAGCATTTAGAATACTCTCTTAACCATTTTATACTTGTTAGAGCCTCCAAGAACTCATGCTTCACCGTCTACTTGCACTAGGCACCATGGAGTGTTTAGGATCATTCTAAAGGTTCTTATATGTCCTAATACACATTCCTAGACCATTCTAGACGTTTCGAATACTCTCTTAACCATTCTACACTTGTTAGAGCCTCCAAGGACTCATGCTTCACGTTCTAAGTCCCTTGAGGCACGATGGAGTGTTTAGGATCATTCTAAAGGTTCTTATATGTCCTAAAACACATTAATAGACCATTGTAAGCGTTTAGAATATTCTCTTAACCATTCTACACTTGTTAGAGCCTCCAAGGACTCATGCTTCACCCTCTCAGTCCCTTGAGGCACCATGGAGTGTTTAGGATCATTCTAAAGGTTCTTATATGTCCTAATACACATTCCTAGACCATTGTAAGCATATAGAATACTCTCTTAACCATTCTACACTTGTTAGAGCCTCCAAGAACTCATGCTTCACCCTCTAAGTCCCTTGAGGCACCATGTAGTGTTTAGGATCATTCTAAAGGTTCTTATATGTCCTAATACACATTCCTAGACCATTGTAAGCGTTTCGAATACTCTCTTAACCATTCTACACTTGTTAGAGCCTCCAAGGACTCATGCTTCACCCTCTAAGTCCCTTGAGGCACCATGGAGTGTTTAGGATCATTCTAAAGGTTCTTATATGTCCTAATACACATTCCTAGACCATTGTAAGCCTTTAGAATACTCTTTTAACCATTCTACACTTGTTAGAGCCTCCAAGGACTCATGCTTCACCCTCTAAGTCCCTTGTGGCACCATGGAGTGTTTAGGATCATTCTAAAGGTTCTTATATGTCCTAATACACATTCCTAGACCATTGTAAGCATATAGAATACTCTCTTAACCATTCTACACTTGTTAGAGCCTCCAAGAACTCATGCTTCACCCTCTAAGTCCCTTGAGGCACCATGTAGTGTTTAGGATCATTCTAAAGGTTCTTATATGTCCTAATACACATTCCTGACCATTGTAAGCGTTTCGAATACTCTCTTAACCATTCTACACTTGTTAGAGCCTCCAAGAACTCATGCTTCACCCTCTAAGTCCCTTGAGGCACCATGTAGTGTTTAGGATCATTCTAAAGGTTCTTATATGTCCTAATACACATTCCTAGACCATTGTAAGCCTTTAGAATACTCTTTTAACCATTCTACACCTGTTAGAGCCTCCAAGGACTCATGCTTCACCCTCTAAGTCCCTTGTGGCACCATGGAGTGTTTAGGATCATTCTAAAGGTTCTTATATGTCCTAATACACATTCCTAGACCATTGTAAGCCTTTAGAATACTCTCTTAACCATTCTACACTTGTTAGAGCCTCCAAGGACTCATGCTTCACCCTCTAAGTCCCTTGGGGCACCATGGAGTGTTTAGGATCATTCTAAAGATTCTTATATGTCCTAATACACATTCCTAGACCATTCTAAGCCTTTAGAATACTCTCTTAACCATTCTACACTTGTTAGAGCCTCCAAGGACTCATGCTTCACCCTCTAAGTCCCTTGTGGCACCATGGAGTGTTTAGGATCATTCTAAAGGTTCTTATATGTCCTAATACACATTCCTAGACCATTCTAGGCGTTTAGAATACTCTCTTAACCATTCTACACTAGTTAGAGCCTCCAAGAACTCATGCTTCACCCTCTAAGTCCCTTGAGGCACCATGGAGTGTTTAGGATCATTCTAAAGGTTCTTATATGTCCTAATACACATTCCTAGACCATTGTAAGCATTTAGAATACTCTCTTAACCATTTTATACTTGTTAGAGCCTCCAAGAACTCATGCTTCACCGTCTACTTGCACTAGGCACCATGGAGTGTTTAGGATCATTCTAAAGGTTCTTATATGTCCTAATACACATTCCTAGACCATTCTAGACGTTTCGAATACTCTCTTAACCATTCTACACTTGTTAGAGCCTCCAAGGACTCATGATTCACGTTCTAAGTCCCTTGAGGCACCATGGAGTGTTTAGGATCATTCTAAAGGTTCTTATATGTCCTAATACACATTCCTAGACCATTGTAAGCATATAGAATACTCTCTTAACCATTCTACACTTGTTAGAGCCTCCAAGAACTCATGCTTCACCCTCTAAGTCCCTTGAGGCACCATGTAGTGTTTAGGATCATTCTAAAGGTTCTTATATGTCCTAATACACATTCCTGACCATTGTAAGCGTTTCGAATACTCTCTTAACCATTCTACACTTGTTAGAGCCTCCAAGGACTCATGCTTCACCCTCTAAGTCCCTTGAGGCACCATGGAGTGTTTAGGATCATTCTAAAGGTTCTTATATGTCCTAATACACATTCCTAGACCATTGTAAGCCTTTAGAATACTCTTTTAACCATTCTACACTTGTTAGAGCCTCCAAGGACTCATGCTTCACCCTCTAAGTCCCTTGTGGCACCATGGAGTGTTTAGGATCATTCTAAAGGTTCTTATATGTCCTAATACACATTCGTAGACCATTGTAAGCATATAGAATACTCTCTTAACCATTCTACACTTGTTAGAGCCTCCAAGAACTCATGCTTCACCCTCTAAGTCCCTTGAGGCACCATGTAGTGTTTAGGATCATTCTAAAGGTTCTTATATGTCCTAATACACATTCCTGACCATTGTAAGCGTTTCGAATACTCTCTTAACCATTCTACACTTGTTAGAGCCTCCAAGGACTCATGCTTCACCCTCTAAGTCCCTTGAGGCACCATGGACTGTTTAGGATCATTCTAAAGGTTCTTATATGTCCTAATACACATTCCTAGACCATTGTAAGCCTTTAGAATACTCTTTTAACCATTCTACACTTGTTAGAGCCTCCAAGGACTCATGCTTCACCCTCTAAGTCCCTTGTGGCACCATGGAGTGTTTAGGATCATTCTAAAGGTTCTTATATGTCCTAATACACATTCCTAGACCATTGTAAGCCTTTAGAATACTCTCTTAACCATTCTACACTTGTTAGAGCCTCCAAGGACTCATGCTTCACCCTCTAAGTCCCTTGGGGCACCATGGAGTGTTTAGATCATTCTAAAGATTCTTATATGTCCTAATACACATTCCTAGACCATTCTAAGCCTTTAGAATACTCTCTTAACCATTCTACACTTGTTAGAGCCTCCAAGGACTCATGCTTCACGTTCTAAGTCCCTTGAGGCACTATGGAGTGTTTAGGATCATTCTAAAGGTTCTTATATGTCCTAAAACACATTAATAGACCATTGTAAGCGTTTAGAATATTCTCTTAACCATTCTACACTTGTTAGAGCCTCCAAGGACTCATGCTTCACCCTCTAAGTCCCTTGAGGCACCATGGAGTGTTTAGGATCATTCTAAAGGTTCTTACATGTCCTAATACACATTCCTAGACCATTGTAAGCATATAGAATACTCTCTTAACCATTCTACACTTGTTAGAGCCTCCAAGAACTAATGCTTCACCCTCTAAGTCCCTTGAGGCACCATGTAGTGTTTAGGATCATTCTAAAGGTTCTTATATGTCCTAATACACATTCCTGACCATTGTAAGCGTTTCGAATACTCTCTTAACCATTCTACACTTGTTAGAGCCTCCAAGGACTCATGCTTCACCCTCTAAGTCCCTTGAGGCACCATGGAGTGTTTAGGATCATTCTAAAGGTTCTTATATGTCCTAATACACATTCCTAGACCATTGTAAGCCTTTAGAATACTCTTTTAACCATTCTACACTTGTTAGAGCCTCCAAGGACTCATGCTTCACCCTCTAAGTCCCTTGTGGCACCATGGAGTGTTTAGGATCATTTTAAAGGTTCTTATATGTCCTAATACACATTCCTAGACCATTGTAAGCCTTTAGAATACTCTCTTAACCATTCTACACTTGTTAGAGCCTCCAAGGACTCATGCTTCACCCTCTAAGTCCCTTGGGGCACCATGGAGTGTTTAGGATCATTCTAAAGATTCTTATATGTCCTAATACACATTCCTAGACCATTCTAGGCGTTTCGAATACTCTCTTAACCATTCTACACTTGTTAGAGCCTCCAAGGACTCATGCTTCACCTTCTAAGTCCCTTGAGGCACTATGGAGTGTTTAGGATCATTCTAAAGGTTCTTATATGTCCTAAAACACATTCCTAGACCATTGTAAGCGTTTAGAATATTCTCTTAACCATTCTACACTTGTTAGAGCCTCCAAGGACTCATGCTTCACTCTCTAAGTTCCTTGAGGCACCGTGGAGTGTTTAGGATCATTCTAAAGGTTCTTATATGTCCTAATACACATTCCTAGACCATTGTAAGCATATAGAATACTCTCTTAACCATTCTACACTTGTTAGAGCCTCCAAGAACTCATGCTTCACCCTCTAAGTCCCTTGAGGCACCATGTAGTGTTTTCGGATCATTCTAAAGGTTCTTATATGTCCTAATACACATTCCTGACCATTGTAAGCGTTTCGAATACTCTCTTAACCATTCTACACTTGTTAGAGCCTCCAAGGACTCATGCTTCACCCTCTAATTCCCTTGAGGCACCATGGAGTGTTTAGGATCATTCTAAAGGTTCTTATATGTCCTAATACACATTCCTAGACCATTGTAAGCCTTTAGAATACTCTCTTAACCATTCTACACTTGTTAGAGCCTCCAAGGACTCATGCTTCACCCTCTAAGTCCCATGTGGCACCATGGAGTGTTTAGGATCATTCTAAAGGTTCTTATATGTCCTAATACACATTCCTAGACCATTGTAAGCATTTAGAATACTCTCTTAACCATTCTACACTTGTTAGAGCCTCCAAGGACTCATGCTTCACCCTCTAAGTCCCTTGGAGCACCATGGAGTGTTTAGGATCATTCTAAAGGTTCTTATATGTCGTAATACACATTCCTAGACTATTCTAGGCGTTTAGAATACTCTCTTAACCATTCTACACTAGTTAGAGCCTCCAAGAACTCATGCTGCACCCTCTAAGTCCCTTGAGGCACCATGGAGTGTTTAGGATCATTCTAAAGGTTCTTATATGTCCTAATACACATTCCTAGACCATTGTAAGCGTTTAGAATACTCACTTAACCATTTTATACTTGTTAGAGCCTCCAAGAACTCATGCTTCACCGTCTACTTGCTCTAGGCACCATGGAGTGTTTAGGATCATTCTAAAGGTTCTTATATGTCCTAAAACACATTCCTAGACCATTGTAAGCGTTTAGAATATTCTCTTAACCATTCTACACTTGTTAGAGCCTCCAAGGACTCATGCTTCACCCACTAAGTCCCTTGAGGCACTATGGAGTGTTTAGGATCATTCTAAAGGTTCTTATATGTCCTAATACACATTCCTAGACCATTGTAAGCATATAGAATACTCTCTTAACCATTCTACACTTGTTAGAGCCTCCAAGAACTCATGCTTCACCCTCTAAGTTCCTTGAGGCACCATGGAGTGTTAAGGATCATTCTAAAGGTTCTTATATGTCCTAATACACATTCCTAGACCATTGTAAGCGTTTCGAATACTCTTTTAACCATTCTACACTTGTTAGAGCCTCCAAGGACTCATGCTTCACGCTCTAAGTCCCTTGAGGCACCATGGAGTGTTTAGGATCATTCTAAAGGTTCTTATATGTCCTAATACACATTCCTAGACCATTGTAAGCCATTAGAATACTCTCTTAACCATTCTACCCTTGTTAGAGCCTCCAAGGACTCATGCTTCACCCTCTAAGTCCCTTGTGGCACCATGGAGTGTTTAGGATCATTCTAAAGGTTCTTATATGTCCTAATACACATTCCTAGACCATTGTAAGCCTTTAGAATACTCTCTTAACCATTCTACACTTGTTAGAGCCTCCAAGGACTCATGCTTCACCCTCTAAGTCCCTTGGGGCACCATGGAGTGTTTAGGATTATTCTAAAGGTTCTTATATGTCCTAATACACATTCCTAGACCGATCTAGGCGTTTAGAATACTCTCTTAACCATTCTACACTAGTTAGAGCCTCCAAGAACTCATGCTTCACCCTCTAAGTCCCTTGAGGCACCATGGAGTGTTTAGTATCATTCTAAAGGTTCTTATATGTCCTAATACACATTCCTAGACCATTGTAAGCGTTTAGAGTACTCTCTTAACCATTTTATACTTGTTAGAGCCTCCAAGAACTCATGCTTCACCGTCTACTTGCACTAGGCACCATGGAGTGTTTAGGATCATTCTAAAGGTTCTCATATGTCCTAATACACATTCCTAGACCATTCTAGACGTTTCGAATACTCTCTTAACCATTCTACACTTGTTAGAGCCTCCAAGGACTCATACTTCACCTTCTAAGTCCCTTGAGGCACCATGGAGTGTTTAGGATCATTCTAAAGGTTCTTATATGTCCTAAAACACATTCCTAGACCATTGTAAGCGTTTAGAATATTCTCTTAACCATTCTACACTTGTTAGAGCCTCCAAGGACTCATGCTTCACCCTCTAAGTCCCTTGAGGCACCATGGAGTGTTTAGGATCATTATAAAGGTTCTTATATGTCCTAATACACATTCCTAGACCATTGTAAGCATATAGAATACTCTCTTAACCATTCTACACTTGTTAGAGCCTCCAAGAACTCATGCTTCACCCTCTAAGTCCCTTGAGGCACCATGTAGTGTTTAGGATCATTCTAAAGGTTCTTATATGTCCTAATACACATTCCTGACCATTGTAAGCGTTTCGAATACTCTCTTAACCATTCTACACTTGTTAGAGCCTCCAAGGACTCATGCTTCACCCTCTAAGTCCCCTGAGGCACCATGGAGTGTTTAGGATCATTCTAAAGGTTCTTATATGTCCTAATACACATTCCTAGACCATTGTAAGCCTTTAGAATACTCTCTTAACCATTCTACACTTGTTAGAGCCTCCAAGGACTCATGCTTCACCCTCTAAGTCCCTTGTGGCACCATGGAGTGTTTAGGATCATTCTAAAGGTTCTTATATGTCCTAATACACATTCCTAGACCATTGTAAGCCTTTAAAATACTCTCTTAACCATTCTACACTTGTTAGCGCCTCCAAGGACTCATGCTTCACCCTCTAAGTTCCTTGGGGCACCATGGAGTGTTTAGGATCATTCTAAAGATTCTTATATGTCCTAATACACATTCCTAGACCATTCTAGGCGTTTCGAATACTCTCTTAACCATTCTACACTTGTTAGAGCCTCCAAGGACTCATGCTTCACCTTCTAAGTCCCTTGAGGCACTATGGAGTGTTTAGGATCATTCTAAAGGTTCTTATATGTCCTAAAACACATTCCTAGACCATTGTAAGCGTTTAGAATATTCTCTTAACCATTCTACACTTGTTAGAGCCTCCAAGGACTCATGCTTCACTCTCTAAGTTCCTTGAGGCACCGTGGAGTGTTTAGGATCATTCTAAAGGTTCTTATATGTCCTAATACACATTCCTAGACCATTGTAAGCATATAGAATACTCTCTTAACCATTCTACATTTGTTAGAGCCTCCAAGAACTCATGCTTCACCCTCTAAGTCCCTTGAGGCACCATGTAGTGTTTTCGGATCATTCTAAAGGTTCTTATATGTCCTAATACACATTCCTGACCATTGTAAGCGTTTCGAATACTCTCTTAACCATTCTACACTTGTTAGAGCCTCCAAGGACTCATGCTTCACCCTCTAATTCCCTTGAGGCACCATGGAGTGTTTAGGATCATTCTAAAGGTTCTTATATGTCCTAATACACATTCCTAGACCATTGTAAGCCTTTAGAATACTCTCTTAACCATTCTACACTTGTTAGAGCCTCCAAGGACTCATGCTTCACCCTCTAAGTCCCTTGTGGCACCATGGAGTGTTTAGAATAATTCTAAAGGTTCTTATATGTCCTAATACACATTCCTAGACCATTGTAAGCATTTAGAATACTCTCTTAACCATTCTACACTTGTTAGAGCCTCCAAGGACTCATGCTTCACCCTCTAAGTCCCTTGGAGCACCATGGAGTGTTTAGGATCATTCTAAAGGTTCTTATATGTCGTAATACACATTCCAAGACCATTCGAGGCGTTTAGAATACTCTCTTAACCATTCTACACTAGTTAGAGCCTCCAATAACTCATGCTTCACCCTCTAAGTCCCTTGAGGCACCATGGAGTGTTTAGGATCATTCTAAAGGTTCTTATATGTCCTAATACACATTCCTAGACCATTGTAAGCGTTTAGAATACTCTCTTAACCATTTTATACTTGTTAGAGCCTCCAAGAACTCATGCTTCACCGTCTACTTGCTCTAGGCACCATGGAGTGTTTAGGATCATTCTAAAGGTTCTTATATGTCCTAAAACACATTCCTAGACGATTGTAAGCGTTTAGAATATTCTCTTAACCATTCTACACTTGTTAGAGCCTCCAAGGACTCATGCTTCACCCTCTAAGTCCCTTGAGGCACCATGGAGTGTTTAGGATCATTCTAAAGGTTCTTATATGTCCTAATACACATTCCTAGACCATTGTAAGCTTATAGAATACTCTCTTAACCATTCTACACTTGTTAGAGCCTCCAAGAACTCATGCTTCACCCTCTAAGTTCCTTGAGGCACCATGGAGTGTTAAGGATCATTCTAAAGGTTCTTATATGTCCTAATACACATTCCTAGACCATTGTAAGCATTTCGAATACTCTCTTAACCATTCTACACTTGTTAGAGCCTCCAAGGACTCATGCTTCACCCTCTAAGTCCCTTGAGGCACCATGGAGTGTTTAGGATCATTCTAAAGGTTCTTATATGTCCTAATACACATTCCTAGACCATTGTAAGCATTTAGAATACTCTCTTAACCATTCTACACTTGTTAGAGCCTCCAAGGACTCATGCTTCACCCTCTAAGTCCCTTGTGGCACCATGGAGTGTTTAGGATCATTCTAAAGGTTCTTATATGTCCTAATACACATTCCTAGACCATTGTAAGCCTTTAGAATACTCTCTTAACCATTCTACACTTTTTTAGAGCCTCCAAGGACTCATGCTTCACCCTCTAAGTCCCTTGGGGCACCATGGAGTGTTTAGGATCATTCTAAAGATTCTTATATGTCCTAATACACATTCCTAGACCATTCTAGGCGTTTCGAATACTCTCTTAACCATTCTACACTTGTTAGAGCCTCCAAGGACTCATGCTTCACCTTCTAAGTCCCTTGAGGCACTATGGAGTGTTTAGGATCATTCTAAAGGTTCTTATATGTCCTAAAACACATTCCTAGACCATTGTAAGCGTTTAGAATATTCTCTCAACCATTCTACACTTGTTAGAGCCTCCTAGGACTCATGCTTCACCCTCAAAGTCCCTTGAGGCACCATGGAGTGTTTAGGATCATTCTAAAGGTTCTTATATGTCCTAATACACATTCCAAGACCATTGTAAGAATATAGAATACTCTCTTAACCATTCTAGTCTTGTTAGAGCCTCCAAGAACTCATGCTTCACCCTCTAAGTCCCTTGAGGCACCATGTAGTGTTTAGGATCATTCTAAAGGTTCTTATATGTCCTAATACACATTCCTGACCATTGTAAGCGTTTCGAATACTCTCTTAACCATTCTACACTTGTTAGAGCCTCCAAGGACTCATGCTTCACGCTCTAAGTCCCTTGAGGCACCATGGAGTGTTTAGGATCATTCTAACGGTTCTTATATGTCCTAATACACATTCCTAGACCATTGTAAGCCTTTAGAATACTCTCTTAACCATTCTACCCTTGTTAGAGCCTCCAAGGACTCATGCTTCACCCTCTAAGTCCCTTGTGGCACCATGGAGTGTTTAGGATCATTCTAAAGGTTCTTATATGTCCTAATACACATTCCTAGACCATTGTAAGCCTTTAGAATACTCTCTTAACCATTCTACACTTGTTAGAGCCTCCAAGGACTCATGCTTCACCCTCTAAGTCCCTTGGGGCACCATGGAGTGTTTAGGATCACTCTAAAGATTCTTATATGTCCTAATACACATTCCTAGACCATTCTAGGCGTTTCAAATACTCTCTTAACCATTCTACACTTGTTAGAGCCTCCAAGGACTCATGCTTCACCTTCTAAGTCCCTTGAGGCACTATGGAGTGTTTAGGATCATTCTAAAGGTTCTTATATGTCCTAAAACACATTCCTAGACCATTGTAAGCGTTTAGAATATTCTCTTAACCATTCTACACTTGTTAGGGCCTCCTAGGACTCATGCATCACCCTCTAAGTCCCTTGAGGCACCATGGAGTGTTTAGGATCATTCTAAAGGTTCTTATATGTCCTAAAACACATTCCTAGACCATTGTAAGCGTTTAGAATATTCTCTTAACCATTCTACACTTGTTAGAGCCTCCAAGGACTCATGCTTCACCCTCTAAGTCCCTTGAGGCACCATGGAGTGTTTAGGATCATTCTAAAGGTTCTTATATGTCCTAATACACATTCCTAGACCATTGTAAGCATATAGAATACTCTCTTAACCATTCTACACTTGTTAGAGCCTCCAAGAACTCATGCTTCACCCTCTAATTCCCTTGTGGCACCATGGAGTGTTTAGAATAATTCTAAAGGTTCTTATATGTCCTAATACACATTCCTAGACCATTGTAAGCATTTAGAATACTCTCTTAACCATTCTACACTTGTTAGAGCCTCCAAGGACTCATGCTTCACTCTCTAAGTCCCTTGAGGCACCATGGAGTGTTTAGGATCATTCTAAAGGTTCTTATATGTCCTAATACACATTCCTACACCATTGTAAGCATATAGAATACTCTCTTAACCATTCTACACTTGTTAGAGCCTCCAAGAACTCATGCTTCACCCTCTAAGTCCCTTGAGGCACCATGTAGTGTTTAGGATCATTCTAAAGGTTCTTATATGTCCTAATACACATTCCTGACCATTGTAAGCGTTTCGAATACTCTCTTAACCATTCTACACTTGTTAGAGCCTCCAAGGACTCATGCTTCACCCACTAAGTCCCTTGAGGCACCATGGAGTGTTTAGGATCATTCTAAAGGTTCTTATATGTCCTAATACACATTCCTAGACCATTGTAAGCCTTTAAAATACTCTCTTAACCATTCTACACTTGTTAGAGCCTCCAAGGACTCATGCTTCACCCTCTAAGTCCCTTGTGGCACCATGGAGTGTTTAGGATCATTCTAAAGGTTCTTATATGTCCTAATACACATTCCTAGACCATTGTAAGCCTTTAGAATACTCTCTTAACCATTCTACACTTGTTAGCGCCTCCAAGGACTCATGCTTCACCCTCTAAGTCCCTTGGGGCACCATGGAGTGTTTAGGATCATTCTAAAGATTCTTATATGTCCTAATACACATTCCTAGACCATTCTAGGCATTTCGAATACTCTCTTAACCATTCTACACTTGTTAGAGCCTCCAAGGACTCATGCTTCACCTTCTAAGTCCCTTGAGGCACTATGGAGTGTTTAGGATCATTCTAAAGGTTCTTATATGTCCTAAAACACATTCCTAGACCATTGTAAGCGTTTAGAATATTCTCTTAACCATTCTACACTTGTTAGAGCCTCCTAGGACTCATGCTTCACCCTCTAAGTCCCTTGAGGCACCATGGAGTGTTTAGGATCATTCTAAAGGTTCTTATATGTCCTAAAACACATTCCTAGACCATTGTAAGCGTTTAGAATATTCTCTTAACCATTCTACACTTGTTAGAGCCTCCAAGGACTCATGCTTCACCCTCTAAGTCCCTTGAGGCACCATGGAGTGTTTAGGATCATTCTAAAGGTTCTTATATGTCCTAATACACATTCCTAGACCATTGTAAGCATATAGAATACTCTCTTAACCATTCTACACTTGTTAGAGCCTCCAAGAACTCATGCTTCACCCTCTAAGTCCCTTGTGGCACCATGGAGTGTTTAGAATAATTCTAAAGGTTCTTATATGTCCTAATACACATTCCTAGACCATTGTAAGCATTTAGAATACTCTCTTAACCATTCTACACTTGTTAGAGCCTCCAAGGACTCATGCTTCACCCTCTAAGTCCCTTGAGGCACCATGGAGTGTTTAGGATCATTCTAAACGTTCTTATATGTCCTAATACACATTCCTAGACCATTGTAAGCATATAGAATACTCTCTTAACCATTCTACACTTGTTAGAGCCTCCAAGAACTCATGCTTCACCCTCTAAGTCCCTTGAGGCACCATGTAGTGTTTTCGGATCATTCTAAAGGTTCTTATATGTCCTAATACACATTCCTGACCATTGTAAGCGTTTCGAATACTCTCTTAACCATTCTACACTTGTTAGAGCCTCCAAGGACTCATGCTTCACCCTCTAATTCCCTTGAGGCACCATGGAGTGTTTAGGATCATTCTAAAGGTTCTTATATGTCCTAATACACATTCCTAGACCATTGTAAGCCTTTAGAATACTCTCTTAACCATTCTACACTTGTTAGAGCCTCCAAGGACTCATGCTTCACCCTCTAAGTCCCTTTTGGCACCATGGAGTGTTTAGAATCATTCTAAAGGTTCTTATATGTCCTAATACACATTCCTAGACCATTGTAAGCATTTAGAATACTCTCTTAACCATTCTACACTTGTTAGAGCCTCCAAGGAGTCATGCTTCACCCTCTAAGTCCCTTGGAGCACCATGGAGTGTTTAGGATCATTCTAAAGGTTCTTATATGTCGTAATACACATTCCTAGACAATTCTAGGCGTTTAGAATACTCTCTTAACCATTCTACACTAGTTAGAGCCTCCAAGAACTCATGCTTCACCCTCTAAGTCCCTTGAGGCACCATGGAGTGTTTAGGATCATTCTAAAGGTTCTTATATGTCCTAATACACATTCCTAGACCATTGTAAGCATTTAGAATACTCTCTTAACCATTTTATACTTGTTAGAGCCTCCAAGAACTCATGCTTCACCGTCTACTTGCTCTAGGCACCATGGAGTGTTTAGGATCATTCTAAAGGTTCTTATATGTCCTAAAACACATTCCTAGACCATTGTAAGCGTTTAGAATATTCTCTTAACCATTCTACACTTGTTAGAGCCTCCAAGGACTCATGCTTCACCCTCTAAGTCCCTTGAGGCACCATGGAGTGTTTAGGATCATTCTAAATGTTCTTATATGTCCTAATACACATTCCTAGACCATTGTAAGCATATAGAATACTCTCTTAACCATTCTACACTTGTTAGATCCTCCAAGAACTCATGCTTCACCCTCTAAGTCCCTTGAGGCACCATGGAGTGTTTAGGATCATTCTAAAGGTTCTTATATGTCCTAATACACATTCCTAGACCATTGTAAGCCTTTAGAATACTCTCTTAACCATTCTACACTTGTTAGAGCCTCCAAGGACTCATGCTTCACCCTCTAAGTCCCTTGAGGCACCATGGAGTGTTTAGGATCATTCTAAACGTTCTTATATGTCCTAATACACATTCCTAGACCATTGTAAGCATATAGAATACTCTCTTAACCATTCTACACTTGTTAGAGCCTCCAAGAACTCATGCTTCACCCTCTAAGTCCCTTGAGGCACCATGTAGTGTTTTCGGATCATTCTAAAGGTTCTTATATGTCCTAATACACATTCCTGACCATTGTAAGCGTTTCGAATACTCTCTTAACCATTCTACACTTGTTAGAGCCTCCAAGGACTCATGCTTCACCCTCTAATTCCCTTGAGGCACCATGGAGTGTTTAGGATCATTCTAAAGGTTCTTATATGTCCTAATACACATTCCTATACCATTGTAAGCGTTTAGAATACTCTATTAACCATTTTATACTTGTTAGAGCCTCCAAGAACTCATGCTTCACCGTCTACTTGCTCTAGGCACCATGGAGTGTTTAGGATCATTCTAAAGGTTCTTATATGTCCTAATACACATTCCTAGACCATTCTAGGAGTTTAGAATACTCTCTTAACCATTATACACTAGTTAGAGCCTCCAAGGACTCATGCTTCACCCTCTAAGTCCCTTGAGGCACCATGGAGTGTTTAGGATCATTCTAAAGATTCTTATATGTCCTAATACACATTCCTAGACCATTCTAGACGTTTCGAATACTCTCTTAACCATTCTACACTTGTTATAGCCTCCAAGGACTCATGCTGCACCTTCTAAGTCCCTTGAGGCACTATGGAGTGTTTAGGATCATTCTAAAGGTTTTTATATGTTCTAATACACATTCCTAGACCATTGTAAGCCTTTAGAATACTCTCTTAACCATTCTACACTTGTTAGAGCCTCCAAGGACTCATGCTTCACCCACTAAGTCCCTTGAGGCACCATGGAGTGTTTAGGATCATTCTAAAGGTTCTTATATGTCCTAATACACATTCCTAGACCATTGTAAGCCTTTAGAATACTCTCTTAACCATTCTACACTTGTTAGAGCCTCCAAGGACTCATGCTTCACCCTCTAAGTCCCTTGTGGCACCATGGAGTGTTTAGGATCATTCTAAAGGTTCTTATATGTCCTAATACACATTCCTAGACCATTGTAAGCCTTTAGAACACTCTCTTAACCATTCTACACTTGTTAGCGCCTCCAAGGACTCATGCTTCACCCTCTAAGTCCCTTGGGGCACCATGGAGTGTTTAGGATCATTCTAAAGATTCTTATATGTCCTAATACACATTCCTAGACCATTCTAGGCATTTCGAATACTCTCTTAACCATTCTACACTTGTTAGAGCCTCCAAGGACTCATGCTTCACCTTCTAAGTCCCTTGAGGCACTATGGAGTGTTTAGGATCATTCTAAAGGTTCTTATATGTCCTAAAACACATTCCTAGACCATTGTAAGCGTTTATAATATTCTCTTAACCATTCTACACTTGTTAGAGCCTCCAAGGACTCATGCTTCACTCTCTAAGTTCCTTGAGGCACCGTGCAGTGTTTAGGATCATTCTAAAGGTTCTTATATGTCCTAAAACACATTCCTAGACCATTGTAAGCATATAGAATACTCTCTTAACCATTCTACACTTGTTAGAGTCTCCAAGAACTCATGCTTCACCCTCTAAGTCCCTTGAGGCACCATGTAGTGTTTTCGGATCATTCTAAAGGTTCTTATATGTCCTAATACACATTCCTGACCATTGTAACCGTTTCGAATACTCTCTTAACCATTCTACACTTGTTAGAGCCTCCAAGGACTCATGCTTCACCCTCTAATTCCCTTGAGGCACCATGGAGTGTTTAGGATCATTCTAAAGGTTCTTATATGTCCTAATACACATTCCTAGACCATTGTAAGCCTTTAGAATACTCTCTTAACCATTCTACACTTGTTAGAGCCTCCAAGGACTCATGCTTCACCCTCTAAGTCCCTTTTGGCACCATGGAGTGTTTAGAATCATTCTAAAGGTTCTTATATGTCCTAATACACATTCCTAGACCATTGTAAGCATTTAGAATACTCTCTTAACCATTCTACACTTGTTAGAGCCTCCAAGGAGTCATGCTTCACCCTCTAAGTCCCTTGGAGCACCATGGAGTGTTTAGGATCATTCTAAAGGTTCTTATATGTCGTAATACACATTCCTAGACAATTCTAGGCGTTTAGAATACTCTCTTAACCATTCTACACTAGTTAGAGCCTCCAAGAACTCATTCTTCACCCTCTAAGTCCCTTGAGGCACCATGGAGTGTTTAGGATCATTCTAAAGGTTCTTATATGTCCTAATAAACATTCCTAGACCATTGTAAGCGTTTAGAATACTCTCTTAACCATTTTATACTTGTTAGAGCCTCCAAGGACTCATGCTTCACCCTCTAAGTCCCTTGAGGCACCATGGAGTGTTTAGGATCATTCTAAATGTTCTTATATGTCCTAATACACATTCCTAGACCATTGTAAGCATATAGAATACTCTCTTAACCATTCTACACTTGTTAGATCCTCCAAGAACTCATGCTTCACCCTCTAAGTCCCTTGAGGCACCATGGAGTGTTTAGGATCATTCTAAAGGTTCTTATATGTCCTAATACACATTCCTAGACCATTGTAAGCCTTTAGAATACTCTCTTAACCATTCTACACTTGTTAGAGCCTCCAAGGACTCATGCTTCACCCTCTAAGTCCCTTGAGGCACCATGGAGTGTTTAGGATCATTCTAAACGTTCTTATATGTCCTAATACACATTCCTAGACCATTGTAAGCATATAGAATACTCTCTTAACCATTCTACACTTGTTAGAGCCTCCAAGAACTCATGCTTCACCCTCTAAGTCCCTTGAGGCACCATGTAGTGTTTTCGGATCATTCTAAAGGTTCTTATATGTCCTAATACACATTCCTGACCATTGTAAGCGTTTCGAATACTCTCTTAACCATTCTACACTTGTTAGAGCCTCCAAGGACTCATGCTTCACCCTCTAATTCCCTTGAGGCACCATGGAGTGTTTAGGATCATTCTAAAGGTTCTTATATGTCCTAATACACATTCCTATACCATTGTAAGCGTTTAGAATACTCTATTAACCATTTTATACTTGTTAGAGCCTCCAAGAACTCATGCTTCACCGTCTACTTGCTCTAGGCACCATGGAGTGTTTAGGATCATTCTAAAGGTTCTTATATGTCCTAATACACATTCCTAGACCATTCTAGGAGTTTAGAATACTCTCTTAACCATTATACACTAGTTAGAGCCTCCAAGGACTCATGCTTCACCCTCTAAGTCCCTTGAGGCACCATGGAGTGTTTAGGATCATTCTAAAGATTCTTATTGTCCTAATACACATTCCTAGACCATTCTAGACGTTTCGAATACTCTCTTAACCATTCTACACTTGTTATAGCCTCCAAGGACTCATGCTGCACCTTCTAAGTCCCTTGAGGCACTATGGAGTGTTTAGGATCATTCTAAAGGTTTTTATATGTTCTAATACACATTCCTAGACCATTGTAAGCCTTTAGAATACTCTCTTAACCATTCTACACTTGTTAGAGCCTCCAAGGACTCATGCTTCACCCACTAAGTCCCTTGAGGCACCATGGAGTGTTTAGGATCATTCTAAAGGTTCTTATATGTCCTAATACACATTCCTAGACCATTGTAAGCCTTTAGAATACTCTCTTAACCATTCTACACTTGTTAGAGCCTCCAAGGACTCATGCTTCACCCTCTAAGTCCCTTGTGGCACCATGGAGTGTTTAGGATCATTCTAAAGGTTCTTATATGTCCTAATACACATTCCTAGACCATTGTAAGCCTTTAGAACACTCTCTTAACCATTCTACACTTGTTAGCGCCTCCAAGGACTCATGCTTCACCCTCTAAGTCCCTTGGGGCACCATGGAGTGTTTAGGATCATTCTAAAGATTCTTATATGTCCTAATACACATTCCTAGACCATTCTAGGCATTTCGAATACTCTCTTAACCATTCTACACTTGTTAGAGCCTCCAAGGACTCATGCTTCACCTTCTAAGTCCCTTGAGGCACTATGGAGTGTTTAGGATCATTCTAAAGGTTCTTATATGTCCTAAAACACATTCCTAGACCATTGTAAGCGTTTATAATATTCTCTTAACCATTCTACACTTGTTAGAGCCTCCAAGGACTCATGCTTCACTCTCTAAGTTCCTTGAGGCACCGTGGAGTGTTTAGGATCATTCTAAAGGTTCTTATATGTCCTAATACACATTCCTAGACCATTGTAAGCATATAGAATACTCTCTTAACCATTCTACACTTGTTAGAGTCTCCAAGAACTCATGCTTCACCCTCTAAGTCCCTTGAGGCACCATGTAGTGTTTTCGGATCATTCTAAAGGTTCTTATATGTCCTAATACACATTCCTGACCATTGTAAGCGTTTCGAATACTCTCTTAACCATTCTACACTTGTTAGAGCCTCCAAGGACTCATGCTTCACCCTCTAATTCCCTTGAGGCACCATGGAGTGTTTAGGATCATTCTAAAGGTTCTTATATGTCCTAATACACATTCCTAGACCATTGTAAGCCTTTAGAATACTCTCTTAACCATTCTACACTTGTTAGAGCCTCCAAGGACTCATGCTTCACCCTCTAAGTCCCTTTTGGCACCATGGAGTGTTTAGAATCATTCTAAAGGTTCTTATATGTCCTAATACACATTCCTAGACCATTGTAAGCATTTAGAATACTCTCTTAACCATTCTACACTTGTTAGAGCCTCCAAGGAGTCATGCTTCACCCTCTAAGTCCCTTGGAGCACCATGGAGTGTTTAGGATCATTCTAAAGGTTCTTATATGTCGTAATACACATTCCTAGACAATTCTAGGCGTTTAGAATACTCTCTTAACCATTCTACACTAGTTAGAGCCTCCAAGAACTCATTCTTCACCCTCTAAGTCCCTTGAGGCACCATGGAGTGTTTAGGATCATTCTAAAGGTTCTTATATGTCCTAATAAACATTCCTAGACCATTGTAAGCGTTTAGAATACTCTCTTAACCATTTTATACTTGTTAGAGCCTCCAAGAACTCATGCTTCACCGTCTACTTGCTCTAGGCACCATGGAGTGTTTAGGATCATTCTAAAGGTTCTTATATGTCCTAAAACACATTCCTAGACGATTGTAAGCGTTTAGAATATTCTCTTAACCATTCTACACTTGTTAGAGCCTCCAAGGACTCATGCTTCACCCTCTAAGTCCCTTGAGGCACCATGGAGTGTTTAGGATCATTCTAAAGGTTCTTATATGTCCTAATACACATTCCTAGACCATTGTAAGCATATAGAATACTCTCTTAACCATTCTACACTTGTTAGAGCCTCCAAGAACTCATGCTTCACCCTCTAAGTTCCTTGAGGCACCATGGAGTGTTAAGGATCATTCTAAAGGTTCTTATATGTCCTAATACACATTCCTAGACCATTGTAAGCATTTCGAATACTCTCTTAACCATTCTACACTTGTTAGAGCCTCCAAGGACTCATGCTTCACCCTCTAAGTCCCTTGAGGCACCATGGAGTGTTTAGGATCATTCTAAAGGTTCTTATATGTCCTAATACACATTCCTAGACCATTGTAAGCCTTTAGAATACTCTCTTAACCATTCTACACTTGTTAGAGCCTCCAAGGACTCATGCTTCACCCTCTAAGTCCCTTGTGGCACCATGGAGTGTTTAGGATCATTCTAAAGGTTCTTATATGTCCTAATACACATTCCTAGACCATTGTAAGCCTTTAGAATACTCTCTTAACCATTCTACACTTTTTTAGAGCCTCCAAGGACTCATGCTTCACCCTCTAAGTCCCTTGGGGCACCATGGAGTGTTTAGGATCATTCTAAAGATTCTTATATGTCCTAATACACATTCCTAGACCATTCTAGGCGTTTCGAATACTCTCTTAACCATTCTACACTTGTTAGAGCCTCCAAGGACTCATGCTTCACCTTCTAAGTCCCTTGAGGCACTATGGAGTGTTTAGGATCATTCTAAAGGTTCTTATATGTCCTAAAACACATTCCTAGACCATTGTAAGCGTTTAGAATATTCTCTTAACCATTCTACACTTGTTAGAGCCTCCTAGGACTCATGCTTCACCCTCTAAGTCCCTTGAGGCACCATGGAGTGTTTAGGATCATTCTAAAGGTTCTTATATGTCCTAATACACATTCCTAGACCATTGTAAGAATATAGAATACTCTCTTAACCATTCTAGTCTTGTTAGAGCCTCCAAGAACTCATGCTTCACCCTCTAAGTCCCTTGAGGCACCATGTAGTGTTTAGGATCATTCTAAAGGTTCTTATATGTCCTAATACACATTCCTGACCATTGTAAGCGTTTCGAATACTCTCTTAACCATTCTACACTTGTTAGAGCCTCCAAGGACTCATGCTTCACGCTCTAAGTCCCTTGAGGCACCATGGAGTGTTTAGGATCATTCTAACGGTTCTTATATGTCCTAATACACATTCCTAGACCATTGTAAGCCTTTAGAATACTCTCTTAACCATTCTACCCTTGTTAGAGCCTCCAAGGACTCATGCTTCACCCTCTAAGTCCCTTGTGGCACCATGGAGTGTTTAGGATCATTCTAAAGGTTCTTATATGTCCTAATACACATTCCTACACCATTGTAAGCATATAGAATACTCTCTTAACCATTCTACACTTGTTAGAGCCTCCAAGAACTCATGCTTCACCGTCTACTTGCTCTAGGCACCATGGAGTGTTTAGGATCATTCTAAAGGTTCTTATATGTCCTAAAACACATTCCTAGACGATTGTAAGCGTTTAGAATATTCTCTTAACCATTCTACACTTGTTAGAGCCTCCAAGGACTCATGCTTCACCCTCTAAGTCCCTTGAGGCACCATGGAGTGTTTAGGATCATTCTAAAGGTTCTTATATGTCCTAATACACATTCCTAGACCATTGTAAGCATATAGAATACTCTCTTAACCATTCTACACTTGTTAGAGCCTCCAAGAACTCATGCTTCACCCTCTAAGTTCCTTGAGGCACCATGGAGTGTTAAGGATCATTCTAAAGGTTCTTATATGTCCTAATACACATTCCTAGACCATTGTAAGCATTTCGAATACTCTCTTAACCATTCTACACTTGTTAGAGCCTCCAAGGACTCATGCTTCACCCTCTAAGTCCCTTGAGGCACCATGGAGTGTTTAGGATCATTCTAAAGGTTCTTATATGTCCTAATACACATTCCTAGACCATTCTAGGCGTTTCGAATACTCTCTTAACCATTCTACACTTGTTAGAGCCTCCAAGGACTCATGCTTCACCTTCTAAGTCCCTTGAGGCACTATGGAGTGTTTAGGATCATTCTAAAGGTTCTTATATGTCCTAAAACACATTCCTAGACCATTGTAAGCGTTTAGAATATTCTCTTAACCATTCTACACTTGTTAGGGCCTCCTAGGACTCATGCATCACCCTCTAAGTCCCTTGAGGCACCATGGAGTGTTTAGGATCATTCTAAAGGTTCTTATATGTCCTAAAACACATTCCTAGACCATTGTAAGCGTTTAGAATATTCTCTTAACCATTCTACACTTGTTAGAGCCTCCAAGGACTCATGCTTCACCCTCTAAGTCCCTTGAGGCACCATGGAGTGTTTAGGATCATTCTAAAGGTTCTTATATGTCCTAATACACATTCCTAGACCATTGTAAGCATATAGAATACTCTCTTAACCATTCTACACTTGTTAGAGCCTCCAAGAACTCATGCTTCACCCTCTAAGTCCCTTGTGGCACCATGGAGTGTTTAGAATAATTCTAAAGGTTCTTATATGTCCTAATACACATTCCTAGACCATTGTAAGCATTTAGAATACTCTCTTAACCATTCTACACTTGTTAGAGCCTCCAAGGACTCATGCTTCACCCTCTAAGTCCCTTGAGGCACCATGGAGTGTTTAGGATCATTCTAAAGGTTCTTATATGTCCTAATACACATTCCTACACCATTGTAAGCATATAGAATACTCTCTTAACCATTCTACACTTGTTAGAGCCTCCAAGAACTCATGCTTCACCGTCTACTTGCTCTAGGCACCATGGAGTGTTTAGGATCATTCTAAAGGTTCTTATATGTCCTAAAACACATTCCTAGACGATTGTAAGCGTTTAGAATATTCTCTTAACCATTCTACACTTGTTAGAGCCTCCAAGGACTCATGCTTCACCCTCTAAGTCCCTTGAGGCACCATGGAGTGTTTAGGATCATTGTAAAGGTTCTTATATGTCCTAATACACATTCCTAGACCATTGTAAGCATATAGAATACTCTCTTAACCATTCTACACTTGTTAGAGCCTCCAAGAACTCATGCTTCACCCTCTAAGTTCCTTGAGGCACCATGGAGTGTTAAGGATCATTCTAAAGGTTCTTATATGTCCTAATACACATTCCTAGACCATTGTAAGCATTTCGAATACTCTCTTAACCATTCTACACTTGTTAGAGCCTCCAAGGACTCATGCTTCACCCTCTAAGTCCCTTGAGGCACCATGGAGTGTTTAGGATCATTCTAAAGGTTCTTATATGTCCTAATACACATTCCTAGACCATTGTAAGCCTTTAGAATACTCTCTTAACCATTCTACACTTGTTAGAGCCTCCAAGGACTCATGCTTCACCCTCTAAGTCCCTTGTGGCACCATGGAGTGTTTAGGATCATTCTAAAGGTTCTTATATGTCCTAATACACATTCCTAGACCATTGTAAGCCTTTAGAATACTCTCTTAACCATTCTACACTTTTTTAGAGCCTCCAAGGACTCATGCTTCACCCTCTAAGTCCCTTGGGGCACCATGGAGTGTTTAGGATCATTCTAAAGATTCTTATATGTCCTAATACACATTCCTAGACCATTCTAGGCGTTTCGAATACTCTCTTAACCATTCTACACTTGTTAGAGCCTCCAAGGACTCATGCTTCACCTTCTAAGTCCCTTGAGGCACTATGGAGTGTTTAGGATCATTCTAAAGGTTCTTATATGTCCTAAAACACATTCCTAGACCATTGTAAGCGTTTAGAATATTCTCTTAACCATTCTACACTTGTTAGAGCCTCCTAGGACTCATGCTTCACCCTCTAAGTCCCTTGAGGCACCATGGAGTGTTTAGGATCATTCTAAAGGTTCTTATATGTCCTAATACACATTCCTAGACCATTGTAAGAATATAGAATACTCTCTTAACCATTCTAGTCTTGTTAGAGCCTCCAAGAACTCATGCTTCACCCTCTAAGTCCCTTGAGGCACCATGTTGTGTTTAGGATCATTCTAAAGGTTCTTATATGTCCTAATACACATTCCTGACCATTGTAAGCGTTTCGAATACTCTCTTAACCATTCTACACTTGTTAGAGCCTCCAAGGACTCATGCTTCACGCTCTAAGTCCCTTGAGGCACCATGGAGTGTTTAGGATCATTCTAACGGTTCTTATATGTCCTAATACACATTCCTAGACCATTGTAAGCCTTTAGAATACTCTCTTAACCATTCTACCCTTGTTAGAGCCTCCAAGGACTCATGCTTCACCCTCTAAGTCCCTTGTGGCACCATGGAGTGTTTAGGATCATTCTAAAGGTTCTTATATGTCCTAATACACATTCCTAGACCATTGTAAGCCTTTAGAATACTCTCTTAACCATTCTACACTTGTTAGAGCCTCCAAGGACTCATGCTTCACCCTCTAAGTCCCTTGGGGCACCATGGAGTGTTTAGGATCACTCTAAAGATTCTTATATGTCCTAATACACATTCCTAGACCATTCTAGGCGTTTCGAATACTCTCTTAACCATTCTACACTTGTTAGAGCCTCCAAGGACTCATGCTTCACCTTCTAAGTCCCTTGAGGCACTATGGAGTGTTTAGGATCATTCTAAAGGTTCTTATATGTCCTAAAACACATTCCTAGACCATTGTAAGCGTTTAGAATATTCTTTTAACCATTCTACACTTGTTAGGGCCTCCTAGGACTCATGCATCACCCTCTAAGTCCCTTGAGGCACCATGGAGTGTTTAGGATCATTCTAAAGGTTCTTATATGTCCTAAAACACATTCCTAGACCATTGTAAGCGTTTAGAATATTCTCTTAACCATTCTACACTTGTTAGAGCCTCCAAGGACTCATGCTTCACCCTCTAAGTCCCTTGAGGCACCATGGAGTGTTTAGGATCATTCTAAATGTTCTTATATGTCCTAATACACATTCCTAGACCATTGTAAGCATATAGAATACTCTCTTAACCATTCTACACTTGTTAGAGCCTCCAAGAACTCATGCTTCACCCTCTAAGTCCCTTGAGGCACCATGGAGTGTTTAGGATCATTCTAAAGGTTCTTATATGTCCTAATACACATTCCTAGACCATTGTAAGCCTTTAGAATACTCTCTTAACCATTCTACACTTGTTAGAGCCTCCAAGGACTCATGCTTCACCCTCTAAGTCCCTTGTGGCACCATGGAGTGTTTAGGATCATTCTAAAGGTTCTTATATGTCCTAATACACATTCCTAGACCATTGTAAGCATTTAGAATACTCTCTTAACCATTCTATACTTGTTAGAGCCTCCAAGAACTCATGCTTCACCGTCTAAGTCCCTTGGGGCACCAAGGAGTGTTTAGGATCATTCTAAAGGTTCTTATATGTCCTAAAACACATTCCTAGACCATTCTAGGCGTTTAGAATACTCTCTTAACCATTCTACACTAGTTAGAGCCTCCAAGAACTCATGCTTCACCCTCTAAGTCCCTTGAGGCACCATGGAGTGTTTAGGATCATTCTAAAGGTTCTTATATGTCCTAATACACATTCCTATACCATTGTAAGCGTTTAGAATACTCTATTAACCATTTTATACTTGTTAGAGCCTCCAAGAACTCATGCTTCACCGTCTACTTGCTCTAGGCACCATGGAGTGTTTAGGATCATTCTAAAGGTTCTTATATGTCCTAATACACATTCCTAGACCATTCTAGGAGTTTAGAATACTCTCTTAACCATTATACACTAGTTAGAGCCTCCAAGGACTCATGCTTCACCCTCTAAGTCCCTTGAGGCACCATGGAGTGTTTAGGATCATTCTAAAGATTCTTATATGTCCTAATACACATTCCTAGACCATTCTAGATGTTTCGAATACTCTCTTAACCATTCTACACTTGTTATAGCCTCCAAGGACTCATGCTGCACCTTCTAAGTCCCTTGAGGCACTATGGAGTGTTTAGGATCATTCTAAAGGTTCTTATATGTTCTAATACACATTCCTAGACCATTGTAAGCCTTTAGAATACTCTCTTAACCATTCTACACTTGTTAGAGCCTCTAAGGACTCATGCTTCACCCTCTAAGTCCCTTGGGGCACCATGGAGTGTTTAGGATCATTCTAAAGATTCTTATATGTCCTAATACACATTCCTAGACCATTCTAGGAGTTTCGAATACTCTCTTAACCATTCTACACTTGTTAGAGCCTCCAAGGACTCCTGCTTCACCCTCTAAGTCCCTTGAGGCACCATGGAGTGTTTAGGATCATTCTAAAGGTTCTTATATGTCCTAATACACATTCCTGATCATTGTAAGCATTTCGAATACTCTCTTAACCATTCTACACTTGTTAGAGCCTCCAAGGACTCATGCTTCACCTTCTAAGTCCCTTGAGGCACCATGGAGTGTTTAGGATCATTCTAAAGGTTCTTATATGTCCTAATACACATTCCTAGACCATTGTAAGCCTTTAGAATACTCTCTTAACCATTCTACACTTGTTAGAGCCTCCAAGGACTCATGCTTCACCCTCTAAGTCCCCTGTGGCACCATGGAGTGTTTAGGATCATTCTAAAGATTCTTATATGTCCTAATACACATTCCTAGACCATTCTAGGCGTTTCGAATACTCTCTTAACCATTCTACACTTGTTAGAGCCTCCAAGGACTCATGCTTCCCCCTCTAAGTCCCTTGTGGCACCATGGAGTGTTTAGGATCATTCTAAAGGTTCTTATATGTCCTAAAACACATTCCTAGACCATTGTAAGCATATAGAATACTCTCTTAACCATTCTACACTTGTTAGAGCCTCCAAGAACTCATGCTTCACCCTCTAAGTCCCTTGAGGCACCATGGAGTGTTTAGGATCATTCTAAAGGTTCTTATATGTCCTAATACACATTCCTAGACCATTGTAAGCCTTTAGAATACTCTCTTAACCATTCTACACTTGTTAGAGCCTCCAAGGACTCATGCTTCACCCTCTAAGTCCCTTGAGGCACCATGGAGTGTTTAGGATCATTCTAAAGATTCTTATATGTTCTAATACACATTCCTGACCATTGTAAGCGTTTCGAATACTCTCTTAACCATTCTACACTTGTTAGAGCCTCCAAGGACTCATGCTTGACCTTCTAAGTCCCTTGAGGCACTATGGAGAGTTTAGGATCATTCTAAAGGTTCTTATATGTCCTAAAACACATTCCTAGACCATTGTAAGCATATAGAATACTCTCTTAACCATTCTACACTTGTTAGAGCCTCCAAGAACTCATGCTTCACCCTCTAAGTCCCTTGAGGCACCATGGAGTGTTTAGGATCATTCTAAAGGTTCTTATATGTCCTAATACACATTCCTAGACCATTGTAAGCAAATAGAATACTCTCTTAACCATTCTACACTTGTTAGAGCCTCCAAGAACTCATGCTTCACCCTCTAAGTCCCTTGAGGCACCATGTAGTGTTTAGGATCATTCTAAAGGTTCTTATATGTCCTAATACACATTCCTGACCATTGTAAGCGTTTCGTATACTCTCTTAACCATTCTACACTTGTTAGAGCCTCCAAGGATTCATGCTTCACCCTCTAATTCCCTTGAGGCACCATGGAGTGTTTAGGATCATTCTAAAGGTTCTTATATGTCCTAATACACATTCCTAGACCATTGTAAGCCTTTAGAATACTCTCTTAACCATTCTACACTTGTTAGAGCCTCCAAGGACTCATGCTTCACCCTCTAAGTCCCTTGTGGCACCATGTAGTGTTTAGGATCATTCTAAAGGTTCTTATATGTCCTAATACACATTCCTAGACTATTGTAAGCCTTTAGAATACTCTCTTAACCATTCTACACTTGTTAGAGCCTCCAAGGACTCATGCTTCACCCTCTAAGTCCCTTGGGGCACCATGGAGTGTTTCGGATCATTCTAAAGGTTCTTATATGTCCTAATACACATTCCTAGACCATTCTAGGCGTTTAGAATACTCTCTTAACCATTCTACACTAGTTAGAGCCTCCAAGAACTCATGCTTCACCCTCTAAGTCCCTTGAGGCACCATGGAGTGTTTAGGATCATTCTAAAGGTTCTTATATGTCCTAATACACATTCCTAGACCATTGTAAGCGTTTAGAATACTCTCTTAACCATTTTATACTTGTTAGAGCCTCCAAGAACTCATGCTTCACCGTCTACTTTCTCTAGGCACCATGGAGTGTTTAGGATCATTCTAAAGGTTCTTATATGTCCTAATACACATTCCTAGACCATTGTAAGCCTTTAGAATACTCTCTTAACCATTCTACACTTGTTAGAGCCTCCAAGGACTCATGCTTTACCCTCTAATTCGCTTGAGGTACAATGGAGTGTTTAGGATCATTCTAAAGGTTCTTATATGTCCTAATACACATTCCTAGACCATTGTAAGCCTTTAGAATACTCTCTTAATCATTCTACACTTGTTAGAGCCTCCAAGGACTCATGCTTCACCCTCTAAGTCCCTTGTGGCACCATGGAGTGTTTAGGATCATTCTAAAGGTTCTTATATGCCCTAATACACATTTCTAGACAATTGTAAGCCTTTAGAATACTCTCTTAACCATTCTACACTTTTTAGAGCCTCCAAGGACTCATGCTTCACCCTCTAAGTCCCTTGTGGCACCATGGAGTGTTTAGGATCATTCTAAAGGTTCTTATATGTCCTAATACACATTCCTAGACCATTGTAAGCCTTTAGAATACTCTCTTAACCATTCTACACTTGTTAGAGCCTCCAAGAACTCATGCTTCACCCTCTAAGTCCCTTGAGGCACCATGTAGTGTTTAGGATCATTCTAAAGGTTCTTATATGTCCTAATACACATTCCTGACCATTGTAAGCGTTTCGAATACTCTCTTAACCATTCTACACTTGTTAGAGCCTCCAAGGACTCATGCTTCACCCACTAAGTCCCTTGAGGCACCATGGAGTGTTTAGGATCATTCTAAAGGTTCTTATATGTCCTAATACACATTCCTAGACCATTCTAGGCGTTTAGAATACTCTCTTAACCATTCTACACTAGTTAGAGCCTCCAAGAACTCATGCTTCACCCTCTAAGTCCCTTGAGGCACCATGGAGTGTTTAGGATCATTCTAAAGGTTCTTATATGTCCTAATACACATTCCTAGACCATTGTAAGCGTTTAGAATACTCTCTTAACCATTTTATACTTGTTAGTGCCTCCAAGAACTCATGCTTCACCGTCTACTTGCTCTAGGCACCATGGAGTGTTTAGGATCATTCTAAAGGTTCTTATATGTCCTAATACACATTCCTAGACCATTGTTAGCCTTTAGAATACTCTCTTAACCATTCTACACTTGTTAGAGCCTCCAAGGACTCATGCTTCACCCTCTAAGTCCCTTGTGGCACCATGGAGTGTTTAGGATCATTCTAAAGGTTCTTATATGTCCTAATACACATTCCTAGACCATTGTAAGCCTTTAGAATACTCTCTTAAGCATTCTACACTTGTTAGAGCCTCCAAGGACTCATGCTTCACCCTCTAAGTCCCTTAGGGCACCATGGAGTGTTTAGGATCATTCTAAAGATTCTTATATGTCCTAATACACATTCCTAGACCATTCTAGGTGTTTCGAATACTCTCTTAACCATTCTACACTTGTTAGAGCCTCCAAGGACTCATGCTTCACCTTCTAAGTCCCTTGAGGCACTATGGAGAGTTTAGGATCATTCTAAAGGTTCTTATATGTCCTAAAACACTTTCCTAGACCATTGTAAGCATATAGAATACTCTCTTAACCATTCTACACTTGTTAGAGCCTCCAAGAACTCATGCTTCACCCTCTAAGTCCCTTGAGGCACCATGGAGTGTTTAGGATCATTCTAAAGGTTCTTATATGTCCTAATACACATTCCTAGACCATTGTAAGCATATAGAATACTCTCTTAACCATTCTACACTTGTTAGAGCCTCCAAGAACTCATGCTTCACCCTCTAAGTCCCTTGTGGCACCATGTAGTGTTTAGGATCATTCTAAAGGTTCTTATATGTCCTAATACACATTCCTAGACTATTGTAAGCCTTTAGAATACTCTCTTAACCATTCTACACTTGTTAGAGCCTCCAAGGACTCATGCTTCACCCTCTAAGTCCCTTGGGGCACCATGGAGTGTTTCAGATCATTCTAAAGGTTCTTATATGTCCTAATACACATTCCTAGACCATTCTAGGCGTTTAGAATACTCTCTTAACCATTCTACACTAGTTAGAGCCTCCAAGAACTCATGCTTCACCCTCTAAGTCCCTTGAGGCACCATGGAGTGTTTAGGATCATTCTAAAGGTTCTTATATGTCCTAATACACATTCCTAGACCATTGTAAGCGTTTAGAATACTCTCTTAACCATTTTATACTTGTTAGAGCCTCCAAGAACTCATGCTTCACCGTCTACTTTCTCTAGGCACCATGGAGTGTTTAGGATCATTCTAAAGGTTCTTATATGTCCTAATACACATTCCTAGACCATTGTAAGCCTTTAGAATACTCTCTTAACCATTCTACACTTGTTAGAGCCTCCAAGGACTCATGCTTTACCCTCTAATTCGCTTGAGGTACAATGGAGTGTTTAGGATCATTCTAAAGGTTCTTATATGTCCTAATACACATTCCTAGACCATTGTAAGCCTTTAGAATACTCTCTTAATCATTCTACACTTGTTAGAGCCTCCAAGGACTCATGCTTCACCCTCTAAGTCCCTTGTGGCACCATGGAGTGTTTAGGATCATTCTAAAGGTTCTTATATGCCCTAATACACATTTCTAGACAATTGTAAGCCTTTAGAATACTCTCTTAACCATTCTACACTTTTTAGAGCCTCCAAGGACTCATGCTTCACCCTCTAAGTCCCTTGTGGCACCATGGAGTGTTTAGGATCATTCTAAAGGTTCTTATATGTCCTAATACACATTCCTAGACCATTGTAAGCCTTTAGAATACTCTCTTAACCATTCTACACTTGTTAGAGCCTCCAAGAACTCATGCTTCACCCTCTAAGTCCCTTGAGGCACCATGTAGTGTTTAGGATCATTCTAAAGGTTCTTATATGTCCTAATACACATTCCTGACCATTGTAAGCGTTTCGAATACTCTCTTAACCATTCTACACTTGTTAGAGCCTCCAAGGACTCATGCTTCACCCACTAAGTCCCTTGAGGCACCATGGAGTGTTTAGGATCATTCTAAAGGTTCTTATATGTCCTAATACACATTCCTAGACCATTCTAGGCGTTTAGAATACTCTCTTAACCATTCTACACTAGTTAGAGCCTCCAAGAACTCATGCTTCACCCTCTAAGTCCCTTGAGGCACCATGGAGTGTTTAGGATCATTCTAAAGGTTCTTATATGTCCTAATACACATTCCTAGACCATTGTAAGCGTTTAGAATACTCTCTTAACCATTTTATACTTGTTAGTGCCTCCAAGAACTCATGCTTCACCGTCTACTTGCTCTAGGCACCATGGAGTGTTTAGGATCATTCTAAAGGTTCTTATATGTCCTAATACACATTCCTAGACCATTGTTAGCCTTTAGAATACTCTCTTAACCATTCTACACTTGTTAGAGCCTCCAAGGACTCATGCTTCACCCTCTAAGTCCCTTGTGGCACCATGGAGTGTTTAGGATCATTCTAAAGGTTCTTATATGTCCTAATACACATTCCTAGACCATTGTAAGCCTTTAGAATACTCTCTTAAGCATTCTACACTTGTTAGAGCCTCCAAGGACTCATGCTTCACCCTCTAAGTCCCTTAGGGCACCATGGAGTGTTTAGGATCATTCTAAAGATTCTTATATGTCCTAATACACATTCCTAGACCATTCTAGGTGTTTCGAATACTCTCTTAACCATTCTACACTTGTTAGAGCCTCCAAGGACTCATGCTTCACCTTCTAAGTCCCTTGAGGCACTATGGAGAGTTTAGGATCATTCTAAAGGTTCTTATATGTCCTAAAACACATTCCTAGACCATTGTAAGCATATAGAATACTCTCTTAACCATTCTACACTTGTTAGAGCCTCCAAGAACTCATGCTTCACCCTCTAAGTCCCTTGAGGCACCATGGAGTGTTTAGGATCATTCTAAAGGTTCTTATATGTCCTAATACACATTCCTAGACCATTGTAAGCATATAGAATACTCTCTTAACCATTCTACACTTGTTAGAGCCTCCAAGAACTCATGCTTCACCCTCTAAGTCCCTTGAGGCACCACGTATTGTTTAGGATCATTCTAAAGGTTCTTATATGTTCTAATACACATTCCTGACCATTGTAAGCGTTTCGAATACTCTCTTAACCATTCTACACTTGTTAGAGCCTCCAAGGACTCATGCTTCACCCTCTAATTCCCTTGAGGCACCAGGGAGTGTTTAGGATCATTCTAAAGGTTCTTATATGTCCTAATACACATTCCTAGACCATTGTAAGCCTTTAGAATACTCTCTTAACCATTCTACACTTGTTAGAGCCTCCAAGGACTCATGCTTCACCCTCTAAGTCCCTTGTGGCACCATGGAGTGTTTAGGATCATTCTAAAGGTTCTTATATGTCCTAATACACATTCCTAGACCATTGTAAGCCTTTAGAATACTCTCTTAACCATTCTACACTTGTTAGAGCCTCCAAGGACTCATGCTTCACCCTCTAAGTCCCTTGGGGCACCATGGAGTGTTTAGGATCATTCTAAAGATTCTTATATGTCCTAATACACATTCCTAGACCATTGTAAGCCTTTAGAATACTCTCTTAACCATTCTACACTTGTTAGAGCCTCCAAGGACTCATGCTTCACCTTCTAAGTCCCTTGAGGCACTATGGAGAGTTTAGGATCATTCTAAAGGTTCTTATATGTCCTAAAACACATTCCTAGACCATTGTAAGCATATAGAATACTCTCTTAACCATTCTACACTTGTTAGAGCCTCCAAGGACTCATGCGTCACCCTCTAATTCCCTTGAGGCACCATGGAGTGTTTAGGATCATTCTAAAGGTTCTTATATGTCCTAATACACATTCCTAGACCATTGTAAGCGTTTAGAATACTCTCTTAACCATTTTATACTTGTTAGTGCCTCCAAGAACTCATGCTTCACCCTCTAAGTCCCTTGAGGCACCATGTAGTGTTTAGGATCATTCTAAAGGTTCTTATATGTTCTAATACACATACCTGACCATTGTAAGCATTTCGAATACTCTCTTAACCATTCTACACTTGTTAGAGCCTCCAAGGACTCATGCTTCACCCTCTAATTCCCTTGAGGCACCATGGAGTGTTTAGGATCATTCTAAAGGTTCTTATATGTCCTAATACACATTCCTAGACCATTGTAAGCCTTTAGAATACTCTCTTAACCATTCTACACTTTATAGAGCCTCCAAGGACTCATGCTTCACCCTCTAAGTCCCTTGTGGCACCATGGAGTGTTTAGGATCATTCTAAAGGTTCTTATATGTCCTAATACACATTCCTAGACCATTGTAAGCATATAGAATACTCTCTTAACCATTCTACACTTGTTAGAGCCTCCAAGGACTCATGCTTCACCCTCTAAGTCCCTTGGGGCACCATGGAGTGTTTAGGATCATTCTAAATTTTTCTATATGTCCTAATACACATTCCTAGACCATTCTAGGCGTTTCGAATACTCTCTTAACCATTCTACACTTGTTAGAGCCTCCAAGGACTCATGCTTCACCTTCTAAGTCCCTTGAGGCACTATGGAGAGTTTAGGATCATTCTAAAGGTTCTTATATGTCCTAAAACACATTCCTAGACCATTGTAAGCATATAGAATACTCTCTTAACCATTCTACACTTGTTAGAGCCTCCAAGGACTCATGCTTCACCCTCTAATTCCCTTGAGGCACCATGGAGTGTTTAGGATCATTCTAAAGGTTCTTATATGTCCTAATACACATTCCTAGACCATTGTAAGCATATAGAATACTCTCTTAACCATTCTACACTTGTTAGAGCCTCCAAGAACTCATGCTTCACCCTCTAAGTCCCTTGTGGCACCATGGAGTGTTTAGAATAATTCTAAAGGTTCTTATATGTCCTAATACACATTCCTAGACCATTGTAAGCCTTTAGAATACTCTCTTAACCATTCTACACTTGTTAGAGCCTCCAAGGACTCATGCTTCACCCTCTAAGTCCCTTGTGGCATCATGGAGTGTTTAGGATCATTCTAAAGGTTCTTATATGTCCTAATACACATTCCTAGACCATTGTAAGCCTTTAGAATACTCTCTTAACCATTCTACACTTGTTAGAGCCTCCAAGGACTCATGCTTCACCCTCTAAGTCCCTTGGGGCACCATGGAGTGTTTAGGATCATTCTAAAGGTTCTTATATGTCCTAATACACATTCCTAGACCATTGTAAGCCTTTAGAATACTCTCTTAACCATTCTACACTTTTTAGAGCCTCCAAGGACTCATGCTTCACCCCTAAGTCCCTTGTGGCACCATGGAGTGTTTAGGATCATTCTAAAGGTTCTTATATGTCCTAATACACATTCCTAGACCATTGTAAGCCTTTAGAATACTCTCTTAACCATTCTACACTTGTTAGAGCCTCCAAGGACTCATGCTTCACCCTCTAAGTCCCTTGGGGCACCATGGAGTGTTTAGGATCATTCTAAATATTCCTATATGTCCTAATACACATTCCTAGACCATTCTAGGCGTTTCGAATACTCTCTTAACCATTCTACAATTGTTAGAGCCTCCAAGGACTCATGCTTCACCCTCTAAGTCCCTTGTGGCACCATGGAGTGTTTAGAATAATTCTAAAGGTTCTTATATGTCCTAATACACATTCCTAGACCATTGTAAGCCTTTAGAATACTCTCTTTACCATTCTACACTTGTTAGAGCCTCCAAGGACTCATGCTTCACCCTCTAAGTCCCTTGTGGCACCATGGAGTGTTTAGGATCATTCTAAAGGTTCTTATATGTCCTAATACACATTCCTAGACCATTGTAAGCCTTTAGAATACTCTCTTAACCATTCTACACTTGTTAGAGCCTCCAAGGACTCATGCTTCACCCTCTAAGTCCCTTGGGGCACCATGGAGTGTTTAGGATCATTCTAAAGGTTCTTATATGTCCTAATACACATTCCTAGACCATTGTAAGCCTTTAGAATACTCTCTTAACCATTCTACACTTTTAAAGCCTCCAAGGACTCATGCTTCACCCCTAAGTCCCTTGTGGCACCATGGAGTGTTTAGGATCATTCTAAAGGTTCTTATATGTCCTAATACACATTCCTAGACCATTGTAAGCCTTTAGAATACTCTCTTAACCATTCTACACTTGTTAGAGCCTCCAAGGACTCATGCTTCACCCTCTAAGTCCCTTGGGGCACCATGGAGTGTTTAGGATCATTCTAGATATTCCTATATGTCCTAATACACATTCCTAGACCATTCTAGGCGTTTCGAATACTCTCTTAACCATTCTACACTTGTTAGAGCCTCCAAGGACTCATGCTTCACCCTCTAATTCCCTTGAGGCACCATGGAGTGTTTAGGATCATTCTAAAGGTTCTTATATGTCCTAATACACATTCCTAGACCATTGTAAGCCTTTAGAATACTCTCTTAACCATTCTACACTTGTTAGAGCCTCCAAGGACTCATGCTTCACCCTCTAAGTCCCTTGTGGCACCATGGAGTGTTTAGGATCATTCTAAAGGTTCTTATATGTCCTAATACACATTCCTAGACCATTGTAAGCCTTTAGAATACTCTCTTAACCATTCTACACTTGTTAGAGCCTCCAAGGACTCATGCTTCACCCTCTAAGTCCCTTGGGGCACCATGGAGTGTTTAGGATCATTCTAAAGGTTCTTATATGTCCTAATACACATTCCTAGACCATTCTAGGCGTTTAGAATACTCTCTTAACCATTCTACACTAGTTAGAGCCTCCAAGAACTCATGCTTCACCCTCTAAGTCCCTTGAGGCACCATGGAGTGTTTAGGATCATTCTAAAGGTTCTTATATGTCCTAATACACATTCCTAGACCATTGTAAGCGTTTAGAATACTCTCTTAACCATTTTATACTTGTTAGAGCCTCCAAGAACTCATGCTTCACCGTCTACTTGCTCTAGGCACCATGGAGTGTTTAGGATCATTCTAAAGGTTCTTATATGTCCTAATACACATTCCTAGACCATTGTAAGCCTTTAGAATACTCTCTTAACCATTCTACACTTGTTAGAGCCTCCAAGGACTCATGCTTCACCGTCTACTTGCTCTAGGAACCATGGAGTGTTTAGGATCATTCTAAAGGTTCTTATATGTCCTAATACACATTCCTAGACCATTGTAAGCGTTTAGAATACTCTCTTAACCATTCTACACTTGTTAGAGCAGCCAAGGACTCATGCTTCACCCTCTAAGTCCCTTGTGGCACCATGGAGTGTTTAGGATCATTCTAAAGATTCTTATATGTCCTAATACACATTCCTAGACCATTCTAGGCGTTTCGAATACTCTCTTAACCATTCTACACTTGTTAGAGCCTCCAAGGACTCATGCTTCACCTTCTAAGTCCCTTGAGGCACTATGGAGAGTTTAGGATCATTCTAAAGGTTCTTATATGTCCTAAAGCACATTCCTAGACCATTGTAAGCATATAGAATACTCTCTTAACCATTCTACACTTGTTAGAGCCTCCAAGGACTCATGCGTCACCCTCTAATTCCCTTGAGGCACCATGGAGTGTTTAGGATCATTCTAAAGGTTCTTATATGTCCTAATACACATTCCTAGACCATTGTAAGCCTTTAGAATACTCTCTTAACCATTCTACACTTGTTAGAGCCTCCAAGGACTCATGCTTCACCCTCTAAGTCCCTTGTGGCACCATGGAGTGTTTAGGATCATTCTAAAGGTTCTTATATGTCCTAATACACATTCCTAGACCATTGTAAGCCTTTAGAATACTCTCTTAACCATTCTACACTTGTTAGAGCCTCCAAGGACTCATGCTTCACCCTCTAAGTCCCTTGGGGCACCATGGAGTGTTTAGGATCATTCTAAAGGTTCTTATATGTCCTAAAACACATTCCTAGACCATTGTAAGCATATTGAATACTCTCTTAACCATTCTACACTTGTTAGAGCCTCCAAGAACTCATGCTTCACCCTCTAAGTCCCTTGAGGCACCATGTAGTGTTTAGGATCATTCTAAAGGTTCTTATATGTTCTAATACACATTCCTGACCATTGTAAGCATTTCGAATACTCTCTTAACCATTCTACACTTGTTAGAGCCTCCAAGGACTCATGCTTCACCCTCTAATTCCCTTGAGGCACCATGGAGTGTTTAGGATCATTCTAAAGGTTCTTATATGTCCTAATACACATTCCTAGACCATTGTAAGCCTTTAGAATACTCTCTTAACCATTCTACACTTTTTAGAGCCTCCAAGGACTCATGCTTCACCCTCTAAGTCCCTTGTGGCACCATGGAGTGTTTAGGATCATTCTAAAGGTTCTTATATGTCCTAATACACATTCCTAGACCATTGTAAGCCTTTAGAATACTCTCTTAACCATTCTACACTTGTTAGAGCCTCCAAGGACTCATGCTTCACCCTCTAAGTCCCTTGGGGCACCATGGAGTGTTTAGGATCATTCTAAAGATTCTTATATGTCCTAATACACATTCCTAGACCATTCTAGGCGTTTCGAATACTCTCTTAACCATTCTACACTTGTTAGAGCCTCCAAGGACTCATGCTTCACCTTCTAAGTCCCTTGAGGCACTATGGAGAGTTTAGGATCATTCTAAAGGTTCTTATATGTCCTAAAACACATTCCTAGACCATTGTAAGCATATAGAATAGTCTCTTAACCATTCTACACTTGTTAGAGCCTCCAAGGACTCATGCTTCACCCTGTAATTCCCTTGAGGCACCATGGAGTGTTTAGGATCATTCTAAAGGTTCTTATATGTCCTAATACACATTCCTAGACCATTGTAAGCCTTTAGAATACTCTTTTAACCATTCTACACTTGTTAGAGCCTCCAAGGACTCATGCTTCACCCTCTAATTCCCTTGAGGCACCATGGAGTGTTTAGGATCATTCTAAAGGTTCTTATATGTCCTAATACACATTCCTAGACCATTGTAAGCCTTTAGAATACTCTCTTAACCATTCGACACTTGTTAGAGCCTCCAAGGACTCATGCTTCACCCTCTAAGTCCCTTGTGGCACCATGGAGTGTTTAGGATCATTCTAAAGGTTCTTATATGTCCTAATACACATTCCTAGACCATTGTAAGCCTTTAGAATACTCTTTTAACCATTCTACACTTGTTAGAGCCTCCAAGGACTCATGCTTCACCCTCTAATTCCCTTGAGGCACCATGGAGTGTTTAGGATCATTCTAAAGGTTCTTATATGTCCTAATACACATTCCTAGACCATTGTAAGCCTTTAGAATACTCTCTTAACCATTCGACACTTGTTAGAGCCTCCAAGGACTCATGCTTCACCCTCTAAGTCCCTTGTGGCACCATGGAGTGTTTAGGATCATTCTAAAGGTTCTTATATGTCCTAATACACATTCCTAGACCATTGTAAGCCTTTAGAATACTCTCTTAACCATTCTACACTTGTTAGAGCCTCCAAGGACTCATGCTTCACCCTCTAAGTCCCTTGTGGCACCATGGAGTGTTTAGGATCATTCTAAAGGTTCTTATATGTCCTAATACACATTCCTAGACCATTGTAAGCCTTTAGAATACTCTCTTAACCATTCTACACTTGTTAGAGCCTCCAAGGACTCATGCTTCACCCTCTAAGTCCCTTGGGGCACCATGGAGTGTTTAGGATCATTCTAAAGGTTCTTATATGTCCTAATACACATTCCTAGACCATTCTAGGCGTTTAGAATACTCTCTTAACCATTCTACACTAGTTAGAGCCTCCAAGAACTCATGCTTCACCCTATAAGTCCCTTGAGGCACCATGGAGTGTTTAGGATCATTCTAAAGGTTCTTATATGTCCTAATACACATTCCTAGACCATTGTAAGCGTTTAGAATACTCTCTTAACCATTTTATACTTGTTAGAGCCTCCAAGAACTCATGCTTCACCGTCTACTTGCTCTAGGCACCATGGAGTGTTTAGGATCATTCTAAAGGTTCTTATATGTCCTAATACACATTCCTAGACCATTGTAAGCCTTTAGAATACTCTCTTAACCATTCTACACTTGTTAGAGCCTCCAAGGACTCATGCTTCACCGTCTACTTGCTCTAGGAACCATGGAGTGTTTAGGATCATTCTAAAGGTTCTTATATGTCCTAATACACATTCCTAGACCATTGTAAGCGTTTAGAATACTCTCTTAACCATTCTACACTTGTTAGAGCAGCCAAGGACTCATGCTTCACCCTCTAAGTCCCTTGTGGCACCATGGAGTGTTTAGGATCATTCTAAAGATTCTTATATGTCCTAATACACATTCCTAGACCATTCTAGGCGTTTCGAATACTCTCTTAACCATTCTACACTTGTTAGAGCCTCCAAGGACTCATGCTTCACCTTCTAAGTCCCTTGAGGCACTATGGAGAGTTTAGGATCATTCTAAAGGTTCTTATATGTCCTAAAGCACATTCCTAGACCATTGTAAGCATATAGAATACTCTCTTAACCATTCTACACTTGTTAGAGCCTCCAAGGACTCATGCGTCACCCTCTAATTCCCTTGAGGCACCATGGAGTGTTTAGGATCATTCTAAAGGTTCTTATATGTCCTAGTACACATTCCTAGACCATTGTAAGCCTTTAGAATACTCTCTTAACCATTCTACACTTGTTAGAGCCTCCAAGGACTCATGCTTCACCCTCTAAGTCCCTTGTGGCACCATGGAGTGTTTAGGATCATTCTAAAGGTTCTTATATGTCCTAATACACATTCCTAGACCATTGTAAGCCTTTAGAATACTCTCTTAACCATTCTACACTTGTTAGAGCCTCCAAGGACTCATGCTTCACCCTCTAAGTCCCTTGGGGCACCATGGAGTGTTTAGGATCATTCTAAAGGTTCTTATATGTCCTAAAACACATTCCTAGACCATTGTAAGCATATTGAATACTCTCTTAACCATTCTACACTTGTTAGAGCCTCCAAGAACTCATGCTTCACCCTCTAAGTCCCTTGAGGCACCATGTAGTGTTTAGGATCATTCTAAAGGTTCTTATATGTTCTAATACACATTCCTGACCATTGTAAGCATTTCGAATACTCTCTTAACCATTCTACACTTGTTAGAGCCTCCAAGGACTCATGCTTCACCCTCTAATTCCCTTGAGGCACCATGGAGTGTTTAGGATCATTCTAAAGGTTCTTATATGTCCTAATACACATTCCTAGACCATTGTAAGCCTTTAGAATACTCTCTTAACCATTCTACACTTTTTAGAGCCTCCAAGGACTCATGCTTCACCCTCTAAGTCCCTTGTGGCACCATGGAGTGTTTAGGATCATTCTAAAGGTTCTTATATGTCCTAATACACATTCCTAGACCATTGTAAGCCTTTAGAATACTCTCTTAACCATTCTACACTTGTTAGAGCCTCCAAGGACTCATGCTTCACCCTCTAAGTCCCTTGGGGCACCATGGAGTGTTTAGGATCATTCTAAAGATTCTTATATGTCCTAATACACATTCCTAGACCATTCTAGGCGTTTCGAATACTCTCTTAACCATTCTACACTTGTTAGAGCCTCCAAGGACTCATGCTTCACCTTCTAAGTCCCTTGAGGCACTATGGAGAGTTTAGGATCATTCTAAAGGTTCTTATATGTCCTAAAACACATTCCTAGACCATTGTAAGCATATAGAATAGTCTCTTAACCATTCTACACTTGTTAGAGCCTCCAAGGACTCATGCTTCACCCTGTAATTCCCTTGAGGCACCATGGAGTGTTTAGGATCATTCTAAAGGTTCTTATATGTCCTAATACACATTCCTAGACCATTGTAAGCCTTTAGAATACTCTTTTAACCATTCTACACTTGTTAGAGCCTCCAAGGACTCATGCTTCACCCTCTAATTCCCTTGAGGCACCATGGAGTGTTTAGGATCATTCTAAAGGTTCTTATATGTCCTAATACACATTCCTAGACCATTGTAAGCCTTTAGAATACTCTCTTAACCATTCGACACTTGTTAGAGCCTCCAAGGACTCATGCTTCACCCTCTAAGTCCATTGTGGCACCATGGAGTGTTTAGGATCATTCTAAAGGTTCTTATATGTCCTAATACACATTCCTAGACCATTGTAAGCCTTTAGAATACTCTCTTAACCATTCTACACTTGTTAGAGCCTCCAAGGACTCATGCTTCACCCTCTAATTCCCTTGGGGCACCATGGAGTGTTTAGGATCATTCTAAAGGTTCTTATATGTCCTAATACACATTCCTAGACCATTCTAGGCGTTTAGAATACTCTCTTAACCATTCTACACTAGTTAGAGCCTCCAAGAACTCATGCTTCACCCTCTAAGTCCCTTGAGGCACCATGGAGTGTTTAGGATCATTCTAAAGGTTCTTATATGTCCTAATACACATTCCTAGACCATTGTAAGCGTTTAGAATACTCTCTTAACCATTTTATACTTGTTAGAGCCTCCAAGAACTCATGCTTCACCGTCTACTTGCTCTAGGCACCATGGAGTGTTTAGGATCATTCTAAAGGTTCTTATATGTCCTAATACACATTCCTAGACCATTGTAAGCCTTTAGAATACTCTCTTAACCATTCTACACTTGTTAGAGCCTCCAAGGACTCATGCTTCACCGTCTACTTGCTCTAGGAACCATGGAGTGTTTAGGATCATTCTAAAGGTTCTTATATGTCCTAATACACATTCCTAGACCATTGTAAGCGTTTAGAATACTCTCTTAACCATTCTACACTTGTTAGAGCAGCCAAGGACTCATGCTTCACCCTCTAATTCCCTTGAGGCACCATGGAGTGTTTAGGATCATTCTAAAGGTTCTTATATGTCCTAATACACATTCCTAGACCATTGTAAGCCTTTAGAATACTCTCTTAACCATTCGACACTTGTTAGAGCCTCCAAGGACTCATGCTTCACCCTCTAAGTCCATTGTGGCACCATGGAGTGTTTAGGATCATTCTAAAGGTTCTTATATGTCCTAATACACATTCCTAGACCATTGTAAGCCTTTAGAATACTCTCTTAACCATTCTACACTTGTTAGAGCCTCCAAGGACTCATGCTTCACCCTCTAATTCCCTTGGGGCACCATGGAGTGTTTAGGATCATTCTAAAGGTTCTTATATGTCCTAATACACATTCCTAGACCATTCTAGGCGTTTAGAATACTCTCTTAACCATTCTACACTAGTTAGAGCCTCCAAGAACTCATGCTTCACCCTCTAAGTCCCTTGAGGCACCATGGAGTGTTTAGGATCATTCTAAAGGTTCTTATATGTCCTAATACACATTCCTAGACCATTGTAAGCGTTTAGAATACTCTCTTAACCATTTTATACTTGTTAGAGCCTCCAAGAACTCATGCTTCACCGTCTACTTGCTCTAGGCACCATGGAGTGTTTAGGATCATTCTAAAGGTTCTTATATGTCCTAATACACATTCCTAGACCATTGTAAGCCTTTAGAATACTCTCTTAACCATTCTACACTTGTTAGAGCCTCCAAGGACTCATGCTTCACCGTCTACTTGCTCTAGGAACCATGGAGTGTTTAGGATCATTCTAAAGGTTCTTATATGTCCTAATACACATTCCTAGACCATTGTAAGCGTTTAGAATACTCTCTTAACCATTCTACACTTGTTAGAGCAGCCAAGGACTCATGCTTCACCCTCTAATTCCCTTGAGGCACCATGGAGTGTTTAGGATCATTCTAAAGGTTCTTATATGTCCTAATACACATTCCTAGACCATTGTAAGCCTTTAGAATACTCTCTTAACCATTCTACACTAGTTAGAGCCTCCAAGGACTCATGCTTCACCCTCTAAGTCCCTTGGGGCACCATGGAGTGTTTAGGATCATTCTAAAGGTTCTTATATGTCCTAATACACATTCCTAGACCATTCTAGGCGTTTAGAATACTCTCTTAACCATTCTACACTAGTTAGAGCCTCCAAGGACTCATGCTTCACCCTCTAAGTCCCTTGGGGCACCATGGAGTGTTTAGGATCATTCTAAAGGTTCTTATATGTCCTAAAACACATTCCTAGACCATTGTAAGCATATTGAATACTCTCTTAACCATTCTACACTTGTTAGAGCCTCCAAGAACTCATGCTTCACCGTCTACTTGCTCTAGGAACCATGGAGGGTTTAGGATCATTCTAAAGGTTCTTATATGTCCTAATACACATTCCTAGACCATTGTAAGCGTTTAGAATACTCTCTTAACCATTCTACACTTGTTAGAGCAGCCAAGGACTCATGCTTCACCCTCTAATTCCCTTGAGGCACCATGGAGTGTTTAGGATCATTCTAAAGGTTCTTATATGTCCTAATACACATTCCTAGACCATTGTAAGCCTTTAGAATACTCTCTTAACCATTCGACACTTGTTAGAGCCTCCAAGGACTCATGCTTCACCCTCTAAGTCCATTGTGGCACCATGGAGTGTTTAGGATCATTCTAAAGGTTCTTATATGTCCTAATACACATTCCTAGACCATTGTAAGCCTTTAGAATACTCTCTTAACCATTCTACACTTGTTAGAGCCTCCAAGGACTCATGCTTCACCCTCTAATTCCCTTGGGGCACCATGGAGTGTTTAGGATCATTCTAAAGGTTCTTATATGTCCTAATACACATTCCTAGACCATTCTAGGCGTTTAGAATACTCTCTTAACCATTCTACACTAGTTAGAGCCTCCAAGAACTCATGCTTCACCCTCTAAGTCCCTTGAGGCACCATGGAGTGTTTAGGATCATTCTAAAGGTTCTTATATGTCCTAATACACATTCCTAGACCATTGTAAGCGTTTAGAATACTCTCTTAACCATTTTATACTTGTTAGAGCCTCCAAGAACTCATGCTTCACCGTCTACTTGCTCTAGGCACCATGGAGTGTTTAGGATCATTCTAAAGGTTCTTATATGTCCTAATACACATTCCTAGACCATTGTAAGCCTTTAGAATACTCTCTTAACCATTCTACACTTGTTAGAGCCTCCAAGGACTCATGCTTCACCGTCTACTTGCTCTAGGAACCATGGAGTGTTTAGGATCATTCTAAAGGTTCTTATATGTCCTAATACACATTCCTAGACCATTGTAAGCGTTTAGAATACTCTCTTAACCATTCTACACTTGTTAGAGCAGCCAAGGACTCATGCTTCACCCTCTAATTCCCTTGAGGCACCATGGAGTGTTTAGGATCATTCTAAAGGTTCTTATATGTCCTAATACACATTCCTAGACCATTGTAAGCCTTTAGAATACTCTCTTAACCATTCTACACTAGTTAGAGCCTCCAAGGACTCATGCTTCACCCTCTAAGTCCCTTGAGGCACCATGGAGTGTTTAGGATCATTCTAAAGGTTCTTATATGTCCTAAAACACATTCCTAGACCATTCTAGGCGTTTCGAATACTCTCTTAACCATTCTACACTTGTTAGAGCCTCCAAGGACTCATGCTTCACCCTCTAAGTCCCTTGAGGCACCATGGAGTGTTTACGATCATTCTAAAGGTTCTTATATGTCCTAATACACATTCCTAGACCATTGTAAGCGTTTAGAATACTCTCTTAACCATTCTACACTTGTTAGAGCCTCCAAGAACTCATGCTTCACCCTCTAAGTCCCTTGAGGCACCATGGAGTGTTTAGGATCATTCTAAAGGTTCTTATATGTCCTAATACACATTCCTAGACCATTGTAAGCGTTTAGAATACTCTCTTAACCATTCTACACTTGTTAGAGCCTCCAAGGACTCATGCTTCACCCTCTAATTCCCTTGAGGCACCATGGAGTGTTTAGGATCATTCTAAAGGTTCTTATATGTTCTAATACACATTCCTGACCATTGTAAGCGTTTCGAATACTCTCTTAACCATTCTACACTTGTTAGAGCCTCCAAGGACTCATGCTTCACCCTCTAATTCCCTTGAGGCACCATGGAGTGTTTAGGATCATTCTAAAGGTTCTTATATGTCCTAATACACATTCCTAGACCATTGTAAGCCTTTAGAATACTCTCTTAACCATTCTACACTTGTTAGAGCCTCCAAGGACTCATGCTTCACCCTCTAAGTCCCTTGTGGCACCATGGAGTGCTTATGATCATTCTAAAGGTTCTTATATGTCCTAATACACATTCCTAGACCATTGTAAGCCTTTAGAATACTCTCTTAACCATTCTACACTTGTTAGAGCCTCCAAGGACTCATGCTTCACCCTCTAAGTCCCTTGTGGCACCATGGAGTGTTTAGGATCATTCTAAAGGTTCTTATATGTCCTAATACACATTCCTCGACCATTCTAGGCGTTTAGAATACTCTCTTAACCATTCTACACTAGTTAGAGCCTCCAAAAACTCATGCTTCACCCTCTAAGTCCCTTGAGGCACCATGGAGTGTTTAGGATCATTCTAAAGGTTCTTATATGTCCTAATACACATTCCTAGACCATTGTAAGCGTTTAGAATACTCTCTTAACCATTTTATACTTGTTAGAGCCTCCAAGAACTTATGCTTCACCGTCTACTTGCTATAGGCACCATGGAGTGTTTAGGATCATTCTAAAGGTTCTTATATGTCCAAATACACATTCCTAGACCATTCTAGGAGTTTAGAATACTCTCTTAACCATTCTACTCTAGTTAGAGCCTCCAAGGACTCATGCTTTACCCTCTAAGTCCCTTGAGGCACTATGGAGTGTTTAGGATCATTCTAAAGGTTCTTATATGTCCTAGAACACATTCCTAGACCATTGTAAGCGTTTAGAATATTCTCTTAACCATTCTACACTTGTTAGAGCCTCCAAGGACTCATGCTTCACCCTCTAAGTCCCTTGAGGCACAATGGAGTGTTTAGGATCATTCTAAAGGTTCTTATATGTCCTAATAAACATTCCTAGACCATTGTAAGCGTTTAGAATACTCTCTTAACCATTCTACACTTGTTAGAGCCTCCTAGGACTCATGCTTCACCCTCTAAGTCACTTGAGGCACAATGGAGTGTTTAGGATCATTCTAAAGGTTCTTATATGTCCTAATACACATTCCTAGACCATTGTAAGCATAAAGAATACTCTCTTAACTATTCTACACTTGTTAGAGCCTCCAAGAACTCATGCTTCACCCTCTAAGTCCCTTGAGGCACCATGTAGTGTTTAGGATCATTCTAAAGGTTCTTATATATCCTAATACACATTCCTGACCATTGTAAGCGTTTCGAATACTCTCTTAACTATTCTACACTTGTTAGAGCCTCCAAGGACTCATGCTTCACCCTCTAAGTCCCTTGAGGCACCATGGAGTGTTTAGGATCATTCTAAAGGTTCTTATATGTCCTAATACACATTCCTAGACCATTGTAAGCCTTTAGAATACTCTCTTAACCATTCTACACTTGTTAGAGCCTCCAAGGACTCATGCTTCACCCTCTAAGTCCCTTGTGGCACCATGGAGTGTTTTGGATCATTCTAAAGGTTCTTATATGTCCTAATACACATTCCTAGACCATTGTAAGCCTTTAGAATACTCTCTTAACCATTCTACACTTGTTAGAGCCTCCAAGGACTCATGCTTCACCCTCTAAGTCCCTTGGGGCACCATGGAGTGTTTAGGATCATTCTAAAGGTTCTTATATGTCCTAATACACATTCCTAGACCATTCTAGGCGTTTAGAATACTCTCTTAACCATTCTACACTAGTTAGAGCCTCCAAGAACTCATGCTTCACCCTCTAAGTCCCTTGAGGCACCATGGAGTGTTTAGGATCATTCTAAAGGTTCTTATATGTCCTAATACACATTCCTAGACCATTGTAAGCGTTTAGAATACTCTCTTAACCATTTTATACTTGTTAGAGCCTCCAAGAACTCATGCTTCACCGTCTACTTGCTCTAGGCACCATAGAGTGTTTAGGATCATTCTAAAGGTTCTTATATGTCCTGATACACATTCCTAGACCATTCTAGGAGTTTAGAATACTATCTTAACCATTCTACACTAGTTAGAGCCTCCAAGGACTCATGCTTCACCTTCTAAGTCCCTTAAGGCACCATGGAGTGTTTAAGATCATTCTAAAGGTTCTTATATGTCCTAATACACATTCCTAGACCATTCTAGGCGTTTCGAATACTCTCTTAACCATTCTACACTTGTTAGAGCCTCCAAGGACTTATGCTTCACCCTCTAAGTCCCTTTAGGCACAATGGAGTGTTTAGGATCATTCTAAAGGTTCTTATATGTCCTAATAAACATTCCTAGACCATTCTAAGCGTTTAGAATACTCTCTTAACCATTCTACACTTGTTAGAGCCTCCAAGGACTCATGCTTCACCCTCTAATTCCCTTGAGGCACAATGGAGTGTTTAGGATCATTCTAAAGGTTCTTATATGTCCTAAAACACATTCCTAGACCATTGTAAGCGTTTAGAATACTCTCTTAACCATTCTACACTTGTTAGAGCCTCCAAGGACTCATGCTTCACCCTCTAAGTCCCTTGAGGCACCATGGAGTGTTTAGGATCATTCTAAAGGTTCTTATATGTCCTAATACACATTCCTAGACCATTGTAAGCGTTTCGAATACTCTCTTAACCATTCTACACTTTTTAGAGCCTCCAAGGACTCATGCTTCACCCTCTAATTCCCTTGAGGCACCATGGAGTGTTTAGGATCATTCTAAAGGTTCTTATATGTCCTAATACACATTCCTAGACCATTGTAAGCGTTTCGAATACTCTCTTAACCATTCTACACTTTTTAGAGCCTCCAAGGACTCATGCTTCACCCTCTAATTCCCTTGAGGCACCATGGAGTGTTTAGGATCATTCTAAAGGTTCTTATATGTCCTAATACACATTCCTAGACCATTGTAAGCCTTTAGAATACTCTCTTAATAATTCTACACTTGTTAGAGCCTCCAAGGTCTCATGCTTGACCCTCTAAGTCCCTTGGGGCACCATGCAGTGTTTAGGATCATTCTAAAGGTTCTTATATGTCCTAATACACATTCCTAGACCATTGTAAGCCTTTAGAATACTCTCTTAACCATTCTACACTTGATAGAGCCTCCAAGGACTCATGCTTCACCCTCTAAGTCCCTTGGGGCACCATGGAGTGTTTTGGATCATTCTAAAGGTTCTTATATGTCCTAATACACATTCCTGACCATTGTAAGCGTTTCGAATACTCTCTTAACCATTCCACACTTGTTAGAGCCTCCAAGGACTCATGCTTCACCCTCTAAGTCCCTTGAGGCACCATGGAGTTTTTACGATCATTCTAAAGGTTCTTATATGTCCTAATACACATTCCTAGACCATTGTAAGCGTTTAGAATACTCTCTTAACCATTCTACACTTGTTAGAGCCTCCAAGAACTCATGCTTCACCCTCTAAGTCCCTTGAGGCACCATGGAGTGTTTAGGATCATTCTAAAGGTTCTTATATGTCCTAATACACATTCCTAGACCATTCTAGGCGTTTAGAATACTATCTTAGCCATTCTACACTTGTTAGAGCCTCCAAGTACTCATGCTTCACCCTCTAAGTCCCTTGAGGTTCCATGGAGTGTTTAGGATCATTCTAAAGGTTCTTATATGTCCTAATACACATTCCTAGACCATTGTAAGCGTTTCGAATACTCTCTTAACCATTCTACACTTTTTAGAGCCTCCAAGGACTCATGCTTCACCCTCTAAGTCCCTTGTGGCTCCATGGAATGTTTAGGATCATTCTAAAGGTTCTTATATGTCCTAATACACATTCCAGACCATTGTAAGCGTTTCGAATACTCTCTTAACCATTCTACACTTATTAGAGCCTCCAAGGACTCAAGCTTCACCCTCTAAGTCCCTTGAGGCACCATGGAGTGTTTACGATCATTCTAAAGGTTCTTATATGTCCTAATACACATTCCTAGACCATTGTAAGCGTTTAGCATACTCTCTTAACCATTCTACACTTGTTAGAGCCTCCAAGAACTCATGCTTCACCCTCTAAGTCCCTTGAGGCACCATGGAGTGTTTAGGATCATTCTAAAGGTTCGTATATGTCCTAATACACATTCCTAGACCATTGTAAGCCTTTAGAATACTCTCTTAATCATTCTACACTTGTTAGAGCCTCCAAGGACTCATGCTTGACCCTCTAAGTCCCTTGGGGCACCATGCAGTGTTTAGGATCATTCTAAAGGTTCTTATATGTCCTAATACACATTCCTAGACCATTGTAAGCCTTTAGAATACTCTCTTAATAATTCTACACTTGTTAGAGCCTCCAAGGTCTCATGCTTGACCCTCTAAGTCCCTTGGGGCACCATGCAGTGTTTAGAATCATTCTAAAGGTTCTTATATGTCCTAATACACATTCCTAGACCATTGTAAGCCTTTAGAATACTCTCTTAACCATTCTACACTTGATAGAGCCTCCAAGGACTCATGCTTCACCCTCTATGTCCCTTGGGGCACCATGGAGTGTTTTGGATCATTCTAAAGGTTCTTATATGTCCTAATACACATTCCTAGACCATTCTAGGCGTTTAGAATTCTCTCTTAACCATTCTACACTAGTTAGAGCCTCCAAGAACTCATGCTTCACCTTCTACTTGCTCTAGGCACCATGGAGTGTTTAGGATCATTCTAAAGGTTCTTATATGTCCTAATACACATTCCTAGACCATTCTAGGAGTTTAGAATACTCTCTTAACCATTCTACACTAGTTAGAGCCTCCAAGGACTCATGCTTCACCCTCTAAGTCCCTTGAGGCACCGTGGAGTGTTTAGGATCATTCTAAAGGTTCATATATGTCCTAATACACATTCCTAAACCATTCTAGGCGTTTCGAATACTCTCTTAACCATTCTACACTTGTTAGAGCCTTCAAGGACTCATGCTTCACCTTCTAAGTCCCTTGAGGCACCATGGAGTGTTTAGGATCATTCTAAAGGTTCTTATATGTCCTAAAACACATTCCTAGACCATTGTAAGCGTTTAGAATACTCTCTTAACCATTCTACACTTGTTAGAGCCTCCAAGGACTCATGCTTCACCCTCTAAGTCCCTTGAGGCACAATGGAGTGTTTAGGATCATTCTAAAGGTTCTTATATGTCCTAATAAACATTCCTAGACCATTGTAAGCGTTTAGTATACTCTCTTAACCATTCTACACTTGTTAGAGCCTCCTAGGACTCATGCTTCACCCTCTAAGTCCCTTAAGGCACCATGGAGTGTTTAGGATCATTCTAAAGGTTCTTATATGTCCTAATACACATTCCTAGACCATTGTAAGCGTTTAGAATACTCTCTTAACCATTCTACACTTGTTAGGGCCTCCAAGGACTCATGCTTCACCCTCTAATTCCCTTGAGGCACCATGGATTGTTTAGGATCATTCTAAAGGTTTTTATATGTCCTAATACACATTCCTAGACCATTGTAAGCGTTTAGAATACTCTCTTAACCATTCTATACATGTTAGAGCCTCCAAGAACTCATGCTTCACCCTCTACTTGCTCTAGTCACCATGGAGTGTTTAGGATCATTCTAAAGGTACTTATATGTCCTAATACACATTCCTAGACCATTCTAGGAGTTTAGAATACTCTCTTAACCATTCTACACTAGTTAGAGCCTCCAAGGACTCATGCTTCACCCTCTAAGTCCCTTGAGGCACCATGGAGTGTTTAGGATCATTCATAAGGTTCTTATATGTCCTAATACACATTCCTAGACCATTGTAAGCGTTTCGAATACTCTCTTAACCATTCTACACTTTTTACAGCCTCCAAGGACTCATGCTTCACCCTCTAAGTCCCTTGAGGCACAATGGAGTGTTTTTGATCATTCTAAAGGTTCTTATATGTCCTAATACACATTCCTGACCATTGTAAGCCTTTCGAATACTCTCTTAACCATTCTACACTTGTTAGAGCCTCCAAGGACTCATGCTTCACCCTCTAAGTCGCTTGAGGCACCATGGAGTGTTTACGATCATTCTAAAGGTTCTTATATGTCCTAATACACATTCCTAGACCATTGTAAGCGTTTAGAATACTCTCTTAACCATTCTGCACTTGTTAGAGCCTCCAAGGACTCATGCTTCACCCTCTAATTCCCTTGAGGCACCATGGAGTGTTTAGGATCATTTTAAGGGTTCTTATATGTCCTAATACACATTCCTAGAACATTCTAGGCGTTTAGAATACTCTCTTAACCATTCTACACTTGTTAGAGTCTCCAAGTACTCATGCTTCACCCTCTAAGTCCCTTGAGGCACCATGGAGTGTTTAGGATCATTCTAAAGGTTCTTATATGTCCTAATACACATTCCTAGATCATTGTAAGCGTTTCGAATATTCTCTTAACCATTCTACACTTTTTAGAGACTCCAAGGACTCATGCTTCACCCTCTAAGTCCCTTGAGGCACCATCGAGTGTTTAGGATCATTCTAAAGGTTCTTATATGTCCTAATACACATTCCTGACCATTGTAAGCGTTTCGAATACTCTCTTAACCATTCTACACTTGTTAGAGCCTCCAAGGACTCATGCTTCACCCTCTAAGTCCCTTGAGGCACCATGGAGTGTTTAGGATCATTCTAAAGGTTCTTATATGTCCTAATACACATTCCTAGACCATTGTAAGCGTTTAGAATACTCTCTTAACCATTCTACACTTGTTAGAGCCTCCAAGGACTCATGCTTCACCCTCTAATTCCCTTGAGGCACCATGGATTGTTTAGGATCATTCTAAAGGTTTTTATATGTCCTAATACACATTCCTAGACCATTGTAAGCGTTTAGAATACTCTCTTAACCATTCTATACATGTTAGAGCCTCCAAGAACTCATGCTTCACCCTCTACTTGCTCTAGTCACCATGGAGTGTTTAGGATCATTCTAAAGGTTCTTATATGTCCTAATACACATTCCTAGACCATTCTAGGAGTTTAGAATACTCTCTTAACCATTCTACACTAGTTAGAGCCTCCAAGGACTCATGCTTCACCCTCTAAGTCCCTTGAGGCACCATGGAGTGTTTAGGATCATTCTAAAGGTTCTTATATGTCCTAATACACATTCCTAGACCATTCTAGGCGTTTCGAATACTCTCTTAACCATTCTACACTTGTTAGAGCCTCCAAGGAGTCATGCTTAACCTTCTAAGTCCCTTGAGGCACCATGGAGTATTTAGGATCATTCATAAGGTTCTTATATGTCCTAATACACATTCCTTGACCGTTGTAAGCATTTCGAATACTCTCTTAACCATTCTACACTTTTTACAGCCTCCAAGGACTCATGCTTCACCCTATAAGTCCCTTGAGGCACAATGGAGTGTTTTTGATCATTCTAAAGGTTCTTATATGTCCTAATACACATTCCTGACCATTGTAAGCATTTCGAATACTCTCTTAACCATTCTACACTTGTTAGAGCCTCCAAGGACTCATGCTTCACCCTCTAAGTCGCTTGAGGCACCATGGAGTGTTTACGATCATTCTAAAGGTTCTTATATGTCCTAATACACATTCCTAGACCATTGTAAGCGTTTAGAATACTCTCTTAACCATTCTACACTTGTTAGAGCCTCCAAGGACTCATGCTTCACCCTCTAATTCCCTTGAGGCACCATGGAGTGTTTAGGATCATTTTAAGGGTTCTTATATGTCCTAATACACATTCCTAGAACATTCTAGGCGTTTAGAATACTCTCTTAACCATTCCACACTTGTTAGAGTCTCCAAGTACTCATGCTTCACCCTCTAAGTCCCTTGAGGCACCATGGAGTGTTTAGGATCATTCTAAAGGTTCTTATATGTCCTAATACACATTCCTAGATCATTGTAAGCGTTTCGAATATTCTCTTAACCATTCTACACTTTTTAGAGCCTCCAAGGACTCATGCTTCACCCTCTAAGTCCCTTGAGGCACCATCGAGTGTTTAGGATCATTCTAAAGGTTCTTATATGTCCTAATACACATTCCTGACCATTGTAAGCGTTTCGAATACTCTCTTAACCATTCTACACTTGTTAGAGCCTCCAAGGACTCATGCTTCACCCTCTAAGTCCCTTGAGGCACCATGGAGTGTTTACGATAATTCTAAAGGTTCTTATATGTCCTAATACACATTCCTAGACCATTGTAAGCGTTTAGAATACTCTCTTAACCATTCTACACTTGTTAGAGACTCCTAGGACTCATGCTTCACCCTCTAAGTCCCTTGAGGCTCCATGGAGTGTTTAGGATCATTCTAAAGGTTCTTATATGTCCTAATACACATTCCTTGACCATTGTAAGTGTTTAGAATACTCTCTTAACCATTCTACACTTGTTAGAGCCTCCAAGGACTCATGCTTCACCCTCTAATTCCCTTGAGGCACCATGTAGTGTTTAGGATCATTCTAAAGGTTCTTATATGTCCTAATACACAATCCTAGACCATTGTAAGCGTTTAGTATACTCTCTTAACCATTCAATACTTGTTAGAGCCTCCAAGAACTCATGCTTCACCCTCTACTTGCTCTAGGCACCATGGAGTGTTTAGGATCATTCTAAAGGTTCTTATATGTCCTAATACACATTCCTAGACCATTCTAGGAGTTTAGAATACTCTCTTAACCATTCTACACTAGTTAGAGCCTCCAAGGACTCATGCTTCACCCTCTAAGTCCCTTGAGGCACCATGGAGTGTTTAGGATCATTCTAAAGGTTCTTATATGTCCTAATACACATTCCTAGACCATTCTTGGCATTTCGAATACTCTCTTAACCATTCTACACTTATTAGAGCCTCCAAGGACTCATGCTTCACCTTCTAAGTCCCTTGAGGCACCATGGAGTGTTTAGGATCATTCTAAAGGTTCTTATATGTCCTAATACACATTCCTAGACCATTGTAAGCGTTTCGAATACTCTCTTAACCATTCTACACTTTTTAGAGCCTCCAAGGACTCATGCTTCACCCTCTAAGTCCCTTGAGGCACCATGGAGTGTTTAGGATCATTCTAAAGGTTCTTATATGTCCTAATACACATACCTGACCATTGTAAGCGTTTCGAATACTCTCTTAACCATTCTACACTTGTTAGAGCCTCCAAGGACTCATGCTTCACCCTCTAATTCCCTTGAGGCACCATGGATTGTTTAGGATCATTCTAAAGGTTTTTATATGTCCTAATACACATTCCTAGACCATTGTAAGCGTTTAGAATACTCTCTTAACCATTCAATACATGTTAGAGCCTCCAAGAACTCATGCTTCACCCTCTACTTGCTCTAGTCACCATGGAGTGTTTAGGATCATTCTAAAGGTTCTTATATGTCCTAATACACATTCCTAGACCATTCTAGGAGTTTAGAATACTCTCTTAACCATTCTACACTAGTTAGAGCCTCCAAGGACTCATGCTTCACCCTCTAAGTCCCTTGAGGCACCATGGAGTGTTTAGGATCATTCTAAAGGTTCTTATATGTCCTAATACACATTCCTAGACCATTCTAGGCGTTTCGAATACTCTCTTAACCATTCTACACTTGTTAGAGCCTCCAAGGAGTCATGCTTAACCTTCTAAGTCCCTTGAGGCACCATGGAGTATTTAGGATCATTCATAAGGTTCTTATATGTCCTAATACACATTCCTTGACCGTTGTAAGCATTTCGAATACTCTCTTAACCATTCTACACTTTTTACAGCCTCCAAGGACTCATGCTTCACCCTCTAAGTCCCTTGAGGCACAATGGAGTGTTTTTGATCATTCTAAAGGTTCTTATATGTCCTAATACACATTCCTGACCATTGTAAGCATTTCAAATACTCTCTTAACCATTCTACACTTGTTAGAGCCTCCAAGGACTCATGCTTCACCCTCTAAGTCGCTTGAGGCACCATGGAGTGTTTACGATCATTCTAAAGGTTCTTATATGTCCTAATACACATTCCTAGACCATTGTAAGCGTTTAGAATACTCTCTTAACCATTCTACACTTGTTAGAGCCTCCAAGGACTCATGCTTCACCCTCTAATTCCCTTGAGGCACCATGGAGTGTTTAGGATCATTTTAAGGGTTCTTATATGTCCTAATACACATTCCTAGAACATTCTAGGCGTTTAGAATACTCTCTTAACCATTCTACACTTGTTAGAGTCTCCAAGTACTCATGCTTCACCCTCTAAGTCCCTTGAGGCACCATGGAGTGTTTAGGATCATTCTAAAGGTTCTTATATGTCCTAATACACATTCCTAGATCATTGTAAGCGTTTCGAATATTCTCTTAACCATTCTACACTTTTTAGAGCCTCCAAGGACTCATGCTTCACCCTCTAAGTCCCTTGAGGCACCATCGAGTGTTTAGGATCATTCTAAAGGTTCTTATATGTCCTAATACACATTCCTGACCATTGTAAGCGTTTCGAATACTCTCTTAACCATTCTACACTTGTTAGAGCCTCCAAGGACTCATGCTTCACCCTCTAAGTCCCTTGAGGCACCATGGAGTGTTTACGATAATTCTAAAGGTTCTTATATGTCCTAATACACATTCCTAGACCATTGTAAGCGTTTAGAATACTCTCTTAACCATTCTACACTTGTTAGAGACTCCTAGGACTCATGCTTCATCCTCTAAGTCCCTTGAGGCTCCATGGAGTGTTTAGGATCATTCTAAAGGTTCTTATATGTCCTAATACACATTCCTTGACCATTGTAAGTGTTTAGAATACTCTCTTAACCATTCTACACTTGTTAGAGCCTCCAAGGACTCATGCTTCACCCTCTAATTCCCTTGAGGCACCATGTAGTGTTTAGGATCATTCTAAAGGTTCTTATATGTCCTAATACACATACCTGACCATTGTAAGCGTTTCGAATACTCTCTTAACCATTCTACACTTGTTAGAGCCTCCAAGGACTCATGCTTCACCCTCTAATTCCCTTGAGGCACCATGGATTGTTTAGGATCATTCTAAAGGTTTTTATATGTCCTAATACACATTCCTAGACCATTGTAAGCGTTTAGAATACTCTCTTAACCATTCAATACATGTTAGAGCCTCCAAGAACTCATGCTTCACCCTCTACTTGCTCTAGTCACCATGGAGTGTTTAGGATCATTCTAAAGGTTCTTATATGTCCTAATACACATTCCTAGACCATTCTAGGAGTTTAGAATACTCTCTTAACCATTCTACACTAGTTAGAGCCTCCAAGGACTCATGCTTCACCCTCTAAGTCCCTTGAGGCACCATGGAGTGTTTAGGATCATTCTAAAGGTTCTTATATGTCCTAATACACATTCCTAGACCATTCTAGGCGTTTCGAATACTCTCTTAACCATTCTACACTTGTTAGAGCCTCCAAGGAGTCATGCTTAACCTTCTAAGTCCCTTGAGGCACCATGGAGTATTTAGGATCATTCATAAGGTTCTTATATGTCCTAATACACATTCCTTGACCGTTGTAAGCATTTCGAATACTCTCTTAACCATTCTACACTTTTTACAGCCTCCAAGGACTCATGCTTCACCCTCTAAGTCCCTTGAGGCACAATGGAGTGTTTTTGATCATTCTAAAGGTTCTTATATGTCCTAATACACATTCCTGACCATTGTAAGCATTTCAAATACTCTCTTAACCATTCTACACTTGTTAGAGCCTCCAAGGACTCATGCTTCACCCTCTAAGTCGCTTGAGGCACCATGGAGTGTTTACGATCATTCTAAAGGTTCTTATATGTCCTAATACACATTCCTAGACCATTGTAAGCGTTTAGAATACTCTCTTAACCATTCTACACTTGTTAGAGCCTCCAAGGACTCATGCTTCACCCTCTAATTCCCTTGAGGCACCATGGAGTGTTTAGGATCATTTTAAGGGTTCTTATATGTCCTAATACACATTCCTAGAACATTCTAGGCGTTTAGAATACTCTCTTAACCATTCTACACTTGTTAGAGTCTCCAAGTACTCATGCTTCACCCTCTAAGTCCCTTGAGGCACCATGGAGTGTTTAGGATCATTCTAAAGGTTCTTATATGTCCTAATACACATTCCTAGATCATTGTAAGCGTTTCGAATATTCTCTTAACCATTCTACACTTTTTAGAGCCTCCAAGGACTCATGCTTCACCCTCTAAGTCCCTTGAGGCACCATCGAGTGTTTAGGATCATTCTAAAGGTTCTTATATGTCCTAATACACATTCCTGACCATTGTAAGCGTTTCGAATACTCTCTTAACCATTCTACACTTGTTAGAGCCTCCAAGGACTCATGCTTCACCCTCTAAGTCCCTTGAGGCACCATGGAGTGTTTACGATAATTCTAAAGGTTCTTATATGTCCTAATACACATTCCTAGACCATTGTAAGCGTTTAGAATACTCTCTTAACCATTCTACACTTGTTAGAGACTCCTAGGACTCATGCTTCATCCTCTAAGTCCCTTGAGGCTCCATGGAGTGTTTAGGATCATTCTAAAGGTTCTTATATGTCCTAATACACATTCCTTGACCATTGTAAGTGTTTAGAATACTCTCTTAACCATTCTACACTTGTTAGAGCCTCCAAGGACTCATGCTTCACCCTCTAATTCCCTTGAGGCACCATGTAGTGTTTAGGATCATTCTAAAGGTTCTTATATGTCCTAATACACAATCCTAGACCATTGTAAGCGTTTAGTATACTCTCTTAACCATTCAATACTTGTTAGAGCCTCCAAGAACTCATGCTTCACCCTCTACTTGCTCTAGGCACCATGGAGTGTTTAGGATCTTTCTAAAGGTTCTTATATGTCCTAATACACATTCCTAGACCATTCTAGGAGTTTAGAATACTCTCTTAACCATTCTACACTAGTTAGAGCCTCCAAGGACTCATGCTTCACCCTCTAAGTCCCTTGAGGCACCATGGAGTGTTTAGGATCATTCTAAATGTTCTTATATGTCCTAATACACATTCCTAGACCATTCTTGGCATTTCGAATACTCTCTTAACCATTCTACACTTATTAGAGCCTCCAAGGACTCATGCTTCACCTTCTAAGTCCCTTGAGGCACCATGGAGTGTTTAGGATCATTCTAAAGGTTCTTATATGTCCTAATACACATTCCTAGACCATTGTAAGCGTTTCGAATACTCTCTTAACCATTCTACACTTTTTAGAGCCTCCAAGGACTCATGCTTCACCCTCTAAGTCCCTTGAGGCACCATGGAGTGTTTAGGATCATTCTAAAGGTTCTTATATGTCCTAATACACATACCTGACCATTGTAAGCGTTTAGAATACTCTCTTAACCATTCTACACTTGTTAGAGCCTCCAAGAACTCATGCTTCACCCTCTAAGTCCCTTGAGGCACCATGGAGTGTTTAGGATCATTCTAAAGGTTCTTATATGTCCTAATACACATTCCTAGACCATTGTAAGCGTTTAGAATACTCTCTTAACCATTCTACACTTGTTAGAGCCTCCAAGGACTCATGCTTCACCCTCTAATTCCCTTGAGGCACCATGGATTGTTTAGGATCATTCTAAAGGTTTTTATATGTCCTAATACACATTCCTAGACCATTGTAAGCGTTTAGAATACTCTCTTAACCATTCTATACATGTTAGAGCCTCCAAGAACTCATGCTTCACCCTCTACTTGCTCTAGTCACCATGGAGTGTTTAGGATCATTCTAAAGGTTCTTATATGTCCTAATACACATTCCTAGACCATTCTAGGAGTTTAGAATACTCTCTTAACCATTCTACACTAGTTAGAGCCTCCAAGGACTCATGCTTCACCCTCTAAGTCCCTTGAGGCACCATGGAGTGTTTAGGATCATTCTAAAGGTTCTTATATGTCCTAATACACATTCCTAGACCATTGTAAGCGTTTAGAATACTCTCTTAACCATTCTACACTTGTTAGAGCCTCCAAGAACTCATGCTTCACCCTCTAAGTCCCTTGAGGCACCATGGAGTGTTTAGGATCATTCTAAAGGTTCTTATATGTCCTAATACACATTCCTAGACCATTGTAAGCGTTTAGAATACTCTCTTAACCATTCTACACTTGTTAGAGCCTCCAAGGACTCATGCTTCACCCTCTAATTCCCTTGAGGCACCATGGATTGTTTAGGATCATTCTAAAGGTTTTTATATGTCCTAATACACATTCCTAGACCATTGTAAGCGTTTAGAATACTCTCTTAACCATTCTATACATGTTAGAGCCTCCAAGAACTCATGCTTCACCCTCTACTTGCTCTAGTCACCATGGAGTGTTTAGGATCATTCTAAAGGTTCTTATATGTCCTAATACACATTCCTAGACCATTCTAGGAGTTTAGAATACTCTCTTAACCATTCTACACTAGTTAGAGCCTCCAAGGACTCATGCTTCACCCTCTAAGTCCCTTGAGGCACCATGGAGTGTTTAGGATCATTCTAAAGGTTCTTATATGTCCTAATACACATTCCTAGACCATTCTAGGCGTTTCGAATACTCTCTTAACCATTCTACACTTGTTAGAGCCTCTAAGGACTCATGCTTAACCTTCTAAGTCCCTTGAGGCACCATGGAGTGTTTAAGATCATTCATAAGGTTCTTATATGTCCTAATACACATTCCTAGACCATTGTAAGCGTTTCGAATACTCTCTTAACCATTCTACACTTTTTACAGCCTCCAAGGACTCATGCTTCACCCTCTAAGTCCCTTGAGGCACAATGGAGTGTTTTTGATCATTCTAAAGGTTCTTATATGTCCTAATACACATTCCTGACCATTGTAAGCATTTCGAATACTCTCTTAACCATTCTACACTTGTTAGAGCCTCCAAGGACTCATGCTTCACCCTCTAAGTCGCTTGAGGCACCATGGAGTGTTTACGATCATTCTAAAGGTTCTTATATGTCCTAATACACATTCCTAGACCATTGTAAGCGTTTAGAATACTCTCTTAACCATTCTACACTTGTTAGAGCCTCCAAGGACTCATGCTTCACCCTCTAATTCCCTTGAGGCACCATGGAGTGTTTAGGATCATTTTAAGGGTTCTTATATGTCCTAATACACATTCCTAGAACAATCTAGGCGTTTAGAATACTCTCTTAACCATTCTACACTTGTTAGAGTCTCCAAGTACTCATGCTTCACCCTCTAAGTCCCTTGAGGCACCATGGAGTGTTTAGGATCATTCTAAAGGTTCTTATATGTCCTAATACACATTCCTAGATCATTGTAAGCGTTTCGAATATTCTCTTAACCATTCTACACTTTTTAGAGCCTCCAAGGACTCATGCTTCACCCTCTAAGTCCCTTGAGGCACCATCGAGTGTTTAGGATCATTCTAAAGGTTCTTATATGTCCTAATACACATTCCTGACCATTGTAAGCGTTTCGAATACTCTCTTAACCATTCTACACTTTTTACAGCCTCCAAGGACTCATGCTTCACCCTCTAAGTCCCTTGAGGCACAATGGAGTGTTTTTGATCATTCTAAAGGTTCTTATATGTCCTAATACACATTCCTGACCATTGTAAGCATTTCGAATACTCTCTTAACCATTCTACACTTGTTAGAGCCTCCAAGGACTCATGCTTCACCCTCTAAGTCGCTTGAGGCACCATGGAGTGTTTACGATCATTCTAAAGGTTCTTATATGTCCTAATACACATTCCTAGACCATTGTAAGCGTTTAGAATACTCTCTTAACCATTCTACACTTGTTAGAGCCTCCAAGGACTCATGCTTCACCCTCTAATTCCCTTGAGGCACCATGGAGTGTTTAGGATCATTTTAAGGGTTCTTATATGTCCTAATACACATTCCTAGAACAATCTAGGCGTTTAGAATACTCTCTTAACCATTCTACACTTGTTAGAGTCTCCAAGTACTCATGCTTCACCCTCTAAGTCCCTTGAGGCACCATGGAGTGTTTAGGATCATTCTAAAGGTTCTTATATGTCCTAATACACATTCCTAGATCATTGTAAGCGTTTCGAATATTCTCTTAACCATTCTACACTTTTTAGAGCCTCCAAGGACTCATGCTTCACCCTCTAAGTCCCTTGAGGCACCATCGAGTGTTTAGGATCATTCTAAAGGTTCTTATATGTCCTAATACACATTCCTGACCATTGTAAGCGTTTCGAATACTCTCTTAACCATTCTACACTTGTTAGAGCCTCCAAGGACTCATGCTTCACCCTCTAAGTCCCTTGAGGCACCATGGAGTGTTTACGATAATTCTAAAGGTTCTTATATGTCCTAATACACATTCCTAGACCATTGTAAGCGTTTAGAATACTCTCTTAACCATTCTACACTTGTTAGAGACTCCTAGGACTCATGCTTCACCCTCTAAGTCCCTTGAGGCTCCATGGAGTGTTTAGGATCATTCTAAAGGTTCTTATATGTCCTAATACACATTCCTTGACCATTGTAAGCGTTTAGAATACTCTCTTAACCATTCTACACTTGTTAGAGCCTCCAAGGACTCATGCTTCACCCTCTAATTCCATTGAGGCACCATGGAGTGTTTAGGATCATTCTAAAGGTTCTTATATGTCCTAATACACAATCCTAGACCATTGTAAGCGTTTAGTATACTCTCTTAACCATTCTATACTTGTTAGAGCCTCCAAGAACTCATGCTTCACCCTCTACTTGCTCTAGGCACCATGGAGTGTTTAGGATCATTCTAAAGGTTCTTATATGTCCTAATACACATTCCTAGACCATTCTAGGAGTTTAGAATACTCTCTTAACCATTCTACACTAGTTTGAGCCTCCAAGGACTCATGCTTCACCCTCTAAGTCCCTTGAGGCACCATGGAGTGTTTAGGATCATTCTAAAGGTTCTTATATGTCCTAATACACATTCCTAGACCATTCTTGGCGTTTCGAATACTCTCTTAACCATTCTACACTTATTAGAGCCTCCAAGGACTCATGCTTCACCTTCTAAGTCCCTTGAGGCACCATGGAGTGTTTAGGATCATTCTAAAGGTTCTTATATGTCCTAATACACATTCCTAGACCATTGTAAGCGTTTCGAATACTCTCTTAACCATTCTACACTTTTTAGAGCCTCCAAGGACTCATACTTCACCCTCTAAGTCCCTTGAGGCACCATGGAGTGTTTAGGATCATTCTAAAGGTTCTTATATGTCCTAATACACATACCTGACCATTGTAAGCGTTTCGAATACTCTCTTAACCATTCTACATTTGTTAGAGCCTCCAAGGACTCATGCTTCACCCTCTAAGTCCCTTGAGGCACCATGGAGTGTTTACGATCATTCTAAAGGTTCTTATATGTCCTAATACACATTCCTAGACCATTGTATGCGTTTAGAATACTCTCTTAACCATTCTACACTTGTTAGAGCCTCCAAGAACTCATGCTTCACCATCTAAGTCCCTTGAGGCACCATGGAGTGTTTAGGATCATTCTAAAGGTTCTTATATGTCCTAATACACATTCCTAGACCATTGTAAGCGTTTCGAATACTCTCTTAACCATTCTACACTTTTTAGAGCCTCCAAGGACTCATGCTTCACCCTCTAAGTCCCTTGAGGCACCATGGAGTGTTTAGGATCATTCTAAAGGTTCTTATATGTCCTCATACACATTCCTGACCATTGTAAGCGTTTCGAATACTCTCTTAACCATTCTACACTTGTTAGAGCCTCCAAGGACACATGCTTCACCCTCTAAGTCCCTTGAGGCACCATGGAGTGTTTACGATCATTCTAAAGGTTCTTATATGTCCTAATACACATTCCTAGACCATTGTAAGCGCTTAGAATACTCTCTTAACCATTCTACACTTGTTAGAGCCTCCAAGAACTCATGCTTCACCCTCTAAATCACTCGAGGCACCATGGAGTGTTTAGGATCATTCTAAAGGTTCTTATATGTCCTAATACACATTCCTAGACCATTGTAAGCGTTTCGAATACTCTCTTAACCATTCTACACTTTTTAGAGCCTCCAAGGACTCATGCTTCACCCTCTAAGTCCCTTGAGGCACCATGGATTGTTTAGGATCATTCTAAAGGTTCTTATATGTCCTAATACACATTCCTAGACCATATTAAGCGTTTAGAATACTCTCTTATCCATTCTACACTTTTTAGAGCCTCCAAGGACTCATGCTTCACCCTCTAAGTCCCTTGAGGCACCATAGAGTGTTTAGGATCATTCTAAAGGTTCTTATATGTCCTAATACACATTCCTAGACCATTGTAAGCGTTTAGAATACTCTCTTAACCATTCTACACTTGTTAGAGCCTCCAAGAACTCATGCTTCACCCTCTAAGTCCCTCGAGGCACCATGGAGTGTTTAGGATCATTCTAAAGGTTCTTATATGTCCTAATACACATTCCTAGACCATTGTAAGCGTTTCAAATACTCTCTTAACCATTCTACACTTTTTAGAGCCTCCAAGGACTCATGCTTCACCCTCTAAGTCCCTTGAGGCACCATGGAGTGTTTAGGATCATTCTAAAGGTTCTTATATGTCCTCATACACATTCCTGACCATTGTAAGCGTTTCGAATACTCTCTTAACCATTCTACACTTGTTAGAGCCTCCAAGGACACATGCTTCACCCTCTAAGTCCCTTGAGGCACCATGGAGTGTTTACGATCATTCTAAAGGTTCTTATATGTCCTAATACACATTCCTAGACCATTGTAAGCGTTTAGAATACTCTTTTAACCATTCTACACTTGTTAGAGCCTCCAAGGACTCATGCTTCACCCTCTAAGTCCCTTGAGGCACCATGGAGTCTTTAGGATCATTCTAAAGGTTCTTATATGTCCTAATACACATTCCTGACCATTGTAAGTGTTTCGAATACTCTCTTAACCATTCAACACTTGTTAGAGCCTCCAAGGACTCATGCTTCACCCTCTAAGTCCCTTGAGGCATCATGGATTGTTTACGATCATTCTAAAGGTTCTTATATGTCCTAATACACATTCCTAGACCATTGTAAGTGTTTAGAGTACTCTCTTAACCATTCTACACTTGTTAGAGCCTCCAAGAACTCATGCTTCACCCTCTAAGTCCCTCGAGGCACCATGGAGTGTTTAGGATCATTCTAAAGGTTCTTATATGTCCTAATACACATTCCTAGACCATTGTAAGCGTTTCGAATACTCTCTTAACCATTCTACATTTTTTAGAGCCTCCAAGGACTCATGCTTCAACCTCTAAGTCCCTCGAGGCACCATGGAGTGTTTAGGATCATTCTAAAGGTTCTTATATGTCCTAATACACATTCCTAGACCATATTAAGCATTTAGAATACTCTCTTAACCATTCTACACTTGTTAGAGCCTCCAAGGACTCATGCTTCACCCTCTAAGTCCCTTGAGGCACCATGGAGTGTTTAGGATCATTCTAAAGGTTCTTATATGTCCTAATACACATTCCTAGACCATTGTAAGCGTTTAGAATACTCTTTTAACCATTCTACACTTGTTAGAGCCTCCAAGGACTCATGCTTCACCCTCTAAGTCCCTTGAGTCACCATGGAGTGTTTAGGATCATTCTAAAGGTTCTTATATGTCCTAATACACATTCCTAGACCATTGTAAGCGTTTAGAATACTCTTTTAACCATTCTACACTTGTTAGAGCCTCCAAGGACTCATGCTTCACCCTCTAAGTCCCTTGAGGCACCATGGAGTGTTTAGGATCATTCTAAAGGTTCTTATATGTCCTAATACACATTCCTAGACCATTGTAAGCGTTTAGAATACTCTTTTAACCATTCTACACTTGTTAGAGCCTCCAAGGACTCATGCTTCACCCTCTAAGTCCCTTGAGGCACCATGGAGTGTTTAGGATCATTCTAAAGGTTCTTATATGTCCTCATACACATTCCTGACCATTGTAAGCGTTTCGAATACTCTCTTAACCATTCTACACTTGTTAGAGCCTCCAAGGACACATGCTTCACCCTCTAAGTCCCTTGAGGCACCATGGAGTGTTTACGATCATTCTAAAGGTTCTTATATGTCCTAATACACATTCCTAGACCATTGTAAGCGTTTAGAATACTCTTTTAACCATTCTACACTTGTTAGAGCCTCCAAGGACTCATGCTTCACCCTCTAAGTCCCTTGAGGCACCATGGAGTCTTTAGGATCATTCTAAAGGTTCTTATATGTCCTAATACACATTCCTGACCATTGTAAGCGTTTCGAATACTCTCTTAACCATTCAACACTTGTTAGAGCCTCCAAGGACTCATGCTTCACCCTCTAAGTCCCTTGAGGCATCATGGATTGTTTACGATCATTCTAAAGGTTCTTATATGTCCTAATACACATTCCTAGACCATTGTAAGTGTTTAGAATACTCTGTTAACCATTCTACACTTGTTAGAGCCTCCAAGAACTCATGCTTCACCCTCTAAGTCCCTCGAGGCACCATGGAGTGTTTAGGATCATTCTAAAGGTTCTTATATGTCCTAATACACATTCCTAGACCATTGTAAGCGTTTCGAATACTCTCTTAACCATTCTACATTTTTTAGAGCCTCCAAGGACTCATGCTTCAACCTCTAAGTCCCTCGAGGCACCATGGAGTGTTTAGGATCATTCTAAAGGTTCTTATATGTCCTAATACACATTCCTAGACCATATTAAGCATTTAGAATACTCTCTTAACCATTCTACACTTGTTAGAGCCTCCAAGGACTCATGCTTCACCCTCTAAGTCCCTTGAGGCACCATGGAGTGTTTAGGATCATTCTAAAGGTTCTTATATGTCCTAATACACATTCCTAGACCATTGTAAGCGTTTAGAATACTCTCTTAACCATTCTACACTTGTTAGAGCCTCCAAGGACTCATGCTTCACCCTCTAAGTCCCTTGAGGCACCATGGAGTGTTTAGGATCATTCTAAAGGTTCTTATATGTCCTAATACACATTCCTAGACCATTGTAAGCGTTTAGAATACTCTTTTAACCATTCTACACTTGTTAGAGCCTCCAAGGACTCATGCTTCACCCTCTAAGTCCCTTGAGGCACCATGGAGTGTTTAGGATCATTCTAAAGGTTCTTATATGTCCTAATACACATTCCTAGACCATTGTAAGCGTTTAGAATACTCTTTTAACCATTCTACACTTGTTAGAGCCTCCAAGAACTCATGCTTCACCCTCTAAGTCGCTCGAGGCACCATGGAGTCTTTAGGATCATTCTAAAGGTTCTTATATGTCCTAATACACATTCCTGACCATTGTAAGCGTTTCGAATACTCTCTTAACCATTCTACACTTGTTAGAGCCTCCAAGGACTCATGCTTCACCCTCTAAGTCCCTTGAGGCATCATGGAGTGTTTACGATCATTCTAAAGGTTCTTATATGTCCTAATTCACATTCCTAGACCATTGTAAGCGTTTAGAATACTCTCTTAACCATTCTACACTTGTTAGAGCCTCCAAGAACTCATGCTTCACCCTCTAAGTCCCTCGAGGCACCATGGAGTGTTTAGGATCATTCTAAAGGTTCTTATATGTCCTAATACACATTCCTAGACCATTGTAAGCGTTTCGAATACTCTCTTAACCATTCTACATTTTTTAGAGCCTCCAAGGACTCATGCTTCACCCTCTAAGTCCCTCGAGGCACCATGGAGTGTTTAGGATCATTCTAAAGGTTCTTATATGTCCTAATACACATTCCTAGACCATTGTAAGCGTTTAGAATACTCTTTTAACCATTCTACACTTGTTAGAGCCTCCAAGGACTCATGCTTCACCCTCTAAGTCCCTTGAGGCACCATGGAGTGTTTAGGATCATTCTAAAGGTTCTTATATGTCCTAATACACATTCCTAGACCATTGTAAGCGTTTAGAATACTCTTTTAACCATTCTACACTTGTTAGAGCCTCCAAGGACTCATGCTTCACCCTCTAAGTCCCTTGAGGCACCATGGAGTGTTTAGGATCATTCTAAAGGTTCTTATATGTCCTAATACACATTCCTAGACCATTGTAAGCGTTTAGAATACTCTTTTAACCATTCTACACTTGTTAGAGCCTCCAAGAACTCATGCTTCACCCTCTAAGTCGCTCGAGGCACCATGGAGTCTTTAGGATCATTCTAAAGGTTCTTATATGTCCTAATACACATTCCTGACCTTTGTAAGCGTTTCGAATACTCTCTTAACCATTCTACACTTGTTAGAGCCTCCAAGGACTCATGCTTCACCCTCTAAGTCCCTTGAGGCATCATGGAGTGTTTACGATCATTCTAAAGGTTCTTATATGTCCTAATTCACATTCCTAGACCATTGTAAGCGTTTAGAATACTCTCTTAACCATTCTACACTTGTTAGAGCCTCCAAGAACTCATGCTTCACCCTCTAAGTCCCTCGAGGCACCATGGAGTGTTTAGGATCATTCTAAAGGTTCTTATATGTCCTAATACACATTCCTAGACCATTGTAAGCGTTTCGAATACTCTCTTAACCATTCTACATTTTTTAGAGCCTCCAAGGACTCATGCTTCAACCTCTAAGTCCCTCGAGGCACCATGGAGTGTTTAGGATCATTCTAAAGGTTCTTATATGTCCTAATACACATTCCTAGACCATATTAAGCATTTAGAATACTCTCTTAACCATTCTACACTTGTTAGAGCCTCCAAGGACTCATGCTTCACCCTCTAAGTCCCTTGAGGCACCATGGAGTGTTTAGGATCATTCTAAAGGTTCTTATATGTCCTAATACACATTCCTAGACCATTGTAAGCGTTTAGAATACTCTTTTAACCATTCTACACTTGTTAGAGCCTCCAAGGACTCATGCTTCACCCTCTAAGTCCCTTGAGGCACCATGGAGTGTTTAGGATCATTCTAAAGGTTCTTATATGTCCTAATACACATTCCTAGACCATTGTAAGCGTTTAGAATACTCTCTTAACCATTCTACACTTGTTCGAGCCTCCAAGAACTCATGCTTCACCCTCTAAGTCGCTCGAGGCACCATGGAGTCTTTAGGATCATTCTAAAGGTTCTTATATGTCCTAATACACATTCCTGACCATTGTAAGCGTTTCGAATACTCTCTTAACCATTCTACACTTGTTAGAGCCTCCAAGGACTCATGCTTCACCCTCTAAGTCCCTTGAGGCATCATGGAGTGTTTACGATCATTCTAAAGGTTCTTATATGTCCTAATTCACATTCCTAGACCATTGTAAGCGTTTAGAATACTCTCTTAACCATTCTACACTTGTTAGAGCCTCCAAGAACTCATGCTTCACCCTCTAAGTCCCTCGAGGCACCATGGAGTGTTTAGGATCATTCTAAAGGTTCTTATATGTCCTAATACACATTCCTAGACCATTGTAAGCGTTTCGAATACTCTCTTAACCATTCTACATTTTTTAGAGCCTCCAAGGACTCATGCTTCACCCTCTAAGTCCCTCGAGGCACCATGGAGTGTTTAGGATCATTCTAAAGGTTCTTTTATGTCCTAATACACATTCCTAGACCATTGTAAGCGTTTAGAATACTCTCTTAACCATTCTACACTTGTTAGAGACTCCTAGGACTCATGCTTCACCCTCTAAGTCCCTTGAGGCTCCATGGAGTGTTTAGGATCATTCTAAAGGTTCTTATATGTCCTAATACACATTCCTTGACCATTGTAAGCGTTTAGAATACTCTCTTAACCATTCTACACTTGTTAGAGCCTCCAAGGACTCATGCTTCACCCTCTAAGTCCCTTGAGGCACCATGGAGTGTTTAGGATCATTCTAAAGGTTCTTATATGTCCTAATACACATTCCTAGACCATTGTAAGCGTTTAGAATACTCTTTTAACCATTCTACACTTGTTAGAGCCTCCAAGGACTCATGCTTCACCCTCTAAGTCCCTTGAGGCACCATGGAGTGTTTAGGATCATTCTAAAGGTTCTTATATGTCCTAATACACATTCCTAGACCATTGTAAGCGTTTAGAATACTCTTTTAACCATTCTACACTTGTTAGAGCCTCCAAGAACTCATGCTTCACCCTCTAAGTCGCTCGAGGCACCATGGAGTCTTTAGGATCATTCTAAAGGTTCTTATATGTCCTAATACACATTCCTGACCTTTGTAAGCGTTTCGAATACTCTCTTAACCATTCTACACTTGTTAGAGCCTCCAAGGACTCATGCTTCACCCTCTAAGTCCCTTGAGGCATCATGGAGTGTTTACGATCATTCTAAAGGTTCTTATATGTCCTAATTCACATTCCTAGACCATTGTAAGCGTTTAGAATACTCTCTTAACCATTCTACACTTGTTAGAGCCTCCAAGAACTCATGCTTCACCCTCTAAGTCCCTCGAGGCACCATGGAGTGTTTAGGATCATTCTAAAGGTTCTTATATGTCCTAATACACATTCCTAGACCATTGTAAGCGTTTCGAATACTCTCTTAACCATTCTACATTTTTTAGAGCCTCCAAGGACTCATGCTTCAACCTCTAAGTCCCTCGAGGCACCATGGAGTGTTTAGGATCATTCTAAAGGTTCTTATATGTCCTAATACACATTCCTAGACCATATTAAGCATTTAGAATACTCTCTTAACCATTCTACACTTGTTAGAGCCTCCAAGGACTCATGCTTCACCCTCTAAGTCCCTTGAGGCACCATGGAGTGTTTAGGATCATTCTAAAGGTTCTTATATGTCCTAATACACATTCCTGACCTTTGTAAGCGTTTCGAATACTCTCTTAACCATTCTACACTTGTTAGAGCCTCCAAGGACTCATGCTTCACCATCTAAGTCCCTTGAGGCATCATGGAGTGTTTACGATCATTCTAAAGGTTCTTATATGTCCTAATTCACATTCCTAGACCATTGTAAGCGTTTAGAATACTCTCTTAACCATTCTACACTTGTTAGAGCCTCCAAGAACTCATGCTTCACCCTCTAAGTCCCTCGAGGCACCATGGAGTGTTTAGGATCATTCTAAAGGTTCTTATATGTCCTAATACACATTCCTAGACCATTGTAAGCGTTTCGAATACTCTCTTAACCATTCTACATTTTTTAGAGCCTCCAAGGACTCATGCTTCACCCTCTAAGTCCCTCGAGGCACCATGGAGTGTTTAGGATCATTCTAAAGGTTCTTATATGTCCTAATACACATTCCTAGACCATTGTAAGCGTTTAGAATACTCTTTTAACCATTCTACACTTGTTAGAGCCTCCAAGGACTCATGCTTCACCCTCTAAGTCGCTCGAGGCACCATGGAGTCTTTAGGATCATTCTAAAGGTTCTTATATGTCCTAATACACATTCCTGACCATTGTAAGCGTTTCGAATACTCTTTTAACCATTCTACACTTGTTAGAGCCTCCAAGGACTCATGCTTCACCCTCTAAGTCCCTTGAGGCATCATGGAGTGTTTACGATCATTCTAAAGGTTCTTATATGTCCTAATTCACATTCCTAGACCATTGTAAGCGTTTAGAATACTCTCTTAACCATTCTACACTTGTTAGAGCCTCCAAGAACTCATGCTTCACCCTCTAAGTCCCTCGAGGCACCATGGAGTGTTTAGGATCATTCTAAAGGTTCTTATATGTCCTAATACACATTCCTAGACCATTGTAAGCGTTTCGAATACTCTCTTAACCATTCTACATTTTTTAGAGCCTCCAAGGACTCATGCTTCAACCTCTAAGTCCCTCGAGGCACCATGGAGTGTTTAGGATCATTCTAAAGGTTCTTATATGTCCTAATACACATTCCTAGACCATATTAAGCATTTAGAATACTCTCTTAACCATTCTACACTTGTTAGAGCCTCCAAGGACTCATGCTTCACCCTCTAAGTCCCTTGAGGCACCATGGAGTGTTTAGGATCATTCTAAAGGTTCTTATATGTCCTAATACACATTCCTAGACCATTGTAAGCGTTTAGAATACTCTTTTAACCATTCTACACTTGTTAGAGCCTCCAAGGACTCATGCTTCACCCTCTAAGTCCCTTGAGGCACCATGGAGTGTTTAGGATCATTCTAAAGGTTCTTATATGTCCTAATACACATTCCTAGACCATTGTAAGCGTTTAGAATACTCTTTTAACCATTCTACACTTGTTAGAGCCTCCAAGGACTCATGCTTCACCCTCTAAGTCCCTTGAGGCACCATGGAGTCTTTAGGATCATTCTAAAGGTTCTTATATGTCCTAATACACATTCCTGACCATTGTAAGCGTTTCGAATACTCTCTTAACCATTCTACACTTGTTAGAGCCTCCAAGGACTCATGCTTCACCCTCTAAGTCCCTTGAGGCATCATGGAGTGTTTACGATCATTCTAAAGGTTCTTATATGTCCTAATACACATTCCTAGACCATTGTAAGCGTTTCGAATACTATCTTAACCATTCTACACTTTTTAGAGCCTCCAAGGACTCATGCTTCACCCTCTAAGTCCCTTGAGGCACCATGGAGTGTTTAGGATCATTCTAAAGGTTCTTATATGTCCTAATACACATTCCTAGACCATTGTAAGCGTTTAGAATACTCTCTTAACCATTCTACACTTGTTCGAGCCTCCAAGAACTCATGCTTCACCCTCTAAGTCCCTCGAGGCACCATGGAGTGTTTACGATCATTCTAAAGGTTCTTATATGTCCTAATACACATTCCTAGACCATTGTAAGCGTTTAGAATACTCTTTTAACCAGTCTACACTTGTTAGAGCCTCCAAGGACTCATGCTTCACCCTCTAAGTCCCTTGAGGCACCATGGAGTGTTTAGGATCATTCTAAAGGTTCTTATATGTCCTAATACACATTCCTAGACCATTCTAGGCGTTCAGAATACTCTCTTAACCATTCTACACTTGTTAGAGCCTCCAAGTACTCATGCTTCACCCTCTAAGTCCCTTGAGGCACCATGGAGTGTTTAGGATCATTCTAAAGGTTCTTATATGTCCTAATACACATTCCTAGACCATTGTAAGCGTTTCAAATTCTCTCTTAACCATTCTACACTTTTTAGAGCCTCCAAGGACTCATGCTTCACCCTCTAAGTCCCTTGAGGCACCATGGAGTGTTTAGGATCATTCTAAAGGTTCTTATATGTCCTAATACACATTCCTGACCATTGTAAGCGTTTCGAATACTCTCTTAATCATTCTACACTTGGTAGAGCCTCCAAGGACTCATGCTTCACCCTCTAAGTCCCTTGAGGCACCATGGAGTGTTTACGATCATTCTAAAGGTTCTTATATGTCCTAATACACATTCCTAGACCATTGTAAGCGTTTAGAATACTCTCTTAACCATTCTACACTTGTTAGAGCCTCCAAGAACTCATGCTTCACCCTCTAAGTCGCTCGAGGCACCATGGAGTGTTTAGGATCATTCTAAAGGTTCTTATATGTCCTAATACACATTCCTAGACCATTGTAAGCGTTTCGAATACTATCTTAACCATTCTACACTTTTTAGAGCCTCCAAGGACTCATGCTTCACCCTCTAAGTCCCTTGAGGCACCATGGAGTGTTTAGGATCATTCTAAAGGTTCTTATATGTCCTAATACACATTCCTAGACCATTGTAAGCGTTTAGAATACTCTCTTAACCATTCTACACTTGTTAGAGCCTCCAAGAACTCATGCTTCACCCTCTAAGTCCCTCGAGGCACCATGGAGTGTTTAGGATCATTCTAAAGGTTCTTATATGTCCTAATACACATTCCTAGACCATTGTAAGCGTTTCGAATACTCTCTTAACCATTCTACATTTTTTAGAGCCTCCAAGGACTCATGCTTCAACCTCTAAGTCCCTCGAGGCACCATGGAGTGTTTAGGATCATTCTAAAGGTTCTTATATGTCCTAATACACATTCCTAGACCATATTAAGCATTTAGAATACTCTCTTAACCATTCTACACTTGTTAGAGCCTCCAAGGACTCATGCTTCACCCTCTAAGTCCCTTGAGGCACCATGGAGTGTTTAGGATCATTCTAAAGGTTCTTATATGTCCTAATACACATTCCTAGACCATTGTAAGCGTTTAGAATACTCTTTTAACCATTCTACACTTGTTAGAGCCTCCAAGGACTCATGCTTCACCCTCTAAGTCCCTTGAGGAACCATGGAGTGTTTAGGATCATTCTAAAGGTTCTTATATGTCCTAATACACATTCCTAGACCATTGTAAGCGTTTAGAATACTCTCTTAACCATTCTACACTTGTTAGAGCCTCCAAGAACTCATGCTTCACCCTCTAAGTCCCTCGAGGCACCATGGGTTTAGGATCATTCTAAAGGTTCTTATATGTCCTAATACACATTCCTAGACCATTGTAAGCGTTTCGAATACTCTCTTAACCATTCTACACTTGTTAGAGCCTCCAAGGACTCATGCTTCACCCTGTAAATCCCTTGAGGCACCATGGAGTGTTTAGGATCATTCTAAAGGTTCTTATATGTCCTAATACACATTCCTAGACCATTGTAAGCGTTTAGAATACTCTTTTAACCATTCTACACTTGTTAGAGCCTCCAAGGACACATGCTTCACCCTCTAAGTCCCTTGAGGCACCATGGAATGTTTAGGATCATTCTAAAGGTTCTTATATGTCCTAATACACATTCCTAGACCATTCTATGCGTTTAGAATACTCTCTTAACCATTCTACACTTGTTAGAGCCTCCAAGTACTCATGCTTCACCCTCTAAGTCCCTTGAGGCACCATGGAGTGTTTAGGATCATTCTAAAGGTTCTTATATGTCCTAATACACATTCCTCGACCATTGTAAGCGTTTCGAATACTATCTTAACCATTCTACACTTTTTAGAGCCTCCAAGGACTCATGCTTCACCCTCTAAGTCCCTTGAGGCACCATGGAGTGTTTAGGATCATTCTAAAGGTTCTTATATGTCCTAATACACATTCCTAGATCATATTAAGCGTTTAGAATACTCTCTTATTCATTCTACACTTGTTAGAGCCTCCAAGGACTCATGCTTCACCCTCTATGTCCCTTGAGGCACCACGGAGTGTTTAGGATCATTCTAAAGGTTCTTATATGTCCTAATACACATTCCTAGACCATTGTAAGCGTTTAGAATACTCTTTTAACCATTCTACACTTGTTAGAGCCTCCAAGGACTCATGCTTCACCCTCTAAGTCCCTTGAGGCACCATGGAGTGTTTAGGATCATTCTAAAGGTTCTTATATGTCCTAGTACACATTCCTAGACCATTGTAAGCGTTTAGAATACTCTCTTATCCATTCTACACTTGTTAGAGCCTCCAAGGACTCATGCTTCACCCTCTAAGTCCCTTGAGGCACCATGGAGTGTTTAGGATCATTCTAAAGGTTCTTATATGTCCTAATACACATTCATAGACCATTGTAAGCGTTTCGAATACTCTCTTAACCATTCTACACTTTTTAGAGCCTCCAAGGACTCATGCTTCACCCTCTAAGTCCTTTGAGGCACCATGGAGTGTTTAGGATCATTCTAAAGGTTCTTATATGTCCTAATACACATTCCTGACCATTGTAAGCGTTTCGAATACTCTCTTAACCATTCTACACTTGTTAGAGCCTCCAACGACTCATGCTTCACCCTCTAAGTCCCTTGAGGCACCATGGAGTGTTTACAATAATTCTAAAGGTTCTTATATGTCCTAATACACATTCCTAGACCATTGTAAGCGTTTAGAATACTCTCTTAACCATTCTACACTTGTTAGAGCCTCCTAGGACTCATGCTTCACCCTCTAAGTCCCTTGAGGCTCCAAGGAGTGTTTAGGATCATTCTAAAGGTTCTTATATGTCCTAATACACATTCCTAGACCATTGTAAGCGTTTAGAATACTCTCTTAACCATTCTACACTTGTTAGAGCCTCCAAGGACTCATGCTTCACCCTCTAATTCCCTTGAGACACCATGGAGTGTTTAGGATCATTCTAAAAGTTCTTATATGTCCTAATACACATTCCTAGACCATTGTAAGCGTTTAGTATACTCTCTTAACCATTCTATACTTGTTAGAGCCTCAAAGAACTCATGCTTCACCCTCTAAGTCCCTTGAGGCTCCAAGGAGTGTTTAGGATCATTCTAAAGGTTCTTATATGTCCTAATACACAATCCTAGACCATTGTAAGCGTTTAGAATACTCTCTTAACCATTCTACACTTGTTAGAGCCTCCAAGGACTCATGCTTCACCCTCTAATTCCCTTGAGACACCATGGAGTGTTTAGGATCATTCTAAAAGTTCTTATATGTCCTAATACACATTCCTAGACCATTGTAAGCGTTTAGTATACTCTCTTAACCATTCTATACTTGTTAGAGCCTCAAAGAACTCATGCTTCACCCTCTACTTGCTCTAGGCACCATGGAGTGTTTAGGATCATTCTAAAGGTTCTTATATGTCCTAATACACATTCCTAGACCATTCTAGGAGTTTAGAATACTCTCTTAACCATTCTACACTAGTTAGAGCCTCCAAGGACTCATGCTTCACCCTCTAATTCCCTTGAGGCACCATAGAGAGTTTAGGATCATTCTAAAGGTTCTTATATGTCCTAATACACATTCCTAGACCATTCTAGGCGTTTCGAATACTCTCTTAACCATTCGACACTTGTTAGAGCCTCCAAGGACTCATGCTTCACCTTCTAAGTCCCTTGAGGCACCATGGAGTGTTTAGGATCATTCTAAAGGTTCTTATATGTCCAAATACACATTCATAGACCATTGTAAGCGTTTCGAATACTCTCTTAACCATTCTACACTTTTTAGAGCCTCCAAGGACTCATGCTTCACCCTCTAAGTCCCTTGAGGCACCATGGAGTGTTTAGGATCATTCTAAAGGTTCTTATATGTCCTAATACACATTCTTGACCATTGTAAGCGTTTCGAATACTCTCTTAACCATTCTACACTTGTTAGAGCCTCCAACGACTCATGCTTCACCCTCTAAGTCCCTTGAGGCACCATGGAGTGTTTACAATAATTCTAAAGGTTCTTATATGTCCTAATACACATTCCTAGACCATTGTAAGCGTTTAGAATACTCTCTTAACCATTCTACACTTGTTAGAGCCTCCTAGGACTCATGCTTCACCCTCTAAGTCCCTTGAGGCTCCAAGGAGTGTTTAGGATCATTCTAAAGGTTCTTATATGTCCTAATACACATTCCTAGACCATTGTAAGCGTTTAGAATACTCTCTTAACCATTCTACACTTTTTAGAGCCTCCAAGGACTCATGCTTCACCCACTAATTCCCTTGAGACACCATGGAGTGTTTAGGATCATTCTAAAAGTTCTTATATGTCCTAATACACATTCCTAGACCATTGTAAGCGTTTAGTATACTCTGTTAACCATTCTATACTTGTTAGAGCCTCAAAGAACTCATGCTTCACCCTCTACTTGCTCTAGGCACCATGGAGTGTTTAGGATCATTCTAAAGGTTCTTATATGTCCTAATACACATTCCTAGACCATTCTAGGAGTTTAGAATACTCTCTTAACCATTCTACACTAGTTAGAGCCTCCAAGGACTCATGCTTCACCCTCTAAGTCCCTTGAGGCACCATGGAGTGTTTAGGATCATTCTAAAGGTTCTTATATGTCCTAATACACATTCCTAGACCATTCTAGGAGTTTAGAATACTCTCTTAACCATTCTACACTAGTTAGAGCCTCCAAGGACTCATGCTTCACCCTCTAAGTCCCTCGAGGCTCCATGGAGTGTTTAGGATCATTCTAAAGGTTCTTATATGTCCTAATACACATTCCTAGACCATTGTAAGCGTTTAGAATACTCTCTTAACCATTCTACACTTGCTAGAGCCTCCAAGGACTCATGCTTCACCCTCTAATTCCCTTGAGACACCATGGAGTGTTTAGGATCATTCTAAAGGTTCTTATATGTCCTAATACACATTCCTAGACCATTGTAAGCGTTTAGTATACTCTCTTAACCATTCTATACTTGTTAGAGCCTCCAAGAACTCATGCTTCACCCTTTACATGCTCTAGGCACCATGGAGTGTTTAGGATCATTCTAAAGGTTCTTATATGTCCTAATACACATTCCTAGACCATTCTAGGAGTTTAGAATACACTCTTAACCATTCTACACTAGTTAGAGCCTCCCAGGACTCATGCTTCACCCTCTAAGTCCCTTGAGGCACCATGGAGTGTTTAGGATCATTCTAAAGGTTCTTATATGTCCTAATACAAGTTCCTAGACCATTCTAGGCGTTTCGAATACTCTCTTAACCATTCTACACTTGTTAGAGCCTCCAAGGACTCATGCTTCACCCTCTAATTCCCATGAGGCACCATGGTATGTTTAGGATCATTCTAAAGGTTCTTATATGTCCTAATACACATTCCTAGACCATTGTAAGCGTTTCGAATACTCTCTTAACCATTCTATACTTTTTAGAGCCTCCAAGGACTCATGCTTCACCCTCTAAGTCCCTTGAGGCACCATGGAGTGTTTAGGATCATTCTAAAGGTTCTTGTATGTCCTAATACACATTCCTAGACCATTGTAAGCGTTTCAAATACTCTCTTAACCATTCTACACTTTTTAGAGCCTCCAAGGACTCATGCTTCACCCTCTAAGTCCCTTGAGGCACCATGGAGTGTTTAGGATCATTCTAAAGGTTCTTATATGTCCTAATACACATTCCTAGACCATTCTAGGCGTTTCGAATACTCTCTTAACCATTCTACACTTGTTAGAGCCTCCAAGGACTCATGCTTCACCCTCTAATTCCCTTGAGGCACCATGGAGTGTTTAGGATCATTCTAAAGGTTCTTATATGTCCTAATACACATTCCTAGAGCATTGTAAGCGTTTAGTATACTCTCTTAACCATTCTATACTAGTTAGAGCCTCAAAGAACTCATGCTTCACCCTCTACTTGCTCTAGGCACCATGGAGTGTTTAGGATCATTCTAAAGGTTCTTATATGTCCTAATACACATTCCTAGACCATTCTAGGAGTTTAGAATACTCTCTTAACCATTCTACACTAGTTAGAGCCTCCAAGGACTCATGCTTCACCCTCTAAGTCCCTTGAGGCACCATGGAGTGTTTAGGATCATTCTAAAGGTTCTTATATGTCCTAATACACATTCCTAGACCATTCTAGGTGTTTCGAATACTCTCTTAACCATTCTACACTTGTTAGAGCCTCCAAGGACTCATGCTTCACCTTCTAAGTCCCTTGAGGCACCATGGAGTGTTTAGGATCATTCTAAAGGTTCTTATATGTCCAAATACACATTCCTAGACCATTGTAAGCGTTTCGAATACTCTCTTAACCATTCTACATTTTTTAGAGCCTCCAAGGACTCATGCTTCACCCTCTAAGTCCCTTGAGGCACCATGGAGTGTTTAGGATCATTCTAAAGGTTCTTATATGTCCTAATACACATTCCTGACCTTTGTAAGCGTTTCGAATACTCTCTTAACCATTCTACACTTGTTAGAGCCTCCAAGGACTCATGCTTCACCCTCTAAGTCCCTTGAGGCACCATGGAGTGTTTACGATCATTCTAAAGGTTCTTATATGTCCTAATACACATTCCTAGACCATTGTAAGCGTTTAGAATACTCTCTTAACCATTCTACACTTGTCAGAGCCTCCAAGAACTCATGCTTCACCCTCTAAGTCCCTTGAGGCACCATGGAGTGTTTAGGATCATTCTAAAGGTTCTTATATGTCCTAATACACATTCCTAGACCATTCTAGGCGTTTAGAATACTCTCTTAACCATTCTATACTTGTTAGAGCCTCCAAGTACTCATGCTTCACCCTCTAAGTCCCTTGAGGCACCATGGAGTGTTTAGGATCATTCTAAAGGTTCTTATATGTCCTAATACACATTCCTAGACCATTGTAAGCGTTTCGAATACTCTCTTAACCATTCTACACTTTTTAGAGCCTCCAAGGACTCATGCTTCACCCTCTAAGTCCCTTGAGGCACCATGGAGTGTTTAGGATCATTCTAAAGGTTCTTATATGTCCTAATACAAGTTCCTAGACCATTCTAGGCGTTTCGAATACTCTCTTAACCATTCTACACTTGTTAGAGCCTCCAAGGACTCATGCTTCACCCTCTAATTCCCATGAGGCACCATGGTATGTTTAGGATCATTCTAAAGGTTCTTATATGTCCTAATACACATTCCTAGACCATTGTAAGCGTTTCGAATACTCTCTTAACCATTCTATACTTGTTAGAGCCTCAAAGAACTCATGCTTCACCCTCTACTTGCTCTAGGCACCATGGAGTGTTTAGGATCATTCTAAAGGTTCTTATATGTCCTAATACACATTCCTAGACCATTCTAGGAGTTTAGAATACTCTCTTAACAATTCTACACTAGTTAGAGCCTCCAAGGACTCATGCTTCACCCTCTAAGTCCCTTGAGGCACCATGGAGTTTTTAGGATCATTCTAAAGGTTCTTATATGTCCTAATACACATTCCTAGACCATTCTAGGTGTTTCGAATACTCTCTTAACCATTCTACACTTGTTAGAGCCTCCAAGGACTCATGCTTCACCTTCTAAGTCCCTTGAGGCACCATGGAGTGTTTAGGATCATTCTAAAGGTTCTTATATGTCCAAATACACATTCCTAGACCATTGTAAGCGTTTCGAATACTCTCTTAACCATTCTACATTTTTTAGAGCCTCCAAGGACTCATGCTTCACCCTCTAAGTCCCTTGAGGCACCATGGAGTGTTTAGGATCATTCTAAAGGTTCTTATATGTCCTAATACACATTCCTGACCTTTGTAAGCGTTTCGAATACTCTCTTAACCATTCTACACTTGTTAGAGCCTCCAAGGACTCATGCTTCACCCTCTAAGTCCCTTGAGGCACCATGGAGTGTTTACGATCATTCTAAAGGTTCTTATATGTCCTAATACACATTCCTAGACCATTGTAAGCGTTTAGAATACTCTCTTAACCATTCTACACTTGTTAGAGCCTCCAAGAACTCATGCTTCACCCTCTAAGTCCCTTGAGGCACCATGGAGTGTTTAGGATCATTCTAAAGGTTCTTATATGTCCTAATACACATTCCTAGACCATTCTAGGCGTTTAGAATACTCTCTTAACCATTCTATACTTGTTAGAGCCTCCAAGTACTCATGCTTCACCCTCTAAGTCCCTTGAGGCACCATGGAGTGTTTAGGATCATTCTAAAGGTTCTTATATGTCCTAATACACATTCCTAGACCATTGTAAGCGTTTCGAATACTCTCTTAACCATTCTACACTTTTTAGAGCCTCCAAGGACTCATGCTTCACCCTCTAAGTCCCTTGAGGCACCATGGAGTGTTTAGGATCATTCTAAAGGTTCTTATATGTCCTAATACAAGTTCCTAGACCATTCTAGGCGTTTCGAATACTCTCTTAACCATTCTACACTTGTTAGAGCCTCCAAGGACTCATGCTTCACCCTCTAATTCCCATGAGGCACCATGGTATGTTTAGGATCATTCTAAAGGTTCTTATATGTCCTAATACACATTCCTAGACCATTGTAAGCGTTTCGAATACTCTCTTAACCATTCTATACTTTTTAGAGCCTCCAAGGACTCATGCTTCACCCTCTAAGTCCCTTGAGGCACCATGGAGTGTTTAGGATCATTCTAAAGGTTCTTGTATGTCCTAATACACATTCCTAGACCATTGTAAGCGTTTCAAATACTCTCTTAACCATTCTACACTTTTTAGAGCCTCCAAGGACTCATGCTTCACCCTCTAAGTCCCTTGAGGCACCATGGAGTGTTTAGGATCATTCTAAAGGTTCTTATATGTCCTAATACACATTCCTGACCATTGTAAGCGTTTCGAATACTCTCTTAACCATTCTACACTTGTTAGAGCCTCCAAGGACTCATGCTTCACCCTCTAAGTCCCTTGAGGCACCATGGAGTGTTTACGATAATTCTAAAGGTTCTTATATGTCCTAATACACATTCCTAGACCATTGTAAGCGTTTAGAATACTCTCTTAACCATTCTACACTTGTTAGAGCCTCCTAGGACTCATGCTTCATGATCGAGGCCGTACCCGATCAAAATAAAAGGTGTTTATTCTGTAGTACTAGGAAGGAGATCCTAGGTCGTTTCCCAGCGAATATCGGTCTAGGCAAAGTATCAAACACGTAGTGTGCAGCAAAATGGGGGGGTTTTTGTGTGTGACAAATGTGAAGACTAAGAAAATCAGAAACAAAAGCGGGCAAACCCCTTTGGTTACGTACACTACTCAATCCTAGCTCACTAAAGATCGATTCCTCTCCTCTCCTCTGTCCAACTCGTGATAACCAAATACTAAGCGAAAATTCAGTTATCACTCCAAACCCTAACTTCTAATTAAGCATCAGAAACCAGAATTGGAGTTTTTACAAGTTAATACAAATTAAGCATTTATATTCATGTATTATCTCTACGAAATGGAATTAAGCAAACCACTACACATCGATAAACATGAAAACAGAGAAGAGAAAACGAAATTGCATTAATAACAAGAGCTCAAGAGTAGATAATACAATACCAAAGGGATTAACCCTTGAAGTCTAGCCTTCCATGGCCATAAATGAAGAAAAACGAGTAGAAATGGGGAAGAACAAAACCCTAGCAGCCACCATCACTTGGGAGAGCCAAGAGAGAAGTTCTAACCTAGAGAGAGAGTGAGAAATCTGAAATGAAAGTGTGTTCTTGGAGGTTACACGAATTTCCCCTCTTAAGACACAAAATGGGCCTAAAACATGGGCCCAAATCCTAAGAAACACTATTCTGAACATTACAATTAAAAAGGGACCTAAATGCAAATTACAATCTTCACTTCAATACTTCAATCTTCATTTCCAAACTTCCCAAAGTGTCCTTGTGCCAAATATTACCTGAAAATAGAAATAGAATTAATTAGGCTAAATAATTCCAAATTAAACAATATTCGGAATATTAGTCCAATAAACTCTAAATCAATAAATCAAGCTAATCAATGTCAAATGGGCAACAAGTATCAATAATAGGAGTAAAATAATGCAAGGAATAATGGGAAATAAAATGCTCATCAAATACCCCCACACTTATCCTTTTGCACTCCTGGGCAAAACCAAAAGATAGGACTATGAAGATCAATATGCACCAAAGTGAATCATGCAACAAGATGACTACAACTAAGAAATGCAAACCTAAGAGATTACATACTTCACAATGAATTCTAGGAAATGCAAAGAAATGGGCAAACTCAAGCACACAAAATGGTTAAGGATCAAAGAGTCAAAGCATCCGCGAACATCATCCAATTACTTCAAGTATGCAAAGAAACCAATGACATCAAGAGGATAGTCACAAAGATGATAGAAACTCACAAGGATCACTCAAAAGTGTTTACACTCAAGTGTTTGGGGTTAATCATTATTTACACTCAAGGCACATCATGAAAAACAAACACAACCATAAGCTTGACAAGCCTCTAACATCAACCATCAACACACATGCACAAAATGATCAAAAGGTCTTTTAAGGGTTGTAATGGGGCCAAGGACAAGGTAGGATAAAAATATGGGAATGTAGCTAAAACCAAAGGAATAGAGGAGCAATGGGGAATAAGTAAAAAGTAAGCAAAATCCACCCCAAAATCAACTACCACTAATTCCAATCCTCTTTGCCTCAACAACCTTTTATTCACTTTTTTTTTTCTCTTCTTTTTTTTCTTTTTATTTTTGCATTTTTTTTTTGTATTTTTGTCTTCTATTTTTTTTTGTTTTTGAGAGATATACAAAAAGAAAAGAAGAAACAACACAAATGGCATGAAGATGAAGCCATAACTATAACAACCAATGAGGCAAAACCAAGAACTCAACCAATTAAAGCATAAAGCACACTTCTTACCTAATACCCATTCCCAAAACAATTCCAAAGCTCCAAAATTCCCTAAGGTTAGGACAATCATGGTTTTTCAGTCATAGGCTTGTAATGAGCTAAAGAACAAGGAAAGGGATAAAAAGGCTCAAAGGGGCTAGCAAAGGATACATTCATTCAAGGTAGGCTCATATGGCTAATAGCTTATTCAAGAAAGAAAGTGCCTAAATCATTTCAAAATGTGCATGAGCAATCAAGTATCAACAAGAGTCAAGTCAAGTTCTAGAGTGCAAGTAATCCAGAGTGCAATCACACATGAAAGAAAATTAGGTGGCATATATAGCAATCCACCCACAATTAAGGCTCAAATCCTCACAAAAGGGACAATTCTATCACAGTGTTACCACCTCTTAATTATCAAAAGCAACTTTACACACAGAAATGCATGAATTCAGACACAAGATACCAAAACTCTACTAAAGTGAAGCAAAAACATGCAAGAAAATGCCCAAAACTAAGCAAAACCTAAAAAAAATCAAAGCAAAATATGCAACCTAAACTACTCTCCCCCCCACACTTAAATCACACATTGTCCTCAATGGAACACAAATAGCAGAATCAGACAGATATAGACAAGTGTAATAAAAAGAGTAAGGAAGGAGAAAAGGAGACTCCCTAAGTCATGGTTGTTCAAAAGTGGGGTCGACCAATGAGGCCTCCTCCACAGGTGCATCATCCAAAGAAGGGGTGGTTAGGAAAGGCTTGAGTCGGTGGCCATTGACTTTGAAGCTCTTGTTCGTGGACTCACTCTTGATCTCCACAGTGCCATAAGGAAACACTTGGGTGACTACAAACGGTCCAATCCATTTAGAGCGGAGCTTTCCACTCATGAGTCCAAGCCTAGAGTTGTAGAGCAAAACTTTTTGACCAACCAAGAACTCCTTTCTGGAAATGGAGTTATCATGAAGCTTCTTGGTCTTCTCTTTGTAGAATTTGGAGTTCTCATAGGCCTCCAAGCGGATCTCATCTAGCTCACTCAACTGCAGCTTCCTCTCCTCACCCGCTTGATCAAGAGCTAAGTTACATTGCTTCACAGCCCAATATGCACGGTGCTCTATCTCCACAGGCAGGTGGCACGCCTTACCAAAGACAACCCGATAGGGTGACATCCCTATGGGTGCCTTGTAAGCGGTCCGGTGGGCCCATAGAGCATCCTCCAATCGTGTGCTCCAATCCTTTCTATTAGGCTTCACCATCTTCTCCAAAATCCGCTTGATCTCTCTATTTGAAATCTCAGCTTGCCCGTTGGTTTGGGGGTGATAGGGTGTAGAGACTTTGTGCACAACCCCATACTTCTTGAGCAAAGCTTGCATGGATCTATTGCAGAAGTGTGTGCCTTGGTCACTGACTATGGCTCTAGGTATGCCAAACCTGCAAAGGATATTAGACCTGACAAAATCTACAACAACCTGAGCATCATTAGTCCTGGTGGCCTTAGCTTCCACCCATTTGGATACGTAATCCACAGCAAGTAAGATATAATAAAAACCAAAAGAAACAGGAAAGGGGCCCATGAAATCTATACCCCAGACGTCAAACACCTCACAAAACAACATAGGTTGTTGCGGCATCTGTTGCCTCCAAGATAGGGCGCCTCCTGCTCTTTGACACTGCTCACACGAGCTGCAGATGTTGCTCGCATCCTTGAAAATGGTAGGCCAATAAAATCCAGAATCCAGCACCTTTCGTGCTGTCCTTTGAGTACCAAGGTGGCCTCCCACTGGTGAAGCATGGCAAAATTGGAGAACCGATTGGATCTCCTGGTCTGGAATGCACCTGCGAATGACCTGATCACTGCAAAAACGCCATAAATAGGGGTCATCCCATACATAATGCTTGGCATCGCTCTTTAATTTGTCTCTTTGAGCTTTGGATGCCAAGGCAGGAAAAACAGAAGCAACGAGATAATTAACAATGTCTGCAAACCAAGGAGTTTGGGGAAGGGGATGGGAAACATGTAAAGATAAAAGCTGCTCATCCGGGAAGTTATCTCGGATAGGAAATGCATCCTCCTCTCTCTCTATCCTGCTCAAGTGGTCTGCGACAAGGTTATGCGCACCACTCCGATCCTGAATCTCAAGATCAAACTCCTGGAGGAGCAACATCCACCTAATCAACCTAGGTTTGGAATCTGTCTTTTTCAAAAGATACTTCAGAGCAGCATGATCAGTGTACACTACAACCTTAGAACCAAGCAAATATGATCTAAACTTGTCAAGTGCAAAAACAATAGCCAAAAGTTCTTTTTCAGTTGTTGTGTAATTAACCTGTGCTGCATCTAAAGTCCTAGAAGCATAATAAATCACATGCGACAGCTTACCAACCCTTTGGGAGAGAACTGCTCCCAAAGCATAATTTGAAGCATCAATCATGAGCTCAAATGGGAGGGTCCAATCAGGTGGTTGGATGATGGGAGTGGTGGTTAGTGCTTTCTTCAATTCATCAAATGCCCTCTTGCATTGGTCTCCAAATTCCCATGGGGCATCCTTTTGAAGCAACTTGGAAAGAGGAAGGGCAATGTTGCTAAAGTTCTGAATAAACCTGCGATAGAAACCTGCATGACCAAGAAAAGAACGCACCTCTCGCACGCAAGAGGGGTAAGGCAAATGTGATATTACATGCAGCTTAGCAGGGTCAACTTCTATGCCCTTGTGCGAAACAATGTGCCCTAAGACTATGCCTTGTTCTACCATGAAGTGGCATTTTTCAAAATTCAAGACAAGGTTAGTCTCAATGCACCTGTTAAGCACCTTAGTCAAATTATCAAGACATGCATCAAATGAGGAGCCATAAACACTAAAATCATCCATGAAGACCTCTATGCAATGCTCGAGCAAGTCAGCGAAAATACTCATCATACATCTTTGAAATGTGGCAGGAGCATTGCATAGGCCAAAAGGCATCTTTCTATATGCAAATGTGCCAAAAGGACAGGTAAATGTGGTCTTATGTTGGTCCTCTGGTGCAATACAAATTTGAAAATAACCAGAGAATCCATCTAAGAAGCAATAATGAGATTTACCTGCCAGGCGCTCCAACATCTGATCAATGAAGGGGAGAGGGAAATGATCCTTGCGAGTCGCCTGGTTGAGCTTTCTGTAATCAATGCAGACTCTCCAACTGTTCTGCACTCTAGTGGGAATCAGCTCATCCTTCTCATTTTTGACAACTGTGACACCAGACTTCTTGGGGACTACTTGCACCGGGCTCACCCAAGTGCTATCTGAAATTGGGTAGATGATACCCGCTTGGAGCAGCTTGGTGACTTCTTTCTTAACCACATCAAGAATCTGGGGGTTCAATCATCTTTGGGGTTGTCTCACTGGTTTAGTCCCATCCTCCAACAAAATGCGGTGCATGCACATGGAGGGGCTAATTCCAGGAATATCCGCTAAAGTCCATCCAATTGCCCTCTTGTTCTTTCTTATCACATCCAGCAGTTTCTCCTCTTGATCAACAGAAAGTGAGGTAGAGATGATCACTGGGAGTTTCTGCTCATCCTCCAAGTAAGCATATTTGAGATGAGGAGGGAGGGGCTTCAGGTCCAATGAGGGTGCCTGCATAATAGATGGAACTAAAGGGACAACAGAAATGGATTCTGCTGCCTGCACCTGAACAAGTGAATCAGACTCATGCATAACAGATATGGGGTTAGGGTTGGCATAATCTGAATCTATAACATATGAATCATCAGATGCAGTGGCAGAGTCTAGAAACTGAGCTATTTCAGTGCATGCGGTGCACCATCCAGAGTTAGTGCATGATGGACAAGTAAATGAATCAGTGAAAGATGGCAATTCAAAATCATGATGCAAAATGTCAAGCATATGCTCATCTATCAAATCATCAAGCAAGTCCACATGGAAAACAGAGTGATCCTCAGGAAAATGTTTCATAGCATGGAAAATGTCAAATCGGATCACACTGCCATCAAACTCCATGGAAAGTGAACCTGAATGCACATCTATCTTGGTTCGGGCTGTTTTCAAAAATGGCCTCCCCAAAATAATAGGAACAACATTACGGGGAGAGTCATCTTCCATATCAAGTATGTAAAAATCAGCAGGGAAGATCAACTCTTCAACCCGAACCAAGACATCCTCTATCAAACCTGCGGGGTGGGCAGTACTTCTATTTGACAATTGAATCACCACACCCGTAGGTTGAAGAGGTCCAAGAGAAAGAGACTTAAAAACAGACATAGGCATGACATTTATGGATGCTCCTAAATCTAGCATAGCATTTTCAAACTTAACATTGCCTATGATGCAAGGTATAGAGAAAGTTCCAGGATCCTTACATTTTTCAGGAATGTGAGGGATAGGTTTACCTATGAGAGCGGAGACATTCCTTCCCATGCTTATCCTCTCATTGCCCTTGAGTCTTCTCTTATGAGTGCACAACTCCTTAAGGAACTTCGCATACCTTGGAATCTGTTTTATTGCATCAAGAAGGGGTATGTTGACTTCCACCTTCCTGAATGTGTCAAGAATGTCCTTGTCCACCTCTTCCACCCTTTTGTTTTGAGGCACTCTTGGTGGGAATGGAAGAGGAACAGGAGGAGGTTGTAGGACAACAACAGGGCTTGTGGTTGAAGTCGAGGAGGGTTGAGTTGGATGATTCTCTTTGGTGCTAGCATGCTCACCTTCATCTACCACTTGGCTCTTCCCTTTAGAGGAAGCTAGAGCATCATTGTTGAGGTGAGGTTGTGGTGTGGGTGTGACAATCTGCTTTCCCGACCTCAGGTTGATGGCACTCACATTCTGATTCTGAGGGTTGATCACAGTTTGGGATGGCAACTTGTCAGAATTTTGAGATTGCAAGTTGTTGAGAGAAGTTGCCATTTGACCCATCTGATTTGTCAAAGTCTGAATGGATGCCTCTTGTCTCTGAATGGATGCTCTAGTCTCTTGTTGAAATTGGAGGTTTTGCATGGTCATTTGCCTCACCAACTCCTCCAAGGTAGGTTGGTTGGATGGAGGGGCTGATGGTGCAGGATGAACCACTTGCTGCTGTTGTTGTTGCCTTTGCTGCTGGATTGGAGGAGGTACATATGGTGGTCTACTCGGTCCAGCGGTGTTCTGAAATGGAACATTAGGAGGAGGTTGTTGTTGTTGATCAGACCACTTCAGATTGGGATGGTTCCTCCATCCAGGGTTGTATCTATTGGAAGAGAGGTCATGATTATGTTGTTGTGGGCCTCTATTGTTGTATATGTTTGCTGCATAGGCCTCGGGTTGGTCACCACTTGTCATCGGCTGTTGCTGCTGAAGGGAAGGGCATGCATCTGTGGGGTGCTCAATGGATGTGCATATGCCACACACTCTAGCAGGAAGTATCATCTTTTTCTGATTGACAGCCAATTGTGTGACCAATGTTGTGAGAGAATCAATTTTCTGCTCAAGCTTCTCAACCTTGCCCGAGTCTGCACCAACATCATTTACATCCCTCACAACTATTGCATCACTGTTGCTTCTTGCATGGAATTGTTGACAATTGGAAGCCATCTTCTCAATTTTGCTCCTGGCTTGTAAGGGTGTAATATCTCCCAATGTACCACCACTTGCAGCATCTACCATGTTTCTTTCCATGAAGTTGAGACCTTCATAAAAGTACTGGATGAGAAGCTGCTCTGAGATCTGATGGTGAGGGCAGGAAGCACACAACCTCTTGAATCTCTCCCAATAATCATAGAGACTCTCTCCATGTTGTTGCCTGATACCAGAAATTTCCTTTCTGATTGCAGTGGTCCTATTTGCAGGGAAGAATTTTTCCAGAAATGCCCTCTTCAAGTCATCCCAGCTTGTGATGGAACCAGGGGCCAAGTCAGATAACCAATCTTGTGCTAGACCCTCTAAGGAATGTGGAAATGCTCTGAGACAGACATGATCCTCTTGCACATCATGTGGTTTCATTGTGGTGCACACTATATGGAATTTCTTGAGATGCTTATGAGGATCCTCACCTGCAAGACCATGAAACTTGGGCAACAAATGGATTAGTCCTGTTCTAAGCTCAAAAGGAACATCCTCATCAGGATACCGGATACACGAGTCTTCAATAGTGAAGTCAGGTGCAGCCAGCTCCCTAAGTGTCCTTTCCCTTGGTGGGGGTTGAGCCATGTTATCACAATGTATAGAATCAGATTGAATAAAAGTAGAAGGAATAGAAGAAATAGAAACAGAATCAAAATCAGAATTAGATGGACTATAAGATGACTCTGACTCACTACCTAATGACTGATTCCTATTTTGTCTAACTAATCTGTGATAAGTTCTATCAATTTCAGGGTTGTAAGGATGCAAATAACTTGGGTTGCCCCTAGTCATGTACTGAACAGAACAGCATCAACCATAGCATACTGTAACAGATATGCATGACCAAAATCGGCAACAAAATTTATTATTTTTTAAAATTTTTTTCTTTATTTTTTTCAGCACCCTAAAATCATGAAAACATATCACAGAAAGTTTGAGGACAAAATTCAAAAGGGAACCAAGTCAAACAAATAAGTTACAAACAAAAAAGAAGAAAAATAAACTTGTAAAATAAAAAAGAAATAGTAAACAACCGAATTTTTGGGGCCTTCCCATTATCGAAATTTCGATTTCACAATTTCATTAGCTTATTTCACAATTTCATGCTTCACCCTCTAAGTGATCGAGGCCGTACCCGATCAAAATAAAAGGTGTTTATTCTGTAGTACTAGGAAGGAGATCCTAGGTCGTTTCCCAGCGAATATCGGTCTAGGCAAAGTATCAAACACGTAGTGTGCAGCAAATGAAATTGTGAAATCGAAGAGAATTTTCCAAATAAGCTAATGATGGAACCAGGGGCCAAGTCAGATAACCAATCTTGTGCTAGACCCTCTAAGGAATGTGGAAATGCTCTGAGACAGACATGATCCTCTTGCACATCATGTGGTTTCATTGTGGTGCACACTATATGGAATTTCTTGAGATGCTTATGAGGATCCTCACCTGCAAGACCATGAAACTTGGGCAACAAATGGATTAGTCCTGTTCTAAGCTCAAAAGGAACATCCTCATCAGGATACCGGATACACGAGTCTTCAATAGTGAAGTCAGGTGCAGCCAGCTCCCTAAGTGTCCTTTCCCTTGGTGGGGGTTGAGCCATGTTATCACAATGTATAGAATCAGATTGAATAAAAGTAGAAGGAATAGAAGAAATAGAAACAGAATCAGAATCAGAATTAGATGGACTATAAGATGACTCTGACTCACTACCTAATGACTGATTCCTATTTTGTCTAACTAATCTGTGATAAGTTCTATCAATTTCAGGGTTGTAAGGATGCAAATAACTTGGGTTGCCTGATCGAGGCCGTACCCGATCAAAATAAAAGGTGTTTATTCTGTAGTACTAGGAAGGTGATCCTAGGTCGTTTCCCAGCGAATATCGGTCTAGGCAAAGTATCAAACACGTAGTGTGCAGTAAAATGGGGGGGTTTTTGTGTGTGACAAATGTGAAGAACAAAACACAAACAGAATATAAAAACTAAGAAAATCAGAAACAAAAGCGGGCAAACCCCTTTGGTTACGTACACTACTCAATCCTAGCTCACTAAAGATCGATTCCTCTCCTCTCCTCTGTCCAACTCGTGATAACCAAATACTAAGCGAAAATTCAGTTATCACTCCAAACCCTAACTTCTAATTAAGCATCAGAAACCAGAATTGGAGTTTTTACGAGTTAATACAAATTAAGCATTTATATTCATGTATTATCTCTACGAAATAGAATTAAGCAAACCACTACACATCGATAAACATGAAAACAGAGAAGAGAAAACGAAATTGCATTAATAACAAGAGCTCAAGAGTAGATAATACAATACCAAAGGGATTAACCCTTGAAGTCTAGCCTTCCATGGCCATAAATGAAGAAAAACGAGTAGAAATGGGGAAGAACAAAACCCTAGCAGCCACCACCACTTGGGAGAGCCAAGAGAGAAGTTCTAACCTAGAGAGAGAGTGAGAAATCTGAAATGGGAGTGTGTCTTGGGGGTTACACGAATTTCCCCTCTTTAGACATGAAAATGGGCCTAAAACATGGGCCCAAGTCCGAAGAAACACTATTCTGAAAATTACAATTAAAAAGGGACCTAAATGCAAATTACAATCTTCACTTCAATACTTCAATCTTCATTTCCAAACTTCCCAAAGTGTCCTTGTGCCACATATGACCTGAAAATAGAAATAGAATTAATTAGGCCAAATAATCCCAAATTAAACAATATTCGGAATATTAGTCCAATAAACTCTAAATCACTAAATCAAGCTAATCAATGTCAAATGGGCAACAAGTATCAATAATAAGAGTAAAATAATGCAAGGAATAATGGGAAATAAAATGCTCATCAAATACCCCCACACTTATCCTTTTGCACTCCTGGGCAAAACCAAAAGATAGGACTATGAAGATCAATATGCACCAAAGTGAATCATGCAACAAGATGACTACAACTAAGAAATGCAAACCTAAGAGATTACATACTTCACAATGAATTCTAGGAAATGCAAAGAAATGGGCAAACTCAAGCACACAAAATGGTTAAGGATCAAAGAGTCAAAGCATCCGCGAACATCATCCAATTACTTCAAGTATGCAAAGAAACCAATGACATCAAGAGGATAGTCACAAAGATAATAGAAACTCACAAGGATCACTCAAAAGTGTTTACACTCAAGTGTTTGGGGTTAATCATTATTTACACTCAAGGCACATCATGAAAAACAAACACAACCATAAGCTTGACAAGCCTCTAACATCAACCATCAACACACATGCACAAAATGATCAAAAGGTCTTTTAAGGGTTGTAATGGGGCCAAGGACAAGGTAGGATAAAAATATGGGAATGTAGCTAAAACCAAGGGAATAGAGGAGCAATGGGGAATAAGTAAAAAGTAAGCAAAATCCACCCCAAAATCAACAACCACTAATTCCAATCCTCTTTGCCTCAACAACCTTTTATTCACTTTTTTTTTTCTTTTTTTTTTCTTCCTTTTTTTTTTCTTTTTATTTTTGCATTTTTTTTTTATTTTTTTTTGTTTTTGAGAGATATACAAAAAGAAAAGAAGAAACAACACAAATGGCATGAAGATGAAGCCATAGCTACAACAACCAAAGAGGCATAACCAAGAACTCAACCAATTGAAGCATAGAGCACACTTCTTACCTAATACCCATTCCCAAAACAATTCCAAAGCTGCAAAATTCCCTAAGGTTAGGACAATCATGGTTTTTCAGTCATAGGCTTGTAATGAGCTAAAGAACAAGGAAATGGATAAAAAGGCTCAAAGGGGCTAGCAAAGGATACATTCATTCAAGGTAGGCTCATATGGCTAGTAGTTTATTCAAGAAAGAAAGTGCCTAAATCATTTCAAAATGTGCATGAGCAATCAAGTATCAACAAGAGTCAAGTCAAGTTCTAGAGTGCAAGTAATCCAGAGTGCAATCACACATGACAGAAAATTAGGTGGCATATATAGCAATCCACCCACAATTAAGGCTCAAATCCTCACAAAAGGGACAATTCTATCACAGTGTTACCACCTCTTAATTATCAAAAGCAACTTTACACACAGAAATGCATGAATTCAGACACAAGATACCAAAACTCTACTAAAATGAAGCAAAAACATGCAAGAAAATGCCCAAAACTAAGCAAAACCTAAAAAAAAAAATCAAAGCAAAATATGCAACCTAAACTACTCTCCCCCCCACACTTAAATCACACATTGTCCTCAATGTAACACAATCAGCAGAATCAGATAGATATAGACAAGTGCAATGAAAGTAGTGAAGAAGGAGAAAAGAAAACTCCCGAAGTCATGGTGGGAAGAAGGTGAGTGCTCTCTTCAGCGGATCGAATGCCATCTTGCATTGGTCTCCTAATCGAAGGACTATGTTTCTGAAGTTCACAAGTGGCACCCCAGGTAGATATGCTAAAGTCCATCCGACTGCCCTCTTGTTCTGTCTAATCATATCTAGCAGTTTCTCCTCTTGATCAACAGAAAGTGAGGTAGAGATGATCACTGGGAGTTTCTGCTCATCCTCAAAGTAAGCATATTTGAGATGAGGAGGGAGGGGCTCCAGGTCCAATGAGGGTGCCTGCATAATGGATGGAACTAAAGGGACAGTAGAAATGGATTCTGCTGCCTGCACCTGAACAAAAGAATCAGACTCTTGCATAACAGAGAGGGGGTTAGCAAAATCTATAATATGAGAGTCATCAACAGATGCAGTGTCAGAAGCTAGAAATTGATCAATGCATGACATGCACATTTCGGAATCAGTACATGCAGGACAAGAAAATGAGTCTGTAAATGATGGCAAATCAGGATCATGCAAAACATCAAGCACATGTTCATCAATCTCATCAAGAAAGTCTATATGAAAGACAGAGTGATCCTCAGGAAAATGTTTCATAGCATGGAAAATGTCAAATCGGATCACACTGCCATCAAACTCCATGGAAAGTGAACCTGAATGCACATCTATCTTGGTTCGGGCTGTTTTCAAAAATGGCCTCCCCAAAATAATAGGAACAGCATTACGGGGGGAGTCATCTTCCATATCAAGTATGTAAAAATCAGCAGGGAAGATCAGCTCTTCAACCCGAACCAAGACATCCTCTATCAAACCTGCAGGGTGGGCAGTACTTCTATTTGCCAATTGAATCACCACACCCGTAGGTTGAAGAGGTCCAAGAGAAAGAGACTTAAAAACAGACATAGGCATGACATTTATGGATGCTCCTAAATCTAGCATAGCATTTTCAAACTTCACATTGCCTATGATGCAAGGTATAGAGAAAGTTCCAGGATCCTTACATTTTTCAGGAATGTGAGGGATAGGTTTACCTATGAGAGCGGAGACATTCCTTCCCATGCTTATCCTCTCATTGCCCTTGAGTCTTCTCTTATTAGTGCACAACTCCTTAAGGAACTTCGCGTACCTTGGAATTTGTTTTATTACATCAAGAAGGGGTATGTTGACTTCCACCTTCCTGAATGTGTCAAGAATATCCTTGTCCACCTCTTCCACCCTTTTGTTTTGAGGCACTCTTGGTGGGAATGGAAGAGGAATGGGAGGAGGTTGTAGGACAACAGCAGGTTTTGTGGTTGAGCTTGAGGAAGGTTGAGTTGGATGACTCTCCTTGGTGCTAGGGTGTTCACCTTCCTCTATCACTTGGCTCTTCCCTTTAGAGGAAGCTAGAGCATCATTGTTGAGGTGAGGTTGTGGTGTGGGTCTGACAATCTGCTTTCCTGACCTCAGGTTGATGGCACTCACATTCTGATTCTGAGGGTTGATCACTGTTTGGGAAGGTAACTTGTCAGAATTTTGAGATTGCAAGTTGTTGAGAGAAGTTGCCATTTGACCCATCTGATTTGTCAAAGTCTGAATGGATACCTCTTGTCTCTGAATGGCTGCTCTAGTTTCTTGTTGAAATTGGAGGTTTTGCATGGTCATTTGCCTCACCAACTCCTCCAAGGTAGGTTGGTTGGATGGAGGGGCTGATGGTGCAGGATGAACCACTTGCTGTTGTTGTTGCCTTTGCTGTTGGATTGGAGGAGGTACATATGGTGGTCTGCTCGGTCCAGCGGTGTTCTGAAATGGAACATTAGGAGGAGGTTGTTGTTGTTGATCAGACCACTTCAGATTGGGATGGTTCCTCCATCCAGGGTTGTATCTATTGGAAGAGAGGTCATGATTATGTTGTTGTGGGCCTCTATTGTTGTATATGTCTGCTGCATAGGCCTCGGGTTGGTCACCACTTGTCATTGGCTGTTGCTGCTGAAGGGAAGGGCATGCATCTGTGGGGTGCTCAATGGATGTGCATATGCCACACACTCTAGCAGGAAGTATCATCTTTTTCTGATTGACAGCCAATTGTGTGACCAATGTTGTGAGAGAATCAATTTTCTGCTCAAGCTTCTCAACCTTGCCCGAGTCTGCACCAACATCATTTACATCCCTCACAACTATTGCATCACTGTTGCTTCTTGCATGGAATTGTTGACAATTGGAAGCCATCTTCTCAATTTTGCTCCTGGCTTGTAAGGGTGTCATATCTCCCAATGTACCACCACTTGCAGCATCTACCATGTTTCTTTCCATGAAGTTGAGACCTTCATAAAAGTACTGGATGAGAAGCTGCTCTGAGATCTGATGGTGAGGGCAGGAAGCACACAACCTCTTGAATCTCTCCCAATAATCATAGAGACTCTCTCCATGTTGTTGCCTGATACCAGAAATTTCCTTTCTGATTGCAGTGGTCCTATTTGCAGGGAAGAATTTTTCCAGAAATGCCCTCTTCAAGTCATCCCAGCTTGTGATGGAACCAGGGGCCAAGTCAGATAACCAATCTTGTGCTAGACCCTCTAAGGAATGTGGAAATGCTCTGAGACAGACATGATCCTCTTGCACATCATGTGGTTTCATTGTGGTGCACACTATATGGAATTTCTTGAGATGCTTATGAGGATCCTCACCTGCAAGACCATGAAACTTGGGCAACAAATGGATTAGTCCTGTTCTAAGCTCAAAAGGAACATCCTCATCAGGATACCGGATACACGAGTCTTCAATAGTGAAGTCAGGTGCAGCCAGCTCCCTAAGTGTCCTTTCCCTTGGTGGGGGTTGAGCCATGTTATCACAATGTATAGAATCAGATTGAATAAAAGTAGAAGGAATAGAAGAAATAGAAACAGAATCAGAATTAGATGGACTATAAGATGACTCTGACTCACTACCTAATGACTGATTCCTATTTTGTCTAACTAATCTGTGATAAGTTCTATCAATTTCAGGGTTATAAGGATGCAAATAACTTGGGTTGCCCCTAGTCATGTACTGAACAGAACAGCATCAACCATAGCATACTGTAACAGATATGCATGACCAAAATCGGCAACAAAATTTATTATTTTTTTAAAATTTTTTTCTTTATTTTTTTCAGCACCCTAAAATCATGAAAACATATCACAGAAAGTTTGAGGACAAAATTCAAAAGGGAACCAAGTCAAAGAATTAAAACAGTGACCAAAAACTAAGAAAATAGAACTTGTAAAATAAAAAAGAAATAGTAAACAGGCTTTTTCAGGATCCAAACGAAGGGGTTTTCTGACGAAGTCAGAAAAATCAGATTATTCAGAAAATTCCCTTCGATTTGATATAAAATTCGTCCAATTCCGACAACCTGATCAAAAGTTATGCCTATTTATAGTAAGTGCTGCTAAAACATGGAAAATTTTTCTGGAACTCACAACCAGTGCATATCTAAGTGTCTGTGATGCATCAACACACTAATATATGATGAAACAAGTGTGGATACCAATTTTCGTGCAAAAATTCCACCCGCAGCTATGTTGAATGGCACTCACAGAATCACTAGAATAACATCAGTTGTGCAGAACAGCAAATCAGCAAACAGGGCAACTTTCAATCAGTTATCAGAATGCTTATTCACACACTAACTACACTAACTAATCTAATTAACTACTGTATGATCTTTGGCAAGAACCGATAGTCCCCGGCAACGGCGCCAAATTTTGATCGAGGCCGTACCCGATCAAAATAAAAGGTGTTTATTCTGTAGTACTAGGAAGGTGATCCTAGGTCGTTTCCCAGCGAATATCGGTCTAGGCAAAGTATCAAACACGTAGTGTGCAGTAAAATGGGGGGGTTTTTGTGTGTGACAAATGTGAAGAACAAAACACAAACAGAATATAAAAACTAAGAAAATCAGAAACAAAAGCGGGCAAACCCCTTTGGTTACGTACACTACTCAATCCTAGCTCACTAAAGATCGATTCCTCTCCTCTCCTCTGTCCAACTCGTGATAACCAAATACTAAGCGAAAATTCAGTTATCACTCCAAACCCTAACTTCTAATTAAGCATCAGAAACCAGAATTGGAGTTTTTACGAGTTAATACAAATTAAGCATTTATATTCATGTATTATCTCTACGAAATAGAATTAAGCAAACCACTACACATCGATAAACATGAAAACAGAGAAGAGAAAACGAAATTGCATTAATAACAAGAGCTCAAGAGTAGATAATACAATACCAAAGGGATTAACCCTTGAAGTCTAGCCTTCCATGGCCATAAATGAAGAAAAACGAGTAGAAATGGGGAAGAACAAAACCCTAGCAGCCACCACCACTTGGGAGAGCCAAGAGAGAAGTTCTAACCTAGAGAGAGAGTGAGAAATCTGAAATGGGAGTGTGTCTTGGGGGTTACACGAATTTCCCCTCTTTAGACATGAAAATGGGCCTAAAACATGGGCCCAAGTCCTAAGAAACACTATTCTGAAAATTACAATTAAAAAGGGACCTAAATGCAAATTACAATCTTCACTTCAATACTTCAATCTTCATTTCCAAACTTCCCAAAGTGTCCTTGTGCCACATATGACCTGAAAATAGAAATAGAATTAATTAGGCCAAATAATCCCAAATTAAACAATATTCGGAATATTAGTCCAATAAACTCTAAATCACTAAATCAAGCTAATCAATGTCAAATGGGCAACAAGTATCAATAATAAGAGTAAAATAATGCAAGGAATAATGGGAAATAAAATGCTCATCATTGCCCCTAGTCATGTACTGAACAGAACAGCATCAACCATAGCATACTGTAACAGATATGCATGACCAAAATCGGCAACAAAATTTATTATTTTTTAAAATTTTTTTCTTTATTTTTTTCAGCACCCTAAAATCATGAAAACATATCACAGAAAGTTTGAGGACAAAATTCAAAAGGGAACCAAGTCAAACAAATAAGTTACAAACAAAAAAGAAGAAAAATAAACTTGTAAAATAAAAAAGAAATAGTAAACAACCGAATTTTTGGGGCCTTCCCATTATCGAAATTTCGATTTCACAATTTCATTAGCTTATTTGGAAAATTCTCTTCGATTTCACAATTTCATTTGCTGCACACTACGTGTTTGATACTTTGCCTAGACCGATATTCGCTGGGAAACGACCTAGGATCTCCTTCCTAGTACTACAGAATAAACACCTTTTATTTTGATCGGGTACGGCCTCGATCAGTAAGCGTTTCGAATACTCTCTTAACTATTCTACACTTGTTAGAACCTCCAAGGACTCATGCTTCACCCTCTAAGTCCCTTGAGGCACCATGGAGTGTTTAGGATCATTCTAAAGGTTCTTATATGTCCTAATACACATTCCTAGACCATTCTAGGCGTTTCGAATACTCTCTTAACCATTCTACACTTGTTAGAGCCTCCAAGGACTCATGCTTCACCTTCTAATTCCCTTGAGGCACCGTGGAGTGTTTAGGATCATTCTAAAGGTTTTTATATGTCCTAAAACACATTCCTAGACCATTTTAAGCGTTTAGAATACTCTCTTAATAATTCTACACTTGTTAGAGCCTCCAAGGACTCATGCTTCACCCTCTAAGTCCCTTGAGGCACCATGGAGTGTTTAGGATCATTCTAAAGGTTCTTATATGTCCTAATACACATTCCTAGACCATTGTAAGCCTTTAGAATACTCTCTTAATAATTCTACACTTGTTAGAGCCTCCAAGGACTCATGCTTCACCTTCTAATTCCCTTGAGGCACCGTGGAGTGTTTAGGATCATTCTAAAGGTTCTTATATGTCCTAAAACACATTCCTAGACCATTTTAAGCGTTTAGAATACTCTCTTAACCATTCTATACTTGTTAGAGCCTCCAAGAACTCATGCTTCACCCTCTACATGCTCTAGGCACCATGGAGTGTTTAGGATCATTCTAAAGGTTTTTATATGTCCTAATACACATTCCTAGACCATTCTAGGAGTTTAGAATACTCTCTTAACCATTCTACACTAGTTAGAGCCTCCCAGGACTCATGCTTCACCCTCTAAGTCCCTTGAGGCACCATGGAGTGTTTAGGATCATTCTAAAGGTTCTTATATGTCCTAATACACATTCCTAGACCATTCTAGGCGTTTTGAATACTCTCTTAACCATTCTACACTTGTTAGAGCCTCCAAGGACTCATGCTTCACCTTCTAATTCCCTTGAGGCACCATGGAGTGTTTAGGATCATTATAAAGGTTCTTATATGTCCTAAATCACATTCCTAGACCATTGTAAGCGTTTAGAATACTCTCTTAACCATTCTACACTTGTTAGAGCCTCCTAGGACTCATGCTTCACCCTCTAAGTCCCTCGAGGCACCATGGAGTGTTTAGGATCATTCTAAAGGTTCTTATATGTCCTAATACACATTCCTGACCTTTGTAAGCGTTTCGAATACTCTCTTAACTATTCTACACTTGTTAGAACCTCCAAGGACTCATGCTTCACCCTCTAAGTCCCTTGAGGCACCATGGAGTGTTTAGGATCATTCTAAAGGTTCTTATATGTCCTAATACACATTCCTAGACCATTGTAAGCCTTTAGAATACTCTCTTAACCATTCTACACTTGTTAGAGCCTCCAAGGACTCATGCTTCACCCTCTAAGTCCCTTGAGGCACCATGGAGTGTTTAGGATCATTCTAAAGGTTCTTATATGTCCTAATACACATTCCTAGACCATTGTAAGCCTTTAGAATACTCTCTTAACCATTCTATACTTTTTAGAGCCTCCAAGGACTCATGCTTCACCCTCTAAGTCCCTTGAGGCACCATGGAGTGTTTAGGATCATTCTAAAGGATCTTATATGTCCTAATACACATTCCTAGACCATATTAAGCGTTTAGAATACTCTCTTAACCATTCTACACTTGTTAGAGCCTCCAAGGACTCATGCTTCACCCTCTAAGTCCCTCGAGGTACCATGGAGTGTTTAGGATCATTCTAAAGGTTCTTATATGTCCTAATACAAGTTTCTAGACCATTCTAGGCGTTTCGAATACTCTCTTAACCATTCTATACTTGTTAGAGCCTCCAAGGACTCATGCTTCACCCTCTAATTCCCTTGAGGCACCATGGAGTGCTTAGGATCATTCTAAAGGTTCTTATATGTCCTAATACAAGTTTCTAGACCATTCTAGGCGTTTCGAATACTCTCTTAACCATTCTATACTTGTTAGAGCCTCCAAGGACTCATGCTTCACCCTCTAATTCCCTTGAGGCACCATGGAGTGCTTAGGATCATTCTAAAGGTTCTTATATGTCCTAAAACACATTCCTAGACCATTTTAAGCGTTTAGAATACTCTCTTAACCATTCTATACTTGTTAGAGCCTCCAAGAACTCATGCTTCACCCTCTACATGCTCTAGGCACCATGGAGTGTTTAGGATCATTCTAAAGGTTCTTATATGTCCTAATACACATTCCTAGACCATTCTAGGAGTTTAGAATACTCTCTTAACAATTCTACACTAGTTAGAGCCTCCCAAGACTCATGCTTCACCCTCTAAGTCCCTTGAGGCACCATGGAGTGTTTAGGATCATTCTAATGGTTCTTATATGTCCTAAAACACATTCCTAGACCATTGTAAGCGTTTAGAATACTCTCTTAACCATTCTACACTTGTTAGAGCCTCCTAGGACTCATGCTTCACCCTCTAAGTCCCTCGAGGCACCATGGAGTGTTTAGGATCATTCTAAAGGTTCTTATATGTCCTAATACACATTCCTAGACCATTCTAGGCGTTTCGAATACTCTCTTAACCATTCTACACTTGTTAGAGCCTCCAAGGACTCATGCTTCACCTTCTAATTCCCTTGAGGCACCATGGAGTGTTTAGGATCATTCTAAAGATTCTTATATGTCCTAAAACACATTCCTTGACCATTGTAAGCGTTTAGAATACTCTCTTAACCATTCTACACTTGTTAGAGCCTCCTAGGACTCATGCTTCACCCTCTACATGCTCTAGGCAGCATGGAGTGTTTAGGATCATTCTAAAGGTTCTTATATGTCCTAATACACATTCCTAGACCATTCTAGGAGTTTAGAATACTCTCTTAACCATTCTACACTTGTTAGAGCCTCCTAGGACTCATGCTTCACCCTCTAAGTCCCTCGAGGCACCATGGAGTGTTTAGGATCATTCTAAAGGTTCTTATATGTCCTAATACAAGTTCCTAGATTATTCTAGGCGTTTCGAATACTCTCTTAACCATTCTATACTTGTTAGAGCCTCCAAGCACTAATGCTTCACCCTCTAATTCCCTTGAGGCACCATGGAGTGTTTAGGATCATTCTAAAGGTTCTTATATGTCCTAAAACACATTCCTAGACCATTTTAAGCGTTTAGAATACTCTCTTAACCATTCTATACTTGTTAGAGCCTCCAAGAACTCATGCTTCACCCTCTACATGCTCTAGGCAGCATGGAGTGTTTAGGATCATTCTAAAGGTTCTTATATGTCCTAATACACATTACTAGACCATTCTAGGAGTTTAGAATACTCTCTTAACCATTCTACACTAGTTAGAGCCTCCCAGGACTCATGCTTCACCCTCTAAGTCCCTTGAGGCACCATGGAGTGTTTAGGATCATTCTAAAGGTTCTTATATGTCCTAATACACATTCCTAGACCATTCTAGGCGTTTTGAATACTCTCTTAACCATTCTACACCTGTTAGAGCCTCCAAGGACTCATGCTTCACCTTCTAATTCCCTTGAGGCACCATGGAGTGTTTAGGATCATTCTAAAGGTTCTTATATGTCCTAATACACATTCCTAGACCATTGTAAGCCTTTAGAATACTCTCTTAATAATTCTACACTTGTTAGAGCCTCCAAGGACTCATGCTTCACCTTCTAATTCCCTTGAGGCACCGTGGAGTGTTTAGGATCATTCTAAAGGTTCTTATATGTCCTAAAACACATTCCTAGACCATTTTAAGCGTTTAGAATACTCTCTTAACCATTCTATACTTGTTAGAGCCTCCAAGAACTCATGCTTCACCCTCTACATGCTCTAGGCACCATGGAGTGTTTAGGATCATTCTAAAGGTTTTTATATGTCCTAATACACATTCCTAGACCATTCTAGGAGTTTAGAATACTCTCTTAACCATTCTACACTAGTTAGAGCCTCCCAGGACTCATGCTTCACCCTCTAAGTCCCTTGAGGCACCATGGAGTGTTTAGGATCATTCTAAAGGTTCTTATATGTCCTAATACACATTCCTAGACCATTCTAGGCGTTTTGAATACTCTCTTAACCATTCTACACTTGTTAGAGCCTCCAAGGACTCATGCTTCACCTTCTAATTCCCTTGAGGCACCATGGAGTGTTTAGGATCATTATAAAGGTTCTTATATGTCCTAAATCACATTCCTAGACCATTGTAAGCGTTTAGAATACTCTCTTAACCATTCTACACTTGTTAGAGCCTCCTAGGACTCATGCTTCACCCTCTAAGTCCCTCGAGGCACCATGGAGTGTTTAGGATCATTCTAAAGGTTCTTATATGTCCTAATACACATTCCTGACCTTTGTAAGCGTTTCGAATACTCTCTTAACTATTCTACACTTGTTAGAACCTCCAAGGACTCATGCTTCACCCTCTAAGTCCCTTGAGGCACCATGGAGTGTTTAGGATCATTCTAAAGGTTCTTATATGTCCTAATACACATTCCTAGACCATTGTAAGCCTTTAGAATACTCTCTTAACCATTCTACACTTGTTAGAGCCTCCAAGGACTCATGCTTCACCCTCTAAGTCCCTTGAGGCACCATGGAGTGTTTAGGATCATTCTAAAGGTTCTTATATGTCCTAATACACATTCCTAGACCATTGTAAGCCTTTAGAATACTCTCTTAACCATTCTATACTTTTTAGAGCCTCCAAGGACTCATGCTTCACCCTCTAAGTCCCTTGAGGCACCATGGAGTGTTTAGGATCATTCTAAAGGATCTTATATGTCCTAATACACATTCCTAGACCATATTAAGCGTTTAGAATACTCTCTTAACCATTCTACACTTGTTAGAGCCTCCAAGGACTCATGCTTCACCCTCTAAGTCCCTCGAGGTACCATGGAGTGTTTAGGATCATTCTAAAGGTTCTTATATGTCCTAATACAAGTTTCTAGACCATTCTAGGCGTTTCGAATACTCTCTTAACCATTCTATACTTGTTAGAGCCTCCAAGGACTCATGCTTCACCCTCTAATTCCCTTGAGGCACCATGGAGTGTTTAGGATCATTCTAAAGGTTCTTATATGTCCTAAAACACATTCCTAGACCATTTTAAGCGTTTAGAATACTCTCTTAACCATTCTATACTTGTTAGAGCCTCCAAGAACTCATGCTTCACCCTCTACATGCTCTAGGCACCATGGAGTGTTTAGGATCATTCTAAAGGTTCTTATATGTCCTAATACACATTCCTAGACCATTCTAGGAGTTTAGAATACTCTCTTAACAATTCTACACTAGTTAGAGCCTCCCAAGACTCATGCTTCACCCTCTAAGTCCCTTGAGGCACCATGGAGTGTTTAGGATCATTCTAAAGGTTCTTATATGTCCTAAAACACATTCCTAGACCATTGTAAGCGTTTAGAATACTCTCTTAACCATTCTACACTTGTTAGAGCCTCCTAGGACTCATGCTTCACCCTCTAAGTCCCTCGAGGCACCATGGAGTGTTTAGGATCATTCTAAAGGTTCTTATATGTCCTAATACACATTCCTAGACCATTCTAGGAGTTTCGAATACTCTCTTAACCATTCTACACTTGTTAGAGCCTCCAAGGACTCATGCTTCACCTTCTAATTCCCTTGAGGCACCATGGAGTGTTTAGGATCATTCTAAAGATTCTTGTATGTCCTAAAACACATTCCTTGACCATTGTAAGCGTTTAGAATACTCTCTTAACCATTCTACACTTGTTAGAGCCTCCTAGGACTCATGCTTCACCCTCTAAGTCCCTCGAGGCACCATGGAGTGTTTAGGATCATTCTAAAGGTTCTTATATGTCCTAATACAAGTTCCTAGATTATTCTAGGCGTTTCGAATACTCTCTTAACCATTCTATACTTGTTAGAGCCTCCAAGCACTAATGCTTCACCCTCTAATTCCCTTGAGGCACCATGGAGTGTTTAGGATCATTCTAAAGGTTCTTATATGTCCTAAAACACATTCCTAGACCATTTTAAGCGTTTAGAATACTCTCTTAACCATTCTATACTTGTTAGAGCCTCCAAGAACTCATGCTTCACCCTCTACATGCTCTAGGCAGCATGGAGTGTTTAGGATCATTCTAAAGGTTCTTATATGTCCTAATACACATTCCTAGACCATTCTAGGAGTTTAGAATACTCTCTTAACCATTCTACACTAGTTAGAGCCTCCCAGGACTCATGCTTCACCCTCTAAGTCCCTTGAGGCACCATGGAGTGTTTAGGATCATTCTAAAGGTTCTTATATGTCCTAAAACACATTCCTAGACCATTGTAAGCGTTTAGAATACTCTCTTAACCATTCTACACTTGTTAGAGCCTCCTAGGACTCATGCTTCACCCTCTAAGTACCTCGAGGCACCATGGAGTGTTTAGGATCATTCTAAAGGTTCTTATATGTCCTAATACACATTCCTAGACCATTCTAGGCGTTTTGAATACTCTCTTAACCATTCTACACCTGTTAGAGCCTCCAAGGACTCATGCTTCACCTTCTAATTCCCTTGAGGCACCATGGAGTGTTTAGGATCATTCTAAAGGTTCTTATATGTCCTAAAACACATTCCTAGACCATTGTAAGCGTTTAGAATACTCTCTTAACCATTCTACACTTGTTAGAGCCTCCTAGGACTCATGCTTCACCCTCTAAGTACCTCGAGGCACCATGGAGTGTTTAGGATCATTCTAAAGGTTCTTATATGTCCTAATACACATTCCTGACCTTTGTAAGCGTTTCGAATACTCTCTTAACTATTCTACACTTGTTAGAACCTCCAAGGACTCATGCTTCACCCTCTAAGTCCCTTGAGGCACCATGGAGTGTTTAGGATCATTCTAAAGGTTCTTATATGTCCTAATACACATTCCTAGACCATTGTAAGCCTTTAGAATACTCTCTTAACCATTCTACACTTGTTAGAGCCTCCCAGGACTCATGCTTCACCCTCTAAGTCCCTTGAGGAACCATGGAGTGTTTAGGATCATTCTAAAGGTTCTTATATGTCCTAATACACATTCCTAGACCATTGTAAGCGTTTAGAATACTCTCTTAACCATTCTACACTTGTTAGAGCATCCAAGGACTCATGCTTCACCCTCTAAATCCCTTGGGGCACCATGGAGTGTTTAGGATCATTGTAAAGGTTCTTATATCTCCTAGTACACATTCCTAGACCATTCTCAGCCTTTAGATTACTGTCTTAACCATTCTACACTTGTTAGAGCCTCAAGGGACTCATGCTTCACCCTCTAAGTCCCTCGAGGCACCATGGAGTGTTTAGGATCATTCTAAAGGTTCTTATATGTCCTAATACACATTCCTAGACCATTCTAGGCGTTTCGAATACTCTCTTAACCATTCTACACTTGTTAGAGCCTCCAAGGACTCATGCTTCACCATCTAATTCCCTTGAGGCACCATGGAGTGTTTAGGATCATTCTAAAGGTTCTTATATGTCCTAAAACACATTCCTAGACCATTGTAAGCGTTTAGAATACTCTCTTAACCATTCTACACTTGTTAGAGCCTCGTAGGACTCATGCTTCACCCTCTAAGTCCCTCGAGGCACCATGGAGTGTTTAGGATCATTCTAAAGGTTCTTATATGTCCTAATACAAGTTCCTAGATCATTCTAGGCGTTTCGAATACTCTCTTAACCATTCTATACTTGTTAGAGCCTCCAAGGACTCATGCTTCACCCTCTAATTCCCTTGAGGCACCATGGAGTGTTTAGGATCATTCTAAAGGTTCTTATATGTCCTAAAACACATTCCTAGACCATTTTAAGCGTTTAGAATACTCTCTTAACCATTCTATACTTGTTAGAGCCTCCAAGAACTCATGCTTCACCCTCTACATGCTCTAGGCACCATGGAGTGTTTAGGATCATTCTAAAGGTTCTTATATGTCCTAATACACATTCCTAGACCATTCTAGGAGTTTAGAATACTCTCTTAACCATTCTACACTAGTTAGAGCCTCCCAGGACTCATGCTTCACCCTCTAAGTCCCTTGAGGCACCATGGAGTGTTTAGGATCATTCTAAAGGTTCTTATATGTCCTAAAACACATTCCTAGACCATTTTAAGTGTTTAGAATACTCTCTTAACCATTCTACACTTGTTAGAGCCTCCAAGAACTCATGCTTCACCCTCTAAGTCCCTTGAGGCACCATGTAGTGTTTAGGATCATTCTAAAGGTTCTTATATGTCCTAATACACATTCCTGACCATTGTAAGCGTTTCGAATACTCTCTTAACCATTCTATACTTGTTAGAGCCTCAAAGAACTTATGCTTCACCCTCTACTTGCTCTAGGCACCATGGAGTGTTTAGGATCATTCTAAAGGTTCTTATATGTCCTAATACACATTCCAAGACCATTGTAAGCGTTTAGTATACTCTCTTAACCATTTTATACTTGTTAGAGCCTCCAAGAACTCATGCTTCACCGTCTACTTGCTCTAGGCACCATGGAGTGTTTAGGATCATTCTAAAGGTTCTTATATGTCCTAATACAAGTTCCTAGATCATTCTAGGCGTTTTGAATACTCTCTTAACCATTCTATACTTGTTAGAGCCTCCAAGGACTCATGCTTCACCCTCTAATTCCCTTGAGGCACCATGGAGTGTTTAGGATCATTCTAAAGGTTCTTATATGTCTTAAAACACATTCCTAGACCATTTTAAGCGTTTAGAATACTCTCTTAACCATTCTATACTTGTTAGAGCCTCCAAGAACTCATGCTTCACCCTCTACATGCTCTAGGCACCATGGAGTGTTTAGGATCATTCTAAAGGTTCTTATATGTCCTAATACACATTCCTAGACCATTCTAGGAGTTTAGAATACTCTCTTAACCATTCTACACTAGTTAGAGCCTCCCAGGACTCATGCTTCACCCTCTAAGTCCCTTGAGGCACCATGGAGTGTTTAGGATCATTCTAAAGGTTCTTATATGTCCTAATACACATTCCTAGACCATTCTAGGTGTTTCGAATACTCTCTTAACCATTCTACACTTGTTAGAGCCTCCAAGGACTCATGCTTCACCTTCTAATTCCCTTGAGGCACCATGGAGTGTTTAGGATCATTCTAAAGGTTCTTATATGTCCTAAAACACATTCCTAGACCATTGTAAGCGTTTAGAATACTCTCTTAACCATTCTACACTTGTTAGAGCCTCCTAGGACTCATGCTTCACCCTCTAAGTCCCTGGAGGCTCCATGGAGTGTTTAGGATCATTCTAAAGGTTCTTATATGTCCTAATACACATTCCTAGACCATTGTAAGCGTTTAGAATACTCTCTTAACCATTCTACACTTGTTAGAGCCTCCAAGGACTCATGCTTCACCCTCTAATTCCCTTGAGGCACCATAGAGTGTTTAGGATCATTCTAAAGGTTCTTATATGTCCTAATACACATTCCAAGACCATTGTAAGCGTTTAGTATACTCTCTTAACCATTTTATACTTGTTAGAGCCTCCAAGAACTCATGCTTCACCGTCTACTTGCTCTAGGCACCATGGAGTGTTTAGGATCATTCTAAAGGTTCTTATATGTCCTAATACAAGTTCCTAGATCATTCTAGGCGTTTTGAATACTCTCTTAACCATTCTATACTTGTTAGAGCCTCCAAGGACTCATGCTTCACCCTCTAATTCCCTTGAGGCACCATGGAGTGTTTAGGATCATTCTAAAGGTTCTTATATGTCCTAATACACATTCCAAGACCATTGTAAGCGTTTAGTATACTCTCTTAACCATTTTATACTTGTTAGAGCCTCCAAGAACTCATGCTTCACCGTCTACTTGCTCTAGGCACCATGGAGTGTTTAGGATCATTCTAAAGGTTCTTATATGTCCTAATACAAGTTCCTAGATCATTCTAGGCGTTTTGAATACTCTGTTAACCATTCTATACTTGTTAGAGCCTCCAAGGACTCATGCTTCACCCTCTAATTCCCTTGAGGCACCATGGAGTGTTTAGGATCATTCTAAAGGTTCTTATATGTCTTAAAACACATTCCTAGACCATTTTAAGCGTTTAGAATACTCTCTTAACCATTCTATACTTGTTAGAGCCTCCAAGAAATCATGCTTCACCCTCTACATGCTCTAGGCACCATGGAGTGTTTAGGATCATTCTAAAGGTTCTTATATGTCCTAATACACATTCCTAGACCATTGTAAGCGTTTAGAATACTCTCTTAACCATTCTACACTTGTTAGAGCCTCCAAGGACTCATGCTTCACCCTCTAATTCCCTTGAGGCACCATAGAGTGTTTAGGATCATTCTAAAGGTTCTTATATGTCCTAATACACATTCCAAGACCATTGTAAGCGTTTAGTATACTCTCTTAACCATTTTATACTTGTTAGAGCCTCCAAAAACTCATGCTTCACCGTCTACTTGCTCTAGGCACCATGGAGTGTTTAGGATCATTCTAAAGGTTCTTATATGTCCTAATACAAGTTCCTAGATCATTCTAGGCGTTTTGAATACTCTCTTAACCATTCTATACTTGTTAGAGCCTCCAAGGACTCATGCTTCACCATCTAATTGCCTTGAGGCACCATGGAGTGTTTAGGATCATTCTAAAGGTTCTTATATGTCTTAAAACACATTCCTAGACCATTTTAAGCGTTTAGAATACTCTCTTAACCATTCTATACTTGTTAGAGCCTCCAAGAACTCATGCTTCACCCTCTACATGCTCTAGGCACCATGGAGTGTTTAGGATCATTCTAAAGGTTCTTATATGTCCTAATACACATTCCTATACCATTCTAGGAGTTTAGAATACTCTCTTAACCATTCTACACTAGTTAGAGCCTCCCAGGACTCATGCTTCACCCTCTAAGTCCCTTGAGGCACCATGGAGTGTTTAGGATCATTCTAAAGGTTCTTATATGTCCTAATACACATTCCTAGACCATTCTAGGTGTTTCGAATACTCTCTTAACCATTCTACACTTGTTAGAGCCTCCTAGGACTCATGCTTCACCCTCTAAGTCCCTCGAGGCACCATGGAGTGTTTAGGATCATTCTAAAGGTTCTCATATGTCCTAATACACATTCCTAGACCATTGTAAGCGTTTCGAATACTCTCTTAACAATTCTACACTTTTTAGAGCCTCCAAGGACTCATGCTTCATCCTCTAAGTCCCTTGAGGCACCATGGAGTGTTTAGGATCATTCTAAAGGATCTTATATGTCCTAATACACATTCCTAGACCATATTAAGCGTTTAGAATACTCTCTTAACCATTCTACACTTGTTAGAGCCTCCAAGGACTCATGCTTCACCCTCTAAGTCCCTCGAGGCACCATGGAGTGTTTAGGATCATTCTAAAGGTTCTTATATGTCCTAATACAAGTTCCTAGATCATTCTAGGCATTTCGAATACACTCTTAACCATTCTATACTTGTTAGAGCCTCCAAGGACTCATGCTTCACCCTCTAATTCCCTTGAGGCACCATGGAGTGTTTAGGATCATTCTAAAGGTTCTTATATGTCCTAAAACACATTCCTAGACCATTTTAAGCGTTTAGAATACTCTCTTAACCATTCTATACTTGTTAGAGCCTCCAAGAACTCATGCTTCACCCTCTACATGCTCTAAGCACCATGGAGTGTTTAGGATCATTCTAAAGGTTCTTATATGTCCTAATACACATTCCTAGACCATTGTAAGCGTTTAGAATACTCTCTTAACCATTCTACACTTGTTAGAGCCTCCAAGGACTCATGCTTCACCCTCTAATTCCCTTGAGGCACCATAGAGTGTTTAGGATCATTCTAAAGGTTCTTATATGTCCTAATACACATTCCAAGACCATTGTAAGCGTTTAGTATACTCTCTTAACCATTTTATACTTGTTAGAGCCTCCAAGAACTCATGCTTCACCGTCTACTTGCTCTAGGCACCATGGAGTGTTTAGGATCATTCTAAAGGTTCTTATATGTCCTAATACAAGTTCTTAGATCATTCTAGGCGTTTTGAATACTCTCTTAACCATTCTATACTTGTTAGAGCCTCCAAGGACTCATGCTTCACCCTCTAATTCCCTTGAGGCACCATGGAGTGTTTAGGATCATTCTAAAGGTTCTTATATGTCTTAAAACACATTCCTAGACCATTTTAAGCGTTTAGAATACTCTCTTAACCATTCTATACTTGTTAGAGCCTCCAAGAACTCATGCTTCACCCTCTACATGCTCTAGGCACCATGGAGTGTTTAGGATCATTCTAAAGGTTCTTATATGTCCTAATACACATTCCTAGACCATTCTAGGAGTTTAGAATACTCTCTTAACCATTCTACACTAGTTAGAGCCTCCCAGGACTCATGCTTCACCCTCTAAGTCCCTTGAGGCACCATGGAGTGTTTAGGATCATTCTAAAGGTTCTTATATGTCCTAATACACATTCCTAGACCATTCTAGGCGTTTCGAATACTCTCTTAACCATTCTACACTTGTTAGAGCCTCCAAGGACTCATGCTTCACCTTCTAATTCCCTTGAGGCACCGTGGAGTGTTTAGGATCATTCTAAAGGTTTTTATATGTCCTAAAACACATTTCTAGACCATTGTAAGCGTTTAGAATACTCTCTTAACCATTCTACACTTGTTAGAGCCTCCTAGGACTCATGCTTCACCCTCTAAGTCCCTCGAGGCACCATGGAGTGTTTAGGATCATTCTAAAGGTTCTCATATGTCCTAATACACATTACTAGACCATTGTAAGCGTTTCGAATACTCTCTTAACAATTCTACACTTTTTAGAGCCTCCAAGGACTCATGCTTCACCCTCTAAGTCCCTTGAGGCACCATGGAGTGTTTAGGATCATTCTAAAGGATCTTATATGTCCTAATACACATTCCTAGACCATATTAAGCATTTAGAATACTCTCTTAACCATTCTACACTTGTTAGAGCCTCCAAGGACTCATGCTTCACCCTCTAAGTCCCTCGAGGCACCATGGAGTGTTTAGGATCATTCTAAAGGTTCTTATATGTCCTAATACAAGTTCCTAGATCATTCTAGGCGTTTCGAATACACTCTTAACCATTCTATACTTGTTAGAGCCTCCAAGGACTCATGCTTCACCCTCTAATTCCCTTGAGGCACCATGGAGTGTTTAGGATCATTCTAAAGGTTCTTATATGTCCTAAAACACATTCCTAGACCATTTTAAGCGTTTAGAATACTCTCTTAACCATTCTATACTTGTTAGAGCCTCCAAGAACTCATGCTTCACCCTCTACATGCTCTAAGCACCATGGAGTGTTTAGGATCATTCTAAAGGTTCTTATATGTCCTAATACACATTCCTAGACCATTCTAGGAGTTTAGAATACTCTCTTAACCATTCTACACTAGTTAGAGCCTCCCAGGACTCATGCTTCACCCTCTAAGTCCCTTGAGGCACCATGGAGTGTTTAGGATCATTCTAAAGGTTCTTATATGTCCTAATACACATTCCTAGACCATTCTAGGCGTTTCGCATACTCTCTTAACCATTCTACACTTGTTAGAGCCTCCAAGGACTCATGCTTCACCTTCTAATTCCCTTGAGGCACCATGGAGTGTTTAGGATCATTCTAAAGGTTCTTATATGTCCTAAAACACATTCCTAGACCATTGTAAGCGTTTAGAATACTCTCTTAACCATTCTACACTTGTTAGAGCCTCCTAGGACTCATGCTTCACCCTCTAAGTCCCTTGAGGCTCCATGGAGTGTTTAGGATCATTCTAAAGGTTCTTATATGTCCTAATACACATTCCTAGACCATTGTAAGCGTTTAGAATACTCTCTTAACCATTGTACACTTGTTAGAGCCTCCAAGGACTCATGCTTCACCCTCTAATTCCCTTGAGGCACCATAGAGTGTTTAGGATCATTCTAAAGGTTCTTATATGTCCTAATACACATTCCAAGACCATTGTAAGCGTTTAGTATACTCTCTTAACCATTTTATACTTGTTAGAGCCTCCAAGAACTCATGCTTCACCGTCTACTTGCTCTAGGCACCATGGAGTGGTTAGGATCATTCTAAAGGTTCTTATATGTCCTAATACAAGTTCCTAGATCATTCTAGGCGTTTCGAATACTCTCTTAACCATTCTATACTTGTTAGAGCCTCCAAGGACTCATGCTTCACCCTCTAATTCCCTTGAGGCACCATGGAGTGTTTAGGATCATTCTAAAGGTTCTTATATGTCCTAAAACACATTCCTAGACCATTTTAAGTGTTTAGAATACTCTCTTAACCATTCTATACTTGTTAGAGCCTCCAAGAACTCATGCTTCACCCTCTACATGCTCTAGGCACCATGGAGTATTTAGGATCATTCTAAAGGTTCTTATATGTCCTAATACACATTCCTAGACCATTGTAAGCGTTTAGAATACTCTCTTAACCATTCTACACTTGTTAGAGCCTCCAAGGACTCATGCTTCACCCTCTAATTCCCTTGAGGCGCCATAGAGTGTTTAGGATCATTCTAAAGGTTCTTATATGTCCTAATACACATTCCAAGACCATTGTAAGCGTTTAGTATACTCTCTTAACCATTCTATACTTGTTAGAGCCTCCAAGAACTAATGCTTCACCCTCTACTTGCTCTAGGCACCATGGAGTGTTTAGGATCATTCTAAAGGTTCTTATATGTCCTAATACACATTCCTAGACCATTCTAGGAGTTTAGAATACTCTCTTAACCATTCTACACTATTTAGAGCCTCCAAGGACTCATGCTACACCCTCTAAGTCCCTGGAGGCACCATGGAGTGTTTACGATCATTCTAAAGGTTCTTATATGTCCTAATACACATTCCTAGACCATTGTAAGCGTTTAGAATACTCTCTTAACCATTCTACACTTGTTAGAGCCTCCAAGAACTCATGCTTCACCCTCTAAGTCCCTTGAGGCACCATGGAGTGTTTAGGATCATTCTAAAGGTTCTTATATGTCCTACTACACATTCCTAGACCATTGTAAGCCTTTAGAATACTCTCTTAACCATTCTACATTTGTTAGAGCCTCCAAGGACTCATGCTTCACCCTCTAAGTCCCTTGGGGCACCATGGAGTGTTTAGGATCATTCTAAAGGTTGTTATATGTCCTAATACACATTCCTAGACCATTGTAAGCCTTTAGAATACTCTCTTAACCATTCTACACTTGTTAGAGCCTCCAAGGACTCATGCTTCACCCTCTAAGTCCCTTGAGGCACCATGGAGTGTTTAGGATCATTCTAAAGGTTCTTATATGTCCTAATACAAGTTCCTAGACCATTCTAGGCGTTTCGAATACTCTCTTAACCATTCTACACTTGTTAGAGCCTCCAAGGACTCATGCTTCACCCTCTAATTCCCTTGAGGCACCATGGAGTGTTTAGGATCATTCTAAAGGTTCTTATATGTCCTAAAACACATTCCTAGACCATTGTAAGCGTTTAGAATACTCTCTTAACCATTCTATACTTGTTAGAGCCTCCAAGAACTCATGCTTCACCCTCTACATGCTCTAGGCACCATGGAGTGTTTAGGATCATTCTAAAGGTTCTTATATGTCCTAATACACATTCCTAGACCATTCTAGGAGTTTAGAATACTCTCTTAACCATTCTACACTAGTTAGAGCCTCCCAGGACTCATGCTTCACCCTCTAAGTCCCTTGAGGCACCATGGAGTGTTTAGGATCATTCTAAAGGTTCTTATATGTCCTAATACACATTCCTAGACCATTCTAGGCGTTTCGAATACTCTCTTAACCATTCTACACTTGTTAGAGCCTCCAAGGACTCATGCTTCACCTTCTAATTCCCTTGAGGCACCATGGAGTGTTTAGGATCATTCTAAAGGTTCTTATATGTCCTAAAACACATTCCTAGACCATTGTAAGCGTTTAGAATACTCTTTTAACCATTTTACACTTGTTAGAGCCTCCTAGGACTCATGCTTCACCCTCTAAGTCCCTCGAGGCACCATGGAGTGTTTAGGATCATTCTAAAGGTTCTTATATGTCCTAATACACATTCCTAGACCATTGTAAGCATTTCGAATACACTCTTAACCATTCTACACTTTTTAGAGCCTCCAAGGACTCATGCTTCACCCTCTAAGTCCCTTGAGGCACCATGGAGTGTTTAGGATCATTCTAAAGGATCTTATATGTCCTAATACACATTCCTAGACCATATTAAGCGTTTAGAATACTCTCTTAACCATTCTACACTTGTTAGAGCCTCCAAGGACTCATGCTTCACCCTCTAAGTCCCTCGAGGCACCATGGAGTGTTTAGGATCATTCTAAAGGTTCTTATATCTCCTAATACACATTCCTAGACCATTCTAGGTGTTTCGAATACTCTCTTAACCATTCTACACTTGTTAGAGCCTCCAAGGACTCATGCTTCACCTTCTAATTCCCTTGAGGCACCATGGAGTGTTTAGGATCATTCTAAAGGTTCTTATATGTCCTAAAACACATTCCTAGACCATTGTAAGCGTTTAGAATACTCTCTTAACCATTCTACACTTGTTAGAGCCTCCTAGGACTCATGCTTCACCCTCTAAGTCCCTGGAGGCTCCATGGAGTGTTTAGGATCATTCTAAAGGTTCTTATATGTCCTAATACACATTCCTAGACCATTGTAAGCGTTTAGAATACTCTCTTAACCATTCTACACTTGTTAGAGCCTCCAAGGACTCATGCTTCACCCTCTAATTCCCTTGAGGCACCATAGAGTGTTTAGGATCATTCTAAAGGTTCTTATATGTCCTAATACACATTCCAAGACCATTGTAAGCGTTTAGTATACTCTCTTAACCATTTTATACTTGTTAGAGCCTCCAAGAACTCATGCTTCACCGTCTACTTGCTCTAGGCACCATGGAGTGTTTAGGATCATTCTAAAGGTTCTTATATGTCCTAATACAAGTTCCTAGATCATTCTAGGCGTTTTGAATACTCTCTTAACCATTCTATACTTGTTAGAGCCTCCAAGGACTCATGCTTCACCCTCTAATTCCCTTGAGGCACCATGGAGTGTTTAGGATCATTCTAAAGGTTCTTATATGTCTTAAAACACATTCCTAGACCATTTTAAGCGTTTAGAATACTCTCTTAACCATTCTATACTTGTTAGAGCCTCCAAGAACTCATGCTTCACCCTCTACATGCTCTAGGCACCATGGAGTGTTTAGGATCATTCTAAAGGTTCTTATATGTCCTAATACACATTCCTAGACCATTCTAGGAGTTTAGAATACTCTCTTAACCATTCTACACTAGTTAGAGCCTCCCAGGACTCATGCTTCACCCTCTAAGTCCCTTGAGGCACCATGGAGTGTTTAGGATCATTCTAAAGGTTCTTATATGTCCTAATACACATTCCTAGACCATTCTAGGCGTTTCGAATACTCTCTTAACCATTCTACACTTGTTAGAGCCTCCAAGGACTCATGCTTCACCTTCTAATTCCCTTGAGGCACCGTGGAGTGTTTAGGATCATTCTAAAGGTTTTTATATGTCCTAAAACACATTTCTAGACCATTGTAAGCGTTTAGAATACTCTCTTAACCATTCTACACTTGTTAGAGCCTCCTAGGACTCATGCTTCACCCTCTAAGTCCCTCGAGGCACCATGGAGTGTTTAGGATCATTCTAAAGGTTCTCATATGTCCTAATACACATTCCTAGACCATTGTAAGCGTTTCGAATACTCTCTTAACAATTCTACACTTTTTAGAGCCTCCAAGGACTCATGCTTCACCCTCTAAGTCCCTTGAGGCACCATGGAGTGTTTAGGATCATTCTAAAGGATCTTATATGTCCTAATACACATTCCTAGACCATATTAAGCGTTTAGAATACTCTCTTAACCATTCTACACTTGTTAGAGCCTCCAAGGACTCATGCTTCACCCTCTAAGTCCCTCGAGGCACCATGGAGTGTTTAGGATCATTCTAAAGGTTCTTATATGTCCTAATACAAGTTCCTAGATCATTCTAGGCGTTTCGAATACTCTCTTAACCATTCTATACTTGTTAGAGCCTCCAAGGACTCATGCTTCACCCTCTAATTCCCTTGAGGCACCATGGAGTGTTTAGGATCATTCTAAAGGTTCTTATATGTCCTAAAACACATTCCTAGACCATTTTAAGCGTTTAGAATACTCTCTTAACCATTCTATACTTGTTAGAGCCTCCAAGAACTCATGCTTCACCCTCTACATGCTCTAAGCACCATGGAGTGTTTAGGATCATTCTAAAGGTTCTTATATGTCCTAATACACATTCCTAGACCATTCTAGGAGTTTAGAATACTCTCTTAACCATTCTACACTAGTTAGAGCCTCCCAGGACTCATGCTTCACCCTCTAAGTCCCTTGAGGCACCATGGAGTGTTTAGGATCATTCTAAAGGTTCTTATATGTCCTAATACACATTCCTAGACCATTCTAGGCGTTTTGCATACTCTCTTAACCATTCTACACTTGTTAGAGCCTCCAAGGACTCATGCTTCACCTTCTAATTCCCTTGAGGCACCATGGAGTGTTTAGGATCATTCTAAAGGTTCTTATATGTCCTAAAACACATTCCTAGACCATTGTAAGCGTTTAGAATACTCTCTTAACCATTCTACACTTGTTAGAGCCTCCTAGGACTCATGCTTCACCCTCTAAGTCCTTTGAGGCTCCATGGAGTGTTTAGGATCATTCTAAAGGTTCTTATATGTCCTAATACACATTCCTAGACCATTGTAAGCGTTTAGAATACTCTCTTAACCATTCTACACTTGTTAGAGCCTCCAAGGACTCATGCTTCACCCTCTAATTCCCTTGAGGCACCATAGAGTGTTTAGGATCATTCTAAAGGTTCCTAGATGTCCTAATACACATTCCAAGACCATTGTAAGCGTTTAGTATACTCTCTTAACCATTTTATACTTGTTAGAGCCTCCAAGAACTTATGCTTCACCGTCTACTTGCTCTAGGCACCATGGAGTGGTTAGGGTCATTCTAAAGGTTCTTATATGTCCTAATACAAGTTCCTAGATCATTCTAGGCGTTTCGAATACTCTCTTAACCATTCTATACTTGTTAGAGCCTCCAAGGACTCATGATTCACCCTCTAATTCCCTTGAGGCACCATGGAGTGTTTAGGATCATTCTAAAGGTTCTTATATGTCCTAAAACACATTCCTAGACCATTTTAAGTGTTTAGAATACTCTCTTAACCATTCTATACTTGTTAGAGCCTCCAAGAACTCATGCTTCACCCTCTACATGCTCTAGGCACCATGGAGTGTTTAGGATCATTCTAAAGGTTCTTATATGTCCTAATACACATTCCTAGACCATTGTAAGCGTTTAGAATACTCTCTTAACCATTCTACACTTGTTAGAGCCTCCAAGGACTCATGCTTCACCCTCTAATTCCCTTGAGGCACCATAGAGTGTTTAGGATCATTCTAAAGGTTCTTATATGTCCTAATACACATTCCAAGACCATTGTAAGCGTTTAGTATACTCTCTTAACCATTCTATACTTGTTAGAGCCTCCAAGAACTAATGCTTCACCCTCTACTTGCTCTAGGCACCATGGAGTGTTTAGGATCATTCTAAAGGTTCTTATATGTCCTAATACACATTCCTAGACCATTCTAGGAGTTTAGAATACTCTCTTAACCATTCTACACTATTTAGAGCCTCCAAGGACTCATGCTACACCCTCTAAGTCCCTGGAGGCACCATGGAGTGTTTACGATCATTCTAAAGGTTCTTATATGTCCTAATACACATTCCTAGACCATTGTAAGCGTTTAGAATACTCTCTTAACCATTCTACACTTGTTAGAGCCTCCAAGAACTCATGCTTCACCCTCTAAGTCCCTTGAGGCACCATGGAGTGTTTAGGATCATTCTAAAGGTTCTTATATGTCCTACTACACATTCCTAGACCATTGTAAGCCTTTAGAATACTCTCTTAACCATTCTACATTTGTTAGAGCCTCCAAGGACTCATGCTTCACCCTCTAAGTCCCTTGGGGCACCATGGAGTGTTTAGGATCATTCTAAAGGTTGTTATATGTCCTAATACACATTCCTAGACCATTGTAAGCCTTTAGAATACTCTCTTAACCATTCTACACTTGTTAGAGCCTCCAAGGACTCATGCTTCACCCTCTAAGTCCCTTGAGGCACCATGGAGTGTTTAGGATCATTCTAAAGGTTCTTATATGTCCTAATACAAGTTCCTAGACCATTCTAGGCGTTTCGAATACTCTCTTAACCATTCTACACTTGTTAGAGCCTCCAAGGACTCATGCTTCACCCTCTAATTCCCTTGAGGCACCATGGAGTGTTTAGGATCATTCTAAAGATTCTTATATGTCCTAAAACACATTCCTAGACCATTGTAAGCGTTTAGAATACTCTCTTAACCATTCTATACTTGTTAGAGCCTCCAAGAACTCATGCTTCACCCTCTACATGCTCTAGGCACCATGGAGTGTTTAGGATCATTCTAAAGGTTCTTATATGTCCTAATACACATTCCTAGACCATTCTAGGAGTTTAGAATACTCTCTTAACCATTCTACACTAGTTAGAGCCTCCCAGGACTCATGCTTCACCCTCTAAGTCCCTTGAGGCACCATGGAGTGTTTAGGATCATTCTAAAGGTTCTTATATGTCCTAATACACATTCCTAGACCATTCTAGGCATTTCGAATACTCTCTTAACCATTCTACACTTGTTAGAGCCTCCTAGGACTCATGCTTCACCTTCTAATTCCCTTGAGGCACCATGGAGTGTTTAGGATCATTCTAAAGGTTCTTATATGTCCTAAAACACATTCCTAGACCATTGTATGCGTTTAGAATACTCTTTTAACCATTTTACACTTGTTAGAGCCTCCTAGGACTCATACTTCACCCTCTAAGTCCCTTGAGGCACCATGGAGTGTTTAGGATCATTCTAAAGGTTCTTATATGTCCTAATACACATTCCTAGACCATTGTAAGCATTTCGAATACACTCTTAACCATTCTACACTTTTTAGAGCCTCCAAGGACTCATGCTTCACCCTCTAAGTCCCTTGAGGCACCATGGAGTGTTTAGGATCATTCTAAAGGTTCTTATATGTCCTAATACACATTCCTAGACCATTCTAGGCGTTTCGAATACTCTCTTAACCATTCTACACTTGTTAGAGCCTCCAAGGACTCATGCTTCACCTTCTAATTCCCTTGAGGCACCATGGAGTGTTTAGGATCATTCTAAAGGTTCTTATATGTCCTAATTCACATTCCTAGACCATTCTAGGCGTTTAGAATACTCTCTTAACCATTCTACACTTGTTAGAGCCTCCAAGTACTCATGCTTCACCCTCTAAGTCCCTTGAGGCACCATGGAGTGTTTAGTATCATTCTAAAGGTTCTTATTTGTCCTAATACACATTCCTAGACCATTGTAAGCGTTTCGAATACTCTCTTAACCATTCTACACTTTTTAGAGCCTCCAAGGACTCATGCTTCACCCTCTAAGTCCCTTGGGGCACCATGGAGTGTTTAGGATCATTCTAAAGGTTCTTATATGTCCTAATACACATTCCTAGACCATTGTAAGCCTTTAGAATACTCTCTTAACCATTCTACACGTGTTAGAGCCTCCAAGGACTCTTGCTTCACCCTCTAAGTCCCTTGAGGCACCATGGAGTGTTTAGGATCATTCTAAAGGTTCTTATATGTCCTAATACACATTCCTGACCATTGTAAGCGTTTCGAATACTCTCTTAACCATTCTACACTTGTTAGAGCCTCCAAGGACTCATGCTTCACCCTCTAAGTCCCTTGAGGCACCATGGAGTGTTTACGATCATTCTAAAGGTTCTTATATGTCCTAATACACATTCCCAGACCATTGTAAGCGTTTAGAATACTCTCTTAACCATTCTACACTTGTTAGAGCCTCCAAGAACTCATGCTTCACCCTCTAAGTCCCTTGAGGCACCATGGAGTGTTTAGGATCATTCTAAAGGTTCTTATATGTCCTACTACACATTCCTAGACCATTGTAAGCCTTTAGAATACTCTCTTAACCATTCTACATTTGTTAGAGCCTCCAAGGACTCATGCTTCACCCTCTAAGTCCCTTGGGGCACCATGGAGTGTTTAGGATCATTCTAAAGGTTCTTATATGTCCTAATACACATTCCTAGACCATTGTAAGCCTTTAGAATACTCTCTTAACCATTCTACACGTGTTAGAGCCTCCAAAGACTCTTGCTTCACCCTCTAAGTCCCTTGAGGCACCATGGAGTGTTTAGGATCATTCTAAAGGTTCTTATATGTCCTAATAAAAGTTCCTAGACCATTCTACGCGTTTCGAATACTCTCTTAACCATTCTACACTTGTTAGAACCTCCAAGGACTCATGCTTCACCCTCTAATTCCCTTGAGGCACCATGGAGTGTTTAGGATCATTCTAAAGGTTCTTATATGTCCTAAAACACATTCCTAGACCATTGTAAGCGTTTAGAATACTCTCTTAACCATTCTATACTTGTTAGAGCCTCCAAGAACTCATGCTTCACCCTCTACATGCTCTAGGCACCATGGAGTGTTTAGGATCATTCTAAAGGTTCTTATATGTCCTAATACAAGTTCCTAGACCATTCTAGGCGTTTCGAATACTCTCTTAACCATTCTACACTTGTTAGAGCCTCCAAGGACTCATGCTTCACCCTCTAATTCCCTTGAGGCACCATGGAGTGTTTAGGATCATTCTAAAGGTTCTTATATGTCCTAAAACACATTCCTAGACCATTGTAAGCGTTTAGAATACTCTCTTAACCATTCTATACTTGTTAGAGCCTCCAAGAACTCATGCTTCACCCTCTACATGCTCTAGGCACCATGGAGTGTTTAGGATCATTCTAAAGGTTCTTATATGTCCTACTACACATTCCTAGACCATTGTAAGCCTTTAGAATACTCTCTTAACCATTCTACATTTGTTAGAGCCTCCAAGGACTCATGCTTCACCCTCTAAGTCCCTTGGGGCACCATGGAGTGTTTAGGATCATTCTAAAGGTTCTTATATGTCCTAATACAAGTTCCTAGACCATTCTAGGCGTTTCGAATACTCTCTTAACCATTCTACACTTGTTAGAGCCTCCAAGGACTCATGCTTCACCCTCTAATTCCCTTGAGGCACCATGGAGTGTTTAGGATCATTCTAAAGGTTCTTATATGTCCTAAAACACATTCCTAGACCATTGTAAGCGTTTAGAATACTCTCTTAACCATTCTATACTTGTTAGAGCCTCCAAGAACTCATGCTTCACCCTCTACATGCTCTAGGCACCATGGAGTGTTTAGGATCATTCTAAAGGTTCTTATATGTCCTAATACACATTCCTAGACCATTCTAGGAGTTTAGAATACTCTCTTAACCATTCTACACTAGTTAGAGCCTCCCAGGACTCATGCTTCACCCTCTAAGTCCCTTGAGGCACCATGGAGTGTTTAGGATCATTCTAAAGGTTCTTATATGTCCTAATACACATTCCTAGACCATTCTAGGCGTTTCGAATACTCTCTTAACCATTCTACACTTGTTAGAGCCTCCAAGGACTCATGCTTCACCTTCTAATTCCCTTGAGGCACCATCGAGTGTTTAGGATCATTCTAAAGGTTCTTATATGTCCTAAAACACATTCCTAGACCATTGTAAGCGTTTAGAATACTCTTTTAACCATTTTACACTTGTTAGAGCCTCTTAGGACTCATGCTTCACCCTCTAAGTCCCTCGAGGCACCATGGAGTGTTTAGGATCATTCTAAAGGTTCTTATATGTCCTAATACACATTCCTAGACCATTGTAAGCATTTCAAATACACTCTTAACCATTCTACACTTTTTAGAGCCTCCAAGGACTCATGCTTCACCCTCTAAGTCCCTTGAGGCACCATGGAGTGTTTAGGATCATTCTAAACGTTCTTATATGTCCTACTACACATTCCTAGACCATTGTAAGCCTTTAGAATACTCTCTTAACCATTCTACATTTGTTAGAGCCTCCAAGGACTCATGCTTCACCCTCTAAGTCCCTTGGGGCACCATGGAGTGTTTAGGATCATTCTAAAGGTTCTTATATGTCCTAATACACATTCCTAGACCATTGTAAGCCTTTAGAATACTCTCTTAACCATTCTACACTTGTTAGAGCCTCCAAGGACTCATGCTTCACCCTCTAAGTCCCTTGAGGCACCATGGAGTGTTTAGGATCATTCTAAAGGTTCTTATATGTCCTAATACAAGTTCCTAGACCATTCTAGGCGTTTCGAATACTCTCTTAACCATTCTACACTTGTTAGAGCCTCCAAGGACTCATGCTTCACCCTCTAATTCCCTCGAGGCACCATGGAGTGTTTAGGATCATTCTAAAGGTTCTTATATGTCCTAAAACACATTCCTAGACCATTGTAAGCGTTTAGAATACTCTCTTAACCATTCTATACTTGTTAGAGCCTCCAAGAACTCATGCTTCACCCTCTACATGCTCTAGGCACCATGGAGTGTTTAGGATCATTCTAAAGGTTCTTATATGTCCTAATACAAGTTCCTAGACCATTCTAGGCGTTTCGAATACTCTCTTAACCATTCTACACTTGTTAGAGCCTCCAAGGACTCATGCTTCACCCTCTAATTCCCTTGAGGCACCATGGAGTGTTTAGGATCATTATAAAGGTTCTTATATGTCCTAAAACACATTCCTAGACCATTGTAAGCGTTTAGAATACTCTCTTAACCATTCTATACTTGTTAGAGCCTCCAAGAACTCATGCTTCACCCTCTACATGCTCTAGGCACCATGGAGTGTTTAGGATCATTCTAAAGGTTCTTATATGTCCTAATACACCTTCCTAGACCATTCTAGGAGTTTAGAATACTCTCTTAACCATTCTACACTAGTTAGAGACTCCCAGGACTCATGCTTCACCCTCTAAGTCCCTTGAGGCACCATGGAGTGTTTAGGATCATTCTAAAGGTTCTTATATGTCCTAATACACATTCCAAGACCATTGTAAGCGTTTAGTATACTCTCTTAACCATTCTATACTTGTTAGAGCCTCCAAGAACTAATGCTTCACCCTCTACTTGCTCTAGGCACCATGGAGTGTTTAGGATCATTCTAAAGGTTCTTATATGTCCTAATACACATTCCTAGACCATTCTAGGAGTTTAGAATACTCTCTTAACCATTCTACATTTGTTAGAGCCTCCAAGGACTCATGCTTCACCCTCTAAGTCCCTTGGGGCACCATGGAGTGTTTAGGATCATTCTAAAGGTTCTTATATGTCCTAATACACATTCCTAGACCATTGTAAGCCTTTAGAATACTCTCTTAACCATTCTACGCGTGTTAGAGCCTCCAAGGACTCTTGCTTCACCCTCTAAGTCCCTTGAGGCACCATGGAGTGTTTAGGATCATTATAAAGGTTCTTATATGTCCTAATACAAGTTCCTAGACCATTCTACGCGTTTCGAATACTCTCTTAACCATTCTACACTTGTTAGAGCCTCCAAGGACTCATGCTTCACCCTCTAATTCCCTTGAGGCACCATGGAGTGTTTAGGATCATTCTAAAGGTTCTTATATGTCCTAAAACACATTCCTAGACCATTGTAAGCGTTTAGAATACTCTCTTAACCATTCTATACTTGTTAGAGCCTCCAAGAACTCATGCTTCACCCTCTACATGCTCTAGGCACCATGGAGTGTTTAGGATCATTCTAAAGGTTCTTATATGTCCTAATACACATTCCTAGACCATTCTAGGAGTTTAGAATACTCTCTTAACCATTCTACACTAGTTAGAGCCTCCCAGGACTCATGCTTCACCCTCTAAGTCCCCTGAGGCACCATGGAGTGTTTAGGATCATTCTAAAGGTTCTTATATGTCCTAAAACACATTCCTAGACCATTGTAAGCGTTTAGAATACTCTTTTAACCATTTTACACTTGTTAGAGCCTCCTAGGACTCATGCTTCACCCTCTAAGTCCCTCGAGGCACCATGGAGTGTTTAGGATCATTCTAAAGGTTCTTATATGTCCTAATACACATTCCTAGACCATTGTAAGCATTTCGAATACACTCTTAACCATTCTACACTTTTTAGAGCCTCCAAGGACTCATGCTTCACCCTCTAAGTCCCTTGAGGCACCATGGAGTGTTTAGGATCATTCTAAAGGTTCTTATATTTCCTAATACACATTCCTAGACCATTCTAGGCGTTTCGAATACTCTCTTAACCATTCTACACTTGTTAGAGCCTCCAAGGACTCATGCTTCACCTTCTAATTCCCTTGAGGCACCATGGAGTGTTTAGGATCATTCTAAAGGTTCTTATATGTCCTAATTCACATTCCTATACCATTCTAGGCGTTTAGAATACTCTCTTAACCATTCTACACTTGTTAGAGCCTCCAAGTACTCATGCTTCACCCTCTAAGTCCCTTGAGGCACCATGGAGTGTTTAGTATCATTCTAAAGGTTCTTATATGTCCTAATACACATTCCTAGACCATTGTAAGAGTTTCGAATACTCTCTTAACCATTCTACACTTTTTAGAGCCTCCAAGGACTCATGCTTCACCCTCTAAGTCCCTTGAGGCACCATGGAGTGTTTAGGATCATTCTAAAGGTTCTTATATGTCCTAATACACATTCCTAGACCATTCTAGGCGTTTCGAATACTCTCTTAACCATTCTACACTTGTTAGAGCCTCCAAGGACTCATGCTTCACCCTCTAAGTCCCTTGAGGCACCATGGAGTGTTTACGATCATTCTAAAGGTTCTTATATGTCCTAATACACATTCCTAGACCATTGTAAGCGTTTAGAATACTCTCTTAACCATTCTACACTTGTTAGAGCCTCCAAGAACTCATGCTTCACCCTCTAAGTCCCTTGAGGCACCATGGAGTGTTTAGGATCATTCTAAAGGTTCTTATATGTCCTAATACAAGTTCCTAGACCATTCTACGCGTTTCGAATACTCTCTTAACCATTCTACACTTGTTAGAGCCTCCAAGGACTCATGCTTCACCCTCTAATTCCCTTGAGGCACCATGGAGTGTTTAGGATCATTCTAAAGGTTCTTATATGTCCTAAAACACATTCCTAGACCATTGTAAGCGTTTAGAATACTCTCTTAACCATTCTATACTTGTTAGAGCCTCCAAGAACTCATGCTTCACCCTCTACATGCTCTAGGCACCATGGAGTGTTTAGGATCATTCTAAAGGTTCTTATATGTCCTAATACACATTCCTAGACCATTCTAGGAGTTTAGAATACTCTCTTAACCATTCTACACTAGTTAGAGCCTCCTAGGACTCATGCTTCACCCTCTAAGTCCCTTGAGGCACCCTGGAGTGTTTAGTATCATTCTAAAGGTTCTTATATGTCCTAATACACATTCCTAGACCATTCTAGGCGTTTCGAATACTCTCTTAACCATTCTACACTTGTTAGAGCCTCCAAGGACTCATGCTTCACCTTCTAATTCCCTTGAGGCACCATGGAGTGTTTAGGATCATTCTAAGTGTTCTTATATGTCCTAAAACACATTCCTAGACCATTGTAAGCGTTTAGAATACTCTTTTAACCATTCTACACTTGTTAGAGCCTCCTAGGACTCATGCTTCACCCTCTAAGTCCCTCGAGGCACCATGGAGTGTTTAGGATCATTCTAAAGGTTCTTATATGTCCTAATACACATTCCTAGACCATTGTAAGCGTTTCGAATACTCTCTTAACCATTCTACACTTTTTAGAGCCTCCAAGGACTCATGCTTCTCCCTTTAAGTCCCTTGAGGCACCATGGAGTGTTTAGGATCATTCTAAAGGTTCTTATATGTCCTAATACACATTCCTAGACCATCGTAAGCGTTTAGAATACTCTCTTAACCATTCTACACTTGTTAGAGCCTCCAAGTACTCATGCTTCACCCTCTAAGTCCCTTGAGGCACCATGGAGTGTTTAGGATCATTCTAAAGGTTCTTATATGTTCTAATACACATTCCTAGACCATTGTAAGCGTTTAGAATACTCTTTTAACCATTCTACACTTGTTAGAGCCTCCAAGGACTCATGCTTCACCCTCTAAGTCCCTTGAGGCACCATGGAGTGTTAAGGATCATTCTAAAGGTTCTTATATGTCCTAATACACATTCCTAGACCATTCTAGGCGTTTAGAGTACTCTCTTATCCATTCTACACTAGTTAGAGCCTCCAAGGACTCATGCTTCACCCTCTAAGTCCCTTGGGGCACCATGAAGTGTTTAGGATCATTCTAAAGGTTCTTATATGTCCTAATACACATTCCTAGACCATTGTAAGCGTTTCGAATACTCTCTTAACCATTCTACACTTGTTAGAGCCTCCAAGGACTCATGCTTCACCCTCTAAGTCTCTTGAGGCACCATGGAGTGTTTAGGATCATTCTAAAGGTTCTTATATGTCTTAATACACATTCCTAGACCATTGTAAGCCATTAGAATACTCTCTTAACCAATCTACACTTGTTAGAGCCTCCAAGGACTCATGCTTCACCCTCTAAGTCCCTTGGGGCACCATGGAGTGTTTAGGACCATTCTAAAGGTTCTTATATGTCCTAATACACATTCCTAGACCATTCTAGGCGTTTCGAATACTCTCTTAACCATTCTACACTTGTTAGAGCCTCCAAGGACTCATGCTTCACCTTCTAATTCCCTTGAGGCACCATGGAGTGTTTAGGATCATTCTAAGTGTTCTTATATGTCCTAAAACACATTCCTAGACCATTGTAAGCGTTTAGAATACTCTTTTAACCATTCTACACTTGTTAGAGCCTCCTAGGACTCATGCTTCACCCTCTAAGTCCCTCGAGGCACCATGGAGTGTTTAGGATCATTCTAAAGGTTCTTATATGTCCTAATACACATTCCTAGACCATTGTAAGCGTTTCGAATACTCTCTTAACCATTCTACACTTTTTAGAGCCTCCAAGGACTCATGCTTCTCCCTTTAAGTCCCTTGAGGCACCATGGAGTGTTTAGGATCATTCTAAATGTTCTTATATGTCCTAATACACATTCCTAGACCATCGTAAGCGTTTAGAATACTCTCTTAACCATTCTACACTTGTTAGAGCCTCCAAGTACTCATGCTTCACCCTCTAAGTCCCTTGAGGCACCATGGAGTGTTTAGGATCATTCTAAAGGTTCTTATATGTTCTAATACACATTCCTAGACCATTGTAAGCGTTTAGAATACTCTTTTAACCATTCTACACTTGTTAGAGCCTCCAAGGACTCATGCTTCACCCTCTAAGTCCCTTGAGGCACCATGGAGTGTTAAGGATCATTCTAAAGGTTCTTATATGTCCTAATACACATTCCTAGACCATTCTAGGCGTTTAGAATACTCTCTTACCCATTCTACACTAGTTAGAGCCTCCAAGGACTCATGCTTCACCCTCTAAGTCATTGAGGCACCATGGAGTGTTTAGGATCATTCTAAAGGTTCTTATATTTCCAAATACACATTCCTAGACCTTTGTAAGCGTATAGAATACTCTCTTAACCATTCTACACTTGTTAGAGCCTCCAAGAACTCATGCTTCACCCTCTACTTGCTCTAGGCACCATGGAGTGTATAGGATAATTCTAAAGGTTCTTATATGTCCTAATACACATTCCTAGACCATTCTAAGCCTTTAGATTACTCTCTTAACTATTCTACACTTGTTAGAGCCTCCAAGGACTCATGCTTCACCCTCTAATTCCCTTGAGGCACCATGGAGTGTTTAGGATCATTCTAAAGGTTCTTATATGTCATAATACACATTCCTAGACCATTCTACGCCTTTAGATTACTCTCTTAACCATTCTACACTTGTTAGAGCCTCCAAGGACTCATGCTTCACCTTCTAATTCCCTTGAGGCACCATGGAGTGTTTAGGATCATTCTAAGTGTTCTTATATGTCGTAAAACACATTCCTAGACCATTGTAAGCGTTTAGAATACTCTTTTAACCATTCTACACTTGTTAGAGCCTCCAAGGACTCATGCTTCACCCTCTAAGTCCCTCGAGGCACCATGGAGTGTTTAGGATCATTTTAAAGGTTCTTATATGTCCTAATACACATTCCTAGACCATTGTAAGCGTTTCGAATACTCTCTTAACCATTCTACACTTTTTAGAGCCTCCAAGGACTCATGCTTCTCCCTTTAAGTCCCTTGAGGCACCATGGAGTGTTTAGGATCATTCTAAAGGTTCTTATATGTCCTAATACACATTCCTAGACCATCGTAAGCGTTTAGAATACTCTCTTAACCATTCTACACTTGTTAGAGCCTCCAAGTACTCATGCTTCACCCTCTAAGTCCCTTGAGGCACCATGGAGTGTTTAGGATCATTCTAAAGGTTCTTATATGTTCTAATACACATTCCTAGACCATTGTAAGCGTTTAGAATACTCTTTTAACCATTCTACACTTGTTAGAGCCTCCAAGGACTCATGCTTCACCCTCTAAGTCCCTTGAGGCACCATGGAGTGTTAAGGATCATTCTAAAGGTTCTTATATGTCCTAATACACATTCCTAGACCATTCTAGGCGTTTAGAATACTCTCTTACCCATTCTACACTAGTTAGAGCCTCCAAGGACTCATGCTTCACCCTCTAAGTCCCTTGGGGCACCATGAAGTGTTTAGGATCATTCTAAAGGTTCTTATATGTCCTAATACACATTCCTAGACCATTGTAAGCGTTTCGAATACTCTCTTAACCATTCTACACTTGTTAGAGCCTCCAAGGACTCATGCTTCACCCTCTAAGTCTCTTGAGGCACCATGGAGTGTTTAGGATCATTCTAAAGGTTCTTATATGTCCTAATACACATTCCTAGACCATTGTAAGCGTTTCGAATACTCTCTTAACCATTCTACACTTTTTAGAGCCTCCAAGGACTCATGCTTCTCCCTGTAAGTCCCTTGAGGCACCATGGAGTGTTTAGGATCATTCTAAATGTTCTTATATGTCCTAATACACATTCCTAGACCATCGTAAGCGTTTAGAATACTCTCTTAACCATTCTACACTTGTTAGAGCCTCCAAGTACTCATGCTTCACCCTCTAAGTCCCTTGAGGCACCATGGAGTGTTTAGGATCATTCTAAAGGTTCTTATATGTCCTAATACACATTCCTAGACCATTCTAAGCCTTTAGATTACTCTCTTAACCATTCTACACTTGTTAGAGCCTCCAAGGACTCATGCTTCACCCTCTACGTCCCTTGAGGCACCATGGAGTGTTTAGGATCATTCTAAAGGTTCTTATATGTCCTAATACACATTCCTAGACCATTTTCAGCCTTTAGAATACTATCTTAACCATTCTACACTTGTTAGAGCCTCCAAGGACTCATGCTTCACCCTCTAAGTCCCTTGGGGCACCATGGAGTGTTTAGGATCATTCTAAAGGTTCTTATATGTCCTAATACACATTCTTAGACAATTGTAAGCGTTTCGAATACTCTCTTAACCATTCTACACTTGTTAGAGCCTCCAAGGACTCATGCTTCACCCTCTAAGTCCCTTGGGGCACCATGGAGTGTTTAGGACCATTCTAAAGGTTCTTATATGTCCTAATACACATTCCTACACCATTCTAGGCGTTTAGAATATTCTCTTAACCATTCTACACTAGTTAGAGCCTCCAAGGACTCATGCTTCACCCTCTAAGTCATTGAGGCACCATGGAGTGTTTAGGATCATTCTAAAGGTTCTTATATTTCCAAATACACATTCCTAGACCTTTGTAAGCGTATAGAATACTCTCTTAACCATTCTACACTTGTTAGAGCCTCCAAGAACTCATGCTTCACCCTCTACTTGCTCTAGGCACCATGGAGTGTATAGGATAATTCTAAAGGTTATTATATGTCCTAATACACATTCCTAGACCATTCTAAGCCTTTAGATTACTCTCTTAACTATTCTACACCTGTTAGAGCCTCCAAGGACTCATGCTTCACCCTCTAATTCCCTTGAGGCACCATGGAGTGTTTAGGATCATTCTAAAGGTTCGTATATGTCCTAATACACATTCCTAGACCATTGTAAGCCTTTAGAATACTCTCTTAACCATTCTACACTTGTTAGAGCCTCCAAGAACTCATGCTTCACCCTCTAAGTCCCTTGAGGCACCATGGAGTGTTTAGGATCATTCTAAAGGTTCTTATATGTCCTAATACACATTCCTAGGCTATTGTAAGCGTTTCGAATACTCTCTTAACCATTCTACACTTGTTAGAGCCTCCAAGGACTCATGCTTCACCCTCTAAGTCCCTTGAGGCACCATGGAGTGTTTAGGATCATTCTAAAGGTTCTTATATGTCCTAATACAAGTTCCTAGACCATTCTACGCGTTTCGAATACTCTCTTAACCATTCTACACTTGTTAGAGCCTCCAAGGACTCATGCTTCACCCTCTAATTCCCTTGAGGCACCATGGAGTGTTTAGGATCATTCTAAAGGTTCTTATATGTCCTAATACACATTCCTAGACCATTGTAAGCCTTTAGAATACTCTCTTAACCATTCTACACTTGTTAGAGCCTCCAAGAACTCATGCTTCACCCTCTAAGTCCCTTGAGGCACCATGGAGTGTTTAGGATCATTCTAAAGGCTCTTATATGTCCTAATACACATTCTAGACCATTCTAGGCATTTCGAATACTCTCTTAACCATTCTACACTTGTTAGAGCCTCCAAGGACTCATGCTTCACCTTCTAATTTCCTTTAGGCACCATGGAGTGTTTAGGATCATTCTAAAGGTTCTTATATGTCCTAATACACATTCCTAGACCATTGTAAGCGTTTAGAATACTCTCTTAACCATTCTACACTTGTTAGAGCCTCCTAGGACTCATGCTTCACCCTCTAAGTCCCTCGAGGCACCATGGAGTGTTTAGGATCATTCTAAAGGTTCTTATATGTCCTAATACACATTCCTAGACCATTCTAGGCGTTTAAAATACTCTCTTACCCATTCTACACTAGTTAGAGCCTCCAAGGACTCATGCTTCACCCTCTAAGTCCCTTGGGGCACCATGGAGTGTTTAGGATCATTCTAAAGGTTCTTATATGTCCTAATACACATTCCTAGACTATTGTAAGCGTTTCGAATACTCTCTTAACCATTCTACACTTGTTAGAGCCTCCAAGGACTCATGCTTCACCCTCCACTTCCTCTAGGCACCATGGAGTGTTTAGGATCATTCTAAAGGTTCTTATATGTCCTAATACATATTCCTAGACCATTCTAAGCCTTTAGATTACTCTCTTAACCATTCTACACTTGTTAGAGCCTCCAAGGACTCATGCTTCACCCTCTACGTCCCTTGGGGCACCATGGAGTGTTTAGGATCATTCTAAAGGTTCTTATATGTCCTAATACACATTCCTAGACCATTTTCAGCCTTTAGAATACTATCTTAACCATTCTACACTTGTTAGAGCCTCCAAGGACTCATGCTTCACCCTCTAAGTCCCTTGGGGAACCATGGAGTGTTTAGGATCATTCTAAAGGTTCTTATATGTCCTAATACACATTCTTAGACCATTGTAAGCGTTTCGAATACTCTCTTAACCATTCTACACTTGTTAGAGCCTCCAAGGACTCATGCTTCACCCTCTAAGTCCCTTGAGGCACCTTGGAGTGTTTAGGATCATTCTAAAGGTTCGTATATGTCCTAATACAAATTCCTAGACCATTGTAAGCCTTTAGAATACTCTCTTAACCATTCTACACTTGTTAGAGCCTCCAAGAACTCATGCTTCACCCTCTACTTCCTCTAGAAACCATGGAGTGTTTTGGATCATTCTAAAGGTTCTTATATGTCCTAATACACATTCGTAGACCATTCTAAGCCTTTAGATTACTCTCTTAACCATTCTACACTTGTTAGAGCCTCCAAGGACTCATGCTTCACCCTCTACGTCCCTTGGGGCACCATGGAGTGTTTAGGATCATTCTAAAGGTTCTTATATGTCCTAATACACATTCCTAGCCCATTGTAAACGTATAGAATACTCTCTTAACCATTCTACACTTGTTAGAGCCTCCAAGAACTCATGCTTCACCCTATAAGTCCCTTGAGGCACCATGGAGTGTTTAGGATCATTCTAAAGGTTCTTATATGTCCTAATACACATTCCTAGACCATTCTAAGCCTTTAGATTACTCTCTTAACCATTCTACACTTGTTAGAGCCTCAAAGGACTCTTGCTTCACCCTCTAAGTCCCTTGAGGCACCATGGAGAGTTTAGGATAATTCTAAAGGTTCTTATATGTCCTAATACACATTCCTAGATCATTGTAAGCCTTTAGAATACTCTCTTAACCATTCTACACTTGTTAGAGCCTCCAAGGACTCATGCTTCACCCTCTAAGTCCCTTGAGGCACCATGGAGTGTTTAGGATCATTCTAAAGGTTCTTATATGTCCTAATACAAGTTCCTAGACCATTGTAAGCGTTTCGAATACTCTCTTAACCATTCTACACTTTTTAGAGCCTCCAAGGACTCATGCTTCACCCTCTAAGTCCCTTAAGGCACCATGGAGTGCTTAGGATCATTCTAAAGGTTCTTATATGTCCTAATACACATTCCTAGACCATTGTAAGCGTTTCGAAAACTCTCTTAACCATTCTACACTAGCTGGAGCCTCCAAGGACTCATGCTTCACCCTCTAAGTCCCTTGGGGCACCATGGAGTGTTTAGGATCATTCTAAAGATTCTTATATGTCCTAATACACATTCCTAGACCATTGTAAGCGTTTCGAATACTCTCTTAACCATTCTACACTTGTTAGAGCCTCCAAGGACTCATGCTTCACCCTCTAAGTCCCTTGAGGCACCATGAAGTGTTTAGGATCATTCTAAAGGTTCTTATATGTCCTAATACACATTCCTAGACCATTGTAAGCGTTTCGAATACTCTCTTAACCATTCTACACTTGTTAGAGCCTCCAAGGACTCATGCTTCACCCTCTAAGTCCCTTGAGGCACCATGGAGTGTTTAGGATCATTCTAAAGGTTCTTATATGTCATAATACACATTCCTAGACCATTCTTGGCGTTTAGAATACTCTCTTAACCATTCTACACTTGTTAGAGCCTCCAAGGACTCATGCTTCACCCTCTAAGTCCCTTGAGGCACCATGGAGTGTTTAGGATCATTCTGTTCTTATATGTCCTAATACACATTCCTAGACCATTATAAGCGTTTAGAATACTCTCTTATCCATTCTACACTTGTTAGAGCCTCCAAGAACTCATGCTTCACCCTCTACTTCCTCTAGGCACCATGGAGTGTTTAGAGTCATTCTAAAGCTTCTTATATGTCCTAATACAAATTCCTAGACCATTCTAAGCCTTTAGATTACTCTCTTAACCATTCTACACTTGTTAGAGCCTCCATGGACTCATGCTTCACCCTCTACGTCCCTTGGGGCACCATGGAGTGTTTAGGATCATTATAAAGGTTCTTATATGTCCTAATACACATTCCTAGCCCATTGTAAACGTATAGAATACTCTCTTAACCATTCTACACTTGTTAGAGCCTCCAAGAACTCATGCTTCACCCTATAAGTCCCTTGAGGCACCATGGAGTGTTTAGGATCATTCTAAAGGTTCTTATATGTCCTAATACACATTCCTAGACCATTCTAAGCCTTTAGATTACTCTCTTAACCATTCTACACTTGTTAGAGCCTCAAAGGACTCTTGCTTCACCCTCTAAGTCCCTTGAGGCACCATGGAGAGTTTAGGATAATTCTAAAGGTTCTTATATGTCCTAATACACATTCCTAGATCATTGTAAGCCTTTAGAATACTCTCTTAACCATTCTACACTTGTTAGAGCCTCCAAGGACTCATGCTTCACCCTCTAAGTCCCTTGAGGCACCATGGAGTGTTTAGGATCATTCTAAAGGTTCTTATATGTCCTAATACAAGTTCCTAGACCATTGTAAGCGTTTCGAATACTCTCTTAACCATTCTACACTTTTTAGAGCCTCCAAGGACTCATGCTTCACCCTCTAAGTCCCTTAAGGCACCATGGAGTGCTTAGGATCATTCTAAAGGTTCTTATATGTCCTAATACACATTCCTAGACCATTGTAAGCGTTTCGAAAACTCTCTTAACCATTCTACACTAGCTGGAGCCTCCAAGGACTCATGCTTCACCCTCTAAGTCCCTTGGGGCACCATGGAGTGTTTAGGATCATTCTAAAGATTCTTATATGTCCTAATACACATTCCTAGACCATTGTAAGCGTTTCGAATACTCTCTTAACCATTCTACACTTGTTAGAGCCTCCAAGGACTCATGCTTCACCCTCTAAGTCCCTTGAGGCACCATGAAGTGTTTAGGATCATTCTAAAGGTTCTTATATGTCCTAATACACATTCCTAGACCATTGTAAGCGTTTCGAATACTCTCTTAACCATTCTACACTTGTTAGAGCCTCCAAGGACTCATGCTTCACCCTCTAAGTCCCTTGAGGCACCATGGAGTGTTTAGGATCATTCTAAAGGTTCTTATATGTCATAATACACATTCCTAGACCATTCTTGGCGTTTAGAATACTCTCTTAACCATTCTACACTTGTTAGAGCCTCCAAGGACTCATGCTTCACCCTCTAAGTCCCTTGAGGCACCATGGAGTGTTTAGGATCATTCTGTTCTTATATGTCCTAATACACATTCCTAGACCATTATAAGCGTTTAGAATACTCTCTTATCCATTCTACACTTGTTAGAGCCTCCAAGAACTCATGCTTCACCCTCTACTTCCTCTAGGCACCATGGAGTGTTTAGAGTCATTCTAAAGCTTCTTATATGTCCTAATACAAATTCCTAGACCATTCTAAGCCTTTAGATTACTCTCTTAACCATTCTACACTTGTTAGAGCCTCCATGGACTCATGCTTCACCCTCTACGTCCCTTGGGGCACCATGGAGTGTTTAGGATCATTATAAAGGTTCTTATATGTCCTAATACACATTCCTAGACACTTTTAAGCCTTTAGAATACTCTCTTAACCATTCTACACTTGTTACAGCCTCCAAGGACTCATGTTTCACCCTCTAATTCCCTTGAGGCACCATGGAGTGTTTAGGATCATTCTAAAGGTTCTTATATGTCCTAATACACATTCCTAGACCATTGTAAGCCTTTAGAATACTCTCTTAACCATTCTACACTTGTTAGAGCCTCCAAGGACTCATGCTTGACCCTCTAAGTCCCTTGTGGCACCATGGAGTGTTTAGGATCATTCTAAAGGTTCTTATATGTCCTAATACACATTCCTAGACCATTGTAAGCGTTTCGAATACTCTCTTAACCATTCTACACTTGTTAGAGCCTCCAAGGACTCATGCTTCACCCTCTAAGTTCCTTGAGGCACCGTGGAGTGTTTAGGATCATTCTAAAGGTTCTTATATGTCCTAATACACATTCCTAGACCATTGTAAGCCTTTAGATTACTCTCTTAACCATTCTACACTTGTTAGAGCCTCCAAGGACTCATGCTTCACCCTCTACGTCCCTTGGGGCACCATGGAGTGTTCAGGATCATTATAAAGGTTCTTATATGTCCTAATACACATTCCTAGACCATTTTAAGCCTTTAGAATACTCTCTTAACCATTCTACACTTGTTAGAGCCTCCAAGGACTCATGTTTCACCCTCTAATTCCCTTGAGGCACCATGGAGTGTTTAGGATCATTCTAAAGGTTCTTGTACGTCCTAATACACATTCCTAGACCATTTTAAGCTTTTAGAATACTCTCTTAACCATTCTACACTTGTTAGAGCCTCCAAGGACTCATGCTTCACCCTCTAAGTCCCTTGGGGCACCATGGAGTGTTTAGGATCATTCTAAAGGTTCTTATATGTCCTAATACACATTCCTAGACCATTGTAAGCGTTTCGAATACTCTCTTAACCATTCTACACTTGTTAGAGCCTCCAAGGACTCATGCTTCACCCTCTAAGTCCCTTGAGGCACCATGGAGTGTTTAGGATCATTCTAAAGTTTCTTATATGTCCTAATACACATTCCTAGACCATTGTAAGCGTTTCGAATACTCTCTTAACCATTCTACACTTGTTAGAGCCTCAAAGGACTCATGCTTCACCCTCTAACTCCCTTGAGGCACCATGGAGTGTTTAGGATCATTCTAAAGGTTCTTATATGTCCTAATACACATTCCTAGACCATTGTAAGCCTTTAGATTACTCTCTTAACCATTCTACACTTGTTAGAGCCTCCAAGGACTTATGCTACACCCTCTAAGTCCCTTGGGGCACCATGGAGTGTTTAGGATCATTCTAAAGGTTCTTATATTTCCTAATACACATTCCTACACCATTGTAAGTGTTTAAATTACTCTCTTAACCATTCTACACTTTTTACAGCCTTCAAGGACTCATGCTTCGCCCGCTACGTAGCTTGGGGTACCAAGGAGTGTCTAGGATCATTCTAAAGGTTCTTATATGTCATAATACACATTCCTAGACCATTCTTGGCGTTTAGAATACTCTCTTAACCATTCTACACTTGTTAGAGCCTCCAAGAACTCATGCTTCACCCTCTACTTCCTCTAGGCACCATGGAGTGTTTAGAGTCATTCTAAAGCTTCTTATATGTCCTAATACACATTCCTAGACCATTCTAAGCCTTTAGATTACTCTCTTAACCATTCTACACTTGTTAGAGCCTCCATGGACTCATGCTTCACCCTCTACGTCCCTTGGGGCACCATGGAGTGTTTAGGATCATTATAAAGGTTCTTATATGTCCTAATACACATTCCTAGACCATTCTTGGCGTTTAGAATACTCTCTTAACCATTCTACACTTGTTAGAGCCTCTAAGGACTCATGCTTCACCCTCTACTTCCTCTAGGCACCATGGAGTGTTTAGGATCATTCTAAAGGTTCTTATATGTCCTAATACACATTCCTAGACCATTCTTGGCGTTTAGAATACTCTCTTAACCATTCTACACTTGTTAGAGCCTCTAAGGACTCATGCTTCACCCTCTACTTCCTCTAGGCACCATGGAGTGTTTAGGATCATTCTAAAGGTTCTTATATGTCCTAATACACATTCCTAGACCATTCTACGCCTTTAGATTACTCTCTTAACCATTCTACACTTGTTAGAACCTCCAAGGACTCATGCTTCACCCTCTAAGTTCCTTGAGGCACCATGGAGTGTTTAGGATCATTCTATAGGTTCTTATATGTCCAAATACACATTCCTAGACCATTGTAAGCGTTTAGAATACTCTCTTAACCATTCTACACTTGTTAGAGCCTCCAAGAACTCATGCTTCACCCTCTACTTCCTCTAGGCACCATGGAGTGTTTAGGATCATTCTAAAGGTTCTTATATGTCCTAATACACATTCCTAGACCATTCTAAGCCTTTAGATAACTCTCTTAACCATTCTACACTTGTTAGAGCCTCCAAGGACTCATGCTTCACCCTCTACGTCCCTTGGGGCACCATGGAGTGTTTAGGATCATTATAAAGGTTCTTATATGTCCTAATACACATTCCTAGACCATTTTAAGCCTTTAGAATACTCTCTTAACCATTCTACACTTGTTAGAGCCTCCAAGGACTCATGCTTCACCCTCTAAGTCCCTTGGGGCACCATGGAGTGTTTAGGATCATTCTAAAGGTTCTTATATCTCCTAATACACATTCCTAGACCATTGTAAGCGTTTCGAATACTCTCTTAACCATTCTACACTTGTTAGAGCCTCCAAGGACTCATGCTTCACCCTCTAAGTTCCTTGAGGCACCATGGAGTGTTTAGGATCATTCTATAGGTTCTTATATGTCCAAATACACATTCCTAGACCATTGTAAGCGTTTAGAATACTCTCTTAACCATTCTACACTTGTTAGAGCCTCCAAGAACTCATGCTTCACCCTCTACTTCCTCTAGGCACCATGGAGTGTTTAGGATCATTCTAAAGGTTCTTATATGTCCTAATACACATTCCTAGACCATTCTAAGCCTTTAGATTACTCTCTTAACCATTTTACACTTGTTAGAGCCTCCAAGGACTCATGCTTCACCCTCTAACTCCCTTGAGGCACCATGGAGTGTTTAGGATCATTCTAAAGGTTCTTATATGTCCTAATACACATTCCTAGACCATTGTAAGCCTTTAGAATACTATCTTAACCATTCTACACTTGTTAGAGCCTCCAAGAACTCATGCTTCACCCTCTACTTCCTCTAGGCACCATGGAGCGTTTAGGATCATTCTAAAGGTTCTTATATGTCCTAATACACATTCCTAGACCATTCTAAGCCTTTAGATTACTCTCTTAACCATTTTACACTTGTTAGAGCCTCCAAGGACTCATGCTTCACCCTCTAAGTCCCTTGAGGCACCATGGAGTGTTTAGGATCATTCTAAAGGTTCTTATATGTCCTAATACACATTCCTAGACCATTGTAAGCCTTTAGAATACTATCTTAACCATTCTACACTTGTTAGAGCCTCCAAGAACTCATGCTTCACCCTCTACTTCCTCTAGGCACCATGGAGTGTTTAGGATCATTCTAAAGGTTCTTATATGTCCTAATACACATTCCTAGACCATTCTAAGCCTTTAGATTACTCTCTTAACCATTTTACACTTGTTAGAGCCTCCAAGGACTCATGCTTCACCCTCTAAGTCCCTTGAGGCACCATGGAGTGTTTAGGATCATTCTAAAGGTTCTTATATGTCCTAATACACATTCCTAGACCATTGTAAGCCTTTAGAATACTATCTTAACCATTCTACACTTGTTAGAGCCTCCAAGAACTCATGCTTCACCCTCTACTTCCTCTAGGCACCATGGAGCGTTTAGGATCATTCTAAAGGTTCTTATATCTCCTAATACACATTCCTAGACCATTGTAAGCGTTTCGAATACTCTCTTAACCATTCTACACTTGTTAGAGCCTCCAAGGACTCATGCTTCACCCTCTAAGTTCCTTGAGGCACCATGGAGTGTTTAGGATCATTCTATAGGTTCTTATATGTCCAAATACACATTCCTAGACCATTGTAAGCGTTTAGAATACTCTCTTAACCATTCTACACTTGTTAGAGCCTCCAAGAACTCATGCTTCACCCTCTACTTCCTCTAGGCACCATGGAGTGTTTAGGATCATTCTAAAGGTTCTTATATGTCCTAATACACATTCCTAGACCATTCTAAGCCTTTAGATTACTCTCTTAACCATTTTACACTTGTTAGAGCCTCCAAGGACTCATGCTTCACCCTCTAAGTCCCTTGAGGCACCATGGAGTGTTTAGGATCATTCTAAAGATTCTTATATGTCCTAATACACATTCCTAGACCATTGTAAGCCTTTAGAATACTATCTTAACCATTCTACACTTGTTAGAGCCTCCAAGAACTCATGCTTCACCCTCTACTTCCTCTAGGCACCATGGAGTGTTTAGGATCATTCTAAAGGTTCTTATATGTCCTAATACACATTCGTAGACCATTCTAAGCCTTTAGATAACTCTCTTAACCATTCTACACTTGTTAGAGCCTCCAAGGACTCATGCTTCACCCTCTACGTCCCTTGGGGCACCATGGAGTGTTTAGGATCATTCTAAAGGTTCTTATATGTCCTAATACACATTCCTAGACCATTGTAAGCGTTTCGAATACTCTCTTAACCATTCTACACTTGTTAGAGCCTCCTAGGACTCATGCTACACCCTCTAAGTCCCTTGGGGCACCATGGAGTGTTTAGGATCATTCTAAAGGTTCTTATATTTCCTAATACAAATTCCTAGACCATTGTAAGTGTTTAAATTACTCTCTTAACCATTCTACACTTTTTAGAGCCTTCAAGGACTCATGCTTCGCCCGCTACATAGCTTGGGATACCACGGAGTGTTTAGGATCATTCTAAAGGTTCTTATATGTCCTAATACACATTCCTAGACCATTGTAAGCGTTTCGAATACTCTCTTAACCATTCTACGCTTGTTAGATCCTCCTAGGACTCATGCTACACCCTCTAAGTCCCTTGGGGCACCATGGAGTGTTTAGGATCATTCTAAAGGTTCTTATATTTCCTAATACAAATTCCTAGACCATTGTAAGTGTTTAAATTACTCTCTTAACCATTCTACACTTTTTAGAGCCTTCAAGGACTCATGCTTCGCCCGCTACATAGCTTGGGATACCAAGGAGTGTTTAGGATCATTCTAAAGGTTCTTATATGTCATAATACACATTCCTAGACCATTCTTGGCGTTTAGAATACTCTCTTAACCATTCTACACTTGTTAGAGCCTCTAAGGACTCATGCTACACCCTCTAAGTCCCTTGGGGCACCATGGAGTGTTTAGGATCATTCTAAAGGTTCTTATATTTCCTAATACAAATTCCTAGACCATTGTAAGTGTTTAAATTACTCTCTTAACCATTCTACACTTTTTAGAGCCTTCAAGGACTCATGCTTCGCCCGCTACATAGCTTGGGATACCACGGAGTGTTTAGGATCATTCTAAAGGTTCTTATATGTCCTAATACACATTCCTAGACCATTGTAAGCGTTTCGAATACTCTCTTAACCATTCTACGCTTGTTAGAGCCTCCTAGGACTCATGCTACACCCTCTAAGTCCCTTGGGGCACCATGGAGTGTTTAGGATCATTCTAAAGGTTCTTATATTTCCTAATACAAATTCCTAGACCATTGTAAGTGTTTAAATTACTCTCTTAACCATTCTACACTTTTTAGAGCCTTCAAGGACTCATGCTTCGCCCGCTACATAGCTTGGGATACCACGGAGTGTTTAGGATCATTCTAAAGGTTCTTATATGTCCTAATACACATTCCTAGACCATTGTAAGCGTTTCGAATACTCTCTTAACCATTCTACGCTTGTTAGAGCCTCCTAGGACTCATGCTACACCCTCTAAGTTCCTTGAGGCACCATGGAGTGTTTAGGATCATTCTATAGGTTCTTATATGTCCAAATACACATTCCTAGACCATTGTAAGCGTTTAGAATACTCTCTTAACCATTCTACACTTGTTAGAGCCTCCAAGAACTCATGCTTCACCCTCTACTTCCTATAGGCACCATGGAGTGTTTAGGATCATTCTAAAGGTTCTTATATGTCCTAATACACATTCCTAGACCATTCTAAGCCTTTAGATTACTCTCTTAACCATTTTACACTTGTTAGAGCCTCCAAGGACTCATGCTTCACCCTCTAAGTCCCTTGAGGCACCATGGAGTGTTTAGGATCATTCTAAAGGTTCTTATATGTCCTAATACACATTCCTAGACCATTGTAAGCCTTTAGAATACTATCTTAACCATTCTACACTTGTTAGAGCCTCCAAGAACTCATGCTTCACCCTCTACTTCCTCTAGGCACCATGGAGTGTTTAGGATCATTCTAAAGGTTCTTATATGTCCTAATACACATTCGTAGACCATTCTAAGCCTTTAGATAACTCTCTTAACCATTCTACACTTGTTAGAGCCTCCAAGGACTCATGCTTCACCCTCTACGTCCCTTGGGGCACCATGGAGTGTTTAGGATCATTCTAAAGGTTCTTATATGTCCTAATACACATTCCTAGACCATTGGAAGCGTTTCGAATACTCTCTTAACCATTCTACACTTGTTAGAGCCTCCTAGGACTCATGCTACACCCTCTAAGTCCCTTGGGGCACCATGGAGTGTTTAGGATCATTCTAAAGGTTCTTATATTTCCTAATACAAATTCCTAGACCATTGTAAGTGTTTAAATTACTCTCTTAACCATTCTACACTTTTTAGAGCCTTCAAGGACTCATGCTTCGCCCGCTACATAGCTTGGGATACCAAGGAGTGTTTAGGATCATTCTAAAGGTTCTTATATGTCATAATACACATTCCTAGACCATTCTTGGCGTTTAGAATACTCTCTTAACCATTCTACACTTGTTAGAGCCTCTAAGGACTCATGCTTCACCCTCTACTTCCTCTAGGCACCATGGAGTGTTTAGGATCATTCTAAAGGTTCTTATATGTCCTAATACACATTCCTAGACCATTGTAAGCGTTTCGAATACTCTCTTAACCATTCTACACTTGTTAGAGCCTCCTAGGACTCATGCTACACCCTCTAAGTCCCTTGGGGCACCATGGAGTGTTTAGGATCATTCTAAAGGTTCTTATATTTCCTAATACAAATTCCTAGACCATTGTAAGTGTTTAAATTACTCTCTTAACCATTCTACACTTTTTAGAGCCTTCAAGGACTCATGCTTCGCCCGCTACATAGCTTGGGATACCAAGGAGTGTTTAGGATCATTCTAAAGGTTCTTATATGTCATAATACACATTCCTAGACCATTCTTGGCGTTTAGAATACTCTCTTAACCATTCTACACTTGTTAGAGCCTCTAAGGACTCATGCTTCACCCTCTACTTCCTCTAGGCACCATGGAGTGTTTAGGATCATTCTAAAGGTTCTTATATGTCCTAATACACATTCCTAGACCATTCTACGCCTTTAGATTACTCTCTTAACCATTCTACACTTGTTAGAACCTCCAAGGACTCATGCTTCACCCTCTAAGTTCCTTGAGGCACCATGGAGTGTTTAGGATCATTCTATAGGTTCTTATATGTCCAAATACACATTCCTAGACCATTGTAAGCGTTTAGAATACTCTCTTAACCATTCTACACTTGTTAGAGCCTCCAAGAACTCATGCTTCACCCTCTACTTCCTCTAGGCACCATGGAGTGTTTAGGATCATTCTAAAGGTTCTTATATGTCCTAATACACATTCCTAGACCATTCTAAGCCTTTAGATAACTCTCTTAACCATTCTACACTTGTTAGAGCCTCCAAGGACTCATGCTTCACCCTCTACGTCCCTTGGGGCACCATGGAGTGTTTAGGATCATTATAAAGGTTCTTATATGTCCTAATACACATTCCTAGACCATTTTAAGCCTTTAGAATACTCTCTTAACCATTCTACACTTGTTAGAGCCTCCAAGGACTCATGCTTCACCCTCTAAGTCCCTTGGGGCACCATGGAGTGTTTAGGATCATTCTAAAGGTTCTTATATCTCCTAATACACATTCCTAGACCATTGTAAGCGTTTCGAATACTCTCTTAACCATTCTACACTTGTTAGAGCCTCCAAGGACTCATGCTTCACCCTCTAAGTTCCTTGAGGCACCATGGAGTGTTTAGGATCATTCTATAGGTTCTTATATGTCCAAATACACATTCCTAGACCATTGTAAGCGTTTAGAATACTCTCTTAACCATTCTACACTTGTTAGAGCCTCCAAGAACTCATGCTTCACCCTCTACTTCCTCTAGGCACCATGGAGTGTTTAGGATCATTCTAAAGGTTCTTATATGTCCTAATACACATTCCTAGACCATTCTAAGCCTTTAGATTACTCTCTTAACCATTTTACACTTGTTAGAGCCTCCAAGGACTCATGCTTCACCCTCTAAGTCCCTTGAGGCACCATGGAGTGTTTAGGATCATTCTAAAGGTTCTTATATGTCCTAATACACATTCCTAGACCATTGTAAGCCTTTAGAATACTATCTTAACCATTCTACACTTGTTAGAGCCTCCAAGAACTCATGCTTCACCCTCTACTTCCTCTAGGCACCATGGAGCGTTTAGGATCATTCTAAAGGTTCTTATATCTCCTAATACACATTCCTAGACCATTGTAAGCGTTTCGAATACTCTCTTAACCATTCTACACTTGTTAGAGCCTCCAAGGACTCATGCTTCACCCTCTAAGTTCCTTGAGGCACCATGGAGTGTTTAGGATCATTCTATAGGTTCTTATATGTCCAAATACACATTCCTAGACCATTGTAAGCGTTTAGAATACTCTCTTAACCATTCTACACTTGTTAGAGCCTCCAAGAACTCATGCTTCACCCTCTACTTCCTCTAGGCACCATGGAGTGTTTAGGATCATTCTAAAGGTTCTTATATGTCCTAATACACATTCCTAGACCATTCTAAGCCTTTAGATTACTCTCTTAACCATTTTACACTTGTTAGAGCCTCCAAGGACTCATGCTTCACCCTCTAAGTCCCTTGAGGCACCATGGAGTGTTTAGGATCATTCTAAAGGTTCTTATATGTCTTAATACACATTCCTAGACCATTGTAAGCCTTTAGAATACTATCTTAACCATTCTACACTTGTTAGAGCCTCCAAGAACTCATGCTTCACCCTCTACTTCCTCTAGGCACCATGGAGTGTTTAGGATCATTCTAAAGGTTCTTATATGTCCTAATACACATTCGTAGACCATTCTAAGCCTTTAGATAACTCTCTTAACCATTCTACACTTGTTAGAGCCTCCAAGGACTCATGCTTCACCCTCTACGTCCCTTGGGGCACCATGGAGTGTTTAGGATCATTCTAAAGGTTCTTATATGTCCTAATACACATTCCTAGACCATTGTAAGCGTTTCGAATACTCTCTTAACCATTCTACACTTGTTAGAACCTCCTAGGACTCATGCTACACCCTCTAAGTCCCTTGGGGCACCATGGAGTGTTTAGGATCATTCTAAAGGTTCTTATATTTCCTAATACAAATTCCTAGACCATTGTAAGTGTTTAAATTACTCTCTTAACCATTCTACACTTTTTAGAGCCTTCAAGGACTCATGCTTCGCCCGCTACATAGCTTGGGATACCACGGAGTGTTTAGGATCATTCTAAAGGTTCTTATATGTCCTAATACACATTCCTAGACCATTGTAAGCGTTTCGAATACTCTCTTAACCATTCTACGCTTGTTAGAGCCTCTAAGGACTCATGCTTCACCCTCTACTTCCTCTAGGCACCATGGAGTGTTTAGGATCATTCTAAAGGTTCTTATATGTCCTAATACACATTCCTAGACCATTCTACGCCTTTAGATTACTCTCTTAACCATTCTACACTTGTTAGAACCTCCAAGGACTCATGCTTCACCCTCTAAGTCCCTTGAGGCACCATGGAGTGTTTAGGATCATTCTAAAGGTTCTTATATGTCCTAATACACATTCCTAGACCATTGTAAGCCTTTAGAATACTCTCTTAACCATTCTACACTTGTTAGAGCCTCCAAGGACTCATGCTTCACCCTCTAAGTCCCTTGAGGCACCATGGAGTGTTTAGGATCATTCTAAAGGTTCTTATATGTCCTAATACAAGTTCCTAGACCATTGTAAGCGTTTCGAATACTCTCTTAACCATTCTACACTTTTTAGAGCCTCCAGGGATTCATGCTTCACAATCTAAATCCCTTGAGGCACCATGGAGTGTCTAGGATCATTCTAAAGGTTCTTATATGTCATAATACACATTCCTAGACCACTCTTGGCGTTTAGAATACTCTCTTAACCATTCTACACTTGTTAGAGCCTCCAAGGACTTATGCTTCACCCTCTAAGTCCCTTGAGGCACCATGGAGTGTTTAGGATCATTCTAAAGGTTCTTATATGTCCTAATACACATTCCTAGACCATTGTAAGCCTTTAGAATACTATCTTAACCATTCTACACTTGTTAGAGCCTCCAAGAACTCATGCTTCACCCTCTACTTCCTCTAGGCACCATGGAGTGTTTAGGATCATTCTAAAGGTTCTTATATGTCCTAATACACATTCGTAGACCATTCTAAGCCTTTAGATAACTCTCTTAACCATTCTACACTTGTTAGAGCCTCCAAGGACTCATGCTTCACCCTCTACGTCCCTTGGGGCACCATGGAGTGTTTAGGGTCATTCTAAAGGTTCTTATATGTCCTAATACACATTCCTAGACCATTGTAAGCGTTTCGAATACTCTCTTAACCATTCTACACTTGTTAGAGCCTCCTAGGACTCATGCTACACCCTCTAAGTCCCTTGGGGCACCATGGAGTGTTTAGGATCATTCTAAAGGTTCTTATATTTCCTAATACACATTCCTAGACCATTGTAAGTCTTTTAATTACTCTCTTAACCATTCTACACTTTTTAGAGCCTTCAAGGACTCATGCTTCGCCCGCTACATAGCTTGGGATACCAAGGAGTGTTTAGGATCATTCTAAAGGTTCTTATATGTCATAATACACATTCCTAGACCATTCTTGGCGTTTAGAATACTCTCTTAACCATTCTACACTTGTTAGAGCCTCTAAGGACTCATGCTTCACCCTCTACTTCCTCTAGGCACCATGGAGTGTTTAGGATCATTCTAAAGGTTCTTATATGTCCTAATACACATTCCTAGACCATTCTACGCCTTTAGATTACTCTCTTAACCATTCTACACTTGTTAGAACCTCCAAGGACTCATGCTTCACCCTCTAAGTCCCTTGAGGCACCATGGAGTGTTTAGGATCATTCTAAAGGTTCTTATATGTCCTAATACACATTCCTAGACCATTGTAAGCCTTTAGAATACTCTCTTAACCATTCTACACTTGTTAGAGCCTCCAAGGACTCATGCTTCACCCTCTAAGTCCCTTGAGGCACCATGGAGTGTTTAGGATCATTCTAAAGGTTCTTATATGTCCTAATACAAGTTCCTAGACCATTGTAAGCGTTTCGAATACTCTCTTAACCATTCTACACTTTTTAGAGCCTCCAGGGATTCATGCTTCACAATCTAAATCCCTTGAGGCACCATGGAGTGTCTAGGATCATTCTAAAGGTTCTTATATGTCATAATACACATTCCTAGACCACTCTTGGCGTTTAGAATACTCTCTTAACCATTCTACACTTGTTAGAGCCTCCAAGGACTCATGCTTCACCCTCTAAGTCCCTTGAGGCACCATGGAGTGTTTAGGATCATTCTAAAGGTTCTTATATGTCCTAATACACATTCCTAGACCAATTTAAGCCTTTAGAATACTATCTTAACCATTCTACACTTGTTAGAGCCTCCAAGAACTCATGCTTCACCCTCTACTTCCTCTAGGCACCATGGAGTGTTTATTATCATTCTAAAGGTTCTTATATGTCCTAATACACATTCCTAGACCATTGTAAGCGTTTCAAATACTCTCTTAACCATTCTACACTTGTTAGAGCCTCCTAGGACTCATGCTACACCCTCTAAGTTCCTTGGGGAACCATGGAGTGTTTAGGATCATTCTAAAGGTTCTTATATTTCCTAATACGCATTCCTAGACCATTGTAAGTGTTTAAATTACTCTCTTAACCATTTGACACTTTTTAGAGCCTTCAAGGACTCATGCTTTGCCCGCTACATAGCTTGGGATACCAAGGAGTGTTTAGGATCATTCTAAAGGTTCTTATATGTCATAATACACATTCCTAGACCATTCTTGGCGTTTAGAATACTCTCTTAACCATTCTACATTTGTTAGAGCCTCTAAGGACTCATGCTTCACCCTATACTTCCTCTAGGCACCATGGAGTGTTTAGGATCATTCTAAAGGTTCTTATATGTCCTAATACACATTCCTAGACCATTCTACGCCTTTAGATTACTCTCTTAACCATTCTACACTTGTTAGAACCTCCAAGGACTCATGCTTCACCCTCTAAGTTCCTTGAGGCACCATGGAGTGTTTAGGATCATTCTATAGGTTCTTATATGTCCAAATACACATTCCTAGACCATTGTAAGCGTTTAGAATACTCTCTTAACCATTCTACACTTGTTAGAGCCTTTAAGGAGTCATGCTTCACCCTCTAAGTCCCTTGAGGCACCATGGAGTGTTTAGGATCATTCTAAAGGTTCTTATATGTCCTAATACAAGTTCCTAGACCATTGTAAGCGTTCCGAATACTCTCTTAACCATTCTACACTTTTTAGAGCCTCCAGGGATTCATGCTTCACCCTCTAAATCCCTTGAGGCACCATGGAGTGTCTAGGATCATTCTAAAGGTTCTTATATGTCATAATACACATTCCTAGACCATTCTTGGCGTTTAGAATACTCTCTTAACCATTCTACACTTGTTAGAGCCTCCAAGGACTCATGCTTCACCCTCTAAGTCCCTTGAGGCACCATGGAGTGTTTAGGATCATTATAAAGGTTCTTATATGTCCTAATACACATTCCTAGACCATTGTAAGCCTTTAGAATACTATCTTAACCATTCTACACTTGTTAGAGCCTCCAAGAACTCATGCTTCACCCTCTACTTCCTCTAGGCACCATGGAGTGTTTAGGATCATTCTAAAGGTTCTTATATGTCCTAATACACATTCGTAGACCATTCTAAGCCTTTAGATAACTCTCTTAACCATTCTACACTTGTTAGAGCCTCCAAGGACTCATGCTTCACCCTCTACGTCCCTTGGGGCACCATGGAGTGTTTAGGATCATTCTAAAGGTTCTTATATGTCCTAATACACATTCCTAGACCATTGTAAGCGTTTCGAATACTCTCTTAACCATTCTACACTTGTTAGAGCCTCCTAGGACTCATGCTACACCCTCTAAGTCCCTTGGGGCACCATGGAGTGTTTAGGATCATTCTAAAGGTTCTTATATTTCCTAATACACATTCCTAGACCATTGTAAGTGTTTAAATTACTCTCTTAACCATTCTACACTTTTTAGAGCCTTCAAGGACTCATGCTTCACCCGCTACATAGCTTGGGATACCAAGGAGTGTTTAGGATCATTCTAAAGGTTCTCATATGTCATAATACACATTCCTAGACCATTCTTGGCGTTTAGAATACTCTATTAACCATTCTACACTTGTTAGAGCCTCTAAGGACTCATGCTTCACCCTCTACTTCCTCTAGGCACCATGGAGTGTTTAGGATCATTCTAAAGGTTCTTATATGTCCTAATACACATTCCTAGACCATTCTACGCCTTTAGATTACTCTCTTAACCATTCTACACTTGTTAGAACCTCCAAGGACTCAAGCTTCACCCTCTAAGTCCCTTGAGGCACCATGGAGTGTTTAGGATCATTCTAAAGGTTCTTATATGTCCTAATACACATTCCTAGACCATTGTAAGCCTTTAGAATACTCTCTTAACCATTCTACACTTGTTAGAGCCTCCAAGAACTCATGCTTCACCCTCTACTTCCTCTAGGCACCATGGAGTGTTTAGGATCATTCTAAAGGTTCTTATATGTCCTAATACAAGTTCCTAGACCATTGTAAGCGTTTCGAATACTCTCTTAACCATTCTACACTTTTTAGAGCCTCCAGGGATTCAAGCTTCACCCTCTAAATCCCTTGAGGCACCATGGAGTGTCTAGGATCATTCTAAAGGTTCTTATATGTCATAATACACATTCCTAGACCATTCTTGGCGTTTAGAATACTCTCTTAACCATTCTACACTTGTTAGAGCCTCCAAGAACTCATGCTTCACCCTCTAAGTCCCTTGAGGCACCATGGAGTGTTTAGGATCATTCTAAAGGTTCTTATATGTCCTAATACAAGTTCCTAGACCATTGTAAGCGTTTCGAATACTCTCTTAACCATTCTCCACTTTTTAGAGCCTCCAGGGATTCATGCTTCACCCTCTAAATCCCTTGAGGCACCATGGAGTGTCTAGGATCATTCTAAAGGTTCTTATATGTCATAATACACATTCCTAGACCATTCTTGGCGTTTAGAATACTCTCTTAACCATTCTACACTTGTTAGAGCCTCCAAGGACTCATGCTTCACCCTCTAAGTCCCTTGAGGCACCATGGAGTGTTTAGGATCATTCTAAAGGTTCTTATATGTCCTAATACACATTCCTAGACCATTGTAAGCGTTTAGAATACTATCTTAACCATTCTACACTTGTTAGAGCCTCCAAGAACTCATGCTTCACCCTCTACTTCCTCTAGGCACCATGGAGTGGTTAGGATCATTCTAAAGGTTCTTATATGTCCTAATACACATTCGTAGACCATTCTAAGCCTTTAGATAACTCTCTTAACCATTCCACACTTGTTAGAGCCTCCAAGGACTCATGCTTCACCCTCTACGTCCCTTGGGGCACCATGGAGTGTTTAGGATCATTCTAAAGGTTCTTATATGTCCTAATACACATTCCTAGACCATTGTAAGCGTTTCGAATACTCTCTTAACCATTCTACACTTGTTAGAGCCTCCTAGGACTCATGCTACACCCTCTAAGTCCCTTGGGGCACCATGGAGTGTTTAGGATCATTCTAAAGGTTCTTATATTTCCTAATACACATTCCTAGACCATTGTAAGTGTTTAAATTACTCTCTTAACCATTCTACACTTTTTAGAGCCTTCAAGGACTCATGCTTCGCCCGCTACATAGCTTGGGATACCAAGGAGTGTTTAGGATCATTCTAAAGGTTCTTATATGTCATAATACACATTCCTAGACCATTCTTTGCGTTTAGAATACTCTCTTAACCATTCTACACTTGTTAGAGCCTCTAAGGACTCATGCATCACCCTCTACTTCCTCTAGGCACCATGGAGTGTTTAGGATCATTCTAAAGGTTCTTATATGTCCTAATACACATTCCTAGACCATTCTACGCCTTTAGATTACTCTCATAACCATTCTACACTTGTTAGAACCTCCAAGGACTCATGCTTCACCCTCTAAGTCCCTTGAGGCACCATGGAGTGTTTAGGATCATTCTAAAGGTTCTTTTATGTCCTAATACACATTCCTAGACCATTGTAAGACTTTAGAATACTCTCTTAACCATTCTACACTTGTTAGAGCCTCCAAGGACTCATGCTTCACCCTCTAAGTCCCTTGAGGCACCATGGAGTGTTTACGATCATTCTAAAGGTTCTTATATGTCCTAATACAAGTTCCTAGACCATTGTAAGCGTTTCGAATACTCTCTTAACCATTCTACACTTTTTAGAGCCTCCAGCGATTCATGCTTCACCCTCTAAATCCCTTGAGGCACCATGGAGTGTCTAGGATCATTCTAAAGGTTCTTATATGTCATAATACACATTCCTAGACCATTCTTGGCGTTTAGAATACTCTCTTAACCATTCTACACTTGTTAGAGCCTCCAAGGACTCATGCTTCACCCTCTACGTCCCTTGGGGCACCATGGAGTGTTTAGGATCATTCTAAAGGTTCTTATATGTCATAATACACATTCCTAGACCATTCTTGGCGTTTAGAATACTCTCTTAACCATTCTACACTTGTTAGAGCCTCCAAGGACTCATGCTTCACCCTCTAAGTCCCTTGAGGCACCATGGAGTGTTTAGGATCATTCTAAAGGTTCTTATATGTCCTAATACACATTCCTAGACCATTATAAGCGTTTAGAATACTCTCTTAACCATTCTACACTTGTTAGAGCCTCCAAGAACTCATGCTTCACCCTCTACTTCCTCTAGGCACCATGGAGTGCTTAGAGTCATTCTAAAGCTTCTTATATGTCCTAATACACATTCCTAGACAATTCTAAGCCTTTAGATTACTCTCTTAACCATTCTACACTTGTTAGAGCCTCCATGGACTCATGCTTCACCCTCTACGTCCCTTGGGGCACCATGGAGTGTTTAGGATCATTATAAAGGTTCTTATATGTCCTAATACACATTCCTAGACCATTTTAAGCCTTTAGAATACTCTCTTAACCATTCTACACTTGTTAGAGCCTCCAAGGACTCATGCTTCACCCTCTAAGTCCCTTGGGGCACCATGGAGTGTATAGGATCATTCTAAAGGTTCTTATATCTCCTAATACACATTCCTAGACCATTGTAAGCGTTTCGAATACTCTCTTAACCATTCTACACTTGTTAGAGCCTCCAAGGACTCATGCTTCACCCTCTAAGTTCCTTGAGGCACCATGGAGTGTTTAGGATCATTCTATAGGTTCTTATATGTCCAAATACACATTCCTAGACCATTGTAAGCGTTTAGAATACTCTCTTAACCATTCTACACTTGTTAGAGCCTCCAAGAACTCATGCTTCACCCTCTACTTCCTCTAGGCACCATGGAGTGTTTAGGATCATTCTAAAGGTTCTTATATGTCCTAATACACATTCGTAGACCATTCTAAGCCTTTAGATAACTCTCTTAACCATTCTACACTTGTTAGAGCCTCCAAGGACTCATGCTTCACCCTCTACGTCCCTTGGGGCACCATGGAGTGTTTAGGGTCATTCTAAAGGTTCTTATATGTCCTAATACACATTCCTAGACCATTGTAAGCGTTTCGAATACTCTCTTAACCATTCTACACTTGTTAGAGCCTCCTAGGACTCATGCTTCACCCTCTAAGTTCCTTGAGGCACCATGGAGTGTTTAGGATCATTCTATAGGTTCTTATATGTCCAAATACACATTCCTAGACCATTGTAAGCGTTTAGAATACTCTCTTAACCATTCTACACTTGTTAGAGCCTCCAAGAACTCATGCTTCACCCTCTACTTCCTCTAGGCACCATGGAGTGTTTAGGATCATTCTAAAGGTTCTTATATGTCCTAATACACATTCGTAGACCATTCTAAGCCTTTAGATAACTCTCTTAACCATTCTACACTTGTTAGAGCCTCCAAGGACTCATGCTTCACCCTCTAAGTCCCTTGGGGCACCATGGAGTGTTTAGGATCATTCTAAAGGTTCTTATATTTCCTAATACACATTCCTAGACCATTGTAAGTGTTTAAATTACTCTCTTAACCATTCTACACTTTTTAGAGCCTTCAAGGACTCATGCTTCGCCTGCTACGTAGCATGGGATACCAAGGAGTGTTTAGGATCATTCTAAAGGTTCTTATATGTCATAATACACATTCCTAGACCATTCTTGGCGTTTAGAATACTCTCTTAACCATTCTACACTTGTTAGAGCCTCTAAGGACTCATGCTTCACCCTCTACTTCCTCTAGGCACCATGGAGTGTTTAGGATCATTCTAAAGGTTCTTATATGTCCTAATACACATTCCTAGACCATTCTACGCCTTTAGATTACTCTCTTAACCATTCTACACTTGTTAGAACCTCCAAGGACTCATGCTTCACCCTCTAAGTCCCTTGAGGCACCATGGAGTGTTTAGGATCATTCTAAAGGTTCTTATATGTCCTAATACACATTCCTAGACCATTCTAAGCCATTAGATTACTCTCTTAACCATTCTACACTTGTTAGAGCCTCCGAGGACTCATGCTTCACCCTCTAAGTCCCTTGAGGCACCATGGAGAGTTTAGGATCATTCTAAAGGTTCTTATATGTCCTAATACAAGTTCCTAGACCATTGTAAGCGTTTCGAATACTCTCTTAACCATTCTACACTTGTTAGAGCCTCCAAGGACTCATGCTTCACCCTCTAAGTCCCTTGAGGCACCATGGAGTGTTTAGGATCATTCTAAAGGTTCTTATATGTCCTAATACAAGTTCCTAGACCATTGTAAGCGTTTCGAATACTCTCTTAACCATTCTACACTTTTTAGAGCCTCCAAGGACTCATGCTTCACCCTCTAAGTTCCTTGAGGCACCATGGAGTGTTTGGGATCATTCTATAGGTTCTTATATGTCCAAATACACATTCCTAGACCATTGTAAGCGTTTAGAATACTCTCTTAACCATTCTACACTTGTTAGAGCCTCCTAGGACTCATGCTACACCCTCTAAGTCCCTTGAGGCACCATGGAGAGTTTAGGATCATTCTAAAGGTTCTTATATGTCCTAATAAAAGTTCCTAGACCATGGTAAGCGTTTCGAATACTCTCTTAACCATTCTACACTTGTTAGAGCCTCCAAGGACTCATGCTTCACCCTCTAAGTCCCTTGGGGCACCATGGAGTGTATAGGATCATTCTAAAGGTTCTTATATCTCCTAATACACATTCCTAGACCATTGTAAGCGTTTCGAATACTCTCTTAACCATTCTACACTTGTTAGAGCCTCCAAGGACTCATGCTTCACCCTCTAAGTTCCTTGAGGCACCATGGAGTGTTTAGGATCATTCTATAGGTTCTTATATGTCCAAATACACATTCCTAGACCATTGTAAGCGTTTAGAATACTCTCTTAACCATTCTACACTTGTTAGAGCCTCCTAGGACTCATGCTACACCCTCTAAGTCCCTTGGGGCACCATGGAGTGTTTAGGATCATTCTAAAGGTTCTTATATGTCCTAATACACATTCCTAGACCATTCTTAGCCTTTAGATTACTCTCTTAACCATTCTACACTTGTTAGAGCCTCCAAGGACTCATGCTTCACCCTCTACGTCCCTCGGGGCACCATGGAGTGTTTAGGATCATTCTAAAGGTTCTTATATGTCCTAATACACATTCCTAGACCATTGTAAGCGTTTAGAATACTCTCTTAACCATTCTACACTTGTTAGAGCCTCCTAGGACTCATGCTTCACCCTCTAAGTCCCTTGGGGCACCATGGAGTGTTTAGGATCATTCTAAAGGTTCTTATATGTCCTAATACACATTCCTAGACCATTCTTAGCCTTTAGAATACTCTCTTAACCATTCTACACTTGTTAGAGCCTCCAAGGACTCATGCTTCACCCTCTAAGTCCCTTGGGGCACCATGGAGTGTTTAGGATCATTCTAAAGATTCTTATATGTCCTAATACACATTCCTAGACCATTCTTAGCCTCTAGATTACTCTCTTAACCATTCTACACTTGTTAGAGCCTCCAAGGACTCATGCTTCACCCTCTACGTCCCTTGAGGCACCATGGAGAGTTTAGGATCATTCTAAAGGTTCTTATATGTCCTAATACAAGTTCCTAGACCATTGTAAGCGTTTCGAATACTCTCTAAACCATTCTACACTTGTTAGAGCCTCCAAGGACTCATGCTTCACCCTCTAAGTCCCTTGGGGCACCATGGAGTGTATAGGATCATTCTAAAGGTTCTTATATCTCCTAATACACATTCCTAGACAATTGTAAGCGTTTCGAATACTCTCTTAACCATTCTACACTTGTTAGAGCCTCCAAGGACTCATGCTTCACCCTCTAAGTTCCTTGACGCACCATGGAGTGTTTAGGATCATTCTATAGGTTCTTATATGTCCAAATACACATTCCTAGACCATTGTAAGCGTTTAGAATACTCTCTTAACCATTCTACACTTGTTAGAGCCTCCTAGGACTCATGCTACACCCTCTAAGTCCCTTGGGGCACCATGGAGTGTTTAGGATCATTCTAAAGGTTCTTATATGTCCTAATACACATTCCTAGACCATTCTTAGCCTTTAGATTACTTTCTTAACCATTCTACACTTGTTAGAGCCTCCAAGGACTCATGCTTCACCCTCTACGTCCCTCGGGGCACCATGGAGTGTTTAGGATCATTCTAAAGGTTCTTATATGTCCTAATACACATTCCTAGACCATTGTAAGCGTTTAGAATACTCTCTTAACCATTCTACACTTGTTAGAGCCTCCTAGGACTCATGCTTCACCCTCTAAGTCCCTTGGGGCACCATGGAGTGTTTAGGATCATTCTAAAGGTTCTTATATGTCCTAATACACATTCCTAGACCATTCTTAGCCTTTAGAATACTCTCTTAACCATTCTACACTTGTTAGAGCCTCCAAGGACTCATGCTTCACCCTCTAAGTCCCTTGGGGCACCATGGAGTGTTTAGGATCATTCTAAAGGTTCTTATATGTCCTAATACACATTCCTAGACCATTCTTAGCCTCTAGATTACTCTCTTAACCATTCTACACTTGTTAGAGCCTCCAAGGACTCATGCTTCACCCTCTACGTCCCTCAGGGCACCATGGAGTGTTTAGGATCATTCTAAAGGTTCTTATATGTCCTAATACACATTCCTAGACCATTGTAAGCGTTTAGAATACTCTCTTAACCATTCTACACTTGTTAGAGCCTCCTAGGACTCATGCTTCACCTTCTAAGTCCCTCGAGGCACCATGGAGTGTTTAGGATCATTCTAAAGGTTCTTATATGTCCTAATGCACATTCCTAGACCATTGTAAGCCTTTAGAATACTCTCTTAACCATCCTACACTTGTTAGAGCGTCCAAGGACTCATGTTCACCCTCTAAGTCCCTTGAGGCACCATGGAGTGTTTGGGATCATTCTAAAGGTTCTTATATGTCCTAATACACATTCCTAGACCATTGTAAGCGTTTCGAATACTCTCTTAACCATTCTACACTTGTTAGAGCCTCCAAGGACTCATGCTTCACCCTCTAAGTCCCTTGAGGCACCATGGAGTGTTTAGGATCATTCTAAAGGTTCTTATATGTCCTAATACAAGTTCCTAGACCATTGTAAGCGTTTCGAATACTCTCTTAACCATTCTACACTTGTTAGAGCCTCCAAGGACTCATGCTTCACCCTCTAAGTCCCTTGGGGCACCATGGAGTGTATAGGATCATTCTAAAGGTTCTTATATCTCCTAATACACATTCCTAGACCATTGTAAGCGTTTCGAATACTCTCTTAACCATTCTACACTTGTTAGAGCCTCCAAGGACTCATGCTTCACCCTCTAAGTTCCTTGAGGCACCATGGAGTGTTTAGGATCATTCTATAGGTTCTTATATGTCCAAATACACATTCCTAGACCATTGTAAGCGTTTAGAATACTCTCTTAACCATTCTACACTTGTTAGAGCCTCCTAGGACTCATGCTACACCCTCTAAGTCCCTTGGGGCACCATGGAGTGTTTAGGATCATTCTAAAGGTTCTTATATGTCCTAATACACATTCCTAGACCATTCTTAGCCTTTAGATTACTCTCTTAACCATTCTACACTTGTTAGAGCCTCCAAGGACTCATGCTTCACCCTCTACGTCCCTCGGGGCACCATGGAGTGTTTAGGATCATTCTAAAGGTTCTTATATGTCCTAATACACATTCCTAGACCATTGTAAGCGTTTAGAATACTCTCTTAACCATTCTACACTTGTTAGAGCCTCCTAGGACTCATGCTTCACCCTCTAAGTCCCTTGGGGCACCATGGAGTGTTTAGGATCATTCTAAAGGTTCTTATATGTCCTAATACACATTCCTAGACCATTCTTAGCCTTTAGAATACTCTCTTAACCATTCTACACATGTTAGAGCCTCCAAGGACTCATGCTTCACCCTCTACGTCCCTTGAGGCACCATGGAGAGTTTAGGATCATTCTAAAGGTTCTTATATGTCCTAATACAAGTTCCTAGACCATTGTAAGCGTTTTGAATACTCTCTTAACCATTCTACACTTGTTAGAGCCTCCAAGGACTCATGCTTCACCCTCTAAGTCCCTTGGGGCACCATGGAGTGTATAGGATCATTCTAAAGGTTCTTATATCTCCTAATACACATTCCTAGACCATTGTAAGCGTTTCGAATACTCTCTTAACCATTATACACTTGTTAGAGCCTCCAAGGACTCATGCTTCACCCTCTAAGTTCCTTGACGCACCATGGAGTGTTTAGGATCATTCTATAGGTTCTTATATGTCCAAATACACATTCCTAGACCATTGTAAGCGTTTAGAATACTCTCTTAACCATTCTACACTTGTTAGAGCCTCCTAGGACTCATGCTACACCCTCTAAGTCCCTTGGGGCACCATGGAGTGTTTAGGATCATTCTAAAGGTTCTTATATGTCCTAATACACATTCCTAGACCATTCTTAGCCTTTAGATTACTCTCTTAACCATTCTACACTTGTTAGAGCCTCCAAGGACTCATGCTTCACCCTCTACGTCCCTCGGGGCACCATGGAGTGTTTAGGATCATTCTAAAGGTTCTTATATGTCCTAATACACATTCCTAGACCATTGTAAGCGTTTAGAATACTCTCTTAACCATTCTACACTTGTTAGAGCCTCCTAGGACTCATGCTTCACCCTCTAAGTCCCTTGGGGCACCATGGAGTGTTTAGGATCATTCTAAAGGTTCTTATATGTCCTAATACACATTCCTAGACCATTCTTAGCCTTTAGAATACTCTCTTAACCATTCTACACTTGTTAGAGCCTCCAAGGACTCATGCTTCACCCTCTAAGTCCCTTGGGGCACCATGGAGTGTTTAGGATCATTCTAAAGGTTCTTATATGTCCTAATACACATTCCTAGACCATTCTTAGCCTCTAGATTACTCTCTTAACCATTCTACACTTGTTAGAGCCTCCAAGGACTCATGCTTCACCCTCTACGTCCCTTGAGGCACCATGGAGAGTTTAGGATCATTCTAAAGGTTCGTATATGTCCTAATACAAGTTCCTAGACCATTGTAAGCGTTTCGAATACTCTCTTAACCATTCTACACTTGTTAGAGCCTCCAAGGACTCATGCTTCACCCTCTAAGTCCCTTGGGGCACCATGGAGTGTATAGGATCATTCTAAAGGTTCTTATATCTCCTAATACACATTCCTAGACCATTGTAAGCGTTTCGAATACTCTCTTAACCATTCTACACTTGTTAGAGCCTCCAAGGACTCATGCTTCACCCTCTAAGTTCCTTGACGCACCATGGAGTTTTTAGGATCATTCTATAGGTTCTTATATGTCCAAATACACATTCCTAGACCATTGTAAGCGTTTAGAATACTCTCTTAACCATTCTACACTTGTTAGAGCCTCCTAGGACTCATGCTACACCCTCTAAGTCCCTTAGGGCACCATGGAGTGTTTAGGATCATTCTAAAGGTTCTTATATGTCCTAATACACATTCCTAGACCATTCTTAGCCTTTAGATTACTTTCTTAACCATTCTACACTTGTTAGAGCCTCCAAGGACTCATGCTTCACCCTCTACGTCCCTTGGGGCACCATGGAGTGTTTAGGATCATTCTAAAGGTTCTTATATGTCCTAATACACATTCCTAGACCATTGTAAGCGTTTAGAATACTCTCTTAACCATTCTACACTTGTTAGAGCCTCCTAGGACTCATGCTTCACCCGCTAAGTCCCTTGGGGCACCATGGAGTGTTTAGGATCATTCTAAAGGTTCTTATATGTCCTAATACACATTCCTAGACCATTCTTAGCCTTTAGAATACTCTCTTAACCATTCTACACTTGTTAGAGCCTCCAAGGACTCATGCTTCACCCTCTAAGTCCCTTGGGGCACCATGGAGTGTTTAGGATCATTCTAAAGGTTCTTATATGTCCTAATACACATTCCTAGACCATTCTTAGCCTCTAGATTACTCTCTTAACCATTCTACACTTGTTAGAGCCTCCAAGGACTCATGCTTCACCCTCTAAGTCCCTTGGGGCACCATGGAGTGTTTAGGATCATTCTAAAGGTTCTTATATGTCCTAATACACATTCCTAGACCATTCTTAGCCTCTAGATTACTCTCTTAACCATTCTACACTTGTTAGAGCCTCCAAGGACTCATGCTTCACCCTCTACGTCCCTCAGGGCACCATGGAGTGTTTAGGATCATTCTAAAGGTTCTTATATGTCCAAATACACATTCCTAGACCATTGTAAGCGTTTAGAATACTCTCTTAACCATTCTACACTTGTTAGAGCCTCCTAGGACTCATGCTACACCCTCTAAGTCCCTTGGGGCACCATGGAGTGTTTAGGATCATTCTAAAGGTTCTTATATGTCCTAATACACATTCCTAGACCATTCTTAGCCTTTAGATTACTCTCTTAACCATTCTACACTTGTTAGAGCCTCCAAGGACTCATGCTTCACCCTCTACGTCCCTCGGGGCACCATGGAGTGTTTAGGATCATTCTAAAGGTTCTTATATGTCCTAATACACATTCCTAGACCATTGTAAGCGTTTAGAATACTCTCTTAACCATTCTACACTTGTTAGAGCCTCCTAGGACTCATGCTTCACCCTCTAAGTCCCTTGGGGCACCATGGAGTGTTTAGGATCATTCTAAAGGTTCTTATATGTCCTAATACACATTCCTAGACCATTCTTAGCCTTTAGAATACTCTCTTAACCATTCTACACTTGTTAGAGCCTCCAAGGACTCATGCTTCACCCTCTAAGTCCCTTGGGGCACCATGGAGTGTTTAGGATCATTCTAAAGGTTCTTATATGTCCTAATACACATTCCTAGACCATTCTTAGCCTCTAGATTACTCTCTTAACCATTCTACACTTGTTAGAGCCTCCAAGGACTCATGCTTCACCCTCTACGTCCCTTGAGGCACCATGGAGAGTTTAGGATCATTCTAAAGGTTCTTATATGTCCTAATACAAGTTCCTAGACCATTGTAAGCGTTTCGAATACTCTCTTAACCATTCTACACTTGTTAGAGCCTCCAAGGACTCATGCTTCACCCTCTAAGTCCCTTGGGGCACCATGGAGTGTTTAGGATCATTCTAAAGGTTCTTATATGTCCAAATACACATTCCTAGACCATTGTAAGCGTTTAGAATACTCTCTTAACCATTCTACACTTGTTAGAGCCTCCTAGGACTCATGCTACACCCTCTAAGTCCCTTAGGGCACCATGGAGTGTTTAGGATCATTCTAAAGGTTCTTATATGTCCTAATACACATTCCTAGACCATTCTTAGCCTTTAGATTACTTTCTTAACCATTCTACACTTGTTAGAGCCTCCAAGGACTCATGCTTCACCCTCTACGTCCCTTGGGGCACCATGGAGTGTTTAGGATCATTCTAAAGGTTCTTATATGTCCTAATACACATTCCTAGACCATTGTAAGCGTTTAGAATACTCTCTTAACCATTCTACACTTGTTAGAGCCTCCTAGGACTCATGCTTCACCCTCTAAGTCCCTTGGGGCACCATGGAGTGTTTAGGATCATTCTAAAGGTTCTTATATGTCCTAATACACATTCCTAGACCATTCTTAGCCTTTAGAATACTCTCTTAACCATTCTACACATGTTAGAGCCTCCAAGGACTCATGCTTCACCCTCTACGTCCCTTGAGGCACCATGGAGAGTTTAGGATCATTCTAAAGGTTCTTATATGTCCTAATACAAGTTCCTAGACCATTGTAAGCGTTTTGAATACTCTCTTAACCATTCTACACTTGTTAGAGCCTCCAAGGACTCATGCTTCACCCTCTAAGTCCCTTGGGGCACCATGGAGTGTATAGGATCATTCTAAAGGTTCTTATATCTCCTAATACACATTCCTAGACCATTGTAAGCGTTTCGAATACTCTCTTAACCATTATACACTTGTTAGAGCCTCCAAGGACTCATGCTTCACCCTCTAAGTTCCTTGACGCACCATGGAGTGTTTAGGATCATTCTATAGGTTCTTATATGTCCAAATACACATTCCTAGACCATTGTAAGCGTTTAGAATACTCTCTTAACCATTCTACACTTGTTAGAGCCTCCTAGGACTCATGCTACACCCTCTAAGTCCCTTGGGGCACCATGGAGTGTTTAGGATCATTCTAAAGGTTCTTATATGTCCTAATACACATTCCTAGACCATTCTTAGCCTTTAGATTACTCTCTTAACCATTCTACACTTGTTAGAGCCTCCAAGGACTCATGCTTCACCCTCTACGTCCCTCGGGGCACCATGGAGTGTTTAGGATCATTCTAAAGGTTCTTATATGTCCTAATACACATTCCTAGACCATTGTAAGCGTTTAGAATACTCTCTTAACCATTCTACACTTGTTAGAGCCTCCTAGGACTCATGCTTCACCCTCTAAGTCCCTTGGGGCACCATGGAGTGTTTAGGATCATTCTAAAGGTTCTTATATGTCCTAATACACATTCCTAGACCATTCTTAGCCTTTAGAATACTCTCTTAACCATTCTACACTTGTTAGAGCCTCCAAGGACTCATGCTTCACCCTCTAAGTCCCTTGGGGCACCATGGAGTGTTTAGGATCATTCTAAAGGTTCTTATATGTCCTAATACACATTCCTAGACCATTCTTAGCCTCTAGATTACTCTCTTAACCATTCTACACTTGTTAGAGCCTCCAAGGACTCATGCTTCACCCTCTACGTCCCTTGAGGCACCATGGAGAGTTTAGGATCATTCTAAAGGTTCTTATATGTCCTAATACAAGTTCCTAGACCATTGTAAGCGTTTCGAATACTCTCTTAACCATTCTACACTTGTTAGAGCCTCCAAGGACTCATGCTTCACCCTCTAAGTCCCTTGGGGCACCATGGAGTGTATAGGATCATTCTAAAGGTTCTTATATCTCCTAATACACATTCCTAGACCATTGTAAGCGTTTCGAATACTCTCTTAACCATTCTACACTTGTTAGAGCCTCCAAGGACTCATGCTTCACCCTCTAAGTTCCTTGACGCACCATGGAGTGTTTAGGATCATTCTATAGGTTCTTATATGTCCAAATACACATTCCTAGACCATTGTAAGCGTTTAGAATACTCTCTTAACCATTCTACACTTGTTAGAGCCTCCTAGGACTCATGCTACACCCTCTAAGTCCCTTGGGCACCATGGAGTGTTTAGGATCATTCTAAAGGTTCTTATATGTCCTAATACACATTCCTAGACCATTCTTAGCCTTTAGATTACTTTCTTAACCATTCTACACTTGTTAGAGCCTCCAAGGACTCATGCTTCACCCTCTACGTCCCTTGGGGCACCATGGAGTGTTTAGGATCATTCTAAAGGTTCTTATATGTCCTAATACACATTCCTAGACCATTGTAAGCGTTTAGAATACTCTCTTAACCATTCTACACTTGTTAGAGCCTCCTAGGACTCATGCTTCACCCGCTAAGTCCCTTGGGGCACCATGGAGTGTTTAGGATCATTCTAAAGGTTCTTATATGTCCTAATACACATTCCTAGACCATTCTTAGCCTTTAGAATACTCTCTTAACCATTCTACACTTGTTAGAGCCTCCAAGGACTCATGCTTCACCCTCTAAGTCCCTTGGGGCACCATGGAGTGTTTAGGATCATTCTAAAGGTTCTTATATGTCCTAATACACATTCCTAGACCATTCTTAGCCTCTAGATTACTCTCTTAACCATTCTACACTTGTTAGAGCCTCCAAGGACTCATGCTTCACCCTCTAAGTCCCTTGGGGCACCATGGAGTGTTTAGGATCATTCTAAAGGTTCTTATATGTCCTAATACACATTCCTAGACCATTCTTAGCCTCTAGATTACTCTCTTAACCATTCTACACTTGTTAGAGCCTCCAAGGACTCATGCTTCACCCTCTACGTCCCTCAGGGCACCATGGAGTGTTTAGGATCATTCTAAAGGTTCTTATATGTCCAAATACACATTCCTAGACCATTGTAAGCGTTTAGAATACTCTCTTAACCATTCTACACTTGTTAGAGCCTCCTAGGACTCATGCTACACCCTCTAAGCCCCTTGGGGCACCATGGAGTGTTTAGGATCATTCTAAAGGTTCTTATATGTCCTAATACACATTCCTAGACCATTCTTAGCCTTTAGATTACTCTCTTAACCATTCTACACTTGTTAGAGCCTCCAAGGACTCATGCTTCACCCTCTACGTCCCTCGGGGCACCATGGAGTGTTTAGGATCATTCAAAAGGTTCTTATATGTCCTAATACACATTCCTAGACCATTGTAAGCGTTTAGAATACTCTCTTAACCATTCTACACTTGTTAGAGCCTCCTAGGACTCATGCTTCACCCTCTAAGTCCCTTGGGGCACCATGGAGTGTTTAGGATCATTCTAAAGGTTCTTATATGTCCTAATACACATTCCTAGACCATTCTTAGCCTTTAGAATACTCTCTTAACCATTCTACACTTGTTAGAGCCTCCAAGGACTCATGCTTCACCCTCTAAGTCCCTTGGGGCACCATGGAGTGTTTAGGATCATTCTAAAGGTTCTTATATGTCCTAATACACATTCCTAGACCATTCTTAGCCTCTAGATTACTCTCTTAACCATTCTACACTTGTTAGAGCCTCCAAGGACTCATGCTTCACCCTCTACGTCCCTTGAGGCACCATGGAGAGTTTAGGATCATTCTAAAGGTTCTTATATGTCCTAATACAAGTTCCTAGACCATTGTAAGCGTTTCGAATACTCTCTTAACCATTCTACACTTGTTAGAGCCTCCAAGGACTCATGCTTCACCCTCTAAGTCCCTTGGGGCACCATGGAGTGTATAGGATCATTCTAAAGGTTCTTATATCTCCTAATACACATTCCTAGACCATTGTAAGCGTTTCGAATACTCTCTTAACCATTCTACACTTGTTAGAGCCTCCAAGGACTCATGCTTCACCCTCTAAGTTCCTTGACGCACCATGGAGTGTTTAGGATCATTCTATAGGTTCTTATATGTCCAAATACACATTCCTAGACCATTGTAAGCGTTTAGAATACTCTCTTAACCATTCTACACTTGTTAGAGCCTCCTAGGACTCATGCTACACCCTCTAAGTCCCTTGGGGCACCATGGAGTGTTTAGGATCATTCTAAAGGTTCTTATATGTCCTAATACACATTCCTAGACCATTCTTAGCCTTTAGATTACTTTCTTAACCATTCTACACTTGTTAGAGCCTCCAAGGACTCATGCTTCACCCTCTACGTCCCTCGGGGCACCATGGAGTGTTTAGGATCATTCTAAAGGTTCTTATATGTCCTAATACACATTCCTAGACCATTGTAAGCGTTTAGAATACTCTCTTAACCATTCTACACTTGTTAGAGCCTCCTAGGACTCATGCTTCACCCTCTAAGTCCCTTGGGGCACCATGGAGTGTTTAGGATCATTCTAAAGGTTCTTATATGTCCTAATACACATTCCTAGACCATTCTTAGCCTTTAGAATACTCTCTTAACCATTCTACACTTGTTAGAGCCTCCAAGGACTCATGCTTCACCCTCTAAGTCCCTTGGGGCACCATGGAGTGTTTAGGATCATTCTAAAGGTTCTTATATGTCCTAATACACATTCCTAGACCATTCTTAGCCTCTAGATTACTCTCTTAACCATTCTACACTTGTTAGAGCCTCCAAGGACTCATGCTTCACCCTCTACGTCCCTCAGGGCACCATGGAGTGTTTAGGATCATTCTAAAGGTTCTTATATGTCCTAATACACATTCCTAGACCATTGTAAGCGTTTAGAATACTCTCTTAACCATTCTACACTTGTTAGAGCCTCTTAGGACTCATGCTTCACCTTCTAAGTCCCTCGAGGCACCATGGAGTGTTTAGGATCATTCTAAAGGTTCTTATATGTCCTAATGCACATTCCTAGACCATTGTAAGCCTTTAGAATACTCTCTTAACCATCCTACACTTGTTAGAGCGTCCAAGGACTCATGTTCACCCTCTAAGTCCCTTGAGGCACCATGGAGTGTTTGGGATCATTCTAAAGGTTCTTATATGTCCTAATACACATTCCTAGACCATTGTAAGCGTTTCGAATACTCTCTTAACCATTCTACACTTGTTAGAGCCTCCAAGGACTCATGCTTCACCCTCTACGTCCCTTGAGGCACCATGGAGAGTTTAGGATCATTCTAAAGGTTCTTATATGTCCTAATACAAGTTCCTAGACCATTGTAAGCGTTTCGAATACTCTCTTAACCATTCTACACTTGTTAGAGCCTCCAAGGACTCATGCTTCACCCTCTAAGTCCCTTGGGGCACCATGGAGTGTATAGGATCATTCTAAAGGTTCTTATATCTCCTAATACACATTCCTAGACCATTGTAAGCGTTTCGAATACTCTCTTAACCATTCTACACTTGTTAGAGCCTCCAAGGACTCATGCTTCACCCTCTAAGTTCCTTGACGCACCATGGAGTGTTTAGGATCATTCTATAGGTTCTTATATGTCCAAATACACATTCCTAGACCATTGTAAGCGTTTAGAATACTCTCTTAACCATTCTACACTTGTTAGAGCCTCCTAGGACTCATGCTACACCCTCTAAGTCCCTTGGGGCACCATGGAGTGTTTAGGATCATTCTAAAGGTTCTTATATGTCCTAATACACATTCCTAGACCATTCTTAGCCTTTAGATTACTTTCTTAACCATTCTACACTTGTTAGAGCCTCCAAGGACTCATGCTTCACCCTCTACGTCCCTCGGGGCACCATGGAGTGTTTAGGATCATTCTAAAGGTTCTTATATGTCCTAATACACATTCCTAGACCATTGTAAGCGTTTAGAATACTCTCTTAACCATTCTACACTTGTTAGAGCCTCCTAGGACTCATGCTTCACCCTCTAAGTCCCTTGGGGCACCATGGAGTGTTTAGGATCATTCTAAAGGTTCTTATATGTCCTAATACACTTTCCTAGACCATTCTTAGCCTTTAGAATACTCTCTTAACCATTCTACACTTGTTAGAGCCTCCAAGGACTCATGCTTCACCCTCTAAGTTCCTTGACGCACCATGGAGTGTTTAGGATCATTCTATAGGTTCTTATATGTCCAAATACACATTCCTAGACCATTGTAAGCGTTTAGAATACTCTCTTAACCATTCTACACTTGTTAGAGCCTCCTAGGACTCATGCTACACCCTCTAAGTCCCTTGGGGCACCATGGAGTGTTTAGGATCATTCTAAAGGTTCTTATATGTCCTAATACACATTCCTAGACCATTCTTAGCCTTTAGATTACTTTCTTAACCATTCTACACTTGTTAGAGCCTCCAAGGACTCATGCTTCACCCTCTACGTCCCTCGGGGCACCATGGAGTGTTTAGGATCATTCTAAAGGTTCTTATATGTCCTAATACACATTCCTAGACCATTGTAAGCGTTTAGAATACTCTCTTAACCATTCTACACTTGTTAGAGCCTCCTAGGACTCATGCTTCACCCTCTAAGTCCCTTGGGGCACCATGGAGTGTTTAGGATCATTCTAAAGGTTCTTATATGTCCTAATACACATTCCTAGACCATTCTTAGCCTTTAGAATACTCTCTTAACCATTCTACACTTGTTAGAGCCTCCAAGGACTCATGCTTCACCCTCTAAGTCCCTTGGGGCACCATGGAGTGTTTAGGATCATTCTAAAGGTTCTTATATGTCCTAATACACATTCCTAGACCATTCTTAGCCTCTAGATTACTCTCTTAACCATTCTACACTTGTTAGAGCCTCCAAGGACTCATGCTTCACCCTCTACGTCCCTCAGGGCACCATGGAGTGTTTAGGATCATTCTAAAGGTTCTTATATGTCCTAATACACATTCCTAGACCATTGTAAGCGTTTAGAATACTCTCTTAACCATTCTACACTTGTTAGAGCCTCTTAGGACTCATGCTTCACCTTCTAAGTCCCTCGAGGCACCATGGAGTGTTTAGGATCATTCTAAAGGTTCTTATATGTCCTAATGCACATTCCTAGACCATTGTAAGCCTTTAGAATACTCTCTTAACCATCCTACACTTGTTAGAGCGTCCAAGGACTCATGTTCACCCTCTAAGTCCCTTGAGGCACCATGGAGTGTTTGGGATCATTCTAAAGGTTCTTATATGTCCTAATACACATTCCTAGACCATTGTAAGCGTTTCGAATACTCTCTTAACCATTCTACACTTGTTAGAGCCTCCAAGGACTCATGCTTCACCCTCTACGTCCCTTGAGGCACCATGGAGAGTTTAGGATCATTCTAAAGGTTCTTATATGTCCTAATACAAGTTCCTAGACCATTGTAAGCGTTTCGAATACTCTCTTAACCATTCTACACTTGTTAGAGCCTCCAAGGACTCATGCTTCACCCTCTAAGTCCCTTGGGGCACCATGGAGTGTATAGGATCATTCTAAAGGTTCTTATATCTCCTAATACACATTCCTAGACCATTGTAAGCGTTTCGAATACTCTCTTAACCATTCTACACTTGTTAGAGCCTCCAAGGACTCATGCTTCACCCTCTAAGTTCCTTGACGCACCATGGAGTGTTTAGGATCATTCTATAGGTTCTTATATGTCCAAATACACATTCCTAGACCATTGTAAGCGTTTAGAATACTCTCTTAACCATTCTACACTTGTTAGAGCCTCCTAGGACTCATGCTACACCCTCTAAGTCCCTTGGGGCACCATGGAGTGTTTAGGATCATTCTAAAGGTTCTTATATGTCCTAATACACATTCCTAGACCATTCTTAGCCTTTAGATTACTTTCTTAACCATTCTACACTTGTTAGAGCCTCCAAGGACTCATGCTTCACCCTCTACGTCCCTCGGGGCACCATGGAGTGTTTAGGATCATTCTAAAGGTTCTTATATGTCCTAATACACATTCCTAGACCATTGTAAGCGTTTAGAATACTCTCTTAACCATTCTACACTTGTTAGAGCCTCCTAGGACTCATGCTTCACCCTCTAAGTCCCTTGGGGCACCATGGAGTGTTTAGGATCATTCTAAAGGTTCTTATATGTCCTAATACACATTCCTAGACCATTCTTAGCCTTTAGAATACTCTCTTAACCATTCTACACTTGTTAGAGCCTCCAAGGACTCATGCTTCACCCTCTAAGTCCCTTGGGGCACCATGGAGTGTTTAGGATCATTCTAAAGGTTCTTATATGTCCTAATACACATTCCTAGACCATTCTTAGCCTCTAGATTACTCTCTTAACCATTCTACACTTGTTAGAGCCTCCAAGGACTCATGCTTCACCCTCTACGTCCCTCAGGGCACCATGGAGTGTTTAGGATCATTCTAAAGGTTCTTATATGTCCTAATACACATTCCTAGACCATTGTAAGCGTTTAGAATACTCTCTTAACCATTCTACACTTGTTAGAGCCTCCTAGGACTCATGCTTCACCTTCTAAGTCCCTCGAGGCACCATGGAGTGTTTAGGATCATTCTAAAGGTTCTTATATGTCCTAATGCACATTCCTAGACCATTGTAAGCCTTTAGAATACTCTCTTAACCATCCTACACTTGTTAGAGCGTCCAAGGACTCATGTTCACCCTCTAAGTCCCTTGAGGCACCATGGAGTGTTTGGGATCATTCTAAAGGTTCTTATATGTCCTAATACACATTCCTAGACCATTGTAAGCGTTTCGAATACTCTCTTAACCATTCTACACTTGTTAGAGCCTCCAAGGACTCATGCTTCACCCTCTAAGTCCCTTGAGGCACCATGAAGTGTTTAGGATCATTCTAAAGGTTCTTATATGTCCTAATACAAGTTCCTAGACCATTGTAAGCGTTTCGAATACTCTCTTAACCATTCTACACTTGTTAGAGCCTCCAAGGACTCATGCTTCACCCTCTAAGTCCCTTGGGGCACCATGGAGTGTATAGGATCATTCTAAAGGTTCTTATATCTCCTAATACACATTCCTAGACCATTGTAAGCGTTTCGAATACTCTCTTAACCATTCTACACTTGTTAGAGCCTCCAAGGACTCATGCTTCACCCTCTAAGTTCCTTGAGGCACCATGGAGTGTTTAGGATCATTCTATAGGTTCTTATATGTCCAAATACACATTCCTAGACCATTGTAAGCGTTTAGAATACTCTCTTAACCATTCTACACTTGTTAGAGCCTCCTAGGACTCATGCTACACCCTCTAAGTCCCTTGGGGCACCATGGAGTGTTTAGGATCATTCTAAAGGTTCTTATATGTCCTAATACACATTCCTAGACCATTCTTAGCCTTTAGATTACTCTCTTAACCATTCTACACTTGTTAGAGCCTCCAAGGACTCATGCTTCACCCTCTACGTCCCTCGGGGCACCATGGAGTGTTTAGGATCATTCTAAAGGTTCTTATATGTCCTAATACACATTCCTAGACCATTGTAAGCGTTTAGAATACTCTCTTAACCATTCTACACTTGTTAGAGCCTCCTAGGACTCATGCTTCACCCTCTAAGTCCCTTGGGGCACCATGGAGTGTTTAGGATCATTCTAAAGGTTCTTATATGTCCTAATACACATTCCTAGACCATTCTTAGCCTTTAGAATACTCTCTTAACCATTCTACACTTGTTAGAGCCTCCAAGGACTCATGCTTCACCCTCTACGTCCCTTGAGGCACCATGGAGAGTTTAGGATCATTCTAAAGGTTCTTATATGTCCTAATACAAGTTCCTAGACCATTGTAAGCGTTTTGAATACTCTCTTAACCATTCTACACTTGTTAGAGCCTCCAAGGACTCATGCTTCACCCTCTAAGTCCCTTGGGGCACCATGGAGTGTATAGGATCATTCTAAAGGTTCTTTTATCTCCTAATACACATTCCTAGACCATTGTAAGCGTTTCGAATACTCTCTTAACCATTATACACTTGTTAGAGCCTCCAAGGACTCATGCTTCACCCTCTAAGTTCCTTGACGCACCATGGAGTGTTTAGGATCATTCTATAGGTTCTTATATGTCCAAATACACATTCCTAGACCGTTGTAAGCGTTTAGAATACTCTCTTAACCATTCTACACTTGTTAGAGCCTCCTAGGACTCATGCTACACCCTCTAAGTCCCTTGGGGCACCATGGAGTGTTTAGGATCATTCTAAAGGTTCTTATATGTCCTAATACACATTCCTAGACCATTCTTAGCCTTTAGATTACTCTCTTAACCATTCTACACTTGTTAGAGCCTCCAAGGACTCATGCTTCACCCTCTACGTCCCTCGGGGCACCATGGAGTGTTTAGGATCATTCTAAAGGTTCTTATATGTCCTAATACACATTCCTAGACCATTGTAAGCGTTTAGAATACTCTCTTAACCATTCTACACTTGTTAGAGCCTCCTAGGACTCATGCTTCACCCTCTAAGTCCCTTGGGGCACCATGGAGTGTTTAGGATCATTCTAAAGGTTCTTATATGTCCTAATACACATTCCTAGACCATTCTTAGCCTTTAGAATACTCTCTTAACCATTCTACACTTGTTAGAGCCTCCAAGGACTCATGCTTCACCCTCTAAGTCCCTTGGGGCACCATGGAGTGTTTAGGATCATTCTAAAGGTTCTTATATGTCCTAATACACATTCCTAGACCATTCTTAGCCTCTAGATTACTCTCTTAACCATTCTACACTTGTTAGAGCCTCCAAGGACTCATGCTTCACCCTCTACGTCCCTCAGGGCACCATGGAGTGTTTAGGATCATTCTAAAGGTTCTTATATGTCCTAATACACATTCCTAGACCATTGTAAGCATTTAGAATACTCTCTTAACCATTCTACACTTGTTAGAGCCTCCTAGGACTCATGCTTCACCTTCTAAGTCCCTCGAGGCACCATGGAGTGTTTAGGATCATTCTAAAGGTTCTTATATGTCCTAATGCACATTCCTAGACCATTGTAAGCCTTTAGAATACTCTCTTAACCATTCTACACTTGTTAGAGCGTCCAAGGACTCATGTTCACCCTCTAAGTCCCTTGAGGCACCATGGAGTGTTTGGGATCATTCTAAAGGTTCTTATATGTCCTAATACACATTCCTAGACCATTGTAAGCGTTTCGAATACTCTCTTAACCATTCTACACTTGTTAGAGCCTCCAAGGACTCATGCTTCACCCTCTAAGTCCCTTGAGGCACCATGGAGTGTTTAGGATCATTCTAAAGGTTCTTATATGTCCTAATACACATTCCTAGACCATTGTAAGCCTTTAGAATACTCTCTTAACCATTCTACACTTGTTAGAGCCTCCAAGAACTCATGCTTCACCCTCTAAGTCCCTTGGGGCAACATGGAGTGTTTAGGATCATTCTAAAGGTTCTTATATGTCGTAATACACATTCGTAGACCATTCTTAGCCTTTAGATTACTCTCTTAACCATTCTACACTTGTTAGAGCCTCCAAGGACTCATGCTTCACCCTCTAAGTCCCTTGGGGCACCATGGAGTGTTTAGGATCATTCTAAAGGTTCTTATATGTCCTAATACACATTCCTAGACCATTGTAAGCGTTTAGAATACTCTCTTAACCATTCTACACTTGTTAGAGCCTCCTAGGACTCATGCTTCACCTTCTAAGTCCCTCGAGGCACCATGGAGTGTTTAGGATCATTCTAAAGGTTCTTATATGTCCTAATACACATTCCTAGACCATTGTAAGCGTTTAGAATACTCTCTTAACCATTCTACACTTGTTAGAGCCTCCTAGGACTCATGCTTCACCTTCTAAGTCCCTCGAGGCACCATGGAGTGTTTAGGATCATTCTAAAGGTTCTTATATGTCCTAATACACATTCCTAGACCATTCTTAGCCTTTAGAATACTCTCTTAACCATTCTACACTTGTTAGAGCCTCCAAGGACTCATGTTTCACCCTCTAAGTCCCTTGGGGCACCATGGAGTGTTTAGGATCATTCTAAAGGTTCTTATATGTCCTAATACACATTCGTAGACCATTCTTAGCCTTTAGATTACTCTCTTAACCATTCTACACTTGTTAGAGCCTCCAAGGACTCATGCTTCACCCTCTACGTCCCTTGGGGCACCACGGAGTGTTTAGGATCATTCTAAAGGTTCTTATATGTCCTAATACACATTCCTATACCATTGTAAGCGTTTCGAATACTCTCTTAACCATTTTACACTTGTTAGAGCCTCCAAGGACTCATGCTTCACCCTCTAAGTCCCTTGGGGCACCATGGAGTGTTTAGGATCATTCTAAAGGTTCTTATATGTCCTAATACACATTCGTAGACCATTGTAAGCGTTTCGAATACTCTCTTAACCATTCTACACTTGTTAGAGCCTCCAAGGACTCATGCTTCACCCACTAAGTCCCTTGAGGCACCATGGAGTGTTTAGGATCATTCTAAAGGTTCTTATATGTCCTAATACACATTCCTAGACCATTGTAAGCCTTTAGAATACTCTCTTAACCATTATACACTTGTTAGAGCCTCCTAGGACTCATGTTCACCCTCTAAGTCCCTCGGGGCACCATGGAGTGTTTAGGATCATTCTAAAGGTTCTTATATGTCGTAATACACATTCGTAGACCATTCTTAGCCTTTAGATTACTCTCTTAACCATTCTACACTTGTTAGAGCCTCCTAGGACTCATGCTTCACCTTCTAAGTCCCTCGAGGCACCATGGAGTGTTTAGGATCATTCTAAAGGTTCTTATATGTCCTAATACACATTCCTAGACCATTGTAAGCGTTTAGAATACTCTCTTAACCATTCTACACTTGTTAGAGCCTCCAAGGACTCATGTTCACCCTCTAAGTCCCTTGAGGCACCATGGAGTGTTTGGGATCATTCTAAAGGTTCTTTTATGTCCTAATACACATTCCTAGACCATTCTTAGCCTTTAGAATACTCTCTTAACCATTCTACACTTGTTAGAGCCTCCAAGGACTCATGCTTCACCCTCTAAGTCCCTTGGGGCACCATGGAGTGTTTAGGATCATTCTAAAGGTTCTTATATGTCCTAATACACATTCGTAGACCATTGTAAGCGTTTCGAATACTCTCTTAACCATTCTACACTTGTTAGAGCCTCCAAGGACTCATGCTTCACCCTCTAAGTCCCTTGAGGCACCATGGAGTGTTTAGGATCATTCTAAAGGTTCTTATATGTCCTAATACACATTCCTAGACCATTGTAAGCCTTTAGAATACTCTCTTAACCATTCTACACTTGTTAGAGCCTCCTAGGACTCATGTTCACCCTCTAAGTCCCTCGGGGCACCATGGAGTGTTTAGGATCATTCTAAAGGTTCTTATATGTCCTAATACACATTCCTAGACCATTGTAAGCGTTTAGAATACTCTCTTAACCATTCTACACTTGTTAGAGCCTCCTAGGACTCATGCTTCACCCTCTAAGTCCCTTGGGGCACCATGGAGTGTTTAGGATCATTCTAAAGGTTCTTATATGTCCTAATACACATTCCTAGACCATTCTTAGCCTTTAGAATACTCTCTTAACCATTCTACACTTGTTAGAGCCTCCAAGGACTCATGCTTCACCCTCTAAGTCCCTTGAGGCACCATGGAGTGTTTAGGATCATTCTAAAGGTTCTTATATGTCCTAATACACATTCCTAGACCATTGTAAGCCTTTAGATTACTCTCTTAACCATTCTACACTTGTTAGAGCCTCCAAGGACTCATGCTTCACCCTCTAAGTCCCTTGGGGCAACATGGAGTGTTTAGGATCATTCTAAAGGTTCTTATATGTCGTAATACACATTCGTAGACCATTCTTAGCCTTTAGATTACTCTCTTAACCATTCTACACTTGTTAGAGCCTCCAAGGACTCATGCTTCACCCTCTAAGTCCCTTGGGGCACCATGGAGTGTTTAGGATCATTCTAAAGGTTCTTATATGTCCTAATACACATTCCTAGACCATTGTAAGCCTTTAGAATACTCTCTTAACCATTCTACACTTGTTAGAGCCTCCTAGGACTCATGTTCACCCTCTAAGTCCCTCGGGGCACCATGGAGTGTTTAGGATCATTCTAAAGGTTCTTATATGTCCTAATACACATTCCTAGACCATTGTAAGCGTTTCGAATACTCTCTTAACCATTCTACACTTGTTAGAGCCTCCAAGGACTCATGCTTCACCCTCTAAGTCCCTTGAGGAACCATGGAGTGTTTAGGATCATTCTAAAGGTTCATATATGTCCTAATACACATTCGTAGACCATTGTAAGCCTTTAGAATACTCTCTTAACCATTCTACACTTGTTAGAGCCTCGAAGGACTCATGCTTCACCCTCTAAGATCCTTGAGGCACCATGGAGTGTTTAGAATCATTCTAAAGGTTCTTATATGTCCTAATACACATTCCTATACCATTGTAAGCGTTTCGAATACTCTCTTAACCATTTTACACTTGTTAGAGCCTCCAAGGACTCATGCTTCACCCTCTAAGTCCCTTGGGGCACCATGGAGTGTTTAGGATCATTCTAAAGGTTCTTATATGTCCTAATACACATTCGTAGACCATTGTAAGCGTTTCGAATACTCTCTTAACCATTCTACACTTGTTAGAGCCTCCAAGGACTCATGCTTCACCCTCTAAGTCCCTTGAGGCACCATGGAGTGTTTAGGATCATTCTAAAGGTTCTTATATGTCCTAATACACATTCCTAGACCATTGTAAGCCTTTAGAATACTCTCTTAACCATTATACACTTGTTAGAGCCTCCTAGGACTCATGTTCACCCTCTAAGTCCCTCGGGGCACCATGGAGTGTTTAGGATCATTCTAAAGGTTCTTATATGTCCTAATACACATTCCTAGACCATTGTAAGCGTTTCAAATACTCTCTTAACCATTCTACACTTGTTAGAGCCTCCAAGGACTCATGCGTCACCCTCTAAGTCCCTTGAGGCACCATGGAGTGTTTAGGATCATTCTAAAGGTTCTTATATGTCCTAATACACATTCCTAGACCATTGTAAGCGTTTCGAATACTTTCTTAACCATTCTACACTTGTTAGAGCCTCCAAGGACTCATGTTCACCCTCTAAGTCCCTTGAGGCACCATGGAGTGTTTGGGATCATTCTAAAGGTTCTTTTATGTCCTAATACACATTCCTAGACCATTCTTAGCCTTTAGAATACTCTCTTAACCATTCTACACTTGTTAGAGCCTCCAAGGACTCATGCTTCACCCTCTAAGTCCCTTGGGGCACCATGGAGTGTTTAGGATCATTCTAAAGGTTCTTATATGTCCTAATACACATTCGTAGACCATTATAAGCGTTTCGAATACTCTCTTAACCATTCTACACTTGTTAGAGCCTCCAAGGACTCATGCTTCACCCTCTAAGTCCCTTGCGGCACCATGGAGTGTTTAGGATCATTCTAACGGTTCTTATATGTCCTAATACACATTCCTAGACCATTGTAAGCCTTTAGAATACTCTCTTAACCATTATACACTTGTTAGAGCCTCCTAGGACTCATGTTCACCCTCTAAGTCCCTCGGGGCACCATGGAGTGTTTAGGATCATTCTAAAGGTTCTTATATGTCCTAATACACATTCCTAGACCATTGTAAGCGTTTCGAATACTCTCTTAACCATTCTACACTTGTTAGAGCCTCCAAGGACTCATGCTTCACCCTCTAAGTCCCTTGAGGCACCATGGAGTGTTTAGGATCATTCTAAAGGTTCTTATATGTCCTAATACACATTCCTAGACCATTGTAAGCGTTTCGAATACTTTCTTAACCATTATACACTTGTTAGAGCCTCCAAGGACTCATGCTTCACCCTCTAAGTCCCTTGGGGCACCATGGAGTGTTTAGGATCATTCTAAAGGTTCTTATATGTCCTAATACACATTCGTAGACCATTGTAAGCGTTTCGAATACTCTCTTAACCATTCTACACTTGTTAGAGCCTCCAAGGACTCATGCTTCACCCTCTAAGTCCCTTGAGGCACCATGGAGTGTTTAGGATCATTCTAAAGGTTCTTATATGTCCTAATACACATTCCTAGACCATTGTAAGCCTTTAGAATACTCTCTTAACCATTATACACTTGTTAGAGCCTCCAAGGACTCATGTTCACCCTCTAAGTCCCTTGAGGCACCATGGAGTGTTTGGGATCATTCTAAAGGTTCTTTTATGTCCTAATACACATTCCTAGACCATTGTAAGCGTTTCGAATACTCTCTTAACCATTCTACACTTGTTAGAGCCTCCAAGGACTCATGCTTCACCCTCTAAGTCCCTTGAGGCACCATGGAGTGTTTAGGATCATTCTAAAGGTTCTTATATGTCCTAATACACATTCCTAGACCATTGTAAGCCTTTAGAATACTCTCTTAACCATTCTACACTTGTTAGAGCCTCCAAGAACTCATGCTTCACCCTCTACTTCCTCTAGGCACCATAGAGTGTTTAGGATCATTCTAAAGGTTCTTATATGTCCAAATACACATTCGTAGACCATTCTAAGCCTTTAGATTACTCTCTTAACCATTCTACACTTGTTAGAGCCTCCAAGGACTCATGCTTCACCCTCTACGTCCCTTAGGGCACCATGGAGTGTTTAGGATCATTCTAAAGGTTCTTATATGTCCTAATACACATTCCTAGACCATTGTAAGCGTTTAGAATACTCTCTTAACCATTCTACACTTGTTAGAGCCTCCTAGGACTCATGCTTCACCCTCTAAGTCCCTTGGGGCAACATGGAGTGTTTAGGATCATTCTAAAGGTTCTTATATGTCGTAATACACATTCGTAGACCATTCTTAGCCTTTAGATTACTCTCTTAACCATTCTACACTTGTTAGAGCCTCCAAGGACTCATGCTTCACCCTCTAAGTCCCTTGGGGCACCATGGAGTGTTTAGGATCATTCTAAAGGTTCTTATATGTCCTAATACACATTCCTAGACCATTGTAAGCGTTTAGAATACTCTCTTAACCATTCTACACTTGTTAGAGCCTCCTAGGACTCATGCTTCACCTTCTAAGTCCCTCGAGGCACCATGGAGTGTTTAGGATCATTCTAAAGGTTCTTATATGTCCTAATACACATTCCTAGACCATTGTAAGCGTTTAGAATACTCTCTTAACCATTCTACACTTGTTAGAGCCTCCTAGGACTCATGCTTCACCTTCTAAGTCCCTCGAGGCACCATGGAGTGTTTAGGATCATTCTAAAGGTTCTTATATGTCCTAATACACATTCCTAGACCATTCTTAGCCTTTAGAATACTCTCTTAACCATTCTACACTTGTTAGAGCCTCCAAGGACTCATGTTTCACCCTCTAAGTCCCTTGGGGCACCATGGAGTGTTTAGGATCATTCTATAGGTTCTTATATGTCCAAATACACATTCCTAGACCGTTGTAAGCGTTTAGAATACTCTCTTAACCATTCTACACTTGTTAGAGCCTCCTAGGACTCATGCTACACCCTCTAAGTCCCTTGGGGCACCATGGAGTGTATAGGATCATTCTAAAGGTTCTTATATCTGCTAATACACATTCCTAGACCATTGTAAGCGTTTCGAATACTCTCTTAACCATTCTACACTTGTTAGAGCCTCCAAGGACTCATGCTACACCCTCTAAGTCCCTTGGGGCACCATGGAGTGTTTAGGATCATTCTAAAGGTTCTTATATGTCCTAATACACATTCCTAGACCATTCTTAGCCTTTAGATTACTCTCTTAACCATTCTACACTTGTTAGAGCCTCCAAGGACTCATGCTTCACCCTCTACGTCCCTCGGGGCACCATGGAGTGTTTAGGATCATTCTAAAGGTTCTTATATGTCCTAATACACATTCCTAGACCATTGTAAGCGTTTAGAATACTCTCTTAACCATTCTACACTTGTTAGAGCCTCCTAGGACTCATGCTTCACCCTCTAAGTCCCTTGGGGCACCATGGAGTGTTTAGGATCATTCTAAAGGTTCTTATATGTCCTAATACACATTCCTAGACCATTCTTAGCCTTTAGAATACTCTCTTAACCATTCTACACTTGTTAGAGCCTCCAAGGACTCATGCTTCACCCTCTAAGTCCCTTGGGGCACCATGGAGTGTTTAGGATCATTCTAAAGGTTCTTATATGTCCTAATACACATTCCTAGACCATTCTTAGCCTCTAGATTACTCTCTTAACCATTCTACACTTGTTAGAGCCTCCAAGGACTCATGCTTCACCCTCTACGTCCCTCAGGGCACCATGGAGTGTTTAGGATCATTCTAAAGGTTCTTATATGTCCTAATACACATTCCTAGACCATTGTAAGCATTTAGAATACTCTCTTAACCATTCTACACTTGTTAGAGCCTCCTAGGACTCATGCTTCACCTTCTAAGTCCCTCGAGGCACCATGGAGTGTTTAGGATCATTCTAAAGGTTCTTATATGTCCTAATACACATTCCTAGACCATTGTAAGCCTTTAGAATACTCTCTTAACCATTCTACACTTGTTAGAGCCTCCTAGGACTCATGTTCACCCTCTAAGTCCCTCGGGGCACCATGGAGTGTTTAGGATCATTCTAAAGGTTCTTATATGTCCTAATACACATTCCTAGACCATTGTAAGCGGTTCGAATACTCTCTTAACCATTCTACACTTGTTAGAGCCTCCAAGGACTCATGCTTCACCCTCTAAGTCCCTTGAGGAACCATGGAGTGTTTAGGATCATTCTAAAGGTTCATATATGTCCTAATACACATTCGTAGACCATTGTAAGCCTTTAGAATACTCTCTTAACCATTCTACACTTGTTAGAGCCTCGAAGGACTCATGCTTCACCCTCTAAGATCCTTGAGGCACCATGGAGTGTTTAGAATCATTCTAAAGGTTCTTATATGTCCTAATACACATTCCTAGACCATTCTTAGCCTTTAGAATACTCTCTTAACCATTCTACACTTGTTAGAGCCTCCAAGGACTCATGCTTCACCCTCTAAGTCCCTTGGGGCACCATGGAGTGTTTAGGATCATTCTAAAGGTTCTTATATGTCCTAATACACATTCCTAGACCATTGTAAGCGTTTAGAATACTCTCTTAACCATTCTACACTTGTTAGAGCCTCCTAGGACTCATGCTTCACCTTCTAAGTCCCTCGAGGCACCATGGAGTGTTTAGGATAATTCTAAAGTTTCTTATATGTCACATTCCTAGACCATTGTAAGCGTTTAGAATACTATCTTAACCAATCTACACTTGTTAGAGCCTCCAAGGACTCATGCTTCACCCTCTAAGTCCCTTGAGGCACCATGGAGTGTTTAGGATCATTCTAAAGGTTCTTATATGTCCTAATACACATTCCTAGACCATATTAAGCGTTTAGAATACTCTCTTAACCATTCTACACTTGTTAGAGCCTCCAAGGACTCATGCTTCACCCTCTAAGTCCCTTGGGGCACCATGGATTGTTTAGGATCATTCTAAAGGTTCTTATATGTCCTAATACACATTCCTAGACCATTGTAAGTCTTTAGAATACTCTCTTAACCATTCTACACTAGTTAGAGTCTCCAAGGACTCATGCTTCACCCTCTAAGTCCCTTGAGGCACCATGGAGTGTTTAGGATCATTCTAAAGGTTCTTATATGTCCTAATACACATTCCTAGACCATTGTAAGCGTTTAGAATACTCTCTTAACCATTCTACACTTGTTAGAGCCTCCTAGGACTCATGCTTCACCCTCTAAGTCCCTTGGGGCACCATGGAGTGTTTAGGATCATTCTAAAGGTTCTTATATGTCCTAATACACATTCCTAGACCATTGTAAGCGTTTCGAATACTCTCTTAACCATTCTACACTTTTTAGAGCCTCCAAGGACTCATGCTTCACCCTCTAAGTCCCTTGAGGCACCATGGAGTGTTTAGGATCATTCTAAAGGTTCTTATATGTCCTAATACACATTCCTAGACCATATTAAGCGTTTAGAATACTCTCTTAACCATTCTACACTTGTTAGAGCCTCCAAGGACTCATGCTTCACCCTCTACATCCCTTGGGGCACCACGGAGTGTTTAGGATCATTCTAAAGGTTCTTACATGTCCTAATACACATTCCTAGACCATTGTAAGCGTTTCGAATACTCTCTTAACCATTTTACACTTGTTAGAGCCACCAAGGACTCATGCTTCACCCTCTAAGTCCCTTGGGGCACCATGGAGTGTTTAGGATCATTCTAAAGGTTCTTATATGTCCTAATACACATTCCTAGACCATTGTAAGCGTTTCGAATACTCTCTTAACCATTCTACACTTGTTAGAGCCTCCAAGGACTCATGCTTCACCCTCTAAGCCCCTTGGGGCACCATGGAGTATTTAGTATAATTCTAAAGTTTCTTATATGTCCTAATACACATTCCTAGACCATTGTAAGCGTTTAGAATACTCTCTTAACCAATCTACACTTGTTAGAGCCTCCAAGGACTCATGCTTCACCCTCTAAGTCCATTGGGGCACCATGGAGTGTTTAGGATCATTCTAAAGGTTCTTATATGTCCTAATACACATTCGTAGACCATTCTTAGCCTTTAGATTACTCTCTTAACCATTCTACACTTGTTAGAGCCTCCAAGGACTCATGCTACACCCTCTAAGTCCCTTGGGGCACCATGGAGTGTTTAGGATCATTCTAAAGGTTCTTATATGTCCTAATACACATTCCTAGACCATTGTAAGCCTTTAGAATACTCTCTTAACCATTCTACGCTTGTTAGAGCCTCCAAGGACTCATGCTTCACCCTCTAAGTCCCTTGGGGCAACATGGAGTGTTTAGGATCATTCTAAAGGTTCTTATATGTCCTAATACACATTCCTAGACCATTCTTAGCCTTTAGATTACTCTCTTAACCATTCTACACTTGTTAGAGCCTCCAAGGACTCATGCTTCACCCTCTACGTCCCTCGGGGCACCATGGAGTGTTTAGGATCATTCTAAAGGTTCTTATATGTCCTAATACACATTCCTAGTCCATTGTAAGCGTTTAAAATACTCTCTTAACCATTCTACACTTGTTAGAGCCTCCAAGGACTCATGCTTCACCCTCTAAGTCCCTTGGGGCGCCATGGAGTGTTTAGGATAATTCTAAAGTTTCTTATATGTCCTAATACACATTCCTAGACATTGTAAGCGTTTAGAATACTCTCTTAACCAATCTACACTGGTTAGAGCCTCCAAGGACTCATGCTTCACCCTCTAAGTCCCTTGAGGCACCATGGAGTGTTTAGGATCTTTCTAAAGGTTCTTATATGTCCTAATACACATTCCTAGACCATTGTAAGCCTTTAGAATACTTTCTTAACCATTCTACACTTGTTAGAGCCTCCAAGAACTCATGCTTCACCCTCTACTTCCTCTAGGCACCATGGAGTGTTCAAGATCATTCTAAAGATTCTTGTAAGTCCTATTACACATTCGTAGACCATTCTTAGCCTTTAGATTACTCTCTTAACCATTCTACACTTGTTAGAGCCTCCAAGGACTCATTCTTCACCCTCTACGTCCCTTGGGGCACCATGGAGTGTTTAGGATCATTCTTAAGGTTCTTATATGTCCTAATACACATTCCTAGACCATTCTTAGCCTTTAGATTACTCTCTTAACCATTCTACACTTGTTAGAGCCTCCAAGGACTCATGCTTCACCCTCTAAGTCCCTTGGGGAACCATGGAGTGTTTAGGATCATTCTAAAGGTTCTTATATGTCCGAATACACATTCCTAGACCATTGTAAGCGTTTCGAATACTCTCTTAACCATTCTACACTTGTTAGAGCCTCCAAGGACTCATGCTTCACCCTCTAAGACCCTTGAGGCACCATGGAGTGTTTAGAATCATTCTAAAGGTTCTTATATGTCCTAATACACATTCCTAGACCAATGTAAGTGTTTCGAATACTCTCTTAACCATTCTACACTTGTTAGAGCCTCCAAGGACTCGTGCTTCACCCTCTAAGTCCCTTGGGGCACCATGGAGTGTTTCGGATCATTCTAAAGGTTCTTATATGTCCTAATACACATTCCTAGACCATTGTAAGTCTTTAGAATACTCTCTTAACCATTATACACTAGTTAGAGTCTCCAAGGACTCATGCTTCACCCTCTAAGTCCCTTGAGGCACCATGGAGTGTTTAGATTCATTCTAAAGGTTCTTATATGTCCGAATACACATTCCTAGACCATTCTAGGCGTTTAGAATACTCTCTTAACCATTCTACACTAGTTAGAGCCTCCAAGGACTCATGCTTCACCCTCTACTTCCTCTAGGCACCATGGAGTGTTTAGGATCATTCTAAAGGTTCTTATATGTCCTAATACACATTCCTAGACCATTCTAAGCCTTTAGATTACTCTCTTAACCATTCTACACTTGTTAGAGCCTCCAAGGACTCATGCTTCACCCTCTACGTCCCTCGAGGCACCATGGAGTGTTTAGGATCATTCTAAAGGTTCTTATATGTCCTAATACACATTCCTAGTCCATTGTAAGCGTTTAAAATACTCTCTTAACCATTCTACACTTGTTAGAGCCTCCAAGGACTCATGCTTCACCCTCTACGTCCCTTGGGGCACCATGGAGTGTTTAGGATAATTCTAAAGTTTCTTCTATGTCCTAATACACATTCCTAGACCATTGTAAGCGTTTAGAATACTCTCTTAACCAATCTACACTTGTTAGAGCCTCCAAGGACTCATGCTTCACCCTCTAAGTCACTTGGGGCACCATGGAGTGTTTAGGATCATTCTAAAGGTTCTTATATGTCCTAGTACACATTCCTAGACCATTGTAAGCGTTTCGAATACTCTCTTAACCATTCTACACTTGTTAGAGCCTCCAAGGACTCATGCTTCACCCTCTAAGATCCTTGAGGCACCATGGAGTGTTTAGAATCATTCTAAAGGTTCTTATATGTCCTAATACACATTCCTAGACCATTGTAAGCGTTTCGAATACTCTCTTAACCATTCTACACTTGTTAGAGCCTCCAAGGACTCATGCTTCACCCTCTAAGTCCCTTGGGGCACCATGGAGTATTTAGGATAATTCTAAAGTTTCTTATATGTCCTAATACACATTCCTAGACCATTATAAGCGTTTAGAATACTCTCTTAACCAATCTACACTTGTTAGAGCCTCCAAGGACTCATGCTTCACCCTCTAAGTCCATTGGGGCACCATGGAGTGTTTAGGATCATTCTAAAGGTTCTTATATGTCCTAATACACATTCGTAGACCATTCTTAGCCTTTAGATTACTCTCTTAACCATTCTACACTTGTTAGAGCCTCCAAGGACTCATGCTTCACCCTCTAAGTCCCTTGGGGCACCATGGAGTGGTTAGGATAATTCTAAAGTTTCTTATATGTCCTAATACACATTCCTAGGCCATTTTAAGCCTTTAGAATACTCTCTTAACCATTCTACACTTGTCAGAGCCTCCAAGGACTCATGCTTCACCCTCTAAGTCCCTTGGGGCACCATGGAGTGTTTAGGATCATTCTAAAGGTTCTTATATGTCCTAATACACATTCCTAGACCATTGTAAGCGTTTCGAATACTCTCTTAACCATTCTACACTTGTTAGAGCCTCCAAGGACTCATGTTTCACCCTCTAAGTCCCTTGAGGCACCAAGGAGTGTTTAGGATCATTCTAAAGGTTCTTATATGTCCTAATACACATTCCTAGACCATTGTAAGCCTTTAGAATACTCTCTTAACCATTCTACACTTATTAGAGCCTCCAAGAACTCATGCTTCACCCTCTACTTCCTCTAGGCACCATGGAGTGTTCAGGATCATTCTAAAGGTTCTTATTTGTCCAAATACACATTCGTAGACCATTCTAAGCCGTTAGATTACTCTCTTAACCATTCTACACTTGTTAGAGCCTCCAAGGACTCATGCTTCACCCTCTACGTCCCTTGGGGCACCATGGAGTGTTTAGGATCATTCTAAAGGTTCTTATATGTCCTAATACACATTCCTAGACCATTGTAAGCGTTTTGAATACTCTCTTAACCATTCTACACTTGTTAGAGCCTCCAAGGACTCATGCTTCACCCTCTAAGTCCCTTGAGGCACCATGGAGTGTTTAGGATCATTCTAAAGGTTCTTATATGTCCTAATACACATTCCTAGACCATTATAAGCGTTTAGAATACTCTCTTAACCATTCTACACTTGATAGAGCCTCCAAGAACTCATGCTTCACCCTCTACTTCCTCTAGGCACCATGGAGTGTTTAGGATCATTCTAAAGGTTCTTATATGTCCTAATACAATTCCTAGACCATTGTAAGCGTTTAGAATACTCTCTTAACTATTCTACACTAGTTAGTGCCTCCAAGGACTCATGCTTCACCCTCTACTTCCTCTAGGCACCATGGAGTGTTTAGGATCATTCTAAAGGTTCTTGTATGTCCTAATACACATTCGTAGACCATTCTAAGCCTTTAGATTACTCTCTTAACCATTCTACACTTGTTAGAGCCTCCAAGGACTCATGCTTCACCATATACGTCCCTTGGGGCATCATGGAGTGTTTAGGATCATTCTTAAGGTTCTTATATGTCCTAATACACATTCCTAGACCATTGTAAGCGTTTAGAATACTCTCTTAACCAATCTACACTTGTTAGAGCCTCCAAGGACTCATGCTTCACCCTCTAAGTCTCTTGAGGCACCGTGGAGTGTTTACGATCATTCTAAAGGTTCTTATATGTCCTAATACACATTCCTAGACCATTGTAAGCGTTTAGAATACTCTCTTAACCATTCTACACTTGTTAGAGCCTCCAATAACTCATGCTTCCCCCTCTACTTCCTCTAGGCACCATGGAGTGTTCAGGATCATTCTAAAGGTTCTTATATGTCCTAATACACATTCCTAGACCATTCTAAGCATTTAGATTACTCTCTTAACCATTCTACACTTGTTAGAGCCTCCAAGGACTCATGCTTCATCCTCTACATCCCTCGGGGCACCATGGAGTGTTTAGGATCATTCTAAAGGTTCTTATATGTCCTAATACACATTCCTAGACCATTGTAAGCGTTTAGAATACTCTCTTAACCAATCTACACTTGTTAGAGCCTCCAAGGACTCATGCTTCACCCTCTAAGTCACTTGGGGCACCATGGAGTGTTTAGGATCATTCTAAAGGTTCTTATATGTCCTAGTACACATTCCTAGACCATTGTAAGCGTTTCGAATACTCTCTTAACCATTCTACACTTGTTAGAGCCTCCAAGGACTCATGCTTCACCCTCTAAGATCCTTGAGGCACCATGGAGTGTTTAGAATCATTCTAAACGTTCTTATATGTCCTAATACACATTCCTAGACCATTGTAAGCGTTTCGAATACTCTCTTAACCATTCTACACTTGTTAGAGCCTCCAAGGACTCATGCTTCACCCTCTAAGTCCCTTGAGGCACCATGGAGTGTTTAGGATCATTCTAAAGGTTCTTATATGTCCTAATACACATTCCTAGACCATTGTAAGCCTTTAGAATACTCTCTTAACCATTCTACAGTTGTTAGAGCCTCCAAGAACTCATGCTTCACACTCTACTTCCTCTAGGCACCATGGAGTGCTTAGGATCATTCTAAAGGTTCTTATATGTCCTAATACACATTCCTAGACTATTCTAAGCATTTAGATTACTCTCTTAACCATTCTACACTTGTTAGAGCCTCCAAGGACTCCTGCTTCATCCTCTACATCCCTCGGGGCACCATGGAGTGTTTAGGATCATTCTAAAGGTTCTTATATGTCCTAGTACACATTCCTAGACCATTGTAAGCGTTTAGAATACTCTCTTAACCAATCTACACTTGTTAGAGCCTCCAAGGACTCATGCTTCACCCTCTAAGTCACTTGGGGCACCATGGAGTGTTTAGGATCATTCTAAAGGTTCTTATATGTCCTAGTACACATTCCTAGACCATTGTAAGCGTTTCGAATACTCTCTTAACCATTCTACACTTGTTAGAGCCTCCAAGGACTCATGCTTCACCCTCTAAGTCCCTTGAGGCACCATAGAGTGTTTAGGATCATTCTAAAGGTTCTTATATGTCCTAATACACATTCCTAGACCATTGTAAGCCTTTAGAATACTCTCTTAACCATTCTACACTTGATAGAGCCTCCAAGAACTCATGCTTCACCCTCTACTTCCTCTAGGCACCATGGAGTGTTTAGGATCATTCTAAAGGTTCTTATATGTCCTAATACACATTCCTAGACCATTGTAAGCGTTTAGAATACTCTCTTAACTATTCTACACTAGTTAGTGCCTCCAAGGACTCATGCTTCACCCTCTACTTCCTCTAGGCACCATGGAGTATTCAGGATCATTCTAAAGGTTCTTATATGTCCTATTACACATTCCTAGACCATTCTAAGCATTTAGATTACTCTCTTAACCATTCTACACTTGTTAGAGCCTCCAAGGACTCATGCTTCACCCTCTAAGTCCCTTGAGGCACCATGGAGTGTTTAGGATCATTCTAAAGGTTCTTATATGTCCTAATACACATTCCTAGACCATTGTAAGCCTTTAGAATACTCTCTTAACCATTCTACACTTGATAGAGCCTCCAATAACTCATGCTTCCCCCTCTACTTCCTCTAGGCACCATGGAGTGTTCAGGATCATTCTAAAGGTTCTTATATGTCCTAATACACATTCCTAGACCATTATAAGCATTTAGATTACTCTCTTAACCATTCTACACTTGTTAGAGCCTCCAAGGACTCATGCTTCACCCTCTAAGTCCCTTGAGGAACCATGGAGTGTTTACGATCATTCTAAAGGTTCTTATATGTCCTAATACACATTCTTCGACCATTGTAAGCGTTTAGAATTCTCTCTTAACCATTCTACACTTGTTAGAGCCTCCAATAACTCATGCTTCCCCCTCTACTTCCTCTAGGCACCATGGAGTGTTTAGGATCATTCTAAAGGTTCTTATATGTCCTAATACACATTCCTAGACCATTCTAAGCATTTAGATTACTCTCTTAACCATTCTACACTTGTTAGAGCCTCCAAGGACTCATGCTTCATCCTCTACGTCCCTCGGGGCACCATGGAGTGTTTAGGATCATTCTAAAGTTTCTTATATGTCCTAATACACATTCCTAGACCATTGTAAGCGTTTAGAATACTCTCTTAACCAATCTACACTTGTTAGAGCCTCCAAGGACTCATGCTTCACCCTCTAAGATCCTTGAGGCACCATGGAGTGTTTAGAATCATTCTAAAGGTTTTTATATGTCCTAATACACATTCCTAGACCATTGTAAGCGTTTCGAATACTCTCTTAACCATTCTACACTTGTTAGAGCCTCCAAGGACTCATGCTTCACCCTCTAAGTCCCTTGAGGCACCATAGAGTGTTTAGGATCATTCTAAAGGTTCTTATATGTCCTAATACACATTCCTAGACCATTGTAAGCCTTTAGAATACTCTCTTAACCATTCTACACTTGATAGAGCCTCCAAGAACTCATGCTTCACCCTCTACTTCCTCTAGGCACCATGGAGTGTTTAGGATCATTCTAAAGGTTCTTATATGTCCTAATACACATTCCTAGACCATTGTAAGCGTTTAGAATACTCTCTTAACTATTCTACACTAGTTAGTGCCTCCAAGGACTCATGCTTCACCCTCTACTTCCTCTAGGCACCATGGAGTATTCAGGATCATTCTAAAGGTTCTTATATGTCCTAATACACATTCCTAGACCATTCTAAGCATTTAGATTACTCTCTTAACCATTCTACACTTGTTAGAGCCTCCAAGGACTCATGCTTCATCCTCTACGTCCCTCGGGGCACCATGGAGTGTTTAGGATCATTCTAAAGGTTCTTATATGTCCTAATACACATTCCTAGACCATTGTAAGCGTGTAGAATACTCTCTTAACCAATCTACACTTGTTAGAGCCTCCAAGGACTCATGCTTCACCCTCTAAGTCACTTGGGGCACCATGGAGTGTTTAGGATCATTCTAAAGGTTCTTATATGTCCTAGTACACATTCCTAGACCATTGTAAGCGTTTCGAATACTCTCTTAACCATTCTACACTTGTTAGAGCCTCCAAGGACTCATGCTTCACCCTCTAAGATCCTTGAGGCACCATGGAGTGTTTAGAATCATTCTAAAGGTTCTTATATGTCCTAATACACATTCCTAGACCATTGTAAGCGTTTCGAATACTCTCTTAACCATTCTACACTTGTTAGAGCCTCCAAGGACTCATGCTTCACCCTCTAAGTCCCTTGAGGCACCATGGAGTGTTTAGGATCATTCTAAAGGTTCTTATATGTCCTAATACACATTCCTAGACCATTGTAAGCCTTTAGAATACTCTCTTAACCATTCTACAGTTGTTAGAGCCTCCAAGAACTCATGATTCACACTCTACTTCCTCTAGGCACCATGGAGTGCTTAGGATCATTCTAAAGGTTCTTATATGTCCTAATACACATTCCTAGTCCATTGTAAGCGTTTAAAATACTCTCTTAACCATTCTACACTTGTTAGAGCCTCCAAGGACTCATGCTTCACCCTCTAAGTCCCTTGGAGCACCATGGAGTGTTTAGGATAATTCTAAAGTTTCTTATATGTCCTAATACACATTCCTAGACCATTGTAAGCGTTTAGAATACTCTCTTAACCAATCTACACTTGTTAGAGCCTCCAAGGACTCATGCTTCACCCTCTAAGTCCCTTGAGGCACCATGGAGTGTTTACGATCATTCTAAAGGTTCTTATATGTCCTAATACACATTCCTAGACCATTGTAAGCGTTTAGAATACTCTCTTAACCATTCTACACTTGTTAGAGCCTCCAAGAACTCATGCTTCCCCCTCTACTTCCTCTAGGCACCATGGAGTATTCAGGATCATTCTAAAGGTTCTTATATGTCCTAATACACATTCCTAGACCATTCTAAGCATTTAGATTACTCTCTTAACCATTCTACACTTGTTAGAGCCTCCAAGGACTCATGCTTCATCCTCTACGTCCCTCGGGGCACCATGGAGTGTTTAGGATCATTGTAAAGGTTCTTATATGTCCTAATACACATTCCTAGACCATTGTAAGCATTTAAAATACTCTCTTAACCATTCTACACTTGTTAGAGCCTCCAAGGACTCATGCTTCACCCTCTACGTCCCTTGGGGCACCATGGAGTGTTTAGGATCATTCTAAAGGTTCTTATATGCCCTACTACACATTCCTAGGCCATTTTAAGCCTTTAGAATACTCTCTTAACCATTCTACACTTGTCAGAGCCTCCAAGGACTCATGCTTCACCCTCTAAGTCCCTTGGGGCACCATGGAGTGTTTAGGATCATTCTAAAGGTTCTTATATGTCCTAATACACATTCCTAGACCATTGTAAGCGTTTCGAATACTCTCTTAACCATTCTACACTTGTTAGAGCCTCCAAGGACTCATGTTTCACCCTCTAAGTCCCTTGAGGCACCAAGGAGTGTTTAGGATCATTCTAAAGGTTCTTATATGTCCTAATACACATTCCTAGACCATTGTAAGCCTTTAGAATACTCTCTTCACCATTCTACACTTATTAGAGCCTCCAAGAACTCATGCTTCACCCTCTACTTCCTCTAGGCACCATGGAGTGTTCAGGATCATTCTAAAGGTTCTTATTTGTCCAAATACACATTCGTAGACCATTCTAAGCCTTTAGATTACTCTCTTAACCATTCTACACTTGTTAGAGCCTCCAAGGACTCATGCTTCACCCTCTACGTCCCTTGGGGCACCATGGAGTGTTTAGGATCATTCTAAAGGTTCTTATATGTCCTAATACACATTCCTAGACCATTGTAAGCGTTTTGAATACTCTCTTAACCATTCTACACTTGTTAGAGCCTCCAAGGACTCATGCTTCACCCTCTAAGTCCCTTGAGGCACCATGGAGTGTTTAGGATCATTCTAAAGGTTCTTATATGTCCTAATACACATTCCTAGACCATTGTAAGCCTTTAGAATACTCTCTTAACCATTCTACACTTGATAGAGCCTCCAATAACTCATGCTTCCCCCGCTACTTCCTCTAGGCACCATGGAGTGTTCAGGATCATTCTAAAGGTTCTTATATGTCCTAATACACATTCCTAGACCATTCTAAGCATTTAGATTACTCTCTTAACCATTCTACACTTGTTAGAGCCTTCAAGGACTCATGCTTCACCCTCTAAGTCCCTTTAGGAACCATGGAGTGTTTACGATCATTCTAAAGGTTCTTATATGTCCTAATACACATTCCTAGACCATTGTAAGCGTTTAGAATACTCTCTTAACCAATCTACACTTGTTAGAGCCTCCAAGGACTCATGCTTCACCCTCTAAGTCACTTGGGGCACCATGGAGTGTTTAGGATCATTCTAAAGGTTCTTGTATGTCCTAGTACACATTCATAGACCATTGTAAGTGTTTCGAATACTCTCTTAACAATTCTACACTTGTTAGAGCCTCCAAGGACTCATGCTTCACCCTCTAAGATCCTTGAGGCACCATGGAGTGTTTAGAATCATTCTAAAGGTTCTTATATGTCCTAATACACATTCCTAGACCATTGTAAGCGTTTCGAATACTCTCTTAACCATTCTACACTTGTTAGAGCCTCCAAGGACTAATGCTTCACCCTCTAAGTCCCTTGAGGCACCATGGAGTGTTTAGGATCATTCTAAAGGTTCTTATATGTCCTAATACACATTCCTAGACCACTGTAAGCCTTTAGAATACTCTCTTAACCATTCTACAGTTGTTAGAGCCTCCAATAACTCATGCTTCACACTCTACTTCCTCTAGGCACCATGGAGTGCTTAGGATCATTCTAAAGGTTCTTATATGTCCTAATACACATTCCTAGACCATTGTAAGCGTTTCGAATACTCTCTTAACCATTCTACACTTGTTAGAGCCTCCAAGGACTCATGTTTCACCCTCTAAGTCCCTTGAGGCACCAAGGAGCGTTTAGGATCATTCTAAAGGTTCTTATATGTCCTAATACACATTCCTAGACCATTGTAAGCCTTTAGAATACTCTCTTAACCATTCTACACTTATTAGAGCCTCCAAGAACTCATGCTTCACCCTCTACTTCCTCTAGGCACCATGGAGTGTTCAGGATCATTCTAAAGGTTCTTATTTGTCCAAATACACATTCGTAGACCATTCTAAACCTTTAGATTACTCTCTTAACCATTCTACACTTGTTAGAGCCTCCAAGGACTCATGCTTCACCCTCTACGTCCCTTGGGGCACCATGGAGTGTTTAGGATCATTCTAAAGGTTCTTATATGTCCTAATACACATTCCTAGACCATTGTAAGCGTTTTGAATACTCTCTTAACCATTCTACACTTGTTAGAGCCTCCAAGGACTCATGCTTCACCCTCTAAGTCCCTTGAGGCACCATGGAGTGTTTAGGATCATTCTAAAGGTTCTTATATGTCCTAATACACATTCCTAGACCATTGTAAGCCTTTAGAGTACTCTCTTAACCATTCTACACTTGATAGAGCCTCCAAGAACTCTTGCTTCACCCTCTACTTCCTCTAGGCACCATGGAGTGTTTAGGATCATTCTAGAGGTTCTTGTATGTCCTAATACACCTTCATAGACCATTCTAAGCCTTTAGATTACTCTCTTAACCATTCTACACTTGTTAGAGCCTCCAAGGACTCATGCTTCACCCTCTACGTCCCTCGGGGCACCATGGAGTGTTTAGGATCATTCTAAAGGTTCTTATATGTCCTAGTACACATTCCTAAACCATTGTAAGCGTTTAGAATACTCTCTTAACCATTCTACACTTGTTAGAGCCTCCAAGGACTCATGCTTCACCCTCTAAGTCCCTTGAGGCACCATGGAGTGTTTAGGATCATTCTAAAGGTTCTTATATGTCCTAATACACATTCATAGACCATTGTAAGCGTTTAGAATACTCTCTTAACCATTCTACACTTGTTAGAGCCTCCAAGAACTCATGCTTCCCCCTCTACATCGTCTAGGCACCATGGAGTGTTTAGGATCATTCTAAAGGTTTTATATGTCCTAATACACATTCCTAGACCATTCTAAGCATTTAGATTACTCTCTTAACCATTCTACACTTGTTAGAGCCTCCAAGGACTCATGCTTCATCCTCTACGTCCCTCGGGGCACCATGGAGTGTTTAGGATCATTCTAAAGGTTCTTATATGTCCTAATACACATTCCTAGACCATTGTAAGCATTTAAAATACTCTCTTAACCATTCTACACTTGTTAGAGCCTCCAAGGAATCATGCTTCACCCTCTAAGTCCCTTGGGGCACCATGGAGTGGTTAGGATAATTCTAAAGTTTCTTATATGTCCTAATACACATTCCTAGGCCATTTTAAGCCTTTAGAATACTCTCTTAACCATTCTACACTTGTCAGAGCCTCCAAGGACTCATGCTTCACCCTTTAAGTCCCTTGGGGCACCATGGAGTGTTTAGGATCATTCTAAAGGTTCTTATATGTCCTAATACACATTCCTAGACCATTGTAAGCGTTTCGAATACTCTCTTAACCATTCTACACTTGTTAGAGCCTCCAAGGACTCATGCTTCACCCTCTAAGTCTCTTGAGGCACCAAGGAGTGTTTAGGATCATTCTAAAGGTTCTTATATGTCCTAATACACATTCCTAGACCATTGTAAGCCTTTAGAATACTCTCTTAACCATTCTACACTTATTAGAGCCTCCAAGAACTCATGCTTCACCCTCTACTTCCTCTAGGCACCATGGAGTGTTTACGATCATTCTAAAGGTTCTTGTATGTCCTAATACACATTCGTAGACCATTCTAAGCCTTTAGATTACTCTCTTAACCATTCTACACTTGTTAGAGCCTCCAAGGACTCATGCTTCACCCTCTACGTCCCTTGGGGCATCATGGAGTGTTTAGGATCATTCTTAAGGTTCTTATATGTCCTAATACACATTCCTAGACCATTGTAAGCGTTTAGAATACTCTCTTAACTATTCTACACTAGTTAGTGCCTCCAAGGACTCATGCTTCACCCTCTACTTCCTCTAGGCACCATGGAGTGTTTAGGATCATTCTAAAGGTTCTTGTATGTCCTAATACACATTCGTAGACCATTCTAAGCCTTTAGATTACTCTCTTAACCATTCTACACTTGTTAGAGCCTCCAAGGACTCATGCTTCACCATATACGTCCCTTGGGGCACCATGGAGTGTTTAGGATCATTGTAAAGGTTCTTATATGTCCTAATACACATTCCTAGACCATTGTAAGCATTTAGAATACTCTCTTAACCATTCTACACTAGTTAGAGCCTCCAAGGACTCATGCTTCACCCTCTAAGTCCCTTGGGGCATCATGGAGTGTTTAGGATCATTCTTAAGGTTCTTATATGTCCTAATACACATTCGTAGACCATTCTAACCCTTTAGATTACTCTCTTAACCATTCTACCCTAGTTAGAGTCTCCAAGGACTCATGCTTCACCCTCTAAGTCCCTTGGGGCACTATGGATTGTTTAGGATCATTCTAAAGGTTGTTATATGTCCTAATACAGATTCCTAGACCATTGTAAGTCTTTAGAATACTCTCTTAACCATTCTACACTAGTTAGAGTCTCCAAGGACTCATGCTTCACCCTCTAAGTCCCTTGGGGCACCACGGAGTGTTTAGGATCATTTTAAAGGTTCTTATATGTCCTCATACACATTCCTAGACCATTGTAAGCGTTTCGAATACTCTCTTAACCATTCTACACTTGTTAGAGCCTCCAAGGACTCATGCTTCACCCTCTAAGTCCCTTGAGGTACCATGGAGTCTTTAGGATCATTCTAAAGGTTCTTATATATCCTAATACACATTGCTAGACCATTGTAAGCGTTTAGAATACTCTCTTAACCATTCTACACTAGTTAGAGCCTCCAAGGAATCATGCTTCACCCTCTAAGTCCCTTGGGGCACCATGGAGTGTTTAGGATCATATTCTAAAGGTTCTTATATGTCCTAGTACACATTCCTAGACCATTGTAAGCGTTTCGAATACTCTCTTAACCATTCTACACTTGTTAGAGCCTCCAAGGACTCATGCTTCACCCTCTAAGACCCTTGAGGCACCATGGAGTGTTTAGAATCATTCTAAAGGTTTTTATATGTCCTAATACACATTCCTAGACCATTGTAAGCGTTTCGAATACTCTCTTAACCATTCTACACTTGTTAGAGCCTCCAAGGACTCATGCTTCACCCTCTAAGTCCCTTGGGGCACCATGGATTGTTGAGGATCATTCTAAAGGTTCTTATATGTCCTAATACACATTCCTAGACCATTATAAGTCTTTAGAATACTCTCTTAACCATTCTACACTAGTTAGAGTCTCCAAGGACTCATGCTTCACCCTCTAAGTCCATTGGGGCACAATGGATTGTTTAGGATCATTCTAAAGGTTCTTATATGTCCTAATACACATTCCTAGACCATTGTAAGCCTTTAGAATACTCTCTTAACCATTCTACACTTATTAGAGCCTCCAAGAACTCATGCTTCACCCTCTACTTCCTCTAGGCACCATGGAGTGTTTACGATCATTCTAAAGGTTCTTGTATGTCCTAATACACATTCGTAGACCATTCTAAGCCTTTAGATTACTCTCTTAACCATTCTACACTTGTTAGAGCCTCCAAGGACTCATGCTTCACCCTCTACGTCCCTTGGGGCATCATGGAGTGTTTAGGATCATTCTTAAGGTTCTTATATGTCCTAATACACATTCCTAGACCATTGTAAGCGTTTAGAATACTCTCTTAACTATTCTACACTAGTTAGTGCCTCCAAGGACTCATGCTTCACCCTCTACTTCCTCTAGGCACCATGGAGTGTTTAGGATCATTCTAAAGGTTCTTGTATGTCCTAATACACATTCGTAGACCATTCTAAGCCTTTAGATTACTCTCTTAACCATTCTACACTTGTTAGAGCCTCCAAGGACTCATGCTTCACCATATACGTCCCTTGGGGCACCATGGAGTGTTTAGGATCATTCTAAAGGTTCTTATATGTCCTAATACACATTCCTAGACCATTGTAAGCATTTAGAATACTCTCTTAACCATTCTACACTAGTTAGAGCCTCCAAGGACTCATGCTTCACCCTCTAAGTCCCTTGGGGCATCATGGAGTGTTTAGGATCATTCTTAAGGTTCATATATGTCCTAATACACATTCGTAGACCATTCTAACCCTTTAGATTACTCTCTTAACCATTCTACCCTAGTTAGAGTCTCCAAGGACTCATGCTTCACCCTCTAAGTCCCTTGGGGCACTATGGATTGTTTAGGATCATTCTAAAGGTTGTTATATGTCCTAATACAGATTCCTAGACCATTGTAAGTCTTTAGAATACTCTCTTAACCATTCTACACTAGTTAGAGTCTCCAAGGACTCATGCTTCACCCTCTAAGTCCCTTGGGGCACCACGGAGTGTTTAGGATCATTTTAAAGGTTCTTATATGTCCTCATACACATTCCTAGACCATTGTAAGCGTTTCGAATACTCTCTTAACCATTCTACACTTGTTAGAGCCTCCAAGGACTCATGCTTCACCCTCTAAGTCCCTTGAGGTACCATGGAGTCTTTAGGATCATTCTAAAGGTTCTTATATATCCTAATACACATTGCTAGACCATTGTAAGCGTTTAGAATACTCTCTTAACCATTCTACACTAGTTAGAGCCTCCAAGGAATCATGCTTCACCCTCTAAGTCCCTTGGGGCACCATGGAGTGTTTAGGATCATATTCTAAAGGTTCTTATATGTCCTAGTACACATTCCTAGACCATTGTAAGCGTTTCGAATACTCTCTTAACCATTCTACACTTGTTAGAGCCTCCAAGGACTCATGCTTCACCCTCTAAGACCCTTGAGGCACCATGGAGTGTTTAGAATCATTCTAAAGGTTTTTATATGTCCTAATACACATTCCTAGACCATTGTAAGCGTTTCGAATACTCTCTTAACCATTCTACACTTGTTAGAGCCTCCAAGGACTCATGCTTCACCCTCTAAGTCCCTTGGGGCACCATGGATTGTTGAGGATCATTCTAAAGGTTCTTATATGTCCTAATACACATTCCTAGACCATTATAAGTCTTTAGAATACTCTCTTAACCATTCTACACTAGTTAGAGTCTCCAAGGACTCATGCTTCACCCTCTAAGTCCATTGGGGCACAATGGATTGTTTAGGATCATTCTAAAGGTTCTTATATGTCCTAATACACATTCCTAGACCATTGTAAGTCTTTAGAATACTCTCTTAACCATTCTACACTAGTTAGAGTCTTCAAGGACTCATGCTTCACCCTCTAAGTCCCTTGGGGCACCATGGAGTGTTTAGGATCGTTCTAAAGGTTCTTATATGTCCTAATACACATTCCTAGACCATTCTAGGCGTTTAGAATACTCTCTTAACCATTCTACACTAGTTAGAGCCTCCAAGGACTCATGCTTCACCCTCTAAATCCCTTGAGGCACCATGGAGTGTTTAGGATCATTCTATAGGTTCTTATATGTCCTAATACACATTCCTAGACCATTGTAAGCGTTTAGAATACTCTCTTAACCATTCTACACTTGTTAGAGCCTCCAAGAACTCATGCTTCACCCTCTACTTCCTCTAGGCACCATGGAGTGTTTAAAATCATTCTAAAGGTTCTTATATGTCCTAATACACATTCCTAGACCATTCTAAGCCTTTAGATTACTCTCTTAACCATTCTACACTTGTTAGAGCCTCCAAGGACTCATGCTTCACCCTCTACGTCCCTCGGGGCACCATGGAGTGTTTAGGATCATTCTAAAGGTTCTTATATGTCCTAATACACATTCCTAGACCATTGTAAGCGTTTAAAATACTCTCTTAACCATTCTACACTTGTCAAAGCCTCCAAGGACTCATGCTTCACCCTCTAAGTCCCTTGGGGCACCATGGAGTGTTTAGGATAATTCTAAAGTTTCTTATATGTCCTAATACACATTCCTAGACCATTGTAAGCGTTTAGAATACTCTCTTAACCAATCTACACTTGTTAGAGCCTCCAAGGACTCATGCTTCACCCTCTAAGTCCCTTGAGGCACCATGGAGTGTTTAGGATCATTCTAAAGGTTCTTATATGTCCTAATACACATTCCTAGACCATTGTAAGCGTTTAGAATACTCTCTTAACCATGCTACACTTGTTAGAGCCTCAAAGAACTCATGCTTCACCCTCTACTTCCTCTAGGCACCATGGAGTGTTCAGGATCATTCTAAAGGTTCTTATATGTCCTAATACACATTCCTAGACTATTCTAAGCCTTTAGATTACTCTCTTAACCATTCTACACTTGTTAGAGCCTCCAAGGAATCATGCTTCACCCTTTAAGACCCTTGAGGCACCATGGAGTGTTTAGAATCATTCTAAAGGTTCTTATAAGTCCTAATACACATTCCTAGACCATTGTAAGCGTTTCGAATACTCTCTTAACCATTCTACACTTGTTAGAGCCTCCAAGAACTCATGCTTCACCCTCTACTTCCTCTAGGCACCATGGAGTGGTTCAGAAAGGTTCAGAGCCTCCAGTGGCTATTGATTGGTTGGCGCGGTTCAGAAAGAACGATCCGCAGAAGTTCGAAGGTGGTTTCCATCCCGATGGGGCACAGCTATGGTTGCAATAGATCGAGAAGATCCTTAATACTATGGCACCACCGGAAGAACAGAAGGTTCTGCTAACACAGTATATGCTGACTAGTGAAGCGGAACATTGGTGGCAGCAAATGCGGAGGGGTTTGGAGGCTAACAATCAGGTGATTACATGGGACTTGTTCAAGAGTCGTTTTCTGGGCAAGTACTTTCCGGAAGATGTCCGTAGAGAGAAGGAGATTACTTTTCTGCAGCTCGTTCAAGGAAACATGAGCGTCGGAGAATATGCTGCTAGGTTCGAGGACTTGATCCGGTATGCAGGAAGTTACAGGGATGCCGATGAGAGGACAAAGTGCATTAAGTTCGAGACCGGACTTCGTTCTGAGATCAAGATGGCCTTTGAATATCAGAACATCTCCAACCTGTCTCAGTTGATTAACATGACCAGCACTTATGAAAAGAGCCGCAAGCAGCGTGCAGCTGAGAAACGCAGCAAGAATGTGCAGAAGTCTGGAGGTCCTGTCAGGGGCAAGAGTTCGGTGCAGCGACCAGGTCCTTACTCTCAGCCTAGAACAGGCCAAGCAGTAAGCACTTTTGGTCCTATTCCGACTTGTCCACATTGTGGTAGACACCACAGGGGAGATTGCTGGACATTGAATCCGAGTAAGGGTCCAACCTGTTACAAGTGCGGGCATCCGGGTCACATTGTGACAAATTGTCTTAAAAATGCAGTTAAAAAGGAGGTTAATGTGGCTAAGGTTCAGAGAGCTGGTGACAACAGGGTAACTCGAAAGGGCAAGGTGTATACTCTGGACGACGAGGAGGTTACTGATGTTGATGAACTGATTAGAGGTACCGGTTATGTTAATAGTATTCCTTGTGGTATTCTCTTTGATTGTGGAGCTACTCATTCATTTATTTCTTCCGATTGCGTGAAGAAGTTAGGGTTGTCTGCAATAGAAATGCCTTATAAATTATCTGTTTCTACACCCACAAATTCTTCTGTAGTCACATCGACTATGTGTTTGGATTGCCCACTTCGAGTATTGGAGCAGGAATTCAAAGTCAATCTAATCTGTTTGCCTCTAACTAAGCTTGACATCATTCTGGGCATGGACTGGATGTCTCGGCACCATATTCCGATTGACTGTCATCAGAAGTCAATTACTATTAGTGATCTTTCCTTATCTGCTCTGGAAATGAATGAGGATGCAGAGATCAGTCAGATTCCGGTAGTCTGTGAGTTTCCAGAAGTCTTTCCTTCAGAGATTCCTGGATTACTGCCAAACAGAGAAGTGAAGCTTAGTATAGATCTGATGCCCGGTGCAGGTCCTATTTCTATAGCCCCGTACCGAATGGCACCTCCGGAGTTAGAAGAGTTGAAAAAGCAGATAGAGGAGCTTTTGGCTAAGGGTCTGATTAGACCGAGTGTGTCACCTTGGGGAGCTCCGATTCTTTTTGTTAAAAAGAAGGACGGAAGTCTCCGAATGTGCATCGATTATAGACAATTGAATGCGGTGACTGCGAAAAACAAATATCCTCTCCCTCGCATTGACGATTTGTTGGACCAATTGCGAGGAGCAGCTGTATTTTCTAAGATTGACCTTCGATCGGGATACCATCAAATCCGTATCCGAGAGGAGGACATTCCTAAAACGGCGTTCAGGTCGAGATATGGACATTTTGAGTATGTGGTTATGTCCTTTGGTCTCACCAATGCTCCGGCTATCTTCATGGATTATATGAACAGAATATTCAGGCCGTACTTGGATTCTTTCGTCATAGTCTTCATTGACGACATTCTAATCTATTCTAAGAGTCCAAGTGAGCACGCTGAGCATCTGAGAATAGTGCTGCAAATTCTCAAATTCAAACAGCTTTATGCAAAGCTTTCTAAATGTAGTTTCTGGTTGAATGAAGTGCAGTTTCTGGGGCATGTCATTTCTGAGAAGGGTGTTGTTGTTGATCCTTCTAAGGTGGAAGCGGTACTTAAGTGGGAGAGACCTAAGTCCATCACTGAGATAAGAAGCTTTCTTGGTATGGCTGGGTATTACCGGAGATTTATCGAGGGATTCTCTAAGTTGGCTCTTCCTTTGATGACTCTTACACGGAAAGGTGTTCCGTTTGAGTGGTCCCAGGAATGTGAAGGTAGTTTCCAAGAGTTGAAGAGGCGGTTGACTAGTTCCCCAGTGTTAATTTTGCCGGACCCGACTCAATCCTTCGTGGTTTATTGTGATGCTTCTAAGCAAGGGTTGGGTTGTGTGTTGATGCAGCAAGGGCAAGTCATAGCTTATGCATCCAGACAATTGAGGCAGCATGAACAGAACTATCCCACTCATGATCTTGAGTTGGCGGCTGTAGTTTTTGCTTTGAAAATATGGAGGCATTATCTATATGGTTCAAAGTTCGAAGTTTTTAGCGATCATAAAAGTCTTCGCTATCTCTTCGATAAAAAAGAGTTGAATATGAGACAGAGGAGGTGGATGGAATTTCTGAAAGACTATGACTTTGATCTTCAGTATCATCCGGGCAAAGCCAATGTAGTGGCTGATGCACTAAGTCGTAAGACTTTGCATGTCAGCAATCTGATGGTGAAAGAGATGGAATTGATTCAAGAATTTAGCGACCTTAACTTGAACATGCAAATGAAAGAGAAGAGCATCGTTCTTGAAATGTTGCGGGTTACTAATGACTTGATGAGTCTTATTAAAGAAAGGCAAGCCGATGATGTAGAGCTGCAAAAGTTGTTAGAAGGGGCATCGGGCAATGAAGAGCCCGACTTTGTGAAAGGTTCTGATGGCATCATCCGATTTAGGGGTCGGATATGTGTTCCTATGGATTTCGAAGTTAGAAGAGATATCCTATGGGAAGCACATTGAACCAAGATGAATTTTCATCCTGGTGCAACAAAGATGTACCAAGATCTAAAAAGGATTTATTGGTGGCCGAAGTTGAAAACTGATGTGGCCGATCACGTGTCTCATTGCTTAACTTGTCAAAAGGTTAAGATTGAGCATCAAAAGCCTGGTGGTCCTTTGCGATCACTTGAGATTCCGGAGTGGAAATGGGACAGTATAGCTATGGACTTTGTGACGGGTTTACCGATGACTGTTGGAGGATGTGATTCAGTTTGGGTGGTTGTAGACCGTCTTACAAAGTGTGCTCATTTCATTCCTACCCACAAGAAGTATACTCTTGAGAAGTTGACTCAGTTGTACATCAGGGACATAGTGAAGTTGCATGGTGTTCCTACTAGTATTGTATCCGATCGCGATCCGAGATTTCTGTCTAGATTTTGGCAGAGTCTTCAACAGGCATTTGGTACTAAGCTAAAGTTCAGTATAGCTTATCATCCGCAGACAGACGGACAATCAGAGCGTACTATCCAGACACTCGAGGATTTGTTGAGAGCATGTGTTCTGGAACAAGCCGGTAGTTGGGAGCAGCTACTACCTCTGATGGAGTTCACTTACAACAACAGTTTTCACTCCAGTATCGGTATGGCACCATTCGAGGCTCTCTACGGAAGAAAATGTAGAACGCCTTTGTGTTGGTTCCAGATAGGTGAAAATCTGTTGACAGGTCCTGACATTGTGAAAGAAACAACAGAGAAGGTCACAATGATCAAGAACAAAATGAAAACTTCACAGGATCGCCAAAAAAGTTATGCAGATAGGCGAAGGAGACCTTTGGAGTTCGATGTTGGGAATCATGTGTTCCTAAGAGTGTCTCCGATCACAGGAATTGGTAGAGCAATCAAATACAGGAAACTTACTCCTCGATTTGTTGGGCCTTATGAGATTCTGGAGAAAGTCGGCCCAGTGGCGTACAGGATTGCATTACCCCCTCATTTGTGAAGGCTTCATGACGTGTTTCATGTTTCACAACTAAGGAAATACGTCCATGATCCTTCGCATGTGGTTACCTTAGATGATTTGCCTTTGAAGGAGAATTTAACTTTCGAAGTTATGCCAGTGAGAATCGAAGATAGGCAGGTGAAGCAGCTCAGGGGCAAGGAAATCTCTTTGGTTAAAGTTATTTGGATCAGGAACGATGTGGAAGAGGCTACATGGGAACTGGAGGATAAGATCAGGCAGTCTCATCCACAATTGTTCCACGAATTTCGAGGGCGAAATTCAGGTAAGTGGGAGAGAATTGTAACAGCCTAAACTTTGTTTTTAAATGAAATAATTAATAAAAACCTTAGAAAAATTGGAAAAGTGACTTAATGAATTTTGGTAGATAGGTGAGTGGTGATTATAGGTCTTAGGGGTGGTATAGAAGGCAATTGTGGCTTTGGGCAAAGTCAAATAAGCGAAATCGGGAGTTAAATCGGCGTTTTAGATGTTAGAAATCGACCGAAAAGAGAAAATTAGAAATTTATTTTTGGAAGCTAAGAAAATAAATTCCACCGTTGGATGTGAAGTTTATGGGGTGAAGAAGCATGTCTAAAAATTTGGACTCGATCCGACGGTCGGCGAAAAAGTTACGGCGAATCAAAGGTTGGAAACCCTGAAACTCGCCCAGGCGCATGAGTCACTCGCCCAGGCGAGTCACTGTTCATTTTGGTGCACCATCCAGTGAGATTCCCGCCCAGGCCAGCCCACCATTCGCCCAGGCGAGTGTGGCACGCACCAGTGGCACCATTTCCGTTTTCTGGCGCGCCAATTTCCCTTGTGCCAGCATCTGACCGCATCAGTTACGCACCAACTTGGTTCTGGTGCAGATTTCTCGCCCAGGCGAGGGATTGGCTCGCCCAGGCGAGGGATTGGCTCGCCCAGGCGAGCGGATGCGCACACCAGCGCACCAGGAATTCCGTGTGGCGCGCCAATTCTCCAGCTGACCGTGTGAGCCATGCACCAGTCTGGTGCTGGTGCAGGACGTGCGCCCAGGCGAGCCTGGCATGCGCCCAGGCGCGTGGCGCAGACCAGATTTGATCTGGTCCATTGATTTTCAACTTGGTGGCTAAGTTTTCCCCACCAGCCCTTGGATCCTCCTGCACCAGCCAAGGTAAAAATAAAAGATATAAAAACAAAGCTCTCCACCACCATTCAAACCCACACAACTCCATCAACTTCATCAAATTCTCTCAACTCCAAGAACATTCCAATCACCAAATCCACCAAAACACATTTGATTCTTGGGCACCTCAACCCAAAATCAAACAAGACCAACCAACCTTGCACCATGGATGTTGATTGAAGCTTCATCCTCTTCTCCCTTGGACCTCACGAGTTGCACCCACCTTCTCACTCTTTGGTTTTTCATTTTCATCATTTATTTGAGGTAAGCTAGCTCTATTTAATGATGTTATTCCCTTTCCATTTCAAATCCTCTTAGTTCATGGATTTTATTCTAAAACCCTAGGATTCTTGCACTCTTCATGATATAGGAATTGAGTTTCATGCCTTCCAACTCCAACCAAGGCAAGGATAAAGATAGTTCCTCTTGTGCTCTCACAAATAGGGTGGTATATCAACATTTCATCATTTCCTTGTTGAGGTGGCAAGCTAGACTTAGGAAATTCAAGTTTCCAAGATTTTGAGCTAGGGCTCACTAAGGTTCTATTTACTCTTTGCTAATTTAAGGTAAGGAGTGGGTTATAGTGAGTATTACCTTACTCTGGGGTTTAGTTTACAATATGCATATAATGAGTACTAAGATTTTTGTGTTAGTTTAGGTTAATATAATATAGGATGATTGTTAAAGTAGAATTTATGACTTAGGGAAATCATTTTGATGCTGATATGTTTAATCTTGATACTTGGAAATGTTGATAATTTGAATGCTTGATTTATGAAATGACTGAGATATTATGTTGGATTGTGCTAATTAAATTACAATAGAATGGTGATGATAATAATGAAATGTCGACTGTGCTAATTAAGTTATGAGAATTAATTGTGATGATTGGATAGTGGAAATGAGTAATGTGGTGATTAATTTGAGTAATGGAAATTGTTAAAGGACTGATAATGATAAAGGATTGAGAAACATACCCGGGCGCAATAAGTTGTTATCGCACGGTGGTGCGAACGCAGTAGGTCATGACCAGGGGATTGAGAAACATACTCGGGCGCAGTAAGTTGTTATCGCACGGTGGTGCGAATGCAGTAGGTCGTGACCAGGGGATTGAGAAACATACCCGGGCGCAGTAAGTCGTTATCGCACGGTGGTGCGAACGCAGTAGGTCGTGACCAGGGGATTGAGACACATACCCGGGCGCAGTAAGTCGTGAGTGCACAGGGGTGCAGACGCAGTAGGTCGTGACCAGGGACAGATAAAAAAAAGAATATAAGTATGATTGAATTACATGGAACGGAAGACTTAAGAAAATGTTAAATGAAAACCGATTTGAGAAACTAATGAGTACTTGAAATTGAATTGTAATGAATTGAATCTTATTTATGATGTTGTGATTGAATTGTTATATGTGTTCGGCTTAGTGTCACATTATGTCTTAAATGGAAACTGCCTCCCCATTTTATGTGTAATACTCACTCCTTACTATCTCCACAGGTACTGAGGAAGAGTTTGCACAAGATCAGGCCGAGCAGGAGTACTCTCCCTCACAGGGAGAGTAGGTCACTTATTACTATGTAGGACATGGGAATGTCCTGGGCCCAGTGAATCGATGTGAATCATTTTTTGTTGTATATAGAATGTAAATAGCTTTTTGGGGGCCCAGGACGACTTCTTTTGGGAAAAGGGGTCTATTTTGGGGAAAAACTGATTTCCTAAAACTTGTTTATATTCTGCTAACTCTGATGCTGGTACTATGATGTTTTAAACTTGATCTGATGTGTGCACGAAGATGCACTAGTTGATATATATATGTGAATAGCCCTGCTGGCTTTGCTATTTGAAAATGTGTCATTTATCAGGTTGCAGGGAAAACAGAAATTTTGGGAAAGTTCTAAAAAAAAACGAAACTCCGTCCGTTTGACGGGAGATTTTCTTATGAATTAAAAGTAACTAAGAGTTTCTCCTAATCAATTCATAAGTTTAAAATGAAATTTTCAAGTTGCTACTTTTATTTAAGGGTATAAAAAGGTAAATAAACTTAGGTGTTACACTACGTCCCTTGGAGAACCATGGAGTGTTTAGGATCATTCTAAAGGTTCTTATATGTCCTAATACACATTCCTAGACCATTGTAAGCGTTTAGAATACTCTCTTAAACATTCTACCCTAGTTAAAGCCTCCAAGGACTCATGCTTCACCCTCTAAGTCCCTTGAGGCACCATGGAGTGTTTAGGATCATTCTAAAGGTTCTTATATGTCCTAATACACATTCCTAGACCATTGTAAGCCTTTAGAAAACTCTCTTAACCATTCTACACTTGTTAGAGCCTCCAAGGACACATGCTTCACTCTCTAAGACCCTTGAGGCACCATGGAGTGTTTAGGATCATTCTAAAGGTTCTTATATGTCCTAATACACATTCCTAGACCATTGTAAGTGTTTCGAATACTCTCTTAACCATTCTACACTTGTTAGAGCCTCCAAGGACTCATGCTTCACCCTCTAAGTCCCTTGGGGCACCATGGAGTGTTTAGGATCATTCTAAAGGTTCGTATATGTCCTAATACACATTCTTGGACCATTGTAAGTGTTTCGAATACTCTCTTAACCATTCTACACTAGTTAGAGTCTCCAAGGACTCATGCTTCACCCTCTAAGTCCCTTGGGGCACCATGGAGTGTTTAGGATCATTCTAAAGGTTCTTATATGTCCTAGTACACATTCCTAGACCATTGTAAGCATTTCGAATACTCTCTTAACCATTCTACACTTGTTAGAGCCTCCAAGGACTCATGCTTCACTCTCTAAGACCCTTGAGGCACCATGGAGTGTTTAGGATCATTCTAAAGGTTCTTATATGTCCTAATACACATTCCTAGACCATTGTAAGTGTTTCGAATACTCTCTTAACCATTCTACACTTGTTAGAGCCTCCAAGGACTCATGCTTCACCCTCTAAGTCCCTTGGGGCACCATGGAGTGTTTAGGATCATTCTAAAGGTTCTTATATGTCCTAATACACATTCCTAGACCATTGTAAGTGTTTCGAATACTCTCTTAACCATTCTACACTAGTTAGAGTCTCCAAGGACTCATGCTTCACTCTCTAAGACCCTTGAGGCACCATGGAGTGTTTAGGATCATTCTAAAGGTTCTTATATGTCCTAATACACATTCCTAGACCATTGTAAGTGTTTCGAATACTCTCTTAACCATTCTACACTTGTTAGAGCCTCCAAGGACTCATGCTTCACCCTCTAAGTCCCTTGGGGCACCATGGAGTGTTTAGGATCATTCTAAAGGTTCTGATATGTCCTAATACACATTCCTAGACCATTGTAAGTGTTTCGAATACTCTCTTAACCATTCTACACTAGTTAGAGTCTCCAAGGACTCATGCTTCACCCTCTAAGTCCCTTGGGGCACCATGGAGTGTTTAGGATCATTCTAAAGGTTCTTATATGCCCTAATACACATTCCTAGACCATTCTAGGCATTTTGAATAGTCTCTTAACCATTCTACACTAGTTAGAGCCTCCAAGGACCCATGCTTCACCCTCTAAGTCCCTTGAGGCACCATGAAGTGTTTAGGATCATTCTATAGGTTCTTATATGTATTAATACACATTCGTAGACCATTGTAAGCGTTTAGAACACTCTCTTAACCATTCTACACTTGTTAGAGCCTCCAAGAACTCATGCATCACCCTCTACTTCCTCTAGGCACCATGGAGTGTTTAGGATCATTCTAAAGGTTCTTATATGTCCTAATACACAATCCTAGACCACTCTAACCCTTTAGATTACTCTCTTAACCATTCTACACTTGTTAGAGCCTCCAAGGACTCATGCTTCACCCTCTACGTCCCTTAGGGCACCATGGAGTGTTTAGGATCATTCTAAACTTTCTTATATGTCCTAATACACATTCCTAGACCATTGTAAGCGTTTAGAATACTCTCTTAACCATTCTACACTTGTTAGAGCCTCCAAGGACTCATGCTTCACCCTCTACGTCCCTTGGGGCACCATGGAGTGTTTAGGATCATTCTAAAGGTTCTTATATGCCCTAATACACATTCCTAGGCCATTTTAAGCCTTTAGAATACTCTCTTAACCATTCTAGACTTGTTAGAGCCTCCAAGGACTCATGCTTCACCCTCTACGTCCCTTGGGGCACCATGGAGTATTTAGGATCATTCTAAAGGTTCTTATATGCCCTAATACACAATCCTAGACCACTCTAACCCTTTAGATTACTCTCTTAACCATTCTACACTTGTTAGAGCCTCCAAGGACTCATGCTTCACCCTCTACGTCCCTTAGGGCACCATGGAGTGTTTAGGATCATTCTAAACTTTCTTATATGTCCTAATACACATTCCTAGACCATTGTAAGCGTTTAGAATACTCTCTTAACCATTCTACACTTGTTAGAGCCTCCAAGGACTCATGCTTCACCCTCTACGTCCCTTGGGGAACCATGGAGTGTTTTGGATCATTCCAAAGGTTCTTATATGTCCTAATACACATTCCTAGACCATCCTAGGCGTTTAGAATACTCTCTTAACCATTCTACACTAGTTAGAGCCTCCAAGGACTCATGCTTCACCCTCTAAGTCCCTTGAGGCACCATGGAGTGTTTAGGATCATTCTATAGGTTCTTGTATGTCCTAATACACTTTCCTAGACCATTGTAAGCGTTTAGAATACTCTCTTAACCATTCTACACTTGTTAGAGCCTCCAAGAACTCATGCTTCACCCTCTACTTCCTCTAGGCACCATGGAGTGTTCAGGATCATTCTAAAGGTTCTTATATGTCCTAATACACATTCCTAGACCATTCTAAGCCTTTAGATTACTCTCTTAACCATTCTACACTTGTTAGAGCCTCCAAGGACTCATGCTTCACCCTCTACGTCCCTTGGGGCACCATGGAGTGTTTAGGATCATTCTAAAGGTTCTTATATGCCCTAACACACATTCCTAGGCCATTTTAAGCCTTTAGAATACTCTCTTAACCATTCTAGACTTATTAGAGCCTCCAAGGACTCATGCTTCACCCTCTAAGTCTCTTGGGGCACCATGGAGTATTTAGGATCATTCTAAAGGTTCTTATATATCCTAATACACATTCCTAGACCATTGTAAGCCTTTAGAATACTCTCTTAACCATTCTACACTAGTTAGAGTCTCCAAGGACTCATGCTTCACCCTCTAAGTCCCTTGGGGAACCATGGAGTGTTTAGGATCATTCCAAAGGTTCTTATATGTCCTAATACACATTCCTAGACCATCCTAGGCGTTTAGAATACTCTCTTAACCATTCTACACTAGTTAGAGCCTCCAAGGACTCATGCTTCACCCTCTAAGTCCCTTGAGGCACCATGGAGTGTTTAGGATCATTCTATAGGTTCTTGTATGTCCTAATACACATTCCTAGACCATTGTAAGCGTTTAGAATACTCTCTTAACCATTCTACACTTGTCAGAGCCTCCAAGAACTCATGCTTCACCCTGTACTTCCTCTAGGCACCATGGAGTGATTAGGATCATTCTAAAGGTTCTTATATGTCCTAATACACATTCCTAGACCATTCTAAGCCTTTAGATTACTCTCTTAACCATTCTATACTTGTTAGATCCTCCAAAGACTCATGGTTCACCCTCTACGTCCCTTGGGGCACCATGGAGTGTTTAGGATCATTCTAAAGGTTCTTATATGTCCTAATACACATTCCTAGACCATTGTAAGCGTTTAGAATACTCTCTTAACCATTCTACACTTGTTAGAGCCTCCAAGAACTCATGCTTCACCCTCTACTTCCTCTAGGCACCATGGAGTGTTTAGGATCATTCTAAAGGTTCTTATATGTCCTAATACACATTCCTAGACCATTCTAAGCCTTTAGATTACTCTCTTAACCATTCTACACTTGTTAGAGCCTCCAAGGACTCATGCTTCACCCTCTACGTCCCTTGGGGCACCATGGAGTGTTTAGGATCATTCTAAAGGTTCTTATATGTCCTAATACACATTCCTAGACCATTTTAAGCCTTTAGAATACTCTCTTAACCATTCTACACTTGGTAGAGCCTACAAGGACTCATGCTTCACCCTCTAAGTCCCTTGGGGCACCATGGAATGTTTAGGATCATTCTAAAGGTTCTTAAATGTCCTAATACACATTCCTAGACCATTGTAAGTGTTTCGAATACTCTCTTAACCATTCTACACTTGTTAGAGCCTCCAAGGACTCATGCTTCACCCTCTACGTCCCTTGGGGCACCATGGAGTGTTTAGGATCATTCTAAAGGTTCTTATATGTCCTAATACACATTCCTAGACCATTTTAAGCCTTTAGAATACTCTCTTAACCATTCTACACTTGTTAGAGCCTCCAAGGACTCATGCTTCACCCTCTAAGTCCCTTGAGGCACCATAGAGTGTTTAGGATCATTCTATAGGTTCTTGTATGTCCTAATACACATTCCTAGACCATTGTAAGCGTTTAGAATACTCTCTTAACCATTCTACACTTGTCAGAGCCTCCAAGAACTCATGCTTCACCCTGTACTTCCTCTAGGCACCATGGAGTGATTAGGATCATTCTAAAGGTTCTTATATGTCCTAATACACATTCCTAGACCATTCTAAGCCTTTAGATTACTCTCTTAACCATTCTATACTTGTTAGATCCTCCAAAGACTCATGCTTCACCCTCTACGTCCCTTGGGGCACCATGGAGTGTTTAGGATCATTCTAAAGGTTCTTATATGTCCTAATACACATTCCTAGACCATTGTAAGCATTTAGAATACTCTCTTAACCATTCTACACTTGTTAGAGCCTCCAAGGACTCATGCTTCACCCTCTAAGTCCCTTGGGGAACCATGGAGTGTTTAGGATCATTCCAAAGGTTCTTATATGTCCTAATACACATTCCTAGACCATCCTAGGCGTTTAGAATACTCTCTTAACCATTCTACACTAGTTAGAGCCTCCAAGGACTCATGCTTCACCCTCTAAGTCCCTTGAGGCACCATGGAGTGTTTAGGATCATTCTATAGGTTCTTGTATGTCCTAATACACTTTCCTAGACCATTGTAAGCGTTTAGAATACTCTCTTAACCATTCTACACTTGGTAGAGCCTCCAAGAACTCATGCTTCACCCTCTACTTCCTCTAGGCACCATGGAGTGTTCAGGATCATTCTAAAGGTTCTTATATGTCCTAATACACATTCCTAGACCATTCTAAGCCTTTAGATTACTCTCTTAACCATTCTACACTTGTTAGAGCCTCCAAGGACTCATGCTTCACCCTCTACGTCCCTTGAGGCACCATGGAGTGTTTAGGATCATTCTAAAGGTTCTTATATGCCCTAACACACATTCCTAGGCCATTTTAAGCCTTTAGAATACTCTCTTAACCATTCTAGACTTATTAGAGCCTCCAAGGACTCATGCTTCACCCTCTAAGTCTCTTGGGGCACCATGGAGTATTTAGGATCATTCTAAAGGTTCTTATATATCCTAATACACATTCCTAGACCATTGTAAGCCTTTAGAATACTCTCTTAACCATTCTACACTAGTTAGAGTCTCCAAGGACTCATGCTTCACCCTCTAAGTCCCTTGGGGAACCATGGAGTGTTTAGGATCATTCCAAAGGTTCTTATATGTCCTAATACACATTCCTAGACCATCCTAGGCGTTTAGAATACTCTCTTAACCATTCTACACTTGTTAGAGCCTCCAAGGACTCATGCTTCACCCTCTACGTCCCTTGGGGCACCATGGAGTGTTTAGGATCATTCTAAAGGTTCTTATATGTCCTAATACACATTCCTAGACCATTTTAAGCCTTTAGAATACTCTCTTAACCATTCTACACTTGGTAGAGCCTACAAGGACTCATGCTTCACCCTCTAAGTCCCTTGGGGCACCATGGAGTGTTTAGGATCATTCTAAAGGTTCTTAAATGTCCTAATACACATTCCTAGACCATCCTAGGCGTTTAGTATACTCTCTTAACCATTCTACACTTGGTAGAGCCTACAAGGACTCATGCTTCACCCTCTAAGTCCCTTGGGGCACCATGGAGTGTTTAGGATCATTCCAAAGGTTCTTATATGTCCTAATACACATTCCTAGACCATCCTAGGCGTTTAGAATACTCTCTTAACCATTCTACACTAGTTAGAGCCTCCAAGGACTCATGCTTCACCCTCTAAGTCCCTAGAGGCACCATGGAGTGTTTAGGATCATTCTATAGGTTCTTGTATGTCCTAATACACATTCCTAGACCATTGTAAGCGTTTAGAATACTCTCTTAACCATTCTACACTTGGTAGAGCCTACAAGGACTCATTCTTCACCCTCTAAGTCCCTTGGGGCACCATGGAATGTTTAGGATCATTCTAAAGGTTCTTAAATGTCCTAATACACATTCCTAGACCATTGTAAGTGTTTCGAATACTCTCTTAACCATTCTACACTTGTTAGAGCCTCCAAGGACTCATGCTTCACCCTCTACGTCCCTTGGGGTACCATGGAGTGTTTAGGATCATTCTAAAGGTTCTTATATGTCCTAATACACATTCCTAGACCATTTTAAGCCTTTAGAATACTCTCTTAACCATTCTACACTTGTTAGAGCCTCCAAGGACTCATGCTTCACCCTCTAAGTCCCTTGAGGCACCATAGAGTGTTTAGGATCATTCTATAGGTTCTTGTATGTCCTAATACACATTCCTAGACCATTGTAAGCGTTTAGAATACTCTCTTAACCATTCTACACTTGTCAGAGCCTCCAAGAACTCATGCTTCACCCTGTACTTCCTCTAGGCACCATGGAGTGATTAGGATCATTCTAAAGGTTCTTATATGTCCTAATACACATTCCTAGACCATTCTAAGCCTTTAGATTACTCTCTTAACCATTCTATACTTGTTAGATCCTCCAAAGACTCATGCTTCACCCTCTACGTCCCTTGGGGCACCATGGAGTGTTTAGGATCATTCTAAAGGTTCTTATATGTCCTAATACACATTCCTAGACCATTGTAAGCATTTAGAATACTCTCTTAACCATTCTACACTTGTTAGAGCCTCCAAGGACTCATGCTTCACCCTCTAAGTCCCTTGGGGAACCATGGAGTGTTTAGGATCATTCCAAAGGTTCTTATATGTCCTAATACACATTCCTAGACCATCCTAGGCGTTTAGAATACTCTCTTAACCATTCTACACTAGTTAGAGCCTCCAAGGACTCATGCTTCACCCTCTAAGTCCCTTGAGGCACCATGGAGTGTTTAGGATCATTCTATAGGTTCTTGTATGTCCTAATACACTTTCCTAGACCATTGTAAGCGTTTAGAATACTCTCTTAACCATTCTACACTTGGTAGAGCCTCCAAGAACTCATGCTTCACCCTCTACTTCCTCTAGGCACCATGGAGTGTTCAGGATCATTCTAAAGGTTCTTATATGTCCTAATACACATTCCTAGACCATTCTAAGCCTTTAGATTACTCTCTTAACCATTCTACACTTGTTAGAGCCTCCAAGGACTCATGCTTCACCCTCTACGTCCCTTGGGGCACCATGGAGTGTTTAGGATCATTCTAAAGGTTCTTATATGCCCTAACACACATTCCTAGGCCATTTTAAGCCTTTAGAATACTCTCTTAACCATTCTAGACTTATTAGAGCCTCCAAGGACTCATGCTTCACCCTCTAAGTCTCTTGGGGCACCATGGAGTATTTAGGATCATTCTAAAGGTTCTTATATATCCTAATACACATTCCTAGACCATTGTAAGCCTTTAGAATACTCTCTTAACCATTCTACACTAGTTAGAGTCTCCAAGGACTCATGCTTCACCCTCTAAGTCCCTTGGGGAACCATGGAGTGTTTAGGATCATTCCAAAGGTTCTTATATGTCCTAATACACATTCCTAGACCATCCTAGGCGTTTAGAATACTCTCTTAACCATTCTACACTTGTTAGAGCCTCGAAGGACTCATGCTTCACCCTCTACGTCCCTTGGGGCACCATGGAGTGTTTAGGATCATTCTAAAGGTTCTTATATGTCCTAATACACATTCCTAGACCATTTTAAGCCTTTAGAATACTCTCTTAACCATTCTACACTTGGTAGAGCCTACAAGGACTCATGCTTCACCCTCTAAGTCCCTTGGGGCACCATGGAGTGTTTAGGATCATTCTAAAGGTTCTTAAATGTCCTAATACACATTCCTAGACCATCCTAGGCGTTTAGAATACTCTCTTAACCATTCTACACTTGGTAGAGCCTACAAGGACTCATGCTTCACCCTCTAAGTCCCTTGGGGCACCATGGAGTGTTTAGGATCATTCCAAAGGTTCTTATATGTCCTAATACACATTCCTAGACCATCCTAGGCGTTTAGAATACTCTCTTAACCATTCTACACTAGTTAGAGCCTCCAAGGACTCATGCTTCACCCTCTAAGTCCCTAGAGGCACCATGGAGTGTTTAGGATCATTCTATAGGTTCTTGTATGTCCTAATACACATTCCTAGACCATTGTAAGCGTTTAGAATACTCTCTTAACCATTCTACACTGGTCAGAGCCTCCAAGAACTCATGCTTCACCCTGTACTTCCTCTAGCCACCATGGAGTGATTAGGATCATTCTAAAGGTTCTTATATGTCCTAATACACATTCCTAGACCATTCTAAGCCTTTAGATTACTCTCTTAACCATTCTATACTTGTTAGATCCTCCAAAGACTCATGCTTCACCCTCTACGTCCCTTGGGGCACCATGGAGTGTTTAGGATCATTCTAAAGGTTCTTATATGTCCTAATACACATTCCTAGACCATTGTAAGCGTTTAGAATACTCTCTTAACCATTCTACACTTGTTAGAGCCTCCAAGAACTCATGCTTCACCCTCTACTTCCTCTAGGCACCATGGAGTGTTTAGGATCATTCTAAAGGTTCTTCTATGTCCTAATACACATTCCTAGACCATTCTAAGCCTTTAGATTACTCTCTTAACCATTCTACACTTGTTAGAGCCTCCAAGGACTCATGCTTCACCCTCTACGTCCCTTGGGGCACCATGGAGTGTTTAGGATCATTCTAAAGGTTCTTATATGTCCTAATACACATTCCTAGACCATTTTAAGCCTTTAGAATACTCTCTTAACCATTCTACACTTGGTAGAGCCTACAAGGACTCCTGCTTCACCCTCTAAGTCCCTTGGGGCACCATGGAATGTTTAGGATCATTCTAAAGGTTCTTAAATGTCCTAATACACATTCCTAGACCATTGTAAGTGTTTCGAATACTCTCTTAACCATTCTACACTTGTTAGAGCCTCCAAGGACTCATGCTTCACCCTCTACGTCCCTTGGGGCACCATGGAGTGTTTAGGATCATTCTAAAGGTTCTTATATGTCCTAATACACATTCCTAGACCATTTTAAGCCTTTAGAATACTCTCTTAACCATTCTACACTTGTTAGAGCCTCCAAGGACTCATGCTTCACCCTCTAAGTCCCTTGAGGCACCATGGAGTGTTTAGGATCATTCTATAGGTTCTTGTTTGTCCTAATACACATTCCTAGACCATTGTAAGCGTTTAGAATACTCTCTTAACCATTCTACACTTGTCAGAGCCTCCAAGAACTCATGCTTCACCCTGTACTTCCTCTAGGCACCATGGAGTGATTAGGATCATTCTAAAGGTTCTTATATGTCCTAATACACATTCCTAGACCATTCTAAGCCTTTAGATTACTCTCTTAACCATTCTATACTTGTTAGATCCTCCAAAGACTCATGCTTCGCCCTCTACGTCCCTTGGGGCACCATGGAGTGTTTAGGATCATTCTAAAGGTTCTTATATGTCCTAATACACATTCCTAGACCATTGTAAGCGTTTAGAATACTCTCTTAACCATTCTACACTTGTTAGAGCCTCCAAGAACTCATGCTTCACCCTCTACTTCCTCTAGGCACCATGGAGTGTTTAGGATCATTCTAAAGGTTCTTATATGTCCTAATACACATTCCTAGACCATTCTAAGCCTTTAGATTACTCTCTTAACCATTCTACACTTGTTAGAGCCTCCAAGGACTCATGCTTCACCCTCTACGTCCCTTGGGGCACCATGGAGTGTTTAGGATCATTCTAAAGGTTCTTATATGTCCTAATACACATTCCTAGACCATTTTAAGCCTTTAGAATACTCTCTTAACCATTCTACACTTGGTAGAGCCTACAAGGACTCATGCTTCACCCTCTAAGTCCCTTGGGGCACCATGGAGTGTTTAGGATCATTCTAAAGGTTCTTATATGTCCTAGTACACATTCCTAGACCATTTTAAGCATTTCGAATACTCTCTTAACCATTCTACACTTGTTAGAGCCTCCAAGGACTCATGCTTCACTCTCTAAAACCCTTGAGGAACCATGGAGTGTTTAGGATCATTCTAAAGGTTCTTATATGTCCTAATACACATTCCTAGACCATTGTAAGCGTTTAGAATACTCTCTTAACCATTCTACACTTGTTAGAGCCTCCAAGAACTCATGCTTCACCCTGTACTTCCTCTAGGCACCATGGAGTGATTAGGATCATTCTAAAGGTGTTTATATGTCCTAATACACATTCCTAGACCATTCTAAGCCTTTAGATTACTCTCTTAACCATTCTACACTTGTTAGAGCTTCCAAAGACTCATGCTTCACCCTCTACGTCTCTTGTGGCACCATGGAGTGTTTAGGATCATTCTAAAGGTTCTTATATGTCCTAATAAACATTCCTAGACCATTGTAAGTGTTTAGAATACTCTCTTAACCATTCTACACTTGTTAGAGCCTCCAAGGACTCATGCTTCACCCTCTAAGTCCCTTGGGGCACCATGGAGTGTTTAGGATCATTCTAAAGGTTCTTATATGTCCTAATACACATTCCTAGACCATTGTAAGTGTTTCGAATACTCTCTTAACCATTCTACACTAGTTAGAGTCTCCAAGGACTCATGCTTCACCCTCTAAGTCCCTTGGGGCACCATGGAGTGTTTAGGATCATTCTAAAGGTTCTTATATGTCCTAGTACACATTCCTAGACCATTTAAAGCATTTCGAATACTCTCTTAACCATTCTACACTTGTTAGAGCCTCCAAAGACTCATGCTTCACTCTCTAAAACCCTTGAGGCACCATGGAGTGTTCAGGATCATTCTAAAGGTTCTTAAATGTCCTAATACACATTCCTAGACCATTGTAAGCGTTTCGAATACTCTCTTAACCATTCTACACTTGTTAGAGCCTCCAAGGACTCATGCGTCACCCTCTACGTCCCTTGGGGCACCATGGAGTGTTTAGGATCATTCTAAAGGTTCTTATATGCCCTAATACACATTCCTAGGCCATTTTAAGCCTTTAGAATACTCTCTTAACCATTCTAGACTTGTTAGAGCCTCCAAGGACTCATGCTTCACCCTCTAAGTCACTTGGGGCACCATGGAGTATTTAGGATCATTCTAAAGGTTCTTATATATCCTAATACACATTCCTAGACCATTGTAAGCCTTTAGAATACTCTCTTAACCATTCTACACTAGTTAGAGTCTCCAAGGACTCATGCTTCACCCTCTAAGTCCCTTGGGGAACCATGGAGTGTTTAGGATCATTCCAAAGGTTCTTATATGTCCTAATACACATTCCTAGACCATCCTAGGCGTTTAGAATACTCTCTTAACCATTCTACACTAGTTAGAGCCTCCAAGGACTCATGCTTCACCCTCTAAGTCCCTTGAGGCACCATGGAGTGTTTAGGATCATTCTATAGGTTCTTGTATGTCCTAATACACATTCCTAGACCATTGTAAGCGTTTAGAATACTCTCTTAACCATTCTACACTTGTTAGAGCCTCCAAGAACTCATGCTTCACCCTGTACTTCCTCTAGGCACCATGGAGTGATTAGGATCATTCTAAAGGTTCTTATATGTCCTAATACACATTCCTAGACTATTCTAAGCCTTTAGATTACTCTCTTAACCATTCTATACTTGTTAGAGCCTCCAAAGACTCATGCTTCACCCTCTACTTCCTCTAGGCACCGTGGAGTGTTTAGGATCATTCTAAAGGTTCTTATATGTCCTAATACACATTCCTAGACCATTCTAAGCCTTTAGATTACTCTCTTAACCATTCTACACTTGTTAGAGCCTCCAAGGACTCATGCTTCACCCTCTACGTCCCTTGGGGCACCATGGAGTGTTTAGGATCATTCTAAAGGTTCTTATATGTCCTAATACACATTCCTAGACCATTTTAAGCCTTTAGAATACTCTCTTAACCATTCTACACTTGGTAGAGCCTACAAGGACTCAGGCTTCACCCTCTAAGTCCCTTGGGGCACCATGGAATGTTTAGGATCATTCTAAAGGTTCTTAAATGTCCTAATACACATTCCTAGACCATTGTAAGTGTTTCGAATACTCTCTTAACCATTCTACACTTGTTAGAGCCTCCAAGGACTCATGCTTCACCCTCTAAGTCCCTTGGGGCACCATGGAGTGTTTAGGATCATTCTAAAGGTTCTTATATGTCCTAATACACATTCCTAGACCATTGTAAGTGTTTCGAATACTCTCTTAACCATTCTACACTAGTTAGAGTCTCCAAGGACTCATGCTTCACCCTCTAAGTCCCTTGGGGCACCATGGAGTGTTTAGGATCATTCTAAAGGTTCTTATATGTCCTAGTACACATTCCTAGACCATTTTAAGCATTTCGAATACTCTCTTAACCATTCTACACTTGTTAGAGCCTCCAAGGACTCATGCTTCACTCTCTAAAACCCTTGAGGAACCATGGAGTGTTTAGGATCATTCTAAAGGTTCTTATATGTCCTAATACACATTCCTAGACCATTGTAAGCGTTTAGAATACTCTCTTAACCATTCTACACTTGTTAGAGCCTCCAAGAACTCATGCTTCACCCTGTACTTCCTCTAGGCACCATGGAGTGATTAGGATCATTCTAAAGGTTCTTATATGTCCTAATAAACATTCCTAGACCATTCTAAGCCTTTAGATTACTCTCTTAACCATTCTACACTTGTTAGAGCTTCCAAAGACTCATGCTTCACCCTCTACGTCCCTTGTGGCACCATGGAGTGTTTAGGATCATTCTAAAGGTTCTTATATGTCCTAATAAACATTCCTAGACCATTGTAAGTGTTTAGAATACTCTCTTAACCATTCTACACTTGTTAGAGCCTCCAAGGACTCATGCTTCACCCTCTAAGTCCCTTGGGGCACCATGGAGTGTTTAGGATCATTCTAAAGGTTCTTATATGTCCTAATACACATTCCTAGACCATTGTAAGTGTTTCGAATACTCTCTTAACCATTCTACACTAGTTAGAGTCTCCAAGGACTCATGCTTCACCCTCTAAGTCCCTTGGGGCACCATGGAGTGTTTAGGATCATTCTAAAGGTTCTTATATGTCCTAGTACACATTCCTAGACCATTTTAAGCATTTCGAATACTCTCTTAACCATTCTACACTTGTTAGAGCCTCCAAGGACTCATGCTTCACTCTCTAAAACCCTTGAGGCACCATGGAGTGTTCAAGATCATTCTAAAGGTTCTTAAATGTCCTAATACACATTCCTAGACCATTGTAAGCGTTTCGAATACTCTCTTAACCATTCTACACTTGTTAGAGCCTCCAAGGACTCATGCTTCACCCTCTACGTCCCTTGGGGCACCATGGAGTGTTTAGGATCATTCTAAAGGTTCTTATATGCCCTGATACACATTCCTAGGCCATTTTAAGCCTTTAGAATACTCTCTTAACCATTCTTGACTTGTTAGAGCCTCCAAGGACTCATGCTTTACCCTCTAAGTCTCTTGGGGCACCATGGAGTATTTAGGATCATTCTAAAGGTTCTTATATATCCTAATACACATTCCTAGACCATTGTAAGCCTTTAGAATACTCTCTTAACCATTCTACACTAGTTAGAGTCTCCAAGGACTCATGCTTCACCCTCTAAGTCCCTTGGGGAACCATGGAGTGTTTAGGATCATTCCAAAGGTTCTTATATGTCCTAATACATATTCCTAGACCATCCTAGGCGTTTAGAATACTCTCTTAACCATTCTACACTAGTTAGAGCCTCCAAGGACTCATGCTTCACCCTCTAAGTCCCTTGAGGCACCATGGAATGTTTAGGATCATTCTATAGGTTCTTGTATGTCCTAATACACATTCCTAGACCATTGTAAGCGTTTAGAATACTCTCTTAACCATTCTACACTTGTTAGAGCCTCCAAGAACTCATGCTTCACCCTGTACTTCCTCTAGGCACCATGGAGTGATTAGGATCATTCTAAAGGTTCTTATATGTCCTAATACACATTCCTAGACCATTCTAAGCCTTTAGATTACTCTCTTAACCATTCTATACTTGTTAGAGCCTCCAAAGACACATGCTTCACCCTCTACTTCCTCTAGGCCCCATGGAGTGTTTAGGATCATTCTAAAGGTTCTTATATGTCCTAATACACATTCCTAGACCATTCTAAGCCTTTAGATTACTCTCTTAACCATTCTACACTTGTTAGAGCCTCCAAGGACTCATGCTTCACCCTCTACGTCCCTTGGGGCACCATGGAGTGTTTAGGATCATTCTAAAGGTTCTTATATGTCCTAATACACATTCCTAGACCATTTTAAGCCTTTAGAATACTCTCTTAACCATTCTACACTTGGTAGAGCCTACAAGGACTCATGCTTCACCCTCTAAGTCGCTTGGGGCACCATGGAATGTTTAGGATCATTCTAAAGGTTCTTAAATGTCCTAATACACATTCCTAGACCATTGTAAGTGTTTCGAATACTCTCTTAACCATTCTACACTTGTTAGAGCCTCCAAGAACTCATGCTTCACCCTGTACTTCCTCTAGGCACCATGGAGTGATTAGGATCATTCTAAAGGTTCTTATATGTCCTAATACACATTCCTAGACCATTCTAAGCCTTTAGATTACTCTCTTAACCATTCTATACTTGTTAGAGCCTCCAAAGACACATGCTTCACCCTCTACTTCCTCTAGGCCCCATGGAGTGTTTAGGATCATTCTAAAGGTTCTTATATGTCCTAATACACATTCCTAGACCATTCTAAGCCTTTAGATTACTCTCTTAACCATTCTACACTTGTTAGAGCCTCCAAGGACTCATGCTTCACCCTCTACGTCCCTTGGGGCACCATGGAGTGTTTAGGATCATTCTAAAGGTTCTTATATGTCCTAATACACATTCCTAGACCATTTTAAGCCTTTAGAATACTCTCTTCACCATTCTACACTTGTTAGAGCCTCCAAGGACTCATGCTTCACCCTCTATGTCCCTTGGGGCACCATGGAGTGTTTAAGATCATTCTAAAGGTTCTTATATGTCCTCGTACACATTCCTAGACCATTGTAAGCGTTTCGAATACTCTCTTAACCATTCTACACTTGTTAGAGCCTCCAAGAACTCATGCTTCACCCTCTACTTCCTCTAGGCCCCATGGAGTGTTTAGGATCATTCTAAAGGTTCTTATATGTCCTCGTACACATTCCTAGACCATTCTAAGCCTTTAGATTACTCTCTTAACCATTCTATACTTGTTAGAGCCTCCAAAGACACATGCTTCACCCTCTACTTCCTCTAGGCCCCATGGAGTGTTTAGGATCATTCTAAAGGTTCTTATATGTCCTAATACACATTCCTAGACCATTCTAAGCCTTTAGATTACTCTCTTAACCATTCTATACTTGTTAGAGCCTCCAAAGACACATGCTTCACCCTCTACTTCCTCTAGGCCCCATGGAGTGTTTAGGATCATTCTAAAGGTTCTTATATGTCCTAATACACATTCCTAGACCATTCTAAGCCTTTAGATTACTCTCTTAACCATTCTACACTTGTTAGAGCCTCCAAGGACTCATGCTTCACCCTCTACGTCCCTTGGGGCACCATGGAGTGTTTAGGATCATTCTAAAGGTTCTTATATGTCCTAATACACATTCCTAGACCATTTTAAGCCTTTAGAATACTCTCTTAACCATTCTACACTAGTTAGAGCCTCCAAGGACTCATGCTTCACCCTCTAAGTCCCTTGAGGCACCATGGAATGTTTAGGATCATTCTATAGGTTCTTGTATGTCCTAATACACATTCCTAGACCATTGTAAGCGTTTAGAATACTCTCTTAACCATTCTACACTTGTTAGAGCCTCCAAGAACTCATGCTTCACCCTGTACTTCCTCTAGGCACCATGGAGTGATTAGGATCATTCTAAAGGTTCTTATATGTCCTAATACACATTCCTAGACCATTCTAAGCCTTTAGATTACTCTCTTAACCATTCTATACTTGTTAGAGCCTCCAAAGACACATGCTTCACCCTCTACTTCCTCTAGGCCCCATGGAGTGTTTAGGATCATTCTAAAGGTTCTTATATGTCCTAATACACATTCCTAGACCATTCTAAGCCTTTAGATTACTCTCTTAACCATTCTACACTTGTTAGAGCCTCCAAGGACTCATGCTTCACCCTCTACGTCCCTTGGGGCACCATGGAGTGTTTAGGATCATTCTAAAGGTTCTTATATGTCCTAATACACATTCCTAGACCATTTTAAGCCTTTAGAATACTCTCTTAACCATTCTACACTTGGTAGAGCCTACAAGGACTCATGCTTCACCCTCTAAGTCGCTTGGGGCACCATGGAATGTTTAGGATCATTCTAAAGGTTCTTAAATGTCCTAATACACATTCCTAGACCATTGTAAGTGTTTCGAATACTCTCTTAACCATTCTACACTTGTTAGAGCCTCCAAGGACTCATGCTTCACCCTCTAAGTCCCTTGGGGCACCGTGGAGTGTTTAGGATCATTCTAAAGGTTCTTATATGTCCTAATACACATTCCTAGACCATTGTAAGTGTTTCGAATACTCTCTTAACCATTCTACACTAGTTAGAGTCTCCAAGGACTCATGCTTCACCCTCTAAGTCCCTTGGGGCACCATGGAGTGTTTAGGATCATTCTAAAGGTTCTTATATGTCCTAATAAACATTCCTAGACCATTGTAAGTGTTTAGAATACTCTCTTAACCATTCTACACTTGTTAGAGCCTCCAAGGACTCATGCTTCACCCTCTAAGTCCCTTGGGGCACCATGGAGTGTTTAGGATCATTCTAAAGGTTCTTATATGTCCTAATACACATTCCTAGACCATTGTAAGTGTTTCGAATACTCTCTTAACCATTCTACACTAGTTAGAGTCTCCAAGGACTCATGCTTCACCCTCTAAGTCCCTTGGGGCACCATGGAGTGTTTAGGATCATTCTAAAGGTTCTTATATGTCCTAGTACACATTCCTAGACCATTTTAAGCATTTCGAATACTCTCTTAACCATTCTACACTTGTTAGAGCCTCCAAGGACTCATGCTTCACTCTCTAAAACCCTTGAGGCACCATGGAGTGTTCAGGATCATTCTAAAGGTTCTTAAATGTCCTAATACACATTCCTAGACCATTGTAAGCGTTTCGAATACTCTCTTAACCATTCTACACTTGTTAGAGCCTCCAAGGACTCATGCTTCACCCTCTACGTCCCTTGGGGCACCATGGAGTGTTTAGGATCATTCTAAAGGTTCTTATATGCCCTAATACACATTCCTAGGCCATTTTAAGCCTTTAGAATACTCTCTTAACCATTCTTGACTTGATAGAGCCTCCAAGGACTCATGCTTCACCCTCTAAGTCTCTTGGGGCACCATGGAGTGTTTAGGATCATTCTAAAGGTTCTTATATCTCCTAATACACATTCCTAGACCATTGTAAGCCTTTAGAATACTCTCTTAACCATTCTACACTAGTTAGAGTCTCCAAGGACTCATGCTTCACCCTCTAAGTCCCTTGGGGAACCATGGAGTGTTTAGGATCATTCCAAAGGTTCTTATATGTCCTAATACACATTCCTAGACCATTTTAAGCCTTTAGAATACTCTCTTAACCATTCTACACTTGGTAGAGCCTACAAGGACTCATGCTTCACCCTCTAAGTCGCTTGGGGCACCATGGAATGTTTAGGATCATTCTAAAGGTTCTTAAATGTCCTAATACACATTCCTAGACCATTGTAAGTGTTTCGAATACTCTCTTAACCATTCTACACTTGTTAGAGCCTCCAAGGACTCATGCTTCACCCTCTAAGTCCCTTGGGGCACCGTGGAGTGTTTAGGATCATTCTAAAGGTTCTTATATGTCCTAATACACATTCCTAGACCATTGTAAGTGTTTCGAATACTCTCTTAACCATTCTACACTTGTTAGAGCCTCCAAGGACTCATGCTTCACCCTCTAAGTCCCTTGAGGCACCATGGAATGTTTAGGATCATTCTATAGGTTCTTGTATGTCCTAATACACATTCCTAGACCATTGTAAGCGTTTAGAATACTCTCTTAACCATTCTACACTTGTTAGAGCCTCCAAGAACTCATGCTTCACCCTGTACTTCCTCTAGGCACCATGGAGTGATTAGGATCATTCTAAAGGTTCTTATATGTCCTAATACACATTCCTAGACCATTCTAAGCCTTTAGATTACTCTCTTAACCATTCTATACTTGTTAGAGCCTCCAAAGACACATGCTTCACCCTCTACTTCCTCTAGGCCCCATGGAGTGTTTAGGATCATTCTAAAGGTTCTTATATGTCCTAATACACATTCCTAGACCATTCTAAGCCTTTAGATTACTCTCTTAACCATTCTACACTTGTTAGAGCCTCCAAGGACTCATGCTTCACCCTCTACGTCCCTTGGGGCACCATGGAGTGTTTAGGATCATTCTAAAGGTTCTTATATGTCCTAATACACATTCCTAGACCATTTTAAGCCTTTAGAATACTCTCTTAACCATTCTACACTTGGTAGAGCCTACAAGGACTCATGCTTCACCCTCTAAGTCGCTTGGGGCACCATGGAATGTTTAGGATCATTCTAAAGGTTCTTAAATGTCCTAATACACATTCCTAGACCATTGTAAGTGTTTCGAATACTCTCTTAACCATTCTACACTTGTTAGAGCCTCCAAGGACTCATGCTTCACCCTCTAAGTCCCTTGGGGCACCGTGGAGTGTTTAGGATCATTCTAAAGGTTCTTATATGTCCTAATACACATTCCTAGACCATTGTAAGTGTTTCGAATACTCTCTTAACCATTCTACACTAGTTAGAGTCTCCAAGGACTCATGCTTCACCCTCTAAGTCCCTTGGGGCACCATGGAGTGTTTAGGATCATTCTAAAGGTTCTTATATGTCCTAATAAACATTCCTAGACCATTGTAAGTGTTTAGAATACTCTCTTAACCATTCTACACTTGTTAGAGCCTCCAAGGACTCATGCTTCACCCTCTAAGTCCCTTGGGGCACCATGGAGTGTTTAGGATCATTCTAAAGGTTCTTATATGTCCTAATACACATTCCTAGACCATTGTAAGTGTTTCGAATACTCTCTTAACCATTCTACACTAGTTAGAGTCTCCAAGGACTCATGCTTCACCCTCTAAGTCCCTTGGGGCACCATGGAGTGTTTAGGATCATTCTAAAGGTTCTTATATGTCCTAGTACACATTCCTAGACCATTTTAAGCATTTCGAATACTCTCTTAACCATTCTACACTTGTTAGAGCCTCCAAGGACTCATGCTTCACTCTCTAAAACCCTTGAGGCACCATGGAGTGTTCAGGATCATTCTAAAGGTTCTTAAATGTCCTAATACACATTCCTAGACCATTGTAAGCGTTTCGAATACTCTCTTAACCATTCTACACTTGTTAGAGCCTCCAAGGACTCATGCTTCACCCTCTACGTCCCTTGGGGCACCATGGAGTGTTTAGGATCATTCTAAAGGTTCTTATATGCCCTAATACACATTCCTAGGCCATTTTAAGCCTTTAGAATACTCTCTTAACCATTCTTGACTTGTTAGAGCCTCCAAGGACTCATGCTTCACCCTCTAAGTCTCTTGGGGCACCATGGAGTGTTTAGGATCATTCTAAAGGTTCTTATATCTCCTAATACACATTCCTAGACCATTGTAAGCCTTTAGAATACTCTCTTAACCATTCTACACTAGTTAGAGTCTCCAAGGACTCATGCTTCACCCTCTAAGTCCCTTGGGGAACCATGGAGTGTTTAGGATCATTCCAAAGGTTCTTATATGTCCTAATACACATTCCTAGACCATTGTAAGTGTTTAGAATACTCTCTTAACCATTCTACACTTGTTAGAGCCTCCAAGGACTCATGCTTCACCCTCTAAGTCCCTTGGGGCACCATGGAGTGTTTAGGATCATTCTAAAGGTTCTTATATGTCCTAATACACATTCCTAGACCATTGTAAGTGTTTCGAATACTCTCTTAACCATTCTACACTAGTTAGAGTCTCCAAGGACTCATGCTTCACCCTCTAAGTCCCTTGGGGCACCATGGAGTGTTTAGGATCATTCTAAAGGTTCTTATATGTCCTAGTACACATTCCTAGACCATTTTAAGCATTTCGAATACTCACTTAACCATTCTACACTTGTTAGAGCCTCCAAGGACTCATGCTTCACTCTCTAAAACCCTTGAGGCACCATGGAGTGTTCAGGATCATTCTAAAGGTTCTTAAATGTCCTAATACACATTCCTAGACCATTGTAAGCGTTTCGAATACTCTCTTAACCATTCTACACTTGTTAGAGCCTCCAAGGACTCATGCTTCACCCTCTACGTCCCTTGGGGCACCATGGAGTGTTTAGGATCATTCTAAAGGTTCTTATATGCCCTAATACACATTCCTAGGCCATTTTAAGCCTTTAGAATACTCTCTTAACCATTCTTGACTTGTTAGAGCCTCCAAGGACTCATGCTTCACCCTCTAAGTCTCTTGGGGCACCATGGAGTGTTTAGGATCATTCTAAAGGTTCTTATATGCCCTAATACACATTCCTAGACCATTCTAGGCATTTAGAATACTCTATTAACCATTCTACACTAGTTAGAGCCTCCAAGGACTCATGCTTCACCCTCTAAGTCCCTTGGGGCACCATGGAGTGTTTAGGATCATTCTAAAGGTTCTTATATGCCCTAATACACATTCCTAGACCATTCTAGGCATTTAGAATACTCTATTAACCATTCTACACTAGTTAGAGCCTCCAAGGACTCATGCTTCACCCTCTAAGTCCCTTGAGGCACCATGAAGTGTTAAGGATCATTCTATAGGTTCTTATATGTCCTAATACACAATCCTAGACCACTCTAAGCCTTTAGATTACTCTCTTAACCATTCTACACTTGTTAGAGCCTCCAAGGACTCATGCTTCACCCTCTACGTCCCTTGGGGCACCATGGAGTGTTTAGGATCATTCTAAACTTTCTTATATGTCCTAATACACATTCCTAGACCATTGTAAGCGTTTAGAATACTCTCTTAACCATTCTACACTAGTTAGAGCCTCCAAGGACTCCTGCTTCACCCTCTAAGTCCCTTGAGGCACCATGGAGTGTTTAGGATCATTCTAAAGGTTCTTATATGCCCTAATACACATTCCTAGACCATTCTAGGCATTTAGAATACTCTCTTAACCATTCTACACTAGTTAGAGCCTCCAAGGACTCATGCTTCACCCTCTAAGACCCTTGAGGCACCATGAAGTGTTTAGGATCATTCTATAGGTTCTTATATGTCCTAATACACATTCGTAGACCATTGTAAGCGTTTAGAACACTCTCTTAACCATTCTACACTTGTTAGAGCCTCCAAGAACTCATGCATCATCCTCTACTTCCTCTAGGCACCATGGACTGTTTAGGATCATTCTAAAGGTTCTTATATGTCCTAATACACATTCCTAGACCATTTTAAGCCTTTAGAATACTCTCTTAACCATTCTACACTTGGTAGAGCCTACAAGGACTCATGCTTCACCCTCTAAGTCCCTTGGGGCACCATGGAATGTTTAGGATCATTCTAAAGGTTCTTAAATGTCCTAATACACATTCCTAGACCATTGTAAGTGTTTCGAATACTCTCTTAACCATTCTACACTTGTTAGAGCCTCCAAGGACTCATGCCTCACCCTCTAAGTCCCTTGGGGCACCATGGAGTGTTTAGGATCATTCTAAAGGTTCTTATATGTCCTAATACACATTCCTAGACCATTGTAAGTGTTTCGAATACTCTCTTAACCATTCTACACTGGTTAGAGTCTCCAAGGACTCATGCTTCACCCTCTAAGTCCCTTGGGGCACCATGGAGTGTTTAGGATCATTCTAAAGGTTCTTATATGCCCTAATACACATTCCTAGACCATTCTAGGCATTTAGAATACTCTCTTAACCATTCTACACTAGTTAGAGCCTCCAAGGACTCATGCTTCACCCTCTAAGTCCCTTGAGGCACCATGAAGTGTTTAGGATCATTCTATAGGTTCTTATATGTCCTAATACACATTCGTAGACCATTGTAAGCGTTTAGTACACTCTCTTAACCATTCTACACTTGTTAGAGCCTCCAAGAACTCATGCATCACCCTCTACTTCCTCTAGGCACCATGGAGTGTTTAGGATCATTCTAAAGGTTCTTATATGTCCTAGTACACATTCCTAGACCATTGTAAGCATTTCGAATACTCTCTTAACCATTCTACACTTGTTAGAGCCTCCAAGGACTCATGCTTCACTCTCTAAGACCCTTGAGGCACCATGGAGTGTTTAAGATCATTCTAAAGGTTCTTATATGTCCTAATACACATTCCTAGACCATTGTAAGTGTTTCGAATACTCTCTTAACCATTCTACACTTGTTAGAGCCTCCAAGGACTCATGCTTCACCCTCTAAGTCCCTTGGGGCACCATGGAGTGTTTAGGATCATTCCAAAGGTTCTTATATGTCCTAATACACATTCCTAGACCATCCTAGGCGTTTAGAATACTCTCTTAACCATTCTACACTAGTTAGAGCCTCCAAGGACTCATGCTTCACCCTCTAAGTCCCTTGAGGCACCATGGAGTGTTTAGGATCATTCTATAGGTTCTTGTATGTCCTAATACACATTCCTAGACCATTGTAAGCGTTTAGAATACTCTCTTAACCATTCTACACTTGTTAGAGCCTCCAAGAACTCATGCTTCACCCTGTACTTCCTCTAGGCACCATGGAGTGATTAGGATCATTCTAAAGGTTCTTATATGTCCTAATACACATTCCTAGACCATTCTAAGCCTTTAGATTACTCTCTTAACCATTCTATACTTGTTAGAGCCTCCAAAGACTCATGCTTCACCCTCTACTTCCTCTAGGCACCATGGAGTGTGTAGGATCATTCTAAAGGTTCTTATATGTCCTAATACACATTCCTAGACCATTCTAAGCCTTTAGATTACTCTCTTAACCATTCTACACTTGTTAGAGCCTCCAAGGACTCATGCTTCACCCTCTACGTCCCTTTGGGGCACCATGGAGTGTTTAGGATCATTCTAAAGGTTCTTATATGTCCTAATACACATTCCTAGACCATTTTAAGCCTTTAGAATACTCTCTTAACTATTCTACACTTGGTAGAGCCTACAAGGACTCATGCTTCACCCTCTACGTCCCTTGGGGCACCATGGAGTGTTTAGGATCATTCTAAACTTTCTTATATGTCCTAATACACATTCCTAGACCATTGTAAGCGTTTAGAATACTCTCTTAACCATTCTACACTAGTTAGAGCCTCCAAGGACTCCTGCTTCACCCTCTAAGTCCCTTGAGGCACCATGGAGTGTTTAGGATCATTCTAAAGGTTCTTATATGCCCTAATACACATTCCTAGACCATTCTAGGCATTTAGAATACTCTCTTAACCATTCTACACTAGTTAGAGCCTCCAAGGACTCATGCTTCACCCTCTAAGACCCTTGAGGCACCATGAAGTGTTTAGGATCATTCTATAGGTTCTTATATGTCCTAATACACATTCGTAGACCATTGTAAGCGTTTAGAACACTCTCTTAACCATTCTACACTTGTTAGAGCCTCCAAGAACTCATGCATCATCCTCTACTTCCTCTAGGCACCATGGAGTGTTTAGGATCATTCTAAAGGTTCTTATATGTCCTAATACACATTCCTAGACCATTTTAAGCCTTTAGAATACTCTCTTAACCATTCTACACTTGGTAGAGCCTACAAGGACTCATGCTTCACCCTCTAAGTCCCTTGGGGCACCATGGAATGTTTAGGATCATTCTAAAGGTTCTTAAATGTCCTAATACACATTCCTAGACCATTGTAAGTGTTTCGAATACTCTCTTAACCATTCTACACTTGTTAGAGCCTCCAAGGACTCATGCCTCACCCTCTAAGTCCCTTGGGGCACCATGGAGTGTTTAGGATCATTCTAAAGGTTCTTATATGTCCTAATACACATTCCTAGACCATTGTAAGTGTTTCGAATACTCTCTTAACCATTCTACACTGGTTAGAGTCTCCAAGGACTCATGCTTCACCCTCTAAGTCCCTTGGGGCACCATGGAGTGTTTAGGATCATTCTAAAGGTTCTTATATGCCCTAATACACATTCCTAGACCATTCTAGGCATTTAGAATACTCTCTTAACCATTCTACACTAGTTAGAGCCTCCAAGGACTCATGCTTCACCCTCTAAGTCCCTTGAGGCACCATGAAGTGTTTAGGATCATTCTATAGGTTCTTATATGTCCTAATACACATTCGTAGACCATTGTAAGCGTTTAGTACACTCTCTTAACCATTCTACACTTGTTAGAGCCTCCAAGAACTCATGCATCACCCTCTACTTCCTCTAGGCACCATGGAGTGTTTAGGATCATTCTAAAGGTTCTTATATGTCCTAGTACACATTCCTAGACCATTGTAAGCATTTCGAATACTCTCTTAACCATTCTACACTTGTTAGAGCCTCCAAGGACTCATGCTTCACTCTCTAAGACCCTTGAGGCACCATGGAGTGTTTAAGATCATTCTAAAGGTTCTTATATGTCCTAATACACATTCCTAGACCATTGTAAGTGTTTCGAATACTCTCTTAACCATTCTACACTTGTTAGAGCCTCCAAGGACTCATGCTTCACCCTCTAAGTCCCTTGGGGCACCATGGAGTGTTTAGGATCATTCCAAAGGTTCTTATATGTCCTAATACACATTCCTAGACCATCCTAGGCGTTTAGAATACTCTCTTAACCATTCTACACTAGTTAGAGCCTCCAAGGACTCATGCTTCACCCTCTAAGTCCCTTGAGGCACCATGGAGTGTTTAGGATCATTCTATAGGTTCTTGTATGTCCTAATACACATTCCTAGACCATTGTAAGCGTTTAGAATACTCTCTTAACCATTCTACACTTGTTAGAGCCTCCAAGAACTCATGCTTCACCCTGTACTTCCTCTAGGCACCATGGAGTGATTAGGATCATTCTAAAGGTTCTTATATGTCCTAATACACATTCCTAGACCATTCTAAGCCTTTAGATTACTCTCTTAACCATTCTATACTTGTTAGAGCCTCCAAAGACTCATGCTTCACCCTCTACTTCCTCTAGGCACCATGGAGTGTGTAGGATCATTCTAAAGGTTCTTATATGTCCTAATACACATTCCTAGACCATTCTAAGCCTTTAGATTACTCTCTTAACCATTCTACACTTGTTAGAGCCTCCAAGGACTCATGCTTCACCCTCTACGTCCCTTTGGGGCACCATGGAGTGTTTAGGATCATTCTAAAGGTTCTTATATGTCCTAATACACATTCCTAGACCATTTTAAGCCTTTAGAATACTCTCTTAACCATTCTACACTTGGTAGAGCCTACAAGGACTCATGCTTCACCCTCTACGTCCCTTGGGGCACCATGGAGTGTTTAGGATCATTCTAAAGGTTCTTATATGTCCTAATACACATTCCTAGACCATTGTAAGCGTTTAGAATACTCTCTTAACCATTCTACACTTGTTAGAGCCTCCAAGAACTCATGCTTCACCCTGTACTTCCTCTAGGCACCATGGAGTGATTAGGATCATTCTAAAGGTTCTTATATGTCCTAATACACATTCCTAGACCATTCTAAGCCTTTAGATTACTCTCTTAACCATTCTATACTTGTTAGAGCCTCCAAAGACTCATGCTTCACCCTCTACTTCCTCTAGGCACCATGGAGTGTGTAGGATCATTCTAAAGGTTCTTATATGTCCTAATACACATTCCTAGACCATTCTAAGCCTTTAGATTACTCTCTTAACCATTCTACACTTGTTAGAGCCTCCAAGGACTCATGCTTCACCCTCTACGTCCCTTGGGGCACCATGGAGTGTTTAGGATCATTCTAAAGGTTCTTATATGTCCTAATACACATTCCTAGACCATTTTAAGCCTTTAGAATACTCTCTTAACCATTCTACACTTGGTAGAGCCTACAAGGACTCATGCTTCACCCTCTAAGTCCCTTGGGGCACCATGGAATGTTTAGGATCATTCTAAAGGTTCTTAAATGTCCTAATACACATTCCTAGACCATTGTAAGTGTTTCGAATACTCTCTTAACCATTCTACACTTGTTAGAGCCTCCAAAGACTCATGCTTCACCCTCTACTTCCTCTAGGCACCATGGAGTGTGTAGGATCATTCTAAAGGTTCTTATATGTCCTAATACACATTCCTAGACCATTCTAAGCCTTTAGATTACTCTCTTAACCATTCTACACTTGTTAGAGCCTCCAAGGACTCATGCTTCACCCTCTACGTCCCTTTGGGGCACCATGGAGTGTTTAGGATCATTCTAAAGGTTCTTATATGTCCTAATACACATTCCTAGACCATTTTAAGCCTTTAGAATACTCTCTTAACCATTCTACACTTGGTAGAGCCTACAAGGACTCATGCTTCACCCTCTACGTCCCTTGGGGCACCATGGAGTGTTTAGGATCATTCTAAAGGTTCTTATATGTCCTAATACACATTCCTAGACCATTGTAAGCGTTTAGAATACTCTCTTAACCATTCTACACTTGTTAGAGCCTCCAAGAACTCATGCTTCACCCTGTACTTCCTCTAGGCACCATGGAGTGATTAGGATCATTCTAAAGGTTCTTATATGTCCTAATACACATTCCTAGACCATTCTAAGCCTTTAGATTACTCTCTTAACCATTCTATACTTGTTAGAGCCTCCAAAGACTCATGCTTCACCCTCTACTTCCTCTAGGCACCATGGAGTGTGTAGGATCATTCTAAAGGTTCTTATATGTCCTAATACACATTCCTAGACCATTCTAAGCCTTTAGATTACTCTCTTAACCATTCTACACTTGTTAGAGCCTCCAAGGACTCATGCTTCACCCTCTACGTCCCTTGGGGCACCATGGAGTGTTTAGGATCATTCTAAAGGTTCTTATATGTCCTAATACACATTCCTAGACCATTTTAAGCCTTTAGAATACTCTCTTAACCATTCTACACTTGGTAGAGCCTACAAGGACTCATGCTTCACCCTCTAAGTCCCTTGAGGCACCATGGAGTGTTTAGGATCATTCTATAGGTTCTTGTATGTCCTAATACACATTCCTAGACCATTGTAAGCGTTTAGAATACTCTCTTAACCATTCTACACTTGTTAGAGCCTCCAAGAACTCATGCTTCACCCTGTACTTCCTCTAGGCACCATGGAGTGATTAGGATCATTCTAAAGGTTCTTATATGTCCTAATACACATTCCTAGACCATTCTAAGCCTTTAGATTACTCTCTTAACCATTCTATACTTGTTAGAGCCTCCAAAGACTCATGCTTCACCCTCTACTTCCTCTAGGCACCATGGAGTGTTTAGGATCATTCTAAAGGTTCTTATATGTCCTAATACACATTCCTAGACCATTCTAAGCCTTTAGATTACTCTCTTAACCATTCTACACTTGTTAGAGCCTCCAAGGACTCATGCTTCACCCTCTACGTCCCTTGGGGCACCATGGAGTGTTTAGGATCATTCTAAAGGTTCTTATATGTCCTAATACACATTCCTAGACCATTTTAAGCCTTTAGAATACTCTCTTATCCATTCTACACTTGGTAGAGCCTACAAGGACTCATGCTTCACCCTCTAAGTCCCTTGGGGCACCATGGAATGTTTAGGATCATTCTAAAGGTTCTTAAATGTCCTAATACACATTCCTAGACCATTGTAAGTGTTTCGAATACTCTCTTAACCATTCTACACTTGTTAGAGCCTCCAAGGACTCATGCTTCACCCTCTAAGTCCCTTGGGGCACCATGGAGTGTTTAGGATCATTCTAAAGGTTCTTATATGTCCTAATACACATTCCTAGACCATTGTAAGTGTTTCGAATACTCTCTTAACCATTCTACACTAGTTAGAGTCTCCAAGGACTCATGCTTCACCCTCTAAGTCCCTTGGGGCACCATGGAGTCTTTAGGATCATTCTAAAGGTTCTTATATGTCCTAGTACACATTCCTAGACCATTTTAAGCATTTCGAATACTCTCTTAACCATTCTACACTTGTTAGAGCCTCCAAGGACTCATGCTTCACTCTCTAAAACCCTTGAGGAACCATGGAGTGTTTAGGATCATTCTAAAGGTTCTTATATGTCCTAATACACATTCCTAGACCATTGTAAGCGTTTAGAATACTCTCTTAACCATTCTACACTTGTTAGAGCCTCCAAGAACTCATGCTTCACCCTGTACTTCCTCTAGGCACCATGGAGTGATTAGGATCATTCTAAAGGTTCTTATATGTCCTAATACACATTCCTAGACCATTCTAAGCCTTTAGATTACTCTCTTAACCATTCTACACTTGTTAGAGCTTCCAAAGACTCATGCTTCACCCTCAACGTCCCTTGAGGCACCATGGAGTGTTTAGGATCATTCTAAAGGTTCTTATATGTCCTAATACACATTCCTAGACCATTGTAAGTGTTTAGAATACTCTCTTAACCATTCTACACTTGTTAGAGCCTCCAAGAACTCATGCATCACCCTCTACTTCCTCTAGGCACCATGGAGTGTTTAGGATCATTCTAAAGGTTCTTATATGTCCTAGTACACATTCCTAGACCATTGTAAGCATTTCGAATACTCTCTTAACCATTCTACACTTGTTAGAGCCTCCAAGGACTCATGCTTCACTCTCTAAGACCCTTGAGGCACCATGGAGTGTTTAAGATCATTCTAAAGGTTCTTATATGTCCTAATACACATTCCTAGACCATTGTAAGTGTTTCGAATACTCTCTTAACCATTCTACACTTGTTAGAGCCTCCAAGGACTCATGCTTCACCCTCTAAGTCCCTTGGGGCACCATGGAGTGTTTAGGATCATTCCAAAGGTTCTTATATGTCCTAATACACATTCCTAGACCATCCTAGGCGTTTAGAATACTCTCTTAACCATTCTACACTAGTTAGAGCCTCCAAGGACTCATGCTTCACCCTCTAAGTCCCTTGAGGCACCATGGAGTGTTTAGGATCATTCTATAGGTTCTTGTATGTCCTAATACACATTCCTAGACCATTGTAAGCGTTTAGAATACTCTCTTAACCATTCTACACTTGTTAGAGCCTCCAAGAACTCATGCTTCACCCTGTACTTCCTCTAGGCACCGTGGAGTGATTAGGATCATTCTAAAGGTTCTTATATGTCCTAATACACATTCCTAGACCATTCTAAGCCTTTAGATTACTCTCTTAACCATTCTATACTTGTTAGAGCCTCCAAAGACTCATGCTTCACCCTCTACTTCCTCTAGGCACCATGGAGTGTGTAGGATCATTCTAAAGGTTCTTATATGTCCTAATACACATTCCTAGACCATTCTAAGCCTTTAGATTACTCTCTTAACCATTCTACACTTGTTAGAGCCTCCAAGGACTCATGCTTCACCCTCTACGTCCCTTGGGGCACCATGGAGTGTTTAGGATCATTCTAAAGGTTCTTATATGTCCTAATACACATTCCTAGACCATTTTAAGCCTTTAGAATACTCTCTTAACCATTCTACACTTGGTAGAGCCTACAAGGACTCATGCTTCACCCTCTAAGTCCCTTGAGGCACCATGGAGTGTTTAGGATCATTCTATAGGTTCTTGTATGTCCTAATACACATTCCTAGACCATTGTAAGCGTTTAGAATACTCTCTTAACCATTCTACACTTGTTAGAGCCTCCAAGAACTCATGCTTCACCCTGTACTTCCTCTAGGCACCATGGAGTGATTAGGATCATTCTAAAGGTTCTTATATGTCCTAATACACATTCCTAGACCATTCTAAGCCTTTAGATTACTCTCTTAACCATTCTATACTTGTTAGAGCCTCCAAAGACTCATGCTTCACCCTCTACTTCCTCTAGGCACCATGGAGTGTGTAGGATCATTCTAAAGGTTCTTATATGTCCTAATACACATTCCTAGACCATTCTAAGCCTTTAGATTACTCTCTTAACCATTCTACACTTGTTAGAGCCTCCAAGGACTCATGCTTCACCCTCTACGTCCCTTGGGGCACCATGGAGTGTTTAGGATCATTCTAAAGGTTCTTATATGTCCTAATACACATTCCTAGACCATTTTAAGCCTTTAGAATACTCTCTTAACCATTCTACACTTGGTAGAGCCTACAAGGACTCATGCTTCACCCTCTAAGTCCCTTGAGGCACCATGGAGTGTTTAGGATCATTCTATAGGTTCTTGTATGTCCTAATACACATTCCTAGACCATTGTAAGCGTTTAGAATACTCTCTTAACCATTCTACACTTGTTAGAGCCTCCAAGAACTCATGCTTCACCCTGTACTTCCTCTAGGCACCATGGAGTGATTAGGATCATTCTAAAGGTTCTTATATGTCCTAATACACATTCCTAGACCATTCTAAGCCTTTAGATTACTCTCTTAACCATTCTATACTTGTTAGAGCCTCCAAAGACTCATGCTTCACCCTCTACTTCCTCTAGGCACCATGGAGTGTTTAGGATCATTCTAAAGGTTGTTATATGTCCTAATACACATTCCTAGACCATTCTAAGCCTTTAGATTACTCTCTTAACCATTCTACACTTGTTAGAGCCTCCAAGGACTCATGCTTCACCCTCTACGTCCCTTGGGGCACCATGGAGTGTTTAGGATCATTCTAAAGGTTCTTATATGTCCTAATACACATTCCTAGACCATTTTAAGCCTTTAGAATACTCTCTTATCCATTCTACACTTGGTAGAGCCTACAAGGACTCATGCTTCACCCTCTAAGTCCCTTGGGGCACCATGGAATGTTTAGGATCATTCTAAAGGTTCTTAAATGTCCTAATACACATTCCTAGACCATTGTAAGTGTTTCGAATACTCTCTTAACCATTCTACACTTGTTAGAGCCTCCAAGGACTCATGCTTCACCCTCTAAGTCCCTTGGGGCACCATGGAGTGTTTAGGATCATTCTAAAGGTTCTTATATGTCCTAATACACATTCCTAGACCATTGTAAGTGTTTCGAATACTCTCTTAACCATTCTACACTAGTTAGAGTCTCCAAGGACTCATGCTTCACCCTCTAAGTCCCTTGGGGCACCATGGAGTGTTTAGGATCATTCTAAAGGTTCTTATATGTCCTAGTACACATTCCTAGACCATTTTAAGCATTTCGAATACTCTCTTAACCATTCTACACTTGTTAGAGCCTCCAAGGACTCATGCTTCACTCTCTAAAACCCTTGAGGAACCATGGAGTGTTTAGGATCATTCTAAAGGTTCTTATATGTCCTAATACACATTCCTAGACCATTGTAAGCGTTTAGAATACTCTCTTAACCATTCTACACTTGTTAGAGCCTCCAAGAACTCATGCTTCACCCTGTACTTCCTCTAGGCACCATGGAGTGATTAGGATCATTCTAAAGGTTCTTATATGTCCTAATACACATTCCTAGACCATTCTAAGCCTTTAGATTACTCTCTTAACCATTCTACACTTGTTAGAGCTTCCAAAGACTCATGCTTCACCCTCAACGTCCCTTGTGGCACCATGGAGTGTTTAGGATCATTCTAAAGGTTCTTATATGTCCTAATACACATTCCTAGACCATTGTAAGTGGTTAGAATACTCTCTTAACCATTCTACACTTGTTAGAGCCTCCAAGAACTCATGCTTCACCCTCTACTTCCTCTAGGCACCATGGAGTGTTTAGGATCATTCTAAAGGTTCTTATATGTCCTAATACACATTCCTAGACCATTCTAAGCCTTTAGATTACTCTCTTAACCATTCTACACTTGTTAGAGCCTCCAAGGACTCATGCTTCACCCTCTACGTCCCTTGGGGCACCATGGAGTGTTTAGGATCATTCTAAAGGTTCTTATATGTCCTAATACACATTCCTAGACCATTTTAAGCCTTTAGAATACTCTCTTTACCATTCTACACTTGGTAGAGCCTACAAGGACTCATGCTTCACCCTCTAAGTCCCTTGGGGCACCATGGAATGTTTAGGATCATTCTAAAGGTTCTTAAATGTCCTAATACACATTCCTAGACCATTGTAAGTGTTTCGAATACTCTCTTAACCATTCTACACTTGTTAGAGCCTCCAAGGACTCATGCTTCACCCTCTAAGTCCCTTGGGGCACCATGGAGTGTTTAGGATCATTCTAAAGGTTCTTATATGTCCTAATACACATTCCTAGACCATTGTAAGTGTTTCGAATACTCTCTTAACCATTCTACACTAGTTAGAGTCTCCAAGGACTCATGCTTCACCCTCTAAGTCCCTTGGGGCACCATGGAGTGTTTAGGATCATTCTAAAGGTTCTTATATGTCCTAGTACACATTCCTAGACCATTTTAAGCATTTCGAATACTCTCTTAACCATTCTACACTTGTTAGAGCCTCCAAGGACTCATGCTTCACTCTCTAAAACCCTTGAGGAACCATGGAGTGTTTAGGATCATTCTAAAGGTTCTTATATGTCCTAATACACATTCCTAGACCATTGTAAGCGTTTAGAATACTCTCTTAACCATTCTACACTTGTTAGAGCCTCCAAGAACTCATGCTTCACCCTGTACTTCCTCTAGGCACCATGGAGTGATTAGGATCATTCTAAAGGTTCTTATATGTCCTAATACACATTCCTAGACCATTCTAAGCCTTTAGATTACTCTCTTAACCATTCTACACTTCTTAGAGCTTCCAAAGACTCATGCTTCACCCTCAACGTCCCTTGTGGCACCATGGAGTGTTTAGGATCATTCTAAAGGTTCTTATATGTCCTAGTACACATTCCTAGACCATTTTAAGCATTTCGAATACTCTCTTAACCATTCTACACTTGTTAGAGCCTCCAAGGACTCATGCTTCACTCTCTAAAACCCTTGAGGAACCATGGAGTGTTTAGGATCATTCTAAAGGTTCTTATATGTCCTAATACACATTCCTAGACCATTGTAAGCGTTTAGAATACTCTCTTAACCATTCTACACTTGTTAGAGCCTCCAAGAACTCATGCTTCACCCTGTACTTCCTCTAGGCACCATGGAGTGATTAGGATCATTCTAAAGGTTCTTATATGTCCTAATACACATTCCTAGACCATTCTAAGCCTTTAGATTACTCTCTTAACCATTCTACACTTGTTAGAGCTTCCAAAGACTCATGCTTCACCCTCAACGTCCCTTGTGGCACCATGGAGTGTTTAGGATCATTCTAAAGGTTCTTATATGTCCTAATACACATTCCTAGACCATTGTAAGTGTTTAGAATACTCTCTTAACCATTCTACACTTGTTAGAGCCTCCAAGAACTCATGCTTCACCCTCTACTTCCTCTAGGCACCATGGAGTGTTTAGGATCATTCTAAAGGTTCTTATATGTCCTAATACACATTCCTAGACCATTCTAAGCCTTTAGATTACTCTCTTAACCATTCTACACTTGTTAGAGCCTCCAAGGACTCATGCTTCACCCTCTACGTCCCTTGGGGCACCATGGAGTGTTTAGGATCATTCTAAAGGTTCTTATATGTCCTAATACACATTCCTAGACCATTTTAAGCCTTTAGAATACTCTCTTTACCATTCTACACTTGGTAGAGCCTACAAGGACTCATGCTTCACCCTCTAAGTCCCTTGGGGCACCATGGAATGTTTAGGATCATTCTAAAGGTTCTTAAATGTCCTAATACACATTCCTAGACCATTGTAAGTGTTTCGAATACTCTCTTAACCATTCTACACTTGTTAGAGCCACCAAGGACTCATGCTTCACCCTCTAAGTCCCTTGGGGCACCATGGAGTGTTTAGGATCATTCTAAAGGTTCTTATATGTCCTAATACACATTCCTAGACCATTGTAAGTGTTTCGAATACTCTCTTAACCATTCTACACTAGTTAGAGTCTCCAAGGACTCATGCTTCACCCTCTAAGTCCCTTGGGGCACCATGGAGTGTTTAGGATCATTCTAAAGGTTCTTATATGTCCTAGTACACATTCCTAGACCATTTTAAGCATTTCGAATACTCTCTTAACCATTCTACACTTGTTAGAGCCTCCAAGGACTCATGCTTCACTCTCTAAAACCCTTGAGGAACCATGGAGTGTTTAGGATCATTCTAAAGGTTCTTATATGTCCTAATACACATTCCTAGACCATTGTAAGCGTTTAGAATACTCTCTTAACCATTCTACACTTGTTAGAGCCTCCAAGAACTCATGCTTCACCCTGTACTTCCTCTAGGCACCATGGAGTGATTAGGATCATTCTAAAGGTTCTTATATGTCCTAATACACATTCCTAGACCATTCTAAGCCTTTAGATTACTCTCTTAACCATTCTACACTTGTTAGAGCTTCCAAAGACTCATGCTTCACCCTCAACGTCCCTTGTGGCACCATGGAGTGTTTAGGATCATTCTAAAGGTTCTTATATGTCCTAATACACATTCCTAGACCATTCTAAGCCTTTAGATTACTCTCTTAACCATTCTACACTTGTTAGAGCCTCCAAGGACTCATGCTTCACCCTCTACGTCCCTTGGGGCACCATGGAGTGTTTAGGATCATTCTAAAGGTTCTTATATGTCCTAATACACATTCCTAGACCATTTTAAGCCTTTAGAATACTCTCTTAACCATTCTACACTTGGTAGAGCCTACAAGGACTCATGCTTCACCCTCTAAGTCCCTTGAGGCACCATGGAGTGTTTAGGATCATTCTATAGGTTCTTGTATGTCCTAATACACATTCCTAGACCATTGTAAGCGTTTAGAATACTCTCTTAACCATTCTACACTTGTTAGAGCCTCCAAGAACTCATGCTTCACCCTGTACTTCCTCTAGGCACCATGGAGTGATTAGGATCATTCTAAAGGTTCTTATATGTCCTAATACACATTCCTAGACCATTCTAAGCCTTTAGATTACTCTCTTAACCATTCTATACTTGTTAGAGCCTCCAAAGACTCATGCTTCACCCTCTACTTCCTCTAGGCACCATGGAGTGTGTAGGATCATTCTAAAGGTTCTTATATGTCCTAATACACATTCCTAGACCATTCTAAGCCTTTAGATTACTCTCTTAACCATTCTACACTTGTTAGAGCCTCCAAGGACTCATGCTTCACCCTCTAAGTCCCTTGGGGCACCATGGAGTGTTTAGGATCATTCTAAAGGTTCTTATATGTCCTAATACACATTCCTAGACCATTGTAAGTGTTTCGAATACTCTCTTAACCATTCTACACTAGTTAGAGTCTCCAAGGACTCATGCTTCACCCTCTAAGTCCCTTGGGGCACCATGGAGTGTTTAGGATCATTCTAAAGGTTCTTATATGTCCTAGTACACATTCCTAGACCATTTTAAGCATTTCGAATACTCTCTTAACCATTCTACACTTGTTAGAGCCTCCAAGGACTCATGCTTCACTCTCTAAAACCCTTGAGGAACCATGGAGTGTTTAGGATCATTCTAAAGGTTCTTATATGTCCTAATACACATTCCTAGACCATTGTAAGCGTTTAGAATACTCTCTTAACCATTCTACACTTGTTAGAGCCTCCAAGAACTCATGCTTCACCCTGTACTTCCTCTAGGCACCATGGAGTGATTAGGATCATTCTAAAGGTTCTTATATGTCCTAATACACATTCCTAGACCATTCTAAGCCTTTAGATTACTCTCTTAACCATTCTACACTTGTTAGAGCTTCCAAAGACTCATGCTTCACCCTCAACGTCCCTTGTGGCACCATGGAGTGTTTAGGATCATTCTAAAGGTTCTTATATGTCCTAATACACATTCCTAGACCATTCTAAGCCTTTAGATTACTCTCTTAACCATTCTACACTTGTTAGAGCCTCCAAGGACTCATGCTTCACCCTCTACGTCCCTTGGGGCACCATGGAGTGTTTAGGATCATTCTAAAGGTTCTTATATGTCCTAATACACATTCCTAGACCATTTTAAGCCTTTAGAATACTCTCTTAACCATTCTACACTTGGTAGAGCCTACAAGGACTCATGCTTCACCCTCTAAGTCCCTTGAGGCACCATGGAGTGTTTAGGATCATTCTATAGGTTCTTGTATGTCCTAATACACATTCCTAGACCATTGTAAGCGTTTAGAATACTCTCTTAACCATTCTACACTTGTTAGAGCCTCCAAGAACTCATGCTTCACCCTGTACTTCCTCTAGGCACCATGGAGTGATTAGGATCATTCTAAAGGTTCTTATATGTCCTAATACACATTCCTAGACCATTCTAAGCCTTTAGATTACTCTCTTAACCATTCTATACTTGTTAGAGCCTCCAAAGACTCATGCTTCACCCTCTACTTCCTCTAGGCACCATGGAGTGTGTAGGATCATTCTAAAGGTTCTTATATGTCCTAATACACATTCCTAGACCATTCTAAGCCTTTAGATTACTCTCTTAACCATTCTACACTTGTTAGAGCCTCCAAGGACTCATGCTTCACCCTCTACGTCCCTTGGGGCACCATGGAGTGTTTAGGATCATTCTAAAGGTTCTTATATGTCCTAATACACATTCCTAGACCATTTTAAGCCTTTAGAATACTCTCTTAACCATTCTACACTCGGTAGAGCCTACAAGGACTCATGCTTCACCCTCTAAGTCCCTTGAGGCACCATGGAGTGTTTAGGATCATTCTATAGGTTCTTGTATGTCCTAATACACATTCCTAGACCATTGTAAGCGTTTAGAATACTCTCTTAACCATTCTACACTTGTTAGAGCCTCCAAGAACTCATGCTTCACCCTGTACTTCCTCTAGGCACCATGGAGTGATTAGGATCATTCTAAAGGTTCTTATATGTCCTAATACACATTCCTAGACCATTCTAAGCCTTTAGATTACTCTCTTAACCATTCTATACTTGTTAGAGCCTCCAAAGACTCATGCTTCACCCTCTACTTCCTCTAGGCACCATGGAGTGTTTAGGATCATTCTAAAGGTTCTTATATGTCCTAATACACATTCCTAGACCATTCTAAGCCTTTAGATTACTCTCTTAACCATTCTACACTTGTTAGAGCCTCCAAGGACTCATGCTTCACCCTCTACGTCCCTTGGGGCACCATGGAGTGTTTAGGATCATTCTAAAGGTTCTTATATGTCCTAATACACATTCCTAGACCATTTTAAGCCTTTAGAATACTCTCTTATCCATTCTACACTTGGTAGAGCCTACAAGGACTCATGCTTCACCCTCTAAGTCCCTTGGGGCACCATGGAATGTTTAGGATCATTCTAAAGGTTCTTAAATGTCCTAATACACATTCCTAGACCATTGTAAGTGTTTCGAATACTCTCTTAACCATTCTACACTTGTTAGAGCCTCCAAGGACTCATGCTTCACCCTCTAAGTCCCTTGGGGCACCATGGAGTGTTTAGGATCATTCTAAAGGTTCTTATATGTCCTAATACACATTCCTAGACCATTGTAAGTGTTTCGAATACTCTCTTAACCATTCTACACTAGTTAGAGTCTCCAAGGACTCATGCTTCACCCTCTAAGTCCCTTGGGGCACCATGGAGTGTTTAGGATCATTCTAAAGGTTCTTATATGTCCTAGTACACATTCCTAGACCATTTTAAGCATTTCGAATACTCTCTTAACCATTCTACACTTGTTAGAGCCTCCAAGGACTCATGCTTCACTCTCTAAAACCCTTGAGGAACCATGGAGTGTTTAGGATCATTCTAAAGGTTCTTATATGTCCTAATACACATTCCTAGACCATTGTAAGCGTTTAGAATACTCTCTTAACCATTCTACACTTGTTAGAGCCTCCAAGAACTCATGCTTCACCCTGTACTTCCTCTAGGCACCATGGAGTGATTAGGATCATTCTAAAGGTTCTTATATGTCCTAATACACATTCCTAGACCATTCTAAGCCTTTAGATTACTCTCTTAACCATTCTACACTTGTTAGAGCTTCCAAAGACTCATGCTTCACCCTCAACGTCCCTTGTGGCACCATGGAGTGTTTAGGATCATTCTAAAGGTTCTTATATGTCCTAATACACATTCCTAGACCATTGTAAGTGTTTAGAATACTCTCTTAACCATTCTACACTTGTTAGAGCCTCCAAGAACTCATGCTTCACCCTCTACTTCCTCTAGGCACCATGGAGTGTTTAGGATCATTCTAAAGGTTCTTATATGTCCTAATACACATTCCTAGACCATTCTAAGCCTTTAGATTACTCTCTTAACCATTCTACACTTATTAGAGCCTCCAAGGACTCATGCTTCACCCTCTACGTCCCTTGGGGCACCATGGAGTGTTTAGGATCATTCTAAAGGTTCTTATATGTCCTAATACACATTCCTAGACCATTTTAAGCCTTTAGAATACTCTCTTTACCATTCTACACTTGGTAGAGCCTACAAGGACTCATGCTTCACCCTCTAAGTCCCTTGGGGCACCATGGAATGTTTAGGATCATTCTAAAGGTTCTTAAATGTCCTAATACACATTCCTAGACCATTGTAAGTGTTTCGAATACTCTCTTAACCATTCTACACTTGTTAGAGCCTACAAGGACTCATGCTTCACCCTCTAAGTCCCTTGGGGCACCATGGAGTGTTTAGGATAATTCTAAAGGTTCTTATATGTCCTAATACACATTCCTAGACCATTGTAAGTGTTTCGAATACTCTCTTAACCATTCTACACTAGTTAGAGTCTCCAAGGACTCATGCTTCACCCTCTAAGTCCCTTGGGGCACCATGGAGTGTTTAGGATCATTCTAAAGGTTCTTATATGCCCTAATACACATTCCTAGACCATTCTAGGCATTTAGAATACTCTCTTAACCATTCTACACTAGTTAGAGCCTCCAAGGACTCATGCTTCACCCTCTAAGTCCCTTGAGGCACCATGAAGTGTTTAGGATCATTCTATAGGTTCTTATATGTCCTAATACACAATCCTAGACCACTCTAAGCCTTTAGATTACTCTCTTAACCATTCTACACTTGTTAGAGCCTCCAAGAACTCATGCATCATCCTCTACTTCCTCTAGGCACCATGGAGTGTTTAGGATCATTCTAAAGGTTCTTATATGTCCTAATACACATTCCTAGACCATTCTAAGCCTTTAGATTACTCTCTTAACCATTCTACACTTGTTAGAGCCTCCAAGGACTCATGCTTCACCCTCTACGTCCCTTGGGGCACCATGGAGTGTTTAGGATCATTCTAAAGGTTCTTATATGTCCTAATACACATTCCTAGACCATTTTAAGCCTTTAGAATACTCTCTTTACCATTCTACACTTGGTAGAGCCTACAAGGACTCATGCTTCACCCACTAAGTCCCTTGGGGCACCATGGAATGTTTAGGATCATTCTAAAGGTTCTTAAATGTCCTAATACACATTCCTAGACCATTGTAAGTGTTTCGAATACTCTCTTAACCATTCTACACTTGTTAGAGCCTACAAGGACTCATGCTTCACCCTCTAATTCCCTTGGGGCACCATGGAGTGTTTAGGATAATTCTAAAGGTTCTTATATGTCCTAATACACATTCCTAGACCATTGTAAGTATTTCGAATACTCTCTTAACCATTCTACACTTGTTAGAGCCTACAAGGACTCATGCTTCACCCTCTACGTCCCTTGGGGCACCATGGAGTGTTTAGGATCATTCTAAACTTTCTTATATGTCCTAATACACATTCCTAGACCATTGTAAGCATTTAGAATACTCTCTTAACCATTCTACACTAGTTAGAGCCTCCAAGGACTCATGCTTCACCCTCTAAGTCCCTTGGGGCACCATGGAGTGTTTAGGATCATTCTAAAGGTTCTTATATGCCCTAATACACATTCCTAGACCATTCTAGGCATTTAGAATACTCTCTTAACCATTATACACTAGTTAGAGCCTCCAAGGACTCATGCTTCACCCTCTAAGACCCTTGAGGCCACATGAAGTGTTTAGGATCATTCTATAGGTTCTTATATGTCCTAATACACATTCGTAGACCATTGTAAGCGTTTAGAACACTCTCTTAACCATTCTACACTTGTTAGAGCCACCAAGAACTCATGCATCATCCTCTACTTCCTCTAGGCACCATGGAGTGTTTAGGATCATTCTAAAGGTTCTCATATGTCCTAATACACATTCCTAGACCATTTTAAGCCTTTAGAATACTCTCTTAACCATTCTACACTTGGTAGAGCCTACAAGGACTCATGCTTCACCCTCTAAGTCCCTTGGGGCACCATGGAATGTTTAGGATCATTCTAAAGGTTCTTAAATGTCCTAATACACATTCCTAGACCATTGTAAGTGTTTCGAATACTCTCTTAACCATTCTACACTTGTTAGAGCCTCCAAGGACTCATGCCTCACCCTCTAAGTCCCTTGGGGCACCATGGAGTGTTTAGGATCATTCTAAAGGTTCTTATATGTCCTAATACACATTCCTAGACCATTGTAAGTGTTTCGAATACTCTCTTAACCATTCTACACTAGTTAGAGTCTCCAAGGACTCATGCTTCACCCTCTAAGTCCCGTGGGGCACCATGGAGTGTTTAGGATCATTCTAAAGGTTCTTATATGCCCTAATACACATTCCTAGACCATTCTAGGCATTTAGAATACTCTCTTAACCATTCTACACTAGTTAGAGCCTCCAAGGACTCATGCTTCACCCTCTAAGTCCCTTGAGGCACCATGAAGTGTTTAGGATCATTGTATAGGTTCTTATATGTCCTAATACACATTCGTAGACCATTGTAAGCGTTTAGTACACACTCTTAACCATTCTACACTTGTTAGAGCCTCCAAGAACTCATGCATCACCCTCTACTTCTTCTAGGCACCATGGAGTGTTTAGGATCATTCTAAAGGTTCTTATATGTCCTAATACACATTCCTAGACCATTTTAAGCCTTTAGAATACTCTCTTAACCATTCTACACTTGGTAGAGCCTACAAGGACTCATGCTTCACCCTCTAAGTCCCTTGGGGCACCATGGAATGTTTAGGATCATTCTAAAGGTTCTTAAATGTCCTAATACACATTCCTAGACCATTGTAAGTGTTTCGAATACTCTCTTAACCATTCTACACTTGTTAGAGCCTCCAAGGACTCATGCCTCACCCTCTAAGTCCCTTGGGGCACCATGGAGTGTTTAGGATCATTCTAAAGGTTCTTATATGTCCTAATACACATTCCTAGACCATTGTAAGTGTTTCGAATACTCTCTTAACCATTCTACACTAGTTAGAGTCTCCAAGGACTCATGCTTCACCCTCTAAGTCCCTTGGGGCACCATGGAGTGTTTAGGATCATTCTAAAGGTTCTTATATGCCCTAATACACATTCCTAGACCATTCTAGGCATTTAGAATACTCTCTTAACCATTCTACACTAGTTAGAGCCTCCAAGGACTCATGCTTCACCCTCTAAGTCCCTTGAGGCACCATGAAGTGTTTAGGATCATTCTATAGGTTCTTATATGTCCTAATACACATTCGTAGACCATTGTAAGCGTTTAGTACACACTCTTAACCATTCTACACTTGTTAGAGCCTCCAAGAACTCATGCATCACCCTCTACTTCCTCTAGGCACCATGGAGTGTTTAGGATCATTCTAAAGGTTCTTATATGTCCTAATACACATTCCTAGACCATTTTAAGCCTTTAGAATACTCTCTTAACCATTCTACACTTGGTAGAGCCTACAAGGACTCATGCTTCACCCTCTAAGTCCCTTGGGGCACCATGGAATGTTTAGGATCATTCTAAAGGTTCTTAAATGTCCTAATACACATTCCTAGACCATTGTAAGTGTTTCGAATACTCTCTTAACCATTCTACACTTGTTAGAGCCTCCAAGGACTCATGCCTCACCCTCTAAGTCCCTTGGGGCACCATGGAGTGTTTAGGATCATTCTAAAGGTTCTTATATGTCCTAATACACATTCCTAGACCATTGTAAGTGTTTCGAATACTCTCTTAACCATTCTACACTAGTTAGAGTCTCCAAGGACTCATGCTTCACCCTCTAAGTCCCTTGGGGCACCATGGAGTGTTTAGGATCATTCTAAAGGTTCTTATATGCCCTAATACACATTCCTAGACCATTCTAGGCATTTAGAATACTCTCTTAACCATTCTACACTAGTTAGAGCCTCCAAGGACTCATGCTTCACCCTCTAAGTCCCTTGAGGCACCATGAAGTGTTTAGGATCATTCTATAGGTTCTTATATGTCCTAATACACATTCGTAGACCATTGTAAGCGTTTAGTACACTCTCTTAACCATTCTACACTTGTTAGAGCCTCCAAGAACTCATGCATCACCCTCTACTTCCTCTAGGCACAATGGAGTGTTTAGGATCATTCTAAAGGTTCTTATATGTCCTAGTACACATTCCTAGACCATTGTAAGCATTTCGAATACTCTCTTAACCATTCTACACATGTTAGAGCCTCCAAGGACTCATGCTTCACCCTCTAAGACCCTTGAGGCACCATGGAGTGTTTAAGATCATTCTAAAGGTTCTTATATGTCCTAATACACATTCCTAGACCATTGTAAGTGTTTCGAATACTCTCTTAACCATTCTACACTTGTTAGAGCCTCCAAGGACTCATGCCTCACCCTCTAAGTCCCTTGGGGCACCATGGAGTGTTTAGGATCATTCTAAAGGTTCTTATATGTCCTAATACACATTCCTAGACCATTGTAAGTGTTTCGAATACTCTCTTAACCATTCTACACTAGTTAGAGTCTCCAAGGACTCATACTTCACCCTCTAAGTCCCTTGGGGCACCATGGAGTGTTTAGGATCATTCTAAAGGTTCTTATATGCCCTAATACATATTCCTAGACCATTCTAGGCATTTAGATTACTCTCTTAACCATTCTACACTAGTTAGAGCCTCCAAGGACTCATGCTTCACCCTCTAAGTCCCTTGAGGCATCATGAAGTGTTTAGGATCATTCTATAGGTTCTTATATGTCCTAATACACATTCGTAGACCATTGTAAGCGTTTAGTACACTCTCTTAACCATTCTACACTTGTTAGAGCCTCCAAGAACTCATGCATCACCCTCTACTTCCTCTAGGCACCATGGAGTGTTTAGGATCATTCTAAAGGTTCTTATATGTCCTAGTACACATTCCTAGACCATTGTAAGCATTTCGAATACTCTCTTAACCATTCTACACTTGTTAGAGCCTCCAAGGACTCATGCTTCACTCTCTAAGACCCTTGAGGCACCATGGAGTGTTTAAGATCATTCTAAAGGTTCTTATATGTCCTAATACACATTCCTAGACCATTGTAAGTGTTTCGAATACTCTCTTAACCATTCTACACTTGTTAGAGCCTCCAAGGACTCATGCTTCACCCTCTAAGTCCCTTGGGGCACCATGGAGTGTTTAGGATCATTCTAAAGGTTCTTATATGCCCTAATACACATTCCTAGACCATTCTAGGCATTTAGAATACTCTCTTAACCATTCTACACTAGTTAGAGCCTCCAAGGACTCATGCTTCACCCTCTAAGTCCCTTGAGGCACCATGAAGTGTTTAGGATCATTCTATAGGTTCTTATATGTCCTAATACACATTCGTAGACCATTGTAAGCGTTTAGTACACTCTCTTAACCATTCTACACTTGTTAGAGCCTCCAAGAACTCATGCATCACCCTCTACTTCCTCTAGGCACAATGGAGTGTTTAGGATCATTCTAAAGGTTCTTATATGTCCTAGTACACATTCCTAGACCATTGTAAGCATTTCGAATACTCTCTTAACCATTCTACACATGTTAGAGCCTCCAAGGACTCATGCTTCACCCTCTAAGACCCTTGAGGCACCATGGAGTGTTTAAGATCATTCTAAAGGTTCTTATATGTCCTAATACACATTCCTAGACCATTGTAAGTGTTTCGAATACTCTCTTAACCATTCTACACTTGTTAGAGCCTCCAAGGACTCATGCCTCACCCTCTAAGTCCCTTGGGGCACCATGGAGTGTTTAGGATCATTCTAAAGGTTCTTATATGTCCTAATACACATTCCTAGACCATTGTAAGTGTTTCGAATACTCTCTTAACCATTCTACACTAGTTAGAGTCTCCAAGGACTCATACTTCACCCTCTAAGTCCCTTGGGGCACCATGGAGTGTTTAGGATCATTCTAAAGGTTCTTATATGCCCTAATACATATTCCTAGACCATTCTAGGCATTTAGATTACTCTCTTAACCATTCTACACTAGTTAGAGCCTCCAAGGACTCATGCTTCACCCTCTAAGTCCCTTGAGGCATCATGAAGTGTTTAGGATCATTCTATAGGTTCTTATATGTCCTAATACACATTCGTAGACCATTGTAAGCGTTTAGTACACTCTCTTAACCATTCTACACTTGTTAGAGCCTCCAAGAACTCATGCATCACCCTCTACTTCCTCTAGGCACCATGGAGTGTTTAGGATCATTCTAAAGGTTCTTATATGTCCTAGTACACATTCCTAGACCATTGTAAGCATTTCGAATACTCTCTTAACCATTCTACACTTGTTAGAGCCTCCAAGGACTCATGCTTCACTCTCTAAGACCCTTGAGGCACCATGGAGTGTTTAAGATCATTCTAAAGGTTCTTATATGTCCTAATACACATTCCTAGACCATTGTAAGTGTTTCGAATACTCTCTTAACCATTCTACACTTGTTAGAGCCTCCAAGGACTCATGCTTCACCCTCTAAGTCCCTTGGGGCACCATGGAGTGTTTAGGATCATTCTAAAGGTTCTTATATGTCCTAATACACATTCCTAGACCATTGTAAGTGTTTCGAATACTCTCTTAACCATTCTACACTAGTTAAAGTCTCCAAGGACTCATGCTTCACCCTCTAAGTCCCTTGGGGCACCATGGAGTGTTTAGGATCATTCTAAAGGTTCTTATATGTCCTAATACACATTCCTAGACCATTCTAAGCCTTTAGATTACTCTCTTAACCATTCTACACTTGTTAGAGCCTCCAAGGACTCATGCTTCACCCTCTAAGTCCCTTGGGGCACCATGGAGTGTTTAGGATCATTCTAAAGGTTCTTATATGCCCTAATACATATTTCTAGACCATTCTAGGCATTTAGAATACTCTCTTAACCATTCTACACTAGTTAGAGCCTCCAAGGACTCATGCTTCACCCTCTAAGTCCCTTGAGGCACCATGAAGTGTTTAGGATCATTCTATAGGTTCTTATATGTCCTAATACACATTCGTAGACCATTGTAAGCGTTTAGTACACTCTCTTAACCATTCTACACTTGTTAGAGCCTCCAAGAACTCATGCATCACCCTCTACTTCCTCTAGGCACCATGGAGTGTTTAGGATCATTCTAAAGGTTCTTATATGTCCTAGTACACATTCCTAGACCATTGTAAGCATTTCGAATACTCTCTTAACCATTCTACACTTGTTAGAGCCTCCAAGGAATCATGCTTCACTCTCTAAGACCCTTGAGGCACCATGGAGTGTTTAAGATCATTCTAAAGGTTCTTATATGTCCTAATACACATTCCTAGACCATTGTAAGTGTTTCGAATACTCTCTTAACCATTCTACACTTGTTAGAGCCTCCAAGGACTCATGCTTCACCCTCTAAGTCCCTTGGGGCACCATGGAGTGTTTAGGATCATTCTAAAGGTTCTTATATGTCCTAATACACATTCCTAGACCATTGTAAGTGTTTCGAATACTCTCTTAACCATTCTACACTTGTTAGAGCCTCCAAGGACTCATGCTTCACCCTCTAAGTCCCTTGGGGCACCATGGAGTGTTTAGGATCATTCTAAAGGTTCTTATATGTCCTAATACACATTCCTAGACCATTGTAAGTGTTTCGAATACTCTCTTAACCATTCTACACTAGTTAAAGTCTCCAAGGACTCATGCTTCACCCTCTAAGTCCCTTGGGGCACCATGGAGTGTTTAGGATCATTCTAAAGGTTCTTATAAGCCCTAATACACATTCCTAGACCATTCTAAGCCATTAGAATACTCTTTTAACCATTCTACACTAGTTAGAGCCTCCAAGGACTCATGCTTCACCCTCTACGTCCCTTGAGGCACCATGGAGTGTTTAGGATCATTCTATAGGTTCTTATATGCCCTAATACACATTCCTAGGCCATTGTAAGCGTTTAGAATACTCTCTTAACCATTCTACACTTGTTAGAGCCTCCAAGAACTCATGCTTCACCCTCTACTTCCTCTAGGCACCATGGAGTGATTAGGATCATTCTAAAGGTTCTTATATGTCCTAATACACATTCCTAGACCATTCTAAGCCTTTAGATTACTCTCTTAACCATTCTACACTTGTTAGAGCCTCCAAAGACTCATGCTTCACCCTCTACGTCCCTTGGGGCACCATGGAGTGTTTAGGATCATTCTAAAGGTTCTTATATGTCCTAATACACATTCCTAGACCATTGTAAGCGTTTAGAATACTCTCTTAACCATTCTACACTTGTTAGAGCCTCCAAGAACTCATGCTTCACCCTCTACTTCCTCTAGGCACCATGGAGTGTTTAGGATCATTCTAAAGGTTCTTATATGTCCTAATACACATTCCTAAACCATTCTAAGCCTTTAGATTACTCTCTTAACCATTCTACACTTGTTAGAGCCTCCAAGGACTCATGCTTCTCCCTCTACGTCCCTTGGGGCACCATAGAGTGTTTAGGATCATTCTAAAGGTTCTTATATGTCCTAATACACATTCCTAGACCATTTTAAGTCTTTAGAATACTCTCTTAACCATTCTACACTTGGTAGAGCCTACAAGGACTCATGCTTCACCCTCTAAGTCCCTTGGGGCACCATGGAATGTTTAGGATCATTCTAAAGGTTCTTAAATGTCCTAATACACATTCCTAGACCATTGTAAGTGTTTCGAATACTCTCTTAACCATTCTACACTTGTTAGAGCCTCCAAGGACTCATGCTTCACCCTCTAAGTCCCTTGGGGCACCATGGAGTGTTTAGGATCATTTTAAAGGTTCTTATATGTCCTAATACACATTCCTAGACCATTGTAAGTGTTTCGAATACTCTCAAAACCATTCTACACTAGTTAGAGTCTCCAAGGACTCATGCTTCACCCTCTAAGTCCCTTGGGGCACCATGGAGTGTTTAGGATCATTCTAAAGGTTCTTATATGTCCTAGTACACATTCCTAGACCATTGTAAGCATTTCGAATACTCTCTTAACCATTCTACACTTGTTAGAGCCTCCAAGGACTCATGCTTCACTCTCTAAGACCCTTGAGGCACCATGGAGTGTTTAAGATCATTCTAAAGGTTCATATATGTCCTAATACACATTCCTAGACCATTGTAAGTGTTTCGAATACTCTCTTAACCATTCTACACTTGTTAGAGCCTCCAAGGACTCATGCTTCACCCTCTAAGTCCCTTGGGGCACCATGGAGTGTTTAGGATCATTCTAAAGGTTCTTATATGTCCTAATACACATTCCTAGACCATTGTAAGTGTTTCGAATACTCTCTTAACCATTCTACACTAGTTAGAGTCTCCAAGGACTCATGCTTCACCCTCTAAGTCCCTTGGGGCACCATGGAGTGTTTAGGATCATTCTAAAGGTTCTTATATGCCCTAATACACATTCCTAGACCATTCTAGGCATTTAGAATACTCTCTTAACCATTCTACACTAGTTAGAGCCTCCAAGGACTCATGCTTCACCCTCTAAGTCCCTTGAGGCACCATGAAGTGTTTAGGATCTTTCTATAGGTTCTTATATGTCCTAATACACATTCGTAGACCATTGTAAGCGTTTAGAACACTCTCTTAACCATTCTACACTTGTTAGAGCCTCCAAGAACTCATGCATCACCCTCTACTTCCTCTAGGCACCATGGTGTGTTTAGGATCATTCTAAAGGTTCTTATATGTCCTAATACACAATCCTAGACCACTCTAAGCCTTTAGATTACTCTCTTAACCATTCTACACTTGTTAGAGCCTCCAAGGACTCATGCTTCACCCTCTACGTCCCTTGGGGCACCATGGAGTGTTTAGGATCATTCTAAACTTTCTTATATGTCCTAATACACATTCCTAGACCATTGTAAGCATTTAGAATACTCTCTTAACCATTCTACACTAGTTAGAGCCTCCAAGGACTCCTGCTTCACCCTCTAAGTCCCTTGAGGCACCATGGAGTGTTTAGGATCATTCTATAAGTTCTTATATGTCCTAATACACTTTCCTAGACCATTGTAAGCGTTGAGAATACTCTCTTAACCATTCTACACTTGTTAGAGCCTCCAAGAACTCATGCTTCACCCTCTACTTCCTCTAGGAACCATGGAGTGATTAGGATCATTCTAAAGGTTCTTATATGTCCTAATACACAATCCTAGACCATTCTAAGCCTTTAGAATACTCTCTTAACCATTCTACACTAGTTAGAGCCTCCAAGGACTCATGCTTCACCCTCTACGTCCCTTGAGGCACCATGGAGTGTTTAGGATCATTCTATAGGTTCTTATATGCCCTAATACACATTCCTAGGCCATTGTAAGCGTTTAGAATACTCTCTTAACCATTCTACACTTGTTAGAGCCTCCAAGAACTCATGCTTCACCCTCTACTTCCTCTAGGCACCATGGAGTGATTAGGATCATTCTAAAGGTTCTTATATGTCCTAATACACATTCCTAGACCATTCTAAGCCTTTAGATTACTCTCTTAACCATTCTACACTTGTTAGAGCCTCCAAAGAGTCATGCTTCACCCTCTACGTCCCTTGGGGCACCATGGAGTGTTTAGGATCATTCTAAAGGTTCTTATATGTCCTAATACACATTCCTAGACCATTGTAAGCGTTTAGAATACTCTCTTAACCATTCTACACTTGTTAGAGCCTCCAAGAACTCATGCTTCACCCTCTACTTCCTCTAGGCACCATGGAGTGTTTAGGATCATTCTAAAGGTTCTTATATGTCCTAATACACATTCCTAGACCATTCTAAGCCTTTAGATTACTCTCTTAACCATTCTACACTTGTTAGAGCCTCCAAGGACTCATGCTTCACCCTCTACGTCCCTTGGGGCACCATGGAGTGTTTAGGATCATTCTAAAGGTTCTTATATGTCCTAATACACATTCCTAGACCATTTTAAGCCTTTAGAATACTCTCTTAACCATTCTACACTTGGTAGAGCCTACAAGGACTCATGCTTCACCCTCTAAGTCCCTTGGGGCACCATGGAATGTTTAGGATCATTCTAAAGGTTCTTAAATGTCCTAATACACATTCCTAGACCATTCTAAGCGTTTCGAATACTCTCTAAACCATTCTACACTTGTTAGAGCCTCCAAGGACTCATGCTTCACCCTCTAAGTCCCTTGAGGCACCATGGAGTGTTTTGGATCATTCTAAAGGTTCTTATATGTCCTAATACACATTCCTAGACTATTCTAAGCCTTTAGATTACTCTCTTAACCATTCTACACTTGTTAGAGCCTCCAAGGACTCATGCTTCACCATCTACGTCCCTTGGGGAAACATGGAGTGTTTAGTTTCATTTTAAAGGTTCTTAAATGTCCTAATACACATTCCTAGACCATTGTAAGCGTTTCGAATACTCTCTTAACCATTCTACACTTGTTAGAGCCTCCAAGGACTCATGCTTCACCCTCTAAGTCCCTTGAGGCACCATGGAGTGTTTTGGATCATTCTAAAGGTTCTTATATGTCCTAATACACATTCCTAGACCATTCTAAGCCTTTAGATTACCCTCTTAACCATTCTACACTTGTTAGAGCCTCCAAGGACTCATGCTTCACCCTCTACGTCCCTTGGGGCACCATAGAGTGTTTAGGTTCATTCTAAAGGTTCTTATACGTCCTAATACATATTCCTAGACCATTGTAAGCGTTTAGAATACTCTCTTAACGATTCTACACTTGTTAGAGCCTCCAAGGACTCATGCTTCACCCTCTAAGTCCCTTGGGCCACCATGGAGTGTTTAGGATCATTCTAAAGGTTCTTATATGTCCTAATATACATTCCTAGACCATTCTAGGCGTTTAGAATACTCTCTTAACCATTCTACACTAGTTAGAGCCTCCAAGGACTCATGCTTCACCCTCTAAGTTCCTTGAGGCACCATGGAGTGTTTAGGATCATTCTATAGGTTCTTATATGTCCTAATACACATTCCTAGACCATTGTAAGCGTTTAGAGTACTCTCTTAACCATTCTACACTTGTTAGAGCCTCCAAGAACTCATGCTTCACCCTCTACTTCCTCTAGGCACCATGGAGTGTTTAGGATCATTCTAAAGGTTCTTATATGTCCTAATACACATTCCTAGACCATTCTAAGCCTTTAGATTACTCTCTTAACCATTCTACACTTGTTAGAGCCTCCAAAGACTCATGCTTCACCCTCTACGTCGCTTGGGGCACCATCGAGTGTTTAGGATCATTCTAAAGGTTCTTATATGTCCTAATACACATTCCTAGACCATTGTAAGCGTTTAGAATACTCTCTTAACCATTCTACACTTGTTAGAGCCTCCAAGAACTCATGCTTCACCCTCTACTTCCTCTAGGCACCATGGAGTGTTTAGGATCATTCTAAAGGTTCTTATATGTCCTAATACACATTCCTAGACCATTCTAAGCCTTTAGATTACTGTCTTAACCATTCTACACTTGTTAGAGCCTCCAAGGACTCCTGCTTCACCCTCTACGTCCCTTGGGGCACCATGGAGTGTTTAGGATCATTCTAAATGTTCTTTTATGTCCTAATACACATTCCTAGACCATTTTAAGCCTTTAGAATACTCTCTTAACCATTCTACACTTGGTAGAGCCTACAAGGACTCATGCTTCACCCTCTAAGTCCCTTGGGGCACCATGGAATGTTTAGGATCATTCTAAAGGTTCTTAAATGTCCTAATACACATTCCTAGACCATTGTAAGCGTTTCGAATACTCTCTTAACCATTCTACACTTGTTAGAGCCTCCAAGGACTCATGCTTCACCCTCTAAGTCCCTTGAGGCACCATGGAGTGTTTTGGATCATTCTAAAGGTTCTTATATGTCCTAATACACATTCCTAGACCATTCTAAGCCTTTAGATTACTCTCTTAACCATTCTACACTTGTTAGAGCCTCCAAGGACTCATGCTTCACCCTCTACGTCCCTTGGGGCACCATGGAGTGTTTAGGTTCATTCTAAAGGTTCTTATACGTCCTAATACACATTCCTAGACCATTGTAAGCGTTTAGAATACTCTCTTAACCATTCTACACTTGTTAGAGCCTCCTAGGACTCATGCTTCACCCTCTAAGTCCCTTGGGGCACCATGGAGTGTTTAGGATCATTCTAAAGGTTCTTATATGTCCTAATACACATTCCTAGACCATTCTAAGCCTTTAGATTACTGTCTTAACCATTCTACACTTGTTAGAGCCTCCAAGGACTCCTGCTTCACCCTCTACGTCCCTTGGGGCACCATAGAGTGTTTAGGATCATTCTAAATGTTCTTTTATGTCCTAATACACATTCCTAGACCATTTTAAGCCTTTAGAATACTCTCTTAACCATTCTACACTTGGTAGAGCCTACAAGGACTCATGCTTCACCCTCTAAGTCCCTTGGGGCACCATGGAATGTTTAGGATCATTCTAAAGGTTCTTAAATGTCCTAATACACATTCCTAGACCATTGTAAGCGTTTCGAATACTCTCTTAACCATTCTACACTTGTTAGAGCCTCCAAGGACTCATGCTTCACCCTCTAAGTCCCTTGAGGCACCATGGAGTGTTTTGGATCATTCTAAAGGTTCTTATATGTCCTAATACACATTCCTACACCATTCTAAGCCTTTAGATTACTCTCTTAACCATTCTACACTTGTTAGAGCCTCCAAGGACTCATGCTTCACCCTCTACGTCCCTTGGGGCACCATGGAGTGTTTAGGTTCATTCTAAAGGTTCTTATACGTCCTAATACACATTCCTAGACCATTGTAAGCGTTTAGAATACTCTCTTAACCATTCTACACTTGTTAGAGCCTCCTAGGACTCATGCTTCACCCTCTAAGTCCCTTGGGGCACCATGGAGTGTTTAGGATCATTCTAAAGGTTCTTATATGTCCTAATACACATTCCTAGACCATTCTAGGCGTTTAGAATACTCTCTTAACCATTCTACACTAGTTAGAGCCTCCAAGGACTCATGCTTCACCCTCTAAGTTCCTTGAGGCACCATGGAGTGTTTAGGATCATTCTATAGGTTCTTATATGTCCTAATACACATTCCTAGACCATTGTAAGCGTTTAGAGTACTCTCTTAACCATTCTACACTTGTTAGAGCCTCCAAGAACTCATGCTTCACCCTCTACTTCCTCTAGGCACCACGGAGTGTTTAGGATCATTCTAAAGGTTCTTATATGTCCTAATACACATTCCTAGACCATTCTAAGCCTTTAGATTACTCTCTTAACCATTCTACACTTGTTAGAGCCTCCAAAGACTCATGCTTCACCCTCTACGTCCCTTGGGGCACCATGGAGTGTTTAGGATCATTCTAAAGGTTCTTATATGTCCTAATACACATTCCTAGACCATTGTAAGCGTTTAGAATACTCTCTTAACCATTCTACACTTGTTAGAGCCTCCAAGAACTCATGCTTCACCCTCTACTTCCTCTAGGCACCATGGAGTGTTTAGGATCATTCTAAAGGTTCTTATATGTCCTAATACACATTCCTAGACCATTCTAAGCCTTTAGATTACTCTCTTAACCATTCTACACTTGTTAGAGCCTCCAAGGACTCATGTTTCACCCTCTACGTCCCTTGGGGCACCATGGAGTGTTTAGGATCATTCTAAAGGTTCTTATATGTCCTAATACACATTCCTAGATCATTTTATGCCTTTAGAATACTCTCTTAACCATTCTACACTTGTTAGAGCCTACAAGGACTCATGCTTCACCCTCTAAGTCCCTTGGGGCACCATGGAGTGCTTAGGATCATTCTAAAGGTTCTTAAATGTCCTAATACACATTCCTAGACCATTGTAAGCGTTTCAAATACTCTCTTAACCATTCTACACTTGTTAGAGCCTCCAAGGACTCATGATTCACCCTCTAAGTCCCTTGAGGCACCATGGAGTGTTTAGGATCATTCTAAAGGTTCTTAATTGTCCTAATACACATTCCTAGACCATTGTAAGCGTTTCGAATACTCCCTTAACCATTCTACACTTGTTACAGCCTCCAAGGACTCATGCTTCACCCTCTAAGTCCCTTGAGGCACCATGGAGTGTTTTGGATCATTCTAAACGTTCTTATATGTCCTAACACACATTCCTAGACCATTCTAAGCCTTTAGATTACTCTCTTAACCATTCTACACTTGTTAGAGCCTCCAAGGACTCTTGCTTCACCATCTATGTCCCTTGGGGCACCATGGAGTGTTTAGTTTCATTCTAAAGGTTCTTAAATGTCCTAATACACATTCCTAGACCATTATAAGCGTTTCGAATACTCTCTTAACCATTCTACACTTGTTAGAGCCTCCAAGGACTCATGCTTCACCCTCTAAGTCCCTTGAGGCACCATGGAGTGTTTAGGATCATTCTAAAGGTTCTTAATTGTCCTAATACACATTCCTAGACCATTGTAAGCGTTTCGAATACTCTCTTAACCATTCTACACATGTTAGAGCCTCCAAGGACTCATGCTTCACCCTCTAAGTCCCTTGAGGCACCATGGAGTGTTTTGGATCATTCTAAAGGTTCTTATATGTCCTAATACACATTCCTAGACCATTCTAAGCCTTTAGATTACTCTCTTAACCATTCTACACTTGTTAGAGCCTCCAAGGACTCATGCTTCACCCTCTACGTCCCTTGGGGAACCATGGAGTGTTTAGGATCATTCTAAAGGTTCTTATATGTCCTAATACACATTCCTAGACCATTTTAAGCCTTTAGAATACTCTCTTAACCATTCTACACTTGGTAGAGCCTACAAGGACTCATGCTTCACCCTCTAAGTCCCTTGGGGCACCATGGAATGTTTAGGATCATTCTAAAGGTTCTTATATGTCCTAATACACATTCCTAGACCATTTTAAGCCTTTAGAATACTCTCTTAACCATTCTACACTTGTTAGAGCCTACAAGGACTCATGCTTCACCCTCTAAGTCCCTTGGGGCACCATGGAGTCTTAGGATCATTCTATAGGTTCTTAAATGTCCTAATACACATTCATAGACCATTGTAAGCGTTTCGAATACTCTCTTAACCATTCTGCACTTGTTAGAGCCTCCAAGGACTCATGCTTCACCCTCTAAGTCCCTTGAGGCACCATGGAGTGCTTAGGATCATTCTAAAGGTTCTTAAATGTCCTAATACACATTCCTAGACCATTGTAAGCGTTTCGAATACTCTCTTAACCATTCTACACTTGTTAGAGCCTCCAAGGACTCATGCTTCACCCTCTAAGGCCCTTGAGGCACCATGGAGTGTTTTGGATCATTCTAAAGGTTCTTATATGTCCTAATACACATTCCTAGACCATTCTAAGCCTTTAGATTACTCTCTTAACCATTCTACACTTGTTAGAGCCTCCAAGGACTCATGCTTCACCATCTACGTCCCTTGGGGCACCATGGAGTGTTTAGTTTCATACTAAAGGTTCTTAAATGTCCTAATACACATTCCTAGACCATTGTAAGCGTTTTGAATACTCTCTTAACCATTCTACACTTGTTAGAGCCTCCAAGGACTCATGCTTCACCCTCTAAGTCCCTTGAGGCACCATGGAGTGTTCTGGATCATTCTAAAGGTTCTTATATGTTCTAATACACATTCCTAGACCATTCTAAGCCTTTAGATTACTCTCTTAACCATTCTACACTTGTTAGAGCCTCCAAGGACTCATGCTTCACCCTCTACATCCCTTGGGGCACCATGGAGTGTTTAGGTTCAATCTAAAGGTTCTTATATGTCCTAATACACATTCCCAGACCATTGTAAGCGTTTAGAATACTCTCTTAACCATTCTACACTTGTTAGAGCCTCCAAGGACTCTTGCTTCACCCTCATGTCCCTTGGGGCACCATGGAGTTTTTAGGATCATTCTAAAGGTTCTTATATGTCCTTATACACATTCCTAGACCATTGTAAGCCTTTAGAATACTCTCTTAACCATTCTACACTAGTTAGAGTCTCCAAGGACTCATGCTTCACCCTCTACGTCCCTTGGGGCACCATGGAGTGTTTAGGTTCAATCTAAAGGTTCTTATATGTCCTAATACACATTCCTAGACCATTGTAAGCGTTTAGAATACTCTCTTAACCATTCTACACTTGTTAGAGCCTCCAAGGACTCATGCTTCACCCTCTATGCCCCTTGGGGCACCATGGAGTGTTTAGGATCATTCTAAAGGTTCTTATATGTCCTATTACACATTCCTAGACCATTGTAAGCCTTTAGAATACTCTCTTAACCATTCTACACTAGTTAGAGTCTCCAAGGACTCATGCTTCACCCTCTAAGTCCCTTGGGGCACCATGAAGTGTTTAGGATCATTCTAAAGGTTCTTATATGTCCTAATACACATTCCTAGACCATTCTAGGCGTTTAGAATACTCTCTTAACCATTCTACACTAGTTAGAGCCTCCAAGGACTCATGCTTCACCCTCTAAGTTCCTTGAGGCACCATGGAGTGTTTAGGATCATTCTATAGGTTCTTATATGTCCTAATACACATTCCTAGACCATTGTAAGCCTTTAGAATACTCTCTTAACCATTCTACACTTGTTAGAGCCTCCAAGGACTCATGCTTCACCCTCTAAGTCCCTTGAGGCACCATGGAGTGTTTTGGATCATTCTAAAGGTTCTTATATGTCCTAATACACATTCCTAGACCATTCTAAGCCTTTAGATTACTCTCTTAACCATTCTACACTTGTTAGAGCCTCCAAGGACTCATGCTTCACCCTCTACGTCCCTTGGGGCTCCATGGAGTGTTTAGGATCATTCTAAAGGTTCTTCTATGTCCTAATACACATTCCTAGACCATTTTAAGCCTTTAGAATACTCTCTTAACCATTCTACACTTGTTAGAGCCTACAAGGACTCATGCTTCACCCTCTAAGTCCCTTGGGGCACCATGGAGTCTTAGGATCATTCTAAAGGTTCTTAAATGTCCTAATACACATTCCTAGACCATTGTAAGCGTTTCGAATACTCTCTTAACCATTCTACACTTGTTAGAGCCTCCAAGGACTCATGCTTCACCCTCTAAGTCCCTTGAGGCACCATGGAGTGTTTAGGATCATTCTAAAGGTTCTTAAATGTCCTAATACACATTCCTAGACCATTGTAAGCGTTTCGAATACTCTCTTAACCATTCTATACTTGTTAGAGCCTCCAAGGACTCATGCTTCACCCTCTAAGTCCCTTGAGGCACCATGGAGTGTTTTGGATCATTCTAAAGGTTCTTAAATGTCCTAATACACATTCCTAGACCATTTTAAGCCTTTAGAATACTCTCTTAACCATTCTACACTTGTTAGAGCCTACAAGGACTCATGCTTCACCCTCTAAGTCCCTTGGGGCACCATGGAGTGTTTAGTTTCATTCTAAAGGTTCTTAAATGTCCTAATACACATTCCTAGACCATTGTAAGCGTTTCGAATACTCTCTTAACCATTCTACACTTGTTAGAGACTCCAAGGACTCATGCTTCACCCTCTAAGTCCCTTGAGGCACCATGGAGTGTTTTGGATCATTCTTAAGGTTCTTATATGTCCTAATACACATTCCTAGACCATTCTAAGCCTTTAGATTACTTTCTTAACCATTATACACTTGTTAGAGCCTCCAAGGACTCATGCTTCACCCTCTACATCCCTTGGGGCACCATGGAGTGTTTAGGTTCAATCTAAAGGTTCTTATATGTCCTAATACACATTCCTAGACCATTGTAAGCGTTTAGAATACTCTCGTAACCATTCTATACTTGTTAGAGCCTCCAAAAACTCATGCTTCACCCTCTACTTCCTCTAGGCACCATGGAGTGTTTAGGATCATTCTAAAGGTTCTTATATGTCCTAATACACATTCCTAGACCATTCTAAGCCTTTAGATTACTCTCTTAACCATTCTAAACTTGTTAGAGCCTCCAAGGACTCATGCTTCACCCTCTACGTCCCATGGGGCACCATGGAGTGTTTAGGATCATTCTAAAGGTTCTTATATGTCCTAATACATATTCCTAGACCATTTTAAGCCTTTAGAATACTCTCTTAACCATTCTACACTTGTTAGAGCCTACAAGGACTCATGCTTCACCCTCTAAGTCCCTTGGGGCACCATGGAATGTTTAGGATCATTCTAAAGGTTCTTAAATGTCCAAATACACATTCCTAGACCATTGTAAGCGTTTCGAATACTCTCTAAACCATTCTACACTTGTTAGAGCCTCCAAGGACTCATGCTTCAACCTCTACGTCCCTTGGGGCACCATGGAGTGTTTAGGATCATTCTAAAGGTTCTTATATGTCCTAATACACATTCCTAGACCATTTTAAGCCTTTAGAATACTCTCTTAACCATTCTACACTTGTTAGAGTCTCCAAGGACTCATGCTTCACCCTCTAAGTTCCTTGAGGCACCATGGAGTGTTTAGGATCATTCTAAAGGTTCTTATATGTCCTAATACACATTCCTAGACCATTCTAAGCCTTTAGATTACTCTCTTAACCATTCTACACTTGTTAGAGCCTCCAAGGACTCATGCTTCACCCTCTACGTCCCTTGGGGCACCATGGAGTGTTTAGGTTCAATCTAAAGGTTCTTATATGTCCTAATACATATTCCTAGACCATTTTAAGCCTTTAGAATACTCTCTTAACCATTCTACACTAGTTAGAGTCTCCAAGGACTCATGCTTCACCCTCTACGTCCCTTGGGGCACCATGGAGTGTTTAGGTTCAATCTAAAGGTTCTTATATGTCCTAATACACATTCCTAGACCATTGTAAGCGTTTAGAATACTCTCTTAACCATTCTACACTTGTTAGAGCCTCCAAGGACTCATGCTTCACCCTCTATGCCCCTTGGGGCACCATGGAGTGTTTAGGATCATTCTAAAGGTTCTTATATGTCCTATTACACATTCCTAGACCATTGTAAGCCTTTAGAATACTCTCTTAACCATTCTACACTAGTTAGAGTCTCCAAGGACTCATGCTTCACCCTCTAAGTCCCTTGGGGCACCATGAAGTGTTTAGGATCATTCTAAAGGTTCTTATATGTCCTAATACACATTCCTAGACCATTCTAGGCGTTTAGAATACTCTCTTAACCATTCTACACTAGTTAGAGCCTCCAAGGACTCATGCTTCACCCTCTAAGTTCCTTGAGGCACCATGGAGTGTTTAGGATCATTCTATAGGTTCTTATATGTCCTAATACACATTCCTAGACCATTGTAAGCCTTTAGAATACTCTCTTAACCATTCTACACTTGTTAGAGCCTCCAAGGACTCATGCTTCACCCTCTAAGTCCCTTGAGGCACCATGGAGTGTTTTGGATCATTCTAAAGGTTCTTATATGTCCTAATACACATTCCTAGACCATTCTAAGCCTTTAGATTACTCCCTTAACCATTCTACACTTGTTAGAGCCTCCAAGGACTCATGCTTCACCCTCTACGTCCCTTGGGGCTCCATGGAGTGTTTAGGATCATTCTAAAGGTTCTTATATGTCCTAATACACATTCCTAGACCATTTTAAGCCTTTAGAATACTCTCTTAACCATTCTACACTTGTTAGAGCCTACAAGGACTCATGCTTCACCCTCTAAGTCCCTTGGGGCACCATGGAGTCTTAGGATCATTCTAAAGGTTCTTAAATGTCCTAATACACATTCCTAGACCATTGTAAGTGTTTCGAATACTCTCTTAACCATTCTACACTTGTTAGAGCCTCCAAGGACTCATGCTTCACCATCTACGTCCCTTGGGGCACCATGGAGTGTTTAGTTTCATTCTAAAGGTTCTTAAATGTCCTAATACACATTCCTAGACCATTGTAAGCGTTTCGAATACTCTCTTAACCATTCTACACTTGTTAGAGCCTCCAAGGACTCATGCTTCACCATCTAAGTCCCTTGAGGCACCATGGAGTGTTTTGGATCATTCTTAAGGTTCTTATATGTCCTAATACACATTCCTAGACCATTCTAAGCCTTTAGATTACTTTCTTAACCATTATACACTTGTTAGAGCCTCCAAGGACTCATGCTTCACCCTCTACATCCCTTGGGGCACCATGGAGTGTTTAGGTTCAATCTAAAGGTTCTTATATGTCCTAATACACATTCCTAGACCATTGTAAGCGTTTAGAATACTCTCGTAACCATTCTATACTTGTTAGAGCCTCCAAGAACTCATGCTTCACCCTCTACTTCCTCTAGGCACCATGGAGTGTTTAGGATCATTCTAAAGGTTCTTATATGTCCTAATACACATTCCTAGACCATTCTAAGCCTTTAGATTACTCTCTTAACCATTCTACACTTGTTAGAGCCTCCAAGGACTCATGCTTCACCCTCTACGTCCCTTGGGGCACCATGGAGTGTTTAGGATCATTCTAAAGGTTCTTATATGTCCTAATACATATTCCTAGACCATTTTAAGCCTTTAGAATACTCTCTTAACCATTCTACACTTGTTAGAGCCTACAAGGACTCATGCTTCACCCTCTAAGTCCCTTGGGGCACCATGGAATGTTTAGGATCATTCTAAAGGTTCTTAAATGTCCAAATACACATTCCTAGACCATTGTAAGCGTTTCGAATACTCTCTAAACCATTCTACACTTGTTAGAGCCTCCAAGGACTCATGCTTCAACCTCTACGTCCCTTGGGGCACCATGGAGTGTTTAGGATCATTCTAAAGGTTCTTATATGTCCTAATACACATTCCTAGACCATTTTAAGCCTTTAGAATACTCTCTTAACCATTCTACACTTGTTAGAGTCTCCAAGGACTCATGCTTCACCCTCTAAGTTCCTTGAGGCACCATGGAGTGTTTAGGAACATTCTAAAGGTTCTTATATGTCCTAATACACATTCCTAGACCATTTTAAGCCTTTAGAATACTCTCTTAACCATTCTACACTTGTTAGAGTCTCCAAGGACTCATGCTTCACCCTCTAAGTCCCTTGGGGCACCATGGAGTGTTTAGGATCATTCTAAAGGTTCTTATATGTCCTAATACACATTCCTAGACCATTCTAGGCGTTTAGAATACTCTCTTAACCATTCTACACTAGTTAGAGCCTCCAAGAACTCATGCTTCACCCTCTAAGTTCCTTGAGGCACCATGGAGTGTTTAGGATCATTCTATAGGTTCTTATATGTCCTAATACACATTCCTAGACCATTGTAAGCGTTTAGAATACTCTCTTAACCATTCTACACTTGTTAGAGCCTCCAAGAACTCATGCTTCACCCTCTACTTCCTCTAGGCACCATGGAGTGTTTAGGATCATTCTAAAGGTTCTTATATGTCCTAATACAGATTCCTAGACCATTCTAAGCCTTTAGATTACTCTCTTAACCATTCTATTCTTGTTAGAGCCTCCAAAGACTCATGCTTCACCCTCTACGTCCCTTGGGGCACCATGGAGTGTTTAGGATCATTCTAAAGGTTTTTATATGTCCTAATACACATTCCTAGACCATTGTAAGCGTTTAGAATACTCTCTTAAGCATTCTACACTTGTTAAAGCCTCCAAGAACTCATGCTTCACCCTCTACTTCCTTTAGGCACCATGGAGTGTTTAGGATCATTTTAAAGGTTCTTATATGTCCTAATACACATTCCTAGACCATTCTAAGCCTTTAGATTACTCTCTTAACCATTCTACACTTGTTAGAGCCTCCAAGGACTCATGCATCACCCTCTACGTTCCTTGGGGCACCATGGAGTGTTTAGTATCATTCTAAAGGTTCTTAAATGTCCTAATACACATTCCTAGACCATTGTAAGCCTTTAGAATATTCTCTTAACCATTCTACCCTAGTTAGAGTCTCCAAGGACTCATGCTTCACCCTCTAAGTCCCTTGGGGCACCATGGAGTGTTTAGGATCATTCTAAAGGTTCTTATATGTCCTAATACACATTCCTAGACCATTCTAGGCGTTTAGAATACTCTCTTAACCATTCTACACTAGTTAGAGCCTCCAAGGACTCATGCTTCACCCTCTAAGTTCCTTGAGGCACCATGGAGTGTTTAGGATCATTCTATAGGTTCTTATATGTCCAAATACACATTCCTAGACCATTGTAAGCCTTTAGAATACTCTCTTATCCATTCTACACTAGTTAGAGTCTCCAAGGATTCATGCTTCACCGTCTAAGTCCCTTGGGGCACCATGGAGTGTTTAGGATCATTCTAAAGGTTCTTATATGTCCTAATACACATTCCTAGACAATTCTAGGCGTTTAGAATACTCTCTTAACCATTCTACACTAGTTAGATCCTCCAAGGACTCATGCTTCACCCTCTAAGTTTCTTGAGGCACCATGGAGTGTTTAGGATCATTCTATAGGTTCTTATATGTCCTAATACACATTCCTAGACCATTGTAAGCGTTTAGAATACTCTCTTAACCATTCTACACTTGTTAGAGCCTCCAAGAACTCATGCTTCACCCTCTACTTCCTCTAGGCACCATGGAGTGTTTAGGATCATTCTAAAGGTTCTTATATGTCCTAATACACATTCCTAGACCATTCTAAGCCTTTAGATTACTCTCTTAACCATTCTACACTTGTTAGAGCCTCCAAGGACTCATGCTTCACCCTCTACGTCCCTTAGGGAACCATGGAGTGTTTAGGATCATTCTAAAGGTTCTTATATGTCCTAATACACATTCCTAGACCATTGTAAGCCTTTAGAATACTCTCTTATCCATTCTACACTAGTTAGAGTCTCCAAGGATTCATGCTTCACCGTCTAAGTCCCTTGGGGCACCATGGAGTGTTTAGGATCATTCTAAAGGTTCTTATATGTCCTAATACACATTCCTAGACAATTCTAGGCGTTTAGAATACTCTCTTAACCATTCTACACTAGTTAGATCCTCCAAGGACTCATGCTTCACCCTCTAAGTTTCTTGAGGCACCATGGAGTGTTTAGGATCATTCTATAGGTTCTTATATGTCCTAATACACATTCCTAGACCATTGTAAGCGTTTAGAATACTCTCTTAACCATTCTACACTTGTTAGAGCCTCCAAGAACTCATGCTTCACCCTCTACTTCCTCTAGGCACCATGGAGTGTTTAGGATCATTCTAAAGGTTCTTAGATGTCCTAATACACATTCCTAGACCATTCGAAGCCTTTAGATTACTCTCTTAACCATTCTACACTTGTTAGAGCCTCCAAAGACTCATGCTTCACCCTCTACGTCCCTTGGGGCACCATGGAGTGTTTAGGATCATTCTAAAGGTTCTTATATGTCCTAATACACATTCCTAGACCATTGTAAGTGTTTAGAATACTCTCTTAACCATTCTACACTTGTTAGAGCCTCCAAGAACTCATGCTTCACGCTCTACTTCCTCTAGGCACCATGGAGTGTTTAGGATCATTCTAAAGGTTCTTATATGTCCTAATACACATTCCTAGACTATTCTAAGTGATGAGCATTTTATTTCCCATTATTCCTTGCATTATTTTACTCTTATTATTGATACTTGTTGCCCATTTGACATTGATTAGCTTGATTTATTGATTTAGAGTTTATTGGACTAATATTCCGAATATTGTTTAATTTGGAATTATTTAGCCTAATTAATTCTATTTCTATTTTCAGGTAATATTTGGCACAAGGACACTTTGGGAAGTTTGGAAATGAAGATTGAAGTATTGAAGTGAAGATTGTAATTTGCATTTAGGTCCCTTTTTTTAATTGTAATTTTCAGAATAGTGTTTCTTAGGACTTGGGCCCATGTTTTAGGCCCATTTTCATGTCTAAAGAGGGGAAATTCGTGTAACCCCCAAGACATACTCCCATTTCAGATTTCTCACTCTCTCTCTAGGTTAGAACTTCTCTCTTGGCTCTCCCAAGTGGTGGTGGCTGCTAGGGTTTTGTTCTTCCCCATTTCTACTCGTTTTTCTTCATTTATGGCCATGGAAGGCTAGACTTCAAGGGTTAATCCCTTTGGTATTGTATTATCTACTCTTGAGCTCTTGTTATTAATGCAATTTCATTTTCTCTTCTCTGTTTTCATGTTTATCGATGTGTAGTGGTTTGCTTAATTCCATTTCGTAGAGATAATACATGAATATAAATGCTTAATTTGTATTAACTCGTAAAAACTCCAATTCTGGTTTCTGATGCTTAATTAGAAGTTAGGGTTTGGAGTGATAACTGAATTTTCGCTTAGTATTTGGTTATCACGAGTTGGACAGAGGAGAGGAGAGGAATCGATCTTTAGTGAGCTAGGATTGAGTAGTGTACGTAGCCAAAGGGGTTTGCCCGCTTTTGTTTCTGATTTTCTTAGTTTTTATATTCTGTTTATGTTTTGTTCTTCACATTTGTCACACACAAAAACCCCCCCATTTTACTGCACACTACGTGTTTGATACTTTGCCTAGACCGATATTCGCTGGGAAACGACCTAGGATCACCTTCCTAGTACTACAGAATAAACACCTTTTATTTTGATCGGGTACGGCCTCGATCAAAATTTGGCGCCGTTGCCGGGGAACTATCGGTTCTTGCCAAAGATCATACAGTAGTTAATTAGATTAGTTAGTGTAGTTAGTGTGTGAATAAGCATTCTGATAACTGATTGAAAGTTGCCATGTTTGCTGATTTGCTGTTCTGCACAACTGATGCTATTCTAGTGATTCTGTGAGGGCCATTCAACACAGCTGCGGGTGGAATTTTTGCACGAAAATTGGTATCCACACTTGTTTCATCATATATTAGTGTTTTGATGCATCACAGACACTCCGATATGCACTGGTTGTGAGTTCCAGAAAAATTTTCCAAGTTTCAGCAGCACTTACTATAAATAGGCATAACTTTTGATCAGTAACTCGGAATTTGACGAATTTTATATCAAATCGAAGGGAATTTTCTGAATAATCTGATTTTTCTGACTTCGTCAGAAAACCCCTTCGTTTGGATCCCGAAAAAGCCTGTTTACTATTTCTTTTTTATTTTACAAGTTCTATTTTCTTAGTTTTTGGTCATTGTTTTAATTCTTTGACTTGGTTCCCTTTTGAATTTTGTCCTCAAACTTTCTGTGATATGTTTTTATGATTTTAGGGTGCTTAAAAAAATAAAGAAAAAATTTTAAAAAAATAAAAATTTTGTTGCCGATTTTGGTCATGCATATCTGTTACAGTATGCTATGGTTGATGCTGTTCTGTTCAGTACATGACTAGGGGCAACCCAAGTTATTTGCATCCTTACAACCCTGAAATTGATAGAACTTATCACAGATTAGTTAGACAAAATAGGAATCAGTCATTAGGTAGTGAGTCAGAGTCATCTTATAGTCCATCTAATTCTGATTCTGTTTCTATTTCTTCTATTCCTTCTACTTTTATTCAATCTGATTCTATATATTGTGATAACATGGCTCAACCCCCACCAAGGGAAAGGACACTTAGGGAGCTGGCTGCACCTGACTTCACTATTGAAGACTCGTGTATCCGGTATCCTGATGAGGATGTTCCTTTTGAGCTTAGAACAGGACTAATCCATTTGTTGCCCAAGTTTCATGGTCTTGCAGGTGAGGATCCTCATAAGCATCTCAAGAAATTCCATATAGTGTGCACCACAATGAAACCACATGATGTGCAAGAGGATCATGTCTGTCTCAGAGCATTTCCACATTCCTTAGAGGGTCTAGCACAAGATTGGTTATCTGACTTGGCCCCTGGTTCCATCACAAGCTGGGATGACTTGAAGAGGGCATTTCTGGAAAAATTCTTCCCTGCAAATAGGACCACTGCAATCAGAAAGGAAATTTCTGGTATCAGGCAACAACATGGAGAGAGTCTCTATGATTATTGGGAGAGATTCAAGAGGTTGTGTGCTTCCTGCCCTCACCATCAGATCTCAGAGCAGCTTCTCATCCAGTACTTTTATGAAGGTCTCAACTTCATGGAAAGAAACATGGTAGATGCTGCAAGTGGTGGTACATTGGGAGATATGACACCCTTACAAGCCAGGAGCAAAATTGAGAAGATGGCTTCCAACTGTCAACAATTTCATGCAAGAAGCAACAGTGATGCAATAGTTGTGAGGGATGTAAATGATGTTGGTGCAGACTCGGGCAAGGTTGAGAAGCTTGAGCAGAAAATTGATTCTCTCACAACATTGGTCACACAATTGGCTGTCAATCAGAAAAAGATGATACTTCCTGCTAGAGTGTGTGGCATATGCACATCCATTGAGCACCCCACAGATGCATGCCCTTCCCTTCAGCAGCAACAGCCGATGACAAGTGGTGACCAACCCGAGGCCTATGCAGCAAACATATACAACAATAGAGGCCCACAACAACATAATCATGACCTCTCTTCCAATAGATACAACCCTGGATGGAGGAACCATCCCAATCTGAAGTGGTCTGATCAACAACAACAACCTCCTCCTAATGTTCCATTTCAGAACACCGCTGGACCGAGTAGACCACCATATGTACCTCCTCCAATCCAGCAGCAAAGGCACCAACAACAGCAGCAAGTGGTTCATCCTGCACCATCAGCCCCTCCATCCAACCAACCTACCTTGGAGGAGTTGGTGAGGCAAATGACCATGCAAAACCTCCAATTTCAACAAGAGACTAGAGCATCCATTCAGAGACAAGAGGCATCCATTCAGACTTTGACAAATCAGATGGGTCAAATGGCAACTTCTCTCAACAACTTGCAATCTCAAAATTCTGACAAGTTGCCATCCCAAACTGTGATCAACCCTCAGAATCAGAATGTGAGTGCCATCAACCTGAGGTCGGGAAAGCAGATTGTCACACCCACACCACAACCTCACCTCAACAATGATGCTCTAGCTTCCTCTAAAGGGAAGAGCCAAGTGGTAGATGAAGGTGAGCATGCTAGCACCAAAGAGAATCATCCAACTCAACCCTCCTCGACTTCAACCACAAGCCCTGCTGTTGTCCTACAACCTCCTCCTGTTCCTCTTCCATTCCCACCAAGAGTGCCTCAAAACAAAAGGGTGGAAGAGGTGGACAAGGACATTCTTGACACATTCAGGAAGGTGGAAGTCAACATACCCCTTCTTGATGCAATAAAACAGATTCCAAGGTATGCGAAGTTCCTTAAGGAGTTGTGCACTCATAAGAGAAGACTCAAGGGCAATGAGAGGATAAGCATGGGAAGGAATGTCTCCGCTCTCATAGGTAAACCTATCCCTCACATTCCTGAAAAATGTAAGGATCCTGGAACTTTCTCTATACCTTGCATCATAGGCAATGTTAAGTTTGAAAATGCTATGCTAGATTTAGGAGCATCAATAAATGTCATGCCTATGTCTGTTTTTAAGTCTCTTTCTCTTGGACCTCTTCAACCTACGGGTGTGGTGATTCAATTGGCAAATAGAAGTACTGCCCACCCCGCAGGTTTGATAGAGGATGTCTTGGTTCGGGTTGAAGAGTTGATCTTCCCTGCTGATTTTTACATACTTGATATGGAAGATGACTCTCCCCGTAATGTTGTTCCTATTATTTTGGGGAGGCCATTTTTGAAAACAGCCCGAACCAAGATCGATGTGCATTCAGGTTCACTTTCCATGGAGTTTGATGGCAGTGTGATCCGATTTGACATTTTCCATGCTATGAAACATTTTCCTGAGGATCACTCTGTTTTCCATATGGACTTGCTCGATGATTTGATAGATGAGCATATGCTTGACTTTTTGCATCATGATTTTGAATTGCCATCTTTCACTGATTCATTTACTTGTCCATCATGCACTAACTCTGGATGGTGCACCGCATGCACTGAAATAGCCCAGTTTTTAGACTCTGCTACTGCATCTGATGATTCATATGTTATAGATTCAGATTATGCTAACCCTAACCCCATATCTGTTATGCATGAGTCTGATTTACTTGTTCAGGTGCAGGCAGCAGAATCCATTTCTGCTGTCCCTTTAGTTCCATCTATTATGCAGGCACCCTCATTGGACCTGAAGCCCCTCCCTCCTCATCTCAAATATGCTTACTTGGAGGATGAGCAGAAACTCCCAGTGATCATCTCTACCTCACTTTCTGTTGATCAAGAGGAGAAACTGCTGGATGTGATAAGAAAGAACAAGAGGGCAATTGGATGGACTTTAGCGGATATTCCTGGAATTAGCCCCTCCATGTGCATGCACCGCATTTTGTTGGAGGATGGGGCTAAACCAGTGAGACAACCCCAAAGACGATTGAACCCCCAGATTCTTGATGTGGTAAAGAAAGAGGTCACCAAGCTGCTCCAAGCGGGTATCATCTACCCAATTTCAGATAGCACTTGGGTGAGCCCGGTGCAAGTTGTCCCCAAGAAGTCTGGTGTCACAGTTGTAAAAAATGAGAAGGATGAGCTGATTCCCACTAGAGTGCAGAACAGTTGGAGAGTCTGCATTGATTACAGAAAGCTCAACCAGGCGACTCGCAAGGATCATTTCCCTCTCCCCTTCATTGATCAGATGTTGGAGCGCCTGGCAGGTAAATCTCATTATTGCTTCTTAGATGGATTCTCTGGTTATTTTCAAATTTGCATTGCACCAGAGGACCAACATAAGACCACATTTACCTGTCCTTTTGGCACATTTGCATATAGAAAGATGCCTTTTGGCCTATGCAATGCTCCTGCCACATTTCAAAGATGTATGATGAGTATTTTCGCTGACTTGCTCGAGCATTGCATAGAGGTCTTCATGGATGATTTTAGTGTTTATGGCTCCTCATTTGATGCATGTCTTGATAATTTGACTAAGGTGCTTAACAGGTGCATTGAGACTAACCTTGTCTTGAATTTTGAAAAATGCCACTTCATGGTAGAACAAGGCATAGTCTTAGGGCACATTGTTTCGCACAAGGGCATAGAAGTTGACCCTGCTAAGCTGCATGTAATATCACATTTGCCTTACCCCTCTTGCGTGCGAGAGGTGCGTTCTTTTCTTGGTCATGCAGGTTTCTATCGCAGGTTTATTCAGAACTTTAGCAACATTGCCCTTCCTCTTTCCAAGTTGCTTCAAAAGGATGCCCCATGGGAATTTGGAGACCAATGCAAGAGGGCATTTGATGAATTGAAGAAAGCACTGACCACCACTCCCATCATCCAACCACCTGATTGGACCCTCCCATTTGAGCTCATGACTGATGCTTCAAATTATGCTTTGGGAGCAGTTCTCTCCCAAAGGGTTGGTAAGCTGTCGCATGTGATTTATTATGCTTCTAGGACTTTAGATGCAGCACAGGTTAATTACACAACAACTGAAAAAGAACTTTTGGCTATTGTTTTTGCACTTGACAAGTTTAGATCATATTTGCTTGGTTCTAAGGTTGTAGTGTACACTGATCATGCTGCTCTGAAGTATCTTTTGAAAAAGACAGATTCCAAACCTAGGTTGATTAGGTGGATGTTGCTCCTCCAGGAGTTTGATCTTGAGATTCAGGATCGGAGTGGTGCGCATAACCTTGTCGCAGACCACTTGAGCAGGATAGAGAGAGAGGAGGATGCATTTCCTATCCGGGATGACTTCCCGGATGAGCAGCTTTTATCTTTACATGTTTCCCATCCCCTTCCCCAAACTCCTTGGTTTGCAGACATTGTTAATTATCTCGTTGCTTCTGTTTTTCCTGCCTTGGCATCCAAAGCTCAAAGAGACAAATTAAAGAGCGATGCCAAGCATTATGTATGGGATGACCCCTATTTATGGCGTTTTTGCAGTGATCAGGTCATTCGCAGGTGCATTCCAGACCAGGAGATCCAATCGGTTCTCCAATTTTGCCATGCTTCACCAGTGGGAGGCCACCTTGGTACTCAAAGGACAGCACGAAAGGTGCTGGATTCTGGATTTTATTGGCCTACCATTTTCAAGGATGCGAGCAACATCTGCAGCTCGTGTGAGCAGTGTCAAAGAGCAGGAGGCGCCCTATCTTGGAGGCAACAGATGCCGCAACAACCTATGTTGTTTTGTGAGGTGTTTGACGTCTGGGGTATAGATTTCATGGGCCCCTTTCCTGTTTCTTTTGGTTTTTATTATATCTTACTTGTTGTGGATTACGTATCCAAATGGGTGGAAGCTAAGGCCACCAGGACTAATGATGCTCAGGTTGTTGTAGATTTTGTCAGGTCTAATATCCTTTGCAGGTTTGGCATACCTAGAGCCATAGTCAGTGACCAAGGCACACACTTCTGCAATAGATCCATGCAAGCTTTGCTCAAGAAGTATGGGGTTGTGCACAAAGTCTCTACACCCTATCACCCCCAAACCAACGGGCAAGCGGAGATTTCAAATAGAGAGATCAAGCGGATTTTGGAGAAGATGGTGAAGCCTAATAGAAAGGATTGGAGCACACGATTGGAGGATGCTCTGTGGGCCCATCGGACCGCTTACAAGGCACCCATAGGGATGTCACCCTATCGGGTTGTCTTTGGTAAGGCGTGCCACCTGCCTGTGGAGATAGAGCACCGTGCATATTGGGCTGTGAAGCAATGTAACTTAGCTCTTGATCAAGCGGGTGAGGAGAGGAAGCTGCAGTTGAGTGAGCTAGATGAGATCCGCTTGGAGGCCTATGAGAACTCCAAATTCTACAAAGAGAAGACCAAGAAGCTTCATGATAACTCCATTTCCAGAAAGGAGTTCTTGGTTGGTCAAAAAGTTTTGCTCTACAACTCTAGGCTTGGACTCATGAGTGGAAAGCTCCGCTCTAAATGGATTGGACCGTTTGTAGTCACCCAAGTGTTTCCTTATGGCACTGTGGAGATCAAGAGTGAGTCCACGAACAAGAGCTTCAAAGTCAATGGCCACCGACTCAAGCCTTTCCTAACCACCCCTTCTTTGGATGATGCACCTGTGGAGGAGGCCTCATTGGTCGACCCCACTTTTGAACAACCATGACTTAGGGAGTCTCCTTTTCTCCTTCCTTACTCTTTTTATTACACTTGTCTATATCTGTCTGATTCTGCTATTTGTGTTCCATTGAGGACAATGTGTGATTTAAGTGTGGGGGGGAGAGTAGTTTAGGTTGCATATTTTGCTTTGATTTTTTTTAGGTTTTGCTTAGTTTTGGGCATTTTCTTGCATGTTTTTGCTTCACTTTAGTAGAGTTTTGGTATCTTGTGTCTGAATTCATGCATTTCTGTGTGTAAAGTTGCTTTTGATAATTAAGAGGTGGTAACACTGTGATAGAATTGTCCCTTTTGTGAGGATTTGAGCCTTAATTGTGGGTGGATTGCTATATATGCCACCTAATTTTCTGTCATGTGTGATTGCACTCTGGATTACTTGCACTCTAGAACTTGACTTGACTCTTGTTGATACTTGATTGCTCATGCACATTTTGAAATGATTTAGGCACTTTCTTTCTTGAATAAGCTACTAGCCATATGAGCCTACCTTGAATGAATGTATCCTTTGCTAGCCCCTTTGAGCCTTTTTATCCCTTTCCTTGTTCTTTAGCTCATTACAAGCCTATGACTGAAAAACCATGATTGTCCTAACCTTAGGGAATTTTGGAGCTTTGGAATTGTTTTGGGAATGGGTATTAGGTAAGAAGTGTGCTTTATGCTTTAATTGGTTGAGTTCTTGGTTTTGCCTCATTGGTTGTTATAGTTATGGCTTCATCTTCATGCCATTTGTGTTGTTTCTTCTTTTCTTTTTGTATATCTCTTCTCAAAAAAAAAAAATATAGAAGACAAAAATACAAAAAAAAAATTGCAAAAATAAAAAGAAAAAAAAAAGAAGAAAAAAAAAAAAAAAAAAAGAGAAAAAACAAAAAGTGAATAAAAGGTTGTTGAGGCAAAGAGGATTGGAATTAGTGGTTGTTGATTTTGGGGTGGATTTTGCTTACTTTTTACTTATTCCCCATTGCTCCTCTATTCCCTTGGTTTTAGCTACATTCCCATATTTTTATCCTACCTTGTCCTTGGCCCCATTACAACCCTTAAAAGACCTTTTGATCATTTTGTGCATGTGTGTTGATGGTTGATGTTAGAGGCTTGTCAAGCTTATGGTTGTGTTTGTTTTTCATGATGTGCCTTGAGTGTAAATAATGATTAACCCCAAACACTTGAGTGTAAACACTTTTGAGTGATCCTTGTGAGTTTCTATCATCTTTGTGACTATCCTCTTGATGTCATTGGTTTCTTTGCATACTTGAAGTAATTGGATGATGTTCGCGGATGCTTTGACTCTTTGATCCTTAACCATTTTGTGTGCTTGAGTTTGCCCATTTCTTTGCATTTCCTAGAATTCATTGTGAAGTATGTAATCTCTTAGGTTTGCATTTCTTAGTTGTAGTCATCTTGTTGCATGATTCACTTTGGTGCATATTGATCTTCATAGTCCTATCTTTTGGTTTTGCCCAGGAGTGCAAAAGGATAAGTGTGGGGGTATTTGATGAGCATTTTATTTCCCATTATTCCTTGCATTATTTTACTCTTATTATTGATACTTGTTGCCCATTTGACATTGATTAGCTTGATTTATTGATTTAGAGTTTATTGGACTAATATTCCGAATATTGTTTAATTTGGAATTATTTAGCCTAATTAATTCTATTTCTATTTTCAGGTAATATTTGGCACAAGGACACTTTGGGAAGTTTGGAAATGAAGATTGAAGTATTGAAGTGAAGATTGTAATTTGCATTTAGGTCCCTTTTTTTTAATTGTAATTTTCAGAATAGTGTTTCTTAGGACTTGGGCCCATGTTTTAGGCCCATTTTCATGTCTAAAGAGGGGAAATTCGTGTAACCCCCAAGACATACTCCCATTTCAGATTTCTCACTCTCTCTCTAGGTTAGAACTTCTCTCTTGGCTCTCCCAAGTGGTGGTGGCTGCTAGGGTTTTGTTCTTCCCCATTTCTACTCGTTTTTCTTCATTTATGGCCATGGAAGGCTAGACTTCAAGGGTTAATCCCTTTGGTATTGTATTATCTACTCTTGAGCTCTTGTTATTAATGCAATTTCATTTTCTCTTCTCTGTTTTCATGTTTATCGATGTGTAGTGGTTTGCTTAATTCCATTTCGTAGAGATAATACATGAATATAAATGCTTAATTTGTATTAACTCGTAAAAACTCCAATTCTGGTTTCTGATGCTTAATTAGAAGTTAGGGTTTGGAGTGATAACTGAATTTTCGCTTAGTATTTGGTTATCACGAGTTGGACAGAGGAGAGGAGAGGAATCGATCTTTAGTGAGCTAGGATTGAGTAGTGTACGTAGCCAAAGGGGTTTGCCCGCTTTTGTTTCTGATTTTCTTAGTTTTTATATTCTGTTTATGTTTTGTTCTTCACATTTGTCACACACAAAAACCCCCCCATTTTACTGCACACTACGTGTTTGATACTTTGCCTAGACCGATATTCGCTGGGAAACGACCTAGGATCACCTTCCTAGTACTACAGAATAAACACCTTTTATTTTGATCGGGTACGGCCTCGATCACTAAGCCTTTAGATTACTCTCTTAACCATTCTATACTTGTTAGAGCCTCCAAGAACTCATGCTTCACCCTCTACTTCCTTTAGGCACCATGGAGTGTTTAGGATCATTTTAAAGGTTCTTATATGTCCTAATACACATTCCTAGACCATTCTAAGCCTTTAGATTACTCTCTTAACCATTCTACACTTGTTAGAGCCTCCAAAGACTCATGCTTCACCCTCTACATCCCTTGGGGCACCATGGACTGTTTAGGATCATTCTAAAGGTTCTTATATGTCCTAATACACATTCCTAGACCATTCTAGGCGTTTAGAATACTCTCTTAACCATTCTACACTAGTTAGAGCCTCCAAGAACTCATGCTTCACCCTCTAAGTTCCTTGAGGCACCATGGAGTGTTTAGGATCATTCTAAAGGTTCTTATATGTCCTAATACACATTCCTAGACCATTCTAGGCGTTTAGAATACTCTCTTAACCATTCTACACTAGTTAGAGCCTCCAAGGACTAATGCTTCACCCTCTAAGTTCCTTGAGGCACCATGGAGTGTTTAGGATCATTCTATAGGTTCTTATATGTCCTATTACACATTCCTAGACCATTGTAAGCGTTTAGAATACTCTCTTAACCATTCTACACTTGTTAGAGCCTCCAAGAACTCATGCTTCACCCTCTACTTCCTCTAGGCACCATGGAGTGTTTAGGATCATTCTAAAGGTTCTTAGATGTCCTAATACACATTCCTAGACCATTGTAAGCGTTTAGAATACTCTCTTAACCATTCTACACTTGTTAGAGCCTCCAAGAACTCATGCTTCACCCTCTACTTCCTCAAGGGACCATGAAGTGTTTAGGATCATTCTAAAGGTTCTTATATCTCCTAATACACATTCCTAGACCATTCTAAGCCTTTAGATTACTCTCTTAACCATTCTACACTTGTTAGAGCCTCCAAGAACTCATGCTTCACCCTCTACTTCCTCTAGGCACCATGGAGTGTTTAGGATCATTCTAAAGGTTCTTATATGTCCTAATACACATTCCTAGACCATTCTAAGCCTTTAGATTACTCTCTTAACCATTCTACACTAGTTAGAGTCTCCAAGGACTCATGCTTCACCCTCTAAGTCCCTTGGGGCACCATGGAGTGTTTAGGATCATTCTAAAGGTTCTTATATGTCCTAATACACATTCCTAGACAATTCTAGGCGTTTAGAATACTCTCTTAACCATTCTACACTAGTTAGATCCTCCAAGAACTCATGCTTCACCCTCTAAGTTCCTTGAGGCACCATGGAGTGTTTAGGATCATTCTAAAGGTTCTTATATGTCCTAATACACATTCCTAGACCATTCTAGGCGTTTAGAATACTCTCTTAACCATTCTACACTAGTTAGAGCCTCCAAGGACTAATGCTTCACCCTCTAAGTTCCTTGAGGCACCATGGAGTGTTTAGGATCATTCTATAGGTTCTTATATGTCCTATTACACATTCCTAGACCATTGTAAGCGTTTAGAATACTCTCTTAACCATTCTACACTTGTTAGAGCCTCCAAGAACTCATGCTTCACCCTCTACTTCCTCTAGGCACCATGGAGTGTTTAGGATCATTCTAAAGGTTCTTAGATGTCCTAATACACATTCCTAGACCATTCTAAGCCTTTAGATTACTCTCTTAACCATTCTACACTTGTTAGAGCGTCCAAAGACTCATGCTTCACCCTCTACGTCCCTTGGGGCACCATGGAGTGTTTAGGATCATATTAAAGGTTCTTATATGTCCTAATACACATTCCTATACCATTGTAAGCGTTTAGAATACTCTCTTAACCATTCTACACTTCTTAGAGCCTCCAAGAACTCATGCTTCACCCTCTACTTCCTCTAGGCACCATGGAGTGTTTAGGATCATTCTAAAGGTTCTTATATGTCCTAATACACATTCCTAGACCATTCTAAGCCTTTAGATTACTCTCTTAACCATTCTACACTAGTTAGAGTCTCCAAGGACTCATGCTTCACCCTCTAAGTCCCTTGGGGCACCATGGAGTGTTTAGGATCATTCTAAAGGTTCTTATATGTCCTAATACACATTCCTAGACAATTCTAGGCGTTTAGAATACTCTCTTAACCATTCTACACTAGTTAGATCCTCCAAGAACTCATGCTTCACCCTCTAAGTTCCTTGAGGCACCATGGAGTGTTTAGGATCATTCTAAAGGTTCTTATATGTCCTAATACACATTCCTAGACCATTCTAGGCGTTTAGAATACTCTCTTAACCATTCTACACTAGTTAGAGCCTCCAAGGACTAATGCTTCACCCTCTAAGTTCCTTGAGGCACCATGGAGTGTTTAGGATCATTCTATAGGTTCTTATATGTCCTATTACACATTCCTAGACCATTGTAAGCGTTTAGAATACTCTCTTAACCATTCTACACTTGTTAGAGCCTCCAAGAACTCATGCTTCACCCTCTACTTCCTCTAGGCACCATGGAGTGTTTAGGATCATTCTAAAGGTTCTTAGATGTCCTAATACACATTCCTAGACCATTCTAAGCCTTTAGATTACTCTCTTAACCATTCTACACTTGTTAGAGCGTCCAAAGACTCATGCTTCACCCTCTACGTCCCTTGGGGCACCATGGAGTGTTTAGGATCATATTAAAGGTTCTTATATGTCCTAATACACATTCCTATACCATTGTAAGCGTTTAGAATACTCTCTTAACCATTCTACACTTCTTAGAGCCTCCAAGAACTCATGCTTCACCCTCTACTTCCTCTAGGCACCATGGAGTGTTTAGGATCATTCTAAAGGTTCTTATATGTCCTAATACACATTCCTAGACCATTCTAAGCCTTTAGATTACTCTCTTAACCATTCTACACTAGTTAGAGTCTCCAAGGACTCATGCTTCACCCTCTAAGTCCCTTGGGGCACCATGGAGTGTTTAGGATCATTCTAAAGGTTCTTATATGTCCTAATACACATTCCTAGACAATTCTAGGCGTTTAGAATACTCTCTTAACCATTCTACACTAGTTAGATCCTCCAAGGACTCATGCTTCACCCTCTAAGTTCCTTGAGGCACCATGGAGTGTTTAGGATCATTCTATAGGTTCTTATATGTCCTAATACACATTCCTAGACCATTGTAAGCGTTTAGAATACTCTCTTAACCATTCTACACTTGTTAGAGCCTCCAAGAACTCATGCTTTACCCTCTACTTCCTCTAGGCACCATGGAGTGTTTAGGATCATTCTAAAGGTTCTTATATGTCCTAATACACATTCCTAGACCATTCTAAGCCTTTAGATTACTCTCTTAACCATTCTACACTTGTTAGAGCCTCCAAAGACTCATGCTTCACCCTCTACGTCTCTTGGGGCACCATGGAGTGTTTAGGATCATTCTAAAGGTTCTTATATGTCCTAATACACATTCCTAGACCATTGTAAGCGTTTAGAATACTCTCTTAACCATTCTACACTTGTTAGAGCCTCCAAGAACTCATACTTCACCCTCTACTTCCTCTAGGCACCATGGAGTGTTTAGGATCATTCTACAGGTTCTTATATGTCCTAATACACATTCCTAGACCATTCTAAGCCTTTAGATTACTCTCTTAACCATTCTACACTTGTTAGAGCCTCCAAGGACTCATGCTTCACCCTCTACGTCCCTTGGGGCACCATGGAGTGTTTAGGATCATTATAAAGGTTCTTATATGTCCTAATACACATTCCTAGACCATTGTAAGCCTTTAGAATACTCTCTTATCCATTCTACACTAGTTAGAGTCTCCAAGGACTCATGCTTCACCCTCTAAGTCCCTTGGGGCACCATGGAGTGTTTAGGATCATTCTAAAGGTTCTTATATGTCCTAATACACATTCCTAGATAATTCTAGGCGTTTAGAATACTCTCTTAACCATTCTACACTAGTTAGATCCTCCAAGGACTCATGCGTCACCCTCTAAGTTCCTTGAGGCACCATGGAGTGTTTAGGATCATTCAATAGGTTCTTATATGTCCTAATACACATTCCTAGACCATTGTAAGCGTTTAGAATACTCTCTTAACCATTCTACACTTGTTAGAGCCTCCAAGAACTCATGCTTCACCCTCTACTTCCTCTAGGCACCATGGAGTGTTTAGGATCATTCTAAAGGTTCTTATATGTCCTAATACACATTCCTAGACCATTCTAAGCCTTTAGATTACTCTCTTAACCATTCTACACTTGTTAGAGCCTCCAAAGACTCATGCTTCACCCTCTACGTCCCTTGGGGCACCATGGAGTGTTTAGGATCATTCTAAAGATTCTTATATGTCCTAATACACATTCCTTGACCATTGTAAGCGTTTAGAATACTCTCTTAACCATTCTACACTTGTTAGAGCCTCCAAGAACTCATGCTTCACCCTCTACTTCCTCTAGGCACCATGGAGTGTTTAGGATCATTCTAAAGGTTCTTATATGTCCTAATACACATTCCTAGACCATTCTAAGCCTTTAGATTACTCTCTTAACCATTCTACACTTGTTAGAGCCTTCAAGGACTCATGCTTCACCCTCTACGTCCCTTGGGGCACCATGGAGTGTTTAGGATCATTCTAAAGGTTCTTATATGTCCTAATACACATTCCTAGACCATTGTAAGCCATTAAAATACTCTCTTAACCATTCTACACTAGTTAGAGTCTCCAAGGACTCATGCTTCACCCTCTAAGTCCCTTGGGGCACCATGGAGTGTTTAGGATCATTCTAAAGGTTCTTATATGTCCTAATACACATTCCTAGATAATTCTAGGCGTTTAGAATACTCTCTTAACCATTCTACACTAGTTAGATCCTCCAAGGACTCATGCTTCACCCTCTAAGTTCCTTGAGGCACCATGGAGTGTTTAGGATCATTCAATAGGTTCTTATATGTCCTAATACACATTCCTAGACCATTGTAAGCGTTTAGAATACTCTCTTAACCATTCTACACTTGTTAGAGCCTCCAAGAACTCATGCTTCACCCTCTACTTCCTCTAGGCACCATGGAGTGTTTAGGATCATTCTAAAGGTTCTTATATGTCCTAATACACATTCCTAGACCATTCTAGGCGTTTAGAATACTCTCTTAACCATTCTACACTAGTTAGAGCCTCCAAGGACTCATGCTTCACCCTCTAATTTCCTTGAGGAACCATGGAGTGTTTAGGATCATTCTATAGGTTCTTATATGTCCAAATACACATTCCTAGACCATTGTAAGCGTTTAGAATACTCTCTTAACCATTCTACACTTGTTAGAGCCTCCAAGAACTCATGCTTCACCCTCTACTTCCTCTAGGCACAATGGAGTGTTTAGGATCATTCTAAAGGTTCTTATATGTCCTAATACACATTCCTAGACCATTCTAAGCCGTTAGATTACTCTCTTAACCATTCTACACTTGTTAGAGCCTCCAAAGACTCATGCTTCACCCTCTACGTCCCTTGGGGCACCATGGAGTGTTTAGGATCATTCTAAAGGTTCTTATATGTCCTAATACACATTCCTAGACCATTGTAAGCGTTTAGAATACTCTCTTAACCATTCTACACTTGTTAGAGCCTCCAAGAACTCATGCTTCACCCTCTACTTCCTCTAGGCACCATGGAGTGTTTAGGATCATTCTAAAGGTTCTTATATGTCCTAATACACATTCCTAGACCATTCTAAGCCTTTAGATTACTCTCTTAACCATTCTACACTTGTTAGAGCCTTCAAGGACTCATGCTTCACCCTCTACGTCCCTTGGGGCACCATGGAGTGTTTAGGATCATTCTAAAGGTTCTTATATGTCCTAATACACATTCCTAGACCATTGTAAGCCTTTAGAATACTCTCTTAACCATTCTACACTAGTTAGAGTCTCCAAGGACTCATGCTTCACCCTCTAAGTCCCTTGGGGCACCATGGAGTGTTTAGGATCATTCTAAAGGTTCGTATATGTCCTAATACAAATTCCTAGACAATTCTAGGCGTTTAGAATACTCTCTTAACCACTCTACACTAGTTAGATCCTCCAAGGACTCATGCTTCACCCTCTAAGTTCCTTGAGGCACCATGGAGTGTTTAGGATCATTCTATAGGTTCTTATATGTCCTAATACACATTCCTAGACCATTATAAGCGTTTAGAATACTCTCTTAACCATTCTACACTTGTTAGAGCCTCCAAGAACTCATGCTTCACCCTCTACTTCCTCTAGGAATCATGGAGTGTTTAGGATAATTCTAAAGATTCTTATATGTCCTAATACACATTCCTAGACCATTCTAAGCCTTTAGATTACTCTCTTAACCATTCTAAACTTGTTAGAGCCTCCAAAGACTCATGCTTCACCCTCTACGTCCCTTGGGGCACCATGGAGTGTTTAGGATCATTCTAAAGGTTCTTATATGTCCTAATACACATTCCTAGACCATTGTAAGCGTTTAGAATACTCTCTTAACCATTCTACACTTGTTAGAGCCTCCAACAACTCATGCTTCACCCTCTACTTCCTCTAGGCACCATGGAGTGTTTAGGATCATTCTAAAGGTTCTTATATGTCCTAATACACATTCCTAGACCATTCTAAGCCTTTAGATTACTCTCTTAACCATTCTACACTTGTTAGAGCCTGCAAGGACTCATGCTTCACCCTCTACGTCCCTTGGGGCACCATGGAGTGTTTAGGATCATTCTAAAGGTTCTTATATGTCCTAATACACATTCCTAGACCATTGTAAGCCTTTAGAATATTCTCTTAACCATTCTACACTAGTTAGAGTCTCCAAGGACTCATGCTTCACCCTCTAAGTCCCTTGGGGCACCATGGAGTGTTTAGGATCATTCTAAAGGTTCTTATATGTCCTAATACACATTCCTAGACCATTCTAGGCGTTTAGAATACTCTCTTAACCATTCTACACTAGTTAGAGCCTCCAAGGACTCATGCTTCACCCTCTAAGTTCCTTGAGGCACCATGGAGTGTTTAGGATCATTCTATAGGTTCTTATATGTCCAAATACACATTCCTAGACCATTGTAAGCGTTTAGAATACTCTCTTAACCATTCTACACTTGTTAGAGCCTCCAAGAACTCATGCTTCACCCTCTACTTCCTCTAGGCACCATGGAGTGTTTAGGATCATTCTAAAGGTTCTTATATGTCCTAATACACATTCCTAGACCATTGTAAGCCTTTAGAATACTCTCTTAACCATTCTACACTAGTTAGAGTCTCCAAGGACTCATGCTTCACCCTATAAGTCCCTTGGGGCACCATGGAGTGTTTAGGATCATTCTAAAGGTTCTTATATGTCCTAATACACATTCCTAGACAATTCTAGGCGTTTAGAATACTCTCTTAACCATTCTACACTAGTTAGATCCTCCAAGGACTCATGCTTCACCCTCTAAGTTCCTTGAGGCACCATGGAGTGTTTAGGATCATTCTATAGGTTCTTATATGTCCTAATACACATTCCTAGACCATTATAAGAGTTTAGAATACTCTCTTAACCATTCTACACTTGTTAGAGCCTCCAAGAACTCATGCTTCACCCTCTACTTCCTTTAGGCACCATGGAGTGTTTAGGATCATTCTAAAGGTTCTTATATGTCCTAATACACATTCCTAGACCATTCTAAGCCTTTAGATTACTCTCTTAACCATTCTACACTTGTTAGAGCCTCCAAGAACTCTTGCTTCACCCTCTACTTCCTCTAGGCACCATGGAGTGTTTAGGATAATTCTAAAGATTCTTATATGTCCTAATACACATTCCTAGACCATTCTAAGCCTTTAGATTACTCTCTTAACCATTCTAAACTTGTTAGAGCCTCCAAAGACTCATGCTTCACCCTCTACGTCCCTTGGGGCACCATGGAGTGTTTAGGATCATTCTAAAGGTTCTTATATGTCCTAATACACATTCCTAGACCATTGTAAGCGTTTAGAATACTCTCTTAACCATTCTACACTTGTTAGAGCCTCCAAGAACTCATGCTTCACCCTCTACTTCCTTTAGGCACCATGGAGTGTTTAGGATCATTCTAAAGGTTCTTATATGTCCTAATACACATTCCTAGACCATTCTATGCCTTTAGATTACTCTCTTAACCATTCTACACTTGTTAGAGCCTCCAAGGACTCATGCTTCACCCTCTACGTTCCCTGGGGCACCATGGAGTGTTTAGGATCATTCTAAAGGTTCTTATATGTCCTAATACACATTCCTAGACCATTGTAAGCCTTTCGAATAATCTCTTAACCATTCTACACTAGTTAGAGTCTCCAAGGACCCATGCTTCACCCTCTAAGTCCCTTGGGGCACCATGGAGTGTTTAGGATCATTCTAAAGGTTCTTATATGTCATAATACACATTCCTAGACCATTGTAAGCGTTTAGAATACTCTCTTAACCATTCTACACTTGTTAGAGCCTCCAAGAACTCATGCTTCACCCTCTACTTCCTTTAGGCACCATGGAGTGTTTAGGATCATTCTAAAGGTTCTTATATGTCCTAATACACATTCCTAGACCATTCTAAGCCTTTAGATTACTCTCTTAACCATTCTACACTTGTTAGAGCCTCCTAGGACTCATGCTTCACCCTCTACGTTCCCTGGGGCACCATGGAGTGTTTAGGATCATTGTAAAGGTTCTTATATGTCCTAATACACATTCCTAGACCATTGTAAGCCTTTCGAATACTCTCTTAACCATTCTACACTAGTTAGAGTCTCCAAGGACTCATGCTTCACCCTCTAAGTCCCTTGGGGCACCATGGAGTGTTTAGGATCATTCTAAAGGTTCTTATATGTCCTAATACACATTCCTAGACCATTGTAAGCGTTTAGAATACTCTCTTAACCATTCTACACTTGTTAGACCCTCCAAGAACTCATGCTTCACCCTCTACTTCCTTTAGGCACCATGGAGTGTATAGGATCATTCTAAAGGTTCTTATATGTCCTAATACACATTCCTAGACCATTCTAAGCCTTTATATTACTCTCTTAACCATTCTACACTTGTTAGAGCCTCCAAGGACTCATGCTTCACCCTCTAAGTTCCTTGAGGCACCATGGAGTGTTTAGGATCATTCTAAAGGTTCTTATATGTCCTAATACACATTCCTAGACCATTCTAAGCCTTTATATTACTCTCTTAACCATTCTACACTTGTTAGAGCCTCCAAAGATTCATGCTTCACCCTCTACGTCCCTTGGGGCACCATGGAGTGTTTAGGATCATTCTAAAGGTTCTTATATGTCCTAATACAAATTCCTAGACCATTCTAAGCCTTTAGATTACTCTCTAAACCATTCTACACTTGTTAGAGCCTCCAAAGACTCATGCTTCACCCTCTACGTCCCTTGGGGCACCATGGAGTGTTTAGGATCATTCTAAAGGTTCTTATATGTCCTAATACACATTCCTAGACCATTCTAAGCCTTTATATTACTCTCTTAACCATTCTACACTTGTTAGAGCCTCCAAAGACTCATGCTTCACCCTCTACGTCCCTTGGGGCACCATGGAGTGTTTAGGATCATTCTAAAGGTTCTTATATGTCCTAATACACATTCCTAGACCATTTTAAGCCTTTAGATTACTCTCTTAACCATTCTACACTTGTTAGAGCCTCCAAGGACTCATGCTTCACCCTCTACGTTCCTTGGGGCACCATGGAGTGTTTAGGATCATTCTAAAGGTTCTTATATGTCCTAATACACATTCCTAGACCATTGTAAGCCTTTAGAATATTCTCTTAACCATTCTACACTAGTTAGAGTCTCCAAGGACTCATGCTTCACCCTCTAAGTCCCTTGGGGCACCATGGAGTGTTTAGGATCATTCTAAAGGTTCTTATATGTCCTAATACACATTCCTAGACCATTCTAGGCGTTTAGAATACTCTCTTAACCATTCTACACTAGTTAGAGCCTCCAAGGACTCATGCTTCACCCTCTAAGTTCCTTGAGGCACCTTGGAGTGTTTAGGATCATTCTATAGGTTCTTATATGTCCAAATACACATTCCTAGACCATTGTAAGCGTTTAGAATACTCTCTTATCCATTCTACACTTGTTAGAGCCTCCAAGAACTCATGCTTCACCCTCTACTTCCTCTAGGCACCATGGAGTGTTTAGGATCATTCTAAAGGTTCTTATATGTCCTAATACACATTCCTAGACCATTCTAAGCCTTTAGATTACTCTCTAAACCATTCTACACTTGTTAGAGCCTCCAAAGACTCATGCTTCACCCTCTACGTCCCTTGGGGCACCATGGAGTGTTTAGGATCATTCTAAAGGTTCTTATATGTCCTAATACACATTCCTAGACCATTCTAAGCCTTTATATTACTCTCTTAACCATTCTACACTTGTTAGAGCCTCCAAAGACTCATGCTTCACCCTCTACTTCCCTTGGGGCACCATGGAGTGTTTAGGATCATTCTAAAGGTTCTTATATGTCCTAATACACATTCCTAGACCATTCTAAGCCTTTAGATTACTCTCTTAACCATTCTACACTTGTTAGAGCCTCCAAAGACTCATGCTTCACCCTCTACGTCCCTTGGGGCACCATGGAGAATTTAGGATCATTCTAAAGGTTCTTATATGTCCTAATACACATTCCTAGACCATTGTAAGCGTTTAGAATACTCTCTTAACCATTCTACACTTGTTAGAGCCTCCATGAACTCATGCTTCACCCTCTACTTTCTCTAGGCACCATGGAGTGTTTAGGATCATTCTAAAGGTTCTTATATGTCCTAATACACATTCCTAGACCATTCTAAGCCTTTAGATTACTCTCTTAACCATTCTACACTTGTTAGAGCCTCCAAGGACTCATGCTTCACCCTCTACGTCCCTTGGGGCACCATGGAGTGTTTAGGATCATTATAAAGGTTCTTATATGTCCTAATACACATTCCTAGACCATTGTAAGCCTTTAGAATACTCTCTTAACCATTCTACACTAGTTAGAGTCTCCAAGGACTCATGCTTCACCCTCTAAGTCCCTTGGGGCACCATGGAGTGTTTAGGATCATTCTAAAGGTTCTTATATGTCCTAATACACATTCCTAGACGATTCTAGGCGTTTAGAATACTCTCTTAACCATTCTACACTAGTTAGATCCTCCAAGGACTCATGCTTCACCCTCTAAGTTCCTTGAGGCACCATGGAGTGTTTAGGATCATTCTATAGGTTCTTATATGTCCTAATACACATTCCTAGACCATTGTAAGCGTTTAGAATACTCTCTTAACCATTCTACACTTGTTAGAGCCTCCAAGAACTCATGCTTCACCCTCTACTTCCTCTAGGCACCATGGAGTGTTTAGGATCATTCTAAAGGTTCTTATATGTCCTAATACACATTCCTAGACCATTCTAAGCCTTTAGATTACTCTCTTAACCATTCTAAACTTGTTAGAGGCTCCAAAGACTCATGCTTCACCCTCTACGTCCCTTGGGGCACCATGGAGTGTTTAGGATCATTCTAAAGGTTCTTATATGTCCTAATACACATTCCTAGACCATTGTAAGAGTTTAGAATACTCTCTTAACCATTCTACACTTGTTAGAGCCTCCAAGAACTCATGCTTCACCCTCTACTTCCTTTAGGCACCATGGAGTGTTTAGGATCATTCTAAAGGTTCTTATATGTCCTAATACACATTCCTAGACCATTCTAAGCCTTTAGATTACTCTCTTAACCATTCTACACTTGTTAGAGCCTCCAAGGACTCATGCTTCACCCTCTACGTTCCTTGGGGCACCATGGAGTGTTTAGGATCATTCTAAAGGTTCTTATATGTCCTAATACACATTCCTAGACCATTGTAAGCCTTTAGAATACTCTCTTAACCATTCTACACTAGTTAGAGTCTCCAAGGACTCATGCTTCACCCTCTAAGTCCCTTGGGGCACCATGGAGTGTTTAGGATCATTCTAAAGGTTCTTATATGTCCTAATACACATTCCTAGACCATTGTAAGCGTTTAGAATACTCTCTTAACCATTCTACACTTGTTAGAGCCTCCAAGAACTCATGCTTCACCCTCTACGTTCCTTGGGGCACCATGGAGTGTTTAGGATCATTCTAAAGGTTCTTATATGTCCTAATACACATTCCTAGACCATTGTAAGCCTTTAGAATATTCTCTTAACCATTCTACACTAGTTAGAGTCTCCAAGGACTCATGCTTCACCCTCTAAGTCCCTTGGGGCACCTTGGAGTGTTTAGGATCATTCTAAAGGTTCTTATATGTCCTAATACACATTCCTAGACCATTCTAGGCGTTTAGAATACTCTCTTAACCATTCTACACTAGTTAGAGCCTCCAAGGACTCATGCTTCACCCTCTAAGTTCCTTGAGGCACCATGGAGTGTTTAGGATCATTCAATAGGTTCTTATATGTCCTAATACACATTCCTAGACCATTGTAAGCGTTTAGAATACTCTCTTAACCATTCTACACTTGTTAGAGCCTCCAAGAACTCATGCTTCACCCTCTACTTCCTCTAGGCACCATGGAGTGTTTAGGATCATTCTAAAGGTTCTTATATGTCCTAATACACATTCCTAGACCATTGTAAGCCTTTAGATTACTCTCTTAACCATTCTACACTTGTTAGAGCCTCCAAGAACTCATGCTTCACCCTCTACTTCCTCTAGGCACCATGGAGTGTTTAGGTTCATTCTAAAGGTTCTTATATGTCCTAATACACATTCCTAGACCATTCTAAGCCTTTAGATTACTCTCTTAACCATTCTACACTTGTTAGAGCCTCCAAGGACTCATGCTTCACCCTCTACGTCCCTTGGGGCACCATGGAGTGTTTAGGATCATTCTAAAGGTTCTTATATGTCCTAATACACATTCCTAGACCATTGTAAGCCTTTAGAATACTCTCTTAACCATTCTACACTAGTTAGAGTCTCAAGGGACTCATGCTTCACCCTCTAAGTCCCTTGGGGCACCATGGAGTGTTTAGGATCATTCTAAAGGTTCTTATATGTCCTAATACACATTCCTAGACAATTCTAGGCGTTTAGAATACTCTCTTAACCATTCTACACTTGTTAGAGCCTCCAAGAACTCATGCTTCACCCTCTACTTCCTTTAGGCACCATGGAGTGTTTAGGATCATTCTAAAGGTTCTTATATGTCCTAATACACATTCCTAGACCATTCTAAGCCTTTAGATTACTCTCTTAACCATTCTACACTTGTTAGAGACTCCAAGGACTCATGCTTCACCCTCTACGTTCCTTGGGGCACCATGGAGTGTTTAGGATCATTCTAAAGGTTCTTATATGTCCTAATACACATTCCTAGACCATTGTAAGCCTTTAGAATATTCTCTTAACCATTCTACACTAGTTAGAGTCTCCAAGGACTCATGCTTCACCCTCTAAGTCCCTTGGGGCACCATGGAGTGTTTAGGATCATTCTAAAGGTTCTTATATGTCCTAATACACATTCCTAGACCATTCTAGGCGTTTAGAATACTCTCTTAACCATTCAACACTAGTTAGAGCCTCCAAGGACTCATGCTTCACCCTCTAAGTTCCTTGAGGCACCATGGAGTGTTTAGGATCATTCTATAGGTTCTTATATGTCCAAATACACATTCCTAGACCATTGTAAGCGTTTAGAATACTCTCTTAACCATTCTACACTTGTTAGAGCCTCCAAGAACTCATGCTTCACCCTCTACTTCCTTTAGGCACCATGGAGTGTTTAGGATCATTCTAAAGGTTCTTATATGTCCTAATACACATTCCTAGACCATTCTAAGCCTTTAGATTACTCTCTTAACCATTCTACACTTGTTAGAGGCTCCAAAGACTCATGCTTCACCCTCTACGTCCCTTGGGGCACCATGGAGTGTTTAGGATCATTCTAAAGGTTCTTATATGTCCTAATACACATTCCTAGACCATTGTAAGCGTTTAGAATACTCTCTTAACCATTCTACACTTGTTAGAGCCTCCAAGAACTCATGCTTCACCCTCTACTTCCTTTAGGCACCATGGAGTGTTTAGGATCATTCTAAAGGTTCTTATATGTCCTAATACACATTCCTAGACCATTCTAAGCCTTTAGATTACTCTCTTAACCATTCTACACTTGTTAGAGCCTCCAAGGACTCATGCTTCACCCTCTACGTTCCTTGGGGCACCATGGAGTGTTTAGGATCATTCTAAAGGTTCTTATATGTCCTAATACACATTCCTAGACCATTGTAAGCCTTTAGAATACTCTCTTAACCATTCTACACTAGTTAGAGTCTCCAAGGACTCATGCTTCACCCTCTAAGTCCCTTGGGGCACAATGGAGTGTTTAGGATCATTCTAAAGGTTCTTATATGTCCTAATACACATTCCTAGACCATTGTAAGCGTTTAGAATACTCTCTTAACCATTCTACACTTGTTAGAGCCTCCAAGAACTCATGCTTCACCCTCTACGTTCCTTGGGGCACCATGGAGTGTTTAGGATCATTCTAAAGGTTCTTATATGTCCTAATACACATTCCTAGACCATTGTAAGCCTTTAGAATATTCTCTTAACCATTCTACACTAGTTAGAGTCTCCAAGGACTCATGCTTCACCCTCTAAGTCCCTTGGGGCACCATGGAGTGTTTAGGATCATTCTAAAGGTTCTTATATGTCCTAATACACATTCCTAGACCATTCTAGGCGTTTAGAATACTCTCTTAACCATTCAACACTAGTTAGAGCCTCCAAGGACTCATGCTTCACCCTCTAAGTTCCTTGAGGCACCATGGAGTGTTTAGGATCATTCTATAGGTTCTTATATGTCCAAATACACATTCCTAGACCATTGTAAGCGTTTAGAATACTCTCTTAACCATTCTACACTTGTTAGAGCCTCCAAGAACTCATGCTTCACCCTCTACTTCCTTTAGGCACCATGGAGTGTTTAGGATCATTCTAAAGGTTCTTATATGTCCTAATACACATTCCTAGACCATTCTAAGCCTTTAGATTACTCTCTTAACCATTCTACACTTGTTAGAGGCTCCAAAGACTCATGCTTCACCCTCTACGTCCCTTGGGGCACCATGGAGTGTTTAGGATCATTCTAAAGGTTCTTATATGTCCTAATACACATTCCTAGACCATTGTAAGCGTTTAGAATACTCTCTTAACCATTCTACACTTGTTAGAGCCTCCAAGAACTCATGCTTCACCCTCTACTTCCTTTAGGCACCATGGAGTGTTTAGGATCATTCTAAAGGTTCTTATATGTCCTAATACACATTCCTAGACCATTCTAAGCCTTTAGATTACTCTCTTAACCATTCTACACTTGTTAGAGCCTCCAAGGACTCATGCTTCACCCTCTACGTTCCTTGGGGCACCATGGAGTGTTTAGGATCATTCTAAAGGTTCTTATATGTCCTAATACACATTCCTAGACCATTGTAAGCCTTTAGAATACTCTCTTAACCATTCTACACTAGTTAGAGTCTCCAAGGACTCATGCTTCACCCTCTAAGTCCCTTGGGGCACAATGGAGTGTTTAGGATCATTCTAAAGGTTCTTATATGTCCTAATACACATTCCTAGACCATTGTAAGCGTTTAGAATACTCTCTTAACCATTCTACACTTGTTAGAGCCTCCAAGAACTCATGCTTCACCCTCTACGTTCCTTGGGGCACCATGGAGTGTTTAGGATCATTCTAAAGGTTCTTATATGTCCTAATACACATTCCTAGACCATTGTAAGCCTTTAGAATATTCTCTTAACCATTCTACACTAGTTAGAGTCTCCAAGGACTCATGCTTCACCCTCTAAGTCCCTTGGGGCACCATGGAGTGTTTAGGATCATTCTAAAGGTTCTTATATGTCCTAATACACATTCCTAGACCATTCTAGGCGTTTAGAATACTCTCTTAACCATTCTACACTAGTTAGAGCCTCCAAGGACTCATGCTTCACCCTCTAAGTTCCTTGAGGCACCATGGAGTGTTTAGGATCATTCAATAGGTTCTTATATGTCCTAATACACATTCCTAGACCATTGTAAGCGTTTAGAATACTCTCTTAACCATTCTACACTTGTTAGAGCCTCCAAGAACTCATGCTTCACCCTCTACTTCCTCTAGGCACCATGGAGTGTTTAGGATCATTCTAAAGGTTCTTATATGTCCTAATACACATTCCTAGACCATTGTAAGCGTTTAGAATACTCTCTTAACCATTCTACACTTGTTAGAGCCTCCAAGAACTCATGCTTCACCCTCTACTTCCTTTAGGCACCATGGAGTGTTTAGGATCATTCTAAAGGTTCTTATATGTCCTAATACACATTCCTAGACCATTCTAAGCCTTTAGATTACTCTCTTAACCATTCTACACTTGTTAGAGCCTCCAAGGACTCATGCTTCACCCTCTACGTTCCTTGGGGCACCATGGAGTGTTTAGGATCATTCTAAAGGTTCTTATATGTCCTAATACACATTCCTAGACCATTGTAAGCCTTTAGAATACTCTCTTAACCATTCTACACTAGTTAGAGTCTCCAAGGACTCATGCTTCACCCTCTAAGTCCCTTGGGGCACAATGGAGTGTTTAGGATCATTCTAAAGGTTCTTATATGTCCTAATACACATTCCTAGACCATTGTAAGCGTTTAGAATACTCTCTTAACCATTCTACACTTGTTAGAGCCTCCAAGAACTCATGCTTCACCCTCTACGTTCCTTGGGGCACCATGGAGTGTTTAGGATCATTCTAAAGGTTCTTATATGTCCTAATACACATTCCTAGACCATTGTAAGCCTTTAGAATATTCTCTTAACCATTCTACACTAGTTAGAGTCTCCAAGGACTCATGCTTCACCCTCTAAGTCCCTTGGGGCACCATGGAGTGTTTAGGATCATTCTAAAGGTTCTTATATGTCCTAATACACATTCCTAGACCATTCTAGGCGTTTAGAATACTCTCTTAACCATTCTACACTAGTTAGAGCCTCCAAGGACTCATGCTTCACCCTCTAAGTTCCTTGAGGCACCATGGAGTGTTTAGGATCATTCAATAGGTTCTTATATGTCCTAATACACATTCCTAGACCATTGTAAGCGTTTAGAATACTCTCTTAACCATTCTACACTTGTTAGAGGCTCCAAAGACTCATGCTTCACCCTCTACGTCCCTTGGGGCACCATGGAGTGTTTAGGATCATTCTAAAGGTTCTTATATGTCCTAATACACATTCCTAGACCATTGTAAGCGTTTAGAATACTCTCTTAACCATTCTACACTTGTTAGAGCCTCCAAGAACTCATGCTTCACCCTCTACTTCCTTTAGGCACCATGGAGTGTTTAGGATCATTCTAAAGGTTCTTATATGTCCTAATACACATTCCTAGACCATTCTAAGCCTTTAGATTACTCTCTTAACCATTCTACACTTGTTAGAGCCTCCAAGGACTCATGCTTCACCCTCTACGTTCCTTGGGGCACCATGGAGTGTTTAGGATCATTCTAAAGGTTCTTATATGTCCTAATACACATTCCTAGACCATTGTAAGCCTTTAGAATACTCTCTTAACCATTCTACACTAGTTAGAGTCTCCAAGGACTCATGCTTCACCCTCTAAGTCCCTTGGGGCACAATGGAGTGTTTAGGATCATTCTAAAGGTTCTTATATGTCCTAATACACATTCCTAGACCATTGTAAGCGTTTAGAATACTCTCTTAACCATTCTACACTTGTTAGAGCCTCCAAGAACTCATGCTTCACCCTCTACGTTCCTTGGGGCACCATGTAGTGTTTAGGATCATTCTAAAGGTTCTTATATGTCCTAATACACATTCCAAGACCATTGTAAGCCTTTAGAATATTCTCTTAACCATTCTACACTAGTTAGAGTCTCCAAGGACTCATGCTTCACCCTCTAAGTCCCTTGGGGCACCATGGAGTGTTTAGGATCATTCTAAAGGTTCTTATATGTCCTAATACACATTCCTAGACCATTCTAGGCGTTTAGAATACTCTCTTAACCATTCTACACTAGTTAGAGCCTCCAAGGACTCATGCTTCACCCTCTAAGTTCCTTGAGGCACCATGGAGTGTTTAGGATCATTCAATAGGTTCTTATATGTCCTAATACACATTCCTAGACCGTTGTAAGCCTTTAGAATATTCTCTTAACCATTCTACACTAGTTAGAGTCTCCAAGGACTCATGCTTCACCCTCTAAGTCCCTTGGGGCACCATGGAGTGTTTAGGATCATTCTAAAGGTTCTTATATGTCCTAATACACATTCCTAGACCATTCTAGGCGTTTAGAATACTCTCTTAACCATTCTACACTAGTTAGAGCCTCCAAGGACTCATGCTTCACCCTCTAAGTTCCTTGAGGCACCATGGAGTGTTTAGGATCATTCAATAGGTTCTTATATGTCCTAATACACATTCCTAGACCATTGTAAGCGTTTAGAATACTCTCTTAACCATTCTACACTTGTTAGAGCCTCCAAGAACTCATGCTTCACCCTCTACTTCCTCTAGGCACCATGGAGTGTTTAGGATCATTCTAAAGGTTCTTATATGTCCTAATACACATTCCTAGACCATTCTAAGCCTTTAGATTACTCTCTTAACCATTCTACACTTGTTAGAGGCTCCAAAGACTCATGCTTCACCCTCTACGTCCCTTGGGGCACCATGGAGTGTTTAGGATCATTCTAAAGGTTCTTATATGTCCTAATACACATTCCTAGACCATTGTAAGCGTTTAGAATACTCTCTTAACCATTCTACACTTGTTAGAGCCTCCAAGAACTCATGCTTCACCCTCTACTTCCTTTAGGCACCATGGAGTGTTTAGGATCATTCTAAAGGTTCTTATATGTCCTAATACACATTCCTAGACCATTCTAAGCCTTTAGATTACTCTCTTAACCATTCTACACTTGTTAGAGCCTCCAAGGACTCATGCTTCACCCTCTATGTTCCTTGGGGCACCATGGAGTGTTTAGGATCATTCTAAAGGTTCTTATATGTCCTAATACACATTCCTAGACCATTGTAAGCCTTTAGAATACTCTCTTAACCATTCTACACTAGTTAGAGTCTCCAAGGACTCATGCTTCACCCTCTAAGTCCCTTGGGGCACAATGGAGTGTTTAGGATCATTCTAAAGGTTCTTATATGTCCTAATACACATTCCTAGACCATTGTAAGCGTTTAGAATACTCTCTTAACCATTCTACACTTGTTAGAGCCTCCAAGAACTCATGCTTCACCCTCTACGTTCCTTGGGGCACCATGGAGTGTTTAGGATCATTCTAAAGGTTCTTATATGTCCTAATACACATTCCTAGACCATTGTAAGCCTTTAGAATATTCTCTTAACCATTCTACACTAGTTAGAGTCTCCAAGGACTCATGCTTCACCCTCTAAGTCCCTTGGGGCACCATGGAGTGTTTAGGATCATTCTAAAGGTTCTTATATGTCCTAATACACATTCCTAGACCATTCTAGGCGTTTAGAATACTCTCTTAACCATTCTACACTAGTTAGAGCCTCCAAGGACTCATGCTTCACCCTCTAAGTTCCTTGAGGCACCATGGAGTGTTTAGGATCATTCAATAGGTTCTTATATGTCCTAATACACATTCCTAGACCATTGTAAGCGTTTAGAATACTCTCTTAACCATTCTACACTTGTTAGAGCCTCCAAGAACTCATGCTTCACCCTCTACTTCCTCTAGGCACCATGGAGTGTTTAGGATCATTCTAAAGGTTCTTATATGTCCTAATACACATTCCTAGACCATTCTAAGCCTTTAGATTACTCTCTTAACCATTCTACACTTGTTAGAGCCTCCAAGGACTCATGCTTCACCCTCTACGTCCCTTGGGGCACCATGGAGTGTTTAGGATCATTCTAAAGGTTCTTATATGTCCTAATACACATTCCTAGACCATTGTAAGCCTTTAGAATACTCTCTTAACCATTCTACACTAGTTAGAGTCTCCAAGGACTCATGCTTCACCCTCTAAGTCCCTTGGGGCACCATGGAGTGTTTAGGATCATTCTAAAGGTTCTTATATGTCCTAATACACATTCCTAGACAATTCTAGGCGTTTAGAATACTCTCTTAACCATTCTACACTTGTTAGAGCCTCCAAGAACTCATGCTTCACCCTCTACATCCTTTAGGCACCATGGAGTGTTTAGGATCATTCTAAAGGTTCTTATATATCCTAATACACATTCCTAGACCATTGTAAGCGTTTAGAATACTCTCTTAACCATTCTACACTTGTTAGAGCCTCCAAGAACTCATGCTTCACCCTCTACTTCCTCTAGGCACCATGGAGTGTTTAGGATCATTCTAAAGGTTCTTATATGTCCTAATACACATTCCTAGACCATTCTAAGCCTTTAGATTACTCTCTTAACCATTCTACACTTGTTAGAGCCTCCAAGGACTCATGCTTCACCCTCTATGTCCCTTGGGGCACCATGGAGTGTTTAGGATCATTCTAAAGGTTCTTATATGTCCTAATACACATTCCTAGACCATTGTAAGCCTTTAGAATATTCTCTTAACCATTCTACACTAGTTAGAGTCTCCAAGGACTCATGCTTCACCCTCTAAGTCCCTTGGGGCACCATGGAGTGTTTAGGATCATTCTAAAGGTTCTTATATGTCCTAATACACATTCCTAGACCATTCTAGGCGTTTAGAATACTCTCTTAACCATTCTACACTAGTTAGAGCCTCCAAGGACTCATGCTTCACCCTCTAAGTTCCTTGAGGCACCATGGAGTGTTTAGGATCATTCAATAGGTTCTTTTATGTCCTAATACACATTCCTAGACCATTGTAAGCGTTTAGAATACTCTCTTAACCATTCTACACTTGTTAGAGCCTCCAAGAACTCATGCTTCACCCTCTACTTCCTCTAGGCACCATGGAGTGTTTAGGATCATTCTAAAGGTTCTTATATGTCCTAATACACATTCCTAGACCATTCTAAGCCTTTAGATTACTCTCTTAACCATTCTACACTTGTTAGAGCCTCCAAGGACTCATGCTTCACCCTCTACGTCCCTTGGGGCACCATGGAGTGTTTAGGATCATTCTAAAGGTTCTTATATGTCCTAATACACATTCCTAGACCATTGTAAGCCTTTAGAATACTCTCTTAACCATTCTACACTAGTTAGAGTCTCCAAGGACTCATGCTTCACCCTCTAAGTCCCTTGGGGCACCATGGAGTGTTTAGGATCATTCTAAAGGTTCTTATATGTCCTAATACACATTCCTAGACAATTCTAGGCGTTTAGAATACTCTCTTAACCATTCTACACTTGTTAGAGCCTCCAAGAACTCATGCTTCACCCTCTACATCCTTTAGGCAACATGGAGTGTTTAGGATCATTCTAAAGGTTCTTATATGTCCTAATACACATCCCTAGACCATTGTAAGCGTTTAGAATACTCTCTTAACCATTCTACACTTGTTAGAGCCTCCAAGAACTCATGCTTCACCCTCTACTTCCTCTAGGCACCATGGAGTGTTTAGGATCATTCTAAAGGTTCTTATATGTCCTAATACACATTCCTAGACCATTCTAAGCCTTTAGATTACTCTCTTAACCATTCTACACTTGTTAGAGCCTCCAAGGACTCATGCTTCACCCTCTACGTCCCTTGGGGCACCATGGAGTGTTTAGGATCATTCTAAAGGTTCTTATATGTCCTAATACACATTCCTAGACCATTGTAAGCCTTTAGAATACTCTCTTAACCATTCTACACTAGTTAGAGTCTCAAGGGACTCATGCTTCACCCTCTAAGTCCCTTGGGGCACCATGGAGTGTTTAGGATCATTCTAAAGGTTCTTATATGTCCTAATACACATTCCTAGACAATTCTAGGCGTTTAGAATACTCTCTTAACCATTCTACACTTGTTAGAGCCTCCAAGAACTCATGCTTCACCCTCTACTTCCTTTAGGCACCATGGAGTGTTTAGGATCATTCTAAAGGTTCTTATATGTCCTAATACACATTCCTAGACCATTCTAAGCCTTTAGATTACTCTCTTAACCATTCTATACTTGTTAGAGCCTCCAAAGACTCATGCTTCACCCTCTACTTCCTCTAGGCACCATGGAGTGTTTAGGATCATTCTAAAGGTTCTTATATGTCCTAATACACATTCCTAGACCATTCTAAGCCTTTAGATTACTCTCTTAACCATTCTACACTTGTTAGAGACTCCAAGGACTCATGCTTCACCCTCTACGTTCCTTGGGGCACCATGGAGTGTTTAGGATCATTCTAAAGGTTCTTATATGTCCTAATACACATTCCTAGACCATTGTAAGCCTTTAGAATATTCTCTTAACCATTCTACACTAGTTAGAGTCTCCAAGGACTCATGCTTCACCCTCTAAGTCCCTTAGGGCACCATGGAGTGTTTAGGATCATTCTAAAGGTTCTTATATGTCCTAATACACATTCCTAGACCATTCTAGGCGTTTAGAATACTCTCTTAACCATTCTACACTAGTTAGAGCCTCCAAGGACTCATGCTTCACCCTCTAAGTTCCTTGAGGCACCATGGAGTGTTTAGGATCATTCTATAGGTTCTTATATGTCCAAATACACATTCCTAGACCATTGTAAGCGTTTAGAATACTCTCTTAACCATTCTACACTTGTTAGAGCCTCCAAGAACTCATGCTTCACCCTCTACTTCCTTTAGGCACCATGGAGTGTTTAGGATCATTCTAAAGGTTCTTATATGTTCTAATACACATTCCTAGACCATTCTAAGCCTTTAGATTACTCTCTTAACCATTCTACACTTGTTAGAGCCTCCAAAGACTCATGCTTCACCCTCTACGTCCCTTGGGGCACCATAGAGTGTTTAGGATCATTCTAAAGGTTCTTATATGTCCTAATACACATTCCTAGACCATTGTAAGCGTTTAGAATACTCTCTTAACGATTCTACACTTGTTAGAGCCTCCAAGAACTCATGCTTCACCCTCTACTTCCTTTAGGCACCATGGAGTGTTTAGGATCATTCTAAAGGTTCTTATATGTCCTAATACACATTCCTAGACCATTCTAAGCCTTTAGATTACTCTCTTAACCATTCTACACTTGTTAGAGCCTCCAAGGACTCATGCTTCACCCTCTACGTTCCTTGGGGCACCATGGAGTGTTTAGGATCATTCTAAAGGTTCTTATATGTCCTAATACACATTCCTAGACCATTGTAAGCCTTTAGAATATTCTCTTAACCATTCTACACTAGTAAGAGTCTCCAAGGACTCATGCTTCACCCTCTAAGTCCCTTGGGGCACCATGGAGTGTTTAGGATCATTCTAAAGGTTCTTATATGTCCTAATACACATTCCTAGACCATTCTAGGCGTTTAGAATACTCTCCTAACCATTCTACACTAGTTAGAGCCTCCAAGGACTCATGCTTCACCCTCTAAGTTCCTTGAGGCACCATGGAGTGTTTAGGATCATTCTATAGGTTCTTATATGTCCAAATACACATTCCTAGACCATTGTAAGCCTTTAGAATACTCTCTTAACCATTCTACACTAGTTAGAGTCTCCAAGGACTCATGCTTCACCCTCTAAGTCCCTTGGGGCACCATGGAGTGTTTAGGATCATTCTAAAGGTTCTTATATGTCCTAATACACATTCCTAGACAATTCTAGGCGTTTAGAATACTCTCTTAACCATTCTACACTTGTTAGAGCCTCCAAGAACTCATGCTTCACCCTCTACATCCTTTAGGCACCATGGAGTGTTTAGGATCATTCTAAAGGTTCTTATATATCCTAATACACATTCCTAGACCATTGTAAGCGTTTAGAATACTCTCTTAACCATTCTACACTTGTTAGAGCCTCCAAGAACTCATGCTTCACCCTCTACTTCCTCTAGGCACCATGGAGTGTTTAGGATCATTCTAAAGGTTCTTATATGTCCTAATACACATTCCTAGACCATTCTAAGCCTTTAGATTACTCTCTTAACCATTCTACACTTGTTAGAGCCTCCAAGGACTCATGCTTCACCCTCTATGTCCCTTGGGGCACCATGGAGTGTTTAGGATCATTCTAAAGGTTCTTATATGTCCTAATACACATTCCTAGACCATTGTAAGCCTTTAGAATATTCTCTTAACCATTCTACACTAGTTAGAGTCTCCAAGGACTCATGCTTCACCCTCTAAGTCCCTTGGGGCACCATGGAGTGTTTAGGATCATTCTAAAGGTTCTTATATGTCCTAATACACATTCCTAGACCATTCTAGGCGTTTAGAATACTCTCTTAACCATTCTACACTAGTTAGAGCCTCCAAGGACTCATGCTTCACCCTCTAAGTTCCTTGAGGCACCATGGAGTGTTTAGGATCATTCAATAGGTTCTTATATGTCCTAATACACATTCCTAGACCATTGTAAGCGTTTAGAATACTCTCTTAACCATTCTACACTTGTTAGAGCCTCCAAGAACTCATGCTTCACCCTCTACTTCCTCTAGGCACCATGGAGTGTTTAGGATCATTCTAAAGGTTCTTATATGTCCTAATACACATTCCTAGACCATTCTAAGCCTTTAGATTACTCTCTTAACCATTCTACACTTGTTAGAGCCTCCAAGGACTCATGCTTCACCCTCTACGTCCCTTGGGGCACCATGGAGTGTTTAGGATCATTCTAAAGGTTCTTATATGTCCTAATACACATTCCTAGACCATTGTAAGCCTTTAGAATACTCTCTTAACCATTCTACACTAGTTAGAGTCTCCAAGGACTCATGCTTCACCCTCTAAGTCCCTTGGGGCACCATGGAGTGTTTAGGATCATTCTAAAGGTTCTTATATGTCCTAATACACATTCCTAGACAATTCTAGGCGTTTAGAATACTCTCTTAACCATTCTACACTTGTTAGAGCCTCCAAGAACTCATGCTTCACCCTCTACATCCTTTAGGCACCATGGAGTGTTTAGGATCATTCTAAAGGTTCTTATATGTCCTAATACACATTCCTAGACCATTGTAAGCGTTTAGAATACTCTCATAACCATTCTACACTTGTTAGAGCCTCCAAGAACTCATGCTTCACCCTCTACTTCCTCTAGGCACCATGGAGTGTTTAGGATCATTCTAAAGGTTCTTATATGTCCTAATACACATTCCTAGACCATTCTAAGCCTTTAGATTACTCTCTTAACCATTCTACACTTGTTAGAGCCTCCAAGGACTCATGCTTCACCCTCTACGTCCCTTGGGGCACCATGGAGTGTTTAGGATCATTCTAAAGGTTCTTATATGTCCTAATACACATTCCTAGACCATTGTAAGCCTTTAGAATACTCTCTTAACCATTCTACACTAGTTAGAGTCTCAAGGGACTCATGCTTCACCCTCTAAGTCCCTTGGGGCACCATGGAGTGTTTAGGATCATTCTAAAGGTTCTTATATGTCCTAATACACATTCCTAGACAATTCTAGGCGTTTAGAATACTCTCTTAACCATTCTACACTTGTTAGAGCCTCCAAGAACTCATGCTTCACCCTCTACTTCCTTTAGGCACCATGGAGTGTTTAGGATCATTCTAAAGGTTCTTATATGTCCTAATACACATTCCTAGACCATTCTAAGCCTTTAGATTACTCTCTTAACCATTCTACACTTGTTAGAGACTCCAAGGACTCATGCTTCACCCTCTACGTTCCTTGGGGCACCATGGAGTGTTTAGGATCATTCTAAAGGTTCTTATATGTCCTAATACACATTCCTAGACCATTGTAAGCCTTTAGAATATTCTCTTAACCATTCTACACTAGTTAGAGTCTCCAAGGACTCATGCTTCACCCTCTAAGTCCCTTGGGGCACCATGGAGTGTTTAGGATCATTCTAAAGGTTCTTATATGTCCTAATACACATTCCTAGACCATTCTAGGCGTTTAGAATACTCTCTTAACCATTCTACACTAGTTAGAGCCTCCAAGGACTCATGCTTCACCCTCTAAGTTCCTTGAGGCACCATGGAGTGTTTAGGATCATTCTATAGGTTCTTATATGTCCAAATACACATTCCTAGACCATTGTAAGCGTTTAGAATACTCTCTTAACCATTCTACACTTGTTAGAGCCTCCAAGAACTCATGCTTCACCCTCTACTTCCTTTAGGCACCATGGAGTGTTTAGGATCATTCTAAAGGTTCTTATATGTTCTAATACACATTCCTAGACCATTCTAAGCCTTTAGATTACTCTCTTAACCATTCTACACTTGTTAGAGCCTCCAAAGACTCATGCTTCACCCTCTACGTCCCTTGGGGCACCATAGAGTGTTTAGGATCATTCTAAAGGTTCTTATATGTCCTAATACACATTCCTAGACCATTGTAAGCGTTTAGAATACTCTCTTAACGATTCTACACTTGTTAGAGCCTCCAAGAACTCATGCTTCACCCTCTACTTCCTTTAGGCACCATGGAGTGTTTAGGATCATTCTAAAGGTTCTTATATGTCCTAATACACATTCCTAGACCATTCTAAGCCTTTAGATTACTCTCTTAACCATTCTACACTTGTTAGAGCCTCCAAGGACTCATGCTTCACCCTCTACGTTCCTTGGGGCACCATGGAGTGTTTAGGATCATTCTAAAGGTTCTTATATGTCCTAATACACATTCCTAGACCATTGTAAGCCTTTAGAATATTCTCTTAACCATTCTACACTAGTTAGAGTCTCCAAGGACTCATGCTTCACCCTCTAAGTCCCTTGGGGCACCATGGAGTGTTTAGGATCATTCTAAAGGTTCTTATATGTCCTAATACACATTCCTAGACCATTCTAGGCGTTTAGAATACTCTCCTAACCATTCTACACTAGTTAGAGCCTCCAAGGACTCATGCTTCACCCTCTAAGTTCCTTGAGGCACCATGGAGTGTTTAGGATCATTCTATAGGTTCTTATATGTCCAAATACACATTCCTAGACCATTGTAAGCGTTCAGAATACTCTCTTAACCATTCTACACTTGTTAGAGCCTCCAAGAACTCATGCTTCACCCTCTACTTCCTCTAGGCACCATGGAGTGTTTAGGATCATTCTAAAGGTTCTTATATGTCCTAATACACATTCCTAGACCATTCTAAGACTTTAGATTACTCTCTTAACCATTCTACACTTGTTAGAGCCTCCAAGGACTCATGCTTCACCCTCTACGTTCCTTGGGGCACCATGGAGTGTTTAGAATCATTCTAAAGGTTCTTATATGTCCTAATACACATTCCTAGACCATTGTAAGCCTTTAGAATATTATCTTAACCATTCTACACTAGTTAGAGTTTCCAAGGACTCATGCTTCACCCTTTAAGTCCCTTGGGGCACCATGGAGTGTTTAGGATCATTCTGAAGGTTCTTATATGTCCTAATACACATTCCTAGACCATTCTAGGCGTTTAGAATACTCTCTTAACCATTCTACACTAGTTAGAGCCTCCAAGGACTCATGCTTCACCCTCTAAGTTCCTTGAGGCACCATGGAGTGTTTAGGATCATTCTATAGGTTCTTATATGTCCAAATACACATTCCTAGACCATTGTAAGCGTTTAGAATACTCTCTTAACCATTCTACACTTGTTAGAGCCTCCAAGAACTCATGCTTCACCCTTTACTTCCTCTAGGCACCATGGAGTGTTTAGGATCATTCTAAAGGTTCTTATATGTCCTAATACACATTCCTAGACCATTCTAAGCCTTTAGATTACTCTCTAAACCATTCTACACTTGTTAGAGCCTCCAAAGACTCATGCTTCACCCTCTACGTCCCTTGGGGCACCATGGAGTGTTTAGGATCATTCTAAAGGTTCTTATATGTCCTAATACACATTCCTAGACCATTCTAAGCCTTTAGATTACTCTCTTAACCATTCTACACTTGTTAGAGCCTCCAAAGACTCATGCTTCAACCTCTATGTCCCTTGGGGCACCATGGAGTGTTTAGGATCATTCTAAAGGTTCTTATATGTCCTAATACACATTCCTAGACCATTCTAAGCCTTTAGATTACTCTCTTAACCATTCTACACTTGTTAGAGCCTCCAAAGACTCATGCTTCACCCTCTACATCCCTTGGGGCACCATGGAGTGTTTAGGATCATTCTAAAGGTTCTTATATGTCCTAATACACATTCCTAGACCATTGTAAGCGTTTAGAATACTCTCTTAACCATTCTACACTTGTTACAGCCTCCAAGAACTCATGCTTCACCCTCTACGTCCCTTGGGGCACCATGGAGTGTTTAGGATCATTCTAAAGGTTCTTATATGTCCTAATACACATTCCTAGACCATTGTAAGCCTTTAGATTACTCTCTTAACCATTCTACACTTGTTAGAGCCTCCAAAGACTCATGCTTCACCCTCTACGTCCCTTGGGGCACCATGGAGTGTTTAGGATCATTCTAAAGGTTCTTATATGTCCTAATACACATTCCTAGACCATTGTAAGCGTTTAGAATACTCTCTTAACCATTCTACACTTGTTAGAGCCTCCAAGAACTCATGCTTCACCCTCTACTTCCTCTAGGCACCATGGAGTGTTTAGGATCATTCTAAAGGTTCTTATATGTCCTAATACACATTCCTAGACCATTCTAAGACTTTAGATTACTCTCTTAACCATTCTACACTTGTTAGAGCCTCCAAGAACTCATGCTTCACCCTCTACTTCCTCTAGGCACCATGGAGTGTTTATGATCATTCTAAAGGTTCTTATATGTCCTAATACACATTCCTAGACCATTCTAAGACTTTAGATTACTCTCTTAACCATTCTACACTTGTTAGAGCCTCCAAGGACTCATGCTTCACCCTCTACGTCCCTTGGGGCACCATGGAGTGTTTAGGATCATTCTAAAGGTTCTTATATGTCCTAATACACATTCCTAGACCATTGTAAGCCTTTAGAATACTCTCTTAACCATTCTACACTAGTTAGAGTCTCCAAGGACTCATGCTTCACCCTCTAAGTCCCTTGGGGCACCATGGAGTGTTTAGGATCATTCTAAAGGTTCTTATATGTCCTAATACACATTCCTAGACAATTCTAGGCGTTTAGAATACTCTCTTAACCATTCTACACTAGTTAGATCCTCCAAGGACTCATGCTTTACCCTCTAAGTTCCTTGAGGCACCATGGAGTGTTTAGGATCATTCTATAGGTTATTATATGTCCTAATAAACATTCCTAGACCATTGTAAGCGTTTAGAATACTCTCTTAACCATTCTACACTTGTTAGAGCCTCCAAGAACTCATGCTTCACCCTCTACTTCCTCTAGGCACCATGGAGTGTTTAGGATCATCCTAAAGGTTCTTATATGTCCTAATACACATTCCTAGACCATTCTAAGCCTTTAGATTACTCTCTTAACCATTCTACACTTGTTAGAGCCTCCAAGGACTCATGCTTCACCCTCTACGTCCCTTGGGGCACCATGGAGTGTTTAGGATCATTCTAAAGGTTCTTATATGTCCTAATACACATTCCTAGACCATTGTAAGCCTTTAGAATACTCTCTTAACCATTCTACACTAGTTAGATCCTCCAAGGACTCATGCTTCACCCTCTAAGTTCCTTGAGGCACCATGGAGTGTTTAGGATCATTCTATAGGTTATTATATGTCCTAATACACATTCCTAGACCATTGTAAGCGTTTAGAATACTCTCTTAACCATTCTACACTTGTTAGAGCCTCCAAGAACTCATGCTTCACCCTCTACTTCCTCTAGGCACCATGGAGTGTTTAGGATCATTCTAAAGGTTCTTATATGTCCTAATACACATTCCTAGACCATTGTAAGCCTTTAGATTACTCTCTTAACCATTCTACACTTGTTAGAGCCTCCAAAGACTCATGCTTCACCCTCTACGTCCCTTGGGGCACCATGGAGTGTTTAGGATCATTCTAAAGGTTCTTATATGTCCTAATACACATTCCTAGACCATTGTAAGCGTTTAGAATACTCTCTTAACCATTCTACACTTGTTAGAGCCTCCAAGAACTCATGCTTCACCCTCTACTTCCTCTAGGCACCATGGAGTGTTTAGGATCATTCTAAAGGTTCTTATATGTCCTAATACACATTCCTAGACCATTCTAAGACTTTAGATTACTCTCTTAACCATTCTACACTTGTTAGAGCCTCCAAGAACTCATGCTTCACCCTCTACGTCCCTTGGGGCACCATGGAGTGTTTAGGATCATTCTAAAGGTTCTTATATGTCCTAATACACATTCCTAGACCATTGTAAGCCTTTAGAATACTCTCTTAACCATTCTACACTAGTTAGAGTCTCCAAGGACTCATGCTTCACCCTCTAAGTCCCTTGGGGCACCATGGAGTGTTTAGGATCATTCTAAAGGTTCTTATATGTCCTAATACACATTCCTAGACAATTCTAGGCGTTTAGAATACTCTCTTAACCATTCTACACTAGTTAGATCCTCCAAGGACTCATGCTTCACCCTCTAAGTTCCTTGAGGCACCATGGAGTGTTTAGGATCACTCTATAGGTTATTATATGTCCTAATACACATTCCTAGACCATTGTAAGCGTTTAGAATACTCTCTTAACCATTCTACACTTGTTAGAGCCTCCAAGAACTCATGCTTCACCCTCTACTTCCTCTAGGCACCATGGAGTGTTTAGGATCATTCTAAAGGTTCTTATATGTCCTAATACACATTCCTAGACCATTGTAAGCCTTTAGATTACTCTCTTAACCATTCTACACTTGTTAGAGCCTCCAAAGACTCATGCTTCACCCTCTACGTCCCTTGGGGCACCATGGAGTGTTTAGGATCATTCTAAAGGTTCTTATATGTCCTAATACACATTCCTAGACCATTGTAAGCGTTTAGAATACTCTCTTAACCATTCTACACTTGTTAGAGCCTCCAAGAACTCATGCTTCACCCTCTACTTCCTCTAGGCACCATGGAGTGTTTAGGATCATCCTAAAGGTTCTTATATGTCCTAATACACATTCCTAGACCATTCTAAGCCTTTAGATTACTCTCTTAACCATTCTACACTTGTTAGAGCCTCCAAGGACTCATGCTTCACCCTCTACGTCCCTTGGGGCACCATGGAGTGTTTAGGATCATTCTAAAGGTTCTTATATGTCCTAATACACATTCCTAGACCATTGTAAGCCTTTAGAATACTCTCTTAACCATTCTACACTAGTTAGAGTCTCCAAGGACTTATGCTTCACCCTCTAAGTCCCTTGGGGCACCATGGAGTGTTTAGGATCATTCTAAAGGTTCTTATATGTCCTAATACACATTCCTAGACAATTCTAGGCGTTTAGAATACTCTCTTAACCATTCTACACTAGTTAGATCCTCCAAGGACTCATGCTTCACCCTCTAAGTTCCTTGAGGCACCATGGAGTGTTTAGGATCATTCTATAGGTTATTATATGTCCTAATACACATTCCTAGACCATTGTAAGCGTTTAGAATACTCTCTTAACCATTCTACACTTGTTAGAGCCTCCAAGAACTCATGCTTCACCCTCTACTTCCTCTAGGCACCATGGAGTGTTTAGGATCATTCTAAAGGTTCTTATATGCCATAATACACATTCCTAGACCATTCTAAGCCTTTAGATTACTCTCTTAACCATTGTACAATTGTTAGAGCCTCCAAAGACTCATGCTTCACCCTCTACTTCCTCTAGGCACCATGGAGTGTTTAGGATAATTCTAAAGGTTCTTATATGTCCTAATACACATTCCTAGACCATTCTGAGCCTTTAGATTACTCTCTTAACCATTCTACACTTGTTAGAGCCTCCAAAGACTCATGCTTCACCCTCTACGTCCCTTGGGGCACCATGGAGTGTTTAGGATCATTCTAAAGGTTCTTATATGTCCTAATACACATTCCTAGACCATTGTAAGCCTTTAGATTACTCTCTTAACCATTCTACACTTGTTAGAGCATCCAAAGACTCATGCTTCACCCTATACGTCCCTTGGGGCACCATGGAGTGTTTAGGATCATTCTAAAGGTTCTAATATGTCCTAATACACATTCCTAGACCATTGTAAGCCTTTAGAATACTCTCTTAACCATTCTACACTAGTTAGAGTCTCCAAGGACTCATGCTTCACCCTCTAAGTCCCTTGGGGCACCATGGAGTTTTTAGGATCATTCTAAAGGTTCTTATATGTCCTAATACACATTCCTAGACAATTCTAGGCGTTTAGAATACTCTCTTAACCATTCTACACTAGTTAGATCCTCCAAGGACTCATGCTTCACCCTCGAAGTTCCTTGAGGCACCAAGGAGTGTTTAGGATCATTCTCTAGGTTCTTATATGTCCAAATACACATTCCTAGACCATTGTAAGCGTTTAGAATACTCTCTTAACCATTCTACACTTGTTAGAGCCTCCAAGAACTCATGCTTCACCCTCTACTTCCTCTAGGCACCATGGAGTGTTTAGGATCATTCTAAAGGTTCTTATATGTCCTAATACACATTCCTAGACCATTCTAAGCCTTTAGATTACTCTCTTAACCATTCTACACTTGTTAGAGCCTCCAAGGACTCATGCTTCACCCTCTACGTCCCTTGGGGCACCATGGAGTGTTTAGGATCATTCTAAAGGTTCTTGTATGTCCTAATACACATTCCTAGACCATTCTAAGCCTTTAGATTACTCTCTTAACCATTCTACACTTGTTAGAGCCTCCAAGGACTCATGCTTCACCCTCTACATCCCTTGGGGCACCATGGAGTGTTTAGGATCATTCTAAAGGTTCTTATATGTCCTAATACACATTCCTAGACCATTGTAAGCCTTTAGATTACTCTCTTAACCATTCTACACTTGTTAGAGCATCCAAAGACTCATGCTTCACCCTATACGTCCCTTGGGGCACCATGGAGTGTTTAGGATCATTCTAAAGGTTCTAATATGTCCTAATACACATTCCTAGACCATTGTAAGCCTTTAGAATACTCTCTTAACCATTCTACACTAGTTAGAGTCTCCAAGGACTCATGCTTCACCCTCTAAGTCCCTTGGGGCACCATGGAGTTTTTAGGATCATTCTAAAGGTTCTTATATGTCCTAATACACATTCCTAGACAATTCTAGGCGTTTAGAATACTCTCTTAACCATTCTACACTAGTTAGATCCTCCAAGGACTCATGCTTCACCCTCTAAGTTCCTTGAGGCACCAAGGAGTGTTTAGGATCATTCTCTAGGTTCTTATATGTCCAAATACACATTCCTAGACCATTGTAAGCGTTTAGAATACTCTCTTAACCATTCTACACTTGTTAGAGCCTCCAAGAACTCATGCTTCACCCTCTACTTCCTCTAGGCACCATGGAGTGTTTAGGATCATTCTAAAGGTTCTTATATGTCCTAATACACATTCCTAGACCATTCTAAGCCTTTAGATTACTCTCTTAACCATTCTACACTTGTTAGAGCCTCCAAGGACTCATGCTTCACCCTCTACGTCCCTTGGGGCACCATGGAGTGTTTAGGATCATTCTAAAGGTTCTTGTATGTCCTAATACACATTCCTAGACCATTGTAAGCCTTTAGATTACTCTCTTAACCATTCTACACTTGTTAGAGCCTCCAAAGACTCATGCATCACCCTATACGTCCCTTGGGGCACCATGGAGTGTTTAGGATCATTCTAAAGGTTCTTATATGTCCTAATACACATTCCTAGACCATTCTAAGCCTTTAGATTACTCTCTTAACCATTCTACACTTGTTAGAGCCTCCAAGGACTCATGCTTCACCCTCTACGTCCCTTGGGGCACCATGGAGTGTTTAGGATCATTCTAAAGGTTCTTATATGTCCTAATACACATTCCTAGACAATTCTAGGCGTTTAGAATACTCTCTTAACCATTCTACACTAGTTAGATCCTCCAATGACTCATGCTTCACCCTCTACGTCCCTTGGGGCACCATGGAGTGTTTAGGATCATTCTAAAGGTTCTTATATGTCCTAATACACATTCCTAGACCATTGTAAGCCTTTAGATTACTCTCTTAACCATTCTACACTTGTTAGAGCCTCCAAAGACTCATGTTTCACCCTCTACGTCCCTTGGGGCACCATGGAGTGTTTAGGATCATTCTAAAGGTTCTTATATGTCCTAATACACATTCCTAGACCATTGTAAGCGTTTAGAATACTCTCTTAACCATTCTACACTTGTTAGAGCCTCCAAGAACTCATGCTTCACCCTCTACTTCCTCTAGGCACCATGGAGTGTTTAGGATCATTCTAAAGGTTCTTATATGTCCTAATACACATTCCTAGACCATTCTAAGCCTTTAGATTACTCTCTTAACCATTCTACACTTGTTAGAGCCTCCAAGGACTCATGCTTCACCCTCTACGTCCCTTGGGGCACCATGGAGTGTTTAGGATCATTCTAAAGGTTCTTATATGTCCTAATACACATTCCTAGACCATTTTAAGCCTTTAGATTACTCTCTTAACCATTCTACACTTGTTAGAGCCTCCAAAGACTCATGCTTCACCCTCTACGTCCCTTGGGGCACCATGGAGTGTTTAGGATCATTCTAAAGGTTCTTATATGTCCTAATACACATTCCTAGACAATTCTAGGCGTTTAGAATACTCTCTTAACCATTCTACACTAGTTAGATCCTCCAAGGACTCATGCTTCACCCTCTAAGTTCCTTGAGGCACCAAGGAGTGTTTAGGATCATTCTCTAGGTTCTTATATGTCCAAATACACATTCCTAGACCATTGTAAGCGTTTAGAATACTCTCTTAACCATTCTACACTTGTTAGAGCCTCCAAGAACTCATGCTTCACCCTCTAAGTTCCTTGAGGCACCATGGAGTGTTTAGGATCATTCTAAAGGTTCTTATATGTCCAAATACACATTCCTAGACCATTGTAAGCGTTTAGAATACTCTCTTAACCATTCTACACTTGTTAGAGCCTCCAAGAACTCATGCTTCACCCTCTACTTCCTCTAGGAACCATGGAGTGTTTAGGATCATTCTAAAGGTTCTTATATGTCCTAATACACATTCCTAGACCATTCTAAGCCTTTAGATTACTCTCTTAACCATTCTACACTTGTTAGAGCCTCCAAGGACTCATGCTTCACCCTCTACATTCCTTGGGGCACCATGGAGTGTTTAGGATCATTCTAAAGGTTCTTATATGTCCTAATACACATTCCTAGACCATTGTAAGCCTTTAGATTACTCTCTTAACCATTCTACACTTGTTAGAGCCTCCAAAGACTCATGCATCACCCTATACGTCCCTTGGGGCACCATGGAGTGTTTAGGATCATTCTAAAGGTTCTTATATGTCCTAATACACATTCCTAGACCATTCTAAGCCTTTAGATTACTCTCTTAACCATTCTACACTTGTTAGAGCCTCCAAGGACTCATGCTTCACCCTCTACGTCCCTTGGGGCACCATGGAGTGTTTCGGATCATTCTAAAGGTTCTTATATGTCCTAATACACATTCCTAGACCATTCTAAGCCTTTAGATTACTCTCTTAACCATTCTACACTTGTTAGAGCCTCCAAAGACTCATGCTTCACCCTCTACGTCCCTTGGGGCACCATGGAGTGTTTAGGATCATTCTAAAGGTTCTTATATGTCCTAATACACATTCCTAGACCATTCTAAGCCTTTAGATTACTCTCTTAACCATTCTACACTTGTTAGAGCCTCCAAAGACTCATGCTTCACCCTCTACGTCCCTTGGGGCACCATGGAGTGTTTAGGATCATTCTAAAGGTTCTTATATGTCCTAATACACATTCCTAGACAATTCTAGGCGTTTAGAATACTCTCTTAACCATTCTACACTTGTTAGAGCCTCCAAGGACTCATGCGTCACCCTCTACGTCCCTTGGGGCACCATGGAGTGTTTAGGATCATTCTAAAGGTTCTTATATGTCCTAATACACATTCCTAGACCATTGTAAGCCTTTAGATTACTCTCTTAACCATTCTACACTTGTTAGAGCCTCCAAGGACTCATGCTTCACCCTCTACGTCCCTTGGGGCACCGTGGAGTGTTTAGGATCATTCTAAAGGTTCTTATATGTCCTAATACACATTCCTAGACCATTCTAAGCCTTTAGATTACTCTCTTAACCATTCTACACTTGTTAGAGCCTCCAAGGACTCATGCTTCACCCTCTACATCCCTTGGGGCACCATGGAGTGTTTAGGATCATTCTAAAGGTTCTTATATATCCTAATACACATTCCTAGACCATTGTAAGCCTTTAGATTACTCTCTTAACCATTCTACACTTGTTAGAGCCTCCAAAGACTCATGCTTCACCCTATACGTCCCTTGGGGCACCATGGAGTGTTTAGGATCATTCTAAAGGTTCTAATATGTCCTAATACACATTCCTAGACCATTGTAAGCCTTTAGAATACTCTCTTAACCATTCTACACTAGTTAGAGTCTCCAAGGACTCATGCTTCACCCTCTAAGTCCCTTGGGGCACCATGGAGTGTTTAGGATCATTCTAAAGGTTCTTATATGTCCTAATACACATTCCTAGACAATTCTAGGCGTTTAGAATACTCTCTTAACCATTCTACACTAGTTAGATCCTCCAAGGACTCATGCTTCACCCTCTAAGTTCCTTGAGGCACCATGGAGTGTTTAGGATCATTCTAAAGGTTCTTATATGTCCTAATACACATTCCTAGACCATTGTAAGCGTTTAGAATACTCTCTTAACCATTCTACACTTGTTAGAGCCTCCAAGAACTCATGCTTCACCCTCTACTTCCTCTAGGCACCATGGAGTGTTTAGGATCATTCTAAAGGTTCTTATATGTCCTAATACACATTCCTAGACCATTCTAAGCCTTTAGATTACTCTCTTAACCATTCTACACTTGTTAGAGCCTCCAAGGACTCATGCTTCACCCTCTACGTCCCTTGGGGCACCATGGAGTGTTTAGGATCATTCTAAAGGTTCTTATATGTCCTAATACACATTCCTAGACCATTCTAAGCCTTTAGATTACTCTCTTAACCATTCTACACTTGTTAGAGCCTCCAAGGACTCATGCTTCACCCTCTACGTCCCTTGGGGCACCATGGAGTGTTTAGGATCATTCTAAAGGTTCTTATATGTCCTAATACACATTCCTAGACCATTCTAAGCCTTTAGATTACTCTCTTAACCATTCTACACTTGTTAGAGCCTCCAAAGACTCATGCTTCACCCTCTACGTCCCTTGGGGCACCGTGGAGTGTTTAGGATCATTCTAAAGGTTCTTATATGTCCTAATACACATTCCTAGACCATTCTAAGCCTTTAGATTACTCTCTTAACCATTCTACACTTGTTAGAGCCTCCAAGGACTCATGCTTCACCCTCTACATCCCTTGGGGCACCATGGAGTGTTTAGGATCATTCTAAAGGTTCTTATATGTCCTAATACACATTCCTAGACCATTGTAAGCCTTTAGATTACTCTCTTAACCATTCTACACTTGTTAGAGCCTCCAAAGACTCATGTTTCACCCTCTACGTCCCTTGGGGCACCATGGAGTGTTTAGGATCATTCTAAAGGTTCTTATATGTCCTAATACACATTCCTAGACCATTGTAAGCGTTTAGAATACTCTCTTAACCATTCTACACTTGTTAGAGCCTCCAAGAACTCATGCTTCACCCTCTACTTCCTCTAGGCACCATGGAGTGTTTAGGATCATTCTAAAGGTTCTTATATGTCCTAATACACATTCCTAGACCATTCTAAGCCTTTAGATTACTCTCTTAACCATTCTACACTTGTTAGAGCCTCCAAGGACTCATGCTTCACCCTCTACGTCCCTTGGGGCACCATGGAGTGTTTAGGATCATTCTAAAGGTTCTTATATGTCCTAATACACATTCCTAGACCATTGTAAGCCTTTAGATTACTCTCTTAACCATTCTACACTTGTTAGAGCCTCCAAAGACTCATGCATCACCCTATACGTCCCTTGGGGCACCATGGAGTGTTTAGGATCATTCTAAAGGTTCTTATATGTCCTAATACACATTCCTAGACCATTCTAAGCCTTTAGATTACTCTCTTAACCATTCTACACTTGTTAGAGCCTCCAAGGACTCATGCTTCACCCTCTACGTCCCTTGGGGCACCATGGAGTGTTTAGGATCATTCTAAAGGTTCTTATATGTCCTAATACACATTCCTAGACAATTCTAGGCGTTTAGAATACTCTCTTAACCATTCTACACTAGTTAGATCCTCCAAGGACTCATGCTTCACCCTCTAAGTTCCTTGAGGCACCAAGGAGTGTTTAGGATCATTCTCTAGGTTCTTATATGTCCAAATACACATTCCTAGACCATTGTAAGCGTTTAGAATACTCTCTTAACCATTCTACACTTGTTAGAGCCTCCAAGAACTCATGCTTCACCCTCTAAGTTCCTTGAGGCACCATGGAGTGTTTAGGATCATTCTAAAGGTTCTTATATGTCCAAATACACATTCCTAGACCATTGTAAGCGTTTAGAATACTCTCTTAACCATTCTACACTTGTTAGAGCCTCCAAGAACTCATGCTTCACCCTCTACTTCCTCTAGGAACCATGGAGTGTTTAGGATCATTCTAAAGGTTCTTATATGTCCTAATACACATTCCTAGACCATTCTAAGCCTTTAGATTACTCTCTTAACCATTCTACACTTGTTAGAGCCTCCAAGGACTCATGCTTCACCCTCTACATTCCTTGGGGCACCATGGAGTGTTTAGGATCATTCTAAAGGTTCTTATATGTCCTAATACACATTCCTAGACCATTGTAAGCCTTTAGATTACTCTCTTAACCATTCTACACTTGTTAGAGCCTCCAAAGACTCATGCATCACCCTATACGTCCCTTGGGGCACCATGGAGTGTTTAGGATCATTCTAAAGGTTCTTATATGTCCTAATACACATTCCTAGACCATTCTAAGCCTTTAGATTACTCTCTTAACCATTCTACACTTGTTAGAGCCTCCAAGGACTCATGCTTCACCCTCTACGTCCCTTGGGGCACCATGGAGTGTTTAGGATCATTCTAAAGGTTCTTATATGTCCTAATACACATTCCTAGACCATTCTAAGCCTTTAGATTACTCTCTTAACCATTCTACACTTGTTAGAGCCTCCAAAGACTCATGCTTCACCCTCTACGTCCCTTGGGGCACCATGGAGTGTTTAGGATCATTCTAAAGGTTCTTATATGTCCTAATACACATTCCTAGACCATTCTAAGCCTTTAGATTACTCTCTTAACCATTCTACACTTGTTAGAGCCTCCAAAGACTCATGCTTCACCCTCTACGTCCCTTGGGGCACCATGGAGTGTTTAGGATCATTCTAAAGGTTCTTATATGTCCTAATACACATTCCTAGACAATTCTAGGCGTTTAGAATACTCTCTTAACCATTCTACACTTGTTAGAGCCTCCAAGGACTCATGCGTCACCCTCTACGTCCCTTGGGGCACCATGGAGTGTTTAGGATCATTCTAAAGGTTCTTATATGTCCTAATACACATTCCTAGACCATTGTAAGCCTTTAGATTACTCTCTTAACCATTCTACACTTGTTAGAGCCTCCAAGGACTCATGCTTCACCCTCTACGTCCCTTGGGGCACCGTGGAGTGTTTAGGATCATTCTAAAGGTTCTTATATGTCCTAATACACATTCCTAGACCATTCTAAGCCTTTAGATTACTCTCTTAACCATTCTACACTTGTTAGAGCCTCCAAGGACTCATGCTTCACCCTCTACATCCCTTGGGGCACCATGGAGTGTTTAGGATCATTCTAAAGGTTCTTATATATCCTAATACACATTCCTAGACCATTGTAAGCCTTTAGATTACTCTCTTAACCATTCTACACTTGTTAGAGCCTCCAAAGACTCATGCTTCACCCTATACGTCCCTTGGGGCACCATGGAGTGTTTAGGATCATTCTAAAGGTTCTAATATGTCCTAATACACATTCCTAGACCATTGTAAGCCTTTAGAATACTCTCTTAACCATTCTACACTAGTTAGAGTCTCCAAGGACTCATGCTTCACCCTCTAAGTCCCTTGGGGCACCATGGAGTGTTTAGGATCATTCTAAAGGTTCTTATATGTCCTAATACACATTCCTAGACAATTCTAGGCGTTTAGAATACTCTCTTAACCATTCTACACTAGTTAGATCCTCCAAGGACTCATGCTTCACCCTCTAAGTTCCTTGAGGCACCATGGAGTGTTTAGGATCATTCTAAAGGTTCTTATATGTCCTAATACACATTCCTAGACCATTGTAAGCGTTTAGAATACTCTCTTAACCATTCTACACTTGTTAGAGCCTCCAAGAACTCATGCTTCACCCTCTACTTCCTCTAGGCACCATGGAGTGTTTAGGATCATTCTAAAGGTTCTTATATGTCCTAATACACATTCCTAGACCATTCTAAGCCTTTAGATTACTCTCTTAACCATTCTACACTTGTTAGAGCCTCCAAGGACTCATGCTTCACCCTCTACGTCCCTTGGGGCACCATGGAGTGTTTAGGATCATTCTAAAGGTTCTTATATGTCCTAATACACATTCCTAGACCATTCTAAGCCTTTAGATTACTCTCTTAACCATTCTACACTTGTTAGAGCCTCCAAGGACTCATGCTTCACCCTCTACGTCCCTTGGGGCACCATGGAGTGTTTAGGATCATTCTAAAGGTTCTTATATGTCCTAATACACATTCCTAGACCATTCTAAGCCTTTAGATTACTCTCTTAACCATTCTACACTTGTTAGAGCCTCCAAAGACTCATGCTTCACCCTCTACGTCCCTTGGGGCACCGTGGAGTGTTTAGGATCATTCTAAAGGTTCTTATATGTCCTAATACACATTCCTAGACCATTCTAAGCCTTTAGATTACTCTCTTAACCATTCTACACTTGTTAGAGCCTCCAAGGACTCATGCTTCACCCTCTACATCCCTTGGGGCACCATGGAGTGTTTAGGATCATTCTAAAGGTTCTTATATGTCCTAATACACATTCCTAGACCATTGTAAGCCTTTAGATTACTCTCTTAACCATTCTACACTTGTTAGAGCCTCCAAAGACTCATGTTTCACCCTCTACGTCCCTTGGGGCACCATGGAGTGTTTAGGATCATTCTAAAGGTTCTTATATGTCCTAATACACATTCCTAGACCATTGTAAGCGTTTAGAATACTCTCTTAACCATTCTACACTTGTTAGAGCCTCCAAGAACTCATGCTTCACCCTCTACTTCCTCTAGGCACCATGGAGTGTTTAGGATCATTCTAAAGGTTCTTATATGTCCTAATACACATTCCTAGACCATTCTAAGCCTTTAGATTACTCTCTTAACCATTCTACACTTGTTAGAGCCTCCAAGGACTCATGCTTCACCCTCTACGTCCCTTGGGGCACCATGGAGTGTTTAGGATCATTCTAAAGGTTCTTATATGTCCTAATACACATTCCTAGACCATTGTAAGCCTTTAGATTACTCTCTTAACCATTCTACACTTGTTAGAGCCTCCAAAGACTCATGCATCACCCTATACGTCCCTTGGGGCACCATGGAGTGTTTAGGATCATTCTAAAGGTTCTTATATGTCCTAATACACATTCCTAGACCATTCTAAGCCTTTAGATTACTCTCTTAACCATTCTACACTTGTTAGAGCCTCCAAGGACTCATGCTTCACCCTCTACGTCCCTTGGGGCACCATGGAGTGTTTAGGATCATTCTAAAGGTTCTTATATGTCCTAATACACATTCCTAGACAATTCTAGGCGTTTAGAATACTCTCTTAACCATTCTACACTAGTTAGATCCTCCAAGGACTCATGCTTCACCCTCTACGTCCCTTGGGGCACCATGGAGTGTTTTGGATCATTCTAAAGGTTCTTATATGTCCTAATACACATTCCTAGACCATTGTAAGCCTTTAGATTACTCTCTTAACCATTCTACACTTGTTAGAGCCTCCAAAGACTCATGTTTCACCCTCTACATCCCTTGGGGCACCATGGAGTGTTTAGGATCATTCTAAAGGTTCTTATATGTCCTAATACACATTCCTAGACCATTGTAAGCGTTTAGAATACTCTCTTAACCATTCTACACTTGTTAGAGCCTCCAAGAACTCATGCTTCACCCTCTACTTCCTCTAGGCACCATGGAGTGTTTAGGATCATTCTAAAGGTTCTTATATGTCCTAATACACATTCCTAGACCATTCTAAGCCTTTAGATTACTCTCTTAACCATTCTACACTTGTTAGAGCCTCCAAGGACTCATGCTTCACCCTCTACGTCCCTTGGGGCACCATGGAGTGTTTAGGATCATTCTAAAGGTTCTTATATGTCCTAATACACATTCCTAGACCATTGTAAGCCTTTAGATTACTCTCTTAACCATTCTACACTTGTTAGAGCCTCCAAAGACTCATGCATCACCCTATACGTCCCTTGGGGCACCATGGAGTGTTTAGGATCATTCTAAAGGTTCTTATATGTCCTAATACACATTCCTAGACCATTCTAAGCCTTTAGATTACTCTCTTAACCATTCTACACTTGTTAGAGCCTCCAAGGACTCATGCTTCACCCTCTACGTCCTTGGGGCACCATGGAGTGTTTAGGATCATTCTAAAGGTTCTTATATGTCCTAATACACATTCCTAGACAATTCTAGGCGTTTAGAATACTCTCTTAACCATTCTACACTAGATAGATCCTCCAAGGACTCATGCTTCACTCTCTACGTCCCTTGGGGCACCATGGAGTGTTTTGGATCATTCTAAAGGTTCTTATATGTCCTAATACACATTCCTAGACCATTGTAAGCCTTTAGATTACTCTCTTAACCATTCTACACTTGTTAGAGCCTCCAAAGACTCATGTTTCACCCTCTACGTCCCTTGGGGCACCATGGAGTGTTTAGGATCATTTTAAAGGTTCTTATATGTCCTAATACACATTCCTAGACCATTGTAAGCGTTTAGAATACTCTCTTAACCATTCTACACTTGTTAGAGCCTCCAAGAACTCATGCTTCACCCTCTACTTCCTCTAGGCACCATGGAGTGTTTAGGATCTTTCTAAAGGTTCTTATATGTCCTAATACACATTCCTAGACCATTCTAAGCCTTTAGATTACTCTCTTAACCATTCTACACTTGTTAGAGCCTCCAAGGACTCATGCTTCACCCTCTACGTCCCTTGGGGCACCATGGAGTGTTTAGGATCATTCTAAAGGTTCTTATATGTCCTAATACACATTCCTAGACCATTCTAAGCCTTTAGATTACTCTCTTAACCATTCTACACTTGTTAGAGCCTCCAAGGACTCATGCTTCACCCTCTACGTCCCTTGGGGCACCATGGAGTGTTTAGGATCATTCTAAAGGTTCTTATATGTCCTAATACACATTCCTAGACCATTCTAAGCCTTTAGATTACTCTCTTAACCATTCTACACTTGTTAGAGCCTCCAAAGACTCATGCTTCACCCTCTACGTCCCTTGGGGCACCATGGAGTGTTTAGGATCATTCTAAAGGTTCTTATATGTCCTAATACACATTCCTAGACCATTCTAAGCCTTTAGATTACTCTCTTAACCATTCTACACTTGTTAGAGCCTCCAAAGACTCATGCTTCACCCTCTACGTCCCTTGGGGCACCATGGAGTGTTTAGGATCATTCTAAAGGTTCTTATATGTCCTAATACACATTCCTAGACCATTCTAAGCCTTTAGATTACTCTCTTAACCATTCTACACTTGTTAGAGCCTCCAAGGACTCATGCTTCACCCTCTACGTCCCTTGGGGCACCATGGAGTGTTTAGGATCATTCTAAAGGTTCTTATATGTCCTAATACACATTCCTAGACCATTGTAAGCCTTTAGATTACTCTCTTAACCATTCTACACTTGTTAGAGCCTCCAAGGACTCATGCTTCACCCTCTACGTCCCTTGGGGCACCATGGAGTGTTTAGGATCATTCTAAAGGTTCTTATATGTCCTAATACACATTCCTAGACCATTCTAAGCCTTTAGATTACTCTCTTAACCATTCTACACTTGTTAGAGCCTCCAAAGACTCATGTTTCACCCTCTACGTCCCTTGGGGCACCATGGAGTGTTTAGGATCATTCTAAAGGTTCTTATATGTCCTAATACACATTCCTAGACCATTGTAAGCGTTTAGAATACTCTCTTAACCATTCTACACTTGTTAGAGCCTCCAAGAACTCATGCTTCACCCTCTACTTCCTCTAGGCACCATGGAGTGTTTAGGATCATTCTAAAGGTTCTTATATGTCCTAATACACATTCCTAGACCATTCTAAGCCTTTAGATTACTCTCTTAACCATTCTACACTTGTTAGAGCCTCCAAGGACTCATGCTTCACCCTCTACGTCCCTTGGGGCACCATGGAGTGTTTAGGATCATTCTAAAGGTTCTTATATGTCCTAATACACATTCCTAGACCATTGTAAGCCTTTAGATTACTCTCTTAACCATTCTACACTTGTTAGAGCCTCCAAAGACTCATGCTTCACCCTATACGTCCCTTGGGGCACCATGGAGTGTTTAGGATCATTCTAAAGGTTCTAATATGTCCTAATACACATTCCTATACCATTGTAAGCCTTTAGAATACTCTCTTAACCATTCTACACTAGTTAGAGTCTCCAAGGACTCATGCTTCACCCTCTAAGTCCCTTGGGGCACCATGGAGTGTTTAGGATCATTCTAAAGGTTCTTATATGTCCTAATACACATTCCTAGACAATTCTAGGCGTTTAGAATACTCTCTTAACCATTCTACACTAGTTAGATCCTCCAAGGACTCATGCTTCACCCTCTAAGTTCCTTGAGGCACCATGGAGTGTTTAGGATCATTCTATAGGTTCTTATATGTCCAAATACACATTCCTAGACCATTGTAAGCGTTTAGAATACTCTCTTAACCATTCTACACTTGTTAGAGCCTCCAAGAACTCATGCTTCACCCTCTACTTCCTCTAGGCACCATGGAGGGTTTAGGATCATTCTAAAGGTTCTTATATGTCCTAATACACATTCCTAGACCATTCTAAGCCTTTAGATTACTCTCTTAACCATTCTACACTTGTTAGAGCCTCCAAAGACTCATGCTTCACCCTCTACGTCCCTTGGGGCACCATGGAGTGTTTAGGATCATTCTAAAGGTTCTTATATGTCCTAATACACATTCCTAGACCATTCTAAGCCTTTAGATTACTCTCTTAACCATTCTACACTTGTTAGAGCCTCCAAAGACTCATGCTTCACCCTCTACGTCCCTTGGGGCACCATGGAGTGTTTAGGATCATTCTAAAGGTTCTTATATGTCCTAATACACATTCCTAGACCATTCTAAGCCTTTAGATTACTCTCTTAACCATTCTACACTTGTTAGAGCCTCCAAGGACTCATGCTTCACCCTCTACGTCCCTTGGGGCACCATGGAGTGTTTAGGATCATTCTAAAGGTTCTAATATGTCCTAATACACATTCCTATACCATTGTAAGCCTTTAGAATACTCTCTTAACCATTCTACACTAGTTAGAGTCTCCAAGGACTCATGCTTCACCCTCTAAGTCCCTTGGGGCACCATGGAGTGTTTAGGATCATTCTAAAGGTTCTTATATGTCCTAATACACATTCCTAGACAATTCTAGGCGTTTAGAATACTCTCTTAACCATTCTACACTAGTTAGATCCTCCAAGGACTCATGCTTCACCCTTTAAGTTCCTTGAGGCACCATGGAGTGTTTAGGATCATTCTATAGGTTCTTATATGTCCAAATACACATTCCTAGACCATTGTAAGCGTTTAGAATACTCTCTTAACCATTCTACACTTGTTAGAGCCTCCAAGAACTCATGCTTCACCCTCTACTTCCTCTAGGCACCATGGAGGGTTTAGGATCATTCTAAAGGTTCTTATATGTCCTAATACACATTCCTAGACCATTCTAAGCCTTTAGATTACTCTCTTAACCATTCTACACTTGTTAGAGCCTCCAAAGACTCATGCTTCACCCTCTACGTCCCTTGGGGCACCATGGAGTGTTTAGGATCATTCTAAAGGTTCTTATATGTCCTAATACACATTCCTAGACCATTCTAAGCCTTTAGATTACTCTCTTAACCATTCTACACTTGTTAGAGCCTCCAAAGACTCATGCTTCACCCTCTACGTCCCTTGGGGCACCATGGAGTGTTTAGGATCATTCTAAAGGTTCTTATATGTCCTAATACACATTCCTAGACCATTCTAAGCCTTTAGATTACTCTCTTAACCATTCTACACTTGTTAGAGCCTCCAAGGACTCATGCTTCACCCTCTACGTCCCTTGGGGCACCATGGAGTGTTTAGGATCATTCTAAAGGTTCTTATATGTCCTAATACACATTCCTAGACCATTGTAAGCCTTTAGATTACTCTCTTAACCATTCTACACTTGTTAGAGCCTCCAAAGACTCATGCTTCACCCTATACGTCCCTTGGGGCACCATGGAGTGTTTAGGATCATTCTAAAGGTTCTAATATGTCTTAATACACATTCCTATACCATTGTAAGCCTTTAGAATACTCTCTTAACCATTCTACACTTGTTAGAGCCTCCAAAGACTCATGTTTCACCCTCTACGTCCCTTGGGGCACCATGGAGTGTTTAGGATCATTCTAAAGGTTCTTATATGTCCTAATACACATTCCTAGACCATTGTAAGCGTTTAGAATACTCTCTTAACCATTCTACACTTGTTAGAGCCTCCAAGAACTCATGCTTCACCCTCTACTTCCTCTAGGCACCATGGAGTGTTTAGGATCATTCTAAAGGTTCTTATATGTCCTAATACACATTCCTAGACCATTCTAAGCCTTTAGATTACTCTCTTAACCATTCTACACTTGTTAGAGCCTCCAAGGACTCATGCTTCACCCTCTACGTCCCTTGGGGCACCATGGAGTGTTTAGGATCATTCTAAAGGTTCTTATATGTCCTAATACACATTCCTAGACCATTCTAAGCCTTTAGATTACTCTCTTAACCATTCTACACTTGTTAGAGCCTCCAAAGACTCATGCTTCACCCTATACGTCCCTTGGGGCACCATGGAGTGTTTAGGATCATTCTAAAGGTTCTAATATGTCCTAATACACATTCCTAGACCATTCTAAGCCTTTAGATTACTCTCTTAACCATTCTACACTTGTTAGAGCCTCCAAGAACTCATGCTTCACCCTCTACTTCCTCTAGGCACCATGGAGTGTTTAGGATCATTCTAAAGGTTCTTATATGTCCTAATACACATTCCTAGACCATTCTAAGCCTTTAGATTACTCTCTTAACCATTCTACACTTGTTAGAGCCTCCAAAGACTCATGCTTCACCCTCTACGTCCCTTGGGGCACCATGAAGTGTTTAGGATCATTCTAAAGGTTCTTATATGTCCTAATACACATTCCTAGACCATTCTAAGCCTTTAGATTACTCTCTTAACCATTCTACACTTGTTAGAGCCTCCAAAGACTCATGCTTCACCCTCTACGTCCCTTGGGGCACCATGGAGTGTTTAGGATCATTCTAAAGGTTCTTATATGTCCTAATACACATTCCTAGACCATTCTAAGCCTTTAGATTACTCTCTTAACCATTCTACACTTGTTAGAGCCTCCAAGGACTCATGCTTCACCCTCTACGTCCCTTGGGGCACCATGGAGTGTTTAGGATCATTCTAAAGGTTCTTATATGTCCTGATACACATTCCTAGACCATTGTAAGCCTTTAGATTACTCTCTTAACCATTCTACACTTGTTAGAGCCTCCAAGGACTCATGCTTCACCCTCTACGTCCCTTGGGGCACCATGGAGTGTTTAGGATCATTCTAAAGGTTCTTATATGTCCTAATACACATTCCTAGACCATTCTAAGCCTTTAGATTACTCTCTTAACCATTCTACACTTGTTAGAGCCTCCAAAGACTCATGTTTCACCCTCTACGTCCCTTGGGGCACCATGGAGTGTTTAGGATCATTCTAAAGGTTCTTATATGTCCTAATACACATTCCTAGACCATTGTAAGCGTTTAGAATACTCTCTTAACCATTCTACACTTGTTAGAGCCTCCAAGAACTCATGCTTCACCCTCTACTTCCTCTAGGCACCATGGAGTGTTTAGGATCATTCTAAAGGTTCTTATATGTCCTAATACACATTCCTAGACCATTCTAAGCCTTTAGATTATTCTCTTAACCATTCTACACTTGTTAGAGCCTCCAAGGACTCATGCTTCACCCTCTACGTCCCTTGGGGCACCATGGAGTGTTTAGGATCATTCTAAAGGTTCTTATATGTCCTAATACACATTCCTAGACCATTGTAAGCCTTTAGATTACTCTCTTAACCATTCTACACTTGTTAGAGCCTCCAAAGACTCATGCTTCACCCTATACGTCCCTTGGGGCACCATGGAGTGTTTAGGATCATTCTAAAGGTTCTAATATGTCCTAATACACATTCCTATACCATTGTAAGCCTTTAGAATACTCTCTTAACCATTCTACACTAGTTAGAGTCTCCAAGGACTCATGCTTCACCCTCTAAGTCCCTTGGGGCACCATGGAGTGTTTAGGATCATTCTAAAGGTTCTTATATGTCCTAATACACATTCCTAGACAATTCTAGGCGTTTAGAATACTCTCTTAACCATTCTACACTAGTTAGATCCTCCAAGGACTCATGCTTCACCCTCTAAGTTCCTTGAGGCACCATGGAGTGTTTAGGATCATTCTATAGGTTCTTATATGTCCAAATACACATTCCTAGACCATTGTAAGCGTTTAGAATACTCTCTTAACCATTCTACACTTGTTAGAGCCTCCAAGAACTCATGCTTCACCCTCTACTTCCTCTAGGCACCATGGAGGGTTTAGGATCATTCTAAAGGTTCTTATATGTCCTAATACACATTCCTAGACCATTCTAAGCCTTTAGATTACTCTCTTAACCATTCTACACTTGTTAGAGCCTCCAAAGACTCATGCTTCACCCTCTACGTCCCTTGGGGCACCATGGAGTGTTTAGGATCATTCTAAAGGTTCTTATATGTCCTAATACACATTCCTAGACCATTCTAAGCCTTTAGATTACTCTCTTAACCATTCTACACTTGTTAGAGCCTCCAAAGACTCATGCTTCACCCTCTACGTCCCTTGGGGCACCATGGAGTGTTTAGGATCATTCTAAAGGTTCTTATATGTCCTAATACACATTCCTAGACCATTCTAAGCCTTTAGATTACTCTCTTAACCATTCTACACTTGTTAGAGCCTCCAAGGACTCATGCTTCACCCTCTACGTCCCTTGGGGCACCATGGAGTGTTTAGGATCATTCTAAAGGTTCTTATATGTCCTAATACACATTCCTAGACCATTGTAAGCCTTTAGATTACTCTCTTAACCATTCTACACTTGTTAGAGCCTCCAAAGACTCATGCTTCACCCTATACGTCCCTTGGGGCACCATGGAGTGTTTAGGATCATTCTAAAGGTTCTAATATGTCCTAATACACATTCCTATACCATTGTAAGCCTTTAGAATACTCTCTTAACCATTCTACACTTGTTAGAGCCTCCAAAGACTCATGTTTCACCCTCTACGTCCCTTGGGGCACCATGGAGTGTTTAGGATCATTCTAAAGGTTCTTATATGTCCTAATACACATTCCTAGACCATTGTAAGCGTTTAGAATACTCTCTTAACCATTCTACACTTGTTAGAGCCTCCAAGAACTCATGCTTCACCCTCTACTTCCTCTAGGCACCATGGAGTGTTTAGGATCATTCTAAAGGTTCTTATATGTCCTAATACACATTCCTAGACCATTCTAAGCCTTTAGATTACTCTCTTAACCATTCTACACTTGTTAGAGCCTCCAAGGACTCATGCTTCACCCTCTACGTCCCTTGGGGCACCATGGAGTGTTTAGGATCATTCTAAAGGTTCTTATATGTCCTAATACACATTCCTAGACCATTCTAAGCCTTTAGATTACTCTCTTAACCATTCTACACTTGTTAGAGCCTCCAAGGACTCATGCTTCACCCTCTACGTCCCTTGGGGCACCATGGAGTGTTTAGGATCATTCTAAAGGTTCTTATATGTCCTAATACACATTCCTAGACCATTGTAAGCGTTTAGAATACTCTCTTAACCATTCTACACTTGTTAGAGCCTCCAAGAACTCATGCTTCACCCTCTACTTCCTCTAGGCACCATGGAGTGTTTAGGATCATTCTAAAGGTTCTTATATGTCCTAATACACATTCCTAGACCATTCTAAGCCTTTAGATTACTCTCTTAACCATTCTACACTTGTTAGAGCCTCCAAAGACTCATGCTTCACCCTCTACGTCCCTTGGGGCACCATGGAGTGTTTAGGATCATTCTAAAGGTTCTTATATGTCCTAATACACATTCCTAGACCATTCTAAGCCTTTAGATTACTCTCTTAACCATTCTACACTTGTTAGAGCCTCCAAAGACTCATGCTTCACCCTCTACGTCCCTTGGGGCACCATAGAGTGTTTAGGATCATTCTAAAGGTTCTTATATGTCCTAATACACATTCCTAGACCATTCTAAGCCTTTAGATTACTCTCTTAACCATTCTACACTTGTTAGAGCCTCCAAGGACTCATGCTTCACCCTCTACGTCCCTTGGGGCACCATGGAGTGTTTAGGATCATTCTAAAGGTTCTTATATGTCCTAATACACATTCCTAGACCATTGTAAGCCTTTAGATTACTCTCGTAACCATTCTACACTTGTTAGAGCCTCCATAGACTCATGCTTCACCCTATACGTCCCTTGGGGCACCATGGAGTGTTTAGGATCATTCTAAAGGTTCTAATATGTCCTAATACACATTCCTAGACCATTGTAAGCCTTTAGAATACTCTCTTAACCATTCTACACTAGTTAGAGTCTCCAAGGACTCATGCTTCACCCTCTAAGTCCCTTGGGGCACCATGGAGTGTTTAGGATCATTCTAAAGGTTCTTATATGTCCTAATACACATTCCTAGACAATTCTAGGCGTTTAGAATACTCTCTTAACCATTCTACACTAGTTAGATCCTCCAAGGACTCATGCTTCACCCTCTAAGTTCCTTGAGGCACCATGGAGTGTTTAGGATCATTCTCTAGGTTCTTATATGTCCAAATACACATTCCTAGACCATTGTAAGCGTTTAGAATACTCTCTTAACCATTCTACACTTGTTAGAGCCTCCAAGAACTCATGCTTCACCCTCTACTTCCTCTAGGCACCATGGAGTGTTTAGGATCATTCTAAAGGTTCTTATATGTCCTAATACACATTCCTAGACCATTCTAAGCCTTTAGATTACTCTCTTAACCATTCTACACTTGTTAGAGCCTCCAAGGACTCATGCTTCACCCTCTACGTCCCTTGGGGCACCATGGAGTGTTTAGGATCATTCTAAAGGTTCTTATATGTCCTAATACACATTCCTAGACCATTGTAAGCCTTTAGATTACTCTCTTAACCATTCTACACTTGTTAGAGCCTCCAAGGACTCATGCTTCACCCTCTACGTCCCTTGGGGCACCATGGAGTGTTTAGGATCATTCTAAAGGTTCTTATATGTCCTAATACACATTCCTAGACCATTCTAAGCCTTTAGATTACTCTCTTAACCATTCTACACTTGTTAGAGCCTCCAAAGACTCATGTTTCACCCTCTACGTCGCTTGGGGCACCATGGAGTGTTTAGGATCATTCTAAAGGTTCTTATATGTCCTAATACACATTCCTAGACCATTGTAAGCGTTTAGAATACTCTCTTAACCATTCTACACTTGTTAGAGCCTCCAAGAACTTATGCTTCACCCTCTACTTCCTCTAGGCACCATGGAGTGTTTAGGATCATTCTAAAGGTTCTTATATGTCCTAATACACATTCCTAGACCATTCTAAGCCTTTAGATTACTCTCTTAACCATTCTACACTTGTTAGAGCCTCCAAGGACTCATGCTTCACCCTCTACGTCCCTTGGGGCACCATGGAGTGTTTAGGATCATTCTAAAGGTTCTTATATGTCCTAATACACATTCCTAGACCATTCTAAGCCTTTAGATTACTCTCTTAACCATTCTACACTTGTTAGAGCCTCCAAAGACTCATGCTTCACCCTCTACGTCCCTTGGGGCACCATGGAGTGTTTAGGATCATTCTAAAGGTTCTTATATGTCCTAATACACATTCCTAGACCATTCTAAGCCTTTAGATTACTCTCTTAACCATTCTACACTTGTTAGAGCCTCCAAAGACTCATGCTTCACCCTCTACGTCCCTTGGGGCACCATGGAGTGTTTAGGATCATTCTAAAGGTTCTTATATGTCCTAATACACATTCCTAGACCATTCTAAGCCTTTAGATTACTCTCTTAACCATTCTACACTTGTTAGAGCCTCCAAGGACTCATGCTTCACCCTCTACGTCCCTTGGGGCACCATGGAGTGTTTAGGATCATTCTAAAGGTTCTTATATGTCCTAATACACATTCCTAGACCATTGTAAGCCTTTAGATTACTCTCTTAACCATTCTACACTTGTTAGAGCCTCCAAGGACTCATGCTTCACCCTCTACGTCCCTTGGGGCACCATGGAGTGTTTAGGATCATTCTAAAGGTTCTTATATGTCCTAATACACATTCCTAGACCATTCTAAGCCTTTAGATTACTCTCTTAACCATTCTACACTTGTTAGAGCCTCCAAAGACTCATGTTTCACCCTCTACGTCCCTTGGGGCACCATGGAGTGTTTAGGATCATTCTAAAGGTTCTTATATGTCCTAATACACATTCCTAGACCATTGTAAGCGTTTAGAATACTCTCTTAACCATTCTACACTTGTTAGAGCCTCCAAGAACTCATGCTTCACCCTCTACTTCCTCTAGGCACCATGGAGTGTTTAGGATCATTCTAAAGGTTCTTATATGTCCTAATACACATTCCTAGACCATTCTAAGCCTTTAGATTACTCTCTTAACCATTCTACACTTGTTAGAGCCTCCAAGGACTCATGCTTCACCCTCTACGTCCCTTGGGGCACCATGGAGTGTTTAGGATCATTCTAAAGGTTCTTATATGTCCTAATACACATTCCTAGACCATTGTAAGCCTTTAGATTACTCTCTTAACCATTCTACACTTGTTAGAGCCTCCAAAGACTCATGCTTCACCCTATACGTCCCTTGGGGCACCATGGAGTGTTTAGGATCATTCTAAAGGTTCTAATATGTCCTAATACACATTCCTATACCATTGTAAGCCTTTAGAATACTCTCTTAACCATTCTACACTAGTTAGAGTCTCCAAGGACTCATGCTTCACCCTCTAAGTCCCTTGGGGCACCATGGAGTGTTTAGGATCATTCTAAAGGTTCTTATATGTCCTAATACACATTCCTAGACAATTCTAGGCGTTTAGAATACTCTCTTAACCATTCTACACTAGTTAGATCCTCCAAGGACTCATGCTTCACCCTCTAAGTTCCTTGAGGCACCATGGAGTGTTTAGGATCATTCTATAGGTTCTTATATGTCCAAATACACATTCCTAGACCATTGTAAGCGTTTAGAATACTCTCTTAACCATTCTACACTTGTTAGAGCCTCCAAGAACTCATGCTTCACCCTCTACTTCCTCTAGGCACCATGGAGGGTTTAGGATCATTCTAAAGGTTCTTATATGTCCTAATACACATTCCTAGACCATTCTAAGCCTTTAGATTACTCTCTTAACCATTCTACACTTGTTAGAGCCTCCAAAGACTCATGCTTCACCCTCTACGTCCCTTGGGGCACCATGGAGTGTTTAGGATCATTCTAAAGGTTCTTATATGTCCTAATACACATTCCTAGACCATTGTAAGCGTTTAGAATACTCTCTTAACCATTCTACACTTGTTAGAGCCTCCAAGAACTCATGCTTCACCCTCTACTTCCTCTAGGCACCATGGAGTGTTTAGGATCATTCTAAAGGTTCTTATATGTCCTAATACACATTCCTAGACCATTGTAAGCCTTTAGATTACTCTCTTAACCATTCTACACTTGTTAGAGCCTCCAAAGACTCATGCTTCACCCTATACGTCCCTTGGGGCACCATGGAGTGTTTAGGATCATTCTAAAGGTTCTAATATGTCCTAATACACATTCCTATACCATTGTAAGCCTTTAGAATACTCTCTTAACCATTCTACACTTGTTAGAGCCTCCAAAGACTCATGTTTCACCCTCTACGTCCCTTGGGGCACCATGGAGTGTTTAGGATCATTCTAAAGGTTCTTATATGTCCTAATACACATTCCTAGACCATTGTAAGCGTTTAGAATACTCTCTTAACCATTCTACACTTGTTAGAGCCTCCAAGAACTCATGCTTCACCCTCTACTTCCTCTAGGCACCATGGAGTGTTTAGGATCATTCTAAAGGTTCTTATATGTCCTAATACACATTCCTAGACCATTCTAAGCCTTTAGATTACTCTCTTAACCATTCTACACTTGTTAGAGCCTCCAAGGACTCATGCTTCACCCTCTACGTCCCTTGGGGCACCATGGAGTGTTTAGGATCATTCTAAAGGTTCTTATATGTCCTAATACACATTCCTAGACCATTGTAAGCGTTTAGAATACTCTCTTAACCATTCTACACTTGTTAGAGCCTCCAAGAACTCATGCTTCACCCTCTACTTCCTCTAGGCACCATGGAGTGTTTAGGATCATTCTAAAGGTTCTTATATGTCCTAATACACATTCCTAGACCATTCTAAGCCTTTAGATTACTCTCTTAACCATTCTACACTTGTTAGAGCCTCCAAAGACTCATGCTTCACCCTCTACGTCCCTTGGGGCACCATGGAGTGTTTAGGATCATTCTAAAGGTTCTTATATGTCCTAATACACATTCCTAGACCATTCTAAGCCTTTAGATTACTCTCTTAACCATTCTACACTTGTTAGAGCCTCCAAAGACTCATGCTTCACCCTCTACGTCCCTTGGGGCACCATAGAGTGTTTAGGATCATTCTAAAGGTTCTTATATGTCCTAATACACATTCCTAGACCATTCTAAGCCTTTAGATTACTCTCTTAACCATTCTACACTTGTTAGAGCCTCCAAGGACTCATGCTTCACCCTCTACGTCCCTTGGGGCACCATGGAGTGTTTAGGATCATTCTAAAGGTTCTTATATGTCCTAATACACATTCCTAGACCATTGTAAGCCTTTAGATTACTCTCGTAACCATTCTACACTTGTTAGAGCCTCCAAAGACTCATGCTTCACCCTATACGTCCCTTGGGGCACCATGGAGTGTTTAGGATAATTCTAAAGGTTCTAATATGTCCTAATACACATTCCTAGACCATTGTAAGCCTTTAGAATACTCTCTTAACCATTCTACACTAGTTAGAGTCTCCAAGGACTCATGCTTCACCCTCTAAGTCCCTTGGGGCACCATGGAGTGTTTAGGATCATTCTAAAGGTTCTTATATGTCCTAATACACATTCCTAGACAATTCTAGGCGTTTAGAATACTCTCTTAACCATTCTACACTAGTTAGATCCTCCAAGGACTCATGCTTCACCCTCTAAGTTCCTTGAGGCACCATGGAGTGTTTAGGATCATTCTCTAGGTTCTTATATGTCCAAATACACATTCCTAGACCATTGTAAGCGTTTAGAATACTCTCTTAACCATTCTACACTTGTTAGAGCCTCCAAGAACTCATGCTTCACCCTCTACTTCCTCTAGGCACCATGGAGTGTTTAGGATCATTCTAAAGGTTCTTATATGTCCTAATACACATTCCTAGACCATTCTAAGCCTCTAGATTACTCTCTTAACCATTCTACACTTGTTAGAGCCTCCAAAGACTCATGCTTCACCCTCTACGTCCCTTGGGGCACCATGGAGTGTTTAGGATCATTCTAAAGGTTCTTATATGTCCTAATACACATTCCTAGACCATTCTAAGCCTTTAGATTACTCTCTTAACCATTCTACACTTGTTAGAGCCTCCCAAGACTCATGCTTCACCCTCTACGTCCCTTGGGGCACCATGGAGTGTTTAGGATCATTCTAAAGGTTCTTATATGTCCTAATACACATTCCTAGACCATTGTAAGCGTTTAGAATACTCTCTTAACCATTCTACACTTGTTAGAGCCTCCAAGAACTCATGCTTCACCCTCTACTTCCTCTAGGCACCATGGAGTGTTTAGGATCATTCTAAAGGTTCATATATGTCCTAATACACATTCCTAGACCATTCTAAGCATTTAGATTACTCTCTTAACCATTCTACACTAGTTAGAGTCTCCAAGGACTCATGCTTCACCCTCTAAGTCCCTTGGGGCACCATGGAGTGTTTAGGATCATTCTAAAGGTTCTTATATGTCCTAATACACATTCCTAGACAATTCTAGGCGTTTAGAATACTCTCTTAACCATTCTACACTAGTTAGATCCTCCAAGGACTCATGCTTCACCCTCTAAGTTCCTTGAGGCACCATGGAGTGTTTAGGATCATTCTCTAGGTTCTTATATGTCCAAATACACATTCCTAGACCATTGTAAGCATTTTGAATACTCTCTTAACCATTCTACACTTGTTTGAGCCTCCAAGAACTCATGCTTCACCCTCTACTTCCTCTAGGCACCATGGAGTGTTTAGGATCATTCTAAAGGTTCTTATATGTCCTAATACACATTCCTAGACCATTCTAAGCCTCTAGATTACTCTCTTAACCATTCTACACTTGTTAGAGCCTCCAAAGACTCATGCTTCACCCTCTACGTCCCTTGGGGCACCATGGAGTGTTTAGGATCATTCTAAAGGTTCTTATATGTCCTAATACACATTCCTAGACCATTCTAAGCCTTTAGATTACTCTCTTAACCATTCTACACTTGTTAGAGCCTCCCAAGACTCATGCTTCACCCTCTAAGTCCCTTGGGGCACCATGGAGTGTTTAGGATCATTCTAAAGGTTCTTATATGTCCTAATACACATTCCTAGACAATTCTAGGCGTTTAGAATACTCTCTTAACCATTCTACACTAGTTAGATCCTCCAAGGACTCATGCTTCACCCTCTAAGTTCCTTGAGGCACCATGGAGTGTTTAGGATCATTCTCTAGGTTCTTATATGTCCAAATACACATTCCTAGACCATTGTAAGCCTTTAGAATACTCTCTTAACCATTCTACACTAGTTAGAGTCTCCAAGGACTCATGCTTCACCCTCTAAGTCCCTTGGGGCACCATGGAGTGTTTAGGATCATTCTAAAGGTTCTTATATGTCCTAATACAGATTCCTAGACAATTCTAGGCGTTTAGAATACTCTCTTAACCATTCTACACTAGTTAGATCCTCCAAGGACTCATGCTTCACCCTCTAAGTTCCTTGAGGCACCATGGAGTGTTTAGGATCATTCTCTAGGTTCTTATATGTCCAAATACACATTCCTAGACCATTGTAAGCGTTTACAATACTCTCTTAACCATTCTACACTTGTTAGAGCCTCCAAGAACTCATGCTTCACCCTCTACTTCCTCTAGGCACCATGTAGTGTTTAGGATCATTCTAAAGGTTCTTATATGTCCTAATACACATTCCTAGACCATTCTAAGCCTTTAGATTACTCTTTTAACCATTCTACACTTGTTAGAGCCTCCAAGGACTCATGCTTCACCCTCTACGTCCCTTGGGGCACCATGGAGTGTTTAGGATCATTCTAAAGGTTCTTATATGTCCTAATACACATTCCTAGACCATTGTAAGCCTTTAGATTACTCTCTTAACCATTCTACACTTGTTAGAGCCTTCAAAGACTCATGCATCACCCTATACGTCCCTTGGGGCACCATGGAGTGTTTAGGATCATTCTAAAGGTTCTTATATGTCCTAATACACATTCCTAGACCATTCTAAGCCTTTAGATTACTCTCTTAACCATTCTACACTTGTTAGAGCCTCCAAGGACTCATGCTTCACCCTCTAAGTTCCTTGAGGCACCATGGAGTGTTTAGGATCATTCTCTAGGTTCTTATATGTCCAAATACACATTCCTAGACCATTGTAAGCGTTTACAATACTCTTTTAACCATTCTACACTTGTTAGAGCCTCCAAGAACTCATGCTTCACCCTCTACTTCCTCTAGGCACCATGGAGTGTTTAGGATCATTCTAAAGGTTCTTATATGTCCTAATACACATTCCTAGACCATTCTAAGCCTTTAGATTACTCTCTTAACCATTATACACTTGTTAGAGCCTCCAAGGACTCATGCTTCACCCTCTACGTCCCTTGGGGCACCATGGAGTGTTTAGGATCATTCTAAAGGTTCTTATATGTCCTAATACACATTCCTAGACCATTGTAAGCCTTTAGATTACTCTCTTAACCATTCTACACTTGTTAGAGCCTCCAAAGACTCATGCATCACCCTATACGTCCCTTGGGGCACCATGGAGTGTTTAGGATCATTCTAAAGGTTCTTATATGTCCTAATACACATTCCTAGACCATTCTAAGCCTTTAGATTACTCTCTTAACCATTCTACACTTGTTAGAGCCTCCAAGGACTCATGCTTCACCCTCTACGTCCCTTGGGGCACCATGGAGTGTTTAGGATCATTCTAAAGGTTCTTATATGTCCTAATACACATTCCTAGACCATTCTAAGCCTGTAGATTACTCTCTTAACCATTCTACACTTGTTAGAGCCTCCAAAGACTCATGCTTCACCCTCTACGTCCCTTGGGGCACCATGGAGTGTTTAGGATCATTCTAAAGGTTCTTATATGTCCTAATACACATTCCTAGACCATTCTAAGCCTTTAGATTACTCTCTTAACCATTCTACACTTGTTAGAGCCTCCAAAGACTCATGCTTCACCCTCTACGTCCCTTGGGGCACCATGGAGTGTTTAGGATCATTCTAAAGGTTCTTATATGTCCTAATACACATTCCTAGACCATTCTAAGCCTTTAGATTACTCTCTTAACCATTCTACACTTGTTAGAGCCTCCAAGGACTCATGCTTCACCCTCTACGTCCCTTGGGGCACCATGGAGTGTTTAGGATCATTCTAAAGGTTCTTATATGTCCTAATACACATTCCTAGACCATTGTAAGCCTTTAGATTACTCTCTTAACCATTCTACACTTGTTAGAGCCTCCAAGGACTCATGCTTCACCCTCTACGTCCCTTGGGGCACCGTGGAGTGTTTAGGATCATTCTAAAGGTTCTTATATGTCCTAATACACATTCCTAGACCATTCTAAGCCTTTAGATTACTCTCTTAACCATTCTACACTTGTTAGAGCCTCCAAGGACTCATGCTTCACCCTCTACATCCTTGGGGCACCATGGAGTGTTTAGGATCATTCTAAAGGTTCTTATATGTCCTAATACACATTCCTAGACCATTCTAAGCCTTTAGATTACTCTCTTAACCATTCTACACTTGTTAGAGCCTCCAAAGACTCATGCTTCACCCTATACGTCCCTTGGGGCACCATGGAGTGTTTAGGATCATTCTAAAGGTTCTAATATGTCCTAATACACATTCCTAGACCATTGTAAGCCTTTAGAATACTCTCTTAACCATTCTACACTAGTTAGAGTCTCCAAGGACTCATGCTTCACCCTCTAAGTCCCTTGGGGCACCATGGAGTGTTTAGGATCATTCTAAAGGTTCTTATATGTCCTAATACACATTCCTAGACAATTCTAGGCGTTTAGAATACTCTCTTAACCATTCTACACTAGTTAGATCCTCCAAGGACTCATGCTTCACCCTCTAAGTTCCTTGAGGCACCATGGAGTGTTTAGGATCATTCTAAAGGTTCTTATATGTCCTAATACACATTCCGAGACCATTGTAAGCGTTTAGAATACTCTCTTAACCATTCTACACTTGTTAGAGCCTCCAAGAACTCATGCTTCACCCTCTACTTCCTCTAGGCACCATGGAGTGTTTAGGATCATTCTAAAGGTTCTTATATGTCCTAATACACATTCCTAGACCATTCTAAGCCTTTAGATTACTCTCTTAACCATTCTACACTTGTTAGAGCCTCCAAGGACTCATGCTTCACCCTCTACGTCCCTTGGGGCACCATGGAGTGTTTAGGATCATTCTAAAGGTTCTTATATGTCCTAATACACATTCCTAGACCATTCTAAGCCTTTAGATTACTCTCTTAACCATTCTACACTTGTTAGAGCCTCCAAAGACTCATGCTTCACCCTCTACGTCCCTTGGGGCACCATGGAGTGTTTAGGATCATTCTCAAGGTTCTTATATGTCCTAATACACATTCCTAGACCATTCTAAGCCTTTAGATTACTCTCTTAACCATTCTACACTTGTTAGAGCCTCCAAAGACTCATGCTTCACCCTCTACGTCCCTTGGGGCACCATGGAGTGTTTAGGATCATTCTAAAGGTTCTTATATGTCCTAATACACATTCCTAGACCATTCTAAGCCTTTAGATTACTCTCTTAACCATTCTACACTTGTTAGAGCCTCCAAGGACTCATGCTTCACCCTCTACGTCCCTTGGGGCACCATGGAGTGTTTAGGATTATTCTAAAGGTTCTTATATGTCCTAATACACATTCCTAGACCATTGTAAGCCTTTAGATTACTCTCTTAACCATTCTACACTTGTTAGAGCCTCCAAGGACTCATGCTTCACCCTCTACGTCCCTTGGGGCACCGTGGAGTGTTTAGGATCATTCTAAAGGTTCTTATATGTCCTAATACACATTCCTAGACCATTCTAAGCCTTTAGATTACTCTCTTAACCATTCTACACTTGTTAGAGCCTCCAAGGACTCATGCTTCACCCTCTACATCCTTGGGGCACCATGGAGTGTTTAGGATCATTCTAAAGGTTCTTATATGTCCTAATACACATTCCTAGACCATTCTAAGCCTTTAGATTACTCTCTTAACCATTCTACACTTGTTAGAGCCTCCAAAGACTCATGCTTCACCCTATACGTCCCTTGGGGCACCATGGAGTGTTTAGGATCATTCTAAAGGTTCTAATATGTCCTAATACACATTCCTAGACCATTGTAAGCCTTTAGAATACTCTCTTAACCATTCTACACTAGTTAGAGTCTCCAAGGACTCATGCTTCACCCTCTAAGTCCCTTGGGGCACCATGGAGTGTTTAGGATCATTCTAAAGGTTCTTATATGTCCTAATACACATTCCTAGACAATTCTAGGCGTTTAGAATACTCTCTTAACCATTCTACACTAGTTAGATCCTCCAAGGACTCATGCTTCACCCTCTAAGTTCCTTGAGGCACCATGGAGTGTTTAGGATCATTCTAAAGGTTCTTATATGTCCTAATACACATTCCGAGACCATTGTAAGCGTTTAGAATACTCTCTTAACCATTCTACACTTGTTAGAGCCTCCAAGAACTCATGCTTCACCCTCTACTTCCTCTAGGCACCATGGAGTGTTTAGGATCATTCTAAAGGTTCTTATATGTCCTAATACACATTCCTAGACCATTCTAAGCCTTTAGATTACTCTCTTAACCATTCTACACTTGTTAGAGCCTCCAAGGACTCATGCTTCACCCTCTACGTCCCTTGGGGCACCATGGAGTGTTTAGGATCATTCTAAAGGTTCTTATATGTCCTAATACACATTCCTAGACCATTCTAAGCCTTTAGATTACTCTCTTAACCATTCTACACTTGTTAGAGCCTCCAAAGACTCATGCTTCACCCTCTACGTCCCTTGGGGCACCATGGAGTGTTTAGGATCATTCTCAAGGTTCTTATATGTCCTAATACACATTCCTAGACCATTCTAAGCCTTTAGATTACTCTCTTAACCATTCTACACTTGTTAGAGCCTCCAAAGACTCATGCTTCACCCTCTACGTCCCTTGGGGCACCATGGAGTGTTTAGGATCATTCTAAAGGTTCTTATATGTCCTAATACACATTCCTAGACCATTCTAAGCCTTTAGATTACTCTCTTAACCATTCTACACTTGTTAGAGCCTCCAAAGACTCATGCTTCACCCTATACGTCCCTTGGGGCACCATGGAGTGTTTAGGATCATTCTAAAGGTTCTTATATGTCCTAATACACATTCCTAGACCATTGTAGGCGTTTAGAATACTCTCTTAACCATTCTACACTTGTTAGAGCCTCCAAGAACTCATGCTTCACCCTCTACTTCCTCTAGGCACCATGGAGTGTTTAGGATCATTCTAAAGGTTCTTATATGTCCTAATACACATTCCTAGACCATTCTAAGCCTTTAGATTACTCTCTTAACCATTCTACACTTGTTAGAGCCTCCAAGGACTCATGCTTCACCCTCTACGTCCCTTGGGGCACCATGGAGTGTTTAGGATCATTCTAATGGTTCTTATATGTCCTAATACACATTCCTAGACCATTGTAAGCCTTTAGAATACTCTCTTAACCATTCTACACTAGTTAGAGTCTCGAAGGATTCATGCTTCACCCTCTAAGTCCCTTGGGGCACCATGGAGTGTTTAGGATCATTCTAAAGGTTCTTATATGTCCTAATACACATTCCTAGACCATTCTAAGCCTTTAGATTACTCTCTTAACCATTCTACACTTGTTAGAGCCTCCAAAGACTCATGCTTCACCCTATACGTCCCTTGGGGCACCATGGAGTGTTTAGGATCATTCTAAAGGTTCTTATATGTCCTAATACACATTCCTAGACCATTGTAAGCGTTTAGAATACTCTCTTAACCATTCTACACTTGTTAGAGCCTCCAAGAACTCATGCTTCACCCTCTACTTCCTCTAGGCACCATGGAGTGTTTAGGATCATTCTAAAGGTTCTTATATGTCCTAATACACATTCCTAGACCATTCTAAGCCTTTAGATTACTCTCTTAACCATTCTACACTTGTTAGAGCCTCCAAGGACTCATGCTTCACCCTCTACGTCCCTTGGGGCACCATGGAGTGTTTAGGATCATTCTAATGGTTCTTATATGTCCTAATACACATTCCTAGACCATTGTAAGCCTTTAGAATACTCTCTTAACCATTCTACACTAGTTAGAGTCTCGAAGGATTCATGCTTCACCCTCTAAGTCCCTTGGGGCACCATGGAGTGTTTAGGATCATTCTAAAGGTTCTTATATGTCCTAATACACATTCCTAGACAATTCTAGGCGTTTAGAATACTCTCTTAACCATTCTACACTAGTTAGATCCTCCAAGGACTCATGCTTCACCCTCTAAGTTCCTTGAGGCACCATGGAGTGTTTAGGATCATTCTATAGGTTCTTATATGTCCTAATACACATTCCTAGACCATTGTAAGCGTTTAGAATACTCTCTTAACCATTCTACACTTGTTAGAGCCTCCAAGAACTCATGCTTCACCATCTACTTCCTCTATGCACCATGGAGTGTTTAGGATCATTCTAAAGGTTCTTATATGTCCTAATACACATTCCTAGACCATTCTAAGCCTTTAGATTACTCTCTTAACCATTCTACACTTGTTAGAGCCTCCAAGGACTCATGCTTCACCCTCTACGTCCCTTGGGGCACCATGGAGTGTTTAGGATCATTCTAAAGGTTCTTATATGTCCTAATACACATTCCTAGACAATTCTAGGCGTTTAGAATACTCTCTTAACCATTCTACATTAGTTAGATCCTCCAAGGACTCATGCTTCACCCTCTAAGTTCCTTGAGGCACCATGGAGTGTTTAGGATCATTCTATAGGTTCTTATATGTCCTAATACACATTCCTAGACCATTGTAAGCGTTTAGAATACTCTCTTAACCATTCTACACTAGTTAGAGTCTCTAAGGATTTATGCTTCACCCTCTAAGTCCCTTGGGGCACCATGGAGTGTTTAGGATCATTCTAAAGGTTCTTATATGTCCTAATACACATTCCTAGACAATTCTAGGCGTTTAGAATACTCTCTTAACCATTCTACACTAGTTAGATCCTCCAAGGACTCATGCTTCACCCTCTAAGTTCCTTGAGGCACCATGGAGTGTTTAGGATCATTCTATAGGTTCTTATATGTCCTAATACACATTCCTAGACCATTCTAAGCCTTTAGATTACTCTCTTAACCATTCTACACTTGTTACAGCCTCCAAGGACTCATGCTTCACCCTCTACGTCCCTTGGGGCACCATGGAGTGTTTAGGATCATTCTAAAGGTTCTTATATGTCCTAATACACATTCCTAGACCATTGTAAGCCTTTAGATTACTCTCTTAACCATTCTACACTTGTTAGAGCCTCCAAAGACTCATGCTTCACCCTCTACGTCCCTTGGGGCACCATGGAGTGTTTAGGATCATTCTAAAGGTTCTTATATGTCCTAATACACATTCCTAGACCATTGTAAGCGTTTAGAATACTCTCTTAACCATTCTACACTTGTTAGAGCCTCCAAGAACTCATGCTTCACCCTCTACTTCCTCTAGGCACCATGGAGTGTTTAGGATCATTCTAAAGGTTCTTATATGTCCTAATACACATTCCTAGACCATTCTAAGCCTTTAGATTACTCTCTTAACCATTCTACACTTGTTAGAGCCTCCCAAGACTCATGCTTCACCCTCTACGTCCCTTGGGGCACCATGGAGTGTTTAGGATCATTCTAAAGGTTCTTATATGTCCTAATACACATTCCTAGACCATTGTAAGCGTTTAGAATACTCTCTTATCCATTCTACACTTGTTAGAGCCTCCAAGAACTCATGCTTCACCCTCTACTTCCTCTAGGCACCATGGAGTGTTTAGGATCATTCTAAAGGTTCATATATGTCCTAATACACATTCCTAGACCATTCTAAGCCTTTAGATTACTCTCTTAACCATTCTACACTTGTTACAGCCTCCAAGGACTCATGCTTCACCCTCTACGTCCCTTGGGGCACCATGGAGTGTTTAGGATCATTCTAAAGGTTCTTATATGTCCTAATACACATTCCTAGACCATTCTAAGCCTTTAGATTACTCTCTTAACCATTCTACACTTGTTAGAGCCTCCAAAGACTCATGCTTCACCCTATACGTCCCTTGGGGCACCATGGAGTGTTTAGGATCATTCTAAAGGTTCTTATATGTCCTAATACACATTCCTAGACCATTGTAAGCGTTTAGAATACTCTCTTAACCATTCTACACTTGTTAGAGCCTCCAAGAACTCATGCTTCACCCTCTACTTCCTCTAGGCACCATGGAGTGTTTAGGATCATTCTAAAGGTTCTTATATGTCCTAATACACATTCCTAGACCATTCTAAGCCTTTAGATTACTCTCTTAACCATTCTACACTTGTTAGAGCCTCCAAGGACTCATGCTTCACCCTCTACGTCCCTTGGGGCACCATGGAGTGTTTAGGATCATTCTAATGGTTCTTATATGTCCTAATACACATTCCTAGACCATTGTAAGCCTTTAGAATACTCTCTTAACCATTCTACACTAGTTAGAGTCTCGAAGGATTCATGCTTCACCCTCTAAGTCCCTTGGGGCACCATGGAGTGTTTAGGATCATTCTAAAGGTTCTTATATGTCCTAATACACATTCCTAGACCATTCTAAGCCTTTAGATTACTCTCTTAACCATTCTACACTTGTTAGAGCCTCCAAAGACTCATGCTTCACCCTATACGTCCCTTGGGGCACCATGGAGTGTTTAGGATCATTCTAAAGGTTCTTATATGTCCTAATACACATTCCTAGACCATTGTAAGCGTTTAGAATACTCTCTTAACCATTCTACACTTGTTAGAGCCTCCAAGAACTCATGCTTCACCCTCTACTTCCTCTAGGCACCATGGAGTGTTTAGGATCATTCTAAAGGTTCTTATATGTCCTAATACACATTCCTAGACCATTCTAAGCCTTTAGATTACTCTCTTAACCATTCTACACTTGTTAGAGCCTCCAAGGACTCATGCTTCACCCTCTACGTCCCTTGGGGCACCATGGAGTGTTTAGGATCATTCTAATGGTTCTTATATGTCCTAATACACATTCCTAGACCATTGTAAGCCTTTAGAATACTCTCTTAACCATTCTACACTAGTTAGAGTCTCGAAGGATTCATGCTTCACCCTCTAAGTCCCTTGGGGCACCATGGAGTGTTTAGGATCATTCTAAAGGTTCTTATATGTCCTAATACACATTCCTAGACAATTCTAGGCGTTTAGAATACTCTCTTAACCATTCTACACTAGTTAGATCCTCCAAGGACTCATGCTTCACCCTCTAAGTTCCTTGAGGCACCATGGAGTGTTTAGGATCATTCTATAGGTTCTTATATGTCCTAATACACATTCCTAGACCATTGTAAGCGTTTAGAATACTCTCTTAACCATTCTACACTTGTTAGAGCCTCCAAGAACTCATGCTTCACCATCTACTTCCTCTATGCACCATGGAGTGTTTAGGATCATTCTAAAGGTTCTTATATGTCCTAATACACATTCCTAGACCATTCTAAGCCTTTAGATTACTCTCTTAACCATTCTACACTTGTTAGAGCCTCCAAGGACTCATGCTTCACCCTCTACGTCCCTTGGGGCACCATGGAGTGTTTAGGATCATTCTAAAGGTTCTTATATGTCCTAATACACATTCCTAGACAATTCTAGGCGTTTAGAATACTCTCTTAACCATTCTACATTAGTTAGATCCTCCAAGGACTCATGCTTCACCCTCTAAGTTCCTTGAGGCACCATGGAGTGTTTAGGATCATTCTATAGGTTCTTATATGTCCTAATACACATTCCTAGACCATTGTAAGCGTTTAGAATACTCTCTTAACCATTCTACACTAGTTAGAGTCTCTAAGGATTTATGCTTCACCCTCTAAGTCCCTTGGGGCACCATGGAGTGTTTAGGATCATTCTAAAGGTTCTTATATGTCCTAATACACATTCCTAGACAATTCTAGGCGTTTAGAATACTCTCTTAACCATTCTACACTAGTTAGATCCTCCAAGGACTCATGCTTCACCCTCTAAGTTCCTTGAGGCACCATGGAGTGTTTAGGATCATTCTATAGGTTCTTATATGTCTTAATACACATTCCTAGACCATTCTAAGCCTTTAGATTACTCTCTTAACCATTCTACACTTGTTACAGCCTCCAAGGACTCATGCTTCACCCTCTACGTCCCTTGGGGCACCATGGAGTGTTTAGGATCATTCTAAAGGTTCTTATATGTCCTAATACACATTCCTAGACCATTGTAAGCCTTTAGATTACTCTCTTAACCATTCTACACTTGTTAGAGCCTCCAAAGACTCATGCTTCACCCTCTACGTCCCTTGGGGCACCATGGAGTGTTTAGGATCATTCTAATGGTTCTTATATGTCCTAATACACATTCCTAGACCATTGTAAGCCTTTAGAATACTCTCTTAACCATTCTACACTAGTTAGAGTCTCGAAGGATTCATGCTTCACCCTCTAAGTCCCTTGGGGCACCATGGAGTGTTTAGGATCATTCTAAAGGTTCTTATATGTCCTAATACACATTCCTAGACAATTCTAGGCGTTTAGAATACTCTCTTAACCATTCTACACTAGTTAGATCCTCCAAGGACTCATGCTTCACCCTCTAAGTTCCTTGAGGCACCATGGAGTGTTTAGGATCATTCTATAGGTTCTTATATGTCCTAATACACATTCCTAGACCATTGTAAGCGTTTAGAATACTCTCTTAACCATTCTACACTTGTTTGAGCCTCCAAGAACTCATGCTTCACCCTCTACTTCCTCTAGGCACCATGGAGTGTTTAGGATCATTCTAAAGGTTCTTATATGTCCTAATACACATTCCTAGACCATTCTAAGCCTCTAGATTACTCTCTTAACCATTCTACACTTGTTAGAGCCTCCAAAGACTCATGCTTCACCCTCTACGTCCCTTGGGGCACCATGGAGTGTTTAGGATCATTCTAAAGGTTCTTATATGTCCTAATACACATTCCTAGACCATTCTAAGCCTTTAGATTACTCTCTTAACCATTCTACACTTGTTAGAGCCTCCAAAGACTCATGCTTCACCCTCTACGTCCCTTGGGGCACCATGGAGTGTTTAGGATCATTCTAAAGGTTCTTATATGTCCTAATACACATTCCTAGACCATTGTAAGCGTTTAGAATACTCTCTTAACCATTCTACACTTGTTAGAGCCTCCAAGAACTCATGCTTCACCCTCTACTTCCTCTAGGCACCATGGAGTGTTTAGGATCATTCTAAAGGTTCTTATATGTCCTAATACACATTCCTAGACCATTCTAAGCCTTTAGATTACTCTCTTAACCATTCTACACTTGTTAGAGCCTCCCAAGACTCATGCTTCACCCTCTACGTCCCTTGGGGCACCATGGAGTGTTTAGGATCATTCTAAAGGTTCTTATATGTCCTAATACACATTCCTAGACCATTGTAAGCGTTTAGAATACTCTCTTATCCATTCTACACTTGTTAGAACCTCCAAGAACTCATGCTTCACCCTCTACTTCCTCTAGGCACCATGGAGTGTTTAGGATCATTCTAAAGGTTCTTATATGTCCTAATACACATTCCTAGACCATTCTAAGCCTTTAGATTACTCTCTTAACCATTCTACACTTGTTAGAGCCTCCCAAGACTCATGCTTCACCCTCTACGTCCCTTGGGGCACCATGGAGTGTTTAGGATCATTCTAAAGGTTCTTATATGTCCTAATACACATTCCTAGACCATTGTAAGCGTTTAGAATACTCTCTTATCCATTCTACACTTGTTAGAGCCTCCAAGAACTCATGCTTCACCCTCTACTTCCTCTAGGCACCATGGAGTGTTTAGGATCATTCTAAAGGTTCATATATGTCCTAATACACATTCCTAGACCATTCTAAGCCTTTAGATTACTCTCTTAACCATTCTACACTTGTTACAGCCTCCAAGGACTCATGCTTCACCCTCTACGTCCTCTAGGCACCATGGAGTGTTTAGGATCATTCTAAAGGTTCTTATATGTCCGAATACACATTCCTAGACCATTTTAAGCCTTTAGATTACTCTCTTAACCATTCTACACTTGTTAGAGCCTCCAAGGACTCATGCTTCACCCTCTACGTCTCTTGGGGCACCATGGAGTGTTTAGGATCATTCTAAAGGTTCTTATATGTCCTAATACACATTCCTAGACCATTGTAAGCCTTTAGAATACTCTCTTAACCATTCTACACTAGTTAGAGTCTCCAAGGACTCATGCTTCACCCTCTAAGTCCCTTGGGGCACCATGGAGTGTTTAGGATCATTCTAAAGGTTCTTATATGTCCTAATACACATTCCTAGACAATTCTTGGCGTTTAGAATACTCTCTTAACCATTCTACACTAGTTAGATCCTCCAAGGACTCATGCTTCACCCTCTAAGTTCCTTGAGGCACCATGGAGTGTTTAGGATCATTCTATAGGTTCTTATATGTCCAAATACACATTCCTAGACCATTGTAAGCGTTTAGAATACTCTCTTAACCATTCTACACTTGTTAGAGCCTCCAAGAACTCATGCTTCACCCTCTACTTCCTCTAGGCACCATGGAGTGTTTAGGATCATTCTAAAGGTTCTTATATGTCCTAATACACATTCCTAGACCATTCTAAGCCTTTAGATTACTCTCTTAACCATTCTACACTTGTTAGAGCCTCCCAAGACTCATGCTTCACCCTCTACGTCCCTTGGGGCACCATGGAGTGTTTAGGATCATTCTAAAGGTTCTTATATGTCCTAATACACATTCCTAGACCATTGTAAGCGTTTAGAATACTCTCTTATCCATTCTACACTTGTTAGAGCCTCCAAGAACTCATGCTTCACCCTCTACTTCCTCTAGGCACCATGGAGTGTTTAGGATCATTCTAAAGGTTCATATATGTCCTAATACACATTCCTAGACCATTCTAAGCCTTTAGATTACTCTCTTAACCATTCTACACTTGTTACAGCCTCCAAGGACTCATGCTTCACCCTCTACGTCCTCTAGGCACCATGGAGTGTTTAGGATCATTCTAAAGGTTCTTATATGTCCGAATACACATTCCTAGACCATTTTAAGCCTTTAGATTACTCTCTTAACCATTCTACACTTGTTAGAGCCTCCAAGGACTCATGCTTCACCCTCTACGTCTCTTGGGGCACCATGGAGTGTTTAGGATCATTCTAAAGGTTCTTATATGTCCTAATACACATTCCTAGACCATTGTAAGCCTTTAGAATACTCTCTTAACCATTCTACACTAGTTAGAGTCTCCAAGGACTCATGCTTCACCCTCTAAGTCCCTTGGGGCACCATGGAGTGTTTAGGATCATTCTAAAGGTTCTTATATGTCCTAATACACATTCCTAGACAATTCTTGGCGTTTAGAATACTCTCTTAACCATTCTACACTAGTTAGATCCTCCAAGGACTCATGCTTCACCCTCTAAGTTCCTTGAGGCACCATGGAGTGTTTAGGATCATTCTATAGGTTCTTATATGTCCAAATACACATTCCTAGACCATTGTAAGCGTTTAGAATACTCTCTTAACCATTCTACACTTGTTAGAGCCTCCAAGAACTCATGCTTCACCCTCTACTTCCTCTAGGCACCATGGAGTGTTTAGGATCATTTAAAGGTTCTTATATGTCCTAATACACATTCCTAGACCATTCTAAGCCTTTAGATTACTCTCTTAACCATTCTACACTTGTTAGAGCCTCCAAAGACTCATGCTTCACCCTCTACGTCCCATGGGGCACCATGGAGTGTTTAGGATCATTCTAAAGGTTCTTATATGTCCTAATACACATTCCTAGACCATTGTAAGCGTTTAGAATACTCTCTTAACCATTCTACACTTGTTAGAGCCTCCAAGAACTCATGCTTCACCCTCTACTTCCTCTAGGCACCATGGAGTGTTTAGGATCATTCTAAAGGTTCTTATATGTCCTAATACACATTCCTAGACCATTCTAAGCCTTTAGATTACTCTCTTAACCATTCTACACTTGTTAGAGCCTCCAAGGACTCATGCTTCACCCTCTACGTCCCTTGGGGCACCATGGAGTGTTTAGGATCATTCTAAAGGTTCTTATATGTCCTAATACACATTCCTAGACCATTGTAAGCGTTTAGAATACTCTCTTAACCATTCTACACTTGTTAGAGCCTCCAAGAACTCATGCTTCACCCTCTACTTCCTCTAGGCACCATGGAGTGTTTAGGATCATTCTAAAGGTTCTTATATGTCCTAATACACATTCCTAGACCATTCTAAGCCTTTAGATTACTCTCTTAACCATTCTACACTTGTTAGAGCCTCCAAGGACTCATGCTTCACCCTCTTCGTCTCTTGGGGCACCATGGAGTGTTTAGGATCATTCTAAAGGTTCTTATATGTCCTAATACACATTCCTAGACCATTGTAAGCCTTTAGAATACTCTCTTAACCATTCTACACTAGTTAGAGTCTCCAAGGACTCATGCTTCACCCTCTAAGTCCCTTGGGGCACCATGGAGTGTTTAGGATCATTCTAAAGGTTCTTATATGTCCTAATACACATTCCTAGACAATTCTTGGCGTTTAGAATACTCTCTTAACCATTCTACACTAGTTAGATCCTCCAAGGACTCATGCTTCACCCTCTAAGTTCCTTGAGGCACCATGGAGTGTTTAGGATCATTCTATAGGTTCTTATATGTCCAAATACACATTCCTAGACCATTGTAAGCGTTTAGAATACTCTCTTAACCATTCTACACTTGTTAGAGCCTCCAAGAACTCATGCTTCACCCTCTACTTCCTCTAGGCACCATGGAGTGTTTAGGATCATTCTAAAGGTTCTTATATGTCCGAATACACATTCCTAGACCATTTTAAGCCTTTAGATTACTCTCTTAACCATTCTACACTTGTTAGAGCCTCCAAGGACTCATGCTTCACCCTCTACGTCTCTTGGGGCACCATGGAGTGTTTAGGATCATTCTAAAGGTTCTTATATGTCCTAATACACATTCCTAGACCATTGTAAGCCTTTAGAATACTCTCTTAACCATTCTACACTAGTTAGAGTCTCCAAGGACTCATGCTTCACCCTCTAAGTCCCTTGGGGCACCATGGAGTGTTTAGGATCATTCTAAAGGTTCTTATATGTCCTAATACACATTCCTAGACAATTCTTGGCGTTTAGAATACTCTCTTAACCATTCTACACTAGTTAGATCCTCCAAGGACTCATGCTTCACCCTCTAAGTTCCTTGAGGCACCATGGAGTGTTTAGGATCATTCTATAGGTTCTTATATGTCCAAATACACATTCCTAGACCATTGTAAGCGTTTAGAATACTCTCTTAACCATTCTACACTTGTTAGAGCCTCCAAGAACTCATGCTTCACCCTCTACTTCCTCTAGGCACCATGGAGTGTTTAGGATCATTCTAAAGGTTCTTATATGTCCGAATACACATTCCTAGACCATTTTAAGCCTTTAGATTACTCTCTTAACCATTCTACACTTGTTAGAGCCTCCAAGGACTCATGCTTCACCCTCTACGTCTCTTGGGGCACCATGGAGTGTTTAGGATCATTCTAAAGGTTCTTATATGTCCTAATACACATTCCTAGACCATTGTAAGCCTTTAGAATACTCTCTTAACCATTCTACACTAGTTAGAGTCTCCAAGGACTCATGCTTCACCCTCTAAGTCCCTTGGGGCACCATGGAGTGTTTAGGATCATTCTAAAGGTTCTTATATGTCCTAATACACATTCCTAGACAATTCTTGGCGTTTAGAATACTCTCTTAACCATTCTACACTAGTTAGATCCTCCAAGGACTCATGCTTCACCCTCTAAGTTCCTTGAGGCACCATGGAGTGTTTAGGATCATTCTATAGGTTCTTATATGTCCAAATACACATTCCTAGACCATTGTAAGCGTTTAGAATACTCTCTTAACCATTCTACACTTGTTAGAGCCTCCAAGAACTCATGCTTCACCCTCTACTTCCTCTAGGCACCATGGAGTGTTTAGGATCATTCTAAAGGTTCTTATATGTCCTAATACACATTCCTAGACCATTCTAAGCCTTTAGATTACTCTCTTAACCATTCTACACTTGTTAGAGCCTCCAAAGACTCATGCTTCACCCTCTACGTCCCATGGGGCACCATGGAGTGTTTAGGATCATTCTAAAGGTTCTTATATGTCCTAATACACATTCCTAGACCATTGTAAGCGTTTAGAATACTCTCTTAACCATTCTACACTTGTTAGAGCCTCCAAGAACTCATGCTTCACCCTCTACTTCCTCTAGGCACCATGGAGTGTTTAGGATCATTCTAAAGGTTCTTATATGTCCTAATACACATTCCTAGACCATTCTAAGCCTTTAGATTACTCTCTTAACCATTCTACACTTGTTAGAGCCTCCAAGGACTCATGCTTCACCCTCTACGTCCCTTGGGGCACCATGGAGTGTTTAGGATCATTCTAAAGGTTCTTATATGTCCTAATACACATTCCTAGACCATTGTAAGCGTTTAGAATACTCTCTTAACCATTCTACACTTGTTAGAGCCTCCAAGAACTCATGCTTCACCCTCTACTTCCTCTAGGCACCATGGAGTGTTTAGGATCATTCTAAAGGTTCTTATATGTCCTAATACACATTCCTAGACCATTCTAAGCCTTTAGATTACTCTCTTAACCATTCTACACTTGTTAGAGCCTCCAAGGACTCATGCTTCACCCTCTACGTCCCTTGGGGCACCATGGAGTGTTTAGGATCATTCTAAAGGTTCTTATATGTCCTAATACACATTCCTAGACCATTTTAAGCCTTTAGAATACTCTCTTAACCATTCTACACTTGTTAGAGCCTACAAGGACTCATGTTTCACCCTCTAAGTCCCTTGGGGCACCATGGAGTGTTTAGGATCATTCTAAAGGTTCTTAAATGTCCTAATACACATTCCTAGACCATTGTAAGCGTTTCGAATACTCTCTTAACCATTCTACACTTGTTAGAGCCTCCAAGGAGTCATGCTTCACCCTCTAAGTCCCTTGAGGCACCATGGAGTGTTTAGGATCATTCTAAAGGTTCTTATATGTCCTAATACACATTCCTAGACCATTGTAAGCGTTTCGAATACTCTCTTAACCATTCTACACTTGTTAGAGCCTCCAAGAACTCATGCTTCACCCTCTACTTCCTCTAGGCACCATGGAGTGTTTAGGATCATTCTAAAGGTTCTTATATGTCCTAATACACATTCCTAGACCATTCTAAGCCTTTAGATTACTCTCTTAACCATTCTACACTTGTTAGAGCCTCCAAGGACTCATGCTTCACCCTCTACGTCCCTTGGGGCACCATGGAGTGTTTAGGATCATTCTAAAGGTTCTTATATGTCCTAATACACATTCCTAGACCATTTTAAGCCTTTAGAATACTCTCTTAACCATTCTACACTTGTTAGAGCCTACAAGGACTCATGCTTCACCCTCTAAGTCCCTTGGGGCACCATGGAGTGTTTAGGATCATTCTAAAGGTTCTTATATGTCCTAATACACATTCCTGGACCATTCTAAGCCTTTAGATTACTCTATTAACCATTCTACACTTGTTAGAGCCTCCAAAGACTCATGCTTCACCCTCTACGTCCCTTGGGGCACCATGGAGTGTTTAGTTTCATTCTAAAGGTTCTTAAATGTCCTAATTCACATTCCTAGACCATTGTAAGCGTTTCTAATACTCTCTTAACCATTCTACACTTGTTAGAGCCTCCAAGGACTCATGCTTCACCCTCTAAGTCCCTTGAGGCACCATGGAGTGTTTTGGATCATTCTAAAGGTTCTTATATGTCCTAATACACATTCCTAGACCATTCTAAGCCTTTAGATTACTCTCTTAACCAGTCTACCCTTGTTAGAGCCTCCAAGGACTCATGCTTCACCCTCTACGTCCCTTGGGGCACCATTGAGTGTTTAGGTTCATTATAAAGGTTCTTATATGTCCTAATACACATTCCTAGACCATTGTAAGCGTTTAGAATACTCTCTTAACCATTCTACACTTGTTAGAGCCTCCAAGGACTCATGCTTCACCCTCTATGTCCCTTGGGGCACCATGGAGTGTTTAGGTTCATTCTAAAGGTTCTTATATGTCCTAATACACATTCCTAGACCATTGTAAGCCTTTAGAATACTCTCTTAACCATTCTACACTAGTTAGAGTCTCCAAGGACTCATGCTTCACCCTCGAAGTCCCTTGGGGCACCTTGGAGTGTTTAGGATCATTCTAAAGGTTCTTATATGTCCTAATACACATTCCTAGACCATTCTAGGCGTTTAGAATACTCTCTTAACCATTCTACACTAGTTAGAGCCTCCAAGGACTCATGCTTCACCCTCTAAGTCCCTTGAGGCACCATGGAGTGTTTAGGATCATTCTATAGGTTCTTATATGTCCTAATACACATTCCTAGACCATTGTAAGCGTTTAGAATACTCTATTAACCATTCTACACTTGTTAGAGCCTCCAAGAACTCATGCTTCACCCTCTACTTCCTCTAGGCACCATGGAGTGTTTAGGATCATTCTAAAGGTTCTTATATGTCCTAATACACATTCCTAGACCATTCTAAGCCTTTAGATTACTCTCTTAACCATTCTACACTTGTTAGAGCCTCCAAGGACTCATGCTTCACCCTCTACGTCCCTTGGGGCACCATGGAGTGTTTAGGATCATTCTAAAGGTTCTTATATGTCCTAATACACATTCCTAGACCATTTTAAGCCTTTAGAATACTCTCTTAACCATTCTACACTTGTTAGAGCCTACAAGGACTCATGTTTCACCCTCTAAGTCCCTTGGGGCACCATGGAGTGTTTAGGATCATTCTAAAGGTTCTTAAATGTCCTAATACACATTCCTAGACCATTGTAAGCGTTTCGAATACTCTCTTAACCATTCTACACTTGTTAGAGCCTCCAAGGAGTCATGCTTCACCCTCTAAGTCCCTTGAGGCACCATGGAGTGTTTAGGATCATTCTAAAGGTTCTTAAATGTCCTAATACACATTCCTAGACCATTGTAAGCGTTTCGAATACTCTCTTAACCATTCTACACTTGTTAGAGCCTCCAAGAACTCATGCTTCACCCTCTACTTCCTCTAGGCACCATGGAGTGTTTAGGATCATTCTAAAGGTTCTTATATGTCCTAATACACATTCCTAGACCATTCTAAGCCTTTAGATTACTCTCTTAACCATTATACACTTGTTAGAGCCTCCAAGGACTCATGCTTCACCCTCTACGTCCCTTGGGGCACCATGGAGTGTTTAGGATCATTCTAAAGGTTCTTATATGTCCTAATACACATTCCTAGACCATTTTAAGCCTTTAGAATACTCTCTTAACCATTCTACACTTGTTAGAGCCTACAAGGACTCATGCTTCACCCTCTAAGTCCCTTGGGGCACCATGGAGTGTTTAGGATCATTCTAAAGGTTCTTATATGTCCTAATACACATTCCTGGACCATTCTAAGCCTTTAGATTACTCTCTTAACCATTCTACACTTGTTAGAGCCTCCAAAGACTCATGCTTCACCCTCTAAGTCCCTTGGGGCACCATGGAGTGTTTAGTTTCATTCTAAAGGTTCTTAAATGTCCTAATACACATTCCTAGACCATTGTAAGCGTTTCTAATACTCTCTTAACCATTCTACACTTGTTAGAGCCTCCAAGGACTCATGCTTCACCCTCTAAGTCCCTTGAGGCACCATGGAGTGTTTTGGATCATTCTAAAGGTTCTTATATGTCCTAATACACATTCCTAGACCATTCTAAGCCTTTAGATTACTCTCTTAACCAGTCTACAGTTGTTAGAGCCTCCAAGGACTCATGCTTCACCCTCTACGTCCCTTGGGGCACCATTGAGTGTTTAGGTTCATTATAAAGGTTCTTATATGTCCTAATACACATTCCTAGACCATTGTAAGCGTTAAGAATACTCTCTTAACCATTCTACACTTGTTAGAGCCTCCAAGGACTCATGCTTCACCCTCTATGTCCCTTGGGGCACCATGGAGTGTTTAGGTTCATTCTAAAGGTTCTTATATGTCCTAATACACATTCCTAGACCATTCTAAGCCTTTAGAATACTCTCTTAACCATTCTACACTAGTTAGAGTCTCCAAGGACTCATGCTTCACCCTCTAAGTCCCTTGGGGCACCTTGGAGTGTTTAGGATCATTCTAAAGGTTCTTATATGTCCTAATACACATTCCTAGACCATTCTAGGCGTTTAGAATACTCTCTTAACCATTCTACACTAGTTAGAGCCTCCAAGGACTCATGCTTCACCCTCTAAGTCCCTTGAGGCACCATGGAGTGTTTAGGATCATTCTAAAGGTTCTTAAATGTCCTAATACACATTCCTAGACCATTGTAAGCGTTTCGAATACTCTCTTAACCATTCTACACTTGTTAGAGCCTCCAAGGACTCATGCTTCACCCTCTACGTCCCTTGGGGCACCATGGAGTGTTTAGGATCATTCTAAAGGTTCTTATATGTCCTAATACACATTCCTAGACCATTTTAAGCCTTTAGAATACTCTCTTAACCATTCTATACTTGTTAGAGCCTACAAGGACTCATGCTTCACCCTCTAAGTCCCTTGGGGCACCTTGGAGTGTTTAGGATCATTCTAAAGGTTCTTATATGTCCTAATACACATTCCTAGACCGTTCTAGGCGTTTAGAATACTCTCTTAACCATTCTACACTAGTTAGAGCCTCCAAGGACTCATGCTTCACCCTCTAAGTCCCTTGAGGCACCATGGAGTGTTTAGGATCATTCTATAGGTTCTTATATGTCCTAATACACATTCCTAGACCATTGTAAGCGTTTAGAATACTCTATTAACCATTCTACACTTGTTAGAGCCTCCAAGAACTCATGCTTCACCCTCTACTTCCTCTAGGCACCATGGAGTGTTTAGGATCATTCTAAAGGTTCTTATATGTCCTAATACACATTCCTAGACCATTTTAAGCCTTTAGAATACTCTCTTAACTATTCTACACTTGTTAAAGCCTCCAAGGACTCATGCTTCACCCTCTAAGTCCCTTGGGGCACCATGGAGTGTTTAGGATCATTCTAAAGGTTCTTAAATGTCCTAATACACATTCCTAGACCATTGTAAGCGTTTCGAATACTCTCTTAACCATTCTACACTTGTTAGAGCCTCCAAGGACTCATACTTCACCCTCTAAGTCCCTTGAGGCACCATGGAGTGTTTTGGATCATTCTAATGGTTCTTATATGTCCTAATACACATTCCTAGACCATTCTAAGCCTTTAGATTACACTCTTAACCATTCTACACTTGTTAGAGCCTCCAAGGACTCATGCTTCACCCTCTAAGTCCCTTGAGGCACCATGGAGTGTTTAGGATCATTCTAAAGGTTCTTATATGTCCTAATACACATTCCTAGACCATTCTAAGCCTTTAGATTACTCTCTTAACCACTCTACACTTGTTAGAGCCTCCAAGGACTCATGCTTCACCCTCTACGTCCCTTGGGGCACCATGGAGTGTTTAGGATCATTCTAAAGGTTCTTATATGTCCTAATACACATTCCTAGACCATTGTAAGCGTTTCGAATACTCTCTTAACCATTCTACACTTGTTAGAGCCTCCAAGGACTCATGCTTCACCCTCTAAGTCCCTTGAGGCACCATGGAGTGTTTAGGATCATTCTAAAGGTTCTTATATGTCCTAATACACATTCCTAGACCATTCTAAGCCTTTAGATTACTCTCTTAACCACTCTACACTTGTTAGAGCCTCCAAGGACTCATGCTTCACCCTCTACGTCCCTTGGGGCACCATGGAGTGTTTAGGATCATTCTAAAGGTTCTTAAATGTCCTAATACACATTCCTAGACCATTGTAAGCGTTTCGAATACTCTCTTAACCATTCTACACTTGTTAGAGCCTCCAAGAACTCATGCTTCACCCTCTACTTCCTCTAGGCACCATGGAGTGTTTAGGATCATTCTAAAGGTTCTTATATGTCCTAATACACATTCCTAGACCATTCTAAGCCTTTAGATTACTCTCTTAACCATTCTACACTTGTTAGAGCCTCCAAGGACTCATGCTTCACCCTCTACGTCCCTTGGGGCACCATGGAGTGTTTAGGATCATTCTAAAGGTTCTTATATGTCCTAATACACATTCCTAGACCATTTTAAGCCTTTAGAATACTCTCTTAACCATTCTACACTTGTTAGAGCCTACAAGGACTCATGCTTCACCCTCTAAGTCCCTTGGGGCACCATGGAGTGTTTAGGATCATTCTAAAGGTTCTTATATGTCCTAATACACATTCCTGGACCATTCTAAGCCTTTAGATTACTCTCTTAACCATTCTACACTTGTTAGAGCCTCCAAAGACTCATGCTTCACCCTCTACGTCCCTTGGGGCACCATGGAGTGTTTAGTTTCATTCTAAAGGTTCTTAAATGTCCTAATACACATTCCTAGACCATTGTAAGCGTTTCTAATACTCTCTTAACCATTCTACACTTGTTAGAGCCTCGAAGGACTCATGCTTCACCCTCTAAGTCCCTTGAGGCACCATGGAGTGTTTTGGATCATTCTAAAGGTTCTTATATGTCCTAATACACATTCCTAGACCATTCTAAGCCTTTAGATTACTCTCTTAACCAGTCTACACTTGTTAGAGCCTCCAAGGACTCATGCTTCACCCTCTACGTCCCTTGGGGCACCATTGAGTGTTTAGGTTCATTATAAAGGTTCTTATATGTCCTAATACACATTCCTAGACCATTGTAAGCGTTTAGAATACTCTCTTAACCATTCTACACTTGTTAGAGCCTCCAAGGACTCATGCTTCACCCTCTACGTCCCTTGGGGCACCATGGAGTGTTTAGGATCATTCTAAAGGTTCTTATATGTCCTAATACACATTCCTAGACCATTTTAAGCCTTTACAATACTCTCTTAACCATTCTACACTTGTTAGAGCCTCCAAGGACTCATGCTTCACCCTCTAAGTCCCTTGGAGCACCATGGAGTGTTTAGGATCATTCTAAAGGTTCTTAAATGTCCTAATACACATTCCTAGACCATTGTAAGCGTTTAGAATACTCTCTTAACCATTCTACACTTGTTAGAGCCTCCAAGAACTCATGCTTCACCCTCTAAGTCCCTTGAGGCACCATGGAGTGTTTTGGATCATTCTAAAGGTTCTTATATGTCCTAATACACATTCCTAGACCATTCTAAGCCTTAAGATTACTCTCTTAACCATTCTACACTTGTTAGAGCCTCCAAGGACTCATGCTTCACCCTCTACGTCCCATGGGGCACCATGGAGTGTTTAGGTTCATTCTAAAGGTTCTTATATGTCCTAATACACATTCGTAGACCATTGTAAGCGTTTAGAATACTGTCTTAACCATTCTACACTTGTTAGAGCCTCCAAGGACTCATGCTTCACCCTCTATGTCCCTTGGGGCACCATGGAGTGTTTAGGATCCTTCTAAAGGTTCTTATATGTCCTCGTACACATTCCTAGACCATTGTAAGCGTTTCGAATACTCTCTTAACCATTCTACACTTGTTAGAGCCTCCAAGAACTCATGCTTCACCCTCTACTTCCTCTAGGCACCATGGAGTGTTTAGGATCATTCTAAAGGTTCTTATATGTCCTAATACACATTCCTAGACCATTCTAAGCCTTTAGATTACTCTCTTAACCACTCTACACTTGTTAGAGCCTCCAAGGACTCATGCTTCACCCTCTACGTCCCTTGGGGCACCATGGAGTGTTTAGGATCATTCTAAAGGTTCTTATATGTCCTAATACACATTCCTAGACCATTTTAAGCCTTTACAATACTCTCATAACCATTCTACACTTGTTAGAGCCTCCAAGGACTCATGCTTCACCCTCTAAGTCCCTTGGGGCACCATGGAGTGTTTAGGATCATTCTAAAGGTTCTTATATGTCCTAATACACATTCCTAGACCATTGTAAGCGTTTAGAATACTCTCTTAACCATTCTACACTTGTTAGAGCCTCCAAGGGCTCATGCTTCACCCTCTAAGTCCCTTGAGGCACCATGGAGTGTTTTGGATCATTCTAAAGGTTCTTATATGTCCTAATACACATTCCTAGACCATTCTAAGCCTTTAGATTACTCTCTTAACCATTCTACACTTGTTAGAGCCTCCAAGGACTCATGCTTCACCCTCTACGTCCCATGGGGCACCATGGAGTGTTTAGGTTCATTTTAAAGGTTCTTATATGTCCTAATACACATTCCTAGACCATTGTAAGCGTTTAGAATACTCTCTTAACCATTCTACACTTGTTAGAGCCTCCAAGGACTCATGCTTCACCCTCTATGTCCCTTGGGGCACCATGGAGTGTTTAGGATCCTTCTAAAGGTTCTTATATGTCCTCGTACACATTCCTAGACCATTGTAAGCGTTTCGAATACTCTCTTAACCATTCTACACTTGTTAGAGCCTCCAAGAACTCATGCTTCACCCTCTACTTCCTCTAGGCACCATGGAGTGTTTAGGATCATTCTAAAGGTTCTTATATGTCCTAATACACATTCCTAGACCATTCTAAGCCATTAGATTACTCTCTTAACCACTCTACACTTGTTAGAGCCTCCAAGGACTCATGCTTCACCCTCTACGTCCCTTGGGGCACCATGGAGTGTTTAGGATCATTCTAAAGGTTCTTATATGTCCTAATACACATTCCTAGACCATTTTAAGCCTTTACAATACTCTCTTAACCATTCTACACTTGTTAGAGCCTCCAAGGACTCATGCTTCACCCTCTAAGTCCCTTGGGGCACCATGGAGTGTTTAGGATCATTCTAAAGGTTCTTATATGTCCTAATACACATTCCTAGACCATTGTAAGCGTTTAGAATACTCTCTTAACCATTCTACACTTGTTAGTGCCTCCAAGGGCTCATGCTTCACCCTCTAAGTCCCTTGAGGCACCATGGAGTGTTTTGGATCATTCTAAAGGTTCTTATATGTCCTAATACACATTCCTAGACCATTCTAAGCCTTTAGATTACTCTCTTAACCATTCTACACTTGTTAGAGCCTCCAAGGACTCATGCTTCACCCTTTACGTCCCATGGGGCACCATTGAGTGTTTAGGTTCATTCTAAAGGTTCTTATATGTCCTAATACACATTCCTAGACCATTGTAAGCGTTTAGAATACTCTCTTAACCATTCTACACTTGTTAGAGCCTCCAAGGACTCATGCTTCATCCTCTATGTCCCTTGGGGCACCATGGAGTGTTTAGGATCCTTCTAAAGGTTCTTATATGTCCTCGTACACATTCCTAGACCATTGTAAGCGTTTCGAATACTCTCTTAACCATTCTACACTTGTTAGAGCCTCCAAGAACTCATGCTTCACCCTCTACTTCCTCTAGGCACCATGGAGTGTTTAGGATCATTCTAAAGGTTCTTATATGTCCTAATGCACATTCCTAGACCATTCTAAGCCTTTAGATTACTCTCTTAACCACTCTACACTTGTTAGAGCCTCCAAGCACTCATGCTTCACCCTCTACGTCCCTTGGGCCACCATGAAGTGTTTAGGATCATTCTAAAGGTTCTTATATGTCCTAATACACATTCCTAGACCATTTTAAGCCTTTACAATACTCTCTTAACCATTCTACACTTGTTAGAGCCTCCAAGGACTCATGCTTCACCCTCTAAGTCCCTTGGGGCACCATGGAGTGTTTAGGATCATTCTAAAGGTTCTTAAATGTCCTAATACACATTCCTAGACCATTGTAAGCGTTTCGAATACTCTCTTAACCATTCTACACTTGTTAGAGCCTCCAAGGGCTCATGCTTCACCCTCTAAGTCCCTTGAGGCACCATGGATTGTTTTGGATCATTCTAATGGTTCTTATATGTCCTAATACACATTCCTAGACCATTCTAAGCCTTTAGATTACTCTCTTAACCATTCTACACTAGTTAGAGCCTCCAAGGACTCATGCTTCATCCTCTATGTCCCTTGGGGCACCATGGAGTGTTTAGGATCCTTCTAAATGTTCTTATATGTCCTCGTACACATTCCTAGACCATTGTAAGCGTTTCGAATACTCTCTTAACCATTCTACACTTGTTAGAGCCTCCAAGAACTCATGCTTCACCCTCTACTTCCTCTAGGCACCATGGAGTGTTTAGAATCATTCTAAAGGTTCTTATATGTCCTAATACACATTCCTAGACCATTCTAAGCCTTTAGATTACTCTCTTAACCACTCTACACTTGTTAGAGCCTCCAAGGACTCATGCTTCACCCTCTACGTCCCTTGAGGCACCATGGAGTGTTTTGGATCATTCTAAAGGTTCTTATATGTCCTAATACACATTCCTAGACCATTCTAAGCCTTTAGATTACTCTCTTAACCATTCTACACTTGTTAGAGCCTCCAAGGACTCATGCTTCACCCTCTACGTCCCATGGGGCACCATGGAGTGTTTAGGTTCATTCTAAAGGTTCTTATATGTCCTAATACACATTCCTAGACCATTGTAAGCGTTTAGAATACTCTCTTAACCATTCTACACTTGTTAGAGCCTCCAAGGACTCATGCTTCACCCTCTATGTCCCTTGGGGCACCATGGAGTGTTTAGGATCCTTCTAAAGGTTCTTATATGTCCTCGTACACATTCCTAGACCATTATAAGCGTTTCGAATACTCTCTTAACCATTCTACACTTGTTAGAGCCTCCAAGGACTCATGCTTCACCCTCTACGTCCCATGGGGCACCATGGAGTGTTTAGGTTCATTCTAAAGGTTCTTATATGTCCTAATACACATTCCTAGACCATTGTAAGCGTTTAGAATACTCTCTTAACCATTCTACACTTGTTAGAGCCTCCAAGGACTCATGCTTCACCCTCTATGTCCCTTGGGGCACCATGGAGTGTTTAGGATCCTTCTAAAGGTTCTTATATGTCCTCGTACACATTCCTAGACCTTTGTAAGCGTTTCGAATACTCTCTTAACCATTCTACACTTGTTAGAGCCTCCAAGAACTCATGCTTCACTCTCTACTTCCTCTAGGCACCATGGAGTGTTTAGGATCATTCTAAAGGTTCTTATATGTCCTAATACACATTCCTAGACCATTCTAAGCCATTAGATTACTCTCTTAACCACTCTACACTTGTTAGAGCCTCCAAGGACTCATGCTTCACCCTCTACGTCCCTTGGGGCACCATGGAGTGTTTAGGATCATTCTAAAGGTTCTTATATGTCCTAATACACATTCCTAGACCATTTTAAGCCTTTACAATACTCTCTTAACCACTCTACACTTGTTAGAGCCTCCAAGGACTCATGCTTCACCCTCTAAGTCCCTTGGGGCACCATGGAGTGTTTAGGATCATTCTAAAGGTTCTTATATGTCCTAATACACATTCCTAGACCATTGTAAGCGTTTAGAATACTCTCTTAACCATTCTACACTTGTTAGAGCCTCCAAGGGCTCATGCTTCACCCTCTATGTCCCTTGAGGCACCATGGAGTGTTTTGGATCATTCTAAAGGTTCTTATATGTCCTAATACGCATTCCTAGACCATTCTAAGCCTTTAGATTACTCTCTTAACCATTCTACACTTGTTAGAGCCTCCAAGGACTCATGCTTCACCCTCTACGTCCCATGGGGCACCATGGAGTGTTTAGGTTCATTCTAAAGGTTCTTATATGTCCTAATACACATTCCTAGACCATTGTAAGCGTTTAGAATACTCTCTTAACCATTCTACACTTGTTAGAGCCTCCAAGGACTCATGCTTCATCCTCTATGTCCCTTGGGGCACCATGGAGTGTTTAGGATCCTTCTAAAGGTTCTTATATGTCCTCGTACACATTCCTAGACCATTGTAAGCGTTTCGAATACTCTCTTAACCATTCTACACTTGTTAGAGCCTCCAAGAACTCATGCTTCACCCTCTACTTCCTCTAGGCACCATGGAGTGTTTAGGATCATTCTAAAGGTTCTTATATGTCCTAATACACATTCCTAGACCATTCTAAGCCTTTAGATTACTCTCTTAACCACTCTACACTTGTTAGAGCCTCCAAGGACTCATGCTTCACCCTCTACGTCCCTTGGGCCACCATGGAGTGTTTAGGATCATTCTAAAGGTTCTTATATGTCCTAATACACATTCCTAGACCATTTTAAGCCTTTACAATGCTCTCTTAACCATTCTACACTTGTTAGAGCCTCCAAGGACTCATGCTTCACCCTCTAAGTCCCTTGGGGCACCATGGAGTGTTTAGGATCATTCTAAAGGTTCTTAAATGTCCTAATACACATTCCTAGACCATTGTAAGCATTTCGAATACTCTCTTAACCATTCTACACTTGTTAGAGCCTCCAAGGGCTCATGCTTCACCCTCTAAGTCCCTTGAGGCACCATGGAGTGTTTTGGATCATTCTAAAGGTTCTTATATGTCCTAATACACATTCCTAGACCATTCTAAGCCTTAAGATTACTCTCTTAACCATTCTACACTTGTTAGAGCCTCCAAGGACTCATGCTTCACCCTCTACGTCCCATGGGGCACCATGGAGTGTTTAGGTTCATTCTAAAGGTTCTTATATGTCCTAATACACATTCGTAGACCATTGTAAGCGTTTAGAATACTGTCTTAACCATTCTACACTTGTTAGAGCCTCCAAGGACTCATGCTTCACCCTCTATGTCCCTTGGGGCACCATGGAGTGTTTAGGATCCTTTTAAAGGTTCTTATATGTCCTCGTACACATTCCTAGACCATTGTAAGCGTTTCGAATACTCTCTTAACCATTCTACACTTGTTAGAGCCTCCAAGAACTCATGCTTCACCCTCTACTTCCTCTAGGCACCATGGAGTGTTTAGGATCATACTAAAGGTTCTTATATGTCCTAATACACATTCCTAGACCATTCTAAGCCTTTAGATTACTCTCTTAACCATTCTACACTTGTTAGAGCCTCCAAGGACTCATGCTATACCCTCTACGTCCCTTGGGGCACCATGGAGTGTTTAGGATCATTCTAAAGGTTCTTATATGTCCTAATACACATTCCTAGACCATTTTAAGCCTTTAGAATACTCTCTTAACCATTCTACACTTGTTAGAGCCTCCAAGGACTCATGCTTCACCCTCTAAGTCCCTTGGGGCACCATGGAGTGTTTAGGATCATTCTAAAGGTTCTTAAATGTCCTAATACACATTCCTAGACCATTGTAAGCGTTTCGAATACTCTCTTAACCATTCTACACTTGTTAGAGCCTCCAAGGACTCATGCTTCACACTCTAAGTCCCTTGAGGCACCATGGAGTGTTTAGGATCATTCTAAAGGTTCTTATATGTCCTAATACACATTCCTAGACCATTGTAAGCCTTTAGAATACTCTCTTAACCATTCTACACTTGTTAGAGCCTCCAAGAACTCATGCTTCACCCTCTACTTCCTCTAGGCACCATGGAGTGTTTAGGATCATTCTAAAGGTTCTTATATGTCCTAATACACATTCCTAGACCATTCTAAGCCTTTATAGTACTCTCTTAACCATTCTACACTTGTTAGAGCCTCCAAGGACTTATGCTTCACCCTCTACGTCCCTTGAGGCACCATGGAGTGTTTAGGATCATTCTAAAGGTTCTTATATGTCCTAATACACATTCCTAGACCATTGTAAGCCTTTAGAATACTCTCTTAACCATTCTACACTTGTTAGAGCCTCCAAGAACTCATGCTTCACCCTCTACTTCCTCTAGGCACCATGGAGTGTTTAGGATCATTCTAAAGGTTCTTATATGTCCTAATACACATTCCTAGACCATTCTAAGCCTTTAGATTACTCTCTTAACCATTCTACACTTGTTAGAGCCTCCAAGGACTCATGCTTCACCCTCTACGTCCCATGGGGCACCATGGAGTGTTTAGGATCATTCTAAAGGTTCTTATATGTCCTAATACACATTCCTAGACCATTGTAAGCGTTTCGAATACTCTCTTAACCATTCTACACTTGTTAGAGCCTCCAAGGACTCATGCTATACCCTCTACGTCCCTTGGGGCACCATGGAGTGTTTAGGATCATTCTAAAGGTTCTTATATGTCCTAATACACATTCCTAGACCATTTTAAGCCTTTAGAATACTCTCTTAACCATTCTACACTTGTTAGAGCCTCCAAGGACTCATGCTTCACCCTCTAAGTCCCTTGGGGTACCATGGAGTGTTTAGGATCATTCTAAAGGTTCTTAAATGTCCTAATACACATTCCTAGACCATTGTAAGCGTTTCGAATACTCTCTTAACCATTCTACACTTGTTAGAGCCTCCAAGGACTCATGCTATACCCTCTACGTCCCTTGAGGCACCATGGAGTGTTTAGGATCATTCTAAAGGTTCTTATATGTCCTAATACACATTCCTAGACCATTGTAAGCCTTTAGAATACTCTCTTAACCATTCTACACTTGTTAGAGCCTCCAAGAACTCATGCTTCACCCTCTACTTCCTCTAGGCACCATGGAGTGTTTAGGATCATTCTAAAGGTTCTTATATGTCCTAATACACATTCCTAGACCATTCTAAGCCTTTATAGTACTCTCTTAACCATTCTACACTTGTTAGAGCCTCCAAGGACTTATGCTTCACCCTCTACGTCCCTTGAGGCACCATGGAGTGTTTAGGATCATTCTAAAGGTTCTTATATGTCCTAATACACATTCCTAGACCATTGTAAGCCTTTAGAATACTCTCTTAACCATTCTACACTTGTTAGAGCCTCCAAGAACTCATGCTTCACCCTCTACTTCCTCTAGGCACCATGGAGTGTTTAGGATCATTCTAAAGGTTCTTATATGTCCTAATACACATTCCTAGACCATTCTAAGCCTTTAGATTACTCTCTTAACCATTCTACACTTGTTAGAGCCTCCAAGGACTCATGCTTCACCCTCTACGTCCCATGGGGCACCATGGAGTGTTTAGGATCATTCTAAAGGTTCTTATATGTCCTAATACACATTCCTAGACCATTGTAAGCGTTTCGAATACTCTCTTAACCATTCTACACTTGTTAGAGCCTCCAAGGACTCATGCTATACCCTCTACGTCCCTTGGGGCACCATGGAGTGTTTAGGATCATTCTAAAGGTTCTTATATGTCCTAATACACATTCCTAGACCATTTTAAGCCTTTAGAATACTCTCTTAACCATTCTACACTTGTTAGAGCCTCCAAGGACTCATGCTTCACCCTCTAAGTCCCTTGGGGTACCATGGAGTGTTTAGGATCATTCTAAAGGTTCTTAAATGTCCTAATACACATTCCTAGACCATTGTAAGCGTTTCGAATACTCTCTTAACCATTCTACACTTGTTAGAGCCTCCAAGGACTCATGCTTCACACTCTAAGTCCCTTGAGGCACCATGGAGTGTTTAGGATCATTCTAAAGGTTCTTATATGTCCTAATACACATTCCTAGACCATTGTAAGCCTTTAGAATACTCTCTTAACCATTCTACACTTGTTAGAGCCTCCAAGAACTCATGCTTCACCCTCTACTTCCTCTAGGCACCATGGAGTGTTTAGGATCATTCTAAAGGTTCTTATATGTCCTAATACACATTCCTAGACCATTCTAAGCCTTTATAGTACTCTCTTAACCATTCTACACTTGTTAGAGCCTCCAAGGACTTATGCTTCACCCTCTACGTCCCTTGGGGCACCATGGAGTGTTTAGGATCATTCTAAAGGTTCTTATATGTCCTAATACACATTCCTAGACCATTGTAAGCCTTTAGAATACTCTCTTAACCATTCTACACTTGTTAGAGCCTCCAAGAACTCATGCTTCACCCTCTACTTCCTCTAGGCACCATGGAGTGTTTAGGATCATTCTAAAGGTTCTTATATGTCCTAATACACATTCCTAGACCATTCTAAGCCTTTAGATTACTCTCTTAACCATTCTACACTTGTTAGAGCCTCCAAGGACTCATGCTTCACCCTCTACGTCCCATGGGGCACCATGGAGTGTTTAGGATCATTCTAAAGGTTCTTATATGTCCTAATACACATTCCTAGACCATTGTAAGCGTTTCGAATACTCTCTTAACCATTCTACACTTGTTAGAGCCTACAAGGACTCATGCTTCACCCTCTAAATCCCTTGAGGCACCATTGAGTGTTTAGGATCTTTCTAAAGTTTCTTATATGTCCTAATACACATTTCTAGACCATTGTAAGCGTTTAGAATACTCTCTTAATCATTCTACACTTGTTAGAGCCTCCAAGAACTCATGCTTCACCCTCTACTTCCTCTAGGCACCATGGAGTGTTTAGGATCATTCTAAAGGTTCTTATATGTCCTAATACACATTCCTAGACCATTCTAAGCCTTTAGATTACTCTCTTAACCATTCTACACTTGTTAGAGCCTCCAAGGACTCATGCTTCACCCTCTACGTCCCATGGGGCACCATGGAGTGTTTAGGATCATTCTAAAGGTTCTTATATGTCCTAATACACATTCCTAGACCATTGTAAGCGTTTCGAATACTCTCTTAACCATTCTACACTTGTTAGAGCCTCCAAGGACTCATGCTTCACACTCTAAGTCCCTTGAGGCACCATGGAGTGTTTAGGATCATTCTAAAGGTTCTTATATGTCCTAATACACATTCCTAGACCATTGTAAGCCTTTAGAATACTCTCTTAACCATTCTACACTTGTTAGAGCCTCCAAGAACTCATGCTTCACCCTCTACTTCCTCTAGGCACCATGGAGTGTTTAGGATCATTCTAAAGGTTCTTATATGTCCTAATAAACATTCCTAGACCATTCTAAGCCTTTAGATTACTCTCTTAACCATTCTACACTTGTTAGAGCCTCCAAGGACTCATGCTTCACCCTCTACGTCCCATGGGGCACCATGGAGTGTTTAGGATCATTCTAAAGGTTCTTATATGTCCTAATACACATTCCTAGACCATTTTAAGCCTTTAGAATACTCTCTTAACCATTTTACACTTGTTAGAGCCTCCAAGGACTCATGCTTCACCCTCTAAGTCCCTTGGGGCACCATGGAGTGTTTAGGATCATTCTAAAGGTTCTTAAATGTCCTAATACACATTCCTAGACCATTGTAAGCGTTTCGAATACTCTCTTAACCTTTCTACACTTGTTAGAGCCTCCAAGGACTCATGCTTCACCCTCTAAGTCCCTTGAGGCACCATGGAGTGTTTAGGATCATTCTAAATGTTATTATATGTCCTAATACACATTCCTAGACCATTGTAAGCCTTTAGAATACTCTCTTAACCATTCTACACTTGTTAGAGCCTCCAAGAACTCATGCTTCACCCTCTACTTCCTCTAGGCACCATGGAGTGTTTAGGATCATTCTAAAGGTTCTTATATGTCCCAATACACATTCCTAGACCATTCTAAGCCTTTAGAGTACTCTCTTAACCATTCTACACTTGTTAGAGCCTCCAAGGACTCATGCTTCACCCTCTACGTCCCTTGGGGCACCATGGAGTGTTTAGGATCATTCTAAAGGTTCTTATATGTCCTAATACACATTCCTAGACCATTCTATGCCTTTAGAATACTCTCTTAACCATTCTACACTTGTTAGAGCCTCCAAGAACTCATGCTTCACCCTCTAATTCCTCTAGGCACCATGGAGTGTTTAGGATCATTCTAAAGGTTCTTATATGTCCTAATACACATTCCTAGACCATTCTAAGCCTTTAGATTACTCTCTTAACCATTCTACACTTGTTAGAGCCTCCAAGGACTCATGCTTCACCCTCTACGTCCCTTGGGGCACCATGGAGTGTTTAGGATCATTCTAAAGGTTCTTATATGTCCTAATACACATTCCTAGACCATTGTAAGCCTTTAGAATACTCTCTTAACCATTCTACACTTGTTAGAGCCTCCAAGAACTCATGCTCCACCCTTTACTTCCTCTAGGCACCATGGAGTGTTTAGGATCATTCTAAAGGTTCTTATATGTCCTAATACACATTCCTAGACCATTCTAAGCCTTTAGATTACTCTCTTAACCATTCTACACTTGTTAGAGCCTCCAAGGACTCATTCTTCACCCTCTACGTCCCTTGGGGCACCATGGAGTGTTTAGGATCATTCTAAAGGTTCTTATATGTCCTAATACACATTCCTAGACCATTTTAAACCTTTAGAATACTCTCTTAACCATTCTACACTTGTTAGAGCCTCCAAGGACTCATGCTTCACACTCTAAGTCCGTTGGGGCACCATGGAGTGTTTAGGATCATTCTAAAGGTTCTTATATGTCCTAATACACATTCCTAGACCATTCTAAGCCTTTAGATTACTCTCTTAACCATTCTACACTTGTTAGAGCCTCCAAGGACTCATGCTTCACCCTCTACGTCCCTTGGGGCACCATGGAGTGTTTAGGATCATTCTAAAGGTTCTTATATGTCCTAATACACATTCCTAGACCATTTTAAACCTTTAGAATACTCTCTTAACCATTCTACACTTGTTAGAGCCTCCAAGGACTCATGCTTCACACTCTAAGTCCGTTGGGGCACCATGGAGTGTTTAGGATCATTCTAAAGGTTCTTATATGTCCTAATACACATTCCTAGACCATTCTAAGCCTTTAGATTACTCTCTTAACCATTCTACACTTGTTAGAGCCTCCAAGGACTTATGCTTCAGCCTCTACGTCCCTTGGGGAACCATGGAGTGTTTAGGATCATTCTAAAGGTTCTTATATGTCCTAATACACATTCCTAGACCATTTTAAACCTTTAGAATACTCTCTTAACCATTCTACACTTGTTAGAGCCTCCAAGGACTCATGCTTCACACTCTAAGTCCCTTGGGGCACCATGGAGTGTTTAGGATCATTCTAAAGGTTCTTAAATGTCCTAATACACATTCCTAGACCATTGTAAGCGTTTCGAATACTCTCTTAACCATTCTACACTTGTTAGAGCCTCCAAGGACTCATGCTTCACCCTCTAAGTCCCTTGAGGCACCATGGAGTGTTTAGGATCATTTTAAAGGTTCTTATATGTCCTAATACACATTCCTAGACCATTGTAAGCCTTTAGAATACTCTCTTAACCATTCTACACTTGTTAGAGCCTCCAAGAACTCATGCTTCACCCTCTACTTCCTCTAGGCACCATGGAGTGTTTAGGATCATTCTAAAGGTTCTTATATGTCCTAATACACATTCCTAGACCATTGTAAGCCTTTAGAATACTCTCTTAACCATTCTACACTTGTTAGAGCCTCCAAGAACTCATGCTTCACCCTCTACTTCCTCTAGGCACCATGGAGTGTTTAGGATCATTCTAAAGGTTCTTATATGTCCTAATACACATTCCTAGACCATTCTAAGCCTTTAGATTACTCTCTTAACCATTCTACACTTGTTAGAGCCTCCTAGGACTCATGCTTCACCCTCTACGTCCCATGGGGCTCCATGGAGTGTTTAGGATCATTCTAAAGGTTCTTATATGTCCTAATACATATTCCTAGACCATTGTAAGCGTTTCGAATACTCTCTTAACCATTCTACACTTGTTAGAGCCTCCAAGGACTCATGCTTCACCCTCTACGTCCCTTGGGGCACCATGGAGTGTTTAGGATCATTCTAAAGGTTATTATATGTCCTAATACACATTCCTAGACCATTTTAAACCTTTAGAATACTCTCTTAACCATTCTACACTTGTTAGAGCCTCCAAGGACTCATGCTTCACACACTAAGTCCCTTGGGGCACCATGGAGTGTTTAGGATCATTCTAAAGGTTCTTATATGTCCTAATACACATTCCTAGACCATTCTAAGCCTTTAGATTACTCTCTTAACCATTCTACACTTGTTAGAGCCTCCAAGGACTTATGCTTCAGCCTCTACGTCCCTTGGGGAACCATGGAGTGTTTAGGATCATTCTAAAGGTTCTTATATGTCCTAATACACATTCCTAGACCATTTTAAACCTTTAGAATACTCTCTTAACCATTCTACACTTGTTAGAGCCTCCAAGGACTCATGCTTCACACTCTAAGTCCCTTGGGGCACCATGGAGTGTTTAGGATCATTCTAAAGGTTCTTAAATGTCCTAATACACATTCCTAGACCATTGTAAGCGTTTCGAATACTCTCTTAACCATTCTACACTTGTTAGAGCCTCCAAGGACTCATGCTTCACCCTCTAAGTCCCTTGAGGCACCATGGAGTGTTTAGGATCATTTTAAAGGTTCTTATATGTCCTAATACACATTCCTAGACCATTGTAAGCCTTTAGAATACTCTCTTAACCATTCTACACTTGTTAGAGCCTCCAAGAACTCATGCTTCACCCTCTACTTCCTCTAGGCACCATGGAGTGTTTAGGATCATTCTAAAGGTTCTTATATGTCCTAATACACATTCCTAGACCATTGTAAGCCTTTAGAATACTCTCTTAACCATTCTACACTTGTTAGAGCCTCCAAGAACTCATGCTTCACCCTCTACTTCCTTTAGGCACCAAGGAGTGTTTAGGATCATTCTAAAGGTTCTTATATGTCCTAATACACATTCCTATACCATTCTAAGCCTTTAGATTACTCTCTTAACCATTCTACACTTGTTAGAGCCTCCAAGGACTCATGCTTCACCCTCTACGTCCCTTGAGGCACCATGGAGTGTTTAGGATCATTCTAAAGGTTCTTATATGTCCTAATACACATTCCTAGACCATTGTAAGCCTTTAGAATACTCTCTTAACCATTCTACACTTGTTAGAGCCTCCAAGAACTCATGCTTCACCCTCTACTTCCTCTAGGCACCATGGAGTGTTTAGGATCATTCTAAAGGTTCTTATATGTCCTAATACACATTCCTAGACCATTCTAAGCCTTTAGATTACTCTCTTAACCATTCTACACTTGTTAGAGCCTCCAAGGACTCATGCTTCACCCTCTACGTCCCATGGGGCACCATGGAGTGTTTAGGATCATTCTAAAGGTTCTTATATGTCCTAATACACATTCCTAGACCATTTTAAGCCTTTAGAATACTCTCTTAACCATTCTACACTTGTTAGAGCCTCCAAGGACTCATGCTTCACCCTCTAAGTCCCTTGGGGCACCATGGAGTGTTTAGGATCATTCTAATGGTTCTTAAATGTCCTAATACACATTCCTAGACCATTCTAAGCCTTTAGATTACTCTCTTAACCATTCTACACTTGTTAGAGCCTCCAAGGACTTATGCTTCAGCCTCTACGTCCCTTGGGGAACCATGGAGTGTTTAGGATCATTCTAAAGGTTCTTATATGTCCTAATACACATTCCTAGACCATTTTAAACCTTTAGAATACTCTCTTAACCATTCTACACTTGTTAGAGCCTCCAAGGACTCATGCTTCACACTCTAAGTCCCTTGGGGCACCATGGAGTGTTTAGGATCATTCTAAAGGTTCTTAAATGTCCTAATACACATTCCTAGACCATTGTAAGCGTTTCGAATACTCTCTTAACCATTCTACACTTGTTAGAGCCTCCAAGGACTCATGCTTCACCCTCTAAGTCCCTTGAGGCACCATGGAGTGTTTAGGATCATTTTAAAGGTTCTTATATGTCCTAATACACATTCCTAGACCATTGTAAGCCTTTAGAATACTCTCTTAACCATTCTACACTTGTTAGAGCCTCCAAGAACTCATGCTTCACCCTCTACTTCCTCTAGGCACCATGGAGTGTTTAGGATCATTCTAAAGGTTCTTATATGTCCTAATACACATTCCTAGACCATTGTAAGCCTTTAGAATACTCTCTTAACCATTCTACACTTGTTAGAGCCTCCAAGAACTCATGCTTCACCCTCTACTTCCTCTAGGCACCAAGGAGTGTTTAGGATCATTCTAAAGGTTCTTATATGTCCTAATACACATTCCTATACCATTCTAAGCCTTTAGATTACTCTCTTAACCATTCTACACTTGTTAGAGCCTCCAAGGACTCATGCTTCACCCTCTACGTCCCTTGAGGCACCATGGAGTGTTTAGGATCATTCTAAAGGTTCTTATATGTCCTAATACACATTCCTAGACCATTGTAAGCCTTTAGAATACTCTCTTAACCATTCTACACTTGTTAGAGCCTCCAAGAACTCATGCTTCACCCTCTACTTCCTCTAGGCACCATGGAGTGTTTAGGATCATTCTAAAGGTTCTTATATGTCCTAATACACATTCCTAGACCATTCTAAGCCTTTAGATTACTCTCTTAACCATTCTACACTTGTTAGAGCCTCCAAGGACTCATGCTTCACCCTCTACGTCCCATGGGGCACCATGGAGTGTTTAGGATCATTCTAAAGGTTCTTATATGTCCTAATACACATTCCTAGACCATTTTAAGCCTTTAGAATACTCTCTTAACCATTCTACACTTGTTAGAGCCTCCAAGGACTCATGCTTCACCCTCTAAGTCCCTTGGGGCACCATGGAGTGTTTAGGATCATTCTAAATGTTCTTAAATGTCCTAATACACATTCCTAGACCATTCTAAGCCTTTAGATTACTCTCTTAACCATTCTACACTTGTTAGAGCCTCCAAGGACTTATGCTTCAGCCTCTACGTCCCTTGGGGAACCATGGAGTGTTTAGGATCATTCTAAAGGTTCTTATATGTCCTAATACACATTCCTAGACCATTTTAAACCTTTAGAATACTCTCTTAACCATTCTACACTTGTTAGAGCCTCCAAGGACTCATGCTTCACACTCTAAGTCCCTTGGGGCACCATGGAGTGTTTAGGATCATTCTAAAGGTTCTTAAATGTCCTAATACACATTCCTAGACCATTGTAAGCGTTTCGAATACTCTCTTAACCATTCTACACTTGTTAGAGCCTCCAAGGACTCATGCTTCACCCTCTAAGTCCCTTGAGGCACCATGGAGTGTTTAGGATCATTTTAAAGGTTCTTATATGTCCTAATACACATTCCTAGACCATTGTAAGCCTTTAGAATACTCTCTTAACCATTCTACACTTGTTAGAGCCTCCAAGAACTCATGCTTCACCCTCTACTTCCTCTAGGCACCATGGAGTGTTTAGGATCATTCTAAAGGTTCTTATATGTCCTAATACACATTCCTAGACCATTGTAAGCCTTTAGAATACTCTCTTAACCATTCTACACTTGTTAGAGCCTCCAAGAACTCATGCTTCACCCTCTACTTCCTCTAGGCACCATGGAGTGTTTAGGATCATTCTAAAGGTTCTTATATGTCCTAATACACATTCCTAGACCATTCTAAGCCTTTAGATTACTCTCTTAACCATTCTACACTTGTTAGAGCCTCCAAGGACTCATGCTTCACCCTCTACGTCCCATGGGGCTCCATGGAGTGTTTAGGATCATTCTAAAGGTTCTTATATGTCCTAATACATATTCCTAGACCATTGTAAGCGTTTCGAATACTCTCTTAACCATTCTACACTTGTTAGAGCCTCCAAGGACTCATGCTTCACCCTCTATGTCCCTTGGGGCACCATGGAGTGTTTAGGATCCTTCTAAAGGTTCTTATATGTCCTCGTACACATTCCTAGACCATTCTACACTTGTTAGAGCCTCCAAGAACTCATGCTTCACCCTCTACTTCCTCTAGGAACCATGGAGTGTTTAGGATCATTCTAAAGGTTCTTATATGTCCTAATACACATTCCTAGACCATTCTAAGCCTTTAGATTACTCTCTTAACCATTCTACACTTGTTAGAGCCTCCAAGGACTCATGCTTCACCCTCTACGTCCCATGGGGCTCCATGGAGTGTTTAGGATCATTCTAAAGGTTCTTATATGTCCTAATACATATTCCTAGACCATTGTAAGCGTTTCGAATACTCTCTTAACCATTCTACACTTGTTAGAGCCTCCAAGGACTCATGCTTCACCCTCTACGTCCCATGGGGCACCATGGAGTGTTTAGGATCATTCTAAAGGTTATTATATGTCCTAATACACATTCCTAGACCATTTTAAACCTTTAGAATACTCTCTTAACCATTCTACACTTGTTAGAGCCTCCAAGGACTCATGCTTCACACTCTAAGTCCCTTGGGGCACCATCGAGTGTTTAGGATCATTCTAAAGGTTCTTATATGTCCTAATACACATTCCTAGACCATTCTAAGCCTTTAGATTACTCTCTTAACCATTCTACACTTGTGAGAGCCTCCAAGGACTTATGCTTCAGCCTCTACGTCCCTTGGGGAACCATGGAGTGTTTAGGATCATTCTAAAGGTTCTTATATGTCCTAATACACATTCCTAGACCATTTTAAACCTATAGAATACTCTCTTAACCATTCTACACTTGTTAGAGCCTCCAAGGACTCATGCTTCACACTCTAAGTCCCTTGGGGCACCATGGAGTGTTTAGGATCATTCTAAAGGTTCTTAAATGTCCTAATACACATTCCTAGACCATTGTAAGCGTTTCGAATACTCTCTTAACCATTCTACACTTGTTAGAGCCTCCAAGGACTCATGCTTCACCCTCTACGTCCCATGGGGCTCCATGGAGTGTTTAGGATCATTCTAAAGGTTCTTATATGTCCTAATACATATTCCTAGACCATTGTAAGCGTTTAGAATACTCTCTTAACCATTCTACACTTGTTAGAGCCTCCAAGAACTCATGCTTCACCCTCTACATCCTCTAGGCACCATGTGTTGGAAACCAACAAGCGGGCTAAGCAAATACTAGAGGGGGGGTGAATAGTATTTTGAAGCACTAATACCAAATATTTCGATTGATAATTGAAGAATGGAGCTTAGAATGGAGCTTTTGTGAAATACTCGAGTTTTTCAGGATGAACAACTCGAGTCTTTTCTGAAATACTCGAGTTTTTACTATCAGATAGCAGAAATACCAGAAACGAAAATTCAGCAATTTAACTCAAATCAATTCAATAATAAACAGGAACTTATCCAACAGAATAGCAAGTAATCTAAATAACTTTTAACACAAAGATTCCTTGAACTTGCTACCTAATTGTATAAATCCTAATTGATTGAAATGACTTAAGTCTATTGAGCTAGAAAGTAGATTAAAAGCAATAAACCAACACTCAAGCAATTTTATCCTGGTTCACTCCAACAATGAGCTACATCCAGTCCTCCTAATCACTTAGGAGTTTCTACTAATAATCAAATTGTTAGAAATTACAAAGGATTGCTTGAGAATGGCCTCACTCAACCTAACCCTTTCAAGAGTGTACCAAACTCTTGATTTCTACCCCAATTTGATTCCGGTGATTGAAGAACTCTTCACAAAGCTTCCTTGAACTCCCTTCAAGAAACTCCACCGGGCTAGGAACCTCCTAGTCTTGTGCTTGAGAACCTCTCAAGACTTCCAACACCCTAAGCCACTTAGGGTTTGCTTGGGAACAATCCAAGACTTTGAATAATCAAGCTTTTTGTATGTGTATTACTAATCTCACAATGGATTAGCACAAATAAGCACAGCTCAATGTAAGAATTGAGGCCTAAAACTCAACTTGGAATAAAATGACAATATGAGTGAGAAGTTGAGCTTTTTGGGAATTAACACTTGACAAAAGGAAATTATGAAAGCTTGTGATCAATAATGTGTTGTTGTCTTGTTTGTTCTTGCACAAATTCAAAGAGCAATTTTACAATAAGGTTCTGAATTCTCTCTTGGGGTTGGATGAGACTCAAATGCCCTCAATTGAGTTTTTGAGTCTCTCCAACGTTCATTTTTGCTGACTGGACAAAAATACTCGAGTCTTTTGGTAAAAACTCGAGTCTTTTTGGTCGGTCACGAGTGAATTGGTGCACGAACAAGACTAACGGTCATAATTGCTGACCTGGCACAAATACTCGAGTTTTTCTACAAATACTCGAGTGTATACTCGAGTCTTTTTCAAAATACTCGAGTATTTTGATCAGATATGGGAAAAATTATTTTTCAATTTTATTTTTCCTCTCAAGTATTAATTTTTGGTCAATCTCAACTTAATAAACATATAAAAATTTATTCCTAGAAGAGACTAACTATTTCTACCCACTCTCAACCACTCTCAACATAAATTAGAAATTTACAATTAATATTTGATTGAGAATGATTGGGCACTTGTCTTCTTTTCTTGACTTCTTGTTGATGTTGATGTTGCAATATCTTCAAGGCATGATTTGTTAATTATTTTGTCATCATCAAAACATAATCCACATAATTAGGAGCATTGAATTCACAATCTCCCCCTTTTTGGTGATGACAAAATAATTAACACTTGATCCATTTGTTAAGCTTGATCCACTTGGAGATGCAACTCCCCCTCACTATATGATACTTTTCACCTATCTAAAAATTCAGCTTGAGCAAGATGTTATGACAATTTAATTTTAGCACCAAGCCTATGGTATTAGAGAATTTAACAATTATCAGAGTATATACCATAATTAGAGATTTTAGGTGCAACAATATCAAGACAAGACAAGTGTAATATCTCTCCCCCTTTTTGTCATACGCCAAAAAGATGTAACAATTTAGAAAAAGATCAAGGGAGGAGAGGTGCATAATCGGAAAACCCCATAACCAACTATGCAAATAAAACGGAGATATAATAACGATAAAGAGCTCCCCCTGAAGCTTTGCACAAACATCATAATGAAGACCAAATTCATTAACATAAAAATATCATAAAAGGTCCAAATCAAAGGTGCAATTAATAAACCCAAAGTCGCAAAACACCAAGTTCTCAAAGTACAGAAAATGCAACAAGATCAACATGATGAAAACATAATGAAAACTAAAATAGAAAATCCATAAGCAGCAGCATCAAAACATGGAAGGAGCTGGATCATCTGGAGGAGGATAAAATCGAGAGAAGGCCGCCATCATCTCATCAAACCGGCGGTGCATCTCCCCTGACTGCTGGTCCAGGCGGGCATTAATCTGGGCCGAGTGCTGATCCAAATGAGAATAAAACATGGCAGACTCTGCACTCATCCTAGTGTCTAGGCTAACAAAATCATCACGCTGGGCGTCCATAGCATGCACAAGGGAGTCCATTCTCCCATCTAAAGTGTCCAGACGTGTGATCACATTCTCTCTCCAGCCCGAGTTGTAAAACCCAGATTGAGATCCAGCGAAGTCATCAAAGTTAATCTGATCAATAGGATCCCCTTCTTCAGCCTGGGCAAATGCAGCAGCTTCCTCTTCCATCTGATGGGCATCCATCCCTTGTTGAGCTGCCACATTTGCAACCCTCTCTAGCTCAGCAATATCAGATCGGTACAAGTATTGACCAGAGGGTTCATGGAATGCCATGTCCTGGTGACTCAAGGTGCCTTTGTTGAGGCAATGCTGGTTCACATGAAGAGTCTTTTTCTCTTCATTGCGTGGGATAGGCACCTTGAAGTAACTCAACAGATAACAAACATGCATGGCATAGGGCAGGGTTTTTGGGTGTTTGGACTTAGCAGCAAGGAGCATTCTATCCAAAATTATGCGACTCCAGTTCAGCTTCTCATTGTTCAGGATGGCACTAAGAAGCCTAAGTTCATTGTTTGTGGGTTTGGCATAATTGGGTGAGGTTTGAGGCACTAATTGATGACAAACAATATAATGCAACACCCTAGATTGGACAGTCATATATGAGGAATGCTTAACTCCTTCGGTCCATACACGACCGGGGCGCAAACAACTTTGAAAAATGCCGTCCGCATCGGCCTTTAGAGAATTGTCCCCGTGACGTGTTGTCCCAAAAGCAACAAAAAGGTCCTTAGCGCTAATTTTGAATCGAACACCCTCAACCATTGTTTCTATGACATTGTCCTTTAGCCTAAGGTTTGCATAGAATGTTCTAACTAACCTAGGATATATAGGTCCATGAAATTCCAGAAATTGAATCAGTTTCTGATATCTAAGGTTAGTAACAAAATGGAAACCCTTACTCTCAAGGAAAGTACTATTGATCCATGTGATTACTCCGAATTCTCTAGTGGCAAAGCCTTCCATCCTTTCCAAGCGTTCATCCTCTTGATAGTATTCGGAAATTTCCTCCTCGGAAGATGAGTCAGCAATCCTTACTCTCTTTCCTTTGCCAGATGATGAAGCCATAGAGGAATTGATGAAAATTGAAGTTTTGGAAAGTTAGGGTTTGAAAAGGGGGTGACGGATTTGAGGTTGAAAAGAGTTGAAATTCGTTGAAATAATAGTAGAAAAGTGATTAGAGGATGTAAAACTAGTAAGATTTGGCAAAAATTTGAGTAAAAACGGAGTTTTGAGGAGAGAGATATGAGAAAACCGAGAGAGAAGAGAAAGGGGTTCGTGAAACTCGAGTTTGTGGGGGCTGGAGAATATATAAACTCGCCAAAATACTCGAGTATATTCAACAATACTCGAGTTGTTCGTTACAAAATACTCGAGTGTTTGAGAATATACTCGAGTCGTTCATGACTCAGCCCAGATTTCCCCAGAAAACTCGAGTAAAAATTGAAAAACTCGACTTTGGTCCGAAAGTTCAATTTTCAGGAAAACGCAAAATACTCGAGTTTTTGGAAAATACTCGAGTTTGGTCTGAAAGTTCAAAAATTGGGGGTTTCGAAAGACTCGAGTGTTTTGAAAAACACTCGAGTATTTTAATAAACACTCGAGTGTTTTTAGAAACACTCGAGTATTTTTATCAGACCCTGATTAAAAACTTTTTCAATTTAAAACTGATTTAATTTTGAATTAAAATACTCGAGTGTTTTTGGAAAAACTCGAGTATTTTGACAGAACAGAAAGTAAAAAACTCAGTTTTAAAAGACCAAACACAAATCAAACACAAATGCTTCACTACCAACTTGGAATACAGTACAGAATCACACACAATTAACATATACAATTTCAAATATCATCAAGGACAATTTAACTAAGAATCAATAACACATTAGAGTAAGACTAATATGGTGATTTTCCAAAAATGACACACAATGCAATTAGCCTATATTAGCTTCATCTAAAATACCAAGTTCTCTCCTAATATGATAAAAGGTGTCCCTTGGTAGAGGTTTTTTAAAAATGTCAGCTAATTGATTTGTGGTACTGACAAATTCAATTGTGCAATCACCCTTTTGTACATGATCTCTTAAAAAATGATGTCTTATTTCAATGTGTTTAGTTCTTGAGTGATACACCGGATTCTTAGTCAAATTGATTGCACTCGTGTTATCGCATCTAATCGGAATATTTTCAAGTTTCAAACCAAAATCCGATAATTGTTGTTTCATCCATAACAGTTGAGCACAACAACTACCGGCTGCGATATATTCCGCTTCGGCGGTAGAAAGAGCGACACAAGCTTGCTTTTTAGAAAACCATGACACCAATGAACTTCCCAAGAAATGGCAAGTACCACTGGTGCTTTTGCGATCAAGCTTGCATCCGGCAAAGTCGGAATCCGAGTAACCAACTAGACTAAGATTGGCATCAGCAGGATACCATAAACCAGTGTTAATTGTTCCTTTTAGATACTTAAATATATGTTTAACTGCGGATAGGTGAGATTCTTTAGGATTAGCTTGAAATCTAGCACACATGCATACACTAAACATAATATCCGGTCTAGATGCAGTGAGATATAGGAGACTACCTATCATACCCCTATACTTACTAACATCAACCGGTGTACCTTGTTCATCCTTGTCTAGGTAGCATGATGTGCTCATTGGAGTGTAGGCTTCCTTGCACTTGTCCAATCCGAATTTTTCAAGGAGCTCTTTGCAATATTTCCCTTGATGCACAAATATCCCCTCCTTGACTTGCTTTATTTGTAAGCCTAGGAAGAACTTGAGTTCTCCCATCATTGACATTTCAAATTCCTTTTTCATCAAATTTGAAAACTTTCTACAAAGAGACACGTTAGTAGCACCGAAAATGATATCATCAACATAGATTTGTACTAACAAAATGTCATCCTTGGTTTTATAAATAAATAATGTATTATCAACCTTCCCTCTTTGAAACTTGTTTTCTAATAGAAAGGAACTCAATCGATCATACCAAGCTCTAGGAGCTTGTTTCAATCCATAGAGTGCCTTTTTCAATTTATAAACATGGTTTGGAAATTCACTATTTTCAAAACCGGGGGGTTGTTTGACATACACTTCTTCATTTATAAACCCATTCAAGAAAGCACTTTTAACATCCATTTGATATAAAGTGAATTTCATGATTGAAGCATAAGCAAGTAAAATTCGGATTGCTTCAAGACGTGCAACCGGAGCAAAGGTCTCATCATAATCGATACCTTCCTCTTGGTTGTACCCTTGAGCTACTAGTCTAGCTTTGTTTCTTATAATCAACCCGGATTCATCAAGTTTGTTTCTATAAATCCATTTAGTACCAATTATGGTATGATCATCGGGTTTAGGGACTAGATCCCAAACTTCATTTCTTTCAAATTGGTTTAATTCTTCTTGCATAGCAAGAACCCAATGATCATCCTCAATGGCCTTTTTAATTGAATCGGGTTCAATTTGAGAAACAAATGAGACATAGTGGAAAATGTTTTGAATAGACCTACGAGTAAGTACTCCCTTTGACATATCTCCTATGACTTTGTCTATAGGATGAGCCTTGACCGATTTCCAAGTTGGAGGAAGTTCTTCCCTTACCTCTCCTTCATCAACTTTTGATTTCTCTCTCTCTTTTTCTTCTTTTGAAAAGTCAATGCCATCTTCACTAGCATCACATAAAACACTATCTTCTTTTGAAGACTCATTAAAAACCACATGAATTGATTCCTCAATAGTTAAAGTTCTTTTATTGAAAATTCTATAAGCTTTACTATGAGAAGAATAGCCTAAAAATATGCCTTCATCGGATTTGGAATCAAACTTGCCAAGGTGTTCTTTTCCATTATTTAAAACAAAAACTTGGCATCCGAAGACATGAAAATGAGATATATTTGGCTTTCTTCCCTTGTAAAGTTCATAGGGGGTTTTATCCAAAGAGGGCCTTATCAAAATACGATTTAAAACATAACAAGCCGTATTGACGGCATCGGCCCAAAAATATTGAGGTACTTGAGAATCATTTAACATGGTTCTAGCAAGTTCCTCTAGCACCCTATTTTTCCGCTCTACCACTCCGTTTTGTTCCGGAGTCCTTGGTGCGGAGAATTGATGCTCAATACCATTTTTAGCACAAAATCTATCAAATTTGTGGTTTTCGAATTCACCACCATGATCGGTACGAATAATAATTACTTTTTGATTCACTTGGTTTTGCAAAAGTTTGACATGATGTTTAAAAGATTTGTAGGTCTCACTCTTAGTAGTTAAAAATAAAGTCCAAGTAAACCTAGAGAAGTCATCAACAATCACCAATGCATAATAGTTGCCACCAAAGCTTTTTACTTGTGATGGTCCAAACAAGTCCATATGAAGCATTTCTAATGGCCTTGATGTGGACATCACCATTTTTGATCCAAAGGTGTTTTTAGTTTGTTTACATTTCTTGCAAGGGGAACAAACACCTTTAATAGAAAAATTTAGCTTTGGTAAACCAACTACTAGATCGTTAGATTGAATTTTCTTCAATTGGTTTACATTTATATGAGCGGTCCTACGATGCCATAACCAAGTGTCATTTTCTTTGCTCACTAAACAAGTAGAGACCAAAGAAGTGAATTTGTTCAAATCAACTAAGTAAGTATTATTTGACCTTCTACCAACAAATTTGATTGATTCATCTTTGTCACTTTTAATGAGGCAATGGGTAGAGGTAAAAACTACATGATTACCAACATCAAATAATTGGCTTATGCTCAAGAGATTATGTTCTAATCCTTGAACATAGAGCACATTATCAATAATCAAGTTTGAAGAGTTTCCGATTTTACCAATACCAAGGATTTTGCCTTTGTTGTTGTCCCCATAAGTGACATAACCCTTTTCCTTTGGAGTAAGCTCAATGAAGTGCCGCTTATCTCCCGTCATGTGCTTCGAACATCCACTATCAAGATACCACAATTGTTTTCCCGTTCGAAGGCACACCTACAATATGAAATCACTTGTTCACTTTGGGTACCCAAACAATGTTGGGTCCCTTAGGGTTAGTGTTGGGACTTTCTCCCTTCTTAATCCACATATAAGTGCCCTTTTTCATTTCAAACTTCTTAATGTGGCACTCAATGTTGATATGTCCAACTTTTCCACAATAAGTACAAGTTGGTCTCTTTGATGAATTTTTCTTAGAAAATGTTCCAACCACCTTGTACTTTTTGTCCTTTTTATGAACATATCCTAAACCGGTTTTGTTGTGATTATGTCTTTGAGAGTTCAACAACCGGTTGAGGTTTCTATCACTATGTGAGATTGTGAGTTTGTTTTTCAACTCTTTCACTTCTTTTTCATCAAGATCATCACATCTCTCACATGAAGTGATAATTTCCTCATGATTTGCACAATCACTTTGATGACTAGAATTACTAAGTTCCAAGGATTCATTTTGAAGTTTCAACTCATTTATAGATTTTTGCAATTCATCAATTTCATGTTGAAACTCCAAAATTTTCTTTCCTTTTTCCTTATTAATTTTAGCAAGCCTTTTAAATTGAATTAACATTTCATTGTAAGCTTCTTGCAAATCATCATATGAAATGGAGTTTGAAGATGAACAAGAAGAGCTAGAGGTTACCTCATCATCACTTTCACTCATGCCATGATTAGCTCTTGATGAGGACTCATGATTGTTCTTGGCCATGAGACAAAGGTTTGCATTTTCATCACCGGAGCTACTTGAAGATGATTCATTGCTCTTCTCCGTTGCATCCCAAACAATGTATGCACGCTTCCCTTTGGTCTCTTGGGTCTTCTTGTCATTCTTCTTCAAGAATGTGGCACATTCCATTCTTATGTGACCAACCCCACCACATTCATGACACTTAACTCCATCGTTGGTACTCTTTTCTCTTTGTTTGGAGTCTTTGGTTCTCTTGAAATTGGATGAAGATCCACCTTTCTTCCCTTTGAAAAATTTGTTGAATCTTTTCACAAACATCCCAAATTCTTCTTGATTTGATTCACCATCGGAATCTCCACTTGTAGAGCATTCTTCAACTTCTTTTGTAGCTTTGGTTGAAGCTTTGAGTGCTATGCTCTTTTTCTTTTTGCCCGATTCCTCATGCATCCCAAGTCTTGTAAGTTCCATCTCATGCTCTTGGAGTTTGCCAAACAAAGTGGCTAAGTCCATGCTATTTATGTCTCTTGATTCCTTGATGGCGGTTACCTTGGGTTGCCAACTCCTATCAAGACATCTTAGAATTTTGTTAGTAGTTTCACCATTGCGAAATACTTTTCCCAAGGAAATCAAATGATTAACAATGTGAGAGAATCGCTTTTGCAAGTCACTAATGGATTCATTTGGCAACATGTGGAACAATTCATATTCGTGAGTTAGAGAATTCAATCTTGCATCTCTAACCTCACTTGTTCCCTCATGTGTGACTTGCAAAGTATCCCACATTTCTTTTGCCGATTTACATTGGGAAACTCTATAAAATTCATCATGGGATAGAGCCGAAAAGATGATGTTTTTAGCTTTTAAATCAAATGAGACTTTTCTCTTTTCATCATCATTCCAACTACTCCTTGGAATTTCAACAATTTCATCATTTATTTTCTTTTTGGGAATGAAAGGACCATTTTCAATTGCATCCCAAATATCCATATCAATTGCTTCAATAAAAACTTTCATGCGAGTTTTCCAATAAACATATCCTTCACCATTAAATAGTGGAGGACGGTTTATTGAAGCTCCTTCTCCACCAAAGTTATTGCTAGAGCCCATTAAGTTTCCAAAAGGATCTTTTTCGAAAAAGTTGTTACACTCGATCTTTCGACCGAGCTCTGATACCACTTGTTGGAAACCAACAAGCGGGCTAAGAAAATACTAGAGGGGAGGTGAATAGTATTTTGAAGCACTAATACCAAATATTTCGATTGATAATTGAAGAATGGAGCTTAGACTGAATTTTCTGGAATCAGAAACAAAAGACTCAAGTCTTTTGTGAAATACTCGAGTTTTTCAGGATGAACAACTCGAGTCTTTTCTGAAATACTCGAGTTTTTACTATCAGATAGCAGAAAAACCAGAAACGAAAATTCAGCAATTTAACTCAAATCAATTCAATAATAAACAGGAACTTATCCAACAGAATAGCAAGTAATCTAAATAACTTTTAACACAAAGATTCCTTGAACTTGCTACCTAATTGTATAAATCCTAATTGATTGAAATGACTTAAGTCTATTGAGCTAGAAAGTAGATTAAAAGCAATAAACCAACACTCAAGCAATTTTATCCTGGTTCACTCCAACAATGAGCTACATCCAGTCCTCCTAATCACTTAGGAGTTTCTACTAATAATCAAATTGTTAGAAATTACAAAGGATTGCTTGAGAATGGCCTCACTCAACCTAACCCTTTCAAGAGTGTACCAAACTCTTGATTTCTACCCCAATTTGATTCCGGTGATTGAAGAACTCTTCACAAAGCTTCCTTGAACTCCCTTCAAGAAACTCCACCGGGCTAGGAACCTCCTAGTCTTGTGCTTGAGAACCTCTCAAGACTTCCAACACCCTAAGCCACTTAGGGTTTGCTTGGGAACAATCCAAGACTTTGAATAATCAAGCTTTTTGTATGTGTATTACTAATCTCACAATGGATTAGCACAAATAAGCACAGCTCAATGTAAGAATTGAGGCCTAAAACTCAACTTGGAATAAAATGACAATATGAGTGAGAAGTTGAGCTTTTTGGGAATTAACACTTGACAAAAGGAAATTATGAAAGCTTGTGATCAATAATGTGTTGTTGTCTTGTTTGTTCTTGCACAAATTCAAAGAGCAATTTTACAATAAGGTTCTGAATTCTCTCTTGGGGTTGGATGAGACTCAAATGCCCTCAATTGAGTTTTTGAGTCTCTCCAACGTTCATTTTTGCTGACTGGACAAAAATACTCGAGTCTTTTGGTAAAAACTCGAGTCTTTTTGGTCGGTCACGAGTGAATTGGTGCACGAACAAGACTAACGGTCATAATTGCTGACCTGGCACAAATACTCGAGTTTTTCTACAAATACTCGAGTGTATACTCGAGTCTTTTTCAAAATACTCGAGTATTTTGATCAGATATGGGAAAAATTATTTTTCAATTTTATTTTTCCTCTCAAGTATTAATTTTTGGTCAATCTCAACTTAATAAACATATAAAAATTTATTCCTAGAAGAGACTAACTATTTCTACCCACTCTCAACCACTCTCAACATAAATTAGAAATTTACAATTAATATTTGATTGAGAATGATTGGGCACTTGTCTTCTTTTCTTGACTTCTTGTTGATGTTGATGTTGCAATATCTTCAAGGCATGATTTGTTAATTATTTTGTCATCATCAAAACATAATCCACATAATTAGGAGCATTGAATTCACACCATGGAGTGTTTAGGATCATTCTAAAGGTTCTTATATGTCCTAATACACATTCCTAGACCATTCTAAGCCTTTATAGTACTCTCTTAACCATTCTACACTTGTTAGAGCCTCCAAGGACTCATGCTTCACCCTCTACGTCCCTTGGGGCACCATGGAGTGTTTAGGATCATTCTAAAGGTTCTTATATGTCCTAATACACATTCCTAGATCATTGTAAGCCTTTAGAATACTCTCTTAACCATTCTACACTTGTTAGAGCCTCCAAGAACTCATGCTTCACCCTCTACTTCCTCTAGGCACCATGGAGTGTTTAGGATCATTCTAAAGGTTCTTATATGTCCTAATACACATTCCTAGACCATTCTAAGCCTTTAGATTACTCTCTTAACCATTCTACACTTGTTAGAGCCTCCAAGGACTCATGCTTCACCCTCTACGTCCCATGGGGCACCATGGAGTGTTTAGGATCATTCTAAAGGTTCTTATATGTCCTAATACACATTCCTAGACCATTGTAAGCGTTTCGAATACTCTCTTAACCATTCTACACTTGTTAGAGCCTACAAGGACTCATGCTTCACCCTCTAAATCCCTTGAGGCACCATTGAGTGTTTAGGATCTTTCTAAAGTTTCTTATATGTCCTAATACACATTTCTAGACCATTGTAAGCGTTTAGAATACTCTCTTAATCATTCTACACTTGTTAGAGCCTCCAAGTACTCATGCTTCACCCTCTACTTCCTCTAGGCACCATGGAGTGTTTAGGATCATTCTAAAGGTTCTTATATGTCCTAATACACATTCCTAGACCATTCAAAGCCTTTAGATTACTCTCTTAACCATTCTACACTTGTTAGAGCCTCCAAGGACTCATGCTTCACCCTCTACGTCCCATGGGGCACCATGGAGTGTTTAGGATCATTCTAAAGGTTCTTATATGTCCTAATACACATTCCTAGACCATTTTAAGCCTTTAGAATACTCTCTTAACCATTCTACACTTGTTAGAGCCTCCAAGGACTCATGCTTCACCCTCTAAGTCCCTTGGGGCACCATGGAGTGTTTAGGATCATTCTAAAGGTTCTTAAATGTCCTAATAAACATTCCTAGACCATTGTAAGCGTTTCGAATACTCTCTTAACCATTCTACACTTGTTAGAGCCTCCAAGGACTCATGCTTCACCCTCTAAGTCCCTTGAGGCACCATGGAGGGTTTAGGATCATTCTAAATGTTCTTATATGTCCTAATACACATTCCTAGACCATTGTAAGCCTTTAGAATACTCTCTTAACCATTCTACACTTGTTAGAGCCTCCAAGAACTCATGCTTCACCCTCTACTTCCTTTAGGCACCATGGAGTGTTTAGGATCATTCTAAAGGTTCTTATATGTCCCAATACACATTCCTAGACCATTCTAAGCCTTTAGAGTACTCTCTTAACCATTCTACACTTGTTAGAGCCTCCAGGGACTCATGCTTCACCCTCTACGTCCCTTGGGGCACCATGGAGTGTTTAGGATCATTCTAAAGGTTCTTATATGTCCTAATACACATTCCTAGACCATTCTAAGCCTTTAGATTACTCTCTTAACCATTCTACACTTGTTAGAGCCTCCAAGGACTCATGCTTCACCCTCTACGTCCCTTGGGGCACCATGGAGTGTTTAGGATCATTCTAAAGGTTCTTATATGTCCTAATACACATTCCTAGACCATTGTAAGCCTTGAGAATACTCTCTTAACCATTCTACACTTGTTAGAGCCTCCAAGAACTCATGCTTCACCCTTTACTTCCTCTTGGCACCATGGAGTGTTTAGGATCATTCTAAAGGTTCTTATATGTCCTAATACACATTCCTAGACCATTCTAAGCCTTTAGATTACTCTCTTAACCATTCTACACTTGTTAGAGCCTCCAAGGACTCATGCTTCACCCTCTACGTCCCTTGGGCACCATGGAGTGTTTAGGATCATTCTAAAGGTTCTTATATGTCCTAATACACATTCCTAGACCATTTTAAACCTTTAGAATACTCTCTTAACCATTCTACACTTGTTAGAGCCTCCAAGGACTCATGCTTCACACTCTAAGTCCCTTGGGGCACCATGGAGTGTTTAGGATCATTCTAAAGGTTCTTATATGTCCTAATACACATTCCTAGACCATTCTAAGCCTTTAGATTACTCTCTTAACCATTCTACACTTGTTAGAGCCTCCAAGGACTTATGCTTCAGCCTCTACGTCCCTTGGGGAACCATGGAGTGTTTAGGATCATTCTAAAGGTTCTTATATGTCCTAATACACATTCCTAGACCATTTTAAACCATTAGAATACTCTCTTAACCATTCTACACTTGTTAGAGCCTCCAAGGACTCATGCTTCACCCTCTAAGTCCCTTGAGGCACCATGGAGTGTTTAGGATCATTTTAAAGGTTCTTATATGTCCTAATACACATTCCTAGACCGTTGTAAGCCTTTAGAATACTCTCTTAACCATTCAACACTTGTTAGAGCCTCCAAGAACTCATGCTTCACCCTCTACTTCCTCTAGGCACCATGGAGTGTTTAGGATCATTCTAAAGGTTCTTATATGTCCTAATACACATTCCTAGACCATTGTAAGCCTTTAGAATACTCTCTTAACCATTCTACACTTGTTAGAGCCTCCAAGAACTCATGCTTCACCCTCTACTTCCTCTAGGCACCATGGAGTGTTTAGGATCATTCTAAAGGTTCTTATATGTCCTAATACACATTCCTAGACCATTCTAAGCCTTTAGATTACTCTCTTAACCATTCTACACTTTTTAGAGCCTCCAAGGACTCATGCTTCACCCTCTACGTCCCATGGGGCACCATGGAGTGTTTAGGATCATTCTAAAGGTTCTTATATGTCCTAATACATATTCCTAGACCATTGTAAGCGTTTCGAATACTCTCTTAACCATTCTACACTTGTTAGAGCCTCCAAGGACTCATGCTTCACCCTCTATGTCCCTTGGGGCACCATGGAGTGTTTAGGATCCTTCTAAAGGTTCTTATATGTCCTCGTACACATTCCTAGACCATTGTAAGCGTTTAGAATACTCTCTTAACCATTCTACACTTGTTAGAGCCTCCAAGAACTCATGCTTCACCCTCTACTTCCTCTAGGCACCATGGAGTGTTTAGGATCATTCTAAAGGTTCTTATATGTCCTAATACACATTCCTAGACCATTCTAAACCTTTATAGTACTCTCTTAACCATTCTACACTTGTTAGAGCCTCCAAGGACTCATGCTTCACCCTCTACGTCCCTTGGGGCACCATGGAGTGTTTAGGATCATTCTAAAGGTTCTTATATGTCCTAATACACATTCCTAGACCGTTGTAAGCCTTTAGAATACTCTCTTAACCATTCTACACTTGTTAGAGCCTCCAAGGACTCATGCTTCACCCTCTATGTCCCTTGGGGCACCATGGAGTGTTTAGGATCCTTCTAAAGGTTCTTATATGTCCTCGTACACATTCCTAGACCATTGTAAGCGTTTAGAATACTCTCTTAACCATTCTACTCTTGTTAGAGCCTCCAAGGACTTATGCTTCAGCCTCTACGTCCCTTGGGGAACCATGGAGTGTTTAGGATCATTCTAAAGGTTCTTATATGTCCTAATACACATTCCTAGACCATTTTAAACCTTTAGAATACTCTCTTAACCATTCTACACTTGTTAGAGCCTCCAAGGACTCATGCTTCACCCTCTACTTCCTCTAGGCACCATGGAGTGTTTAGGATCATTCTAAAGGTTCTTAAATGTCCTAATACACATTCCTAGACCATTGTAAGCCTTTAGAATACTCTCTTAACCATTCTACACTTGTTAGAGCCTCCAAGAACTCATGCTTCACCCTCTACTTCCTCTAGGCACCATGGAGTGTTTAGGATCATTCTAAAGGTTCTTATATGTCCTAATACACATTCCTAGACCATTCTAAGCCTTTATAGTACTCTCTTAACCATTCTACACTTGTTAGAGCCTCCAAGGACTCATGCTTCACCCTCTACGTCCCTTGGGGCACCATGGAGTGTTTAGGATCATTCTAAAGGTTCTTATATGTCCTAATACACATTCCTAGACCGTTGTAAGCCTTTAGAATACTCTCTTAACCATTCTACACTTGTTAGAGCCTCCAAGGACTCATGCTTCACCCTCTATGTCCCTTGGGGCACCATGGAGTGTTTAGGATCCTTCTAAAGGTTCTTATATGTCCTCGTACACATTCCTAGACCATTGTAAGCGTTTAGAATACTCTCTTAACCATTCTACACTTGTTAGAGCCTCCAAGGACTTATGCTTCAGCCTCTACGTCCCTTGGGGAACCATGGAGTGTTTAGGATCATTCTAAAGGTTCTTATATGTCCTAATACACATTCCTAGACCATTTTAAACCTTTAGAATACTCTCTTAACCATTCTACACTTGTTAGAGCCTCCAAGGACTCATGCTTCACCCTCTAAGTCCCTTGAAGCACCATGGAGTGTTTAGGATCATTTTAAAGGTTCTTATATGTCCTAATACACATTCCTAGACCGTTGTAAGCCTTTAGAATACTCTCTTAACCATTCTACACTTGTTAGAGCCTCCAAGAACTCATGCTTCACCCTCTACTTCCTCTAGGCACCATGGAGTGTTTAGGATCATTCTAAAGGTTCTTATATGTCCTAATACACATTCCTAGACCATTGTAAGCCTTTAGAATACTCTCTTAACCATTCTACACTTGTTAGAGCCTCCAAGAACTCATGCTTCACCCTCTACTTCCTCTAGGCACCATGGAGTGTTTAGGATCATTCTAAAGGTTCTTATATGTCCTAATACACATTCTTAGACCATTCTAAGCCTTTAGATTACTCTCTTAACCATTCTACACTTGTTAGAGCCTCCAAGGACTCATGCTTCACCCTCTACGTCCCATGGGGCACCATGGAGTGTTTAGGATCATTCAAAAGGTTCTTATATGTCCTAATACACATTCCTAGACCATTGTAAGCATTTCGAATACTCTCTTAACCATTCTACACTTGTTAGAGCCTACAAGGACTCATGCTTCACCCTCTAAATCCCTTGAGGCACCATTGAGTGTTTAGGATCATTCTAATGGTTCTTATATGTCCTAATACACATTCCTAGACCATTTTAAGCCTTTAGAATACTCTCTTAACCATTCTACACTTGTTAGAGCCTCCAAGGACTCATGCTTCACCCTCTAAGTCCCTTGGGGCACCATGGAGTGTTTAGGATCATTCTAAAGGTTCTTAAATGTCCTAATACACATTCCTAGACCATTGTAAGCGTTTCGAATACTCTCTTAACCATTCTACACTAGTTAGAGCCTCCAAGGACTCATGCTTCACCCTCTAAGTCCCTTGAGGCACCATGGAGTGTTTAGGATCATTCTAAATGTTCTTATATGTCCTAATACACATTCCTAGACCATTGTAAGCCTTTAGAATACTCTCTTAACCATTCTACACTTGTTAGAGCCTCCAAGAACTCATGCTTCACCCTCTACTTCCTTTAGGCACCATGGAGTGTTTAGGATCATTCTAAAGGTTCTTATATGTCCCAATACACATTCCTAGACCGTTCTAAGCCTTTAGAGTACTCTCTTAACCATTCTACACTTGTTAGAGCCTCCAAGGACTCATGCTTCACCCTCTACGTCCCTTGGGGCACCATGGAGTGGTTAGGATCATTCTAAAGGTTCTTATATGTCCTAATACACATTCCTAGACCATTGTAAGCCTTTAGAATACTCTCTTAACCATTCTACACTTGTTAGAGCCTCCAAGAACTCATGATTCACCCTCTAATTCCTCTAGGCACCATGGAGTGTTTAGGATCATTCTAAAGGTTCTTATATGTCCTAATACACATTCCTAGACCATTCTAAGCCTTTAGATTACTCTCTTAACCATTCTACACTTGTTAGAGCCTCCAAGGACTCATGCTTCACCCTCTACGTCCCTTGGGGCACCATGGAGTGTTTAGGATCATTCTAAAGGTTCTTATATGTCCTAATACACATTCCTAGACCATTGTAAGCCTTTAGAATACTCTCTTAACCATTCTACACTTGTTAGAGCCTCCAAGAACTCATGCTTCACCCTTTACTTCCTCTAGGCACCATGGAGTGTTTAGGATCATTCTAAAGGTTCTTATATGTCCTAATACACATTCCTAGACCATTCTAAGCCTTTAGATTACTCTCTTAACCATTCTACACTTGTTAGAGCCTCCAAGGACTCATGCTTCACCCTCTACGTCCCTTGGGGCACCATGGAGTGTTTAGGATCATTCTAAAGGTTCTTATATGTCCTAATACACATTCCTAGACCATTGTAAGCGTTTAGAATACTCTCTTAACCATTCTACACTTGTTAGAGCCTCCAAGAACTCATGCTTCACCCTCTACTTCCTTTAGGCACCATGGAGTGTTTAGGATCATTCTAAAGGTTCTTATATGTCCTAATACACATTCCTAGACCATTCTATGCCTTTAGATTACTCTCTTAACCATTCTACACTTGTTAGAGCCTCCAAGGACTCATGCTTCACCCTCTACGTTCCCTGGGGCACCATGGAGTGTTTAGGATCATTCTAAAGGTTCTTATATGTCCTAATACACATTCCTAGACCATTTTAAACCTTTAGAATACTCTCTTAACCATTCTACACTTGTTAGAGCCTCCAAGGACTCATGCTTCACACTCTAAGTCCCTTGGGGCACCATGGAGTGTTTAGGATCATTCTAAAGGTTCTTATATGTCCTAATACACATTCCTAGACCATTCTAAGCCTTTAGATTACTCTCTTAACCATTCTACACTTGTTAGAGCCTCCAAGGACTCATGCTTCACCCTCTACGTCCCATGGGGCACCATGGAGTGTTTAGGATCATTCTAAAGGTTCTTATATGTCCTAATACACATTCCTAGACCATTTTAAGCCTTTAGAATACTCTCTTAACCATTCTACACTTGTTAGAGCCTCCAAGGACTCATGCTTCACCCTCTAAGTCCCTTGGGGCACCATGGAGTGTTTAGGATCATTCTAAAGGTTCTTAAATGTCCTAATACACATTCCTAGACCATTGTAAGCGTTTCGAATACTCTCTTAACCATTCTACACTTGTTAGAGCCTCCAAGGACTCATGCTTCACCCTCTAAGTCCCTTGAGGCACCATGGAGTGTTTAGGATCATTCTAAATGTTCTTATATGTCCTAATACACATTCCTAGACCATTGTAAGCCTTTAGAATACTCTCTTAACCATTCTACACTTGTTAGAGCCTCCAAGAACTCATGCTTCACCCTCTACTTCCTCTAGGCACCATGGAGTGTTTAGGATCATTCTAAAGGTTCTTATATGTCCCAATACACATTCCTAGACCATTCTAAGACTTTAGAGTACTCTCTTAACCATTCTACACTTGTTAGAGCCTCCAAGGACTCATGCTTCACCCTCTACGTCCCTTGGGGCACCATGGAGTGTTTAGGATCATTCTAAAGGTTCTTATATGTCCTAATACACATTCCTAGACCATTGTAAGCCTTTAGAATACTCTCTTAACCATTCTACACTTGTTAGAGCCTCCAAGAACTCATTCTTCACCCTCTAATTCCTCTAGGCACCATGGAGTGTTTAGGATCATTCTAAAGGTTCTTATATGTCCTAATACACATTCCTAGACCATTCTAAGCCTTTAGATTACTCTCTTAACCATTCTACACTTGTTAGAGCCTCCAAGGACTCATGCTTCACCCTCTACGTCCCTTGGGGCACCATGGAGTGTTTAGGATCATTCTAAAGGTTCTTATATGTCCTAATACACATTCCTAGACCATTTTAAACCTTTAGAATACTCTCTTAACCATTCTACACTTGTTAGAGCCTCCAAGGACTCATGCTTCACACTCTAAGTCCCTTGGGGCACCATGGAGTGTTTAGGATCATTCTAAAGGTTCTTATATGTCCTAATACACATTCCTAGACCATTCTAAGCCTTTAGATTACTCTCTTAACCATTCTACACTTGTTAGAGCCTCCAAGGACTCATGCTTCACCCTCTACGTCCCTCGGGGCACCATGGAGTGTTTAGGATCATTCTAAATGTTCTTATATGTCCTAATACACATTCCTAGACCATTGTAAGCCTTTAGAATACTCTCTTAACCATTCTACACTTGTTAGAGCCTCCAAGAACTCATGCTTCACCCTTTACTTCCTCTAGGCACCATGGAGTGTTTAGGATCATTCTAAAGGTTCTTATATGTCCTAATACACATTCCTAGACCATTTTAAACCTTTAGAATACTCTCTTAACCATTCTACACTTGTTAGAGCCTCCAAGGACTCATGCTTCACACTCTAAGTCCCTTGGGGCACCATGGAGTGTTTAGGATCATTCTAAAGGTTCTTAAATGTCCTAATACACATTCCTAGACCATTGTAAGCGTTTCGAATACTCTCTTAACCATTCTACACTTGTTAGAGCCTCCAAGGACTCATTGCTTCACACTCTAAGTCCCTTGAGGCACCATGGAGTGTTTAGGATCATTCTAAAGGTTCTTATATGTCCTAATACATATTCCTAGACCATTGTAAGCCTTTAGAATACTCTCTTAACCATTCTACACTTGTTAGAGCCTCCAAGAACTCATGCTTCACCCTCTACTTCCTCTAGGCACCATGGAGTGTTTAGGATCATTCTAAAGGTTCTTATATGTCCTAATATACATTCCTAGACTATTCTAAGTCTTTAGATTACTCTCTTAACCATTCTACACTTGTTAGAGCCTCCAAGGACTCATGCTTCACCCTCTACGTCCCTTGGGCACCATGGAGTGTTTAGGATCATTCTAAAGGTTCTTATATGTCCTAATACACATTCCTAGACCATTTTAAACCTTTAGAATACTCTCTTAACCATTCTACACTTGTTAGAGCCTCCAAGGACTCATGCTTCACACTCTAAGTCCCTTGGGGCACCATGGAGTGTTTAGGATCATTCTAAAGGTTCTTATATGTCCTAATACACATTCCTAGACCATTCTAAGCCTTTAGATTACTCTCTTAACCATTCTACACTTGTTAGAGCCTCCAAGGACTTATGCTTCAGCCTCTACGTCCCTTGGGGAACCATGGAGTGTTTAGGATCATTCTAAAGGTTCTTATATGTCCTAATACACATTCCTAGACCATTTTAAACCTTTAGAATACTCTCTTAACCATTCTACACTTGTTAGAGCCTCCAAGGACTCATGCTTCACACTCTAAGTCCCTTGGGGCACCATGGAGTGTTTAGGATCATTCTAAAGGTTCTTAAATGTCCTAATACACATTCCTAGACCATTGTAAGCGTTTCGAATACTCTCTTAACCATTCTACACTTGTTAGAGCCTCCAAGGACTCATGCTTCACCCTCTAAGTCCCTTGAGGCACCATGGAGTGTTTAGGATCATTTTAAAGGTTCTTATATGTCCTAATACACATTCCTAGACCATTGTAAGCCTTTAGAATACTCTCTTAACCATTCTACACTTGTTAGAGCCTCCAAGAACTCATGCTTCACCCTCTACTTCCTCTAGGCACCATGGAGTGTTTAGGATCATTCTAAAGGTTCTTATAGTCCTAATACACATTCCTAGACCATTGTAAGCCTTTAGAATACTCTCTTAACCATTCTACACTTGTTAGAGCCTCCAAGAACTCATGCTTCACCCTCTACTTGCTCTAGGCACCATGGAGTGTTTAGGATCATTCTAAAGGTTCTTATATGTCCTAATACACATTCCTAGACCATTCTGAGCCTTTAGATTACTCTCTTAACCATTCTACACTTGTTAGAGCCTCCAAGGACTCATGCTTCACCCTCTACGTCCCTTGGGGCACCATGGAGTGTTTAGGATCATTCTAAAGGTTCTTATATGTCCTAATACACATTCCTAGACCATTCTAAGCCTTTAGATTACTCTCTTAACCATTCTACACTTGTTAGAGCCTCCAAGGACTTATGCTTCAGCCTCTACGTCCCTTGGGGAACCATGGAGTGTTTAGGATCATTCTAAAGGTTCTTATATGTCCTAATACACATTCCTAGACCATTTTAAACCTTTAGAATACTCTCTTAACCATTCTACACTTGTTAGAGCCTCCAAGGACTCATGCTTCACACTCTAAGTCCCTTGGGGCACCATGGAGTGTTTAGGATCATTCTAAAGGTTCTTAAATGTCCTAATACACATTCCTAGACCATTGTAAGCGTTTCGAATACTCTCTTAACCATTCTACACTTGTTAGAGCCTCCAAGGACTCATGCTTCACCCTCTAAGTCCCTTGAGGCACCATGGAGTGTTTAAGATCATTTTAAAGGTTCTTATATGTCCTAATACACATTCCTAGACCATTGTAAGCCTTTAGAATACTCTCTTAACCATTCTACACTTGTTAGAGCCTCCAAGAACTCATGCTTCACCCTCTACTTCCTCTAGGCACCATGGAGTGTTTAGGATCATTCTAAAGGTTCTTATATGTCCTAATACACATTCCTAGACCATTGTAAGCCTTTAGAATACTCTCTTAACCATTCTACACTTGTTAGAGCCTCCAAGAACTCATGCTTCACCCTCTACTTGCTCTAGGCACCATGGAGTGTTTAGGATCATTCTAAAGGTTCTTATATGTCCTAATACACATTCCTAGACCATTCTGAGCCTTTAGATTACTCTCTTAACCATTCTACACTTGTTAGAGCCTCCAAGGACTCATGCTTCACCCTCTACGTCCCTTGGGGCACCATGGAGTGTTTAGGATCATTCTAAAGGTTCTTATATGTCCTAATACACATTCCTAGACCATTCTAAGCCTTTAGATTACTCTCTTAACCATTCTACACTTGTTAGAGCCTCCAAGGACTTATGCTTCAGCCTCTACGTCCCTTGGGGAACCATGGAGTGTTTAGGATCATTCTAAAGGTTCTTATATGTCCTAATACACATTCCTAGACCATTTTAAACCTTTAGAATACTCTCTTAACCATTCTACACTTGTTAGAGCCTCCAAGGACTCATGCTTCACACTCTAAGTCCCTTGGGGCACCATGGAGTGTTTAGGATCATTCTAAAGGTTCTTAAATGTCCTAATACACATTCCTAGACCATTGTAAGCGTTTCGAATACTCTCTTAACCATTCTACACTTGTTAGAGCCTCCAAGGACTCATGCTTCACCCTCTAAGTCCCTTGAGGCACCATGGAGTGTTTAAGATCATTTTAAAGGTTCTTATATGTCCTAATACACATTCCTAGACCATTGTAAGCCTTTAGAATACTCTCTTAACCATTCTACACTTGTTAGAGCCTCCAAGAACTCATGCTTCACCCTCTACTTCCTCTAGGCACCATGGAGTGTTTAGGATCATTCTAAAGGTTCTTATATGTCCTAATACACATTCCTAGACCATTGTAAGCCTTTAGAATACTCTCTTAACCATTCTACACTTGTTAGAGCCTCCAAGAACTCATGCTTCACCCTCTACTTGCTCTAGGCACCATGGAGTGTTTAGGATCATTCTAAAGGTTCTTATATGTCCTAATACACATTCCTAGACCATTCTGAGCCTTTAGATTACTCTCTTAACCATTCTACACTTGTTAGAGCCTCCAAGGACTCATGCTTCACCCTCTACGTCCCTTGGGGCACCATGGAGTGTTTAGGATCATTCTAAAGGTTCTTATATGTCCTAATACACATTCCTAGACCATTCTAAGCCTTTAGATTACTCTCTTAACCATTCTACACTTGTTAGAGCCTCCAAGGACTTATGCTTCAGCCTCTACGTCCCTTGGGGAACCATGGAGTGTTTAGGATCATTCTAAAGGTTCTTATATGTCCTAATACACATTCCTAGACCATTTTAAACCTTTAGAATACTCTCTTAACCATTCTACACTTGTTAGAGCCTCCAAGGACTCATGCTTCACACTCTAAGTCCCTTGGGGCACCATGGAGTGTTTAGGATCATTCTAAAGGTTCTTAAATGTCCTAATACACATTCCTAGACCATTGTAAGCGTTTTGAATACTCTCTTAACCATTCTACACTTGTTAGAGCCTCCAAGGACTCATGCTTCACCCTCTAAGTCCCTTGAGGCACCATGGAGTGTTTAGGATCATTTTAAAGGTTCTTATATGTCCTAATACACATTCCTAGACCATTGTAAGCCTTTAGAATACTCTCTTAACCATTCTACACTTGTTAGAGCCTCCAAGAACTCATGCTTCACCCTCTACTTCCTCTAGGCACCATGGAGTGTTTAGGATCATTCTAAAGGTTCTTATATGTCCTAATACACATTCCTAGACCATTGTAAGCCTTTAGAATACTCTCTTAACCATTCTACACTTGTTAGAGCCTCCAAGAACTCATGCTTCACCCTCTACTTGCTCTAGGCACCATGGAGTGTTTAGGATCATTCTAAAGGTTCTTATATGTCCTAATACACATTCCTAGACCATTCTGAGCCTTTAGATTACTCTCTTAACCATTCTACACTTGTTAGAGCCTCCAAGGACTCATGCTTCACCCTCTACGTCCCTTGGGGCACCATGGAGTGTTTAGGATCATTCTAAAGGTTCTAATATGTCCTAATACACATTCCTAGACCATTGTAAGCCTTTAGAATACTCTCTTAACCATTCTACACTTGTTAGAGCCTCCAAGAACTCATGCTTCACCCTTTACTTCCTCTAGGCACCATGGAGTGTTTAGGATCATTCTAAAGGTTCTTATATGTCCTAATACACATTCCTAGACCATTTTCAACCTTTAGAATACTCTCTTAACCATTCTACACTTGTTAGAGCCTCCAAGGACTCATGCTTCACACTCTAAGTCCCTTGGGGCACCATGGAGTGTTTAGGATCATTCTAAAGGTTCTTAAATGTCCTAATACACATTCCTAGACCATTGTAAGCGTTTCGAATACTCTCTTAACCATTCTACACTTGTTAGAGCCTCCAAGGACTTATGCTTCACACTCTAAGTCCCTTGAGGCACCATGGAGTGTTTAGGATCATTCTAAAGGTTCTTATATGTCCTAATACATATTCCTAGACCATTGTAAGCCTTTAGAATACTCTCTTAACCATTCTACACTTGTTAGAGCCTCCAAGAACTCATGCTTCACCCTCTACTTCCTCTAGGCACCATGGAGTGTTTAGGATCATTCTAAAGGTTCTTATATGTCCTAATACACATTCCTAGACCATTTTAAACCTTTAGAATACTCTCTTAACCATTCTACACTTGTTAGAGCCTCCAAGGACTCATGCTTCACACTCTAAGTCCCTTGGGGCACCATGGAGTGTTTAGGATCATTCTAAAGGTTCTTAAATGTCCTAATACACATTCCTAGACCATTGTAAGCGTTTCGAATACTCTCTTAACCATTCTACACTTGTTAGAGCCTCCAAGGACTCATGCTTCACCCTCTAAGTCCCTTGAGGCACCATGGAGTGTTTAAGATCATTTTAAAGGTTCTTATATGTCCTAATACACATTCCTAGACCATTGTAAGCCTTTAGAATACTCTCTTAACCATTCTACACTTGTTAGAGCCTCCAAGAACTCATGCTTCACCCTCTACTTCCTCTAGGCACCATGGAGTGTTTAGGATCATTCTAAAGGTTCTTATATGTCCTAATACACATTCCTAGACCATTGTAAGCCATTAGAATACTCTCTTAACCATTCTACACTTGTTAGAGCCTCCAAGAACTCATGCTTCACCCTCTACTTGCTCTAGGCACCATGGAGTGTTTAGGATCATTCTAAAGGTTCTTATATGTCCTAATACACATTCCTAGACCATTCTGAGCCTTTAGATTACTCTCTTAACCATTCTACACTTGTTAGAGCCTCCAAGGACTCATGCTTCACCCTCTACGTCCCTTGGGGCACCATGGAGTGTTTAGGATCATTCTAAAGGTTCTTATATGTCCTAATACACATTCCTAGACCATTCTAAGCCTTTAGATTACTCTCTTAACCATTCTACACTTGTTAGAGCCTCCAAGGACTTATGCTTCAGCCTCTACGTCCCTTGGGGAACCATGGAGTGTTTAGGATCATTCTAAAGGTTCTTATATGTCCTAATACACATTCCTAGACCATTTTAAACCTTTAGAATACTCTCTTAACCATTCTACACTTGTTAGAGCCTCCAAGGACTCATGCTTCACACTCTAAGTCCCTTGGGGCACCATGGAGTGTTTAGGATCATTCTAAAGGTTCTTAAATGTCCTAATACACATTCCTAGACCATTGTAAGCGTTTCGAATACTCTCTTAACCATTCTACACTTGTTAGAGCCTCCAAGGACTCATGCTTCACCCTCTAAGTCCCTTGAGGCACCATGGAGTGTTTAGGATCATTTTAAAGGTTCTTATATGTCCTAATACACATTCCTAGACCATTGTAAGCCTTTAGAATACTCTCTTAACCATTCTACACTTGTTAGAGCCTCCAAGAACTCATGCTTCACCCTCTACTTCCTCTAGGCACCATGGAGTGTTTAGGATCATTCTAAAGGTTCTTATATGTCCTAATACACATTCCTAGACCATTGTAAGCCTTTAGAATACTCTCTTAACCATTCTACACTTGTTAGAGCCTCCAAGAACTCATGCTTCACCCTCTACTTGCTCTAGGCACCATGGAGTGTTTAGGATCATTCTAAAGGTTCTTATATGTCCTAATACACATTCCTAGACCATTCTGAGCCTTTAGATTACTCTCTTAACCATTCTACACTTGTTAGAGCCTCCAAGGACTCATGCTTCACCCTCTACGTCCCTTGGGGCACCATGGAGTGTTTAGGATCATTCTAAAGGTTCTAATATGTCCTAATACACATTCCTAGACCATTGTAAGCCTTTAGAATACTCTCTTAACCATTCTACACTTGTTAGAGCCTCCAAGAACTCATGCTTCACCCTTTACTTCCTCTAGGCACCATGGAGTGTTTAGGATCATTCTAAAGGTTCTTATATGTCCTAATACACATTCCTAGACCATTTTAAACCTTTAGAATACTCTCTTAACCATTCTACACTTGTTAGAGCCTCCAAGGACTCATGCTTCACACTCTAAGTCCCTTGGGGCACCATGGAGTGTTTAGGATCATTCTAAAGGTTCTTAAATGTCCTAATACACATTCCTAGACCATTGTAAGCCTTTAGAATACTCTCTTAACCATTCTACACTTGTTAGAGCCTCCAAGGACTTATGCTTCACACTCTAAGTCCCTTGAGGCACCATGGAGTGTTTAGGATCATTCTAAAGGTTCTTATATGTCCTAATACATATTCCTAGACCATTGTAAGCCTTTAGAATACTCTCTTAACCATTCTACACTTGTTAGAGCCTCCAAGAACTCATGCTTCACCCTCTACTTCCTCTAGGCACCATGGAGTGTTTAGTATCATTCTAAAGGTTCTTATATGTCCTAATACACATTCCTAGACCATTCTAAGTCTTTAGATTACTCTCTTAACCATTCTACACTTGTTAGAGCCTCCATGGACTCATGCTTCACCCTCTACGTCCCATGGGGCACCATGGAGTGTTTAGGATCATTATAAAGGTTCTTATATGTCCTAATACACATTCCTAGACCATTTTAAGCCTTTAGAATACTCTCTTAACCATTCTACAATTGTTAGAGCCTCCAAGGACTCATGCTTCACCCTCTAAGTCCTTTGGGGCACCATGGAGTGTTTAGTATCATTCTAAAGGTTCTTAAATGTCCTAATACACATTCCTAGACCATTGTAAGCGTTTCGAATACTCTCTCAACCATTCTACAGTTGTTAGAGCCTCCAAGGACTCATGCTTCACCCTCTAAGTCCCTTGAGGCACCATGGAGTGTTTAGGATCATTCTAAATGTTCTTATATGTCCTAATACACATTCCTAGACCATTGTAAGCCTTTAGAATACTCTCTTAACCATTCTACACTTGTTAGAGCCTCCAAGAACTCATGCTTCACCCTTTACTTCCTCTAGGCACCATGGAGTGTTTAGGATCATTCTAAAGGTTCGTATATGTCCCAATACACATTCCTGGACCATTCTAAGCCTTTAGAGTACTCTCTTAACCATTCTACACTTGTTAGAGCCTCCAAGGACTCATGCTTCACCCTCTACGTCCCTTGGGGCATCATGGAGTGTTTAGGATCATTCTAAAGGTTCTTATATGTCCTAATACACATTCCTAGACCATTGTAAGCCTTTAGAATACTCTCTTAACCATTCTACACTTGTTAGAGCCTCCAAGAACTCATGCTTCACCCTCTACTTCCTCTAGGCACCATGGAGTGTTTAGGATCATTCTAAAGGTTCTTATATGTCCTAATACACATTCCTAGACCATTCTAAGCCTTTAGATTACTCTCTTAACCATTCTACACTTGTTAGAGCCTCCAAGGACTCATGCTTCACCCTCTACGTCCCTTGGGGCACCATGGAGTGTTTAGGATCATTCTAAAGGTTCTTATATGTCCTAATAGACATTCCTAGACCATTGTAAGCCTTTAGAATACTCTCTTAACCATTCTACACTTGTTAGAGCCTCCAAGAACTCATGCTTCACCCTTTACTTCCTCTAGGCACCATGGAGTGTTTAGGATCATTCTAAAGGTTCTTATATGTCCCAATACACATTCCTAGACCATTCTAAGCCTTTAGAGTACTCTCTTAACCATTCTACACTTGTTAGAGCCTCCAAGGACTCATGCTTCACCCTCTACGTCCCTTGGGGCACCATGGAGTGTTTAGGATCATTCTAAAGGTTCTTATATGTCCTAATACACATTCCTAGACCATTGTAAGCGTTTAGAATACTCTCTTAACCATTCTACACTTGTTAGAGCCTCCAAGAACTCATGCTTCACCCTCTACTTCCTCTAGGCACCATGGAGTGTTTAGGATCATTCTAAAGGTTCTTATATGTCCTAATACACATTCCTAGACCATTCTAAGCCTTTAGTTTACTCTCTTAACCATTCTACACTTGTTAGAGCCTCCAAGGACTCATGCTTCACCCTCTAAGTCCCTTGAGGCACCATGGAGTGTTTAGGATCATTCTAAAGGTTCTTATATGTCCTAATACACATTCCTAGACCATTTTAAACCTTTAGAATACTCTCTTAACCATTCTACACTTGTTAGAGCCTCCAAGAACTCATGCTTCACCCTTTACTTCCTCTAGGCACCATGGAGTGTTTAGGATCATTCTAAAGGTTCTTATATGTCCTAATACACATTCCTAGACCATTCTAAGCCTTTAGATTACTCTCTTAACCATTCTACACTTGTTAGAGCCTCCAAGGACTTATGCTTCAGCCTCTACGTCCCTTGGGGCACCATGGAGTGTTTAGGATCATTCTAAAGGTTCTTATATGTCCTAATACACATTCCTAGACCATTTTAAACCTTTAGAATACTCTCTTAACCATTCTACACTTGTTAGAGCCTCCAAGGACTCATGCTTCACACTCTAAGTCCCTTGGGGCACCATGGAGTGTTTAGGATCATTCTAAAGGTTCTTAAATGTCCTAATACACATTCCTAGACCATTGTAAGCGTTTCGAATACTCTCTTAACCATTCTACACTTGTTAGAGCCTCCAAGGACTCATGCTTCACCCTCTAAGTCCCTTGAGGCACCATGGAGTGTTTAGGATCATTTTAAAGGTTCTTATATGTCCTAATACACATTCCTAGACCATTGTAAGCCTTTAGAATACTCTCTTAACCATTCTACACTTGTTAGAGCCTCCAAGAACTCATGCTTCACCCTCTACTTCCTCTAGGCACCATGGAGTGTTTAGGATCATTCTAAAGGTTCTTATATGTCCTAATACACATTCCTAGACCATTCTAAGCCTTTAGATTACTCTCTTAACCATTCTCCACTTGTTAGAGCCTCCAAGGACTCATGCTTCACCCTCTACGTCCCTTGGGGAACCGTGGAGTGTTTAGGATCATTCTAAAGGTTCTTATATGTCCTAATACATATTCCTAGACCATTGTAAGCCTTTAGAATACTCTCTTAACCATTCTACACTTGTTAGAGCCTCCAAGAAATTATGCTTCACCCTCTACTTCCTCTAGGCACCATGGAGTGTTTAGGATCATTCTAAAGGTTCTTATATGTCCTAATACACATTCCTAGACCATTCTAAGCCTTTAGATTACTCTCTTAACCATTCTACACTTGTTAGAGCCTCCAAGGACTCATGCTTCACCCTTTACGTCCCTTGGGGCACCATGGAGTGTTTAGGATCATTCTAAAGGTTCTTATATGTCCTAATACACATTCCTAGACCATTGTAAGCCTTTAGAATACTCTCTTAACCATTCTACACTTGTTAGAGCCTCCAAGAACTCATGCTTCACCCTCTACTTCCTCTAGGCACCATGGAGTGTTTAGGATCATTCTAAAGGTTCTTATATGTCCTAATACACATTCCTAGACCATTCTAAGCCTTTAGATTACTCTCTTAACCATTCTACACTTGTTAGAGCCTCCAAGGACTCATGCTTCACCCTCTACGTCCCTTGGGGCACCATGGAGTGTTTAGGATCATTCTAAAGGTTCTTATATGTCCTAATACACATTCCTAGAACATTGTAAGCCTTTAGAATACTCTCTTAACCATTCTACACTTGTTAGAGCCTCCAAGAACTCATGCTTCACCCTCTACTTCCTCTAGGCACCATGGAGTGTTTAGGATCATTCTAAAGGTTCTTATATGTCCTAATACACATTTCTAGACCATTCTAAGCCTTTAGATTACTCTCTTAACCATTCTACACTTGTTAGAACCTCCAAGGACTTATGCTTCAGCCTCTACGTCCCTTGGGGCACCATGGAGTGTTTAGGATCATTCTAAAGGTTCTTATATGTCCTAATACACATTCCTAGACCATTTTAAACCTTTAGAATACTCTCTTAACCATTCTACACTTGTTAGAGCCTCCAAGGACTCATGCTTCACACTCTAAGTCCCTTGGGGCACCATGGAGTGTTTAGGATCATTCTAAAGGTTCTTAAATGTCCTAATACACATTCCTAGACCATTGTAAGCGTTTCGAATACTCTCTTAACCATTCTACACTTGTTAGAGCCTCCAAGGACTCATGCTTCACCCTCTAAGTCCCTTGAGGCACCATGGAGTGTTTAGGATCATTTTAAAGGTTCTTTTATGTCCTAATACACATTCCTAGACCATTGTAAGCCTTTAGAATACTCTCTTAACCATTCTACACTTGTTAGAGCCTCCAAGTACTCATGCTTCACCCTCTACTTCCTCTAGGCACCATGGATTGTTTAGGATCATTCTAAAGGTTCTTATATGTCCTAATACACATTCCTAGACCATTCTAAGCCTTTAGATTACTCTCTTAACCATTCTACACTTGTTAGAGCCTCCAAGGACTCATGCTTCACCCTCTACGTCCCTTGGGGCACCATGGAGTGTTTAGGATCATTCTAAAGGTTCTTATATGTCCTAATACATATTCCTAGACCATTGTAAGCCTTTAGAATACTCTCTTAACCATTCTACACTTGTTAGAGCCTCCAAGAAATTATGCTTCACCCTCTACTTCCTCTAGGCACCATGGAGTGTTTAGGATCATTCTAAAGGTTCTTATATGTCCTAATACACATTCCTAGACCATTCTAAGCCTTTAGATTACTCTCTTAACCATTCTACACTTGTTAGAGCCTCCAAGGACTCATGCTTCACCCTTTACGTCCCTTGGGGCACCATGGAGTGTTTAGGATCATTCTAAAGGTTCTTATATGTCCTAATACACATTCCTAGACCATTGTAAGCCTTTAGAATACTCTCTTAACCATTCTACACTTGTTAGAGCCTCCAAGAACTCATGCTTCACCCTCTACTTCCTCTAGGCACCATGGAGTGTTTAGGATCATTCTAAAGGTTCTTATATGTCCTAATACACATTCCTAGACCATTCTAAGCCTTTAGATTACTCTCTTAACCATTCTACACTTGTTAGAGCCTCCAAGGACTCATGCTTCACCCTCTACGTCCCTTGGGGCACCATGGAGTGTTTAGGATCATTCTAAAGGTTCTTATATGTCCTAATACACATTCCTAGAACATTGTAAGCCTTTAGAATACTCTCTTAACCATTCTACACTTGTTAGAGCCTCCAAGAACTCATGCTTCACCCTCTACTTCCTCTAGGCACCATGGAGTGTTTAGGATCATTCTAAAGGTTCTTATATGTCCTAATACACATTTCTAGACCATTCTAAGCCTTTAGATTACTCTCTTAACCATTCTACACTTGTTAGAACCTCCAAGGACTTATGCTTCAGCCTCTACGTCCCTTGGGGCACCATGGAGTGTTTAGGATCATTCTAAAGGTTCTTATATGTCCTAATACACATTCCTAGACCATTTTAAACCTTTAGAATACTCTCTTAACCATTCTACACTTGTTAGAGCCTCCAAGGACTCATGCTTCACACTCTAAGTCCCTTGGGGCACCATGGAGTGTTTAGGATCATTCTAAAGGTTCTTAAATGTCCTAATACACATTCCTAGACCATTGTAAGCGTTTCGAATACTCTCTTAACCATTCTACACTTGTTAGAGCCTCCAAGGACTCATGCTTCACCCTCTAAGTCCCTTGAGGCACCATGGAGTGTTTAGGATCATTTTAAAGGTTCTTTTATGTCCTAATACACATTCCTAGACCATTGTAAGCCTTTAGAATACTCTCTTAACCATTCTACACTTGTTAGAGCCTCCAAGTACTCATGCTTCACCCTCTACTTCCTCTAGGCACCATGGATTGTTTAGGATCATTCTAAAGGTTCTTATATGTCCTAATACACATTCCTAGACCATTCTAAGCCTTTAGATTACTCTCTTAACCATTCTACACTTGTTAGAGCCTCCAAGGACTCATGCTTCACCCTCTACGTCCCTTGGGGCACCATGGAGTGTTTAGGATCATTCTAAAGGTTCTTATATGTCCTAATACATATTCCTAGACCATTGTAAGCCTTTAGAATACTCTCTTAACCATTCTACACTTGTTAGAGCCTCCAAGAACTCATGCTTCACCCTCTACTTCCTCTAGGCACCATGGAGTGTTTAGGATCATTCTAAAGGTTCTTATATGTCCTAATACACATTCCTAGACCATTCTAAGCATTTAGATTACTCTCTTAACCATTCTACACTTGTTAGAGCCTCCAAGGACTCATGCTTCACCCTCTACGTCCCTTGGGCACCATGGAGTGTTTAGGATCATTCTAAAGGTTCTTATATGTCCTAATACACATTCCTAGACCATTTTAAACCTTTAGAATACTCTCTTAACCATTCTACACTTTTTAGAGCCTCCAAGGACTCATGCTTCACACTCTAAGTCCCTTGGGGCACCATGGAGTGTTTAGGATCATTCTAAAGGTTCTTAAATGTCCTAATACACATTCCTAGACCATTGTAAGCGTTTCAAATACTCTCTTAACCATTCTACACTTGTTAGAGCCTCCAAGGACTCATGCTTCACCCTCTAAGTCCCTTGAGGCACCATGGAGTGTTTAGGATCATTTTAAAGGTTCTTATATGTCCTAATACACATTCCTAGACCATTGTAAGCCTTTAGAATACTCTCTTAACCATTCTACACTTGTTAGAGCCTCCAAGAACTCATGCTTCACCCTCTACTTCCTCTAGGCACCATGGAGTGTTTAGGATCATTCTAAAGGTTCTTATTTGTCCTAATACACATTCCTAGACCATTGTAAGCATTTAGAATACTCTCTTAACCATTCTACACTTGTTAGAGCCTCCAAGGACTCATGCTTCACCCTCTAAGTCCCTTGGGGCACCATGGAGTGTTTAGGATCATTCTAAAGGTTCTTATATGTCCTAATACACATTCCTAGACCATTGTAAGCCTTTAGAATACTCTCTTAACCATTCTACACTAGTTAGAGTCTCCAAGGACTCTTGCTTCACCCTCTAAGTCCCTTGGGGCACCATGGAGTGTTTAGGATCATTCTAAAGGTTCTTATATGTCCTAATACACATTCCTACACCATTATAGGCGTTTAGAATACTCTCTTAACCATTCTACACTAGTTAGAGCCTCCAAGGACTCATGCTTCACCCTCTAAGTCCCTTGAGGCACCATGGAGTGTTTAGGATCATTCTATAGGTTCTTATATGTCCTAATACACATTCCTAGACCATTGTAAGCGTTTAGAATACTCTCTTAACCATTCTACACTTGTTAGAGCCTCCAAGAACTCATGCTTCACCCTCTACTTCCTCTAGGCACCATGGAGTGTTTAGGATCATTCTAAAGGTTCTTATATGTCCTAATACACATTCCTAGACCATTCTAAGCCTTTAGATTACTCTCTTAACCATTCTACACTTGTTAGAGCCTCCAAAGACTCATGCTTCACCCTCTACGTCCCTTGGGGCACCATGGAGTGTTTAGGATCATTCTAAAGGTTCTTATATGTCCTAATACACATTCCTAGACCATTGTAAGCGTTTAGAATACTCTCTTCACCATTCTACACTTGTTAGAGCCTCCAAGGACTCATGCTTCACCCTCTAAGACCCTTGAGGCACCATGGAGTGTTTAGGATCATTCTAAAGGTTCTTATATGTCCTAATACACATTCCTAGACCATTCTAAGCCTTTAGATTACTCTCTTAACCATTCTACACTTGTTAGAGCCTCCAAGGACTCATGCTTCACCCTCTACGTCCCTTGGGGCACCATGGAGTGTTTAGGATCATTCTAAAGGTTCTTATATGTCCTAATACACATTCCTAGACCATTGTAAGCGTTTAGAATACTCTCTTAACCATTCTACACTTGTTAGAGCCTCCAAGAACTCATGCTTCACCCTCTACGTCCCTTGGGGCACCATGGAGTGTTTAGGATCATTCTAAAGGTTCTTATATGTCCTCGTACACATTCCTAGACCATTGTAAGCGTTTCGAATACTCTCTTAACCATTCTACACTTGTTAGAGCCTCCAAGAACTCATGCTTCACCCTCTACTTCCTCTAGGCACCATGGAGTGTTTAGGATCATTCTAAAGGTTCTTATATGTATTAATACACATTCCTAGACCATTCTAAGCCTTTAGATTACTCTCTTAACCATTCTACACTTGTTAGAGCCTCCAAGGACTCATGCTTCACCCTCTACTTCCTCTAGGCACCATGGAGTGTTTAGGATCATTCTAAAGGTTCTTATATGTCCTAATACACATTTGTAGACCATTCTAAGCCTTTAGATTACTCACTTAACCATTCTACACTTGTTAGAGCCCCCAAGGACTCATGTTTCACCCTCTACGTCCCTTGGGGCACCATGGAGTGTTTAGGATCATTCTAAAGGTTCTTATATATCCTAATACACATTCCTAGACCATTGTAAGCGTTTAGAATACTCTCTTAACCATTCTACACTTGTTAGAGCCTCCAAGGACTCATGCTTCACCCTCTATGTCCCTTGGGGCACCATGGAGTGTTTAGGATCATTCTAAAGGTTCTTATATGTCCTCGTACACATTCCTAGACCATTGTAAGCGTTTCGAATACTCTCTTAACCATTCTACAATTGTTAGAGCCTCCAAGAACTCATGCTTCACCCTCTACTTCCTCCAGGCACCATGGAGTGTTTAGGATCATTCTAAAGGTTCTTATATGTATTAATACACATTCCTAGACCATTCTAAGCCTTTAGATTACTCTCTTAACCATTCTACACTTGTTAGAGCCTCCAAGGACTCATGCTTCACCCTCTACGTCCCTTGGGGCACCATGGAGTGTTTAGGATCATTCTAAAGGTTCTTATATGTCCTAATACACATTCCTAGACCATTTTAAGCCTTTAGAATACTCTCTTAACCATTCTACACTTGTTAGAGCCTCCAAGGACTCATGCTTCACCCTCTAAGTCCCTTGGGGCACCATGGAGTGTTTAGGATCATTCTAAAGGTTCTTAAATGTCCTAATACACATTCCTAGACCATTGTAAGCATTTCGAATACTCTCTTAACCATTCTACACTTGTTAGAGCCTCCAAGGACTCATGCTTCACCCTCTAAGTCCCTTGAGGCACCATGGAGTGTTTAGGATCATTCTAAAGGTTCTTATATGTCCTAATACACATTCCTAGACCATTGTAAGCCTTTAGAATACTCTCTTAACCATTCTACACTTGTTAGAGCCTCCAAGAACTCATGCTTCACCCTCTACTTCCTCTAGGCACCATGGAGTGTTTAGGATCATTCTAAAGGTTCTTATATGTATTAATACACATTCCTAGACCATTCTAAGCCTTTAGATTACTCTCTTAACCATTCTACACTTGTTAGAGCCTCCAAGGACTCATGCTTCACCCTCTACGTCCCTTGGGGCACCATGGAGTGTTTAGGATCATTCTAAAGGTTCTTATATGTCCTAATACACATTCCTAGACCATTCTAAGCCTTTAGAGTACTCTCTTAACCATTCTTCACTTGTTAGAGCCTCCAAAAACTCATGCTTCACCCTCTAAGTCCCTTGGGGCACCATGGAGTGTTTAGGATCATTCTAAAGGTTCTTATATGTCCTAATACACATTCCTACACCATTGTAAGCGTTTAGAATACTCTCTTAACCATTCTACACTTGTTAGAGCCTCCAAGGACTCATGCTTCACCCTCTAAGACCCTTGAGGCACCATGGAGTGTTTAGGATCATTCTAAAGGTTCTTATATGTCCTAATACACATTCCTAGACCATTCTAAGCCTTTAGAATACTCACTTAACCATTCTACACTTGTTAGAGCCTCCAAGGACTCATGCTTCACCCTCTACGTCCCTTGGGGCACCATGGAGTGTTTAGGATCATTCTAAAGGTTCTTATATGTCCTAATACACATTCCTAGACCATTCTAAGCCTTTAGAGTACTCTCTTAACCATTCTTCACTTGTTAGAGCCTCCAAAAACTCATGCTTCACCCTCTACGTCCCTTGGGGCACCATGGAGTGTTTAGGATCATTCTAAAGGTTCTTATATGTCCTAATACACATTCCTAGACCATTGTAAGCGTTTAGAATACTCTCTTAACCATTCTGCACTTGTTAGAGCCTCCAAGGACTCATGCTTCACCCTGTAAGTCCCTTGGGGCACCATGGAGTGTTTAGGATCATTCTAAAGGTTCTTATATGTCCTAGTACACATTCCTAGACCATTGTAAGCGTTTCGAATACTCTCTTAACCATTCTACACTTGTTAGAGCCTCCAAGAACTCATGCTTCACCCTCTACTTCCTCTAGGCACCATGGAGTGTTTAGGATCATTCTAAAGGTTCTTATATGTCCTATTACACATTCCTAGACCATTCTAAGCCTTTAGAGTACTCTGTTAACCATTCTACACTTGTTAGAGCCTCCAAAAACTCATGCTTCACCCTCTACGTCCCTTGGGGCACCATGGAGTGTTTAGGATCATTCTAAAGGTTCTTATATGTCCTAATACACATTCCTACACCATTGTAAGCGTTTAGAATACTCTCTTAACCATTCTACACTTGTTAGAGCCTCCAAGGACTCATGCTTCACCCTCTAAGACCCTTGAGGCACCATGGAGTGTTTAGGATCATTCTAAAGGTTCTTATATGTCCTAATACACATTCCTAGACCATTCTAAGCCTTTAGATTACTCTCTTAACCATTCTACACTTGTTAGAGCCTCCAAGGACTCATGCTTCACCCTCTACGTCCCTTGGGGCACCGTGGAGTGTTTAGGATCATTCTAAAGGTTCTTATATGTCCTAATACACATTCCTAGACCATTGTAAGCGTTTAGAATACTCTCTTAACCATTCTACACTTGTTAGAGCCTCCAAGGACTCATGCTTCACCCTCTATGTCCCTTGGGGCACCATGGAGTGTTTAGGATCATTCTAAAGGTTCTTATATGTCCTCGTACACATTCCTAGACCATTGTAAGCGTTTCGAATACTCTCTTAACCATTCTACAATTGTTAGAGCCTCCAAGAACTCATGCTTCACCCTCTACTTCCTCCAGGCACCATGGAGTGTTTAGGATCATTCTAAAGGTTCTTATATGTATTAATACACATTCCTAGACCATTCTAAGCCTTTAGATTACTCTCTTAACCATTCTACACTTGTTAGAGCCTCCAAGGACTCATGCTTCACCCTCTACGTCCCTTGGGGCACCATGGAGTGTTTAGGATCATTCTAAAGGTTCTTATATGTCCTAATACACATTCCTAGACCATTTTAAGCCTTTAGAATACTCTCTTAACCATTCTACACTTGTTAGAGCCTCCAAGGACTCATGCTTCACCCTCTAAGTCCCTTGGGGCACCATGGAGTGTTTAGGATCATTCTAAAGGTTCTTAAATGTCCTAATACACATTCCTAGACCATTGTAAGCATTTCGAATACTCTCTTAACCATTCTACACTTGTTAGAGCCTCCAAGGACTCATGCTTCACCCTCTAAGTCCCTTGAGGCACCATGGAGTGTTTAGGATCATTCTAAAGGTTCTTATATGTCCTAATACACATTCCTAGACCATTGTAAGCCTTTAGAATACTCTCTTAACCATTCTACACTTGTTAGAGCCTCCAAGAACTCATGCTTCACCCTCTACTTCCTCTAGGCACCATGGAGTGTTTAGGATCATTCTAAAGGTTCTTATATGTATTAATACACATTCCTAGACCATTCTAAGCCTTTAGATTACTCTCTTAACCATTCTACACTTGTTAGAGCCTCCAAGGACTCATGCTTCACCCTCTACGTCCCTTGGGGCACCATGGAGTGTTTAGGATCATTCTAAAGGTTCTTATATGTCCTAATACACATTCCTAGACCATTCTAAGCCTTTAGAGTACTCTCTTAACCATTCTTCACTTGTTAGAGCCTCCAAAAACTCATGCTTCACCCTCTAAGTCCCTTGGGGCACCATGGAGTGTTTAGGATCATTCTAAAGGTTCTTATATGTCCTAATACACATTCCTACACCATTGTAAGCGTTTAGAATACTCTCTTAACCATTCTACACTTGTTAGAGCCTCCAAGGACTCATGCTTCACCCTCTAAGACCCTTGAGGCACCATGGAGTGTTTAGGATCATTCTAAAGGTTCTTATATGTCCTAATACACATTCCTAGACCATTCTAAGCCTTTAGAATACTCACTTAACCATTCTACACTTGTTAGAGCCTCCAAGGACTCATGCTTCACCCTCTACGTCCCTTGGGGCACCATGGAGTGTTTAGGATCATTCTAAAGGTTCTTATATGTCCTAATACACATTCCTAGACCATTCTAAGCCTTTAGAGTACTCTCTTAACCATTCTTCACTTGTTAGAGCCTCCAAAAACTCATGCTTCACCCTCTACGTCCCTTGGGGCACCATGGAGTGTTTAGGATCATTCTAAAGGTTCTTATATGTCCTAATACACATTCCTAGACCATTGTAAGCGTTTAGAATACTCTCTTAACCATTCTGCACTTGTTAGAGCCTCCAAGGACTCATGCTTCACCCTGTAAGTCCCTTGGGGCACCATGGAGTGTTTAGGATCATTCTAAAGGTTCTTATATGTCCTAGTACACATTCCTAGACCATTGTAAGCGTTTCGAATACTCTCTTAACCATTCTACACTTGTTAGAGCCTCCAAGAACTCATGCTTCACCCTCTACTTCCTCTAGGCACCATGGAGTGTTTAGGATCATTCTAAAGGTTCTTATATGTCCTATTACACATTCCTAGACCATTCTAAGCCTTTAGAGTACTCTGTTAACCATTCTACACTTGTTAGAGCCTCCAAAAACTCATGCTTCACCCTCTACGTCCCTTGGGGCACCATGGAGTGTTTAGGATCATTCTAAAGGTTCTTATATGTCCTAATACACATTCCTACACCATTGTAAGCGTTTAGAATACTCTCTTAACCATTCTACACTTGTTAGAGCCTCCAAGGACTCATGCTTCACCCTCTAAGACCCTTGAGGCACCATGGAGTGTTTAGGATCATTCTAAAGGTTCTTATATGTCCTAATACACATTCCTAGACCATTCTAAGCCTTTAGATTACTCTCTTAACCATTCTACACTTGTTAGAGCCTCCAAGGACTCATGCTTCACCCTCTACGTCCCTTGGGGCACCATGGAGTGTTTAGGATCATTCTAAAGGTTCTTATATGTCCTAATACACATTCCTAGACCATTGTAAGCGTTTAGAATACTCTCTTAACCATTCTACACTTGTTAGAGCCTCCAAGGACTCATGCTTCACCCTCTATGTCCCTTGGGGCACCATGGAGTGTTTAGGATCATTCTAAAGGTTCTTATATGTCCTCGTACACATTCCTAGACCATTGTAAGCGTTTCGAATACTCTCTTAACCATTCTACACTTGTTAGAGCCTCCAAGAACTCATGCTTCACCCTCTACTTCCTCTAGGCACCATGGAGTGTTTAGGATCATTCTAAAGGTTCTTATATGTATTAATACACATTCCTAGACCATTCTAAGCCTTTAGATTACTCTCTTAACCATTCTACACTTGTTAGAGCCTCCAAGGACTCATGCTTCACCCTCTACGTCCCTTGGGGCACCATGGAGTGTTTAGGATCATTCTAAAGGTTCTTAAATGTCCTAATACACATTCCTAGACCATTGTAAGCATTTCGAATACTCTCTTAACCATTCTACACTTGTTAGAGCCTCCAAGGACTCATGCTTCACCCTCTAAGTCCCTTGAGGCACCATGGAGTGTTTAGGATCATTCTAAAGGTTCTTATATGTCCTAATACACATTCCTAGACCATTGTAAGCCTTTAGAATACTCTCTTAACCATTATACACTTGTTAGAGCCTCCAAGAACTCATGCTTCACCCTCTACTTCCTCTAGGCACCATGGAGTGTTTAGGATCATTCTAAAGGTTCTTATTTGTCCTAATACACATTTGTAGACCATTCTAAGCCTTTAGAGTACTCTGTTAACCATTCTACACTTGTTAGAGCCTCCAAAAACTCATGCTTCACCCTCTACGTCCCTTGGGGCACCATGGAGTGTTTAGGATCATTCTAAAGGTTCTTATATGTCCTAATACACATTCCTACACCATTGTAAGCGTTTAGAATACTCTCTTAACCATTCTACACTTGTTAGAGCCTCCAAGGACTCATGCTTCACCCTCTAAGACCCTTGAGGCACCATGGAGTGTTTAGGATCATTCTAAAGGTTCTTATATGTCCTAATACACATTCCTAGACCATTCTAAGCCTTTAGATTACTCTCTTAACCATTCTACACTTGTTAGAGCCTCCAAGGACTCATGCTTCACCCTCTACGTCCCTTGGGGCACCGTGGAGTGTTTAGGATCATTCTAAAGGTTCTTATATGTCCTAATACACATTCCTAGACCATTGTAAGCGTTTAGAATACTCTCTTAACCATTCTACACTTGTTAGAGCCTCCAAGGACTCATGCTTCACCCTCTATGTCCCTTGGGGCACCATGGAGTGTTTAGGATCATTCTAAAGGTTCTTATATGTCCTCGTACACATTCCTAGACCATTGTAAGCGTTTCGAATACTCTCTTAACCATTCTACACTTGTTAGAGCCTCCAAGAACTCATGCTTCACCCTCTACTTCCTCTAGGCACCATGGAGTGTTTAGGATCATTCTAAAGGTTCTTATATGTATTAATACACATTCCTAGACCATTCTAAGCCTTTAGATTACTCTCTTAACCATTCTACACTTGTTAGAGCCTCCAAGGACTCATGCTTCACCCTCTACGTCCCTTGGGGCACCATGGAGTGTTTAGGATCATTCTAAAGGTTCTTATATGTCCTAATACACATTCCTAGACCATTTTAAGCCTTTAGAATACTCTCTTAACCATTCTACACTTGTTAGAGCCTCCAAGGACTCATGCTTCACCCTCTAAGTCCCTTGGGGAACCATGGAGTGTTTAGGATCATTCTAAAGGTTCTTAAATGTCCTAATACACATTCCTAGACCATTGTAAGCATTTCGAATACTCTCTTAACCATTCTACACTTGTTAGAGCCTCCAAGGACTCATGCTTCACCCTCTAAGTCCCTTGAGGCACCATGGAGTGTTTAGGATCATTCTAAAGGTTCTTATATGTCCTAATACACATTCCTAGACCATTGTAAGCCTTTAGAATACTCTCTTAACCATTCTACACTTGTTAGAGCCTCCAAGAACTCATGCTTCACCCTCTACTTCCTCTAGGCACCATGGAGTGTTTAGGATCATTCTAAAGGTTCTTATTTGTCCTAATACACATTCGTAGACCATTCTAAGCCTTTAGAGTACTCTGTTAACCATTCTACACTTGTTAGAGCCTCCATAAACTCATGCTTCACCCTCTACGTCCCTTGGGGCACCATGGAGTGTTTAGGATCATTCTAAAGGTTCTTATATGTCCTAATACACATTCCTACACCATTGTAAGCGTTTAGAATACTCTCTTAACCATTCTACACTTGTTAGAGCCTCCAAGGACTCATGCTTCACCCTCTAAGACCCTTGAGGCACCATGGAGTGTTTAGGATCATTCTAAAGGTTCTTATATGTCCTAATACACATTCCTAGACCATTCTAAGCCTTTAGATTACTCTCTTAACCATTCTACACTTGTTAGAGCCTCCAAGGACTCATGCTTCACCCTCTACGTCCCTTGGGGCACCGTGGAGTGTTTAGGATCATTCTAAAGGTTCTTATATGTCCTAATACACATTCCTAGACCATTGTAAGCGTTTAGAATACTCTCTTAACCATTCTACACTTGTTAGAGCCTCCAAGGACTCATGCTTCACCCTCTATGTCCCTTGGGGCACCATGGAGTGTTTAGGATCATTCTAAAGGTTCTTATATGTCCTCGTACACATTCCTAGACCATTGTAAGCGTTTCGAATACTCTCTTAACCATTCTACACTTGTTAGAGCCTCCAAGAACTCATGCTTCACCCTCTACTTCCTCTAGGCACCATGGAGTGTTTAGGATCATTCTAAAGGTTCTTATATGTATTAATACACATTCCTAGACCATTCTAAGCCTTTAGATTACTCTCTTAACCATTCTACACTTGTTAGAGCCTCCAAGGACTCATGCTTCACCCTCTACGTCCCTTGGGGCACCATGGAGTGTTTAGGATCATTCTAAAGGTTCTTATATGTCCTAATACACATTCCTAGACCATTTTAAGCCTTTAGAATACTCTCTTAACCATTCTACACTTGTTAGAGCCTCCAAGGACTCATGCTTCACCCTCTAAGTCCCTTGGGCCACCATGGAGTGTTTAGGATCATTCTAAAGGTTCTTAAATGTCCTAATACACATTCCTAGACCATTGTAAGCATTTCGAATACTCTCTTAACCATTCTACACTTGTTAGAGCCTCCAAGGACTCATGCTTCACCCTCTAAGTCCCTTGAGGCACCATGGAGTGTTTAGGATCATTCTAAAGGTTCTTATATGTCCTAATACACATTCCTAGACCATTGTAAGCCTTTAGAATACTCTCTTAACCATTCTACACTTGTTAGAGCCTCCAAGAACTCATGCTTCACCCTCTACTTCCTCTAGGCACCATGGAGTGTTTAGGATCATTCTAAAGGTTCTTATTTGTCCTAATACACATTCGTAGACCATTCTAAGCCTTTAGATTACTCACTTAACCATTCTACACTTGTTAGAGCCTCCACGGACTCATGCTTCACCCTCTACGTCCCTTGGGGCACCATGGAGTGTTTAGGATCATTCTAAAGGTTCTTATATGTCCTAATACACATTCCTAGACCATTCTAAGCCTTTAGAGTACTCTCTTAACCATTCTTCACTTGTTAGAGCCTCCAAAAACTCATGCTTCACCCTCTACGTCCCTTGGGGCACCATGGAGTGTTTAGGATCATTCTAAAGGTTCTTATATGTCCTAATACACATTAATAGACCATTGTAAGCGTTTAGAATACTCTCTTAACCATTCTGCACTTGTTAGAGCCTCCAAGGACTCATGCTTCACCCTGTAAGTCCCTTGGGGCACCATGGAGTGTTTAGGATCATTCTAATGGTTCTTATATGTCCTAGTACACATTCCTAGACCATTGTAAGCGTTTCGAATACTCTCTTAACCATTCTACACTTGTTAGAGCCTCCAAGAACTCATGCTTCACCCTGTAAGTCCCTTGGGGCACCATGGAGTGTTTAGGATCATTCTAAAGGTTCTTATATGTCCTAGTACACATTCCTAGACCATTGTAAGCGTTTCGAATACTCTCTTAACCATTCTACACTTGTTAGAGCCTCCAAGAACTCATGCTTCACCCTCTACTTCCTCTAGGCACCATGGAGTGTTTAGGATCATTCTAAAGGTTCTTATATGTCCTAATACACATTCGTAGACCATTCTAAGCCTTTAGATTACTCACTTAACCATTCTACACTTGTTAGAGCCCCCAAGGACTCATGCTTCACCCTCTACGTCCCTTGGGGCACCATGGAGTGTTTAGGATCATTCTAAAGGTTCTTATATGTCCTAATACACATTCCTAGACCATTCTAAGCCTTTAGAGTACTCTCTTAACCATTCTTCACTTGTTAGAGCCTCCAAAAACTCATGCTTCACCCTCTACGTCCCTTGGGGCACCATGGAGTGTTTAGGATCATTCTAAAGGTTCTTATATGTCCTAATACACATTCCTAGACCATTGTAAGCGTTTAGAATACTCTCTTAACCATTCTGCACTTGTTAGAGCCTCCAAGGACTCATGCTTCACCCTGTAAGTCCCTTGGGGCACCATGGAGTGTTTAGGATCATTCTAAAGGTTCTTATATGTCCTAGTACACATTCCTAGACCATTGTAAGCGTTTCGAATACTCTCTTAACCATTCTACACTTGTTAGAGCCTCCAAGAACTCATGCTTCACCCTCTAAGACCCTTGAGGCACCATGGAGTGTTTAGGATCATTCTATAGGTTCTTATATGTCCTAATAAACATTCCTAGACCATTCTAAGCCTTTAGATTACTCTCTTAACCATTCTACACTTGTTAGAGCCTCCAAGGACTCATGCTTCACCCTCTACGTCCCTTGGGGCACCATGGAGTGTTTAGGATCATTCTAAAGGTTCTTATATGTCCTAATACACATTCCTAGACCATTGTAAGCGTTTAGAATACTCTCTTAACCATTCTGCACTTGTTACAGCCTCCAAGGACTCATGCTTCACCCTCTATGTCCCTTGGGGCACCATGGAGTGTTTAGGATCATTCTAAAGGTTCTTATATGTCCTCGTACACATTCCTAGACCATTGTAAGCGTTTCGAATACTCTCTTAACCATTCTACACTTGTTAGAGCCTCCAAGAACTCATGCTTCACCCTCTACTTCCTCTAGGCACCATGGAGTGTTTAGGATCATTCTAAAGGTTCTTATATGTCCTAATACACATTCGTAGACCATTCTGAGCCTTTAGATTACTCTCTTAACCATTCTACACTTGTTAGAGCCTCCAAAGACTCATGCTTCACCCTCTACATCCCTTTGGGCACCATGGAGTGTTTAGGATCATTCTAAAGGTTCTTATATGTCCTAATACACATTCCTAGACCATTGTAAGCGTTTAAAATACTCTCTTAACCATTTTACACTTGTTAGAGCCTCCAAGAACTCATGCTTCACCCTCTACTTCCTCTAGGCACCATGGAGTGTTTAGGATCATTCTAAAGGTTCTTATATATCCTAATACACATTCCTAGACCATTGTAAGCGTTTAGAATACTCTCTTAACCATTCTACACTTGCTAGAGCCACCAAGAACTCATGCTTCACCCTCTACTTCCTCTAGGCACCATGGAGTGTTTAGGATCATTCTAAAGGTTCTTATATGTCCTAATACACATTCCTAGACCATTCTAAGCCTTTAGAGTACTCTCTTAACCATTCTACACTTGTTAGAGCCTCCAAAAACTCATGCTTCACCCTCTACGTCCCTTGGGGCACCATGGAGTGTTTAGGATCATTCTAAAGGTTCTTATATGTCCTCGTACACATTCCTTGACCATTGTAAGCGTTTCGAATACTCTCTTAACCATTCTACACTTGTTAGAGCCTCCAAGAACTCATGCTTCACCCTCTACTTCCTCTAGGCACCATGGAGTGTTTAGGATCATTCTAAAGGTTCTTATATGTACTAATACACATTCCTAGACCATTCTAAGCCTTTAGATTACTCTCTTAACCATTCTACACTTGTTAGAGCCTCCAAAGACTCATGCTTCACCCTCTACATCCCTTGGGGCACCATGGAGTGTTTAGGATCATTCTAAAGGTTCTTATATGTCCTAATACACATTCCTAGACCATTGTAAGCGTTTAAAATACTCTCTTAACCATTTTACACTTGTTAGAGCCTCCAAGAACTCATGCTTCACCCTCTACTTCCTCTAGGCACCATGGAGTGTTTAGGATCATTCTAAAGGTTCTTATATATCCTAATACACATTCCTAGACCATTGTAAGCGTTTAGAATACTCTCTTAACCATTCTACACTTGTTAGAGCCTCCAAGGACTCATGCTTCACCCTGTAAGTCCCTTGGGGCACCATGGAGTGTTTAGGATCATTCTAAAGGTTCTTATATGTCCTAGTACACATTCCTAGACCATTGTAAGCATTTTGAATACTCTCTTCACCATTCTACACTTGTTAGAGCCTCCAAGGACTCATGCTTCACCCTCTAAGACCCTTGAGGCACCATGGAGTGTTTAGGATCATTCTAAAGGTTCTTATATGTCCTAATACACATTCCTAGACCATTCTAAGCCTTTAGATTACTCTCTTAACCATTCTACACTTGTTAGAGCCTGCAAGGACTCATGCTTCACCCTCTACGTCCCTTGGGGCACCATGGAGTGTTTAGGATCATTCTAAAGGTTCTTATATGTCCTAATACACATTCCTAGACCATTGTAAGCGTTTAGAATACTCTCTTCACCATTCTACACTTGTTAGAGCCTCCAAGGACTCATGCTTCACCCTCTATGTCCCTTGGGGCACCATGGAGTGTTTAGGATCATTCTGAAGGTTCTTATATGTCCTCGTACACATTCCTAGACCATTGTAAGCGTTTCGAATACTCTCTTAACCATTCTACACTTGTTAGAGCCTCCAAGAACTCATGCTTCACCCTCTACTTCCTCTAGGCACCATGGAGTGTTTAGGTTCATTCTAAAGGTTCTTATATATCCTAATACACATTCCTAGACCATTGTAAGCGTTTAGAATACTCTCTTAACCATTCTACACTTGTTAGAGCCACCAAGAACTCATGCTTCACCCTCTACTTCCTCTAGGCACCATGGAGTGTTTAGGATCATTCTAAAGGTTCTTATATGTCCTAATACACATTCCTAGACCATTCTAAGCCTTTAGAGTACTCTCTTAACCATTCTACACTTGTTAGAGCCTCCAAAAACTCATGCTTCACCCTCTACGTCCCTTGGGGCACCATGGAGTGTTTAGGATCATTCTAAAGGTTCTTATAAGTCCTAATACACATTCCTAGACCATTGTAAGCGTTTAGAATACTCTCTTAACCATTCTACACTTGTTAGAGCCTCCAAGGACTCATGCTTCACCCTGTAAGTCCCTTGGGGCACCATGGAGTGTTTAGGATCATTCTAAAGGTTCTTATATGTCCTAGTACACATTCCTAGACCATTGTAAGCATTTTGAATACTCTCTTCACCATTCTACACTTGTTAGAGCCTCCAAGGACTCATGCTTCACCCTCTAAGACCCTTGAGGCACCATGGAGTGTTTAGGATCATTCTAAAGGTTCTTATATGTCCTAATACACATTCCTAGACCATTGTAAGCATTTCGAATACTCTCTTAACCATTCTACACTTGTTAGAGCCTCCAAGGACTCATGCTTCACCCTCTAAGTCCCTTGAGGCACCATGGAGTGTTTAGGATCATTCTAAAGGTTCTTATATGTCCTAATACACATTCCTAGACCATTGTAAGCCTTTAGAATACTCTCTTAACCATTCTACACTTGTTAGAGCCTCCAAGGACTCATGCTTCACCCTCTAAGATCCTTGAGGCACCATGGAGTGTTTAGGATCATTCTAAAGGTTCTTATATGTCCTAATACACATTCCTAGACCATTCTAAGCCTTTAGAGTACTCTCTTAACCATTCTACACTTGTTAGAGCCTCCAAGGACTCATGCTTCACCCTCTACGTCCCTTGGGGCACCATGGAGTGTTTAGGATCATTCTAAAGGTTCTTATATGTCCTAATACACATTCCTAGACCATTGTAAGCGTTTAGAATACTCTCTTCACCATTCTACACTTGTTAGAGCCTCCAAGGACTCATGCTTCACCCTCTATGTCCCTTGGGGCACCATGGAGTGTTTAGGATCATTCTAAAGGTTCTTATATGTCCTCGTACACATTCCTAGACCATTGTAAGCGTTTAGAATACTCTCTTAACCATTCTACACTTGTTAGAGCCACCAAGAACTCATGCTTCACCCTCTACTTCCTCTAGGCACCATGGAGTGTTTAGGATCATTCTAAAGGTTCTTATATGTCCTAATACACATTCCTAGACCATTCTAAGCCTTTAGAGTACTCTCTTAACCATTCTACACTTGTTAGAGCCTCCAAAAACTCATGCTTCACCCTCTACGTCCCTTGGGGCACCATGGAGTGTTTAGGATCATTCTAAAGGTTCTTATAAGTCCTAATACACATTCCTAGACCATTGTAAGCGTTTAGAATACTCTCTTAACCATTCTACACTTGTTAGAGCCACCAAGAACTCATGCTTCACCCTCTACTTCCTCTAGGCACCATGGAGTGTTTAGGATCATTCTAAAGGTTCTTATATGTCCTAATACACATTCCTAGACCATTCTAAGCCTTTAGAGTACTCTCTTAACCATTCTACACTTGTTAGAGTCTCCAAAAACTCATGCTTCACCCTCTACGTCCCTTGGGGCACCATGGAGTGTTTAGGATCATTCTAAAGGTTCTTATAAGTCCTAATACACATTCCTAGACCATTGTAAGCGTTTAGAATACTCTCTTAACCATTCTACACTTGTTAGAGCCTCCAAGGACTCATGCTTCACCCTCTAAGATCCTTGAGGCACCATGGAGTGTTTAGGATCATTCTAAAGGTTCTTATATGTCCTAATACACATTCCTAGACCATTCTAAGCCTTTAGAGTACTCTCTTAACCATTCTACACTTGTTAGAGCCTCCAAGGACTCATACTTCACCCTCTACGTCCCTTGGGGCACCATGGAGTGTTTAGGATCATTCTAAAGGTTCTTATATGTCCTAATACACATTCCTAGACCATTGTAAGCGTTTAGAATACTCTCTTCACCATTCTACACTTGTTAGAGCCTCCAAGGACTCATGCTTCACCCTCTATGTCCCTTGGGGCACCATGGAGTGTTTAGGATCATTCTAAAGGTTCTTATATGTCCTCGTACACATTCCTAGACCATTGTAAGCGTTTCGAATACTCTCTTAACCATTCTACACTTGTTAGAGCCTCCAAGAACTCATGCTTCACCCTCTACTTCCTCTAGGCACCATGGAGTGTTTAGGATCATTCTAAAGGTTCTTATATGTATTAATACACATTCCTAGACCATTCTAAGCCTTTAGATTACTCTCTTAACCATTCTACACTTGTTAGAGCCTCCAAGGACTCATGCTTCACACTCTACGTCCCTTGGGGCACCATGGAGTGTTTAGGATCATTCTAAAGGTTCTTATATGTCCTAATACACATTCCTAGACCATTTTAAGCCTTTAGAATACTCTCTTAACCATTCTACACTTGTTAGAGCCTCCAAGGACTCATGCTTCACCCTCTAAGTCCCTTGGGGCACCATGGAGTGTTTAGGATTATTCTAAAGGTTCTTAAATGTCCTAATACACATTCCTAGACCATTGTAAGCATTTCGAATACTCTCTTAACCATTCTACACTTGTTAGAGCCTCCAAGGACTCATGCTTCACCCTCTAAGTCCCTTGAGGCACCATGGAGTGTTTAGGATCATTCTAAAGGTTCTTATATGTCCTAATACACATTCCTAGACCATTGTAAGCCTTTAGAATACTCTCTTAACCATTCTACACTTGTTAGAGCCTCCAAGAACTCATGCTTCACCCTCTACTTCCTCTAGGCACCATGGAGTGTTTAGGATCATTCTAAAGGTTCTTATTTGTCCTAATACACATTCGTAGACCATTCTAAGCCTTTAGATTACTCACTTAACCATTCTACACTTGTTAGAGCCTCCAAGGACTCATGCTTCACCCTCTACATCCCTTGGGGCACCATGGAGTGTTTAGGATCATTCTAAAGGTTCTTATATGTCCTAATACACATTCCTAGACCATTCTAACCCTTTAGAGTACTGTCTTAACCATTCTTCACTTGTTAGAGCCTCCAAAAACTCATGCTTCACCCTCTAAGACCCTTGAGGCACCATGGAGTGTTTAGGATCATTCTAAAGGTTCTTATATGTCCTAATACACATTCCTAGACCATTCTAAGCCTTTAGATTACTCTCTTAACCATTCTACACTTGTTAGAGCCACCAAGAACTCATGCTTCACCCTCTACTTCCTCTAGGCACCATGGAGTGTTTAGGATCATTCTAAAGGTTCTTATATATCCTAATACACATTCCTAGACCATTGTAAGCGTTTAGAATACTCTCTTAACCATTCTACACTTGTTAGAGCCACCAAGAACTCATGCTTCACCCTCTACTTCCTCTAGGCACCATGGAGTGTTTAGGATCATTCTAAAGGTTCTTATATGTCCTAATACACATTCCTAGACCATTCTAAGCGTTTAGAATACTCTCTTAACCATTCTACACTTGTTAGAGCCTCCAAGAACTCATGCTTCACCCTCTACGTCCCTTGGGTCACCATGGAGTGTTTAGGATCATTCTAAAGGTTCTTATATGTCCTAATACACATTCCTAGACCATTGTAAGCGTTTAGAATACTCTCTTAACCATTCTGCACTTGTTAGAGCCTCCAAGGACTCATACTTCACCCTGTAAGTCCCTTGGGGCACCATGGAGTGTTTAGGATCATTCTAAAGGTTCTTATATGTCCTAGTACACATTCCTAGACCATTGTAAGCGTTTTGAATACTCTCTTCACCATTCTACACTTGTTAGAGCCTCCAAGGACTCATGCTTCACCCTCTAAGACCCTTGAGGCACCATGGAGTGTTTAGGATCATTCTAAAGGTTCTTATATGTCCTAATACACATTCCTAGACCATTCTAAGCCTTTAGATTACTCTCTTAACCATTCTACCCTTGTTAGAGCCACCAAGAACTCATGCTTCACCCTCTACTTCCTCTAGGCACCATGGAGTGTTTAGGATCATTCTTAAGGTTCTTATATATCCTAATACACATTCCTAGACCATTGTAAGCGTTTAGAATACTCTCTTAACCATTCTACACTTGTTAGAGCCACCAAGAACTCATGCTTCACCCTCTACTTCCTCTAGGCACCATGGTGTGTTTAGGATCATTCTAAAGGTTCTTATATGTCCTAATACACATTCCTTGACCATTCTAAGCGTTTAGAATACTCTCTTAACCATTCTACACTTGTTAGAGCCTCCAAGAACTCATGCTTCACCCTCTACTTCCTCTAGGCACCATGGAGTGTTTAGGATCATTCTAAAGGTTCTTATATGTCCTAATACACATTCCTAGACCATTCTAAGCCTTTAGAGTACTCTCTTAACCATTCTACACTTGTTAGAGCCTCCAAAAACTCATGCTTCACCCTCTACGTCCCTTGCGGCACCATGGAGTGTTTAGGATCATTCTAAAGGTTCTTATATATCCTAATACACATTCCTAGACCATTGTAAGCGTTTAGAATACTCTCTTAACCATTCTACACTTGTTAGAGCCACCAAGAACTCATGCTTCACCCTCTACTTCCTCTAGGCACCATGGAGTGTTTAGGATCATTCTAAAGGTTCTTATATGTCCTAATACACATTCCTAGACCATTCTAAGCCTTTAGAGTACTCTCTTAACCATTCTACACTTGTTAGAGCCTCCAAAAACTCATGCTTCACCCTCTACGTCCCTTGGGGCACCATGGAGTGTTTAGGATCATTCTAAAGGTTCTTATATGTCCTAATACACATTCCTAGACCATTGTAAGCGTTTAGAATACTCTCTTAACCATTCTACACTTGTTAGAGCCTCCAAGGACTCATGCTTCACCCTCTAAGACCCTTGAGGCACCATGGAGTGTTTAGGATCATTCTAAAGGTTCTTATATGTCCTAATACACATTCCTAGACCATTCTAAGCCTTTAGATTACTCTCTTAACCATTCTACACTTGTTAGAGCCTCCAAGGACTCATGCTTCACCCTCTACGTCCCTTGGGGCACCATGGAGTGTTTAGGATCATTCTAAAGGTTCTTATATGTCCTAATACACATTCCTAGACAATTCTAAGCCTTTAGAGTACTCTCGTAACCATTCTTCACTTGTTAGAGCCTCCAAAAACTCATGCTTCACCCTCTACGTCCCTTGGGGCACCATGGAGTGTTTAGGATCATTCTAAAGGTTCTTATTTGTCCTAATACACATTCGTAGACCATTCTAAGCCTTTAGATTACTCTCTTAACCATTCTTCACTTGTTAGAGCCTCCAAAAACTCATGCTTCACCCTCTACGTCCCTTGGGGCACCATGGAGTGTTTAGGATCATTCTAAAGGTTCTTATATGTCCTAATACACATTCCTAGACCATTGTAAGCGTTTAGAATACTCTCTTAACCATTCTGCACTTGTTAGAGCCTCCAAGGACTCATGCTTCACCCTGTAAGTCCCTTGGGGCACCATGGAGTGTTTAGGATCATTCTAAAGGTTCTTATATGTCCTAGTACACATTCCTAGACCATTGTAAGCGTTTCGAATACTCTCTTAACCATTCTACACTTGTTAGAGCCTCCAAGAACTCATGCTTCACCCTCTAAGACCCTTGAGGCACCATGGAGTGTTTAGGATCATTCTAAAGGTTCTTATATGTCCTAATAAACATTCCTAGACCATTCTAAGCCTTTAGATTACTCTCTTAACCATTCTACACTTGTTAGAGCCTCCAAGGACTCATGCTTCACCGTCTACGTCCCTTGGGGCACCATGGAGTGTTTAGGATCATTCTAAAGGTTCTTATATGTCCTAATACACATTCCTAGACCATTGTAAGCGTTTAGAATACTCTCTTCACCATTCTACACTTGTTAGAGCCTCCAAGGACTCATGCTTCACCCTCTATGTCCCTTGGGGCACCATGGAGTGTTTAAGATCATTCTAAAGGTTCTTATATGTCCTCGTACACATTCCTAGACCATTGTAAGCGTTTCGAATACTCTCTTAACCATTCTACACTTGTTAGAGCCTCCAAGAACTCATGCTTCACCCTCTACTTCCTCTAGGCACCATGGAGTGTTTAGGATCATTCTAAAGGTTCTTATATGTCCTAATACACATTCCTAGACCATTTTAAGCCTTTAGAATACTCTCTTAACCATTCTACACTTGTTAGAGCCTCCAAGGACTCATGCTTCACCCTCTAAGTCCCTTGGGGCACCATGGAGTGTTTAGGATCATTCTAAAGGTTCTTAAATGTCCTAATACACATTCCTAGACCATTGTAATCATTTCGAATACTCTCTTAACCATTCTACACTTGTTAGAGCCTCCAAGGACTCATGCTTCACCCTCTAAGTCCCTTGAGGCACCATGCAGTGGTTAGGATCATTCTAAAGGTTCTTATATGTCCTAATACACATTCCTAGACCATTGTTAGCCTTTAGAATACTCTCTTAACCATTCTACACTTGTTAGAGCCTCCAAGAACTCATGCTTCACCCTCTACTTCCTCTAGGCACCATGGAGTGTTTAGGATCATTCTAAAGGTTCTTATATGTCCTAATACACATTCCTAGACCATTCTAAGCCTTTAGAGTACTCTCTTAACCATTCTACACTTGTTAGAGCCTCCAAAAACTCATGCTTCACCCTCTACGTCCCTTGGGGAACCATGGAGTGTTTGGATCATTCTAAAGGTTCTTATATGTCCTAATACACATTCCTAGACCATTGTAAGCGTTTAGAATACTCTCTTAACCATTCTACACTTGTTAGAGCCACCAAGAACTCATGCTTCACCCTCTACTTCCTCTAGGCACCATGGAGTGTTTAGGATCATTCTAAAGGTTCTTATATATCCTAATACACATTCCTAGACCATTGTAAGCGTTTAGAATACTCTCTTAACCATTCTACACTTGTTAGAGCCACCAAGAACTCATGCTTCACCCTCTACTTCCTCTAGGCACCATGGAGTGTTTAGGATCATTCTAAAGGTTCTTATATGTCCTAATACACATTCCTAGACCATTCTAAGCGTTTAGAATACTCTCTTAACCATTCTACACTTGTTAGAGCCTCCAAGAACTCATGCTTCACTCTCTACTTCCTCTAGGCACCATGGAGTGTTTAGGATCATTCTAAAGGTTCTTATATGTCCTAATACACATTCCTAGACCATTCTAAGCCTTTAGAGTACTCTCTTAACCATTCTACACTTGTTAGAGCCTCCAAAAACTCATGCTTCACCCTCTACGTCCCTTGGGGCACCATGGAGTGTTTAGGATCATTCTAAAGGTTATTATATATCCTAATACACATTCCTAGACCATTGTAAGCGTTTAGAATACTCTCTTAACCATTCTACACTTGTTAGAGCCACCAAGAACTCATGCTTCACCCTCTACTTCCTCTAGGCACCATGGAGTGTTTAGGATCATTCTAAAGGTTCTTATATGTCCTAATACACATTCCTAGACCATTTTAAGCCTTTAGAATACTCCCTTAACCATTCTACACTTGTTAGAGCCTCCAAGGACTCATGCTTCACCCTCTAAGTCCCTTGGGGCACCATGGAGTGTTTAGGATCATTCTAAAGGTTCTTAAATGTCCTAATACACATTGCTAGACCATTGTAATCATTTCGAATACTCTCTTAACCATTCTACACTTGTTAGAGCCTCCAAGGACTCATGCTTCACCCTCTAAGTCCCTTGAGGCACCATGCAGTGGTTAGGATCATTCTAAAGGTTCTTATATGTCCTAATACACATTCCTAGACCATTGTAAGCCTTTAGAATACTCTCTTAACCATTCTACACTTGTTAGAGCCTCCAAGAACTCATGCTTCACCCTCTACTTCCTCTAGGCACCATGGAGTGTTTAGGATCATTCTAAAGGTTCTTATATGTCCTAATACACATTCCTAGACCCTTCTAAGCCTTTAAAGTACTCTCTTAACCATTCTACACTTGTTAGAGCCTCCAAAAACTCATGCTTCACCCTCTACGTCCCTTGGGGCACCATGGAGTGTTTAGGATCATTCTAAAGGTTCTTATATATCCTAATACACATTCCTAGACCATTGTAAGCGTTTAGAATACTCTCTTAACCATTCTACACTTGTTAGAGCCACCAAGAACTCATGCTTCACCCTCTACTTCATCTAGGCACCATGGAGTGTTTAGGATCATTCTAAAGGTTCTTATATGTCCTAATACACATTCCTAGACCATTTTAAGCCTTTAGAATACTCTCTTAACCATTCTACACTTGTTAGAGCCTCCAAGGACTCATGCTTCACCCTCTAAGTCCCTTGGGGCACCATGGCGTGTTTAGGATCATTCTAAAGGTTCTTATATGTCCTAATACACATTCCTAGACCATTCTAAGCCTTTAGAGTACTCTCTTAACCATTCTACACTTGTTAGAGCCTCCAAAAACTCATGCTTCACCCTCTACGTCCCTTGGGGCACCATGGAGTGTTTAGGATCATTCTAAAGGTTCTTATATATCCTAATACACATTCCTAGACCATTGTAAGCGTTTAGAATACTCTCTTAACCATTCTACACTTGTTAGAGCCACCAAGAACTCATGCTTCACCCTCTACTTCCTCTAGGCACCATGGAGTGTATAGGATCTTTCAAAGGTTCTTATATGTCCTAATACACATTCCTAGACCATTCTAAGCCTTTAGAGTACTCTCTTAACCATTCTACACTTGTTAGAGCCTCCAAAAACTCATGCTTCACCCTCTACGTCCCTTGGGGCACCATGGAGTGTTTAGGATCATTCTAAAGGTTCTTATATGTCCTAATACACATTCCTAGACCATTGTAAGCGTTTAGAATACTCTCTTAACCATTCTACACTTGTTAGAGCCACCAAGAACTCATGCTTCACCCTCTACTTCCTCTAGGCACCATGGAGTGTTTAGGATCATTCTAAAGGTTCTTATATATCCTAATACACATTCCTAGACCATTGTAAGCGTTTAGAATACTCTCTTAACCATTCTACACTTGTTAGAGCCACCAAGAACTCATGCTTCACCCTCTACTTCCTCTAGGCACCATGGAGTGTTTAGGATCATTCTAAAGGTTCTTATATGTCCTAATACACATTCCTAGACCATTCTAAGCGTTTAGAATACTCTCTTAACCATTCTACACTTGTTAGAGCCTTCAAGAACTCATGCTTCACCCTCTACTTCCTCTAGGCACCATGGCGTGTTTAGGATCATTCTAAAGGTTCTTATATGTCCTAATACACATTCCTAGACCATTCTAAGCCTTTAGAGTACTCTCTTAACCATTCTACACTTGTTAGAGCCTCCAAAAACTCATGCTTCACCCTCTACGTCCCTTGGGGCACCATGGAGTGTTTAGGATCATTCTAAAGGTTCTTATATATCCTAATACACATTCCTAGACCATTGTAAGCGTTTAGAATACTCTCTTAACCATTCTACACTTGTTAGAGCCACCAAGAACTCATGCTTCACCCTCTACTTCCTCTAGGCACCATGGAGTGTTTAGGATCTTTCAAAGGTTCTTATATGTCCTAATACACATTCCTAGACCATTCTAAGCCTTTAGAGTACTCTCTTAACCATTCTACACTTGTTAGAGCCTCCAAAAACTCATGCTTCACCCTCTACGTCCCTTGGGGCACCATGGAGTGTTTAGGATCATTCTAAAGGTTCTTATATGTCCTAATACACATTCCTAGACCATTGTAAGTGTTTAGAATACTCTCTTAACCATTCTACACTTGTTAGAGCCTCCAAGGACTCATGCTTCACCCTCTAAGACCCTTGAGGCACCATGGAGTGTTTAGGATCATTCTAAAGGTTCTTATATGTCCTAATACACATTCCTAGACCATTCTAAGCCTTTAGATTACTCTCTTAACCATTCTACACTTGTTAGAGCCTCCAAGGACTCATGCTTCACCCTCTACGTCCCTTGGGGCACCATGGAGTGTTTAGGATCATTCTAAAGGTTCTTATGTGTCCTAATACACATTCCTAGACCATTCTAAGCCTTTAGAGTATTCTCTTAACCATTCTTCACTTGTTAGAGCCTCCAAAAACTCATGCTTCACCCTCTACGTCCCTTAGGGCACCATGGAGTGTTTAGGATCATTCTAAAGGTTCTTATTTGTCCTAATACACATTCGTAGACCATTCTAAGCCTTTAGATTACTCTCTTAACCATTCTTCACTTGTTAGAGCCTCCAAAAACTCATGCTTCACCCTCTACGTCCCTTGGGGCACCATGGAGTGTTTAGGATCATTCTAAAGGTTCTTATATGTCCTAATACACATTCTTAGACCATTGTAAGCGTTTAGAATACTCTCTTAACCATTCTGCACTTGTTAGAGCCTCCAAGGACTCATGCTTCACCCTGTAAGTCCCTTGGGGCACCATGGAGTGTTTAGGATCATTCTAAAGGTTCTTATATGTCCTAGTACACATTCCTAGACCATTGTAAGCGTTTTGAATACTCTCTTCACCATTCTACACTTGTTAGAGCCTCCAAGGACTCATGCTTCACCCTCTAAGACCCTTGAGGCACCATGGAGTGTTTAGGATCATTCTAAAGGTTCTTATATGTCCTAATACACATTCCTAGACCATTCTAAGCCTTTAGATTACTCTCTTAACCATTCTACACTTGTTAGAGCCACCAAGAACTCATGCTTCACCCTCTACTTCCTCTAGGCACCATGGAGTGTTTAGGATCATTCTAAAGGTTCTTATATATCCTAATACACATTCCTAGACCATTGTAAGCGTTTAGAATACTCTCTTAACCATTCTACACTTGTTAGAGCCACCAAGAACTCATGCTTCACCCTCTACTTCCTCTAGGCACCATGGAGTGTTTAGGATCATTCTAAAGGTTCTTATATGTCCTAATACACATTCCTAGACCATTCTAAGCGTTTAGAATACTCTCTTAACCATTCTACACTTGTTAGAGCCTCCAAGAACTCATGCTTCACCCTCTACTTCCTCTAGGCACCATGGAGTGTTTAGGATCATTCTAAAGGTTCTTATATGTCCTAATACACATTCCTAGACCATTCTAATCCTTTAGATTACTCTCTTAACCATTCTACACTTGTTAGAGCCTCCAAGGACTCATGCTTCACCCTCTACGTCCCTTGGGGCACCATGGAGTGTTTAGGATCATTCTAAAGGTTCTTATATGTCCTAATACAAATTCCTAGACCATTCTAAGCCTTTAGAGTACTCTCTTAACCATTCTACACTTGTTAGAGCCTCCAAAAACTCATGCTTCACCCTCTACGTCCCTTGGGGCACCATGGAGTGTTTAGGATCATTCTAAAGGTTCTTATATGTCCTAATACACATTCCTAGACCATTCTAAGCCTTTAGATTACTCTCTTAACCATTCTACACTTGTTAGAGCCTCCAAGAACTCATGCTTCACCCTCTACTTCCTCTAGGCACTATGGAGTGTTTAGGATCATTCTAAAGGTTCTTATATGTATTAATACACATTCCTAGACCATTCTAAGCCTTTAGATTACTCTCTTAACCATTCTACACTTGTTAGAGCCTCCAAGGACTCATGCTTCACCCTCTACGTCCCTTGGGGCACCATGGAGTGTTTAGGATCATTCTAAAGGTTCTTATATGTCCTAATACACATTCCTAGACCATTTTAAGCCTTTAGAATACTCTCTTAACCATTCTACACTTGTTAGAGCCTCCAAGGACTCATGCTTCACCCTCTAAGTCCCTTGGGGCACCATGGAGTGTTTTGGATCATTCTAAAGGTTCTTATATGTCCTAATACACATTCCTAGACCATTCTAAGCCTTTAGAATACTCTCTTAACCATTCTACACTTGTTAGAGCCTCCAAAAACTCATGCTTCACCCTCTACGTCCCTTGGGGCACCATTGAGTGTTTAGGATCATTCTAAAGGTTCTTATATGTCCTAATACACATTCCTAGACCATTGTAAGCGTTTAGAATACTCTCTTAACCATTCTACACTTGTTAGAGCCACCAAGAACTCATGCTTCACCCTCTACTTCCTCTAGGCACCATGGAGTGTTTAGGATCATTCTAAAGGTTCTTATATGTCCTAATACACATTCCTAGACCATTTTAAGCCTTTAGAATACTCTCTTAACCATTCTACACTTGTTAGAGCCTCCAAGGACTCATGCTTCACCCTCTACGTCCCTTGGGCACCATGGAGTGTTTAGGATCATTCTAAAGGTTCTTATATGTCCTAATACACATTCCTAGACCATTGTAAGCGTTTAGAATACTCTCTTAACCATTCTACACTTGTTAGAGCCTCCAAGGACTCATGCTTCACCCTCTAAGACCCTTGAGGCACCATGGAGTGTTTAGGATCATTCTAAAGGTTCTTATATGTCCTAATACACATTCCTAGACCATTCTAAGCCTTTAGATTACTCTCTTAACCATTCTACACTTGTTAGAGCCTCCAAGGACTCATGTTTCACCCTCTACGTCCCTTGGGGCACCATGGAGTGTTTAGGATCATTCTAAAGGTTCTTATATGTCCTAATACACATTCCTAGACCATTGTAAGCGTTTAGAATACTCTCTTCACCATTCTACACTTGTTAGAGCCTCCAAGGACTCATGCTTCACCCTCTATGTCCCTTGGGGCACCATGGAGTGTTTAGGATCATTCTAAAGGTTCTTATATGTCCTCGTACACATTCCTAGACCATTGTAAGCGTTTCGAATACTCTCTTAACCATTCTACACTTATTAGAGCCTCCAAGAACTCATGCTTCACCCTCTACTTCCTCTAGGCACCATGAAGTGTTTAGGATCATTCTAAAGGTTCTTATATGTATTAATACACATTCCTAGACCATTCTAAGCCTTTAGATTACTCTTTTAACCATTCTACACTTGTTAGAGCCTCCAAGGACTCATGCTTCACCCTCTACGTCCCTTGGGGCACCACGGAGTCTTTAGGATCATTCTAAAGGTTCTTATATGTCCTAATACACATTCCTAGACCATTGTAAGCGTTTAGAATACTCTCTTAACCATTCTACACTTGTTAGAGCCACCAAGAACTCATGCTTCACCCTCTACTTCCTCTAGGCACCATGGAGTGTTTAGGATCATTCTAAAGGTTCTTATATGTCCTAATACACATTCCTAGACCATTCTAAGCCTTTAGAGTACTCTCTTAACCATTCTACACTTGTTAGAGCCTCCAAAAACTCATGCTTCACCCTCTACGTCCCTTGGGGCACCATGGAGTGTTTAGGATCATTCTAAAGGTTCTTATATGTCCTAATACACATTCCTAGACCATTGTAAGCGTTTAGAATATTCTCTTAACCATTCTACACTTGTTAGAGCCACCAAGAACTCATGCTTCACCCTCTACTTCCTCTAGGCACCATGGAGTGTTTAGGATCATTCTAAAGGTTCTTATTTGTCCTAATACACATTCGTAGACCATTCTAAGCCTTTAGATTACTCTCTTAACCATTCTACACTTGTTAGAGCCTCCAAGGACTCATGCTTCACCCTCTACGTCCCTTGGGGCACCATGGAGTGTTTAGGATCATTCTAAAGGTTCTTATATATCCTAATACACATTCCTAGACCATTGTAAGCGTTTAGAATACTCTCTTAACCATTCTACACTTGTTAGAGCCACCAAGAACTCATGCTTCACCCTCTACTTCCTCTAGGCACCATGGAGTGTTTAGGATCATTCTAAAGGTTCTTATATGTCCTAATACACATTCCTAGACCATTCTAAGCCTTTAGAGTACTCTCTTAACCATTCTGCACTTGTTAAAGCCTCCAAAAACTCATGCTTCACCCTCTACGTCCCTTGGGGCACCATGGAGTGTTTAGGATCATTGTAAAGGTTCTTATATGTCCTAATACACATTCCTAGACCATTGTAAGCGTTTAGAATTCTCTCTTAACCATTCTACACTTGTTAGAGCCTCCAAGGACTCATGCTTCACCCTCTAAGACCCTTGAGGCACCATGGAGTGTTTAGGATCATTCTAAAGGTTCTTATATGTCCTAATACACATTCCTAGACCATTCTAAGCCTTTAGATTACTCTCTTAACCATTCTACACTTGTTAGAGCCTCCAAGGACTCATGTTTCACCCTCTACGTCCCTTGGGGCACCATGGAGTGTTTAGGATCATTCTAAAGGTTCTTATATGTCCTAATACACATTCCTAGACCATTGTAAGCGTTTAGAATACTCTCTTCACCATTCTACACTTGTTAGAGCCTCCAAGGACTCATGCTTCACCCTCTATGTCCCTTGGGGCACCATGGAGTGTTTAGGATCATTCTAAAGGTTCTTATATGTCCTCGTACACATTCCTAGACCATTGTAAGCGTTTCGAATACTCTCTTAACCATTCTACACTTATTAGAGCCTCCAAGAACTCATGCTTCACCCTCTACTTCCTCTAGGCACCATGAAGTGTTTAGGATCATTCTAAAGGTTCTTATATGTATTAATACACATTCCTAGACCATTCTAAGCCTTTAGATTACTCTTTTAACCATTCTACACTTGTTAGAGCCTCCAAGGACTCATGCTTCACCCTCTACGTCCCTTGGGGCACCACGGAGTCTTTAGGATCATTCTAAAGGTTCTTATATGTCCTAATACACATTCCTAGACCATTGTAAGCGTTTAGAATACTCTCTTAACCATTCTACACTTGTTAGAGCCACCAAGAACTCATGCTTCACCCTCTACTTCCTCTAGGCACCATGGAGTGTTTAGGATCATTCTAAAGGTTCTTATTTGTCCTAATACACATTCGTAGACCATTCTAAGCCTTTAGATTACTCTCTTAACCATTCTACACTTGTTAGAGCCTCCAAGGACTCATGCTTCACCCTCTACGTCCCTTGGGGCACCATGGAGTGTTTAGGATCATTCTAAAGGTTCTTATATATCCTAATACACATTCCTAGACCATTCTAAGCGTTTAGAATACTCTCTTAACCATTCTACACTTGTTAGAGCCACCAAGAACTCATGCTTCACCCTCTACTTCCTCTAGGCACCATGGAGTGTTTAGGATCATTCTAAAGGTTCTTATATGTCCTAATACACATTCCTAGACCATTCTAAGCCTTTAGAGTACTCTCTTAACCATTCTGCACTTGTTAGAGCCTCCAAGGACTCATGCTTCACCCTCTACTTCCTCTAGGCACCATGGAGTGTTTAGGATCATTCTAAAGGTTCTTATTTGTCCTAATACACATTCGTAGACCATTCTAAGCCTTTAGATTACTCTCTTAACCATTCTACACTTGTTAGAGCCTCCAAGGACTCATGCTTCACCCTCTACGTCCCTTGGGGCACCATGGAGTGTTTAGGATCATTCTAAAGGTTCTTATATATCCTAATACACATTCCTAGACCATTGTAAGCGTTTAGAATACTCTCTTAACCATTCTACACTTGTTAGAGCCACCAAGAACTCATGCTTCACCCTCTACTTCCTCTAGGCACCATGGAGTGTTTAGGATCATTCTAAAGGTTCTTATATGTCCTAATACACATTCCTAGACCATTCTAAGCCTTTAGAGTACTCTCTTAACCATTCTGCACTTGTTAAAGCCTCCAAAAACTCATGCTTCACCCTCTACGTCCCTTGGGGCACCATGGAGTGTTTAGGATCATTGTAAAGGTTCTTATATGTCCTAATACACATTCCTAGACCATTGTAAGCGTTTAGAATACTCTCTTAACCATTCTACACTTGTTAGAGCCTCCAAGGACTCATGCTTCACCCTCTAAGACCCTTGAGGCACCATGGAGTGTTTAGGATCATTCTAAAGGTTCTTATATGTCCTAATACACATTCCTAGACCATTCTAAGCCTTTAGATTACTCTCTTAACCATTCTACACTTGTTAGAGCCTCCAAGGACTCATGCTTCACCCTCTACGTCCCTTGGGGCACCACGGAGTCTTTAGGATCATTCTAAAGGTTCTTATATGTCCTAATACACATTCCTAGACCATTGTAAGCGTTTAGAATACTCTCTTAACCATTCTACACTTGTTAGAGCCACCAAGAACTCATGCTTCACCCTCTACTTCCTCTAGGCACCATGGAGTGTTTAGGATCATTCTAAAGGTTCTTATTTGTCCTAATACACATTCGTAGACCATTCTAAGCCTTTAGATTACTCTCTTAACCATTCTACACTTGTTAGAGCCTCCAAGGACTCATGCTTCACCCTCTACGTCCCTTGGGGCACCACGGAGTCTTTAGGATCATTCTAAAGGTTCTTATATGTCCTAATACACATTCCTAGACCATTGTAAGCGTTTAGAATACTCTCTTAACCATTCTACACTTGTTAGAGCCACCAAGAACTCATGCTTCACCCTCTACTTCCTCTAGGCACCATGGAGTGTTTAGGATCATTCTAAAGGTTCTTATTTGTCCTAATACACATTCGTAGACCATTCTAAGCCTTTAGATTACTCTCTTAACCATTCTACACTTGTTAGAGCCTCCAAGGACTCATGCTTCACCCTCTACGTCCCTTGGGGCACCACGGAGTCTTTAGGATCATTCTAAAGGTTCTTATATGTCCTAATACACATTCCTAGACCATTGTAAGCGTTTAGAATACTCTCTTCACCATTCTACACTTGTTAGAGCCTCCAAAAACTCATGCTTCACCCTCTACGTCCCTTGGGGCACCATGGAGTGTTTAGGATCATTCTAAAGGTTCTTATATGTCCTAATACACATTCCTAGACCATTGTAAGCGTTTAGAATATTCTCTTAACCATTCTACACTTGTTAGAGCCACCAAGAACTCATGCTTCACCCTCTACTTCCTCTAGGCACCATGGAGTGTTTAGGATCATTCTAAAGGTTCTTATTTGTCCTAATACACATTCGTAGACCATTCTAAGCCTTTAGATTACTCTCTTAACCATTCTACACTTGTTAGAGCCTCCAAGGACTCATGCTTCACCCTCTACGTCCCTTGGGGCACCATGGAGTGTTTAGGATCATTCTAAAGGTTCTTATATATCCTAATACACATTCCTAGACCATTGTAAGCGTTTAGAATACTCTCTTAACCATTCTACACTTGTTAGAGCCACCAAGAACTCATGCTTCACCCTCTACTTCCTCTAGGCACCATGGAGTGTTTAGGATCATTCTAAAGGTTCTTATATGTCCTAATACACATTCCTAGACCATTCTAAGCCTTTAGAGTACTCTCTTAACCATTCTGCACTTGTTAAAGCCTCCAAAAACTCATGCTTCACCCTCTACGTCCCTTGGGGCACCATGGAGTGTTTAGGATCATTCTAAAGGTTCTTATATGTCCTAATACACATTCCTAGACCATTGTAAGCGTTTAGAATACTCTCTTAACCATTCTACACTTGTTAGAGCCTCCAAGGACTCATGCTTCACCCTCTAAGACCCTTGAGGCACCATGGAGTGTTTAGGATCATTCTAAAGGTTCTTATATGTCCTAATACACATTCCTAGACCATTCTAAGCCTTTAGATTACTCTCTTAACCATTCTACACTTGTTAGAGCCTCCAAGGACTCATGCTTCACCCTCTACGTCCCTTGGGGCACCATGGAGTGTTTAGGATCATTCTAAAGGTTCTTATATGTCCTAATACACATTCCTAGACCATTTTAAGCCTTTAGAATACTCTCTTAACCATTCTACACTTGTTAGAGCCTCCAAGGACTCATGCTTCACCCTCTAAGTCCCTTGGGGCACCATGGAGTGTTTTGGATCATTCTAAAGGTTCTTATATGTCCTAATACACATTCCTAGACCATTCTAAGCCTTTAGAATACTCTCTTAACCATTCTACACTTGTTAGAGCCACCAAGAACTCATGCTTCACCCTCTACTTCCTCTAGGCACCATGGAGTGTTTAGGATCATTCTAAAGGTTCTTATATGTCCTAGTACACATTCCTAGACCATTGTAAGCGTTTTGAATGCTCTCTTCACCATTCTACACTTGTTAGAGCCTCCAAGGACTCATGCTTCACCCTCTAAGACCCTTGAGGCACCATGGAGTGTTTAGGATCATTCTAAAGGTTCTTATATGTCCTAATACACATTCCTAGACCATTCTAAGCATTTAGATTACTCTCTTAACCATTCTACGCTTGTTAGAGCCTCCAAGGACTCATGCTTCACCCTCTACGTCCCTTGGGGCACCATGGAGTGTTTAGGATCATTCTAAAGGTTCTTATATGTCCTAATACACATTCCTAGACCATTGTAAGCGTTTAGAATACTCTCTTCACCATTCTACACTTGTTAGAGCCTCCAAGGACTCATGCTTCACCCTCTATGTCCCTTGGGGCACCATGGAGTGTTTAGGATCATTCTGAAGGTTCTTATATGTCCTCATACACATTCCTAGACCATTGTAAGCGTTTCGAATACTCTCTTAACCATTCTACACTTGTTAGAGCCTCCAAGAACTCATGCTTCACCCTCTACTTCCTCTAGGCACCATGGAGTGTTTAGGATCATTCTAAAGGTTCTTATATATCCTAATACACATTCCTAGACCATTGTAAGCGTTTAGAATACTCTCTTAACCATTCTACCCTTGTTAGAGCCACCAAGAACTCATGCTTCACCCTCTACTTCCTCTAGGCACCATGGAGTGTTTAGGATCATTCTAAAGGTTCTTATATGTCCTAATACACATTCCTAGACCATTCTAAGCCTTTAGAGTACTCTCTTAACCATTCTACACTTGTTAGAGCCTCAAAAAACTCATGCTTCACCCTCTACGTCCCTTGGGGAACCATGGAGTGTTTAGGATCATTCTAATAGTTCTTATATGTCCTAATACACATTCCTAGACCATTGTAAGCGTTTAGAATACTCTCTTCACCATTCTACACTTGTTAGAGCCTCCAAGGACTCATGCTTCACCCTCTACGTCCCTTGGGGCACCATGGAGTGTTTAGGATCATTCTAAAGGTTCTTATATGTCCTAATACACATTCCTACACCATTTTAAGCCTTTAGAATACTCTCTTAACCATTCTACACTTGTTAGAGCCTCCAAGAACTCATGCTTCACCCTCTACTTCCTCTAGGCACCATGGAGTGTTTAGGATCATTCTAAAGGTTCTTATATGTCCTAATACACATTCCTAGACCATTTTAAGCCTTTAGAATACTCTCTTAACCATTCTACACTTGTTAGAGCCTCCAAGGACTCATGCTTCACCCTCTAAGACCCTTGAGGCACCATGGAGTGTTTAGGATCATTCTAAAGGTTCTTATATGTCCTAATACACATTCCTAGACCATTCTAAGCATTTAGATTACTCTCTTAACCATTCTACGCTTGTTAGAGCCTCCAAGGACTCATGCTTCACCCTCTACGTCCCTTGGGGCACCATGGAGTGTTTAGGATCATTCTAAAGGTTCTTATATGTCCTAATACACATTCCTAGACCATTGTAAGCGTTTAGAATACTCTCTTCACCATTCTACACTTGTTAGAGCCTCCAAGGACTCATGCTTCACCCTCTATGTCCCTTGGGGCACCATGGAGTGTTTAGGATCATTCTGAAGGTTCTTATATGTCCTCATACACATTCCTAGACCATTGTAAGCGTTTCGAATACTCTCTTAACCATTCTACACTTGTTAGAGCCTCCAAGAACTCATGCTTCACCCTCTACTTCCTCTAGGCACCATGGAGTGTTTAGGATCATTCTAAAGGTTCTTATATGTCCTAATACACATTCCTAGACCATTTTAAGCCTTTAGAATACTCTCTTAACCATTCTACACTTGTTAGAGCCTCCAAGGACTCATGCTTCACCCTCTAAGACCCTTGAGGCACCATGGAGTGTTTAGGATCATTCTAAAGGTTCTTATATGTCGTAATACACATTCCTAGACCATTCTAAGCCTTTAGATTACTCTCTTAACCATTCTACACTTGTTAGAGCCTCCAAGGACTCATGCTTCACCCTCTACGTCCCTTGGGGCACCATGGAGTGTTTAGGATCATTCTAAAGGTTCTTATATGTCCTAATACACATTCCTAGACCATTGTAAGCGTTTAGAATACTCTCTTCACCATTCTACACTTGTTAGAGCCTCCAAGGACTCATGCTTCACCCTCTACGTCCCTTGGGGCACCATGGAGTGTTTAGGATCATTCTAAAGGTTCTTATATGTCCTAATACACATTCCTACACCATTTTAAGCCTTTAGAATACTCTCTTAACCATTCTACACTTGTTAGAGCCTCCAAGAACTCATGCTTCACCCTCTACTTCCTCTAGGCACCATGGAGTGTTTAGGATCATTCTAAAGGTTCTTATTTGTCCTAATACACATTCGTAGACCATTCTAAGCCTTTAGATTACTCACTTAACCATTCTACACTTGTTAGAGCCTCCAAGGACTCATGCTTCACCCTCTACGTCCCTTGGGGCACCATGGAGTGTTTAGGATCATTCTAAAGGTTCTTATATGTCCTAATACACATTCCTAGACCATTCTAAGCCTTTAGAGTACTCTCTTAACCATTCTTCACTTGTTAGAGCCTCCAAAAACTCATGCTTCACCCTCTACGTCCCTTGGGGCACCATGGAGTGTTTAAGATCATTCTAAAGGTTCTTATATGTCCTAATACACATTCCTAGACCATTGTAAGTGTTTAGAATACTCTCTTAACCATTCTGCACTTGTTAGAGCCTCCAAGGACTCATGCTTCACCCTGTAAGTCCCTTGGGGCACCATGGAGTGTTTAGGATCATTCTAAAGGTTCTTATATGTCCTAGTACACATTCCTAGACCATTGTAAGCGTTTCGAATACTCTCTTAACCATTCTACACTTGTTAGAGCCTCCAAGAACTCATGCTTCACCCTCTATGTCCCTTGGGGCACGATGGAGTGTTTAGGATCATTCTAAAGGTTCTTATTTGTCCTCGTACACATTCCTAGACCATTGTAAGCGTTTCGAATACTCTCTTAACCATTCTACACTTGTTAGAGCCTCCAAGAACTCATGCTTCACCCTCTACTTCCTCTAGGCACCATGGAGTGTTTAGGATCATTCTAAAGGTTCTTATATGTACTAATACACATTCCTAGACCATTCTATGCCTTTAGATTACTCTCTTAACCATTCTACACTTGTTAAATCCTCGAAGGACTCATGCTTCACCCTCTACGTCCCTTTGGGCACCATGGAGTGTTTAGGATCATTCTAAAGGTTCTTATATGTCCTAATACACATTCCTAGACCATTTTAAGCCTTTAGAATACTCTCTTAACCATTCTACACTTGTTAGAGCCTCCAAGGACTCATGCTTCACCCTCTAAGTCCCTTGGGGCACCATGGAGTGTTTAGGATCATTCTAAAGGTTCTTAAATGTCCTAATACACATTCCTAGACCATTGTAATCATTTCGAATACTCTCTTAACCATTCTACACTTGTTAGAGCCTCCAAGGACTCATGCTTCACCCTCTAAGTCCCTTGAGGCACCATGCAGTGGTTAGGATCATTCTAAAGGTTCTTATATGTCCTAATACACATTCCTAGACCATTGTAAGCCTTTAGAATACTCTCTTAACCATTCTACACTTGTTAGAGCCTCCAAGAACTCATGCTTCACCCTCTACTTCCTCTAGGCACCATGGAGTGTTTAGGATCATTCTAAAGGTTCTTATTTGTCCTAATACACATTCGTAGACCATTCTAAGCCTTTAGATTACTCTCTTAACCATTCTACACTTGTTAGAGCCTCCAAGGACTCATGCTTCACCCTCTACGTCCCTTGGGGCACCATGGAGTGTTTAGGATCATTCTAAATGTTCTTATATGTCCAAATACACATTCCTAGACCATTCTAAGCCTTTAGAGTACTCTCTTAACCATTCTTCACTTGTTAGAGCCTCCAAAAACTCATGCTTCACCCTCTACGTCCCTTGGGGCACCATGGAGTGTTTAGGATCATTCTAAAGGTTCTTATATGTCCTAATACACATTCCTAGACCATTGTAAGCGTTTAGAAAACTCTCTTAACCATTCTACACATGTTAGAGCCTCCAAGGATTCATGCTTCACCCTCTATGTCCCTTGGGGCACCATGGAGTGTTTAGGATCATTCTAAAGGTTCTTATATGTCCTCGTACACATTCCTAGACCATTTTAAGCGTTTCGAATACTCTCTTAACCATTCTACACTTGTTAGAGCCTCCAAGGACTCATGCTTCACCCTCTAAGACCCTTGAGGCACCATGGAGTGTTTAGGATCATTCTAAAGGTTCTTATATGTCCTAATAAACATTCCTAGACCATTCTAAGCCTTTAGATTACTCTCTTAACCATTCTACACTTGTTAGAGCCTCCAAGGACTCATGCTTCACCCTCTAAGTCCCTTGAGGCACCATGGAGTGTTTAGGATCATTCTAAAGGTTCTTATATGTCCTAATACACATTCCTAGACCATTGTAAGCCTTTAGAATACTCTCTTAACCATTCTACACTTGTTAGAGCCTCCAAGTACTCATGCTTCACCCTCTACGTCCCTTGGGGCACCATGGAGTGTTTAGGATCATTTCTAAAGGTTCTTATATGTCCTAATACACATTCCTAGACCATTCTAGGCATTTAGAATACTCTCTTAACCATTCTACACTTGTTAGAGCCTCCAAGGACTCATGCTTCACCCTCTAAGTCGCTTGTGGCACCATGGAGTGTATAGGATTATTCTAAAGGTTCTTATATGTCCTAATACACATTCCTAGACCATTGTAAGCGTTTAGAATACTCTCTTAACCATTCTACACTTGTTAGAGCCTCCAAGAACTCATGCTCACCCTCTACTTCCTCTAGGCACCATGGAGTGTTTAGGATCATTCTAAAGGTTCTTATTTATCCTAATACACATTCGTAGACCATTCTAAGCCTTCAGATTACTCTCTTAACCATTCTACACTTGTTAGAGCCTCCAAGGACTCATGCTTCACCCTCTACGTCCCTTGGGGCACCATGAGTGTTTAGGATCATTCTAAAGGTTCTTATATGTCCTAATACACATTCCTAGACCATTGTAAGCGTTTCGAATACTCTCTTAACCATTCTACACTTGTTAGAGCCTCCAAGAACTCATGCTTCACCCTCTATGTCCCTTGGGGCACGATGGAGTGTTTAGGATCATTCTAAAGGTTCTTATATGTCCTCGTACACATTCCTAGACCATTGTAAGCGTTTCGAATACTCTCTTAACCATTCTACACTTGTTAGAGCCTCCAAGAACTCATGCTTCACCCTCTACTTCCTCTAGGCACCATGGAGTGTTTAGGATCATTCTAAAGGTTCTTATATGTACTAATACACATTCCTAGACCATTCTAAGCCTTTAGATTACTCTCTTAACCATTCTACACTTGTTAAATCCTCGAAGGACTCATGCTTCACCCTCTACGTCCCTTGGGGCACCATGGAGTGTTTAGGATCATTCTAAAGGTTCTTATATGTCCTAATACACATTCCTAGACCATTTTAAGCCTTTAGAATACTCTCTTAACCATTCTACACTTGTTAGAGCCTCCAAGGACTCATGCTTCACCCTCTAAGTCCCTTGGGGCACCATGGAGTGTTTAGGATCATTCTAAAGGTTCTTAAATGTCCTAATACACATTCCTAGACCATTGTAATCATTTCGAATACTCTCTTAACCATTCTACACTTGTTAGAGCCTCCAAGGACTCATGCTTCACCCTCTAAGTCCCTTGAGGCACCATGCAGTGGTTAGGATCATTCTAAAGGTTCTTATATGTCCTAATACACATTCCTAGACCATTGTAAGCCTTTAGAATACTCTCTTAACCATTCTACACTTGTTAGAGCCTCCAAGAACTCATGCTTCACCCTCTACTTCCTCTAGGCACCATGGAGTGTTTAGGATCATTCTAAAGGTTCTTATTTGTCCTAATACACATTCGTAGACCATTCTAAGCCTTTAGATTACTCTCTTAACCATTCTACACTTGTTAGAGCCTCCAAGGACTCATGCTTCACCCTCTACGTCCCTTGGGGCACCATGGAGTGTTTAGGATCATTCTAAATGTTCTTATATGTCCAAATACACATTCCTAGACCATTCTAAGCCTTTAGAGTACTCTCTTAACCATTCTTCACTTGTTAGAGCCTCCAAAAACTCATGCTTCACCCTCTACGTCCCTTGGGGCACCATGGAGTGTTTAGGATCATTCTAAAGGTTCTTATATGTCCTAATACACATTCCTAGACCATTGTAAGCGTTTAGAATACTCTCTTAACCATTCTACACTTGTTAGAGCCTCCAAGGACTCATGCTTCACCCTGTAAGTCCCTTGGGGCACCATGGAGTGTTTAGGATCATTCTAAAGGTTCTTATATGTCCTAGTACACATTCCTAGACCATTGTAAGCGTTTCGAATACTCTCTTAACCATTCTACACTTGTTAGAGCCTCCAAGGACTCATGCTTCACCCTCTAAGACCCTTGAGGCACCATGGAGTGTTTAGGATCATTCTAAAGGTTCTTATATGTCCTAATAAACATTCCTAGACCATTCTAAGCCTTTAGATTACTCTCTTAACCATTCTACACTTGTTAGAGCCTCCAAGGACTCATGCTTCACCCTCTAAGTCCCTTGAGGCACCATGGAGTGTTTAGGATCATTCTAAAGGTTCTTATATGTCCTAATACACATTCCTAGACCATTGTAAGCCTTTAGAATACTCTCTTAACCATTCTACACTTGTTAGAGCCTCCAAGTACTCATGCTTCACCCTCTACGTCCCTTGGGGCACCATGGAGTGTTTAGGATCATTTCTAAAGGTTCTTATATGTCCTAATACACATTCCTAGACCATTCTAGGCATTTAGAATACTCTCTTAACCATTCTACACTTGTTAGAGCCTCCAAGGACTCATGCTTCACCCTCTAAGTCGCTTGTGGCACCATGGAGTGTATAGGATCATTCTAAAGGTTCTTATATGTCCTAATACACATTCCTAGACCATTGTAAGCGTTTAGAATACTCTCTTAACCATTCTACACTTGTTAGAGCCTCCAAGAACTCATGCTCACCCTCTACTTCCTCTAGGCACCATGGAGTGTTTAGGATCATTCTAAAGGTTCTTATTTATCCTAATACACATTCGTAGACCATTCTAAGCCTTCAGATTACTCTCTTAACCATTCTACACTTGTTAGAGCCTCCAAGGACTCATGCTTCACCCTCTACGTCCCTTGGGGCACCATGGAGTGTTTAGGATCATTCTAAAGGTTCTTATATGTCCTAATACACATTCCTAGACCATTGTAAGCGTTTCGAATACTCTCTTAACCATTCTACACTTGTTAGAGCCTCCAAGAACTCATGCTTCACCCTCTATGTCCCTTGGGGCACGATGGAGTGTTTAGGATCATTCTAAAGGTTCTTATATGTCCTCGTACACATTCCTAGACCATTGTAAGCGTTTCGAATACTCTCTTAACCATTCTACACTTGTTAGAGCCTCCAAGAACTCATGCTTCACCCTCTACTTCCTCTAGGCACCATGGAGTGTTTAGGATCATTCTAAAGGTTCTTACATGTCCTAATACACATTCCTAGACCATTCTAGGCGTTTAGAATACTCTCTTAACCATTCTACACTTGTTAGAGCCTCCAAGGACTCATGCTTCACCCTCTACGTCCCTTGGGGCACCATGGAGTGTTTAGGATCATTCTAAAGGTTCTTATATGTCCTAATACACATTCCTAGACCATTCTAGGCGTTTAGAATACTCTCTTAACCATTCTACACTTGTTAGAGCCTCCAAGGAGTCATGCTTCACCCTCTAAGACCCTTGATGCACCATGGAGTGTATAGGATCATTCTAAAGGTTCTTATATGTCCTAATACACATTCCTAGACCATTGTAAGTGTTTCGAATACTCTCTTAACCATTCTACACTTGTTAGAGCCTCCAAGGACTCATGCTTCACCCTCTAAGTCCCTTGGGGCACCATGGAGTGTTTAGGATCATTCTAAAGGTTCTTACATGTCCTAATACACATTCCTAGACCATTCTAAGCCTTTAGATTACTCTCTTAACCATTCTACACTTGTTAGAGCCTCCAAGGACTCATGCTTCACCCTCTACGTCCCTTGGGGCACCATGGAGTGTTTAGGATCATTCTAAAGGTTCTTATATGTCCTAATACACATTCCTAGACCATTGTAAGCGTTTAGAATACTCTCTTAACCATTCTACACATGTTAGAGCCTCCAAGGATTCATGCTTCACCCTCTATGTCCCTTGGGGCACCATGGAGTGTTTAGGATCATTCTAAAGGTTCTTATATGTCCTCGTACACATTCCTAGACCATTTTAAGCGTTTCGAATACTCTCTTAACCATTCTACACTTGTTAGAGCCTCCAAGAACTCATGCTTCACCCTCTACTTCCTCTAGGCACCATGGAGTGTTTAGGATCATTCTAAAGGTTCTTATATGTCCTAATACACATTCCTAGACCATTCTAAGCCTTTAGATTACTCTCTTAACCATTCTACACTTGTTAGAGCCTCCAAGGACTCATGCTTCACCCTCTACGTCCCTTGGGGCACCATGGAGTGTTTAGGATCATTCTAAAGGTTCTTATATGTCCTAATACACATTCCTAGACCATTGTAAGCGTTTAGAATACTCTCTTAACCATTCTACACATGTTAGAGCCTCCAAGGACTCATGCTTCACCCTCTATGTCCCTTGGGGCACCATGGAGTGTTTAGGATCATTCTAAAGGTTCTTATATGTCCTCGTACACATTCCTAGACCATTGTAAGCGTTTCGAATACTCTCTTAACCATTCTACACTTGTTAGAGCCTCCAAGAACTCATGCTTCACCCTCTACTTCCTCTAGGCACCATGGAGTGTTTAGGATCATTCTAAAGGTTCTTATATGTCCTAATACACATTCCTAGACCATTCTAAGCCTTTAGATTACTCTCTTAACCATTCTACACTTGTTAGAGCCTCCAAGGACTCATGCTTCACCCTCTACGTCCCTTGGGGCACCATGGAGTGTTTAGGATCATTCTAAAGGTTCTTATATGTCCTAATACACATTCCTAGACCATTTTAAGCCTTTAGAATACTCTCTTAACCATTCTACACGTGTTAGAGCCTCCAAGGACTCATGCTTCACCCTCTAAGTCCCTTGGGGCACCATGGAGTGTTTAGGATCATTCTAAAGGTTCTTAAATGTCCTAATACACATTCCTAGACCATTGTAAGCATATCGAATACTCTCTTAACCATTCTACACTTGTTAGAGCCTCCAAGGACTCATGCTTCACCCTCTAAGTCCCTTGAGGCACCATGGAGTGTTTAGGATCATTCTAAAGGTTCTTATATGTCCTAATACACATTCCTAGACCATTGTAAGCGTTTAGAATACTCTCTTAACCATTCTACACTTGTTAGATCCTCCAAGAACTCATGCTTCACCCTCTACTTCCTCTAGGCACCATGGAGTGTTTAGGATCATTCTAAAGGTTCTTATTTGTCCTAATACACATTCGTAGACCATTCTAAGCCTTTAGATTACTCACTTAACCATTCTATACTTGTTAGAGCCTCCAAGGACTCATGCTTCACCCTCTACGTCCCATGGGGCACCATGGAGTGTTTAGGATCATTCTAAAGGTTCTTATATGTCCTAATACACATTCCTAGACCATTGTAAGCGTTTAGAATACTCTCTTAACCATTCTAAACTAGTTAGAGCCTCCAAGGACTCATGCTTCACCCTCTAAGTCCCTTGGGGGCACCATGGAGTATTTAGGATCATTCTAAAGGTTCTTATATGTCCTAATACACATTCCTAGACCATTGTAAGCCTTTAGAATACTCTCTTAACCATTCTACACTAGTTAGAGTCTCCAAGGACTCATGCTTCACCCTCTAAGTCCCTTGGGGCACCATGGAGTGTTTAGGATCATTTCTAAAGGTTCTTATATGTCCTAATACACATTCCTAGACAATTGTAAGCATTTCGAATACTCTCTTAACCATTCTACACTTGTTAGAGCCTCCAAGGACTCATGCTTCACCCTCTAAGACCCTTGATGCACCATGGAGTGTGTAGGATAATTCTAAAGGTTCTTATATGTCCTTATACACATTCCTAGACCATTGTAAGCGTTTAGAATACTCTCTTAACCATTCTACACTTGTTAGAGCCTCCAAGGACTCATGCTTCACCCTCTAAGTCCCTTGGGGCATCATGGAGTATTTAGGATCATTCTAAAGGTTCTTATATGTCCTAATACACATTCCTAAACCATTGTAAGCGTTTAGAATACTCTCTTAACCATTCTACTCTTGTTAGAGCCTCCAAGGACTCATGCTTCACCTTCTATGTCCCTTGGGGCACCATGGAGTGTTTAGGATCATTCTAAAGGTTCTTATATGTCCTCGTACACATTCCTAGACCATTGTAAGCATTTCGAATACTCTCTTAACCATTCTACACTTGTTAGAGCCTCCAAGAACTCATGCTTCACCCTCTACTTCCTCTAGGCACCATGGAGTGTTTAGGATCATTGTAAAGGTTCTTATATGTCCTAAATCACATTCCTAGACCATTCTAAGCCTTTAGATTACTCACTTAACCATTCTACACTTGTTAGAGCCTCCAAGAACTCATGCTTCACCCTCTACTTCCTCTAGGCACCATGGAGTGTTTAGGATCATTCTAAAGGTTCTTATATGTCCTAATACACATTCCTAGACCATTCTAAGCCTTTAGATTACTCTCTTAACCATTCTACACTTGTTAGAGCCTCCAAGGACTCATGCTTCACCCTCTACGTCCCTTGGGGCACCATGGAGTGTTTAGGATCATTCTAAAGGTTCTTATATGTCCTAATACACATTCCTAGACCATTGTAAGCGTTTAAAACACTCTCTTAACCATTCTACACTTGTTAGAGCCTCCAAGGACTCATGCTTCTCCCTCTATTTCCCTTTGGGCACCATGGAGTGTTTAGGATCATTCTAAAGGTTCATATATGTCCTAGTATACATTCCTAGACCATTGTAAGAGTTTTGAATACTCTCTTAACCATTCTACACTTGTTAGAGCCTCCAAGGACTCATGCTTCACCCTCTAAGACCCTTGATGCACCATGGAGTGTGTAGGATAATTCTAAAGGTTCTTATATGTCCTAATACACATTCCTAAACCATTGTAAGTGTTTCGAATGCTCTCTTAACCATTCTACACTTGTTAGAGCCTCCAAGGACTCATGCTTCACCCTCTAAGTCCCTTGGGGCACCATGGAGTATTTAGGATCATTCTAAAGGTTCTTATATGTCCTAATACACATTCCTAGACCATTGTAAGCGTTTAGAATACTCTCTTAACCATTCTACACTTGTTAGAGCCTCCAAGAACTCATGCTTCACCCTCTACTTCCTCTAGGCACCATGGAGTGTTTAGGATCATTCTAAAGGTTCTTATATGTCCTAATACACATTCCTAGACCATTCTAAGCCTTTAGATTACTCTCTTAACCATTCTACACTTGTTAGAGCCTCCAAGGACTCATGCTTCACCCTCTACGTCCCTTGGGGCACCATGGAGTGTTTAGGATCATTCTAAAAGTTCTTATATGTCCTAATACACATTTCTAGACCATTGTAAGCGTTTAGAATACTCTCTTAGCCATTCTACACTAGTTAGAGCCTCCAAGGACTCATGCTTCACCCTCTAAGTCCCTTGGGGCACCATGGAGTATTTAGGATCATTCTAAAGGTTCTTATATGTCCTAATACACATTCCTAGACCATTATAAGCCTTTAGAATACTCTCTTAACCATTCTACACTAGTTAGAGTCTCCAAGGACTCATGCTTCACCCTCTAAGTCCCTTGGGGCACCATGGAGTGTTTAGGATCATTTCTAAAGGTTCTTATATGTCCTAATACACATTCCTAGACCATTGTAAGCATTTCGAATACTCTCTTAACCATTCTACACTTGTTAGAGCCTCCAAGGACTCATGCTTCACCCTCTAAGTCGCTTGTGGCACCATGGAGTGTATAAGATCATTCTAAAGGTTCTTATATGTCCTAACACACATTCCTAGACCATTGTAAGCGTTTAGAATACTCTCTTAACCATTCTACACTTGTTAGAGCCTCCAAGAACTCATGCTTCACCCTCTACTTCCTCTAGGCACCATGGAGTTTTTAGGATCATTCTAAAGGTTCTTATATGTCCTAATACACATTCCTAGACCATTCTAAGCCTTTAGATTACTCTCTTAACCATTCTACACTTGTTAGAGCCTCCAAGGACTCATGCTTCACCCTCTACGTCCCTTGGGGCACCATGGAGTGTTTAGGATCATTCTAAAGGTTCTTATATGTCCTAATACACATTCCTAGACCATTGTAAGCGTTTAAAACACTCTCTTAACCATTCTACACTTGTTAGAGCCTCCAAGGACTCATGCTTCACCCTCTATGTCCCTTGGGGCACCATGGAGTGTTTAGGATCATTCTAAAGGTTCATATATGTCCTAGTACACATTCCTAGACCATTGTAAGAGTTTTGAATACTCTCTTAACCATTCTACACTTGTTAGAGCCTCCAAGGACTCATGCTTCACCCTCTAAGACCCTTGATGCACCATGGAGTGTGTAGGATAATTCTAAAGGTTCTTATATGTCCTAATACACATTCCTAGACCATTGTAAGTGTTTCGAATACTCTCTTAACAATTTGACACTTGTTAGAGCCTCCAAGGACTCATGCTTCACCCTCTAAGTCCCTTGGGGCACCATGGAGTATTTAGGATCATTCTAAAGGTTCTTATATGTCCTAATACACATTCCTAGACCATTGTAAGCGTTTAGAATACTCTCTTAACCATTCTACACTTTTTAGAGCCTCCAAGAACTCATGCTTCACCCTCTACTTCCTCTAGGCACCATGGAGTTTTTAGGATCATTCTAAAGGTTCTTATATGTCCTAATACACATTCCTAGACCATTCTAAGCCTTTAGATTACTCTCTTAACCATTCTACACTTGTTAGAGCCTCCAAGGACTCATGCTTCACCCTCTACGTCCCTTGGGGCACCATGGAGTGTTTAGGATCATTCTAAAGGTTCTTATATGTCCTAATACACATTCCTAGACCATTGTAAGCGTTTAAAACACTCTCTTAACCATTCTACACTTGTTAGAGCCTCCAAGGACTCATGCTTCACCCTCTATGTCCCTTGGGGCACCATGGAGTGTTTAGGATCATTCTAAAGGTTCATATATGTCCTAGTACACATTCCTAGACCATTGTAAGAGTTTTGAATACTCTCTTAACCATTCTACACTTGTTAGAGCCTCCAAGGACTCATGCTTCACCCTCTAAGACCCTTGATGCACCATGGAGTGTGTAGGATAATTCTAAAGGTTCTTATATGTCCTAATACACATTCCTAGACCATTGTAAGTGTTTCGAATACTCTCTTAACAATTTGACACTTGTTAGAGCCTCCAAGGACTCATGCTTCACCCTCTAAGTCCCTTGGGGCACCATGGAGTATTTAGGATCATTCTAAAGGTTCTTATATGTCCTAATACACATTCCTAGACCATTGTAAGCGTTTAGAATACTCTCTTAACCATTCTACACTTTTTAGAGCCTCCAAGAACTCATGCTTCACCCTCTACTTCCTCTAGGCACCATGGAGTGTTTAGGATCATTTTAAAGGTTCTTATATGTCCTAATACACATTCCTAGACCATTCTAAGCCTTTAGATTACTCACTTAACCATTCTACACTTGTTAGAGCCTCCAAGAACTCATGCTTCACCCTCTACTTCCTCTAGGCACCATGGAGTGTTTAGGATCATTCTAAAGGTTCTTATACGTCCTAATACACATTCCTAGACCATTCTAAGCCTTTAGATTACTCTCTTAACCATTCTACACTTGTTAGAGCCTCCAAGGACTCATGCTTCACCCTCTACGTCCCTTGGGGCACCATGGAGTGTTTAGGATCATTCTAAAGGTTCTTATATGTCCTAATACACATTCCTAGACCATTGTAAGCGTTCAAAACACTCTCTTAACCATTCTACACTTGTTAGAGCCTCCAAGGACTGATGCTTCTCCCTCTATGTCCCTTTGGGCACCATGGAGTGTTTAGGATCATTCTAAAGGTTCATATATGTCCTAGTACACATTCCTAGACCATTGTAAGAGTTTTGAATACTCTCTTAACCATTCTACACTTGTTAGAGCCTCCAAGGACTCATGCTTCACCCTCTAAGACCCTTGATGCACCATGGAGTGTGTAGGATAATTCTAAAGGTTCTTATATGTCCTAATACACATTCCTAGACCATTGTAAGTGTTTCGAATACTCTCTTAACCATTCTACACTTGTTAGAGCCTCCAAGGACTCATGCTTCACCCTCTAAGTCCCTTGGGGCACCATGGAGTATTTAGGATCATTCTAAAGGTTCTTATATGTCCTATACAAATTCCTAGACCATTGTAAGCGTTTAGAATACTCTCTTAACCATTCTACACTTGTTAGAGCCTCCAAGAACTCATGCTTCACCCTCTACTTCGTCTAGGCACCATGGAGTGTTTAGGATCATTCTAAAGGTTCTTATATGTCCTAATACACATTCCTAGACCATTCTAAGCCTTTAGATTACTCTCTTAACCATTCTACACTTGTTAAAGCCTCCAAGAACTCATGCTTCACCCTCTACTTCCTCTAGGCACCATGGAGTGTTTAGGATCATTCTAAAGGTTCTTATATGTCCTAATACACTTTCCTAGACCATTCAAAGCCTTTAGATTACTTTCTTAACCATTCTGCACTTGTTAGAGCCTCCAAGGACTCATGCTTCACCCTCTACGTCCCTTGGGGCACCATGGAGTGTTTAGGATCATTCTAAAGATTCTTATATGTACTAATACACATTCCTAGACCATTGTAAGCGTTTAAAATACTCTCTTAACCATTCTACACTTGTTAGAGCCTCCAAGGACTCATGCTTCACCCTCTATGTCCCTTGGGGCACCATGCAGTGTTTAGGATCATTCTAAAGGTTCTTATATGTCCTAGTACACATTCCTAGACCATTGTAAGCATTTCGAATACTCTCTTAACCATTCTACACTTGTTAGAGCCTCCAAGGACTCATGCTTCACCCTCTAAGTCGCTTGTGGCACCATGGAGTGTTTAGGATCATTTCTAAAGGTTCTTATATGTCCTAATACACATTCCTAGACAATTGTAAGCATTTCGAATACTCTCTTAACCATTCTACACTTGTTAGAGCCTCCAAGGACTCATGCTTCACCCTCTAAGTCGCTTGTGGCACCATGGAGTGCATAGGATCATTCTAAAGGTTCTTATATGTCCTAACACACATTCCTAGACCATTGTAAGCGTTTAAAACACTCTCTTAACCATTCTACACTTGTTAGAGCCTCCAAGGACTCATGCTTCACCCTCTATGTCCCTTGGGGCACCATGGAGTGTTTAGGATCATTCTAAAGGTTCATATATGTCCTAGTACACATTCCTAGACCATTGTAAGAGTTTTGAATACTCTCTTAACCATTCTACACTTGTTAGAGCCTCCAAGGACTCATGCTTCACCCTCTAAGACCCTTGATGCACCATGGAGTGTGTAGGATAATTCTAAAGGTTCTTATATGTCCTTATACACATTCCTAGACCATTGTAAGCGTTTAGAATACTCTCTTAACCATTCTACACTTGTTAGAGCCTCCAAGGACTCATGCTTCACCCTCTAAGTCCCTTGGGGCATCATGGAGTATTTAGGATCATTCTAAAGGTTCTTATATGTCCTAATACACATTCCTAGACCATTGTAAGCGTTTAGAATACTCTCTTAACCATTCTACTCTTGTTAGAGCCTCCAAGGACTCATGCTTCACCTTCTATGTCCCTTGGGGCACCATGGAGTGTTTAGGATCATTCTAAAGGTTCTTATATGTCCTCGTACACATTCCTAGACCATTGTAAGCATTTCGAATACTCTCTTAACCATTCTACACTTGTTAGAGCCTCCAAGAACTCATGCTTCACCCTCTACTTCCTCTAGGCACCATGGAGTGTTTAGGATCATTCTAAAGGTTCTTATATGTCCTAAATCACATTCCTAGACCATTCTAAGCCTTTAGATTACTCACTTAACCATTCTACACTTGTTAGAGCCTCCAAGAACTCATGCTTCACCCTCTACTTCCTCTAGGCACCATGGAGTGTTTAGGATCATTCTAAAGGTTCTTATATGTCCTAATACACATTCCTAGACCATTCTAAGCCTTTAGATTACTCTCTTAACCATTCTACACTTGTTAGAGCCTCCAAGGACTCATGCTTCACCCTCTACGTCCCTTGGGGCACCATGGAGTGTTTAGGATCATTCTAAAGGTTCTTATATGTCCTAATACACATTCCTAGACCATTGTAAGCGTTTAAAACACTCTCTTAACCATTCTACACTTGTTAGAGCCTCCAAGGACTCATGCTTCTCCCTCTATGTCCCTTTGGGCACCATGGAGTGTTTAGGATCATTCTAAAGGTTCATATATGTCCTAGTATACATTCCTAGACCATTGTAAGAGTTTTGAATACTCTCTTAACCATTCTACACTTGTTAGAGTGATGAGCATTTTATTTCCCATTATTCCTTGCATTATTTTACTCCTATTATTGATACTTGTTGCCCATTTGACATTGATTAGCTTGATTTAGTGATTTTGAGTTTATTGGACTAATATTCCGAATATTGTTTAATTTGGGATTATTTAGCCTAATTAATTCTATTTCTATTTTCAGGTAATATTTGGCACAAGGACACTTTGGGAAGTTTGGAAATGAAGATTGAAGTATTGAAGTGAAGATTGTAATTTGCATTTAGGTCCCTTTTTAATTGTAATTTTCAGAATAGTGTTTCTTAGGATTTGGGCCCATGTTTTAGGCCCATTTTGTGTCTTAAGAGGGGAAATTCGTGTAACCCCCAAGAACACACTCCCATTTCAGATTTCTCACTCTCTCTCTAGGTTAGAACTTCTCTCTTGGCTCTCCCAAGTGGTGGTGGCTACTAGGGTTTTGTTCTTCCCCATTTCTACTCGTTTTTCTTCATTTATGGCCATGGAAGGCTAGACTTCAAGGGTTAATCCCTTTGGTATTGTATTATCTACTCTTGAGCTCTTGTTATTAATGCAATTTCGTTTTCTCTTCTCTGTTTTCATGTTTATCGATGTGTAGTGGTTTGCTTAATTCCATTTCGTAGAGATAATACATGAATATAAATGCTTAATTTGTATTAACTCGTAAAAACTCCAATTCTGGTTTCTGATGCTTAATTAGAAGTTAGGGTTTGGAGTGATAACTGAATTTTCGCTTAGTATTTGGTTATCACGAGTTGGACAGAGGAGAGGAGAGGAATCGATCTTTAGTGAGCTAGGATTGAGTAGTGTACGTAACCAAAGGGGTTTGCCCGCTTTTGTTTCTGACTTTCTTAGTTTTTATATTCTGTTTGTGTTTTGTTCTTCACATTTGTCACACACAAACCCCCCCCCCCCCATTTTACTGCACACTACGTGTTTGATACTTTGCCTAGACCGATATTCGCTGGGAAACGACCTAGGATCACCTTCCTAATACTACAGAATAAACACCTTTTATTTTGATCGGGTACGGCCTCGATCAAAATTTGGCGCCGTTGCCGGGGAATATCGGTTCTTGCCAAAGGTCATTAGTAGTTAGTAGTTAGTTAGTGTCGTAGTTAGTATAGTTATTATAGTGTGTCGTGTCTGATTTAGGGTCTAGTAGTCAATTCTGATAACTGGTTGAAGTTGCGCTGTTTGCTGTTTTGTTGCAATTAGTGTATTTGATTGATTCTGTGGTTGCTAGTTCACATAGTTGTGGGTGGTATTTTTGCACGAAAATTTATATCCACCCTACTATTATCATATGATGATGTTTTGTTAAGCCACTGTCACTCAGATCATCATTGGTTGTGAATTGCAGAAAACATTTTTCACGTTTTATCAGCACGAATTTCAAACAACCATAACTTTTGATCCGTAACTCGGAATTGGACGAATTTTATATCAAATCGAAATTTCGATAATGGGAAGGCCCCAAAAATTCGGTTGTTTACTATTTCTTTTTTATTTTACAAGTTTATTTTTCTTCTTTTTTGTTTGTAACTTATTTGTTTGACTTGGTTCCCTTTTGAATTTTGTCCTCAAACTTTCTGTGATACGTTTTCATGATTTTAGGGTGCTGAAAAAATGAAGAAAAAAATTTTAAAAAATAATATATTTTGTTGCCGATTTTGGTCATGCATATCTGTTACAGTATGCTATGGTTGATGCTGTTCTGTTCAGTACATGACTAGGGGCAACCCAAGTTATTTGCATCCTTACAACCCTGAAATTGATAGAACTTATCACAGATTAGTTAGACAAAATAGGAATCAGTCATTAGGTAGTGAGTCAGAGTCATCTTATAGTCCATCTAATTCTGATTCTGTTTCTATTTCTTCTATTCCTTCTACTTTTATTCAATCTGATTCTATATATTGTGATAACATGGCTCAACCCCCACCAAGGGAAAGGACACTTAGGGAGCTGGCTGCACCTGACTTCACTATTGAAGACTCGTGTATCCGGTATCCTGATGAGGATGTTCCTTTTGAGCTTAGAACAGGACTAATCCATTTGTTGCCCAAGTTTCATGGTCTTGCAGGTGAGGATCCTCATAAGCATCTCAAGAAATTCCATATAGTGTGCACCACAATGAAACCACATGATGTGCAAGAGGATCATGTCTGTCTCAGAGCATTTCCACATTCCTTAGAGGGTCTAGCACAAGATTGGTTATCTGACTTGGCCCCTGGTTCCATCACAAGCTGGGATGACTTGAAGAGGGCATTTCTGGAAAAATTCTTCCCTGCAAATAGGACCACTGCAATCAGAAAGGAAATTTCTGGTATCAGGCAACAACATGGAGAGAGTCTCTATGATTATTGGGAGAGATTCAAGAGGTTGTGTGCTTCCTGCCCTCACCATCAGATCTCAGAGCAGCTTCTCATCCAGTACTTTTATGAAGGTCTCAACTTCATGGAAAGAAACATGGTAGATGCTGCAAGTGGTGGTACATTGGGAGATATGACACCCTTACAAGCCAGGAGCAAAATTGAGAAGATGGCTTCCAACTGTCAACAATTCCATGCAAGAAGCAACAGTGATGCAATAGTTGTGAGGGATGTAAATGATGTTGGTGCAGACTCGGGCAAGGTTGAGAAGCTTGAGCAGAAAATTGATTCTCTCACAACATTGGTCACACAATTGGCTGTCAATCAGAAAAAGATGATACTTCCTGCTAGAGTGTGTGGCATATGCACATCCATTGAGCACCCCACAGATGCATGCCCTTCCCTTCAGCAGCAACAGCCGATGACCAGTGGTGACCAACCCGAGGCCTATGCAGCAAACATATACAACAATAGAGGTCCACAACAACACAATCATGACCTCTCTTCCAATAGATACAACCCTGGATGGAGGAACCATCCCAATCTGAAGTGGTCTGATCAACAACAACCTCCTCCTAATGTTCCATTTCAGAACACCGCTGGACCGAGCAGACCACCATATGTACCTCCTCCAATCCAACAGCAAAGGCAACAACAGCAGCAGCAAGTGGTTCATCCTTCACCATCAGCCCCTCCATCCAACCAACCTACCTTGGAGGAGTTGGTGAGGCAAATGACCATGCAAAACCTCCAATTTCAACAAGAGACTAGAGCATCCATTCAGAGACAAGAGGCATCCATTCAGACTTTGACAAATCAGATGGGTCAAATGGCAACTTCTCTCAACAACTTGCAATCTCAAAATTCTGACAAGTTGCCATCCCAAACTGTGATCAACCCTCAGAATCAGAATGTGAGTGCCATCAACCTGAGGTCGGGAAAGCAGATTGTCACACCCACACCACAACCTCACCTCAACAATGATGCTCTAGCTTCCTCTAAAGGGAAGAGCCAAGTGGTAGATGAAGGTGAGCATGCTAGCACCAAAGAGAATCATCCAACTCAACCCTCCTCGACTTCAACCACAAGCCCTGCTATTGTCCTACAACCTCCTCCTGTTCCTCTTCCATTCCCACCAAGAGTGCCTCAAAACAAAAGGGTGGAAGAGGTGGACAAGGACATTCTTGACACATTCAGTAAGGTGGAAGTCAACATACCCCTTCTTGATGCAATAAAACAGATTCCAAGGTATGCGAAGTTCCTTAAGGAGTTGTGCACTCATAAGAGAAGACTCAAGGGCAATGAGAGGATAAGCATGGGAAGGAATGTCTCCGCTCTCATAGGTAAACCTATCCCTCACATTCCTGAAAAATGTAAGGATCCTGGAACTTTCTCTATACCTTGCATCATAGGCAATGTTAAGTTTGAAAATGCTATGCTAGATTTAGGAGCATCCATAAATGTCATGCCTATGTCTGTTTTTAAGTCTCTTTCTCTTGGACCTCTTCAACCTACGGGTGTAGTGATTCAATTGGCAAATAGAAGTACTGCCCACCCCGCAGGTTTGATAGAGGATGTCTTGGTTCGGGTTGAAGAGTTGATCTTCCCTGCTGATTTTTACATACTTGATATGGAAGATGACTCTCCCCGTAATGCTGTTCCTATTATTTTGGGGAGGCCATTTTTGAAAACAGCCCGAACCAAGATAGATGTGCATTCAGGTTCACTTTCCATGGAGTTTGATGGCAGTGTGATCCGATTTGACATTTTCCATGCTATGAAACATTTTCCTGAGGATCACTCTGTTTTCCATGTGGACTTGCTTGATGATTTGATAGATGAGCATATGCTTGACATTTTGCATCATGATTTTGAATTGCCATCTTTCACTGATTCATTTACTTGTCCATCATGCACTAACTCTGGATGGTGCACCGCATGCACTGAAATAGCTCAGTTTCTAGACTCTGCCACTGCATCTGATGATTCATATGTTATAGATTCAGACTATGCCAACCCTAATCCCATATCTGTTATGCATGAGTCTGATTCACTTGTTCAGGTGCAGGCAGCAGAATCCATTTCTGTTGTCCCTTTAGTTCCATCTATTATGCAGGCACCCTCATTGGACCTGAAGCCCCTCCCTCCTCATCTCAAATATGCTTACTTGGAGGATGAGCAGAAACTCCCAGTGATCATCTCTACCTCACTTTCTGTTGATCAAGAGGAGAAACTGCTGGATGTGATAAGAAAGAACAAGAGGGCAATTGGATGGACTTTAGCGGATATTCCTGGAATTAGCCCCTCCATGTGCATGCACCGCATTTTGTTGGAGGATGGGACTAAACCAGTGAGACAACCCCAAAGACGATTGAACCCCCAGATTCTTGATGTGGTTAAGAAAGAAGTCACCAAGCTGCTCCAAGCGGGTATCATCTACCCAATTTCAGATAGCACTTGGGTGAGCCCGGTGCAAGTTGTCCCCAAGAAGTCTGGTGTCACAGTTGTCAAAAATGAGAAGGATGAGCTGATTCCCACTAGAGTGCAGAACAGTTGGAGAGTCTGCATTGATTACAGAAAGCTCAACCAGGCGACTCGCAAGGATCATTTCCCTCTCCCCTTCATTGATCAGATGTTGGAGCGCCTGGCAGGTAAATCTCATTATTGCTTCTTAGATGGATTCTCTGGTTATTTTCAAATTTGTATTGCACCAGAGGACCAACATAAGACCACATTTACCTGTCCTTTTGGCACATTTGCATATAGAAAGATGCCTTTTGGCCTATGCAATGCTCCTGCCACATTTCAAAGATGTATGATGAGTATTTTCGCTGACTTGCTCGAGCATTGCATAGAGGTCTTCATGGATGATTTTAGTGTTTATGGCTCCTCATTTGATGCATGTCTTGATAATTTGACTAAGGTGCTTAACAGGTGCATTGAGACTAACCTTGTCTTGAATTTTGAAAAATGCCACTTCATGGTAGAACAAGGCATAGTCTTAGGGCACATTGTTTCGCACAAGGGCATAGAAGTTGACCCTGCTAAGCTGCATGTAATATCACATTTGCCTTACCCCTCTTGCGTGCGAGAGGTGCGTTCTTTTCTTGGTCATGCAGGTTTCTATCGCAGGTTTATTCAGAACTTTAGCAACATTGCCCTTCCTCTTTCCAAGTTGCTTCAAAAGGATGCCCCATGGGAATTTGGAGACCAATGCAAGAGGGCATTTGATGAATTGAAGAAAGCACTGACCACCACTCCCATCATCCAACCACCTGATTGGACCCTCCCATTTGAGCTCATGACTGATGCTTCAAATTATGCTTTGGGAGCAGTTCTCTCCCAAAGGGTTGGTAAGCTGTCGCATGTGATTTATTATGCTTCTAGGACTTTAGATGCAGCACAGGTTAATTACACAACAACTGAAAAAGAACTTTTGGCTATTGTTTTTGCACTTGACAAGTTTAGATCATATTTGCTTGGTTCTAAGGTTGTAGTGTACACTGATCATGCTGCTCTGAAGTATCTTTTGAAAAAGACAGATTCCAAACCTAGGTTGATTAGGTGGATGTTGCTCCTCCAGGAGTTTGATCTTGAGATTCAGGATCGGAGTGGTGCGCATAACCTTGTCGCAGACCACTTGAGCAGGATAGAGAGAGAGGAGGATGCATTTCCTATCCGGGATGACTTCCCGGATGAGCATCTTTTATCTTTACATGTTTCCCATCCCCTTCCCCAAACTCCTTGGTTTGCAGACATTGTTAATTATCTGGTTGCTTCTGTTTTTCCTGCCTTGGCATCCAAAGCTCAAAGAGACAAATTAAAGAGCGATGCCAAGCATTATGTATGGGATGACCCCTATTTATGGCGTTTTTGCAGTGATCAGGTCATTCGCAGGTGCATTCCAGACCAGGAGATCCAATCGGTTCTCCAATTTTGCCATGCTTCACCAGTGGGAGGCCACCTTGGTACTCAAAGGACAGCACGAAAGGTGCTGGATTCTGGATTTTATTGGCCTACCATTTTCAAGGATGCGAGCAACATCTGCAGCTCGTGTGAGCAGTGTCAAAGAGCAGGAGGCGCCCTATCTTGGAGGCAACAGATGCCGCAACAACCTATGTTGTTTTGTGAGGTGTTTGATGTCTGGGGTATAGATTTCATGGGCCCCTTTCCTGTTTCTTTTGGTTTTTATTATATCTTACTTGCTGTGGATTACGTATCCAAATGGGTGGAAGCTAAGGCCACCAGGACTAATGATGCTCAGGTTGTTGTAGATTTTGTCAGGTCTAATATCCTTTGCAGGTTTGGCATACCTAGAGCCATAGTCAGTGACCAAGGCACACACTTCTGCAATAGATCCATGCAAGCTTTGCTCAAGAAGTATGGGGTTGTGCACAAAGTCTCTACACCCTATCACGCCCAAACCAACGGGCAAGCGGAGATTTCAAATAGAGAGATCAAGCGGATTTTGGAGAAGATGGTGAAGCCTAATAGAAAGGATTGGAGCACACGATTGGAGGATGCTCTGTGGGCCCATCGGACCGCTTACAAGGCACCCATAGGGATGTCACCCTATCGGGTTGTCTTTGGTAAGGCGTGCCACCTGCCTGTGGAGATAGAGCACCGTGCATATTGGGCTGTGAAGCAATGTAACTTAGCTCTTGATCAAGCGGGTGAGGAGAGGAAGCTGCAGTTGAGTGAGCTAGATGAGATCCGCTTGGAGGCCTATGAGAACTCCAAATTCTACAAAGAGAAGACCAAGAAGCTTCATGATAACTCCATTTCCAGAAAGGAGTTCTTGGTTGGTCAAAAAGTTTTGCTCTACAACTCTAGGCTTGGACTCATGAGTGGAAAGCTCCGCTCTAAATGGATTGGACCGTTTGTAGTCACCCAAGTGTTTCCTTATGGCATTGTGGAGATCAAGAGTGAGTCCACGAACAAGAGCTTCAAAGTCAATGGCCACCGACTCAAGCCTTTCCTAACCACCCCTTCTTTGGATGATGCACCTGTGGAGGAGGCCTCATTGGTCGACCCCACTTTTGAACAACCATGACTTAGGGAGTCTCCTTTTCTCCTTCCTTACTCTTTTTATTACACTTGTCTATATCTGTCTGATTCTGCTATTTGTGTTCCATTGAGGACAATGTGTGATTTAAGTGTGGGGGGGAGAGTAGTTTAGGTTGCATATTTTGCTTTGATTTTTTTTAGGTTTTGCTTAGTTTTGGGCATTTTCTTGCATGTTTTTGCTTCACTTTAGTAGAGTTTTGGTATCTTGTGTCTGAATTCATGCATTTCTGTGTGTAAAGTTGCTTTTGATAATTAAGAGGTGGTAACACTGTGATAGAATTGTCCCTTTTGTGAGGATTTGAGCCTTAATTGTGGGTGGATTGCTATATATGCCACCTAATTTTCTTTCATGTGTGATTGCACTTTGGATTACTTGCACTCTAGAACTTGACTTGACTCTTGTTGATACTTGATTGCTCATGCACATTTTGAAATGATTTAGGCACTTTCTTTCTTGAATAAGCTACTAGCCATATGAGCCTACCTTGAATGAATGTATCCTTTGCTAGCCCCTTTGAGCCTTTTTATCCCTTTCCTTGTTCTTTAGCTCATTACAAGCCTATGACTGAAAAACCATGATTGTCCTAACCTTAGGGAATTTTGGAGCTTTGGAATTGTTTTGGGAATGGGTATTAGGTAAGAAGTGTGCTTTATGCTTTAATTGGTTGAGTTCTTGGTTTTGCCTCATTGGTTGTTATAGTTATGGCTTCATCTTCATGCCATTTGTGTTGTTTCTTCTTTTCTTTTTGTATATCTCTCAAAAACAAAAAAAAAATAGAAGACAAAAATACAAAAAAAAAATGCAAAAATAAAAAGAAAAAAAAAGAAGAGAAAAAAAAAAGTGAATAAAAGGTTGTTGAGGCAAAGAGGATTGGAATTAGTGGTAGTTGATTTTGGGGTGGATTTTGCTTACTTTTTACTTATTCCCCATTGCTCCTCTATTCCTTTGGTTTTAGCTACATTCCCATATTTTTATCCTACCTTGTCCTTGGCCCCATTACAACCCTTAAAAGACCTTTTGATCATTTTGTGCATATGTGTTGATGGTTGATGTTAGAGGCTTGTCAAGCTTATGGTTGTGTTTGTTTTTCATGATGTGCCTTGAGTGTAAATAATGATTAACCCCAAACACTTGAGTGTAAACACTTTTGAGTGATCCTTGTGAGTTTCTATCATCTTTGTGACTATCCTCTTGATGTCATTGGTTTCTTTGCATACTTGAAGTAATTTGATGATGTTCGCGGATGCTTTGACTCTTTGATCCTTAACCATTTTGTGTGCTTGAGTTTGCCCATTTCTTCGCATTTCCTAGAATTCATTGTGAAGTATGTAATCTCTTAGGTTAGCATTTCTTAGTTGTAGTCATCTTGTTGCATGATTCACTTTGGTGCATATTGATCTTCATAGTCCTATCTTTTGGTTTTGCCCAGGAGTGCAAAAGGATAAGTGTGGGGGTATTTGATGAGCATTTTATTTTCCATTATTCCTTGCATTATTTTACTCCTATTATTGATACTTGTTGCCCATTTGACATTGATTAGCTTGATTTAGTGATTTTGAGTTTATTGGACTAATATTCCGAATATTGTTTAATTTGGGATTATTTAGCCTAATTAATTCTATTTCTATTTTCAAGTAATATTTGGCACAAGGACACTTTGGGAAGTTTGGAAATGAAGATTGAAGTATTGAAGTGAAGATTGTAATTTGCATTTAGGTCCCTTTTTAATTGTAATTTTCAGAATAGTGTTTCTTAGGATTTGGGCCCATGTTTTAGGCCCATTTTGTGTCTTAAGAGGGGAAATTCGTGTAACCCCCAAGAACACACTCCCATTTCAGATTTCTCACTCTCTCTCTAGGTTAGAACTTTTCTCTTGGCTCTCCCAAGTGGTGGTGGCTGCTAGGGTTTTGTTCTTCCCCATTTCTACTCGTTTTTCTTCATTTATGGCCATGGAAGGCTAGACTTCAAGGGTTAATCCCTTTGGTATTGTATTATCTACTCTTGAGCTCTTGTTATTAATGCAATTTCGTTTTCTCTTCTCTGTTTTCATGTTTATCGATGTGTAGTGGTTTGCTTAATTCCATTTCGTAGAGATAATACATGAATATAAATGCTTAATTTGTATTAACTCGTAAAAACTCCAATTCTGGTTTCTGATGCTTAATTAGAAGTTAGGGTTTGGAGTGATAACTGAATTTTCGCTTAGTATTTGGTTATCACGAGTTGGACAGAGGAGAGGAGAGGAATCGATCTTTAGTGAGCTAGGATTGAGTAGTGTACGTAACCAAAGGGGTTTGCCCGCTTTTGTTTATGATTTTCTTAGTTTTTATATTCTGTTTGTGTTTTGTTCTTCACATTTGTCACACACAAAACCCCCCCCCCCCCCATTTTACTGCACACTACGTGTTTGATACTTTGCCTAGACCGATATTCGCTGGGAAACGACCTAGGATCACCTTCCTAATACTACAGAATAAACACCTTTTATTTTGATCGGGTACGGCCTCGATCATAGAGCCTCCAAGGACTCATGCTTCACCCTCTAAGACCCTTGATGCACCATGGAGTGTGTAGGATAATTCTAAAGGTTCTTATATGTCCTAATACACATTCCTAGACCATTGTAAGTGTTTCGAATACTCTCTTAACCATTCTACACTTGTTAGAGCCTCCAAGGACTCATGCTTCACCCTCTAAGTCCCTTGGGGCACCATGGAGTATTTAGGATCATTCTAAAGGTTCTTATATGTCCTAATACACATTCCTAGACCATTCTAAGCCTTTAGATTACTCTCTTAACCATTCTACACTTGTTAGAGCCTCCAAGAACTCATGCTTCACCCTCTACTTCCTCTAGGCACCATGGAGTGTTTAGGATCATTCTAAAGGTTCTTATATGTCCTAATACACATTCCTAGACCATTCTAAGCCTTTAGATTACTCACTTAACCATTCCACACTTGTTAGAGCCTCCAAGGACTCATGCTTCACCCTCTACGTCCCTTGGGGCACCATGGAGTGTTTAGGATCATTCTAAAGGTTCTTATATGTCCTAATACACATTTCTAGACCATTGTAAGCGTTTAGAATCCTCTCTTAGCCATTCTACACTAGTTAGAGCCTCCAAGGGCTCATGCTTCACCCTCTAAGTCCCTTGGGGCACCATGGAGTATTTAGGATCATTCTAAAGGTTCTTATATGTCCTAATACACATTCCTAGACCATTATAAGCCTTTAGAATACTCTCTTAACCATTCTACACTAGTTAGAGTCTCCAAGGACTCATGCTTCACCCTCTAAGTCCCTTGGGGCACCATGGAGTGTTTAGGATCATTTCTAAAGGTTCTTATATGTCCTAATACACATTCCTAGACCATTGTAAGCATTTCGAATACTCTCTTAACCATTCTACACTTGTTAGAGCCTCCAAGGACTCATGCTTCACCCTCTAAGTCGCTTGTGGCACCATGGAGTGTATAAGATCATTCTAAAGGTTCTTATATGTCCTAACACACATTCCTAGACCATTGTAAGCGTTTAGAATACTCTCTTAACCATTCTACACTTGTTAGAGCCTCCAAGAACTCATGCTTCACCCTCTACTTCCTCTAGGCACCATGGAGTGTTTAGGATCATTCTAAAGGTTCTTATATGTCCTAATACACATTCCTAGACCATTCTAAGCCTTTAGATTACTCTCTTAACCATTCTACACTTGTTAGAGCCTCCAAGGACTCATGCTTCACCCTCTACGTCCCTTGGGGCACCATGGAGTGTTTAGGATCATTCTAAAGGTTCTTATATGTCCTAATACACATTCCTAGACCATTGTAAGCGTTTAAAACACTCTCTTAACCATTCTACACTTGTTAGAGCCTCCAAGGACTCATGCTTCACCCTCTATGTCCCTTGGGGCACCATGGAGTGTTTAGGATCATTCTAAAGGTTCATATATGTCCTAGTACACATTCCTAGACCATTGTAAGAGTTTTGAATACTCTCTTAACCATTCTACACTTGTTAGAGCCTCCAAGGACTCATGCTTCACCCTCTAACACCCTTGATGCACCATGGAGTGTGTAGGATAATTCTAAAGGTTCTTATATGTCCTAATACACATTCCTAGACCATTGTAAGTGTTTCGAATACTCTCTTAACAATTTGACACTTGTTAGAGCCTCCAAGGACTCATGCTTCACCCTCTAAGTCCCTTGGGGCACCATGGAGTATTTAGGATCATTCTAAAGGTTCTTATATGTCCTAATACACATTCCTAGACCATTGTAAGCGTTTAGAATACTCTCTTAACCATTCTACACTTTTTAGAGCCTCCAAGAACTCATGCTTCACCCTCTACTTCCTCTAGGCACCATGGAGTGTTTAGGATCATTCTAAAGGTTCTTATATGTCCTAATACACATTCCTAGACCATTCTAAGCCTTTAGATTACTCACTTAACCATTCTACACTTGTTAGAGCCTCCAAGAACTCATGCTTCACCCTCTACTTCCTCTAGGCACCATGGAGTGTTTAGGATCATTCTAAAGGTTCTTATATGTCCTAATACACATTCCTAGACCATTCTAAGCCTTTAGATTACTCTCTTAACCATTCTACACTTGTTAGAGCCTCCAAGGACTCATGCTTCACCCTCTACGTCCCTTGGGGCACCATGGAGTGTTTAGGATAATTCTAAAGGTTCTTATATGTCCTAATACACATTCCTAGACCATTGTAAGTGTTTCGAATACTCTCTTAACCATTCTACACTTGTTAGAGCCTCCAAGGACTCATGCTTCACCCTCTAAGTCCCTTGGGGCACCATGGAGTATTTAGGATCATTCTAAAGGTTCTTATATGTCCTAATACACATTCCTAGACCATTCTAAGCCTTTAGATTACTCTCTTAACCATTCTACACTTGTTAGAGCCTCCAAGAACTCATGCTTCACCCTCTACTTCCTCTAGGCACCATGGAGTGTTTAGGATCATTCTAAAGGTTCTTATATGTCCTAATACACATTCCTAGACCATTCTAAGCCTTTAGATTACTCACTTAACCATTCCACACTTGTTAGAGCCTCCAAGGACTCATGCTTCACCCTCTACGTCCCTTGGGGCACCATGGAGTGTTTAGGATCATTCTAAAGGTTCTTATATGTCCTAATACACATTTCTAGACCATTGTAAGCGTTTAGAATCCTCTCTTAGCCATTCTACACTAGTTAGAGCCTCCAAGGGCTCATGCTTCACCCTCTAAGTCCCTTGGGGCACCATGGAGTATTTAGGATCATTCTAAAGGTTCTTATATGTCCTAATACACATTCCTAGACCATTATAAGCCTTTAGAATACTCTCTTAACCATTCTACACTAGTTAGAGTCTCCAAGGACTCATGCTTCACCCTCTAAGTCCCTTGGGGCACCATGGAGTGTTTAGGATCATTTCTAAAGGTTCTTATATGTCCTAATACACATTCCTAGACCATTGTAAGCATTTCGAATACTCTCTTAACCATTCTACACTTGTTAGAGCCTCCAAGGACTCATGCTTCACCCTCTAAGTCGCTTGTGGCACCATGGAGTGTATAAGATCATTCTAAAGGTTCTTATATGTCCTAACACACATTCCTAGACCATTGTAAGCGTTTAGAATACTCTCTTAACCATTCTACACTTGTTAGAGCCTCCAAGAACTCATGCTTCACCCTCTACTTCCTCTAGGCACCATGGAGTGTTTAGGATCATTCTAAAGGTTCTTATATGTCCTAATACACATTCCTAGACCATTCTAAGCCTTTAGATTACTCTCTTAACCATTCTACACTTGTTAGAGCCTCCAAGGACTCATGCTTCACCCTCTACGTCCCTTGGGGCACCATGGAGTGTTTAGGATCATTCTAAAGGTTCTTATATGTCCTAATACACATTCCTAGACCATTGTAAGCGTTTAAAACACTCTCTTAACCATTCTACACTTGTTAGAGCCTCCAAGGACTCATGCTTCACCCTCTATGTCCCTTGGGGCACCATGGAGTGTTTAGGATCATTCTAAAGGTTCATATATGTCCTAGTACACATTCCTAGACCATTGTAAGAGTTTTGAATACTCTCTTAACCATTCTACACTTGTTAGAGCCTCCAAGGACTCATGCTTCACCCTCTAACACCCTTGATGCACCATGGAGTGTGTAGGATAATTCTAAAGGTTCTTATATGTCCTAATACACATTCCTAGACCATTGTAAGTGTTTCGAATACTCTCTTAACAATTTGACACTTGTTAGAGCCTCCAAGGACTCATGCTTCACCCTCTAAGTCCCTTGGGGCACCATGGAGTATTTAGGATCATTCTAAAGGTTCTTATATGTCCTAATACACATTCCTAGACCATTGTAAGCGTTTAGAATACTCTCTTAACCATTCTACACTTTTTAGAGCCTCCAAGAACTCATGCTTCACCCTCTACTTCCTCTAGGCACCATGGAGTGTTTAGGATCATTCTAAAGGTTCTTATATGTCCTAATACACATTCCTAGACCATTCTAAGCCTTTAGATTACTCACTTAACCATTCTACACTTGTTAGAGCCTCCAAGAACTCATGCTTCACCCTCTACTTCCTCTAGGCACCATGGAGTGTTTAGGATCATTCTAAAGGTTCTTATATGTCCTAATACACATTCCTAGACCATTCTAAGCCTTTAGATTACTCTCTTAACCATTCTACACTTGTTAGAGCCTCCAAGGACTCATGCTTCACCCTCTACGTCCCTTGGGGCACCATGGAGTGTTTAGGATCATTCTAAAGGTTCTTATATGTCCTAATACACATTCCTAGACCATTGTAAGCGTTCAAAACACTCTCTTAACCATTCTACACTTGTTAGAGCCTCCAAGGACTGATGCTTCTCCCTCTATGTCCCTTTGGGCACCATGGAGTGTTTAGGATCATTCTAAAGGTTCATATATGTCCTAGTACACATTCCTAGACCATTGTAAGAGTTTTGAATACTCTCTTAACCATTCTACACTTGTTAGAGCCTCCAAGGACTCATGCTTCACCCTCTAAGACCCTTGATGCACCATGGAGTGTGTAGGATAATTCTAAAGGTTCTTATATGTCCTAATACACATTCCTAGACCATTGTAAGTGTTTCGAATACTCTCTTAACCATTCTACACTTGTTAGAGCCTCTAAGGACTCATGCTTCACCCTCTAAGTCCCTTGGGGCACCATGGAGTATTTAGGATCATTCTAAAGGTTCTTATATGTCCTAATACACATTCCTAGACCATTGTAAGCGTTTAGAATACTCTCTTAACCATTCTACACTTGTTAGAGCCTCCAAGAACTCATGCTTCACCCTCTACTTCGTCTAGGCACCATGGAGTGTTTAGGATCATTCTAAAGGTTCTTATATGTCCTAATACACATTCCTAGACCATTCTAAGCCTTTAGATTACTCTCTTAACCATTCTACACTTGTTAGAGCCTCCAAGAACTCATGCTTCACCCTCTACTTCCTCTAGGCACCATGGAGTGTTTAGGATCATTCTAAAGGTTCTTATATGTCCTAATACACTTTCCTAGACCATTCTAAGCCTTTAGATTACTTTCTTAACCATTCTGCACTTGTTAGAGCCTCCAAGGACTCATGCTTCACCCTCTACGTCCCTTGGGGCACCATGGAGTGTTTAGGATCATTCTAAAGATTCTTATATGTACTAATACACATTCCTAGACCATTGTAAGCGTTTAAAATACTCTCTTAACCATTCTACACTTGTTAGAGCCTCCAAGGACTCATGCTTCACCCTCTATGTCCCTTGGGGCACCATGCAGTGTTTAGGATCATTCTAAAGGTTCTTATATGTCCTAGTACACATTCCTAGACCATTGTAAGCATTTCGAATACTCTCTTAACCATTCTACACTTGTTAGAGCCTCCAAGGACTCATGCTTCACCCTCTAAGTCGCTTGTGGCACCATGGAGTGCATAGGATCATTCTAAAGGTTCTTATATGTCCTAACACACATTCCTAGACCATTGTAAGCGTTTAGAATACTCTCTTAACCATTCTACACTTGTTAGAGCCTCCAAGAACTCATGCTTCACCCTCTACTTACTCTAGGCACCATGGAGTGTTTAGGATCATTCTAAAGGTTCTTATATGTCCTAATACACATTCCTAGACCATTCTAAGCCTTTAGATTACTCTCTTAACCATTCTACACTTGTTAGAGCCTCCAAGGACTCATGCTTCACCCTCTACGTCCCTTGGGGCACCATGGAGTGTTTAGGATCATTCTAAAGGTTCTTATATGTCCTAATACACATTCCTAGACCATTGTAAGCGTTTAAAACACTCTCTTAACCATTCTACACTTGTTAGAGCCTCCAAGGACTCATGCTTCACCCTCTATGTCCCTTGGGGCACCATGGAGTGTTTAGGATCATTCTAAAGGTTCATATATGTCCTAGTACACATTCCTAGACCATTGTAAGAGTTTTGAATACTCTCTTAACCATTCTACACTTGTTAGAGCCTCCAAGGACTCATGCTTCACCCTCTAAGACCCTTGATGCACCATGGAGTGTGTAGGATAATTGTAAAGGTTCTTATATGTCCTAATACACATTCCTAGACCATTGTAAGCGTTTAGAATACTCTCTTAACCATTCTACACTTGTTAGAGCCTCCAAGGACTCATGCTTCACCCTCTAAGACCCTTGATGCACCATGGAGTGTGTAGGATAATTCTAAAGGTTCTTATATGTCCTAATACACATTCCTAGACCATTGTAAGCGTTTAGAATACTCTCTTAACCATTCTACACTTGTTAGAGCCTCCAAGGACTCATGCTTCACCCTCTAAGTCCCTTGGGGCATCATGGAGTATTTAGGATCATTCTAAAGGTTCTTATATGTCCTCGTACACATTCCTAGACCATTGTAAGCGTTTCGAATACTCTCTTAACCATTCTACACTTGTTAGAGCCTCCAAGAACTCATGCTTCACCCTCTACTTCTTCTAGGCACCATGGAGTGTTTAGGATCATTCTAAAGGTTCTTATATGTCCTAAATCACATTCCTAGACCATTCTAAGCCTTTAGATTACTCACTTAACCATTCTACACTTGTTAGAGCCTCCAAGAACTCATGCTTCACCCTCTACTTCCTCTAGGCACCATGGAGTGTTTAGGATCATTCTAAAGCTTCTTATATGTCCTAATACACATTCCTAGACCATTCTAAGCCTTTAGATTACTCTCTTAACCATTCTACACTTGTTAGAGCCTCCAAGGACTCATGCTTCACCCTCTACGTCCCTTGGGGCACCATGGAGTGTTTAGGATCATTCTAAAGGTTCTTATATGTCCTAATACACATTCCTAGACCATTGTAAGCGTTTAAAACACTCTCTTAACCATTCTACACTTGTTAGAGCCTCCAAGGACTCATGCTTCTCCCTCTATGTCCCTTTGGGCACCATGGAGTGTTTAGGATCATTCTAAAGGTTCATATATGTCCTAGTACACATTCCTAGACCATTGTAAGAGTTTTGAATACTCTCTTAACCATTCTACACTTGTTAGAGCCTCCAAGGACTCATGCTTCACCCTCTAAGACCCTTGATGCACCATGGAGTGTGTAGGATAATTCTAAAGGTTCTTATATGTCCTAATACACATTCCTAGACCATTGTAAGTGTTTCGAATACTCTCTTAACCATTCTACACTTGTTAGAGCCTCCAAGGACTCATGCTTCACCCTCTAAGTCCCTTGATGCACCATGGAGTGTGTAGGATAATTATAAAGGTTCTTATATGTCCTAATACACATTCCTAGACCATTGTAAGTGTTTCGAATACTCTCTTAACCATTCTACACTTGTTAGAGCCTCCAAGGACTCATGCTTCACCCTCTAAGTCCCTTGGGGCACCATGGAGTATTTAGGATCATTCTAAAGGTTCTTATATGTCCTAATACACATTCCTAGACCATTGTAAGCGTTTAGAATACTCTCTTAACCATTCTACACTTTTTAGAGCCTCCAAGAACTCATGCTTCACCCTCTACTTCCTCTAGGCACCATGGAGTGTTTAGGATCATTCTAAAGGTTCTTATATGTCCTAATACACATTCCTAGACCATTCTAAGCCTTTAGATTACTCACTTAACCATTCTACACTTGTTAGAGCCTCCAAGAACTCATGCTTCACCCTCTACTTCCTCTAGGCACCATGGACTGTTTAGGATCATTTTAAAGGTCCTTATATGTCCTAATACACATTCCTAGACCATTCTAAGCCTTTAGATTACTCTCTTAACCATTCTACACTTGTTAGAGCCTCCAAGGACTCATGCTTCACCCTCTACGTCCCTTGGGGCACCATGGAGTGTTTAGGATCATTCTAAAGGTTCTTATATGTCCTAATACACATTCCTAGACCATTGTAAGCGTTTAAAACACTCTCTTAACCATTCTACACTTGTTAGAGCCTCCAAGGACTGATGCTTCTCCCTCTATATCCCTTTGGGCACCATGGAGTGTTTAGGATCATTCTAAAGGTTCATATATGTCCTAGTACACATTCCTAGACCATTGTAAGAGTTTTGAATACTCTCTTAACCATTCTATACTTGTTAAAGCCTCCCAGGACTTATGCTTCACCCTCTAAGAGCCTTGATGCACCATGGAGTGTGTAGGATAATTCTAAAGGTTCTTATATGTCCTAGTACACATTCCTAGACCATTGTAAGAGTTTTGAATACTCTCTTAACCATTCTACACTTGTTAGAGCCTCCAAGGACTCATGCTTCACCCTCTAAGACCCTTGATGCACCATGGAGTGTGTAGGATAATTCTAAAGGTTCTTATATGTCCTAATACACATTCCTAGACCATTGTAAGTGTTTCGAATACTCTCTTAACCATTCTACACTTGTTAGAGCCTCCAAGGACTCATGCTTCACCCTCTAAGTCCCTTGGGGCACCATGGAGTATTTAGGATCATTCTAAAGGTTCTTATATGTCCTAATACACATTCCTAGACCATTGTAAGCGTTTAGAATACTCTCTTAACCATTCTACACTTGTTAGAGCCTCCAAGAACTCATGCTTCACCCTCTACTTCGTCTAGGCACCATGGAGTGTTTAGGATCATTCTAAAGGTTCTTATATGTCCTAATACACATTCCTAGACCATTCTAAGCCTTTAGATTACTCTCTTAACCATTCTACACTTGTTAGAGCCTCCAAGAACTCATGCTTCACCCTCTACTTCCTCTAGGCACCATGGAGTGTTTAGGATCATTCTAAAGGTTCTTATATGTCCTAATACACTTTCCTAGACCATTCTAAGCCTTTAGATTACTTTCTTAACCATTCTGCACTTGTTAGAGCCTCCAAGGACTCATGCTTCACCCTCTACGTCCCTTGGGGCACCATGGAGTGTTTAGGATCATTCTAAAGATTCTTATATGTACTAATACACATTCCTAGACCATTGTAAGCGTTTAAAATACTCTCTTAACCATTCTACACTTGTTAGAGCCTCCAAGGACTCATGCTTCACCCTCTATGTCCCTTGGGGCACCATGCAGTGTTTAGGATCATTCTAAAGGTTCTTATATGTCCTAGTACACATTCCTAGACCATTGTAAGCATTTCGAATACTCTCTTAACCATTCTACACTTGTTAGAGCCTCCAAGGACTCATGCTTCACCCTCTAAGACCCTTGAGGCACCATGGAGTGTTTAGGATCATTCTAAAGGTTCTTATATGTCCTAATACACATTCCTAGACCATTGTAAGTGTTTCGAATACTCTCTTAACCATTCTACACTTGTTAGAGCCTACAAGGACTCATGCTTCACCCTCTAAGTCCCTTGATGCACCATGGAGTGTGTAGGATAATTTTAAAGGTTCTTATATGTCCTAATACACATTCCTAGACCATTGTAAGTGTTTCGCATACTCTCTTAACCATTCTACACTTGTTAGAGCCTCCAAGGACTCATGCTTCACCCTCTAAGTCCCTTGGGGCACCATGGAGTATTTAGGATCATTCTAAAGGTTCTTATATGTCCTAATACACATTCCTAGACCATTGTAAGCGTTTAGAATACTCTCTTAACCATTCTACACTTTTTAGAGCCTCCAAGAACTCATGCTTCACCCTCTACTTCCTCTAGGCACCATGGAGTGTTTAGGATCATTCTAAAGGTTCTTATATGTCCTAATACACATTCCTAGACCATTCTAAGCCTTTAGATTACTCACTTAACCATTCTACACTTGTTAGAGCCTCCAAGAACTCATGCTTCACCCTCTACTTCCTCTAGGCACCATGGACTGTTTAGGATCATTTTAAAGGTTCTTATATGTCCTAATACACATTCCTAGACCATTCTAAGCCTTTAGATTACTCTCTTAACCATTCTACACTTGTTAGAGCCTCCAAGGACTCATGCTTCACCCTCTACGTCCCTTGGGGCACCATGGAGTGTTTAGGATCATTCTAAAGGTTCTTATATGTCCTAATACACATTCCTAGACCATTGTAAGCGTTTAAAACACTCTCTTAACCATTCTACACTTGTTAGAGCCTCCAAGGACTGATGCTTCTCCCTCTATATCCCTTTGGGCACCATGGAGTGTTTAGGATCATTCTAAAGGTTCATATATGTCCTAGTACACATTCCTAGACCATTGTAAGAGTTTTGAATACTCTCTTAACCATTCTATACTTGTTAAAGCCTCCCAGGACTTATGCTTCACCCTCTAAGAGCCTTGATGCACCATGGAGTGTGTAGGATAATTCTAAAGGTTCTTATATGTCCTAATACACATTCCTAGACCATTGTAAGTGTTTTGAATACTCTCTTAACCATTCTACACTTGTTAGAGCCTCCAAGGACTCATGCTTCACCCTCTAAGTCCCTTGGGGCACCATGGAGTATTTAGGATCATTCTAACGGTTCTTATATGTCCTAATACACATTCCTAGACCATTGTAAGCGTTTAGAATACTCTCTTAACCATTCTACACTTGTTAGAGCCTCCAAGAACTCATGCTTCACCCTCTAAGTCCCTTGGGGCACCATGGAGTGTTGAGGATCATTCGAAAGCTTCTTATATGTGCTAATACACATTCCTAAACCAATTTAAGTGTTTAGAATACTCTCTTCACCATTCTACACTTGTTAGAGCCTCGAAAGGCTCATGCTTCACCCTCTAAGTCCCTTGGGGCACAATGGAGTGTTTAGGATCATTCTAAAGGTTCTTATATGTCCTAATACACATTCCTAGACCATTGTAAGCGTTTAAAACACTCTCTTAACCATTCTACACTTGTTAGAGCCTCCAAGGACTCATGCTTCACCCTCTATGTCCCTTGGGGCACCATGGAGTGTTTAGGATCATTCTAAAGGTTCATATATGTCCTAGTACACATTCCTAGACCATTGTAAGAGTTTTGAATACTCTCTTAACCATTCTACACTTGTTAGAGCCTCCAATTACTCATGCTTCACCCTCTAAGACCCTTGATGCAACATGGAGTGTGTAGGATCATTCTAAAGGTTCTTATATGTCCTAATACACATTCCTAGACCATTGTAAGTGTTTCGGATACTCTCTTAACCATTCTACACTTGTTAGAGCCTCCAAGGACTCATGCTTCACCCTCTAAGTCCCTTGGGGCACCATGGAGTATTTAGGATCATTCTAAAGGTTCTTATATGTCCTAATACACATTCCTAGACCATTGTCAGCCTTTAGAATACTCTCTTAACCATTCTACACTAGTTAGAGTCTCCAAGGACTCATGCTTCACCCTCTAAGTCCCTTGGGGCTCCATGGAGTGTTTAGGATCATATCTAAAGGTTCTTATATGTCCTAATACACATTCCTAGACCATTCTAGGCGTTTAGAATACTCTCTTAACCATTCTACACTTGTTAGAGCCTCCAAGGACTCATGCTTCACCCTCTAAGTCGCTTGTGGCACCATGGAGTGTATAGGATCATTCTAAAGGTTCTTATATGTCCTAATACACATTCCTAGACCATTGTAAGCGTTTAGAATACTCTCTTAACCATTCTACACTTGTTAGAGCCTCCAAGGACTGATGCTTCTCCCTCTAAGTCCCTTGGGGCACCATGGAGTGTTGAGGATCATTCGAAAGCTTCTTATATGTGCTAATACACATTCCTAAACCAATTTAAGTGTTTAGAATACTCTCTTCACCATTCTACACTTGTTAGAGCCTCGAAAGGCTCATGCTTCACCCTCTAAGTCCCTTGGGGCACAATGGAGTGTTTAGGATCATTCTAAAGGTTCTTATATGTCCTAATACACATTCCTAGACCATTGTAAGCGTTTAAAACACTCTCTTAACCATTCTACACTTGTTAGAGCCTCCAAGGACTCATGCTTCACCCTCTATGTCCCTTGGGGCACCATGGAGTGTTTAGGATCATTCTAAAGGTTCATATATGTCCTAGTACACATTCCTAGACAATTGTAAGAGTTTTGAATACTCTCTTAACCATTCTACACTTGTTAGAGCCTCCAATTACTCATGCTTCACCCTCTAAGACCCTTGATGCAACATGGAGTGTGTAGGATCATTCTAAAGGTTCTTATATGTCCTAATACACATTCCTAGACCATTGTAAGTGTTTCGGATACTCTCTTAACCATTCTACACTTGTTAGAGCCTCCAAGGACTCATGCTTCACCCTCTAAGTCCCTTGGGGCACCATGGAGTATTTAGGATCATTCTAAAGGTTCTTATATGTCCTAATACACATTCCTAGACCATTGTCAGCCTTTAGAATACTCTCTTAACCATTCTACACTAGTTAGAGTCTCCAAGGACTCATGCTTCACCCTCTAAGTCCCTTGGGGCTCCATGGAGTGTTTAGGATCATATCTAAAGGTTCTTATATGTCCTAATACACATTCCTAGACCATTCTAGGCGTTTAGAATACTCTCTTAACCATTCTACACTTGTTAGAGCCTCCAAGGACTCATGCTTCACCCTCTAAGTCGCTTGTGGCACCATGGAGTGTATAGGATCATTCTAAAGGTTCTTATATGTCCTAATACACATTCCTAGACCATTGTAAGCGTTTAGAATACTCTCTTAACCATTCTACACTTGTTAGAGCCTCCAAGAACTCATGCTTCACCCTCTACTTCCTCTAGGCACCATGGAGTGTTTAGGATCATTCTAAAGGTTCTTAAATGTCCTAATACACATTCCTAGACCATTGTAAGCGTTTCGAATACTCTCTTATCCATTCTACACTTGTTAGAGCCTCCAAGGACTCATGCTTCACCCTCTACGTCCCTTGAGGCACCATGGAGTGTTTAGGATCATTCTAAAGGTTCTTATATGTCCTAATACACATTCCTAGACCATTGTAAGCCTTTAGAATACTCTCTTACCCATTCTACACTTGTTAGAGCCTCCAAGAACTCATGCTTCACCCTCTACTTCCTCTAGGCACCATGGAGTGTTTAGGATCATTCTAAAGGTTCTTATATGTCCTAATACACATTCCTAGACCATTCTAAGCCTTTAGATTACTCTCTTAACCATTCTACACTTGTTAGAGCCTCCAAGGACTCATGCTTCACCCTCTACGTCCCTTGGGGCACCATGGAGTGTTTAAGATCATTCAAAAGGTTCTTATATGTCCTAATACACATTCCTAGACCATTGTAAGCCTTTAGAATACTCTCTTAAACATTCTACACTTGTTAGAGCCTCCAAGGACTCATGCTTCACCCTCTATGTCCCTTGGGGCACCATGGAGTGTTTAGGATCATTCTAAAGGTTCTTATATGTCCTAGTACACATTCCTAGACCATTGTCAGCGTTTAGAATACTCTCTTAACCATTCTACACTTGTTAGAGCCTCCAAGGACTCATGCTTCACCCTCTAAGACCCTTGATGCACCATGGAGTGTTTAGGATCATTCTAAAGGTTCTTATATGTCCTAATACACATTCCTAGACCATTGTAAGCGTTTCGAATACTCTCTTAACTATTCTACACTTGTTAGAGCCTCCAAGGACTCATGCTTCACCCTCTACTTCCTCTAGGCACCATGGAGTGTTTAGGATCATTCTAAAGGTTCTTAAATGTCCTAATACACATTCCTAGACCATTGTAAGCGTTTCGAATACTCTCTTAACCATTCTACACTTGTTAGAGCCTCCAAGGACTCATGCTTCACCCTCTACGTCCCTTGAGGCACCATGGAGTGTTTAGGATCATTCTAAAGGTTCTTATATGTCCTAATACACATTCCTAGACCATTGTAAGCCTTTAGAATACTCTCTTACCCATTCTACACTTGTTAGAGCCTCCAAGAACTCATGCTTCACCCTCTACTTCCTCTAGGCACCATGGAGTGTTTAGGATCATTCTAAAGGTTCTTATATGTCCTAATACACATTCCTAGACCATTCTAAGCCTTTAGATTACTCTCTTAACCATTCTACACTTGTTAGAGCCTCCAAGGACTCATGCTTCACCCTCTACGTCCCTTGGGGCACCATGGAGTGTTTAAGATAATTCAAAAGGTTCTTATATGTCCTAATACACATTCCTAGACCATTGTAAGCCTTCAGAATACTCTCTTAAACATTCTACACTTGTTAGAGCCTCCAAGGACTCATGCTTCACCCTCTATGTCCCTTGGGGCACCATGGAGTGTTTAGGATCATTCTAAAGGTTCTTATATGTCCTAGTACACATTCCTAGACCATTGTCAGCGTTTAGAATACTCTCTTAACCATTCTACACTTGTTAGAGCCTCCAAGGACTCATGCTTCACCCTCTAAGACCCTTGATGCACCATGGAGTGTTTAGGATCATTCTAAAGGTTCTTATATGTCCTAATACACATTCCTAGACCATTGTAAGCGTTTCGAATACTCTCTTAACTATTCTACACTTGTTAGAGCCTCCAAGGACTCATGCTTCACCCTCTACTTCCTCTAGGCACCATGGAGTGTTTAGGATCATTCTAAAGGTTCTTAAATGTCCTAATACACATTCCTAGACCATTGTAAGCGTTTCGAATACTCTCTTACCCATTCTACACTTGTTAGAGCCTCCAAGAACTCATGCTTCACCCTCTACTTCCTCTAGGCACCATGGAGTGTTTAGGATCATTCTAAAGGTTCTTATATGTCCTAATACACATTCCTAGACCATTGTAAGCGTTTAGAATACTCTCTTAAAGATTCTACACTTGTTAGAGCCTCCAAGGACTCATGCTTCACCCTCTATGTCCCTTGGGCCACCATGGAGTGTTTAGGATCATTCTAAAGGTTCTTATATGTCCTAGTACATATTCCTAGACCATTGTCAGCGTTTAGAATACTCTCTTAACCATTCTACACTTGTTAGAGCCTCCAAGGACTCATGCTTCACCCTCTAAGACCCTTGATGCACCATGGAGTGTTTAGGATCATTCTAAAGGTTCTTATATGTCCTAATACACATTCCTAGACCATTGTAAGCGTTTCGAATACTCTCTTAACTATTCTACACTTGTTAGAGCCTCCAAGGACTCATGCTTCACCCTCTACTTCCTCTAGGCACCATGGAGTGTTTAGGATCATTCTAAAGGTTCTTAAATGTCCTAATACACATTCCTAGACCATTGTAAGCGTTTCGAATACTCTCCTAACCATTCTACACTTGTTAGAGCCTCCAAGGACTCATGCTTCACCCTCTACGTCCCTTGGGGCACCATGGAGTGTTTAGGATCATTCTAAAGGTTCTTATATGTCCTAATACACATTCCTAGACCATTGTAAGCGTTTAGAATACTCTCTTAACCATTCTACTCTTGTTAGAGCCTCCAAGGACTCATGCTTCACCCTCTATGTCCCTTGGGGCACCATGGAGTGTTTAGGATCATTCTAAAGGTTCTTATATGTCCTCGTACACATTCCTAGACCATTGTAAGCGTTTCGAATACTCTCTTAACTATTCTACACTTGTTAGAGCCTCCAAGAACTCATGCTTCACCCTCTACTTCCTCTAGGCACCATGGAGTGTTTAGGATCATTCTAAAGGTTCTTATATGTCCTAATACACATTCCTAGACCATTGTAAGCGTTTAGAATACTCTCTTAACCATTCTACACTTGTTAGAGCCTCCAAGGACTCATTCTTCACCCTCTATGTCCCTTGGGGCACCATGGAGTGTTTAGGATCATTCTAAAGGTTCTTATATGTCCTCGTATACATTCCTAGACCATTGTAAGCGTTTCGAATACTCTCTTAACTATTCTACACTTGTTAGAGCCTCCAAGAACTCATGCTTCACCCTCTACTTCCTCTAGGCACCATGGAGTGTTTAGGATCATTCTAAAGGTTCTTAAATGTCCTAATACACATTCCTAGACCATTGTAAGCCTTTAGAATACTCTCTTAAAGATTCTACACTTGTTAGAGCCTCCAAGGACTCATGCTTCACCCTCTATGTCCCTTGGGCCACCATGGAGTGTTTAGGATCATTCTAAAGGTTCTTATATGTCCTAGTACATATTCCTCGACCATTGTCAGCGTTTAGAATACTCTCTTAACCATTCTACACTTGTTAGAGCCTCCAAGGACTCATGCTTCACCCTCTATGTCCCTTGGGGCACCATGGAGTGTTTAGGATCATTCTAAAGGTTCTTATATGTCCTAATACACATTCCTAGACCATTGTAAGCGTTTAGAATACTCTCTTAAAGATTCTACACTTGTTAGAGCCTCCAAGGACTCATGCTTCACCCTCTATGTCCCTTGGGCCACCATGGAGTGTTTAGGATCATTCTAAAGGTTCTTATATGTCCTAGTACATATTCCTAGACCATTGTCAGCGTTTAGAATACTCTCTTAACCATTCTACACTTGTTAGAGCCTCCAAGGACTCATGCTTCACCCTCTAAGACCCTTGATGCACCATGGAGTGTTTAGGATCATTCTAAAGGTTCTTATATGTCCTAATACACATTCCTAGACCATTGTAAGCGTTTCGAATACTCTCTTAACTATTCTACACTTGTTAGAGCCTCCAAGGACTCATGCTTCACCCTCTACTTCCTCTAGGCACCATGGAGTGTTTAGGATCATTCTAAAGGTTCTTAAATGTCCTAATACACATTCCTAGACCATTGTAAGCGTTTCGAATACTCTCCTAACCATTCTACACTTGTTAGAGCCTCCAAGGACTCATGCTTCACCCTCTACGTCCCTTGGGGCACCATGGAGTGTTTAGGATCATTCTAAAGGTTCTTATATGTCCTAATACACATTCCTAGACCATTGTAAGCGTTTAGAATACTCTCTTAACCATTCTACTCTTGTTAGAGCCTCCAAGGACTCATGCTTCACCCTCTATGTCCCTTGGGGCACCATGGAGTGTTTAGGATCATTCTAAAGGTTCTTATATGTCCTCGTACACATTCCTAGACCATTGTAAGCGTTTCGAATACTCTCTTAACTATTCTACACTTGTTAGAGCCTCCAAGAACTCATGCTTCACCCTCTACTTCCTCTAGGCACCATGGAGTGTTTAGGATCATTCTAAAGGTTCTTATATGTCCTAATACACATTCCTAGACCATTGTAAGCGTTTAGAATACTCTCTTAACCATTCTACACTTGTTAGAGCCTCCAAGGACTCATTCTTCACCCTCTATGTCCCTTGGGGCACCATGGAGTGTTTAGGATCATTCTAAAGGTTCTTATATGTCCTCGTACACATTCCTAGACCATTGTAAGCGTTTCGAATACTCTCTTAACTATTCTACACTTGTTAGAGCCTCCAAGAACTCATGCTTCACCCTCTACTTCCTCTAGGCACCATGGAGTGTTTAGGATCATTCTAAAGGTTCTTAAATGTCCTAATACACATTCCTAGACCATTGTAAGCCTTTAGAATACTCTCTTAAAGATTCTACACTTGTTAGAGCCTCCAAGGACTCATGCTTCACCCTCTATGTCCCTTGGGCCACCATGGAGTGTTTAGGATCATTCTAAAGGTTCTTATATGTCCTAGTACATATTCCTCGACCATTGTCAGCGTTTAGAATACTCTCTTAACCATTCTACACTTGTTAGAGCCTCCAAGGACTCATGCTTCACCCTCTATGTCCCTTGGGGCACCATGGAGTGTTTAGGATCATTCTAAAGGTTCTTATATGTCCTAATACACATTCCTAGACCATTGTAAGCGTTTAGAATACTCTCTTAAAGATTCTACACTTGTTAGAGCCTCCAAGGACTCATGCTTCACCCTCTATGTCCCTTGGGCCACCATGGAGTGTTTAGGATCATTCTAAAGGTTCTTATATGTCCTAGTACATATTCCTAGACCATTGTCAGCGTTTAGAATACTCTCTTAACCATTCTACACTTGTTAGAGCCTCCAAGGACTCATGCTTCACCCTCTAAGACCCTTGATGCACCATGGAGTGTTTAGGATCATTCTAAAGGTTCTTATATGTCCTAATACACATTCCTAGACCATTGTAAGCGTTTCGAATACTCTCTTAACTATTCTACACTTGTTAGAGCCTCCAAGGACTCATGCTTCACCCTCTACTTCCTCTAGGCACCATGGAGTGTTTAGGATCATTCTAAAGGTTCTTAAATGTCCTAATACACATTCCTAGACCATTGTAAGCGTTTCGAATACTCTCCTAACCATTCTACACTTGTTAGAGCCTCCAAGGACTCATGCTTCACCCTCTACGTCCCTTGGGGCACCATGGAGTGTTTAGGATCATTCTAAAGGTTCTTATATGTCCTAATACACATTCCTAGACCATTGTAAGCGTTTAGAATACTCTCTTAACCATTCTACACTTGTTAGAGCCTCCAAGGACTCATGCTTCACCCTCTATGTCCCTTGGGGCACCATGGAGTGTTTAGGATCATTCTAAAGGTTCTTATATGTCCTCGTACACATTCCTAGACCATTGTAAGCGTTTCGAATACTCTCTTAACTATTCTACACTTGTTAGAGCCTCCAAGAACTCATGCTTCACCCTCTACTTCCTCTAGGCACCATGGAGTGTTTAGGATCATTCTAAAGGTTCTTATATGTCCTAATACACATTCCTAGACCATTGTAAGCGTTTAGAATACTCTCTTAACCATTCTACACTTGTTAGAGCCTCCAAGGACTCATTCTTCACCCTCTATGTCCCTTGGGGCACCATGGAGTGTTTAGGATCATTCTAAAGGTTCTTATATGTCCTCGTACACATTCCTAGACCATTGTAAGCGTTTCGAATACTCTCTTAACTATTCTACACTTGTTAGAGCCTCCAAGAACTCATGCTTCACCCTCTACTTCCTCTAGGCACCATGGAGTGTTTAGGATCATTCTAAAGGTTCTTAAATGTCCTAATACACATTCCTAGACCATTGTAAGCCTTTAGAATACTCTCTTAAAGATTCTACACTTGTTAGAGCCTCCAAGGACTCATGCTTCACCCTCTATGTCCCTTGGGCCACCATGGAGTGTTTAGGATCATTCTAAAGGTTCTTATATGTCCTAGTACATATTCCTCGACCATTGTCAGCGTTTAGAATACTCTCTTAACCATTCTACACTTGTTAGAGCCTCCAAGGACTCATGCTTCACCCTCTAAGACCCTTGATGCACCATGGAGTGTTTAGGATCATTCTAAAGGTTCTTATATGTCCTAATACACATTCCTAGACCATTGTAAGCGTTTCGAATACTCTCTTAACTATTCTACACTTGTTAGAGCCTCCAAGGACTCATGCTTCACCCTCTACTTCCTCTAGGCACCATGGAGTGTTTAGGATCATTCTAAAGGTTCTTAAATGTCCTAATAAAAATGCTTTTATTGGTTTAAAATATAAGCAAAACTAACCAACTTTCTTAAATTTTATTTCATTCCCAATGTTACTTTCCTAAAACATCACTAGAAAATTGTTATCTTTTCTAATTTTTGTTTCATTCCCATTGCAACTTTCCTAAAATACCTCTATTCTTTTATAAATTTGAGATAATTAAATACAATCAACTAACCTCCTTAATAAGCGCAAAATTAGTTATTTTTGCTTATAATTCGAGTCAGAGAGAGTACTTACCTTATGGCTTAGGATAAGAAAATCCTTAATACGTAAAGTTTGGGAAAAAAAAACTCGTCCGATTGGGCAGGTCTGAATAAATTTGATATATAAGTGGACTTTAACTATTAAAATACAACCTGAATAAATCAAAATGGGAAATCCCTCTATATTCTCTTCTACCATTATGACGTTTTACTCGTTTAAAGAATTAAATATGTTTTTTTTGTCTTTTTATTTTTATTTTAAATAAGGTTTTGCATCACTCCAAAAATTTTCAATCTCTAATATTTTAGTGATCTTTATATCTCGAAAATGATTATTCTTCGACCAAACTTTTGATATACAACAAAAAGAGAACTTTATACATGTCATATGATCTATAAGAAAGTGTTATTGTTATTTTCCATTATCCAAGCACTTACGGAAAATAACTAGCTAAAAGCACATAATACTATGTAAGTATGTATGCTAATGACTGCTATTTTTTGTTTGACACATCATCAATTTCTTAATATTTTATTCAAGCTGACTTATCACGCTAATGATAACATACATTTCATATGCTAATATGGGTCCCAAATACCAATCCCAATACAAGCATATTTAATTCCTATTCCTATTCCTCTAAGCTTAGATGTTATACAAGCATATGTACTTACATAAGCTTAAAAAAATTCACTCCAATGACATTTTTTTTAATCCTACTAAGATTCTTGATCCTGAGAAATTTGATCTTAAGGAAGCTGGGGGATAAGTGTAGTGGTTACTTTGTCCAATTTTTTATTACAATAAAAGATATCCACATTAGTATAATTTACTTGGTTGTAACATGAGAGTAATTGATTCTAAAAACGATTTTTTTTTTTCAAAATCTTTTTGCACAACCGGTATACAAACTCAACAACAATCAATATTAGATACTAAACAAGTTCTAAAACACATGAAAAGATTATTTTTGATTGGTTCTTGAATCGAATGCGTTAAAGAACAATTTTTCACAAAATAATTGAAATAAACGTAAAGTAAAGAACGATTTATACTGATTCACTCTCAACCTCCCGATAGCTACATCCAATTATTCCATTCCGATTTAGGAGATTTGCTTCACTATAAATTTAGAACTATTATATTGTCTTGTACAAACATTCTTTCAAGATACCTCACTTGACAAACTTAAAAAGGATCCCTCACCCTTGCGATGTACCTTCCTCAATCTTCTAAATTTCTTCGTGAACCTCTAACTTGAAATATACCTCATTCTCAAGTACTAAGAAGATACCTCACTTCCTAGATTTCTCCCTTTTGTTAAGAGGATGTCTCACCCCTTAGACTTCTCCTTCACTGGGTGAAACCGCACGCCTAAGAAACTTTGATCTATTGATGATACCTCACATCTCAATCTTTCTTGACTTGTGTTGCTTTCTAAGAACACTTTGATGTGCAGTGAACAACTCAAATTTTGGCACTTGATTATTTGAATCTTGAATATCAATGAATGCATTTGAACAATGATGAGTTATTGAGATCAAGAATGAGAAAGATGATAAGATTATGAAAATTCTTTTGATTCTCTAGAAAATAACGGCAAAGGGTTTCGGTTTTTCTCTGTTGTGAAAAGTCTCTTAAAAGTTTTCTTTTATAATGGGTTTTTATATGACAAGTCGGTTAAGGATATTGTTGAACTTTCAAACTGATTTTTAGCCCTGCTATTAGTTTTACCCGGTTAGAACTTGCCCTTACCCGGTTATTAGGTTTTCAGTTACAGTTCTTGGCCTTGCTGAATTGACTTAACCAGTTAGATCTGTGGCTTAACCTGTTAATGGGTTTTTCAATGTAAAAACACTTAACCGTTTCAAATATAACTTGACTCATATAAAAACATAAGTTTTAAACTCATTATTATGCCAAAGTATGATGCAAATACTTGTGTTAAAATGTTTATAAAATCATATGCATCATTTTCCAAATATTGGTTCTGTAATGAATCAATTTCATGATTATTCAATATGAATGCATTGAGATTCACTACCAAACCTAGACTCTAGCAAAGCAATCATCTTAAGGACCTAATAAAATGTAAATAATAATAAAGAATAAAGTCTTAATAGTTTTGATCTTGAGTCTTATTGCTGTTGTTGTTGTTGTTTGTGTTTCTTTTCCTCTTGCACATTGTCTTCATCAAAACACTTGCCAAGCTCACTAGCTTCACAAGGCAATTAAAGGGGGGAATTTGAGCAATATATTCTTTCCTATTAATGATAACGTTCAATTGGAATGTTAGAGGCTTAAATAGCTTGAATAAACAAAGAGAAGCAATTTCTTTCTGTTAGAGGAATAACTTATATTTTGTTGTTTTACTTGAAATTAGAATGAAGAAGGATAATATGCAAGCTATTGTTAACAGAGGCTAGTCTGGTAGTTTTTTACGTTAATACTGATCACCATTATAACGATAGGATTCTTCTTATTTGGTCTCAAATTGCTTATAAGGTGAGGATTATTAAGGCTACATATCTGCTTGTGCATTGTGTGATTTGTTTTCAAAACAAGAAGCTGATGGTGACTGTTGTTTATGCTTACAATACTCTGATTCAAAGAACTTAGTTGTGGACTGATATTATCAATTTGAACTTAACTGTAGACTTGCCTTGGTTAGTTATTGGGGACTTTAATGGTGTTCTCAATCCAACAAGCAGAATTGAAGGTAACCTTGTGCAGTTTAGTGAAGTTGCTAAAATTAAATTGTGTTTAGATACCTGCAGTACGCAAGAAATGAAATGTAATGGCTGCTCTTTCACTTGGAACACCAAGCATGAGAATGGGATAATGTTTCCAAAGATTGACTGGGCATTTGTTAATGAGGAGTGGATTATGCAATTTGGGTGTGCTGAGCCTAATATTCTCCCTAAAGGAATATCTGATCACTGTCCTTTACTTGTGAAGCTGTCAGATCAGAATTTTCATCATAAGACGGGGTTTAGATATTTCAATATGTGGAGTTTCGATGAGAAATTTGCTGAAATTGTTCAAAAAAAAAAGGTTGGGAGAAGCAGGTGTTAGGCTCCGTGATGTTCAAAGTGGTTAGAAGATTGAAGTGGCTGAAGCATGATCTGAGTTTACTAAATAAACAAAGGTTCAGTGATATATAGGTTAGAGCTGCAAAGGCATATGAAGATCTTATTCTGGCTCAATTCAGTATGCACAGAGATCATGATAATGTTGAGTTAGTTCAGAAGGAAAGGCAAGCAGCAAAGACATATGATGTGGCTCAGAAAGCTTTAAGTAGTTTCCTTGATCAAAAAATAAGGTGGTTTGGATCAAGCAGGATGATCAAAATTCAGTTTTTTCTTTGCTGCCATCAAACAAAGGCAGAGAAGGAGCAGGATCACTAGTATTACAGATTGGCATGGAATAATAACTGAGTTTGCTGAGATTGAGGCCCATTCCATCCTTTATTTTCAAAATCTGTTGGGGACTAAAAAACCTCATAAAGCCAATGTTGTAAGTGGCGTTTTTGATGCTGGGTTGAAATTGAAAATTGATGAACTGAGTTTAGTTTTGCCTATTACTGAGCAAGAAATAAAAGAAGCCATCTTTGATATAGACAAGGATAAATGCCCTAGTCCTGATAGATTTAGGAGTGATTTCTTTCAAGCTAGTTGACAGATAATTGGTGATGATGTCATAGCTGCTGTCAAATATTTTTTTGCTAGTGGTCATTTATTGAGGCAAGTTAATTCTGCTATGCTTGCTTTAATTCCTAAGAAGGAGTCTCCTAGAGATTCTAGTGAGTACAGATCAATATCCTGCTACAACTCATTATACAAATGTATTTCCAAAAACATTAGTAATAGAATGGCTAAGATTCTGGATAAACTGATTAATTGAAGCCATAGTGCCTTTGTTGCTGGTAGGACTATTGTTCATAATGTCATATTAAGACAAGAATTGTTGAGAGGCTATAACAGGAAAAATTGCACTCCAAGCTGCATGCTTAAGATTGACTTAAGAAAACCTTATGATAGTGTTGATTGGGATTATTTAAATGAAATTTTGCTGGCTATGGCTCTCCCCCTTAGTGTGTTCAGTGGATTATGGAATGCGTGACTTCAACCACTTTTTCAGTTGCCTTAAATGGTGGTATTTCAGGATATTTTAAAGGGAAGAGGGCTTAGACAAAGCAATCCAATGACTCCTCTTCTCTTTGTTCTGTTAATGGAATATTTCTCTAGACAATTGCAGCTTGTTGCTCAAGACAGAAATTGCAAGTTACATCCTAAATGTAAAAGGTTGAGGATAACTAATGTCTGCTTTGCTGATAATTTAATGATCTTTTGTAGAGCTGATTACTACTTTATTGGTAAAATTCTGCATAGCTCTGTATCTGGATCAGAAGCAAATATGGCTAAATCCCAGGTATTCTTGGGGGATTGATTCAGGAACAGAAAAACTTCTTTCATGAGTTCTCTGGTTTCTCTGCCGGTGCCTTTCCGGTTAGATACTTGGGAGTTCCTTTTACGCCTAATAAGTGGACTCAAATGGATTGTCAAGTTTTGATTGACAAAATTGTTTGCAAGCTGAAATGCTGGAGCACATACAAGGCATTTAAGTTATGCTGGGAGATTACAATTAATCAATTCTATCCTTTTGTCTTTTCATCCTTACTGGTCTCATATATTTATAATGCCTAGGAGCATAATTAGACAAATTGAGAGCCATTGAAGAGTGTTTCTTTGGAATAGGAAGAAAAGTGGCAAGCCTATTAGTCTTGTTTGCCAGGATGATATTCGTCAGGAAAAATCTAGAGGTGGTCTAATAGTTAAGGGTGTTGACTCTTGGAACCATGTTGCTGTGGCAAAGCAGTTAGTTTCCCTGGTCAGTAATGAAAATAGTCTCTGGATCAAGTGGCCATGGTTATTATCTTAAAGGGACTAACATATGGATGTATGAGTGTCACACTAATGTATCTTGGCATTTGAAAGAGTTGTTAAACTTGAGGAATTGTTTTTGCACTGGCTTCAATGAATCAAAATGGTTGCATTCGGAGGATTGAATTTACACTGTCAGGGCTGGTTATAACTGAATTCATCATAAGAAAGATAAGTTCCATGTTGCAAATTTCATTTGGAATCGCTTGAATATTGATGCAAGGCAGTCCCAGGACCTTAAGAACTTAAGCAACTTTCCCTTTGATCCAGAATCATGCCATGCAAAAGGAGGAAGATTTACTTAAGTTTTTAACTTTCTTTAAAAGGGATGTAATAAGAGCCTAAGTTTGTGCTCAATTTTAGTTTGAACTTTTAAGATTTGTTTTATGATCAGTCAAATTGTAATAGTTAAGATTAGGTTAGGCCAACCATGAAGGCTTTAAGAGCAAGAGAACATTCAAAAGGAAGATCAATCAAGAAGAGTATTGAAACTTGTGTTTGTGGAACTTCCTTATGCCACACGTTTGGAAGTTAAGAGACCAAGGAGTAAATATCAATAAGACCATCAAGGGCATTGACTACATCATGAAGATGGAGGTTACAATGAGAATGGTTTAAATGGATGGTTACAAAATGCCTTAAATCCAGTTATGAAGGCCATCATAAAGAAGAGAGTTACAATATTAATGACCATTATGATGCATTAAAGGATTCAGTTACAAAATTCATGGCCATGAAAGTAATCATTAAAGCCATCAATGAAGTGCATCAATGAAATGAGAAGTTACAAACTCAAAGGGGAGAACCATCAATTCACACGGCCACATATTAAAGCCTTGGAGGTTACCAAATAAAACCTCCAATTCATGAAGCATTTATGAGTACGGCCAATCATTGATGAGGGAAGAATACAAAGGTTCAAGGAATCATCATCATGCACGAGCAACTTCATTTTTGTTGAAGAGCACCAAAACGTGACTTAGCTTGCTCATCATTTGGTATTAAATTGTGTAACCCCCATTCCCAAAGTTAAGAGTCATCATGGGATTTTATTTTGTAACTTCCAATCATTTACCCCTAGTTTTTGTACGGCCAAGACTTGGCATGGAATTAGTGATTGTATTCTCCTATAAAAGGAGCTTTGTTTGATGGAATAAAAGAGCTTGGATTTTGGAGTAAAACTCGTGACTTTGTTCACAAGAGAGTGATTCTCTTCCTTTGGTTGGATGAAGGGCTCATCTTGTGTGATGCAAGTGAGTTAACCAAGGCTTATCCCTTGAACCAATTTCAAGAGTGGCGCCTCCTTCCTTATCCTTTATTTTCCTTATTTTGTTGTCTCAATTTGGATTCTTTCACTACCTCTCTTGGTTTCTTTTCCTTTGCATCTCTCCAACCATAAACTATCTAAAAGAGACCTTCAAATTATAAGACAAAAGCATTGGAATCATACATCCAATTCCTTGGGTGTATCAATTTGGTATCAAAGCAAGGCTTTTGTTGCAACCATTTTTTTTAAAAAAAAAAAATCTTTTTCTGTACTTGTTGCAACAAAATTTGATCGCTGCTAATTCTGGGTTTTATTTGTTGCTTCGCTGAAAATCGCTGCTGAAAGGATCAGGGTTTTCAGTGACGTTTTGGATCTGTCGCTATTGCTTCCTGCACCTGGTTGTGACAATTTGTGTGTCGCTGTTTTAAAAAATAAAGAAAAGAAAGAGGTCTGTGTCTTTTGCAACAATTTTGGTGTCGTTTTTAATTTCTGTTGCTGTAGTGACAGTTTTAGTCGTTGCTGTTTTGGGTGTTTGAGTCTGTTTTGTGGCTGTTGATTAAATCCGTCGCTGTTGGCATTTTTTTTTTGTTTTATTTCTCTGCAACAGTTCTGGATGGAATTTTCCGTCGCTATTTTCAGTACTCAGCAACCATGGCTATTTGTTTTAAGGCTTAAATCGTGACCAATTTTTAGCTTTGATTGTCACGAAAATTTTTGTCCCTAAAATTCTGTTTAAGCCTAAAAACCGTGACCAATTTTAAGGCCCTGTTAGGCACGGATTTTTCTGTCCCTAAATTTTTGTTTGGGACAAAACAGTGACAGATTTGATATTTTTGGGCACGAAATTATTTGTCCCTAAAACGTTTCTGTTTTCAAAATTGTGGGGAACTTGTAATTTTCTTTGCCACAAATTTTTGTCTTGTTCCTAAAACGAGTCCGTTTTTAAACCGTGGCTAAGATTGGATGCATACGGTTTTTGTTGCATCATTTCTATTCAATTTTGTTTTCAAGTCATTTGTGTTGATCTCTTGATGCAACCTTGTCTTTAAGGATCTAGAGTTGTTAAAGTTGCATTCTTGTCCTTAGGAAGTCTTTTTAGCCTTATTGTTGTGTGTCAAGTTTGTGATCTTTTCTTTGATCAATTGTGGTTGTCTTTGGAGTCTCCAGTCTTTTGTCTTGAGTTATAGTTGTCTTTGTTGTTATTGAGTCTAGAGCATACTTAGGAATTTCCTCTTTCTTGTTTAAGCCTTTTTGGTTTTTGAGTATTAAACCTTTGAACCATGGAAAGAAAGAACCTTGGTGACCAACAAAAACTTTTTTGTGAAGCACTCACATCAACTTTACAAGAGATGTGGAGAGAAACCTCTGAGTGTTTTGGTCAAAAGGTAGAAAAATTAGAAACCTAATTAAGAACCTTCAAATGAAAGAAACAATTTAAATGCTTTAGATGTCATGGAAAGGATCATTGGTCCTTTGATTGTCCAACAAAGAAAAACAAGATTGTCTTGGAGGAAGGAGAAAATCAAAAAGAAAGAAAATTGTTTATAGGACAAGATCCACAAGAAGAAGCACTCAAAAGTAAAACTCTCATAAGTGATGAAAATGAGGGACATCTAGACATTGATGTTGTTCCTAAACCTCAAATGCCAATAGAATCAGAGAGGCCACAGAGGAAAAGAATTGAAGATGGACTAGTTTTGAGTAGTCCTTTGCTGTCTACCCCTGACTGGATTGAGCCTCCTATTGAAGTTTTCAAGAAGGACAACGACTACAAGGTGGCATCTTATACTTCTTTTTTCACATCAAAATAAAGAAGAGGAGCATGAACAACACCTAGAGGGTGTTTTGACCAACCATGCCGTGAACAATGAGGCCAATTCCATCTGGATGACAACTTGGCCAATCAAAAAAATCTTAAGGGATGATGATCACAGATCAAGGGAAGTTTTCATTTCCATCCTTCTTTTCAATTGCAATTTTAGAGGAGAATCCCTTGTAACCAGTATCATATATGTTCCTCATGAAATTTTATTTGCAGCTAAGGAACTTCCAGATTTGAGGACAAATCCTCTTGAAGTGGGAGGGAATGATGCAAGGCAGTCCCAGGACCTTAAGAACTTAAGCAACTTTCCCTTTGATCCAGGATCATGCCATGCAAAAGGAGGAAGATTTACTTAAGTTTTTAACTTTCTTTAAAAGGGATGTAATAAGAGCCTAAGTTTGTGCTCAATTTTAGTTTGAACTTTTAAGATTTGTTTTATGATCAGTCAAATTGTAATAGTTAAGATTAGGTTAGGCCAACCATGAAGGCTTCAAGAGCAAGAGAACATTCAAAAGGAAGATCAATCAAGAAGAGTATTGAAACTTGTGTTTGTGGAACTTCTTTATGCCACACGTTTGGAAGTTAAGAGACCAAGGAGTAAATATCAATAAGACCATCAAGGGCATTGACTACATCATGAAGATGGAGGTTACAATGAGAATGGTTTAAATGGATGGTTACAAAATGCCTTAAATCCAGTTATGAAGGCCATCATAAAGAAGGGAGTTACAACATTAATGACCATTATGATGCATTAAAGGATTCAGTTACAAAATTCATGGCCATGAAAGTAATCATTAAAGCCATCAATGAAGTGCATCAATGAAATGAGAAGTTACAAACTCAAAGGGGAGAACCATCAATTCACACGGCCACATATTAAAGCCTTGGAGGTTACAAAATAAAACCTCCAATTCATGAAGCATTTATGAGTACGGCCAATCATTGATGAGGGAAGAATACAAAGGTTCAAGGAATCATCATCATGCACGAGCAACTTCATTTTTGTTGAAGAGCACCAAAACGTGACTTAGCTTGCTCATCATTTGGTATTAAATTGTGTAACCCCCATTCCCAAAGTTAAGAGTCATCATGGGATTTTATTTTGTAACTTCCAATCATTTACCCCTAGTTTTTGTACGGCCAAGACTTGGCATGGAATTAGTGATTGTATTCTCCTATAAAAGGAGCTTTGTTTGATGGAATAAAAGAGCTTGGATTTTGGAGTAAAACTCGTGACTTTGTTCACAAGAGAGTGATTCTCTTCCTTTGGTTGGATGAAGGGCTCATCTTGTGTGATGCAAGTGAGTTAACCAAGGCTTATCCCTTGAACCAATTTCAAGAGTGGCGCCTCCTTCCTTATCCTTTATTTTCCTTATTTTGTTGTCTCAATTTGGATTCTTTCACTACCTCTCTTGGTTTCTTTTCCTTTCCATCTCTCCAACCATAAACTATCTAAAAGATACCTTCAAATTATAAGACAAAAGCATTGGAATCATACATCCAATTCCTTGGGTGTATCAATTTGGTATCGAAGCAAGGCTTTTGTTGCAACCATTTTTTTTTTAAAAAAAAAATCTTTTTCTGTACTTGTTGCAACAAAATTTGATCGCTGCTAATTCTAGGTTTTATTTGTTGCTTCGCTGAAAATCGCTGCTGAAAGGATCAGGGTTTTCAGTGACGTTTTGGATCTGTCGCTATTGCTTCCTGCACCTGGTTGTGACAATTTGTGTGTCGCTGTTTTAAAAAAAAAAAGAAAAGAAAGAGGTCTGTGTCTTTTGCAACAATTTTGGTGTCGTTTTTAATTTCTGTTGCTGTAGTGATAGTTTTAGTCGTTGCTGTTTTGGGTGTTTGAGTCTGTTTTGTGGCTGTTGATTAAATCCGTCGCTGTTGGCATTTTTTTTGTTTTATTTCTCTGCAACAGTTCTGGATGGAATTTTCCGTCGCTATTTTCAGTACTCAGCAACCATGGCTATTTGTTTTAAGGCTTAAATCGTGACCAATTTTTAGCTTTGATTGTCACGAAAATTTTTGTCCCTAAAATTCTGTTTAAGCCTAAAAACCGTGACCAATTTTAAGGCCCTGTTAGGCACGGATTTTTCTGTCCCTAAATTTTTGTTTGGGACAAAACAGTGACAGGTTTGATATTTTTGGGCACGAAATTATTTGTCCCTAAAACGTTTCTGTTTTCAAAATTGTGGGGAACTTGTAATTTTCTTTGCCACAAATTTTTGTCTTGTTCCTAAAACGAGTCCGTTTTTAAACCGTGGCTAAGATTGGATGCATACGGTTTTTGTTGCATCATTTCTATTCAATTTTGTTTTCAAGTCATTTGTGTTGATCTCTTGATGCAACCTTGTCTTTAAGGATCTAGAGTTGTTAAAGTTGCATTCTTGTCCTTAGGAAGTCTTTTTAGCCTTATTGTTGTGTGTCAAGTTTGTGATCTTTTCTTTGATCAATTGTGGTTGTCTTTGGAGTCTCCAGTCTTTTGTCTTGAGTTATAGTTGTCTTTGTTGTTATTGAGTCTAGAGCATACTTAGGAATTTCCTCTTTCTTGTTTAAGCCTTTTTGGTTTTTGAGTATTAAACCTTTGAACCATGGAAAGAAAGAACCTTGATGACCAACAAAAACTTTTTTGTGAAGCACTCACATCAACTTTACAAGAGATGTGGAGAGAAACCTCTGAGTGTTTTGGTCAAAAGGTAGAAAAATTAGAAACCTAATTAAGAACCTTCAAATGAAAGAAACAATTTAAATGCTTTAGATGTCATGGAAAGGATCATTGGTCCTTTGATTGTCCAACAAAGAAAAACAAGATTGTCTTGGAGGAAGGAGAAAATCAAAAAGAAAGAAAATTGTTTATAGGACAAGATCCACAAGAAGAAGCACTCAAAAGTAAAACTCTCATAAGTGATGAAAATGAGGGACATCTAGACATTGATGTTGTTCCTAAACCTCAAATGCCAATAGAATCAGAGAGGCCACAGAGGAAAAGAATTGAAGATGGACTAGTTTTGAGTAGTCCTTTGCTGTCTACCCCTGACTGGATTGAGCCTCCTATTGAAGTTTTCAAGAAGGACAACGACTACAAGGTGGCATCTTATACTTCTTTTTTCACATCAAAATAAAGAAGAGGAGCATGAACAACACCTAGAGGGTGTTTTGACCAACCATGCCGTGAACAATGAGGCCAATTCCATCTGGATGACAACTTGGCCAATCAAAAAAATCTTAAGGGATGATGATCACAGATCAAGGGAAGTTTTCATTTCCATCCTTCTTTTCAATTGCAATTTTAGAGGAGAATCCCTTGTAACCAGTATCATATATGTTCCTCATGAAATTTTATTTGCAGCTAAGGAACTTCCAGATTTGAGGACAAATCCTCTTGAAGTGGGAGGGAATGATGCAAGGCAGTCCCAGGACCTTAAGAACTTAAGCAACTTTCCCTTTGATCCAGGATCATGCCATGCAAAAGGAGGAAGATTTACTTAAGTTTTTAACTTTCTTTAAAAGGGATGTAATAAGAGCCTAAGTTTGTGCTCAATTTTAGTTTGAACTTTTAAGATTTGTTTTATGATCAGTCAAATTGTAATAGTTAAGATTAGGTTAGGCCAACCATGAAGGCTTCAAGAGCAAGAGAACATTCAAAAGGAAGATCAATCAAGAAGAGTATTGAAACTTGTGTTTGTGGAACTTCCTTATGCCACACGTTTGGAAGTTAAGAGACCAAGGAGTAAATATCAATAAGACCATCAAGGGCATTGACTACATCATGAAGATGGAGGTTACAATGAGAATGGTTTAAATGGATGGTTACAAAATGCCTTAAATCCAGTTATGAAGGCCATCATAAAGAAGGGAGTTACAATATTAATGACCATTATGATGCATTAAAGGATTCAGTTACAAAATTCATGGCCATGAAAGTAATTATTAAAGCCATCAATGAAGTGCATCAATGAAATGAGAAGTTACAAACTCAAAGGGGAGAACCATCAATTCACACGGCCACATATTAAAGCCTTGGAGGTTACAAAATAAAACCTCCAATTCATGAAGCATTTATGAGTTCGACCAATCATTGATGAGGGAAGAATACAAAGGTTCAAGGAATCATCATCATGCACGAGCAACTTCATTTTTGTTGAAGAGCACCAAAACGTTGTAAGTTCCATGATGAATGTTTTGATAATGACAAAGTGTTTTGAACAAGCTATCATGTGATGATCAAGTTCAAGTTCAATAAACAACAACAAATATCAAGTGAAGAAGAGAGAACAAGCTCATGAAGACTTAAGTTTGAGTGTAATTGTTTTTGTTTTATCTTTTGCCTCTCAAGCTTCATAGGTTTTCATTTGGGTAGTTTGTTTAGAGGGTAGTGAATCTCATTCATAAGTCATGATTTAATCATAATTTGAGTTTTCACTTAACCTAGAATCAAAAGGTGGCTTAAAGGTTTTAAAGGAAAGGTTGGGTTTTGAGAAAACAAGTTTTAAACATGTGAAGTATAGTTTTACTCGAGTATGAGTTGGTTTAATCGAGTACTACTCGAGTATGCTGCAATCTACTCGAGTAGATACTGTAGAACTGATTTTTAAAATACGATTTTCACTTCTCAAAATCAGTTTTCAAGTGCCATAACTTTTGGGTATTCTATAAAAACCTTTTCCTAACCTTTATGATCATAACCCATCATTTTGATATTCATTTTACAAAGAATCAAGCCACTCTATTCTCTCTCAATTTCAAAGATCAAAGCTTTCATATTTTCATATTCTTTGATCAAGAACCTTTGAATCTCTTGTGTGATTTGTCATAGCTATTGATGGAGATTCATTAGGATTGTTATGTGTATTCATTGAGTTGTAATCTTTGCAATAAGGCAAGCCACTACAACAAACAAGAAGCCTTGGTGTGTCGATTATCATTAAGCAAAGTTCAAGCAATTGAAGAAAGACTTGGTTGTGAATCAAGCAAGGAGAAGCCTTGATGTGTGGATTATCATCAAGAAATTGAAGACTTGTTGTGTCGATTATCAACAAGGGGTAGAGGTTATATTAGAGAGAAGATCAATAGGATTACAAGGCAAGGGTGTCGGTTATCTCTTGTAGGCTAGCAAGAAGGAAGTCTTGTGAGGCAATCACTTGTAATTTGAGAACTCTAATTCCTCATAGTGAAGAATCTCTCTTGGTTGAAGAGGGGACTGGATGTAGCTTTCAAGCGGATGAAAGTGAACCAGGATAAATCGCTGTGTCGTATCTCTAAACCCTTACTCTTTATATTCAATTCATTTGATTGCGTTCTTGGTTGAAAACCTAGAAAGATTGATTTTCATAATTGATTGAATTGAATCTTTATTGTTCAAATTAACTTGGGGAAAATCATTTTCATAACTAGGTTAATCAATAAGAATATAGGTGTTAATCATCTCCGTTGAATCTCTGATCTTTCATGTGAATTGATTGATTTTCGTATGCGAATGAAAACTTGATTTTTCTGGTTTCTGTCAGATATACTCGAGTAAACGAGTCTTTAATCGAGTACTACTCGAGTACTCTGAAATCTACTCGAGTAAACCTGAGAGTTTTTGGAAAAATATTTTGTTTTGATTGTTTTGATTTGTTTCGTTCGAAAATCTTTCAAGGTAGCTTAGACACCTATTCAACCCCCCCTTCTAGGTGTATTCCTAGGGTTCCTTAGTCTCTCCAACCACCAATTGTGGTTTCTTCAATTGGTATCAGAGCTCGGTCGAAAGACACGAGCATAAGAGCTTTTTCGTAAAGATCCTTTAAGAAAATCGCAATGGGTTCCATGAATCCCTTTGGTGGTGAAGGTTATTCAATAAGTCGTTCTCCATTGTTTGCCGGAGAAGGCTATGCTTATTGGAAAGTTAGAATGAAAATCTTTATCCAAGCCATAGATAGTGAAATTTGGAAAGTAGTTGAAAAAGGTCCTCATATCCCCTCTAGTTTAGTTGAAGGTGTAGAACAATTGATCCCCGAGGATAAGTGGAAGGATGATGATAGAAAGAAAGTTCAATATGATTATAAAGCAAAGAATATCATTACCTCCGCTTTATCCTATGACGAGTTCTTTAGAGTTTCTCAATGTTCTAGTGCTAAGGAAATGTGGGACACTTTACAAGTGACTCATGAAGGAACTAGTGAGGTTAGGAGAGCTAGATTGAATGCTTTAATGCGTGATTATGAATTTTTTCAAATGCTTCCAAATGAATCTATAAATGATATGCAAAAGCGTTTTACTCATATTATTAACCATTTACTTGCTCTTGGTAAGACTTTCTTACAAGGTGAACTTTCTAACAAAGTGTTGAGATGTTTAGACAGGAATTGGCAACCAAAATTAACGGCTATTGTTGAATCTAAGAATTTGGATGCTATGGATCTAGAAACACTCTTTGGAAAGCTTCAAGAACATGAAATGGAGCTTGGACGATTAAGTATCAATGAAGAGTCGGATAAGAACAAAGAAAGAAAGGGACTTGCTCTTAAAGTCAAAAGTGGATACAAAAAGAAAGAAAGTTCCGATGATGATGATAGTGAAGATTCCGATTCCGATGTTGATAAAAAAGACATGAAACTTCTACTAAGGAAGTTTGACAAGTTTCTAAGGAGAAAAGGAAGGTTGAACAAGGACAAAAGTAAAGAGAAGGATTCTCCACACTACAAGACCAAAACTTCAAAAGAAGGTGTAGTTTGTCATGAATGCGGAAAGCCCGGACATCTCAAGTACTCATGCTCTAGGTATCTCAAGAAGAAGGAGAAAGACAAGAAAAATTCAAAATCTAAAAGGGCATACATAGTTTGGGATAGTGATGAAGATAACAAGAAAAGCACATCGAGTAGTTCTTCGGATGATGAAGAAGCCGCTTGTCTCAACTTGATAACTCTAGTAGATGATGAAGAACAAAGTTCAAATGATGAATCAAGTTATCAAAGCGAGGAAAGCGATGTAAGTCATACTAAATCCGAAATTTCTTCTAAATATGAATTGTTATATAATGCTTATGAAGAAATGCATGAACAACTTAAAAAACTAGCTTTGAAAAACATTGAAAGAAAGAAGCTCATTTTGAAACATCAAAAAGAGATTTTAGATCTTCAAAAACAAGTTGATGAGCTTAATCTTGAAAATGAAACTCTTGATCTTATATATGCTAGTTCTTCTTGTGATTGTGCTAGTAGAGTGAATATTGTGGTTGACTGTGAGAATTGCAAGTTGCTTAAAGATGAAAATGCTATTTTGAAAAATAAGCTTGCAAGTTTCACAAGTGGTGATATTAGATTGCGTACATTGTTAAATTTTCAAAGAGAAAATTCAAACAAGTTTGGTTTGGGTTATACTAATGCTAAGAGTAATTCTCATAGAAATGTTGTTGATTTTTCTAAAGTTGATTTTTCAAATGCACCAACATGTTTCTATTGTGGTACTCATGGACATACTTCAAATGTGTGTTATATTAAAGTGCATGGTATACCTAAAGGAGATTTTGTTTGGATGAAAAAGGGTGAAAGTCCCTACACTAACAAAAATGGATCCAAAACCATTTGGATACCAAAAAGCAAAGCATGATTGTTTTGTAGGTATGATTGAAGAGCAAAGAGAGCTTACAAGTGTTATTCATATTTGCATCTTCAATTGGTCTCAAAAGAAGTCCTACAATTTGGTTTAAGTGATATTTTTAAATTTGTGAACTTCATATGGTTTCTTCTCAATTGGTATTACTTTTCTAAATGTTTAATTAGTTCAATTTGTATCATTGAGAGATTATTAGTTGATTATCATGCTTTTGTGATTATTGATACTTCTTTACAATTGATATCTTCTTTGTTAAGTGATATTATGACATTTTAATTCTCAATTGGTATCATATTTCGTTGTTATATTCTCTTGCCAATTGATATCACATTTCAAAGTATAGTTCTATTGTATTTGTTCAATTGGTATCAATGTTGTAAAGAAACGATCATTGATTTCTTACCTTGGCTTAGATGTTATATTTCAATTGGTATATATTACTTTTTGATAATGCCAAAGGGGGAGAAATATGATGTTTTGAAATTGATTGGAATGTTTCTCAAAGGTGGAGAAATGATTGTTGGAGAAATAATATGATTTTTAGATGTTTGTTTGGAGAAAGGTTGTTTTTGTTTTTTTATGTAGGTTGAGCTAAGTTGTTGAAGATAGGGGGAGAATCAAGCTTATCTCAATTGGATTCAAATGTCAAAAGCATTTATTGAGGGGGAGCAAGAGTCTCACCAAGCGATCAAATTGTTAAAGCATCAACAACTTCAAAGAACTTTTGGAGAACTTCAAAACATGGTTTGTCATTTTCAAAAAGGGGGAGATTGTAAGTTCCATGATGAATGTTTTGATAATGACAAAGTGTTTTGAACAAGCTATCATGTGATGATCAAGTTCAAGTTCAATAAGCAACAACAAATATCAAGTGAAGAAGAGAGAACAAGCTCATGAAGACTTAAGTTTGAGTGTAATTGTTTTTGTTTTATCTTTTGCCTCTCAAGCTTCATAGGTTTTCATTTGGGTAGTTTGTTTAGAGGGTAGTGAATCTCATTCATAAGTCATGATTTAATCATAATTTGAGTTTTCACTTAACCTAGAATCAATAGGTGGCTTAAAGGTTTTAAAGGAAAGGTTGGGTTTTGAGAAAACAAGTTTTAAACAAGTGCAGTATAGTTTTACTCGAGTATGAGTTGGTTTAATCGAGTACTACTCGAGTATGCTGCAATCTACTCGAGTAGATACTGCATAACTGATTTTTAAAATACGATTTTCACTTCTCAAAATCAGTTTTCAAGTGCCATAACTTTTGGGTATTCTATAAAAACCTTTTCCTAACCTTTGTGATCATAACCCATCATTTTGATATTCATTTTACAAAGAATCAAGCCACTCTATTCTCTCTCAATTTCAAAGATCAAAGCTTTCATATTTTCATATTCTTTGATCAAGAACCTTTGAATCTCTTGTGTGATTTGTCATAGCTATTGATGGAGATTCATTAGGATTATTATGTGTATTCATTGAGTTGTAATCTTTGCAATAAGGCAAGCCACTACAACAAACAAGAAGCCTTGGTGTGTCGATTATCATCAAGCAAAGTTCAAGCAATTGAAGAAAGACTTGGTTGTGAATCAAGCAAGGAGAAGCCTTGATGTGTGGATTATCATCAAGCAATTGAAGACTTGTTGTGTCGATTATCAACAAGGGGTAGAGGTTATATTAGAGAGAAGATCAATAGGATTACAAGGCAAGGGTGTCGGTTATCTCTTGTAGGCTAGCAAGAAGGAAGTCTTGTGAGGCAATCACTTGTAATTTGAGAACTCTAATTCCTCATAGTGAAGAATCTCTCTTGGTTGAAGAGGGGACTGGATGTAGCTTTCAAGCGGATGAAAGTGAACCAGGATAAATCGTTGTGTCGTATCTCTAAACCCTTACTCTTTATATTCAATTCATTTGATTGCGTTCTTGGTTGAAAACCTAGAAAGATTGATTTTCATAATTGATTGAATTGAATCTTTATTGTTCAACTTAACTTGGGGAAAATCATTTTCATAACTAGGTTAATCAATAAGAATATAGGTGTTAATCATCTCCGTTGAATCTCTGATCTTTCATGTGAATTGATTGATTTTCGTATGCGAATGAAAACTTGATTTTTCTGGTTTCTGTCAGATATACTCGAGTAAACGAGTCTTTAATCGAGTACTACTCGAGTACTCTGAAATCTACTCGAGTAAACCTGATAGTTTTTGGAAAAATATTTTGTTTTGATTGTTTTGATTTGTTTCGTTCGAAAATATTTCAAGGTAGCTTAGACACCTATTCAACCCCCCCTTCTAGGTGTATTCCTAGGGTTCCTTAGTCTCTCCAACCACCAATTGCGGTTTCTTCAAACGTGACTTAGCTTGCTCATCATTTGGTATTAAATTGTGTAACCCCCATTCCCAAAGTTAAGAGTCATCATGGGATTTTATTTTGTAACTTCCAATCATTTACCCCTAGTTTTTGTACGGCCAAGACTTGGCATGGAATTAGTGATTGTATTCTCCTATAAAAGGAGCTTTGTTTGATGGAATAAAAGAGCTTGGATTTTGGAGTAAAACTCGTGACTTTGTTCACAAGAGAGTGATTCTCTTCCTTTGGTTGGATGAAGGGCTCATCTTGTGTGATGAAAGTGAGTTAACCAAGGCTTATCCCTTGAACCAATTTCAAGAGTGGCGCCTCCTTCCTTATCCTTTATTTTCCTTATTTTGTTGTCTCAATTTGGATTCTTTCACTACCTCTCTTGGTTTCTTTTCCTTTCCATCTCTCCAACCATAAACTATCTAAAAGAGACCTTCAAATTATAAGACAAAAGCATTGGAATCATACATCCAATTCCTTGGGTGTATCAAATATTCCTAGGCATACCTTTATCAACTGGTTAACTTTGAAAGGGAGATTGTTAAGTAAATATAAAATGCAAAAGTTCAACATTATTATGCAGGATTATAATTGTAAATTGTGTGGTAAGTGTCCTAAATCAATGCAACATCTATTCTTCTCATGTGAGTTTTCTCAACCTGTGTCGAAAAGAATTGGTTTGAAGATTGGTACAAACATACTTCCTAGATTTAGAGTATGATCTAGATGGATTGTGCATATTATGAAGTTTCAGATATCAAAGAAGAGAATCCTTTATGCCTATTAAGCTGCAATGATTTATTACATTTGGACAATTAGGAATTGGAAATTTTTTAGAAAAGCTAGTCAGAATGTTGATGAGATTATCCTTAAAGATGAATTTGATGTTGAGCAAAGAGACCATAGCATTATTGATAAGAATATATCTAGATCCTATCTTACTTAGTTAGGTTTCAATTAAGCAATAATGTTTTTATGTATGTAGCTTGATGAGTTTTGTTTGGGCGACCAATGCTTTGTCTTGCTAAGTTGGGTTGGCATGTTATAGGTCTTTTTTGTATTAGTTTGTTATTGGTACTCAATCATATTCTTAAAATATATATATGATTTGAGGCTGAAATATGATGTTTTTGTACTTTATTTAACCCCCATTTACTTTGGTTTTGGTGTGTTCTTAAGAAAATTTGAGTCTTTTGTTAGGATTTTTAGTTGTTAAGTGTTTAGGTAGGGTGTTGTGCGTTTTGATGTGTTTGTTAGTGTTTCAGGTGTTTCTGGTATCAAATTGGAGATGGGAAGAAGAAATTGGAGCTGCACTTTGAGGAATTGAAGTAAAGTGAAGAAAAAGGAGAAAATTTGTACTTGCACGCCCAGGCGCAGGGTCAGCACGCCCAGGCGTGCAAGGGGTCAAAGCATCCAAGTTGGGGTCAAAAGTGCAAAAAAATTGGTGCAGCAAGCCAGGTAGATTCGCGCCCAGGCGCGCGGTACCATGCGCCCAGGCGCACGCGTTACGAATGAAGGAGAACTGATGGATTTTCAGAGGCGCGCCCAGGCGTGCCAACGCCATACCCAGGCGCGCGTGACAGATCTGATTGGGATTTGTTTTTGTTTTATTGGATCTGTGATAAGATTGGCTTTTGGGGGTTTTTAAAGTAGATTAGGATTGATAATTAGGATTCATTCTGAACATTTGGGAATAGAGATTAGAGAGCTTTGGTGAAGAATTGAGATTGGAGACTCAAGTTTATTGGTAATTATGTCTACTTTTATCATTATTATTGTTTCTCTCTTCTCCATCATGAACTAAACTTCTATTTGGGAACATGTGGATTTGTATGGAACCTTCGTAGTTTTTGTTTAATGAATTGATGTTTTTCTAGTTAAGTATTGTGTTTGATTATGTTCTTATTTGTTTATCATAATTTTGAGCTCGATTGTGATTTGGTAATTCTAAATGAATAGGAATATTGAATTAGGATTTAGACCTTTAATCAAACAATTCAATTACATAGGTATAGGGATATGCTTATGAGTTGGATAACCTTCTAATAATTTTGCTTGAACACTAATTGGTAAGATTAGGATTTAAAGCTCTGCTTAAGGAATTAAGGGAGATTAAATTACTAAGAAACAGGGTTGACCTAAGGAATTAGGCTTCTTTTACCTTTGCAAAATTGGTTCAATACTTAGGAAAATCATTGATTCGTTAACAATTGCTTTTGGAACCTACAATGAAACATGTACCCAAGCTTTCCCAAATCTTTTCACAATCACTTTTAATTTGTGTTTTGTTTTTACAATTTAATTTAATTAAGAATTTTCCACTCAACTTAATTTTAATTTGAATTTCGCTTAGTAACTACGACTTAGGTGAGAATTATTTTAGTCTATTTTAGTCCTCGTTGGGAACGACATCCCACTTACACTTTATTACTTGTCACGAACTGGTGCACTTGCCAGAACGCCAACAAGTTTTTGGCGCCGTTGCCGGGGACTAAAATTAGATTTTATTAATTTTTCGGTACTTTTAGTAGTTACTTAGTGGAATTTTTCTAGCTATTTATTCTTAATTGTTTCTATTCACTCAACAGGTGCTATTAACCCTCTTTGCCGAGATTGGTATATGCACTTGCGTTCTGCAGGTGATTACAGCAGCCTTCAATTCGATCCCGAGATCGAGTTGACAGCGAAGAAGTTAAGGAAACGAGCACAGCAAGAGAAAAGGGAACGAGCAAGAATAATGGCTGACGAGCATGAGCGCCAGGTTGAGAATGAGCAAGAACCTGACAGGCGTACGTTGGCTGATTACGCCTTAGTCGACCCGACCTTAATTGGTACTAGCATAGTACCACCTGCGGTCACTGCTGCATATTTTGACATCAAGGGTGCATATCTGAACATGCTGCAACAAAATCAATTCAGTGGTACCCCAGACGAGGACCCAAGTGATCATATTGCCATGTTCTTGAGTTACTTGGACTTCTTCAAGATTCAAGGTGCGAGTGATGAGGCGATAAGGTTGAGGCTTTTTCCTCTTTCATTAAAGGGAAAGGCGCTTAAATGGGTCCGTGCTCAACCAAAGGGGAGCATCACTTCTTGGGAGAAATTGGCTACGATTTTTGTGGACCAGTACTTCCCACCCTCCAGGCAAGCTCAGCTTAGGCAAGAAATCAATGCCTTCGCTCAGCAAGATGGAGAGTCATTACATGAGGCATGGGAAAGGTACAAGCAGATGTTGAAGAAGTGCCCCCAATCACTCTATGCCTGAATGGATGCAAATGAGGACATTCTATGATGGGTTGAGTCTAGCCAATCAACACCTGGTCGATTGTGCATCACAAGGTTCATTTGAGAGAAAAACTGCCATAGAGTCCAGGCAGTTGATTGAGAAGATGGCTCATAACAGCAGTCGGGCCACTGTGAGGAAGCGTATCATGAAGAAGAGTGATTTGGAGCCTGAGAATGTGCAAGCTCTATTTGCACAAAATAAAGAGATGCAGCAATAGATAGCTGCATTGACTCAGAAATTGGGTCAGGTCCAAATGAATGCTTCAACAGGTATACCTCCTATCCCTTCTGATACTTCTGCTTTAGTACTAACATGTGATTTCTGTAAAGGCAACCACCGTAATGGTGAGTGTGTATTTGAGGTTAGTACTAGCACAGGTAACGATGAGCAGGCTAATTTTGTGGGAGGAGGACAGAGGAACAATCCTTACTCAAACACCTACAACCTTGGGTATAGAAATCACCCTAACTTCTCGTGGCGCAGTCCAGCACTCCAGCCACCACAAGAGAAGCAGCCGGCACCTTGGGAGGCAGCAATTGAGAAGCTCGCTCTAACAACCAATAATTTTGTTGAGGAGACGCGAGCCAACTTCAAAAACCAGGGTGCCAGCATTCGCAATCTGGAGGTTCAGATGGGTCAACTTTCCAAGCAGATGTCAGAGCAGTCACCCGGAACCTTTCCCAGTGACACCATTCCAAACCTCAGAGAGCATTGCAAGGCCATTACTCTTCGAAGTGGCAAGTCTCTTGAGGAGCCACAGAAGAAGAGTGATGAAGTGGTGCTTGAGAAGGAAGAGGCCAAGGAACAACCAGCTGAGGACTCAACTCCTGAAGTGCAAAAAAAAAAGAATTCAACTGCAACTCAGGAAGAAGAGAAGAAACCCCAGTTGTCTCACAAGGTTCCTTTTCCTCAGCGGTTGAAAAAGGAAGACACTAAGAAGCAATTTGCTAAGTTCATGGAGGTATTCAAGAGGCTCCAGATCAACATTCCCTTTGCGGAGGCCCTTGAGCAAATGCCAACATATGCTAAGTTTATGAAGGAGCTTCTGAGTAACAAGAGGAAGATGCAGGATGATGAGACAGTGATGCTAACTGAAGAATGCAGTGCCCTGTCGCAGAAGAAGCTTCCTCAGAAACTTAAGGACCCAGGGAGTTTCACAATCCCATGTAACATTGGTGGGCATAACATTGGGAATGCTTTATGCAACCTGGGAGCTAGCATCAACCTAATGCATCTCTCTATCTTCAAGAGATTGGGCATTGGGGAGGTGAAACCAACATTGATGTGTCTCCAGCTGGCAGATCGCTCCATCAAAAGACCTTATGGGAAGGTGGAAGATGTTCTTGTTAAGGTTGACAAGTTCATCTTCCCAGCTGATTTTGTGATCCTAGACATGGAGGAGGATGCTGTTATTCCACTGCTTTTGGGGAGGCCATTTTTGGCCACTGGGCGAGCCCTTATTGATGTGCAACAGGGTGAGCTCAAATTGCGGGTTCATGAAGAAGAGGTATCTTTCAATGTGTATGAGTCTATGAGACGACCTGAGGAGGAGGAGCATTGTTTCATGGTGGATGTGATTGATGCTTTAGTCACATCCACTTTTGAGAAGACTTGCCATGATGATATAATGGAGGCAACATTGGTGCAAGGAGAGTGTGGAGAGCCAGAGATTGATAAGGTTGCATCTCAGCTGGATGCAACTTCAGAGTACAAAGGCACCGAAATCATGGATCTGAGGAGACATGACAAGGAGGCTAGAGCAAAACCGGAGCTTAAAACACTCCCAGCCAATCTCAGGTATGCTTTTCTAGATGACTCTGATTACTATCCTGTCATAATTAATAATGCCTTAACTGAATTAGAAACTGACAAATTAATGAGAGTTTTAAGGCAATATAAATCTGCGATAGGGTGGTGTGTAGATGACCTCACTGGGATTCATCCCAGCTTTTGCATGCATAAGATTCTCTTAGAGGAGAATTTTAAACCTGTAATTCAGCCTCCAAGGAGACTCAATCCTACTCTCCAGGAGGTAGTGAGAAAGGAGGTGGTGAAGCTTTTAGATGCAGGAATAATTTATCCCATCTCTGATAGCACTTGGGTGAGCCCAGTGCAAGTGGTCCCAAAGAAGGGTGGCTTAACTGTGATAAAAAATGACAAAAATGAACTCATCCCCACCCGCACTGTCTCAGGGTGGAGAGTTTGTATTGACTATAGGAGATTGAATAATGCCACCCGAAAGGACCACTTCCCATTGCCATACATGGATCAGATGTTAGAAAGATTAGTTGGACATGCATATTACTGTTTTCTTGATGGATATTCTGGCTATAATCAAATCTGTGTTGACCCTAATGATCAAGAAAAAACTGCATTCACATGCCCCTTTGGAGTTTTTGCATTCCGGAGAATGCCTTTTGGACTTTGCAATGCACCAGCTACTTTTCAAAGGTGCATGCTTGCAATATTCTCCGATATGATTGAAAACTTCATAGAGGTGTTTATGGATGATTTTTCGGTCTATGGGTCATCATTTGATTCATGTTTGAGTAATTTGGGAAAAGTTTTGCAAAGATGCCAAGAAACCAATCTTGTCCTTAACTGGGAGAAATGCCAATTCATGGTTAAGGATGGGATAGTTTTGGGGCATAAGATTTCTGAAAAAGGAATAGAGGTAGATAAAGCAAAAATTGATGTAATTGAAAATCTACCTCCTCCAACAAATGTAAAGGGGATTAGAAGTTTTCTGGGCCATGCCGGTTTCTACCGGAGATTTATAAAAGATTTTTCAAAAATAGCTAAGCCCCTTTGCAATTTGTTGGAGAAGGATGTGGAGTTCAAGTTTGATGAGGAATGTATGAATGCTTTTGAAACTCTGAAAAGGAAACTAGTAACAACTCCTATAGTGGTCGCACCCGATTGGGGAAAACCTTTTGAACTGATGTGTGATGCCAGTGACCATGCTATAGGAGCTGTTCTAGGACAAAGAGTGGATAAAGTATTTCATACAATCTATTATGCTAGTCGTGTTCTGAATAGTGCTCAGGTGCACTACACGACTACTGAAAAAGAGCTCCTAGCAGTAGTGTTTGCCATGGATAAATTTAGGTCCTATCTCATAGGGCCTAAAGTAATTGTTTACACTGATCATGCTGCACTTAGGCACCTTTTGGCTAAGCAAGATGCTAAGCCAAGGCTGATAAGGTGGATCTTGCTTTTGCAAGAGTTCGATTTGGAAATTAAGGATAAGAAGGGGGTTGAAAATGTAATAGCTGATCACTTATCTAGACTTCCCCTTGAAACTAGTGATAAAGATGACCAGGTTCCAATAGGTGATGTTTTTCCTGATGAACAACTCCTAGCTGCATCTGCATTACCATGGTATGCTGATTTAGCAAACGACTTAGCAGCAGGGGTAATTCCCAAAGATTTAACTTGGCAACAAAAGAAAAAGTTTTTACATGACGCCCAGTTTTATTTTTGGGATGAGCCCTTTCTGTTTAGGAGAAGTGCAGATGGAGTAATTAGGAGATGTGCAGCTGAGGAAGAAATTCCTGACATTCTTTGGCATTGCCATAACTCCCATTATTCAGGTCACTATGGTCATGAAAAAACAACATCCAAAGTTTTACAATGTGGTTATTTTTGGCCAAATCTTTTTAAAGATTCTCGTGATTTTGTGATCAAGTGTGACCGGTGCCAAAGGATGGGGAATATTTCTAGGAAGGATGAAATGCCCCTCCAAAACATTCTGGAGGTAGAAGTGTTTGATGTTTGGGGGATACATTTTGTAGGCCCCTTCCCCCCATCTTATAACAACAAATACATTCTTGTGGGGGTTGACTATGTTTCTAAGTGGGTTGAGGCCATCCCCACTTCCACCAATGATGCTGCAGTAGTGGTAGAATTTTTAATGAAAAATATATTCTGCAGGTTTGGAGTACCAAGAGTGCTCATTAGTGATGGTGGAAGTCACTTTTGCAATAAAGTGATGGAGAGAGCATTGGCTAAATATGGGGTGCACCACAAAGTTGCCACCCCATATCACCCACAGACATGTGGTCAGGTTGAAGTGTCCAATAGGTCCCTTAAGAGAATCCTAGAGAAAACTGTGAATAGTTCTAGGAAGGATTGGTCAAAAAATTAGATGATGCTCTTTGGGCATATAGGACAGCTTTCAAAGCCCCTATTGGCATGTCACCTTTTCAAGTGGTTTATGGAAAAAACTGTCATTTGCCTATTGAACTTCTTCATAAAGCATACTGGGCAACCAGATTTTTAAACTTTGATATGCAATTGGCAGGCGAGAAGAGGTTATTGCAACTCACTGAACTTGATGAGTTTAGAGAGCAAGCGTATAACACTTCTCGCATTTTTAAGGAAAAAACAAAGAAGTGGCATGACAAGAGAATAGTTAATAAAGAGTTTCATGTTGGACAAAGTGTCTTGTTATATAACTCTAGACTTAAGCTTTTTCCAGGAAAGCTTAAGTCTAGATGGACAGGTCCTTTTGTTGTGATGCAGGTATTACCTTTTGGAGCTGTGGAAATTAAAAATCCCTCAAATGGGAATGTGTTTAAAGTGAATGGGCAGCGACTCAAGGTGTACCATGGAGAGGTAATTGACAAGAGCTCAACCCAAGTGGAGCTCAAAGACCCTTGATCTCAATTTAATGTCATCCGTCAGGCTCGGGACGTTAAACAAGCGCTTTCTGGGAGGCAACCCAGTGGTAAGTAAGTTAATTTCAGTTTTTCTTTTAATTTAGTGTAGGATTCAAAAAAAAATTAGGGGGTCTGTACAACACGCCCAGGCGTGCTGGGCTCATACCCAGGCGCGCTGGGGTGCGCAGGTCGGAAGGGGGGTGCCAAATTCAATTCGGATTAAAAGAAACAAAGTGTGTTTCACAGGTAGATTTGCGCCTAGGCGCGCCCCTCGTCACGCCCAGGCGCGGGCAAAAATAAAAAAATAAGTATCAGACCTGCTTGCGCGCCCAGGCGCTCACGAACCGCGCTCAGGCGCGCGGTCTGTTTAAGTCAATAACCATCAGATCCGGCCCAACCCTTTTTTCACTCCAAGCACTTTGCACCCTAAGTCCTTCTTTCTCACTTCTCCCCTCCACAACCGCCGGCCCTAACCACTTCTCTCTTCCTTTGTCCTCTTCTCAACAAATGCACCACCATCCTCTACCCAATCACCGCCGCCGGTCTCTCTTCCCTGCCCAGTCACTGCCGCCAGTCTCTCTTCCCTGTCCAGACCAACCGCCGCCGTCTTGCTGTTTCCCTGCTCCAGCACCGCACCGTTCTCCTCTGTGCCACAAACGGTTTCCCTTTCCCTTTTACCCTTCTCTCTAATCTTCTTTATTTTATTTTAGGGTAGTTTTTATTCTATTTTATTTTGTTTATTTCGTTTCTTTTTATTTTTAGTTTATTCACTGATTATTGCTGCATTAGTTGTGTCTTAGGTGTTAGTAGTGTTACTAGTGGTAGTGTTTAGTGTTAGAGTTTGAGTATAGAGTTTGTGTTAGTTGAGTCTAGATTAGGGTGCATCTTAGGTGTTTGATAGTTGGTCTAGGAGAGTTGTCATCATGCAGAGGGGCAAGAGAAAGGCTGGTGCTAGTGGTTCAAGCAAGAAAACGTTTGAGCACGCTGATGTCGCGGAGTTTTACAACTCCAAGATGATTCGCAGGGGTATTACCCCGGAGACTAGTATGCTCTACTTACCGGAGGGCACTTTAGTACAACATGTCCTAGGTGTTAGGGACATTGAGGAGGTGCGAGAGACCCTAGAAATTAATAAGTGGGTAGGCTGGATAGGTGAGACTGATGAGTATTTCAGTCAAGCTTTAGTGGGGGAATTCTATTCTCATGATCATTGGCGGATCAAAAAGAAAGCACTAGAGTCCGGTAGCCGCCGTGTTAGTTATGTGAGGGGCATTGAAGTCCCTTATGATGCGGCCACCATTGCTCGCGTCATGGGACTTCCCGTGTACCCACTTGAGGCTGGCCCTGCGATGTTCACGTCCTCTAGTTTTGAGGATAATGAGCAGTACCCTCTGGATACGATTAAGAGGGCCTTGTTTCTCCCAGGCACTGACTGGAACTTGACCGTGTCTCGCACGGTCAAGCATGTTTACCAAAAGAACTTAACCGGTGCCTCTCGATTTTGGGTTCGGTTCGTCGTGCATAATTTAGATCCTCGATCCCATGATACTGAGATTCCTCCTAGGGTGTGCAGGTTGGTGTATGCTTTGCTTGAGGGGATAGTGGTTGATGCAGCCACTATTATTTCTGATAGGATGCACAGTTTTGCCACGAAGGACAGTGTAACACCCCGATTTGGCAACTTGAAACCATAGTCATTTTAAGTGAAAATTAGGGCCAAAATTTTTTTTTTTAAACATACATGTAACGTAGTTGAGTAGCATGAGTATGAGAACCAATACGTTTTTCCAAAACTTCTTTGCAATCAAAGAGTGTTCTCGTATGTCATGCTAGAGTTCAAGTTCCAAACCGAAGTGTTACTAACACTACGCTTTGCAACCTAATCCTTCTCAACTCAATTATCATGGCCCGTTTCTTTTCTCAATCAAGAGCAATGATATTTGCTACAATAGATTTCGTTCACAAATTTGGGGTTACATCATGGTATTGCAATGACACTAAGTAAATGAATGGAAAACAACTTACTTCCGGGGAATTAAAAGGACTGCCACTAGGCCCATTGACTGACGGCAGAGGTCCACGGAGAATGCCTTGCCAGAATTAATATCGATCATGTCCGCCTCCGAGTAGCTAAGTCCCCGTCCAATTCTTCTGGCTCCTCAGCCTCGGGTCAATGTGCGCCGACCAAAACATCGGGCTTCCACCAGGATAGTCAGCTAACTCACCGACCCCAATGCATTCCTGCCTTTATCCTATCTTCAATCGTTTCGGTTGACGAACACGATCTTGATAGGATCCATCGACTAAGGGGATAGACACCATAATAACAAGCAGACAGAACAGAAGACTAGAGAGAGTAAGTATTCCCAAGCATGCTATGCCAACGATGTGGGATTACAATAGGTAAGATATCAAGAAATAACAAAAACATGTAAGCAAACCACACACACAAGCAATCATATTCAAACCTCGGCTTTACACCATTTCTTTTCTTTTCTCAAGACTTTACATATCCACAGAACTTCCGTCAATCACTTCCGCTGCGAATTCTGATTATATCTCATCCTCTTTTCCATGCCATCTCTTAAGAGTTATTTCTTAACAATATCAGTTATCTTTTCTTAATTAGGTTTTATGAATTCGTATCCGTCTATGATGTGGGGAATTCAAATCATCATTGAGGAGGGTTGCCTTCAAAGTTAGCACACACGTCTACATCTCCTCGGTCATCCACCCAACCTAGTCGGAAGCGAAAAGGAGTACAGGACCTTTACCGTGCGGGCACGACAGCTATCACAACACATAATGGTCCCAGACCAGGAGGCTCAGCCTCAATATCAATAACATAGCACGCCCTCGACGGCAACACAGATGCCCCACTCCAGTCCCTCTCACTATTCTAGATTTGAATCGAGGGGGCGACAATACGCTTCTAGTGAGCTCGCAGAACTTGCCACGGCATTGGACCCAGTCCCCACCACGTTAGTGCGCCACATGTGGAGTTGTTCTGCCTAGAATCATACTCTAGACTTCTTGACGTATCACCGTCATTGTCCTCCCCTCCTGCAATCCCCACCTGAGTATCCGCAGATACCCATAGTACCTTCCTCTCCACTACTTCGAGAGCATACTCATACCTCACCGCGTTATTCATGTCTTTTATCTCTTTTAATTAGCCTAATGATCGGCTCACCCTTCGTACATCCCTTCAGTGAGTCCCGACCGCTATCTTTGCACCTAACAAAGCACAGAGCTGGGTTCGCATCATCACACCATCCTCTTTCCCAAAATCTCAACTCACAAAACTTTTCTTTAAAATCTTAAAATCACAAACTTTTACAAATGGCTCAAAATTTCTTTGTCCCACCTTCTAAAAATCTCATTTTCTGAAAATTTCCTTTTCATAATAAAATATCCCTTCACAAACCTTCCTTCAAAACTTACTTCTTAAATTCTCACTAAATCTCTCTTCATAAATCTTTCAAAAATGTCTTTTCACACACTTTATCAAAAGTCTTACTTCAAAAACTCTTTTCAAAAACCGTTTTCAAAAACCATATTTTTGGGTGAGTGTTAATGGAGGAGCAAGCTCAACTCAACATTAAGCTTCTTCCCAAAAATAAAAACTTGCTGAGCACTAATGGAGGAGCAAGCTCAACTCAACACTAGTCCCAGGCTAAAACCAAAAACAGAAGGGAGCCCAGCTCCGCTCACATCACATCATCATCACTTTTCCCAGCTCTGGCTCGGCCACATCACATCATCAATCCTTACTCATTCAGCGATTACAACTTTCACAACATCTCAACATTTCCTTTATTGTTCTTACTCATCATTATTCATGTTGTTTTCAATCTTATCATGTCTAATCATTTCGTCAAATAAACAAACAACAGTATACTAGCATCATCACATATAAACATTACCTAATTTCACGTGGTCTTTGTCTCCTTCACACGAGTGGCCACACAATCAAACAATTGCCACCGTGCTACTGACTCAGAACCACTAAGTTTCGACTTTTGAGATGGTCGAAACACTTAATAAGTTACCTAAATACCACGGTGTTTGGGGGAAACTTCTCTCTCACCTCAACCGATGTCGATCTTCAATGTGCTCCTTGGTTTCCATTGCGACGTTCGTAACTGCTTCCCGATCGTTACTGGAACTCAAATATTTCCCTCTTATTAAAAATCATTCTTATTCAATTATCTTGAAACAAGCAACTTATAAAACTTTTTATTTGAAAACCAGGTATTTCTTTCCTCTTAACACTTTTGAAATCAATTTTAGGTTTCTCATAATTAAAATCAAGTAAAACATTCCTTTAAGGAAGATAAAAACTTTCAGAAAATTCTTTTCAAACACTTGTTAAAAACATAGTGAGTTTATAAAACATCTTTCGGATTAAAACCATAAACTTCAAAAATCATTTGAAAATCTTTTCAAAACAACATCTTTCAATTAATCAAATCATTTTCCTACCTTAAACATCACAACCGAACATGATTATTAAAAGGAAAGGAATATCTTCACTTAAAATCCATGTTAACAACTCTTAAATCAATTAGCTTTACCCCTAAACTATCATGCAAGGGAAATCAACTCATGTTCTTTTATTTTTCAACCAAACCGAATTGATCATAGAAAAATGATTCAAACATATCACAATACAATCACATACTGAATCACTCTTATTCATTCAAAAGCTAACTCAAACAATCAACACACAAGAAAGTAAAAACAGTTTGAATGAAATTTATTCCAAAACCGAATAGGAACATAAAAATCACTTTTAAGTTTTTACTTCAAAAATTTAGATTTTCATAGGCTTGAAATCCATAGATCTATCCATAGAACACACATGCAAAACAAAATAATTAAACTCTAACATTTATATGAGCAAGACCGTGAGCTCCAAACAAAATTCATCAAACTTTAATTTTATTCTTTATCATAATAAAATCATGGGTCGTATCAAAAATCTTTAGATCACATAGGTTTTAACATGCATGTAACTAATAATCAAGATTAAACATGATTTCCTATTTTACCATGCACAAAAGATAAGGTTTTGAGTTCTATTTTCATATGCACACTTTAAGACAACAATTACCAAACATCAAGGAATCATCATCACACACAAAATTTGGTTGAAAATCCCTTTTTGTACCAAAAGTCACTTTTAACACTTATTATCATAATTTTCTTTTTTTTTTTAAATTGTGGCATGCATCAAAAGAAAACTAAGATCAAACACAAAACAAACACATAGTGTTCATGCTTTTACAAAGATCTACCACAAATTAAAACATGCAAGTGAAAATCAAAGTAAATACACAACTTGCAACAAGACCGTGAAGAAGAAATTTTGCAACTAAAGATCAAAGCCTCTAAGAATAAACATTCAAGATACAATTAACATGCAAGAAAGGATTAAGGCAAGAACATAAACTTAAACACAAATTCCAAGCAAAACCGTGAAGAAGAAAACTCATACGTTTGAAGATCAAAACTTTCAAGCACAAAGATTCAAGATCAACACATAAAAATAACATGCAAGGTGATTACACTTTAAGATCATAGGAACACAAATACATGCATCATAAAAACTTGAATTGAAACAAGGTCCATTACAAGATCAAAACTAAAATCATTACATTGAAGCTTCCCTAACAACTACCTTAAACAAAACTTTAATCTTCAAGCTTTAACTCTCTCCTTTCTTCCTAAGGTTGCTTCGGCCTCTTCTTCTTATGGTTAAGGGTTGGGTTTACTTCTTGATCAATGAAGAAGAAGGTGTTTGAATAAAGGAATCAAAGGTGTTTGGGTTATGGGAGGTTTGGATTTTCACTTATTTTCTCTTTTCCTCCTCTCGGCCATGCTCCCCTTTTCCATGGGTCTCAAGAGCTTGATGTGCTCTTGGACCAAAGTGTTTAGTTTGTGGGTGAAAATGTGAAGAAGTGGAAGAATGAACTAAGGCTATCTCACTCACTCACACACGGTTTATGAAAGCAAAACAAGGGGTGGAATTTGTCAAGAGAAACAAAGGCAATTTGGTCTACTTCTAAGGTTGCATGGGGGTCTTCTTCGTGGAAGACAAAGGGAAAGGAAAGTCTTCACTTAGGCACTATGAGTCATTACCCTAGGCTCACTTACTCACCACTCTAAGCCTCCTATTTGCTTGCCACCTAAACCTTCTATTTTCTTTCCATCTCATTTTCTATTTCTTAATGGCTAAGGGAAGGCAACTTAGTTTGGTTCCTCTCCTCACTCACACGGCCGAACACATGCACACACACATGCACATAGAGTTTCTTTTTATTTTATCATATCATTATGGAACCATGCATACATGTAGCTCATACACATACCATACTTTTAGGCATTAGATTTCATATGGCATACCTATACATTATGCACATATAATTTCATTTATTTTCACATAGCATGAAATCATGGGATGATGCACATATTTGATCATGCACACAATCATGTCCCACTCAAAACACACGGCACACACATCATACATACACCATTCACATTTACACTCTTATGCATTCATTCATTTAGTTTCACTAATTAAATTTCATACACATACATTCTCAACTCAAAATTTTCAAAGATACACTCATAAGAAACCAAATAACCGAACCAATTAAAATCACAACATAGACTTTACTTTATTTTAAAAAAATCACATATTTACAAATCCCAAAATTTCCAAAATACAAACTTTAAAGAAAATCAATAAACCATATTGATTTAATTACAAAATTTTAATAAAACCATATTTTCTAATAAATCAAAGATTTTTAGAGAAACCGCTTATTAAAACCTCAAATCATAAGGAGAAAGTTCGTTTCTAAAAATTTCAAATGACAAAACATATCTTGGTTTTCATAAAATCAAACTCAATAAAAAAATCATTTGCTAAAACATTTTTCTGAAAATCCTTCTTTTATTCAAAAATTCTTCTTAAATAAAACCTCATGGATTTATTTGAGTCCAAAAGATGCGGGATGTTACAGTCTCCCCAACTTGAAGATTTCTCGTCCTCGAGAAATGATGCACAGAATCGTCTCGTTCAAGAGTCCGTAGCTCCTTGCAGCAATCTTCTTCCTCATTCTCATAGGATCTGACTGTTGCGATACACTATCCATTCATTGTCCTTATGAAAGGATTTCAAACAAAAGCAATCGGTTGGGTCATTCCATTGTCAAATACAATGGTGTATAATAACAAGGCTCTGCTAAGCGGTTTAAAATTTTAAGGGTGTTCAAAGTTGCTGAAACAAATAGCAACATAAAAAGGGATGTCATGCTTATGCCAATCCGAACAAGGACACTATTTATAAGGCTCTTCTTCTTGACTACCGTTTTCTAAAAGTTTCCATCCTGGTTAGGTCACCTTAAAACTTTAGTCTCCATCGACTCCCCAACTTTAATGACCCTTATCAACATAGGTCTCAACCACAATCATGAACTTGGCTCTCATCAACTTCTCATCCGTACTACTCCCCATTTATCTTACTCTACTTCTCTTTATCCGATCCAAACTCATCCTATCAGTACCCTAAATTTCATCAAAAATCCACCTTCATAACTCCTTTCCCATCCTTCAGGTTTCACCTTAAGGTCTAAATCCATTGAAGTTCTTCAAATCCTAAGATTACCTATCTAATTTAAGGTCTTCATTCCTAACAGGGCTCTCCTAATCCATAATTTACCGTCACACTTCCATCATCTATCCGTCCTAACATTGATCATCACTTAAGGGTTCTAATCATATATGTCTTCACTTCGTTTATCCCACAATTAACATTAAGCCACATCATTTACTCCTTCTAACTCTAATTCTAGGATCACAACTCTTCTGACTTATCCTAGACTCCCTACCACCTCGATACTGCCTAATCCAAGACCTCAGACAAACCACCTTCATTCACACTTAATGCTAACTGACTCATACTATCCCTCATCTTACCCCAAAGACTTAAAGAATATTCCTCACTCTACCTTATGACCAGCATATCTCCCTTATCCGTGCCCTCTAGTCCTTACTTTCCTCAGATATTGCTAATCTAGCCCAACAACACTTCACAATCTATGCTTGATTCAGGGACGGCTACTTGACTGGCATAAGTCATAACCAAAAATTTGAGAATCAAACAGCTTGATAACAGGGGGTTAAAAATCTGAGTTCACAAATTTGGGTTCATTTAAATTAGGAAGGTTCAAAACTATTTTAGAGATCAATTTGGGCAACAAGCAACATGAGGTAGGTTCACGGTTCAAACCGAATCAAAAGTTTGAAGGGTTATTCCAAACAAAGAAATCACAACAAACAAAGGCTCCGGCAAAGAAGTGTAAGTTCAAAGGGAAAGTTTAGGTTTTGTAGGATTCGAATCCTCGGGTTATACGACAAGTTCTGATGCATTCCAAGCAACATGCGCACACTCTCGGCACTCCCATTTCTAATCATCCTAGACTAACGCACAAGACACACAAAGAAGTATATTTCCCATGTATTCAATTTACTTAGCTTAAACATTGCTCTGATACCATTCTGTAACACCCTGATTTGGCAACTTGAAACCATAGTCATTTTAAGTGAAAATTAGGGCCAAATTTTTTTTTTTTTAAACATACATGTCACGTAGTTGAGTAGCATGAGTATGAGAACCAATACGTTTTTCCAAAACTTCTTTGCAATCAAAGAGTGTTCTCGTATGTCATGCTAGAGTTCAAGTTCCAAACCGAAGTGTTACTAACACTACGCTTTGCAACCTAATCCTTCTCAACTCAATTATCATGGCCCGTTTCTTTTCTCAATCAAGAGCAATGATATTTGCTACAATAGATTTCGTTCACAAATTTGGGGTTACATCATGGTATTGCAATGACACTAAGTAAATGAATGGAAAACAACTTACTTCCGGGGAATTAAAAGGACTGCCACTAGGCCCATTGACTAACGGCAGAGGTCCACGGAGAATGCCTTGCCAGAATTAATCTCGCTCACGTCCGCCTCCGAGTAGCTAAGTCCCCGTCCAATTCTTCTGGCTCCTCAGCCTCGGGTCAATGTGCGCCGACCAAAACATCGGGCTTCCACCAGGATAGTCAGCTAACTCACCGACCCCAATGCATTCCTGCCTCTATCCTATCTTCAATCGTTTCGGTTGACGAACACGATCTTGATAGGATCCATCGACTAAGGGGATAGACACCATAATAACAAGCAGAAAAAACAGAAGACTAGAGAGAGTAAGTATTCCCAAGCATGCTATGCCAACGATGTGGGATTACAATAGGTAAGATATGAAGAAATAACAAAAACATGTAATCAAACCACACACACAAGCAATCATATTCAAACCTCGGCTTTACACCATTTCTTTTCTTTTCTCAAGACTTTACATATCCACAGAACTTCCGTCAATCACTTCCGCTGCGAATTCTGATTATATTTCATCCTCTTTTCCATGCCATCTCTTAAGAGTTATTTCTTAACAATATCAGTTATCTTTTCTTAATTAAGTTTTATGAATTCGTATCCGTCAATGATGTGGGGAATTCAAATCATCATTGAGGAGGGTCGCCTTCAAAGTTAGCACACACGTCTACATCTCCTCGGTCATCCACCCAACCTAGTCGGAAGCGAACAGGAGTACAGGACCTTTACCGTGCGGGCACGACAGCTGTCAGAACACATAATGGTCCCAGACCAGGAGGCTCAGCCTCAATATCAATAACATAGCACGCCCTCGGCGGCAACACAGATGCCCCACTCCAGTCCCTCTCACTGTTCTAGATTTGCATCGAGGGGGCGACAGTACACTTCTAGTGAGCTCGCAGAACTTGCCACGACATTGGACCGAGTCCCCATCACGTTAGTGCGCCACATGTGGAGTTGTTCTGCCTAGAATCATACTCTAGACTTCTTGACATATCACTGTCATTGTCCTCCCCTCCTGCAATCCCCACCTGAGTATCCGCAGATACCCATAGTATCTTCCTCTCCACTACTTCGAGAGCATACTCATACCTCACTGTGTTATTCATGTCTTTTATCTCTTTTAATTAGCCTAATGATCGGCTCACCCTTCGTACATCCCTTCAGTGAGTCCCGACCGCTATCTTTGCACCTAACAAAGCACAGAGCTGGGTTCGCATCATCACACCATCCTCTTTCCCAAAATCTCAACTCACAAAACTTTTCTTTAAAATCTTAAAATCACAAACTTTTACAAATGGCTCAAAATTTCTTTGTCCCACCTTCTAAAAATCTCATTTTCTGAAAATTTCCTTTTCATAATAAAATATCCCTTCACAAACCTTCCTTCAAAACTTACTTCTTAAATTCTCACTAAATCTCTCTTCATAAATCTTTCAAAAATGTCTTTTCACACACTTTATCAAAAGTCTTACTTCAAAAACTCTTTTCAAAAACCGTTTTCAAAAACCATATTTTTGGGTGAGTGTTAATGGAGGAGCAAGCTCAACTCAACATTAAGCTTCTTCCCAAAAATAAAAACTTGCTGAGCACTAATGGAGGAGCAAGCTCAACTCAACACTAGTCCCAGACTAAAACCAAAAACAGAAGGGAGCCCAGCTCCGCTCACATCACATCATCATCACTTTTCCCAGCTCTGGCTCGGCCACATCACATCATCAATCCTTACTCATTCAGCGATTACAACTTTCACAACATCTCAACATTTCCTTTATTGTTCTTACTCATCATTATTCACGTTGTTTTCAATCTTATCATGTCTAATCATTTCGTCAAATAAACAAACAACAGTATACTAGCATCATCACATATAAACATTACCTAATTTCACGTGGTCTTTGTCTCCTTCACACGAGTGGCCACACAATCAAACAATTGCCACCGTGCTACTGACTCAGAACCACTAAGTTTCGAATTTTGAGATGGTCGAAACACTTAATAAGTTACCTAAATACCACGGTGTTTGGGGGAAACTTCTCTCTCACCTCAACCGATGTCGATCTTCAATGTGCTCCTTGGTTTCCATTGCGACGTTCGTAACTGCTTCCCGATCGTTACTGGAACTCAAATATTTCCCTCTTATTAAAAATCATTCTTATTCAATTATCTTGAAACAAGCAACTTATAAAACTTTTTATTTGAAAACCAGGTATTTGTTTCCTCTTAACACTTTTGAAATCAATTTTAGGTTTCTCATAATTAAAATCAAGTAAAACATTCCTTTAAGGAAGATAAAAACTTTCAGAAAATTCTTTTCAAACACTTGTTAAAAACATAGTGAGTTTATAAAACATCTTTCGGATTAAAACCATAAACTTCAAAAATCATTTGAAAATCTTTTCAAAACAACATCTTTCAATTAATCAAATCATTTTCCTACCTTAAACATCACAACCGAACATGATTATTAAAAGGAAAGGAATATCTTCACTTAAAATCCATGTTAACAACTCTTAAATCAATTAGCTTTACCCCTAAACTATCATGCAAGGGAAATCAACTCATGTTCTTTTATTTTTCAACCAAACCGAATTGATCATAGAAAAATGATTCAAACATATCACAATACAATCACATACCGAATCACTCTTATTCATTCAAAAGCTAACTCAAACAATCAACACACAAGAAAGTAAAAACAGTTTGAATGAAATTTATTCCAAAACCGAATAGGAACATAAAAATCACTTTTAAGTTTTTACTTCAAAAATTTAGATTTTCATAGGCTTGAAATCCATAGATCTATCCATAGAACACACATGCAAAACAAAATAATTAAACTCTTACATTTATATGAGCAAGACCGTGAGCTCCAAACAAAATTCATCAAACTTTAATTTTATTCTTTATCATAATAAAATCATGGGTCGTATCAAAAATCTTTAGATCACATAGGTTTTAACATGCATGTAACTAATAATCAAGATTAAACATGATTTCCTATTTTACCATGCACAAAAGATAAGGTTTTGAGTTCTATTTTCATATGCACACTTTAAGACAACAATTACCAAACATCAAGGAATCATCATCACACACAAAATTTGGTTGAAAATCCCTTTTTGTACCAAAAATCACTTTTAACACTTATTATCATAATTTTCTTTTTTTTTTAAATTGTGGCATGCATCAAAAGAAAACTAAGATCAAACACAAAACAAACACATAGTGTTCATGCTTTTACAAAGATCTACCACAAATTAAAACATGCAAGTGAAAATCAAAGTAAATACACAACTTGCAACAAGACCGTGAAGAAGAAATTTTGCAACTAAAGATCAAAGCCTCTAAGAATAAACATTCAAGATACAATTAACATGCAAGAAAGGATCAAGGCAAGAACATAAACTTAAACACAAATTCCAAGAAAAACCGTGAAGAAGAAAACTCATACGTTTGAAGATCAAAACTTTCAAGCACAAAGATTCAAGATCAACACATAAAAATAACATGCAAGGTGATTACACTTTAAGATCATAGGAACACAAATACATGCATCATAAAAATTTGAATTGAAACAAGGTCCATTACAAGATCAAAACTAAAATCATTACATTGAAGCTTCCCTAACAACTACCTTAAACAAAACTTTAATCTTCAAGCTTTAACTCTCTCCTTTCTTCCTATGGTTGCCTCGGCCTCTTCTTCTTATGGTTAAGGGTTGGGTTTACTTCTTGATCTATGAAGAAGAAGGTGTTTGAATAAAGGAATCAAAGGTGTTTGGGTTATGGGAGGTTTGGATTTTCACTTATTTTCTCTTTTCCTCCTCTCGGCCATGCTCCCCTTTTCCATGGGTCTCAAGAGATTGATGTGCTCTTGGACCAAAGTGTTTAGTTTGTGGGTGAAAATGTGAAGAAGTGGAAGAATGAACTAAGGCTATCTCACTCACTCACACACGGTTTATGAAAGCAAAACAAGGGGTGGAATTTGTCAAGAGAAACAAAGGCAATTTGGTCTACTTCTAAGGTTGCATGGGGGTCTTCTTCGTGGAAGACAAAGGGAAAGGAAAGTCTTCACTTAGGCACTATGAGTCATTACCCTAGGCTCACTTACTCACCACTCTAAGCCTCCTATTTGCTTGCCACCTAAACCTTCTATTTTCTTTCCATCTCATTTTCTATTTCTTAATGGCTAAGGGAAGGCAACTTAGTTTGGTTCCTCTCCTCACTCACACGGCCGAACACATGCACACACACATGCACATAGAGTTTCTTTTTATTTTATCATATCATTATGGAACCATGCATACATGTAGCTCATACACATACCATACTTTTAGGCATTAGATTTCATACGGCATACCTATACATTATGCACATATAATTTCATTTATTTTCACATAGCATGAAATCCTGGGATGATGCACATATTTGATCATGCACACAATCATGTCCCACTCAAAACACACGGCACACACATCATACATACACCATTCACATTTACACTCTTATGCATTCATTCATTTAGTTTCACTAATTAAATTTCATACACATACATTCTCAACTCAAAATTTTCAAAGATACACTCATAAGAAACCAAATAACCGAACCAATTAAAATCACAACATAGACTTTAATTTATTTTATAAAAATAACATATTTACAAATCCCAAAATTTCCAAAATACAAACTTTAAAGAAAATCAATAAACCATATTGATTTAATTACAAAATTTTAATAAAACCATATTTTCTCATAAATCAAAGATTTTTAGAGAAACCGCTTATTAAAACCTCAAATCATAAGGAGAAAGTTCGTTTCTAAAAATTTCAAATGACAAAACATAGCTTGGTTTTCATAAAATCAAACTCAATAAAAAAATCATTTGCTAAAACATTTTTCTGAAAATCCTTCTTTTATTCAAAAATTCTTCTTAAATAAAACCTCATGGATTTATTTGAGTCCAGAAGATGCGGGATGTTACAGACAGTGGTTATGTTGGATTCCCCTGGGTTATCCACAAACTTTGTACAGCCGCTGGGGTTTATTTTAGGGATGATGTGCGCGCACTTAGGCGGACTCCTAGGATGATGTGGTCCACTTGGGACCATTTCTTATCTTTAGAGCGTAAGGCGTTGCGCGATTTAGGACACCCAGCAGGCGATGCACCGCCCGCCATGCCCCCAGTTGTTGAGTTACCACCTACAGATGAGGCTGGCCCCTCCGTCCCTCCGGTGTCACAACCGGGAGGCATGGATGAGATGATGCGTATGATGCAGTCCCTGATGACGGGACAAGTAGAGTTGAGGGGTGGCCAGTCTAGGATTCTAGCGGGGCAGGATCGCATTATGCGTCGTCAGGCCCGGACAGCTGAGTTGTGGCGCCGAGAGATGCGCCGCAACCAAGACCGGGATGCTTACATGAGAGATTGGCGAGAGTCACAGGGATTACCATTTGTTGTTCCTCCTTACACAGAGGAGGATTTTGGTCTTTTGGATGAGGATTCGTCCCATGAGATGGACGAGGATGTCCATTGAGGAGCGAGTGTGATGTTCTAGTTTTAGGGGGTAGTTTTAGGTGTCTTTAGGTTCTTAGTTCCTAGGTTTAGTGAGTCGTCGTTGTCAGATTAGAGCTTCTTATATTTGTGGATTAATGCGGTGCTGCAAGCACCAATTTGAGTTACATGTGTGCAGGTACACAAGTTTGGGGGAGTTCGCTTCTTGGATTCTGTGGATACTGCGCTACAAAGGGAAGTCTCTATTCTTTATTTTACTTTCTTTTCTTTTGTTTCATTTTTTTCTGTCTGATGTCTAGTTGCTTGAGGACAAGCCACAACCCAAGTTTGGGGGAGTGGTACAAAAATTCAAAAAGAAAAGAAAAGAAATATTTGTCCCCAAATTTGTGTTTTAGTAAGTGTCCTAGGTATAGGTAAATGAATTTTCTGAATTAGTGTTGTTCTCCTAATAATAAATGTTGTTGCTGGTTTGAGATTAGACTTCTGATTGTTGATGCTTATTTGATTGAGCTGTAATTCTGTTGAAAATTGGTTATTTTAACAAATTGTTTGGGAACTCTGGAAAGTGAATGGACCATAGCCTAGTGAGAATTTGGGCCTGTAATTGAAAGGGGTATGAATTTGAAATTGTGATGATTATTTGATGAAACCCCTTATTCTTTCTTGAGTGTGTTCACTTTGATGATGTGTCTAGAACTTGACTTGTGACCGGTTGAAATTGATAATTGTCTGCATGCATAAAAATGATAAAGGCACCTAGGTTTGTGTTTTTCGTGGCCTTCAACAATTTGAATAACATTGATATCCCTTAGTTGCCCAATTTGAGCTTTTAAAGTTAAATGAGTTTCTTTGGTACCTTGGATAATTTGCATAATTTTTGTAGAGTACCTTTGGAATTCATAATGGAGCAATTAAGAGGAATAGTGTGAAAAAGCTAAAGTGAAAGTGTGAAAAAATGTCATGAATTCTATTTCTCTTCAATTAAAAAAATAATAAAAAAAAAGAAAAGAAGAAGAAGAGAGTAGAATGAATGAAATGAGAAAAAGATTAGAAAGGGTGTTTGAATTGGAGTGTGATGTAATTAATTGTTGAGTTTAGTTGCTCCATTCATGAATTTTAAAGGGAATAATTTTGATTGCATTGATTAAGCCCTTTGTGCATCCATTCTTTCTTTATCCCACCTTCATCTTTTCGCCATGACCCCATTACAACCTGAATTAAGACCTTTTGATTTGTTCATGTAGTCAATAATTTCAGTGGAGATTTGGTCTATAGTCAAGCATATGGTACACATTGTCATTGCCTGAATTTGAGTGCATTGAATAAATTTACCCTTTATACATTTGAGAGAGATACACTGAGAGATTGAGAGAGTTCGTTTCCTTAGTTTCCTTGGAGTTTGTTATTCTAACCAGGTTTTGATTGAGTAGCTGTTTGAGAATTTATGTGTCAAAGTTGGAAAGTCGAAATCTTAGATTAGCAATGTGTTTTGATTTAGGAGGTAACACTGATTGGGAATTTTTGTTTTACTTTTGCCTGGGACATGCAAAATGTCAAGTTTGGGGGAGTGATTTGAGGCTGAAATATGATGTTTTTGTACTTTATTTAACCCCCATTTACTTTGGTTTTGGTGTGTTCTTAAGCAAATTTGAGTCTTTTGTTAGGATTTTTAGTTGTTAAGTGTTTAGGTAGGGTGTTGTGCGTTTTGATGTGTTTGTTAGTGTTTCAGATGTTTCTGGTATCAAATTGGAGATGGGAAGAAGAAATTGGAGCTGCACTTTGAGGAATTGAAGTAAAGTGAAGAAAAAGGAGAAAATTTGTACTTGCACGCCCAGGCGCAGGGTCAGCACGCCCAGGCGTGCAAGGGGTCAAAGCATCCAAGTTGGGGTCAAAAGTGCAAAAAAATTGGTGCAGCAAGCCAGGTAGATTCGCGCCCAGGCGCGCGGTACCATGCGCCCAGGCGCACGCGTTACGAATGAAGGAGAACTGATGGATTTTCAGAGGCGCGCCCAGGCGTGCCAACGCCATACCCAGGCGCGCGTGACAGATCTGATTGGGATTTGTTTTTGTTTTATTGGATCTGTGATAAGATTGGCTTTTGGGGGTTTTTAAAATAGATTAGGATTGATAATTAGGATTCATTCTAAACATTTGGGAATAGAGATTAGAGAGCTTTGGTGAAGAATTGAGATTGGAGACTCAAGTTTATTGGTAATTATGTCTACTTTTATCATTATTATTGTTTCTCTCTTCTCCATCATGAACTAAACTTCTATTTGGGAACATGTGGATTTGTATGGAACCTTTGTAGTTTTTGTTTAATGAATTGATGTTTTTCTAGTTAAGTATTGTGTTTGATTATGTTCTTATTTGTTTATCATAATTTTGAGCTCGATTGTGATTTGGTAATTCTAATTGAATAGGAATATTGAATTAGGATTTAAACCTTTAATCAAACAATTCAATTACATAGGTATAGGGATATGTTTATGAGTTGGATAACCTTCTAATAATTTTGCTTGAACACTAATTGGTAAGATTAGGATTTAAAACTCTGCTTAAGGAATTAAGGGAGATTAAATTACTAAGAAACAGGGTTGACCTAAGGAATTAGGCTTCTTTTACCTTTGCAAAATTGGTTCAATACTTAGGAAAATCATTGATTCGTTAACAATTGCTTTTGGAACCTACAATGAAACATGTACCCAAGCTTTCCCAAATCTTTTCACAATCACTTTTAATTTGTGTTTTGTTTTTACAATTTAATTTAATTAAGAATTTTCCACTCAACTTAATTTTAATTTGAATTTCGCTTAGTAACTACGACTTAGGTGAGAATTATTTTAGTCTATTTTAGTCCTCGTTGGGAACGACATCCCACTTACACTTTATTACTTGTCACGAACTGGTGCACTTGCCAGAACGCCAACAATATATATATATATATATATATATATATATATATATATATATAAGCTAATTAATTCTCTATTATTAAATACTACAATTCTTAAAATATCTTTATTTAAAATAGTTGTGTCAATTAATTTTTGTTTCATTCACAATACTATATTTTTAAAATATCTTTTTTTTTAAAGATATTTGAGAAAATAAAATGCATTCAATTAACATTTTTAATAGGTATGAAATTTGTTGTTTTTTTTCTTAACCTCAACCGTAAGGACTGAGGATAAAAACAAAAATACATTGGCAAGCAAAATATATTGTGACTTGAAATATTGATGGTTAAATTTTTCAATATAAATATACTTATTTTAATCTCTTATCCTCGATGTTAAGAACTGAAGTTAATTATTATTATTATTATTATTAATCAAGATTGGAAAGTGGGTTTTTTTTACATAAGTGAGGTAGTTTTACAAACAGTTTATATAAATAGAGTAATTTTGAAACTATTTAGATAACATTAATTATGTAAATAGTTTCAAAATTATCCTATTTACGTAAATTGTTTTTAAAACTACCACTCTTAAGTAAAAAAACCCCGGAAAGTGTGTAACATTAATTGTAATAAGAATATTAAATTGCAAATAATCTATATAAAAGTTGATAAACTTGTCATCATAGGACAGTTTGGCCGAGTGGTCTAAGGCGGCAAATTTAGGCTCTTGTCCGAAAGGGCGTGGGTTCAAATCCCATAGTTGTCAACTATTTTATACATTTTATTATATATTTAACCGCATAATAATGTTTATGTGAATAAGCTCTTGAAAATTACTTTTATTTAAAGTTTGTTGTAAAAAATGTACTCCCTCCGACCCTATTTATAAAGACAATTTTGGATTTTTTTTTTCATCCATTTTCAATTTTTAATAGGCATTTAATTATTTTTTTACAAGCACCCCTATTAAGTCAACACTTTTTAGAGTTCCAATAATAATTATAGGGGTAGTTTTAAAAAAATATATCAAATTTTCACATTTTATATATTTAACCACATAATCATGTTTATGTGAATAAGCTCTTGAAAATTACTTTTATTTAAAGTTTGTTGTAAAAAATGTACTCCCTCCGACCCTATTTATAAAGACAATTTTGGGTTTTTTTCATCCATTTTCAATTTTTAATAGGCATTTAATTATTTCTTTTTACAAGCAACCCTATTAAGTCAACACTTTTTAGAGTTCCAATAATAATTATAGGGGTAGTTTTAAAAAAAATATATCAAATTTTCACATTTTCAATGCCACTAACAAATTTAACCACTTTCCTTGATGGAAGTGAAAAACCCAAAAGGTTTTTATAAATAGGATAAAGAGAGTAGTTTACTTAATGAAATGTTAATTTAAAATATTGCAAACTTGTGTACATTTTTAATACAACTTTTTTCTTAAATCTACTCCTTCCGTCTCACGAGGATGGTAAAAACTGATCAAAACTTTTGTTTCAAATTAAAGTTAAAGTAATTAATGAAAAAACCTAGAAATTACAAACTTTGAATGTGATTGATTGATCAATACAAAATTCATATTAAGTTAGTTATTTGATAATTAGTTGATATGTTAAACAAACCTAAATGAATTCCTGCTTAATTTGTTGACTTTTGCAATTTTTTTACCATCTTTATAAAGCGGAGGAAGTATTCATTAATCAATATCTTTAGGATACTGATTAGCAAAATCATAACTATTAAAATACCTCTCTTCTACACTCGGGGGTTGGCTCAAGTGGTGCTGCCAACTTGAGAATTTGGGAATGAGACCCGAGATTAAGAAGTTTCAGATTCGATTCACGGTTAACACATCCCGCTGGGAGAGGCATAGGAACTCGACCTCGTGCAATATTATTATCAAGGATTCCTTGGTATTAAAGGTGCTCTTGGAGACATCTGTGATACTGACCAAAGAGTACAGAAGAAAACCTCTCCTCTTGAAACCCCAAGGCGTGAAATGGCGATGAAATATAAATTAAATTACCGGTAATTTATGCTGAAATTTAAGTTACTAGTAAGTAGAATGTTTTTTTTTTTAACATATGTACCTCAAGCATAAGATAAAGAATCTTGAAAAGTAGGATTTGTTAGCTTTATTATGAAAACGTTTTCCCTTTTTATTTTAAAAAATCATTGATAGTTGTAAATTATAATTATGATTCCGTACTTTTATTTCAGTTTATGTTAATCATAAATATGATTCTGCATTTTTATTTTTTATTTTCAAAATTTTACATAGGAAATAATGAAAACAATAAAAACATAGGTCATAGTCATAATTAATAGAAATTTTAAAGTAAATTTGAGGTCATAATTATAGTTATCGATAGTTTATGAAAATGAAAAAAAAAAGTTTTCAAAAAACAAACAGAGTTTTTATGAAAGAGTGATATACTTAATGAGTCATAAAATGATGTTCTAGTTGTCCTATACATTTTTAGATTGGCTAAACTATGTATTTGGTCTCTTGTCTTATTTTTCAATATCAAATTGGTCCTTTATTTTTTTGGTATCATATTGATTCCTCACATTTTTTTCACTATCAATTTGGTCCCTGAATCAATAAGATAGCAAACGTGTCATTTTTCTCTCCAACATTGCAAATGTGGACCAATAAGATGTTGACACGTAGGATGAACAGTGACTTAGAGACCAATTTGATAGCAAAAAGAAACATGAGAGACCAATATGATTTAAAAATTGAAAAATAAGTTACCAAATACGTAATTTAGCATTTTAGCTTTTATACTTGATTATCTCATGCAAGTACATAGGTTAGAAAATCACGAGCGACAAGGATTGAAATATTTGCCACGCAACTACTTGATCAAGCAGTTTTCGGATATAACTTTAACTTTAGCTTTTATGCTTGTTTATTTTATGCTTGTTTATTTCATGTATGGCAGCATGGTTGCATAGGTTAGAAAATCATGAGGGGCAAGGATTAAATTATATGCCACGCCAAACACTTGACTAAGCAGTTAGAATTGTTCAAGTAATCTGACAAATGTTAAAGGCAAAGAATTTGTCACCAACACATACTAAAGGTACTAATTTATCTGTCTAAAAGATTTAGTGGCTGGTTGGTGGCATGGTGGCTGTGGACAAGAAACTTGTGTCCTGAGAAAAGCACAAGAAACTTTGTTTCCAAGCCACCAAAACCAGATACTAAAGTTTATAGTTACTCTAACACTCGCTGGTCTTGACTCCTCAATATAAACAAAAATATTCACAATCATTTACTAATAATGCAGTCTCTAATAGGTGTTTAAAACTGAGAAACTGATCGATTGCATCATATGCACAGAATATATAACTGCACTAGAATTAATTCTAATAGCATATATACGTACCGATGGATACTCGATCAGGATCGAAATAGCAAAGGTACCAAGTACTTTGGCAGTTACATGCATCTCCTGACCTTCTGGCATTAGCTTGGCTAGCTCAAAATCAGATATCTACAAAAAAAAAAAAAAGCACATAAAATACATATTATTGTAGGAACGACATGTTAGTAATGTTATTAACTCATTGTTGGGCGTTTGCTTATCACACTTTTGCTTCAAAATTGGTGTTTAAAAGAACAATGGTGGATTTGAAGTCTCCATGAACAATAGGAATCCCAACACAAGAACTTGAATGGAGATAAGCAAAGCCCCTTTGTATTGGATAATATCCTGAAGCTACAACAAACTCTCTCTCTCTCTACCTCATTCTTATCTATTCATTCTGTTGTAACAAATAGTGATAAAGTTAATATGTATCAGTTAGGATTATAGCAATATTCATGGAACAAACAATTGTATATATATTGTACTTTGCTGCATCAATAAATCAGATCAGTTTTCATATTTTATATGGTATCAGAGCCCTTCTGCTTCACAGCGATTTTTTTTTTCGATCCCATGGCTTCAGACTCAACTTCCTCCACCGCTACTCTTCTCACTGCCGACACTACTCAACTGGTTGCACTTAATGCAAGTGCACATTCCACCATCAAACTCAATTCCTCCAATTACCCTGCGTGGCGAGTTCATCTTAATGCCTTATTGGTTGGCTATGGTCTCAAAGGCTATGTCGATGGCACCACTCCGTGCCCATTGCCCACTGATGCTGGTTATGCTCACTGGGTCAGACAAGACCAGCTGATTCTGCTGGCTATTATTTCCTCTGTTTCCGAAACAATCATTACCATGTTAGGTAATGTCACCACATCCAAGCAAGCTTGGGACATTCTTCAAACTGCGTTTGCCAACAAATCCAGATCTCGCATGATGTCTCTTAAAGAGCGTCTTATCAATGCCCAGAAAGGAGAGCAAAAGGTTACCCCTTATCTTCAAAATCTCAAAGCCATAGCAAATGAACTTGCCATTATTGGTTCTCCCATGGATGACACTGATCTTGTTCTCCTTGCACTCAATGGTCTGGGTTCAGAATTTCGCGACGTTGCTGCTGCTCTTCGTACCCGTGACACCCCTATCAGTTTTGAAGAACTATGTGAGAAACTGATTGATCATGAATCTTACACCAAGAGACAAGAAAAAGTCAATCCCCCTATGGCCATCCCTACTGCTCATGCTGCTCATCGAACTCGTGGCCCCACTGTTCGACCCCGCTTCTCAACTTATCAGTCTCCACCTCCTCCACACACCAGTCGTGGCTCATCCTCACTGAACAGGCCAAGGGTCACCTGTCAATACTGCAACAAATATGGCCACACTGCCCATGAATGCTACACATTGAATGGTTATCCATCCTCATCCAACTCCTGACCCGTCGCACATCATGCCACACACTCATCACCTCCCTCCCACCAAGACTGGCTCCTAGACTCTGGTGCTTCTCATCATATTACCAATGATCTTCATAATCTCTCCCTCTCTCAGCCTTATCATGGTACAGACCAACTCATTGTTGGAGATGGTACAGCTCTTCCTATCAGTCATACAGGTAACACCAACCTTATTACTCCTTCCCCATCTTCCCCTCTAAAGCTATCTCAGGTTCTCTATGTCCCTAAAATTAAATCTAATCTTCTCTCCATATCCAAACTATGTGCCTCTAATAATGTCCCTGTTGAATTTGTTGACTCACAGTTTCTGATCAAGGACCTGCACACGGGGAAGGTACTGTTCCAAGGCAACCGCAACAATGACCTCTACCAACTTAAGACCAACATCTGCTCACCTCAAGCCCAACACACTCACCTTCAAACTCCCAACATCCTACACCACACTCTTGGCCATCCATGTTCCCGTGTCCAACAGCATATCAATAAACATCTAGGCCTCAAGTCCACTGATCGAGGCCGTACCCGATCAAAATAAAAGGTGTTTATTCTGTAGTACTAGGAAGGTGATCCTAGGTCGTTTCCCAGCGAATATCGGTCTAGGCAAAGTATCAAACACGTAGTGTGCAGTAAAATGGGGGGGTTTTTGTGTGTGACAAATGTGAAGAACAAAACATAAACAGAATATAAAAACTAAGAAAATCAGAAACAAAAGCGGGCAAACCCCTTTGGCTACGTACACTACTCAATCCTAGCTCACTAAAGATCGATTCCTCTCCTCTCCTCTGTCCAACTCGTGATAACCAAATACTAAGCGAAAATTCAGTTATCACTCCAAACCCTAACTTCTAATTAAGCATCAGAAACCAGAATTGGAGTTTTTACGAGTTAATACAAATTAAGCATTTATATTCATGTATTATCTCTACGAAATGGAATTAAGCAAACCACTACACATCGATAAACATGAAAACAGAGAAGAGAAAATGAAATTGCATTAATAACAAGAGCTCAAGAGTAGATAATACAATACCAAAGGGATTAACCCTTGAAGTCTAGCCTTCCATGGCCATAAAATGAAGAAAAACGAGTAGAAATGGGGAAGAACAAAACCCTAGCAGCCACCACCACTTGGGAGAGCCAAGAGAGAAGTTCTAACCTAGAGAGAGAGTGAGAAATCTGAAAATGAAAGTGTGTTCTTGGAGGTTACACGAATTTCCCCTCTTAAGACACAAAATGGGCCTAAAACATGGGCCCAAATCCTAAGAAACACTATTCTGAACATTACAATTAAAAAGGGACCTAAATGCAAATTACAATCTTCACTTCAATACTTCAATCTTCATTTCCAAACTTCCCAAAGTGTCCTTGTGCCAAATATTACCTGAAAATAGAAATAGAATTAATTAGGCTAAATAATTCCAAATTAAACAATATTCGGAATATTAGTCCAATAAACTCTAAATCAATAAATCAAGCTAATCAATGTCAAATGGGCAACAAGTATCAATAATAGGAGTAAAATAATGCAAGGAATAATGGGAAATAAAATGCTCATCAAATACCCCCACACTTATCCTTTTGCACTCCTGGGCAAAACCAAAAGATAGGACTATGAAGATCAATATGCACCAAAGTGAATAATGCAACAAGATGACTACAACTAAGAAATGCTAACCTAAGAGATTACATACTTCACAATGAATTCTAGGAAATGCAAAGAAATGGGCAAACTCAAGCACACAAAATGGTTAAGGATCAAAGAGTCAAAGCATCCGCGAACATCATCCAATTACTTCAAGTATGCAAAGAAACCAATGACATCAAGAGGATAGTCACAAAGATGATAGAAACTCACAAGGATCACTCAAAAGTGTTTACACTCAAGTGTTTGGGGTTAATCATTATTTACACTCAAGGCACATCATGAAAAACAAACACAACCATAAGCTTGACAAGCCTCTAACATCAACCATCAACACACATGCACAAAATGATCAAAAGGTCTTTTAAGGGTTGTAATGGGACCAAGGACAAGGTAGGATAAAAATATGGGAATGTAGCTAAAACCAAAGGAATAGAGGAGCAATGGGGAATAAGTAAAAAGTAAGCAAAATCCACCCCAAAATCAACTACCACTAATTCCAATCCTCTTTGCCTCAACAACCTTTTATTCACTTTTTTTTTCTCTTCTTTTTTTTTCTTTTTATTTTTGCATTTTTTTTTTGTATTTTTGTCTTCTATTTTTTTTTGTTTTTGAGAGATATACAAAAAGAAAAGAAGAAACAACACAAATGGCATGAAGATGAAGCCATAACTATAACAACCAATGAGGCAAAACCAAGAACTCAACCAATTAAAGCATAAAGCACACTTCTTACCTAATACCCATTCCCAAAACAATTCCAAAGCTCAAAAATTCCCTAAGGTTAGGACAATCATGGTTTTTCAGTCATAGGCTTGTAATGAGCTAAAGAACAAGGAAAGGGATAAAAAGGCTCAAAGGGGCTAGCAAAGGATACATTCATTCAAGGTAGGCTCATATGGCTAGTAGCTTATTCAAGAAAGAAAGTGCCTAAATCATTTCAAAATGTGCATGAGCAATCAAGTATCAACAAGAGTCAAGTCAAGTTCTAGAGTGCAAGTAATCCAGAGTGCAATCACACATGACAGAAAATTAGGTGGCATATATAGCAATCCACCCACAATTAAGGCTCAAATCCTCACAAAAGGGACAATTCTATCACAGTGTTACCACCTCTTAATTATCAAAAGCAACTTTACACACAGAAATGCATGAATTCAGACACGAGATACCAAAACTCTACTAAAATGAAGCAAAAACATGCAAGAAAATGCCCAAAACTAAGCAAAACCTAAAAAAAATCAAAGCAAAATATGCAACCTAAACTACTCTCCCCCCACACTTAAATCACACATTGTCCTCAATGGAACACAAATAGCAGAATCAGACAGATATAGACAAGTGTAATAAAAAGAGTAAGGAAGGAGAAAAGGAGACTCCCTAAGTCATGGTTGTTCAAAAGTGGGGTCGACCAATGAGGCCTCCTCCATAGGTGCATCATCCAAAGAAGGGGTGGTTAGGAAAGGCTTGAGTCGGTGGCCATTGACTTTGAAGCTCTTGTTCGTGGACTCACTCTTGATCTCCACAGTGCCATAAGGGAACACTTGGGTGACTACAAACGGTCCAATCCATTTAGAGCGGAGCTTTCCACTCATGAGTCCAAGCCTAGAGTTGTAGAGCAAAACTTTTTGACCAACCAAGAACTCCTTTCTGGAAATGGAGTTATCATGAAGCTTCTTGGTCTTCTCTTTGTAGAATTTGGAGTTCTCATAGGCCTCCAAGCGGATCTCATCTAGCTCACTCAACTGCAGCTTCCTCTCCTCACCCGCTTGATCAAGAGCTAAGTTACATTGCTTCACAGCCCAATATGCACGGTGCTCTATCTCCACAGGCAGGTGGCACGCCTTACCAAAGACAACCCGATAGGGTGACATCCCTATGGGTGCCTTGTAAGCGGTCCGATGGGCCCACAGAGCATCCTCCAATCGTGTGCTCCAATCCTTTCTATTAGGCTTCACCATCTTCTCCAAAATCCGCTTGATCTCTCTATTTGAAATCTCCGCTTGCCCGTTGGTTTGGGGGTGATAGGGTGTAGAGACTTTGTGCACAACCCCATACTTCTTGAGCAAAGCTTGCATGGATCTATTGCAGAAGTGTGTGCCTTGGTCACTGACTATGGCTCTAGGTATGCCAAACCTGCAAAGGATATTAGACCTGACAAAATCTACAACAACCTGAGCATCATTAGTCCTCGTGGCCTTAGCTTCCACCCATTTGGATACGTAATCCACAGCAAGTAAGATATAATAAAAACCAAAAGAAACAGGAAAGGGGCCCATGAAATCTATACCCCAGACGTCAAACACCTCACAAAACAACATAGGTTGTTGCGGCATCTGTTGCCTCCAAGATAGGGCGCCTCCTGCTCTTTGACACTGCTCACACGAGCTGCAGATGTTGCTCGCATCCTTGAAAATGGTAGGCCAATAAAATCCAGAATCCAGCACCTTTCGTGCTGTCCTTTGAGTACCAAGGTGGCCTCCCACTGGTGAAGCATGGCAAAATTGGAGAACCGATTGGATCTCCTGGTCTGGAATGCACCTGCGAATGACCTGATCACTGCAAAAATGCCATAAATAGGGGTCATCCCATACATAATGCTTGGCATCGCTCTTTAATTTGTCTCTTTGAGCTTTGGATGCCAAGGCAGGAAAAACAGAAGCAACCAGATAATTAACAATGTCTGCAAACCAAGGAGTTTGGGGAAGGGGATGGGAAACATGTAAAGATAAAAGCTGCTCATCCGGGAAGTCATCCCGGATAGGAAATGCATCCTCCTCTCTCTCTATCCTGCTCAAGTGGTCTGCGACAAGGTTATGCGCACCACTCCGATCCTGAATCTCAAGATCAAACTCCTGGAGGAGCAACATCCACCTAATCAACCTAGGTTTGGAATCTGTCTTTTTCAAAAGATACTTCAGAGCAGCATGATCAGTGTACACTACAACCTTAGAACCAAGCAAATATGATCTAAATTTGTCAAGTGCAAAAACAATAGCCAAAAGTTCTTTTTCAGTTGTTGTGTAATTAACCTGTGCTGCATCTAAAGTCCTAGAAGCATAATAAATCACATGCGACAGCTTACCAACCCTTTGGGAGAGAACTGCTCCCAAAGCATAATTTGAAGCATCAGTCATGAGCTCAAATGGGAGGGTCCAATCAGGTGGTTGGATGATGGGAGTGGTGGTTAGTGCTTTGTTCAATTCATCAAATGCCCTCTTGCATTGGTCTCCAAATTCCCATGGGGCATCCTTTTGAAGCAACTTGGAAAGAGGAAGGGCAATGTTGCTAAAGTTCTGAATAAACCTGCGATAGAAACCTGCATGACCAAGAAAAGAACGCACCTCTCGCACGCAAGAGGGGTAAGGCAAATGTGATATTACATGCAGCTTAGCAGGGTCAACTTCTATGCCCTTGTGCGAAACAATGTGCCCTAAGACTATGCCTTGTTCTACCATGAAGTGGCATTTTTCAAAATTCAAGACAAGGTTAGTCTCAATGCACCTGTTAAGCACCTTAGTCAAATTATCAAGACATGCATCAAATGAGGAGCCATAAACACTAAAATCATCCATGAAGACCTCTATGCAATGCTCGAGCAAGTCAGCGAAAATACTCATCATACATCTTTGAAATGTGGCAGGAGCATTGCATAGGCCAAAAGGCATCTTTCTATATGCAAATGTGCCAAAAGGACAGGTAAATGTGGTCTTATGTTGGTCCTCTGGTGCAATACAAATTTGAAAATAACCAGAGAATCCATCTAAGAAGCAATAATGAGATTTACCTGCCAGGCGCTCCAACATCTGATCAATGAAGGGGAGAGGGAAATGATCCTTGCGAGTCGCCTGGTTGAGCTTTCTGTAATCAATGCAGACTCTCCAACTGTTCTGCACTCTAGTGGGAATCAGCTCATCCTTCTCATTTTTGACAACTGTGACACCAGACTTCTTGGGGACAACTTGCACCGGGCTCACCCAAGTGCTATCTGAAATTGGGTAGATGATACCCGCTTGGAGCAGCTTGGTGACTTCTTTCTTAACCACATCAAGAATCTGGGGGTTCAATCGCCTTTGGGGTTGTCTCACTGGTTTAGTCCCATCCTCCAACAAAATGCGGTGCATGCACATGGAGGGGCTAATTCCAGGAATATCCGCTAAAGTCCATCCAATTGCCCTCTTGTTCTTTCTTATCACATCCAGCAGTTTCTCCTCTTGATCAACAGAAAGTGAGGTAGAGATGATCACTGGGAGTTTCTGCTCATCCTCCAAGTAAGCATATTTGAGATGAGGAGGGAGGGGCTTCAGGTCCAATGAGGGTGCCTGCATAATAGATGGAACTAAAGGGACAACAGAAATGGATTCTGCTGCCTGCACCTGAACAAGTGAATCAGACTCATGCATAACAGATATGGGATTAGGGTTGGCATAGTCTGAATCTATAACATATGAATCATCAGATGCAGTGGCAGAGTCTAGAAACTGAGCTATTTCAGTGCATGCGGTGCACCATCCAGAGTTAGTGCATGATGGACAAGTAAATGAATCAGTGAAAGATGGCAATTCAAAATCATGATGCAAAATGTCAAGCATATGCTCATCTATCAAATCATCAAGCAAGTCCACATGGAAAACAGAGTGATCCTCAGGAAAATGTTTCATAGCATGGAAAATGTCAAATCGGATCACACTGCCATCAAACTCCATGGAAAGTGAACCTGAATGCACATCTATCTTGGTTCGGGCTGTTTTCAAAAATGGCCTCCCCAAAATAATAGGAACAACATTACGGGGAGAGTCATCTTCCATATCAAGTATGTAAAAATCAGCAGGGAAGATCAACTCTTCAACCCGAACCAAGACATCCTCTATCAAACCTGCGGGGTGGGCAGTACTTCTATTTGCCAATTGAATCACCACACCCATAGGTTGAAGAGGTCCAAGAGAAAGAGACTTAAAAACAGACATAGGCATGACATTTATGGATGCTCCTAAATCTAGCATAGCATTTTCAAACTTAACATTGGCTATGATGCAAGGTATAGAGAAAGTTCCAGGATCCTTACATTTTTCAGGAATGTGAGGGATAGGTTTACCTATGAGAGCGGAGACATTCCTTCCCATGCTTATCCTCTCATTGCCCTTGAGTCTTCTCTTATGAGTGCACAACTCCTTAAGGAACTTCGCATACCTTGGAATCTGTTTTATTGCATCAAGAAGGGGTATGTTGACTTCCACCTTCCTGAATATGTCAAGAATGTCCTTGTCCACCTCTTCCACCCTTTTGTTTTGAGGCACTCTTGGTGGGAATGGAAGAGGAACAGGAGGAGGTTGTAGGACAACAGCAGGGCTTGTGGTTGAAGTCGAGGAGGGTTGAGTTGGATGATTCTCTTTGGTGCTAGCATGCTCACCTTCATCTACCACTTGGCTCTTCCCTTTAGAGGAAGCTAGAGCATCATTGTTGAGGTGAGGTTGTGGTGTGGGTGTGACAATCTGCTTTCCCGACCTCAGGTTGATGGCACTCACATTCTGATTCTGAGGGTTGATCACAGTTTGGGATGGCAACTTGTCAGAATTTTGAGATTGCAAGTTGTTGAGAGAAGTTGCCATTTGACCCATCTGATTTGTCAAAGTCTGAATGGATGCCTCTTGTCTCTGAATGGATGCTCTAGTCTCTTGTTGAAATTGGAGGTTTTGCATGGTCATTTGCCTCACCAACTCCTCCAAGGTAGGTTGGTTGGATGGAGGGGCTGATGGTGCAGGATGAACCACTTGCTGCTGTTGTTGTTGCCTTTGCTGCTGGATTGGGGGAGGTACATATGGTGGTCTACTCGGTCCAGCGGTGTTCTGAAATGGAACATTAGGAGGAGGTTGTTGTTGTTGTTGATCAGACCACTTCAGATTGGGATGGTTCCTCCATCCAGGGTTGTATCTATTGGAAGAGAGGTCATGATTATGTTGTTGTGGGCCTCTATTGTTGTATATGTTTGCTGCATAGGCCTCGGGTTGGTCACCACTTGTCATCGGCTGTTGCTGCTGAAGGGAAGGGCATGCATCTGTGGGGTGCTCAATGGATGTGCATATGCCACACACTCTAGCAGGAAGTATCATCTTTTTCTGATTGACAGCCAATTGTGTGACCAATGTTGTGAGAGAATCAATTTTCTGCTCAAGCTTCTCAACCTTGCCCGAGTCTGCACCAACATCATTTACATCCCTCACAACTATTGCATCACTGTTGCTTCTTGCATGGAATTGTTGACAATTGGAAGCCATCTTCTCAATTTTGCTCCTGGCTTGTAAGGGTGTCATATCTCCCAATGTACCACCACTTGCAGCATCTACCATGTTTCTTTCCATGAAGTTGAGACCTTCATAAAAGTACTGGATGAGAAGCTGCTCTGAGATCTGATGGTGAGGGCAGGAAGCACACAACCTCTTGAATCTCTCCCAATAATCATAGAGACTCTCTCCATGTTGTTGCCTGATACCAGAAATTTCCTTTCTGATTGCAGTGGTCCTATTTGCAGGGAAGAATTTTTCCAGAAATGCCCTCTTCAAGTCATCCCAGCTTGTGATGGAACAAGGGGCCAAGTCAGATAACCAATCTTGTGCTAGACCCTCTAAGGAATGTGGAAATGCTCTGAGACAGACATGATCCTCTTGCACATCATGTGGTTTCATTGTGGTGCACACTATATGGAATTTCTTGAGATGCTTATGAGGATCCTCACCTGCAAGACCATGAAACTTGGGCAACAAATGGATTAGTCCTGTTCTAAGCTCAAAAGGAACATCCTCATCAGGATACCGGATACACGAGTCTTCAATAGTGAAGTCAGGTGCAGCCAGCTCCCTAAGTGTCCTTTCCCTTGGTGGGGGTTGAGCCATGTTATCACAATGTATAGAATCAGATTGAATAAAAGTAGAAGGAATAGAAGAAATAGAAACAGAATCAGAATTAGATGGACTATAAGATGACTCTGACTCACTACCTAATGACTGATTCCTATTTTGTCTAACTAATCTGTGATAAGTTCTATCAATTTCAGGGTTATAAGGATGAAAATAACTTGGGTTGCCCCTAGTCATGTACTGAACAGAACAGCATCAACCATACCATACTGTAACAGATATGCATGACCAAAATCGGCAACAAAATTTATTATTTTTTAAAATTTTTTTCTTTATTTTTTTCAGCACCCTAAAATCATGAAAACATATCACAGAAAGTTTGAGGACAAAATTCAAAAGGGAACCAAGTCAAACAAATAAGTTACAAACAAAAAAGAAGAAAAATAAACTTGTAAAATAAAAAAGAAATAGTAAACAACCGAATAAAACTTATGGTTGTTTGAAATTCGTGCTGATAAAACTTGAAAAATGTTTTCTGCAATTCACAACCAATGATGATATGAGTGACAGTGGCTTAACAAAACATCATCATATGATAATAGTAGTGTGGATATAAATTTTCGTGCAAAAATACCACCCACAACTATGTGAACTAGCAACCACAGAATCAATCAAATACACTAATTGCAACAAAACAGCAAACAGCGCAACTTCAACCAGTTATCAGAATTGACTACTAGACCCTAAATCAGACAAGACACACTATAATAATTATACTAACTACGACACTAACTAACTACTAATGACCTTTGGCAAGAACCGATATTCCCCGGCAACGGCGCCAAATTTTGATCGAGGCCGTACCCGATCAAAATAAAAGGTGTTTATTCTGTAGTACTAGGAAGGTGATCCTAGGTCGTTTCCCAGCGAATATCGGTCTAGGCAAAGTATCAAACACGTAGTGTGCAGTAAAATGGGGGGGTTTTTGTGTGTGACAAATGTGAAGAACAAAACATAAACAGAATATAAAAACTAAGAAAATCAGAAACAAAAGCGGGCAAACCCCTTTGGCTACGTACACTACTCAATCCTAGCTCACTAAAGATCGATTCCTCTCCTCTCCTCTGTCCAACTCGTGATAACCAAATACTAAGCGAAAATTCAGTTATCACTCCAAACCCTAACTTCTAATTAAGCATCAGAAACCAGAATTGGAGTTTTTACGAGTTAATACAAATTAAGCATTTATATTCATGTATTATCTCTACGAAATGGAATTAAGCAAACCACTACACATCGATAAACATGAAAACAGAGAATTAATTAGGCTAAATAATTCCAAACTTCATTTCCAAACTTCCCAAAGTGTCCTTGTGCCAAATATTACCTGAAAATAGAAATAGAATTAATTAGGCTAAATAATTCCAAATTAAACAATATTCGGAATATTAGTCCAATAAACTCTAAATCAATAAATCAAGCTAATCAATGTCAAATGGGCAACAAGTATCAATAATAGGAGTAAAATAATGCAAGGAATAATGGGAAATAAAATGCTCATCATCCACCTCATCCAGTGATGTCTGTCTCTCATGCCAATGCTGCAAAAGTCACAAACTACCCTTTTCTCACACTCACCTTGAGAGCACAAGACCTTTAGACTTAGTATTCTCTGATGTATGGGGTCCTGCTCCCACTAAGTCCTTAGATGGTTTTAATTATTATGTAATTTTTGTGGATCAATTTTCCAAGTACACTTGGTTGTACCCCATCAAGAATAAATCAGATGTCTCATCTATCTTTGTTCAATTTAGAAATGTTGTTGAAAACTTCTTTCAAAACAAAATCAAAGCCATCTACAGTGATAACGGTGGAGAGTATATTAAACTTAGATCTCTTCTCAACTCCTATGGCATCACACATTACACTTCCCCTCCCCATACTCCTGAACTCAATGGTACCGCTGAGCGACGTCATCGGCACTTAGTTGAAACTGCCCGTACTCTACTTTACCATGCCCAACTCCCTCCTCCTTTTGGTCCTATGCACTACGAACAGCTACATATCTTATCAATAGATTACCCACACCCAACCTCAACATGCAGTCCCCATATGAAGTTTTACACCACAAATTGCCCAACTATCACCATCAACATGCTTTTGGCTGCTTATGCTTTCCTTGGCTAAAACCATACACTAACCATAAACTTCAACCAAAATCACTACCTTGCATCTTCATAGGATACTCTCACCACCAGTATGCCTACCTCTGTTTCGAACCCAAAACCAACAGGGTCTACACCTCCCGACATGTTACCTTCATACACCACCATTTCCCATATCTTCAACTCACCTCCTCACCCTCTGTCCAACAGCCCGTACCACACCATACACCTCAACCACTTCATCACATCATACCCACTCAACCACCTACTACCTTCCCCATGCCTACCACCTCGCTCCCAATTGTACCACATCCCTTACCATCACACCCAACCTCCCCGCCAATATCAGTACCAACAAATACCCCTCCTTCTGCTGAACCACCAAATTTCCCACCTTCGTTGCCTGGAACAGCGCCTTCTCCATCCAGCAGGACCGTGACCAGTGACTCACTTGACTCAGCAGCACTCACTCCTACCCCTCCCACTCATAATCATCATCCCATGGTTACTAGAGCCAAGAACCATATTTTCAAACCGAAGCGAGCTTATACAGTCTCTAAACATCCCCTTCATGAGAACCTTGAACCATCATGTGTTACTGAAGCTCTTAAATACTCTCACTGGAGAGATGCTCTCTCTGATGAAATTAATGCCCTTCTGCGTAATGGCACCTGGACCTTGGTTCCTCCCCCACCGAATTGCAACATAGTTGACTGCAAATGGCTATTCCGAATCAAGCGCACTGTTGAGGGTCTCATCTCTAGATACAAAGCACGCCTTGTCGCTAAGGGCTACACTCAAAGTCATGGCATTGATTTCAAAGAGACGTTTGCACCCGTTGTTAAATCTCAAACCATCAAAATTATCTTGACTCTGGCTTTGACACATTCCTGGCCTATGCATCAACTTGATATTAATAATGCATTTCTCCAAGGCACTCTCCAAGAGGAGGTCTACATGAAGCAACCTGCTGGTTTTATTGATGCTCAACATCCCACCTATGTCTGCAAACTTAACAAAGCTATCTATGGTCTTCGACAGGCTCCAAGGGCTTGGCATGATGCCCTCAAACAGTATGTTGTTAGTTATGGCTTCACAATGACCAAGAGTGATGAATCTCTCTTCATGTTTCACCATGACAACATTACTGTGTTTTTCCTTGCCTACGTTGATGACATTTTGATCACTGGAAATTCATCTCTATTCATTAATAAATTCATTTCGGATTTGGGCCAACGGTTCTCTCTCAAAAATTTGGGAACACCTCATTATTTCCTTGGCATTGAGCTTATTCCTACCCAAGGTGGCTTATTTCTGTCACAGCACAGCTACACTAGAGATCTTCTTAAAAGGTTTGATATGGCCAGTGCTAAAGCTTGCACAACTCCCCTCTGCACAACAACTTCTCTCCTGTTAGATGATGGCACGGCTCCCACAAACAGCACACTTTATCGCAGCATTGTAGGAGCCCTTCAATATCTCACACTAACTCGACCTGACATCTCATTTGCGGTCAGCAAGCTTGCCCAATTTATGCACAAGCCTACTGAGACTCATATGCAGCAGCTCAAACGCACACTCAGATACTTAAAAGGCACTCTCAACTATGGCTTACAACTCCGCAAATCTCGCACTCTTGATATTAAAGCATATACTGATGCAGATTGGGCAGGGGACATTGACTCCAGAAGTTCCACTTCAGCCTATATTATCTACCTTGGTGGCAACCCTGTGTCTTGGAGTTCAAAACGACAACGCACGGTGGCCAGATCATCTACGGAGGCTGAATATCGGGCAGCTGCAAATGCTGCTGCAGAAGTTCAGTGGCTTTGTCATCTTCTCCATGAAATTCATGTTCCTCTCTCTTCTCCACCTACTCTCTATTGTGACAATGTTGGAGCTACTTACCTCTGTGCCAATCCAGTTCTACACTCTCGCATGAAACACATCCAGATTGATTATCATTTTGTTCGTGAACTGGTCAGACAAGGTCGCTTAACAGTATCTCATATCTCCACACATGACCAAATAGCAGATATATTAACCAAACCATTGGGCAGCAAATCCTTCATTGATCTTCGGTCCAAGATGCATGTCTCCGATGGAGACATCCTCTTGCGGGGGCGTATTGGATAATATCCTGAAGCTACAACAAACTCTCTCTCTACCTCATTCTTATCTATTCATTCTGTTGTAACAAATAGTGATAAAGTTAATATGTATCAGTTAGGATTATAGCAATATTCATGGAACAAACAATTGTATATATATTGTACTTTGCTGCATCAATAAATCAGATCAGTTTTCATATTTTATACTTTGCAGCTCCGAGTGCCACTTTGAGCCTCTGCGGCCAATCCATTTTCCTTTCACCAATTCCTAAAATATTAAGCTTTGATTAATAATATAAGAAGCTTTTTGTAAGAAATCTTGGATTATAAATTTTTGGTACAAGACAAAGGCATTCAAATGATCATGCAGGTTTCCTTTGTGCATATACTCATTTACTTGAAATCTATGCTTCCCATCAGCACAATAGCCTATCAAAGAAACAAGATTTGGGTGGTCAAGTCTGCTCAATATGTCAACTTCCACACGGAATTCGTGCTCCCCCTCTGCTACTTTAATTGCTGGCAACTCCATTTTCTTGATTGCTACAACCTTCATAAGAAGTAAATATTAGTATATGTTCATTTGTATCCAAGTCACAACTTAGAGTATTTCACTTTGCTTTGTCCTAGTGTTATTATCAATAATCAATAATAACTATAAGAGTAATGTCTTCTTTATTGAAGCTACAACCAATATTACAGAATCCTTAGAATTATGATGAATTGCTTTAGGTCAGTTTTAAATTGATGTGGTCTTAATATGTCGGATTCTCAGTTGTGGTAGCTGCGACAACCATATTAGGCTGTGATTGCAGACTGAATTATCCTCAATCAGCCCACGTTAGTTTGCAAACAACCGTATGCACGACTTAAAACACCGTTCAGCCTAAAAATTTCCCAAAACAAATGTTTTTATATAAGCCAAATATATTATAGGAGTAAAAGGGATACTCAATCCGAAAGAGAAACAAGAAACAAACGGATCATCCCAGACGCTCTACACAAGCCCTTGGAGAATTACACCAATCTGAGAAAGATACACATGCATAAACCCCCAAAACTATTAAACCAATCCCAGGACCTTACTTTAATTAAATCAATAAGGCTCAAAACATCTACATAGCCTTTATGAAAGATATTACCTTTCCAAAACATATTTACCTCTCCGGACCTCAAAGTGCCCTTGTAGACTCTGTCAAATCCTCCTTTTCCAACCAGATTATCATCACTGAATGAACATGTTGCCTCTTCCATTTCCCTGAGTGTGAAAACAGATGATCCATGCCGCCTTTTGACAGGACCTGGTGTCTGATTTTCAAGCTGCCAAAACTCTGCAGGTTAATAAATCCCTGAATAAAGAATGAAAGTCCAAATGTTACAACTTGAATATGCAATGAAACATTATTCTTAATACATGAGAAAAGGAAAAAAAGAATAAGAAAATACAAGGATCTGAATGATCTTGAGACTTGTTTCTTCTCCTCTTGTTCCAAGCTGAGACCAAACCAAATGGTGTGATGGCTATATATCTTTTGTATGGTTCTATGCTTAAGGTTTAAAATGTCAGAGTTATAACAAAATCTAATGATATCAAAACAAAGAGCATTGAATTAAACCACATTGGAATAGTTGGCATGCATTTGAGAGAATAAAACTTTTTTCCCCTTCTGAAAGTATTTTGAACTGTATGAGAATCCTGCATGGAGTACTTAAGGAGCAAGTGAAGGTAGATTAGGAGAATACTCAATAGCACATCCTCCAACAACCTACAATTATCTGAGAGAGACAAGACAAGGAGAGAGATACTATGTACTTTAATATAAAGTGCAAAACAACATAATTTTTCCCAGCGGTGACAGGGTATTTACTTTTGATAAGGAAATGGAAACTGCAGCCTCATTCTCAATTTTCATCTTACTTAAGTTTTACCTGTTTATACAACTTGAAAATATGGTGTTAGTTGGGAGGGCCTTTTCAATAGCATTCATTACAAATGTTGTTTAATAGTACCTTGTTCCTAAATTTTTATTCATGTACTCCTCCGTTTCATATGTAGTGTTGTTTTAACATTTGTATTATATTTCATAAGTTTTGTTGTTTTATAAACCCAATACATAATTAATGCTATTTTTCAAACACACTCCTATTTATTACATTATCTTTTTCATTTCTAATACATTTCTCTTTCTTCGATAATGATTATATAGAGACATTATAGTCAAAATATAACAAATTCATACATCATTTAACAATTTCTTAAAACCCAAAAATCCATGCATAACCTTAAAACACATTACATATGAAACGGAGGGAGTATGGTGTAACTCATTGTTAGTATTAAAGTCTATCATCTTCAGCAATTGACTACGATTTTGATTTTCAATGGGATCAATAGAATCCATGTCCATCTATGTGGGGACCCAACAACCAATATCCTTTTGGTTAATTAATCATCCCTTTAAATTTTTAGCAAGGAGAGAAAAAAAGAGTAAATATCCAAATTTGTTTTTATATTAATTGTGCGTCTCAATTTAGTATAAATTGCATTACCAAAAACACTAACACAAAATTACCCAAAAAAACATTAACTACACATTTTTGGTTTGGTAAAAAAATATCAAATTCCATTTAAATTAGTTATTTTTTATGACAAATTTTAGGAATACGTTAGCTCATATTATGATCATGAAGTCACAACTTTTGGAGAGCTTTGGTTTATCACAATCTCTGGCCAGGTTTAATCTCACATAGTGGCTTGACTAAAAAAAATATAGAAGATTAATCTATAAATCCCACACTTTAGGCCTGTTGTTAATCTCTAAACCCTTTTTTTTCGATGGGATTCTATCGAAATATTTTCCGATACTCCTGAGTCGGAAAAATGTATTTTCCGACTTTAAAAATGAATTTTTAATAAACGAGTATTCGAAAAAAAAATGCATTTTTCCGACTCGGGGGTATTCCGATAGAACCCATCGGAAAAAAACGAGGTTTGGGGCCTAAAGTGTGGGGTTTGTAAACTACTACTAAAAAATATATCAAATACTTGTTAAATTAGTTTTTTAATGAAAAAAATTAGGGAAGTATTTTTTTTAAAAGGGAATATAAATAAACCGATAAGAACATTTTGATTGATAAATGAATTTATTTTATCAAATTAAGAAATTTATTTTTAAAAGTTCTCATGAATGATATCGAAAAAATATTTTATGTTAGAAAAAAAAAATCGTAAATCACCATAAATACTTCATCTTTTATTTATGGGTTAATAATATTTTAAGGCTATGTTTGGATTGGTGGTATTGGATGAAATGGAGTGGAATAAAATAAAATAAAATCAGGTTTCATTGTTTGGATTGTTCCAAGAGTGATGGAGTGGGATGGTACATGATGGGATGAGATCCATCCCATTCCATCCAAAACCCCTTATTTTTGTCCCCTCCAAATTGGGGTGTATCCAATGGAATGCAAATTTTTTCCCATTCCATCATAAAATATCCAAACAATGGAATAAGAATTTTGTTTCACTCCACCCTACTCCACCCCACTCCACTCCACCTCATCCCATTCCGCTCCATTAGTCATTAGATATCCAAACATAGCCTAAGTGAAAGTCGTGCACAAATGATGGGTGATACATTTATAGTGTAAAATTTTACATGTCAATGCCTATTTACTAAATAAAAGAACAAATATATACTTTAAATATGTGTACAGGCAAGTATGTACTACAACAGTAACTTAATTAAACTTAGACAGCTTAAAGCTACATAACATTGCTTTCAGCACGGGCAACTTTATATGACTAACAATAAAAATTTGAATGTATACAAAACAACCTTACTTTCATGCTGTTCTATGTCAAAGCTGTCAAATGTTCCATGACAGCTGATACAGATACATTCAATACTTGAAGGTATATATAGCTTATTTGAAATAATTTTCTAGCATAGAACATTTGCTTGCTTATATATCTAGGAACATTGAAAGAATTGCATTAAAATTCCGAAGCCATCTTAGTTTGCTGTTTTCTTTTGTACATTAGGTCTCTGAACAACACTTCATCTATGAGAGGTGTGTGACATATGGTATGGCACATGATGACCCAAGTTCATTGGTGCACCAGGAAGAACGGCACCTGGAACCGGGGCTTGGACACCATAAGCCATGTGAGGGGGAGGAAGATTAACTGGGGTGCCAACTGCAGATACAAGGGGTCCCCCTCCTATAGGCTGCCCTATAGTAGGAGGAGCATAAAGTCCTACAGCTGGGGCAGCAGTTGGGGTTGGAGGGCCTTGTTTGGCTAATTTTCCAGCAGAATTTCCATTTGTTTGACCTGTAATTGGTCCTTGAGGTGATGAAACGTCTCCATTGTTCACACTGGTGATATCGTGTATGCTCGATCGCCTTCTATCTTTGTTCATCGAGTTCAGACGAATGAAGTATTTTTGGGCATGGCTTGCTACTTGTGTAGGTGTTCTTGTAACCACGAAGTTCCTAGATATACTTCGCCAGTCACCTTTCCCATACTTCTCCAAACCAAGAAGAAATAACCTGTTTAAACAATTTTTAAAAAATTAGTTAGATAAAAAGAAAGTTTAGTAATAATGATAAACAAACATCAGTAACTTGAACGCGTGTATCCATATCAAAGGATAAAAACAGAAGCAAGAACCCCATTAAATGAACCTCAGTAGCCATAAAATCGCAAAATCGGCAGACTGATGCAACCACTGATCTTAAGTTTATGACTTTTTAAAGAGGATAACATGTACCGAAGATCAAGATACCATTACGATAGAAACTGATGATTTCTTAGAGAAAATATGGAGGTTAGCTCCTTACAGCAGAGGAATACCACAGTAATTCCTTAAAAACATAACCAAAAACAATAAGAAAAATGAAGAGAAAGATGACGATGGAATGAGACAGCAGACCGTAAAGAGAAAGATGGCTTAAAATTAGCACTGTGTTTTGACAAGTATGACAGGTAGTTGTGCCATCAACTGCGCCTTTGCTGTATTTTTTGTAGCTCTTAACTCTTAAGTCTATGGTTAACATGTTTCTAACAGCAATATGAACAATCTTGTCCAATTAATATATTACTTATAGTCAATTAGTCACATTAACATGGATAAACATCAAACTGAAAACGAGAAGAATCCCAAAGGTACTATATAAACTGAGATGTTCTATGCATAGGTTGACAAAGACTGGAATAGGTAAGAGCAAGGCATGAGATTTTACACAAAGGTAGCAGCTAAAAGACCCAGAAGTCCAGAACCAACAACCAAACAAGTCTATTTAAGTATCTATATTTATATTTATATTTATCCTGCCGAAGTATGTCCACCCATTCTATGGAGCCATAAATGCTATCAACTAGTGGTTACAAGTTACAAATACTTGTAAAGTAAATGGCGTATATAAGTGCAGGGGACATTATGATAATTTAAAGGAAAATCAAGTATTTAATTTCATCAGTGGATGATTTCTCTATAGTGCCAAGCTAATGTCAAATATAAAAACATAGTTCTTGGTGGAAAGAAAGTTCCAAACCAATTTTGGATGGAAGAACACAGTTCTTGGCAGTAGAGAAACAGTGTTTGCTCCAATAATTTAAAATATGGATTATTCTAAGAGGGATGAGAGGAATGATGGTTCATTTGTCAACTTAACTCGATAAGGATCAAAATTTATCTCTGTGATGTGATAAAGAACTAGAAAATAATCCCAGAATCAAACACATGGATTTTTATGTGATGGTTTCAAAACATTCGGAAAAGGTTTGTATGAAGGCATAGTACATAATGAAGTACATGTATAGAGAATGCTCAAAAAGGACGAGTTGGAAGAGGGTGCCAGCAGAAATAATCGAATTTCCAAGGCTACCCTAGAGACTCGTCTTAGCTTACTCATAAAAACTACCTTTGCAGATGAACAATAACATTAGTAACTTAGCTTCCCATCATTTAAATAAAATTTGGACTTACAAAACTTCGCCATTTGGTATGCATAAAATTTTACTAATCCCACTACTTCTATGATAGTATTTGCCAAACTTCCCGGTCTGAACAGTCCAAAGGTTGAAAAACGTAAATTCAGATCCAGAAAAAGGAAGCATATTTTTGTTAAATAGTTTCACCCCAAGAAAGTCAAAGAAGAATCCAAGGAACAAATCTTAATGCTGGAATTCTGATCTAAAAGAATGCAACCCAACATTAGTGATTAACAATACTAAATGTAGGCCACATATATAGGCTAGAAAGTGAAAGAAACAGATGAGATGAAATCATATTTGAAATTTAGCATCCACAAAGATGATCAAATGCTTTTCACAAGAACATAACTGATGGGCCTCTTGTCATGGGCATTCAATTCATGTAGAATGGGAAAGAAGTTGGGAAGTGCAGTGGAGGGGTTGTTATGCCCGAGAAAGGTGACTCTTAACATAATGGACATTTAGCAGCAGGGAATTGGTGTAGAAGGTGCTAAAGTCGTGGAATGGAATGTGAATATAAAGAGAATGGAGGATGGTGGAGGGGACATAGGATCATTTTGTAGAAAGAAGGGGTAGCTTATGCCATAGGGCTGAGGAAGCATTCTTGCTTCTCTGATATCTTTCTGCATTCTAGCTTTAATTTCCTGTAATTGGAACTTTCTCCTTATCATTTCCCGATTATTCCCCGATTAATACCAGCTCCTAGAAGTAACATATCAATATGTTCAACATACCAATCCTGATGTAATGCTATTATTGATAACAATCAAAGTCATTAGATATTTAACAACTACCAATATAATGTTATCACATAGCTTCAATAAAGAAGAGTCTCATCAATCTACTGTTTTCTAGAGAGAGATATAATACCTTTTTGGCTTTTCCTATGATTGGACTAAACCCAAAACATCATCTCACAAAACAGCCAAATCTTCATCCAATGCAACTGTTAGATACCAGAAACTAGGAATTTAAGAAGGAAAAGAGAGAAGTGCACAAGAGAAGGTGAATAAGAAGTGCAATTTTATATATGAACAGTACTGGAATTAGGCATCAGTACAAATTACACTTGTAAGAAAGAAAAGCTAATGTGATGAAAGAAAGAAAAGAAATCAGAGAGGAAGATTCCTTCTCTGCCCTGTGACAACGTCACAATTCCTCCCAAATGATTGCCTGTCCTTTCTGTCCCCCATTCCTCACCCAAATACTCCCTGATACCACACAGCTACAGCCACGTGTCAAGTTAGTTACACCCCATGTGCATCAGTAACTTGTGCCTCAATACCGAAATTGCCCTGAACTCTATTTTTCTTCCTACTGTAGACTTGTGTAATGGGAGGCCCAACAATACCCTCCCCAACAAGCAACACCTTGTCCTCAAGGTGGAAGTCTGGAAAAGCTTTTTGGACCAGTTCAAACTCTTCCCAAGTGCTGTCATGGTCTGGAAGCTGAATCCATTTGATCAGTACTTCTACCTTCCCATTGATGAGCCTACGCTTAGCTAACACTGATTCTGGCGCCACCTGCAATTCCCATTCTTCAGTTAGCCCTGCTGGAAGCTGTTGGCATGGAATACTGGCTGGAGGAGCCCCTTTGAGTTGTGACACATGGGAAACGGGGTGCACACGTGCATAATCAGGAAGTTTCAACTTATAAGCCACAGCCCCAACTCTTTCTTCTATCACAAAAGGTCCATAAAAATGAGGACTCAGCTTTTCATTCTCTTTTCTTGCCAAAGAACGGAATTTGTACGGTTGAGACTTCAAATACACCATGTCTCCTACCTTAAATTCCACTTCCCTCCAATTCTTATCCACCTGTTCTCGCATTCTTTGCTGTGCTTTAACCAAGTTCTGCTTAAGTTCTTCCAAAACAGCATCACGACTTGTCAATAATTGGTCCACAGCAGCCACTATTGTAGTCTCTTGGCGGAAGGGCACTATTGTGGGAGGATCACAGCCATACAGTGCTTTAAAGGGACTCATCTTAATAGAAGCATTGTAGGAGCAATTAAACCAGAATTCTGCCCAAGACAACCACTGAACCCATTGTTTAGGATGGCCACTCACAAAGCACCGTAAATATGCCTCAACCGTTCGATTGATGACCTCGGTTTGCCCATCCGTTTGGGGATGGTATGTCGAACTAAAATGCAGCTTAGTTCCTGCCAAACGAAAAAGCTCCTTCCAAAACAAACTAATAAACACCCTGTCACGGTCAGACACAATTGAACGAGGGAAACCATGCAGCCTAACTATCTCTTTCACGAAAACTCAGGCTACATCAATTGAGGAATAGGGATGCTGCAATGGAATGAAATGGGCTGATTTACTGAGGCGATCCACCACCACCATAATCGTGTCAGCCCCTTTTGCCTTAGGTAAACCTCCAATGAAGTCCATGGACAAATCTTCCCACACATTATTAGGGATAGGCAAGGGCTGAAGCAGTCCTGCTGGTTTGAGAGCTTGATATTTGTGCTGTTGACAGATAACACATTCTAACACAAACTTCTCAATATCCTTTCTCATCCCGTGCCAAAAGAAAACCATGGCCAATCGCTTGTAAGTCCTAGTTACTCCCGAATGCCCCCCCCCATGGGGAAGCATGGAATTCCTCCAATAACAACGGAATTCGTGCAGACCTTTGAGGCAGTACCAACCGTCCTTTGAACCATAAACATCCTTTAGCCACTGCATAGGATGGATGTGTCTTCGGGTCACGGATAATTTCTTGCATCAACCACTTCAATTTCTCATCCCCCATCAGCTCATCTGCTAACTCTATCAAATCTGAATTGGTGATCACAGAAATGGAGTTGAAGTTCATCACCCTCGAAAGAGCATCCGCCACCCGATTATCGGCCCCTGGTTTGTACTGGATCTCAAAGTCATATCCCATCAGTTTTGTGACCCACTTCAGTTGATCTCCAGCCAACACTCTTTGTTCTAGAAGAAACTTCAAACTTTTCTGATCTGTGCGAATTATGAAATGGTGTCCAAGGAGGTATTGTCGCCATTTCTGGACAGCAAACACTATTGCCATCAACTCCCTCTCATAAACCGAACGTGCCCTGGCCTTTTCAGACAAAGCTTGGCTGATAAATGCTAGAGGTCTGCCCTGCTGCATCAGAACCGCCCCTAATCCGTAGCCCGAAGCATCGGTTTCAATAATGAAGGGCACCTCAAAATTTGGCATAGCCAATGTGGGAAGCCTGACCATTTCTGATTTTAGCTCATTGAAAGCAGATTGTGCCTCTTTAGACCAATGAAACCCATTCTTCTTTAACAATTGGGTCAAGGGTTTGGCAATCACCCCGTAATTCCTCACAAATCTGCGATAATACCCCGTGAGCCCAAGAAATCCCCTCAAGCTACGAATATCTTTAGGTTCAGGCCACACAATCATAGCTTCAATTTTGCTTGGATCAGCTTTGATGCCATCTTCGGAAATCAAATGGCCCAAGTATTCCAGCTGCTTCACCCCAAAATTGCATTTCTTGCGGTTCACCCATAGCTCATGTTCACGCATTTTCTGAAACACCTGCTGCAAATGGCTTAGATGGCTGCTCATGTCTTGACTATATACGAGGATATCGTCAAAGAAAACGAGAACAAACTTCCTCATAAATGGTCGAAACACACTGTTCATCAAGGCTTGGAACGTAGAAGGTTCATTGGAGAGGCCGAAAGGCATAACTACATACTCGTAGTGACCTTCATGAGTGCGGAACGCTGTCTTGGGTATGTCCTCCTCTTTCATTCGAACTTGATGATACCCAGATTTCAAATCCAACTTAGAAAACACTGTAGCTCCGCCCAACTCATCCAGCAACTCTTCTATGACCGGAATGGGAAATTTGTTGGGAATGGTGATACTGTTAAGAGCCCTATAATCAATGTAAAACCTCCAACTACCATCTTTTATTTTAACCAAAATTAATGGGCTAGAAAACGGGCTCACACTGGGTCTAATCATACCGGCTCCCATCATATCCTTCACAAACTTCTCAATTTCCGCCTTGTGACTATGTGGATGCCGGTAAGGCCGAATATTCGGAATCACCGCCCCCTCCTTCAGCACAATGGCATGATCACACTCTCTGCGTGGGGGAAGTCCCTTTGGTTCCTGGAAAAGATCAACATACTCTTCCACCAGCTGCTGTATGTTATTGGGGGTTTCCCAATTGGAAGGAACCCACATGCTCATCATTCCGAACTCAACATAGTAAGCTTCTCCCTCATTTCTCATCTCTTTAAGCACTGCTTTCAATGATGCCACAGTTCTTGACAAGGCTGGATCCCCACGAACCTCTATGATCTCTCCATCCATCTGTATTTCCAATAAGTGATTGCCCAAGTCTGCACTAAACTTGCCCAAACTCTTCAACCATCCATACCCCAGAATCACATCAACCCCAACTAGTTCAAAGAGATAAAAGTCTTGCTTCACCTTCATGGTAGGAAGTTGTAGCTCGACATTCCTACAAACACCTTGGCTGCCCAATCTCTGCCCATTGTCAATCTCCACAAAATACCCTCGTGTCTCTTCTACGGGTACCTCTAATTTGCCAACTATTCTAGGAGAAAGGAAATTGTGGGATGCACCTGAGTCTACCATTACAATCACCTTGCTTCCCTTGATGGTCCCCCATAGTTTCAATGAATTCTTTGAAGTCATACCTGCAATACTGCTCACATTCAATTGCAGGTTGACCTCTTCTCCTCCATTCACGACCTCCTTCTCAGATGGAGTCTCTTCTTCTTCCCCTACTTCTTCTTGGCCAAGCAGAATCACGTGAAGTTGCTTGTTGCGACACACATGTCCAGGGCTATAGCGCTCATCGCAGCGAAAACATAACCCCCGTCGGCGTTTCTCGTTCTCTTCCTCTTCCGTCAGCCGCTTGTACCCCGCGCCGCGACGGTTGGAGCTGGAAGTGCTCCCCTCTCGTGAGAACATGGGACCCTTCGAATTAGGGTTTTCACTCCTTCCCCCCATCTGTTTCTGAGACATTGAATCCCCTTGCTGGATATTGGGCCCAGCAGCCCAATTTTTAGGTTCGAGTGGACCAGCCCATTTGTTGGATAAAGCAGGTCGGGTCAAAACAGATCCACTTGCTCGACCCGGAAAGCCCAAATTTCGCCCCAGGACCCGGTTCCTGTCTTCAACCTTTTGAGCCACCTCCATTAACGTTTGAAGATCACCAGTCCCCATCAACCTCACCTCTGCCTTGATATCCTCCTTCAAGCAATCATAAACACTCCCTTCATGAACTCCTCATCTGCAAAACGCAGAGGAGCGGAACGAAGCTCGAACTGTTCCCTGTACTCCATGATTGACCCTCTCTGCCTCAACCCCATTAACACTTCATAAGGGTTTTCCGACGAAGCAACCTGAAAACGCCCCATGAGAGCTTGGCGAAACATCTGCCAAGTCACAGCACCCAACACCCTAGATTCCCACCATTGATACCAGTTAAGAGCCTTCCCCTCTAGGCAAACCACCGCGGTGTCCACCTTTTCTGACTCCGGGACATGGTTAACCTCAAAATAACGCTCCACCTTGTACACCCATCCATGTGGGTCCTCACCAGAGAAGAAAGGAACCTCCACGCGCTTGACACGTTCTTCCCTCCTTGATTCTTCGTCTCTGTAACGATCCCTTCGGTGAAGGCCATCTCCGTCATCGTCCCTCCTAGACCCCCGTAACTCACCCACCGTGTCTTCCAATCGGGCAGCCATCATCTTCATCATTTCTTCCGTTTGCACCCTAAGTGCTTCTCGGAGTTGGGTTTGAAATGACCCTGCCAACTCCTCTACCCTTTTCTCTACCATTTCAATCCTATTCTCCATTCTTGTTGAGACCATCCAGATGCTCCCAGGATCGGGAGCTCTGATACCAAACTTGTTAGATACCAGAAACTAGGAATTTAAGAAGGAAAAGAGAGAAGTGCACAAGAGAAGGTGAATAAGAAGTGCAATTTTATATATGAACAGTACTGGAATTATGCATCAGTACAAATTACACTTGTAAGAAAGAAAAGCTAATGTGATGAAAGAAGGAAAAGAAATCAGAGAGGAAGATTCCTTCTCTGCCCTGTGACAACGTCACAATTCCTCCCAAATGATTGCCTGTCCTTTCTGTCCCCCATTCCTCACCCAAATACTCCATGATACCACACAGCTACAGCCACGTGTCAAGTTAGTTACACCCCATGTGCATCAGTAACTTGTGCCTCAATACCGAAATTGCCCTGAACTCTATTTTTCTTCCTACTGTAGACTTGTGTAATGGGAGGCCCAACAACAACTTAAATGCATCTATGGTTTCAAAATACACTGCATACCATGTCTACAGACGACCATGACTATGGTCTATGGGTGAAGGAGAAAAAATCAAATGCTAATTAACACAATATTACTGCGCTACCCAATCACACAAGGATTATCAAGAGTAATTAACCCAAAGTTTGATGAAATATAAAATACGAGGCTAGTATTCAATTATTAACTATCGAGATTATAAAGGTTTTCTGTTTTACAGGGTCCAAAACTTAATCCTCAGGGCCCAACAAAAGCTGAATTGCTTACCAACCTCAGAAGCAGAACATGTGTAATCCAAGGATGTAAAAGATGTTATTCAGATAGTTCAATACTGGGTTGTGGAACGAATAGTATAGCATGTTGGAAACCAACAAGCAGCTCAATATAGTCTAGAGGGGGGTGAATAGAATATTGGAGCCTTAGTACAGATATTTTTGATCACCGTAGAGAATGATTTTAAGAAAATAAATTTTCTTTCAAAAACAAGTCAGGTTACTCGAGTAAAATACCTTTTAATCGAGTATTACGCAAGCAAATTTTATTTCACTCGAGTATCAGAAGTCTCACTCGAGTAAAGTTCAAAACAGCTTTCAGATTAATCGAGTAATCCACAATTCACTCGAGTAATCTGGGTAAAAATCGAATAGTAAATGAGTTTTGATGAGAATTCTTTTAGAATCGCAATACTATGATGATTCAACAAACTATGTATGAATGCTATGAACAATTGCAAGTAAATTTACCAACCAATTTTAGGTCAATTGATAATGAATTGAAAAACCCCAATTCTAACCTAAAATTCAATTGTTCTTGAATTAATGCAAACAAGAAAAGAAACAATGAAGACGGTGATTTTATCCTGGTTTACTTTCACCCACTTGAAAGCTACATCCAGTCCCCTTTATCAAAATGATAAAGAGTTTCTACTAGACAAATTCAATTGTTAGAATTACAATGTTTAAGATGCAACTTTCTTACAAAGCTATCCTATCTTAACCCTTCTTCAAAGTGTGTACCAAACACTTTGAAATTCTAACCCAATTGAATTTCCGTCTTCTCTTGTTGATTTGTTGAAGATGCTTCCAACCAAATCCTTTTCAATCTTGCTTTGATAAACCTTCAAAGACTTGCTTGTGAAATTCTTCACCTTTGTTGAACTCTTGAAATGTGCAACCTCTTGTTGCAAAGCTTCAACACAATTAAGAACTAAAAAATATTGATCTCAAAGAAAACTTAGAACAATGATTAATCTTGAGTGAAGAATAGAAGAAATTTTTTGAATCTTGATTTCTCAAAGGAAGTGTGTAATAGCTCTTGAAAAATGAAAGTGTATTGCTCAATAGAAAATTGTAAAAGAGTGTGTAACCTTGTTCATGTAAAAATGAAGTCCTTTTATAATTTTTTCTGCCACTGTTCAAGTTACTCGAGTGAAGTGTAACACACTACTCGATTAACACATGTTGAAATACGTTACTCGAGTGACGAATAACTCATTACTCGATTAACCTATAACAACACACATTACTCGAGTAAAAGCAAACTCATTACTCGAGTGACCTGATCAGATATGGACTAAAAACAAAGTTTTTCAAATGGATTTTCACAATAACTTTAATATGAGCTATTATAATCAAGATTAAGTTTTCTTCACTCTTAATCAAACATTATTATAAGCTTCATTAAGATCACCTAAAGCTACCCACTCTCATGATATGCATTGCATAAAATTAAATATTACATTGCGTTAGAATCAAACTAAATCCTAATTCTATTCTTCATGAGATAGCTTCCTTGTTGATAATGTTGTTGCTTGGAGAAAGGTTGTTAGCATCAAAACATAGAAACCTACATAGCACTCTGAGAAATGGTAACTTAAGACATCTAACTGTACTTTCTTAATGAGTCATGAATCATAAACTGGACAGCAGTGATTTGAGGTAAAAATATCTCCTTAACTGAAATAGGAAATAAGTAGGATAAGGTCTAAGTAAGCATCTAAGCTTAATTTTAGTTGCACTGCACTAACACCAAAAGTAGAATTTATTCACTCGGAAAATGTCGCAAACTGTATTCCCTATAGAATGATGAATGCACAGTCCTATGACTTCGACCATAATAAACCAAACAAACCGTCACAGAAAACAAGTCTGGATGAAAGGATAAGAAAAAAAAACCATGAGTCTGAGTCACAACTGTGTCCATATTTTTGTTATATTTATTGGCTGAGCCAAAAGACCATATTAGAAACACTGCAGTATACTTAAATATTTTTTCATTTCAAAGTCCTCCACAACCCAATTTATTTGTTGATTAACTGACCCTACAAATGATTCCTCTCACAGTTTATTCATTCATGTACACATCTCAAAACTATAGCCACGAATATAAACACAAATATCAATTGAAATCATAGCTAGGTAATACAGTTGTTACAATGCATTAAAAATGTAATATCGAACTGTAGTATCATGTTTATGGTTAATAATCACAATGCCAGTCAATATGGAATTGGTGGATCTCAATTAAAACTTATGCGAACTTTGACATTCCCCATTAACCCCCTTTCTTTTTGGTACACTTCATCCTTGCCTTAAATTATAAAGCAATTCCATAAGCTACTAAGAAGCACCAGGTGCCAAGGTTTAGTAAAATATTCTTGTAAAGTAAAACAGTTACTACAGAACTGTCAAACAAATAGAGATTAACAGGAACAAAACTGACAGAGTTCCGAAGAAATAATTTGCTAAGATACATAAAGAAACTCTGATGGCATGGGTTATGGGTATACCATGATTCTCAGATTGTTCAAGCTATAGTGACTACAAACAGAGATACAAATTACATGTAACCTCAAAAGTGTACAGCTAAACAAAACTAGATAGAATAGCATATTAAAAAAAAATTTCTTTACCTAAGCCCTAATGCAAAAGAGGATATATATTGTTGAAAAACTAAACACGTAATTCTTTTATTCTTTCATAACATCATTTCCCAATAAAAATTAATAGTTTTATAGGTTCTTATCCTCAGGTTAAGAAAACCCTAAAAAAATAACCTACCACATAAAGTTTACTATAGATGACTAAATGTATAAGAAAAGGCAAATTAACCTGTGTTCTTCCTCTGTCCAGGCAATACCCTTTCGTCGTTCTTGATCTGACTTTGAAGCCTTAGTTCCATGATAAGACTCACTGTTATAATTCCAAAGAGGGTTTCCCTTCTTGCCAGCTCCTTCATCACTAGCATCAGGTGAAGAATTATAAGAAGGTACAGGCACACAACCGGATTCGATCTGGTTAACATCATCAACCAAGAGCTCGTAGTGATGTTTAATCTCTTCTAAAGTTTTCCCCGGTACATCAGCCGCAATCTTCTCCCATCGATCTGAAGCATCCTCAGGATGAGTTGCCAAAGCATTTTCAAATGCTTTATCTTGCTCTAAGTTCCACTGTAGCATGTACTAGAAAAGTACAGCTACTGAACACTAATCAACAATAAAATTTGGAAAAGGAAATGCTTGTATTATTTATAGCAGAACAGTACAGGAGAATAGAGAATCAAGTACAGAAGAGGAAATGAAGAAAGGGGATGAGAAAATTGAGCTGAGAGGATGAGAAGAGAGTACAAGGTTCTGCTTAGTATATGACTACTCAAAAATAGAAATGGAAAAGACTATAAAAAGCTAATTCTATTTCTTTCCCTGCACGTAGTCACGAAGGAGAATATTCTCCTGCCTTGGCCTGACACTCCTGCGAGGATGCATGATCCAAGAAGGATCCTCCACGTGTCCCTTTGGCTTAACAAACTTTGTCTCTTTCTGCTACTCCCACTCATTGGCAGCTGCTCCTTGCTTTGTCATTTCTGCCCTTGGCCCATGTGGGACTGATTGATCTTCAATTCCACCATTTTGCACTATTACATTACCCCCTCCATTAAAAACAACCTTGTCCTCAAGGTTGAAATGAGGATAGTGTTGCTTAATGGTTGTAACATTCTCCCAGGATGCTTCTGCTGCTTCTTGACCTTCCAACTGGATGAGCACTTGAGGAATAATCTGGCCCTTCTTGAGTAATTCTCGGTGTTTCAGAACAGTTTGTGGTTGCAGTGATAATCCATTCTCATCCAATAGTAATGGAGCAGGAACATGAGTAGTTGTCTCATTGCCTTTGAATTCCTTCAACTGAGATACATGGAATACTGGATGTATTCTTGCAGCTTCAGGAAGTAAGAGCTTGCAAGCCACAGTGCCTATCTTCTGGATTATTTCGAATGGGCCAAAGTATTTCATGCCTAACTTCTGATTCTTCCTTAATGCCACTGTATGCTGTCTATATGGCTGCAGTTTGACCCAAACCTTGTCTCCTACCTGAAATGATATGTCCTTTGTGTGCTTATCAGCCTGCTTTTTCATGTAGTGTTGAGCACGTAAAAGGTTGTCCTTTAGCTTGGTCAATAAGGCATCTCTGGATGTAAGCAAGTCATGAGCTGCTTGATTATCATTCTCATTAGGGTAGTACTTTGTCAAAGTAGGAGGTTTCCTGCCATAAACAGCTTGGAAGGGAGTGAATCCTAAACTGTTGTGGAAGGAAGTATTGTACCAATACTCTGCCCAAGGAAGTAATTGACTAGCAAAACATCTGAGATACATTTCTAGGCACTTGTTCAATGCTTCTGTCTGACCATCGGACTGAGGATGGTAGGCTGAGCTCATGGCTAAAGTTGTTCCTTGCAACTTAAATAAATGTTGCCAATATGTACTTATGAAAACTTTGTCCCTGTCAGACACAATGGACTTAGGCACACCATGTAATCAGACAACAGAATCAATGAAGGTTTCAGCAGCTTGCAGGCTGGTGAAATTAGGTTTTAATGGTTGAAAATGACCACATTTGGAGAGTCTATCAACCACCACCATTATCACTGAATACCCCTTAGTCATAGGCAAGCCAATTATGAAGTCCATGGAGACATCTTCCCAAATTTGGTCAGGAATGGGAAGTGGTTGTAAGAGACCTGCTGGTGATGTGTTTGTATGCTTGGCTTGCTGACAGATTGAGCAATGTTGGACATAATGGAGAATATCTTGCTTCATTTTAGGCCAAAAGAACTCATGTTTGATTCTTGCTGCTGTTCTAGCAAAGCCAGAATGTCCTCCAATTGGTGAGCTGTGATATTCCTCTAGAATTTGGTTAATCAATGGTTGGCTATTTGGAATGACTAATCTTCCTTTCCAGTACAACAAGTTGTCTCTGGTTGTTAAATGAGGATTAGTCTGTTCTCTAGCAATACACTTCTGCAGTTCTGCATGCCAGTGATTATCTTGCATGATGGCAACTTTCAACTGTTGTAAGAAAGTAGGAGCTGCTTTTGTCTCCAAATAGAGTAATATACTGACCATTCAACAAAAACTTGAATTGCAGAGCACTGTAATCTGCAATGTGAGGACCCAGGGTTGATAACCAAGCTGCACCTAGAATAAGATCAGCTCCTGCTACAGGCAATAGGAACACAGGAAGATGCAATTTATGACCTTGTATGTCAACAGTCAAGTCTGGAATTAATCCTTCAGCAGCCATAGAATGGCCATTGCCTACCATCACTTTGAACTTTGCTGCAGGTTCAATAGGCAATTCCAGAAAGTGAGCTACTCTCGGCTGGAGAAAATTATCATAGCTGCCACTGTCTAAGAGTATCTTCACTGGATAGCCCTTAATTTTGCCCTGAAACCTGATTGTTCCAATTCCACTGCTTCCTTTTAAGGCATTAAAGGATAAATGGTGATCTTGTATCACTGGATTTTCACTTGGCTGTTCTGTCTCTTGGACAGTTTCATGCTCAATAACAGTATCCTCATCCACTTGCAGGATCATGTAATGCTTGTTTGGGCATCTATGTTGTGCAGTAAATTTCTCATCACATGTATAACATAGTCCTTTTTCTCTTCTTAGCTGCATTTCGGTTTGTGTCATTTTTCTGATGGGGTTATTTGTGGTTGGTAGGTGGTTTGGTTTTGAGGTTGGTAATGGTAGTAAGGGTGGCTGATGATTGTATAATTTAGGAGGTGTGTAGGTGTGTGTTTGGGGGCTAGGTTGTTTATAAAATTGTTTGGGCTTAGTGTTATATTTCTCTTCATAAAGTTTAGCAAGTGATACTGCTTTTAACAAGGTCAAAGGGCTTTGTGCTATCACATCTCTTTTAATTTCAGATTTGAGGCCACTAATGAAACAATCTAAAAGAGCATCAGGACTAATGCCATACACACGGTTTGCTAGAGACATAAACTCCACATAATATTCATTCACAGAAGCAGATTGGTTTAATTTAAATAGAGTAGAGCGAGGACATTCAAAGGGAGAGGGGCCATACTCTATTTCTAATGCTTTAGTAAATTGTTTCCAGGTTTGAAAGGGTTGCATACGAGTTACCATTTGAAACCAGGGTACAACTTCTTTGTCCAAGTGAATTGCTGGTATGATAAGGCGATGCTCATCAGGTGTGTCATAAAAGTCAAAGAACTGCTCAGCCTTGAATATCCAAGATAAGACCTCAGTACCATCAAATCTTGGGAAATCAACTTTAACATTTCGCACCTGAAATGGTGGTTTAGACCAGTGATGTGGATCAGCCTGGTTCTGTGTGTTCCCAAGTGACAATGTTCTGAGCATCTCTTTAATTTCATCAAAGTTTGCGTTGGTTTGTTGAGTATGCAAAGAGTGGTCCAGATCTCTTTGTTTGAGGTACTCAACTGCATCCTTTAATTCTTTGATGTCACTAGCCATCTCACGCATACGAGTGTTTTCTGCCATTGCAGAAGGAATGAAAGCACCAAATTGTAGCAGGTACTAGAAAAGTACAGCTACTGAACACTAATCAACAATAAAATTTGGAAAAGGAAATGCTTGTATTATTTATAGCAGAACAGTATAGGAGAATAGAGAATCAAGTACAGAAGAGGAAATGAAGAAAGGGGATGAGAAAATTGAGCTGAGAGGATGAGAAGAGAGTACAAGGTTCTGCTTAGTATATGACTAATCAAAAATAGAAATGGAAAAGACTATAAAAAGCTAATTCTATTTCTTTCCCTGCACGTAGTCACGAAGGAGAATATTCTCCTGCCTTGGCCTGACACTCCTGCGAGGATGCATGATCCAAGAAGGATCCTCCACGTGTCCCTTTGGCTTAACAAACTTTGTCTCTTTCTGCTGCTTCCACTCATTGGCAGCTGCTCCTTGCTTTGTCATTTCTGCCCTTGGCCCATGTGGGACTGATTGATCTTCAATTCCACCATTTTGCACTGTTACATCCACTCAGAGCTACTACCAACTTCATCCACAGTCATTTAGTCTGGTTTGAATCAACTTCGGATTTTTATCGCAAGACAAAGATAAAGATTTCTATCTAACAGCTATACAATCTAGGCCAAACTCATGTTAAATTCCATAAGCTCCTAACTTTTTTTCAACATTGAAGAATATGTAATACCTTTAATATTATTATACGCTATATTATTGGAGCAGATATGTTGGGCTGCACAGTCCAATTGAGAACAAAGTTTATTACCAATGAAATCTCATAACTCTCTGAGATATGTTAAATTTCGACGGCGATTTTGCTTCAGAATCCAAAAAAAAAGAAGAAGAAAAGCTGGGCTCATGTGAATTGCTTACCTATTTATGAATGAAAATGAAACAAAGTACAGTCTACAGTTAGAACATGAGAAATATCTGGTAGTCATAAATACATAGATGCAATATAAGGTGTCCTTTTAAGGCAAGTGAATAATTAGAAATTGATGTAAAGGTAGTAAATGAGATGGTAATTAGGGTTTTGTTTGGGTTTCTAATAATATGAAAGAGACATTTAAGAAAGAAACAAAGTAGAAAAACCGAGAAGAGCATAATGGATAACAAGAGCATTCAAATTGCTCTTTATCCAAAGTCCTACTTGATAACAACAGTTTTAATAGCTCAGGACCACAACAATGTATAGTATATTTTTTCCACCCTGAGTTTTAACAGAGTTCATTTTCACTGAACACATTCAGCTTCTGTTTTCTACTCTTGTTGTGTAACAAACAAATAGTTCAAAACTCAAAGTTAAAATTAAAAGCCTTCAGCCCTGAAGGGCAGACCCTAGAAGAAACAAACAAGGCATCAAAATGAAGCAATAACACATATAAAAAGGTTATATGAATAATGTAATGATTAGAAAATGGGTTCAGAATAATTTTTACCATCTTGGATATCAATAAAACCATCTTTCTGTAAAAGTTTGCAAAAAATGGACAATTTCAACAAGTAAAAAACCCAGCTTAACATACCTTAGACTTTAGTAATATGAACTCTAGATTCAGGCATTCAGAAGTGATATAAGGGTATGCTATGCCAGTTATCAGTGCTCAAAGTGATTAATAGCAAGTAGTACTAACACTTGAAAAATATTGAATGCAAAAGCTACAGCAAGCACTGTGAAGCTTCTTACACTCTAACCAACCAACATAAGAAAATTTCATTCACACATTTAATTCACAGTGAACTTAAAACTTACTGTACCCTTCATCCCAAAAATTTACTAATTTTGAAAATTTAACAAAAATAAAAGAATATGCTTTTAATGCATTGTCCCCGAATCAACCAATTACCAAAACAACTACTATTTAATGTATGTTTCCTTATTTAACCAATCATAAAATATACAATGCAATTTCAATTTTTTTATTCACTATTTAACTTTAATTTGAGACAAAATTTTTCTATTTTTTTACTAACTTTATGGGATCGAGGGAATATTACAGTGACTAAGTCTGAGTGCAAAATAATTTCTTCGGTATCTATCTCTTATTTCTTTAAATTTTAGAAAAAGAAAAAGCAACGAAAAATCCTACACAAAAATGTTAAAATATGACAACAAATTTTGTCACAAATTAAAGTTAAAGTATTTAATAAAAAAGTTCAAAAATTGTAAATTTTGAATTGTGATTGGTTGATCAATAAATAATGCATTAAATTAGTTGTTTGATACTTGATTGATATGTTATTCTTTTTTTTAGGTCTATGCATTTTGCAATCCCATGGTAGTCCAGGGTCCACCACTACTAATTGGGATTCCTGTGAATAATGTGTTTCGAGGTCATGAGGATGACTCTTGGAGCGGTGTGTTTTTCCTAGGAATCGAATCCAAGATTACTAACATTCAGATCTCATTCCTAAGATCTTAGTTGATTCTACAAGGTAAACCGAACCAACTCCGTTGGTTAGTTGATAAGTTGGACAAACCATTAAATGCATGTTTTCTTAATTTTTTTACTTTTGAATTTTTTTTATCATCCTTGGAGGATGGAGGGAGTACCTTAACATACTGCCTCCTATTTGAAATATATGAAAAAAAAACTAATTTTACACTTATTAAAAAAGTTAGTTTCTTTATTTAATTTTCTCAAATTTATAAAAAAAAAGAGGTATTTTAGGAAAATAGCATTGAGAATAAAATAAAAATAAAATAAAATAATGAATGTTTCAAGAAAATAACATTGAAAATAAAATAAAATTTAAGAAAATTAATTAACTTTTTCTTATATTTTAAATAAAAAAAATATTTTTTTTTCCTCGTAAAGAAGCATTAGTTAAGAAATAACGATTAAAAAAAAGTTAGTGTTTAAAAACCAAATTCAATAACTGAGTGCTCAATTCAACATTTCTCAATAAGTTAAATTCATCATTTTTAAATTCAAATTACTCAATGTTTTTTACTTCTTTAACTAAACTAGTAAAGAAAAAAAATGAAACAAGGTCAAAGAGAGCTTTAACTGAGTGCTTAGTACGTTTCACTGGTGTTTTAGCTTTTTTTTCTATTACATTTTTAATATACAAACATATTTTTTTTCAAATTTAACCTTTCATTCAATCATTTCGCTTACTCCTCATTAATTCTACTTTTATTATCTCTCTCATCTCTAAATCACTATACATTAATTAATAGACACATATAGTAATAAAAATCAATGAGTACTGAATAACGACCGTGTTTGATATGATGATTCTTAAACTTCATTATTGCCATGGATGAATAAGAAAAACACAGCTCAACAAACTTCAGAGAGAAAGAAGAAAAAAAACTGAATTGAATTCTTATTGAACATGTGATAAAATGAGAGTTAAGTTACAAACTCAGCTCCATCAGGAGCTTATATTCATGCTGCCGAAAATAGAATCTAGAAGAGCTACCAAAATCTAACTAACTAATTCTAGAACCTACTAAAAATAACAAACTTGCCAGCTAAGCAACTAGCTCAGCTCAAAGCTCAAACTAACTAACTAAATCCGTTGCTGTTAAAGCTTGGCCTGTGTCATTTTCCAATTGCTTGCTCTTTACGCAATCTGTTTTCAGTAAGTTTAACACCCCCCTCCCCACAAGCTGGAGTGCATAGATCACGCAATCCAAGCTTGGAATGGATGAGATTATATGGACCAGGAGCCAATGGTTTTGTAAGGATGTCTGCAATTTGGGACTTATTACTAATTGGAAGGAGATGCACAGTTCCATTGGTCACCCTTTATCTAATACTATGACAATCCAGCTCAATATGTTTGGTGCGTTCGTGAAAAACTGGATTATTGGCTATATGTAATGCTGACTTGTTTTCACAGTATAGGACAACAGGATTAGGATGTTTAACTTGTAAAGAATGCAGCATGTTCAGTAACCATTGAGCTTCACAGCCCCCATCAGCTAGAGCCCTATATTCAGCCTCAAAGGATGACCTGGACACAGTTTTCTGCTGCTTACTTTTCCATGAAATTAATGAAGGACCAAGGAAGAAACAAAAACCTGTGATGGATTTCCTAGTATCCAAACAACCACCCCAATCTGAGTCTGTAAAACCTAGTAGTTTTAGATTGGATAAGGCGGGAAAGAACAACCCTTGAGAAGGTGACTTCTTTAGGTACTTGACTATTCTGAGAGCAGAATGGTGATGAATATCAGTAGGATTGGCAATGTATTTGCTGAGTGAACTGACAGCATATGCTATGTCTGGTCTGGTGTGTGTGAAATATAATAATCGACCAAGTAGTCTTCTATAAGGAAATGGATCTGTCAAAGCCTGACCTGAATCCTGAGATGGTTTAGCTGATGAATCCATTGGAGTAGATGCAGGCTTTGTTGCTAAAAGACCAGTGTCATGTAGTAAATCAAGAGCATATTTTCTCTGGTACATTGCAATCCCTTCTTTTGATCTAGCAATTTCAAATCCTAAGAAATATTTGAGATTACCAAGATCCTTAATATTGAATTTAACATCAAGAGTATGCTGAATGTTGTTGATTTCTGAGATATCATCACCTGCCAGTACTAAATCATCAACATATACTAGAATGGTAGTAAATCCTGATGGTGAGGACTTAGTGAAGAGAGTGTAATCAGTTTTGCATTGAGTATAACCCATATCAGATAAAGCTTCAGTAAGTTTAACGTTCCATTGCCTGCTGGTCTGTTTGAGGCCATATAATGATTTTTGCAATTTGCACACAACATTTGGGATTGATGATGTCAAACCAGAAGGAAGCTTCATGTATATTTTAGTATCAATATATCCATGCAAGAAAGCTGTGTTGACATCTAGCTGATGAAGGTATCATTGTTTCTATGCAGCAATGGCCAATAGCAATATGACAGTTGTCATTTTTACTATTGGGCTAAATGTTTCAAGATAATCAATCCCTTCAGTCTGAGTATATCCCTTTCCAACTAATCGTGCCTTATGTCTCCCTATTGATCCATCAGCCCTGCGTTTAATTTTGAAAATCCATTTGAACCCAATGGCTTCTTTATCAGGTGGTAAACTAGTAATAGTCCAAGTATTGTTTTTCTGCAGAGCGAGCAATTCAGCATTGATAGCATCTCTCCAGCATTCATGAATCACAACCTCCTCATATGTGGTAGGCTCATTTGTGGTTGATATGGCTAGAGAAAAATGTTTATGATTGGTAGAAAAATGATCAATTGTGTGATAAGAAGATAAGGGATACCTGACTGAAGATGATAGTGCTGCTGTGGATGCCAATAGACAATGGTAGTCTTTCAAGTAACTTGGTTCTCTTCTCAGTCTCATGGATTGTCTAGGAATGAAGGGTTGAGGGTTATTGACAGGTACAGGTGATTGGTCAGGTGTTTGTGGGTTTATTGGCTGAGGTGGATCAGGTTCCAAAATTTCAGGTGCAGGATTGGAATTAGAAGGGATAAACTCTGCATCAAAAATATCTGGATCTGATGATATAGGGAAAATGGCTAAGGGTAAATTATGAGCATTATTAAAATTCTGTTGATATGGAAAATGATGCTCATAGAAAATGACACTTCTAGAAACAAAGGATTCTCTTGTTTGTAAATCATATAAAATAAATCCTTTTGTTCCTTGTTTGAATCCAAGAAAAATGCATTTTCTGGATCTGCTATCTAGCTTCTTTCTGTGAGATACAAGAGTTGAAGCATAAGCTAGACAGCCAAAAACCTTCAAGTCATCAAGATTAGGCAATTCATTATGTAAGACTTGAAAGGGTGAAACATTAGACAAGTAAGGGGTTGGTAATCTATTAATCAGATGTACTGCATGTGCTACAACATAAGTCCAGAAACACTAACCCCTAGTATGTGTTTATGTTTCCTCTCAACTATGCCATTTTGTTGAGGAGTTTCAACACATACTTGTTGATGCATAATTCCTTTAGTGGCATAGAATTCAGGAAGATTGAATTCCAAACCATTATCAAACCTTATGCATTTGATGGTTTTACCAAATTGATTTTCAATTAGAGCAATGAATGATTTGATATGTGTAGCACTTTCAGATTTCAATTTCATGAACTATAACCAAGTGTGTCTGGATTTGTCATCCACAAGTGAGAAAATATTTATGACCAGATGTTGAGGGAATAGACAAAGGGCCCCATATATCTATATGAATCAAATCAAATACAGATTCAGCAACAGATAAGCTATTATTGAAAGGTAACTTCTTCTGTTTTGCAAGGTGACATACATCACATGATTCAGATGATTTATTACATGATATAAAAGGAAAAACAAACTTTAAAACTAAGAGTTTATCAAAGGATGAATGGCCTAATCTTAAATGCCAAAGATTACAAGAGTGACTGTTTATTTGGTTGATGGAATGAAAATGAGCAACATGTAGACTTGAAGACACCAGTAGTGAATAAAGGCCTCCAGATGCTTCAGCTGCATCAATCGTCTTCAAGGTAAGGCAGTCCTGTATCACACAATTTTCCTTGGAAAAATAAGTTTGCATGACAGATTTTTAGTTAATTTTGAAACTGAGATCAAATTGAAAGTAAAATCAGGTATATACAGAACATCAGTAAGGTATAGTTCATTTGAGAAAATCACAGTGCCAGCAGTACTTGTACTAATTTGATTTCCATTTGGTAATTTTACTAAAACTGGTTTTATTTTCCTGAATGTTTGGAATTTGGACAAGGAGTAACACACACGGTCTGTGGCTCCTGTATCCAAAATCCAAGGCTGATTATCTAATCCTAATGAAGATGTCATGCATATGATACCTGCAGGTCTATGACCTTGGGTTTGGGAAGCAGTTTTGGTTATGATTTGATTGGCACTGTGATCATGAGTAGTCTGAATTGATGATTGCTGAATCAATGCCAACAATGCTTTATGCTGATCTCATGTGAAAGACATACCAGAACTTGTACCATATTCCTTCTGATTTTGAACATGAATTTCATCATCATCTTCATGATCCTCAAATGATTCATCTTCAGGGGTAGAATACTGATTAACTGACTCATTCCTTCTATTCCAGTGAGTAGGAAAACCATGTTTCCTATAGCAAGTGTCAATAGTGTGACCAGTCCTATTGCAGTGAGTGCATACATGATAATCTCTAGCATATTGACCTCTGCCAGTACTAGTTGATCTACCTCTACCTCTAGACTTTTCTCTATCATAATTGATCAGATTAACAGCAGCATTATTTTCATTAGGAGCAGTTATGTTCATCTGTCTCTCTTGTTGAATTAACATTGAGAAAACTCTAGTAACAGAAGGTAATGGATTCATTAGCATAATTTGTGATCGAACATGAGCATAAGCCTCATTTCAACCTTTTAGGAATCTTATCACATAGTCATCACTACAACATTTTTAATTTTCTGCAACGGCACAAAACCGTTGCTTAAAACCCAAAAGCCGTTGCTGAAAGTATAGGCAACGGTTTTCAAACTGTTCTCTAGGTGAGTGTTGCCTATTGTCAAAGGCAACGGTTTTTTGTATTTGGCAACAGTTTTTAAAAAAACCGTTGCCCTTTGACTTATAAACAACAACGATTTCTTGGTAAGTAATATGCAACGATTTTACTATAAACAACAACGGTTTCTTGGTACATAATACGCAACGGTTTTACTATAAACAACAACGGTTTCTTAGTACATAATATGCAACGGTTTCACTATAAACAACAACGATTTTTTTTGTTCAGAATATGCAACGATTTGTTAAGAAAACCGTTGCCTTTGCCTTTTAAATAGCAACGGTTTTTTTCATTTAAGCACATGCAACACTGATAAAATCGTTGCATTATGTTTCAGCAACAATTATACAACTATTGTCAACTTCACATAGACAACATTTATTTTAGGTTTACTCTGTATGCAGCACTTTTAATAAAATTATATTGAGCAGTTATATATATACATAATGAAATTAAATTATAATCATCACCATACATACCAAAATAACATACATAAGATTATATTGTTCCATAATCCAAAGAGCACAAGACCAAATTAAGTACTTGCTAATTAACATAATTTTTTGCTAAAGGGTAAAAAAAAAACTCAAAGCTTAAATAATCCATATTTGCTTGCTAGTGACATCATTCCAATTCACCTTCAGCTTGGTCTTCCTCAACATTCAAATTTTGCTGCAATATGGAAAAAAATATATACGTTAAAACAGAGAATCTAAACATCATTACAATATATAATTATGACAATACTAATTGTAGGAAATTTATTGAAGTTGAAGAGACCTTAGAGCAATTCAGTACTGAATCAAGGTGTTTAGTCCACTGAGAAAGCAAATTTTTACAGTTGCTATTAAATGTGTTTTCACTTTCATCTCCCATCTGAGCAAATATGTTACAAAAATTGTTCAAAACGTTACCTGTAACTTATTTCTTTATTTAAAAGTAAAACAAATGAGGTGACCAATTGCAAATCAATCAGCCTAATGGATAAAAAAGTTTCATAAACTCAAACCGAACTGGGACCTCCCATCAAGCTAGAACAACCTCATGCCTTGATGTATGTGATTGGCGGTTTTCGATTATCATCTGGAAACCAGATGAAGCACGAATACTATAGTAATACTATAATGCGTACATGAAGCAATTCATAAGCCATTTCTTTTAAAAAAAGTTTAGAACCAATTGGCAATGCTATTTTAAAGCACGAATACTATAGTAATACTATAATGAGTACAAGTAATACTCTGCACAACAATAACAACACAAGTGTATATAGAAAGGACTAAGAAAAGAGTTTATATTACAAACAATACTCTGCACAATAACAATAACAACACAAAGCAAATTCAAAATGATGATCGAATTATACCCATTACAGGGTTTAATTTTAATTATTTTTTTAGATAAGAAAAAAAAATTTATTGACAGAGAAAAGGATAGGATATCCTTTTTTAAGAAATCTCAACATAGAAACCAGAATAAATGATAGAGTGCATCCAATTAGCAAAGCTGTTCAATCACTTGATCCTAATTTGATGCAGACAATCTATATAATCAGTACCTTAGGTTCTGAGGTAGTTGTCTGCATTGTCAGAAGTACTCTCTCCAAACTTCTACCGACCTCATCCTTTTTTTTTTGCCTTCAATTGATAGAAGTTGTCCCTTGGGGTCTATCAGTTTTTAGGGGGGAAAGGGAATTGAAAGAATAAAGTCTTCAAATTAAAAACCATTCAAAGAAGGATGCATATAAGTATTAATCAATCAACAGAAAATCAAAGAAAATTATGAATACACCCAGATTTTTTTTATTTCTCATAATAAAAAACAAATTGGTTAAACCAAATAATAAAGAAATAAATATATAAGATAACCAAAAAGAGTAGAAAGAACAAAGAAAGGAAAAGGAGAAAGGAAAATCCATGCTAACTGTACTTGAAATAGGAAACAAATCAGTACAGTGGAGATTTGAGAACAATAACCTGAAGAGCTTTTAGTAATAGATGACCTGGTGCTGATGAAAATAGACAAACTGAAAACTACCTAAAAGCCCCAGTAGTGCACTGAATACACCTAAACACCAGAGTACTGATTGCAGACGAAATTTTGGGCTGTTTAGTGATAAACTACTGCGCAACCTATCAGTTCAGTGGAGGTTTGAGAACTACAACCTGGTGTTCCAAATAAAAGAGATAAATAGCAGACATGATTGAAGGTAAACACACAGATAAGCTTGTCAGCCTCATATGGCATAAGTGACTCTGCCTCAGATTGAAAATCTTATGTTGCTTGAATTGATTCTTTGGATAGACATGAACAAATTCAATGTGTATTTGAACAACACTTGACAAAACTACAATGATAAGCATGATTCGAAATCTGAACTACCCGCGGAAATAAAATTACATGACAGGGCAATTTGTATGGCAGTATTCTGCTTGACTCCAATTAGCATCCAAATATTCAATCCAGCTTTTCTTAGCGTTTCTATTGTTTCAGGCACTCCATCCTGTAAGACATCAATAAAGAAACGACAATGGTAATCATATTTGATATTTCTCCCTTTTTCCCTTTAAATATCAAAAGGGCCACAATTCGAAAAATCTAGAATGTTATCTAAAAATTAGATCTCTATGTGCAAATACAGCAAAAACTGACCTGTAAGAGATCCTCTATCGCAGTTACATGACAGGGTCTGTCTACTTATTGTCTCTTGCTGAAGTGGTCATGATGGATGACAAATTGATTTTTTTTTTCAAATTTATTTTCTATCATGAACCATCAAAGCAATGTGCAAGTCTTTATCATAACTCAAGAGATATTTATCATCTTTGACATCATAACTCAAGAAATACTTAACATCTTTGACAAAAAATAAACATAACATATAAGTATATAACATTTGCTACAAGTACTTCTCAAGGGTGATAATAAGCTATTGGTTTTTATGAAAGAATATAGATCATTATAATGAATGGAAGCATACATACACGAACCAAATATGAATAGATTTACTTGGGACCACCACATCATGAACTTTTGTAGCATTGAGAAGCTAGGCTGTACTGTAAATCACCATTAATATCAATATGTAAACTGGAATCACCATTACATATGCATCCATGGAAAGTAGAGTTTAGCACAGCATATCCAGCCCAATCATGAAATTTAAAAAAATAAATAAAATTTCGTTGAATCAATGCATATGGCATTTAAGCTACACTGCAAGCACTTAATGGCTAAAATTGCCATAAGGCACCAAATCTGAAATTCACAAATTAAAAGTAAAAAACCAAACCAAGAAATCAATCACAATATATTTTTACTTACTTAACCAAGAAGTCAAAATGTATAACCTTGACTTTGTCTTGTACTTGTTCAAACAATCATGAATGAAAACAAAATTTTCCTGCATAAAAATAAACTCAATATTGAAGAACTCCACAATATTACCATGGCAATTAGTATTATCAACACAAGCATCTAACAAAGAAGCATGAAAGATAAAACCACCAAAACCTAAAAACCTCAAAGAGAAATGGAAAAGATACAAGACAATCTTAGGTTTGTAATTGGACCATTTCAATACAAGACAACCTTACCCCCAAACAAAAGGGAGTTTCGAGATATTTGGGGTTTGGAATATACAAGAATATCAAACTGAGGTTTTTTATTGTTTGTTTATGTATGTTGTTTGATTGAAATTGAAACAGAATATTAAAACCCTAATGAGTGAGTGACTGAATGACTCAGTACCTTCTTGGAGGACCACCGGCACCGTCGCGGCCAAATCCAAACTGAGGCTGAACAGGAGTGGGGTCCACCTGAACAAAACCGGGGACGTCGTCCATGCCGAGAGCCTGGAGCATATCGAGGGTCTCCTTATCAACCTCGATGTGTTCGGTGTTGATGGCGGAGATATCGGGAACAAAGTCCTTTTGGCGCTCTCTCTCCTCTTCCTGAAGCTTGAGGGAGATCCTGCCAACTGGTCCCTTCTGGATACGCTTCATCATATGCGTTGAGAATCCATCGATCTTGTTACGGAGCCTCTTGGATGGGATAAGTGCGACTTCTTCGAGAACCTTCCTGTTAGTGTGGAAGTCGAGGGTCATCCGAGAGTAGTATCTCTCTATCACTTGCCGCGACGATTTCTTCACTGTTTTCGTGCGAAAGCGTCCCATTCTGTTGCTCCTGGTGCTGCTTTCTTTGTCTTTGGGTGGTTGCGCCTTCTAAGAGGATGAAGAAGAAGAAGAAGAAGAAGAAGAAGAAGAAGAAACCCTGCACCAAATTGACAACAACGAGGATTTGTTTATGTATGTTGTTGGCAATAAAATTTTTTACTAGGGGGCATATCAATTTAATCTGAATAGTGTTTCAGCCTTTCAGGAACGGTTTTTTTTATTATAAAGTTTTAGGCAACACGTATAAATAAGTGGTCTTTCCTATCATCACTGAATACACCGTTGCCTAAAGAACACAATATACTATTATAGAATAGTTATCAACACATATCATTGAAACCGTTGCTTATGCTTATTAATTGCCTATGCACAAAAAACCGTTGCTGATTCTATGTATAAGCAACAGTTTTTTAATCGTTGAAACTTGCAGTGTTGTCTAAAGACAAAAATGTTGTAGTGCATTCTGTCTGTATTTCTGAATAGTAGGGATAAATTCACAAGTATTATCACACATACAAATAGGAATTGGTCTAAAATTATCAAGTTCTTGCCATATTCCTTTCATTTAGTATAGTAAGCACTAATAGTCAATTCACCTTGTTTCATCATATACAATTCTTCCTGTAATTCAGAAATTCTGAAAATATCACCTTGATTGAAACATTCATTGAGATCGTTCCATATTTCTGCAACTGTTTCCATCCATAAAATGCTTTACATAATCGCAGGGTCCACTGAATGATTCAGCCAAGAAATCACAAGAGTGTTGCATCTATCCCATGATTCATACAGAAAATCATTGACAAGAGGCTTCGGAAGAGATCCATCAACGAAACGCAGTTTATTCTTTGACTTCAATGCCATTGTCATTGCGTGATGCCATGAATGATAGTTATTTCCTGTGAGAACTATGCCAACCAGATTAGCTCCTGGATTTTCGTTTGGATGCATGTAGTAAATGCTTGTTGGATCCATAATCGGATTTGCTGATAAATTGTTCATTGTATTCAATTATCTCCACTGAAAAGCTTTGATCAATTGAAGAATCGAGAATCAGAAAATCACAGAAAAATGAATCGATCACGAGAATGAAATCAATTGTGAGAAGAGATGAAGAATTGAAATCGCAGAATGTAGTAACAGAAATCAAAGAAGAAGAACAAGCAACAATGAAGATCGGAAGCGTAACAGAGCCTCTAAGAAGAGAGCTCTGATACCATCTTAAACTTCATTATTGCCATGGATGAATAAGAAAAACACAGCTCAACAAACTTCAGAGAGAAAGAAGAAAAAACTGAATTGAATTCTTATTGAACATGTGATAAAATGAGAGTTAAGTTACAAACTCAGCTCCATCAGGAGCTTATATACATGTTGCCGAAAATAGAACCTAGAAGCTACCAAAATCTAACTAACTGATTCTAGAACCTACTAAAAATAACAAACTTGCCAGCTAAGCAACCAGCTCAGCTCAAAGCTCAAACTATCTAACCAATTCCGTTGTTGTTGAAGCTTGGCCTGTGTCATTTTCCAATTGCTTGCTCTTTACGCAATCTGTTTTCAGTAAGTTTAACAATGATTTATGGAAGTATGTGAAAACAATGAAGTCATCACCTTTATCTCTCTTCAAATCTTTTTTGGCTCCCAACTGGCTTCAATTCTGTTCTGAGACACTGTTAATACAAAGAAGAGTCAAATAAAGTTGTCTGGTGTTTATATATATCATATATGTATGCACTGTGTACTAGATCAGTGACATGCTCCTCTCTTATTATTCAATCCCTATTTTTGGAGTTATTATTCAAAGCAAACTCTTTCTTTATTCTTAGTTTTATTTCCTTACTAATGCATATACTATTTGTTTCCTGTTTTTACTTCTGTCGTGTGCTCGTGCATGTGAAGAGATTTTATTGGTAATATCATCAGGGTCGTTATTCAGTACTCATTGGTTTTAGATGAGTATACATACTAATTACTTATCAACGGTGACTAAAGCTCAAAGTCATTGAAAGGTTGAGATTGATTACTTGCAACCTCTTTCTTAGTTACTTTCACCTGGATTAAGTGTATCATAGAGCCTGTCTTTTTTTTTCTCGAACCACCCACTTTTTTCTGCGAGTTGGTGGGTCAGGTGGCCCATTTGATCATTTTTTTTAACTTGGATTCCTTTTGTTTACTTTTTAGGATTGTTTGAGGTTTTTTTAACTGAATTTTAAAAAATTAAAATAATAATATTACTATAATAATTATATTAATAAAAAAATAGTCAATAATTCTAAGAAAACTTATGGTTTATTCATTAATTAATGGTGTAATTTGTATAATTGATATATTAATTAAATGAGGTGTCATTGACCTAACATTAATTTATGTTGGGTGCCATTGTAACCCGTGATAGTATGGTTGTAAGATCCATGAAGAATGTTTTGATAAATGCCAAAAGGTTTTGAACAAGATACAAATGTGTTGATCAAGTTCAAGCTCAACAAGCAACAACAAACATCAAGTGAAGAAGAGAGAGCCAACTCATGAAGACTTAGTTTGGTAGTTTGTGTTTTATTGTTTTATCTTTCGCCTCACAAGTCTTTTAGTTTATGAGTTTGGGTAGAGTCATTAGAGGGTAGTGAATCTCTTTTGATTGCATGATTATATCATATTTTGAGTATTCACTTTGCCTAAAATCAATAGGTGGCTTAAAGGTTTGAAAGAAAAGGTTTAGTTTTTGAGAAAACAAGTTTTAAGTGATTTTTAATGTTAATAATCGATTAACAGATTTTGATAATTGATTAACAGTGTATTTTGAACTGATACTCGATTAACAAACTTTTGATAATCGATTATCTGCATCTTTACTCGAGTATTTTTGGTCTCACTCGAGTGAAAATTATCTTGCTTTCGTATTACTCGATTAACACTTATTTTACTCGAGTAAACAGGGTCTGTAACTGTTTTAAATACGTTTTTCACTTCTCAAAAGCTATTCTAAGTTGCTCCAACTTTTGGGTATTCTATATAAACCTTTTCCTAATCATTTCTATCAACTAGAATCATTTTGATACACAATTTTACAAAGAATCAAAGCCACACTATTCTCTCTCACTCTCTCAAGATCAAAGCTCTCATTTTCATATTCTTTGATCAAGAACCTTGAATCTCTCATGTTGATCTTTTCATAGCTTTTGAAATAGATTCATAGGATTGTTATTTTGTTTTCATTTGAGTTGTAATCATTGCAAGAGGCAAACATTCTACAACATTGGAAGCCTTGATTTTGTGAAATCAAGCATAGTTCATTGGAAGTCTTGAAGAAGCATTTCATCAAGCACTTGGAAGCCTTGTTGAAGAACAAGCAATTGGAAGACTTGTTGTGGGTATCGGCAAGCAAGAGAAGAGGTTAGATTAGATCATCAATAGGATTACAAGGCAAGGGTGTGGTATCTCTTGTAGGCTAGCAAGAAGGAAGTCTTGTGAGGCATTTACTTGTAATTTGAGAAACTCTAATTCCTCATAGTGAAGAATCTCTCTTGGTTGAAGAGGGGACTGGAGTAGCTTTCAAGTGGATGAAAGTGAACCAGGATAAATCACTGTGTCGTATCTCTAAACTCTTAACTCTTTACAATTCAAGTCTTTAATTGTGTTCTTGATTGAAAACCTAGAAAAAGTGATTTTTCATAATTGATTGAATTGAATCTTTATTGTTCAAATTAAATTTGGGAAAATCATTTTCATAACTAGGTTAATCAATAAGAATATTGGTGTTGATTGTTTCCGCTTAATCTCTGATATAATATCTGTTAATTGATTGATTTTCATTGGTATTAATCGTTTCAATTTGTTTCTTGCGAAAATCTTTCAAAGTTTCTATAACACCTATTCAACCCCCCCTTCTAGGTGTTTTCCTAGTGTTCCTATTTGTTTCAACCACCGATTGTAGGTTTCCACAATGGTTGCCTCTACCACCATCCAAGCTAACATGTTAGGTTATCGTTATTCCTCCGAGCCCCTACCACAAACCTAGTTAACATGTGGGAGTGTCGTTGCCCCTTCGACCCCTTACCACCACCCACGTTAACATGTTAGGTTATCATTGCCCCTCTTAGCCCTTACCACCATCCTAGTTAACATGTTAGAGTACCGTATTCCTCCGAGCCTTTACTATATAAAAGTACGATAATATTTCGAATAATTATTAGTTTAATAAATAATTTAAAATAAAGAATTATTTAAAGGAATTTTAAATAAAATTATTATTTTAATAATTATTCAAATGAAAATACATTAAATTATTATTTTAATAATTATTTAAATGATTTTTTAAATACCACAATATTTTAAATAATTATCCTATCAGATATTTATTAGCTGAATAAATATTTGAAATATTAGATAATTATTTATATAAATATTGTGAAAAATTGTATGATAGGATTTTTAATTTTTTAAAGTATTAAAATATTTTAAATCAAAATGGAAAAAAGAAAAAACGAAACTATGAGAATGTGTTAGCAGAGAGAAACATGTGTTATGAACGAAGAAGCAAAAAGATCTATTCTTTTATGTATGGACGAAGAAGCACTGAGAAACATGTGTTATAAACAAAAACCCTACTACATTAAATCACAATCCTTAGCATTTTTTAATTATCATTAAGTTTAGGATGTTACATTGTCCGCAGATGGTAGGACAGATAGTTTGTCGTGTAGAGGTTTCGCATGTTGGGATAGTAGATGCAAATGATCTTGGCCAATGGGAAATCAATAGGGACGGATGGTTTTGGATGGGTCCATCCAGAGTAGAGATCTTGGATCCAGCTCTGTTGGTTAGGGGATCGATGCTTGATGCCCTTTTGGGCCACTGTTACCTGAAGGATGAAGTGCAGGGTGGACCAGCGACTTACCATGACGTGCACCCGGCGTTGAGGCAACTCCTCTTTGAGGACATACCTGACCAGGAAGAGGATGTTCAAGAGGGAGATCAGGATATGGAGGGAGAAGTTGAAGGTGAGTTCCTTTATGAGTTCGAGGAAGACCCGGACGATGAGTTGGAGGAAGAAGAGCCGGAGGTTGATGAGGTTCCCGTGGAGGAACCTATTGAGTGGGAATTTGACCCAGATGAGGCACCAGCAGTGGGGAGTGGTGATGAGGAATAATAAGTAGTTTTGTATAGTTCTTTTTGTATTCCATCTCTGGATGGGTAGGACATGATTACTCTATCCCGATGTAACCCCGTTTATAATAAAGAACCATTTTTAAGTGAATGAAAGAAGTTTCCTTTTTGGTTATATATCAAGTTTAGTAATGTAATAAAATGTTTTCCGCAAATTAACCATCGAATAAATATGGCTTTAAGAAAATGAGTTTTTGAAGTGAGTTAGTAATATCTCAATTTGGAAAAGGATTTTATCATAGTCAATTATGAACCACAATTTCTTAATTCTAAATCATGATAACGAAAAATGAAAATATTTTGGAATAACTTATAGTTGAAAATGTTTTGTTATTAATGATGAAAAAAAATGGCGCGAATTTTTACTAAAATTCTAAATTCCACATTGGGGTGTTACACAAAGATCATTTGTCCCAGAGTTTGTTCCAAACCTTGTACCCACTACACAAAATTTAAAAAAAACTGAAAATTAATTTCCTAACTAGCATGGCATTTTTGTAATAATTGATGAAGTATGATTGACTAGAGACAAGGAGACAGGAAAATTGGGGAGATAGGTTCCTCATCCAAAATACTCTACCATTTCCTATCCCTAAACACACTATATCTCTCCAGTGTTATTTCCTTAAGCATTCTTATTCCAATGTTATTTCCATTTCCATTGTGAGAGGCTTCTTCTCTTGCTTTCTTATAAAGTTTTTGATCCTCTATACCTCAATAAAAATAAAAAGAGTTCCTTTTATATAATTTCTTTTTTCTTCTTCAGGATGGCCTTTTCTTCGCAATCCTCCTCCCACATTCCCCTATACTATGGTGATGGTAACGATGACACCATTCGACCGAGATATATTACCATCACCATCATCATCAGTTTAGCAATAGCATGTTTCATTGCTTTGGGCCTTTGGTGGTACGTCACCGCGCCACGACCAATTGAAATGGAGGTGGCAATGTAATAGTTGCAGCTGGATGTGGATCCAGCAGAAGAGGTGGAGCAGCAGGAGGAGGTGGATCCAGCAACTGCGCCGCCATTAAGTGAAGAGGATGAATAGGCAGGCCCGACCCAAGACAAGACGATAACCTATGCCCAAGATTTTTAGTGGCCCATACAAAAAATTTAAATTAACAATATGTACAAAAAATAGAGTTAAATAGGTCTTTAAATATTGTTACACAGGTTAGTGATTTGCATGGCTAGTACTAGTTTAGGGTTCAATACTTCAAAAAGTTATTAAACATACTACCGAAAAAGTTATTAATAGTTCTAATTATTTTTCTCACTTTTCAATAGGTTTCAGCATGATTTTTTTTTTCATTTGATCACTTGACACGTAATACGTAAATCATTAAACCTTTTTTAGTAATCCAACAAATATTTGCTAACACTTATTTGGCATGGTTGGCAAAACTGGCTTGAGTATATGACTCAAACCCCATGGTCGTGGGTTCGATACTCTTAAGTCCCTTTTTACATTTGATTTTTTAATTGTTGTCCTTTTTATTTTTTTAAATGTTGAGGTGGGTTTTTTTTAAAAAAAAAAATTAATTTTGAGGTGAGTTTTCATTTTTTTTTAAATCAACCAATATTATTGTAATTCATTGCTTTAACATAATAAGCAATAGATAGTGTCTGTCGAGACATTAGTAAGTTTTTATATATAAGTAAAGAGTATTATTAACAAGTGCTCAAATTAAGGATCCCAAAATTTTTTTGCCCCGGGTCTATAAAATGTCAAGACTGGGCCTGATGGGTAACATTCTTTTTATGTTTTTGTGACAATTTTTAAATGTTTCTAAAGGTAGATAACTTTTATTGCAGTGGTTGCCACTGAATTAACAAGCAAAATTGACATCTTAGCTAGGAAAAAAAACAAACACCCTTGAATGTCTTCAAAGATGGATGTGCGTGTGATTATGGCATTTTTTTTGTGTGTGGGACTATGGCTTTAATCAAGGTAGTCAAATTCGAGAATCAATGCAAACTCGTTTTTTCTAGGTGAACTCGAATCGTAAACTTTTTTCATAAATTCGTACAAATTTACTTATGAGCGTGCGGTGTAGGGTGTGAGCAGTGCAAGCATAGGGCATGAGAAGTGCAGGGGTGGGGCATGAGGCATGGAGTGGGCGTGCGTGCGGAGTGGGGGCATGAGGAGTGCAGGCATGGGGCATGAGGCATGGAGCGGCCATGCGTGTAGTGTGCGGTGGGCATGTGTGCAGCGTGGGGTGCGAGGAGTGCATGCGTGGAGCGGACATGCGTGCTGCATGAGGCGTGAGGAGTGCAAGTGTGGGGCATGAGGTGTGGAGCGAGCGTCGTGCAGCGTAGGGCAGGCTTGTGTGCGATCGAAAGAGAAGAAATGAAGATTGATGAAGAAGCTTTTGAATAAGACGAGGAGAAGATTGATTTAAGAATTTTTTACCCAAAAACCAAAATGCAGCAAATAGGATAAAGATAACGTATAAGATTTTTTTTTTAAAAAAAATTTGAAAATGAACACCAAATTGGGCATTTTGGGCTTGAGAATGCTAACTCGCTAACTCGACCATAAACTCGCGATTTTACACTACTCTACCCGCATTGACCGCAGTACACCCGAGTCACTTACACTCCGAGTTTCCATAAGTTTCAACTCGTTTTCAATAAGTAGATTCGTAGATTCGTCTATTCTAGGTATTAACAATAGTTTTTAACAACCATGACTTTACTAGAGCCATTAATATTTGGATTGATCGGAAATATGTTGAGACGCCAAGACAAAAAACAGGGAGACAGGAAAATTGGGGATAGAGGATCCTCTTCCAAAATACTCCACCATTACCTATCCCCAAACACACTATATCTCTCCATTGTTATTTCCTTAAGCATTCTTATTCTAATGTTATTTCCATTTCCATTGTGAGAGGCTTCTTCTCTTGCTTTTTTCCAAAGTTTTTGATCCTCTATACCTCAATAAAAATAAAAAGAGTTCTTTTTATACAATTTCTTTTTTTTTCTTCACAATGGCCTTTTCTCCACAATCCTCCTCCCACATTCCCCTCTACTATGGTGATGGTAACGGTGACCCCATTCGACCGAGATATATTACCATCACCATCATCATCAGTTTAGCAATAACATGTTTCATTGCTTTTGGCTTTTGGTGGTACGTCACCGCGCCACCACTAACTGAAATGGAGGTGGCAATGTAGCAGTTGCAGCTGGATGTGGATCCAATATGAGGTGGATCCAGCAACTGCGCCGCCACCAAGTGAAGAGGAGGAATAGGCAGGCCCGACCCAGGACAAGACGATAACCTATGCCCAAGATTTTTAGTGGCCCATACAAAAAATTTAAACTAACAATATGTACAAAAATAGAGTTAAATAGGTCTTTAAATATTGTTTCATAGGTTATTGATTTGCATGGCTAGTACAAGTTTAGGGTTCAATACTTCAGCCATGTAATATATACACACACACCCCTCTGAGTACTCTATTCATTGTAAGTTTGCAAAACTCATAAAAAATTTTAATATTAAACATACTACTGAAAAAGTTATTAATAGTTCCAATTATTTTTCTCAATTTTCAATAGGTATCAGCATGATTTTTTTTATTTGATCACTTGACACGTAATACGTAAATCATTAAACTTTTTTTAGTAATCCAACAAATATTTGCTAACACTTATTTGGCATGGTTGGCAAAACTGGCTTGGGTATATGACTCAAACCCCATGGTCGTGGGTTCGATACTCTTAAGTCCCTTTTTACATTTGATTTTTTAACTGTTGTCCTTTTTATTTTTTTAAATGTTGAGGTGGTTTTTTTTTAAAAAAAAAATTAATTTTGAGGTGAGTTTTCATTTTTTTTTTAAATCAACCAATGTTATTGTAATTCATTGCTTTAACATAATAAGCAATTGACAGTGCCTGTCGAGACATTAGTAAGTTTTTATATATAAAAAAAGAGTATTATTAACAAGTGCTCAAATTAAGGATCCAAATTTTTTTTTGCCCCGGGCCTATAAAATGTCAAGACTAGGCCTGATGGGTAACATTCTTTTTATGTTTTTGTGACAATTTTTAAATGTTGCTAAAGGTAGATAAATTTTATTGTAGTGGTTGCCACTGAATTAACAAGCAAAATTGACATCTTAACTAGGAAAAAAACAAACACCCTTGAATGTCTTCAAAGATGGATGTGCCTGTGATTATGGCAATTTTTTTTTTGTGTATGGGACTATGGCTTTACTCAAGGTAGTCAAATTCGAGAGTCGATGCAAACTCTTTTTTTCTAGGTAAACTCGAATCGTAAACTTGTTTCATAAATTCGTACGAATTTACTTATGAGCGTGTGGTGTAGGGTGTGAGCAGTGCAAGCATAGGGCGTGAGAAGTGCAGGGGTGGGGCATTAGGCATGGAGTGGGCGTGCATGGGGCGTGCGTGCGGAGTGGGGGCATGAGGAGTGCAAGCATGGGGCGTGAGGAGTGTAGCCGTGGGGCATGAGGCGTGGAGCGGCCGTGTGTGCAGTGTGCGGTGGGCGTGCATGCGGTGTGTGAGGAGTGCAGGCGTGGAGCGGACATGCGTGCTGCATGGGGCGTGAGGAGTGCAAATGTGAGGACTGCAAGTGTGGGGCATGCAGTGTGATGTATCATCCCAATGTATTTAATCATAAAAGATCTTTTAATATTATAAATCTTAGAAAATTTACAATATAATGAAGTGTACATTTTTATAATGTGGGGATTATACAATATGGAATAGAGATCTTTCAAAAAAATATTCTTCCCTTTTTGCCTGCTTCATTATAAATTTCTGGTTCCTTGCTCGTTCTTAGGAGTACCTAAAAATGTTAAGCAAATTTCTGGCAGATTGAATCAAGGCAAGGGGATAGTTGGCACTGGAAACAAATTGTAAAGGCGAAGAATAAGCTAGCTTATGGCTTTTCAGGTGATTATTGGAATGCTACTGCTACTGGGGTTTATACTATCAAGAGCGGCTATTTATTCTTATTAGGAACCTTACCCCCATTTTATTTACATCGATTTGTTTGGAATTCTACTTTGATTCCTAAACACATGTTTATTTCATGGCTAGCTGTGCAAAATAAATTAAAAACAAAAGACAGATTGTTTACTCAAGACAGTACCTGTGTTCTTTGTAATGGAAATGATGAGACTCGGAATCATCTCTTCTTCGAATGTCAATGGTCTCAAGCTCTTCTGGAATCAGCTTGCCTGTGGATAGGAGTTAACAATTGGCCTTATAAGTTCATGAATTGGAGCAGATGGATTAATCATGCGTTCAAAGAGAAATCAAGGAGGAAGTGTTTGTTTACCGTGTATTCAGCTGTGCTTTATGCAATCTGGACTGAGAGGAATAAGCGAATCTTCATGGGAGCTAGCAGATCGATTGCTATGGTGATGCAAGCATTGAGGAAGGAGACGGCTTTGAGACTGGCGTTTTGCTTTCCCCATTTCAGAACTTGGAAAGATAGAGCATTAGTAGATAGAATATTGTCTGAACTTTAGTTTCCTATTTGGTTTTTGGTCTTTTTCGGCTGAATCTGTTTTTGGGCCGGTTTTTTTATTTCTTTTGTTCATTCTCCGGTTTAATCCCCTTGGTCTGGCGAACCCTTCCTAGAAGGTGGCACTTGGACCATGGTGTGATTTGTATGATTCATTTTTTGCTTGTGGTTTAATAAAATTATTTATTTTACCAAAAAAAAATGTTAAGCCACAAGGAGTGAAATATTTCTTCATAATTTAAGCTAAAGAATCAAAGGAATTGATCACTCTCTAGCAAGTATACTAGATCATATAGTAATATAGTCGGTTAAGACCATATATCGTACCCACAGGGACTCAGAATTGTTCAATCTATCTTTACCTAAGGTAAAATCTAGAATAAAATCTATTAAAATGCAAAATTCAGAATTAAATAAATAAATTAAAAAGAAGAATTTATATGCTGAAAATTAAATAAAAGAGAAATTAAATGGAAGAAATTGGTTAGGAACTTAGTATCATTGTATATTCATTTATTTATTATAAATCAATACTTTTCATTCAAATCATGAATAAATTCAGAAAATAGTAATTCCTAGATTCCTCTTATGAAATTACTGATTATTATTCAACTTGATAAATCCTAATTCCTTAGAAATTTAAACCATTGAATAACCTTGATTAAGAACAGTGAATTTATGAAAAGTACATAAGAATTCAATAGTATTCCTACTAATTGAATAATTATGCTATTTAATTGCATGACCTATTCTAAATCCTAATTTTCCAATTCAGATTTAAAAATCCAAAACATAGATTAGCTACTTCAATGCATAACATTAAAATCACAATTAAACACATGATTTAAATCTGAAAAACATTAATTCATAAAAATAAATTACAAATACAAATCCACCATGTTCCTAATACAAAAGGTTTAGTTACACGTAATGAAAGAGAAGAAGAAAACAAATAACTATGATATTTATTCCTAAATTACCACAGATATGTGCTTTGAATCTTCAATCTTCTCCGGATCCCTCCTTCGAATGCTCCCAAAACTGTGTAAATCTCCTTCAAACTCTAATCTAATCTCTAAGAATGACTCATGGTTGATGACTAATTGCTAAAAACTTCCTCTAAACCTAATATTAATCCTAATATAAATAGGTAAAAGTCTAATCTTATCAAAATCCCTCAAAACTGATCAAAAATTGGGTCCCATTGGACTTCCTCGTGACTCGCACGCCTGGGCGTGCAGACCAGCAGGCCTGGGCGCGCTATCTGATACCCAGTAAATTGACGAAGCTCGAGCGCCGAGGCGCGCCATTCCCGCGCCTGGGCGTGCTCAGTACTTTCCGACTCCGTTTCTCTCCGTTTGTTGTGCCATTTTCAAGGTATTCTTATGCTCTTCTCAGCTCCAATAATATTTTCTCCAAATAAAGCTCCAAAACACCTGAAACATACCCAAAACGGATCAAAGCGTTCAAAGGATTCTAATAAACTAAAAATTCCTAAAACTAATACAAAATACCTATATTTACAAGAAAAACAAGCCAAAACCATAGCAAAAAGAAGTGAAATTAAGCCCAAAAACATCATATATTAGACCTTCATCACACCCGCAAACTTAGCATTTTGCATGTCCCAGGCAAAAGTAAGATAAAAATTCATAAACTCAAGACAACCCTCAAAATCAAAATGTACAATACTTAATCTAAGACTTCGACTCATCAACACAGCCACATATTTACATAAGCTATTCATATATCAAAACCTGGTTAAAGAAACAAAATCAATCAGAACTAGTGAACACTCTCAACCTCTCAGTGTATATCTCTCATGTGTATATCTCTCATGTGTATCAAGGGTATAAATCAATTCACTCAAGTTCATACAGTAGTTAAATGTTACCATAAGCTTGACCATAGACCCAAATCTCCACTGAAATTATTAAAAACATGCACAAATCAAAAGGTCTTTATTTTGGTTGTAACGTGACCATGGCTAAAAGTGTCAGGTGGGATAAAAGAAAGAAAAGATGAAACAAAGGGCTAAAATGCAAAACAAATTTCCCTCTAAAAATTATGAATGAGCAATGAATACTATGAAGACTCACACTCAAATCACAACTATTTCAAACTTCTTCTTTTTTCAATTTTACTCTACCACTTCTTCCAAACAAAATTTCTTTTCTCTTATCATTCATCAATTTTCACTTTTTTTTTCAATTTTTTTCTTTTCTTTTGGAAGAAGAGTACTCAATCACACTTTCACAATTTTCATTCTTTTGAAATGTCCCTCTCTCAATTGCTCATTCAAAATTTATAAAGTACTCACAAAAATAACAATCAATGCAGGTACCAAAGAAAAATCATATTTAGCCCAAGAGAAGACAAATCCAACAAAAATCTCTGAAGGCTACAAAAGCACCATCCTAAATGCCTTAATCATTTTCATGCATGTAATCAATTATCAATCTCAAAATGGTCACAGGTCAACTTCTAGAACACAAAACTAAAGAGAACACACTCATGAAAGAAATAGGGGTCTCAATTCAAAATATTCAATAAATCATACCCCATCAAATAGGCTCAAAATCTCACTAAGCTAAAGTCACTTCACTAATCTCAAATTCTGAAAAACTTTGTCAAAATAACCAAATTTCAAAAATATTTATAGCTCAACAAATAAATAACATGAATCAATGAGTCTAATCCTAAACTAAGTATATACACCTATCATCAGAAAAATAATCTTAAGTCCAGAATAATTACAAAACCTCTACCTAAGACACAAACCAACACCAAAAATAGGAGAAAAAATTCAGATCTGAAAATTTTTTATTTTGTCCACTCCCCCAAACTTAGAGGTTGGCTTGTCCTCAAGCAAACTAAACTAAACATACCTATCTACAAAATAAAAAATTACATGGAATAAATTTGGAACACTTACTACTTACATTCACAAGAATTGCTCATCAATAACAAAAGTAAGAAAACATTCTCCCAAACTTAATACCTGCAAGCGTTAGAACCAAGTGCCAAGAATAACACCTCTAATGGGGAAATATATCAACTCACACCTGTCATACAAAATATAACTAGATGCATATAATAAATAATCCAAATAAATATTCATGCAATAAAACTAAAAACAAATCCTAGAAAGCAATACATGTTTTTGTTATGCAACAGTACATGTCTGGATAGGGGAAGGGATACAAAATATATAAATAAAAATCAGAATCCCCTAAACTATTCCTCATCCTCCTCCTCAGGAGATGCATCGAGTAAGCTCTGATCCTCATCCGTGTATGGTGGCACATCATAGGGCATACCCTGCGTTGCTCCGATACTGCTCAGAAATGAATCTCTAGCCTGGTTCCTACGCATCTCTCTGCGCTGGAACTAAGTTGCTCTGCTCTGTCTCCTCAGCAAAAGCCGTAACATCCTAATGATCATCCCATCATCACCTCCCCTCTGCTGTGCTGGCTGGCTGGAAGGACCTGCCTCATCCTGAGGATGCTGAACTGGGATATGGCTCTGTGGCTGGGGTGGACCAGCTCTAGCTACCTCTATAGATCTGCCGATAAACATGTCCCATGTAACTCTGGTCATCTTCGGGGTCCTCCTAAGATCCCTCACATCCCCACGAAAATCAACACCGGCTGCAGTGCACAGTCGGGTGATAACCCAAGGAAAGCCTACATACTCTGCCTCTTTCTTAGCAAAATGATGCATCCTATCAGAGATAATAGATGCAGCGTCTACTATAATACCACACCGAAGGGTATATATCAATCTACATACTCCTGGCTGTACCTTAGTATCATGAGAATGTGGGTCAAATTGTGCACAATGAATCTGACCCAAAATCTAGCCGCTCCCCTCAAGTTCTTCTGATAAACATGCTTGACTGTTCCAGCCATAGACAAGTTCCAATCCTTGTCTGCCAGAAACAAAGCATCCTTCACCATGTTCAGCGGGTACTCCTCCTCGTTATCAAAACTATCAACAGTAAACATAGCAGGTGTCGCCTCCAAAGGGTAAGACTGAAGCCCCATGACACGAGCAATAGTGTCTGCGTCATAAGGAACCTCAACTCCTCGGACATACGATACCCTCCTATGAGTACCATCCAACTCAAACCTCTTCGCCCTCCACCAGGCGTTAGCGTAAAATTCCCACACCAAGAACTTTCTAAACACCTCATCAGGCTCCCTAATCCAATCCAACCACCTGTTAATCAACAGGGTCTCCTTCACCTCCTCAATACTACTAACCCCAACAACTCTCCTCCCTACCGGCCCCTCGCTCTCATAAAGCATACTCGTCTTTGGGGTTATACCTCTCTTCACCATCTTCCCCTCATAGTAGTCGGAGACCCTCGAATGCTCGAAGGTCTTCCCCAAGTCACTACTAGCACTCCCTACAATTGGTCTTTTCCCTCTAGGCATCTTAAAAGCTCAGAACTAACTAAAGACAATTGATCGAACACTTGGTGGGCACTCTCTAGAACTCAAAAATCAAACTCTAAATCACTAACTCCTAACTCCAAAATCAACCACAACAGTACCAGGGAGTATAGAAGAGTGATTCTTACCCAAAATAATGGAGAAATTCGTGTCCCTTTGCCCTTGAGAGAGAAAAACCGAATTGAATGGGAGGGTAGAGAATGAGAGAAAAGCTTGAAAATCCTTGAGAAATATGGAAGAATAATGAAAAAGGAAGAACGAATGTTGAGTTATGATGGAAGAATTTGAGGATTTGAGGAAGATTTTAGTGAATTAGAAAAATTGGGGGTTAGGGTTTGAATTGGGGAAGAAAAGAATTGAAGGAAATTGGGGAGAATGGGGAAAAACAGCCCCAGGCGTATCTGTTAACGCCTCTCGCGCGCCGAGGCGTGGGGGTACTGTACAGTGCCCCCCTTTTTTTCGTTAGTGGATAAGGAGTTGAAACTTTCTATAAGTGATTACTAATGAGGTGCTTTATAGCACTATTTTTAGTTGTTCATGTGACACAGGTAAATAAGATGTGACACAGGTAAAATATTCTTCCCTTTTTGCCTGCTTCATTATAAATTTCTGGTTCCTTGCTCGTTCTTAGGAGTACCTAAAAATGTTAAGCCATAACGAGTGAGATATTTCTTCATAATTTAAGCTAAAGAATCAAATGAATTGATCACTCTCTAGCAAGTATACTAGATCAGATAGTAATATAGTCGGTTAAGACCATATATCGTACCCACAGGGACTCAGAATTGTTCAATCTATCTCTACCTAAGGTAAAATCTAGAATAAAATCTATTAAAATGAAAAATTCAGAATTAAATAAATAAATTAAAAAGAAGAATTTATACCCTGAAAATAAAATAAAAGAGAAATTAAATGGAAGAAATTGGTTAGGAACTTAGTATCATTGTATATTCATTTATTTATTATAAATCAATATTTTTCATTCAAATCATGAATAAATTCAGAAAATAGTAATTCCTAGATTCCTCTTATGAAATTACTGTTTATTATTCAACTTGATAAATCCTAATTCCTTAGAAATTTAAACCATTGAATAACCTTGATTAAGAACAGTGAATTTATGAAAAGTACATAAGAATTCAATAGTATTCCTACTAATTGAATAATTATGTTGTTTAATTGCATGACCTATTCTAAATCCTAATTTTTCAATTCAGATTTAGAAATCCAAAACATAGATTAGCTACTTCTATGCATAACATTAAAATCAAAATTAAACACATGATTTAAATCTGAAAAACATTAATTCATAAAAATAAATTACAAATACAAATCCACCATGTTCCTAACACAAAAGGTTTAGTTACACATAATGAAAGAGAAGAAGAAAACAAATAACTATGACGTTTATTCCTAAATTACCACAGATATGTGCTTTGAATCTTCAATCTTCTCCGAATCCCTCCTTCGAATGCTCCCAAAACTGTGTAAATCTCCTTCAAACTCTAATCTAATCTCTAAGAATGACTCATGGCTGATGACTAATTGCTAAAAACTTCCTCTAAACCTAATATTAATCCTAATATAAATAGATAAAAGTCTAATCTTATCAAAATCCCTCAAATCTGATCAGAAATTGGGTCCAATTGGACTTCCTCGTGACTCGCGCGCCTGGGCGTGCAGACCAGCACTCCTGGGCGCGCTATCTGATACCCAGTAAATTGATGAAGCACGCGCGCCTGGGTGCGCCATTCCCGCGCCTGGGCGTGCTCAGTACTTTCCGACTCCGTTTCTCTCCGTTCTTGTGCCATTTTCAAGGTCTTCTTATGATCTTCTCAGCTCCAATAATATTTTCTCCAAATAAAGCTCCAAAACACCTGAAACATACCCAAAACGGATCAAAATGTTCAAAGGATTCTAATAAACTTAAAATTCCTAAAACTAATACAAAATACCTATATTTACAAGAGAAACAAGCCAAAACCATAGCAAAAGGAAGTGAAATTAAGCACAAAAACATCATATATTAGACCTTCATCAGGAATTTACAATAAAAATTGAAAAGGGCATATTATAAATCTTTTATTTGTTGTATTAATTTCATTAGTCTTCTTCTGATTCTTTCATCATTCATGATTCGTTACTAATCTTAATATTTTCTTTTCATTGAATTTGCCCAAAATATTAGTTGTGGTTAGTGTAAACAATGTTATTCACTCATTTATACATTAATTCACCCTTGCTAATACGGGCATTTATAAATTATTCATCAAACATTCATTTTGGTCTAATTACAAACATCTATCGTGCATGAAATTTATAAGCGTAATAATACTAGATTCCTAATATACTTTCTAACATTCTCTTTAATTTATACTTATACAAATATCTATATTGATAGTTCATAATTGTTGACACAATAACAATACAATCACTTACAAACACCAACAATGAACACAATCAACAATAGTTACACATACGCAAGCTAATAACCATACCAAAATCCATTATCCTACGGTTTGGTTAAGAACTTAAGTATAACATCAATTCTTATTCCTTAACTCAATTACTTATCAATATTTAGGGTATTTTTTTCCTTACAAAATCTAGTATAAATTTCTTTAACTCTTGAGCTTAAATAATAAAGAAATACTCCTCCTTACCTTGGATTGAGGAGAAAGAGGAAAAGGGAGAGATTCCTACTATCTCTAGTCTTTACTTCTTTCTTCTTCTTATTTGCTTCTCTTTTATCCTTAGTTGCTTAACCCCTTATCTTTTGTTTGTTGGACAAAAACCTCCATGGTTTGAGAGTTTGAAGGGTTGGGGTTAAAGTCTCATGGATGAATTGAGAGATTGAGATGGATATTAGAGAAGAAGAAGAAGGTTTATGGAGAGTGTATGTGTGATTGGAGGTGATTGTTTGATGATTTGAAGGTGGGTTTAGAGTGGATTTTGATGGGTTTTTGGAGAGAGTTCAAGAACTTTCTAGAGTAACAAGAAGGGAGGTCAGCTATGATATAAGAAAAATGGCCTCAAGAAGTTAATTTTTGCACGTATTTTAAGTCTTTTACAGCAGTGGTTAATCGATTAACCCATATGGTTAATCGATTAATCTCTGAAAAATGCTTTAAAATAATGAGTTTCTAAGCATCTTTCGATTAATGCCTAATGCCTGATCAATGGTTAATCGATTAGCATGCACTCTAGTCGATTAATGGCTAATGTTTGTCTTTGGATTAATCGATTAATTATGGTCCTAATCGAGTATTGGCTGAGAGTGGTTCAATGGTTAATCAATTAGCTCCTCTAGTTAATCGATTAATGCATGAAATTTTTGTTTTCTAATGTATTCTGATGATTCCTAATACTCCTCATACTTAAACCAAGACCCTACTATATTAAATCATCATTCTTAACATGTTTTAATTGTAATTAAGTTTAGGATGTTACATGTGGAGCGAGCGTCATGCGGCGTAGGGCAGACGTGTGTGCGATGGAAAGAGAATAAATGAAGATTGATGAAGAAGCTTTTGAACAAGAAGAAGAAAAGATTGATTTAACAATTTTTTACCCAAAAACCAAAACGCAGCAAATAGGATAAAAATAACGTATAAGATTTTTTTTTAAAAAAATTGAAAATGAACACCGAATTAGGCATTTTGGGATTGAGAATGCTAACTCGCTAACTCGACCATAAACTCACGATTTTACACTACTCTACCCGCATCCACCGTAGTACACCCGAGTCACTTACACTCCGAGTTTTTATCAATTTCAACTCATTTTCAATAGGTAGATTCGTAGATTCGTCTATTCTACGTATTAACACTAGTTTTTGACAACCATGACTTTACTAGAGCCATTAATATTTGGATTGATCGAAAATATGTTGAGACGCCAAGACAAAAAACAAGCAAGCCAAATGTACGATCTTAGTGGCAACATACTGCATCTCACTTCTATTCTTAGTTGAATTTGAATTTTACCAAACATTTCCAAGGTAGTACAAATGATGGCCCAACAATTATACTAGTACAAGTAAAGATATTAGAGACATGTATTAATACCCATACTTTCCTTATTCACACCCAATTCTTTTATAAATTTCTAACCCTTCTTTCAAAAATACCCCCATCTTAAAAACACACCCCTAAACTCTTATTCCTCCCCCTCTTATTCACACCCTCCCCTTTCTATTACTCCTACAAACCCTTCTTCAACCTCACTTCCATTACCACAACTAATTAAATCTCCATCATTACAATTGCTTTGACACTGCTCTCCTTTTTCTGTGAATTTTATAAATTTTTGTCCCTGGACCATTCTGAGAGATTTTAATGTCATGCTTCATAAAGAATAGAGATTTTAATGTCATGAGAAAATATAGTACTACATCTGATGTTTATTGTAAAGTATACTTATATTAGAAGTATGCATTTTTTATATATTTAAAACCGAATGGAGTATTTTTTTTTTACAAATTTCAGCAAATTAAATATACTCAATTAACTTTATTGATAATTGTGAAGTTAGTTATTTTTATTATATTTGAGAGCGAAAAAAAATATATCAAATTTTAATATAAATTTTAAATAAAAAAATACATGAAAATAAAAATTAAAAAGAGAACATGGTGTGGATTCATAGCTAATGTGGGTGGCCCTCCATGTGGTGTGGTTCGAATTCCATGGTAGAAGGAAGAGAGAGGGTGGCACAGAAATGGAGGAGAAGAAGGAGAAGATGAAACTTGTCTTGTGAGGATGGTGGTTATGATCTTAACTCTTGATCTAAGGTTGGAGGTTGATGATGGATGGATACTCTTTGTTATTTGTTCTTGATCAAAGCTTGATATTGATGATGGATTGAAGGAGGTTGATGATGATGATGGTGAGTTTGGTGCTCTTAGAACGTAAGGCCTTGAGATGAGAAGAAGAAGAGAGAGTGTGGTCTCATGAAGAGGGAGAAGAATGAAGTGTTGTTGTTGTTATGTTGTTTTGTTGCCTTTTGTTTTTCTTTTCTTTGCAAGAAAGAAATGATATGTGGTTGGCATGTGAGGCTTCTCTAAGAAGCTTGGTTATTATGTGGTTGAAATTGATTAGCTTCTCCAAGAAGCTTCTTTTAAATCACTTATTTTTTTTCTTGAGAACATGGCAGGTAATCGATTACCCTACAAGGTAATCGATTATCTCCCTTATTTAACAATTGTTTGGCTCCTCACAGAATGTAGGTAATTGATTATCTCCCCCAAGGTAATCGATTACTTCCTTAAATTCAAATTTAGGGTTTCTCACAGAATGATGGTAATCGATTATCTTCCCAAGGTAATCGATTACATCACCAAATCTTCATATCTTAATGGTTTCTAACCCTAAGGCATTCCTCTTAACTCCTATACACACTTTGGCCTTGATTGCTTCACTAAATCCCAGCTTACGGTTCTGATTATCATTAGCTTAACTCGGATCCAATTTAATTAAGCTTCGAATAAAAATTCGGGATGTTACAATTCTAGCATATACATATTAGGATACAACATCACACATAATCAATATCAAGAAACAATAACATATTCTCATTTCAACAATTAAATTTTCAAACACAATAAGTCATAAATAATTGTATCTATTTTATCATCAATCCTAATAAGGTTATATGCTATGGTTATCTAATTCTTCACTTTAAATTAAGAAAACAACTCCTCTCTTACCTTGATGGAGGAGAGAGAGCAACTCTTTAGAGAGAAAGCTTTACTAGGTCTTAATGGCCACATTCCTTGATTCCTTATTTGCTCTAACTCTTTTCTTGGGGTTTCTAGCCTTTAAACTCTATGCTTTCAACTTGTAAATGGAAAACCCCAAGTTATTGATAAGTATGAGTTATGTCGAGGGAGGATGGAGAGTTTGATGGAGGAAAGAGGAAGGATTTAGAAAAGGGAAGGAGACTATGAAGTGTGTATGGATGGTGGAAGGTGAAAACTATGTGATTAAGGGTGGAGTTTTGATGGGTTTTTGAGGTTTTTCATGAAAATTCTAGAAAATAAGAAGAAGGTCGAAACTTTGGATGAACAACACGTGAAAACATGATTAAAATCACTAGTTAATCGATTAGTTCCTGATGCCTGCTCTTTGGTTAATCGATTAATGCATGAAATTTTTGTTTTTCTAATGCATTCTAATGATTCCTAATTCTTCCTAATACTTTCTCGTGATTTCCCAATCAAGGCAAAATAAAACAATAACACAACAAACAACTCGTTCATTCTTCTCCTCCTTCACGAGCTCTCATTCTCATTCTCATTCTTTCTCGACCCTCTCAAGCCCTGATAAGTAAAGGGCAAACCAGCCATCATCATCAACTCTGCTTATCATCACCATCACCATCAACACAAACTCTAACAAAATCAATGACACCCCTCATCAAGAACAACACTGTCATCATCCATTCGTTTCCTTCATGACGCCAACACAAGCATTCTTCCTCCTTCTTATCTTAAGATCAAACACCACCACCATCTTCATCATTCATCATCAAGAAGACAAGGTCAAGTTCCATAGCTCCATCATCACCTCCACATCACATGACTTCCATTCTCACCATCACAAGGCAAAGCTTCATTTCCCCATCATCATTAACAACACACGCCACTCTCCCTCCCTATCTCCATTGGTTTTTCAAGCTCCCTAGATATGGAGATTCATATATGTTTATGCCTCCCTCCCAAGACCAAGTGAATCCGAGCTCCCTTCCTCCTTCACAATCTCCTCTTGATCAAGTTCCTCTCCATCTCATTGTTTCTTGGTTGAGACATCTCAAAAGGTTCCCTTAACTCTCTTGACACTCTTGAGTAAAGGAGTGGGTGTTACCCTAGCTTAGGTTTGGGTTTCTTGTGTGCTCATAATGAGTACTAAGAATGGGTGTTAGATTAGGGTATTGAACCGTAGGATAGTGGATAAAAATGACTATTGGAGAACAAAAGTAAATAAAAAGAACCCATTAAATTAACTATGAATATGTGTATGTTTGACAAGCATGAACTTATGTGCAAGTTGTGATAACTGTTTTATACATGTTTGCTATTGTTTGAGTAATATGTGTGCCGACCATAGGTGGCCGAGTTGAGAGATGGTGTAAAATGCTAGGGAATAGATTAAATGAGAAATAATAACCAGAGGGTAGAGACTATAACAAGAGGGCAAGTGGAATGGTAAAAGGATAAGTGGAGAATAATGGTTGTGTGAGACGGGTCAAGTAAGACACAGTTGATGTGTTCCTGTGCAATGATCGCGTAAGACACAGTTGATGTGTTCCTGTGCAGTTGTAAACCGTGCATCATGGGATGATGTATGCAGTAAGGATAAGTGGAGAATAATGGTTGTGTGAGACGGGACAAGTAAGACACAGTTGATATGCTCCTGTGCAATGATCGCGTAAGACACAGTTGATGTGTTCCTGTTCAGCAGTAAGTCGTGCATCATGGGATGATGTACGCAGTAATGACTCACACAAGATTCCTATTAATGGAATCGGTTAGGATGTGCTCCTGGTCATGTAAGACGTACGTGCGGGGTGTCGTATGTCATGATCGCGTAAGACACAGTTGATGTGTTCCTGTGCAGCTGTAAGCCGTACATCATGGGATGATGTACGCTATGATGGACACTCCCTAATTCCAATGAATGTGTAAGTCGTGCACGGGGTGCATGCTTGACGTACACGGGGTGTACGCTTCCCTAATAGATATGAAAAGTGTGAATAAAAAGGAAAAGAGGAAAGTAGGCAAAGTGAAGAGAATGTGAGACATGATAAAAGGATACAAGTGAGAATAAAAGGGAAAAGGGAATAGGCAAGGAAAGGCAAAAGAGAGGATAATAGAAATGGATAGACAAGAATTGAATATATGATGATAACTGTGAATGATGCATGTTTTGGATTGAATAATGTGATTATGTGCATATTTGAATAACTGTGTTTGACTTTGTAGCTTGTTATGTCATATTAGAAACTGCTTCCCTAAGTTTTGTGTAATGCTCACCTCCTTACCATTTTTTACAGGTATTGAGCCCGAGCACGCACATACCCCGGCCGAGCAGGTGCACTCTCCCTCACAAGGAGAGTAGTTAGTGTTGGGTGGTTTATTTTGTCGAAGTCCTGGTTATTTTGGATTAATTGCAAATGTTGTTCTTTTTGGATATATGAATTGTAAAAGGATGTTTTTGGGTGAACCAGGACCACTTCCTATGGGTAGGGAGTATAGTCTTTTGGGAAAAACTTTAATAGCTTCCAAAACATGTTTATACTCGCTGTTATTTCTGATATATTTTAATTCTTGATGTGAACGCAATATGATGCGAAATGTCGATTTGGCCTTGATGGCTTTTTCTGGAATATGTAAAAACAAAAACCAAAACAAAACTGAACTATGACAGGTTACAGGAAAAACGTGATTTTCGAATGTCCATAAAACAAAGGTAACCCTGTCCGATTTGACAGAAATTTTTATAAGTTAATAAGTTTTAAAAAGAAAATTTTAAGGTCACTATTTTAATATGAGTAATTAAGGGTAATTATAAATAGGGTGTTACATCTTTCGTTTTAGAGTTGCCACTCGTTCTCATCCCTCTTCTTCGAGGATTCTCACTGAGGAGACTCCTTCTCCTAGCCCAACAGGTGTCGGTAGGTTTGTTCCTGTTGCAGACCCTAGACCCAGTGGTAGGGTCCCTACCCGTCGGACGAGGTCAAGGAGAATCCTGCGGAGGATGAGGACGAGGAGGAGGTACCAATCGAGCCGGTTCCCAGGACTCGTAGTGGAGTTAGTGGTTCCTAGTGGCGAGCATAGTATAGATAGTTTGGATCCTAGAATAGGGATGTAGTTGCTATGGACCAGTTGAGGCTTTGGAGGATCAGTTGACCAGCTCTGAGACGTCTATTTTGAAGTTGTATTATATTGTATATATTTTGAGATGTCTTAGAGTCGAGGTCATATCAGTTTTATTTTCAGTATATGGACTTTGTGTGTTGGGACTTGTATTACTTTTGGAACATGATGATATACTGATGGGGATCTTTATCTTATTATATATATATATATATATATATATATATGTTGTTCATATATCACAAATGATCCTCAAGTACTGTTTTATTATTCCGCGTACTCTGATTTTTATGAAAAAGGAATTAGGCGATATGATGGTTATTATTTTTATTATTGATAAATCATTCGAGATGACGATTGTAACACCCCTAATTTTCGTCTCCCGAATAATAGGAAATTAATAATAAAAAGTTTTATTATTAATTTATAGAATTTTCCAAGTTTATGTTTTGTATTTAATTAGCATTAAATATAAAAATAAGTTGAAATATTTTTATATGGAAAATAAATGCAAAATATAAGAATATTGCATGTTAGTCCCTGAGTGAGGGCTTAAAAGCAATATAGAAAAGGTTCTTGGAGGGAAAGATTTAAAAATAATAATTTTTAAATTTTGAACTGATCTAACCGGTTAGTAATGCCCTGTAACCGGTTAGACGATGAACTCAGAAACTGGTTTAGTGGATTTTGATGAGTAATCACTTGATTAATCCAAAATTCGCCACGATTATAGTCCCAAATTAAGTGGAAACCACGCATCCTTGTGCATGGCATTCTGGATTGCCTTTAAATAGACGAATTTCTGATGAAGCAAGGGTTGTTGATCTGAATTTTGGGTGGAAGGACTGATTTAGGGTTCCGATTTCGTCTGAGGCGATTCTCCTTCTTCTTTGAGTGTTAGAAAGGGAAAAATACACTTTTGGAAAGCTTAAATCCAAAGCTTTCCATTGATATAGAGATTGTGAGTTAAGAGTGTGTATGTGAGGAGAAATCAGCTATCAAAGTTCAGTGTTGAAAAACTGAACTCTGTCTTTCTTTGGTTCGGGAAGCTGTTTTGAGACTCTGATTCTGATCAATATAGGTAACCTCTAGGTCCCAAATCTCTTTCATTCATTAGTGCATGTTGCCTAGATCAATGTCTAATCGTTTTCCCCAATTTTCTTGGCCAATTTCTATGTCAAACCTTCTGGTCTTTGGACCCTGTTGATAAAAATCGTGGCTGGGAGCAGAACTGTGGATTTGTGGAAATTCCTGATTTGATCTTCAAACTCAGTGGTAATACTCATCAAAATCGACTTAGAGGTATGGGAGAAGTTTATACTATACTAGATTTAGACTAAAATCGAATGATTTAGGATTTGAGTTCACAAAACTCAAAAGGGCATTATGTGCAATATGGCACAGAGGCTTGGAGGCCAAAATCCTGCTCATTGTGGTTTTGAGCAACTTTAATTTGATGCATGCAAAGTATGTTGATGCTTAATTCTGAGTTTAAGTGCTTAATCTAAGTTTTGTCGTATTAAATTGTGTTTATGTGAATTTTCATGCAATTTGATACCATAAACTTGATGCATGCAATATGAATGTGTTTCTGGGTGTAAACATGTTTGTTTTAAGGCATATGAACATTGTGCATATTGAGTTTGGGTTAGATTTGAGAAAGGAAGAAAATGAGTTGTTAAAACTCTTGTTTTAATGGACTGACTGCATAATCTAACCGGTTACACGATATTCGTAACCGGTTAGACACTGTAGATTTTCAAAGAAAATTAGTTTATTAATCAGTCCTGAAATCTTAATGGTCTCTGCTCAAATCTAAGCTTTAATTTCAGTATACATGGTCTGAATATGAGTTATTATAATGTCAAGGTTCAGACTTGAAAGATTAAAGTTAATGCCTGAAGTTAATGAAATAATTTCAAGAGGAAATTATGTTCATTGGAGAATGAAATGTGATTTGGACTTTTGAATGATGCAAACAATGGCTTTTGAGGTATAAAACAATGTTAAAGGTGTTTTGGATTGGGTAGAGAATTCAAGAAAAATGGTTTTTCTGAATTGCAATGGTAAACAGTTCAGGTCTGTAATTCTAACCGGTTAGCCTGAAACTGTAACCGGTTAGTACCTGAATCTGAAAAATAAAAAGTTAAGTTTTTAAATACCATTGAAGTTGTATTACTCAATCTAAGTTTAAAAAGGCATGTTTTGAGAAAAATTCAAAGGGGAATTTTATGCCAAAGGTTATCCCTCAAATAAATCATTCAAGAGGAGAAATTGGGATATTTCTAAATCACATTAATTAATTCAAAGATAAAACCAACCCCAATATTTGTGCATCCATATAGAGTGGAAGTCTGGTTGGTAGGAACGTTATCATATTCTGGGAATATGAGGAGGGTACTCCGGGAGTACCAAAGTATAACCTACTTGATGACACATTATAGATATGTGGCCAATGTCCGGGACCTGGTTTTATGTGTTTTGGGAACGTATGCGTTCTGGGAACGTATGCATTCTGGGAACGTGGTGCACACTCCGGGAGTGATGCTTTTTATCCAAGTATGGTTCGGCATTACGTTCTGGGAACGAATGTCAGTATTCTGGGAACACAAGGGTGTATTGGATGGACGTCCAAGATGGACATTAAGAGGCCTCAGTTGTGGATAGAAAATCATACATCATGCCACTTGCATTATAAGAGTTATAATGTTGAAAAATTGGTGTGCTCATATGTATTTGCATCATGATCTTGTGATTGTAATTTTAGTCTTTATCAATTATGTATATGTGTATACTTACTCCCTGTGCCCTGTTTAGGTGATGGCCAGATACCTAGCCTGCATTGAGATACGCCCTATCCCTAGCGGTATATGGACGTATGAGGAGCACCGTGCCACTTTTGAGGGGGAGGTTGAGATCACTCTCTACCACCCTAACCCTCTGGTGCGTGTGCGACCTCGTCGATTTAGGATCCCATTAGTCTATACTATGCATGTTCCACCTTTTTACACATATAGAGGACCACCCCCGGCTCGACCTATGCGTCGTTTTCATAGTTTCCGTTTTAGAGCTGCCACTCGTTCCCATCCTTCTTCCCATAGAGTTGTCACCGAGGAGACTCCTTCTCCTGGTCTGACTGATTATGATAGGACTGCTTCTGCAGACCCTAGACCCAGTGGTGGGGTCTCTACACAGTCGGCCGAGTTTGAGGAGGACCCCGTGGAGGATGAGAGCGAGGAGGAGGTGCATGTTGAGCCGACTGTTTCTGCTAGAGGTGGACCCGCTGGTTCATAGGAGCCTGCATAACATAGGTGTTTTGGATCCTAGATCCTAGGGATAGAGCGGTGGAGGATCTGAGGAGCTGTTGAGGACACTGAAGACCTGCTTTGAGACTTCTATTTTGAGACCATGTGTTTAGTGTATATATTTTTGAGAGCTCTTAGAGTGAGGTTTTATTTCTTACAGCTGGGTTGTATATGTTTTTATAAACTCTTGCTATCTCGACTGATGTTGCTTGCTACTTACTGTACTGATGGGGTTTCATATTATGATATGATATATATATATATATATATATATGATGTCTTATTTTCCTCAGCAGAGCCCCATAAGTATTATTTTTACTTCCGCGAACTCTGATTTTTATTTACAAGGGATTCGGCGATAAATTTATATTTCCTATGTTATGTGTTCAGATCCCACTCTAGAAGCAAGTGATATGTTTTCAATAATAACTATTAATAATGTTTTCTATGACTAAGGAAATGCTATCTCGAGAGTCTTTTCGAACTTAATATCGTGCTGAGCCGAATTCAAAAGAATTTATGACCAAGCAAGTACAAGTTTTAAAAAGGAAAAATTTTCTAGTGCTGATTTTTGATAGCAAGAAATAAACTATTTGGAAATATTAATTATTTTCAAGTTAAAAAGAGAGCGTCACAACGATAAGTTATGATAGAAGCTAATTATAATATTATTGAAAAGGAAAAGAATGTTGTCTGGAATCATTTTCTGAACTGAGTTTTATAATTTATTAATAAGTCGAATTCAAAGTATTTATGAAAGGTTAAAGTGATTGATTAAAATGCAAGTCCGAACTTTTTGGAATGAAATAGAGAAACAAAAATAAATAAAAAAATTTGTTGACCTATTTTAATAATAAGTCGATAACTAAGTATTTGGAAATAATTATGATTTTCCTATATAAACAAGGGAGCGTCGCAATCATCATATGAATCAACTTATATTTAGACTTATTCACAAAAATATTCTTTAATATTAATGTGAGTCAATAATTTATAAGTTTTTCATATTTATATTCTTGAAATAAAATTCTTAATTTATTTATTAATTTTTTATTTCAATTTAATTTAATCAAAATTTGATGTGAAAATATCTAACGAAAAGTTTAACTTAAACTTATCACAATGATGTAAACTTAAGATTAATATTATATTTTTTTTAAGATCAAATACTTAGTTACTCTTATCTTATTTTTTTTGGTGAGCATATAGTAACTTTTTTTTTTGAATAATAGTAGTACTAATTATTATTTTTTATTATTTCTTATATTTAATATTTTTTATTTTATGTATTGATGAAAAAAATTAATAATCATAAAAAGAAAGATACTCCCTCCGGTCATATATATAGGGCATACTTAACCATATTCCACAGACCAAGGAAAGTGGTTAGTTTTGTGAATTTTATGAGAATATATTGTAACATTACAATTTTACTTCCTCCATTTTAATTGGAAAGTTCACGTTCATTAATGAATAACAAAAAAAAACATAGTAAGTCAAAGCATTTAATAAGGGCAAAAAAGAGAAGAAACAATTAATGATATGCATAGGAAATATAAAATGCTCTATATATAGGACCAAAGATTTCATCTAGAAAGTGCCCTATATATAAGACCAGAGGGAGTAATATTTTATCTGATCTTAATTATAAATTATTTTTAACCAAATCACATAGACATTACAAACTGAGTAATGATTGAGAGACCTACATTGAGAGATCTACTCATAAACCTATACATAGGATTTTGACATACATTTGGTATTTTTTAAGTTAAAATAATAAAATAAAAGAACTTAAATAACAAATGTCATAATCTTATGTGTAAGCTTGTGTGTACGCCTCTTTACGTACGTCCCTACATCATATTTCTTACAAATATATCCTCATTCACAATGGACAACTTCATTAATTGATAGTCTTGGAATCTTTGGTCTTTTAATTTAATCCTACTGTTGATTTAAAAAATAATTGGCTTCTCGTTAATCAAAAATGTAAAAACTAAAATTAGTAAAAGTATTTGATAAGGGTAAATGAAGAATAAAATAATTATTTTTTATGAAAAATGTAAAATGACAACGAAAAAACTTCTAAAACGTAACTTAGCTTACAATAAAAATTAGAAGGGGTATATTAGTTACTAGTGGTTTTGAAAATGTTAACATTTAATATACTTTTTTTTTTTAAAAAAAAAGCTATTTTTATACTCTCTCAGTTCCACAAGGATGGTAAAAAAATGTAAAAGTCAAAAAATTAAGGAGACATACATTTAATTATTTGTCTAATACATCAATCAATTATCAAACAACTAATTTAATACATTTTGCATTGATCAACCAATTACATTCAAAGTTTGCAATTTCTAAGCATCTTCATTAATCAGTTTAACTTTAGTTTGTGACAAAATTTTTTGTCACTTTTTACCATTTTTGTGGAACAAAGGAAGTAATTATTATTGAAACTCTTAAAAATATTGAGTAAATACGTGTTTTATGAAAAAATAATTAATATCATTAAAAATTAAAAAATAAGCTTATACATAGAATATATATATATATATATATAAAAGAATGACTAATATTTCCATATTAAATCCACCGTAATATTTTTGAAAGAATTCGTTGATATAATAAAACAATTTTTAAAATCTATGTACTTAGAAAAGAGGTGTTAATTTGTACTATCCAGTCGTGCTTTGACAAACCGTATTCGGATTTGGATCATGACAATGTCGTATTAAAAAAGTATGAGTATAATTTAGGTTTCAAATTCATTGTCTAGATCCTATGTTTTTGTTGTTCATTCGGGTCTGGCTGGTCATGATAAGCATTTTTATCGGCTTTACTTAGTTAGATATGGCAATTTGTGCTACCCGATCATTCTTGGATCGGTCGATTCGATTTAGGTCATGATTGTGCCGTGCCAAAAAACACAAATATAATTCAGGCTTTAAGTTTATTATCTAGACAACATGTTTTTGGTTGAGTGCTTAATCTCTATGGCCCGGTCATGTCGGACTTATTTTTTACAACTCATCTTAACTTGATTAATGCGTTGTTTTTACTTCAAAAGAGTCCTGGATTTTGAACTCGCTTATAATCCAAGTACCCCACTTTTAATAAGAAAAGTCCAAAATATCCTTTATTAAAAAATTAATGGATTTTGTACCCCTGAATATTACCATGAACCCCCCTCTCTTCCCTTCTTCTTCCCTTCTTCTTCCCTTCCCCCTTTTTTCATAGCTTCTCTCCTCCAAACAACAGAATCTCAACCTTCAAAGGTACATTTTTTTCATGTTCACTTCGTTTATGACTAACCAGTGTCGGAAGGGTTTTAGTTTATTAAACCCCCCCCCCCCCCAATTTAATCACTTGACCCTTTTTTTTTTTCAAAACCCAAAATTGCCTTTTTTTTCTGGGTTTATAACACACTCGCTAAGGCTTAAGCGAGAAGTCAAAAAAGCAAAAAAATAAAAATACTGTTCGCTGGGGGGTCAGCGAGCTGTGTAAATTTACACACTCGCTGCCCCTTGAGCGAGAAGTATTTTTGCACTAGCTCTCTCGGGGGTCAGTTAGCTTGTAATTTTACAAAGTTCACTGATCCCCCCAGCTAGCTAGCTCTCTCGGGGGTCAGCTAGCTTGTAATTTTTACAAGTTAGCTTTAAAAATAGGATTTTTCACTAGCTCTCTCGGGGGTCAGCGAGCTTGTAAAATATACAAGCTAGCTGACCCCCGAGAGAGCTAGCTAGCTGGGTGGTCAGCGAGCTTTGTAAAATTACAAGCTAGCTGACCCCCGAGAGAGCTAGTGAAAAATCCCTTTTTTTTGCTAGCTAGTTGGGGGGTCAGCGAGTTTTGTAAAATTACAAGCTCGCTGACCCCGAGAGAGCTAGTGAAAAATCTTTTTTTTTTTGTTAAGGATATTTTTGACTTTTCGCATTAACAGGGGGTCAACTAATTTATTGTGGGGAGGGATGGCTGGTCAATAAACTAAAACCCTAAAATGAGAAGTTTAAATTCCAAAACTCTCTTCAAAATGAAGTAGCTTAGATATTCACAATTGGGCCCACCAAATAGCCCATTTTGTTGGCATGCGAGGAAGAAGAATGAAGGCTAAAACATTCTCTTAGAAGCCTTGGAAGATGGAGGAGATTAAGCGGGGTGAGGATCCGTTGTCCTCAATTTTCCTGTCTCCCTGCCTCCGGTCAATCATATTTCATCAATTATTACAAAAATGTTATGTCAGCTGAAAAGTTAATTTTTAGTTTTTAAAGATTTATGTAGTAGGTACGAAGTTTTGAACATTTTAGGACATGTGATCTTTGTCCGATTAAGCCAACCTTTGGCATTCTCAAGCCGTCGTCACCTTCACCTTCGTGATCACTTATGCCTCCATCGGTGTCTCATCAAACTAGTTAATGAATGAACGCACCACTGAAAAGTTTTTTCTTGGCCTATCAGAGCTTGATCTGTCTGATGGGCCACTCGTAGCAAATGTCCAGTTGTGAGGATGAAAAGGGGTGTATTAAAGTAAGTCATATATTATATGGAAATAAGATTATGTTAGTGTTAATAAGATTTAGGTATTTGTCACTCTATGTAATGATGGTTTCATAAAATTTTAGTTGTGGCGCATACATAAATATGTAAGATGAAAAATATAATATATTAAAAAAAGTAATATAATTAATAAAAAGGCAAATTGCACTCACCTCTCTTAAGGTTTGCGCTAATGACACAAATATCTCATCTAGTTTGTAAAATGACATTCACCTCCCCTCCTTAGCAATCAACATTGCACTTACACACTCTTCTTCTAATAAATGATTAGGTTATCAACGAAAATGTTATACTTAGGATTAAAAAAGACTTTTATACCTTTAAAAGGTATTTCATACAAATTTCAAATGTATTTGATGCATTTTTTACAATAATATGATAAAATTTATTTTCTTATTAGAAAATGTAATGACCAACCAAGTCGCTTTTGCAAGCCAATATGAGAAAACCAAAAGTTATGTCAAGTAATGGGATTTAGAGTGCATATACGTTAGGGATTTGTGTTGGTAACATGCTTATTATAGCCAATATTCTTTTTAACACTTTCATGGTTAATCTCAAACTATAGTGGATATAAGTTCATTATAAATATAATATGATATAATATGTTTTAATTTTGTTATTGTTCCTATAATTATGGATATGAATATAACAGATTTTATCTTTATATAAAGTTTTTATTTCACCAAAAAAAAATAAAGTTTTTTATTTCAATAACGATGTTAGGTCTTTTGCATTATACTAAAATCATTTGAATAAAACTCGTATACAAGAATATGTGTTTTAGTAAAAAAAATAATATATTTTCATGTAATTTTTTTAAAAAAAAAAAATTAATTTTATCGTATTATTGTTATAAATAAAAAATGCATCAAATATATTTGAAATTTGTATGAGATGGGCCCTAAGTCCTTTAAGGGTGTACAAATGTCTTTTTCAATCATAAGCATAACATTTTCGTTAATAAACTAATAATTTAGTATAAGGAGGGGGGTGTAAGTGGAATGCTGATTACTAAGGAGAGCAGGTGAGTGTCATTTTCCAAATTAGAGGGGGTGTCTGTGTCATTAGCGCAAACATTAGGGGAGTTGAGTGCAATTTCCTCTAATAAAAAAACACATATTAATTACACTCAATTTTTACAAAATGCAAGTCATGTATTTTCTTTTTTTGCCTGTACTCTTTGGCCAGTACCACAGATGTCCCTACCAAGAGCACCTTTAATACTCAGGAACCCTTGAGACTAATCCTGCACGAGGTCACATTCCTATGCTTCTCCCAGCAGGCTGTGTTAACCGGGAATCGAACCTGAGACTTCTTAGTCTCAGGCCCCATTCCCAAATTTTCAAGTTGGCAGGATCGCATCAAAATCATATAATAATAACAATAATGGACCACAACAATAAAATTTCAAATAAAAAATATATATTACATTTTTTTTATTTATTCTCTATGAGTTAGTATATTCCAACTCTTCAATGATTATTACAAGCAATATTCATATACTCCCTCCGTTTCAAAAGTATTGTTGTTTAAGGTTATGCACGAGTTTTAAGAAATTATTAAATGATGTAAGAATTTAGGGTATTTTGACTTTAATGCCCCTATATAATCATTATTGAAGAAAGAGAAATATATTGAAAATGAAAAAAAGAGTGTAACAAATAGGGGTATGTTGGGAAAAATAGCATTTATTATGTATTGGGTTTTTTAAAAGAACAAGACTTTTGAAACATAGTACAAATGCCAAAAGAACAAGACTTTTGAAACGGAGTCGCCAAAAATAGATTTGTGCAATTGTGCTATAATTTAAAATAAGAAACCAGAAACTATCCAATTAGATTGCTCCGGTAGAAACTGGTCGGGCACGTAGGGATTTTAGGTCAAAGGCTCGAGTCCCGAGAGTCAAAGATTCGCACAGTTCGCGGATCCGAATTGGATTAATTACACAAAACAAAAATGTGAAATTCAGATACGACCTGGTTTCAAAAAAAAATAAGTAAGAAACCAAAAACTCATAAGCATGTCTCGAACCTGTGTTGCCACATAAAGATTAATGGGCACGATCATAATAATAGGGAGTATATGATTAGAAAAAATTACTCGGGTAGCCAAAAACGCTGTGCGCAATTGTGCTATAGTTTAACATAAAAAACCAAAAACTCACAAGCATGTCTCAAACTTGTGTTGTGAAAGAAAAATTAACATGCACGAGCCGCTACACCGGAGTGATATTTATGTTAAATTGCAGTCAACATGGTATATAACATGTACTCCTAAATCTTTATATATACTCTAAAAAAATAAAAATTTTGTGGCGGTACGTGTTCCCCCAACAGTGTGTATGTGGATTCGTCCCAGATTCTATAAGTTAACTTTTATAGTTGACGAAGAGGATGTGCTAATGAAGACTATTACGAAGATGAAGAACCAATAATGGTTGGAATAATGGCATCAAGGCCAAGTTTGTCCAACTAACAACCTGGAAGAGGAGGAAGAGAAGTGACACATACAAGTGGATTCATTCCAAAATTCAATCTCACTACTACAAAGAAGTCTTTTGAAGGAGGTTATTTAACCTTATAAAGGGCGGTTCGTCAAAAATACTATTTCAACGAGGGCAGAGCTGTTCGGAACCGCCCTCTTTTTACAGTTCGGAACCGCCTTGTATTTCTTTTAAAGAGGGAAGATTAAAACCACCCTTGTTTATCTTAAATAACCTCCTTCTCTACTTTTATTTCTAACCAAATTGATCGCCCTCTTTTAACAGTTGAGAACCGCCCTCTTTCCACCTTTGTTTTTGAAAATCCACCCTCTTTTAATTTTTTTTAATACATTGTTTATTTTATTACTAATGTCTAAACTTTAATTCCCTGTTTGCATTATTTTTCAATGACATAAATTAAATAATTGACATACATTTTTTTTGAAAGAGAATTGACATACATAATAGTTCTAAAAAAACATACAAATTAAAACATATTTAATCCAACAAAACGACTTCATTATATAATTAAAGTGTGGCATACATAATAGTCCTGGATTGAACAAAATAGAATTAGAGTACTGGACAAAATATCACCATTAGAGTACTGGATTGAACAAAATAGAATTAGAGTACTGGACAAAATACCACCATTAGAGTACTGGACTAGACAATTAACTTTAGAGTACCAGAGTAATGGACAAAATACAAGCATTAGGGTACTAGACAATAAGACATATATAAGCATTAATTAGCTATGAGTATGATGAAGGTTTACATCACAAAATCACTAGCATAACAAAACAAACAAAAATTGATCTTGTGAAAAACCCTTTACTAGTGCTGCAGGCCATCACATGCTTAGAGTTCTTCAAGCAAATAAGAAGCCAACTCTTCTTTCACTTCATCAAGCATTTCACGACTGTATGATTTATGATTGCAGTCAGGGAAGTACTGTAAAATGAAATAAAAAATAAGAATTGAATTAATGATCAAATATTATTATTCTTTGTAAATATATAACAAATAAACCACAAACTAACCTTTGGAGGAATCTTGCTATCGTTAGAGTGGAACTGAACAATTTCCTTCATAAATCGCATCACATAGTATCCACAGTCAATGCCATTGGTTTGTTTAGGGACCTATAAAACACATGCATGGGAAGTACATTAATTAGCAAAGCTGTACATGGAAGACAAGAAACACCTAAAGACTTCAAAACAAGAGAAATAACCAATTCCAGGACAGCATAAACAAGAGAAATACAACCAGTTCCAGGACAGCACAAACACCAAACCAGTTCCAGGATGAGCATATTAAACACAAATGTATACTAAAGTTCCAAGACAAATATACTAAATCGAAGACTTTAAAACACCCAAAGGCACCAAACCAGTGTTATCGAAATCGTACGATTCACGACTCAATGGCTGTATATTGATTGAATAATGAATGACATTAAATGCTTATTGATTGAAAACGGTTTTCAATGGCTACTAAATTGCTGATTGCAATTTTCATGGGATGCAATTCTTATATAGGAATAAGAAACATGCAGCAATTTTCATGGGATGCAATTCTTATATAGTACAAGGCACGTTCAGTAGAGTTTCCATCAGAAACCAGGCTTTGAGCCTTTGACTACTCTGAGACCTTCTCACCAGTAGAAAGGCCAATCACTGTCAGAATCATACTAACCATATGCAATTTTCGTAAGTCCTTATATGGCCTATAACAAGGTCCCAGGCAGTGGTTTGAGAAGCTAAAAGGCACTCTTCTAAGTTTTGGCCTTCACATTAGTAAATGTGACAATTCCTTATTCTAAGTTTTGTCTCACCATGTTTTGTCCAGCACGTATAACTTTGGTCAATTCCAAATGAAAGTAGATGACCTTCCAAATCAGCTTCATTAACAAAATCTCCATGGCAACATTTGAGACAAGGACATAAGATTTTATTCTGATTTTTTGCATTACTAACAGCAAAACTAACAAATTGTTTCACTCCTTCCTCGTACTCGGGCGAAAAACGACGAGCTTTCATCCATTTACGATCCATGGTAATCTACCTAGATTTAAAGGATTATAAGTATGCTAAATAAAGTAACTCCTAATTCATAACTAATTAAGTAACTCCTAATTAATAACAATAAAGTCCTAATTAATAAATAACGAAGTAACCCCTAATTAACAAATAATAAGTTATGCAAACCAAAGTTAAGGCAAAACAGTAGAGATTTAATAAAAACTACTTACAAGATCAAGAAATGCAAGCGATAAGTCAACGGCGAACGGCTACCACCAAGCAGCAATGGAAACTGCAAATACAAAAAAAAAAGACATTATTAGATGTTCTTCCAAGAATATGTACATTGACTCAAGCCATTCAACTAATTTCTTCTACAAGTTATTGACATAAAGCAAACCATGGTGAGACTAAAAATTTGTAAAAACCTCAAAAAAATAGTTTTAATGCTAATCCCTCTAAACATTTTTAGCAATGTATCTTTTTTAAAAGAATACTGCATATATATAACTTATTATACAAGATATAAAGAGGGATGGCCAGCAGCATGCTTGCCCCTTCCTGAATCCGCCTCTGATTATGCTTAGCTTTAATATGCGGTCAACACGTAATTTTTAACCCCTCTGCCTCCCCATTATCTGTGTGTTTGTTTTTCTGACTAGAGACTATGTCTGCTCATTTATTATGATTCTGAATTACAGATGTCTGTGGATTCCTTGGTCAAGAAAGCATACGACAATTGGAACCAGGTTGTAGAATATGATGGAAAAGTTTTTAATTGCTAAAAGGGGTCAAGATCTGTAGTCACACCTATGCTACTTCAAAACAATGTCATAGAGCATCAGTATACGACTCCAAAGAATAGGTTGCCACATGTTCAGGTAAGAAATTATCAGTAAACGCAATTTATAAAAATTTCCTAGATTTTATCATCTGATCTGATTACAACTCATGCAATTGTGGAAGTAACCTAATCCAAATCACAAATGGTAACAGCAATACTACTTCCATCTTCACTTTTTTTTTCTTCCAAAGAGGGCCATTTCAGAAGGGGGTTGGGGGCAAAACATTTCAATTTAGATGGATGGCAATAAAAAAAGAATTTGTACTCATATAAAAGTTACAGAGTATGATCAAGATCTTATAAAATCAGTATAATACACCAGGCCCAAATTTCCCTTCTGAAACAAAATAAACTAGCAACTAGAGAAATACATCCCACAGCATTTCACAGCCATACACAGAAGGCTGTAAAGAGGAGAACAAAAATTTCTTAGAAATTCTCCCCATAGATACAGAGTAGCTCAAGCCAATATGTTTTGAAAATAAACTCAAATAGATTACAGAGAACAATTTATAATTACATTTATATTGCTTTCAAAGAATTTTTAAAAAGTTGATCTACTCCCTCTTCCCTTGCCTTCAACAAAAATCAAGAGTAAAACATCAATCTGGTCCTCCAAAGATAATATTGGTGATCAAGTTAGTCGTCCAAAGAAAAATGGTCACCAAATAAGTCCCTGAAAGTTTAAGTGACCATCACATTTGTCCTTCTAGAGACTAATTATTTCGAAGACCAAAATACACTAAGTGTTGGCCATTTAAACTCTCGGGGATACTCTTTCCAGCAATATGATACCACATAGAGCCATAGAGGATACTTCAAAAAAAAAAGATGCCAAATTCGTAAAAGTTAAAGCGAAACAAACATTCTTCTGTACAGTACCAGAGAAAACATAGAAAATTTAAGAAAAAGTTGTGAAGAAATTCATTTCAAGGTGGAAATACTGTATAAAGTGGCAACAAATTCAAGACTGCAACCTAGGACATGCTTACAGCCAGAACAAACGATAGTTTCACTGAGATGAAATATTACACAGAACTGTGTTATAATAAGCTCTCTATTATTGTGGCAATTTTTCATTATTATTGTGTAATTTAATTATGATTCATATTTTAATTTCTTATTTTTGCTCTCACTGATTCGAAGTTTGTATCTAATGTAACTTGTTTTTTTTTTATATTCTGATACTCTATCTATCATGAGATATTTAAGAGCTTATCCCGCATGTAATAAAATAAATTTTGATAGAGAACTTTTATGTTAATGAGATGCAGATGTGATTAATCTCAACATAGAGAATGAGAATTGAATAAATTCTTCAGACAGATTCACATCCCCATTTTAAAAAAGATATCTATAATAAAGGGTTGAATTTCGTAAATCTAACAAAGGGTATTCTGCTGAAAATCTGCACTTACCAACGCATATAACTGAGTAATTTGTTGCAAGTGAAAGCTACAACTGTGCAAATCAGACTGAATATGCATGTATAAACTCCTATTTATTTTGGTCTACACATGTAATTGTTTTGTTCATGTTATAAATGATTTCCTATCCATGAATAACAGCAAACTTGGAGGAACACTTTGTGAGAAAAAAGCTATTGACATTCATCATAAGCGGTTTGATATGAGGAAGTCTTATAACATGCAACTCGCAGTTTCTCTCCATGATCATAAACATCAATTGAAAAGGGCATGCCAATTGAATCCAAAAACACCACACCCACCACTTTGTAAAACCATTGAAAAAAGGCATCAAAAGCAAGATAAATCAAAAACCCTAAATAGAAACATGCACAAAATTAATGTGAAAACCCCAAATCAGAAAGAGGGGAAATCAAAAACCCTAAAAAAGCAGAATCAAAAAGAGGGAAAATCAAAAACCCTAAACTCTACTACCAGAACAAATAAAGGGGAAAATCGAAAAAAAAGGAAACTTAAAGATAGAATGAGAGAAATATGATTTTGCTTACTTAGAATGAGCTGAGAGGAGATTGCATGCGATGACAGACGGTGGACGATGGCAAGCGATGGTTGCGACGGCGATAAGAGGAGGCAACAGTGGAGCACGATGGTGGCGACGATGGTGGGTGTGACTCTGTGTTTCGTGTGGCAATGGAGCAATGGATTGGAGCACGATGGTGGCGACGGCTGGGTGACTGGTGAGTGTGTTTCGTGTGAGTGTGACTAGTGAGTGTGTGGTAGGTCTATTACTTAGTGAAATTGTGTTGGTGGGAATGTTTCCCGGTTTTTTTTGGTATCTTTTTTTTTTTTTTAATTTGAGATTTAAGTAGGCGGTTGAATAAAGAAACTCTCTTCTAAAACCATCTGTATTTTATTTAGGATAAATGAAGGTGGTTCCGTTAGCAACTGTCCTTAAAAATTATATATTTAAGGCTGGTTAAATGAAATAACTTTTTTCTTAAATAAATTTAAACTAAAATGGAACTGCCCTTAAAAGACCGCCTTTAATTATGCATTTTGTAGTAGTGTCTGTTGCAAAAAGCAATCAATTAAAGAGAATTTCTAGTTATAATAGCAACAAATTAAAGTCCTTGAGAATGACATAATCCTCTTGATTACCATCATTTATATCCTTAAGAAAGATCGGGTGGGCCTAAACTTTTTAGAGCACCGCTATTTAGTAGGAATGGTGAAATACGACACACTACGAACCACTTTGAATTTTTTTAAATGATTTTGAATTTTTATTTTTCAATTTAAAATTAATTATTATCGATCTGCTTCCACGTTTATCATCCTCCTTCCCATTTCTGTCTTCATCTTTCTCATCTGCACTCCTCACCAGGCCACCTTCCTGCATCATCGCATGGCCTTTTCTTCTCCTCCGGTTCTCTGTAACTCCAAGCTGCCCATCATTTGCTCTTCCCTCATATTTCCTTGTACTTGGTCAAGTGTGTATAGGTTATTTAATGACTACGTGTGTAAGAGGTGTGTAAAAGGTTAACCGATGTCTATGAACAAAGAAAGTTGTCGGGGACTAATGTGAGTAACTTTTTTTCAAAACGAGGGACTAAAAATGAATTATTGAAAAGTCAAGGACTAGAGTGAGCACCTTACAAAGTGAGAGACTAAAGTAACATTTTTGTCTTTTTTTTTTATTGATTTAGGTCTTTATATTTTTCGAAATTTTAATTTTATAGTTTACGCCGATAACTTGCCAGCATCTCAAATGACCATATAATTAATTAATATGACATGTGTTAGATGACGGTGTTAGCCATAGCATTAATAGAAACTAAAATCAAAATTTTCGAAAAATAAAAAATTTAAAAAATATATAAACTATAAGAAAAAATCATTATGAACATATTTTAAAAGGCTTATTTACATTTTTAGTCTCTGAAAGTTGGAAATGTTTTGATTTTGGTTCCTAGAAGTTTTTTTTACCTTGACTCATCCTTAATTGTTATGAAAATTTGGTTTTAGTCCTTGTTGTTAAGAAAAATCCGTTAACTACTAATGTGGCTAACGAAACGTCACAGCAACATACGCATGTGCAAGTATGGAATATCATCGGTAAGATGACGAGGATGATTCGGACCAGCAAAAGCAAAAGGGCAAAAGCCCAATCCACAAACACATTTTGATTGGGCCTTGACCATTTTACTCATGCGGGTCCAGATCATTTACGTCATTGTACCGGTGATATGCAACACTTGCCAACATGTATGGTGATGTAACGTTCTGTTAACCACATCAGCAGTTAACAAATTTTTCCTAACGGCAGAGACTAAAACCAAATTTTCAAAATAATTAAGGATGAGTCAACATCAAAAAAATTTCTAGGGATCAAAATCAAAACTTCAAACTTTCAAGAACTAAGATCATAAATAAGCATTTAAAAAAAATACTCCCTCCGTCCCTAAATATAAAGTCTTCTTAACACTTTTATTTTATCCCTATTTATAAAGCCTCATACCAATTTTCAATGATCATTAATTACTTTTTTCCACAAACACCCCTATTTATTTAAAACTTTTTAGATTCCCAATAATATTAATAGAGGTAATTTTGAAATTACATATCAAAAATTCACATTTCCAATACAATTAACTAAATTATTTCACCTTTTTAATGGATATAAAATCTCCAAATAGACACGCTACGTGAATATTAATTACATGAACATGCTGCATGATTTGGTCTCTCAAAATGCAATTGTAGGCTTCGCTCAAGAAACTCAAGACAATAACTTAGAAATTAAAGTTTTTTTTAATATATACAAAAACTAGTTTTTAACTCGTGCAATGCACGTGTTGTACAAATATTTTTTAATTATATTATTATTGAATAATAATATTCTTGTAATATTATGATTGATTTAATGCTCGATATATATTAATCATTGTATTTGTTATTTAAAATCAAATAGTTCAAAAAATTAAATACATTCAATTGAACATAAAAAAAATATAAAATTAAATTCATGATAGTCTAGGTAGATTTTATTAAAAAAGAAGTAATTGATAACTTTGAATTTAGATTTTTGCAAGGATTGGACTCGCAAATATATATATTTTCTTTAATTTTAATAATATTCATGATTTTTTTACAAGATAAAAAAATTCAATCCAAACGTGAAGAAGTATAATACCCCTCACGAAGAGAATACAGAATGCAAAGCTCTAACAGAAACATCAAGTACAGGATAGGGGATGCACATGCACATGCAACAATTGTGCATCTACATAAATTTTACATGTAAGATAACACATACCCAACAAACCAGCCAACTCCCACATAAACTGTAACCAATGGTATAGTACAGCTAAACCGCAAAACTAATACTCTCCCCATATCTAAAGGCAATAAGGTAGCATGCTTTTAATTGCATTTGTTTGTCATTCAAAGAGGGACATACACCGCATATTAGTCTTTCCTTTCAACCATAGCCACACTCTAATTTTTATCTTCTCCACAAATTCATGTTATTTTCCAGAATGCAAAATTGTTTTCTCCTCATTCTTCCTAGTATGTAGTATATAAACAAATAACTCCCTAATAGTAATAATGTTATATGCCATTTTGGATAAGTTAGTATGATGCACAATTTCATTTCTATAACCGTCTTCCTCATAAAGAAAGAGCAAAGGATATTGCAATGGGAGGTAAGTTGAATGCAATTCATGTACACGTTGCATTCTACCGTCTTTCATTTGCACAATTATATCTGTTGGCTGTGGTGCTAAACCAAAATCTCCAACCATTAGTGTTGCCACTCCAGAGGCAGTGACATCCTCCCATCCGTTTCAAAGTTCAAGTTGTTGAACTTAGATTGATAAATGTGCTTAGAATTTTTATTTCTGTGATAAGAAGAATGAATTTTCACATACCTTGACTTGCTTGTCGCTTTCTTTCTTTTTTCTATTACAATTTCCTTCCTCCTAATCCTCATCTTTTGAGTTTGTGTCAATTCTTTATTGGTTGCAAAAAGTTGCATATCAGGTTTGATAACCTCTTTTTTATGGAGTGTTAACATTCTGAATACGCTTGGTTTTTTATGATTGAATTTTTTGTTCACTTTACTCATATTAAGTGAGTATACATTTGACATATTTTTGTCAGATACTCCTTCTCTGGAGTCTTTGTTTTGTAGTTTGGTTTTTTGATTTCTCATTTTGTGTCAGTAGTATATAATCATCAACAATGAAATAGATTTTTGTTGTTTGTGATTGAATTTTTTCTTCACTGTGCACCTGTTGAGTATGTGAGTATACATTTGACACATTTTTGTCATATACTCCTTCTCTGGTGTCTTTGTCCAATGGTATAGTACAGCTAAACCGCAAAACTAATACTCTCCCCAGATCTAAAGGCAATAGGATAACATGCTTTTAATTGAATTTGTTTGTCATTCAAATAGGGACATACACCACATATTGGTCTTTACTTTCAACCATAGTCACACTCTAATTTTTATCTTCTCCACCAATTCATATGTTATTTTCCAGAATGCAAAATTGTTTTCTCTTCATTCTTCCTCCTAGTATGTAGTATATAAGCAAATAACTCCCTAATAGTAATAATGTTATATGCCATTTTGGATAAGTTAGTATGATGTCTATAAACAATTTCATTTCTATAATCGTCTTCTCATAAAGAGAGAGAAAAGGATATTGCAATGGGAGGTAAGTTGAATGCAATTCATGTACACGTTGCATTCTACCGTCTTTCTTTTGCACAATTATATCTTTTGACTATGGTGCTGAACCAAAATCTCCAACCATTAGTGTTGCCACTCTAGAGGCAGTGACATCCTCCCATCCGTTTTTTTGTCATATATCAATCTTAATTCAAAGTTCAAGTTGTTGAACTTAGATTGATAAATATGCTTAGAATTTTTATTTGTTATAAGAAGAATGAATTTTCACATACCTTGACTTGCTTTAAGAAGAATGAATTTTCACATACCTTGCTTGTCACTTTCTTCTTTTTTCTATTACAATTTCCTTCCTCCTAAGCCTTGCATCCTTTGAGTTTGTGTCAATTCTTTATTTGCAAAAAGTTGCATATCAGGTTTGATAACTTCTTTTTTTATTAAGTGTTAACTTTCTGAATATGCTTGTTTTTTTATTATTGGATTTTTTCTTCACTGGACACATGTTGAGTCTGTGAGTATACATTTGACACATTTTTGTCAGATACTCCTTCTATGGTGTCTTTGTTTCGTAGTTTGGTTATTTGATTTCTCATTTTGTGTCAGTAGTATATAATCACCGACAATGATTCACTGGACACCTGTTGAGTCTGTGAGTATACATTTGACACATTTTTGTCAGATACTCCTTCTCTGGTGTCTTTGTTTCGTTGTTTGGTTATTTGATTTCTCATTGTGTGTCAGTAGTATATAATCACCAACAATGAAATAGATTTTTTTTTATAACATTTTTGAAGTTTGAAGATAAGAAAAGGACAAAGGAAATATTGTATTTCTACTTTTCAAGTAGTGGTCAATCATTCTATGACCTGGTTTTTTTTTTGTGCACAACACTTTTAAGTCTGAAGATAAGAAAGCAAGCAAAACGTGTTCAATAATTTTGTTTTGTGACCCCCAAATTAATTCTGCTACATTGGCAATGTGTTCAATGATTAAGTTGTTATTGAACTTTTTCTAGCAGATGTAGCTTTGCATATTTTCATAAGCAAATTAATTAATTAATTAATTTTTTATTTTAATTTTAAAAGGCAAGGACATGTGACATATCTAATCATCCATTATTCTCTCAACTTTCTCTATAAGGTCTCCATTCCGTGAGGAGCTCTCTGGTTTAAGAGTTTGGACTCACAAATATATAATAGAGTTTGATGTAGTTCTGATTACTTGCAGTGACATCTTGTAGTTGGAATTGTTGGCAGCACTTTTGAGGTTGAAGATAAGAAAGGAACAAAGGAAATAATGTATTTCTACACTTCAAGCACGGGTTTTTAGTCCACATACAACATTTTCGAACTTGAACTTGAAGTTAAGAAAGGGACAAAGGATAAGACGTATTTCTAAAGTTGTAGCAAAACGTGTTCAATATAAATAACGTGTTCAATAATTCTGTTACGTTGACAATATGTTCAATAATTAAGTTGTTCTTTTTTTTTCATGCTTTCACACAATAGTGGAGTGAATTTTGAGTTTAGTTCAAAAGATGCATCTTTTCATTTGAATTCAGCAGGTGCATATCCAAACTATGTGTCCCTTTCATTTAAAAGCAATATATGTATCTTTTGATTTCTATTCAGCAGATGCATCTCTTCATAATAAAATAATTTTTCTTTAATTTTTTAAATAAAAGATAAGGACACGTGGCATGCCTTATCAATGAGTATTTTCCCAACTTTAACTCTGAGAGCTCCCTTTCGTGAGGAGCTCTCTGGTCGCAGTATTTGGTCTCGCAAATATATAATAGAGTTTGATAAGCATTTATTAAGAGCATCAGTAGTGTGCCATAAAAAACTACCCGTGTGTTACTTTTTCTCTTTCTATTTATCTGTTTCATTTAAAAAAAATACACAATTAAAAAAATGCAATGATTATTTTAATTTTTAATAAATTAATTATGTTTTTTCATAACATATATCCTTTCTCTTTATGTAATTAATTATTATTTTTTCTTTACTAATTACGTAAATCAGTATTGTAAATGGAACAAATAAATAGAAACAAAAAATTTATTCTATTGATTACATTCTTAAACTTTTAACTAGAACAGGAGAGAGACTCAACCTTCTCTCTAGATTTCTTTTTTTTTTAAACATAAGGGGCGCATTTTTTTGAAACATAAGGGGCGCAAGCCCAAAAAACACAAAAAAACTAAGAAATTACATAGGACCTAGGAGCCGCAACTCCCCTATAATCAGTAGCTAGAAGACTGCTTAAAGAGCTGTCTGGATTGTGTAAGATATGACATCCTATATCCATAGATAAACCTTTGTTTGCTAAGTAGTCAGCACAAGAATTTCCTTTAGGGAGAGTATGGTTGAATTGGATTGACCAATCTCTCCTACAAAGAGCTTTTATACGCTTAATGAGACCATTATCTGTTGACGCCTTGTTAGCATTAGAGAGGAGGTTGATAGCAGATAAAGAGTCACATTCCACTTGCAGCATAAGGTATCCTATCTCCCAAGCAATTTTGACCCAATAAAAATTCCCCAAAGCTCAGCTTTAAAAGCATAGAATGATCCTAAACATTGCTTGTAACCCCAAGTGACGTAAAGGGTTTAGCATGAGTCCATGGAGGTTCAAAAGAGTGTAGAATGGTTAAGAGAGTATTCTAAAGGTTTAGAATGGTCTAGGAATGTGTATTAGGACTTATATGAACCATTAGAATGATCCTAAACATTGCTTAAGTCCCCAAGGGACGTAGAGGGTGTAGCATGAGTCCTTGGAGGTTCTAACAAGTGTAGAATGGGTAAGAGAGTACTCTAAAGGCTTAGAATGGTCTAGGAATGTGTATTAGGACTTATAAGAACCATTGGAATTATCCTAAACATTGCTTGAGTCCCCAAGGGACGTAGAGAGTGTAGCATGAGCCTTGGAGGTTCTAACAAGTGTAGAATGGTTAAGAGAGTATTCTAAATTCTTAGAATGGTCTAAGAATGTGCATTAGGACTTATAAGAACCATTAGAATGATCCTAAACATTGCTTGAGTCCCCAAGGGACGTAGAGGGTGTAGCATGAGTCCTTGGAGGTTCTAACAAGTGTAGAATGGTTAAGAGAGTATTCTAAAGGCTAAGAATGGTCTAGGAATGTGTATTAGGACTTATAAGAACCATTGGAATGATCCTAAACATTGCTTGAGTCCCCAAGGGACCTAGAGAGTGTAGCATGAGCCTTGGAGGTTCTAACAAGTGTAGAATGGTTAAGAGATTATTCTAAAGTCTTAGAATGGTCTAAGAATGTTTATTTGGACTTATAAGAACCATTAGAATGATCCTAAACATTGCTTGAGTCCCCAAGGGACGTAAAGGGTGTAGCATGAGTCCATGGAGGTTCTAATAAGTGTAGAATGGTTAAGAGAGTGTTCTAAAGGCTTAGAATGGTCTAGGAATGTGTATTAGGACTTATAAGAACCATTAGAATGATCCTAAACATTGCTTGTGTCCCCAAGGGATGTAGAGGGTGTAGCATGATCCTTGGAGGTTCTAACAAGTGTAGAATGGTTAAGAGAGTATTCTAAAGTCTTAGAATGGTCTAGGAATGTGTATTAGGACTTATAACAACCATTATAATGATCCTAAACATTGCTTGAGTCCCCAAAGGACGTATAGGGTGTAGCATGAGTCCTTGGAGGTTCTAACAAGTGTAGAATGGTTAAGAAAGTATTCTAAAGGCTTAGAATGGTCTAGGAATGTGTATTAGGACTTATACAAACCTTTAAAATGATCCTAAACATTGCTTGTAACCCCAAGTGACGTAAAGGGTTTAGCATGAGTCCTTGGAGGTTCAAAAGAGTGTAGAATGGTTAAGAGAGTATTCTAAAGGAATAGAATGGTCTAGAAATGTGTATTAGGACTTATACAAACCTTTAGAATGATCCTAAACATTGCTTGTAACCCCAAGTGACGTAAAGGGTTTAGCATGAGTCCTTGGAGGTTCTAACAAGTGTAGAATGGTTAAGAGAGTATTCTAAAGGCTTAGAATGGTCTAGGAATGTGTATTAGGACTTATAAGAACCATTAAAATGATCCTAAACATTGCTTGTGTCCCCAAGGGACGTAGAGGGTGTAGCATGAGTCCATGGAGGTTCTAATAAGTGTAGAATGGTTAAGAGAGTATTCTAATGGCTTAGAATGGTCTAGGAATGTGTATTAGGACTTATAAGAACCATTAGAATGATCCTAAACATTGCTTGTGTCCCTAAGGGACGTAGAGGGTGTAGCATGAGCCTTGAAGGTTCTAACAAGTGTAGAATGGTTAAGAGAGTATTCTAAAGTCTTAGAATGGTCTAGGAATGTGTATTAGGACTTATAACAACCATTAGAATGATCCTAAACATTGCTTGAGTCCCCAAAGGACGTATAGGGTCTAGCATGAGTCCTTGGAGGTTCTAACAAGTGTAGAATGGTTAAGAAAGTATTCTAAAGGCTTAGAATGGTCTAGGAATGTGTATTAGGACTTATACAAACCTTTAAAATGATCCTAAACATTGCTTGTAACCCCAAGTGACGTAAAGGGTTTAGCATGAGTCCTTGGAGGTTCAAAAGAGTGTAGAATGGTTAAGAGATTATTCTAAAGGAATAGAATGGTCTAGGAATGTGTATTAGGACTGATACAAACCTTTAGAATGATCCTATACATTGCTTGTAACCCCAAGTGACGTAAAGGGTTTAGCATGAGTCCTTGGAGGTTCAAAAGAGTGTAGAATGGTTAAGAGAGTATTCTAAAGGCTTAGAATGGTCTAGGTATGTGTATTAGGACTTATAAGAACCATTAGAATGATCCTAAACATTGCTTGTGTCCCCAAGGGACGTAGAGGGTGAAGCATGAGCCTTGGATGTTCTAACAAGTGTAGAATGGTTAAGAGAGTATTCTAAAGGCTTAGAATGGTCTAGGAATGTGTATTAGGACTTACAAGAACCATTGGAATGATCCTAAGCATTGCTTGAGTCCCCAAGGGACGTTGAGGGTGTAGCCTGAGCCTTGGAGGTTCTAACAAGTGTAGAATGGTTAAGAGAGTATTCTAATGGCTTAGAATGGTCTAGGAATATGTATTAGGACTTATAAGAACCATTAGAATGATCCTAAACATTGCTTGTGTCCCTAAGGGACGTAGAGGGTGTAGCATGAGCCTTGGAGGTTCTAACAAGTGTAGAATTGTTAAGAGAGTATTCTAAAGTCTTAGAATGGTCTAGGAATGTGTATTAGGACTTATAACAACCATTAGAATGATCCTAAACATTGCTTGAGTCCCCAAAGGACGTATAGGGTTTAGCATGAGTCCTTGGAGGTTCAAAAGAGTGTAGAATGGTTAAGAGATTATTCTAAAGGAATAGAATGGTCTAGGAATGTGTATTAGGACTGATACAAACCTTTAGAATGATCCTATACATTGCTTGTAACCCCAAGTGACGTAAAGGGTTTAGCATGAGTCCTTGGAGGTTCAAAAGAGTGTAGAATGGTTAAGAGAGTATTCTAAAGGCTTAGAATGGTCTAGGTATGTGTATTAGGACTTATAAGAACCATTAGAATGATCCTAAACATTGCTTGTGTCCCCAAGGGACGTAGAGGGTGAAGCATGAGCCTTGGATGTTCTAACAAGTGTAGAATGGTTAAGAGAGTATTCTAAAGGCTTAGAATGGTCTAGGAATGTGTATTAGGACTTACAAGAACCATTGGAATGATCCTAAGCATTGCTTGAGTCCCCAAGGGACGTTGAGGGTGTAGCCTTAGCCTTGGAGGTTCTAACAAGTGTAGAATGGTTAAGAGAGTATTCTAATGGCTTAGAATGGTCTAGGAATATGTATTAGGACTTATAAGAACCATTAGAATGATCCTAAACATTGCTTGTGTCCCTAAGGGACGTAGAGGGTGCAGCATGAGCCTTGGAGGTTCTAACAAGTGTAGAATTGTTAAGAGAGTATTCTAAAGTCTTAGAATGGTCTAGGAATGTGTATTAGGACTTATAACAACCATTAGAATGATCCTAAACATTGCTTGAGTCCCCAAAGGACGTATAGGGTGTAGCATGAGTCCTTGGAGGTTCTAACAAGTGTAGAATGGTTAAGAAAGTATTCTAAAGGCTTAGAATGGTCTAGGAATGTGTATTAGGACTTATACAAACCTTTAAAATGATCCTAAACATTGCTTGTAACCCCAAGTGACGTAAAGGGTTTAGCATGAGTCCTTGGAGGTTCAAAAGAGTGTAGAATGGTTAAGAGATTATTCTAAAGGAATAGAATGGTCTAGGAATGTGTATTAGGACTGATACAAACCTTTAGAATGATCCTATACATTGCTTGTAACCCCAAGTGACGTAAAGGGTTTAGCATGAGTCCTTGGAGGTTCAAAAGAGTGTAGAATGGTTAAGAGAGTATTCTAAAGTCTTAGAATGGTCTAGGAATGTGTATTAGGACTTATAACAACCATTAGAATGATCCTAAACATTGCTTGAGTCCCCAAAGGACGTATAGGGTGTAGCATGAGTCCTTGGAGGTTCTAACAAGTGTAGAATGGTTAAGAAAGTATTCTAAAGGCTTAGAATGGTCTAGGAATGTGTATTAGGACTTATACAAACCTTTAAAATGATCCTAAACATTGCTTGTAACCCCAAGTGACGTAAAGGGTTTAGCATGAGTCCTTGGAGGTTCAAAAGAGTGTAGAATGGTTAAGAGATTATTCTAAAGGAATAGAATGGTCTAGGAATGTGTATTAGGACTGATACAAACCTTTAGAATGATCCTAAACATTGCTTGTAACCCCAAGTGACGTAAAGGGTTTAGCATGAGTCCTTGGAGGTTCAAAAGAGTGTAGAATGGTTAAGAGAGTATTCTAAAGGAATAGAATGGTCTAGAAATGTGTATTAGGACTTATACAAACCTTTAGAATGATCCTAAACATTGCTTGTAACCCCAAGTGACGTAAAGGGTTTAGCATGAGTCCTTGGAGGTTCTAACAAGTGTAGAATGGTTAAGAGAGTATTCTAAAGGCTTAGAATGGTCTAGGAATGTTTATTAGGACTTATAAGAACCATTAAAATGATCCTAAACATTGCTTGTGTCCCCAAGGGACGTAGAGGGTGTAGCATGAGTCCATGGAGGTTCTAATAAGTGTAGAATGGTTAAGAGAGTATTCTAATGGCTTAGAATGGTCTAGGAATGTGTATTAGGACTTATAAGAACCATTAGAATGATCCTAAACATTGCTTGTGTCCCTAAGGGACGTAGAGGGTGTAGCATGAGCCTTGAAGGTTCTAACAAGTGTAGAATGGTTAAGAGAGTATTCTAAAGTCTTAGAATGGTCTAGGAATGTGTATTAGGACTTATAACAACCATTAGAATGATCCTAAACATTGCTTGAGTCCCCAAAGGACGTATAGGGTCTAGCATGAGTCCTTGGAGGTTCTAACAAGTGTAGAATGGTTAAGAAATTATTCTAAAGGCTTAGAATGGTCTAGGAATGTGTATTAGGACTTATACAAACCTTTAAAATGATCCTAAACATTGCTTGTAACCCCAAGTGACGTAAAGGGTTTAGCATGAGTCCTTGGAGGTTCAAAAGAGTGTAGAATGGTTAAGAGATTATTCTAAAGGAATAGAATGGTCTAGGAATGTGTATTAGGACTGATACAAACCTTTAGAATGATCCTATACATTGCTTGTAACCCCAAGTGACGTAAAGGGTTTAGCATGAGTCCTTGGAGGTTCAAAAGAGTGTAGAATGGTTAAGAGAGTATTCTAAAGGCTTAGAATGGTCTAGGTATGTGTATTAGGACTTATAAGAACCATTAGAATGATCCTAAACATTGCTTGTGTCCCCAAGGGACGTAGAGGGTGAAGCATGAGCCTTGGATGTTCTAACAAGTGTAGAATGGTTAAGAGAGTATTCTAAAGGCTTAGAATGGTCTAGGAATGTGTATTAGGACTTACAAGAACCATTGGAATGATCCTAAGCATTGCTTGAGTCCCCAAGGGACGTTGAGGGTGTAGCCTGAGCCTTGGAGGTTCTAACAAGTGTAGAATGGTTAAGAGAGTATTCTAATGGCTTAGAATGGTCTAGGAATATGTATTAGGACTTATAAGAACCATTAGAATGATCCTAAACATTGCTTGTGTCCCTAAGGGACGTAGAGGGTGTAGCATGAGCCTTGGAGGTTCTAACAAGTGTAGAATTGTTAAGAGAGTATTCTAAAGTCTTAGAATGGTCTAGGAATGTTTATTAGGACTTATAACAACCATTAGAATGATCCTAAACATTGCTTGAGTCCCCAAAGGACGTATAGGGTGTAGCATGAGTCCTTGGAGGTTCTAACAAGGGTAGAATGGTTAAGAAAGTATTCTAAAGGCTTAGAATGGTCTAGGAATGTGTATTAGGACTTATACAAACCTTTAAAATGATCCTAAACATTGCTTGTAACCCCAAGTGACGTAAAGGGTTTAGCATGAGTCCTTGGAGGTTCAAAAGAGTGTAGAATGGTTAAGAGATTATTCTAAAGGAATAGAATGGTCTAGGAATGTGTATTAGGACTGATACAAACCTTTAGAATGATCCTATACATTGCTTGTAACCCCAAGTGACGTAAAGGGTTTAGCATGAGTCCTTGGAGGTTCAAAAGAGTGTAGAATGGTTAAGAGAGTATTCTAAAGGCTTAGAATGGTCTAGGTATGTGTATTAGGACTTATAAGAACCATTAGAATGATCCTAAACATTGCTTGTGTCCCCAAGGGACGTAGAGGGTGAAGCATGAGCCTTGGATGTTCTAACAAGTGTAGAATGGTTAAGAGAGTATTCTAAAGGCTTAGAATGGTCTAGGAATGTGTATTAGGACTTACAAGAACCATTGGAATGATCCTAAGCATTGCTTGAGTCCCCAAGGGACGTTGAGGGTGTAGCCTGAGCCTTGGAGGTTCTAACAAGTGTAGAATGGTTAAGAGAGTATTCTAATGGCTTAGAATGGTCTAGGAATATGTATTAGGACTTATAAGAACCATTAGAATGATCCTAAACATTGCTTGTGTCCCTAAGGGACGTAGAGGGTGTAGCATGAGCCTTGGAGGTTCTAACAAGTGTAGAATTGTTAAGAGAGTATTCTAAAGTCTTAGAATGGTCTAGGAATGTGTATTAGGACTTATAACAACCATTAGAATGATCCTAAACATTGCTTGAGTCCCCAAGGGACGTATAGGGTGTAGCATGAGTCCTTGGAGGTTCTAACAAGTGTAGAATGGTTAAGAAAGTATTCTAAAGGCTTAGAATGGTCTAGGAATGTGTATTAGGACTTATACAAACCTTTAAAATGATCCTAAACATTGCTTGTAACCCCAAGTGACGTAAAGGGTTTAGCATGAGTCCTTGGAGGTTCAAAAGAGTGTAGAATGGTTAAGAGATTATTCTAAAGGAATAGAATGGTCTAGGAATGTGTATTAGGACTGATACAAACCTTTAGAATGATCCTATACATTGCTTGTAACCCCAAGTGACGTAAAGGGTTTAGCATGAGTCCTTGGAGGTTCAAAAGAGTGTAGAATGGTTAAGAGAGTATTCTAAAGGCTTAGAATGGTCTAGGTATGTGTATTAGGACTTATAAGAACCATTAGAATGATCCTAAACATTGCTTGTGTCCCCAAGGGACGTAGAGGGTGAAGCATGAGCCTTGGATGTTCTAACAAGTGTAGAATGGTTAAGAGAGTATTCTAAAGGCTTAGAATGGTCTAGGAATGTGTATTAGGACTTACAAGAACCATTGGAATGATCCTAAGCATTTCTTGAGTCCCCAAGGGACGTAGAGGGTGTAGCCTGAGCCTTGGAGGTTCTAACAAGTGTAGAATGGTTAAGAGAGTATTCTAAAGTCTTAGAATGGTCTAAGAATGTGAATTAGGACTTATAAGAACCATTAGAATAATCCTAAACATTGCTTGAGTCCCCAAGGGACGTAGAGGGTGTAGCATGACTCCTTGGAGGTTCTAACAAGTGTAGAATGGTTAAGAGAGTATTCTAAAGGCTTAGAACAGTCTAGGAATGTGTATTAGGAGTTATAAGAACCATTAGAATGATCCTAAACATTGCTTGTGTCCCCAAGGGACGTAGAGGGTGTAGCATGAGCCTTGGAGGTTCTAACAAGTGTAGAATGGTTAAGAGAGTATTCTAAAGTTTTAGAATGGTCTAGGAATGTGTATTAGGACTTATATGAACCATTAGAATGATCCTAAACATTGCTTGAGTCCCCAAGGGACATAGAGGGTGTAGCATGAGTCCATGGAGGTTCTAACAAGTGTAGAATGGTTAAGAGAGTATTCTAAAGGCTTAGAATGGTCTACGAATGTGTAGTAGGACTTATAAGAACCATCAGAATGATCCTAAACATTGCTTGTGTCCCCAAGGGACGTAGAGGGTGTAGCATGAGTCCTTGGAGGTTATAACAAGTGTAAAATGGTTAAGAGCGTATTCTAAAGGCTTAAAATGGTCTAGGAATGTGTATTAGGACTTATACGAACCTTTAGAATGATCCTAGACAATGCTTGAGTCCCCAAAGGACGTATAGGGTGTAGCATGAGTCCTTGGAGGTTCTAACAAGTGTAGAATGGTTAAGAAAGTATTCTAAAGGCTTAGAATGATCTAGGAATGTGTATTGGGACTTATAAGAACCGTTAGAATGATCCTAAACATTGCTTGTGTCCCCAAGGGACGTGGAGGGTGTAGCATGAGTCCTTGGAGGTTCTAACAAGTGTAAAATGGTTATGAGAGTATTCTAAAGGCTTAGAATGATCTAGGAATGTGTATTAGGACTTATACGAACCTTTAGAATGATCCTAGACAATGCTTGAGTCCCCAAAGGACGTATAGGGTGTAGCATGAGTCGTTGGAGGTTTTAACAAGTGTAGAATGGTTAAGAAAGTATTCTAAAGGCTTACAATGGTCTAGGAATGTGTATTAGGACTTATACAAACCTTTAAAATGATCCTAAACATTGCTTGTAACCCCAAGTGATGTAAAGGGTTTAGCATGAGTCCTTGGAGGATCAAAAGAGTGTAGAATGGTTAAGAGAGTATTCTAAAGGCATAGAATGGTCTAGGAATGTGTATTAGGACTTACATGAACCATTAGAATGATCCTAAACATTGCTTAAGTCCCCAAGGGACGTAGAGGGTGTAACATGAGTCCTTGGAGGTTCTAACAAGTGTAGAATGGTAAGAGAGTACTCTAAAGGCTTAGAATGGTCTAGGAATGTCTATTAGGACATTTAAGAACCTTTAGAATGATCCAAAACACTCCATGGTGCCCCAAGGGACTTAGAGGGTGAAGTATGAGTCCTTGGAGGCTCTAACAAGTGTAGATTGGTTAAGAGAGTATTCTAAACGCATAGAATGGTCTAGGAATGTGTATTAGGACATATAAGAACCTTTAGAATGATCCTAAACACTCCTCGGTGCCCCAAGGGACGTAGAGCGTGAAGCATGAGTCCTTGGAGGCTCTAACAAGTGTAGAATGGTTAAGAGAGTATTCTAAACCCTTACCATGGTCTAGGAATGTGTATTAGGACATATAAGAACCTTTAGAATGATCCTAAACACTCCTTGGTGCCCCAAGGGACGTAGAGCGTGAAGCATGAGTCCTTGGAGGCTCTAACAAGTGTAGAATGGTTAAGAGAGTATTCTAAACCCTTACAATGGTCTAGGAATGTGTATTAGGACATATAAGAACCTTTAGAATGATCCTAAACACTCCATGGTGCCCCAAGGGACTTAGAGGGTGAATCATGAGTCCTAGGAGGCTCTAAGAAGTGTAGAATGGTTAAGAGATTATTCTAAACGCCTAGAATGGTCTAGGAATGTGTATTAGGACATATAAGAACCTTTAGAATGATCCTAAACACTCCTTGGTGCCCCAAGGGACGTAGAGGGTGAATCATGAGTCCTAGGAGGCTCTAACAAGTGTAGAATGTTAAAGAGAGTATTCTAAATGCTTACAATGCTCTAGGAATGTGTATTAGGACATATAAGAACCTTTAGAATTATCCTAAACACTCCTTGGTGCCCCAAGGGACGTAGAGGGTGAAGCATGAGTCCTAGGGGGCTCTAACAAGTGTAGAATGGTTAAGAGAGTATTCTAAACGCCTTGAAAGGTCTAGGAATGTGTATTAGGACATTTAGAACCTTTAGAATGATAGTAAACACTCCTTGGTTCCCCAAGGTACGTAGAGGGTGAAGCCTGAGTCCTAGGAGGCTCTAACAAGTGTAGAATGGTTAAGAGAGTATTCTAAACCCTTACAATGGTCTAGGAATGTGTATTAGTACATATAAGAACCTTTAGAATGATCCTAAACACTCCTTGGTGCCCCAAGGGACGTAGAGCGTGAAGCAAGAGTCCTTGGAGGCTCTAACAAGTGTAGAATGGTTAAGAGAGTATTCTAAACCCTTACAATGGTCTAGGAATGTGTATTAGGACATATAAGAACCTTTAGAATGATCCTAAACACTCCATGGTGCCCCAAGGGACATAGAGGGTGAATAATGAGTCCTAGGAGGCTCTAACAAGTGTAGAATGGTTAAGAGATTATTCTAAACGCCTAGAATGGTCTAGGAATGTGTATTAGGACATATAAGAACCTTTAGAATGATCCTAAACAGTCCTTGGTGCCGCAAGGGACGTAGAGGGTGAATCATGAGTCCTAGGAGGCTCTAACAAGTGTAGAATGTTAAAGAGAGTATTCTAAATGCTTACAATGGTCTAGGAATGTGTATTAGGACATATAAGAACCTTTAGAATTATCCTAAACACTCCTTGGTGCCCCAAGGGACGTAGAGGGTGAAGCATGAGTCCTAGGGGGCTCTAACAAGTGTAGAATGGTTAAGAGAGTATTCTAAACGCCATGAATGGTCTAGGAATGTGTATTAGGAAATTTAGAACCTTTAGAATGATCCTAAACACTCCTTGGTGCCCAGAGTTACGTAGAGGGTGAAGCTTGAGTCCAAGGAGGCTCTAACAAGTGTAGAATGGTTAAGAGAGTATTTTAAACGCTTACAATGGTCTAGGAATGTGTATTAGTACATGAAGAACCTTTAGAATGATCCTAAACACTCCTTGGTGCCCCAAGGGACTTAGAGGGTGAAGTATGAGTCGTTGGAGGCTCTAACAAGTGTAGAATGGTTAAGAGAGTATTCTAAAGGCTTAGAATGATCTAGGAATATGTATTAGGACATGTAAGTACCTTTAGAATGAACCTAAACACTCCATGGTGCCCCGAGGGACGTAGAGCGTGAAGCATGAGTCCTTGGAGGCTCTAACAAGTGTAGAATGGTTAAGAGAGTAATCTAAAGGCTTAGAATGGTCTAGGAATGTCTATTAGGACATATAAGAACCTTTAGAATGATCCTAAACACTCCATGGTGCCCCAAGGGACTTAGAGGGTGAAGTATGAGTCCTTGGAGGCTCTAACAAGTGTAGAATGGTTAAGAGAGTATTCTAAACCCTTACCATGGTCTAGGAATGTGTATTAGGACATATAAGAACCTTTAGAATGATCCTAAACACTCCTTCGTGCCCCAAGGGACGTAGAGCGTGAAGCATGAGTCCTTGGAGGCTCTAACAAGTGTAGAATGGTTAAGAGAGTATTCTAAACCCTTACAATGGTCTAGGAATGTGTATTAGGACATATAAGAACCTTTAGAATGATCCTAAACACTCCATGGTACCCCAAGGGACTTAGAGGGTGAATCATGAGTCCTTGGAGGCTCTAAGAAGTGTAGAATGGTTAAGAGATTATTCTAAACGCCTAGAATGGTCTAGGAATGTGTATTATGACATATAAGAACCATTAGAATGATCCTAAACACTCCTTGGTGCCCCAAGGGACGTTGAGGGTGAATCATGAGTCCTAGGAGGCTCTAACAAGTGTAGAATGTTAAAGAGAGTATTCTAAATGCTTACAATGGTCTAGGAATGTGTATTAGGACATATAAGAACCTTTAGAATTATCCTAAACACTCCTTGGTGCCCCAAGGGACGTAGAGGGTGAAGCATGAGTCCTAGGAGGCTCTAACAAGTGTAGAATGGTTAAGAGAGTATTCTAAACGCCTTGAAAGGTCTAGGAATGTGTATTAGGACATTTAGAACCTTTAGAATGATAGTAAACACTCCTTGGTTCGCCAAGGTACGTAGAGGGTGAAGCCTGAGTCCTAGGAGGCTCTAACAAGTGTAGAATGGTTAAGAGAGTATTCTAAACCCTTACAATGGTCTAGGAATGTGTATTAGTACATATAAGAACCTTTAGAATGATCCTAAACACTCCTTGGTGCCCCAAGGGACGTAGAGCGTGAAGCATGAATCCTTGGAGGCTCTAACAAGTGTAGAATGGTTAAGAGAGTATTCTAAACCCTTACAATGGTCTAGAAATGTGTATTAGGACATATAAGAACCTTTAGAATGATCCTAAATACTCCATGGTGCCCCAAGGGACATAGAGGGTGAATAATGAGTCCTAGGAGGCTCTAACAAGTGTAGAATGGTTAAGAGATTATTCTAAACGCCTAGAATGGTCTAGGAATGTGTATTAGGACATAAAGAACCTTTAGAATGATCCTAAACAGTCCTTGGTGCCGCAAGGGACGTAGAGGGTGAATCATGAGTCCTAGGAGGCTCTAACAAGTGTAGAATGTTAAAGAGAGTATTCTAAATGCTTACAATGGTTTAGGAATGTGTATTAGGACATATAAGAACCTTTAGAATTATCCTAAACACTCCTTGGTGCCCCAAGGTACGTAGAGGGTGAAGCATGAGTCCTAGGGGGCTCTAACAAGTGTAGAATGGTTAAGAGAGTATTCTAAACGCCTTGAATGGTCTAGGAATGTGTATTAGGAAATTTAGAACCTTTAGAATGATCCTAAACACTCCTTGGTGCCCAGAGTTACGTAGAGGGTGAAGCTTGAGTCCTAGGAGGCTCTAACAAGTGTAGAATGGTTAAGAGAGTATTTTAAACGCTTACAATGGTCTAGGAATGTGTATTAGTACATGAAGAAACTTTAGAATGATCCTAAACACTCCTTGGTGCCCCAAGGGACGTAGAGGGTGAAGTATGAGTCGTTGGAGGCTCTAACAAGTGTAGAATGGTTAAGAGAGTAATCTAAAGGCTTAGAATGGTCTAGGAATGTCTATTAGGACATATAAGAACCTTTAGAATGATCCTAAACACTCCATGGTGTCCCAAGGGACTTAGAGGGTGAAGTATGAGTCCTTGGAGGCTCTAACAAGTGTAGAATGGTTAAGAGAGTATTCTAAACGCCTAGAATGGTCTAGGAATGTGAATTAGGACATATAAGAACCTTTAGAATGATCCTAAACACTCCTTGGTGCCCAAAGGGACGTAGAGCTTGAAGCATGAGTCCTTGGAGGCTCTAACAAGTGTAGAATGGTTAAGAGAGAATTCTAAACCCTTACAATTGTCTAGGAATGTGTATTAGGACATATAAGAACCTTTAGAATGATCCTAAACACTCCATGGTGCCCCAAGGGACTTAGAGGGTTATGTATGAGTCTTAGGGGGCTCTAACAAGTGTAGAATGGTTAATAGAGTATTCTAAACGCCTTGAAAGGTCTAGGAATGTGTATTAGGACATTTAGAACCTTTAGAGTGATCGTAAACACTCCTTGGTGCCCCAAGGTGCGTAGAGGGTGAAGCCTGAGTCCTAGGAGGCTCTAACAAGTGTAGAATGGTTAAGAGAGTAATCTAAAGGTTTAAAATGGTCTAGGATTGTCTATTAGGACATATAAGAACCTTTAGAATGATCCTAAACACTCCATGGTACCCCAAGGGACTTAGAGGGTGAAGTATGAGTCCTTGGAGGCTCTAACAAGTGTAGAATGGTTAAGAGAGTATTCTAAACGCCTAGAATGGTCTAGGAATGTGTATTAGGACATATAAGAACCTTTAGAATGATCCTAAACACTCCTTGGTGCCCCAAGGGACGTAGAGGGTGAATCATGAGTCCTAGGAGGCTCTAACAAGTGTAGAATGTTTAAGAGAGTATTCTAAATGCTTACAATGGTCTAGGAATGTGTATTAGGAAATATAAGAACCTTTAGAATTATCCTAAACACTCCTTGGTGCCCCAAGGGACGTAGAGGGTGAAGCATGAGTCTTAGGGGGCTCTAACAAGTGTAGAATGGTTAAGAGAGTATTCTAAACGCCTTGGAAGGTCTAGGAATGTGTATTAGGACATTTAGAACCTTTAGAGTGATCGTAAACACTCCTTGGTGCCCCAAGGTACGTAGAGGGTGAAGCATGAGTCCAAGGGGGCTCTAACAAGTGTAGAATGGTTAAGAGAGTATTCTAAACGCCTTGAAAGGTCTAGGAATGTGTATTAGGACATTTAGAACCTTTAGAATGATCCTAAACACTCCTTGGTGCCCAGAGTTACGTAGAGGGTGAAGCTTGAGTCCTAGGAGGCTCTAACAAGTGTAGAATGGTTAAGAGAGTATTTTAAACGCTTACAATGGTCAAGGAATGTGTATTAGTACATGAAGAACCTTTAGAATGATCCTAAACACTCCTTGGTGCCCCAAGGGACTTAGAGGGTGAAGTATGAGTCGTTGGAGGCTCTAACAAGTGTAGAATGGTTAAGAGAGTATTCTAAACCCTTACAATGGTCTAGGAATGTGTATTAGTACATATAAGAACCTTTAGAATGATCGTAAACACTCCTTGGTGCCCCAAGGGACGTAGAGGGTGAAGCATGAGTCCTAGGGGGCTCTAACAAGTGTAGAATGGTTAAGAGGGTACTCTAAACGCCTTGAAAGGTCTAGGAATGTGTATTAGGACATTTAGAACCTTTAAAATGATCGTAAACACTCCTTGGTGCCCAAGGTACGTAGAGGGTGAAGCCTGAGTCCTAGGAGGCTCTAACAAGTGTAGAATGGTTAAGAGAATATTCTAAACCCTTACAATGGTCTAGGAATGTGTATTAGTACATATAAGAACCTTTAGAATGATCCTAAACACTCCTTGGTGCCCCAAGGGACGTAGAGCGTGAAGCATGAGTCCTTGGAGGCTCTAACAAGTGTAGAATGGTTAAGAGAGTATTCTAAACCCTTACAATGGTCTAGGAATGTGTATTAGGACATATAAGAACCTTTAGAATGATCCTAAACACTCCATGGTGCCCCAAGGGACTTAGAGGGTGAATCATGAGTCCTAGGAGGCTCTAAGAAGTGTAGAATGGTTAAGAGATTATTCTAAACGCCTAGAATGGTCTAGGAATGTGTATTAGGACATATAAGAACCTTTAGAATGATCCTAAACACTCCTTGGTGCCCCAAGGGACGTAGAGGGTGAATCATGACTCCTAGGAGGCTCTAACAAGTGTAGAATGTTAAATAGAGTATTCTAAATGCTTGCAATGGTCTAGGAATGTGTATTAGGACATATAAGAACCTTTAGAATTATCCTAAACACTCCTTGGTGCCCCAAGGGACGTAGAGGGTGAAACATGAGTCCTAGGGGGCTCTAACAAGTGTAGAATGGTTAAGAGAGTATTCTAAACGCCTTGAATGGTCTAGGAATGTGTATTAGGACATATACGAACCTTTAGAATGATCCTAAACACTCCTTGGTGCCTCAGGGGACGTAGAGCGTGAAGCATGAGTCCTTGGAGGCTCTAACAAGTGTAGAATGGTTAAGAGAGTATTCTAAACCCTTACAATGGTCTAGGAATGTGTAATAGGACTTATAAGAACCTTTAGAATGATCCTAAACACTCCATGGTGCCCCAAGGGACTTAGAGGGTGAAGTATGAGTCCTTGGAGGCTCTAACAAGTGTAGAACGGTTAAGAGAGTATTCTAAATGCCTAGAATGGTCTAGGAATGTGTATTAGGACATATAAGAACCTTTAGAATGATCCTAAACACTCCTTGGTGCCCCAAGGGACGTAGAGGGTGAATCATGAGTCCTGGGAGGCTCTAACAAGTGTAGAATGTTTAAGAGAGTATTCTAAATGCTTACAATGGTCTAGGAATGTGTATTAGGAAATATAAGAACCTTTAGAATTATCCTAAACACTCCTTGGTGCCCCAAGGGACGTAGAGGGTGAAGCATGAGTCCTAGGGGGCTCTAACAAGTGTAGAATGGTTAAGAGAGTATTCTAAACGCCTTGAAAGGTCTAGGAATGTGTATTAGGACATTTAGAACCTTTAGAGTGATCGTAAACACTCCTTGGTGCCCCAAGGTACGTAGAGGGTGAAGCATGAGTCCAAGGGGGCTCTAACAAGTGTAGAATGGTTAAGAGAGTATTCTAAACGCCTTGAAAGGTCTAGGAATGTGTATTAGGACATTTAGAACCTTTAAAATGATCGTAAACACTCCTTGGTGCCCCAAGGTACGTAGAGGGTGAAGCCTGAGTCCTAGGAGGCTCTAACAAGTGTAGAATGGTTAAGAGAGTATTCTAAACCCTTACAATGGTCTAGGAATGTGTATTAGTACATATAAGAACCTTTAGAATTATCCTAAACACTCCTTGGTGCCCCAAGGGACGTAGAGCGTGAAGCATGAGTCCTTGGAGGCTCTAACAAGTGTAGAATGGTTAAGAGAGTATTCTAAACCCTTACAATGGTCTAGGAATGTGTATTAGGACATATAAGAACCTTTAGAATGATCCTAAACACTCCATGGTGCCCCAAGGGACTTAGAGGGTGAATCATGAGTCCTAGGAGGCTCTAAGAAGTGTAGAATGGTTAAGAGATTATTCTAAACGCCTAGAATGGTCTAGGAATGTTTATTAGGACATATAAGAACCTTTAGAATGATCCTAAACACTCCTTGGTGCCCCAAGGGATGTAGAGGGTGAATCACGAGTCCTAGGAGGCTCTAACAAGTGTAGAATGTTAAATAGAGTATTCTAAATGCTTACAATGGTCTAGGAATGTGTATTAGGACATATAAGAACCTTTAGAATTATCCTAAACACTCCTTGGTGCCCCAAGGGACGTAGAGGGTGAAGCATGAGTCCTAGTGGGCTCTAACAAGTGTAGAATGGTTAAGAGAGTATTCTAAATGCCTTGAATGGTCTAGGAATGTGTATTAGGACATATAAGAACCTTTAGAATGATCCTAAACACTCCTTGGTGCCTCAAGGGACGTAGAGCGTGAAGCATGAGTCCTTGGAGGCTCTAACAAGTGTAGAATGGTGAAGAGAGTATTCTAAACTCTTACAATGGTCTAGGAATGTGTATTAGGACTTATAAGAACCTTTAGAATGATCCTAAACACTCCATGGTGCCCCAAGGGACTTAGAGGGTGAAGTATGAGTCCTTGGAGGCTCTAACAAGCGTAGAACGGTTAAGAGAGTATTCTAAACGCCTAGAATGGTCTAGGAATGTATATTAGGACATATAAGAACCTTTAGAATGATCCTAAACACTCCTTGGTGCCCCAAGGGACGTAGAGGGTGAATCATGAGTCCTAGGAGGCTCTAACAAGTGTAGAATGTTTAAGAGAGTATTCTAAACGCGTTGAAAGGTCTAGGAATGTGTATTAGGACATCTAGAACCTTTAGAATGATCGTAAACACTCCTTGGTGCCCCAAGGTACGTAGAGGGTGAAGCCTGAGTCCTAGGAGGCTCTAACAAGTGTAGAATGGTTAAGAGAGTATTCTAAACGCGTTGAAAGGTCTAGGAATATGTATTAGGACATTTAGAACCTTTAGAATGATCGTAAACACTCCTTGGTGCCCCAAGGTACGTAGAGGGTGAAGCCTGAGTCCTAGGAGGCTCTAACAAGTGTAGAATGGTTAAGAGAGTAATCTAAAGGCTTAGAATGGTCTAGGAATGTCTATTAGGATATATAAGAACCTTTAGAATGATCCTAAACACTCCATGGTGCCCCAAGGGACGTAGAGCGTGAAGCATGAGTCCTTGGAGGCTCTAACAAGTGTAGAATGGTTAAGAGAGTATTCTAAACCATTACAATGGTCTAGGAATGTGTATTAGGACTTATAAGAACCTTTAGAATGATCCTAAACACTCCATGGTGCCCCAAGGGACTTAGAGGGTGAAGTATGAGTCCTTGGAGGTTCTAACAAGCGTAGAACGGTTAAGAGAGTATTCTAAACGCCTAGAATGGTTTAGGAATGTGTATTAGGACATATAAGAACCTTTAGAATGATCCTAAACACTCCTTGGTGCCCCAAGGGACGTAGAGGGTGAATCATGAGTCCTGGGAGGCTCTAACAAGTGTAGAATGTTTAAGAGAGTATTCTAAATGCTTACAATGGTCTAGGAATGTGTATTAGGAAATATAAGAACCTTTAGAATTATCCTAAACACTCCTTGGTGCCCCAAGGGACGTAGAGGGTGAAGCATGAGTCCTAGGGGGCTCTAACAAGTGTAGAATGGTTAAGAGAGTATTCTAAATGCCTTGAAAGGTCTAGGAATGTGTATTAGGACATTTAGAACCTTTAGAGTGATCGTAAACACTCCTTGGTGCCCCAAGGTACGTAGAGGGTGAAGCATGAGTCCAAGGGGGCTCTAACAAGTGTAGAATGGTTAAGAGAGTATTCTAAACGCCTTGAAAGGTCTAGGAATGTGTATTAGGACATATAAGAACCTTTAGAATGATCCTAAACACTCCATGGTGCCCCAAGGGACTTAGAGGGTGAAGTATGAGTCCTTGGAGGTTCTAACAAGCGTAGAACGGTTAAGAGAGTATTCTAAACGCCTAGAATGGTTTAGGAATGTGTATTAGGACATATAAGAACCTTTAGAATGATCCTAAACACTCCTTGGTGCCCCAAGGGACGTAGAGGGTGAATCATGAGTCCTAGGAGGCTCTAACAAGTGTAGAATGTTTAAGAGAGTATTCTAAACACGTTGAAAGGTCTAGGAATGTGTATTAGGACATCTAGAACCTTTAGAATGATCGTAAACACTCCTTGGTGCCCCAAGGAACGTAGAGGGTGAAGCCTGAGTCCTAGGAGGCTCTAACAAGTGTAGAATGGTTAAGAGAGTATTCTAAACGCGTTGAAACGTCTAGGAATGTGTATTAGGACATTTAGAACCTTTAGAATGATCGTAAACACTCCTTGGTGCCCCAAGGTACGTAGAGGGTGAAGCATGAGTCCAAGGGGGCTCTAACAAGTGTAGAATGGTTAAGAGAGTATTCTAAACGCCTTGAAAGGTCTAGGAATGTGTATTAGGACATTTAGAACCTTTAAAATGATCGTAAACACTCCTTGGTGCCCCAAGGTACGTAGAGGGTGAAGCCTGAGTCCTAGGAGGCTCTAACAAGTGTAGAATGGTTAAGAGAGTATTCTAAACCCTTACAATGGTCTACGAATGTGTATTAGTACATATAAGAACCTTTAGAATTATCCTAAACACTCCTTGGTGCCCCAAGGGACGTAGAGCGTGAAGCATGAGTCCTTGGAGGCTCTAACAAGGGTAGAATGGTTAAGAGAGTATTCTAAACCCTTACAATGGTCTAGGAATGTGTATTAGGACATATAAGAACCTTTAGAATGATCCTAAACACTCCATGGTGCCCCAAGGGACTTAGAGGGTGAAGTATGAGTCCTTGGAGGCTCTAACAAGCGTAGAATGGTTAAGAGAGTATTCTAAACGCCTAGAATGGTCTAGGAATGTGTATTAGGACATATAAGAACCTTTAGAATGATCCTAAACACTCCTTGGTCCCCCAAGGGACGTAGAGGGTGAATCATGAGTCCTAGGAGGCTCTAACAAGTGTAGAATGTTTTAGAGAGTATTCTAAATGCTTACAATGGTCTAGGAATGTGTATTAGGAAATATAAGAACCTTTAGAATTATCCTAAACACTCCTTGGTGCCCCAAGGGACGTAGAGGGTGAAGCATGAGTCCTAGGGGGCTCTAACAAGTGTAGAATGGTTAAGAGAGTATTCTAAATGCCTTGAATGGTCTAGGAATGTGTATTAGGACATATAAGAACCTTTAGAATGATCCTAAACACTCCTTGGTGCCTCAAGGGACCTAGAGCGTGAAGCATGAGTCCTTGGAGGCTCTAACAAGTGTAGAATGGTGAAGAGAGTATTCTAAACCCTTACAATGGTCTAGGAATGTGTATTAGGACTTATAAGAACCTTTAGAATGATCCTAAACACTCCATGGTGCCCCAAGGGACTTAGAGGGTGAAGTATGAGTCCTTGGAGGTTCTAACAAGCGTAGAACGGTTAAGAGAGTATTCTAAACGCCTAGAATGGTTTAGGAATGTGTATTAGGACATATAAGAACCTTTAGAATGATCCTAAACACTCCTTGGTGCCCCAAGGGACGTAGAGGGTGAATCATGAGTCCTAGGAGGCTCTAACAAGTGTAGAATGTTTAAGAGAGTATTCTAAACACGTTGAAAGGTCTAGGAATGTGTATTAGGACATCTAGAACCTTTAGAATGATCGTAAACACTCCTTGGTGCCCCAAGGAACGTAGAGGGTGAAGCCTGAGTCCTAGGAGGCTCTAACAAGTGTAGAATGGTTAAGAGAGTATTCTAAACGCGTTGAAACGTCTAGGAATGTGTATTAGGACATTTAGAACCTTTAGAATGATCGTAAACACTCCTTGGTGCCCCAAGGTACGTAGAGGGTGAAGCCTGAGTCCTAGGAGGCTCTAACAAGTGTAGAATGGTTAAGAGAGTAATCTAAAGGCTTAGAATGGTCTAGGAATGTCTATTAGGATATATATGAACCTTTAGAATGATCCTAAACACTCCATGGTGCCCCAAGGGACGTAGAGCGTGAAGCATGAGTCCTTGGAGGCTCTAACAAGTGTAGAATGGTTAAGAGAGTATTCTAAACCCTTACAATGGTCTAGGAATGTGTATTAGGACTTATAAGAACCTTTAGAATGATCCTAAACACTCCATGGTGCCCCAAGGGACTTAGAGGGTGAAGTATGAGTCCTTGGAGGCTCTAACAAGCGTAGAATGGTTAAGAGAGTATTCTAAACGCCTAGAATGGTCTAGGAATGTGTATTAGGACATATAAGAACCTTTAGAATGATCCTAAACACTCCTCGGTGCCCCAAGGGACGTAGAGGGTGAATCATGAGTCCTAGGAGGCTCTAACAAGTGTAGAATGTTTTAGAGAGTATTCTAAATGCTTACAATGGTCTAGGAATGTGTATTAGGAAATATAAGAACCTTTAGAATTATCCTAAACACTCCTTGGTGCCCCAAGGGACGTAGAGGGTGAAGCATGAGTCCTAGGGGGCTCTAACAAGTGTAGAATGGTTAAGAGAGTATTCTAAACGCCTTGAAAGGTCTAGGAATGTGTATTAGGACATATAAGAACCTTTAGAATGATCGTAAACACTCCTTGGTGCCCCAAGGTACGTAGAGGGTGAAGCCTGAGTCTTAGGAGGCTCTAACAAGTGTAGAATGGTTAAGAGAGTAATCTAAAGGCTTAGAATGGTCTAGGAATGTGTATTAGGAAATATAAGAACCTTTAGAATTATCCTAAACACTCCTTGGTGCCCCAAGGGACGTAGAGGGTGAATCATGAGTCCTAGGGGGCTCTAACAAGTGTAGAATGGTTAAGAGAGTATTCTAAACGCCTTGAAAGGTCTAGGAATGTGTATTAGGACATTTAGAACCTTTAGAGTGATCGTAAACACTCCTTGGTGCCCCAAGGTACATAGAGGGTGAAGCATGAGTCCAAGGGGGCTCTAACAAGTGTAGAATGGTTAAGAGAGTATTCTAAACGCCTTGAAAGGTCTAGGAATGTGTATTAGGACATTTAGAACCTTTAAAATGATCGTAAACACTCCTTGCTGCCCCAAGGTACGTAGAGGGTGAAGCCTGAGTCCTAGGAGGCTCTAACAAGTGTAGAATGGTTAAGAGAGTAATCTAAAGGCTTAGAATGGTCTAGGAATGTGTATTAGGAAATATAAGAACCTTTAGAATGATCCTAAACACTCCTTGGTGCCCCAAGGGACGTAGAGGGTGAATCATGAGTCCTAGGAGGCTCTAACAAGTGTAGAATGTTTTAGAGAGTATTCTAAATGCTTACAATGGTCTAGGAATGTGTATTAGGAAATATAAGAACCTTTAGAATTATCCTAAACACTCCTTGGTGCCCCAAGGGACGTAGAGGGTGAAGCATGAGTCCTAGGGGGCTCTAACAAGTGTAGAATGGTTAAGAGAGTATTCTAAACGCCTTGAAAGGTCTAGGAATGTGTATTAGGACATTTAGAACCTTTAGAGTGATCGTAAACACTCCTTGGTGCCCCAAGGTACGTAGAGGGTGAAGCATGAGTCCAAGGGGGCTCTAACAAGTGTAGAATGGTTAAGAGAGTATTCTAAACGCCTTGAAAGGTCTAGGAATGTGTATTAGGACATTTAGAACCTTTAAAATGATCGTAAACACTCCTTGGTGCCCCAAGGTACGTAGAGGGTGAAGCCTGAGTCCTAGGAGGCTCTAACAAGTGTAGAATGGTTAAGAGAGTAATCTAAAGGCTTAGAATGGTCTAGGAATGTGTATTAGGAAATATAAGAACCTTTAGAATGATCCTAAACACTCCTTGGTGCCCCAAGGGACGTAGAGGGTGATTCATGAGTCCTAGGAGGCTCTAACAAGTGTAGAATGTTTTAGAGAGTATTCTAAATGCTTACAATGGTCTAGGAATGTGTATTAGGAAATATAAGAACCTTTAGAATTATCCTAAACACTCCTTGGTGCCCCAAGGGACGTAGAGGGTGAAGCATGAGTCCTAGGGGGCTCTAACAAGTGTAGAATGGTTAAGAGAGTATTCTAAACGCCTTGAAAGGTCTAGGAATGTGTATTAGGACATTTAGAACCTTTAGAGTGATCGTAAACACTCCTTGGTGCCCCAAGGTACGTAGAGGGTGAAGCATGAGTCCAAGGGGGCTCTAACAAGTGTAGAATGGTTAAGAGAGTATTCTAAACGCCTTGAAAGGTCTAGGAATGTGTATTAGGACATTTAGAACCTTTAAAATGATCGTAAACACTCCTTGGTGCCCCAAGGTACGTAGAGGGTGAAGCCTGAGTCCTAGGAGGCTCTAAACACTCCTTGGTGCCCCAAGGGACGTAGAGCGTGAAGCATGAGTCCTTGGAGGCTCTAACAAGTGTAGAATGGTTAAGAGAGTATTCGAAACCCTTACAATGGTCTAGGAATGTGTATTAGGACATATAAGAACCTTTAGAATGATCCTAAACACTCCATGGTGCCCCAAGGGACTTAGAGGGTTAATCATGAGTCCTAAGAGGCTCTAAGAAGTGTAGAATGGTTAAGAGATTATTCTAAACGCCTAGAATGGTCTAGGAATGTGTATTAGGACATATAAGAACCTTTAGAATGATCCTAAACACTCCTTGGTGCCCCAAGGGACGTAGAGGGTGAATCATGAGTCCTAGGAGGCTCTAACAAGTGTAGAATGTTAAATAGAGTATTCTAAATGCTTACAATGGTCTAGGAATGTGTATTAGGACATATAAGAACCTTTAGAATTATCCTAAACACTCCTTGGTGCCCCAAGGGACGTAGAGGGTGAAGCATGAGTCCTAGGGGGCTCTAACAAGTGTAGAATGGTTAAGAGAGTATTCTAAATGCCTTGAATGGTCTAGGAATGTGTATTAGGACATATAAGAACCTTTAGAATGATCCTAAACACTCCTTGGTGCCTCAAGGGACCTAGAGCGTGAAGCATGAGTCCTTGGAGGCTCTAACAAGTGTAGAATGGTGAAGAGAGTATTCTAAACCCTTACAATGGTCTAGGAATGTGTATTAGGACTTATAAGAACCTTTAGAATGATCCTAAACACTCCATGGTGCCCCAAGGGACTTAGAGGGTGAAGTATGAGTCCTTGGAGGCTCTAACAAGCGTAGAACGGTTAAGAGAGTATTCTAAACGCCTAGAATGGTTTAGGAATGTGTATTAGGACATATAAGAACCTTTAGAATGATCCTAAACACTCCTTGGTGCCCCAAGGGACGTAGAGGGTGAATCATGAGTCCTAGGAGGCTCTAACAAGTGTAGAATGTTTAAGAGAGTATTCTAAACACGTTGAAATGTCTAGGAATGTGTATTAGGACATCTAGAACCTTTAGAATGATCGTAAACACTCCTTGGTGCCCCAAGGAACGTAGAGGGTGAAGCCTGAGTCCTAGGAGGCTCTAACAAGTGTAGAATGGTTAAGAGAGTATTCTAAACGCGTTGAAAGGTCTAGGAATGTGTATTAGGACATTTAGAACCTTTAGAATGATCGTAAACACTCCTTGGTGCCCCAAGGTACGTAGAGGGTGAAGCCTGAGTCCTAGGAGGCTCTAACAAGTGTAGAATGGTTAAGAGAGTAATCTAAAGGCTTAGAATGGTCTAGGAATGTCTATTAGGATATATAAGAACCTTTAGAATGATCCTAAACACTCCATGGTGCCCCAAGGGACGTAGAGCGCGAAGCATGAGTCCTTGGAGGCTCTAACAAGTGTAGAATGGTTAAGAGAGTATTCTAAACCCTTACAATGGTCTAGGAATGTGTATTAGGACTTATAAGAACCTTTAGAATGATCCTAAACACTCCATGGTGCCCCAAGGGACTTAGAGGGTGAAGTATGAGTCCTTGGAGGCTCTAACAAGCGTAGAATGGTTAAGAGAGTATTCTAAACGCCTAGAATGGTCTAGGAATGTGTATTAGGACATATAAGAACCTTTAGAATGATCCTAAACACTCCTTGGTGCCCCAAGGGACGTAGAGGGTGAATCATGAGTCCTAGGAGGCTCTAAGAAGTGTAGAATGGTTAAGAGATTATTCTAAACGCCTAGAATGGTCTAGGAATGTGTATTAGGACATATAAGAACCTTTAGAATGATCCTAAACACTCCTTGGTGCCCCAAGGGACGTAGAGGGTGAATCATGAGTCCTAGGAGGCTCTAACAAGTGTAGAATGTTTAAGAGAGTATTCTAAACGCGTTGAAAGGTCTAGGAATGTGTATTAGGACATTTAGAACCTTTAGAATGATCGTAAACACTCCTTGGTGCCCCAAGGTACGTAGAGGGTGAAGCATGAGTCCTAGGGGGCTCTAACAAGTGTAGAATGGTTAAGAGAGTATTCTAAACCCTTACAATGGTCTAGGAATGTGTATTACTACATATAAGAACCTTTAGAATGATCCTAAACACTCCTTGGTGCCCCAAGGGACGTAGAGCGTGAAGCATGAGTCCTTGGAGGCTCTAACAAGTGTAGAATGGTTAAGAGAGTATTCTAAACCCTTACAATGGTCTAGGAATGTGTATTAGGACATATAAGAACCTTTAGAATGATCCTAAACACTCCATGGTGCCCCAAGGGACTTAGAGGGTGAATCATGAGTCCTAGGAGGCTCTAAGAAGTGTAGAATGGTTAAGAGATTATTCTATACACCTAGAATGGTCTAGGAATGTGTATTAGGACATATAAGAACCTTTAGAATGATCCTAAACACTCCTTGGTGCCCCAAGGGACGTAGAGCATGAAGCATGAGTCCTTGGAGGCTCTAACAAGTGTAGAATGGTTAAGAGAGTATTCTAAACGCGTTGAAAGGTCTAGGAATGTGTATTAGGACATTTAGAACCTTTAGAATGATCCTAAACACTCCTTGGTGCCCCAAGTTATGTAGAGGGTGAAGCCTGAGTCCTAGGAGGCTCTAACAAGTGTAGAATGGTTAAGAGAGTATTTTAAACCCTTACAATGGTCTAGGAATGTGTATTACTACATATAAGAACCTTTAGAATGATCCTAAACACTCCTTGGTGCCCCAAGGGACGTAGAGCATGAAGCATGAGTCCTTGGAGGCTCTAACAAGTGTAGAATGGTTAAGAGAGTATTCTAAACCCTTACAATGGTCTAGGAATGTGTATTAGGACATATAAGAACCTTTAGAATGATCCTAAACACTCCATGGTGCCCCAAGGGACTTAGAGGGTGAATCATGAGTCCTAGGAGGCTCTAAGAAGTGTAGAATGGTTAAGAGATTATTCTATACACCTAGAATGGTCTAGGAATGTGTATTAGGACATATAAGAACCTTTAGAATGATCCTAAACACTCCTTGGTGCCCCAAGGGACGTAGAGGGTGAATCATGAGTCCTAGGAGGCTCTAACAAGTGTAGAATGTTAAAGAGAGTATTCTAAATGCTTACAATGGTCTAGGAATGTGTATTAGGACATATAAGAACCTTTAGAATTATCCTAAACACTCGTTGGTGCCCCAAGGGACGTAGAGGGTGAAGCATGAGTCCTAGGGGGCTCTAACAAGTGTAGAATGGTTAAGAGAGTATTCTAAACGCCTTGAATGGTCTAGGAATGTGTATTAGGACATTTAGAACCTTTAGAATGATCCTAAACACTCCTTGGTGCCCAGAGTTACGTAGAGGGTGAAGCCTGAGTCCTAGGAGGCTCTAACAAGTGTAGAATGGTTAAGAGAGTATTTTAAACGCTTACAATGGTCTAGGAATGTGTATTAGTACATGAAGAACCTTTAGAATGATCCTAAACACTCCTCGGTGCCCCAAGGGACTTAGAGGGTGAAGTATGAGTCGTTGGAGGCTCTAACAAGTGTAGAATGGTTAAGAGAGTATTCTAAAGGCTTAGAATGGTCTAGGAATATATATTAGGACATGTAAGAACCTTTAGAATGAACCTAAACACTCCATGGTGCCCCGAGGGACGTAGAGCGTGAAGCATGAGACCTTGGAGGCTCTAACAAGTGTAGAATGGTTAAGAGAGTAATCTAAAGGCTTAGAATGGTCTAGGAATGTCTATTAGGACATATAAGAACCTTTAGAATGATCCTAAACACTCCATGGTGCCCCAAGGGACTTAGAGGGTGAAGTATGAGTCCTTGGAGGCTCTAACAAGTGTAGAATGGTTAAGAGAGTATTCTAAACGCCTAGAATGGTCTAGGAATGTGTATTAGGACATATAAGAACCTTTAGAATTATCCTAAACACTCCTTGGTGCCCCAAGGGACGTAGAGCGTGAAGCATGAGTCCTTGGAGGCTCTAACAAGTGTAGAATGGTTAAGAGAGTATTCTAAACCCTTACAATGGTCTAGGAATGTGTATTAGGACATATAAGAACCTTTAGAATGATCCTAAACACTCCATGGTGCCCCAAGGTACATAGAGGGTGAAGTATGAGTCCTTGGAGGCTCTAACAAGCGTAGAATGGTTAAGAGAGTATTCTAAACGCCTAGAATAGTCTAGGAATGTGTATTAGGACATATAAGAACCTTTAGAATGATCCTAAACACTCCTTGGTGCCCTAAGGGACGTAGAGGGTGAATCATGAGTCCTGGGAGGCTCTAACAAGTGTAGAATGTTTAAGAGAGTATTCTAAATGCTTACAATGGTCTAGGAATGTGTATTAGGACATATAAGAACCTTTAGAATTATCCTAAACATTCCTTGGTGCCCCAAGGGACGTAGAGGGTGACGCATGAGTCCTAGGGGGCTCTAACAAGTGTAGAATAGTTAAGAGAGTATTCTAAACGCCTTGAATGGTCTAGGAATGTGTATTAGGACATTTAGAACCTTTAGAATGATCCTAAACACTCCTTGGTGCCCCAAGTTATGTAGAGGGTGAAGCCTGAGTCCTAGGAGGCTCTAACAAGTGTAGAATGGTTAAGAGAGTATTTTAAACGCTTACAATGGTCTAGGAATGTGTATTAGTACATGAAGAACCTTTAGAATGATCCTAAACACTCCTTGGTGCCCCAAGGGACTTAGAGGGTGCAGAATGAGTCGTTGGAGGCTCTAACAAGTGTAGAATGGTTAAGATGTAGGATTCTCATGTTTTGATGCTAACAATCTCTCTCCAAGCAACAACATTGGCAACAAGCAAGCTACACCACATGAAGATTAGAATTAGGATTTTTATTAATTCTATTTCAATGTAATCTTTATTTTTATGCAATGCATCTCATTGGTGTGGGTAGCTTAGGTGATTTTAAGAATATTTAAATAATGTTTGATTAAGAGTGAAGATACTTTAAATCTTGATTAAATAGCTCTATTAAAAGTTTTGTGAAAATCCTTTTAGAAAAACCTTGTTTTTATTCAGATTCTGATCAGTTCACTCGAGTAATGAATATTGGTTCACTCGAGTAATTTATGTCATGACAGGTTAATCGAGTAATGGTTTACACATCACTCGAGTAACTTAATCTGACATGTTTTAATCGAGTAATGTTATATTGTTTACTCGAGTAATTCAATCAGTTTTTGGAAAATTATAAAAGGACTTAATTTTCTCTTTCACACAAGATACACATTCATTCTTACAATTTTATATACATCTTTCAAGAGCTATCAAGATTCAACAAAGAACTTTTCATTCTTCACTCTATTTCTTTCATTGTTCAAATATTCTTGAGATCATAATTTTTGTTCTTAGTGGTTGTTGAAGATTTGCAATTTGTGATTGCATCATTGAAGTTTCAACACAAGTGAAGAATCTCACAAGGAAGACTTTGAGGATCAAATCAAAGTAAGAAAAGAGGATTGGTTGGAAGCATCTTCAATCAATTAGCAAGGAAATCTAGAATACTCAAAAGGGGTAGATTAGATCAAAGTGTTTGGTACACACTTTGTGTTGGGTTTTAAGATAGGAGAACTAAGAATCTAGTTGCATCTTAAAACATTGTAAAATCTACATTTGAAGATTTCTAGTGAAGAATCTCTCTTGATTCAAGAGGGGACTGGAGTAGCTTTCAAGTGGGTGAAAGTGAACCAGGATAAATCCTTGTGTCTCTTTTATTTTTCATTCCTTGTATTGCATTAATTCATTAACAATTGCATTTTTAGGTTAGAATTAGGGTTTTCTTAATTCTACTCAATTGATCTAAAATTGCATGTTAATATTACTTGAAATTGTTCATATTAATCATTCATAATTTGTTGAATCATCATAGCATTGTTATTCTTGAAGAACTCCATTGAAAACTGAGTTTTAATTGAATTTTACCCAGTTTACTCGAGTAAAGTTCTTGTCACTCGAGTAATCTGCTTTCAGTTTATGAACATTACTCGAGTAGGTTTTCTGTTACTCGAGTGATTTAAAAATAGCTTTCGTAATACTCGAGTGATTTGCTGAATACTCGAGTGAAATTATTTTTGCTTGCGTATTACTCGAGTGAAGTCTTCAGTTACTCGAGTAATCTGACTTGAATTTTTAAGAAAATTTATTTTCATAAAACCATTCTCTTAGGTGGACGAAAAATCTGTAATAAGGCTTCAATATTCTATTCACCCCCCCTCTAGACTATATTGAGCCGCTTGTTGGTTTCCAACAAGTGGTATCAGAGCTCGGACGAAAAATCCGAGCCTTAAAAAGCTTTTTCGAAAAGATCCTTTTACTTGGAAACAATGGGCTCAATTTCAAATCCTTTTGGTGGTGAAGGAACTTCCATTAATCGTCCTCCACTATTCAATGGTGAGGGTTATGCTTATTGGAAGGTCCGCATGAAAATTTTTATTCAAGCCATAGATATGGAAATTTGGAACGCCATAGAGAATGGACCTTTTGTTCCTCAAACGAAGGTAAATGATGTTGTTTCGGTCAAACCTCAATCGAGTTGGGACAATGATGATAAGAAGAAAGTTGCATTTGATTTAAAAGCTAAAAATATCATCACGTCCGCTCTTTCTTATGATGAGTTCTTTCGAGTATCTCAATGTGTTGATGCTAAACAAATGTGGAACACATTACAAGTCACACATGAGGGCACTTCGGAGGTTAGAAGGGCTAGGCTAAATACACTCATGCATGAATATGAACTCTTTCGTATGTTACCTAATGAAAATATAGGTGACATGTAAAAGCGGTTCACTCATATCATAAATCATCTTTCTGCACTTGGAAAAGTTATTACTAATGGTGAAGTTGTTAATAAGATTTTGAGATGTCTTAGCAGGGAATGGCAACCTATGGTGACGGCCATTATGGAAGCTAGAGACGTGGATCAAATTGATTTAGCAACTCTATTCGGAAAACTTCAAGAGCATGAAATGGAGCTTGGACGGTTATCCATGAATGAAGATGCCGATAGAAAGAAAAAGGGGTTTGCTCTTAAATCAACTTCAAAATCTCTTAAGGCACAAGAGGAAAACTCTCAAGTGGATGACTCGGACTCCGATATAGATGATGAGACCCTTGGCTTGCTAGTTAAAAAGCTTGGTAGGTTCTTTAAGAGTAAGGGAAACTTTAATAAGAATAGACAAAGAGATTCTAAGGACTCACAACCAAGAAATAAGACTAACAAGGATCACATCAAGTGTCATGGGTGTGGAAAGCTTGGTCACTATCGATCAAAATGCCCAACTCATTCTAAGAAGTCGGAAGGTGACAACTCTAAGTTCAACTCATCTAAAGGAAAAAGGGCTTACATAGTATGGGATGAAGAGGAGAGTCAATCAACATCTAGCTCATCGGATGATGAAGAACTTGCAAATCTATGTTTGATGATGAAGCTTGATGAAGAGGAATCTTCGAGCATTAAATCAAGTGACAACGTCAATGAGGTAGATTATCTTTCCGATGCTAGCTCTAGTTCTAATTCTCCTTCATTCAATGAGTTGTACAATGTGTATGTAGAGATGCATAAAGAGTTGAAGAAACTTGCTAAAATAAATGTTGAAAGAAAGAATTTCATAATGAAGCAACATGAAAAGATAATTGAACTTCAAAAAGATTTAGAAGAACTTAAGCTTCAAAATGAAACTCTTGAACTCATTTATGCAAACTCTACATGCAATTGTGAATTGAAATCAAATGAGACTCCATCTTGTGAAAATTGCAAGTCTTTGGAAAAAGAAGTTTTTAATTTGAATGATCGACTTGCAAGGCTCATGAAAGGAGATACTTCATTAGATCATTTGCTTTCAACTCAAAGGAACAATAGCAATAGATCCGGTCTTGGCTATACCAAACCTAAGAAACACAATTATCGCAAAGTTGGTGGATTTTCAAAGAATAAGATTTCTAAAAAACCAACTTGCCATTATTGTGGGATCTTTGGGCATACCACGAATAAATGTAATATAAAGAAAGTTGGTATACCAAGCGGTGAATATATTTGGATTGTTAAGGGGACTTCTCCCCATGCTAACAACAAAGGACCCAAGACCACTTGGGTACCTAAGTCAACCAAATGATATCTTTCTTGTAGGTGTGTCTTCGAACCAAAGAGCGCAAATGGTACTTGGATAGTGGTTGTTCGAGACACATGACGGGAGACAAAACGCACTTCATGGAACTTACTCCGAAAAGTGATGGATTTGTGACATACGGCGACAACAACAAGGGCAAAATTCTAGGAGTCGGGAAGATCGGTAACGTATCTAACCTTGTCATAGAAAATGTCCTATACGTAGAAGGCTTAGAACACAACTTGCTTAGTATAAGCCAACTATGCGATATGGGCAATTATGTGACTTTTACTCTGGAATTATGTTTCATTAAGTCTTCTATAGATGATAGTGTTAAGTTTGTTGGTCGTCGCTCTAATAACACTTACTTAATTGATTTGGATGAGATAACTTCACTATTTTCAAAATGTTTCAAATATTTTGATGATGAAATTCGTCTTTGGCATAGACGAATTGCTCATGTGAATGTGAATCAATTAAACAAACTTTTGCGAAAAGATTTAGTGATTGGTTTGCCTAAACTAAATTTTAAGCTTGATGGCATTTGTGACTCTTGTCAAAAGTGCAAGCAAGTTAAAAGTTCTTTTAAACCTAAAAATGTGATAAGCACAACAAAGCCTTTGGAGCTAATCCATATGGATTTGTTTGGCCCTTCACAAATTAAAAGTTTAGGTGGCAATTACTATGGATTTGTTTTAGTAGACGATTTTACTAGATTCACATGGACTTTATTTTTATCCGCAAAAAGTGAAGTTTATAAATGTTTTAAAAAGTTTGCCAAACTCATCCAAAATCAACTAAGTTTGAAAATTGTGTCTATTAGAAGTGATCACGGAGGTGAGTTTGAAATCACTAGGATTGATGCGTTTTGTGATAAGTTTGGTATTGATCATCAATTTTCGGCCCCTAGGACTCCGGAGCAAAACGGAGTTGTAGAAAGGAAAAATAGAATATTAGTGGAACTTGCTCGTACTATGTTGATAGAATCAAATGTTCCTAAATATTTTTGGGCTGATGCGGTAAACACTGCTTGTTATGTGCTTAATAGGGTTCTTATTCATCCGCATTTAAATAAAACACCTTATGAACTTTTAAAAGGGCGAAAGCCAAATATTTCACATTTTCATGTTTTTGGGTGTAAGGTGTTTGTTTTAAATAACGGAAAGGAACCGGTCGGCAAGTTTGACTCCAAAGCCGACGAAGGCATATTCATAGGTTATTCAACCCATAGAAAAGCATATAGAGTCTACAATAAAAGAACATTAACCGTTGAGGAATCCGTGCATGTTGTATTTGATGAATCTTCGAAAGAAGATTGTGTTGTTTCTTGTGATGATGATAATATAGGTACATTTTTTGATCATGAGAAGTCAACACCACAACAAATGGAAGAGAATCAAATTGAAGATGGAGAGGTGAAAGCACAAGATAAAGACTTAGCACAAGAGATTCAATCTCAATTACCAATAGCTTGGAAATCAAACAAAAATCATCCGATTTCTAACATCTTAGGTGACATTGCGAAGGGAGTGGTAACCCGATGCACTTTAAATAATTTTTGTTATTATGTTGCCTTTGTATCTCAAATAGAACCTAAGAGTATCAAAGAGGCTCTTCAAGATGATCATTGGATTATGGCCATGCAAGAAGAATTAAATCAATTTGAAAGAAACCAAGTTTGGGAGCTTGTGCCAAAACCCGATGATCGTCCTGTAATTGGTACTCGGTGGATCTATAGGAATAAGTTAGACGAATCGGGTATTATTGTTAGGAATAAAGCTAGGTTGGTAGCACAAGGTTATAGTCAAGAAGAAGGAATCGATTACAATGAGACATATGCTCCTGTTGCTAGACTAGAAGCTATTCGTATTCTTCTCGCTTTTGCTTCGATAATGAATTTTAAATTGTATCAAATGGATGTTAAGAGCGCCTTTCTTAACGGATACATTCAAGAGGAAGTTTACGTGCCTAAAAACATTTTTCATACACAAACACATAGAAACACTTAGCATTTAGCAAGTAACACACATACAAATAAAGCAATTAACATATTATAGAAAACATACACACATAACTACATATCAAAAAAATAAGAAACACTTTAATAAGATACAACAACTCAAAATACAAATCACATTGAAATAGACATGAAGGTGATTTCGAAAAGCATCAAATACAATTAGCTAATAGTTGATTCATCAAAAATACCAAGTTCTCTTCGAATTTTATAAAATGTGTCCCTTGGTAATGGTTTTGTAAAGATATCAGCTAATTGATCCGAAGTTTGAACAAACTCAATAACACAATCACCTTTTTGAACATGATCTCTCAAAAAGTGATGCCTAATTTCAATATGCTTTGTCCTTGAGTGTAATACTGGATTTTTAGTCAAATTAATTGCCGAAGTGTTATCACACTTTATAGGGATTTTTGTCAAATTTAAACCAAAATCCGAAAATTCCCAAATCAAAACCCTAACCCCAAAACCGAATCTGCACTTTCTGAATCAATGTCTTCTTCCTCACAATCTCAACCTCCTCGAAAGAAAGCAAAGCAAGGAGCAGGCCGTAATGACCCCTGGTTTTCTGGAATCAACCGAGACTTGCGGGAACCGAATTTTATCAATCGCTCTTTTGGTCTTACACGGTATGTTAAGTTTGCTTGGTTGCATAAGGAGCAATTTTCATTTGTAGAGGATTTGGAATTTCAGAATTTGAAGAGGTTTTTAGAATTTGAGACTCATTATTACCCTAGGCTTGTCAGACAATTTTATCAGAATTTTACTAAGCTAGATGGTGAGTATCAAACAATGGTTAGAGGACATCATTTTGTTATAAAGCCTGAAGATTTGACAATGTTGTTTGGTTTAGAAAACAAGGGAACTTTTATTGGTGATGATGACTGTCTGGATTTGGATGTGGATACTAATAAGATTTATACTGATTTGTTGCGTACTGGTGAATCTTGGAGTGATAGGACTACTAGAACTCGCCTTTGCATGCTGTGGATAGAGTGCTCATGTACATTGTTTCTTATTGTTTGATTCCAAAATGCAATCAAAATTATGCACAATTGGGAGATGATGATCTTATTTTGTTTCATGGGATCAAAAAGAGATATGAGATGAATTGGAATAAAATGTTTTTAGCTCGTATGGAAGCTGCTGCTCAATCTCCTCCTACCCAATTCTTGCCATATCCTATGCATGTTACCAAAATAATGAGGTATTACCGTGTTCCAATCCCTGATGATGAGCCAGCTGTGACGGAAAAGAAAAATAACTGGTGTCTTAATGATTCACACATTAGTTATATGAAAATTGCTTGGCATAGGGAAAGTCGCACTTGGTTATGGAAATCACAGATTAAGGAAATGGTTGAAGCTGCAAAGGCTGCAAGAGCTTCAGGTTCTAGGAAAAGGACTTTACTTGGTGATAGGGCTGGTGCATCTTCTTCTGCTCCTCCTTCTTCTACTGATCCGATGGATACCGATCGCATTGAGGACTATATAAATTTGGACAATCTTGGTACTCCATTTGATGCACAAGCTGCTCATGAGTCATTGGTTGAGCACATCAATGCTCAATTCGCTCAGTTGAAGATGAGACAGGATGTGAAGAATATTGCCATGGAGCATCGTTTAATGGATTATATCTCTGGCCTATTTTCTCACCATTTCCCTCCTCCTCCACCTGATTCCTAGACCTGTGGATGCTGATGATGTTTTGCTGATTGATTTCTGTTTCATGTTTCATATGCATATTTCTCACTATGTTATGTTTATGTTTCTGTTTCCTGTTTCTGACTCTGTTGCTACTATGTTTTCGGACCTTGTGTATGGTCTAGTTTTGTTAGTTTCGTTTGCTTATTTGCTATGGTTGATGTCTTTTTGCTTTACACTATGATTTGCTGCTTAGTGTGATACTCTGCTATTATGGATTATGGTGCTATATTCGTTGTGCGTTTCTATTCGTTGTGACACTATTGTGGTTTATTTTGGTATTGTCTTTATTGTTATATTTTTTTTCCATTGTGAACTACATACCTTCAACTTTTGGCAAAGGACTTTTCTCAACTTTCTTATCTTTTTAATGATGCCAAAAGGGGGAGAATATTTTGTTGATGTTGTTCTTGTAGGTTAAGTTTTATTATATTTTTCCTAGGTGTTTTACATTTAGGGGGAGTATGTTAAAACTTAGTGCTTAATTGAAAAGGAGGTTTGTCATCATCAAAAAGGGGGAGTTTGTAGGATTCTCATGTTTTGATGCTAACAATCTCTCTCCAAGCAACAACATTGGCAACAAGCAAGCTACACCACATGAAGATTAGAATTAGGATTTTTATTAATTCTATTTCAATGTAATCTTTATTTTTATGCAATGCATCTCATTGGTGTGGGTAGCTTAGGTGATTTTAAGAATATTTAAATAATGTTTGATTAAGAGTGAAGATACTTTAAATCTTGATTAAATAGCTCTATTAAAAGTTTTGTGAAAATCCTTTTAGAAAAACCTTGTTTTTATTCAGATTCTGATCAGTTCACTCGAGTAATGAATATTGGTTCACTCGAGTAATTTATGTCATGACAGGTTAATCGAGTAATGGTTTACACATCACTCGAGTAACTTAATCTGACATGTTTTAATCGAGTAATGTTATATGGTTTACTCGAGTAATTCAATCAGTTTTTGGAAAATTATAAAAGGACTTAATTTTCTCTTTCACACAAGATACACATTCATTCTTACAATTTTATATACATCTTTCAAGAGCTATCAAGATTCAACAAAGAACTTTTCATTCTTCACTCTATTTCTTTCATTGTTCAAATATTCTTGAGATCATAATTTTTGTTCTTAGTGGTTGTTGAAGATTTGCAATTTGTGATTGCATCATTGAAGTTTCAACACAAGTGAAGAATCTCACAAGGAAGACTTTGAGGATCAAATCAAAGCAAGAAAAGAGGATTGGTTGGAAGCATCTTCAATCAATTAGCAAGGAAATCTAGAATACTCAAAAGGGGTAGATTAGATCAAAGTGTTTGGTACACACTTTGTGTTGGGTTTTAAGATAGGAGAACTAAGAATCTAGTTGCATCTTAAAACATTGTAAAATCTACATTTGAAGATTTCTAGTGAAGAATCTCTCTTGATTCAAGAGGGGACTGGAGTAGCTTTCAAGTGGGTGAAAGTGAACCAGGATAAATCCTTGTGTCTCTTTTATTTTTCATTCCTTGTATTGCATTAATTCATTAACAATTGCATTTTTAGGTTAGAATTGGGGTTTTCTTAATTCTACTCAATTGATCTAAAATTGCATGTTAATATTACTTGAAATTGTTCATATTAATCATTCATAATTTGTTGAATCATCATAGCATTGTTATTCTTGAAGAACTCCATTGAAAACTGAGTTTTAATTGAATTGTACCCAGTTTACTCGAGTAAAGTTCTTGTCACTCGAGTAATCTGCTTTCAGTTTATGAACATTACTGGAGTAGGTTTTCTGTTACTCGAGTGATTTAAAAATAGCTTTCGTAATACTCGAGTGATTTGCTGAATACTCGAGTGAAATTATTTTTGCTTGCGTATTACTCGAGTGAAGTCTTGAGTTACTCGAGTAATCTGACTTGAATTTTTCAGAAAATTTATTTTCATAAAACCATTCTCCTAGGTGGACGAAAAATCTGTAATAAGGCTTCAATATTCTATTCACCCCCCCTCTAGACTATATTGAGCCGCTTGTTGGTTTCCAACATAAGAGAGTATTCTAAAGGCTTAGAGTGGTCTAGGAATATGTATTAGGACATGTAAGAACCTTTAGAATGAACCTAAACACTCCATGGTGCCCCGGAGGGACGTAGAGCGTGAAGCATGAGTCCATGGAGGCTCTAACAAGTGTAGAATGGTTAAGAGAGTAATCTAAAGGCTTAGAGTGGTCTAGGAATGTCTATTAGGACATATAAGAATCTTTAGAATGATCCTAAACACTCCATGGTGCCCCAAGGGACTTAGAGGGTGAAGTATTAGTCCTTGGAGGCTCTAACAAGTGTAGAATGGTTAAGAGAGTATTCTAAACGCCTAGAATGGTCTAGGAATGTGTATTAGGACATATAAGAACCTTTAGAATGATCCTAAACACTCCTTGGTGCCCCAAGGGACGTAGAGGGTGAATCATGAGTATTAGGAGGTTCTAACAAGTGTAGAATGTTTAAGAGAGTATTCTAAATGCTTACAATGGTCTAGGAATGTGTATTAGGAAATATAAGAACCTTTAGAATTATCCTAAACACTCCTTGGTGCCCCAAGGGACGTAGAGGGTGAAGCATGAGTCCTAGGGGGCTCTAACTAGTGTAGAATGGTTAAGAGAGTATTCTAAACGCCTTGAAAGGTCTAGGAATGTGTATTAGGACATTTAGAACCTTTAGAATGATCGTAAACACTCCTTGGTGCCCCAAGGTACGTAAAGGGTGAAGCCTGAGTCCTAGGAAGCTCTAAAAAGTATAGAATGGTTAAGAGAGTATTCTAAACCCTTACAATGGTCTAGGAATGTGTATTAGTACATATAAGAACCTTTAGAATGATCCTAAACACTCCTTGGTGCCCCAAGGGACGTAGAGCGTGAAGCATGAGTCCTTGGAGGCTCTAACAAGTGTAGAATGGTTAAGATAGTATTCTAAACCCTTACAATGGTCTAGGAATGTGTATTAGGACATATAAGAACCTTTAGAATGATCCTAAACACTCCATGGTGCCCCAAGGGACATAGAGGGTGAATCATGAGTCCTAGGAGGCTCTAACAAGTGTAGAATGTTAAAGAGAGTATTCTAAATGCTTACAATGGTCTAGGAATGTGTATTAGGACATATAAGAACCTTTAGAATTATCCTAAACACTCCTTGGTGCCCAGAGTCATGTAGAGGGTGAAGCCTGAGTCCTAGGAGGCTCTAACAAGTGTAGAATGGTTAAGAGAGTATTTTAAACGCTTACAACGGTCTAGGAATGTGTATTAGTACATGAAGAACCTTTAGAACGATCCTAAATACTCCTGGGTGCCCCAAGTTACGTAGAGGGTGAAGCCTGATTCCTAGGAGGCTCTAACAAGTGTAGAATGGTTAAGAGAGTATTTTAAACGCTTACAATGGTCTAGGAATGTGTATTAGTACATGAAGAACCTATAGAATGATCCTAAACAATCCTTGGTGCCCCAAGGGACTAAGAGGGTGAAGTATGAGTCCTTGGAGGCTCTAACAAGTGTGGAATGGTTAAGAGAGTATTCTAAACCCCTAGAATGGTCTAGGAATGTGTATTAGGACATCTAAGAACCTTTAGAATGATCCTAAACACTCCTTGGTGCCCCAAGGGACGTAGAGCATGAAGCTTGAGTCCTTGGAGGCTCTAACAAGTGTAGAATGGTTAAGAGAGTATTCTAAACCCTTACAATGGTCTAGGAATGTGTATTAGGACATATAAGAACCTTTAGAATGATCCTAAACACTCCATGGTGCCCCAAGGAATTAGAGGGTGAAGTGTGAGTCCTTGGAGGCTCTAACAAGCGTAGAATGGTTAAGAGAGTATTCTAAACGCCTAGAATGGTCTAGGAATGTGTATTAGGACATATAAGAACCTTTAGAATGATCCTAAACACTCCTTGGTGCCCCAAGGGACGTATAGGGTGAATCATGAGTCCTTGGAGGCTCTAACAAGTGTAGAATTTTTAAGAGAGTATTCTAAATGCTTACAATGGTCTAGGAATGTGTATTAGGAAATATAAGAACCTTTAGAATTATCCTAAACACTCCTTGGTGCCCCAAGGGACGTAGAGGGTGAAGCATGAGTCCTAGGGGGCTCTAACAAGTGTAGAATGGTTAAGAGAGTATTCTAAACGCCTTGAAAGGTCTAGGAATGTGTATTAGGACATTTAGAACCTTTAGAATGATCGTAAACACTCCTTGGTGCCCCAAGGTACGTAGAGGGTGAAGCCTGAGTCCTAGGAGGCTCTAACAAGTGTAGAATGGTTAAGAGAGTATTCTAAACCTTTACAATGGTCTAGGAATGTGTATTAGTACATATAAGAACCTTTAGAATGATCCTAAACACTCCTTGGTACCCCAAGGGACGTAGAGCGTGAAGCATGAGTCCTTGGAGGCTCTAACAAGTGTACAATGGTAAAGAGAGTATTCTAAACCCTTACAATGGTCTAGGAATGTGTATTAGGACATATAAGAACCTTTAGAATGATCCTAAACACTCCATGGTGCCCCAAGGGACTTAGAGGGTGAATCATGAGTCCTAGGAGGCTCTAAGAAGTGTAGAATGGTTAAGAGATTATTCTAAACGCCTAGAATGGTCTAGGAATGTGTATTAGGACATATAAGAACCTTTAGAATGATCCTAAACACTCCTTGGTGCCCCAAGGGACGTAGAGGGTGAATCATGAGTCCTAGGAGGCTCTAACAAGTGTAGAATGTTAAAGAGAGTATTCTAAATGCTTACAATGGTCTAGGAATGTGTATTAGGACATATAAGAACCTTTAGAATTATCCTAAACACTCCTTGGTTCCCCAAGGGACGTAGAGGGTGAAGCATGAGTCCTAGGGGGCTCTAACAAGTGTAGAATGGTTAAGAGAGTATTCTAAACGCCTTGAATGGTCTAGGAATGTGTATTAGGACATTTAGAACCTTTAGAATGATGCTAAGCACTCCTTGGTGCCCAGAGTTACGTAGAGGGTGATGCCTGAGTCCTAGGAGGCTCTAACAAGTGTAGAATGGTTAAGAGAGTATTTTAAACGCTTACATTGGTCTAGGAATGTGTATTAGTACATGAAGAACCTTTAGAATGATCCTAAACATTCCTTGGTGCCCCAAGGGACTTAGAGGGTGAAGTATGAGTCGTTGGAGGCTCTAACAAGTGTAGAATGGTTAAGAGAGTATTCTAAAGGCTTAGAATGGTCTAGGAATATGTATTAGGACATGTAAGAACCTTTAGAATGAACCTAAACACTCCATGGTTCCCCGAGGGACGTAGAGCGTGAAGCATGAGCCCTTGGAGGCTCTAACAAGGGTAGAATGGTTAAAAGAGTAATCTAAAGGCTTAGAATGGTCTAGGAATGTCTATTAGGACATACAAGAACCTTTAGAATGATCCTAAACACTCCATGGTGCCCCAAGGGACTTAGAGGGTGAAGTATGAGTCCTTGGAGGCTCTAACAAGTGTAGAATGGTTAAGAGAGTATTCTAAACGCCTAGAATGGTCTAGGAATGTGTATTAGGACATATAAGAACCTTTAGAATGATCCTAAACACTCCTTGGTGCCCCAAGGGACGTAGAGCGTGAAGCATGAGTCCTTGGAGGCTCTAACAAGTGTAGAATGGTTAAGAGAGTATTCTAAACCCTTACAATGGTCTAGGAATGTGTATTAGGACATATAAGAACCTTTAGAATGATCCTAAACACTCCATGGTGCCCCAAGGGACATAGAGGGTGAAGTATGACTCCTTGGAGGCTCTAACAAGCGTAGAATGGTTAAGAGAGTATTCTAAACGCCTAGAATGGTCTAGGAATGTGTATTAGGACATATAAGAACCTTTAGAATGATCCTAAACACTCCTTGGTGCCCCAAGGGACGTAGAGGGTGATGCATGAGTCCTAGGGGGCTCTAACAAGTGTAGAATAGTTAAGAGAGTTTTCTAAACGCCTTGAATGGTCTAGGAATGTGTATTAGGACATTTAGAACCTTTAGAATGATCCTAAACACTCCTTGGTGCCCCAAATTACGTAGAGTGTGAAGCCTGAGTCCTAGGAGGCTCTAACAAGTGTAGAATGGTTAAGAGAGTATTTTAAACGCTTACAATGGTCTAGGAATGTGTATTAGTACATGAAGAACCTTTAAAATGATCCTAAACACTCCTTGGTGCCCCAAGGGACTTAGAGGGTGAAGTATGAGTCGTTGGAGGCTCTAACAAGTGTAGAATGGTTAAGAGAGTATTCTAAAGGCTTAGAATGGTCTAGGAATATGTATTAGGACATGTAAGAACCTTTAGAATGAACCTAAACACTCCATGGTGCCCGGAGGGACGTAGAGCGTGAAGCATGAGTCCTTGGAGGCTCTAACAAGTGTAGAATGGTTAAGAGAGTAATCTAAAGGCTTAGAATGGTCTAGGAATGTCTATTCGGACATATAAGAACCTTTAGAATGATCCTAAACACTCCATGGTGCCCCAAGGGATTTAGAGGGTGAAGTATGAGTCCTTGGAGGCTCTAACAAGTGTAGAATGGTTAAGAGAGTATTCTAAACGCCTAGAATGGTCTAGGAATGTGTATTAGGACATATAAGAACCTTTAGAATGATCCTAAACAGTCCTTGGTGCCGCAAGGGACGTAGAGGGTGAATCATGAGTCCTGGGAGGCTCTAACAAGTGTAGAATGCTTAAGAGAGTATTCTAAATGCTTACAATGGTCTAGGAATGTGTATTAGGACATATAAGAACCTTTAGAATTATCCTAAACACTCCTTGGTGCCCCAAGGGACGTAGAGGGTGAAGCATGAGTCCTTGGAGGCTCTAACAAGTGTAGAATGTTTAAGAGTGTATTCTAAACCCTTACAATGGTCTAGGAATGTGTATTAGGACATATAAGAACCTTTAGAATGATCCTAAACACTCCATGGTGCCCCAAGGGACGTAGAGGGTGATGCATGAGTCCTAGGGGGCTCTAACAAGCGTAGAATGGTTAAGAGAGTATTCTAAACGCCTAGAATGGTCTAGGAATGTGTATTAGGACATATAAGAACCTTTAGAATGATCCTAAACACTCCTTGGTGCCCCAAGGGACGTAGAGGGTGAATCATGAGTCCTGGGAGGCTCTAACAAGTGTAGAATGCTTAAGAGAGTATTCTAAATGCTTACAATGGTCTAGGAATGTGTATTAGGACATATAAGAACCTTTAGAATTATCCTAAACACTCCTTGGTGCCCCAAGGGACGTAGAGAGTGAAGCATGAGTCCTAGGGGGCTCTAACAAGTGTAGAATGGTTAAGAGAGTATTCTAAACGCCTTGAATGGTCTAGGAATGTGTATTAGGACATTTAGAACCTTTAGAATGATGCTAAACACTCCTTGGTGCTCAGAGTTACGTAGAGGGTCAAGCCTGAGTCCTAGGAGGCTCTAACAAGTGTAGAATGGTTAAGAGAGTATTTTAAACGTTTACAATGGTCTAGGAATATGTATTAGTACATGAAGAACCTTTAGAATGATCCTAAACACTCCTTGGTGCCCCAAGGGACTTAGAGGGTGAAGTATGAGTCGTTGGACGCTCTAACAAGTGTAGAATGGTTAAGAGAGTATTCTAAAGGCTAAGAATGGTCTAGGAATATGTATTAGGACATGTAAGAACCTTTAGAATGAACCTAAACACTCCATGGTGCCCGGAGGGACGTAGAGCGTGAAGCATGAGTCCTTGGAGGCTCTAACAAGTGTAGAATGGTTAAGAGAGTAATCTAAAGGCTTAGAATGGTCTAGGAATGTCTATTAGGACATATAAGAACCTTTAGAATGATCCTAAACACTCCATGGTTCCCCAAGGGACTTAGAGGGTGAAGTATGAGTCCTTGGAGGCTCTAACAAGTGTAGAATGGTTAAGACAGTATTCTAAACCCTTACAATGGTCTAGGAATGTGTCTTAGGACATATAAGAACCTTTAGAATGATCCAGAACACTCCATGGTGCCCCAAGGGACTTAGAGGGTGAAGTATGAGTCCTTGGAGGCTCTAACAAGTGTAGAATGGCTAAGAGAGTATTCTAAACGCCTAGAATGGTCTAGGAATGTGTATTAGGACATATAAGAACCTTTAGAATGATCCTAAACACTCCTTGGTGCCCCAAGGGACGTAGAGCGTGAAGCATGAGTCCTTGGAGGCTCTAACAATTGTAGAATGTTTAAGAGAGTATTCTAAACCCTTACGATGGTCTTGAAATGTGTATTAGGACATATAAGAACCTTTAGAATGATCCTAAACACTCCATGGTGCCCCAAGGGACGTAGAGGGTGAAGCATGAGTCCTAGGGGGCTCTAACAAGTGTAGAATGGTTAAGAGAGTATTCTAAACGCCTAGAATGGTCTAGGAATGTGTATTAGGACATATAAGAACCTTTAGATTGATCCTAAACACTCCTTGGTTCCCCAAGGGACGTAGAGGGTGAATCATGAGTCCTGGGAGGCTCTAACAAGTGTAGAATGGTTAAGAGAGTATTCTAAATGCTTACAATGGTCTAGTAATGTGTATTAGGACATATAAGAACCTTTAGAATTATCCTAAACACTCCTTGGTGCCCCAAGGGACGTAGCGGGTGAAGCATGAGTCCTAGGGGGCTCTAACAAGTGTAGAATAGTTAAGAGAGTATTCTAAACGCCTTGAATGGTCTAGGAATGTGTATTAGGACATTTAGAACCTTTAGAATGATCCTAAACACTCCTTGGTGCCCCAAGTTACGTAGAGGGTGAAGCCTGATTCCTAGGAGGCTCTAACAAGTGTAGAATGGTTAAGAGAGTATTTTAAACGCTTACAATGGTCTAGGAATGTGTATTAGTACATGAAGAACCTTTAGAATGATCCTAAACACTGCTTGGTGCCGCAAGGGACTTAGAGGGTGAAGTATGAGTCCTTGGAGGCTCTAACAAGTGTGGAATGGTTAAGAAAGTATTCTAAACACCTAGAATGGTCTAGGAATGTGTATTAGGACATCTAAGAACCTTTAGAATGATCCTAAACACTCCTTGGTGCCCCAAGGGACGTAGAGCGTGAAGCTTGAGTCCTTGGAGGCTCTAACAAGTGTAGAATGGTTAAGAGAGTATTCTAAACCCTTACAATGGTCTAGGAATGTGTATTAGGACATAAAAGAACCTTTAGAATGATCCTAAACACTCCACGGTGCCCCTAGGGACTTAGAGGGTGAAATATGAGTCCTTGGAGGCTCTAACAAGCGTAGAATGGTTAAGAGAGTATTCTAAACGTCTAGAATGGTCTAGGAATGTGTATTAGGACATATAAGAACCTTTAGAATGATACTAAACACTCCTTGGTGCCCCAAGGAACGTAGAGGGTGAATCATGAGTCCTAGGAGGCTCTAACAAGTGTAGAATGCTTAAGAGAGAATTCTAAATGCTTACAATGGTCTAGGAATGTGTATTAGGAAATATAAGAACTTTTATAATTATCCTAAACACTCCTTGGTGCCCCAAGGGACGTAGAGGGTGAAGCATGAGTCCTAGGGGGCTCTAACAAGTGTAGAATGGTTAAGAGAGTATTCTAAATGCCTTGAATGGTCTAGGAATGTGTATTAGGACATATAAGAACCTTTAGAATGATCCTAAACACTCCTTGGTGCCCCAAGGGACGTAGAGCGTGAAGCATGAGTCCTTGGAGGCTCTAACAAGTGTAGAATGGTTAAGAGAGTATTCTAAACCCTTACAATGGTCTAGGAATGTGTATTAGGACATATAAGAACCTTTAGAATGATCCTAAACACTCCATGGTGCCCCAAGGGACATAGAGGGTGAAGTATGAGTCCTTGGAGGCTCTAACAAGCGTAGAATGGTTAAGAGAGTATTCTAAACGCCTATATGGTCTAGGAATGTGTATTAGGACATATAAGAACCTTTAGAATGATCCTAAACACTCCTTGGTGCCCCAAGGGACGTAGAGGGTGATGCATGAGTCCTAGGGGGCTCTAACAAGTGTAGAATAGTTAAGAGAGTTTTCTAAACGCCTTGAATGGTCTAGGAATGTGTATTAGGACATTTAGAACCTTTAGAATGATCCTAAACACTCCTTGGTGCCCCAAATTACGTAGAGTGTGAAGCCTGAGTCCTAGGGGGCTCTAACAAGTGTAGAATGGTTAAGAGAGTATTCTAAATGCCTTGAATGGTCTAGGAATGTGTATTAGGACATATAAGAACCTTTAGAATGATCCTAAACACTCCTTGGTGCCCCAAGGGACGTAGAGCGTGAAGCATGAGTGCTTGGAGGCTCTAACAAGTGTAGAATGGTTAAGAGAGTATTCTAAACCCTTACAATGGTCTAGGAATGTGTATTAGGACATATAAGAACCTTTAGAATGATCCTAAACACTCCATGGTGCCCCAAGGGACATAGAGGGTGAAGTATGAGTCCTTGGAGGCTCTAACAAGCGTAGAATGGTTAAGAGAGTATTCTAAACGCCTATATGGTCTAGGAATGTGTATTAGGACATATAAGAACCTTTAGAATGATCCTAAACACTCCTTGGTGCCCCAAGGGACGTAGAGGGTGATGCATGAGTCCTAGGGGGCTCTAACAAGTGTAGAATGGTTAAGAGAGTATTTTAAACGCTTACAATGGTCTAGGAATATGTATTAGTACATATAAGAACCTTTAGAATGATCCTAAACACTCCTTGGTGCCCCAAGGGACGTAGAGCGTGAAGCATGAGTCCTTAGAGGCTCTAACAAGTGTAGAATGGTTAAGAGAGTATTCTAAACCCTTACAATGGTCTAGGAATGTGTATTAGGACATATAAGAACCTTTAGAATGATCCTAAACACTCCATGGTGCCCCAAGGGACATAGAGGGTGAATCATGAGTCCTAGGAGGCTCTAACAAGTGTAGAATGTTAAAGAGAGTATTCTAAATGCTTACAATGGTCTAGGAATGTGTATTAGGACATATAAGAACCTTTAGAATTATCCTAAACACTCCTTGGTGCCCCAAGGGACGTAGAGGGTGAAGCATGAGTCCTAGGGGGCTCTAACAAGTGTAGAATGGTTAAGAGAGTATTCTAAATGCCTTGAATGGTCTAGGAATGTGTATTAGGACATTTAGAACCTTTAGAATGATCCTAAACACTCCTTGGTGCCCAGAGTTATGTAGAGGGTGAAGCCTGAGTCCTAGGAGGCTCTAACAAGTGTAGAATGGTTAAGAGAGTATTTTAAACGCTTACAACGGTCTAGGAATGTGTATTAGTGTTAGTTCCATGATGAACATGATGAATATTTTGATAATGACAAAGTGTTTTTGAACAAGCTACAAGTGTTGATCAAGTTTCAAGCTCAACAAGCAACAATAAACATCAAATGAAGAAGAGAGAAAGCAAGCTCATGAAGACCTAAGTTTGAGTGTATTTGTATTTCTTTTATCTTTTGCCTCTCAAGCTTCATAGGTTTTTTATTTGGGTAGATTATTATAGAGGGTAGTGAATCTCATTCATAAGTCATGATTAAATCATAATTTGAGTTTTCACTTAATCTAGAATCAATAGGTGGCTTAAAGGTTTTAAAGGAAAGGTTGGATTTTGAGAAAACAAGTTTTGAACATGTACAGTACCAACTTAATCGATTAAATGATAACTTAATCGAGTACTACTCGAGTACACGACTTGCTTAATCGATTAAGTACTGCTGAACTGATTTTTAAAATACGTTTTTGACTTCTCAAAATCAGTTTTTTAAGTGCTACAACTTTTGGGTATTCTATATAAACCTTTTCCTATTATTTGTGATAAGTAAGAATCATTTTCATACAAGTTTTACAAAGAATCAAGCCACTCTATTCTCTCTCATTTTTCAAAGATCAAAGCTTTTATATTTTCATATTCTTTGATCAAGAACCTTTGAATCTCTTATGGTGAATTGTCATAACTCTTGATTGAGATTCATAGGATTGTTTTGTGTTTTCTATCGTGTTGTAATCTTTGCAAGAAGGCAAGCCACTACAACAAACAAGAAGTCTTGGTGTGTCGATTTTATCATCAAGCAAGTGCATTCTTATTGAAGAAGAAGAAGAAGTCTTGGTTGTGAATCAAGCAAGTGAAGCCTTGGTGTGTGGATTATCATCAAGCAATTGAAGACTTGTTGTGTCGATTATCAACAAGGGGTAGAGGTTAGATTAGAGAGAAGATCAATAGGATTACAAGGCAAGGGTGTCGGTTATCTCTTGTAGGCTAGCAAGAAGGGAGTCTTGTGAGGCAATCACTTGTAATTTGAGAACTCTAATTCCTCATAGTGAAGAATCTCTCTTGGTTGAAGAGGGGACTGGATGTAGCTTTCAAGTGGATGAAAGTGAACCAGGATAAATCACTGTGTCGTATCTCTAAACCCTTACTCTTTATATTCAAGTCATTTGATTGCGTTCTTGGTTGAAAACCTAGAAAGATTGATTTTCATAATTGATTGAATTGAATCTTTGATTGTTCAAATTGATAAAAGGAAAATCATTTTCATAACTAGGTTAATCAATAAGAATATAGGTGTTAATCATTTCCGCTGAATCTCTGATCTTGCATGTGAATTGATTGATTTTCGTATTCGAATGAAAATTGATTTTTCTGTTTTCTGTCATATTTAATCGATTAAGTTCAAGCTTAATCGAGTACTACTCGAGTACACGATTTGCTTAATCGATTAAGTACTGTAGAATTTGCAAAAATCATTTGTTTTGATTGTTTCGATTTGTTTCGTTCGAAAATCTTTCAAGGTAGCTTCAACACCTATTCAACCCCCCCTTCTAGGTGTATTCCTAGGGTTCCTTTGTCTCTCCAACCACCAATTGCGGTTTCCTCAATTAGTACATGAAGAACCTTTAGAACGATCCTAAGTACTCCTGGGTGCCCCAAGTTACGTAGAGGGTGAAGCCTGATTCCTAGGAGGCTCTAACAAGTGTAGAATGGTTAAGAGAGTATTTTAAATGCTTACAATGGTCTAGGAATGTGTATTAGTACCTGAAGAACCTTTAGAATGATCCTAAACAATCCTTGGTGCCCCAAGGGACTAAGAGGGTGAAGTATGAGTCCTTGGAGGCTCTAACAAGTGTGGAATGGTTAAGAGAGTATTCTAAACCCCTAGAATGGTCTAGGAATGTGTATTAGGACATCTAAGAACCTTTAGAATGATCCTAAACACTCCTTGGTGCCCCGAGGGATGTAGAGCATGAAGCTTGAGTCCTTGGAGGCTCTAACAAGTGTAGAATGGTTAAGAGAGTATTCTAAACCCTTACAATGGTCTAGGAATGTGTATTAGGACATATAAGAACCTTTAGAATGATCCTAAACACTCCATGGTGCCCCAAGGAATTAGAGGGTGAAGTATGAGTCCTTGGAGGCTCTAACAAGCGTAGAATGGTTAAGAGAGTATTCTAAACGCCTAGAATGGTCTAGGAATGTGTATTAGGACATATAAGAACCTTTAGAATGATCCTAAACACTCCTTGGTGCCCCAAGGGACGTAAAGGGTGAATCATGAGTCCTTGGAGGCTCTAACAAGTGTAGAATTTTTAAGAGAGTATTCTAAATGCTTACAATGGTCTAGGAATGTGTATTAGGAAATATAAGAACCTTTAGAATTATCCTAAACACTCCTTGGTGCCCCAAGGGACGTAGAGGGTGAAGCATGAGTCCTAGGGGGCTCTAACAAGTGTAGAATGGTTGAGAGTATTCTAAATGCCTTGAAAGGTCTAGGAATGTGTATTAGGACATTTAGAACCTTTAGAATGATCGTAAACACTCCTTGGTGCCCCAAGGTACGTAGAGGGTGAAGCCTGAGTCCTAGGAGGCTCTAACAAGTGTAGAATGGTTAAGAGAGTAATCTAAAGGTTTAGAATGGTCTAGGAATGTCTATTAGGACATATAAGAACCTTTAGAATGATCCTAAACACTCCATGGTGCCCCAAGGGACTTAGAGGGTGAATCATGAGTCCTAGGAGGCTCTAAGAAGTGTAGAATGGTTAAGGGAGTATTCTAAACTCCTAGAATGGTCTAGGAATGTGTATTAGGACATATAAGAACCTTTAGAATGATCCTAAACACTCCTTTGTGCCCTCTGATATACTTCAAGGATTCATGGTCACTATGAATGATGAATTCTCTGGAAACTAGGTTGTGTTGCCACACTCTAATGGTCCTTATCAGAGCATAAAGTTCTTTGTCATAGGTAGGGTAATTGAGCACAGCACCCCTAAGTTTTTCACTGAAATAGGCTACTGGTTGGCCTTCTTGCATTAGGACAGCTCCTATCCCTACATTGGAGGCATCACACTCTACCTCAAAGGTCTTAGAAAAATCTGGCAGCCTCAGGGTGGGAGCTTGGGTGAGCTTATTCTTGAGGGTACTAAAGGTTTCCTCTTGTTTTTCTCCCTAGGCGAAAGTGGCTTTCTTTTTCACTAACTCATTTAGAGGGGCAGCTATGGTGCTGAAATCTTTGACAAATCTCCTATAAAAGCTAGCTAACCCATGAAAACTCCTAACCTCACTTACTGTTTTGGGTGTAGGCCATTCTTGGATTGCTTTAACTTTTTCTTCATCAACCTGTACTCCTTTTGAGCTTACAATGAAACCCAAAAACCCAACTTGGTCTTTACAAAAAATGCATTTTTCTAGGTTGGCATAAAGTTGTTCCTGTCTTAGAACTTCCAAAACAGAGTTTAAATGATTGGTATGTTCATGCATATTTTTACTATAAACAAGTATATCATCAAAATAGACCACAACAAATTTTCCCAAGAACTCTCTTAAGACATGATTCATTAGTCTAATGAAAGTGCTAGGGGCATTTGACAATCCAAAAGGCATGACCAACCATTCATACAACCCATACTTAGTTTTGAAAGCTGTTTTCCACTCATCTCCCTCTCTAATTCTAATTTGGTGATACCCACTTCTTAAATCAATTTTTGAAAAGAGACAAGAACCATGCAATTCATCAAGTAGGTCATCTAGTCTAGGAATAGGATGTCTATACCTGATGGTAATATTATTGATAGCTCTGCAATCAGTGCACATCCTCCACGTGCCATTCTTCTTGGGAACCAAAAGAACTGGCACTGCACATGGGCTCAAACTTTCTTTTACCCATCCTTTTTCAATGAGCTCTCCAACTTGTCTCTGAATCTCTTGTGTTTCCTGTGGGTTGCTCCTATAAGCTGGCCTATTGGGCAAAGTGGCTCCTGGCACAAGATCAATTTGATGCTCTATTCCCTTAAGTGGGGGTAGTCCATCAGGGACTTCTTGTGGATAAACATCCAGGAATTCCTGCAACAGATTCTTAATTTCACCAGGCAGATCATCAGGTATTTCAATTCCAGTGTGTAAGCACAATTGTTTACATATCAAAAGAAGAAAAGTTTGTTTTTTATATAGAGCCTACTTTATTTCACTAGTTGAAGCCATGAGACATTCTTTTTTCTCAGAAACAATCTCTGCTCTGTTTTCTTTTTTCTTTTCTTTTCTTATTTTCTTTTGTTCTTCCTTTACCTGTTTTGGTGTCAAGGGAATCAAAACAATTTGCTTATGATGGTAGTGGAAAGAAAACTTATTGCTCTCACCATCATGTACTGCTCCTTTGTCATGCTGCCATGGCCTCCCCAAAAGAACATGAGAGCTCTCAAGAGGAATTACATCAAACCATAACTCATCTCTGTAATTTCCAATGGCAAATTTTACTAAAGCTTGCTGCTTGACATCCATTGTTTCCTTTACATTGAACCACTGGATACAATAAGGCCTTGGATGTGTCATTGTCTTTAAGCCTAATCGTTCCACCACTTGAGGGCAAATAGCATTGGTGCAACTTCCACCATCAATGATAAGAGAGCATAATTTTCCTTGAATTATGCACCTTGACTGGAACACAACTTCCCTTTGATGTTGATCTGAAGACAAGAAAAGTTGTCCCCACGGTTGCCTTGGTAGATTCAGACACCTGTTATCCATTCTCAATTTTTTTTAAAACTTAATAGCAACGACTTACAATTGTTGCAAAAGATACTGAACAGAATCAACAACAACTCTTACTGCCACAACAGACTCGCTCAAAACGGTAATGACACAGATTCGTTGCTAGATGCGACGACAACAAACGGCGACCAGAAAGGATGTCGCTACAAAAAGAAAGGATCAGCGACAAAAATTGTAAGTCAAACACAACAGAATAGCGACGGAAATCCAACCCAGACTCGGCCACGGTTTACACCCAGAAAATTTGCATCACAATTCTGAATAGCGACACAAATAACTAAACAGATTTAGAGATGACGAATTTAACCACGGTTTGAGTTTTGAAAAACAACAAAAATAGTGATGAACAAACACAAACAACGACGAATGACTCAAAACAAACTCAACACGAATTTAAAACCTAGAAAACAGCAACGGTTTTTAAAACAAAATGAACAAGGACATAAACATAAACTCCAGAACAGTGACAGAAAAAGAAAACTCGGACCACGATTTTAGGCTCCAACACAAGACAACATAAATTGAAAAGAGGAAGTGCAACAAAGAACCAATGAAAGAAATTGCATTAAAGACAACACTAGTACCATAAGAACCAAATCACAATCAAACAAAAATGGAGTGATGCCACCTTTGAAATTTTCCCACGACCTTGCTCTGATTACCAAGTTGATACACCCAAAGATTGGGATGTACGAATTTGTGATTGATTGGCCTTAATTCTTAAGAATCGATTCAGCTTGGTGAAGAGTGGCCAATGATCATGGAATTCCAATCAAGATTAAGAGTGAGGATATGGATTAAATGGAGGATTTGAAGGATCTATGAAGAGAAGGGAGGCGCCACCTTGAAGTTGATTCTAGGATAAGCCTTGGTCTCTCAATTTGCTTCTCACAAATTGAGCCCTTCAACCAACCAATTTGATAATCACTCTCATGAACTCGTGACAAAGCTTGGGCAAAATCAAAAACTATCTTATTCCTTTCAACCAAAACTCCTTATAAGGAGATTACATTCACTAATCCTTGGTCGAACAATAACTAGGGGAAAGGGAAAAGGGAAGTTACTAAATTAAAATTCAACACCAATCATGAGCACTTATTAGGACGTTACTCTTTGATTACTCATGTTGGTCATTTACTCTACTTAATTTATTCATTCTTGTTATGTCTTCTTCTTGGCCGTGAGGATGATGGATTGATTCTTGACTCATGGCCTTCCTTGACTTTGTATGGTTCTGCCCCTGCTAGGGTCCAATGTCCTTATTAAGGGCACTTGTCTCCCTTGCATTATGAAAGACTAAACAATTATATATCTTGTGCTGAGATGGTTCTAGGATCAGTGAAGTGGTGGCTTGATTAATGCACACTTGCTTGAGCTCCTCTTGGGCCTTCTTTACTCTTGATCTAGTCATGGGACCTCCAAGCCCTTCAAGGGGGTTCTTGGTTGTAATGTTCTTAAACTTGACTTCATCAGATTCACTTTTGAGAGAGGAAGAATTCAGTAAAGAGCAAAGTGAACATTAGAGAAACAATTTGAGTGTAAACACTTTGAGTGCATACACCTTGAGTGAAAATGAGAGAGAAGAACTTTGCTTGAATTCTAATTTTCTTATATATCCTTTTGTGCAATTTAATGTCTGTTTGGAATCACAGATAGTCAAAGAAGTGGTTTCCAAGGAGGAACATCTCAGGGAACAACATTTTGAGAAAGGATGCAATCAACTTTTGAGCAACCTCTGTGTAACATAATAGGAACTTTCTTTTTACCCTTATTGGTTTATATTTTGGGAATTCTGACTTGGACTCATGTGAGGACTTAGTTGGAAATCTTATTTTATTTTCTTTAAAGGGCTAACATTTTTCATAGTCTAGTTCTGTTTTGTAGCAATAAAAGAATGCAACTTGTTGGAATTCCATGGAGGCCAAAGATGGTTTTACTAAACTCGTTTTTGATCCTGGAATTTGGAAGAAGCATTTGAAGGAGAGAGTCTCAAAGCTTTAGATTTGGGGACAAATCCTCTAAAGAAGGGGAGAGTGATGAACCCAAGCCAAGGACACCATGATTCAACTATTCCTTGGCTTAGCTTTTCTAAAGTTTGTTGTACTTAAGTTAATGTTTGTAATAAGGGTCTAGGTTTTTGCCCAAATAGTTTGAACTTTTGAAGTTGAGATTATGATTACTTAAGTTGTAATAGTTAGTTTTAGAATTTAGGCCAACCATGAAGGTCCCAAGAGAAACTCTTGTTGTCAAGGCCAAAAGAATAACCACCCTTCAAGACAAATAAAGAGGCAAACAATGATGCCTGAGAAGTGATGGAGGTCAGCTTGGAGCACCAAGGAATCAAGTGGAAGCAATGAAAGAGGTTACAAGTATTGCACAATATGCTGAGAAGCAGAAAGGAATCATTTGATTTTAGACTTTTAAGTTGAACTTGGAACTTGTAAATTTTAGTTTGTGATTTGTTTAATTTATTAAGGGTTGTAATAATGGCCTTTGTGCCAAGTAGCTGAACCTTTTTAAATAGTTTTAGTTAATTAGTTTAATGTTTAGGATTTCTTTTTAGTTGTAATCAAGCCAAGAACACTCAAGAGAGGAATCCAAAAAGGAACAAGAGGAGGCATGAAGATCAACCAAGAAGAAGGAAGCTCAAAATCAGATTCAGCCAAGCAACTCATGAGGAGTTTTAAATGTTAATCATCAAGGAGCCATGATGCTGCATCAATTTTAAGATCACGGCCAAAGTAATAAGGGAGGAATTACAAATTCAAATCATGAGCCATTCAAGACATGCAGCCACATTTAAGGGGAAGAATTTATGCATACGGCCACAATTAATTTCAAGGAGTTACAAAATTGAATTCAAATTTATGGAGCAATGATAGGAAGAATGATGAGCCACGGTTACAAGAAAAGAATTCAATTTGATTGATTCCTCAAATTCAAAGCTACGGCTACAGCAAAGGAAAAAGGAATCAACTCAAACTCATTTAAGAATCCATCAAGCAATCAATTTGTGGTTGCAACCTAAAAGACCAAGAGGCCACGGTTACAGGGAATCAAATATGGAAGCCACACAACACAAGCCTCAGCCACCTAATGAAAAGGAGTTACAAGATGGACAATTTAATTTCATCATTGAGTTGATTGGCTACACCCTCATTAATTTCCAATGTGCTACGGCTACAAAGAGGAAAGAGACAACAAATCATTAATAGAATCCTTTACTATGGCTTTCATTAGGTAAGAAACGTTACAATTAGGAGTAAGCCAAAGGAAGGCTACGACCAAGACTTGAACACATGGCCCAACTTGTAATCTCCTATATAATGTACTCTTGGTGAATGAATAAAGTTAGTTTTTGGTTTTTGTGCAAAACACATTCTCTCAAATCCTTGACCGTGTGAAACGATCTAAGGTGGAAGCATTTTCTCTGTGGTGATCAAAGTGAGAAGAGCTTCTTTGGCTTATCAACCTCTCCTCCTATCTAGGTTGTGGCGCCTCTATTCTTCTTGGTAACAACAATCTTTTCCTTATTTGAATTGTGAAATCCTTCTATGTGTCACATTAGTAAGAATTTCAAATATTAAAGGGAATTAAAAATTGCTTGAATTCGGATTCAATCAAGGCCACGTTTTGTTTGTAGTTCTTGGTTCATATATTCAAGGCCATATTCAAGAGTAAGAATCTTGTTTGTTATTTTTAAGTCTCATTTTTTGGGAGTTCTATGCTTAATCTAAAAAGCCATAAAAATTATTATTTGAAGCCTTCAAGTCAAAACACCCTTTTTTCAAACCAATTTCCTATTGGTTTCATAGGTCTCAAATCTTGGGTGTATCAATTTGGTAATCAGAGCAAGGTTTTTGTTGCAACCATTTAAAAAAAAAATTCTCTGATCCTGTTGCAACAAAATCTGTCGCTGCCAAAAATCTGGTTGTTATTTGCATCGCTGTGTGGTGTTGTTGTTTGGGTGTGTTCCTTTTGCAACAAGTTCTGGTCGCTGCTATAGGTTCTGAAATTTTACAGTGACAATTTTATTCCGTCGCTGTTTGTTTTTTAAAAAAAAAACAAGTATGTGTCTTATTGCAACGTTCTTGCTTTGTTGCTATTTAATTTTGTGTTATAGCAACATCTTGGTTTTGTCGCTGTTGCTTGTGGTTTTGAGTTAGCAACATATCAGATAGGGTCACTGTTTTGAGTCTGTTTGTGGCAATTTAATTAATCTGTCGTTGCCTGGAATTTTATTTTTTTTTGTTTTACTGCAGCAATTCGGAACCAAATTTTCCGTCGCTATTTTCAGTGCTGCAGCAACCATCTCAGTTTGTTTTTAAGGCCTAAGTCGTGACCATCTTTTTGCTTTGTTTGTCACGAAAATTTCTGTCCCTATTTTCCTTGTTTGGGTCAAAAAAAAAAACCGTGGCAGTTATTTGTTTGTCCTTTTGTCACAAAGTTTTTGTTCCTTAAGTGTTTCATTTCTTTTTTTTTTAAAAAAAACCATTATCTTTGGTTGCACAATTCTTGTCCAACTTTCTCCTAAACTTGTTTTCAAACCCTCTTGTGATTTTTCCATTTGAAACCCACTTAAGAATCTTGAAACCATGGCTTGGAAACATGTTAGCCTCTTGAATAGAAGTGATGAACGCTTAAATGACCAATCAGAAACTGTTTTTCAAACAAGATGCCTGATCAAGGAGACTCTTTGTTCCTTAATCGTTGATGGGGGAAGTCACATGAATTTGGCTAGTGAAAAAATGGTGAAATGCTTGGGACTTTCAACTCTTCCTCACCCAAGTCCTTATAAACTCCATGGTTTGGAAAGGAGTGAGATGGAAGTCTATGAACAAGTAGAAATCAAATTCACCATTGGGAAATATGTGAACAAAGTAATTTGTGATGTTACTTCCATGGATGCTTGCCATCTTCTTTTAGGAAGGCCATGGCAATATGATAGAAGTGTGATTCATGATGGAAGAGCAAACAAATACATTTTTGTTCAAGATGGGGTTAGAAGAGTCCTAAACCCCATGACTCCTCATCAAGCAAGACAAGATCAAGAAAGAATGAAAAACAGAGACCAAAAGGAAAACATTTTTGTGAAAAATAAAAAGGAGATTGAAACAAAAGAAGTGATTATCAAAGAAAACCATCCAGATTCCAAGAGACTTATGGATGGGACCCAACCTTTCCTTGGGAAATCTCATTCCAAGGATCAAATTTTTGTTCAAAGAGATTTTCATGTAACATACTTTGTTGTCTTTCAGGTTATCATGGATGCGTATGGAGATAAAACAAGAAGGCCTCATGCTTACAAGATGGTTACATTTTTTCTACCACAGTCTTTTCTAACCAAAGGAGGGTTTAATGCAAAAAGAAATTTAGCTGAACAAATAGATTGTGAAATCTGTTTGTTTAAAAAAAATGAGAGTCCTGAAGCCAAAGTGATGGACTCTGGCTTGAGGACAAGCAATCCAAATTCCATCATTGAGCAAACCATTGAAGAGTCCTCAAATTAATTCAAGAGAAGGCCATTAACCCTTCATTTAAGATGCCTCTTGCAAGGAATTAATGACTAATCAAATTGTGGACTGGTTGGAAGATATGAAATAATGAGGAAGAATACAAGAAATTGAATGATCATCCTCAAGTGCTCATTGAACAATTCGGCCAACACAAGATGAGAAGGTTACACGCCTAACCAAGAGGATGAGATGATGAGAATTACTTGTGGCATTAATATTTGTAACCGCCACCATCATTAGTGATTAAATGTAATAACTCTATAATCATGGGGGAGGTTACGGTCTTGAATGAATGCCATTAGTATAGGTATTAATGGGGGGTTACAAAATTGTATTAAGGGGAATTAAGTGGCTCATTAATTAAGAATGAATGAGTGGATAAGATGGTCATTTCTTGGCCCTATACTCCACGCCAATTCACTCTATAAATAGGAAGCCACTTTCATTTGTAACACAGCTTAGAATCAATAAGAAAACTCTATCGTTTTGAAAGTCTCTTGTGTTATATGGAGAGGGGGCTTTGCCCCATGGTCCAGTGATTGGATCATGGCCTAAGCAGAGGTGCGATGCCTTTGTGGTGGCCTTGAGGATTATCAATCTCATCCTGAGATTGTGGTTCCTCTTCACTTCTTTAGACCATTTCTGTCTCTTCCACCTTTTCCTTTATTTTCTAGGTTTATGTTTTTATGTTTAAGTGTGAATTAGGATTGGTTGTGAGAATGGACTCACTATCTTAATATCCATTTGGTCCAGTAATTGGTCCAATGCCTTAAGCAAGGGTGTGTTATATCTCTTGTGGTGGTAAATGGAATTAGCATGAGTGTGCAATAGCTCTTGTTATTATCATTATGTAATATTAGGATTATGAGAGTATCCTCATAATCATAGTTTGTTGTTTTAATTTCAATAAAAAGTTTGTAACAAGTTTGTATTCCTCACGGCCATGTGACAAAAATGGTGTCCATGAAGACCTTTAAGAAGATGCCTAGGACGATCAAAAAGAAAAACGCCTTAGAGACTAATTGGAATCGTTGGTTCCATTTCTTGGGCGTATCACAAAGGAAAAGAGGGTGGAGGGATCAAGGCAGACAGGTACATTTGCATTTTGATTAATCTGGAAGGAGAAGAGAAGAAGATGTGGCCACCCCCTACTGCAATCAATGGAGATGGTTTTACAATTAAGGGAGATTCTTCACACTATGTGATTTTTAATAAAAATAACTCTGTTGTGGGCATTGTTTGTGCTAAAGAATTTGGGATTATCAGGATTCAGGAGAAACCTTTGTGGAAAAACCATTTTGATCCCACCATTTTGATTAACCTCATGGAACTAGATGATTTCTTTCTATTTAGAAGGAATGAAATTAGTGATCCTCTGAAAGAGGGGTGGAGGTTAGTGAAGAAACATCAGTTGACTAATGGACAAGAACCATACAAGATTACATTCTTCTTCAGCCTCAATGCCAAAAGCATTTCCAAAGGTGAGGAAATTGAAATATCTTTTGCCATGACAATTACTGACTCTGTCTGTTTTCATAGTGATCAAGGTCTGGATTTGAGGTCAAATCCTTTCCAAGAGGGAGGGAATGATGGAGGTCAGCTTGGAGCACCAAGGAATCAAGTGGAAGCAAGGAAAGAGGTTACAAGTATTGCACAATATGCTGAGAGGCAGAAAGGAATCATTTGATTTTAGACTTTTAAGTTGAACTTGGAACTTGTAAATTTTAGTTTGTGATTTGTTTAATTTATTAAGGGTTGTAATAATGGCCTTTGTGCCAAGTAGCTGAACCTTTTTAAATAGTTTTAGTTAATTAGTTTAATGTTTAGGATTTCTTTTTAGTTGTAATCAAGCCAAGAACACTCAAGAGAGGAATCCAAAAAGGAACAAGAGGAGGCATGAAGATCAACCAAGAAGAAGGAAGCTCAAAATCAGATTCAGCCAAGCAACTCATGAGGAGTTTTAAATGTTAATCATCAAGGAGCCATGATGCTGCATCAATTTTAAGATCACGGCCAAAGTAATAAGGGAGGAATTACAAATTCAAATCATGAGCCATTCAAGACATGCAGCCACATTTAAGGGGAAGAATTTATGCATACGGCCACAATTAATTTCAAGGAGTTACAAAATTGAATTCAAATTTATGGAGCAATGATAGCAAGAATGATGAGCCATGGTTACAAGAAAAGAATTCAATTTGATTGATTCCTCAAATTCAAAGCTACGGCTACAGCAAAGGAAAAAGGAATCAACTCAAACTCATTTAAGAATCCATCAAGCAATCAATTTGTGGCTGCAACCTAAAAGACCAAGAGGCCACAGTTACAAGGAATCAAATATGGCAGCCACACAACACAAGCCTCAGCCACCTAATGAAAAGGAGTTACAAGATGGACAATTTAATTTCATCATTGAGTTGATTGGCTACACCCTCATTAATTTCCAATGTGCTACGGCTACAAAGAGGAAAGAGACAACAAATCATTAATAGAATCCTTTACTATGGCTTTCATTAGGTAAGAAACGTTACAATTAGGAGTAAGCCAAAGGAAGGCTATGACCAAGACTTGAACACATGGCCCAACTTGTAATCTCCTATATAATGTAATCTTGGTGAATGAATAAAGTTAGTTTTTGGTTTTTGTGCAAAACACATTCTCTCAAATCCTTGACCGTGTGAAACGATCTAAGGTGGAAGCATTTTCTCTTTGGTGATCAAAGTGAGAAGAGCTTCTTTGGCTTATCAACCTCTCCTCCTATCTAGGTTGTGGCGCCTCTATCCTTCTTGGTAACAACAATCGTTTCCTTATTTGAATTGTGAAATCCTTCTATGTGTCACATTAGTAAGAATTTCAAATTCTAAAGGGAATTAAAAATTGCTTGAATTCGGATTCAATCAAGGCCACGTTTTGTTTGTAGTTCTTGGTTCATATATTCAAGGCCATATTCAAGAGTAAGAATCTTGTTTGTTATTTTTAAGTCTCATTTTTTGGGAGTTCTATGCTTAATCTAAAAAGCCATAAAAATTATTATTTGAAGCCTTCAAGTCAAAACACCCTTTTTTCAAACCAATTTCCTATTGGTTTCATAGGTCTCAAATCTTGGGTGTATCAATTTGGTAATCAGAGCAAGGTTTTTGTTGCAACCATTTAAAAAAAAATCTCTGATCCTGTTGCAACAAAATCTGTCGCTGCCAAAAATCTGGTTGTTATTTGCATCGCTGTGTGGTGTTGCTGTTTGGGTGTGTTCCTTTTGCAACAAGTTCTGGTCGCTGCTATAGGTTCTGAAATTTTACAGTGACAATTTTATTCCGTCGCTGTTTGTTTTAAAAAAAAACAAGTCTGTGTCTTATTGCAACGTTCTTGCTTTGTTGCTATTTAATTTTGTGTTATAGCAACATCTTGGTTTTGTCGCTGTTGCTTGTGGTTTTGAGTTAGCAACAGATCAGATAGGGTCACTGTTTTGAGTCTGTTTGTGGCAATTTAATTAATCCATAAAACCGCCATCATTAGTTTGGTTAATGCAAGATTAATGCAGTTAATGGACGGTTACAAAATTAAAGTTTCATCAAACCAACCATCAAGCCATGATAATTACAAATTGAAAACAATATTGAATGTGGCCATCATCTTATACGGCCAAGCTTCAAAACTTAAAGGGGAGTTACAAATTCAAATTTTAAATCAAGAAGAAGTCATGAAGCCATTAAGGAGTGAATTCAAGAGGGAACAATTGCCATCATAAAGACTATATCCATTAGGTGTCAAGGAGTTTCACTTTGAGTTTTATGATTCAATTAGGTGCAATAACTTGCTCATAAATGGAGATGGCTCATGAAGACCACGACTTGCACCAAGAAGAAAGAAAACAAGAACATAACTCACGTCCATTGAAGAAGAATGGTTACAAATAGCAATCATTAGGACAATAATTATTTTGTAACTCCTAGGCCTTGAATTAAGTAGATTCCTTTTGCATTAAAGTTGTTTAAATTCTCTTTCTCTCTTGCTTACTCCATACGGCCATGATTAGCAAAGAGCCTATGAGTATGCTTTTCCTATATAATGTAAACTTTGAGAATGAATAAAGGAGCTTAGACTTTGATGAAAAAAAACGTGACTCTTGTTCACTTTCAAGAGAGTGATTCTCTTGAAACTTCTCTTGGGTGAGATGCCTTAGAGTTGTTTCCATGGTTGATCTTAGGGAAACTCATAGGTGTGATGCTTAAGAGTTGATCAAAGGATTAACATTCCTCTTGGAATGTGGTGCCTTCCCTCCTATCCTTGTTTCTTATTTTTGTTTCATTTTGAGTCTTTGGTTTTTGTTGTGCAACTTGTACAATCGTCCTTAGGATTTAGAGTTCTCCTTTTCATTTTTATGTTTTGGTTGTAGAATTGATGAAGGACAGCCCAAGGACCTTCAAGACCAGCATGGTGAGGACTTCAAATCCTAACCAAGGAAAGGAAGATGATGACTTGGTGAAAGATTGATTATAAATCTTTCAAGTTTTTTTAGAGTTTTTGAGTTTTTAAACTTTGCTTATGTTTAATCTTTGATTTGTAATAAGGGCTTAGGAGATTTGCCCACCAACTTTTATGTTCATGTTTATGTTTAGTCCTGCTAGTGTTGTCCTACAAGTGTAAACTCAAGCAAACACCTTGAAGAGTCTAGCCAAGAGAAAGATGAAGAGCCTCCCTATTGTTCAAGGAATGAAGCTCAAAGAAGATCAACTCTTGAAGTCCATATTGTTGGAGAGTGCCCTAGTGGCAATCGTATTTTCTCTTTTACTTGTACTTATTTCATGTTTATGGATTATTACTATTAATAATAATGAGGCATTTCATTTATTATATTTATGCTTTAATTGTTTAATTAAAATAGATGTAATAAAGTCCTTAGGATTATAAGTTCAATGTCATAAGAATATCAAGTACATGACTTGATAGTGAGATCTTATTGATTGATAATTATCCTTAAAGATTCCCTAGTCGAGTATTATAGTTAATAAGGACAACTATAGTACATCGAGACTAGTATGTGGCAGACTGATGACTGTATCTCACCGGTCATGGATATGGGATATCAAGTCTTCACGTAAGTACACATTGGGACAATTGTGTACTGAATTGACCCGTCATGAGAATGCTACATGGGTTATTAAGTGAGTGTCATCAGCGATTCTCATAGTGACAATGGTGTACATGGTCCTTCGACCTGAAGTCGCTACGGTTCCCAACATGAGGAATTCTATGCTTTCACACAATCAAACGTCATCTTTAACCAGGTGATCATAACGGTTGTAGTCGGGTATATGACAAATCATGTAGAGGGATGTGAGTGACGTAGATGGGATTTGTCCTTCCTTATTAATAGGAATTATATCTCTGGGCCCCTTGATTGAGTGAGACGTTGAAATGTATGGCCATACTCAAGATAGTCAAAATGAGATATTGACGAGACTTGTTTAGACGCGTCTACTCAGGGATCAAGAAACCATAGGTTACACTATTCATGGGTGACACGTTCCATGCCATGAGTGTAACTATGATATTTGGACAAAGGGATTAAACTTACACATGTTCATTGATCATAGTAAAAGGTTTAGTCAAATCACAGACATTCCTGTTACTTGGGTAGCAATGATGTGCTGCTAGATACCGCTCATTGCTTGTAAAATTAAAATGTGATTTTAACATTACTGCCAACGTTACAGGAACCTATAGGGTCACACACTAAGAGCAGATAAAATTGGAGATATCACATTTGATAAAAATACAATAGTTGTATTTTTATAAAATTAAATCTTTCTGATATGATTAAGATATGATTCGTTTTATCTTTATGTATAAGATATAAATTTGATTTTATCTTCTACATATAAGATAGAATTCAAATTTATCTTCTAAAAAGCCCAACCAGTTGGTCTGATAATATTATAAATATAATATTATTAGCTTTAGGGGTTTTTTTAGATGTGTGAGACACAGAACCCTAGCCGTCATATCAGAGAGTGAGTGATACACAAACTCTCTCTTCTCTACTACCATTGAGAAGAAAGATGTGACTCCAATTGGGAATTTGTTCGTGTGGATACCAATAGAGGCACAACACATTGATGTGCTCGTGATTGACGAAGCGTTCGTGATAAGATTCGTTGGTCTCCTCTTCCCTGCAAAAGGTAATTTTATTCCCTATCTCAAATCATGCTTTCACATGGATCCTGGATGGAAATAGGATATATATTTTTTTTTCCGATGCGTTTGTCGGATCCTATTTCCTAACAGTGGTATCAGAGCCACTTGCGAAACCATGATTTGATTATTTTTGATTAAACATGTTTTAATATGATTATGATGTGTTGGGATTAATCAAAAATTAAAATTAAAAAAAAAAGGATTCAATCAATTGGCCGCATGACTTTGGCCGCATGAATCAGTTATTAACGTAACAATTGTAAATCAAAACGTTGGCACACACAAGTTGATATTTACGAATTGTGCAGTGCCGCATGAGTATCAATTGGCCGCATGAATCAGAGAGTTGATTCACGTGATTCATTTTCACAATGCGCCGCATGATACTTATAATATTTTTTAAATTCGTAACAAACATAATTTTTAATAAAATAATAATGTATTTTATTTAATATGTTGTTTGTTGTATGGTGAATGGTCATGGTCTCTTAGATCGTTTCGCGCCTTGTGTATGTTTTATTTTCTTTTGGTTTATTTTTAAATACGGCCTGCGTGTCGTGCCTCTCTCTATATTCAATATGTATTTCTTTTCTCATCTAAATCCCCTCATGAACGAGGTTTCTATTTGTAATATTTTTTATTAAAATTGCGAAAGACTTGAAGATGAAAAAGGAAAGGAGATTTAAGGAAGGCTCTTGGAGAAGGACCGGTGCATACATTCAAGGAATGCTCTTGGAGAAGAAGCTATGCGTTTAGGATCTTTGTATTAATTCACTCATTGGCTTGGGTGAATTAGTTTTTCTAGGCCATGACCATATCACATAGTTTATAATTATAGTATGTATGTGATGCATGTTATCGTTATAATGTATGTTAATGTAAGATAAAATAGGTGAGATCACTTAAATATAAAACCCCTCAAACTGAAATATTAAGTTATATGCCTTCCAATGCTTGACACTCGTCTTGATTGATGTCGTTTTGAATGTGGCTCTGCTAAAGTAGAGTACGTTTATCTACATTGGTCAGACGCGAAAGAATAAATGTAATATTCGTTATGTCAACCATTGGGTCTAACATAAATGGATGGTTCAATAGGATTTAAGATCTATAGGCAAAAGAATTGGGTATAAATTAATAAGTTAATTTTGAATAAATGTTATTCACCCAATTGATCCAAGAGTCGCATGAGATGTGATTGGGAAAGGGTTCCCTACCTAAATAATTAAATTATGGGAGATTAGCTAAAGTTTGACTCATAATAAGATGAAATATGGATCTTGGTCCCACTAGAAAATCTTACGCTGAGATTTTCCGAGTCAATATTGAGGGTTATTGATATGAGGAAAATAGTGGGAGTAATATTTAATGAAAGTCCTTATTAAATATTTAATAAACATGATTTTAATTCTGCTTTTATTTTGTTGTTAGATCACCATGGCTTCAAACAATTCAAATAACTTATCACTGCGATCGGTCCTTGAGAAGGACAAACTGACGAGAATTAATTTCCTGGACTGGTATCGAAACCTAAGGATTGTCCTTAGGAATGAGAAAAAGATGTATGTGCTAGAGCAACCGCTCCCTGAAGCACCCCCCGCTAATGCACCGGCTGCTGAGCGGAATGCTTTCCGTAGACATCAAGATGATGCCTTAGAAGTTGCAACTCTCATGCTTGTCACTATGACCCCTGACCTTCAGAAGGTTCATGAGAACATGAGTGCGTACGATATGATCGTACACCTTAAGGAGCTCTATCAAGGGCAAGCAAGGCATGAGCGTTTTGAGGTTACAAGGTCCCTTTTCACTTGTAAGATGACAGAGGGAAGCCCAGTTAGTCATCATGTAATTAAGATGATTGGTTATATTGAGAACATTGAGAGGATGAGTTTCCCACTAGGTCAAGAGTTGGTCGTTGACTTAGTTCTGCATTCCTTACCACAGAGCTTTAGTCAGTTTGTCATGAATTACAACATGAACAACATTGACAGCACTCTAACTGAATTGTTAGGGAAGTTGAAAAATGCTGAGCATGCTATCAACAAGGGAAAAACTGTATTGTTGGTTCAAAATGGAAAGGGCAAAGGTAAGGCCAAAGGGAAAGCACAAAAACCTAAGGATAAGGGCAAAGCTAGAGTAGCTAAGGCTCTTAAGCCTAAAGGTGGGGTGGCTAAGGAGGGAATTTGCTTCCTTTGTAACAAGGAGGGACATTGGAAGAGGAATTGCCCAGATTACCTTAAAGAGAAAGAAATGAAGAAAAGCGGAGCCTCTTCTTCAGGTATTTTTGTTATAGAAGTTAATTTTTCTGCTTCAACATCATGGGTATTAGATACTGGATGTGGATCTCACATTTGTGTTAATGTGCAGGATCTAAAAAGGAGTAGAAGATTAGCTAAAGGTGAAGTCGAACTGCGAGTTGGAAATGGAGCAAGAGTTGCCGCCATTGCTGTTGGAACTTGTAGTTTAACCTTACCTAGTGGATTAGTTTTAGAACTAGAGGATGTTTATTGTGTACCTGCTATTCGTAGGAATATTATTTCAGTTTCATGTTTAGACAAAGTAGGTTTTTCGTTTTCAATAAGGAACAAGTGTTGTTCCATTTATTTGAATGAGATGTTTTTTGGCAGTGCACAATTAATAAATGGTCTTTATTTGTTAGATCTTGATCATCCAGTCTATAACATTAATGCTAAAAGGTTTAAATCAAATGATACAAACCAAACTTTTCTTTGGCATTGTCGTTTGGGCCCTATAAATGAGAAACGCATTTCTAAGCTTCATAAAGATGGATTCTTAGACTCATTTGATTTTGAATCTTATGAGACATGTGAGTCTTGTTTGTTGGGCAAGATGACAAAGGGCCCATTTACTGGCAGCAGTGAACGGGCTAATGAACTTTTGGGACTCATACATACAGATGTATGTGGGCCTATGAGTTCAAATTCTAGAGGAGGTTACTCGTACTTCGTCACATTTACTGATGATTTTAGTAGATATGAATATGTATATCTGATGAAATACAAACATGAAACCTTTGAAAAGTTCAAGGAATTCAAGAATGAAGTACAAAATCAACTTGGCAAAAGTATTAAAGCCCTTCGATCTGATCGAGGTGGTGAATACCTTAGCCAAGAGTTCGATGACTATCTAAAAGAGTGTGGTATAATATCTCAACTCACTCCTCCTGGAACACCCCAGTGGAATGGTGTTTCAGAAAGGAGAAACCGAACCTTGTTGGACATGGTTAGGTGTATGATGAGTCAATCGGACCTTCCAATCTCTTTTTGGGGACATGCTCTACTTACAGCTGCTTTTACACTTAACCGATCCCCATCGAAAGCGGTTGAAAAGACACCATATGAGATATGGACTGGGAGACGTCCTAGTATGTCTTTTCTCAGGATTTGGGGTTGTGATGTTTATGTGAAACGTCTACTTTCTGATAAACTCAGTCCCAAATCTGACAAATGCTACTTTGTAGGATATCCCAAAGAAACTAAGGGATACTATTTCTACAATCCCACAGAAGGCAAAGTGTTTGTCGCTCGCACAGGCGTATTTCTTGAAAGAGAATTTCTCTCTAAAGGAAATAGTGGGAGGAAAATAGATCTTGATGAGATTCAAGAATCCCAAAGTAGCCAAGACCAAGCGATGGATGTTGAGTAAGTTCCACAAGATGTTGTGGATGTACAACCTTCTCAAGTTACACAAGTTTTGCGTAGGTCAATTAGGATTTCTCTTCAGCCAGAGAGATATGGATTTCTCTTGACTCAAGAGGATGACATTATGATTTTTGATCAAGATGAACCTACTACTTACCAAGAGGCTATAAACAGCCCTGACTCTGAGAAATGGCTTCAAGCCATGAGATCTGAGATGGAGTCCATGCACACCAACCAAGTTTGGATCTTGGTTGATCTACCTGATGGGGTAAAACCAATTGGGTGCAAATGGGTTTTCAAGAAGAAGACTAACATGGATGGTAATGTACATACCTTTAAAGGACGATTGGTTGCTAAAGGTTTCAAACAAGTTCATGGTATTGACTATGATGAAACTTTTTCACCAGTTGCCATGCTTAAATCCATTAGGATCTTGCTTGCTATTGCAGCATTTCATGATTATGAAATCTGGCAGATGGATGTCAAAACTACTTTCCTTAATGGAAATCTTTTAGAGGATGTGTATATGACACAGCCTGAAGGTTTTGTTGATCCAATGCATGCTGGAAAGGTTTGTAAGCTGCAACGATCCATTTATGGATTGAAACAAGCTTCTAGGAGTTGGAATATTCGATTCGATGATGCAATCAAACAATTTGGTTTCATCAAGAACGAAGAAGAGTCTTGTGTATATAAGAAGGTTAGTGGGAGCGCAATTGTCTTTCTTGTGTTGTATGTTGATGACATACTACTCATCGGGAATGACATTCCTACCTTACAGTCTGTTAAGACTTGGTTAGGGAATTGCTTTTCTATGAAGGATTTTGGTGAAGCAACCTATATATTAGGCATCAAGATTTATAGAGGTAGATCAAGGAGATTGCTTGGCCTAAGTCAAAGTTCGTACATAGACAAAGTGTTGAAACGGTTCAACATGCAGGATTCCAAAAGGGGATCTTTGCCAATGTCACATGGTATAACCTTGTCAAAGGAATAGTGTCCTTCCACTAAGGAAGAAAGGGAACGCATGGATAGAATTCCATATGCATCTGCAATTGGATCTATCATGTATGCCATGATATGTACTCGACTTGATGTTTCGTATGCTTTGAGCATAACGAGCAGATACCAGTCAGATCCAGGTGAAGGTCACTGGACAACAGTCAAGAATATCCTAAAGTACTTAAGAAGAACTAAGGATGCTTTCTTGGTATATGGAGGTAAAGATGAGCTGGTTGTAAAGGGTTACACCGACGCTAACTTCCAGACAGATAAGGACAATTTCAGATCACAATCTGGATTTGTATTTTGTTTGAATGGTGGGGCTATATGCTGGAAGAGTTCAAAGCAAGAGACTGTAGCCGATTCTACAACAGAAGCTGAGTATATAGCTGCATCAGAAGCAGCAAAGGAAGCGGTTTGGATTAAGAAGTTCATAACTGAACTTGATGTTGTTCCTAGTATTGAGTTTCCAGTGGACATCTATTGTGACAACAATGGAGCCATTGCGCAAGCTAAGGAACCGAGATCTCACCAGAAATCCAAACATATACTTCGGCGTTTTCACATCATTCGAGAGATAATTGACAGAGGAGATGTGACGATATGCAGAGTTTCAACAGATGATAATATTGTTGATCCACTGACTAAACCTCTTGCTATAAAAAAGCATGAGGGACATGTTAGGGCTTATGGTATTAGATACATGAACGATTGGCTCTAGTGCAAGTGGGAGATTGTTGGAGAGTGCCCTAGTGGCAATCGTATTTTCTCTTTTACTTGTACTTATTTCATGTTTATGGATTATTACTATTAATAATAATGAGGCATTTCATTTATTATATTTATGCTTTAATTGTTTAATTAAAATAGATGTAATAAAGTCCTTAGGATTATAAGTTCAATGTCATAAGAATATCAAGTACATGACTTGATAGTGAGATCTTATTGATTGATAATTATCCTTAAAGATTCCCTAGTCGAGTATTATAGTTAATAAGGACAACTATAGTACATCGAGACTAGTATGTGGCAGACTGATGACTGTATCTCACCGGTCATGGATATGGGATATCAAGTCTTCACGTAAGTACACATTGGGACAATTGTGTACTGGATTGACCTGTCATGAGAATGCTACATGGGTTATTAAGTGAGTGTCATCAGCGATTCTCATAGTGACAATGGTGTACATGGTCCTTCGACCTGAAGTCGCTACGGTTCCCAACATGAGGAATTATATGCTTTCACGCAATCAAACGTCATCTTTAACCAGGTGATCATAACGGTTGTAGTCGGGTATATGACAAATCATGTAGAGGGATGTGAGTGACGTAGATGGGATTTGTCCTTCCTTATTAATAGGAATTATATCTCTGGGGCCCTTGATTGAGTGAGACGTTGAAATGTATGGCCATACTCAAGATAGTCAATATGAGATATTGACGAGACTTGTTTAGACGCGTCTACTCAGGGATCAAGAAACCATAGGTTACACTATTCATGGGTGACACGTTCCATGCCATGAGTGTAACTATGATATTTGGACAAAGGGATTAAACTTACACATGTTCATTGGTCACAGTAAAAGGTTTAGTCAAATCACAGACATTCCTGTCACTTGGGTAGCAATGATGTGTTGCTAGATACCGCTCATTGCTTGTAAAATTAAAATGTAATTTTAACATTACTGCCAACGTTACAGGAACCTATAGGGTCACACACTAAGAGCAAATAAAATTGGAGATATCACATTTGATAAAAATACAATAGTTGTATTTTTATAAAATTTAATCTTTATGATATGATTAAGATATGATTCGTTTTATCTTTATGTATAAGATATAAATTTGATTTTATCTTCTACATATAAGATAGAATTCGAATTTATCTTCTAAAAAGCCCAACCAGTTGGTCTGATAATATTATAAATATAATATTATTAGCTTTAGGGGTTTTTTTTCGATGTGTGAGACACAGAACCCTAGCCGTCATATCAGAGAGTGAGTGATACACAAACTCTCTCTTCTCTACTAGCATTGAGAAGAAAGATGTGACTCCAATTGGGAATTTGTTCGTGTGGATACCAATAGAGGCATAACACATTGATGTGCTCGTGATTGACCAAGCGTTCGTGATAAGATTCGTTGGTCTCCTCTTCCCTGCAAAAGGTAATTTTATTCCCTATCTCAAATCATGCTTTCACATGGATCCTGGATGGAAATAGGATATATATATTTTTTTTCCGCTGCGTTTGTCGAATCCTATTTCCTAACACATATGACCATGTATTGGAAGTCATAATGAAGCAAGGAATAATCAAGGCTTTGATGTTTCTTAGTGGTAATTAAAAGACCACTCAAGTTGCATTAATTGCAAGGGTTATGATTGGGTCTTGAGAAGAAGAGCATTAATGGGAGGTTACAAATTTAAGACTCCTTTAATTCAGATTTCAAAGCCAAGGAGGTTACACTTGAAACCACCAATTTATGAGGCAATCATGATCATTAAAGGAGAGGGAAGTTACAAAGACAAGCCATAAAGAATTCGGCCACATTAAGAGGGTGTTACATTCTCTTCATCATGGAATATTAAAGAGGACATGTGGTTACACTTTCAAGGCCAATAATTGAGAATTCAATTTGTGATTGCATACCACCATTATACGGCCAATCAATAATGAAGGGAGGTTACAAAATGCAAGTTAAGCTATTAAGAGCATTCACTAATGATTCCTTCATTCCAAAATCATCTTCACGGCTATGGATGCAAAGATGCAAAGAATCAAAGCAAGCTACCACACGTCCAAGAGAGAGTGACTTTGAAGAGCATTAAAGTCGTGTAATAAGTTTGCTCATCATTAGTATTATGTAACCCCCAACCCCATAGTAAAGTGTAGTCATTATAGGACTTTATTTTGTAACTCCCAACCATTTTCCATAGCTTTATTGTACGGCCAAGACTTTGGCTTGGAATTAGTGTTTGTATTTATCCAATATAAGGAGCTTCACTTGATGGAATAAAATAGTTTTTTGGGAGCTTGAGAAACTCGTGACTTTGTTCACACAACATGAGAGTGAATCTCTTATACTTTGGTTGTGAAAAGGGATCTCATAGGTGTGAAGCTTTTGAGAGAAACCAAGGCTTATCACTTGATCCTTCAAGTGTGGCGCCCCCCTCTTATCACTTTTCCTTTTTTCTTTTCAATTCGTTTTGGACCAAACTCCATTAATCTAAGATTTGTTGTTTGAAATTGGAGTTTCATGCTTGATCTTCCAAGGCCCTAACAAGAATCCAACACCCAAGTGTTCATTGAATCCTTCTAATTTAAGAGAATCCTTATTGGAATCATAGGTCCAATTCCTTGGGTGTATCAAATGGTAATCAGAGCAAGGTCTTGTTGCATCACCTCTTTGGCATAGCTTTTATCAATTGATGCAACAAGTTTAGAGGGTGAAGCATGAGTCCTTGGAGGCTCTAACAAGTGTAGAATGGTTAAGAGGGTTTTCTAAACGCTTACAATGGTGTAGGAATGTGTATTAGGACATATAAGAACCTTTAGAATGATCCTAAACACTCCATGGTGTCCCAAGGGACTTAGAGGGTGAAGCATGAGTCCTTGGTGCCTCTAAGAAGTGTAGAATGGTTAAGAGAGTAATCTAAAGGCTTAGAATGGTCTAGGAATGTGTATTAGGACATATAAGAACCTTTAGAATGATCCTAAACACTCCAAGGTGCCCCAAGGGACTTAGAGGGTGAAGCATGAGTCCATGGAGGCTCTAACAAGTGTAGAATGGTTAAGAGAGTATTCTAAACGCTTACAATGGTCTAGGAATGTGTATTAGGACATATAAGAACCTTTAGAATGATCCTAAACACTCCATGGTGCCTCAAGGGACTTAGAGGGTGAAGCATGAGTCCTTGGAGGCTCTAACAAGTGTAGAATGGTTAAGAGAGTATTTTAAACGCTTACAATGGTCTAGGAATGTGTAATAGGACATATAAGAAACTTTAGAATGATCCTAAACACTCCATGGTGCCTCAAGGGACTTAGAGGGTGAAGCATGAGTCCTAGGAGGCTCTAACAAGTGTAGAATGGTTAAAAGAGTATTCTAAACGCTTACAATGGTCTATGAATGTGTATTAGGACATATAAGAACCTTTAGAATGATCCTAAACACTCCATGGTGCCCCGAGGGACGTAGAGGGTGAAGCATGAGTCATTGGAGGCTCTAACTAGTGTAGATTGGTTAAGAGAGTATTCTAAACGCCAAGAATGGTCTTGGAATGTGTATTAGGACATATAAGAACCATTAGAATGATCCTAAACACTCCTTGGTGCCCCAAGGGATTTAGAGGGTGAAGCATGAGTCCTAGGAGGCTCTAACAAGTGTAGAATGGTTAAGAGAGTATTCTAAACGCTTACAATGGTCTAGAAATGTGTATTAGGACATATAAGAACCTTTAGAATGATCCTAAACACTCATTGGTGCCTCAAGGGACTTAGAGGGTGAAGCATGAGTCCTTGGAGGCTCTAACAAGTGTAGAATGGTTAAGAGAGTATTCTAAACGCTTACAATGGTCTAGGAATGTGTATTAGGACATATAAGAACCTTTAGAATGATCCTAAACACTCCATGGTGCCTCAAGGGACTTAGAGGGTGAAGCATGAGTCCTTGGAGGCTCTAACAAGTGTAGAAAGGTTAAGAGAGTATTCTAAACACATACAATGGTCTAGGAATGTGTATTACGACATATAAGAACCTTTAGAATGATCCTAAACACTCCATGGTGCATTCAGGAACTTAGAGGGTAAAGCATGAGTCCTTGGAGGCTCTAACAAGTGTAGAATGGTTAAGAGAGTATTCTAAACGCTTACAATGGTCTTGGAATGTGTATTAGGACATATAAGAACCTTTAGAATGATCCGAACCTTTAGAATGATCCTAAACACTCCATGGTGCCCCAAGGGACTTAGAGAGTGAAGCATGAGTCCTTGGTGGCTCTAAGAAGTGTAGAATGGTTAAGAGAGTAATCTAAAGGCTTAGATTGGTCTAGGAATGTGTATTAGGACATATAAGAACCTTTAGAATGATCCTAAACACTTCATGGTGCCTCAAGGGTCTTAGAGGGTGAAGCATGAGTCCTTGGAGGCTCTAACAAGTGTAGAATGGTTAAGAGAGTATTTTAAACGCTTACAATGGTCTAGGAATGTGTAATAGGACATATAAGAAACTTTAGAATGATCCTAAACACTCCATGGTGCCTCAAGGGACTTAGAGGGTGAAGCATGAGTCCTAGGAGGCTCTAACAAGTGTAGAATGGTTAAAAGAGTATTCTAAACGCTTACAATGGTCTTGGAATGTGTATTAGGACATATAAGAACCTTTAGAATGATCCTAAACACTCCATGGTGCCCCGAGGGACGTAGAGGGTGAAGCATGAGTCCTTGGAGGCTCTAACTAGTGTAGATTGGTTAAGAGAGTATTCTAAACGCCAAGAATGGTCTTGGAATGTGTATTAGGACATATAAGAACCATTAGAATGATCCTAAACACTCCTTGGTGCCCCAAGGGACTTAGAGGGTGAAGCATGAGTCCTAGGAGGCTCTAACAAGTGTAGAATGGTTAAGAGAGTATTCTAAACGCTTACAATGGTCTAGAAATGTGTATTAGGACATATAAGAACCTTTAGAATGATCCTAAACACTCATTGGTGCCTCAAGGGACTTAGAGGGTGAAGCATGAGTCCTTGGAGGCTCTAACAAGTGTAGAATGGTTAAGAGAGTATTCTAAACGCTTACAATGGTCTAGGAATGTGTATTAGGACATATAAGAACCTTTAGAATGATCCTAAACACTCCATGGTGCCTCAAGGGACTTAGAGGGTGAAGCATGAGTCCTTGGAGGCTCTAACAAGTGTAGAAAGGTTAAGAGAGTATTCTAAACGCATACAATGGTCTAGGAATGTGTATTACGACATATAAGAACCTTTAGAATGATCCTAAACACTCCATGGTGCATTCAGGAACTTAGAGGGTAAAGCATGAGTCCTTGGAGGCTCTAACAAGTGTAGAATGGTTAAGAGAGTATTCTAAACGCTTACAATGGTCTAGGAATGTGTATTAGGACATATAAGAACCTTTAGAATGATCATAAACACTCCATGGTGCCTCAAGGGTCTTAGAGGGTGAAGCATGAGTCCTTGGAGGCTCTAACAAGTGTAGTATGGTTAAGAGAGTATTCTAAGCGCTTACAATGGTCTTGGAATGTGTATTAGGACATATAAGAACCTTTAGAATGATCCTAAACACTCCATGGTGCCTCAAGGGACTTAGAGGGTGAAGCATGAGTCCTTGGAGGCTCTAACAAGTGTAGAAAGGTTAAGAGAGTATTCTAAACGCATACAATGGTCTAGGAATGTGTATTACGACATATAAGAACCTTTAGAATGATTATAAACAGTCCATGGTGCCTCAAGGGACTTAGAGGGTAAAGCATGAGTCCTTGGAGGCTCTAACAAGTGTAGAATGGTTAAGAGAGTATTCTAAACGCTTACAATGGTCTTGGAATGTGTATTAGGACATATAAGAACCTTTAGAATGATCCGAACCTTTAGAATGATCCTAAACACTCCATGGTGCCCCAAGGGACTTAGAGGGTGAAGCATGAGTCCTTGGTGGCTCTAAGAAGTGTAGAATGGTTAAGAGAGTAATCTAAAGGCTTAGATTGGTCTAGGAATGTGTATTAGGACATATAAGAACCTTTAGAATGATCCTAAACACTTCATGGTGCCTCAAGGGTCTTAGAGGGTGAAGCATGAGTCCTTGGAGGCTCTAACAAGTGTAGAATGGTTAAGAGAGTATTCTAAACGCTTACAATGGTCTAGGAATGTGTATTAGGACATATAAGAACCTTTAGAATGATCCTAAACACTCCATGGTGCCTCAAGGGATTTAGAGGGTAAAGCATGAGTCCTTGGAGGCTCTAAAAAGTGTAGAATGGTTAAGAGAGTATTCTAAACGCTTACAATGGTCTTGGAATGTGTATTAGGACATATAAGAACCTTTAGAATGATCGTAAACACTCCGTGGTGCCTCAAGGGTCTTAGAGGGTGAAGCATGAGTCCTTGGAGGCTCTAAGAAGTGTAGAATGGTTAAGAGAGTATTCTAAACGCTTACAATGGTCTAGGAATGTGTATTAGGACATATAAGAACCTTTAGAATGATCGTAAACACTCCGTGGTGCCTCAAAGGTCTTAGAGGGTGAAGCATGAGTCCTTGGAGGCTCTAACAAGTGTAGAATGGTTAAGAGAGTATTCTAAACGCTTACAATGGTCTAGGAATGTGTATTAGGACATATAAGAACCTTTAGAATGATCCTAAACACTCCATGGTGCCTCAAGGGACTTAGAGGGTGAAGCATGAGTCCTTGGAGGCTCTAACAAGTGTAGAAAGGTTAAGAGAGTATTCTAAACGCATACAATGGTCTAGGACTGTGTATTACGACATATAAGAACCTTTAGAATGATCCTAAACACTCCATGGTGCATCAAGGGACTTAGAGGGTAAAGCATGAGTCCTTGGAGGCTCTAACAAGTGTAGAATGGTTAAGAGAGTATTCTAAACGCTTACAATGGTCTAGGAATGTGTATTAGGACATATAAGAACCTTTAGAATGATCCTAAACACTCCATGGTCCCTCAAGGGTCTTAGAGGGTGAAGCATGAGTCCTTGGAGGCTCTAACAAGTGTAGAATGGTTAAGAGAGTATTCTAAACGCTTACAATGGTCTAGGAATGTGTATTACGACATATAAGAACCTTTAGAATGATCCTAAACACTCCATGGTGCCTCAAGGGACTTAGAGGGTAAAGCATGAGTCCTTGGAGGTTCTAACAAGTGTAGAATGGTTAAGAGAGTATTCTAAACGCTTACAATGGTCTTGGAATGTGTATTAGGACATATAAGAACCTTTAGAATGATCCTAAACACTCCATGATGCCTCAAGGGTCTTAGAGGGTGAAGCATGAGTCCTTGGAGGCTCTAACAAGTGTAGAATGGTTAAGAGAGTATTCTAAACGCTTACAATGGTCTAGGAATGTGTATTAGGACATATAAGAACCTTTAGAATGATCCTAAACACTCCATGGTGCCTCAAGGGTGTTAGAGGGTGAAGCATGAGTCCTTGGAGGCTCTAACAAGTGTAGAATGGTTAAGAGAGTATTCTAAACGCTTACAATGGTCTTGGAATGTGTATTAGGACATATAAGAACCTTTAGAATGATCCTAAACACTCCATGGTGCCTCAAGGGACTTAGAGGGTGAAGCATGAGTCCTTGGAGGCTCTAACAAGTGTAGAAAGGTTAAGAGAGTATTCTAAACGCATACAATGGTCTAGGAATGTGTATTACGACATATAAGAACCTTTAGAATGATCCTAAACACTCCATGGTGCCTCAAGGGACTTAGAGGGTAAAGCATGAGTCCTTGGAGACTCTAACAAGTGTAGAATGGTTAAGAGAGTATTCTAAACGCTTACAATGGTCTTGGAATGTGTATTAGGACATATAAGAACCTTTAGAATGATCCTAAACACTCCATGGTGCCTCAAGGGTCTTAGAGGGTGAAGCATGAGTCCTTGGAGGCTCTAACAAGTGTAGAATGGTTAAGAGAGTATTCTAAACGCTTACAATGGTCTAGGAATGTGTATTAGGACATATAAGAACCTTTAGAATGATCCTAAACACTCCTTGGTGCCTCAAGGGACTTAGAGGGTAAAGCATGAGTCCTTGGAGGCTCTAACAAGTGTAGAATGGTTAAGAGTGTTTTCTAAACGCTTACAATGGTGTAGGAATGTGTATTAGGACATATAAGAACCTTTAGAATGATCCTAAACACTCCATGGTGCCCCGAGGGACTTAGAGGGTGAAGCATGAGTCCTTGGTGGCTCTAAGAAGTGTAGAATGGTTAAGAGAGTAATCTAAAGGCTTAGAATGGTCTAGGAATGTGTATTAGGACATATAAGAACCTTTAGAATGATCCTAAACACTCCAAGGTGCCCAAGGGACTTAGAGGGTGAAGCATGAGTCCAAGGAGGCTCTAACAAGTGTAGAATGGTTAAGAGAGTATTCTAAACGCTTACAATGGTCTAGGAATGTGTATTAGGACATATAAGAACCTTTAGAATGATCCTAAACACTCATTGGTGCCTCAAGGGTCTTAGAGGGTGGAGCATGAGTCCTTGGAGGCTCTAACTAGTGTAGATTGGTTAAGAGAGTATTCTAAATGCCAAGAATGGTCTTGGAATGTGTATTAGGACATATAAGAACCATTAGAATGATCCTAAACACTCCTTGGTGCCCCAAGGGACTTAGAGGGTGAAGCATGAGTCCTAGGAGGCTCTAACAAGTGTAGAATGGTTAAGAGATTATTCTAAACGCCTAAAATGGTCTAGGAATGTGTATTGGGACATATAAGAACCTTTAGAATGATCCTAAACACTCATTGGTGCCTCAAGGGACTTAGAGGGTGAAGCATGAGTCCTTGGAGGCTCTAACAAGTGTAGAATGGTTAAGAGAGTATTCTAAACGCTTACAATGGTCTAGGAATGTGTATTAGGACATATATGAACCTTTAGAATGATCCTAAACACTCCATGGTGCATCAAGGGACTTAGAGGGTGAAGCATGAGTCCTTGGAGGCTCTAACAAGTGTGGAAAGGTTAAGAGAGTATTCTAAACGCATACAATGGTCTAGGAATGTGTATTACGACATATAAGAACCTTTAGAATGATCCTAAACACTCCATGGTGCCTCAAGGGACTTAGAGGGTAAAGCATGAGTCCTTGGAGGCTCTAACAAGTGTAGAATGGTTAAGAGAGTATTCTAAACGCATACAATGGTCTAGGAATGTGTATTACGACATATAAGAACCTTTAGAATGATCCTAAACACTCATTGGTGCCTCAAGGGTCTTAGAGGGTGGAGCATGAGTCCTTGGAGGCTCTAACTAGTGTAGATTGGTTAAGAGAGTATTCTAAATGCCAAGAATGGTCTTGGAATGTGTATTAGGACATATAAGAACCATTAGAATGATCCTAAACACTCCATGATGCCTCAAGGGTCTTAGAGGGTGAAGCATGAGTCCTAGGAGGCTCTAACAAGTGTAGAATGGTTAAAAGAGTATTCTAAACGCTTACAATGGTCTATGAATGTGTATTAGGACATATAAGAACCTTTAGAATGATCCTAAACACTCCATGGTGCCTCAAGGGACTTAGAGGGTGAAGCATGAGTCCTTGGAGGCTCTAACAAGTGTAGAATGGTTAAGAGAGTATTCTAAACGCTTACAATGGTCTATGAATGTGTATTAGGACATATAAGAACCTTTAGAATGATCCTAAACACTCCATGGTGCCTCAAGGGACTTAGAGGGTGAAGCATGAGTCCTTGGAGGCTCTAACAAGTGTAGAATGGTTAAGAGAGTATTCTAAACGCTTACAATGGTCTAGGAATGTGTATTAGGACATATGTGAACCTTTAGAATGATCCTAAACACTCCATGGTGCCTCAAGGGACTTAGAGGGTGAAGCATGAGTCCTTGGAGGCTCTAACAAGTGTAGAATGGTTAAGAGAGTATTCTAAACGCATACAATAGTCTAGGAATGTGTATTACGACATATAAGAACCTTTAGAATGATCCTAAACACTCCATGGTGCCTCAAGGGACTTAGAGGGTAAAGCATGAGTCCTTGGAGACTCTAACAAGTGTAGAATGGTTAAGAGAGTATTCTAAACGCTTACAATGGTCTTGGAATGTGTATTAGGACATATAAGAACCTTTAGAATGATCCTAAACACTCCATGGTGCCTCAAGGGTCTTAGAGGGTGAAGCATGAGTCCTTGGAGGCTCTAACAAGTGTAGAATGGTTCAGAGAGTATTCTAATTGCTTACAATGGTCTAGGAATGTGTATTAGGACATATAAGAACCTTTAGAATGATCCTAAACACTCCTTGGTGCCTCAAGGGACTTAGAGGGTAAAGCATGAGTCCTTGGAGGCTCTAACAAGTGTAGAATGGTTAAGAGTGTTTTCTAAACGCTTATAATGGTGTAGGAATGTGTATTAGGACATATAAGAACCTTTAGAATGATCCTAAACACTCCATGGTGCCCCAAGGGACTTAGAGGGTGAAGCATGAGTCCTTGGTGGCTCTAAGAAGTGTAGAATGGTTAAGAGAGTAATCTAAAGGCTTAGAATGGTCTAGGAATGTGTATTAGGACATATAAGAACCTTTAGAATGATCCTAAACACTCCAAGGTGCCCAAGGGACTTAGAGGGTGAAGCATGAGTCCAAGGAGGCTCTAACAAGTGTAGAATGGTTAAGAGAGTATTCTAAACGCTTACAATGGTCTAGGAATGTGTATTAGGACATATAAGAACCTTTAGAATGATCCTATACACTCCATGGTGCCTCAAGGGTCTTAGAGGGTGGAGCATGAGTCCTTGGAGGCTCTAACAAGTGTAGAATGGTTAAGAGAGTATTTGAAACGCTTACAATGGTCTAGGAATGTGTATTAGGACATATAAGAAACTTTAGAATGATCCTAAACACTCCATGGTGCCTCAAGGGACTTAGAGGGTGAAGCATGAGTCCTAGGAGGCTCTAACAAGAGTAGAATGGTTAAAAGAGTATTCTAAACGCTTACAATGGTCTATGAATGTGTATTAGGACATATAAGAACCTTTAGAATGATCCTAAACACTCCATGGTGCCCCGAGGGACGTAGAGGGTGAAGCATGAGTCCTTGGAGGCTCTAACTAGTGTAGATTGGTTAAGAGAGTATTCTAAATGCCAAGAATGGTCTTGGAATGTGTATTAGGACATATAAGAACCATTAGAATGATCCTAAACACTCCTTGGTGCCCCAAGGGACTTAGAGGGTGAAGCATGAGTCCTAGGAGGCTCTAACAAGTGTAGAATGGTTAAGAGAGTATTCTAAACGCTTAAAATGGTCTAGGAATGTGTATTAGGACATATAAGAACCTTTAGAATGATCCTAAACACTCATTGGTGCCTCAAGGGACTTAAAGGGTGAAGCATGAGTCCTTGGAGGCTCTAACAAGTGTAGAATGGTTAAGAGAGTATTCTAAACGCTTACAATGGTCTAGGAATGTGTATTAGGACATATATGAACCTTTAGAATGATCCTAAACACTCCATGGTGCATCAAGGGACTTAGAGGGTGAAGCATGAGTCCTTGGAGGCTCTAACAAGTGTAGAAAGGTTAAGAGAGTATTCTAAACGCATACAATGGTCTAGGAATGTGTATTACGACATATAAGAACCTTTAGAATGATCCTAAACACTCCATGGTGCCTCAAGGGACTTAGAGGGTAAAGCATGAGTCCTTGGAGGCTCTAACAAGTGTAGAATGGTTAAGAGAGTATTCTAAACGCATACAATGGTCTAGGAATGTGTATTACGACATATAAGAACCTTTAGAATGATCCTAAACACTCCATGGTGCCTCAAGGGACTTAGAGGGTAAAGCATGAGTCCTTGGAGGCTCTAACAAGTGTAGAATGGTTAAGAGAGTATTCTAAACGCTTACAATGGTCTAGGAATGTGTATTAGGACATATAAGAACCTTTAGAATGATCCTAAACACTCCATGGTGCCTCAAGGGTCTTAGAGGGTGGAGCATGAGTCCTTGGAGGCTCTAACAAGTGTAGAATGGTTAAGAGAGTATTCTAAACGCTTACAATGGTCTTGGAATGTGTATTAGGACATATAAGAACCTTTAGAATGATCCTAAACACTCCTTGGTGCCTCAAGGGACTTAGAGGGTAAAGCATGAGTCCTTGGAGGCTCTAACAAGTGTAGAATGGTTAAGAGTGTTTTCTAAACGCTTATAATGGTGTAGGAATGTGTATTAGGACATATAAGAACCTTTAGAATGATCCTAAACACTCCATGGTGCCCCAAGGGACTTAGAGGGTGAAGCATGAGTCCTTGGTGGCTCTAAGAAGTGTAGAATGGTTAAGAGAGTAATCTAAAGGCTTAGAATGGTCTAGGAATGTGTATTAGGACATATAAGAACCTTTAGAATGATCCTAAACACTCCAAGGTGCCCAAGGGACTTAGAGGGTGAAGCATGAGTCCAAGGAGGCTCTAACAAGTGTAGAATGGTTAAGAGAGTATTCTAAACGCTTACAATGGTCTAGGAATGTGTATTAGGACATATAAGAACCTTTAGAATGATCCTATACACTCCATGGTGCCTCAAGGGTCTTAGAGGGTGGAGCATGAGTCCTTGGAGGCTCTAACAAGTGTAGAATGGTTAAGAGAGTATTTGAAACGCTTACAATGGTCTAGGAATGTGTATTAGGACATATAAGAAACTTTAGAATGATCCTAAACACTCCATGGTGCCTCAAGGGACTTAGAGGGTGAAGCATGAGTCCTAGGAGGCTCTAACAAGAGTAGAATGGTTAAAAGAGTATTCTAAACGCTTACAATGGTCTATGAATGTGTATTAGGACATATAAGAACCTTTAGAATGATCCTAAACACTCCATGGTGCCCCGAGGGACGTAGAGGGTGAAGCATGAGTCCTTGGAGGCTCTAACTAGTGTAGATTGGTTAAGAGAGTATTCTAAATGCCAAGAATGGTCTTGGAATGTGTATTAGGACATATAAGAACCATTAGAATGATCCTAAACACTCCTTGGTGCCCCAAGGGACTTAGAGGGTGAAGCATGAGTCCTAGGAGGCTCTAACAAGTGTAGAATGGTTAAGAGAGTATTCTAAACGCTTAAAATGGTCTAGGAATGTGTATTAGGACATATAAGAACCTTTAGAATGATCCTAAACACTCATTGGTGCCTCAAGGGACTTAAAGGGTGAAGCATGAGTCCTTGGAGGCTCTAACAAGTGTAGAATGGTTAAGAGAGTATTCTAAACGCTTACAATGGTCTAGGAATGTGTATTAGGACATATATGAACCTTTAGAATGATCCTAAACACTCCATGGTGCATCAAGGGACTTAGAGGGTGAAGCATGAGTCCTTGGAGGCTCTAACAAGTGTAGAAAGGTTAAGAGAGTATTCTAAACGCATACAATGGTCTAGGAATGTGTATTACGACATATAAGAACCTTTAGAATGATCCTAAACACTCCATGGTGCCTCAAGGGACTTAGAGGGTAAAGCATGAGTCCTTGGAGGCTCTAACAAGTGTAGAATGGTTAAGAGAGTATTCTAAACGCATACAATGGTCTAGGAATGTGTATTACGACATATAAGAACCTTTAGAATGATCCTAAACACTCCATGGTGCCTCAAGGGACTTAGAGGGTAAAGCATGAGTCCTTGGAGGCTCTAACAAGTGTAGAATGGTTAAGAGAGTATTCTAAACGCTTACAATGGTCTAGGAATGTGTATTAGGACATATAAGAACCTTTAGAATGATCCTAAACACTCCATGGTGCCTCAAGGGTCTTAGAGGGTGGAGCATGAGTCCTTGGAGGCTCTAACAAGTGTAGAATGGTTAAGAGAGTATTCTAAACGCTTACAATGGTCTTGGAATGTGTATTAGGACATATAATAACCTTTAGAATGATCCTAAACACTCCATGATGCCTCAAGGGTCTTAGAGGGTGAAGCATGAGTCCTAGGAGGCTCTAACAAGTGTAGAATGGTTAAAAGAGTATTCTAAACGCTTACAATGGTCTATGAATGTGTATTAGGACATATAAGAACCTTTAGAATGATCCTAAACACTCCATGGTGCCCCGAGGGACGTAGAGGGTGAAGCATGAGTCCTTGGAGGCTCTAACTAGTGTAGATTGGTTAAGAGAGTATTCTAAATGCCAAGAATGGTCTTGGAATGTGTATTAGGACATATAAGAACCATTAGAATGATCCTAAACACTCCTTGGTGCCCCAAGGGACTTAGAGGGTGAAGCATGAGTCCTAGGAGGCTCTAACAAGTGTAGAATGGTTAAGAGAGTATTTTAAACGCTTACAAAGGTCTAGGAATGTGTATTAGGACATATAAGAACCTTTAGAATGATCCTAAACACTCATTGGTGCCTCAAGGGACTTAGAGGGTGAAGCATGAGTCCTTGGAGGCTCTAACAAGTGTAGAATGGTTAAGAGAGTATTCTAAACGCTTACAATGGTCTAGGAATGTGTATTAGGACATATATGAACCTTTAGAATGATCCTAAACACTCCATGGTGCCTCAAGGGACTTAGAGGGTGAAGCATGAGTCCTTGGAGGCTCTAACAAGTGTAGAAAGGTTAAGAGAGTATTCTAAACGCATACAATAGTCTAGGAATGTGTATTACGACATATAAGAACCTTTAGAATGATCCTAAACACTCCATGGTGCCTCAAGGGACTTAGAGGGTAAAGCATGAGTCCTTGGAGGCTCTAACAAGTGTAGAATGGTTAAGAGAGTATTCTAAACGCATACAATGGTCTAGGAATGTGTATTACGACATATAAGAACCTTTAGAATGATCCTAAACACTCCATGGTGCCTCAAGGGACTTAGAGGGTAAAGCATGAGTCCTTGGAGGCTCTAACAAGTGTAGAATGGTTAAGAGAGTATTCTAAACGCATACAATGGTCTAGGAATGTGTATTACGACATATAAGAACCTTTAGAATGATCCTAAACACTCCATGGTGCCTCAAGGGACTTAGAGGGTAAAGCATGAGTCCTTGGAGGCTCTAACAAGTGTAGAATGGTTAAGAGAGTATTCTAAACGCTTACAATGGTCTAGGAATGTGTATTAGGACATATAAGAACCTTTAGAATGATCCTAAACACTCCATGGTGCCTCAAGGGTCTTAGAGGGTGGAGCATGAGTCCTTGGAGGCTCTAACAAGTGTAGAATGGTTAAGAGAGTATTCTAAACGCTTACAATGGTCTTGGAATGTGTATTAGGACATATAATAACCTTTAGAATGATCCTAAACACTCCATGATGCCTCAAGGGTCTTAGAGGGTGAAGCATGAGTCCTAGGACGCTCTAACAAGTGTAGAATGGTTAAAAGAGTATTCTAAACGCTTACAATGGTCTATGAATGTGTATTAGGACATATAAGAACCTTTAGAATGATCCTAAACACTCCATGGTGCCCCGAGGGACGTAGAGGGTGAAGCATGAGTCCTTGGAGGCTCTAACTAGTGTAGATTGGTTAAGAGAGTATTCTAAATGCCAAGAATGGTCTTGGAATGTGTATTAGGACATATAAGAACCATTAGAATGATCCTAAACACTCCTTGGTGCCCCAAGGGACTTAGAGGGTGAAGCATGAGTCCTAGGAGGCTCTAACAAGTGTAGAATGGTTAAGAGAGTATTTTAAACGCTTACAAAGGTCTAGGAATGTGTATTAGGACATATAAGAACTGATCGAGGCCGTACCCGATCAAAATAAAAGGTGTTTATTCTGTAGTACTAGGAAGGTGATCCTAGGTCGTTTCCCAGCGAATATCGGTCTAGGCAAAGTATCAAACACGTAGTGTGCAGTAAAATGGGGGGGTTTTTGTGTGTGACAAATGTGAAGAACAAAACATAAATAGAATATAAAAACTAAGAAAATCAGAAACAAAAGCGGGCAAACCCCTTTGGCTACGTACACTACTCAATCCTAGCTCACTAAAGATCGATTCCTCTCCTCTCCTCTGTCCAACTCGTGATAACCAAATACTAAGCGAAAATTCAGTTATCACTCCAAACCCTAACTTCTAATTAAGCATCAGAAACCAGAATTGGAGTTTTTACGAGTTAATACAAATTAAGCATTTATATTCATGTATTATCTCTACGAAATGGAATTAAGCAAACCACTACACATCGATAAACATGAAAACAGAGAAGAGAAAATGAAATTGCATTAATAACAAGAGCTCAAGAGTAGATAATACAATACCAAAGGGATTAACCCTTGAAGTCTAGCCTTCCATGGCCATAAATGAAGAAAAACGAGTAGAAATGGGGAAAAACAAAACCCTAGCAGCCACCACCACTTGGGAGAGCCAAGAGAGAAGTTCTAACCTAGAGAGAGAGTGAGAAATCTGAAATGGGAGTGTGTTCTGGGGGTTACACGAATTTCCCCTCTTTAGTCATGAAAATGGGCCTAAAACATGGGCCCAAGTCCTAAGAAACACTATTCTAAAAATTACAATTAAAAAGGGACCTAAATGCAAATTACAATCTTCACTTCAATACTTCAATCTTCATTTCCAAACTTCCCAAAGTGTCCTTGTGCCAAATATTACCTGAAAATAGAAATAGAATTAATTAGGCTAAATAATTCCAAATTAAACAATATTCGGAATATTAGTCCAATAAACTCTAAATCACTAAATCAAGCTAATCAATGTCAAATGGGCAACAAGTATCAATAATAGGAGTAAAATAATGCAAGGAATAATGGGAAATAAAATGCTCATCAAATACCCCCACACTTATCCTTTTGCACTCCTGGGCAAAACCAAAAGATAGGACTATGAAGATCAATATGCACCAAAGTGAATCATGCAACAAGATGACTACAATTAAGAAATGCAAACCTAAGAGATTACATACTTCACAATGAATTCTAGGAAATGCAAAGAAATGGGCAAACTCAAGCACACAAAATGGTTAAGGATCAAAGAGTCAAAGCATCCGCGAACATCATCCAATTACTTCATGTATGCAAAGAAACCAATGACATCAAGAGGATAGTCACAAAGATGATAGAAACTCACAAGGATCACTCAAAAGTGTTTACACTCAAGTGTTTGGGGTTTATCATTATTTACACTCAAGGCACATCATGAAAAACAAACACAACCATAAGCTTGACAAGCCTCTAACATCAACCATCAACACACATGCACAAAATGATCAAAAGGTCTTTTAAGGGTTGTAATGGGGCCAAGGACAAGGTAGGATAAAAATATGGGAATGTAGCTAAAACCAAGGGAATAGAGGAGCAATGGGGAATAAGTAAAAAGTAAGCAAAATCCACCCCAAAATCAACAACCACTAATTCCAATCCTCTTTGCCTCAACAACCTTTTATTCACTTTTTTTTTTCTTTTATTTTTGCATTTTTTTTTTTTTTGTATTTTTGTCTTCTATTATTTTTTTTTGTTTTTGAGAGATATACAAAAAGAAAAGAAGAAACAACACAAATGGCATGAAGATGAAGCCATAACTATAACAACCAATGAGGCCAAACCAAGAACTCAACCAATTAAAGCATAAAGCATACTTCTTACCTAATACCCATTCCCAAAACAATTCCAAAGCTCCAAAATTCCCTAAGGTTAGGACAATCATGGTTTTTCAGTCATAGGCTTGTAATGAGCTAAAGAACAAGGAAAGGGATAAAAAGGCTCAAAGGGGCTAGCAAAGGATACATTCATTCAAGGTAGGCTCATATGGCTAGTAGCTTATTCAAGAAAGAAAGTGCCTAAATCATTTCAAAATGTGCATGAGCAATCAAGTATCAACAAGAGTCAAGTCAAGTTCTAGAGTGCAAGTAATCCAGAGTGCAATCACACATGAAAGAAAATTAGGTGGCTTATATAGCAATCCACCCACAATTAAGGCTCAAATCCTCACAAAAGGGACAATTCTATCACAGTGTTACCACCTCTTAATTATCAAAAGCAACTTTACACACAGAAATGCATGAATTCAGACACAAGATACCAAAACTCTACTAAAATGAAGCAAAAACATGCAAGAAAATGCCCAAAACTAAGCAAAACCTAAAAAAAATCAAAGCAAAATATGCAACCTAAACTACTCTCCCCCCACACTTAAATCACACATTGTCCTCAATGTAACACAATCAGCAGAATCAGATAGATATAGACAAGTGCAATGAAAGTAGTGAAGAAGGAGAAAAGAAAACTCCCGAAGTCATGGTGGGAAGAAGGTGAGTGCTCTCTTCAGCGGATCGAATGCCATCTTGCATTGGTATCCTAATCGAAGGACTATGTTTCTGAAGTTCACAAGTGGCACCCCAGGTAGATATGCTAAAGTCCATCCGACTGCCCTCTTGTTCTGTCTAATCATATCTAGCAGTTTCTCCTCTTGATCAACAGAAAGTGAGGTAGAGATGATCACTGGGAGTTTCTGCTCATCCTCAAAGTAAGCATATTTGAGATGAGGAGGGAGGGGCTCCAGGTCCAATGAGGGTGCCTGCATAATGGATGGAACTAAAGGGACAGTAGAAATGGATTCTGCTGCCTGCACCTGAACAAAAGAATCAGACTCTTGCATAACAGAGAGGGGGTTAGCAAAATCTATAATATGAGAGTCATCAACAGATGCAGTGTCAGAAGCTAGAAATTGATCAATGCATGACATGCACATTTCGGAATCAGTACATGCAGGACAAGAAAATGAGTCTGTAAATGATGGCAAATCAGGATCATGCAAAACATCAAGCACATGTTCATCAATCTCATCAAGAAAGTCTATATGAAAGACAGAGTGATCCTCAGGAAAATGTTTCATAGCATGGAAAATGTCAAATCGGATCACACTGCCATCAAACTCCATGGAAAGTGAACCTGAATGCACATCTATCTTGGTTCGGGCTGTTTTCAAAAATGGCCTCCCCAAAATAATAGGAACAGCATTACGGGGGGAGTCATCTTCCATATCAAGAATGTAAAAATCAGCAGGGAAGATCAACTCTTCAACCCGAACCAAGACATCCTCTATCAAACCTGCGGGGTGGGCAGTACTTCTATTTGCCAATTGAATCACCACACCCGTAGGTTGAAGAGGTCCAAGAGAAAGAGACTTAAAAATAGACATAGGCATGACATTTATGGATGCTCCTAAATCTAGCATAGCATTTTCAAACTTGACATTGCCTATGATGCAAGGTATAGAGAAAGTTCCAGGATCCTTACATTTTTCAGGAATGTGAGGGATAGGTTTACCTATGAGAGCGGAGACATTCCTTCCCATGCTTATCCTCTCATTTCCCTTGAGTCTTCTCTTTTGAGTGCATAACTCCTTAAGGAACTTCGCATACCTTGGAATCTGTTTTATTACATCAAGAAGGGGTATGTTGACTTCCACCTTCCTGAATGTATCAAGAATCTCCTTGTCCACCTCTTCCACCCTTTTGTTTTGAGGCACTCTTGGTGGGAATGGAAGAGGAATGGGAGGAGGTTGTAGGACAACAGCAGGTTTTGTGGTTGAGCTTGAGGAAGGTTGAGTTGGATGACTCTCCTTGGTGCTAGGATGTTCACCTTCCTCTATCACTTGACTCTTCCCTTTAGAGGGAGTTAGAGCATCATTGTTGAGGTGAGGTTGTGGTGTGGGTGTGACAATCTGCTTTCCTGACCTCAGGTTGATGGCACTGACATTCTGATGCTGAGGATTTATCACTGTTTGGGAAGGCAACTTGTCAGAATTTTGAGATTGCAAGTTGTTGAGAGAAGTTGCCATTTGACCCATCTGATTTGTCAAAGTCTGAATGGATGCCTCTTGTCTCTGTATGGATGCTCTAGTTTCTTGTTGAAATTGGAGGTTTTGCATGGTCATTTGCCTCACCAACTCCTCCAAGGTAGGTTGGTTGGATGGAGGGGCTGATGGTGCAGGATGAACCACTTGCTGCTGTTGTTGTTGCCCTTGCTGCTGGATTGGAGGAGGTACATATGGTGGTCTGCTCGGTCCAGCGGTGTTCTGAAATGGAACATTAGGAGAAGGTTGCTGTTGTTGATCAGACCACTTCAGGTTGGGATGGTTCCTCCATCCAGGGTTGTATCTATTGGAAGAGAGGTCATGATTGTGCTGTTGTGGGCCATTATTGTTGTATATGTTGGCCGCATAGGCCTCGGGTTGGTGACCACTTGCCATCAGCTGTTGCTGCTGAAGGGAAGGGCATGCATCTGTGGGGTGCTCAATGGATGTGCATATGCCACACACTCTAGCAGGAAGTATCATCTTTTTCTGATTGACAGCCAATTGTGTGACCAATGTTGTAAGTGAATCAATTTTCTGCTCAAGCTTCTCAACCTTGCCCGAGTCTGCACCAACATCATTTACATCCCTCACAACTATTGCATCACTGTTGCTTCTTGCATGAAATTGTTGACAGTTGGAAGCCATCTTCTCAATTTTGCTCCTGGCTTGTAAGGGTGTCATATCTCCCAATGTACCACCACTTGCAGCATCTACCATGTTTCTTTCCATGAAGTTGAGACCTTCATAAAAGTACTGGATGAGAAGCTGCTCTGAGATCTGATGGTGAGGGCAGGAAGCGCACAACCTCTTGAATCTCTCCCAATAATCATAGAGACTCTCTCCATGTTGTTGCCTGATACCAGAAATTTCCTTTCTGATTGCAGTGGTCCTATTTGCAGGGAAGAATTTTTCCAGAAATGCCCTCTTCAAGTCATCCCAGCTTGTGATGGAACCAGGGGCCAAGTCAGATAACCAATCTTGTGCTAGACCCTCTAAGGAATGTGGAAATGCTCTGAGACAGACATGATCCTCTTGCACATCATGTGGTTTCATTGTGGTGCACACTATATGGAATTTCTTGAGATGCTTATGAGGATCCTCACCTGCAAGACCATGAAACTTGGGCAACAAATGGATTAGTCCTGTTCTAAGCTCAAAAGGAACATCCTCATCAGGATACCGGATACACGAGTCTTCAATAGTGAAGTCAGGTGCAGCCAGCTCCCTAAGTGTCCTTTCCCTTGGTGGGGGTTGAGCCATGTTATCACAATGTATAGAATCAGATTGAATAAAAGTAGAAGGAATAGAAGAAATAGAAACAGAATCAGAATTAGATGGACTATAAGATGACTCTGACTCACTACCTAATGACTGATTCCTATTTTGTCTAACTAATATGTGATAAGTTCTATCAATTTCAGGGTTGTATGGATGCAAATAACTTGGGTTGCCCCTAGTCATGTACTGAACAGAACAGCATCAACCATAGCATACTGTAACAGATATGCATGACCAAAATCGGCAAGAAAAATTTTTATTTTTTTAAAATTTTTTCTTTATTTTTTTAAGCACCCTAAAATCATAAAAACATATCACAGAAAGTTTGAGGACAAAATTCAAAAGGGAACCAAGTCAAAGAATTAAAACAATGACCAAAAACTAAGAAAATAGAACTTGTAAAATAAAAAAGAAATAGTAAACAGGCTTTTTCGGGATCCAAACGAAGGGGTTTTCTGACGAAGTCAGAAAAATCAGATTATTCAGAAAATTCCCTTCGATTTGATATAAAATTCGTCAAATTCCGAGTTACTGATCAAAAGTTATGCCTATTTATAGTAAGTGCTGCTGAAACTTGGAAAATTTTTTTGGAACTCACAACCAGTGCATATCTGAGTGTCTGTGATGCATCAAAACACTAATATATGATGAAACAAGTGTGGATACCAATTTTCGTGCAAAAATTCCACCCGCAGCTATGTTGAATGGCACTCACAGAATCACTAGAATAGCATCAGTTGTGCAGAACAGCAAATCAGCAAACAGGGCAACTTTCAATCAGTTATCAGAATGCTTATTCACACACTAACTACACTAACTAATCTAACTAACTACTGTATGATCTTTGGCAAGAACCGATAATCCCCGGCAACGGCGCCAAATTTTGATCGAGGCCGTACCCGATCAAAATAAAAGGTGTTTATTCTGTAGTACTAGGAAGGTGATCCTAGGTCGTTTCCCAGCGAATATCGGTCTAGGCAAAGTATCAAACACGTAGTGTGCAGTAAAATGGGGGGGTTTTTGTGTGTGACAAATGTGAAGAACAAAACATAAATAGAATATAAAAACTAAGAAAATCAGAAACAAAAGCGGGCAAACCCCTTTGGCTACGTACACTACTCAATCCTAGCTCACTAAAGATCGATTCCTCTCCTCTCCTCTGTCCAACTCGTGATAACCAAATACTAAGCGAAAATTCAGTTATCACTCCAAACCCTAACTTCTAATTAAGCATCAGAAACCAGAATTGGAGTTTTTACGAGTTAATACAAATTAAGCATTTATATTCATGTATTATCTCTACGAAATGGAATTAAGCAAACCACTACACATCGATAAACATGAAAACAGAGAAGAGAAAATGAAATTGCATTAATAACAAGAGCTCAAGAGTAGATAATACAATACCAAAGGGATTAACCCTTGAAGTCTAGCCTTCCATGGCCATAAATGAAGAAAAACGAGTAGAAATGGGGAAAAACAAAACCCTAGCAGCCACCACCACTTGGGAGAGCCAAGAGAGAAGTTCTAACCTAGAGAGAGAGTGAGAAATCTGAAATGGGAGTGTGTTCTGGGGGTTACACGAATTTCCCCTCTTTAGTCATGAAAATGGGCCTAAAACATGGGCCCAAGTCCTAAGAAACACTATTCTAAAAATTACAATTAAAAAGGGACCTAAATGCAAATTACAATCTTCACTTCAATACTTCAATCTTCATTTCCAAACTTCCCAAAGTGTCCTTGTGCCAAATATTACCTGAAAATAGAAATAGAATTAATTAGGCTAAATAATTCCAAATTAAACAATATTCGGAATATTAGTCCAATAAACTCTAAATCACTAAATCAAGCTAATCAATGTCAAATGGGCAACAAGTATCAATAATAGGAGTAAAATAATGCAAGGAATAATGGGAAATAAAATGCTCATCAAGAACCTTTAGAATGATCCTAAACACTCATTGGTGCCTCAAGGGACTTAGAGGGTGAAGCATGAGTCCTTGGAGGCTCTAACAAGTGTAGAATGGTTAAGAGAGTATTCTAAACGCTTACAATGGTCTAGGAATGTGTATTAGGACATATATGAACCTTTAGAATGATCCTAAACACTCCATGGTGCCTCAAGGGACTTAGAGGGTGAAGCATGAGTCCTTGGAGGCTCTAACAAGTGTAGAAAGGTTAAGAGAGTATTCTAAACGCATACAATAGTCTAGGAATGTGTATTACGACATATAAGAACCTTTAGAATGATCCTAAACACTCCATGGTGCCTCAAGGGACTTAGAGGGTAAAGCATGAGTCCTTGGAGGCTCTAACAAGTGTAGAATGGTTAAGAGAGTATTCTAAACGCATACAATGGTCTAGGAATGTGTATTACGACATATAAGAACCTTTAGAATGATCCTAAACACTCCACGGTGCCTCAAGGGACTTAGAGGGTAAAGCATGAGTCCTTGGAGGCTCTAACAAGTGTAGAATGGTTAAGAGAGTATTCTAAACACTTACAATGGTCTAGGAATGTGTATTCGGACATATAAGAACCTTGAGAATGATCCTAAACACTTCATGGTGCCTCAAGGGTCTTAGAGGGTGGAGCATGAGTCCTTGGAGGCTCTAACAAGTGTAGAATGGTTAAGAGAGTATTCTAAACGCTTTCAATGGTCTTGGAATGTGTATTAGGAAATATAATAACCTTTAGAATGATCCTAAACACTCCATGATGCCTCAAGGGTCTTAGAGGGTGAAGCATGAGTCCTAGGAGGCTCTAACAAGTGAAGAATGGTTAAAAGAGTATTCTAAACGCTTACAATGGTCTATGAATGTGTATTAGGACATATAAGAACCTTTAGAATGATCCTAAACACTCCATGGTGCCTCAAGGGAGTTAGAGGGTGAAGCATGAGTCCTTGGAGGCTCTAACAAGTGTAGAATGGTTAAGAGAGTATTCTAAACGCTTACAATGGTCTAGGAATGTGTATTAGGACATATAAGAACCTTTAGAATGATCCTAAACACTCCATGGTGCCTCAAGGGACTTAGAGGGTGAAGCATGAGTCCTTGGAGGCTCTAACAAGTGTAGAAAGGTTAAGAGAGTATTCTAAACGCATACAATAGTCTAGGAATGTGTATTACGACATATAAGAACCTTTAGAATGATCCTAAACACTCCATGGTGCCTCAAGGGACTTAGAGGGTAAAGCATGAGTCCTTGGAGACTCTAACAAGTGTAGAATGGTTAAGAGAGTATTCTAAACGCTTACAATGGTCTTGGAATGTGTATTAGGACATATAAGAACCTTTAGAATGATCCTAAACACTCCATGGTGCCTCAAGGGTCTTAGAGGGTGAAGCATGAGTCCTTGGAGGCTCTAACAAGTGTAGAATGGTTAAAAGAGTATTCTAAACGCTTACAATGGTCTATGAATGTGTATTAGGACATATAAGAACCTTTAGAATGATCCTAAACACTCCATGGTGCCCCGAGGGACGTAGAGGGTGAAGCATGAGTCCTTGGAGGCTCTAACTAGTGTAGATTGGTTAAGAGAGTATTCTAAATGCCAAGAATGGTCTTGGAATGTGTATTAGGACATATAAGAACCATTAGAATGATCCTAAGCACTCCTTGGTGCCCCAAGGGACTTAGAGGGTGAAGCATGAGTCCTAGGAGGCTCTAACAAGTGTAGAATGGTTAAGAGAGTATTCTAAACGCTTAAAATGGTCTAAGAATGTGTATTAGGACATATAAGAACCTTTAGAATGATCCTAAACACTCATTGGTGCCTCAAGGGACTTAGAGGGTGAAGCATGAGTCCTTGGAGGCTCTAACAAGTGTAGAATGGTTAAGAGAGTATTCTAAACGCTTACAATGGTCTAGGAATGTGTATTAGGACATATAAGAACCTTTAGAATGATCCTAAACACTCCATGGTGCCCCGAGGGACGTAGAGGGTGAAGCATGAGTCCTTGGAGGCTCTAACTAGTGTAGATTGGTTAAGAGAGTATTCTAAATGCCAAGAATGGTCTTGGAATGTGTATTAGGACATATAAGAACCTTTAGAATGATCCTAAACACTCATTGGTGCCGCAAGGGACTTAGAGGGTGAAGCATGAGTCCTAGGAGGCTCTAACAAGAGTAGAATGGTTAAAAGAGTATTCTAAACGCTTACAATGGTCTATGAATGTGTATTAGGACATATAAGAACCTTTAGAATGATCCTAAACACTCCATGGTGCCCCGAGGGACGTAGAGGGTGAAGCATGAGTCCTTGGAGGCTCTAACTAGTGTAGATTGGTTAAGAGAGTATTCTAAATGCCAAGAATGGTCTTGGAATGTGTATTAGGACATATAAGAACCATTAGAATGATCCTAAGCACTCCTTGGTGCCCCAAGGGACTTAGAGGGTGAAGCATGAGTCCTAGGAGGCTCTAACAAGTGTAGAATGGTTAAGAGAGTATTCTAAACGCTTAAAATGGTCTAAGAATGTGTATTAGGACATATAAGAACCTTTAGAATGATCCTAAACACTCATTGGTGCCTCAAGGGACTTAGAGGGTGAAGCATGAGTCCTTGGAGGCTCTAACAAGTGTAGAATGGTTAAGAGAGTATTCTAAACGCTTACAATGGTCTAGGAATGTGTATTAGGACATATATGAACCTTTAGAATGATCCTAAACACTCCATGGTGCCTCAAGGGACTTAAAGGGTGAAGCATGAGTCCTTGGAGGCTCTAACAAGTGTAGAAAGGTTAAGAGAGTATTCTAAACGCATACAATGGTCTAGGAATGTGTATTACGACATATAAGAACCTTTAGAATGATCCTAAACACTCCATGGTGCCTCAAGGGACTTAGAGGGTAAAGCATGAGTCCTTGGAGGCTCTAACAAGTGTAGAATGGTTAAGAGAGTATTCTAAACGCTTACAATGGTCTTTGGAATGTGTATTAGGACATATAAGAACCTTTAGAATGATCCTAACCACTCCATGATGCCTCAAGGGTCTTAGAGGGTGAAGCATGAGTCCTTGGAGGCTCTAACAAGTGTAGAATGGTTAAGAGAGTATTCTAAACGCTTACAATGGTCTAGGAATGTGTATTAGGACATATAAGAACCTTTAGAATGATCCTAAACACTCCATGGTGCCTCAAGGGTCTTAGAGGGTGAAGCATGAGTCCTTGGAGGCTCTAACATGTGTAGAATGGTTAAGAGAGTATTCTAAACGCTTACAATGGTCTAGGAATGTGTATTAGGACATAGAAGAACCTTTAGAATGATCCTAAACACTCCATGGTGCCTCAAGGGTCTTAGAGGGTGAAGCATGAGTCCTTGGAGGCTCTAACAAGTGTAGAATGATTAAGAGAGTATTCTAAACGCTTACAATGGTCTAGGAATGTGTATTAGGACATATAAGAACCTTTAGAATGATCCTAAACACTCCATGGTGCCCCAAGGGACTTAGAGGGTGAAGCATGAGTCCTTGGTGGCTCTAAGAAGTGTAGAATGGTTAAGAGAGTAATCTAAAGGCTTAGAATGGTCTAGGAATGTGTATTAGGACATATAAGAACCTTTAGAATGATCCTAAACACTCCAAGGTGCCCCAAGGGACTTAGAGGGTGAAGCATGAGTCCAAGGAGGCTCTAACAAGTGTAGAATGGTTAAGAGAGTATTCTAAACGCTTACAATGGTCTAGGAATGTGTATTACGACATATAAGAACCTTTAGAATGATCCTAAACACTCCATGGTGCCTCAAGGGACTTAGAGGGTAAAGCATGAGTCCTTGGAGGCTCTAACAAGTGTAGAATGGTTAAGAGAGTATTCTAAACGCTTACAATGGTCTTTGGAATGTGTATTAGGACATATAAGAACCTTTAGAATGATCCTAAACACTCTATGATGCCTCAAGGGTCTTAGAGGGTGAAGCATGAGTCCTTGGAGGCTCTAACAAGTGTAGAATGGTTAAGAGAGTATTCTAAACGCATACAATGGTCTAGGAATGTGTATTACGACATATAAGAACCTTTAGAATGATCCTAAACACTCCATGGTGCCTCAACGGACTTAGAGGGTAAAGCATGAGTCCTTGGAGGCTCTAACAAGTGTAGAATGGTTAAGAGAGTATTATAAACGCTTACAATGGTCTAGGAATGTGTATTCGGACATATAAGAACCTTTAGAATGATCCTAAACACTCCATGGTGCCTCAAGGGTCATAGAGGGTGGAGCATGAGTCCTTGGAGGCTCTAACAAGTGTAGAATGGTTAAGAGAGTATTCTAAACGCTTACAATGGTCTTGGAATGTGTATTAGGAAATATAATAACCTTTAGAATGATCCTAAACACTCCATGATGCCTCAAGGGTCTTAGAGGGTGAAGCATGAGTCCTAGGAGGCTCTAACAAGTGTAGAATGGTTAAAAGAGTATTCTAAACGCTTACAATGGTCTATGAATGTGTATTAGGACATATAAGAACCTTTAGAATGATCCTAAACACTCCATGGTGCCCCGAGGGACGTAGAGGGTGAAGCATGAGTCCTTGGAGGCTCTAACAAGTGTAGAATGGTTAAGAGAGTATTCTAAACGCTTATAATGGTCTTGGAATGTGTATTAGGACATATAAGAACCTTTAGAATGATCCTAAACACTCCATGATGCCTGAAGGGTCTTAGAGGGTGAAGCATGAGTTCTTAGAGGCTCTAACAAGTGTAGAATGGTTAAGAGAGTATTCTAAACGCTTACAATGGTCTAGGAATGTGTATTAGGACATATAAGAACCTTTAGAATGATCCTAAACACTCCATGGTGCCTCATGGGTCTTAGAGGGTGAAGCATGAGTCCTTGGAGGCTCTAACAAGTGTAGAATGGTTAAGAGAGTATTCTAAACGCTTACAATGGTCTAGGAATGTGTATTAGGACATATAAGAACCTTTAGAATGATCCTAAACACTCCATGGTGCCTCAAGGGACTTAGAGGGTAAAGCAAGCGTCCTTGGAGGCTCCAAAAATTGTAGAATGGTTAAGAGAGTATTATAAATGCTTACAATGGTCTTGGAATGTGTATTAGGACATATAAGAACCTTCAGAATGATCCTAAACACTCCGTGGGGCCTCAAGGGTCTTAGAGGGTCAAGCATGAGTCCTTGGAGGCTCTAACAAGTGTAGAATGGTTAAGAGAGTATTCTAAACGCTTACAATGGTCTAGGAATGTGTATTAGGACATATAAGAACCTTTTAGAATGATCCTAAACACTCCATGGTGCCTCAAGGGACTTAGAGGGTAAAGCATGAGTCCTTGGAGGCTCTAACAAGTGTAGAATGGTTAAGAGAGTTTTCTAAACGCTTACAATGGTGTAGGAATGTGTATTAGGTCATATAAGAACCTTTAGAATGATCCTAAACACTTCATGGTGCCCCAAGGGACTTAGAGGGTGAAGCATGAGTCCTTGGTGGCTCTAAGAAGTGTAGAATGGTTAAGAGAGTAATCTAAAGGCTTAGAATGGTCTAGGAATGTGTATTAGGACATATAAGAACATTTAGAATGATCCGAAACACTCCAAGGTGCCCCAAGGGACTTAGAAGGTGAAGCATGAGTCCAAGGAGGCTCTAACAAGTGTAGAATGGTTAAGAGAGTATTCTAAACGCTTACAATGGTCTAGGAATGTGTATTAGGACATATAAGAACCTTTAGAATGATCCTAAACACTCCATGGTCCCTCAAGGGACTTAGAGGGTGGAGCATGAGTCCTTGGAGGCTCTAACAAGGGTAGAATGGTTAAGAGAGTATTTTTAACGCTTACAAAGGTCTAGGAATGTGTATTAGGACATATAAGAAACTTTAGAATGATCCTAAACACTCCATGGTGCCTCAAGGGACTTAGAGGGTGAAGCATGAGTCCTAGGAGGCTCTAACAAGTGTAGAATGGTTAAAAGAGTATTCTAAACGCTTACAATGGTCTATGAATGTGTATTAGGACATATAAGAACTTTTAGAATGATCCTAAACACTCCATGGTGCCCCGAGGGACGTAGAGGGTGAAGCATGAGTCCTTGGATGCTCTAACTAGTGTAGATTGGTTAAGAGAGTATTCTAAACGCCAAGAATGGTCTTGGAATGTGTATTAGGACATATAAGAACCATTAGAATGATCCTAAACACTCCTTGGTGCCCCAAGGGACTTAGAGGGTGAAGCATGAGTCCTAGGAGGCTCTAACAAGTGTAGAATGGTTAAGAGAGTATTCTAAACGCTTACAATGGTCTAGGAATGTGTATTAGGACATATAAGAACCTTTAGAATGATCCTAAACACTCCATGGTGCCTCAAGGGACTTAGAGGGTAAAGCATGAGTCCTTCGAGGCTCTAACAAGTGTAGAATGGTTAACAGAGTATTCTAAACGCTTACAATGGTCTTGAAATGTGTATTAGGACATATAAGAACCTTTAGAATGATCCTAAACACTCCGTGGTGCCTCAAGGGTCTTAGAGGGTGAAGCATGAGTCCTTGGAGGCTCTAACAAGTGTAGAATGGTTAAGAGAGTATTCTAAACGCTTACAATGGTCTAGGAATGTGTATTAGGACATATAAGAACCTATAGAATTATCCTAAACACTTCATGGTGCCTCAAGGGACTTAGAGGGTAAAGCATGAATCCTTCGAGGCTCTAACAAGTGTAGAATGGTTAAGAGAGTTTTCTAAACGCTTACAATGGTGTAGGAATGTGTATTAGGACATATAAGAACCTTTAGAATGATCCTAAACACTCCATGGTGCCCCAAGGGACTTAGAGGGTGAAGCATGAGTCCTTGGTGGCTCTAAGAAGTGTAGATTGGTTAAGAGAGTAATCTAAAGGCTTAGAATGGTCTAAGAATGTGTATTAGGACATATAAGAACCTTTAGAATGCTCCTAAACACTCCAAGGTGCCCCAAGGGACATAGAGGGTGAAGCATGAGTCCAAGGAGGCTCTAACAAGTGTAGAATGGTTAAGAGAGTATTCTAAACGCTTACAATGGTCTAGGAATGTGTATTAGGACATATAAGAACCTTTAGAATGATCCTACACACTCCATGGTGCCTCAAGGGTCTTAGAGGGTGAAGCATGAGTCCTTGGAGGCTCTAACAAGTGTAGAATGGTTAAGAGAGTATTCTAAACGCTTACAATGGTCTAGGAATGTGTATTAGGACATATAAGAACATTTAGAATGATCCTAAAGACTCCATGGTGCCTCAAGGGACTTAGAGGGTAAAGCATGAGTCCTTGGAGGCTCTAACAAGTTTAGAATGGTTAAGAGAGTTTTCTAAACGCTTACAATGGTGTAGGAATGTGTATTAGGACATATAAGAACCTTTAGAATGATCCTAAACATTCCATGGTGCCCCAAGGGACTTAGAGGGTGAAGCATGAGTCCTTGGTGGCTCTAAGAAGTGTAGAATGGTTAAGAGAGTAATCTAAAGGCTTAGAATGGTCTAGGAATGTGTATTAGGACATATAAGAACCTTTAGAATGATCCTAAACACTCCATGGTGCCCCAAGGGACTTAGAGGGTGAAGCATGAGTCCAAGGAGGCTCTAACAAGTGTAGAATGGTTAAGAGAGTATTTTAAACGCTTACAATGGTCTAGGAATGTGTATTAGGACATATAAGAAACTTTAGAATGATCCTAAACACTCCATGGTGCATCAAGGGACTTAGAGGGTGAAGCATGAGTCCTAGGAGGCTCTAACAAGTGTAGAATGGTTAAAAGAGTATTCTAAACGCTTACAATGGTCTATTAATGTGTATTAGGACATATAAGAACCTTTAGAATGATCCTAAACACTCCATGGTGCCCTGAGGGACGTAGAGGGTGAAGCATGAGTCCTTGGAGGCTCTAACTAGTGTAGATTGGTTAAGAGAGTATTCTAAACGCCAAGAATGGTCTTGGAATGTGTATTAGGACATATAAGAACCATTAGAATGATCCTAAACACTCCTTGGTGCCCCAAGGGACTTAGAGGGTGAAGCATGAGTCCTAGGAGGCTCTAACAATTGTAGAATGGTTAAGAGAGTATTCTAAACGCTTACAATGGTCTAGAAATGTGTATTAGGACATATAAGAACCTTTAGAATGATCCTAAACACTCATTGGTGCCTCAAGGGACTTAGAGGGTGAAGCATGAGTCCTTGGAAGCTCTAACAAGTGTAGAATGGTTAAGAGAGTATTCTAAACTCTTACAATGGTCTAGGAATGTGTATTAGGACATATAAGAACATTTAGAATGACCCTAAACACTCCATGGTGCCTCAAGGGACTTAGAGGGTAAAGCATGAGTCCTGGGAGGCTCTAACAAGTTTAGAATGGTTAAGAGAGTTTTCTAAACGCTTACAATGGTGTAGGAATGTGTATTAGGACATATAAGAACCTTTAGAATGATCCTAAACACTCCATGGTGCCCCAAGGGACTTAGAGGGTGAAGCATGAGTCCTTGGTGGCTCTAAGAAGTGTAGAATGGTTAAGAGAGTAATCTAAAGGCTTCGAATGGTCTAGGAATGTGTATTAGGACATATAAGAACCTTTAGAATGATCCTAAACACTCCAAGGTGCCCAGAGGGACTTAGAGGGTGAAGCATGAGTCCAAGGAGGCTCTAACAAGTGTAGAATGGTTAAGAGAGTATTTTAAACGCTTACAATGGTCTAGGAATGTGTATTAGGACATATAAGAAACTTTAGAATGATCCTAAACACTCCATGGTGCCTCAAGGGACTTAGAGGGTGAAGCAAGAGTCCTAGGAGGCTCTAACAAGTGTAGAATGGTTAAAAGAGTATTCTAAACGCTTACAATGGTCTATTAATGTGTATTAGGACATATAAGAACCTTTAGAATGATCCTAAACACTCCATGGTGCCCTGAGGGACGTAGAGGGTGAAGCATGAGTCCTTGGAGGCTCTAACTAGTGTAGATTGGTTAAGAGAGTATTCTAAACGCCAAGAATGGTCTTGGAATGTGTATTAGGACATATAAGAACCATTAGAATGATCCTAAACACTCCTTGGTGCCCCAAGGGACTTAGAGGGTGAAGCATGAGTCCTAGGAGGCTCTAACAATTGTAGAATGGTTAAGAGAGTATTCTAAACGCTTACAATGGTCTAGAAATGTGTATTAGGACATATAAGAACCTTTAGAATGATCCTAAACACTCATTGGTTCCTCAAGGGACTTAGAGGGTGAAGCATGAGTCCTTGGAAGCTCTAACAAGTGTAGAATGGTTAAGAGAGTATTCTAAACGCTTACAATGGTCTAGGAATGTGTATTAGGACATATAAGAACCTTTAGAATGATCCTAAACACTCCATGGTGCCTCAAGGGACTTAGAGGGTGAAGCATGAGTCCTTGGAGGCTCTAACAAGTGTAGAAAGGTTAAGAGAGTATTCTAAACGCATACAATGGTCTAGGAATGTGTATTATGACATATAAGAACCTTTAGAATGATCCTAAACACTCCATGGTGCCCCAAGGGACTTAGAGGGTAAAGCATGAGTCCTTGGAGGCTCTAACAAGTGTAGAATGGTTAAGAGAGTATTCTAAACGCTTACAATGGTCTAGGAATGTGTATTAGGACATATAAGAACCTTTAGAATGATCCTAAACACTCCATGGTGCCTCAAGGGTCTTAGAGGGTGAAGCATGAGTCCTTGGAGGCTCTAACAAGTGTAGAATGGTTAAGAGAGTATTCTAAATGCTTACAATGGTGTTGGAATGTGTATTAGGACATATAAGAACCTTTAGAATGATCCTAAACACTCCATGGTGCCTCAAGGGACTTAGAGGGTGAAGCATGAGTCCTTGGAGGCTCTAACAAGTGTAGAAAGGTTAAGAGAGTATTCTAAACGCATACAATTGTCTAGGAATGTGTATTACGACATATAAGAACCTTTAGAATGATCCTAAACACTCCATGGTGCCTCAAGGGTCTTAGAGGGTGAAGCATGAGTCCTTGGAGGCTCTAACAAGTGTAGAATGGTTAAGAGAGTATTCTAAACGCTTACAGTGGTCTAGGAATGTGTATTAGGAAATATAAGAACCTTTTGAATGATCCTAAACACTCCATGGTGGCTCAAGGGTCTTAGAGGGTGAAGCATGAGTCCTTGGAGGCTCTAACAAGTGTAGAATGGTTAAGAGAGTATTCTAAACGCTTACAATGGTCTAGGAATGTGTATTAGGACATATAAGAACCTTTAGAATGATCCTAAACACTCCATGGTGCCTCAAGGGACTTAGAGGGTAAAGCATGAGTCCTTGGAGGCTCTAACAAGTGTAGAATGGTTAAGAGAGTATTCTAAACGCTTACAATGGTCTTGGAATGTGTATTAGGACATATAAGAACCTTTTGAATGATTCTAAACACTCCATGGTGCCTTAAGGGTCTTAGAGGGTGAAGCATGAGTCCTTGGAGGCTCTAACAAGTGTAGAATGGTTAAGAGAGTATTCTAAACGCTTACAATGGTCTAGGAATGTGTATTAGGACATATAAGAACCTTTAGAATGATCCTAAACACTCCATGGTGCCTCAAGGGACTTAGAGGGTAAAGCATGAGTCCTTGGAGGCTCTAACAAGTGTAGAATGGTTAAGAGAGTATTCTAAACGCTTACAATGATCTTGGAATGTGTATTAGGACATATAAGAACCTTTAGAATGATCCTAAACACTCCATGGTGCCTTAAGGGTCTTAGAGGGTGAAGCATGAGTCCTTGGAGGCTCTAACAAGTGTAGAATGGTTAGGAGAGTATTCTAAATGCTTACAATGGTCTAGGAATGTGTATTAGGACATATAAGAACCTTTAGAATGATCCTAAACACTCCATGGTGCCTCAAGGGACTTAGAGGGTAAAGCATGAGTCCTTGGAGGCTCTAACAAGTGTAGAATGGTTAAGAGAGTATTCTAAACGCTAACAATGGTCTTGGAATGTGTATTAGGACATATAAGAACCTTTAGAATGATCCTAAACACTCCATGGTTCCTCAAGGGTCTTAAAGGGTGAAGCATGAGTCCTTGGAGGCTCTAACAAGTGTAGAATGTAACATTCTCACTTTTATTAGAAATTTTTAGGTTTTATTAAAATCGGAGTTTGAAAATTCATTTTTTATTTTAATTTCTTATAAAAGGTTTTACGAAAATCCGGCAGAGTTTCCTCTGTTTTCCGAACATCCCAAAATTTTTCTTCTAAAAACCTATCAGTCCAGGATTGTTTAAAACGTAAACAACAACAGTTTAATAGTCATAATAGATCCTAACGCCCGATTAGTACAAGTTTCAGGGCAAGCTACCAATTCATATTATAATTTACAAAAAGTAATTATCCACTCCAAAATATGAAAAATACATTCCACGTAGTGGAATTTAAAATCCTGCTCAGCCAGCACTGGTGTATGCTCCACTTGTGTACCTGAAAAATATTAACCACACAGGGGAAGCATCACACAGAACTTAAAAGAGAGATTTCTAAGCAGATATGTACGACACACCAAGACCATTCAAGCCTATGCTATGCTACTCAATTCATATTCTTCTTTCCTTTTTACCTCCTAACTGTTTCCAATTCATTTTCTTTCTAATTGTTTTCTTTTAGATAATCCCTAACCTCTAATTATTCTTGTCCCTCATTACTTTCGTTATTTTCCTTTTTATTCTCATTTTCCATTTGTATTTCCATTTTAACTTCCTTTTTATTTCATTCTCATTACCCTTTATTATTTCCATTTTCCTTTATTCCTTTTTCCCTTATACGTAACCTCAAATCAGAGATCTACGCACAGTGTATGCAACCACAAATCAGTGATCTGCATACACTCCATATCCTTTATCCATTTTCCATTCATATTCTTTTTAATCGACACGCCCTCACAGGCTCGCATCGATGCCGATACGCCTTCTCAGGCCCGCATCGGACTTCCATCTTTCCTTTCTAATCGACACGCCCTCACAGGCTCGCATCGATGTCGATACGCCTTCTCAGGCCCACATCGGACTTCCATCTTTTCTTTCAAATCGACACGCCCTCACAGGCTCGCATCGATGCCGATACGCCTTCTCAGACCCGCATCGGGCTTCCACATTTCCTTTTAATCGACACGCCCTCACAGGCTCGCATCGATGCCGATACGCCTTCTCAGGCCCGCATCGGACTTTCATCTTTTACCTTTCTTTCTCTTACTTTTTCTTTCTCTTTTGCTTTTTATTAGCCTCTTTTCTGGTTTTCTATATCATTCTCTTTTCTCTCGTTCCGTTACTTAGGAACTTATTATCACATTACTTATTTTCCACTATTTCCAATATTTCTCTTTACTAGTTTATTCTTACTTTTATTTAACTCTACCTAGCTTGGTCATATGCTTTATATTTTGACTCTTGTTACTAACTCTTAATTAATTTCATTCCCTTTCTTTTCTTTTTCTTCTTCTCTTCCTTTGTTTCTTTTTCCTACATCACTCATATTTAATAATACCTAGCTCATGCATTTCGAACCAATTATATTATTTCTTTTTCCTTTTTCGTTAACTCTCTCTTTCTTATTTTTCGTTTATTCCTTTCCTCTAATGGCTAATTACTCATTCACTCCATTTATTTCTATTAACCTTATTTTATCCTAATTTAGTTCTCAACTCATTCCTACACTTTCTTTATTTAATTCTGGCTCTCCATAGTAAATCTCTAATTTCTCCCTTTTCTTACTTACGCTACTCACTCGTTCTTATAATTCCGTTTATTTATCTCTTTACTCTCATTTGTTCATTTCTAAATTTATTTCCCTATTCACCATTTCTATTCTTTTGCCACACCCTACCGATCTAATTGATTAGTTATTCTGTTACCTATCTTTTATTCATCACTATTTGGTTTCCCTATTTACTACATCTATCTTTCTTCATTATTAGCGGGCTACTCTAAGGTTCCTTAACAATTAACATTTCCCCCGATCCTAGCGATAGATATAACTACCCAGAAATACACCCCTTAAGGACTGGTAATGAAACCCCTTACCTCAATCGATGACAGTGAGAGGGGTAACCTTAATCTGATGCTTTACTCCCCGACCCATGCTTTAGCTCGGCTCCAACTTGATCCTAAGTTTCCCCAATCTTCGATTCCAAGCACGGTGAGGACAATCGATCTCGATCACGATGACGGTGTTGCTCTTCGACACCGGGAGGAGAGAGAGAAAGCTCGGCTAAAAGGGGAAGGAGAGAGGGAACCAAGAGGGAAGAGAGAGAAAGGGCCAAAGGGAGAGAGAAAAAGAGAGAAAGGAGTTTGTGAGGGTAGTGGGTGGCCGGCGTGGTGGCTGCGGTTTCCGGTGGAGAGACAAGGAGGAGAGGGAGAATCAAGTGAGAGGAGGAGAGAGAGAAAGAGGGCGGATCTATGGGGAAGGAGTAAGAGCCAAGGAGGTGGCGGCGGTTTTGGGTGGTGAAGGAAGGAGGAGGCCGGAGTTGAAAGAGGAGGGGCGGAAATGGGGGTTTTGAGCCCTAGAGAGAGAAAGCAAAAGGGGCATGAATGGAGAAGAAGACTCAACGCGTTTTATGATGTTTCTGCACGAAGTATCCGGATACTTTGGCTGGTATCCGGATACTTTTACTAGATGCCTGATTTATTTTTTTCTATTTTTCAGCTATTTTCTCCCCAACTTCAAATAGCCATAACTTCTTCGTTCACCGTCGGATCTTGCTCAAATTTGACGAATAACTTCCTAAAAATCATATCTTCATATCCAACGGTGGAAATTGTGTTTTGAGTCATAAATCTTTTATTTTGAATTTCCTAATGTCGGGTGTTTATAACACCGAAAAATCGATTTTTAACACCCGTTTGGTCTTCTTTAAATTTGCTTTTCGATGCCAATGCTCCTTAACTCCTTCATGGCACTCGAAGAATTCCTAATCCATAATTTTAAATCCCTTTTAGGATAATCCTTATTTCCAAATATTATTATTATTCTAATTATTATTAGAATTAAAATTCGGGATGTTACATTTCTCCCCCACTTATTTAGAATTTCGTCCCCGAAATTCCGTTCAATTCCTTCAAATGGAGAACCATCCCATTGGTGAGCTTTTGAGTACTATTTCCACTTCCCTTCGATTTTTGTTTTCCACTCCATAGGTGGTTAGGGCCATGCCCATTTCGACGTCTGTCTTCTAGCCCCACGTACTAACTCTATCTACGTAATATCGTCAGTTTTCTTATTATTAAAGTTCCATCTCCCATTCCTTGGATTGAAATCTTCCCCCACTTAGCATTGACATACTTGATTATATCCATGCTAGGGGGCATGCTCATTTGTTGCTCGGAATAGAGTACGCAGGTTCCCGACCGGTATCCAAGGTTGAAAAGAGGACACGTGGGTGACGATCTATCGGTAGGCATAGAACTATGCCGGGTTTCTACGAATTGGAAAATTCTCACTTATGCATCTGAGATGCTTGAAGCTTGAAGAGAGAGAAGGTGAAAAGGAGAAACATGAAGTACTCAAGAATGAGTCTCATGGTCTTTGCAAGATGACCCAAGATAGACTGGATACATGTCAAGCAAGAAGACAATGGAGATTATTCCCCAAAGTATGCATTTTCAGCAGAGAGTCGTCGAAGGATGCGTTTCTATGGATCTGCGGCTAACTGGTTGGTCTCGGTCAATCGGGGTCCTATCAAATGCACAGGGTCCCAAAAGACTGAGATTATCACTTGCGGTGTTCCGACGTAACGTCTTGATTGAGATTCCACTTTGTGACTTCACTTTTATCCCGTTCACCTTTTACTCCTTCAAGTGAGTCTAGCAAAGTCACTCTTAACTTCAATCTTCACCGCGTTTGCATTCTACTTCGATGCTACTTCCTTCTCATTCGTTTAATAATTCCAATTCGGTAAAAGAATTCCTAGAGATCGATTCCACTTGAGGGTCAAGGTCAAGGTCTAGTTGTTGCTTCTCAATTCGGTGTTATTTTGGGGGGGGGGTCTTGTTTTATCTCTAGTTTAACCCTCATTCAATTCTCCGCGACATGTTTGGAATTATCTGTTTAGTAGTCCTATGGCTTACGGTATGATTACGAGTTATTGTCGCTCGTGTAGGATCCGAAATTGAGTCGTCAAGTCTCCCCCACTTAGTATCAACATACCTGAGTAAGTCGAAAGCAGGGAGGAAACTGGGTTGATTCCAAGAATTGACTAGCTAGGCTCTTCATACTTACGCATACGGCTAAGTTCTCATACAAGTTAGAAGGGTGGTTCGATCATTTAGTTGGATGTTCTCGGTAGAGATATAAAATAAGAGTGTCTTGAAGGAGGTTGGTTTGTGAATCACTGTTCACGAGTCTTGGTAAAGATCCTATAGGATTAGAGTTCAATCGGGCTTTCGACAGAGATAGAATTCCTAAATGGTTTGTTCGGATCTCAACTAGATGATTGCAATAATATAACATGTCAATAAATGCGAAGACCGAGGTGGTCAGTCCCAATCTCACATTTATCAACTGTACATCACTGCGTTATTGAATGATAGCATTATCTTTTAACAGGTGCAAGAGAAAGGATGACCAATCCGGACCTTACACTCTATTAGAGGACGACACTATCACAATTGAGCTTGGTGAAATTTCTAGCTAAGGTTTTAACACTTATCGACTCCTTCTAGATCACACTACTCACACTTACTCTAGGCAAGGACGCTAAAGTAACTAGTTGATGCAGCATTAATATGAAAAGTACCTTGGATTAGTTTATTCGCTCCCTTCTCCGATACGTCTCGGACAGTTTGCCCCAATGTGTCCCGGTTGTCCGCACATATAGCAGAGACCCTGTTTTCTGTGTTGTTTCAACATCAGGCACAGTTTCCGATGGACTCCCCCACATAGTGGGCATGGTGGCCTGGTTCTCGGGGCATTCACATTAAAGGCCACGTCCCTCGGTACTACTTCCATAGTGTTGATGTCAAAGCGTGGGTCTGATTCATGAGCCAATTCCTTACCCCTGTTAAGACCTACTTCATTCGGTATAATCTTGCTCCTTTTCTCTGCTTCACGTTGATTCAAACTCTTCTCATAAGCGCTAGTCATATTCACCAGCTGAGAGAGGTTAGCTATACCCTGGTGCACAAAGATAGTCCGAATCTTGGCATTGAGACCTGCTTCAAATTTAATACACTTGGTGCGTTCGTCTGCATCCCGATAACTGCCAGAATAGCGAATCAGATCTTCAAATTGTGCCGCATATTCACCGACATTCATACTTCCTTGCTCCAGATGCAGAAAAGCGATCTCCTTTTCCCTACGAACATCTTCAGGAAAATACCTTCCCAGGAAGTGAGCCTTAAACAGATCAAAAGTGATATCCTGGTTAGCTGCCTCCAATTCTCTTCGCACTCGTTCCCACCAATACTCTGCTTCATCAGTCAACATATACTGCGCTAGCAACACAGTTTGTTCAGCAGGTGGCGCCATGGTGCGAAGGATCTTCTCAATTTCCTTGAGCCATCGCTGAGCTCCATCCGGATTATAACCTCCTTCGAACCTAGACGGTTCGCATTTCCTAAATCGAGCCATCCAGTCAATTTCGACAGGAGTGGGTGGTGGATTCAATGTTGCTGCTGCTGCGGCGGCGGCTGCTGCGATGTTTTCAGCTTGGTTTTGTTGCATTCGGGCCTGATTCTGATTCATTTGAATCAGGTTCTCCAATATAGCAGTCATCCGCTCATTTTCGGCACGTCGCCCAGCCATACTGTTAGGTCATGAAGGGAACAGTCAGTTAAAGACTGAATACTTAATCACTAACCTAAATATCCTATTCCTAGACTTAGACTATTACTAGACGAATCAGTTACTCGCTTGGTGAGTAACCATCGGAGATGTGAGTCCACACTCCAAAGGCCGAGGAAAAACTGCTCTGATACCAAATTGTAACACTCTCACTTTTATTAGAAATTTTTAGGTTTTATTAAAATCGGAGTTTGAAAATTCATTTTTTATTTTAATTTCTTATAAAAGGTTTTACGAAAATCCGACAGAGTTTCCTCTGTTTTCCGGACTTCCCAAAATTTTTCTTCTAAAAACCTATCAGTCCAGAATTGTTTAAAACGTAAACAACAACAGTTTAATAGTCATAATAGATCCTAACGCCCGATTAGTACAAGTTTCAGGGCAAGCTACCAATTCATATTATAATTTACAAAAAGTAATTATCCACTCCAAAATATGAAAAATACATTCCACGTAGTGGAATTTAAAATCCTGCTCGGCCAGCACTGGTGTATGCTCCACTTGTGTACCTGAAAAATATTAACCACACAGGGGAAGCATCACACAGAACTTAAAAGAGAGATTTCTAAGCAGATATATACGACACACCAAGACCATTCAAGCCTATGCTATGCTACTCAATTCATATTCTTCTTTCCTTTTTACCTCCTAACTGTTTCCAATTCATTTTCTTTCTAATTGTTTTCTTTTAGATAATCCCTAACCTCTAATTATTCTTGTCCCTCATTACTTTCGTTATTTTCCTTTTTATTCTCATTTTCCATTTGTATTTCCATTTTAACTTCCTTTTTATTTCATTCTCATTACCCTTTATTATTTCCATTTTCCTTTATTCCTTTTTCCCTTATACGTAACCTCAAATCAGAGATCTACGCACAGTGTATGCAACCACAAATCAGTGATCTGCATACACTCCATATCCTTTATCCATTTTCCATTCATATTCTTTTTAATCGACACGCCCTCACAGGCTGGCATCGATGCCGATACGCCTTCTCAGGCCCGCATCGGACTTCCATCTTTCCTTTCTAATCGACACGCCCTCACAGGCTCGCATCGATGCCGATACGCCTTCTCAGGCCCGCATCGGACTTCCATCTTTTCTTTCAAATCGACACGCCCTCACAGGCTCACATCGATGCCGATACGCCTTCTCAGGCCCGCATCGGGCTTCCACATTTCCTTTTAATCGACACGCCCTCACAGGCTCGCATCGATGCCGATACGCCTTCTCAGGCCCGCATCGGACTTTCATTTCTTCCTTTTAATCGACACGCCCTCACAGGCTCGCATCGATGCCGATACGCCTTCTCAGGCCCGCATCGGACTTTCATCTTTTACCTTTCTTTCTCTTACTTTTTCTTTCTCTTTTGCTTTTTCTTAGCCTCTTTTCTGGTTTGCTATATCATTCTCTTTTCTCTCGTTCCGTTACTTAGGAACTTATTATCACATTACTTATTTTCCACTATTTCCACTATTTCTCTTTACTAGTTTATTCTTACTTTTATTTAACTCTACCTAGCTTGGTCATATGCTTTATATTTTGACTCTTGTTACTAACTCTTAATTAATTACATTCCCTTTCTTTTCTTTTTCTTCTTCTCTTCCTTTGTTTCTTTTTCCTGCATCACTCATATTTAATAATACCTAGCTCATGCATTTCGAACCAATTATATTATTTCTTTTTCCTTTTTCGTTAACTCTCTCTTTCTTATTTTTCGTTTATTCCTTTCCTCTAATGGCTAATTACTCATTCACTCCATTTATTTCTATTAACCTTATTTTATCCTAATTTAGTTCTCAACTCATTCCTACACTTTCTTTATTTAATTCCGGCTCTCCATAGTAAATCTCTAATTTCTCCCTTTTCTTACTTACGCTACTCAGTCGTTCTTATAATTCCGTTTATTTATCTCTTTACTCTCATTTGTTCATTTCTAAATTTATTTCCCTATTCACCATTTCTATTCTTTTGCCACACCCTACCGATCTAATTGATTAGTTATTTTGTTACCTATCTTTTATTCATCACTATTTGGTTTCCCTATTTACTACATCTATCTTTCTTCATTATTAGCGGGCTACTCTAAGGTTCCTTAACAATTAACATTTCCCCCGGTCCTAGCGATAGATATAACTACCCAGAAATACACCCCTTAAGGACTGGTAATGAAACCCCTTACCTCAATCGATGACAGTGAGAGGGGTAACCTTAATCTGACGCTTTACTCCCCGACCCACGCTTTAGCTCGGCTCCAACTTGATCCTAAGTTTCCCCAATCTTCGATTCCAAGCACGGTGAGGACAATCGATCTCAATCACGGTGACGGTGTTGCTCTTCGACACCGGGAGGAGAGAGAGAAAGCTCGGCTAAAAGGGGAAGGAGAGAGGGAACCAAGAGGGAAGAGAGAGAAAGGGCCAAAGGGAGAGAGAAAAAGAGAGAAAGGAGTTTGTGAGGGTAGTGGGTGGCCGGCGTGGTGGCTGGCCGTGGTGGCTGCGGTTTCCGGTGGAGAGACAAGGAGGAGAGGGAGAATCAAGTGAGAGGAGGAGAGAGAGAAAGAGGGCGGATCTATGGGGAAGGAGGAAGAGCCAAGGATGTGGCGGCGGTTTTGGGTGGTGAAGGAAGGAGGAGGCCGGAGTTGAAAGAGGAGGGGCGGAAATGGGGGTTTTGAGCCCTAGAGAGAGAAAGCAAAAGGGGCATGAATGGAGAAGAACACTCAATGCGTTTTATGCTGTTTCTGCACGAAGTATCCGGATACTTTGGCTGGTATCCGGATACTTTTACCAGATGCCTGATTTATTTTTTTCTACTTTTCAGCTATTTTCTCCCCAACTTCAAATAGCCATAACTTCTTCGTTCACCGTCGGATCTTGCTCAAATTTGACGAGTAACTTCCTAAAACTCATATCTTCATATCCAACGGTGGAAATTGTGTTTTGAGTCATTAAAGGCCACGTCCCTCGGTACTACTTCCATAGTGTTGATGTCAAAGCGTGGGTCTGATTCATGAGCCAATTCCTTACCCCTGTTAAGACCTACTTCATTCGGTATAATCTTGCTCCTTTTCTCTGCTTCACGTTGATTCAAACTCTTCTCATAAGCGCTAGTCATATTCACCAGCTGAGAGAGGTTAGCTATACCCTGGTGCACAAAGATAGTCCGAATCTTGGCATTGAGACCTGCTTCAAATTTAATACACTTGGTGCGTTCGTCTGCATCCCGATAACTGCCAGAATAGCGAATCAGATCTTCAAATTGTGCCGCATATTCACCGACATTCATACTTCCTTGCTCCAGATGCAGAAAAGCGATCTCCTTTTCCCTACGAACATCTTCAGGAAAATACCTTCCCAGGAAGTGAGCCTTAAACAGATCAAAAGTGATATCCTGGTTAGCTGCCTCCAATTCTCTTCGCACTCGTTCCCACCAATACTCTGCTTCATCAGTCAACATATACTGCGCTAGCAACACAGTTTGTTCAGCAGGTGGCGCCATGGTGCGAAGGATCTTCTCAATTTCCTTGAGCCATCGCTGAGCTCCATCCGGATTATAACCTCCTTCGAACCTAGACGGTTCGCATTTCCTAAATCGAGCCATCCAGTCAATTTCGACAGGAGTGGGTGGTGGATTCAATGTTGCTGCTGCTGCGGCGGCGGCTGCTGCGATGTTTTCAGCTTGGTTTTGTTGCATTCGGGCCTGATTCTGATTCATTTGAATCAGGTTCTCCAATATAGCAGTCATCCGCTCATTTTCGGCACGTCGCCCAGCCATACTGTTAGGTCATGAAGGGAACAGTCAGTTAAAGACTGAATACTTAATCACTAACCTAAATATCCTATTCCTAGACTTAGACTATTACTAGACGAATCAGTTACTCGCTTGGTGAGTAACCATCGGAGATGTGAGTCCACACTCCAAAGGCCGAGGAAAAACTGCTCTGATACCAAATTGTAACACTCTCACTTTTATTAGAAATTTTTAGGTTTTATTAAAATCGGAGTTTGAAAATTCATTTTTTATTTTAATTTCTTATAAAAGGTTTTACGAAAATCCGACAGAGTTTCCTCTGTTTTCCGGACTTCCCAAAATTTTTCTTCTAAAAACCTATCAGTCCAGAATTGTTTAAAACGTAAACAACAACAGTTTAATAGTCATAATAGATCCTAACGCCCGATTAGTACAAGTTTCAGGGCAAGCTACCAATTCATATTATAATTTACAAAAAGTAATTATCCACTCCAAAATATGAAAAATACATTCCACGTAGTGGAATTTAAAATCCTGCTCGGCCAGCACTGGTGTATGCTCCACTTGTGTACCTGAAAAATATTAACCACACAGGGGAAGCATCACACAGAACTTAAAAGAGAGATTTCTAAGCAGATATATACGACACACCAAGACCATTCAAGCCTATGCTATGCTACTCAATTCATATTCTTCTTTCCTTTTTACCTCCTAACTGTTTCCAATTCATTTTCTTTCTAATTGTTTTCTTTTAGATAATCCCTAACCTCTAATTATTCTTGTCCCTCATTACTTTCGTTATTTTCCTTTTTATTCTCATTTTCCATTTGTATTTCCATTTTAACTTCCTTTTTATTTCATTCTCATTACCCTTTATTATTTCCATTTTCCTTTATTCCTTTTTCCCTTATACGTAACCTCAAATCAGAGATCTACGCACAGTGTATGCAACCACAAATCAGTGATCTGCATACACTCCATATCCTTTATCCATTTTCCATTCATATTCTTTTTAATCGACACGCCCTCACAGGCTGGCATCGATGCCGATACGCCTTCTCAGGCCCGCATCGGACTTCCATCTTTCCTTTCTAATCGACACGCCCTCACAGGCTCGCATCGATGCCGATACGCCTTCTCAGGCCCGCATCGGACTTCCATCTTTTCTTTCAAATCGACACGCCCTCACAGGCTCACATCGATGCCGATACGCCTTCTCAGGCCCGCATCGGGCTTCCACATTTCCTTTTAATCGACACGCCCTCACAGGCTCGCATCGATGCCGATACGCCTTCTCAGGCCCGCATCGGACTTTCATTTCTTCCTTTTAATCGACACGCCCTCACAGGCTCGCATCGATGCCGATACGCCTTCTCAGGCCCGCATCGGACTTTCATCTTTTACCTTTCTTTCTCTTACTTTTTCTTTCTCTTTTGCTTTTTCTTAGCCTCTTTTCTGGTTTGCTATATCATTCTCTTTTCTCTCGTTCCGTTACTTAGGAACTTATTATCACATTACTTATTTTCCACTATTTCCACTATTTCTCTTTACTAGTTTATTCTTACTTTTATTTAACTCTACCTAGCTTGGTCATATGCTTTATATTTTGACTCTTGTTACTAACTCTTAATTAATTACATTCCCTTTCTTTTCTTTTTCTTCTTCTCTTCCTTTGTTTCTTTTTCCTGCATCACTCATATTTAATAATACCTAGCTCATGCATTTCGAACCAATTATATTATTTCTTTTTCCTTTTTCGTTAACTCTCTCTTTCTTATTTTTCGTTTATTCCTTTCCTCTAATGGCTAATTACTCATTCACTCCATTTATTTCTATTAACCTTATTTTATCCTAATTTAGTTCTCAACTCATTCCTACACTTTCTTTATTTAATTCCGGCTCTCCATAGTAAATCTCTAATTTCTCCCTTTTCTTACTTACGCTACTCAGTCGTTCTTATAATTCCGTTTATTTATCTCTTTACTCTCATTTGTTCATTTCTAAATTTATTTCCCTATTCACCATTTCTATTCTTTTGCCACACCCTACCGATCTAATTGATTAGTTATTTTGTTACCTATCTTTTATTCATCACTATTTGGTTTCCCTATTTACTACATCTATCTTTCTTCATTATTAGCGGGCTACTCTAAGGTTCCTTAACAATTAACATTTCCCCCGGTCCTAGCGATAGATATAACTACCCAGAAATACACCCCTTAAGGACTGGTAATGAAACCCCTTACCTCAATCGATGACAGTGAGAGGGGTAACCTTAATCTGACGCTTTACTCCCCGACCCACGCTTTAGCTCGGCTCCAACTTGATCCTAAGTTTCCCCAATCTTCGATTCCAAGCACGGTGAGGACAATCGATCTCAATCACGGTGACGGTGTTGCTCTTCGACACCGGGAGGAGAGAGAGAAAGCTCGGCTAAAAGGGGAAGGAGAGAGGGAACCAAGAGGGAAGAGAGAGAAAGGGCCAAAGGGAGAGAGAAAAAGAGAGAAAGGAGTTTGTGAGGGTAGTGGGTGGCCGGCGTGGTGGCTGGCCGTGGTGGCTGCGGTTTCCGGTGGAGAGACAAGGAGGAGAGGGAGAATCAAGTGAGAGGAGGAGAGAGAGAAAGAGGGCGGATCTATGGGGAAGGAGGAAGAGCCAAGGATGTGGCGGCGGTTTTGGGTGGTGAAGGAAGGAGGAGGCCGGAGTTGAAAGAGGAGGGGCGGAAATGGGGGTTTTGAGCCCTAGAGAGAGAAAGCAAAAGGGGCATGAATGGAGAAGAACACTCAATGCGTTTTATGCTGTTTCTGCACGAAGTATCCGGATACTTTGGCTGGTATCCGGATACTTTTACCAGATGCCTGATTTATTTTTTTCTACTTTTCAGCTATTTTCTCCCCAACTTCAAATAGCCATAACTTCTTCGTTCACCGTCGGATCTTGCTCAAATTTGACGAGTAACTTCCTAAAACTCATATCTTCATATCCAACGGTGGAAATTGTGTTTTGAGTCATAAATCTTTTATTTTGAATTTCCTAACGTCGGGTGTTTATAACACCGAAAAATCGATTTTTAACACCCGTTTGGTCTTCTTTACATTTGCTTTTCGATGCCAATGCTCCTTAACTCCTTCACGACACTCGAAGAATTCCTAATCCATCATTTTAAATCCCTTTTAGGATAATCCTAATTTCCAAATATTATTATTATTCTAATTATTATTAGAATTAAAATTCGGGATGTTACATAGAATGGTTAAGAGAGTATTCTAAACGCTTACAATGGTCTAGGAATGTGTATTAGGACATATAAGAACCTTTAGAATGATCCTAAACACTCCATGGTGCCTCAAGGGACTTAGAGGGTGAAGCATGAGTCCTTGGAGGCTCTAACAAGTGTAGAAAGGTTAAGAGAGTATTCTAAACGCATACAATGGTCTAGGAATGTGTATTACGACATATAAGAACCTTTAGAATGATCCTAAACACTCCATGGTGCCTCAAGGGACATAGAGGGTAAAGCATGAGTCCTTGGAGGCTCTAACAAGTGTAGAATGGTTAAGAGAGTATTCTAAACGCTTACAATGGTCTTGGAATGTGTATTAGGACATATAAGAACCTTTAGAATGATCCTAAACACTCCATGGTGCCTCAAGGGTCTTAGAGGGTGAAGCATGATCCCTTGGAGGCTCTAACAAGTGTAGAATGGTTAAGAGAGTATTCTAAATGCTTACAATGATGTAGGAATGTGTATTAGGACATATAAGAACCTTTAGAATGATCCTAAACACTCCATGGTGCCCCAAGGGACGTAGAGGGTAAAGCATGAGTCCTAGGGGGCTGTAACAAGTGTAGATTGGTTAAGAGAATATTCTAAACGCATAGAATGGTCTAGGAATGTGTATTAGGACATATAAGAACCTTTAGAATGATCACAAACACTCCATGGTGCCCCAAGGGACTTAGAGGGTGAAGCATGAGTCCTTGGAGGCTCTAACTAGTGTAGAATGGTTAATAGAGTATTCTAAACGCTTACAATGGTCTAGGAATGTGTATTAGGACATATAAGAAACTTTAGAATGATCCTAAACACTCCATGGTGCCTCAATGGACTTAGAGGGTGAAGCATGAATCCTTGGAGGCTTTAACAAGTGTAGAATATTTAAGAGAGTATTCTAAATGCTTACAATGGTGTAGGAATGTGTATTACGACATATAAGAACCTTTAGAATGATCCTAAACACTCCATGGTGCCTCAAGGGACTTAGAGGGTGAAGCCTGAGTCCTTGGAGGCTCTAACAAGTGTAGAATGGTTAAGAGAGTATTTTAAACGCTTACAATGGTCTAGGAATGTGTATTAGGACATATAAGAAACTTTAGAATGATCCTAAACACTCCATGGTGCCTCAAGGGACTTAGATGGTGAAGCATGAGTCCTAGGAGGCTCTAACAAATGTAGAATGGTTAAAAGAGTATTCTAAATGCTTACAATGGTCTATGAATGTGTATTAGGACATATAAGAACCTTTAGAATGATCCTAAACACTCCATGGTGCCCCGAGGGACGTAGAGGGTGAAGCATGAGTCCTTGGAGGCTCTAACTAGTGTAGATTGGTTAAGAGAGTATTCTAAACGCCAAGAATGGTCTTGGAATGTGTATTAGGACATATAAGAACCATTAGAATGATCCTAAACACTCCTTGGTGCCCCAAGGGACATAGAGGGTGAAGTATGAGTCCTAGGAGGCTCTAACAAGTGTAGAATGGTTAAGAGAGTATTCTAAATGCTTACAATGGTCAAGGAATGTGTATTAGGATATATAAGAACCTTTAGAATGATCCTAAACACTCATTGGTGCCTCAAGGGACTTAGAGGGTGAAGCATGAGTCCTTGGAGGCTCGAACAAGTGTACAATGGTTAAGAGAGTATTCTAAACACTTACAATGGTCTAGGAATATGTATTAGGATATATAAGAACCTTTAGAATGATTCTAAACACTCCATGGTGCCTCAAGGGACTTAGAGGGTGAAGCATGAGTCCTTGGAGGATCTAACAAGTGTAGAATGGTTAAGAGAGTTTTCTAAACGCTTACAATGGTGTAGGAATGTGTAATAGGACATATAAGAACATTTAGAATGATCCTAAACACTCCATGGTGCCCCAAGGGACTTAGAGGGTGAAGCATGAGTCCTTGGTGGCTCTAAGAAGTGTAGAATGGTTAAGAGAGTAATCTAAAGGCTTAGAATGGTCTAGGAATGTGTATTAGGACATATAAGAACCTTTAGAATGATCCTAAACACTCCAAGGTGCCCCAAGGGACTTAGAGGGTGAAGCATGAGTCCAAGGAGGCTCTAACAAGTGTAGAATGGTTAAGAGAGTATTCTAAACGCTTACAATGGTCTAGGAATGTGTATTAGGACATATAAGAAACTTTAGAATGATCCTAAACACTCCATGGTGCCTCAATGGACTTAGAGGGTGAAGCATGAATCCTTGGAGGCTTTAACAAGTGTAGAATATTTAAGAGAGTATTCTAAACGCTTACAATGGTGTAGGAATGTGTATTACGACATATAAGAACCTTTAGAATGATCCTAAACACTCCATGGTGCCTCAAGGGACTTAGAGGGTGAAGCATGAGTCCTTGGAGGCTCTAACAAGTGTAGAATGGTTAAGAGAGTATTTTAAACGCTTACAATGGTCTAGGAATGTGTATTAGGACATATAAGAAACTTTAGAATGATCCTAAACACTCCATGGTGCCTCAAGGGACTTAGATGGTGAAGCATGAGTCCTAGGAGGCTCTAACAAATGTAGAATGGTTAAAAGAGTATTCTAAATGCTTACAATGGTCTATGAATGTGTATTAGGACATATAAGAACCTTTAGAATGATCCTAAACACTCCATGGTGCCCCGAGGGACGTAGAGGGTGAAGCATGAGTCCTTGGAGGCTCTAACTAGTGTAGATTGGTTAAGAGAGTATTCTAAACGCCAAGAATGGTCTTGGAATGTGTATTAGGACATATAAGAACCATTAGAATGATCCTAAACACTCCTTGGTGCCCCAAGGGACTTAGAGGGTGAAGTATGAGTCCTAGGAGGCTCTAACAAGTGTAGAAAGGTTAAGAGAGTATTCTAAATGCTTACAATGGTCAAGGAATGTGTATTAGGATATATAAGAACCTTTAGAATGATCCTAAACACTCATTGGTGCCTCAAGGGACTTAGAGGGTGAAGCATGAGTCCTTGGAGGCTCGAACAAGTGTATAATGGTTAAGAAAGTATTCTAAACACTTACAATGGTCTAGGAATATGTATTAGGATATATAAGAACCTTTAGAATGATTCTAAACACTCCATGGTGCCTCAAGGGACTTAGAGGGTGAAGCATGAGTCCTTGGAGGATCTAACAAGTGTAGAATGGTTAAGAGAGTTTTCTAAACGCTTACAATGGTGTAGGAATGTGTATTAGGACATATAAGAACATTTAGAATGATCCTAAACACTCCATGGTGCCCCAAGGGACTTAGAGGGTGAAGCATGAGTCCTTGGTGGCTCTAAGAAGTGTAGAATGGTTAAGAGAGTAATCTAAAGGCTTAGAATGGTCTAGGAATGTGTATTAGGACATATAAGAACCTTTAGAATGATCCTAAACACTCCAAGGTGCCCCAAGGGACTTAGAGGGTGAAGAATGAGTCCAAGGAGGCTCTAACAAGTGTAGAATGGTTAAGAGAGTATTCTAAACGCTTACAATGGTCTAGGAATGTGTATTAGGACATATAAGAAACTTTAGAATGATCCTAAACACTCCATGGTGCCTCAATGGACTTAGAGGGTGAAGCATGAATCCTTGGAGGCTTTAACAAGTGTAGAATATTTAAGAGAGTATTCTAAACGCTTACAATGGTGTAGGAATGTGTATTACGACATATAAGAACCTTTAGAATGATCCTAAACACTCCATGGTGCCTCCAGGGACTTAGAGGGTGAAGCATGAGTCCTTGGAGGCTCTAACAAGTGTAGAATGGTTAAGAGAGTATTTTAAACGCTTACAATGGTCTAGGAATGTGTATTAGGACATATAAGAAACTTTAGAATGATCCTAAACACTCCATGGTGCCTCAAGGGACTTAGATGGTGAAGCATGAGTCCTAGGATGCTCTAACAAATGTAGAATGGTTAAAAGAGTATTCTAAATGCTTACAATGGTCTATGAATGTGTATTAGGACATATAAGAACCTTTAGAATGATCCTAAACACTCCATGGTGCCCCGAGGGACGTAGAGGGTGAAGCATGAGTCCTTGGAGGCTCTAACTAGTGTAGATTGGTTAAGAGAGTATTCTAAACGCCAAGAATGGACTTGGAATGTGTATTAGGACATATAAGAACCATTAGAATGATCCTAAACACTCCTTGGTGCCCCAAGGGACTTAGAGGGTGAAGTATGAGTCCTAGGAGGCTCTAACAAGTGTAGAATGGTTAAGAGAGTATTCTAAATGCTTACAATGGTCAAGGAATGTGTATTAGGATATATAAGAACCTTTAGAATGATCCTAAACACTCATTGGTGCCTCAAGGGACTTAGAGGGTGAAGCATGAGTCCTTGGAGGCTCGAACAAGTGTATAATGGTTAAGAGAGTATTCTAAACACTTACAATGGTCTAGGAATATGTATTAGGATATATAAGAACCTTTAGAATGATTCTAAACACTCCATGGTGCCTCAAGGGACTTAGAGGGTGAAGCATGAGTCCTTGGAGGATCTAACAAGTGTAGAATGGTTAAGAGAGTTTTCTAAACGCTTACAATGGTGTAGGAATGTGTATTAGGACATATAAGAACATTTAGAATGATCCTAAACACTCCATGGTACCCCAAGGGACTTAGAGGGTGAAGCATGAGTCCTTGGTGGCTCTAAGAAGTGTAGAATGGTTAAGAGAGTATTCTAAACGCCTAGAATGGTATAGGAATGTGTACTAGGACATATAAGAACCTATAGAATGATCCTAAACACTCCATGGTACCCCAAGGGACTTAGAGGGTGAAGCATGAGTCCTTGGTGGCTCTAAGAAGTGTAGAATGGTTAAGAGAGTATTCTAAACGCCTAGAATGGTCTAGGAATGTGTATTAGGACATATAAGAACCTTTAGAATGATCCTAAACACTCCAAGGTGCCCCAAGGGACTTAGAGGGTGAAGCATGAGTCCAAGGAGGCTCTAACAAGTGTAGAATGGTTAAGAGAGTATTCTAAACGCTTACAATGGTCTAGGAATGTGTATTAGGACATATAAGAACCTATAGAATGATCCTAAACACTCTATGGTGCCCCAAGGGACTTAAAGGGTGAAGCATGAGTCCTTGGAGGCTCCAACAAGTGTAGAATGGTTAAGAAAGTAATCTAAAGGCTTAGAATGGTCTAGGAATGTGTATTAGGATATATAAGAACCTTTAGAATGATCCTAAACACTCCATGGTGCCCCAAGGGACGTAGAGGGTGAATCATGAGTCCTAGGAGGCTCTAACAAGTGTAGAATGGTTAAGAGAGTTTTCTAAACGCTTACAATGGTGTAGGAATGTGTATTAGGACATATAAGAACATTTAGAATGATCCTAAACACTCCATGGTGCCCCAAGGGACTTAGAGGGTGAAGCATGAGTCCTTGGTGGCTCTAAGAAGTGTAGAATGGTTAAGAGAGTAATCTAAAGGCTTAGAATGGTCTAGGAATGTGTATTAGGACATATAAGAACCTTTAGAATGATCCTAAACACTCCAAGGTGCCCCAAGGGACTTAGAGGGTGAAGCATGAGTCCAAGGAGGCTCTAACAAGTGTAGAATGGTTAAGAGAGTATTCTAAACGCTTACAATGGTCTAGGAATGTGTATTAGGACATATAAGAACCTATAGAATGATCCTAAACACTCTATGGTGCCCCAAGGGACTTAGAGGGTGAAGCATGAGTCCTTGGAGGCTCCAACAAGTGTAGAATGGTTAAGAAAGTAATCTAAAGGCTTAGAATGGTCTAGGAATGTGTATTAGGATATATAAGAACCTTTAGAATGATCCTAAACACTCCATGGTGCCCCAAGGGACGTAGAGGGTGAATCATGAGTCCTAGGAGGCTCTAACAAGTGTAGAATGGTTAAGAGAGTATTCTGAACACCTAGAATGGTCTAGGAATGTGTATTAGGACATATAAGAACCTTTAGAATTATCCTGAACACACCTTGGTGCCCCAAGGGACGTAGAGGGTGAAGCATGATTCCTAGGGGGCTCTAACAATTGTAGAAAAGTTAAGAGAGTATTCTAAACGCTTACAATGGTCTAGGAATGTGTATTAGGACATATAAGAACCTTTAGAATGATCCTAAACACTCCTTGGTGCCCCAAGGGACTTAGAAGGTGAAGCATGAGTCCTAGGAGGCTCTAACAAGTGTAGAATGGATAAGAGGGTATTATAAACGCTTACAATGGTCTAGGAATGTGTATTAGGACATATAAGAACCTTTAGAATGATCCTAAACACTCCTTGGTGCCCCAAGGGACTTAGAAGGTGAAGCATGAGTCCTAGGAGGCTCTAACAAGTGTGAATGGTTAAGAGAGTATTCTAAACGCTTACAATGGTCTAGGAATGTGTATTAGGACATATAAGAACCTTTAGAATGATCCTAAACACTCCATGGTGCCCCAAGGAACTTAGAGGGTGAAGCATAAGTCCTTGGAGGCTCTAACAAGTGTAGAATGGTTAAGAGAATATTCTAAACGCTTACAATGGTCTAGGAATGGTTATTAGGATATATAAGAACCTTTAGAATGATCCTAAACACTCCATGGTGCCCCAAGGGACTTGGAGGGTGAAGCATGAGTCCTTGGAGGCTCTAACAAGTGTAGAATGGTTAATAGAGTTTTCTGAACGCTTACAATGGTGTAGGAATGTGTATTAGGACATATAAGAACCTTTAGAATGATTCTAAACACTCCACGGTGCCCCAAGGGACTTAGAGGGTGAAGCCTGAGTCCTTGGAGGCTCTGACAAGTGTAGAATGGTGAAGAGAGTTTTCTAAACGCTTACAATGGTCTAGGAATGTGTATTAGGACATATAAGAACCTTTAGAATGATCCTAAACACTCCCTGGTTCTCCAAGGGGCTTAGAGGGTGAAGCATGAGTCCTTGGAGGCTCCAACAAGTGTAGAATGGTTAAGAGAGTAATCTAAAGGCTTAGAATGGTCTAGGAATGTGTATTAGGACATATAAGAACCTTTAGAATGATCCTAAACACTCCATGGTGCACCAAGGGACTTAGAGGGTGAAACTTGAGTCCTCGGAGGCTCTAACAAGTGTAGAATGGTTAACAGAGTAATCTAAAGGCTTAGAATGGTCTAGGAATGTGTATTAGGACATATAAGGACCTTTAGAATGATCCTAAACACTCCATGGTGCCCCAAGGGACGTAGAGGGTGAATCATGAGTCCTAGGAGGCTCTAACAAGTGTAGAATGGTTAAGAGAGTATTCTAAACACCTAGAATGGCCTAGGAATGTGTATTAGGACATATAAGAGCCTTTAGAAAGATCCTAAACACTCCTTGGTGCCCCAAGGGATGTAGAGGGTGAATCATGAGTCCTTGGAGGCTCTAACAAGTGTAGAATGTTTAAGAGAGTATTCTAAAGCTTACAAAGGTCTAGGAATGTGTATTAGGACATATAAGAACCTTTAGAATTATCCTGTACACTCCTTGGTGCCCGAAGGGACGTAGAGGGTGAAGCATGATTCCTAGGGGGCTCTAACAAGTGTAGAAAAGCTAAGAGAGTATTCTAAACGCCTAGAATGGTCTAGGAATGTGTATTAGGACATTTAGAACCTTTAGAATGATCCTAAACACTCCTTGGTGCCCAAGGTACGTAGAGGGTGAAGCTTGAGTCCTAGGAGGCTCTAACAAGTGTAGAATGGTTAAGAGAGTATTCTAAACACCTAGAATGGTCTAGGAATGTGTATTAGGACATATAAGAACCTTTAGAATGATCCTAAACACTACTTGGTGCCCCAAGTGACTTAGAAGGTGAAGCATGAGTCCTAGGAGGCTCTAACAAGTGTAGAATGGTTAAGAGAGTATTCTAAACGCTTACAATGGTCTAGGAATGTGTATTAGGATATATAAGAACCTTTAGAATGATCCTAAACACTCCATGGTGCCCCAAGGAACTTAGAGGGTGAAGAATGAGTCCTTAGAGGCTCTAACATGTGTAGAATGGTTAAGAGAGTATTCTAAAGGCTTAGAATGGTCTAGGAATGTGTATTAGGACATATAAGAACCTTTAGAATGATCCTAAACACTCCTTGGTGCCCCATGGGACGTAGAGGGTGAATCATGAGTCCTTGGAGGCTCTAACAAGTGTAGAATGTTTAAGAGAGTATTCTAAAGCTTACAAAGGTCTAGGAATGTGTATTAGGACATATAAGAACCTTTAGAATTATCCTGAACACTCCTTGGTACCCGAAGGGACGTAGAGGGTGAAGCATGATTCCTAGGGGGCTCTAACAAGTGTAGAAAAGTTAAGAGAGTATTCTAAACGCCTAGAATGGTCTAGGAATGTGTATTAGGACATTTAGAACCTTTAGAATGATCCTAAACACTCCTTGGTGCCCCAAGGTACGTAGAGGGTGAAGCTTGAGTCCTAGGAGGCTCTAACAAGTGTAGAATGGTTAAGAGAGTATTCTAAACGCTTACAATGGTCTAGGAATGTGTATTAGGACATATAAGAACCTTTAGAATGATCCTAAACACTACTTGGTGCCCAAAGGGACTTAGAAGGTGAAGCATGAGTCCTAGGAGGCTCTAACAAGTGTAGAATGGTTAAGAGAGTATTCTAAACGCTTACAATGGTCTAGGAATGTGTATTAGGACATATAAGAACCTTTAGAATGATCCTAAACACTCCATGGTGCCCCAAGGAACTTAGAGGGTGAAGAATGAGTCCTTAGAGGCTCTAACATGTGTAGAATGGTTAAGAGAGTATTCTAAACGCTTACAATGGTCTAGGAATGTGTATTAGGACATATAAGAACCTTTAGAATGATCCTAAACACTCCTTGGTGCCCCAAGGGACGTAGAGGGTGAATCATGAGTCGTTGGAGGCTCTAACAAGTGTAGAATGTTTAAGAGAGTATTCTAAAGCTTACAAAGGTCTAGGAATGTGTATTAGGACATATAAGAACCTTTAGAATTATCCTGAACACTCCTTGGTGCCCCAAGGGACGTAGAGGGTGAAGCATGATTCCTAGGGGGCTCTAACAAGTGTAGAAAAGTTAAGAGAGTATTCTAAACGCCTAGAATGGTCTAGGAATGTGTATTAGGACATTTAGAACCTTTAGAATGATCCTAAACACTCCTTGGTGCCCCAAGGTACGTAGAGGGTGAATCATGAGTCCTAGGAGGCTCTAACAAGTGTAGAATGGTTAAGAGAGTATTCTAAACACCTAGAATGGTCTAGGAATGTGTATTAGGACATATAAGAACCTTTAGAATGATCCTAAACACTCCTTGGTGCCCCAAGGGACGTAGAGGGTGAATCATGAGTCCTTGGAGGCTCTAACAAGTGTAGAATATTTAAGAGACTATGCTAAATGCTTACAAAGGTCTATGAATGTGTATTAGGACATATAAGAACCTTTAGAATTATCCTGAACACTCCTTGGTGCCCGAAGGGACGTAGAGGGTGAAGCATGATTCCTAGGGGGCTCTAACAAGTGTAGAAAAGTTAAGAGAGTATTCTAAACGCCTAGAATGGTCTAGGAATGTGTATTAGGACATTTAGAACCTTTAGAATGATCCTAAACACTCCTTGGTGCCCCAAGGTACGTAGAGGGTGAAGCTTGAGTCCTAGGAGGCTCTAACAAGTGTGGAATGGTTAAGAGAGTATTCTAAACGCTTACAATGGTCTAGGAATGTGTACTAGGACATATAAGAACCTTTAGAATGATCCTAAACACTCCATGGTGCCTAGAGGAAGTAGAGGGTGAAGCATGAGTTCTTGGAGGCTCTAACAAGTGTAGAATGGTTAAGAGAGTATTCTAAACGCTTACAATGGTCTACGAATGTGTATTAGGACATATAAGAACCTTTAGAATGATCTTAAACACTCCATGGTGCCTCAAGGGACTTAGAGGGTAAAGCATGAGTCCTTGGAGGCTCTAACAAGTGTAGAATGGTTAAGAGAGTATTCTAAACGCTTACAAAGGTCTAGGAATGTGTATTAGGACATATAAGAACCTTTAGAATTATCCTGAACACTCCTTGGTGCCCGAAGGGACGTAGAGGGTGAAGCATGATTCCTAGGGGGCTCTAACAAGTGTAGAAAAGCTAAGAGAGTACTCTAAACGCCTAGAATGGTCTAGGAATGTGTATTAGGACATTTAGAACCTTTAGAATGATCCTAAACACTCCTTGGTGCCCAAGGTACGTAGAGGGTGAAGCTTGAGTCCTAGGAGGCTCTAACAAGTGTAGAATGGTTAAGAGAGTATTCTAAACACCTAGAATGGTCTAGGAATGTGTATTAGGACATATAAGAACCTTTAGAATGATCCTAAACACTACTTGGTGCCCCAAGGGACTTAGAAGGTGAAGCATGAGTCCTAGGAGGCTCTAACAAGTGTAGAATGGTTAAGAGAGTATTCTAAACGCTTACAATGGTCTAGGAATGTGTATTAGGATATATAAGAACCTTTAGAATGATCCTAAACACTCCATGGTGCCCCAAGGAACTTAGAGGGTGAAGAATGAGTCCTTAGAGGCTCTAACATGTGTAGAATGGTTAAGAGAGTATTCTAAAGGCTTAGAATGGTCTAGGAATGTGTATTAGGACATATAAGAACCTTTAGAATGATCCTAAACACTCCTTGGTGCCCCATGGGACGTAGAGGGTGAATCATGAGTCCTTGGAGGCTCTAACAAGTGTAGAATGTTTAAGAGAGTATTCTAAAGCTTACAAAGGTCTAGGAATGTGTATTAGGACATATAAGAACCTTTAGAATTATCCTGAACACTCCTTGGTACCCGAAGGGACGTAGAGGGTGAAGCATGATTCCAAGGGGGCTCTAACAAGTGTAGAAAAGTTAAGAGAGTATTCTAAACGCCTAGAATGGTCTAGGAATGTGTATTAGGACATTTAGAACCTTTAGAATGATCCTAAACACTCCTTTGTGCCCCAAGGTACGTAGAGGGTGAAGCTTGAGTCCTAGGAGGCTCTAACAAGTGTAGAATGGTTAAGAGAGTATTCTAAACGCTTACAATGGTCTAGGAATGTGTATTAGGACATATAAGAACCTTTAGAATGATCCTAAACACTACTTGGTGCCCAAAGGGACTTAGAAGGTGAAGCATGAGTCCTAGGAGGCTCTAACAAGTGTAGAATGGTTAAGAGAGTATTCTAAACGCTTACAATGGTCTAGGAATGTGTATTAGGACATATAAGAACCTTTAGAATGATCCTAAACACTCCATGGTGCCCCAAGGAACTTAGAGGGTGAAGAATGAGTCCTTAGAGGCTCTAACATGTGTAGAATGGTTAAGAGAGTATTCTAAACGCTTACAATGGTCTAGGAATGTGTATTAGGACATATAAGAACCTTTAGAATGATCCTAAACACTCCTTGGTGCCCCAAGGGACGTAGAGGGTGAATCATGAGTCCTTGGAGGCTCTAACAAGTGTAGAATGTTTAAGAGAGTATTCTAAAGCTTACAAAGGTCTAGGAATGTGTATTAGGACATATAAGAACCTTTAGAATTATCCTGAACACTCCTTGGTGCCCCAAGGGACGTAGAGGGTGAAGCATGATTCCTAGGGGGCTCTAACAAGTGTAGAAAAGTTAAGAGAGTATTCTAAACGCCTAGAATGGTCTAGGAATGTGTATTAGGACATTTAGAACCTTTAGAATGATCCTAAACACTCCTTGGTGCCCCAAGGTACGTAGAGGGTGAATCATGAGTCCTAGGAGGCTCTAACAAGTGTAGAATGGTTAAGAGAGTATTCTAAACACCTAGAATGGTCTAGGAATGTGTATTAGGACATATAAGAACCTTTAGAATGATCCTAAACACTCCTTGGTGCCCCAAGGGACGTAGAGGGTGAATCATGAGTCCTTGGAGGCTCTAACAAGTGTAGAATATTTAAGAGACTATGCTAAATGCTTACAAAGGTCTATGAATGTGTATTAGGACATATAAGAACCTTTAGAATTATCCTGAACACTCCTTGGTGCCCGAAGGGACGTAGAGGGTGAAGCATGATTCCTAGGGGGCTCTAACAAGTGTAGAAAAGTTAAGAGAGTATTCTAAACGCCTAGAATGGTCTAGGAATGTGTATTAGGACATTTAGAACCTTTAGAATGATCCTAAACACTCCTTGGTGCCCCAAGGTACGTAGAGGGTGAAGCTTGAGTCCTAGGAGGCTCTAACAAGTGTAGAATGGTTAAGAGAGTATTCTAAAGGCTTACAATGGTCTTTGGAATGTGTATTAGGACATATAAGAACCTTTAGAATGATCCTAAACACTCTATGATGCCTCAAGGGTCTTAGAGGGTGAAGCATGAGTCCTTGGAGGCTCTAACAAGTGTAGAATGGTTAAGAGAGTATTCTAAACGCATACAATGGTCTAGGAATGTGTATTACGACATATAAGAACCTTTAGAATGATCCTAAACACTCCATGGTGCCTCAACGGACTTAGAGGGTAAAGCATGAGTCCTTGGAGGCTCTAACAAGTGTAGAATGGTTAAGAGAGTATTATAAACGCTTACAATGGTCTAGGAATGTGTATTCGGACATATAAGAACCTTTAGAATGATCCTAAACACTCCATGGTGCCTCAAGGGTCATAGAGGGTGGAGCATGAGTCCTTGGAGGCTCTAACAAGTGTAGAATGGTTAAGAGAGTATTCTAAATGCTTACAATGGTCTTGGAATGTGTATTAGGAAATATAATAACCTTTAGAATGATCCTAAACACTCCATGATGCCTCAAGGGACTTAGAGGGTGAAGCATGAGTCCTTGGAGGCTCTAACTAGTGTAGAATGGTTAAGAGAGTATTCTAAACTCTTACAATGGTCTAGGAATGTGTATTAGGACATATAAGAACCTTTAGAATGATCCTAAACACTACTTGGTGCCCAAAGGGACTTAGAAGGTGAAGCATGAGTCCTAGGAGGCTCTAACAAGTGTAGAATGGTTAAGAGAGTATTCTAAACGCTTACAATGGTCTAGGAATGTGTATTAGGACATATAAGAACCTTTAGAATGATCCTAAACACTCCATGGTGCCCCAAGGAACTTAGAGGGTGAAGAATGAGTCCTTAGAGGCTCTAACATGTGTAGAATGGTTAAGAGAGTATTCTAAACGCTTACAATGGTCTAAGAATGTGTATTAGGACATATAAGAACCTTTAGAATGATCCTAAACACTCCACGGTGCCCCAAGGGACTTAGAGGGTGAAGCATGAGTCCTTGGAGGCTCTGACAAGTGTAGAATGGTGAAGAGAGTTTTCTAAACGCTTACAATGGTCTAGGAATGTGTATTAGGACATATAAGAACCTTTAGAATGATCCTAAATACTCCATGGTGCACCAAGGGACTTAGAGGGTGAAGCTTGAGTCCTCGGAGGCTCTAACAAGTGTAGAATGGTTAACAGAGTAATCTAAAGGCTTAGAATGGTCTAGGAATGTGTATTAGGACATATAAGGACCTTTAGAATGATCCTAAACACTCCATGGTGCCCCAAGGGACGTAGAGGGTGAATCATGAGTCCTAGGAGGCTCTAACAAGTGTAGAATGGTTAAGAGAGTATTCTAAACACCTAGAATGGTCTAGGAATGTGTATTAGGACATATAAGAACCTTTAGAATGATCCTAAACACTCCTTGGTGCCCCAAGGGACGTAGAGGGTGAATCATGAGTCCTTGGAGGCTCTAACAAGTGTAGAATATTTAAGAGACTATGCTAAATGCTTACAAAGGTCTAGGAATGTGTATTAGGACATATAAGAACCTTTAAAATGATCCTAAACACTCCATGGTGCCCCAAGGAACTTAGAGGGTGAAGCATGAGTCCTTGGAGGCTCTAACATGTGTAGAATGGTTAAGAGAGTATTCTAAACGCTTACAATGGTCTAGGAATGTGTATTAGGACATATAAGAACCTTTAGAATGATCCTAAACACTCCTTGGTGCCCCAAGGGATGTAGAGGGTGAATCATGAGTCCTTGGAGGCTCTAACAAGTGTAGAATGTTTAAGAGAGTATTCTAAACGCTAACAATGGTCTAAGAATGTGTATTAGGACATATAAGAAACTTTAGAATGATCCTAAACACTCCTTGGTGCCCCAAGGGACTTAGAGGGTGAAGCATGAGTCCTTGGAGGCTCTAACAAGTGTAGAATGGTTAAGAGAGTATTCTAAACGCTTACAATGGTCTAGGAATGTGTATTAGGACATATAAGAACCTTTAGAATGATCCTAAACACTCCTTGGTGCCCCAAGGGAAGTAGAGGGTGAATCATGAGTCCTTGGAGGCTCTAACAAGTGTAGAATGTTTAAGAGAGTATTCTAAATGCTTACAAAGGTCTAGGAATGTGTATTAGGACATACAAGAACCTTTAGAATTATCCTGAACACTCCTTGGTGCCCCAAGGGACGTAGAGGGTGAAGCATGATTCCTAGAGGGCTCTAACAAGTGTAGAATGGTTAAGAGAGTATTCTAAACGCTTACAATGGTCTAGGAATGTGTATTAGGACATATAAGAACCTTTAGAATGATCCTAAACACTCCTTGGTGCCCCAAGGGAAGTAGAGGGTGAATCATGAGTCCTTGGAGGCTCTAACAAGTGTAGAATGGTTAAGAGAGTATTCTAAACGCTTACAATGGTCTAGGAATGTGTATTAGGACATATAAGAACCTTTAGAATGATCCTAAACACTCCTTGGTGCCCCAAGGGACTTAGAAGGTGAAGCATGAGTCCCAGGAGGCTCTTACAAGTGTAGAATGGTTAAGAGAGTATTCTAAACGCTTACAATGGTCTAGGAATGTGTATTAGGACATATAAGAACCTTTAGAATGATCCTAAACACTCCATGGTGCCCCAAGGAACTTAGAGGGTGAAGCATGAGTCCTTGGGGGCTCTAACATGTGTAGAATGGTTAAGAGAGTATTCTAAACGCTTACAATGGTCTAGGATTGTGTATTAGGACATATAAGAACCTTTATAATGATCCTAAACACTCCACGGTGCCCCAAGGGACTTAGAGGGTGAAGCATGAGTCCTTGGAGGCTCTGACAAATGTAGAATGGTGAAGAGAGTTTCCTAAACGCTTATAATGGTCTAGGAATGTGTATTAGGACATATAAGAACCTTTAGAATGATCCTAAACACTCCATGGTTCTCCAAGGGGCTTAGAGGGTTAAGCATGAGTCCTTATAGGCTCCAACAAGTGTAGAATGGTTAAGAGAGTAATCTAAAGGCTTAGAATGGTCTAGGAATGTGTATTAGGACATATAAGAACCTTTAGAATGATCCTAAACACTCCATGGTGCACCAAGGGACTTAGAGGGTGAAGCTTGAGTCCTCGGAGGCTCTAACAAGTGTAGAATGGTTAACAGAGTAATCTAAAGGCTTAGAATGGTCTAGGAATGTGTATTAGGACATATAAGAACCTTTAGAATGATCCTAAACACTCCATGGTGCCCCAAGGGACTTAGAGTGTGAAGCATGAGTCCTTGGAGGCTCTGACAAGTATAGAATGGTTAAGTGAGTTTTCTAAACGCTTACAATGGTCTAGGAATGTGTATTAGGACATATATGAACCTTTAGAATGATCCTAAAGACTCCATGGTTCTCCAAGGGACTTAGAGGGTGAAGCATGAGTCCTTGGAGGCTCCAACAAGTGTAGAATGCTTAAGAGAGTAATCTAAAGGCTTATAATGGTCTAGGAATGTGTATTAGGACATATAAGAACCTTTAGAATGATCCTAAACACTCCATGGTGCCCCAAGGGACGTGGAGGGTGAATCATGAGTCCTAGGAGGCTCTAACAAGTGAAGAATGGTTAAGAGAGTATTCTAAACACCTAGAATGGTCTACGAATGTGTATTAGGACATATAAGAACCTTTAGAATGATCCTAAACACTCCTTGGTGCCCCAAGGGATGTAGAGAGGGAATCATGAGTCCTTGGAGGCTCTAACAAGTGTAGAATGTTTAAGAGAGTATTCTAAATGCTTACAAAGGTCGAGGAATGTGTATTAGGACATATAAGAACCTTTAGAATTATCCTAAACACTCCTCGGTGCCCCAAGGGACGTAGAGGGTGATGCATGAGTCCTAGGGGGCTCTAACAAGTGTAGAATGGTTAAGAGAGTATTCTAAACGCCAAGAATGGTCCAGGAATGTGTATTAGGACATATAAGAACCTTTAGAATGATCCTAAACACTCCTTGGTGCCCCAAGGGACGTAGAGGGTGAAGGATGAGTCCTAGGAGGCTCTAGCAAGTGTAGAATGGTTAAGAGAATATTCTAAACGCTTACAATGGTCTAGGAATGTGTATTAGGACATATAAGAACCTTTAGAATGATCCTAAACACTCCGTGGTGCCTCAAGGGACTTAGAGGGTGATGCATTAGTCCTAGGAGGCTCTAACAAGTGTAGATTGGTTAAGAGAGTATTCTAAACGCTTACAATGGTCTATGAATGTGTATTAGGACATATAAGAACCTTTAGAATGATCCTAAACACTCCATGGTGCCCCGAGGGACGTAGAGGGTGAAGCATGAGTCCTTGGAGGCTCTAACAAGTGTAGAATGGTTAAGAGAGTATTCTAAACGCTAACAATGGTCTAAGAATGTGTATTAGGACATATAAGAAACTTTAGAATGATCCTAAACACTCCTTGGTGCCCCAAGGGACTTAGAGGGTGAAGCATGAGTCCTTGGAGGCTCTAACAAGTGTAGAATGGTTAAGAGAGTATTCTAAACGCTTACAATGGTCTAGGAATGTGTATTAGGACATATAAGAACCTTTAGAATGATCCTAAACACTCCATGGTGCCCCGAGGGACGTAGAGGGTGAAGCATGAGTCCTTGGAGGCTCTAACTAGTGTAGAATGGTTAAGAGAGTATTCTAAACGCCAAGAATGGTCCAGGAATGTGTATTAGGTCATATAAGAACCTTTAGAATGATCCTAAACACTCCTTGGTGCCCCAAGGGACTTAGAGGGTGAAGCATGAGTCCTAGGAGGCTCTAACAAGTGTAGAATGCTTAAGAGAGTATTCTAAATGCTTACAATGGTCTAGGAATTTGTATTACGACATATAAGAACCTTTAGAATGATCCTAAACACTCCTTGGTTCCCCAAGGGACTTAGAGGGTTAAGCCTGAGTCCTTGGAGGCTCTAACTAGTGTAGAATGGTTAAGAGAGTAATCTAAAGGCTTAGAATGGTCTAGGAATGTGTATTAGGACATATAAGATCCTTTAGAATTCTCCTAAACACTCCTTGGTGTCCCAAGGGACGTAGAGGGTGAAGCATGAGTCCTAGGAGGCTCTAACAAGTGTAGAAAAGGTTTAGTTTTTGAGAAAACAAGTTTTAAGTGATTTCTAATGTTAATAATGGATTAACAGATTTTGATAATTGATTAACAGTGTATTTTGAACTGATAATAGATTAACAAACTTTTGATAATCGATTATCTTCACTTTTACTCGAGTAAAATATTTTCATCTTTCGGCTTACTCGATTAAATCATGTTTTACTCGATTAACACGTTTTCTACTCGAGTAACACGATCAGATATGGTTTTTAAAATGCGTTTTTCACTTCTCAAAAGCACTTTTAACCGTTCCTAACTTTTGGGTATTCTATATAAACCTTTTCCTAACCTTTGTAAATCATTATTACACTTTCATAATCAATTTTACAAAGAATCAAAGCCACTCTATTCTCTCTCACTTTCTCAAGATCAAAACTTTACCTTTTACATTCTTTGATCAAGAACCTTGAATCTCTCATGATGATCTTTTCATAGCTTTTGAAAGAGATTCTTAGGATTGTTATTTTGTTTTCATTTGAGTTGTAATCTTTGCAAGAGGCAAGCTATCTACAACATTTGGAAGTCTTGGTTGTAAATCAAGCAAAGTTATTTCGACGCCTTGGTGAGGCATTTCATCAAGCACTTGGAAGCCTTGTTGTGTTAACAAGCAATTGGAAGTCTTGTAGTGAAGCAAGCATTGGAAGTCTTGTTGTGGGGTATCAGCAAGCAAGAGAAGAGGTTAGATTAGATATCAATAGGATTACAAGGCAAGGGTGTGGTATCTCTTGTAGGCTAGCAAGAAGGGAGTCTTGTGAGACATTTACTTGTAATTTGAGAAACTCTAATTCCTCATAGTGAAGAATCTCTCTTGGTTGAAGAGGGGACTGGAGTAGCTTTCAAGTGGATGAAAGTGAACCAGGATAAATCACTGTGTCGTATCTCTAAACCCTTAACTCTTTACAATTCAAGTCATTGATTGTGTTCTTGATTGAAAACCTAGAGAAAGATTGATTTTTCATAATTGATTGAATTGAATCTTTATTGTTCAAATTGATAAAGGGAAAATCATTTTCATAACTAGGGTAATCAATAAGAATATAGGTGTTAATTGTTTTCGCTGAATCTCTGATCTTAAGTGTTAATTGATTGATTTTCGTATTCGATTGAAAAAGTGATTTTTCAGTTTCTGTCAGATCTACTCAAGTAAGAGAGAATTTAATCGAGTAATACTCGAGTAAATTTCAGAGTACTCGAGTAAACCTGAGAGTTTTTGCAAAAATCATTTGTTTTGATTGTTTCGATTTGTTTCTTTCGAAAATCTTTCAAGGTATCTTGTACACCTATTCAACCCCCCCTTCTAGGTGTTCTCCTAGTGTCTCCTAGTTGTTTCACCCACCGATTGTAGGTTTCCACAATTGGTATCAATGCTCGGTCGAAAGACACGAGCATATAGTTGTTTCGTTAAGATCCTTGAGGAAACTACAATGGGTTCTACGAATCCTTTTGGTGGTGAAGGTGCTTCAATAAATCGCCCTGCTATGTTTGGTGGAGAGGGTTATGGTTATTGGAAAATTAGGATGAGAATCTTTATAGAAGCCATAGATGTGAACATTTGGGAAGCCATTGAAAATGGTCCTTATATTCCCTCAAAAGATGTAGAAGGTGTGCTTACACTAACTCCCAAAGATAAGTGGACCGATGATGATAAAAGAAAAATTCAATATGATTTAAAAGCAAAGAATATCATCACCTCCGCTCTATCTTATGATGAGTTCTTTAGAGTCTCCCAATGTAAAGATGCCAAAGATATGTGGGACACCTTGCAAGTCACACATGAAGGCACTAGTGAAGTTAGGCGTGCTAGATTGAATTCTTTGATGCATGAATATGAATTGTTTCATATGTTGCCTAATGAATCTATATGTTTTATGCAAAAACGTTTTACACATATTGTTAATCATCTCATTGCTCTTGGTAAAACTTTCTTGAATTGTGAACTTGTTAACAAAGTTTTAAGATGTCTAAGTAGGGAATGGCAACCCAAGGTTACCGCAATTGTTGAATCAAAGGACTTGGACACCGTTGACTCAGCAACACTTTTCGGAAAGTTACAAGAACATGAAATGGAGCTTGAACGTTTGTATATACATGAAGAGTCGGATAAGTACAAAGAGAGAAAAGGAATTGCTCTTAAAGCTCAAAGGTCATATAAAAAGGAAGAGAGTTCCGTTGATGATATAATGATGATAATGAAGATTCCGATTCGGACATTGATGAAGAGGAGATGAAGCTTCTACTAAGAAAGTTCAATAAGATTCTAAGGAGAAAAGGAAGGTTGAACAAGGACAAAATTAAAGAGAAGAATTCCCCACACTACAAGACAAAGACTTCAAAAGAAGGTATAGTTTTCCATGAATGTGGAAAGCCCGGTCATCTCAAGTACTCATGCTCTAAGTATCTCAAGAAGAAGGAGAAAGAGAAGAAAAATGCAAAACACAAAAGGGCATACATAGTTTGGAATAGTGATGATGAACAAGACAAGAAAAGCACAACTAGTAGTTCTTCGAATGATGAAGATGCCGCTTGTCTCAACTTGATATCTCTAGTAAATGAAGAGGATAGTTCAAATGATGAATCAAGTGAGCAAAGCTACGAAAGCTACGTAAGTGAAACTAAATCCGAAATTTCTTCTAAGTATGAAATCCTATATAATGCTTATGAAGAAATGCATGAACATATTAAGAAACTAGCTTTGAAAAACATTGAAAGAAAGAAGCTCATTTTGAAACATCAACAAGAGATTTTAGAACTTCAAAAGCAAGTTGATGAGCTTAATCTTGAAAATGAAACCCTTGATCTTATATATGCTAGTTCTTCTTGTGATTGTGCTAGTAGATTGAATATTGTGGTTGATTGTGAGAATTGCAAGTTGCTTAAGGATGAAAATGCTATTTTGAAAAATAAGCTTGCAAGTTTCACAAATGGTGATATTAGATTGAGAACATTGTTAAATTTTCAAAGAGAAAATTCAAACAAGTTTGGTTTGGGTTATACTAATGCTAAGAGTAATTCTCATAGAAATGTTGTTGATTTTTCTAAAGTTGATTTCTCAAATGCACCAACATGTTTCTATTGTGGTACTCATGGACATACTTCAAATGTGTGTTATATTAAAGTGCATGGTATACCTAAAGGAGATTTTGTTTGGGTGAAAAACGGTGAAAGTCCCTACACTAACAAAAATGGATCCAAAACCATTTGGATACCAAAAAGAAAAGCATGATTGTTTTTGTAGGTATGATTGAAGAGCAAAAGGACTTTCATGTGATATTCATTCATTTGCTTCTTCAATTGGTATTAAGGAGAAAATCCTACAAATTGGTAACATTCGATATTATACTATTGGTATTTTCAATTTGATATTGTTGGATATTGCTCATAGTTCTCTCAATTGGTATTATTTCTTATAATGTGATATTGTTTATACTTTTGAGAAAATACTATTGGTATCAAATTCTTACAATTGTTTCAATTGGTATCATGTTATTGGTATACAATTTGTTATAATTGATATCATTGAGTAATCATTAGATGATTATCATGCTTTTGGTTGTTATATCTCATTAATTTCTCTATTTTGGCTTAGATCTTTTATTTCAATTGGGATATATTTCTTTTTGATAATGCCAAAGGGGGAGAAATATGATGTTTTGAAAAAGAGGAGATTTGTATTTGAAAGATTTTAAAAAGGGAGAAATATTATCATTTTGGGGAGAAATAAATAGTATGTTTGGAGAAAGGTTGTTTTGTTGTTTTTATGTAGGTTGAGCAAAGTTGTTGAAGATAGGGGGAGAATCAAGCTTACTCAATTGGATTTCAAATGTCAAAAGCATTTATTGAGGGGGAGCAAGAGTCTCACCAAGTGATCAAATGGTTCAAGCATCAACAACTTCAATGAACTTCATAATTTCAAAACATGTTTGTCATTTCAAAAAGGGGGAGATTGTAAGATCCATGAAGAATGTTTTGATAAATGACAAAAGGTTTTGAACAAGCTACAAATGTGTTGATCAAGTTCAAGCTCAACAAGCAACAACAAACATCAAGTTAAGAAGAGAAAGTTTGGTAGTTTATGTTTTATTGTTTTATATTTTGCCTCACAAGTCTTTTAGTTTATGAGTTTGGGTAGAGTTTATTAGAGGGTGGTGAATCTCTTTTGATTGCATGATTATATCATATTTTGAGTATTCACTTTGCCTAAAATCAATAGGTGGCTTAAAGGTTTGAAAGAAAAGGTTTAGTTTTTGAGAAAACAAGTTTTAAGTGATTTTTAATGTTAATAATCGATTAACAGATTTTGATAATTGATTAACAGTATATTTTGAACTGAAAATCGATTAACAAACTTTTGATAATCGATTATCTTCACTTTTACTCGAGTAAATTATTTTCATCTTTCGGCTTACTTGATTAAATCATGTTTTACTCGATTAACACTTTTTCTACTCGAGTAACACGATCAGATATGGTTTTTAAAATGCGTTTTTCACTTCTCAAAAGCACTTTTAACCGTTCCTAACTTTTGGGTATTCTATATAAACCTTTTCCTAACCTTTGTGAATCATTATTACACTTTCATAATCAATTTTACAAAGAATCAAAGCCACTCTATTCTCTCTCACTTTCTCAAGATCAAAGCTTTAACTTTTACATTCTTTGATCAAGAACCTTGAATCTCTCATGTTGATCTTTTCATAGCTTTTGAAAGAGATTCTTAGGATTGTTATTTTGTTTTCATTTGAGTTGTAATCTTTGCAAGAGGCAAGCTATCTACAACATTTGGAAGTCTTGGTTGTAAATCAAGCAAAGTTATTTCGAAGCCTTGGTGAGGCATTTCATCAAGCACTTGGAAGCCTTGTTGTGTTAACAAGCAATTGGAAGTCTTGTAGTGAAGCAAGCATTGGAAGTCTTGTTGTGGGGTATCGGCAAGCAAGAGAAGAGGTTAGATTAGATATCAATAGGATTACAAGGCAAGGGTGTGGTATCTCTTGTAGGCTAGCAAGAAGGGAGTCTTGTGAGGCATTTACTTGTAATTTGAGAAACTCTAATTCCTCATAGTGAAGAATCTCTCTTGGTTGAAGAGGGGACTGGAGTAGCTTTCAAGTGGATGAAAGTGAACCAGGATAAATCACTGTGTCGTATCTCTAAACCCTTAACTCTTTACAATTCAAGTCATTGATTGTGTTCTTGATTGAAAACCTAGAGAAAGATTGATTTTTCATAATTGATTGAATTGAATCTTTATTGTTCAAATTGATAAAGGGAAAATCATTTTCATAACTAGGGTAATCAATAAGAATATAGGTGTTAATTGTTTTCGCTGAATCTCTGATCTTAAGTGTTAATTGATTGATTTTCGTATTCGATTGAAAAAGTGATTTTTCAGTTTCTGTCAGATCTACTCGAGTAAGAGAGAATTTAATCGAGTAATACTCGAGTAAATTTCAGAGTACTCGAGTAAACCTGAGAGTTTTTGCAAAAATCATTTGTTTTGATTGTTTCGATTTGTTTCTTTCGAAAATCTTTCAAGGTATCTTGTACACCTATTCAACCCCCCCTTCTAGGTGTTCTCCTAGTTGTTTCACCCACCGATTGTAGGTTTCCACAATTGGTATCAAAGCTCGGTCGAAAGACACGAGCATAGAGTTTTTTCGTTAAGATCCTTGAGGAAACTACAATGGGTTCTACGAATCCTTTTGGTGGTGAAGGTGCTTCAATAAATCGCCCTCCTATGTTTGGTGGAGAGGGTTATGGTTATTGGAAAATTAGGATGAGAATCTTTATAGAAGCCATAGATGTGAACATTTGGGAAGCCATTGAAAATGGTCCTTATATTCCCTCAAAAGATGTAGAAGATGTGCTTACACTAACTCCCAAAGATAAGTGGACCGATGATGATAAAAGAAAAATTCAATATGATTTAAAAGCAAAGAATATCATCACCTCCGCTCTATCTTATGATGATTTCTTTAGAGTCTCCCAATGTAAAGATGCCAAAGATATGTGGGACACCTTGCAAGTCACACATGAAGGCACTAGTGAAGTTAGGCGTGCTAGATTGAATTCTTTGATGCATGAATATGAATTGTTTCATATGTTGCCTAACGAATCTATATGTTTTATGCAAAAACGTTTTACACATATTGTTAATCATCTCATTGCTCTTGGTAAAACTTTCTTGAATTGTGAACTTGTTAACAAAGTTTTAAGATGTCTAAGTAGGGAATGGCAACCCAAGGTTACCGCAATTGTTGAATCAAAGGACTTGGACACCATTGACTTAGCAACACTTTTCGGAAAGCTACAAGAACATGAAATGGAGCTTGAACGTTTGCATATACATGAAGAGTCGGATAAGTACAAAGAGAGAAAAGGAATTTCTCTTAAAGCTCAAAGGTCATATAAAAAGGAAGAGAGTTCCGTTGATGATAATGATGATAATGAAGATTCCGATTCGGACATTGATGAAGAGGAGATGAAGCTTCTACTAAGAAAGTTCAATAAGATTCTAAGGAGAAAACGAAGGTTGAACAAGGACAAAAGTAAAGAGAAGAATTCCCCACACTACAAGACAAAGACTTCAAAAGAAGGTATAGTTTTCCATGAATGTGGAAAGCCCGGTCATCTCAAGTACTCATGCTCTAAGTATCTCAAGAAGAAGGAGAAAGAGAAGAAAAATGCAAAACACAAAAGGGCATACATAGTTTGGAATAGTGATGATGAACAAGACAAGAAAAGCACAACTAGTAGTTCTTCGAATGATGAAGATGTCGCTTGTCTCAACTTGATATCTTTAGTAAATGAAGAGGATAGTTCAAATGATGAATCAAGTGAGCAAAGCTACGAAAGCTATGTAAGTGAAACTAAATCCGAAATTTCTTCTAAGTATGAAATCCTATATAATGCTTATGAAGAAATGCATGAACATCTTAAGAAACTAGCTTTGAAAAACATTGAAAGAAAGAAGCTCATTTTGAAACATCAAAAAGAGATTTTAGAACTTCAAAAGCAAGTTGATGAGCTTAATCTTGAAAATGAAACCCTTGATCTTATATATGCTAGTTCTTCTTGTGATTGTGCTAGTAGATTGAATATTGTGGTTGATTGTGAGAATTGCAAGTTGCTTAAGGATGAAAATGCTATTTTGAAAAATAAGCTTGCAAGTTTCACAAATGGTGATATTAGATTGAGAACATTGTTAAATTTTCAAAGAGAAAATTCAAACAAGTTTGGTTTGGGTTATACTAATGCTAAGAGTAATTCTCATAGAAATGTTGTTGATTTTTCTAAAGTTGATTTCTCAAATGCACCAACATGTTTCTATTGTGGTACTCATGGACATACTTCAAATGTGTGTTATATTAAAGTTCATGGTATACCTAAAGGAGATTTTGTTTGGGTGAAAAAGGGTGAAAGTCCCTACACTAACAAAAATGGATCCAAAACCATTTGGATACCAAAAAGCAAAGCATGATTGTTTTTGTAGGTATGATTGAAGAGCAAAAGGACTTTCATGTGATATTCATTCATTTGCTTCTTCAATTGGTATTAAGGAGAAAATCCTACAAATTGGTAACATTCGATATTATACTATTGGTATTTTCAATTTGATATTGTTGGATATTGCTCATAGTTCTCTCAATTGGTATTATTTCTTATAATGTGATATTGTTTATACTTTTGAGAAAATACTATTGGTATCAAATTCTTACAATTGTTTCAATTGGTATCATGTTATTGGTATACAATTTGTTATAATTGATATCATTGAGTAATCATTAGATGATTATCATGCTTTTGGTTGTTATATCTCATTAATTTCTCTATTTTGGCTTAGATCTTTTATTTCAATTGGGATATATTTCTTTTTGATAATGCCAAAGGGGGAGAAATATGATGTTTTGAAAAAGAGGAGATTTGTATTTGAAAGATTTTAAAAAGGGGAGAAATATTATCATTTTGGGGAGAAATAAAATAGTATGTTTGGAGAAAGGTTGTTCTATATAAACCGTTCCTAACCTTTGTGAATCATTATTACACTTTCATAATCAATTTTACAAAGAATCAAAGCCACTCTATTCTCTCTCTCTTTCTCAAGATCAAAGCTTTAACTTTTACATTCTTTGATCAAGAACCTTGAATCTCTCATGTTGATCTTTTCATAGCTTTTGAAAGAGATTCTTAGGATTGTTATTTTGTTTTCATTTGAGTTGTAATCTTTGCAAGAGGCAAGCTATCTACAACATTTGGAAGTCTTGGTTGTAAATCAAGCAAAGTTATTTGGAAGCCTTGGTGAGGCATTTCATCAAGCACTTGGAAGCCTTGTTGTGTTAACAAGCAATTGGAAGTCTTGTAGTGAAGCAAGCATTGGAAGTCTTGTTGTGGGGTATCGGCAAGCAAGAGAAGAGGTTAGATTAGATATCAATAGGATTACAAGGCAAGGGTGTGGTATCTCTTGTAGGCTAGCAAGAAGGGAGTCTTGTGAGGCATTTACTTGTAATTTGAGAAACTCTAATTCCTCATAGTGAAGAATCTCTCTTGGTTGAAGAGGGGACTGGAGTAGCTTTCAAGTGGATGAAAGTGAACCAGGATAAATCACTGTGTCGTATCTCTAAACCCTTAACTCTTTACAATTCAAGTCATTGATTGTGTTCTTGATTGAAAACCTAGAGAAAGATTGTTTTCGCTGAATCTCTGATCTTAAGTGTTAATTGATTGATTTTCGTATTCGAATGAAAAAGTGATTTTTCAGTTTCTGTCAGATCTACTCGAGTAAGAGAGAATTTAATCGAGTAATACTCGAGTAAATTTCAGAGTACTTGAGTAAACCTGAGAGTTTTTGCAAAAATCATTTCTTTTGATTGTTTCGATTTGTTTCTTTCGAAAATCTTTCAAGGTATCATGTACACCTATTCAACCCCTCCTTCTAGGTGTTCTCCTAGTGTCTCCTAGTTGTTTCACCCACCGATTGTAGGTTTCCACAAGAATGGTCTAGGAATGTGTATTAGGACATATAAGAACCTTTAGAATGATCCTAAACACTCCATGGTGCCCCAAGGGACGTAGAGGGTGAATCATGAGTCCTAGGAGGCTCTAACAAGTGTAGAATGGTTAACAGAGTATTCTAAACACCTAGAATGGTCTACGAATGTGTATTAGGACATATAAGAACCTTTAGAATGATCCTAAACACTCCTTGGTGCCCCAAGGGACGTAGAGAGGGAATCATGAGTCCTTGGAGGCTCTAACAAGTGTAGAATGTTTAAGAGAGTATTCTAAATGCTTACAAAGGTCTAGGAATGTGTATTAGGACATATAAGAACCTTTAGAATTATCCTAAACACTCCTCGGTGCCCCAAGGGACGTAGAGGGTGAAGCATGAGTCCTAGGGGGCTCTAAAGGGTGTAGAATGGTTAAGAGAGTATTCTAAACGCCTAGAATGGTCTAGGAATGTGTATTAGGACATTTAGAACCATTAGAATGAACCTAAACACTCCTTGGTGAACCAAGGTACGTAGAGGGTGAAGCTTGAGTCCTAGGAGGCTCTAACAAGTGTAGAATGGTTAAGAGAGTATTCTAAACGCTTACAATGGTCTAGGAATGTGTATTAGGACATATAAGAACCTTTAGAATGATCCTAAACACTCCTTGGTGCCCCAAGGGACTTAGAGGGTGAAGCATGAGTCCTAGGAGCCTCTAACAAGTGTAGAATGGTTAAGAGAGTATTCTAAACGCTTGCAATGGTCTAGGAATGTGTATTAGGAGATATAAGAACCTTTAGAATGATCCTAAACACTCCTTGGTGCTCCAAGGGACTTAGAGGGTGAAGCATGAGTCCTAGGAGCCTCTAACAAGTGTAGAATGGTTAAGAGAGTATTCTAAACGCTTGCAATGGTCTAGGAATGTGTATTAGGAGATATAAGAAACTTTAGAATGATCCTAAACACTCCATGGTGCCGCAATGGACTTAGAGGGTGAAGTATGAGTCCTTGGAGGCTCTAACAAGTGTAGAATGGTTAAGAGAGTATTTTAAACGCTTACAACGGTGTAGGAATGTGTATTAGGACATATAAGAACCTTTAGAATGATCCTAAACACTCCATGGTGCCTCAAGGGACTTAGAGGGTGAAGCATGAGTCCTTGGAGGCTCTAACAAGTGTAGAATGGTTAAAAGAGTATTCTAAACGCTTACAATGGTCTATGAATGTGTATTAGGACATATAAGAACCTTTAGAATGATCTTAAACACTCACGGGTGCCCCGAGGGACTAGAGGGTGAAGCATGAGTCCTTGGAGGCTCTAAGTAGTGTAGAATGGTTAAGAGAGTATTCTAAACGCCAAGAATGGTCCAGGAATGTGTATTAGGACATATAAGAACCTTTAGAATGGTCCTAAACACTCCTTGGTGCCCCAAGGGACGTAGAGGGTGAAGGATGAGTCCTAGGAGGCTCTAACAAGTGTAGAATGGTTAAAAGAATATTCTAAACGCTTACAATGGTCTAGGAATGTGTATTAGGACATATAAGAACCTTTAGAATGATCCTAAACACTCCTTGGTGCCTCAAGGGACTTAGACGGTGAAGCATGAGTCCTAGGAGGCTCTAACAAGTGTAGATTGGTTAAGAGAGTATTCTAAACGCTTACAATGGTCTATGAATGTGTATTAGGACATATAAGAACCTTTAGAATGATCCTAAACACTCCATGGTGCCCCGAGGGACGTAGAGGGTGAAGCATGAGTCCTTGGAGGCTCTAACAGGTGTAGAATGGTTAAGAGAGTATTCTAAACGTTAACAATGGTCTAAGAATGTGTATTAGGACATATAAGAAACTTTAGAATGATCCTAAACACTCCTTGGTGCCCCAAGGGACTTAGAGGGTGAAGCATGAGTCCTTGGAGGCTCTAACAAGTGTAGAATGGTTAAGAGAGTATTATAAACGCTTACAATGGTCTAGGAATGTGTATTAGGACATATAAGAACCTTTAGAATGATCCTAAACACTCCATGGTGCCCCGAGGGACGTAGAGGGTGAAGCATGAGTCCTTGGAGGCTCTAACTAGTGTAGAATGGTTAAGAGAGTATTCTAAACGCCAAGAATGGTCCAGGAATGTGTATTAGGACATATAAGAACCTTTAGAATGATCCTAAACACTCCTTGGTGCCCCAAGGGACGTAGAGGGTGAAGGATGAGTCCTAGGAGGCTCTAACAAGTGTAGAATGGTTAAAAGAATATTCTAAACGCTTACAATGGTCTAGGAATGTGTATTGGGACATATAAGAACCTTTAGAATGATCCTAAACACTCCTTGGTGCCTCAAGGGACTTAGACGGTGAAGCATGAGTCCTAGGAGGCTCTAACAAGTGTAGATTGGTTAAGAGAGTATTCTAAACGCTTACAATGGTCTATGAATGTGTATTAGGACATATAAGAACCTTTAGAATGATCCTAAACACTCCATGGTGCCCCGAGGGACGTAGAGGGTGAAGCATGAGTCCTTGGAGGCTCTAACAGGTGTAGAATGGTTAAGAGAGTATTCTAAACGTTAACAATGGTCTAAGAATGTGTATTAGGACATATAAGAAACTTTAGAATGATCCTAAACACTCCTTGGTGCCCCAAGGGACTTAGAGGGTGAAGCATGAGTCCTTGGAGGCTCTAACAAGTGTAGAATGGTTAAGAGAGTATTATAAACGCTTACAATGGTCTAGGAATGTGTATTAGGACATATAAGAACCTTTAGAATGATCCTAAACACTCCATGGTGCCCCGAGGGACGTAGAGGGTGAAGCATGAGTCCTTGGAGGCTCTAACAGGTGTAGAATGGTTAAGAGAGTATTCTAAACGTTAACAATGGTCTAGGAATGTGTATTAGGACATATAAGAACCTTTAGAATGATCCTAAACACTCCATGGTGCCCCGAGGGACGTAGAGGGTGAAGCATGAGTCCTTGGAGGCTCTAACTAGTGTAGAATGGTTAAGAGAGTATTCTAAACGCCAAGAATGGTCCAGGAATGTGTATTAGGACATATAAGAACCTTTAGAATGGTCCTAAACACTCCTTGGTGCCCCAAGGGACGTAGAGGGTGAAGGATGAGTCCTAGGAGGCTCTAACAAGTGTAGAATGGTTAAAAGAATATTCTAAACGCTTACAATGGTCTAGGAATGTGTATTAGGACATATAAGAACCTTTAGAATGATCCTAAACACTCCTTGGTGCCTCAAGGGACTTAGACGGTGAAGCATGAGTCCTAGGAGGCTCTAACAAGTGTAGATTGGTTAAGAGAGTATTCTAAACGCTTACAATGGTCTATGAATGTGTATTAGGACATATAAGAACCTTTAGAATGATCCTAAACACTCCATGGTGCCCCGAGGGACGTAGAGGGTGAAGCATGAGTCCTTGGAGGCTCTAACAGGTGTAGAATGGTTAAGAGAGTATTCTAAACGTTAACAATGGTCTAAGAATGTGTATTAGGACATATAAGAAACTTTAGAATGATCCTAAACACTCCTTGGTGCCCCAAGGGACTTAGAGGGTGAAGCATGAGTCCTTGGAGGCTCTAACAAGTGTAGAATGGTTAAGAGAGTATTATAAACGCTTACAATGGTCTAGGAATGTGTATTAGGACATATAAGAACCTTTAGAATGATCCTAAACACTCCATGGTGCCCCGAGGGACGTAGAGGGTGAAGCATGAGTCCTTGGAGGCTCTAACTAGTGTAGAATGGTTAAGAGAGTATTCTAAACGCCAAGAATGGTCCAGGAATGTGTATTAGGACATATAAGAACCTTTAGAATGATCCTAAACACTCCTTGGTGCCCCAAGGGACTTAGAGGGTGAAGCATGAGTCCTAGGAGGCTCTAACAAGTGTAGAATGGTTAAGAGAGTATTCTAAATGCTTACAATGGTCTAGGAATGTGTATTAGGACATATAAGAACCTTTAGAATGATCCTAAACACTCCTTGGTTCCCCAAGGGACTTAGAGGGTTAAGCCTGAGTCCTTGGAGGCTCTAACGAGTGTAGAATGGTTAAGAGAGTAATCTAAAGGCTTAGAATGGTCTAGGAATGTGTATTAGGACATATAAGATCCTTTAGAATTCTCCTAAACACTCCTTGGTGCCCCAAGGGACGTAGAGGGTGAAGCATGAGTCCTAGGAGGCTCTAACAAGTGTAAAATGGTTAAGAGAGTTTTCTAAACGCTTACAATGGTCTAGGAATGTGTATTAGGACATATAAGAACCTTTAGAATGATCCTAAACACTCCATGGTTCTCCAAGGGACTTAGAGGGTGAAGCATGAGTCCTTGGAGGCTCCAACAAGTGTAGAATGCTTAAGAGAGTAATCTAAAGACTTAGAATGGTCTAGGAATGTGTATTAGGACATATAAGAACCTTTAGAATGATCCTAAACACTCTATGGTGCCCCAAGGGACGTAGAGGGTGAATCATGAGTCCTTGGAGGCTCTAACAAGTGTTGAATGGTTAAGAGAGTATTCTAAACGCTTGCAATGGTCTAGGAATGTGTATTAGGACATATAAGAAACTTTAGAATGATCCTAAACACTCCATGGTGCCGCAATGGACTTAGAGGGTGAAGTATGAGTCCTTGGAGGCTCTAACAAGTGTAGAATGGTTAAGAGAGTATTTTAAATGCTTACAACGGTGTAGGAATGTGTATTAGGACATATAAGAACCTTTAGAATGATCCTAAACACTCCATGGTGCCTCAAGGGACTTAGAGGGTGAAGCATGAGTCCTTGGAGGCTCTAACAAGTGTAGAATGGTTAAAAGAGTATTCTAAACGCTTACAATGGTCTATGAATGTGTATTAGGACATATAAGAACCTTTAGAATGATCCTAAACACTCCATGGTACCCCGAGGGACGTAGAGGGTGAAGCATGATTCCTTGGAGGCTCTAACTAGTGTAGAATGGTTAAGAGAGTATTCTAAACGCCAAGAATGGTCCAGGAATGTGTATTAGGACATATAAGAACCTTTAGAATGGTCCTAAATACTCCTTGGTGCCCCAAGGGACGTAGAGGGTGAAGGATGAGTCCTAGGAGGCTCTAACAAGTGTAGAATGGTTAAGAGAATATTCTAAACGCTTACAATGGTCTAGGAATGTGTATTAGGACATATAAGAACCTTTAGAATGATCCTAAACACTCTATGGTGCCTCAAGGGACTTAGAGGGTGAAGCATGTCTCCTAGGAGGCTCTAACAAGTGTAGATTGGTTAAGAGAGTATTCTAAACGCTTACAATGGTCTATGAATGTGTATTAGGACATATAAGAACCTTTAGAATGATCCTAAACACTCCATGGTGCCCCGAGGGACGTAGAGGGTGAAGCATGAGTCCTTGGAGGCTCTAACAAGTGTAGAATGGTTAAGAGAGTATGCTAAACGCTAACAATGGTCTAAGAATGTGTATTTGGACATATAAGAAACTTTAGAATGATCCAAAACACTCCTTGGTGCCCCAAGGGAATTAGAGGGTGATGCATGAGTCCTTGGAGGCTCTAACAAGTGTAGAATGGTTAAGAGAGTATTCTAAACGCTTACAATGGTCTAGGAATGTTTATTAGGACATATAAGAACCTTTAGAATGATCCTAAACACTCCATGGTGCCCCGAGGGACGTAGAGGGTGAAGCATGAGTCCTTGGAGGCTCTAACTAGTGTAGAATGGTTAAGAGAGTATTCTAAACGCCAAGAATGGTCCAGGAATGTGTATTAGGACATATAAGAACCTTTAGAATGATCCTAAACACTCCTTGGTGCCCCAAGGTACTTAGAGGGTGAAGCATGAGTCCTTGAAGGCTCTAACAAGTGTAAAATGGTTAAGAGAGTAATCTAAAGGCTTAGAATGGTCTAGGGATGTGTATTAGGACATATAAGAACCTTTAGAATGATCCTAAACACTCATTGGTGCCTCAAGGGACTTAGAGGGTGAAGCATGAGTCCTAGGAGGCTCTAACAAGTGTAGAATAGTTAAGAGAGTAATCTAAAGGCTTAGAATGGTCTAGGAATGTGTATTAGGACATATAAGATCCTTTAGAATTCTCCTAAACACTCCAAGGTGCCCCAAGGGACGTAGAGGGTGAAGCATGAGTCCTAGGAGGCTCTAACAAGTGTAGAATGGTTAAGAGAGTATTCTAAACGCTTACAATGGTCTAGGAATGTGTATTAGGACATATAAGAACCTTTAGAATGATCCTAAACACTCCATGGTTCTCCAAGGGACTTAGAGGGTGAAGCATGAGTCCTTGGAGGCTCCAACAAGTGTAGAATGCTTAAGAGAGTAATCTAAAGACTTAGAATGGTCTAGGAATGTGTATTAGGACATATAAGAACCTTTAGAATGATCCTAAACACTCTATGGTGCCCCAAGGGACGTAGAGGGTGAATCATGAGTCCTTGGAGGCTCTAACAAGTGTTGAATGGTTAAGAGAGTATTCTAAACGCTTGCAATGGTCTAGGAATGTGTATTAGGACATATAAGAAACTTTAGAATGATCCTAAACACTCCATGGTGCCGCAATGGACTTAGAGGGTGAAAGTGAGTCCTTGGAGGCTCTAACAAGTGTAGAATGGTTAAGAGAGTATTTTAAATGCTTACAACGGTGTAGGAATGTGTATTAGGACATATAAGAACCTTTAGAATGATCCTAAACACTCCATGGTGCCTCAAGGGACTTAGAGGGTGAAGCATGAGCCCTTGGAGGCTCTAACAAGTGTAGAATGGTTAAAAGAGTATTCTAAACGCTTACAATGGTCTATGAATGTGTATTAGGACATATAAGAACCTTTAGAATGATCCTAAACACTCCATGGTATCCCGAGGGACGTAGAGGGTGAAGCATGATTCCTTGGAGGCTCTAACTAGTGTAGAATGGTTAAGAGAGTATTCTAAACGCCAAGAATGGTCCAGGAATGTGTATTAGGACATATAAGAACCTTTAGAATGGTCCTAAACACTCCTTGGTGCCCCAAGGGACGTAGAGGGTGAAGGATGAGTCCTAGGAGGCTCTAACAAGTGTAGAATGGTTAAGAGAATATTCTAAACGCTTACAATGGTCTAGGAATGTGTATTAGGACATATAAGAACCTTTAGAATGATCCTAAACACTCTATGGTGCCTCAAGGGACTTAGAGGGTGAAGCATGTGTCCTAGGAGGCTCTAACAAGTGTAGATTGGTTAAGAGAGTATTCTAAACGCTTACAATGGTCTATGAATGTGTATTAGGACATATAAGAACCTTTAGAATGATCCTAAACACTCCATGGTGCCCCGAGGGACGTAGAGGGTGAAGCATGAGTCCTTGGAGGCTCTAACAAGTGTAGAATGGTTAAGAGAGTATGCTAAACGCTAACAATGGTCTAAGAATGTGTATTTGGACATATAAGAAACTTTAGAATGATCCAAAACACTCCTTGGTGCCCCAAGGGAATTAGAGGGTGATGCATGAGTCCTTGGAGGCTCTAACAAGTGTAGAATGGTTAAGAGAGTATTCTAAACGCTTACAATGGTCTAGGAATGTTTATTAGGACATATAAGAACCTTTAGAATGATCCTAAACACTCCATGGTGCCCCGAGGGACGTAGAGGGTGAAGCATGAGTCCTTGGAGGCTCTAACTAGTGTAGAATGGTTAAGAGAGTATTCTAAACGCCAAGAATGGTCCAGGAATGTGTATTAGGACATATAAGAACCTTTAGAATGATCCTAAACACTCCTTGGTGCCCCAAGGTACTTAGAGGGTGAAGCATGAGTCCTTGAAGGCTCTAACAAGTGTAAAATGGTTAAGAGAGTAATCTAAAGGCTTAGAATGGTCTAGGGATGTGTATTAGGACATATAAGAACCTTTAGAATGATCCTAAACACTCATTGGTGCCTCAAGGGACTTAGAGGGTGAAGCATGAGTCCTAGGATGCTCTAACAAGTGTAGAATGGTTAAGAGAGTAATCTAAAGGCTTAGAATGGTCTAGGAATGTGTATTAGGACATATAAGATCCTTTAGAATTCTCCTAAACACTCCAAGGTGCCCCAAGGGACGTAGAGGGTGAAGCATGAGTCCTAGGAGGCTCTAACAAGTGTAGAATGGTTAAGAGAGTATTCTAAACGCTTACAATGGTCTAGGAATGTGTATTAGGACATATAAGAACCTTTAGAATGATCCTAAACACTCCATGGTTCTCCAAGGGACTTAGAGGGTGAAGCATGAGTCCTTGGAGGCTCCAACAAGTGTAGAATGCTTAAGAGAGTAATCTAAAGACTTAGAATGGTCTAGGAATGTGTATTAGGACATATAAGAACCTTTAGAATGATCCTAAACACTCTATGGTGCCCCAAGGGACGTAGAGGGTGAATCATGAGTCCTTGGAGGCTCTAACAAGTGTTGAATGGTTAAGAGAGTATTCTAAACGCTTGCAATGGTCTAGGAATGTGTATTAGGACATATAAGAAACTTTAGAATGATCCTAAACACTCCATGGTGCCGCAATGGACTTAGAGGGTGAAGTATGAGTCCTTGGAGGCTCTAACAAGTGTAGAATGGTTAAGAGAGTATTTTAAATGCTTACAACGGTGTAGGAATGTGTATTAGGACATATAAGAACCTTTAGAATGATCCTAAACACTCCATGGTGCCTCAAGGGACTTAGAGGGTGAAGCATGAGTCCTTGGAGGCTCTAACAAGTGTAGAATGGTTAAAAGAGTATTCTAAACGCTTACAATGGTCTATGAATGTGTATTAGGACATATAAGAACCTTTAGAATGATCCTAAACACTCCATGGTACCCCGAGGGACGTAGAGGGTGAAGCATGATTCCTTGGAGGCTCTAACTAGTGTAGAATGGTTAAGAGAGTATTCTAAACGCCAAGAATGGTCCAGGAATGTGTATTAGGACATATAAGAACCTTTAGAATGGTCCTAAACACTCCTTGGTGCCCCAAGGGACGTAGAGGGTGAAGGATGAGTCCTAGGAGGCTCTAACAAGTGTAGAATGGTTAAGAGAATATTCTAAACGCTTACAATGGTCTAGGAATGTGTATTAGGACATATAAGAACCTTTAGAATGATCCTAAACACTCTATGGTGCCTCAAGGGACTTAGAGGGTGAAGCATGTGTCCTAGGAGGCTCTAACAAGTGTAGATTGGTTAAGAGAGTATTCTAAACGCTTACAATGGTCTATGAATGTGTATTAGGACATATAATAACCTTTAGAATGATCCTAAACACTCCATGGTGCCCCGAGGGACGTAGAGGGTGAAGCATGAGTCCTTGGAGGCTCTAACGAGTGTAGAATGGTTAAGAGAGTATGCTAAACGCTAACAATGGTCTAAGAATGTGTATTTGGACATATAAGAAACTTTAGAATGATCCAAAACACTCCTTGGTGCCCCAAGGGAATTAGAGGGTGATGCATGAGTCCTTGGAGGCTCTAACAAGTGTAGAATGGTTAAGAGAGTATTCTAAACGCTTACAATGGTCTAGGAATGTTTATTAGGACATATAAGAACCTTTAGAATGATCCTAAACACTCCATGGTGCCCCGAGGGACGTAGAGGGTGAAGCATGAGTCCTTGGAGGCTCTAACTAGTGTAGAATGGTTAAGAGAGTATTCTAAACGCCAAGAATGGTCCAGGAATGTGTATTAGGACATATAAGAACCTTTAGAATGATCCTAAACACTCCTTGGTGCCCCAAGGTACTTAGAGGGTGAAGCATGAGTCCTTGAAGGCTCTAACAAGTGTAAAATGGTTAAGAGAGTAATCTAAAGGCTTAGAATGGTCTAGGGATGTGTATTAGGACATATAAGGACCTTTAGAATGATCCTAAACACTCATTGGTGCCTCAAGGGACTTAGAGGGTGAAGCATGAGTCCTAGGAGGCTCTAACAAGTGTAGAATGGTTAAGAGAGTAATCTAAAGGCTTAGAATGGTCTAGGAATGTGTATTAGGACATATAAGATCCTTTAGAATTCTCCTAAACACTCCAAGGTGCCCCAAGGGACGTAGAGGGTGAAGCATGAGTCCTAGGAGGCTCTAACAAGTGTAGAATGGTTAAGAGAGTATTCTAAACGCTTACAATGGTGTAGGAATGTGTATTAGGACATATAAGAACCTTTAGAATGATCCTAAACACTCCATGGTGCCCCAAGGGACTTAGAGGGTGAAGCATGAGTCCTTGAAGGCTCTAACAAGTGTAAAATGGTTAAGAGAGTAATCTAAAGGCTTAGAATGGTCTTGGAATGTGTATTAGGACATATAAGAACCTTTAGAATGATCCTAAACACTCTGTGGTGCCTCAAGGGACTTAGAGGGTGAAGCATGAGTCCTTGGAGGCTCTAACAAGTGTATAATGGTTAAGAGAGTATTCTAAATGCTAACAATGATCTAAGAATGTGTATTAGGACATATAAGAAACTTTAGAATGATCCTAAACACTCCTTGGTGCCCCAAGGGACTTAGAGGGTGAAGCATGAGTCCTTGGAGGCTCTAACTAGTGTAGAATGGTTAAGAGAGTAATCTAAAGGCTTAGAATGGTGTAGGAATGTGTATTAGGACATATAAGATCCTTTAGAATTCTCCTAAACACTCCATGGTGCCCCAAGGGACGTAGAGGGTGAAGCATGAGTCCTAGGAGGCTCTAACAAGTGTAGAATGGTTAAGAGAGTATTCTAAACGCTTACAATGCTCTAGGAATGTGTATTAGGACATATAAGAACCTTTAGAATGATCCTAAACACTCCATGGTGCCCCAAGGGACGTAGAGGGTGAAGCATGAGTCCCAGGAGGCTCTAACAAGTGTAGAATGGTTAAGAGAGTATTCTAAACGCTTACAATGGTCTAGGAATGTGTATTAGGACATATAAGAACCTTTAGAATGATCCTAAACACTCCTTGGTTCCCCAAGGGACTTATAGGGTTAAGCCTGAGTCCTTGGAGGCTCTAACGAGTGTAGAATGGTTAAGAGAGTAATCTAAACGCTTAGAATGGTGTAGGAATGTGTATTAGGACATATAAGATCCTTTAGAATTCTCCTAAACACTCCATGGTGCCCCAAGGGACGTAGAGGGTGAAGCATGAGTCCTAGGAGGCTCTAACAAGTGTAGAATGGTTAAGAGAGTATTCTAAACGCTTACAATGCTCTAGGAATGTGTATTAGGACATATAAGAACCTTTAGAATGATCCTAAACACTCCTTGGTGCCCCAAGGGACTTAGAGGGTGAAGCATGAGTCCTAGGAGGCTCTAACAAGTGTAGAATGGTTAAGAGAGTATTCTAAACGCTTACAATGGTCTAGGAATGTGTATTAGGACATATAAGAACCTTTAGAATGATCCTAAACACTCTGTGGTGCCTCAAGGGACTTAGAGGGTGAAGCATGAGTCCTTGGAGGCTCCAACAAGTGTAGAATGGTTAAGAGAGTATCCTAAACGCTTACAATGGTCTAGGAATGTGTATTAGGACATTTAAGAACCTTTAGAATGATCCTAAACACTCCATGGTGCCTCAAGGGACTTAGAGGGTGAAGCAAGTGTAGAAAGGTTAAGAGAGTATTCTAAACGCTTACAATGGTCTAGGAATGTGTATTAGGACATATAAGAACATTTAGAATGATCTTAAACACTCCATGGTGCCTCAAGGGACGTTTAGGGTGAAGCATGAGTCCTTGTAGGCTCTAACAAGTGTAGAATGGTTAAGAGAGTATTCTAAACGCTGACAATGGTCTAGGAATGTGTATTAGGACATATAAGAACCTTTAGAATGATCCTAAACACTCCATGGTGCCTCAAGGGACTTAGAGGGTGAAGCATGAGTCCTTGGAGGCTCTAACAAGTGTAGAATGGTTAAGAGAGTATTCGAAACGCTTACAATGGTCTAGGAATGTGTATTAGGACATATAAGAACCTTTAGAATGATCCTAAACACTCCTTGGTGCCTCAAGGGACTTAGACGGTGAAGCATGAGTCCTTGGAGGCTCTAACAAGTGCAGAATGGTTAAGAGAGTATTCTAAACGCTTACAATGGTCTAAGAATGTATATTAGGACATATAAGAACCTTTAGAATGATCCTAAACACTCCATGGTTCCTCAAGGGACTTAGAGGGTGCAGCATGAGTCCTTGGAGGCTCAAACAAGTGTAGAATGGTTAAGAGAGTAATCTAAAGGCTTAGAATGGTCTAGGAATGTGTATTAGGACATATAAGAACCTTTAGAATGATCCTAAACACTCCATGGTGCCTAGAGGAAGTAAAGGGTGAAGCATGAGTTCTTGGAGGCTCTAACTAGTGTAGAATGGTTAAAAGAGTATTCTAAATGCTTACAATGGTCTAGGAATGTGTACTAGGACATATAAGAACCTTTAGAATGATCTTAAACACTCATGGTGCCTCAAGGGACTTAGAGGGTGAAGCATGAGTCCTTGTAGGCTCTAACAAGTGTAGAATGGTTAAGAGAGTATTCTAAACGCTTATAATGGTCTAGGAATGTGTATTAGGACATATAAGAACCTTTAGAATGATCCTAAACACTCCATGGTGCCTAGAGGAAGTAAAGGGTGCACCATGAGTTCTTGGTGGCTCTAACTAGTGTAGAATGGATAAAAGAGTATTCTAAACGCTTACAATGGTCTAGGAATGTGTACTAGGAGATATAAGAACCTTTAGGATGATCCTAAACACTCCTTGGTGCCCCAAGGGACTTAGAGGGTGAAGCATGAGTCCTAGGAGGCTCTAACAAGTGTAGAATGGTTAAGAGAGTATTCTAAACGCTTGCAATGGTCTAGGAATGTGTATTAGGACATATAAGAAACTTTAGAATGATCCTAAACACTTCATGGTGCCGCAATGGACTTAGAGGATGAAGCATGAGTCCTTGGAGGCTCTAACAAGTGTTGAATGGTTAAGAGAGTATTCTAAACGCATACAATGGTCTAGGAATGTGTATTAGGACAAATAAGAACCTTTAGAATGATCCTAAACACTCCATGGTGCCTAGAGGAAGTAAAGGGTGAAGCATGAGTTCTTGGAGGCTCTAACTAGTGTAGAATGGTTAAAAGAGTATTCTAAACGCTTACAATGGTCTAGGAATGTGTACTAGGACATATAAGAACCTTTAGAATGATCTTAAACACTCATGGTGCCTCAAGGCACTTAGAGGGTGAAGCATGAGTCCTTGTAGGCTCTAACAAGTGTAAAATGGTTAAGAGAGTATTCTAAACGCTTACAATGGTCTAGGAATGTGTATTAGGACATATAAGAACGGTTAGAATGATCCTAAACACTCCGTGGTGCCTCAAGGGACTTAGCGGGTGAAGCATGAGTCCTAGGAGGCTCTAACAGGTGAAGAATGGTTAAGAGAGTAATCGAAACGCTTACAATGGTCTAGGAATGTGTATTAGGACATATAAGAACCTTTAGAATGATCCTAAACACTCCATGGTGCCCCGAGGGACTTAGAGGGTGAAGCATGAGTCCTTGGAGACTCTAACAAGTGTAGAATGGTTAAGAGAGTAATCTAAATTATTACAATGGTCTAGGAATGTGTATTAGGACATATAAGAACCTTTAGAATGATCCTAAACACTTCATGGTGCCCCAAGGGACTAAGAGGGTGAAGCATGAGTCCTTGGAGGCTCAAACAAGTGTAGAATGGTTAAGAGAGTAATCTAAAGACTTAATATGGTCTAGGAATGTGTATTAGGAGATATAAGAACCTTGAGAATTATCCTAAACACTCCATGGTGCCCCAAGCGACTTAGAGGGTGAAGCATGAGTCCTTGGAGGCTCTAACAAGTGTTGAATGGTTAAGAGAGTATTCTAAACGCTTACAATGGTCTAGGAATGTGTATTAGGACATATAAGAACCTTTAGAATGATCCTAAACACTCCTTGGTGCCCCAAGTTACGTAGAGGGTGAAGCATGAGTCCTTGGAGGCTCTAACAAGTGTAGAATGGTTAAGAGAGTATTCTAAATGCATACAATGGTCTAGGAATGTGTATTAGGACATATAAGAACCTTTAGAATGATCCTAAACACTCCATGGTGCCGAGAGGAAGTAGAAGGTGAAGCATGAGTTCTTGGAGGCTCTAACAAGTGTAGAATGGTTAAGAGAGTATTCTAAACGCTTACAATGGTCTAGGAATGTGTATTAGGACATATAAGAACCTTTAGAATGATCCTAAACACTCCATGGTGCCTCAAGGGACTTAGAGGGTGAAGCATGAGTCCTTGGAGGCTCTAACAAGTGTAGAATGGTTAAGAGAGTATTCGAAATGCTTACAATGGTCTAGGAATGTGTATTAGGACATATAAGAACCTTTAGAATGATCCTAAACACTCCTTGGTGCCTCAAGGGACTTAGATGGTGAAGCATGAGTCCTTGGAGGCTCTAACAAGTGCAGAATGGTTAAGAGAGTATTCTAAACGCTTACAATGGTCTAAGAATGTGTATTAGGACATATAAGAACCTTTAGAATGATCCTAAACACTCCATGGTTCCTCAAGGGACTTAGAGGGTGCAGCATGAGTCCTTGGAGGCTCAAACAAGTGTAGAATGGTTAAGAGAGTAATCTAAAGGCTTAGAATGGTCAAGGAATGTGTATTAGGACATATAAGAACCTTTAGAATGATCCTAAACACTCCATGGTGCCTAGAGGAAGTAAAGGGTGAAGAAGGAGTTCTTGGAGGCTCTAACTAGTGTAGAATGGTTAAAAGAGTATTCTAAACGCTTACAATGGTCTAGGAATGTGTACTAGGACATATAAGAACCTTTAGAATGATCTTAAACACTCATGGTGCCTCAAGGGACTTAGAGGGTGAAGCATGAGTCCTTGTAGGCTCTAACAAGTGTAGAATGGTTAAGAGAGTATTCTAAACGCTTACAATGGTCTAGGAATGTGTATTAGGACATATAAGAACCTTTAGAATGATCCTAAACACTCCATGGTGCCTAGAGGAAGTAAAGGGTGCACCATGAGTTCTTGGAGGCTCTAACTAGTGTAGAATGGTTAAAAGAGTATTCTAAACGCTTACAATGGTCTAGGAATGTGTACTAGGAGATATAAGAACCTTTAGGATGATCCTAAACACTCCTTGGTGCCCCAAGGGACTTAGAGGGTGAAGCATGAGTCCTAGGAGGCTCTAACAAGTGTAGAATGGTTAAGAGAGTATTCTAAACGCTTGCAATGGTCTAGGAATGTGTATTAGGACATATAAGAAACTTTAGAATGATCCTAAACACTTCATGGTGCCGCAATGGACTTAGAGGATGAAGCATGAGTCCTTGGAGGCTCTAACAAGTGTTGAATGGTTAAGAGAGTATTCTAAACGCATACAATGGTCTAGGAATGTGTATTAGGACATATAAGAACCTTTAGAATGATCCTAAACACTCCATGGTGCCTAGAGGAAGTAAAGGGTGAAGCATGAGTTCTTGGAGGCTCTAACTAGTGTAGAATGGTTAAAAGAGTATTCTAAACGCTTACAATGGTCTAGGAATGTGTACTAGGACATATAAGAACCTTTAGAATGATCTTAAACACTCATGGTGCCTCAAGGGACTTAGAGGGTGAAGCATGAGTCCTTGTAGGCTCTAACAAGTGTAGAATGGTTAAGAGAGTATTCTAAACGCTTACAATGGTCTAGGAATGTGTATTAGGACATATAAGAACCTTTAGAATGATCCTAAACACTCCATGGTGCCTAGAGGAAGTAAAGGGTGCACCATGAGTTCTTGGAGGCTCTAACTAGTGTAGAATGGATAAAAGAGTATTCTAAACGCTTACAATGGTCTAGGAATGTGTACTAGGAGATATAAGAACCTTTAGGATGATCCTAAACACTCCTTGGTGCCCCAAGGGACTTAGAGGGTGAAGCATGAGTCCTAGGAGGCTCTAACAAGTGTAGAATGGTTAAGAGAGTATTCTAAACGCTTGCAATGGTCTAGGAATGTGTATTAGGACATATAAGAAACTTTAGAATGATCCTAAACACTTCATGGTGCCGCAATGGACTTAGAGGATGAAGCATGAGTCCTTGGAGGCTCTAACAAGTGTTGAATGGTTAAGAGAGTATTCTAAACGCATACAATGGTCTAGGAATGTGTATTAGGACATATAAGAACCTTTAGAATGATCCTAAACACTCGATGGTGCCGAGAGGAAGTAGAAGGTGAAGCATGAGTTCTTGGAGGCTCTAACAAGTGTAGAATGGTTAAGAGAGTATTCTAAACGCTTACAATGGTCTAGGAATGTGTATTAGGACATATAAGAACCTTTAGAATGATCCTAAACACTCCATGGTGCCTCAAGGGAGTTAGAGGGTGAAGCATGAGTCCTTGGAGGCTCTAACAGGTGTAGAATATTTAAGAGAGTATTCTAAACGCTTACAATGGTCTAGGAATGTGTATTAGGACATATAAGAACCTTTAGAATGATCCTAAACACTCTATGGTGCCTCAAGGGACTTAGAGGGTGCAGCATGAGTCCTAGGAGGCTCTAACAGGTGAAGAATGGTTAAGAGAGTAATCGAAACGCTTACAATGGTCTAGGAATGTGTATTAGGACATATAAGAACCTTTAGAATGATCCTAAACACTCCATGGTGCCCCGAGGGACTTAGAGGGTGAAGCATGAGTCCTTGGAGACTCTAACAAGTGTAGAATGGTTAAGAGAGTAATCTAAATTATTACAATGGTCTAGGAATGTGTATTAGGACATATAAGAACCTTTAGAATGATCCTAAACACTTCATGGTGCCCCAAGGGACTAAGAGGGTGAAGCATGAGTCCTTGGAGGATCAAACAAGTGTAGAATGGTTAAGAGAGTAATCTAAAGACTTAATATGGTCTAGGAATGTGTATTAGGAGATATAAGAACCTTGAGAATTATCCTAAACACTCCATGGTGCCCCAAGCGACTTAGAGGGTGAAGCATGAGTCCTTGGAGGCTCTAACAAGTGTTGAATGGTTAAGAGAGTATTCTAAACGCTTACAATGGTCTAGGAATGTGTATTAGGACATATAAGAACCTTTAGAATGGTCCTAAACACTCCTTGGTGCCCCAAGTTACGTAGAGGGTGAAGCATGAGTCCTTGGAGGCTCTAACAAGTGTAGAATGGTTAAGAGAGTATTCTAAACGCATACCATGGTCTAGGAATGTGTATTAGGACATATAAGAACCTTTAGAATGATCCTAAACACTCGATGGTGACGAGAGGAAGTAGAAGGTGAAGCATGAGTTCTTGGAGGCTCTAACAAGTGTAGAATGGTTAAGAGAGTATTCTAAACGCTTACAATGGTCTAGGAATGTGTATTAGGACATATAAGAACCTTTAGAATGATCCTAAACACTCCATGGTGCCTCAAGGGAGTTAGAGGGTGAAGCATGAGTCCTTGGAGGCTCTAACAGGTGTAGAATATTTAAGAGAGTATTCTAAACGCTTACAATGGTCTAGGAATGTGTATTAGGACATATAAGAACCTTTAGAATGATCCTAAACACTCTATGGTGCCTCAAGGGACTTAGAGGGTGCAGCATGAGTCCTTGGAGGCTCAAACAAGTGTAGAATGGTTAAGAGAGTAATCGAAATGCTTACAATGGTCTAGGAATGTGTATTAGGACATATAAGAACCTTTAGCATGATCCTAAACACTCTGTGGTGCCACAAGGGACTTAGAGGGTGAAGCATGAGTCCTTGGAGGCTCAAACAAGTGTAGAATGCTTAAGAGAGTATTCTAAACGCTTACAATGGTCTAAGAATGTGTATTACGACATATAAGAACCTTTAGAATGATCCTAAACACTCCATGGTGCCTAGAGGAAGTAAAGGGTGAAGCATGATTTCTGGCAGGCTCTAACTAGTGTAGAATGGTTAAAAGAGTATTCTAAATGCTTACAATGGTCTAGGAATGTGTACTAGGACATATAAGAACCTTTAGAATGATCTTAAACACTCATGGTGCCTCAAGGGACTTAGAGGGTGAAGCATGAGTCCTTGTAGGCTCTAACAAGTGTAGAATGGTTAAGAGAGTAATCGAAACGCTTACAATGGTCTAGGAATGTGTATTAGGACATATAAGAACCTTTAGAATGATCCTAAACACTCCGTGGTGCCTCAAGGGACTTAGCGGGTGAAGCATGAGTCCTAGGAGGCTCTAAAAGGTGAAGAATGGTTAAGAGAGTAATCGAAACGCTTACAATGGTCTAGGAATGTGTATTAGGACATATAAGAACCTTTAGAATGATCCTAAACACTCCTTGGTGCCCCAAGTTACGTAGAGGGTGAAGCATGAGTCCTTGAAGGCTCTGACAAGTGTAGAATGGTTAAGAGAGTATTCTAAACGCATACAATGGTCTAGGAATGTGTATTAGGACATATAAGAACCTTTAGAATGATCCTAAACACTGCATGGTGCCTAGAGGAAGTAGAGGGTGAAGCATGAGTTCTTGGAGGCTCTAACAAGTGTAGAATGGTTAAGAGAGTATTCTAAACGCTTACAATGGTCAAAGGAATGTGTATTAGGAGATATAAGAACCTTTAGAATGATCCTAAACACTCTATGGTGCCTCAAGGGACTTAGAGGGTGCAGCATGAGTCCTTGGAGGCTCAAACAAGTGTAGAATGGTTAATAGAGTAATCGAAATACTTACAATGGTCTAGGAATGTGTATTAGGAGATATAAGAACCTTTAGAATTATCCTAAACACTCCATGGTGCCCCAAGCGACTTAGAGGGTGAAGCATGAGTCCTTGGAGGCTCTAACAGGTGTAGAATGGTTAAGAGAGTATTCTAAACGCTTACAATGGTCTAGGAATGTGTATTACGACATATAAGAACCTTTAGAATGATCCTAAACACTCCATGGTGCCTCGAGGGACTTAGAGGGTGCAGCATGAGTCCTTGGAGGCTCAAACAAGTGTAGAATGGTTAAGAGAGTAATCTAAAGGCTTAGAATGGTCAAGGAATGTGTATTAGGAGATATAAGAACCTTTAGAATTATCCTAAACACTCCATGGTTCCCCAAGGGACTTAGAGCGTGAAGCATGAGTCCTCGGAGGCTCTAACAAGTGTTGAATGGTTAAGAGAGTAATCTAAAGGCTTAGAATGGTCTAGGAATGTGTATTACGACATATAAGAACCTTTAGAATGATCCTAAACACTCCATGGTGCCTCGAGGGACTTAGAGGGTGCAGCATGAGTCCTTGGAGGCTCAAACAAGTGTAGAATGGTTAAGAGAGTAATCTAAAGGCTTAGAATGGTCAAGGAATGTGTATTAGGAGATATAAGAACCTTTAGAATTATCCTAAACACTCCATGGTGCCCCAAGGGACTTAGAGCGTGAAGCATGAGTCCTCGGAGGCTCTAACAAGTGTTGAATGGTTAAGAGAGTAATCTAAAGGCTTAGAATGGTCTAGGAATGTGTATTACGACATATAAGAACCTTTAGAATGATCCTAAACACTCCATGGTGCCTCGAGGGACTTAGAGGGTGCAGCATGAGTCCTTGGAGGCTCAAACAAGTGTAGAATGGTTAAGAGAGTAATCTAAAGGCTTAGAATGGTCAAGGAATGTGTATTAGGAGATATAAGAACCTTTAGAATTATCCTAAACACTCCATGGTGCCCCAAGGGACTTAGAGCGTGAAGCATGAGTCCTCGGAGGCTCTAACAAGTGTTGAATGGTTAAGAGAGTAATCTAAAGGGTTAGAATGGTCTAGGAATGTGTATTAGGAGATATAAGAACCTTTAGAATTATCCTAAACACTCCATGGTGCCCCAAGGGACTAAGAGGGTGAAGCATGAGTCCTAGGAGGCTCTAACAGGTGAAGAATGGTTAAGAGAGTAATCGAAATGCTTACAATGGTCTAGGAATGTGTATTAGGACATATAAGAACCTTTAGAATGATCCTAAACACTCCATGGTGCCCCGAGGGACTTAGAGGGTGAAGCATGAGTCCTTGGAGGCTCTAACAAGTGTAGAATGGTTAAGAGAGTAATCTAAAGGCTTAATATGGTCTAGGAATGTGTATTAGGAGATATAAGAACCTTTAGAATTATCCTAAACACTCCATGGTGCCCCAAGCGACTTAGAGGGTGAAGCATGAGTCCTTGGAGGCTCTAACAAGTGTTGAATGGTTAAGAGAGTATTCAAAACGCTTACAATGGTCTAGGAATGTGTATTAGGACATATAAGAACCTTTAGAATGATCCTAAACACTCCTTGGTGCCCCAAGTTACGTAGAGGGTGAAGCATGAGTCCTTGGAGGCTCTAACAAGTGTAGAATGGTTAAGAGAGTATTCTAAACGCTTACAATGGTCTAGAAATGTGTATTAGGACATATAAGAACCTTTAGAATGATCCTAAACACTCCTTGGTTCCCCAAGGGACTTAGGGGGTGAAGCCTGAGTCCTTGGAGGCTCTAACGAGTGTAGAATGGTTAAGAGAGTAATCTAAAGGCTTAGAATGGTCTAGGAATGTGTATTAGGACATATAAGATCCTTTAGAATTCTCCTAAACACTCCTTGGTGCCCCAAGGGACGTAGAGGGTGAAGCATGAGTCCTAGGAGGCTCTAACAAGTGTAGAATGGTTAACAGAGTATTCTAAACGCTTACAATGGTGTAGGAATGTGTATTAGGACATATAAGAACCTTTAGAATGATCCTAAACACTCCATGGTGCCCCAAAGGACGTAGAGGGTGAAGCATGAGTCCTTGAAGGCTCTAATTAGTGTAAAATGGTTAAGAGAGTAATCTAAAGGCATAGAATGGTCTAGGGATGTGTATTAGGACATATAAGAACCTTTAGAATGATCCTAAACACTCATTGGTGCCTCAAGGGACTTAGAGGGTGAAGCATGAGTCCTAGGAGGCTCTAACAAGTGTAGAATGGTTAAGAGAGTATTCTAAACGCTTACAATGGTCTAGGAATGTGTATTAGGACATATAAGAACCTTTAGAATGATCCTAAACACTCTGTGGTGCCTCAAGGGACTTAGAGGGTGAAGCATGAGTCCTTGGAGGCTCTAACATGTGTAGAATGGTTCAGAGAGTAATCTAAAGGCTTAATATGGTCTAGGAATGTGTATTAGGAGATATAAGAACCTTGAGAATTATCCTAAACACTCCATGGTGCCCCAAGCGACTTAGAGGGTGAAGCATGAGTCCTTGTAGGCTCTAACAAGTGTAGAATGGTTAAGAGAGTATTCTAAACGCTTACAATGGTCTAGGAATGTGTATTAGGACATATAAGAACCTTTAGAATGATCCTAAACACTCTGTGGTGCCTCAAGGGACTTAGAGGGTGAAGCATGAGTCCTTGGAGGCTCTAACATGTGTAGAATGGTTAAGAGAGTAATCTAAAGGCTTAATATGGTCTAGGAATGTGTATTAGGAGATATAAGAACCTTGAGAATTATCCTAAACACTCCATGGTGCCCCAAGCGACTTAGAGGGCGAAGCATGAGTCCTTGTAGGCTCTAACAAGTGTAGAATGGTTAAGAGAGTATTCTAAACGCTTACAATGGTCTAGGAATGTGTATTAGGACATATAAGAACCTTTAGAATGATCCTAAACACTCTGTGGTGCCTCAAGGGACTTAGCGGGTGAAGCATGAGTCCTAGGAGGCTCTAACAGGTGAAGAATGGTTAAGAGACTAATCGAAATGCTTACAATGGTCTAGGAATGTGTATTAGGACATATAAGAACCTTTAGAATGATCCTAAACACTCCATGGTGCCCCGAGGGACTTAGAGGGTGAAGCATGAGTCCTTGGAGGCTCTAACAAGTGTAGAATGGTTAAGAGAGTAATCTAAATGATTACAATGGTCTAGGAATGTGTATTACGACATATAAGAACCTTTAGAATGATCCTAAACACTTCATGGTGCCCCAAGGGACTAAGAGGGTGAAGCATGAGTCCTTGGAGGCTCAAACAAGTGTAGAATGGTTAAGAGAGTAATCTAAAGGCTTAATATGGTCTAGGAATGTGTATTAGGAGATATAAGAACCTTTAGAATTATCCTAAACACTCCATGGTGCCCCAAAGGACGTAGAGGGTGAAGCATGAGTCCTTGAAGGCTCTAATTAGTGTAAAATGGTTAAGAGAGTAATCTAAAGGCATAGAATGGTCTAGGGATGTGTATTAGGACATATAAGAACCTTTAGAATGATCCTAAACACTCATTGGTGCCTCAAGGGACTTAGAGGGTGAAGCATGAGTCCTAGGAGGCTCTAACAAGTGTAGAATGGTTAAGAGAGTATTCTAAACGCTTACAATGGTCTAGGAATGTGTATTAGGACATATAAGAACCTTTAGAATGATCCTAAACACTCTGTGGTGCCTCAAGGGACTTAGAGGGTGAAGCATGAGTCCTTGGAGGCTCTAACATGTGTAGAATGGTTCAGAGAGTAATCTAAAGGCTTAATATGGTCTAGGAATGTGTATTAGGAGATATAAGAACCTTGAGAATTATCCTAAACACTCCATGGTGCCCCAAGCGACTTAGAGGGTGAAGCATGAGTCCTTGTAGGCTCTAACAAGTGTAGAATGGTTAAGAGAGTATTCTAAACGCTTACAATGGTCTAGGAATGTGTATTAGGACATATAAGAACCTTTAGAATGATCCTAAACACTCTGTGGTGCCTCAAGGGACTTAGAGGGTGAAGCATGAGTCCTTGGAGGCTCTAACATGTGTAGAATGGTTAAGAGAGTAATCTAAAGGCTTAATATGGTCTAGGAATGTGTATTAGGAGATATAAGAACCTTGAGAATTATCCTAAACACTCCATGGTGCCCCAAGCGACTTAGAGGGTGAAGCATGAGTCCTTGTAGGCTCTAACAAGTGTAGAATGGTTAAGAGAGTATTCTAAACGCTTACAATGGTCTAGGAATGTGTATTAGGACATATAAGAACCTTTAGAATGATCCTAAACACTCTGTGGTGCCTCAAGGGACTTAGCGGGTGAAGCATGAGTCCTAGGAGGCTCTAACAGGTGAAGAATGGTTAAGAGACTAATCGAAATGCTTACAATGGTCTAGGAATGTGTATTAGGACATATAAGAACCTTTAGAATGATCCTAAACACTCCATGGTGCCCCGAGGGACTTAGAGGGTGAAGCATGAGTCCTTGGAGGCTCTAACAAGTGTAGAATGGTTAAGAGAGTAATCTAAATGATTACAATGGTCTAGGAATGTGTATTAGGACATATAAGAACCTTTAGAATGATCCTAAACACTTCATGGTGCCCCAAGGGACTAAGAGGGTGAAGCATGAGTCCTTGGAGGCTCAAACAAGTGTAGAATGGTTAAGAGAGTAATCTAAAGGCTTAATATGGTCTAGGAATGTGTATTAGGAGATATAAGAACCTTTAGAATTATCCTAAACACTCCATGGTGCCCCAAGCGACTTAGAGGGTGAAGCATGAGTCCTTGGAGGCTCTAACAAGTGTTGAATGGTTAAGAGAGTATTCAAAACGCTTACAATGGTCTAGGAATGTGTATTAGGACATATAAGAACCTTTAGAATGATCCTAAACACTCCTTGGTGCCCCAAGTTACGTAGAGGGTGAAGCATGAGTCCTTGGAGGCTCTAACAAGTGTAGAATGGTTAAGAGAGTATTCTAAACGCTTACAATGGTCTAGGAATGTGTATTAGGACATATAAGAACCTTTAGAATGATCCTAAACACTCCTTGGTTCCCCAAGGGACTTAGAGGGTGAAGCCTGAGTCCTTGGAGGCTCTAACGAGTGTAGAAAGGTTAAGAGAGTAATCTAAAGGCTTAGAATGGTCTAGGAATGTGTATTTGGACATATAAGATCCTTTAGAATTCTCCTAAACACTCCTTGGTGCCCCAAGGGACGTAGAGGGTGAAGCATGAGTCCTAGGAGGCTCTAACAAGTGTAGAATGGTTAAGAGAGTATTCTAAACGCTTACAATGGTGTAGGAATGTGTATTAGGACATATAAGAACCTTTAGAATGATCCTAAACACTCCATGGTGCCCCAAGCGACTTAGAGGGTGAAGCATGAGTCCTTGGAGGCTCTAACAAGTGTTGAATGGTTAAAAGAGTATTCAAAACGCTTACAATGGTCTAGGAATGTGTATTAGGACATATAAGAACCTTTAGAATGATCCTAAACACTCCTTGGTGCCCCAAGTTACGTAGAGGGTGAAGCATGAGTCCTTGGAGGCTCTAACAAGTGTAGAATGGTTAAGAGAGTATTCTAAACGCTTACAATGGTCTAGGAATGTGTATTAGGACATATAAGAACCTTTAGAATGATCCTAAACACTCCTTGGTTCCCCAAGGGACTTAGAGGGTGAAGCCTGAGTCCTTGGAGGCTCTAACGAGTGTAGAATGGTTAAGAGAGTAATCTAAAGGCTTAGAATGGTCTAGGAATGTGTATTTGGACATATAAGATCCTTTAGAATTCTCCTAAACACTCCTTGGTGCCCCAAGTTACGTAGAGGGTTAAGCATGAGTCCTTGGAGGCTCTAACAAGTGTAGAATGGTTAAGAGAGTATTCTAAACGCTTACAATGGTCTCAGAATGTGTATTACGACATATAAGAACCTTTAGAATGATCCTAAACACTCCGTGGTGCCTCAAGGGACTTAGCGGGTGAAGCATGAGTCCTAAGAGGCTCTAACAGGTGAAGAATGGTTAAGAGAGTAATCGAAACGCTTACAATGGTCTAGGAATGTGTATTAGGACATATAAGAACCTTTAGAATGATCCTAAACACTCCTTGGTGCCCCAAGTTACGTAGAGGGTGAAGCATGAGTCCTTGGAGGCTCTAACAAGTGTAGAATGGTTAAGAGAGTATTCTAAACGCATACAATGGTCTAGGAATGTGTATTAGGACATATAAGAACCTTTAGAATGATCCTAAACACTCCATGGTGCCGAGAGGAAGTAGAGGGTGAAGCATGAGTTCTTGGAGGCTCTAACAAGTGTAGAATGGTTAAGAGAGTATTCTAAACGCTTACAATGGTCTAGGAATGTGTATTAGGACATATAAGACCCTTTAGAATGATCCTAAACACTTCATGGTGCCCCATGGGACTAAGAGGGTGAAGCATGAGTCCTTGGAGGCTCAAACAAGTGTAGAATGGTTAAGAGAGTAATCTAAAGGCTTAATATGGTCTAGGAATGTGTATTAGGAGATATAAGAACTTTGAGAATTATCCTAAACACTCCATGGTGCCTCAAGGGAGTTAGAGGGTGAAGCATGAGTCCTTGGAGGCTCTAACAGGTGTAGAATGGTTAAGAGAGTATTCTAAACGCTTACAATGGTCTAGGAATGTGTATTAGGACATATAAGAGCCTTTAGAATGATCCTAAACACTCCTTGGTGCCTCAAGGGAGTTAGAGAGTGAAGCATGAGTCCTTGGAGGCTCTAACAGGTGTAGAATGGTTAAGAGAGTATTCTAAACGCTTACAATGGTCTAGGAATGTGTATTAGGACATATAAGAACCTTTAGAATGATCCTAAACACTCTATGGTGCCTCAAGGGACTTAGAGGGTGCAACATGAGTCCTTGGAGGCTCAAACAAGTGTAGAATGGTTAAGAGAGTAATCGAAATGCTTACAATGGTCTAGGAATGTGTATTAGGATATATCAGAACATTTAGCATGATCCTAAACACTCCGTGGTGCCACAAGGGAGTTAGAGGGTGAAGCATGAGTCCTTGGAGGCTCAAACAAGTGTAGAATGGTTAAGAGAGTATTCTAAACGCTTACAATGGTCTCAGAATGTGTATTACGACATATAAGAACCTTTAGAATGATCCTAAACACTCCGTGGTGCCTCAAGGGACTTAGCGGGTGAAGCATGAGTCCTAGGAGGCTCTAACAGGTGAAGAATGGTTAAGAGAGTAATCGAAACGCTTACAATGGTCTAGGAATGTGTATTAGGACATATAAGAACCTTTAGAATGATCCTAAACACTCCTTGGTTCCCCAAGGGACTTAGAGGGTGAAGCCTGAGTCCTTGGAGGCTCTAACAGGTGTAGAATGCTTAAGAGAGTATTCTAAACGCTTACAATGGTCTAGGAATGTGTATTAGGACATATAAGAACCTTTAGAATGATCCTAAACACTCCATGGTGCCTCAAGGGAGTTAGAGGGTGAAGCATGAGTCCTTGGAGGCTCTAACAGGTGTAGAATGGTTAAGAGAGTATTCTAAACGCTTACAATGGTCTAGGAATGTGTATTAGGACATATAAGAACCTTTAGAATGATCCTAAACACTCTATGGTGCCTCAAGGGACTTAGAGGGTGCAGCATGAGTCCTTGGAGGCACAAACAAGTGTAGAATGGTTAAGAGAGTAATCGAAATGCTTACAATGGTCTAGGAATGTGTATTAGGACATATAAGAACCTTTAGCATGATCCTAAACACTCCGTGGTGCCACAAGGGACTTAGAGGGTGAAGCATGAGTCCTTGGAGGCTCAAACAAGTGTAGAATGGTTAAGAGAGTATTCTAAACGCTTACAATGGTCTCAGAATGTGTATTACGACATATAAGAACCTTTAGAATGATCCTAAATACTCCATGGTGCCTCAAGGGATTTAGAGGGTGCAGCATGAATCCTTGGAGGCTCAAACAAGTGTAGAATGGTTAAGAGAGTAATCTAAAGGCTTAGAATGGTCTAGGAATGTGTATTAGGAGATATAAGAACCTTTAGAATTATCCTAAACACTCCATGGTGCCCCAAGGGACTTAGAGCGTGAAGCATGAGTCCTCGGAGGCTCTAACAAGTGTTGAATGGTTAAGAGAGTAATCTAAAGGCTTAAAATGGTCTAGGAATGTGTATTAGGAGATATAAGAACCTTTAGAATTATCCTAAACACTCCATGGTGCCATAAGGGACTTAGAGGGTGAAGCATGAGTCCTTGTACGCTCTAACAAGTGTAGAATGGTGAAGAGAGTATTCTAAACGCTTACAATGGTCTAGGAATGTGTATTAGGACATATAAGAACCTTTAGAATGATCCTAAACACTCCGTGGTGCCTCAAGGGACTTAGCGGGTGAAGCATGAGTCCTAGGAGGCTCTAACAGGTGAAGAATGGTTAAGAGAGTAATCGAAACGCTTACAATGGTCTAGGAATGTGTATTAGGACATATAAGAACCTTTAGAATGATCCTAAACACTCCTTGGTGCCCCAAGTTACGTAGAGGGTGAAGCATGAGTCCTTGGAGGCTCTAACAAGTGTAGAATGGTTAAGAGAGTATTCTAAACGCATACAATGGTCTAGGAATGTGTATTAGGACATATAAGAACCTTTAGAATGATCCTAAACACTCCATGGTGCCTAGAGGAAGTAGAGGGTGAAGCATGAGTTCTTGGAGGCTCTAACAAGTGTAGAATGGTTAAGAGAGTATTCTAAACGCTTACAATGGTCTAGGAATGTGTATTAGGACATATAAGAACCTTTAGAATGATCCTAAACACTCCATGGTGCCTCAAGGGAGTTAGAGGGTGAAGCATGAGTCCTTGGAGGCTCTAACAGGTGTAGAATGGTTAAGAGACTATTCTATACGCTTACAATGGTCTAGGAATGTGTATTAGGACATATAAGAACCTTTAGAATGATCCTAAACACTCTATGGTGCCTCAAGGGACTTAGAGGGTGCAGCATGAGTCCTTGGAGGCTCAAACAAGTGTAGAATGGTTAAGAGAGTAATCGAAATGCTTACAATGGTCTAGGAATGTGTATTAGGATATATAAGAACATTTAGCATGATCCTAAACACTCCGTGGTGCTACAAGGGACTTAGAGGGTGAAGCATGAGTCCTTGGAGGCTCAAACAAGTGTAGAATGGTTAAGAGAGTATTCTAAACGCTTACAATGGTCTCAGAATGTGTATTACGACATATAAGAACCTTTAGAATGATCCTAAACACTCCGTGGTGCCTCAAGGGACTTAGCGGGTGAAGCATGAGTCCTAGGAGGCTCTAACAGGTGAAGAATGGTTAAGAGAGTAATCGAAACGCTTACAATGGTCTAGGAATGTGTATTAGGACATATAAGAACCTTTAGAATGATCCTAAACACTCCTTGGTGCCCCAAGTTACGTAGAGGGTGAAGCATGAGTCCTTGGAGGCTCTAACAAGTGTAGAATGGTTAAGAGAGTATTCTAAACGCATACAATGGTCTAGGAATGTGTATTAGGACATATAAGAACCTTTAGAATGATCCTAAACACTCCATGGTGCCGAGAGGAAGTAGAGGGTGAAGCATAAGTTCTTGGAGGCTCTAACAAGTGTAGAATGGTTAAGAGAGTATTCTAAACGCTTACAATGGTCTAGGAATGTGTATTAGGACATATAAGAACCTTTAGAATGATCCTAAACACTCTATGGTGCCTCAAGGGACTTAGAGGGTGCAGCATGAGTCCTTGGAGGCTCAAACAAGTGTAGAATGGTTTAGAGAGTAATCGAAATGCTTACAATGGTCTAGGAATGTGTATTAGGACATATAAGAACCTTTAGCATGATCCTAAACACTCCGTGGTGCCACAAGGGACTTAGAGGGTGAAGCATGAGTCCTTGGAGGCTCAAACAAGTGTAGAATGGTTAAGAGAGTATTCTAAACGCTTACAATGGTCTCAGAATGTGTATTACGACATATAAGAACCTTTAGAATGATCCTAAACACTCCATGGTGCCTCAAGGGACTTAGAGGGTGCAGCATGAGTCCTTGGAGGCTCAAACAAGTGTAGAATGGTTAAGAGAGTATTCTAAAGGCTTAGAATGGTCTAGGAATGTGTATTAGGAGATATAAGAACCTTGAGAATTATCCTAAACACTCCATGGTGCCTCAAGGGAGTTAGAGGGTGAAGCATGAGTCCTTGGAGGCTCTAACAGGTGTAGAATGGTTAAGAGAGTATTCTAAACGCTTACAATGGTCTAGGAATGTGTATTAGGACATATAAGAACCTTTAGAATGATCCTAAACACTCTATGGTGCCTCAAGGGACTTAGAGGGTGCAGCATGAGTCCTTGGAGGCTCAAACAAGTGTAGAATGGTTTAGAGAGTAATCGAAATGCTTACAATGGTCTAGGAATGTGTATTAGGACATATAAGAACCTTTAGCATGATCCTAAACACTCCGTGGTGCCACAAGGGACTTAGAGGGTGAAGCATGAGTCCTTGGAGGCTCAAACAAGTGTAGAATGGTTAAGAGAGTATTCTAAACGCTTACAATGGTCTCAGAATGTGTATTACGACATATAAGAACCTTTAGAATGATCCTAAACACTCCATGGTGCCTCAAGGGACTTAGAGGGTGCAGCATGAGTCCTTGGAGGCTCAAACAAGTGTAGAATGGTTAAGAGAGTAATCTAAAGGCTTAGAATGGTCTAGGAATGTGTATTAGGAGATATAAGAACCTTTAGAATTATCCTAAACACTCCATGGTGCCCCAAGGGACTTAGAGCGTGAAGCATGAGTCCTCGGAGGCTCTAACAAGTGTTGAATGGTTAAGAGAGTAATCTAAAGGCTTAAAATGGTCTAGGAATGTGTATTAGGAGATATAAGAACCTTTAGAATTATCCTAAACACTCCATGGTGCCATAAGGGACTTAGAGGGTGAAGCATGAGTCCTTGTAGGCTCTAACAAGTGTAGAATGGTGAAGAGAGTATTCTAAACGCTTACAATGGTCTAGGAATGTGTATTAGGACATATAAGAACCTTTAGAATGATCCTAAACACTCCGTGGTGCCTCAAGGGACTTAGCGGGTGAAGCATGAGTCCTAGGAGGCTCTAACAGGTGAAGAATGGTTAAGAGAGTAATCGAAACGCTTACAATGGTCTAGGAATGTGTATTAGGACATATAAGAACCTTTAGAATGATCCTAAACACTCCTTGGTGCCCCAAGTTACGTAGAGGGTGAAGCATGAGTCCTTGGAGGATCTAACAAGTGTAGAATGGTTAAGAGAGTATTCTAAACGCATACAATGGTCTAGGAATGTGTATTAGGACATATAAGAACTTTTAGAATGATCGTAAACACTCCATGGTGCCTAGAGGAAGTAGAGGGTGAAGCATGAGTTCTTGGAGGCTCTAACAAGTGTAGAATGGTTAAGAGAGTATTCTAAACGCTTACAATGGTCTAGGAATGTGTATTAGGACATATAAGAACCTTTAGAATGATCCTAAACACTCCATGGTGCCTCAAGGGAGTTAAAGGGTGAAGCATGAGTCCTTGGAGGCTCTAACAGGTGTAGAATGGTTAAGAGAGTATTCTAAACGCTTACAATGGTCTAGGAATGTGTATTAGGACATATAAGAACCTTTAGAATGATCCTAAACACTCTATGGTGCCTCAAGGGACTTAGAGGGTGCAACATGAGTCCTTGGAGGCTCAAACAAGTGTAGAATGGTTAAGAGAGTAATCGAAATGCTTACAATGGTCTAGGAATGTGTATTAGGACATATAAGAACCTTTAGCATGATCCTAAACTCTCCGTGGTGCCACAAGGGACTTAGAGGGTGAAGCATGAGTCCTTGGAGGCTCAAACAAGTGTAGAATGGTTAAGAGAGTATTCTAAACGCTTACAATGGTCTAAGAATGTGTATTACGACATATAAGAACCTTTAGAATGATCCTAAACACTCCATGGTGCCTCAAGGGACTTAGAGGGTGCAGCATGAGTCCTTGGAGGCTCAAACAAGTGTAGAATGGTTAAGAGAGTAATCTAAAGGCTTAGAATGGTCTAGGAATGTGTATTAGGAGATATAAGAACCTTTAGAATTATCCTAAACACTCCATGGTGCCCCAAGGGACTTAGAGCGTGAAGCATGAGAACTCGGAGGCTCTAACAAGTGTTGAATGGTTAAGAGAGTAATCTAAAGGCTTAGAATGGTCTAGGAATGTGTATTAGGAGATATAAGAACCTTTAGAATTATCCTAAACACTCCATGGTGCCATAAGGGACTTAGAGGGTGAAGCATGAGTCCTTGTAGGCTCTAACAAGTGTAGAATGGTTAAGAGAGTATTCTAAATGCTTACAATGGTCTAGGAATGTGTATTAGGACATATAAGAACCTTTAGAATGATCCTAAACACTCCGTGGTGCCTCAAGGGACTTAGACGGTGAAGCATGAGTCCTTGGAGGCTCTAACAAGTGCAGAATGGTTAAGAGAGTATTCTTAACGCTTACAATGGTCTAGGATTGTGTATTAGGACATATAAGAACCTTTAGAATGATCCGAAACACTCCATGGTGCCCCGAGGGACTTAGAGGGTGAAGCATGAGTCCTTGGAGGCTCTAACAAGTGTAGAATAGTTAAGAGAGTAATCTAAATGATTACAATGGTCTAGGAATGTGTATTAGGACATATAAGAACCTTTAGAATGATCCTAAACACTCCGTGGTGCCTCAAGGGACTTAGACGGTGAAGCATGAGTCCTTGGAGGCTCTAACAAGTGCAGAATGGTTAAGAGAGTATTCTTAACGCTTACAATGGTCTAGGATTGTGTATTAGGACATATAAGAACCTTTAGAATGATCCGAAACACTCCATGGTGCCCCGAGGGACTTAGAGGGTGAAGCATGAGTCCTTGGAGGCTCTAACAAGTGTAGAATAGTTAAGAGAGTAATCTAAATGATTACAATGGTCTAGGAATGTGTATTAGGACATATAAGAACCTTTAGAATGATCCTAAACACTTCATGGTGCCCCAAGGGACTAAGAGGGTGAAGCATGAGTCCTTGGAGGCTCAAACAAGTGTAGAATGGTTAAGAGAGTAATCTAAAGGCTTAATATGGTCTAGGAATGTGTATTAGGAGATATAAGAACCTTTAGAATTATCCTAAACACTCCATGGTGCCCCAAGCGACTTAGAGGGTGAAGCATGAGTCCTGGGAGGCTCTAACAAGTGTTGAATGGTTAAGAGAGTATTTTAAACGCTTACAATGATCTAGGAGTGTGTATTAGGACATATAAGAACCTTTAGAATGATCCTAAACACTCCTTGGTGCCCCAAGTTATGTAGAGGGTGAAGCATGTGTCCTTGGAGGCTCTAACAAGTGTAGAATGGTTAAGAGAGTATTCTAAACGCATACAATGGTCTAGGAATGTGTATTAGGACATATAAGAACCTTTAGAATGATCCTAAACACTCCATGGTGCCTAGAGGAAGTAGAGGGTGAAGCATGAGTTCTTGGAGGCTCTAACAAGTGTAGAATGGTTAAGAGAGTATTCTAAACGCTTACAATGGTCTAGGAATGTGTATTAGGACATATAAGAACCTTTAGAATGATCCGAAACACTCCATGGTGCCCCGAGGGACTTAGAGGGTGAAGCATGAGTCCTTGGAGGCTCTAACAAGTGTAGAATAGTTAAGAGAGTAATCTAAATGATTACAATGGTCTAGGAATGTGTATTAGGACATATAAGAACCTTTAGAATGATCCTCAACACTTCATGGTGCCCCAAGGGACTAAGAGGGTGAAGCATGAGTCCTTGGAGGCTCAAAAAAGTGTAGAATGGTTAAGAGAGTAATCTAAAGGCTTAATATGGTCTAGGAATGTGTATTAGGACATATAAGAACCTTTAGAATGATCCTAAACACTCCATGGTGCCTCAAGGGAGTTAGAGGGTGAAGCATGAGTCCTTGGAGGCTCTAACAAGTGTAGAATGGTTAAGAGAGTATTCTAAACGCTTACAATGGTCTAGGAATGTGTATTAGGACATATAAGAACCTTTAGAATGATCCTAAACACTCCATGGTGCTTCAAGGGAGTTAGAGGGTGAAGCATGAGTCCTTGGATGCTCTAACAGGTGTAGAATGGTTAAGAGAGTATTCTGAACGCTTACAATGGTCTAGGTATGTGTATTAGGACATATAAGAACCTTTAGAATGATCCTAAACACTCTATGGTGCCTCAAGGGACTTAGAGGGTGCAACATGAGTCCTTGGAGGCTCAAACAAGTGTAGAATGGTTTAGAGAGTAATCGAAATGCTTACAATGGTCTAGGAATGTGTATTAGGACATATAAGAACCTTTAGCATGATCCTAAACACTCCGTGGTGCCACAAGGGACTTAGAGGGTGAAGCATGAGTCCTTGGAGGCTCAAACAAGTGTAGAATGGTTAAGAGAGTATTCTAAACGCTTACAATGGTCTCAGAATGTGTATTACGACATATAAGAACCTTTAGAATGATCCTAAACACTCCATGGTGCCTCAAGGGACTTAGAGGGTGCAGCATGAGTCCTTGGAGGCTCAAACAAGTGTAGAATGGTTAAGAGAGTAATCTAAAGGCTTAGAATGGTCTAGGAATGTGTATTAGGAGATATAAGAACCTTTAGAATTATCCTAAACACTCCATGGTGCCCCAAGGGACTTAGAGCGTGAAGCATGAGTCCTCGGAGGCTCTAACAAGTGTTGAATGGTTAAGAGAGTAATCTAAAGGCTTAAAATGGTCTAGGAATGTGTATTAGGAGATATAAGAACCTTTAGAATTATCCTAAACACTCCATGGTGCCATAAGGGACTTAGAGGGTGAAGCATGAGTCCTTGTAGGCTCTAACAAGTGTAGAATGGTGAAGAGAGTATTCTAAACGCTTACAATGGTCTAGGAATGTGTATTAGGACATATAAGAACCTTTAGAATGATCCTAAACACTCCGTGGTGCCTCAAGGGACTTAGCGGGTGAAGCATGAGTCCTAGGAGGCTCTAACAGGTGAAGAATGGTTAAGAGAGTAATCGAAACGCTTACAATGGTCTAGGAATGTGTATTAGGACATATAAGAACCTTTAGAATGATCCTAAACACTCCTTGGTGCCCCAAGTTACGTAGAGGGTGAAGCATGAGTCCTTGGAGGATCTAACAAGTGTAGAATGGTTAAGAGAGTATTCTAAACGCATACAATGGTCTAGGAATGTGTATTAGGACATATAAGAACTTTTAGAATGATCGTAAACACTCCATGGTGCCTAGAGGAAGTAGAGGGTGAAGCATGAGTTCTTGGAGGCTCTAACAAGTGTAGAATGGTTAAGAGAGTATTCTAAACGCTTACAATGGTCTAGGAATGTGAATTAGGACATATAAGAACCTTTAGAATGATCCTAAACACTCCATGGTGCCTCAAGGGAGTTAGAGGGTGAAGCATGAGTCCTTGGAGGCTCTAACAGGTGTAGAATGGTTAAGAGAGTATTCTAAACGCTTACAATGGTCTAGGGATGTGTATTAGGACATATAAGAACCTTTAGAATGATCCTAAACACTCTATGGTGCCTCAAGGGACTTAGAGGGTGCAACATGAGTCCTTGGAGGCTCAAACAAGTGTAGAATGGTTAAGAGAGTAATCGAAATGCTTACAATGGTCTAGGAATGTGTATTAGGACATATAAGAACCTTTAGCATGATCCTAAACTCTCCGTGGTGCCACAAGGGACTTAGAGGGTGAAGCATGAGTCCTTGGAGGCTCAAACAAGTGTAGAATGGTTAAGAGAGTATTCTAAACGCTTACAATGGTCTAAGAATGTGTATTACGACATATAAGAACCTTTAGAATGATCCTAAACACTCCATGGTGCCTCAAGGGACTTAGAGGGTGCAGCATGAGTCCTTGGAGGCTCAAACAAGTGTAGAATGGTTAAGAGAGTAATCTAAAGGCTTAGAATGGTCTAGGAATGTGTATTAGGAGATATAAGAACCTTTAGAATTATCCTAAACACTCCATGGTGCCCCAAGGGACTTAGAGCGTGAAGCATGAGAACTCGGAGGCTCTAACAAGTGTTGAATGGTTAAGAGAGTAATCTAAAGGCTTAGAATGGTCTAGGAATGTGTATTAGGAGATATAAGAACCTTTAGAATTATCCTAAACACTCCATGGTGCCATAAGGGACTTAGAGGGTGAAGCATGAGTCCTTGTAGGCTCTAACAAGTGTAGAATGGTTAAGAGAGTATTCTAAATGCTTACAATGGTCTAGTAATGTGTATTAGGACATATAAGAACCTTTAGAATGATCCTAAACACTCCGTGGTGCCTCAAGGGACTTAGACGGTGAAGCATGAGTCCTTGGAGGCTCTAACAAGTGCAGAATGGTTAAGAGAGTATTCTTAACGCTTACAATGGTCTAGGATTGTGTATTAGGACATATAAGAACCTTTAGAATGATCCGAAACACTCCATGGTGCCCCGAGGGACTTAGAGGGTGAAGCATGAGTCCTTGGAGGCTCTAACAAGTGTAGAATAGTTAAGAGAGTAATCTAAATGATTACAATGGTCTAGGAATGTGTATTAGGACATATAAGAACCTTTAGAATGATCCTAAACACTCCGTGGTGCCTCAAGGGACTTAGACGGTGAAGCATGAGTCCTTGGAGGCTCTAACAAGTGCAGAATGGTTAAGAGAGTATTCTTAACGCTTACAATGGTCTAGGATTGTGTATTAGGACATATAAGAACCTTTAGAATGATCCGAAACACTCCATGGTGCCCCGAGGGACTTAGAGGGTGAAGCATGAGTCCTTGGAGGCTCTAACAAGTGTAGAATAGTTAAGAGAGTAATCTAAATGATTACAATGGTCTAGGAATGTGTATTAGGACATATAAGAACCTTTAGAATGATCCTAAACACTTCATGGTGCCCCAAGGGACTAAGAGGGTGAAGCATGAGTCCTTGGAGGCTCAAACAAGTGTAGAATGGTTAAGAGAGTAATCTAAAGGCTTAATATGGTCTAGGAATGTGTATTAGGAGATATAAGAACCTTTAGAATTATCCTAAACACTCCATGGTGCCCCAAGCGACTTAGAGGGTGAAGCATGTGTCCTGGGAGGCTCTAACAAGTGTTGAATGGTTAAGAGAGTATTTTAAACGCTTACAATGATCTAGGAGTGTGTATTAGGACATATAAGAACCTTTAGAATGATCCTAAACACTCCTTGGTGCCCCAAGTTATGTAGAGGGTGAAGCATGTGTCCTTGGAGGCTCTAACAAGTGTAGAATGGTTAAGAGAGTATTCTAAACGCATACAATGGTCTAGGAATGTGTATTAGGACATATAAGAACCTTTAGAATGATCCTAAACACTCCATGGTGCCTAGAGGAAGTAGAGGGTGAAGCATGAGTTCTTGGAGGCTCTAACAAGTGTAGAATGGTTAAGAGAGTATTCTAAACGCTTACAATGGTCTAGGAATGTGTATTAGGACATATAAGAACCTTTAGAATGATCCGAAACACTCCATGGTGCCCCGAGGGACTTAGAGGGTGAAGCATGAGTCCTTGGAGGCTCTAACAAGTGTAGAATAGTTAAGAGAGTAATCTAAATGATTACAATGGTCTAGGAATGTGTATTAGGACATATAAGAACCTTTAGAATGATCCTCAACACTTCATGGTGCCCCAAGGGACTAAGAGGGTGAAGCATGAGTCCTTGTAGGCTCAAAAAAGTGTAGAATGGTTAAGAGAGTAATCTAAAGGCTTAATATGGTCTAGGAATGTGTATTAGGACATATAAGAACCTTTAGAATGATCCTAAACACTCCATGGTGCCTCAAGGGAGTTAGAGGGTGAAGCATGAGTCCTTGGAGGCTCTAACAAGTGTAGAATGGTTAAGAGAGTATTCTAAACGCTTACAATGGTCTAGGAATGTGTATTAGGACATATAAGAACCTTTAGAATGATCCTAAACACTCCATGGTGCTTCAAGGGAGTTAGAGGGTGAAGCATGAGTCCTTGGACGCTCTAACAGGTGTAGAATGGTTAAGAGAGTATTCTGAACGCTTACAATGGTCTAGGAATGTGTATTAGGACATATAAGAACCTTTAGAATGATCCTAAACACTCTATGGTGCCTCAAGGGACTTAGAGGGTGCAACATGAGTCCTTGGAGGCTAAAACAAGTGTAGAATGGTTAAGAGAGTAATCTAAAGGCTTAGAATGGTCTAGGAATGTGTATTAGGAGATATAAGAACCTTTAGAATTATCCTAAACACTCCATGGTGCCCCAAGGGACTTAGAGCGTGAAGCATGAGTCCTTGGAGGCTCTAACAAGTGTTGAATGGTTAAGAGAGTAATCTAAAGGCTTAGAATGGTCTAGGAATGTGTATTAGGAGATATAAGAACCTTTAGAATTATCCTAAACACTCCATGGTGCCATAAGGGACTTAGAGGGTGAAGCATGAGTCCTTGGAGGCTCTAACTAGTGTTGAATGGTTAAGAGAGTAATCTAAATGATTACAATGGTCTAGGAATATGTATTAGGACATATAAGAACCTTTAGAATGATCCCAAACACTTCATGGTGCCCCAAGGGACTAAGAGGGTGAAGCATGAGTCCTTGGAGGCTCAAATAAGTGTAGAATTGTTAAGAGAGTAATCTAAAGGCTTAATATGGTCTAGGAATGTGTATTAGGAGATATAAGAACCTTTAGAATTATCCTAAACACTCCATGGTGCCCCAAGCGACTTAGAGGGTGAAGCATGAGTCCTTAGAGGCTCTAACAAGTGTTGAATGGTTAAGAGAGTATTCTAAACGCTTACAATGGTCTAGGAATGTGTATTAGGACATATAAGAACCTTTAGAATGATCCTAAACCCTCCTTGGTGCCCCAAGTTACGTAGAGGGTGAAGCATGAGTCCTTGGAGGCTCTAACAAGTGTAGAATGGTTAAGAGAGTATTCTAAACGCATACAATGGTCTAGGAATCTGTATTAGGACATATAAGAACCTTTAGAATGATCCTAAACACTCCATGGTGCCTAGAGGAAGTAGAGGGTGAAGCATGAGTTCTTGGAGGCTCTAACAAGTCTAGAATGGTTAAGAGAGTATTCTAAACGCTTACAATGGTCTAGGAATGTGTACTAGGACATATAAGAACCTTTAGAATGATCCTAAACACTCCATGGTGCCTACAGGAAGTAAAGGGTGAAGCATGAGTCCTTGGAGGCTCTAACAAGTGCAGAATGGTTAAGAGAGTATTCTAAACGCTTACAATGGTCTAGGAATGTGTATTAGGACATATAAGAACCTTTAGAATGATCCTAAACACTCCATGGTGCCTCAAGGGACTTAGAGGGTGAAGCATGAGTCCTTGGAGGCTCTAACGAGTGTAGAATGGTTAAGAGAGTATTCTAAACGCTTACAATGGTCTTGGAATGTGTATTAGGACATATAAGAACCTTTAGAATGGTCCTCAACACTCCATGGTGCCTCAAGGGACTTAGAGGGTGAAGCATGAGTCCTTGGAGGCTCTAACAAGTGTAGAATGGTTAAAAGAGTATTCTAAAGGCTTACAATGGTCTAGGAATGTGTATTAGGACATATAAGAACCTTTAGAATTATTCTAAACACTCCATGGTGCCTCAAGGGACTTAGAGGTTGAAGCATGAGTCCTTGGAGGCTCTAACAAGTGTAGAATGGTTAAGATAGTATTCTAAACGCCTAGAATGGTCTAGGAATGAGTATTAGGACATATAAGAACGTTTAGAATGATCCTAAACACTCCATGGTGCCCCAAGGGACTTTGAGGGTGAAGCATGAGTCCTTGGAGGCTCTAACAAATGTAGAATGGTTAAGAGAGTATTCTAAATGCTTACAATGGTCTAGGAATGTGTATTAGGACATATAAGAACCTTTAGAATGATCCTAAACACTCCATGGTGCCGCAAGCAGCTTAGAGGGTGAAGCATGAGTTTTTGGAGGCTCTAACAAGTGTAGAATGGTTAAGAGAGTATTCTAAACGCTTACAATGGTCTAGGAATTTCTATTAGGACATATAAGAAACTTTAGAAAGATCCTAAACACTCCATGGTGCCTCAAGGGACTTAGAGGGTGAAGCATGAGTCCTTGGAGGCTTTAACAAGTGTAGAATGGTTAAGAGAGTATTCTAAACGCTTACAATGGTGTAGGAATGTGTATTAGGACATATAAGAACCTTTAGAATGATCCTAAACACTCCATGGTGCCTCAAGGGACTTAGAGTGTGAAGCATGAGTCCTTGGAGGCTCTAACAAGTGTAGAATGGTTAAAAGAGTATTCTAAACGCTTACAATGGTCTAAGAATGTGTATTAGGACATATAAGAAGCTTTAGAAAGATCCTAAACACTCAATGGTGCCTCAAGGGACTTAGAGGGTGAAGCATGAGTCCTTGGAGCCTTTAAAAAGTGTAGAATAGTTAAGAGAGTATTCTAAACGCTTACAATGGTGTATTAGGACATATAAGAACCTTTAGAATGATCCTAAACACTCCATGGTGCCTCAAGGGACTTAGAGGGTGAAGCATGAGTCCTTGGAGGCACTAACAAGTGTTGAATGGTTAAGGGAGTATTCTAAACGCTTACAATGGTCTAGGGATGTGTATTAGGACATATAAGAACCTTTAGAATGATCCTAAACACTCATTGGTGCCCCAAGTTACGTAGAGGGTGAAGCATGAATCCTTGGAGGCTCTAACAAGTGTAGAATGGTTAAGAGAATATTCTAAACGCTTACTATGGTCTAGGAATGTGTATTAGGACATATAAGAACCTTTAGAATGATCCTAAACACTCCATGGTGCCCGAAGGGACTTAGAGGGTGAAGCATGAGTCCTTGGAGGCTCTAACAAGTGTAGAATGGTTAAGAGAGTAATCTAAAGGCTTAGAATGGTCTAGGAATGAGTATTAGGACATATAAGAACCTTTAGAATGATCCTAAACACTCATTGGTGCCCCAAGTTACGTAAAGGGTGAAGCATGAATCCTTGGAGGCTCTAACAAGTGTAGAATGGTTAAGAGAATATTCTAAACGCTTACTATGGTCTAGGAATGTGTATTAGGACATATAAGAACCTTTAGAATGATCCTAAACACTCCATGGTGCCTAGAGGAAGTAGAGGGTGAAGCATGAGTTCTTGGAGGCTCTAACAAGTCTAGAATGGTTAAGAGAGTATTCTAAACGCTTACAATGGTCTAGGAATGTGTATTAGGACATATAAGAACCTTTAGAATGATCCTAAACACTCCATGGTGCCTCAAGGGAGTTAGAGGGTGAAGCATGAGTCCTTGGAGGCTCTAACAGGTGTAGAATGGTTAAGAGAGTATTTTAAACGCTTACAATGGTCTAGGAATGTGTATTAGGACATATAAGAACCTTTAGAATGATCCTAAACACTCCATGGTGCCTCAAGGGAGTTAGAGGGTGAAGCATGAGTCCTTGGAGGCTCTAACAAGTGTAGAATGGTTAAGAGAGTATTCTAAACGCTTACAATGGTCTAGGGATGTGTATTAGGACATATAAGAACCTTTAGAATGATCCTAAACACTCATTGGTGCCCCAAGTTACGTAAAGGGTGAAGCATGAATCCTTGGAGGCTCTAACAAGTGTAGAATGGTTAAGAGAATATTCTAAACGCTTACTATGGTCTAGGAATGTGTATTAGGACATATAAGAACCTTTAGAATGATCCTAAACACTCCATGGTGCCTAGAGGAAGTAGAGGGTGAAGCATGAGTTCTTGGAGGCTCTAACAAGTCTAGAATGGTTAAGACAGTATTCTAAACGCTTACAATGGTCTAGGAATGTGTATTAGGACATATAAGAACCTTTAGAATGATCCTAAACACTCCATGGTGCCTCAAGGGAGTTAGAGGGTGAAGCATGAGTCCTTGGAGGCTCTAATAGGTGTAGAATGGTTAAGAGAGTATTTTAAACGCTTACAATGGTCTAGGAATGTGTATTAGGACATATAAGAACCTTTAGAATGATCCTAAACACTCCATGGTGCCTCAAGGGACTTAGAGGGTGAAGCATGAGTCCTTGGAGGCTCTAACAAGTGAAGAATGGTTAAGAGAGTAATCGAAATGCTTACAATGGTCTAGGAATGTGTACTAGGACATATAAGAACCTTTAGAATGATCCTAAACACTCCATGGTGCCTCAAGGGACTTAGAGGGTGTAGCATGAGTCCTTGGAGGATCTAACAAGTGTAGAATGGTTAAGAGAGTATTCTAAATGATTACAATGGTCTAGGAATGTGTATTAGGACATATAAGAACCTCTAGAATGATCCTAAACACTCCATGGTGCCTCAAGGGACTTAGAGGGTGAAGCAAGAGTCCTTGGAGGCTCTAACAAGTGTAGAAAGGTTAAGAGTGTATTCTAAAGGCTTACAATGGTCTAGGAATGTGTATTAGGACATATAAGAACCTTTAGAATGATCCTAAACACTTCATGGTGCCCCAAGGAACTAAGAGGGTGAAGCATGAGTCCTTGGAGGCTCAAACAAGTGTAGAATGGTTAAGAGAGTAATCTAAAGGCTTAGAATGGTCTAGGAATGTGTATTAGGAGATATAATAACCTTTAGAATTATCCTAAACACTCCATGGTGCCCCAAGGAACTTAGAGGGTGAAGCATGAGTCCTTGGAGGTTCTAACAAGTTTAGAATGGTTAAGAGAGTAATCTAAAGGCTTAGCATGGTCTAGGAATGTGTATTAGGATATATAAGAACCTTTAGAATGATCTAAACACTCCATGGTGCCTAGAGGAAGTAGAGGGTGAAGCATGAGTTCTTGGAGGCTCTAACAAGTCTAGAATGGTTAAGAGAGTATTCTAGACGCTTACAATGGTCTAGGAATGTGTACTAGGACATATAATAACCTTTAGAATGATCCTAAACACTCCATGGTGCCTAGAGGAAGTAAAGGGTGAAGCATGAGTTCTTGGAGGCTCTAACAAGTGTAGAATGGTTAAGAGAGTATTCTAAACGCTTACAATGGTCTAGGAATGTGTATTAGGACAAATAAGAACCTTTAGAGATATCTTAAACACTCCATGGTGCCTCAAGGGACTTAGAGGGTGAAGCATGAGTCCTTGTAGGCTCTAACAAGTTTAGAATGGTTAAGAGAATATTCTAAACGCTTACAATGGTCTAGGATTGTGTATTAGGACATATAAGAACCTTTAGAATGATCCTAAACACTCCAAGGTGCCTCAAGGGACTTAGAGGGTGAAGCATGAGTCCTTGAAGGCTCTAACAAGTGTAGAATGGTTAAGAGAGTATTCTAAACTCTTACAATGGTCTAGAAATGTGTATTAGGACATATAAGAACCTTTAGAATGATCCTAAACACTCCATGGTGCCTCAAGGGAGTTAGAGGGTGAAGCATGAGTCCTTGGAGGCTCTAACAAGTGTAGAATGGTTAAGAGAGTATTCTAAACGCTTACAATGGTCTAGGAATGTGTACTAGGACATATAAGAACCTTTAGAATGGTCGTAAACAATCATGGTGCCTCAAGGGACTTAGAGGGTGAAGCATGAGTCCTTGTAGGCTCTAACAAGTGTAGAATGGTTACGAGAGTATTCTAAATGCTTACAATGGTCTAGGAATGTGTATTAGGACGTATAAGAACCTTTAGAATGATCCAAAACACTCCATGGTGCCTTAAGGGATTTAGCCGGTGAAGCATGAATCCTTGGAGGCTCAAACAAGTGTAGAATTGTTAAGTGAGTATTCTAAACGCTTACAATGGTCTAGGAATGTGTACTAGGACATATAAGAACCTTTAGAATGATCCTAAACACTCCATGGTGCTTAGAGGAAGAAGAGGGTGAAGCATGAGTCGTTGGAGGCTCTAACAAGTGTAGAATGGTTAAGAGAGTATTCTAAGCGCTTACAATGGTCTAGGAATGTGTACTAGGACATATAAGAACCTTTAGAATGATCCTAAACACTCATGGTGCCTCAAGGGACTTAGTGGGTGAAGCATGAGTCCTTGTAGGCTCTAACAAGTGTAGAATGGTTAAGAGAGTATTCTAAATGCTTACAATGGTCTAGGAATGTGTATTAGGACATATAAGAACCTTTAAAATGATCCTAAACACTCCATGGTGCCTTAAGGGACTTAGCGGGTGAAGCATGAATCCTTGGAGGCTCTAACAGGTGAAGAATGGTTAAGAGAGCAATCGAAACGCTTACAATGGTCTAGGAATGTGTATTAGGACATATAGGATCCTTTAGAATGATCTTAAACACTCCATGGTGCCTCAAGGGACTTAGAGGGTGAAGCATGAGTCCTTGGAGGCTCTAACAAGTGTAGAAAGGTTAAGAGTGTATTCTAAAGGCTTACAATGGTTTAGGAATGTGTATTAGGACATATAAGAACCTTTAGAATGATCCTAAACACTTCATGGTGCCCCAAGGAACTAAGAGGGTGAAGCATGACTCCTTGGAGGCTCAAACAAGTGTAGAATGGTTAAGAGAGTAATCTAAAGGCTTAGAATGGTCTAGGAATGTGTATTAGGAGATATAATAACCTTTAGAATTATCCTAAACACTCCATGGTGCCCCAAGGAACTTAGAGGGTGAAGCATGAGTTCTTGGCGGTTATAACAAGTCTAGAATGGTTAAGAGAGTATTCTAGACGCTTACAATGGTCTAGGAATGTGTACTAGGACATATAATAACCTTTAGAATGATCCTAAACACTCCATGGTGCCTAGAGGAAGTAAAGGGTGAAGCATGAGTTCTTGGAGGCTCTAACAAGTGTAGAATGGTGAAGAGAGTATTCTAAACGCTTACAATGGTCTAGGAATGTGTATTAGGACAAATAAGAACCTTTAGAGATATCTTAAACACTCCATGGTGCCTCAAGGGACTTAGAGGGTGAAGCATGAGTCATTGTAGGCTCTAACAGGTGTAGAATGGTTAAGAGAGTATTCTAAATGCTTACAATGGTCTAGGAATGTGTATTAGGACATATAAGAACCTTTAGAATGATCCTAAACACTCCATGGTGCCTCAAGGGAGTTAGAGGGTGAAGCATGAGTCCTTGGAGGCTCTAACAAGTGTAGAATGGTTAAGAGAGTATTCTAAATGCTTACAATGGTCTAGGAATGTGTATTAGGACATATAAGAACCTTTAGAATGATCCTAAACACTCCATGGTGCCTCAAGGGAGTTAGAGGGTGAAGCATGAGTCCTTGGAGGCTCTCACAAGTGTAGAATGGTTAAGAGAGTATTCTAAACGCTTACAATGGTCTAGGGATGTGTATTAGGACATATAAGAACCTTTAGAATGATCCTAAACACTCATTGGTGCCCCAAGTTACGTAAAGGGTGAAGCATGAATCCTTGGAGGCTCTAACAAGTGTAGAATGGTTAAGAGAATATTCTAAACGCTTACAATGGTCTAGGAATGTGTATTAGGACATATAAGAACCTTTAGAATGATCCTAAACACTCCATGGTGCCTCAAGGGACTTTGAGGGTGAAGCATGAGTCCTTGGAGGCTCTAACAAGTGTAGAATGATTAAGAGAGTATTCGAAACGCTTACAATGGTCTAGGAATGTGTATTAGGACATATAAGAACCTTTAGCATGGTCCTTAACACTCCATGGTGCCTCAAGGGACTTAGAGGGTGAAGCATGAGTCCTTGGAGGCTCTAACAAGTGCAGAATGGTTAAGAGAGTATTCTAATGGCTTACAATGGTCTAGGAATGTGTATTAGGACATATAAGAACCTTTAGAATTATCCTAAACACTCCATGGTGCCTAGAGGAAGTAGAGGGTGAAGCATGAGTTCTTGGAGGCTCTAACAAGTCTAGAATGGTTAAGAGGGTATTCTAAACACTTACAATGGTCTAGGAATGTGTATTAGGACATATAAGAACCTTTAGAATGATCCTAAACACTCCATGGTGCCTCAAGGGAGTTAGAGGGTGAAGCATGAGTCCTTGGAGGCTCTAATAGGTGTAGAATGGTTAAGAGAGTATTTTAAACGCTTACAATGGTCTAGGAATGTGTATTAGGACATATAAGAACCTTTAGAATGATCCTAAACACTCCATGGTGCCTCAAGGGACTTAGAGGGTGAAGCATGAGTCCTTGGAGGCTCTAACAGGTGAAGAATGGTTAAGAGAGTAATCGAAATGCTTACAATGGTCTAGGAATGTGTACTAGGACATATAAGAACCTTTAGAATGATCCTAAACACTCCATGGTGCCTCAAGGGACTTAGAGGGTGAAGCATGAGTCCTTGGAGGATCTAACAAGTGTAGAATGGTTAAGAGAGTATTCTAAATGATTACAATGGTCTAGGAATGTGTATTAGGACATATAAGAACCTCTAGAATGATCCTAAACACTCCATGGTGCCTCAAGGGACTTAGAGGGTGAAGCATGAGTCCTTGTAGGCTCTAAAAGGTGTAGAATGGTTAAGAGAGTATTTTAATGCTTACAATGGTCTAGGAATGTGTATTAGGACATATAAGAAACTTTAAAATGATCCTAAACACTCCATGGTGCCTTAAGGGACTTAGCGGGTGAAGCATGAATCCTTGGAGGCTCTAACAGGTGAAGAATGGTTAAGAGAGCAATCGAAACGCTTACAATGGTCTAGGAATTTGTATTAGGACATATAAGAAACTTTAGAAAGATCCTAAACACTCCATGGTGCCTCAAGGGACTTAGAGGGTGAAGCATGAGTCCTTGGAGGCTCTAATAAGTGTAGAATGGTTAAGAGAGTATTCGAAATGCTTACAATGGTCTAGGGATGTGTATTAAGACATATAAGAACCTTTAGAATGATCCTAAACACTCATTGGTGCCCCAAGTTACGTAGAGGGTGAAGCATGAATCCTTGGAGGCTCTAACAAGTGTAGAATGGTTAAGAGAGTATTCTAAACGCTTACAATGGTCTAGGAATGTGTATTAGGACATATAAGAACCTTTAGAATGATCCTAAACACTCCATGGTGCCTAGAGGAAGTAGAGGGTGAAGCATGAGTCCTTGGAGGCTCTAACAAGTGTAGAATGGTTAAGAGAGTATTCTAAATGCTTACAATGGTCTAGGAATGTGTATTAGGACATATAAGAAAATTGAGAATGATCCTAAACACTCCATGGTGCCTCAAGGGAGTTAGAGGGTGAAGCATGAGTCCTTGGAGGCTCTAACAGGTGTAGAATGGTTAAGAGAGTGTTCTAAATGCTTACAATGGTCTAGGAATGTGTATCAGGACATATAAGAACCTTTAGAATGATCCTAAACACTCCATGGTGCCTCAAGGGACTTAGAGGGTGAGCATGAGTCCTTGCAGGCTCTAACAAGTGTAGAATGGTTAAGAGAGTATTCTAAACGCTTACAATGGTCTAGGAATGTGTACTAGGACATATAAGAACCTTTAGAATGATCCTAAACACTCCATGGTGCCTCTAGGGACTTAGAGGGTGAAGTATGAGTCCTTGGACGCTCTAACAAGTGTAGAATGGTTAAGAGAGTATTCGAAACGGTTACAATGGTCTAGGAATGTGTATTAGGACATATAAGAACCTTTAGAATGATCCTAAACACTCCATGGTGCCTCAAGGGAGTTAGAGGGTGAAGCATGAGTCCTTGGAGGCTCTAACAGGTGTAGAATGGTTAAGAGATTATTCTAAACGCTTACAATGGTCTAGGAATGTGTGTTAGGACATATAAGAACCTTTAGAATGATCCTAAACACTCCATGGTGCCTCAAGGGAGTTAGAGGGTGAAGCATGAGTCCTTGGAGGCTCTAACAAGTGTAGAATGGTTAAGAGAGTATTCTAAATGCTTACAATGGTCTAGGAATGTGTATTAGGACATATAAGAACCTTTAGAATGATCCTAAACACTCCATGGTGCCTCAAGGGAGTTAGAGGGTGAAGCATGAGTCCTTGGAGGCTCTAACAAGTGTAGAATGGTTAAGAGAGTATTCTAAACGCTTACAATGGTCTAGGGATGTGTATTAGGACATATAAGAACCTTTAGAATGATCCTAAACACTCATTGGTGCCCCAAGTTACGTAAAGGGTGAAGCATGAATCCTTGGAGGCTCTAACAAGTGTAGAATGGTTAAGAGAATATTCTAAACGCTTACAATGGTCTAGGAATGTGTATTAGGACATATAAGAACCTTTAGAATGATCCTAAACACTCCATGGTGCCTCAAGGGACTTTGAGGGTGAAGCATGAGTCCTTGGAGGCTCTAACAAGTGTAGAATGATTAAGAGAGTATTCGAAACGCTTACAATGGTCTAGGAATGTGTATTAGGACATATAAGAACCTTTAGCATGGTCCTTAACACTCCATGGTGCCTCAAGGGACTTAGAGGGTGAAGCATGAGTCCTTGGAGGCTCTAACAAGTGCAGAATGGTTAAGAGAGTATTCTAATGGCTTACAATGGTCTAGGAATGTGTATTAGGACATATAAGAACCTTTAGAATTATCCTAAACACTCCATGGTGCCTAGAGGAAGTAGAGGGTGAAGCATGAGTTCTTGGAGGCTCTAACAAGTCTAGAATGGTTAAGAGGGTATTCTAAACACTTACAATGGTCTAGGAATGTGTATTAGGACATATAAGAACCTTTAGAATGATCCTAAACACTCCATGGTGCCTCAAGGGAGTTAGAGGGTGAAGCATGAGTCCTTGGAGGCTCTAATAGGTGTAGAATGGTTAAGAGAGTATTTTAAACGCTTACAATGGTCTAGGAATGTGTATTAGGACATATAAGAACCTTTAGAATGATCCTAAACACTCCATGGTTCCTCAAGGGACTTAGAGGGTGAAGCATGAGTCCTTGGAGGCTCTAACAGGTGAAGAATGGTTAAGAGAGTAATCGAAATGCTTACAATGGTCTAGGAATGTGTACTAGGACATATAAGAACCTTTAGAATGATCCTAAACACTCCATGGTGCCTCAAGGGACTTAGAGGGTGAAGCATGAGTCCTTGGAGGATCTAACAAGTGTAGAATGGTTAAGAGAGTATTCTAAATGATTACAATGGTCTAGGAATGTGTATTAGGACATATAAGAACCTCTAGAATGATCCTAAACACTCCATGGTGCCTCAAGGGACTTAGAGGGTGAAGCATGAGTCCTTGTAGGCTCTAAAAGGTGTAGAATGGTTAAGAGAGTATTTTAATGCTTACAATGGTCTAGGAATGTGTATTAGGACATATAAGAAACTTTAAAATGATCCTAAACACTCCATGGTGCCTTAAGGGACTTAGCGGGTGAAGCATGAATCCTTGGAGGCTCTAACAGGTGAAGAATGGTTAAGAGAGCAATCGAAACGCTTACAATGGTCTAGGAATTTGTATTAGGACATATAAGAAACTTTAGAAAGATCCTAAACACTCCATGGTGCCTCAAGGGACTTAGAGGGTGAAGCATGAGTCCTTGGAGGCTCTAATAAGTGTAGAATGGTTAAGAGAGTATTCGAAATGCTTACAATGGTCTAGGGATGTGTATTAAGACATATAAGAACCTTTAGAATGATCCTAAACACTCATTGGTGCCCCAAGTTACGTAGAGGGTGAAGCATGAATCCTTGGAGGCTCTAACAAGTGTAGAATGGTTAAGAGAGTATTCTAAACGCTTACAATGGTCTAGGAATGTGTATTAGGACATATAAGAACCTTTAGAATGATCCTAAACACTCCATGGTGCCTAGAGGAAGTAGAGGGTGAAGCATGAGTCCTTGGAGGCTCTAACAAGTGTAGAATGGTTAAGAGAGTATTCTAAATGCTTACAATGGTCTAGGAATGTGTATTAGGACATATAAGAAAATTGAGAATGATCCTAAACACTCCATGGTGCCTCAAGGGAGTTAGAGGGTGAAGCATGAGTCCTTGGAGGCTCTAACAGGTGTAGAATGGTTAAGAGAGTGTTCTAAATGCTTACAATGGTCTAGGAATGTGTATCAGGACATATAAGAACCTTTAGAATGATCCTAAACACTCCATGGTGCCTCAAGGGACTTAGAGGGTGAGCATGAGTCCTTGCAGGCTCTAACAAGTGTAGAATGGTTAAGAGAGTATTCTAAACGCTTACAATGGTCTAGGAATGTGTACTAGGACATATAAGAACCTTTAGAATGATCCTAAACACTCCATGGTGCCTCTAGGGACTTAGAGGGTGAAGTATGAGTCCTTGGACGCTCTAACAAGTGTAGAATGGTTAAGAGAGTATTCGAAACGGTTACAATGGTCTAGGAATGTGTATTAGGACATATAAGAACCTTTAGAATGATCCTAAACACTCCATGGCGCCCCAAGGGACTTAGAGGGTGAAGCATGAGTCCTTGGAGGCTCTAACAAGTGTAGAATGGTTAAGAGAGTATTCTAAATGCTTACAATGGTCTAGGAATGTGTATTAGGACATATAAGAAAATTGAGAATGATCCTAAACACTCCATGGTGCCTCAAGGGAGTTAGAGGGTGAAGCATGAGTCCTTGGAGGCTCTAACAGGTGTAGAATGGTTAAGAGAGTGTTCTAAATGCTTACAATGGTCTAGGAATGTGTATCAGGACATATAAGAACCTTTAGAATGATCCTAAACACTCCATGGTGCCTCAAGGGACTTAGAGGGTGAGCATGAGTCCTTGCAGCCTCTAACAAGTGTAGAATGGTTAAGAGAGTATTCGAAACGGTTACAATGGTCTAGGAATGTGTATTAGGACATATAAGAACCTTTAGAATGATCCTAAACACTCCATGGTGCCTCAAGGGAGTTAGAGGGTGAAGCATGAGTCCTTGGAGGCTCTAACAGGTGTAGAATGGTTAAGAGAGTGTTCTAAATGCTTACAATGGTCTAGGAATGTGTATCAGGACATATAAGAACCTTTAGAATGATCCTAAACACTCCATGGTGCCTCAAGGGACTTAGAGGGTGAGCATGAGTCCTTGCAGCCTCTAACAAGTGTAGAATGGTTAAGAGAGTATTCTAAACGCTTACAATGGTCTAGGAATGTGTACTAGGACATATAAGAACCTTTAGAATGATCCTAAACACTCCATGGTGCCTCAAGGGACTTAGAGGGTGAAGCATGAGTCCTTGGACGCTCTAACAAGTGTAGAATGGTTAAGAGAGTATTCGAAACGGTTACAATGGTCTAGGAATGTGTATTAGGACATATAAGAACCTTTAGAATGATCCTAAACACTCCATGGTGCCTCAAGGGAGTTAGAGGGTGAAGCATGAGTCCTTGGAGGCTCTAACAGGTGTAGAATGGTTAAGAGATTATTCTAAACGCTTACAATGGTCTAGGAATGTGTGTTAGTACATATAAGAACCTTTAGAATGATCCTAAACACTCCATGGTGCCTCAAGGGAGTTAGAGGGTGATGCATGAGTCCTTGGAGGCTCTAACAGGTGTAGAATGGTTAAGAGAGTATTCTAAACGCTTACAATGGTCTAGGAATGTGTACTAGGACATATAAGAACCTTTAGAATGATCCTAAACACTCGATGGTGCCTCGAGGAAGTAAAGGGTGAAGCATGAGTTTTTGGAGGCTCTAACAAGTGTAGAATGGTTAAGAGAGTATTCTAAACGCTTACAATGGTCTAGGAATGTGTATTAGGACATATAAGAACCTTTAGAATGATCTTAAACACTCCATGGTGCCTCAAGGTACTTAGAGGGTGAAGCATGAGTCCTTGTAGGCTCTAGCAAGTGTAGAATGGTTAAGAGAGTATTCTAAATGCTTACAATGGTCTAGGAATGTGTATTAGGACATTTAAGAACCTTTAGAATTATCCTAAACACTCCATGGCGCCCCAAGGGACTTAGAGGGTGAAGCATGAGTCCTTGGAGGCTCTAACAAGTGTAGAACGGTTAAGAGAGTATTCTAAACGCTTAAATTGGTCTAGGAATGTGTACTAGGACATATAAGAACCTTTAGAATGATCCTAAACACTCCATGGTGCCTAGAGGAAGTAGAGGGTGAAGCATGAGTTCTTGGAGGCTCTAACAAGTGTAGAATGGTTAAGAGAGTATTCTAAACGCTTACAATGGTCTAGGAATGTGTATTAGGACATATAAGAACCTTTAGAATGATCCTAAACAATCCATGGTGCTTAGAGGATTTAAAGGGTGAAGCATGAGTCCTTGGAGGCTCTAACAAGTGTAGAATGGTTAAGAGAGTATTCTAAACGCTTACAATGGTCTAGGAATTTGTATTAGGACATATAAGAACCTTTAGAATGATCTTAAACATTCCATGGTGCCTCAAGGGACTTAGAGGGTGAAGCATGAGTCCTTGTAGGCTCTAACAAGTGTAGAATGGTTAAGAGAGTATTCTAAACGCTTACAATGGTCTAGGAATGTGTATTAGGACATATAAGAACCTTTAGAATGATCCTAAACACTCCATGGTGCCTAGAGGAAGTAAAGGGTGAAGCATGAGTCCTTGGAGTCTCTAACAAGTGTAGAATGGTTAAGAGAGTATTCTAAACGCTTACAATGGTCTAGGAATGTGTACTAGGACATATAAGAACCTTTAGAATGATCCTAAACACTCCATGGTGGTTAGAGGAAGAAGAGGGTGAAGCATGAGTCCTTGGAGGCTCTAACAAGTTTAGAATGGTTAAAAGAGTATTCTAAATGCTTAAAATGGTCTAGGAATGTGTATTAGGTCATATAAGAACCTTTAGAATGATCCTAAACACTCCATGGTGCCTCAAGGGACTTAGAGGGTGAAGCATGAGTCCTTGGAGGCTCTAACAAGTGTTGAATGGTTAAGAGAGTATTCTAAACGCTTACAATGGTCTAGGAATGTGTATTAGGACATATAAGAACCTTTAGAATGATCCTAAACACTCCTTGGTGCCCCAAGTTACGTAGAGGGTGAAGCATGAGTCCTTGTAGGCTCTAACAAGTGTAGAATGGTTAAGAGAGTATTCGAAACGCTTACAATGGTGTAGGAATGTGTATTAGGACATATAAGAACCTTTAGAATGATCCTAAACACTCCATGGTGCCTCAAGGGACTTAGAGGGTGAAGCATGAGTCCTTGGGGGCTCTAACAAGTGTAGAATGGTTAAGAGAGTATTTGAAACGCTTACAATGGTCTAGGAATGTGTATTAGGACATATTAGAACCTTTAGAATGATCCTAAACACTCCATGGCGCCCCAAGGGACTTAGAGGGTGAAGCATGAGTCCTTGGAGGCTCTAACAAGTGTAGAATGGTTAAGAGAGTATTCTAAATGATTACAATGGTCTAGGAATGTGTATTAGGACATATAAGAACCTTTAGAATGATCCTAAACACTCCATGGTGCTAAGAGGAAGTAGAGGGTGAAGCATGAGTTCTTGGAAGCTCTAACAAGTCAAGAATGGTTAAGAGAGTATTCTAAACGCTTACAATGATCTATTAATGTGTATTAGGACATATTAGAACCTTTAGAATGATCCTAAACACTCCATGGCGCCCCAAGGGACTTAGAGGGTGAAGCATGAGTCCTTGGAGGCTCTGACAAGTGTAGAATGGTTAAGAGAGTATTCTAAATGCTTACAATGGTCTAGGAATGTGTATTAGGACATATAAGAACCTTTAGAATGATCCTAAACACTCCATGGTGCCTAGAGGATGTAAAGGGTGAACATGAGTCCTTGGAGGCTCTAACAAGTGTAGAATGGTTAAGAGGGTATTCTAAACGCTTACAATGGTATAGGAATGTGTATTAGGACATATAAGAACCTTTAGAATGATCCTAAACACTCCATGGTGCCTAGAGGAAGTAAAGGGTGAAGCATGAGTCCTTGGAGGCTCTAACAAGTGTAGAATGGTTAAGAGAGTATTCTAAATTCTTACAATGGTCTAGGAATGTGTATTAGGACATATAAGAACCTTTAGAATGATCTTAAACATTCCATGGTGCCTCAAGGGACTTAGAGGGTGAAGCATGAGTCCTTGTAGGCTCTAACAAGTGTAGAATGGTTAAGAGAGTATTCTAAATGCTTACAATGGTCTAGGAATGTGTATTAGGACATATAAGAACCTTTAGAATGATCCTAAACACTCCATGGTGCCTAGAGGAAGTAAAGGGTGAAGCATGAGTCCTTGGAGGCTCTAACAAGTGTAGAATGGTTAAGAGAGTATTCTAAATTCTTACAATGGTCTAGGAATGTGTATTAGGACATATAAGAACCTTTAGAATGATCTTAAACATTCCATGGTGCCTCAAGGGACTTAGAGGGTGAAGCATGAGTCCTTGTAGGCTCTAACAGGTGTAGAATTGTTAAGAGAGTATTCTAAACGCTTACAATGGTCTAGGAATGTGTACTAGGACATATAAGAACCTTTAGAATGATCCTAAACACTCGATGGTGCCTCGAGGAAGTAAAGGGTGAAGCATGAGTTTTTGGAGGCTCTAACAAGTGTAGAATGGTTAAGAGAGTATTCTAAACGCTTACAATGGTCTAGGAATGTGTATTAGGACATATAAGAACCTTTAGAATGATCTTAAACACTCCATGGTGCCTCAAGGTACTTAGAGGGTGAAGCATGAGTCCTTGTAGGCTCTAGCAAGTGTAGAATGGTTAAGAGAGTATTCTAAATGCTTACAATGGTCTAGGAATGTGTATTAGGACATATAAGAACCTTTAGAATGATCCTAAACACTCCATGGTGCTAAGAGGAAGTAGAGGGTGAAGCATGAGTTCTTGGAAGCTCTAACAAGTCAAGAATGGTTAAGAGAGTATTCTAAACGCTTACAATGATCTATTAATGTGTATTAGGACATATTAGAACCTTTAGAATGATCCTAAACACTCCATGGCGCCCCAAGGGACTTAGAGGGTGAAGCATGAGTCCTTGGAGGCTCTGACAAGTGTAGAATGGTTAAGAGAGTATTCTAAATGCTTACAATGGTCTAGGAATGTGTATTAGGACATATAAGAACCTTTAGAATGATCCTAAACACTCCATGGTGCCTAGAGGATGTAAAGGGTGAACATGAGTCCTTGGAGGCTCTAACAAGTGTAGAATGGTTAAGAGGGTATTCTAAACGCTTACAATGGTATAGGAATGTGTATTAGGACATATAAGAACCTTTAGAATGATCCTAAACACTCCATGGTGCCTAGAGGAAGTAAAGGGTGAAGCATGAGTCCTTGGAGGCTCTAACAAGTGTAGAATGGTTAAGAGAGTATTCTAAATTCTTACAATGGTCTAGGAATGTGTATTAGGACATATAAGAACCTTTACAATGATCTTAAACATTCCATGGTGCCTCAAGGGACTTAGAGGGTGAAGCATGAGTCCTTGTAGGCTCTAACAAGTGTAGAATGGTTAAGAGAGTATTCTAAATGCTTACAATGGTCTAGGAATGTGTATTAGGACATATAAGAACCTTTAGAATGATCCTAAACACTCCATGGTGCCTAGAGGAAGTAAAGGGTGAAGCATGAGTCCTTGGAGGCTCTAACAAGTGTAGAATGGTTAAGAGAGTATTCTAAATTCTTACAATGGTCTAGGAATGTGTATTAGGACATATAAGAACCTTTAGAATGATCTTAAACATTCCATGGTGCCTCAAGGGACTTAGAGGGTGAAGCATGAGTCCTTGTAGGCTCTAACAGGTGTAGAATTGTTAAGAGAGTATTCTAAACGCTTACAATGGTCTAGGAATGTGTACTAGGACATATAAGAACCTTTAGAATGATCCTAAACACTCGATGGTGCCTCGAGGAAGTAAAGGGTGAAGCATGAGTTTTTGGAGGCTCTAACAAGTGTAGAATGGTTAAGAGAGTATTCTAAACGCTTACAATGGTCTAGGAATGTGTATTAGGACATATAAGAACCTTTAGAATGATCTTAAACACTCCATGGTGCCTCAAGGTACTTAGAGGGTGAAGCATGAGTCCTTGTAGGCTCTAGCAAGTGTAGAATGGTTAAGAGAGTATTCTAAATGCTTACAATGGTCTAGGAATGTGTATTAGGACATTTAAGAACCTTTAGAATTATCCTAAACACTCCATGGCGCCCCAAGGGACTTAGAGGGTGAAGCATGAGTCCTTGGAGGCTCTAACAAGTGTAGAACGGTTAAGAGAGTATTCTAAACGCTTAAATTGGTCTAGGAATGTGTACTAGGACATATAAGAACCTTTAGAATGATCCTAAACACTCCATGGTGCCTAGAGGAAGTAGAGGGTGAAGCATGAGTTCTTGGAGGCTCTAACAAGTGTAGAATGGTTAAGAGAGTATTCTAAACGCTTACAATGGTCTAGGAATGTGTATTAGGACATATAAGAACCTTTAGAATGATCCTAAACAATCCATGGTGCTTAGAGGATTTAAAGGGTGAAGCATGAGTCCTTGGAGGCTCTAACAAGTGTAGAATGGTTAAGAGAGTATTCTAAACGCTTACAATGGTCTAGGAATTTGTATTAGGACATATAAGAACCTTTAGAATGATCTTAAACATTCCATGGTGCCTCAAGGGACTTAGAGGGTGAAGCATGAGTCCTTGTAGGCTCTAACAAGTGTAGAATGGTTAAGAGAGTATTCTAAACGCTTACAATGGTCTAGGAATGTGTATTAGGACATATAAGAACCTTTAGAATGATCCTAAACACTCCATGGTGCCTAGAGGAAGTAAAGGGTGAAGCATGAGTCCTTGGAGTCTCTAACAAGTGTAGAATGGTTAAGAGAGTATTCTAAACGCTTACAATGGTCTAGGAATGTGTACTAGGACATATAAGAACCTTTAGAATGATCCTAAACACTCCATGGTGCTTAGAGGAAGAAGAGGGTGAAGCATGAGTCCTTGGAGGCTCTAACAAGTGTAGAATGGTTAAGAGAGTATTCTAAATGCTTACAATGGTCTAGGAATGTGTATTAGGACATATAAGAACCTTTAGAATGATCCTAAACACTCCATGGTGCCTCAAGGGACTTAGAGGGTGAAGCATGAGTCCTTGGAGGTTCTAACAAGTGTTGAATGGTTAAGAGAGTATTCTAAACGCTTACAATGGTCTAGGAATGTGTATTAGGACATATAAGAGCCTTTAGAATGATCCTAAACACTCCTTGGTGCCCCGAGTTACGTAGAGGGTGAAGCATGAGTCCTTGTAGGCTCTAACAAGTGTAGAATGGTTAAGAGAGTATTCTAAACGCTTACAATGGTGTAGGAATGTGTATTAGGACATATAAGAACCTTTAGAATGATCCTAAACACTCCATGGTGCCTCAAGGGACTTAGAGGGTGAAGCACGAGTCCTTGGAGGCTTGAACAAGTGTAGAATGGTTAAGAGAGTATTCGAAACGCTTACAATGGTCTAGGAATGTGTATTAGGACATATTAGAACCTTTAGAATGATCCTAAACACTCAATGGCGCCCCAAGGGACTTAGAGGGTGAAGCATGAGTCCTTGGAGGCTCTAACAAGTGTAGAATGGTTAAGAGAGTATTCTAAATGATTACAATGGTCTAGGAATGTGTATTAGGACATATAAGAACCTTTAGAATGATTCTAAACACTCCATGGTGCTAAGAGGAAGTAGAGGGTTAAGCATGAGTTCTTGGAGGCTTTAACAAGTCAACAATGGTTAAGAGAGTATTCTAAACGCTTACAATGATCTATTAATGTGTATTAGGACATATTAGAACCTTTAGAATGATCCTAAACACTCCATGGCGCCCCAAGGGACTTAGAGGGTGAAGCATGAGTCCTTGGAGGCTCTAACAAGTGTAGAATGGTTAAGAGAGTATTCTAAATGCTTACAATGGTCTAGGAATGTGTATTAGGACATATAAGAACCTTTAGAATGATCCTAAACACTCCATGGTGCCTAGAGGATGTAAAGGGTGAACATGAGTCCTTGGAGGCTCTAACAAGTGTAGAATGGTTAAGAGAGTATTCTAAACGCTTACAATGGTCTAGGAATGTGTATTAGGACATATAAGAACCTTTAGAATGATCCTAAACACTCCATGGTGCCTAGAGGAAGTAAAGGGTGAAGCATGAGTCCTTGGAGGCTCTAACAAGTGTAGAATGGTTAAGAGAGTATTCTAAATTCTTACAATGGTCTAGGAATGTGTATTAGGACATATAAGAACCTTTAGAATGATCTTAAACATTGCATGGTGCCTCAAGGGACTTAGAGGGTGAAGCATGAGTCCTTGTAGGCTCTAACAAGTGTAGAATGGTTAAGAGAGTATTCTAAATGCTTACAATGGTCTAGGAATGTGTATTAGGACATATAAGAACCTTTAGAATGATCCTAAACACTCCATGGTGCCTAGAGGAAGTAAAGGGTGAAGCATGAGTCCTTGGAGGCTCTAACAAGTGTAGAATGGTTAAGAGAGTATTCTAAATTCTTACAATGGTCTAGGAATGTGTATTAGGACATATAAGAACCTTTAGAATGATCTTAAACATTCCATGGTGCCTCAAGGGACTTAGAGGGTGAAGCATGAGTCCTTGTAGGCTCTAACAGGTGTAGAATTGTTAAGAGAGTATTCTAAACGCTTACAATGGTCTAGGAATGTGTACTAGGACATATAAGAACCTTTAGAATGATCCTAAACACTCCATGGTGCTTAGAGGAAGAAGAGGGTGAAGCATGAGTCCTTGGAGGCTCTAACAAGTGTAGAATGGTTAAGAGAGTATTCTAAATGCTTACAATGGTCTAGGAATGTGTATTAGGACATATAAGAACCTTTAGAATGATCCTAAACACTCCATGGTGCCTAGAGGATGTAAAGGGTGAACATGAGTCCTTGGAGGCTCTAACAAGTGTAGAATGGTTAAGAGAGTATTCTAAACGCTTACAATGGTCTAGGAATGTGTATTAGGACATATAAGAACCTTTAGAATGATCTTAAACACTCCATGGTGCCTCAAGGTACTTAGAGGGTGAAGCACGAGTTCTTGGAGGCTCTAACAAGTCTAGAATGGTTAAGAGAGTATTCTAAACGCTTAAAATGGTCTAGGAATGTGTATTAGGACATATAAGAACCTTTAGAATGATCCTAAACACTCCATGGTGCCTCAAGGGACTAGAGGGTGAAGCATGAGTCCTTGGAGGCTCTAACAAGTGTAGAATGGTTAAGAGAGTATTCGAAACGCTTACATGGTCTAGGAATGTGTATTAGGACATATAAGAACCTTTAGAATGATCCTAAACACTCCATGGTGCCTAGAGGATGTAAAGGGTGAACATGAGTCCTTGGAGGCTCTAACAAGTGTAAAATGGTTAAGAGGGTATTCTAAACGCTTACAATGGTATAGGAATGTGTATTAGGACATATAAGAACCTTGAGAATGATCCTAAACACTCCATGGTGCCTAGAGGAAGTAAAGGGTGAAGCATGAGTCCTTGGAGGCACTAACAAGTGTAGAATGGTTAAGAGAGTATTCTAAATTCTTACAATGGTCTAGGAATGTGTATTTGGACATATAAGAACCTTTAGAATGATCTTAAACATTCCATGGTGCCTCAAGGGACTTAGAGGGTGAAGCATGAGTCCTTGTAGGCTCTAACAAGTGTAGAATGGTTAAGAGAGTATTCTAAACGCTTACAATGGTCTAGGAATGTGTACTAGGACATATAAGAACCTTTATAATGATCCTAAACACTCCATGTTGCTTAGAGGAAGAAGAGGGTGAAGCATGAGTCCTTGGAGGCTCTAACAAGTGTAGAATGGTTAAGAGAGTATTCTAAATGCTTACAATGGTCTAGGAATGTGTATTAGGACATATAAGAACCTTTAGAATGATCCTAAACACTCCATGGTGCCTCAAGGGACTTAGAGGGTGAAGCATGAGTCCTTGGAGGCTCTAACAAGTGTTGAATGGTTAAGAGAGTATTCTAAACGCTTACAATGGTCTAGGAATGTGTATTAGGACATATAAGAACCTTTAGAATGATCCTAAACACTCCTTGGTGCCCCAAGTTACGTAGAGGGTGAAGCATGAGTCCTTGTAGGCTCTAACAAGTGTAGAATGGTTAAGCGAGTATTCTAAACGCTTACAATGGTGTAGGAATGTGTATTAGGACATATAAGAACCTTTAGAATGATCCTAAACACTCCATGGTGCCTCAAGGGACTTAGAGGGTGAAGCATGAGTCCTTGGAGGCTCTAACAAGTGTAGAATGGTTAAGAGAGTATTCGAAACGCTTACAATGGTCTAGGAATGTGTATTAGGACATATTAGAACCTTTAGAATGATCCTAAACACTCAATGGCGCCCCAAGGGACATAGAGGGTGAAGCATGAGTCCTTGGAGGCTCTAACAAGTGTAGAATGGTTAAGAGAGTATTCTAAATGCTTACAATGGTCTAGGAATGTGTATTAGGACATATAAGAACCTTTAGAATGATCCTAAACACTCCATGGTGCCTCAAGGGACTTAGAGGGTGAAGCATGAGTCCTTGGAGGCTCTAACAAGTGTAGAATGGTTAAGAGAGTATTCTAAATGCTTACAATGGTATAGGAATGTGTATTAGGACATATAAGAACCTTTAGAATGATCCTAAACACTCCATGGTGCCTAGAGGATGTAAAGGGTGAACATGAGTCCTTGGAGGCTCTAACAAGTGTAGAATGGTTAAGAGAGTATTCTAAACGCTTACAATGGTCTAGGAATGTGTATTAGGACATATAAGAACCTTTAGAATGATCTTAAACACTCCATGGTGCCTCAAGGTACTTAGAGGGTGAAGCACGAGTTCTTGGAGGCTCTAACAAGTGTAGAATGGTTAAGAGAGTATTCTAAACGCTTACAATGGTGTAGGAATGTGTATTAGGACATATAAGAACCTTTAGAATGATCCTAAACACTCCATGGTGCCTCAAGGGACTTAGAGGGTGAAGCACGAGTCCTTGGAGGCTTGAACAAGTGTAGAATGGTTAAGAGAGTATTCGAAACGCTTACAATGGTTTAGGAATGTGTATTAGGACATATTAGAACCTTTAGAATGATCCTAAACACTCAATGGCGCCCCAAGGGACTTAGAGGGTGAAGCATGAGTCCTTGGAGGCTCTAACAAGTGTAGAATGGTTAAGAGAGTATTCTAAATGATTACAATGGTCTAGGAATGTGTATTAGGACATATAAGAACCTTTAGAATGATTCTAAACACTCCATGGTGCTAAGAGGAAGTAGAGGGTTAAGCATGAGTTCTTGGAGGCTTTAACAAGTCAACAATGGTTAAGAGAGTATTCTAAACGCTTACAATGATCTATTAATGTGTATTAGGACATATTAGAACCTTTAGAATGATCCTAAACACTCTGTGGCGCCCCAAGGGACTTAGAGGGTGAAGCATGAGTCCTTGGAGGCTCTAACAAGTGTAGAATGGTTAAGAGAGTATTCTAAATGCTTACAATGGTCTAGGAATGTGTATTAGGACATATAAGAACCTTTAGAATGATCCTAAACACTCCATGGTGCCTAGAGGATGTAAAGGGTGAACATGAGTCCTTGGAGGCTCTAACAAGTGTAGAATGGTTAAGAGAGTATTCTAAACGCTTACAATGGTCTAGGAATGTGTATTAGGACATATAAGAACCTTTAGAATGATCCTAAACACTCCATGGTGCCTAGAGGAAGTAAAGGGTGAAGCATGAGTCCTTGGAGACTCTAACAAGTGTAGAATGGTTAAGAGAGTATTCTAAATTCTTACAATGGTCTAGGAATGTGTATTAGGACATATAAGAACCTTTAGAATGATCTTAAACATTGCATGGTGCCTCAAGGGACTTAGAGGGTGAAGCATGAGTCCTTGTAGGCTCTAACAAGTGTAGAATGGTTAAGAGAGTATTCTAAATGCTTACAATGGTCTAGGAATGTGTATTAGGACATATAAGAACCTTTAGAATGATCCTAAACACTCCATGGTGCCTAGAGGAAGTAAAGGGTGAAGCATGAGTCCTTGGAGGCTCTAACAAGTGTAGAATGGTTAAGAGAGTATTCTAAATTCTTACAATGGTCTAGGAATGTGTATTAGGACATATAAGAACCTTTAGAATGATCTTAAACATTCCATGGTGCCTCAAGGGACTTAGAGGGTGAAGCATGAGTCCTTGTAGGCTCTAACAGGTGTAGAATTGTTAAGAGAGTATTCTAAACGCTTACAATGGTCTAGGAATGTGTACTAGGACATATAAGAACCTTTAGAATGATCCTAAACACTCCATGGTGCTTAGAGGAAGAAGAGGGTGAAGCATGAGTCCTTGGAGGCTCTAACAAGTGTAGAATGGTTAAGAGAGTATTCTAAATGCTTACAATGGTCTAGGAATGTGTATTAGGACATATAAGAACCTTTAGAATGATCCTAAACACTCCATGGTGCCTAGAGGATGTAAAGGGTGAACATGAGTCCTTGGAGGCTCTAACAAGTGTAGAATGGTTAAGAGAGTATTCTAAACGCTTACAATGGTCTAGGAATGTGTATTAGGACATATAAGAACCTTTAGAATGATCTTAAACACTCCATGGTGCCTCAAGGTACTTAGAGGGTGAAGCACGAGTTCTTGGAGGCTCTAACAAGTCTAGAATGGTTAAGAGAGTATTCTAAACGCTTAAAATGGTCTAGGAATGTGTATTAGGACATATAAGAACCTTTAGAATGATCCTAAACACTCCATGGTGCCTCAAGGGACTAGAGGGTGAAGCATGAGTCCTTGGAGGCTCTAACAAGTGTAGAATGGTTAAGAGAGTATTCGAAACGCTTACATGGTCTAGGAATGTGTATTAGGACATATAAGAACCTTTAGAATGATCCTAAACACTCCATGGTGCCTAGAGGATGTAAAGGGTGAACATGAGTCCTTGGAGGCTCTAACAAGTGTAAAATGGTTAAGAGGGTATTCTAAACGCTTACAATGGTATAGGAATGTGTATTAGGACATATAAGAACCTTGAGAATGATCCTAAACACTCCATGGTGCCTAGAGGAAGTAAAGGGTGAAGCCTGAGTCCTTGGAGGCACTAACAAGTGTAGAATGGTTAAGAGAGTATTCTAAATTCTTACAATGGTCTAGGAATGTGTATTTGGACATATAAGAACCTTTAGAATGATCTTAAACATTCCATGGTGCCTCAAGGGACTTAGAGGGTGAAGCATGAGTCCTTGTAGGCTCTAACAAGTGTAGAATGGTTAAGAGAGTATTCTAAACGCTTACAATGGTCTAGGAATGTGTACTAGGACATATAAGAACCTTTATAATGATCCTAAACACTCCATGTTGCTTAGAGGAAGAAGAGGGTGAAGCATGAGTCCTTGGAGGCTCTAACAAGTGTAGAATGGTTAAGAGAGTATTCTAAATGCTTACAATGGTCTAGGAATGTGTATTAGGACATATAAGAACCTTTAGAATGATCCTAAACACTCCATGGTGCCTCAAGGGACTTAGAGGGTAAAGCATGAGTCCTTGGAGGCTCTAACAAGTGTTGAATGGTTAAGAGAGTATTCTAAACGCTTACAATGGTCTAGGAATGTGTATTAGGACATATAAGAACCTTTAGAATGATCCTAAACACTCCTTGGTGCCCCAAGTTACGTAGAGGGTGAAGCATGAGTCCTTGTAGGCTCTAACAAGTGTAGAATGGTTAAGCGAGTATTCTAAACGCTTACAATGGTGTAGGAATGTGTATTAGGACATATAAGAACCTTTAGAATGATCCTAAACACTCCATGGTGCCTCAAGGGACTTAGAGGGTGAAGCATGAGTCCTTGGAGGCTCTAACAAGTGTAGAATGGTTAAGAGAGTATTCGAAACGCTTACAATGGTCTAGGAATGTGTATTAGGACATATTAGAACCTTTAGAATGATCCTAAACACTCAATGGCGCCCCAAGGGACATAGAGGGTGAAGCATGAGTCCTTGGAGGCTCTAACAAGTGTAGAATGGTTAAGAGAGTATTCTAAATGATTACAATGGTCTAGGAATGTGTATTAGGACATATAAGAACCTTTAGAATGATCCTATACACTCCATGGTGCTAAGAGGAAGTAGAGGGTGAAGCATGAGTTCTTGGAGGCTTTAACAAGTCAAGAATGGTTAAGAGAGTATTCTAAACGCTTACAATGATCTATTAATGTGTATTAGGACATATTAGAACCTTTAGAATGATCCTAAACACTCCATGGCGCCCCAAGGGACTTAGAGGGTGAAGCATGAGTCCTTGGAGGCTCTAACAAGTGTAGAATGGTTAAGAGAGTATTCTAAATGCTTACAATGGTATAGGAATGTGTATTAGGACATATAAGAACCTTTAGAATGATCCTAAACACTCCATGGTGCCTAGAGGATGTAAAGGGTGAACATGAGTCCTTGGAGGCTCTAACAAGTGTAGAATGGTTAAGAGAGTATTCTAAACGCTTACAATGGTCTAGGAATGTGTATTAGGACATATAAGAACCTTTAGAATGATCTTAAACACTCCATGGTGCCTCAAGGTACTTAGAGGGTGAAGCACGAGTTCTTGGAGGCTCTAACAAGTCTAGAATGGTTAAGAGAGTATTCTAAACGTTTAAAATGGTCTAGGAATGTGTATTAGGACATATAAGAACCTTTAGAATGATCCTAAACACTCCATGGTGCCTCAAGGGACTAGAGGGTGAAGCATGAGTCCTTGGAGGCTCTAACAAGTGTAGAATGGTTAAGAGAGTATTCGAAACGCTTACATGGTCTAGGAATGTGTATTAGGACATATAAGAACCTTTAGAATGATCCTAAACACTCCATGGTGCCTCAAGGGACTTAGAGGGTGAAGCATGAGTCCTTGGAGGCTCTAACAAGTGTAGAATGGTTAAGAGAGTATTCTCAACGCTTAAATTGGTCTAGGAATGTGTACTAGGACATATAAGAACCTTTAGAATGATCCTAAACACTCCATGGTGCCTAGAGGTAGTAGAGGGTTAAGCATGAGTTCTTGGAGGCTCTAACAAGTGTAGAACGGTTAAGAGAGTATTCTAAACGCTTAAATTGGTCTAGGAATGTGTACTAGGACATATAAGAACCTTTAGAATGATCCTAAACACTCCATGGTGCCTAGAGGAAGTAGAGGGTGAAGCATTAGTTCTTGGAGGCTCTAACAAGTGTAGAATGGTTAAGAGAGTATTCTAACCGCTTACAATGGTCTAGGAATGTGTACTAGGACATATAAGAACCTTTAGAATGATCCTAAACACTCCATGGTGCCTAGAGGATGTAAAGGGTGAAGCATGAGTCCTTGTAGGCTCTAGAAAGTGTAGAATGGTTAAGAGAGTATTCTAAATGCTTACAATGGTCTAGGAATGTGTATTAGGACATATAAGAACCTTTAGAAAGATCCTAAACACTCCATGGTGTCTCAAGGGACTTAGAGGGTGAAGCATGAGTCCTTGGAGGCTGTAACAAGTGTAGAATGGTTAAGAGAGTATTTGAAACGCTTACAATCATCTAGGAATGTGTATTAGGACATATAAGAACCTTTAGAATGATCTTAAACACTCCATGGTGCCTCAAGGGACTTAGAGGGTGAAGCATGAGTCCTTGGAGGCACTAACAAGTGCAGAATGGTTAAGAGAGTATTCTAAATTCTTACAATGGTCTAGGAATGTGTATTTGGACATATAAGAACCTTTAGAATGATCTTAAACATTCCATGGTGCCTCAAGGGACTTAGAGGGTGAAGCATGAGTCCTTGTAGGCTCTAACAAGTGTAGAATGGTTAAGAGAGTATTCTAAACGCTTACAATGGTCTAGGAATGTGTACTAGGACATATAAGAACATTTATAATGATCCTAAACACTCCATGTTGCTTAGAGGAAGAAGAGGGTGAAGCATGAGTCCTTGGAGGCTCTAACAAGTGTAGAATGGTTAAGAGAGTATTCTAAATGCTTACAATGGTCTAGGAATGTGTATTAGGACATATAAGAACCTTTAGAATGATCCTAAACACTCCATGGTGCCTCAAGGGAGTTAGAGGGTGAAGCATGAGTCCTTGGAGGCTCTAACAGGTGTAGAATGGTTAAGAGAGTATTCTAAATGCTTACAATGGTCTAGAAATGTGTATTAGGACATATAAGAACCTTTAGAATGATCCTAAACACTCCATGGTGCCTCAAGGGACTTAGAGGGTGAGCATGAGTCCTTGGAGGCTCTAACAAGTGTAGAATGGTTAAGAGAGTATTCTAAACGCTTACAATGGTCTAGGAATGTGTACTAGGACATATAAGAACCTTTAGAATGATCCTAAACACTCCATGGTGCTTAGAGGAAGTAGAGGGTGAAGCACGAGTTGTTGGAGGCTCTAACAAGTCTAGAATGGTTAAGAGAGTATTCTAAACGCTTAAAATGGTCTAGGAATGTGTATTAGGACATATAAGAACCGTTAGAATGATCCTAAACACTCCATGGTGCCTCAAGGGACTTAAAGGTTGAAGCATGAGTCCTTGGAGGCTCTAACAAGTGTAGAATGGTTAAGAGAGTATTCGAAACGCTTACAGTGGTCTAGGAATGTGTATTAGGGCATATAAGAACCTTTAGTATGGTCCTAAACACTCCATGGTGCCTCAAGGGACTTAGAGGGTGAAGCATGAGTCCTTGGAAGCTCTAACAAGTGTAGAATGGTTAAGAGAGTATTCTAAACGCTTACAATGGTCTAGGAATGTGTATTAGGACATATAAGAACCTTTAGAATGATCCTAAACACTCCATGGTGCCTCAAGGGAGTTAGAGGGTGAAGCATGAGTCCTTGGAGGCTCTAACAGGTGTAGAATGGTTAAGAGAGTATTCTAAACGCTTACAATGGTCTAGAAATGTGTATTAGGACATATAAGAACCTTTAGAATGATCCTAAACACTCCATGGTGCCTCAAGGGACTTAGAGGGTGAGCATGAGTCCTTGGAGGCTCTAACAAGTGTAGATTGGTTAAGAGAGTATTCTAAACGCTTACAATGGTCTACGAATGTGTACTAGGACATATAAGAACCTTTAGAAAGATCGTAAACACTCCATGGTGCTTAGAGGAAGTAGAGGGTGAAGCATGAGTCCTTGGAGGCTCTAACAAGTGTAGAATGGTTAAGAGAGTATTCTAAAAGCTTACAATGGTCTAGGATTGTGTATTAGGACATATAAAAACCTTTAGAATGATCCTAAACACTCCATGGTGCCTCAAGGGACTTAGAGGGTGAGCATGAGTCCTTGGAGGCTCTAACAAGTGTAGAATGGTTAAGAGAGTATTCTAAACGCTTACAATGGTCTAGGAATGTGTACTAGGACATATAAGAACCTTTAGAATGATCCTAAACACTCCATGGTGCTTAGAGGAAGTAGAGGGTGAAGCACGAGTTGTTGGAGGCTCTAACAAGTCTAGAATGGTTAAGAGAGTATTCTAAACGCTTAAAATGGTCTAGGAATGTGTATTAGGACATATAAGAACCTTTAGAATGATCCTAAACACTCCATGGTGCCTCAAGGGACTTAGAGGGTGAAGCATGAATCCTTGGAGGCTCTAACAAGTGTAGAATGGTTAAGAGAGTATTCGAAACGCTTACAATGGTCTAGGAATGTGTATTAGGACATATAAGAACCTTTAGAATGATCTTAAACACTCCATGGTGCCTCAAGGGACTTAGAGGGTGAAGCATGAGTCCTTGGAGGCTCTAACAAGTGTAGAATGGTTAAGAGAGTATTCGAAACGCTTACAATGGTCTAGGAATGTGTATTAGGACATATAAGAACCTTTAGAATGGTCCTAAACACTCCATGGTGCCTCAAGGGACTTAGAGGGTGAAGCATGAGTCCTTGGAAGCTCTAACAAGTGTCGAATGCTTAAGAGAGTATTCTAAAGGCTTACAATGGTCTAGGAATGTGTATTAGGACATATAAGAACCTTTAGAATTATCCTAAACACTCCATGGTGCCTCAAGGGACTTAGAGGGTGAGCATGAGTCCTTGAAGGCTCTAACAAGTGTAGAATGGTTAAGAGAGTATTCGAAACGCTTACAATGGTCTAGGAATGAGTATTAGGACATATAAGAACCTTTAGAATGATCTTAAACACTCCATGGTGCCTCAAGGGACTTAGAGGGTGAAGCATGAGTCCTTGGAGGCTCTAACAAGTGTAAAATGGTTAAGAGAGTATTCGAAACGCTTACAATGGTCTAGGAATGTGTATTAGGCCATATAAGAACCTTTAGAATGGTCCTAAACACTCCATGGTGCATCAAGGGACTTAGAGGGTGAAGCATGAGTCCTTGGAGGCTCTAACAAGTGTAGAATGCTTAAGAGAGTATTCTAAAGGCTTACAATGGTCTAGGAATGTGTATTAGGACATATAAGAACCTTTAGAATTATCCTAAACACTCCATGGTGCCTCAAGGGACTTAGAGGGTGAGCATGAGTCCTTGGAGGCTCTAACAAGTGTAGAATGGTTAAGAGAGTATTCGAAACGCTTACAATGGTCTAGGAATGTGTATTAGGACATATAAGAACCTTTAGAATGATCTTAAACACTCCATGGTGCCTCAAGGGACTTAGAGGTTGAAGCATGAGTCCTTGTAGGCTCTAACAAGTGTAGAATGGTTAAGAGAGTATTCTAAATGCCTAGAATGGTCTAGGAATGTGTATTAGGACATATAAGAACCTTTAGAATGATCCTAAACACTCCATGGTGCCTCAAGGGACTGAGAGGGTGAACCATGAATCCTTGGAGGCTCTAACAAGTGTAGAATGGTTAAGAGAGTATTCGAAACGCTTACAATGGTCTAGGAATGTGTATTAGGACATATAAGAACCTTTAGAATGATCTTAAACACTCCATGGTGCCTCAAGGGACTTAGAGGGTGAAGCATGAGTCCTTGGAGGCTCTAACAAGTGTAGAATGGTTAAGAGAGTATTCTAAACGCTTACAATGGTCTAGGAATGTGTATTAGGACATATAAGAACCTTTAGAATGATCCTAAACACTCCATGGTGCCTCAAGGGACTGAGAGGGTGAACCATGAATCCTTGGAGGCTCTAACAAGTGTAGAATGGTTAAGAGAGTATTCGAAACGCTTACAATGGTCTAGGAATGTGTATTAGGACATATAAGAACCTTTAGAATGATCTTAAACACTCCATGGTGCCTCAAGGGACTTAGAGGGTGAAGCATGAGTCCTTGGAGGCTCTAACAAGTGTAGAATGGTTAAGAGAGTATTCTAAATGATTACAATGGTCTAGGAATGTGTATTAGGACATATAAGAACCTTTAGAATGATCCTATACACTCCATGGTGCTAAGAGGAAGTAGAGGGTGAAGCATGAGTTCTTGGAGGCTTTAACAAGTCAAGAATGGTTAAGAGAGTATTCTAAACGCTTACAATGATCTATTAATGTGTATTAGGACATATTAGAACCTTTAGAATGATCCTAAACACTCCATGGCGCCCCAAGGGACTTAGAGGGTGAAGCATGAGTCCTTGGAGGCTCTAACAAGTGTAGAATGGTTAAGAGAGTATTCTAAATGCTTACAATGGTATAGGAATGTGTATTAGGACATATAAGAACCTTTAGAATGATCCTAAACACTCCATGGTGCCTAGAGGATGTAAAGGGTGAACATGAGTCCTTGGAGGCTCTAACAAGTGTAGAATGGTTAAGAGAGTATTCTAAACGCTTACAATGGTCTAGGAATGTGTATTAGGACATATAAGAACCTTTAGAATGATCTTAAACACTCCATGGTGCCTCAAGGTACTTAGAGGGTGAAGCACGAGTTCTTGGAGGCTCTAACAAGTCTAGAATGGTTAAGAGAGTATTCTAAACGCTTAAAATGGTCTAGGAATGTGTATTAGGACATATAAGAACCTTTAGAATGATCCTAAACACTCCATGGTGCCTCAAGGGACTAGAGGGTGAAGCATGAGTCCTTGGAGGCTCTAACAAGTGTAGAATGGTTAAGAGAGTATTCGAAACGCTTACATGGTCTAGGAATGTGTATTAGGACATATAAGAACCTTTAGAATGATCCTAAACACTCCATGGTGCCTCAAGGGACTTAGAGGGTGAAGCATGAGTCCTTGGAGGCTCTAACAAGTGTAGAATGGTTAAGAGAGTATTCTCAACGCTTAAATTGGTCTAGGAATGTGTACTAGGACATATAAGAACCTTTAGAATGATCCTAAACACTCCATGGTGCCTAGAGGTAGTAGAGGGTTAAGCATGAGTTCTTGGAGGCTCTAACAAGTGTAGAACGGTTAAGAGAGTATTCTAAACGCTTAAATTGGTCTAGGAATGTGTACTAGGACATATAAGAACCTTTAGAATGATCCTAAACACTCCATGGTGCCTAGAGGAAGTAGAGGGTGAAGCATTAGTTCTTGGAGGCTCTAACAAGTGTAGAATGGTTAAGAGAGTATTCTAACCGCTTACAATGGTCTAGGAATGTGTACTAGGACATATAAGAACCTTTAGAATGATCCTAAACACTCCATGGTGCCTAGAGGATGTAAAGGGTGAAGCATGAGTCCTTGGAGGCTCTAACAAGTGTAGAATGGTTAAGAGAGTATTCTAAACGCTTACAATGGTCTAGGAATGTGTATTAGGACATATAAGAACCTTTAGAATGATCTTAAACATTCCATGGTGCCTCAAGGTACTTAGAGGGTGAAGCATGAGTCCTTGTAGGCTCTAGAAAGTGTAGAATGGTTAAGAGAGTATTCTAAATGCTTACAATGGTCTAGGAATGTGTATTAGGACATATAAGAACCTTTAGAAAGATCCTAAACACTCCATGGTGTCTCAAGGGACTTAGAGGGTGAAGCATGAGTCCTTGGAGGCTGTAACAAGTGTAGAATGGTTAAGAGAGTATTTGAAACGCTTACAATCATCTAGGAATGTGTATTAGGACATATAAGAACCTTTAGAATGATCTTAAACACTCCATGGTGCCTCAAGGGACTTAGAGGGTGAAGCATGAGTCCTTGGAGGCACTAACAAGTGTAGAATGGTTAAGAGAGTATTCTAAATTCTTACAATGGTCTAGGAATGTGTATTTGGACATATAAGAACCTTTAGAATGATCTTAAACATTCCATGGTGCCTCAAGGGACTTAGAGGGTGAAGCATGAGTCCTTGTAGGCTCTAACAAGTGTAGAATGGTTAAGAGAGTATTCTAAACGCTTACAATGGTCTAGGAATGTGTACTAGGACATATAAGAACATTTATAATGATCCTAAACACTCCATGTTGCTTAGAGGAAGAAGAGGGTGAAGCATGAGTCCTTGGAGGCTCTAACAAGTGTAGAATGGTTAAGAGAGTATTCTAAAAGCTTACAATGGTCTAGGAATGTGTATTAGGACATATAAGAACCTTTAGAATGATCCTAAACACTCCATGGTGCCTCAAGGGACTTAGAGGGTGAGCATGAGTCCTTGGAGGCTCTAACAAGTGTAGAATGGTTAAGAGAGTATTCTAAACGCTTACAATGGTCTAGGAATGTGTACTAGGACATATAAGAACCTTTAGAATGATCCTAAACACTCCATGGTGCTTAGAGGAAGTAGAGGGTGAAGCACGAGTTCTTGGAGGCTCTAACAAGTCTAGAATGGTTAAGAGAGTATTCTAAACGCTTAAAATGGTCTAGGAATGTGTATTAGGACATATAAGAACCTTTAGAATGATCCTAAACACTCCATGGTGCCTCAAGGGACTTAGAGGTTGAAGCATGAGTCCTTGGAGGCTCTAACAGGTGTAGAATGGTTAAGAGAGTATTCGAAACGCTTACAGTGGTCTAGGAAAGTGTATTAGGGCATATAAGAACCTTTAGAATGGTCCTAAACACTCCATGGTGCCTCAAGGGACTTAGAGGGTGAAGCATGAGTCCTTGGAGGCTCTAACAAGTGTAGAATGGTTAAGAGAGTATTCTAAACGCTTACAATGGTCTAGGAATGTGTATTAGGACATATAAGAACCTTTAGAATGATCCTAAACACTCCATGGTGCCTCAAGGGAGTTAGAGGGTGAAGCATGAGTCCTTGGAGGCTCTAACAGGTGTAGAATGGTTAAGAGAGTATTCTAAACGCTTACAATGGTCTAGAAATGTGTATTAGGACATATAAGAACCTTTAGAATGATCCTAAACACTCCATGGTGCCTCAAGGGACTTAGAGGGTGAGCATGAGTCCTTGGAGGCTCTAACAAGTGTAGAATGGTTAAGAGAGTATTCTAAACGCTTACAATGGTCTACGAATGTGTACTAGGACATATAAGAACCTTTAGAAAGATCGTAAACACTCCATGGTGCTTAGAGGAAGTAGAGGGTGAAGCATGAGTCCTTGGAGGCTCTAACAAGTGTAGAATGGTTAAGAGAGTATTCTAAAAGCTTACAATGGTCTAGGATTGTGTATTAGGACATGTAAAAACCTTTAGAATGATCCTAAACACTCCATGGTGCCTCAAGGGACTTAGAGGGTGAGCATGAGTCCTTGGAGGCTCTAACAAGTGTAGAATGGTTAAGAGAGTATTCTAAACGCTTACAATGGTCTAGGAATGTGTACTAGGACATATAAGAACCTTTAGAATGATCCTAAACACTCCATGGTGCTTAGAGGAAGTAGAGGGTGAAGCACGAGTTGTTGGAGGCTCTAACAAGTCTAGAATGGTTAAGAGAGTATTCTAAACGCTTAAAATGGTCTAGGAATGTGTATTAGGACATATAAGAACCTTTAGAATGATCCTAAACACTCCATGGTGCCTCAAGGGACTTAGAGGGTGAAGCATGAATCCTTGGAGGCTCTAACAAGTGTAGAATGGTTAAGAGAGTATTCGAAACGCTTACAATGGTCTAGGAATGTGTATTAGGACATATAAGAACCTTTAGAATGATCTTAAACACTCCATGGTGCCTCAAGGGACTTAGAGGGTGAGCATGAGTCCTTGGAGGCTCTAACAAGTGTAGAATGGTTAAGAGAGTATTCTAAACGCTTACAATGGTCTACGAATGTGTACTAGGACATATAAGAACCTTTAGAAAGATCGTAAACACTCCATGGTGCTTAGAGGAAGTAGAGGGTGAAGCATGAGTCCTTGGAGGCTCTAACAAGTGTAGAATGGTTAAGAGAGTATTCTAAAAGCTTACAATGGTCTAGGATTGTGTATTAGGACATGTAAAAACCTTTAGAATGATCCTAAACACTCCATGGTGCCTCAAGGGACTTAGAGGGTGAGCATGAGTCCTTGGAGGCTCTAACAAGTGTAGAATGGTTAAGAGAGTATTCTAAACGCTTACAATGGTCTAGGAATGTGTACTAGGACATATAAGAACCTTTAGAATGATCCTAAACACTCCATGGTGCTTAGAGGAAGTAGAGGGTGAAGCACGAGTTGTTGGAGGCTCTAACAAGTCTAGAATGGTTAAGAGAGTATTCTAAACGCTTAAAATGGTCTAGGAATGTGTATTAGGACATATAAGAACCTTTAGAATGATCCTAAACACTCCATGGTGCCTCAAGGGACTTAGAGGGTGAAGCATGAATCCTTGGAGGCTCTAACAAGTGTAGAATGGTTAAGAGAGTATTCGAAACGCTTACAATGGTCTAGGAATGTGTATTAGGACATAGAAGAACCTTTAGAATGATCTTAAACACTCCATGGTGCCTCAAGGGACTTAGAGGGTGAAGCATGAGTCCTTGGAGGCTCTAACAAGTGTAGAATGGTTAAGAGAGTATTCGAAACGCTTACAATGGTCTAGGAATGTGTATTAGGACATATAAGAACCTTTAGAATGGTCCTAAACACTCCATGGTGCCTCAAGGGACTTAGAGGGTGAAGCATGAGTCCTTGGAAGCTCTAACAAGTGTCGAATGCTTAAGAGAGTATTCTAAAGGCTTACAATGGTCTAGGAATGTGTATTAGGACATATAAGAACCTTTAGAATTATCCTAAACACTCCATGGTGCCTCAAGGGACTTAGAGGGTGAGCATGAGTCCTTGGAGGCTCTAACAAGTGTAGAATGGTTAAGAGAGTATTCGAAACGCTTACAATGGTCTAGGAATGTGTATTAGGACATATAAGAACCTTTAGAATGATCTTAAACACTCCATGGTGCCTCAAGGGACTTAGAGGGTGAAGCATGAGTCCTTGGAGGCTCTAACAAGTGTAGAATGGTTAAGAGAGTATTCGAAACGCTTACAATGGTCTAGGAATGTGTATTAGGACATATAAGAACCTTTAGAATGGTCCTAAACACTCCATGGTGCATCAAGGGACTTAGAGGGTGAAGCATGAGTCCTTGGAGGCTCTAACAAGTGTAGAATGCTTAAGAGAGTATTCTAAAGGCTTACAATGGTCTAGGAATGTGTATTAGGACATATAAGAACCTTTAGAATTATCCTAAACACTCCATGGTGCCTCAAGGGACTTAGAGGGTGAGCATGAGTCCTTGGAGGCTCTACCAAGTGTAGAATGGTTAAGAGAGTATTCGAAACGCTTACAATGGTCTAGGAATGTGTATTAGGACATATAAGAACCTTTAGAATGATCTTAAACACTCCATGGTGCCTCAAGGGACTTAGAGGTTGAAGCATGAGTCCTTGTAGGCTCTAACAAGTGTAGAATGGTTAAGAGAGTATTCTAAATGCCTAGAATGGTCTAGGAATGTGTATTAGGACATATAAGAACCTTTAGAATGATCCTAAACACTCCATGGTGCCTCAAGGGACTGAGAGGGTGAACCATGAATCCTTGGAGGCTCTAACAAGTGTAGAATGGTTAAGAGAGTATTCGAAACGCTTACAATGGTCTAGGAATGTGTATTAGGACATATAAGAACCTTTAGAATGATCTTAAACACTCCATGGTGCCTCAAGGGACTTAGAGGGTGAAGCATGAGTCCTTGGAGGCTCTAACAAGTGTAGAATGGTTAAGAGAGTATTCTAAACGCTTACAATGGTCTAGGAATGTGTATTAGGACATATAAGAACCTTTAGAATGATCCTAAACACTCCATGGTGCCTCAAGGGACTTAGAGGGTGAGCATGAGTCCTTGGAGGCTCTAACAAGTGTAGAATGGTTAAGAGAGTATTCTAAACGCTTACAATGGTCTACGAATGTGTACTAGGACATATAAGAACCTTTAGAAAGATCGTAAACACTCCATGGTGCTTAGAGGAAGTAGAGGGTGAAGCATGAGTCCTTGGAGGCTCTAACAAGTGTAGAATGGTTAAGAGAGTATTCTAAACGCTTACAATGGTCTAGGAATGTGTATTAGGACATATAAGAACCTTTAGAAAGATCGTAAACACTCCATGGTGCTTAGAGGAAGTAGAGGGTGAAGCATGAGTCCTTGGAGGCTCTAACAAGTGTAGAATGGTTAAGAGAGTATTCTAAACGCTTACAATGGTCTAGGAATGTGTATTAGGACATATAAAAACCTTTAGAATGATCCTAAACACTCCATGGTGCCTCAAGGGACTTAGAGGGTGAGCATGAGTCCTTGGAGGCTCTAACAAGTGTAGAATGGTTAAGAGAGTATTCTAAACGCTTACAATGGTCTAGGAATGTGTACTAGGACATATAAGAACCTTTAGAATGATCCTAAACACTCCATGGTGCTTAGAGGAAGTAGAGGGTGAAGCACGAGTTCTTGGAGGCTCTAACAAGTCTAGAATGGTTAAGAGAGTATTCTAAACGCTTAAAATGGTCTAGGAATGTGTATTAGGACATATAAGAACCTTTAGAATGATCCTAAACACTCCATGGTGCCTCAAGGGACTTAGAGGGTGAAGCATGTATCCTTGGAGGCTATAACAAGTGTAGAATGGTTAAGAGAGTATTCGAAACGCTTACAATGGTCTAGGAATGTGTATTAGGACATATAAGAACCTTTAGAATGGTCCTAAACACTCCATGGTGCATCAAGGGACTTAGAGGGTGAAGCATGAGTCCTTGGAGGCTCTAACAAGTGTAGAATGCTTAAGAGAGTATTCTAAAGGCTTACAATGGTCTAGGAATGTGTATTAGGACATATAAGAACCTTTAGAATTATCCTAAACACTCCATGGTGCCTCAAGGGACTTAGAGGGTGAGCATGAGTCCTTGGAGGCTCTACCAAGTGTAGAATGGTTAAGAGAGTATTCGAAATGCTTACAATGGTCTAGGAATGTGTATTAGGACATATAAGAACCTTTAGAATGATCTTAAACACTCCATGGTGCCTCAAGGGACTTAGAGGTTGAAGCATGAGTCCTTGTAGGCTCTAACAAGTGTAGAATGGTTAAGAGAGTATTCTAAATGCCTAGAATGGTCTAGGATTGTGTATTAGGACATGTAAAAACCTTTAGAATGATCCTAAACACTCCATGGTGCCTCAAGGGACTTAGAGGGTGAGCATGAGTCCTTGGAGGCTCTAACAAGTGTAGAATGGTTAAGAGAGTATTCTAAACGCTTACAATGGTCTAGGAATGTGTACTAGGACATATAAGAACCTTTAGAATGATCCTAAACACTCCATGGTGCTTAGAGGAAGTAGAGGGTGAAGCACGAGTTGTTGGAGGCTCTAACAAGTCTAGAATGGTTAAGAGAGTATTCTAAACGCTTAAAATGGTCTAGGAATGTGTATTAGGACATATAAGAACCTTTAGAATGATCCTAAACACTCCATGGTGCCTCAAGGGACTTAGAGGGTGAAGCATGAATCCTTGGAGGCTCTAACAAGTGTAGAATGGTTAAGAGAGTATTCGAAACGCTTACAATGACTAGGAATGTGTATTAGGACATATAAGAACCTTTAGAATGATCTTAAACACTCCATGGTGCCTCAAGGGACTTAGAGGGTGAAGCATGAGTCCTTGGAGGCTCTAACAAGTGTAGAATGGTTAAGAGAGTATTCGAAACGCTTACAATGGTCTAGGAATGTGTATTAGGACATATAAGAACCTTTAGAATGGTCCTAAACACTCCATGGTGCCTCAAGGGACTTAGAGGGTGAAGCATGAGTCCTTGGAAGCTCTAACAAGTGTCGAATGCTTAAGAGAGTATTCTAAAGGCTTACAATGGTCTAGGAATGTGTATTAGGACATATAAGAACCTTTAGAATTATCCTAAACACTCCATGGTGCCTCAAGGGACTTAGAGGGTGAGCATGAGTCCTTGGAGGCTCTAACAAGTGTAGAATGGTTAAGAGAGTATTCGAAACGCTTACAATGGTCTAGGAATGTGTATTAGGACATATAAGAACCTTTAGAATGATCTTAAACACTCCATGGTGCCTCAAGGGACTTAGAGGGTGAAGCATGAGTCCTTGGAGGCTCTAACAAGTGTAGAATGGTTAAGAGAGTATTCGAAACGCTTACAATGGTCTAGGAATGTGTATTAGGACATATAAGAACCTTTAGAATGGTCCTAAACACTCCATGGTGCATCAAGGGACTTAGAGGGTGAAGCATGAGTCCTTGGAGGCTCTAACAAGTGTAGAATGCTTAAGAGAGTATTCTAAAGGCTTACAATGGTCTAGGAATGTGTATTAGGACATATAAGAACCTTTAGAATTATCCTAAACACTCCATGGTGCCTCAAGGGACTTAGAGGGTGAGCATGAGTCCTTGGAGGCTCTACCAAGTGTAGAATGGTTAAGAGAGTATTCGAAACGCTTACAATGGTCTAGGAATGTGTATTAGGACATATAAGAACCTTTAGAATGATCTTAAACACTCCATGGTGCCTCAAGGGACTTAGAGGTTGAAGCATGAGTCCTTGTAGGCTCTAACAAGTGTAGAATGGTTAAGAGAGTATTCTAAATGCCTAGAATGGTCTAGGAATGTGTATTAGGACATATAAGAACCTTTAGAATGATCCTAAACACTCCATGGTGCCTCAAGGGACTGAGAGGGTGAACCATGAATCCTTGGAGGCTCTAACAAGTGTAGAATGGTTAAGAGAGTATTCGAAACGCTTACAATGGTCTAGGAATGTGTATTAGGACATATAAGAACCTTTAGAATGATCTTAAACACTCCATGGTGCCTCAAGGGACTTAGAGGGTGAAGCATGAGTCCTTGGAGGCTCTAACAAGTGTAGAATGGTTAAGAGAGTATTCTAAACGCTTACAATGGTCTAGGAATGTGTATTAGGACATATAAGAACCTTTAGAATGATCCTAAACACTCCATGGTGCCTCAAGGGACTTAGAGGGTGAGCATGAGTCCTTGGAGGCTCTAACAAGTGTAGAATGGTTAAGAGAGTATTCTAAACGCTTACAATGGTCTACGAATGTGTACTAGGACATATAAGAACCTTTAGAAAGATCGTAAACACTCCATGGTGCTTAGAGGAAGTAGAGGGTGAAGCATGAGTCCTTGGAGGCTCTAACAAGTGTAGAATGGTTAAGAGAGTATTCTAAACGCTTACAATGGTCTAGGAATGTGTATTAGGACATATAAGAACCTTTAGAAAGATCGTAAACACTCCATGGTGCTTAGAGGAAGTAGAGGGTGAAGCATGAGTCCTTGGAGGCTCTAACAAGTGTAGAATGGTTAAGAGAGTATTCTAAACGCTTACAATGGTCTAGGAATGTGTATTAGGACATATAAAAACCTTTAGAATGATCCTAAACACTCCATGGTGCCTCAAGGGACTTAGAGGGTGAGCATGAGTCCTTGGAGGCTCTAACAAGTGTAGAATGGTTAAGAGAGTATTCTAAACGCTTACAATGGTCTAGGAATGTGTACTAGGACATATAAGAACCTTTAGAATGATCCTAAACACTCCATGGTGCTTAGAGGAAGTAGAGGGTGAAGCACGAGTTCTTGGAGGCTCTAACAAGTCTAGAATGGTTAAGAGAGTATTCTAAACGCTTAAAATGGTCTAGGAATGTGTATTAGGACATATAAGAACCTTTAGAATGATCCTAAACACTCCATGGTGCCTCAAGGGACTTAGAGGGTGAAGCATGTATCCTTGGAGGCTATAACAAGTGTAGAATGGTTAAGAGAGTATTCGAAACGCTTACAATGGTCTAGGAATGTGTATTAGGACATATAAGAACCTTTAGAATGATCCTAAACACTCCATGGTGCCTCAAGGGACTTAGAGGGTGAGCATGAGTCCTTGGAGGCTCTAACAAGTGTAGAATGGTTAAGAGAGTATTCTAAACGCTTACAATGGTCTAGGAATGTGTATTAGGACATATAAGAACCTTTAGAATGGTCCTAAACACTCCATGGTGCATCAAGGGACTTAGAGGGTGAAGCATGAGTCCTTGGAGGCTCTAACAAGTGTAGAATGCTTAAGAGAGTATTCTAAAGGCTTACAATGGTCTAGGAATGTGTATTAGGACATATAAGAACCTTTAGAATTATCCTAAACAGTCCATGGTGCCTCAAGGGACTTAGAGGGTGAGCATGAGTCCTTGGAGGCTCTAACAAGTGTAGAATGGTTAAGAGAGTATTCGAAACGCTTACAATGGTATAGGAATGTGTATTAGGACATATAAGAACCTTTAGAATGATCTTAAACACTCCATGGTGCCTCAAGGGACTTAGAGGTTGAAGCATGAGTCCTTGTAGGCTCTAACAAGTGTAGAATGGTTAAGAGAGTATTCTAAATGCCTAGAATGGTCTAGGAATGTGTATTAGGACATATAAGAACCTTTAGAATGATCCTAAACACTCCATGGTGCCTCAAGGGACCGAGAGGGTGAAGCATGAATCCTTGGAGGCTCTAACAAGTGTAGTATGGTTAAGAGAGTATTCGAAACGCTTACAATGGTCTAGGAATGTGTATTAGGACATATAAGAACCTTTAGAATGATCTTAAACACTCCATGGTGCCTCAAGGGACTTAGAAGGTGAAGCATGAGTTCTTGGAGGCTCTAACAAGTGTAGAATGGTTAAGAGAGTATTCTAAACGCTTACAATGGTCTAGGAATGTGTATTAGGACATATAAGAAACTTTAGAAAGATCCTAAACACTCAATGGTGCCTCAAGGGACTTAGAGGGTGAAGCATGAGTCCTTGGAGGCTCTAACAGGTGTAGAATGGTTAAGAGAGTATTCTAAATGCTTACAATGGTCTAGGAATGTGTATTAGGACATATAAGAACCTTTAGAATGATCCTAAACACTCCATGGTGCCTCAAGGGACTTAGAGGGTGAGCATGAGTCCTTGGAGGCTCTAACAAGTGTAGAATGGTTAAGAGAGTATTCTAAACGCTTACAATGGTCTACGAATGTGTACTAGGACATATAAGAACCTTTAGAAAGATCCTAAACACTCCATGGTGCCTCAAGGGACTTAGAGGGTGAGCATGAGTCCTTGGAGGCTCTAACAAGTGTAGAATGGTTAAGAGAGTATTCTAAACGCTTACAATGGTCTAGGAATGTGTACTAGGACATATAAGAACCTTTAGAATGATCCTAAACACTCCATGGTGCTTAGAGGAAGTAGAGGGTGAAGCACGAGTTCTTGGAGGCTCTAACAAGTCTAGAATGGTTAAGAGAGTATTCTAAACGCTTAAAATGGTCTAGGAATGTGTATTAGGACATATAAGAACCTTTAGAATGATCCTAAACACTCCATGGTGCCTCAAGGGACTTAGAGGGTGAAGCATGTATCCTTGGAGGCTATAACAAGTGTAGAATGGTTAAGAGAGTATTCGAAACGCTTACAATGGTCTAGGAATGTGTATTAGGACATATAAGAACCTTTAGAATGATCCTAAACACTCCATGGTGCTTAGAGGAAGTAGAGGGTGAAGCACGAGTTCTTGGAGGCTCTAACAAGTCTAGAATGGTTAAGAGAGTATTCTAAACGCTTAAAATGGTCTAGGACTGTGTATTAGGACATATAAGAACCTTTAGAATGATCCTAAACACTCCATGGTGCCTCAAGGGACTTAGAGGGTGAAGCATGTATCCTTGGAGGCTCTAACAAGTGTAGAATGGTTAAGAGAGTATTCGAAACGCTTACAATGGTCTAGGAATGTGTATTAGGACATATAAGAACCTTTAGAATGATCCTAAACACTCCATGGTGCCTCAAGGGACTTAGAGGGTGAGCATGAGTCCTTGGAGGCTCTAACAAGTGTAGAATGGTTAAGAGAGTATTCTAAACGCTTACAATGGTCTAGGAATGTGTATTAGGACATATAAGAACCTTTAGAATGATCCTAAACACTCCATGGTGCCTCAAGGGACTTAGAGGGTGAGCATGAGTCCTTGGAGGCTCTAACAAGTGTAGAATGGTTAAGAGAGTATTCTAAACGCTTACAATGGTCTACGAATGTGTACTAGGACATATAAGAACCTTTAGAAAGATCGTAAACACTCCATGGTGCTTAGAGGAAGTAGAGGGTGAAGCATGAGTCCTTGGAGGCTCTAACAAGTGTAGAATGGTTAAGAGAGTATTCTAAACGCTTACAATGGTCTAGGAATGTGTATTAGGACATATAAGAACCTTTAGAAAGATCGTAAACACTCCATGGTGCTTAGAGGAAGTAGAGGGTGAAGCATGAGTCCTTGGAGGCTCTAACAAGTGTAGAATGGTTAAGAGAGTATTCTAAACGCTTACAATGGTCTAGGAATGTGTATTAGGACATATAAAAACCTTTAGAATGATCCTAAACACTCCATGGTGCCTCAAGGGACTTAGAGGGTGAGCATGAGTCCTTGGAGGCTCTAACAAGTGTAGAATGGTTAAGAGAGTATTCTAAACGCTTACAATGGTCTAGGAATGTGTACTAGGACATATAAGAACCTTTAGAATGATCCTAAACACTCCATGGTGCTTAGAGGAAGTAGAGGGTGAAGCACGAGTTCTTGGAGGCTCTAACAAGTCTAGAATGGTTAAGAGAGTATTCTAAACGCTTAAAATGGTCTAGGAATGTGTATTAGGACATATAAGAACCTTTAGAATGATCCTAAACACTCCATGGTGCCTCAAGGGACTTAGAGGGTGAAGCATGTATCCTTGGAGGCTATAACAAGTGTAGAATGGTTAAGAGAGTATTCGAAACGCTTACAATGGTCTAGGAATGTGTATTAGGACATATAAGAACCTTTAGAATGATCCTAAACACTCCATGGTGCCTCAAGGGACTTAGAGGGTGAGCATGAGTCCTTGGAGGCTCTAACAAGTGTAGAATGGTTAAGAGAGTATTCTAAACGCTTACAATGGTCTAGGAATGTGTATTAGGACATATAAGAACCTTTAGAATGGTCCTAAACACTCCATGGTGCATCAAGGGACTTAGAGGGTGAAGCATGAGTCCTTGGAGGCTCTAACAAGTGTAGAATGCTTAAGAGAGTATTCTAAAGGCTTACAATGGTCTAGGAATGTGTATTAGGACATATAAGAACCTTTAGAATTATCCTAAACAGTCCATGGTGCCTCAAGGGACTTAGAGGGTGAGCATGAGTCCTTGGAGGCTCTAACAAGTGTAGAATGGTTAAGAGAGTATTCGAAACGCTTACAATGGTATAGGAATGTGTATTAGGACATATAAGAACCTTTAGAATGATCTTAAACACTCCATGGTGCCTCAAGGGACTTAGAGGTTGAAGCATGAGTCCTTGTAGGCTCTAACAAGTGTAGAATGGTTAAGAGAGTATTCTAAATGCCTAGAATGGTCTAGGAATGTGTATTAGGACATATAAGAACCTTTAGAATGATCCTAAACACTCCATGGTGCCTCAAGGGACTGAGAGGGTGAAGCATGAATCCTTGGAGGCTCTAACAAGTGTAGTATGGTTAAGAGAGTATTCGAAACGCTTACAATGGTCTAGGAATGTGTATTAGGACATATAAGAACCTTTAGAATGATCTTAAACACTCCATGGTGCCTCAAGGGACTTAGAAGGTGAAGCATGAGTTCTTGGAGGCTCTAACAAGTGTAGAATGGTTAAGAGAGTATTCTAAACGCTTACAATGGTCTAGGAATGTGTATTAGGACATATAAGAAACTTTAGAAAGATCCTAAACACTCAATGGTGCCTCAAGGGACTTAGAGGGTGAAGCATGAGTCCTTGGAGGCTCTAACAGGTGTAGAATGGTTAAGAGAGTATTCTAAATGCTTACAATGGTCTAGGAATGTGTATTAGGACATATAAGAACCTTTAGAATGATCCTAAACACTCCATGGTGCCTCAAGGGACTTAGAGGGTGAGCATGAGTCCTTGGAGGCTCTAACAAGTGTAGAATGGTTAAGAGAGTATTCTAAACGCTTACAATGGTCTACGAATGTGTACTAGGACATATAAGAACCTTTAGAAAGATCCTAAACACTCCATGGTGCCTCAAGGGACTTAGAGGGTGAGCATGAGTCCTTGGAGGCTCTAACAAGTGTAGAATGGTTAAGAGAGTATTCTAAACGCTTACAATGGTCTAGGAATGTGTACTAGGACATATAAGAACCTTTAGAATGATCCTAAACACTCCATGGTGCTTAGAGGAAGTAGAGGGTGAAGCACGAGTTCTTGGAGGCTCTAACAAGTCTAGAATGGTTAAGAGAGTATTCTAAACGCTTAAAATGGTCTAGGAATGTGTATTAGGACATATAAGAACCTTTAGAATGATCCTAAACACTCCATGGTGCCTCAAGGGACTTAGAGGGTGAAGCATGTATCCTTGGAGGCTATAACAAGTGTAGAATGGTTAAGAGAGTATTCGAAACGCTTACAATGGTCTAGGAATGTGTATTAGGACATATAAGAACCTTTAGAATGATCCTAAACACTCCATGGTGCTTAGAGGAAGTAGAGGGTGAAGCACGAGTTCTTGGAGGCTCTAACAAGTCTAGAATGGTTAAGAGAGTATTCTAAACGCTTAAAATGGTCTAGGACTGTGTATTAGGACATATAAGAACCTTTAGAATGATCCTAAACACTCCATGGTGCCTCAAGGGACTTAGAGGGTGAAGCATGTATCCTTGGAGGCTCTAACAAGTGTAGAATGGTTAAGAGAGTTGATCGAGGCCGTACCCGATCAAAATAAAAGGTGTTTATTCTGTAGTACTAGGAAGGTGATCCTAGGTCGTTTCCCAGCGAATATCGGTCTAGGCAAAGTATCAAACACGTAGTGTGCAGTAAAATGGGGGGGTTTTTGTGTGTGACAAATGTGAAGAACAAAACACAAATAGAATATAAAAACTAAGAAAATTAGAAACAAAAGCGGGCAAACCCCTTTGGTTACGTACACTACTCAATCCTAGCTCACTAAAGATCGATTCCTCTCCTCTCCTCTGTCCAACTCGTGATAACCAAATACTAAGCGAAAATTCAGTTATCACTCCAAACCCTAACTTCTAATTAAGCATCAGAAACCAGAATTGGAGTTTTTACGAGTTAATACAAATTAAGCATTTATATTCATGTATTATCTCTACGAAATGGAATTAAGCAAACCACTACACATCGATAAACATGAAAACAGAGAAGAGAAAACGAAATTGCATTAATAACAAGAGCTCAAGAGTAGATAATACAATACCAAAGGGATTAACCCTTGAAGTCTAGCCTTCCATGGCCATAAATGAAGAAAAACGAGTAGAAATGGGGAAGAACAAAACCCTAGCAGCCACCACCACTTGGGAGAGCCAAGAGAGAAGTTCTAACCTAGAGAGAGAGTGAGAAATCTGAAATGGGAGTGTGTTCTTGGAGGTTACACGAATTTCCCTTCTTAAGACACAAAATGGGCCTAAAACATGGGCCCAAATCCTAAGAAACACTATTCTGAACATTACAATTAAAAAGGGACCTAAATGCAAATTACAATCTTCACTTCAATACTTCAATCTTCATTTCCAAACTTCCCAAAGTGTCCTTGTGCCAAATATTACCTGAAAATAGAAATAGAATTAATTAGGCTAAATAATTCCAAATTAAACAATATTCGGAATATTAGTCCAATAAACTCTAAATCAATAAATCAAGCTAATCAATGTCAAATGGGCAACAAGTATCAATAATAGGAGTAAAATAATGCAAGGAATAATGGGAAATAAAATGCTCATCAAATACCCCCACACTTATCCTTTTGCACTCCTGGGCAAAACCAAAAGATAGGACTATGAAGATCAATATGCACCAAAGTGAATCATGCAACAAGATGACTACAACTAAGAAATGCTAACCTAAGAGATTACATACTTCACAATGAATTCTAGGAAATGCAAAGAAATGGGCAAACTCAAGCACACAAAATGGTTAAGGATCAAAGAGTCAAAGCATCCGCGAACATCATCCAATTACTTCAAGTATGCAAAGAAACCAATGACATCAAGAGGATAGTCACAAAGATGATAGAAACTCACAAGGATCACTCAAAAGTGTTTGCACTCAAGTGTTTGGGGTTAATCATTATTTACACTCAAGGCACATCATGAAAAACAAACACAACCATAAGCTTGACAAGCCTCTAACATCAACCATCAACACACATGCACAAAATGATCAAAAGGTCTTTTAAGGGTTGTAATGGGGCCAAGGACAAGGTAGGATAAAAATATGGGAATGTAGCTAAAACCAAGGGAATAGAGGAGCAATGGGGAATAAGTAAAAAGTAAGCAAAATCCACCCCAAAATCAACAACCACTAATTCCAATCCTCTTTGCCTCAACAACCTTTTATTCACTTTATTTTTTTTTTTTTTTTTCTTCTTTTTTTTTTCTTTTTATTTTTGCATTTTTTTTTATTTTTTTTGTTTTTGAGAGATATACAAAAAGAAAAGAAGAAACAACACAAATGGCATGAAGATGAAGCCATAACTATAACAACCAATGAGGCAAAACCAAGAACTCAACCAATTAAAGCATAAAGCATACTTCTTACCTAATACCCATTCCCAAAACAATTCCAAAGCTCCAAAATTCCCTAAGGTTAGGACAATCATGGTTTTTCAGTCATAGGCTTGTAATGAGCTAAAGAACAAGGAAAGGGATAAAAAGGCTCAAAGGGGCTAGCAAAGGATACATTCATTCAAGGTAGGCTCATATGGCTAGTAGCTTATTCAAGAAAGAAAGTGCCTAAATCATTTCAAAATGTGCATGAGCAATCAAGTATCAACAAGAGTCAAGTCAAGTTCTAGAGTGCAAGTAATCCAGAGTGCAATCACACATGAAAGAAAATTAGGTGGCATATATAGCAATCCACCCACAATTAAGGCTCAAATCCTCACAAAAGGGACAATTCTATCACAGTGTTACCACCTCTTAATTATCAAAAGCAACTTTACACACAGAAATGCATGAATTCAGACACGAGATACCAAAACTCTACTAAAATGAAGCAAAAACATGCAAGAAAATGCCCAAAACTAAGCAAAACCTAAAAAAAATCAAAGCAAAATATGCAACCTAAACTACTCTCCCCCCCCACTTAAATCACACATTGTCCTCAATGGAACACAAATAGCAGAATCAGACAGATATAGACAAGTGTAATAAAAAGAGTAAGGAAGGAGAAAAGGAGACTCCCTAAGTCATGGTTGTTCAAAAGTGGGGTCGACCAATGAGGCCTCCTCCACAGGTGCATCATCCAAAGAAGGGGTGGTTAGGAAAGGCTTGAGTCGGTGGCCATTGACTTTGAAGCTCTTGTTCGTGGACTCACTCTTGATCTCCACAGTGCCATAAGGAAACACTTGGGTGACTACAAACGGTCCAATCCATTTAGAGCGGAGCTTTCCACTCATGAGTCCAAGCCTAGAGTTGTAGAGCAAAACTTTTTGACCAACCAAGAACTCCTTTCTGGAAATGGAGTTATCATGAAGCTTCTTGGTCTTCTCTTTGTAGAATTTGGAGTTCTCATAGGCCTCCAAGCGGATCTCATCTAGCTCACTCAACTGCAGCTTCCTCTCCTCACCCGCTTGATCAAGAGCTAAGTTACATTGCTTCACAGCCCAATATGCACGGTGCTCTATCTCCACAGGCAGGTGGCACGCCTTACCAAAGACAACCCGATAGGGTGACATCCCTATGGGTGCCTTGTAAGCGGTCCGATGGGCCCACAGAGCATCCTCCAATCGTGTGCTCCAATCCTTTCTATTAGGCTTCACCATCTTCTCCAAAATCCGCTTGATCTCTCTATTTGAAATCTCAGCTTGCCCGTTGGTTTGGGGGTGATAGGGTGTAGAGACTTTGTGCACAACCCCATACTTCTTGAGCAAAGCTTGCATGGATCTATTGCAGAAGTGTGTGCCTTGGTCACTGACTATGGCTCTAGGTATGCCAAACCTGCAAAGGATATTAGACCTGACAAAATCTACAACAACCTGAGCATCATTAGTCCTGGTGGCCTTAGCTTCCACCCATTTGGATACGTAATCCACAGCAAGTAAGATATAATAAAAACCAAAAGAAACAGGAAAGGGGCCCATGAAATCTATACCCCAGACGTCAAACACCTCACAAAACAACATAGGTTGTTGCGGCATCTGTTGCCTCCAAGATAGGGCGCCTCCTGCTCTTTGACACTGCTCACACGAGCTGCAGATGTTGCTCGCATCCTTGAAAATGGTAGGCCAATAAAATCCAGAATCCAGCACCTTTCGTGCTGTCCTTTGAGTACCCAGGTGGCCTCCCACTGGTGAAGCATGGCAAAATTGGAGAACCGATTGGATCTCCTGGTCTGGAATGCACCTGCGAATGACCTGATCACTGCAAAAACGCCATAAATAGGGGTCATCCCATACATAATGCTTGGCATCGCTCTTTAATTTGTCTCTTTGAGCTTTGGATGCCAAGGCAGGAAAAACAGAAGCAACGAGATAATTAACAATGTCTGCAAACCAAGGAGTTTGGGGAAGGGGATGGGAAACATGTAAAGATAAAAGCTGCTCATCCGGGAAGTCATCCCGGATAGGAAATGCATCCTCCTCTCTCTCTATCCTGCTCAAGTGGTCTGCGACAAGGTTATGCGCACCACTCCGATCCTGAATCTCAAGATCAAACTCCTGGAGGAGCAACATCCACCTAATCAACCTAGGTTTGGAATCTGTCTTTTTCAAAAGATACTTCAGAGCAGCATGATCAGTGTACACTACAACCTTAGAACCAAGCAAATATGATCTAAATTTGTCAAGTGCAAAAACAATAGCCAAAAGTTCTTTTTCAGTTGTTGTGTAATTAACCTGTGCTGCATCTAAAGTCCTAGAAGCATAATAAATCACATGCGACAGCTTACCAACCCTTTGGGAGAGAACTGCTCCCAAAGCATAATTTGAAGCATCAGTCATGAGCTCAAATGGGAGGGTCCAATCAGGTGGTTGGATGATGGGAGTGGTGGTTAGTGCTTTCTTCAATTCATCAAATGCCCTCTTGCATTGGTCTCCAAATTCCCATGGGGCATCCTTTTGAAGCAACTTGGAAAGAGGAAGGGCAATGTTGCTAAAGTTCTGAATAAACCTGCGATAGAAACCTGCATGACCAAGAAAAGAACGCACCTCTCGCACGCAAGAGGGGTAAGGCAAATGTGATATTACATGCAGCTTAGCAGGGTCAACTTCTATGCCCTTGTGCGAAACAATGTGCCCTAAGACTATGCCTTGTTCTACCATGAAGTGGCATTTTTCAAAATTCAAGACAAGGTTAGTCTCAATGCACCTGTTAAGCACCTTAGTCAAATTATCAAGACATGCATCAAATGAGGAGCCATAAACACTAAAATCATCCATGAAGACCTCTATGCAATGCTCGAGCAAGTCAGCGAAAATACTCATCATACATCTTTGAAATGTGGCAGGAGCATTGCATAGGCCAAAAGGCATCTTTCTATATGCAAATGTGCCAAAAGGACAGGTAAATGTGGTCTTATGTTGGTCCTCTGGTGCAATACAAATTTGAAAATAACCAGAGAATCCATCTAAGAAGCAATAATGAGATTTACCTGCCAGGCGCTCCAACATCTGATCAATGAAGGGGAGAGGGAAATGATCCTTGCGAGTCGCCTGGTTGAGCTTTCTGTAATCAATGCAGACTCTCCAACTGTTCTGCACTCTAGTGGGAATCAGCTCATCCTTCTCATTTTTTACAACTGTGACACCAGACTTCTTGGGGACAACTTGCACCGGGCTCACCCAAGTGCTATCTGAAATTGGGTAGATGATACCCGCTTGGAGCAGCTTGGTGACCTCTTTCTTAACCACATCAAGAATCTGGGGGTTTAATCGTCTTTGGGGTTGTCTCACTGGTTTAGCCCCATCCTCCAACAAAATGCGGTGCATGCACATGGAGGGGCTAATTCCAGGAATATCCGCTAAAGTCCATCCAATTGCCCTCTTGTTCTTTCTTATCACATCCAGCAGTTTCTCCTCTTGATCAACAGAAAGTGAGGTAGAGATGATCACTGGGAGTTTCTGCTCATCCTCCAAGTAAGCATATTTGAGATGAGGAGGGAGGGGCTTCAGGTCCAATGAGGGTGCCTGCATAATAGATGGAACTAAAGGGACAGCAGAAATGGATTCTGCTGCCTGCACCTGAACAAGTAAATCAGACTCATGCATAACAGATATGGGGTTAGGGTTAGCATAATCTGAATCTATAACATATGAATCATCAGATGCAGTAGCAGAGTCTAAAAACTGGGCTATTTCAGTGCATGCGGTGCACCATCCAGAGTTAGTGCATGATGGACAAGTAAATGAATCAGTGAAAGATGGCAATTCAAAATCATGATGCAAAAAGTCAAGCATATGCTCATCTATCAAATCATCAAGCAAGTCCACATGGAAAACAGAGTGATCCTCAGGAAAATGTTTCATAGCATGGAAAATGTCAAATCGGATCACACTGCCATCAAACTCCATGGAAAGTGAACCTGAATGCACATCTATCTTGGTTCGGGCTGTTTTCAAAAATGGCCTCCCCAAAATAATAGGAACAACATTACGGGGAGAGTCATCTTCCATATCAAGTATGTAAAAATCAGCAGGGAAGATCAACTCTTCAACCCGAACCAAGACATCCTCTATCAAACCTGCGGGGTGGGCAGTACTTCTATTTGCCAATTGAATCACCACACCCGTAGGTTGAAGAGGTCCAAGAGAAAGAGACTTAAAAATAGACATAGGCATGACATTTATTGATGCTCCTAAATCTAGCATAGCATTTTCAAACTTAACATTGCCTATGATGCAAGGTATAGAGAAAGTTCCAGGATCCTTACATTTTTCAGGAATGTGAGGGATAGGTTTACCTATGAGAGCGGAGACATTCCTTCCCATGCTTATCCTCTCATTGCCCTTGAGTCTTCTCTTATGAGTGCACAACTCCTTAAGGAACTTCGCATACCTTGGAATCTGTTTTATTGCATCAAGAAGGGGTATGTTGACTTCCACCTTCCTGAATGTGTCAAGAATGTCCTTGTCCACCTCTTCCACCCTTTTGTTTTGAGGCACTCTTGGTGGGAATGGAAGAGGAACAGGAGGAGGTTGTAGGACAACAGCAGGGCTTGTGGTTGAAGTCGAGGAGGGTTGAGTTGGATGATTCTCTTTGGTGCTAGCATGCTCACCTTCATCTACCACTTGGCTCTTCCCTTTAGAGGAAGCTAGAGCATCATTGTTGAGGTGAGGTTGTGGTGTGGGTGTGACAATCTGCTTTCCCGACCTCAGGTTGATGGAACTCACATTCTGATTCTGAGGGTTGATCACAGTTTGGGATGGCAACTTGTCAGAATTTTGAGATTGCAAGTTGTTGAGAGAAGTTGCCATTTGACCCATCTGATTTGTCAAAGTCTGAATGGATGCCTCTTGTCTCTGAATGGATGCTCTAGTCTCTTGTTGAAATTGGAGGTTTTGCATGGTCATTTGCCTCACCAACTCCTCCAAGGTAGGTTGGTTGGATGGAGGGGCTGATGGTGAAGGATGAACCACTTGCTGCTGTTGTTGCCTTTGCTGTTGGATTGGAGGAGGTACATATGGTGGTCTGCTCGGTCCAGCGGTGTTCTGAAATGGAACATTAGGAGGAGGTTGTTGTTGATCAGACCACTTCAGATTGGGATGGTTCCTCCATCCAGGGTTGTATCTATTGGAAGAGAGGTCATGATTATGTTGTTGTGGGCCTCTATTGTTGTATATGTTTGCTGCATAGGCCTCGGGTTGGTCACCACTTGTCATCGGCTGTTGCTGCTGAAGGGAAGGGCATGCATCTGTGGGGTGCTCAATGGATGTGCATATGCCACACACTCTAGCAGGAAGTATCATCTTTTTCTGATTGACAGCCAATTGTGTGACCAATGTTGTGAGAGAATCAATTTTCTGCTCAAGCTTCTCAACCTTGCCCGAGTCTGCACCAACATCATTTACATCCCTCACAACTATTGCATCACTGTTGCTTCTTGCATGGAATTGTTGACAATTGGAAGCCATCTTCTCAATTTTGCTCCTGGCTTGTAAGGGTGTCATATCTCCCAATGTACCACCACTTGCAGCATCTACCATGTTTCTTTCCATGAAGTTGAGACCTTCATAAAAGTACTGGATGAGAAGCTGCTCTGAGATCTGATGGTGAGGGCAGGAAGCACACAACCTCTTGAATCTCTCCCAATAATCATAGAGACTCTCTCCATGTTGTTGCCTGATACCAGAAATTTCCTTTCTGATTGCAGTGGTCCTATTTGCAGGGAAGAATTTTTCCAGAAATGCCCTCTTCAAGTCATCCCAGCTTGTGATGGAACCAGGGGCCAAGTCAGATAACCAATCTTGTGCTAGACCCTCTAAGGAATGTGGAAATGCTCTGAGACAGACATGATCCTCTTGCACATCATGTGGTTTCATTGTGGTGCACACTATATGGAATTTCTTGAGATGCTTATGAGGATCCTCACCTGCAAGACCATGAAACTTGGGCAACAAATGGATTAGTCCTGTTCTAAGCTCAAAAGGAACATCCTCATCAGGATACCGGATACACGAGTCTTCAATAGTGAAGTCAGGTGCAGCCAGCTCCCTAAGTGTCCTTTCCCTTGGTGGGGGTTGAGCCATGTTATCACAATGTATAGAATCAGATTGAATAAAAGTAGAAGGAATAGAAGAAATAGAAACAGAATCAGAATTAGATGGACTATAAGATGACTCTGACTCACTACCTAATGACTGATTCCTATTTTGTCTAACTAATCTGTGATAAGTTCTATCAATTTCAGGGTTATAAGGATGCAAATAACTTGGGTTGCCCCTAGTCATGTACTGAACAGAACAGCATCAACCATAGCATACTGTAACAGATATGCATGACCAAAATCGGCAACAAAATTTATTATTTTTTAAAATTTTTTTCTTTATTTTTTTCAGCACCCTAAAATCATGAAAACATATCACAGAAAGTTTGAGGACAAAATTCAAAAGGGAACCAAGTCAAAGAATTAAAATAGGGACCAAAAACTAAGAAAATAAAACTTGTAAAATAAAAAAGAAACAGTAAACAGGCTTTTTCAGGATCCAAACGAAGGGGTTTTCTGACGAAGTTAGAAAAATCAGATTATTCAGAAAATTCCCTTCGATTTGATATAAAATTCGTCAAATTCCGAGTTACTGATCAAAAGTTATGCCTATTTATAGTAAGTGCTGCTGAAACTTGGAAAATTTTTCTGGAACTCACAACCAGTGCATATCTGAGTGTCTGTGATGCATCAAAACACTAATATATGATGAAACAAGTGTGGATACCAATTTTCGTGCAAAAATTCCACCCGCAGCTATGTTGAATGGCACTCACAGAATCACTAGAATAGCATCAGTTGTGCAGAACAGCAAATCAGCAAACATGGCAACTTTCAATCAGTTATCAGAATGCTTATTCACACACTAACTACACTAACTAATCTAATTAACTACTGTATGATCTTTGGCAAGAACCGATAGTTCCCCGGCAACGGCGCCAAATTTTGATCGAGGCCGTACCCGATCAAAATAAAAGGTGTTTATTCTGTAGTACTAGGAAGGTGATCCTAGGTCGTTTCCCAGCGAATATCGGTCTAGGCAAAGTATCAAACACGTAGTGTGCAGTAAAATGGGGGGGTTTTTGTGTGTGACAAATGTGAAGAACAAAACACAAATAGAATATAAAAACTAAGAAAATTAGAAACAAAAGCGGGCAAACCCCTTTGGTTACGTACACTACTCAATCCTAGCTCACTAAAGATCGATTCCTCTCCTCTCCTCTGTCCAACTCGTGATAACCAAATACTAAGCGAAAATTCAGTTATCACTCCAAACCCTAACTTCTAATTAAGCATCAGAAACCAGAATTGGAGTTTTTACGAGTTAATACAAATTAAGCATTTATATTCATGTATTATCTCTACGAAATGGAATTAAGCAAACCACTACACATCGATAAACATGAAAACAGAGAAGAGAAAACGAAATTGCATTAATAACAAGAGCTCAAGAGTAGATAATACAATACCAAAGGGATTAACCCTTGAAGTCTAGCCTTCCATGGCCATAAATGAAGAAAAACGAGTAGAAATGGGGAAGAACAAAACCCTAGCAGCCACCACCACTTGGGAGAGCCAAGAGAGAAGTTCTAACCTAGAGAGAGAGTGAGAAATCTGAAATGGGAGTGTGTTCTTGGAGGTTACACGAATTTCCCTTCTTAAGACACAAAATGGGCCTAAAACATGGGCCCAAATCCTAAGAAACACTATTCTGAACATTACAATTAAAAAGGGACCTAAATGCAAATTACAATCTTCACTTCAATACTTCAATCTTCATTTCCAAACTTCCCAAAGTGTCCTTGTGCCAAATATTACCTGAAAATAGAAATAGAATTAATTAGGCTAAATAATTCCAAATTAAACAATATTCGGAATATTAGTCCAATAAACTCTAAATCAATAAATCAAGCTAATCAATGTCAAATGGGCAACAAGTATCAATAATAGGAGTAAAATAATGCAAGGAATAATGGGAAATAAAATGCTCATCAAGAGTATTCGAAACGCTTACAATGGTCTAGGAATGTGTATTAGGACATATAAGAACCTTTAGAATGATCCTAAACACTCCATGGTGCCTCAAGGGACTTAGAGGGTGAGCATGAGTCCTTGGAGGCTCTAACAAGTGTAGAATGGTTAAGAGAGTATTCTAAACGCTTACAATGGTCTAGGAATGTGTATTAGGACATATAAGAACCTTTAGAATGATCTTAAACACTCCATGGTGCCTCAAGGGACTTAGAGGGTGAAGCATGAGTCCTTGGAGGCTCTAACAAGTGTAGAATGGTTAAGAGAGTATTCTAAACGCTTACAATGGTCTAGGAATGTGTATTAGGACATATAAGAACCTTTAGAATGATCCTAAACACTCCATGGTGCCTCAAGGGACTTAGAGGGTGAAGCATGTATCCTTGGAGGCTATAACAAGTGTAGAATGGTTAAGAGAGTATTCGAAACGCTTACAATGGTCTAGGAATGTGTATTAGGACATATAAGAACCTTTAGAATGATCCTAAACACTCCATGGTGCTTAGAGGAAGTAGAGGGTGAAGCACGAGTTCTTGGAGGCTCTAACAAGTCTAGAATGGTTAAGAGAGTATTCTAAACGCTTAAAATGGTCTAGGAATGTGTATTAGGACATATAAGAACCTTTAGAATGATCCTAAACACTCCATGGTGCCTCAAGGGACTTAGAGGGTGAGCATGAGTCCTTGGAGGCTCTAACAAGTGTAGAATGGTTAAGAGAGTATTCTAAACGCTTACAATGGTCTAGGAATGTGTATTAGGACATATAAGAACCTTTAGAATGATCTTAAACACTCCATGGTGCCTCAAGGGACTTAGAGGGTGAAGCATGAGTCCGTGGAGGCTCTAACAAGTGTAGAATGGTTAAGAGAGTATTCTAAACGCTTACAATGGTCTAGGAATGTGTATTAGGACATATAAGAAACTTTAGAAAGATCCTAAACACTCAATGGTGCCTCAAGGGACTTAGAGGGTGAAGCATGAGTCCTTGGAGGCTCTAACAGGTGTAGAATGGTTAAGAGAGTATTCTAAATGCTTACAATGGTCTAGGAATGTGTATTAGGACATATAAGAACCTTTAGAATGATCCTAAACACTCCATGGTGCCTCAAGGGACTTAGAGGGTGAGCATGAGTCCTTGGAGGCTCTAACAAGTGTAGAATGGTTAAGAGAGTATTCTAAACGCTTACAATGGTCTACGAATGTGTACTAGGACATATAAGAACCTTTAGAAAGATCCTAAACACTCCATGGTGCCTCAAGGGACTTAGAGGGTGAGCATGAGTCCTTGGAGGCTCTAACAAGTGTAGAATGGTTAAGAGAGTATTCTAAACGCTTACAATGGTCTAGGAATGTGTACTAGGACATATAAGAACCTTTAGAATGATCCTAAACACTCCATGGTGCTTAGAGGAAGTAGAGGGTGAAGCACGAGTTCTTGGAGGCTCTAACAAGTCTAGAATGGTTAAGAGAGTATTCTAAACGCTTAAAATGGTCTAGGAATGTGTATTAGGACATATAAGAACCTTTAGAATGATCCTAAACACTCCATGGTGCCTCAAGGGACTTAGAGGGTGAAGCATGTATCCTTGGAGGCTATAACAAGTGTAGAATGGTTAAGAGAGTATTCGAAACGCTTACAATGGTCTAGGAATGTGTATTAGGACATATAAGAACCTTTAGAATGATCCTAAACACTCCATGGTGCTTAGAGGAAGTAGAGGGTGAAGCACGAGTTCTTGGAGGCTCTAACAAGTCTAGAATGGTTAAGAGAGTATTCTAAACGCTTAAAATGGTCTAGGACTGTGTATTAGGACATATAAGAACCTTTAGAATGATCCTAAACACTCCATGGTGCCTCAAGGGACTTAGAGGGTGAAGCATGTATCCTTGGAGGCTCTAACAAGTGTAGAATGGTTAAGAGAGTATTCGAAACGCTTACAATGGTCTAGGAATGTGTATTAGGACATATAAGAACCTTTAGAATGATCCTAAACACTCCATGGTGCCTCAAGGGACTTAGAGGGTGAGCATGAGTCCTTGGAGGCTCTAACAAGTGTAGAATGGTTAAGAGAGTATTCTAAACGCTTACAATGGTCTAGGAATGTGTATTAGGACATATAAGAACCTTTAGAATGATCTTAAACACTCCATGGTGCCTCAAGGGACTTAGAGGGTGAAGCATGAGTCCTTGGAGGCTCTAACAAGTGTAGAATGGTTAAGAGAGTATTCTAAACGCTTACAATGGTCTAGGAATGTGTATTAGGACATATAAGAAACTTTAGAAAGATCCTAAACACTCAATGGTGCCTCAAGGGACTTAGAGGGTGAAGCATGAGTCCTTGGAGGCTCTAACAGGTGTAGAATGGTTAAGAGAGTATTCTAAATGCTTACAATGGTCTAGGAATGTGTATTAGGACATATAAGAACCTTTAGAATGATCCTAAACACTCCATGGTGCCTCAAGGGACTTAGAGGGTGAGCATGAGTCCTTGGAGGCTCTAACAAGTGTAGAATGGTTAAGAGAGTATTCTAAACGCTTACAATGGTCTACGAATGTGTACTAGGACATATAAGAACCTTTAGAAAGATCGTAAAACTCCATGGTGCTTAGAGGAAGTAGAGGGTGAAGCACGAGTCCTTGGAGGCTCTAACAAGTGTAGAATGGTTAAGAGAGTATTCTAAACGCTTACAATGGTCTAGGAATGTGTATTAGGACATATAAAAACCTTTAGAATGATCCTAAACACTCCATGGTGCCTCAAGGGACTTAGAGGGTGAGCATGAGTCCTTGGAGGCTCTAACAAGTGTAGAATGGTTAAGAGAGTATTCTAAACGCTTACAATGGTCTAGGAATGTGTACTAGGACATATAAGAACCTTTAGAATGATCCTAAACACTCCATGGTGCTTAGAGGAAGTAGAGGGTGAAGCACGAGTTCTTGGAGGCTCTAACAAGTCTAGAATGGTTAAGAGAGTATTCTAAACGCTTAAAATGGTCTAGGAATGTGTATTAGGACATATAAGAACCTTTAGAATGATCCTAAACACTCCATGGTGCCTCAAGGGACTTAGAGGGTGAAGCATGAATCCTTGGAGGCTCTAACAAGTGTAGAATGGTTAAGAGAGTATTCGAAACGCTTACAATCGTCTAGGAATGTGTATTAGGACATATAAGAACCTTTAGAATGATCCTAAACACTCCATGGTGCCTCAAGGGACTTAGAGGGTGAGCATGAGTCCTTGGAGGCTCTAACAAGTGTAGAATGGTTAAGAGAGTATTCGAAACGCTTACAATGGTCTAGGAATGTGTATTAGGACATATAAGAACCTTTAGAATGGTCCTAAACACTCCATGGTGCCTCAAGGGACTTAGAGGGTGAAGCATGAGTCCTTGGAGGCTCTAACAAGTGTAGAATGCTTAAGAGAGTATTCTAAAGGCTTACAATGGTCTAGGAATGTGTATTAGGACATATAAGAACCTTTAGAATTATCCTAAACACTCCATGGTGCCCCAAGGGACTTAGAGGTTGAAGCATGAGTCCTTGGAGGCTCTAACAAGTGTAGAATGGTTAAGAGAGTATTCTAAATGCCTAGAATGGTCTAGGAATGTGTATTAGGACATATAAGAACCTTTAGAATGATCCTAAACACTCCATGGTACCTCAAGGGACTTCGAGGGTGAAGCATGAATCCTTGGAGGCTCTAACATGTGTAGAATGGTTAAGAGAGTATTCGAAACGCTTACAATGGTCTAGGAATGTGTATTAGCACATATAAGAACCTTTAGAATGATCTTAAACACTCCATGGTGCCTCAAGGGACTTAGAGGGTGAAGCATGAGTCCTTGGAGGCTCTAACAAGTGTAGAATGGTTAAGAGAGTATTTTAAACGCTTACAATGGTCTAGGAATGTGCATTAGGACATATAAGAAACTTTAGAAAGATCCTAAACACTCAATGGTGCCTCAAGGGACTTAGAGGGTGAAGCATGAGTCCTTGGAGGCTCAAACAGGTGTAGAATGGTTAAGTGAGTATTCTAAACGCTTACAATGGTCTAGGAATATGTATTAGGACATATAAGAACCTTTAGAATGATCCTAAACACTCCATGGTGCCTCAAGGGACTTAGAGGGTGAGCATGAGTCGTTGGAGGTTCTAACAAGTGTAGAATGGTTAAGAGAGTATTCTAAACGCTTACAATGGTCTAGGAATGTGTACTAGGACATATAAGAACCTTTAGAATGATCCTAAACACTCCATGATGCCTCAAGGGACTTAGAGGGTGAGCATGAGTCCTTGGAGGCTCTAACAAGTGTAGAATGGTTAAGTGAGTATTCTAAACACTTGCAATGGTCTAGGAATGTGTACTAGGACATATAAGAACCTTTAGAAGGATCCTAAACACTCCATAGTGCCTAGAGGAAGTAGAGGGTGAAGCATGAGTTCTTGGAGGCTCTAACAAGTCTAGAATGGTTAAGAGAGTATTCTAAACGCTTACAATGGTCTAGGAATGTGTACTAGGACATATAAGAACCTTTAGTATGATCCTAAACACTCCATGATGCCTAGAGGAAGTAGAGGGTGAAGCATAAGTTCTTGGAGGCTCTAACAAGTGTAGAATGCTTAAGAGAGTATTCTAAACGCTTACAATGGTCTACGAATGTGTATTAGGACATATAAGAACCTTTAGAATGATCTTAAACACTCCATGGTGCCTCAAGGGACTTAGAGGGTGAAGCATGAGTCCTTGGAGGCTCTAACAAGTGTAGAATGGTTAAGAGAGTATTCGAAACGCTTACAATGGTCTAGGAATGTGTATTAGGACATATAAGAACCTTTAGAATGGTCCTAAACACTCCATGGTGCCTCAAGGGACTTAGAGGGTGAAGCATGAGTCCTTGGAGGCTCTAACAAGTGTAGAATGCTTAAGAGAGTATTCTAAAGGCTTACAATGGTCTAGGAATGTGTATTAGGACATATAAGAACCTTTAGAATTATCCTAAACACTCCATGGTGCCCCAAGGGACTTAGAGGTTGAAGCATGAGTCCTTGGAGGCTCTAACAAGTGTAGAATGGTTAAGAGAGTATTCTAAATGCCTAGAATGGTCTAGGAATGTGTATTAGGACATATAAGAACCTTTAGAATGATCCTAAACACTCCATGGTACCTCAAGGGACTTAGAGGGTGAAGCATGAATCCTTGGAGGCTCTAACAAGTGTAGAATGGTTAAGAGAGTATTCGAAACGCTTACAATGGTCTAGGAATGTGTATTAGGACATATAAGAACCTTTAGAATGATCTTAAACACTCCATGGTGCCTCAAGGGACTTAGAGGGTGAAGCATGAGTCCTTGGAGGCTCTAACAAGTGTAGAATGGTTAAGAGAGTATTTTAAACGCTTACAATGGTCTAGGAATGTGCATTAGGACATATAAGAAACTTTAGAAAGATCCTAAACACTCAATGGTGCCTCAAGGGACTTAGAGGGTGAAGCATGAGTCCTTGGAGGCTCTAACAGGTGTAGAATGGTTAAGAGAGTATTCTAAACGCTTACAATGGTCTAGGAATATGTATTAGGACATATAAGAACCTTTAGAATGATCCTAAACACTCCATGGTGCCTCAAGGGACTTAGAGGGTGAGCATGAGTCGTTGGAGGTTCTAACAAGTGTAGAATGGTTAAGAGAGTACTCTAAACGCTTACAATGGTCTAGGAATGTGTACTAGGACATATAAGAACCTTTAGAATGATCCTAAACACTCCATGATGCCTCAAGGGACTTAGAGGGTGAGCATGAGTCCTTGGAGGCTCTAACAAGTGTAGAATGGTTAAGTGAGTATTCTAAACACTTGCAATGGTCTAGGAATGTGTACTAGGACATATAAGAACCTTTAGAAGGATCCTAAACACTCCATAGTGCCTAGAGGAAGTAGAGGGTGAAGCATGAGTTCTTGGAGGCTCTAACAAGTCTAGAATGGTTAAGAGAGTATTCTAAACGCTTACAATGGTCTAGGAATGTGTACTAGGACATATAAGAACCTTTAGTATGATCCTAAACACTCCATGGTGCCTAGAGGAAGTAGAGGGTGAAGCATAAGTTCTTGGAGGCTCTAACAAGTGTAGAATGGTTAAGAGAGTATTCTAAACGCTTACAATGGTCTACGAATGTGTATTAGGACATATAAGAACCTTTAGAATGATCTTAAACACTCCATGGTGCCTCAAGGGACTTAGAGGGTGAAGCATGAGTCCTTGGAGGCTCTAACAAGTGTAGAATGGTTAAGAGAGTATTCGAAACGCTTACAATGGTCTAGGAATGTGTATTAGGACATATAAGAACCTTTAGAATGGTCCTAAACACTCCATGGTGCCTCAAGGGACTTAGAGGGTGAAGCATGAGTCCTTGGAGGCTCTAACAAGTGTAGAATGCTTAAGAGAGTATTCTAAAGGCTTACAATGGTCTAGGAATGTGTAGTAGGACATATAAGAACCTTTAGAATTATCCTAAACACTCCATGGTGCCCCAAGGGACTTAGAGGTTGAAGCATGAGTCCTTGGAGGCTCTAACAAGTGTAGAATGGTTAAGAGAGTATTCTAAATGCCTAGAATGGTCTAGGAATGTGTATTAGGACATATAAGAACCTTTAGAATGATCCTAAACACTCCATGGTACCTCAAGGGACTTAGAGGGTGAAGCATGAATCCTTGGAGGCTCTAACAAGTGTAGAATGGTTAAGAGAGTATTCGAAACGCTTACAATGGTCTAAGAATGTGTATTAGGACATATAAGAACCTTTAGAATGATCTTAAACACTCCATGGTGCCTCAAGGGACTTAGAGGGTGAAGCATGAGTCCTTGGAGGCTCTAACAAGTGTAGAATGGTTAAGAGAGTATTTTAAACGCTTACAATGGTCTAGGAATGTGCATTAGGACATATAAGAAACTTTAGAAAGATCCTAAACACTCAATGGTGCCTCAAGGGACTTAGAGGGTGAAGCATGAGTCCTTGGAGGCTCTAACAGGTGTAGAATGGTTAAGACAGTATTCTAAACGCTTACAATGGTCTAGGAATATGTATTAGGACATATAAGAACCTTTAGAATGATCCTAAACACTCCATGGTGCCTCAAGGGACTTAGAGGGTGAGCATGAGTCGTTGGAGGTTCTAACAAGTGTAGAATGGTTAAGAGAGTATTCTAAACGCTTACAATGGTCTAGGAATGTGTACTAGGACATATAAGAACCTTTAGAATGATCCTAAACACTCCATGATGCCTCAAGGGACTTAGAGGGTGAGCATGAGTCCTTGGAGGCTCTAACAAGTGTAGAATGGTTAAGTGAGTATTCTAAACACTTGCAATGGTCTAGGAATGTGTACTAGGACATATAAGAACCTTTAGAAGGATCCTAAACACTCAATAGTGCCTAGAGGAAGTAGAGGGTGAAGCATGAGTTCTTGGAGGCTCTAACAAGTCTAGAATGGTTAAGAGAGTATTCTAAACGCTTACAATGGTCTAGGAATGTGTACTAGGACATATAAGAACCTTTAGTATGATCCTAAACACTCCATGGTGCCTAGAGGAAGTAGAGGGTGAAGCATAAGTTCTTGGAGGCTCTAACAAGTGTAGAATGGTTAAGAGAGTATTCTAAACGCTTACAATGGTCTACGAATGTGTATTAGGACATATAAGAACCTTTAGAATGATCTTAAACACTCCATGGTGCCTCAAGGGACTTAGAGGGTGAGCATGAGTCCTTGGAGGCTATAACAAGTGTAGAATGGTTAAGAGAGTATTCTAAACGCTTACAATGGTCTAAGAATGTGTACTAGGACATATAAGAACCTTTAGAATGATCCTAAACACTCCATGGTGCTTAGAGGAAGTAGAGGGTGAAGCACGAGTTCTTGGAGGCTCTAACAAGTCTAGAATGGTTAAGAGAATATTCTAAACGCTTAAAATGGTCTAGGAATGTGTATTAGGACATATAAGAACCTTTAGAATGATCCTAAACACTCCATGGTGCCTCAAGGGACTTAGAGGTTGAAGCATGAGTTCTTGGAGGCTCTAACAAGTGTAGAACGGTTAAGAGAGTATTCTAAATGCCTAGAATGGTCTAGGAATGTGTATTAGGACATATAAGAACCTTTAGAAATATCCTAAACACTCCATGGTGCCTCAAGGGACTTAGAGGTTGAAGCATGAGTCCTTGGAGGCTCTAACAAGTGTAGAATGGTTAAGAGAGTATTCTAACTGCCTAGAATGGTCTAGGAATGTGTATTAGGACATATAAGAACCTTTAGAATTATCCTAAACATTCCATGGTGTCGGAAGGGGCTTAGAGGGTGAAGCATGAGTCCTTGGAGGCTCTAACAAGTGTAGAATGGTTAAGAGAGTATTCTAAACGCTTACAATGGTCTAGGAATTTGTATTAGGACATATATGAAACTTTAGAAAGATCCTAAACACTCCATGGTGCCTCAAGGGACTTAGAGGTTGAAGCATGAGTTCTTGGAGGCTCTAACAAGTGTAGAACGGTTAAGAGTATTCTAAACGCTTAAATTGGTCTAGGAATTTGTATTAGGACATATAATAACCTTTAGAATGATCCTAAACACTCCATGGTGCCTAGAGGATGTAAAGGGTGAAGCATGAGTCCTTGGAGGCTCTAACAAGTGTAGAATGGTTAAGAGAGTATTCTAAACGCTTACAATGGTCTAGGAATGTGTATTAGGACATATAAGAACCTTTAGAATGATCTTAAACATTCCATGGTGCCTCAAGGTACTTAGAGGGTGAAGCATGAGTCCTTGTAGGCTCTAGCAAGTGTAGAATGGTTAAGAGAGTATTCTAAATGCTTACAATGGTCTAGGAATGTGTATTCGAACATATAAGAACCTTTAGAATGATCCTAAACACTCCATGGTGTCTCAAGGGACTTAGAGGGTGAAGCATAAGTCCTTGGAGGCTCTAACAAGTGTAGAATGGTTAAGAGAGTATTCTAAACGCTTACAATGGTCTAGGAATGTGTACTAGGACATATAAGAACCTTTAGAATGATCCTAAACACTCCATGGTGCCTAGAGGATGTAAAGGGTGAAGCATGAGTCCTTGGAGGCTCTAACAAGTGTAGAATGGTTAAGAGAGTATTCTAAACGCTTACAATGGTCTAGGAATGTGTATTAGGACATATAAGAACCTTTAGAATGATCTTAAACATTCCATGGTGCCTCAAGGTACTTAGAGGGTGAAGCATGAGTCCTTGTAGGCTCTAGCAAGTGTAGAATGGTTAAGAGAGTATTCTAAATGCTTACAATGGTCTAGGAATGTGTATTCGGACATATAAGAACCTTTAGAATGATCCTAAACACTCCATGGTGTCTCAAGGGACTTAGAGGGTGAAGCATAAGTCCTTGGAGGCTCTAACAAGTGTAGAATGGTTAAGAGAGTATTTGAAACGCTTACAATCATCTAGGAATGTGTATTAGGACATATAAGAACCTTTAGAATGATCTTATACACTCCATGGTTCCTCAAGGGACTTAGAGGGTGAGCATGAGTCCTTGGAGGCTCTAACAAGTGTAGAATGGTTAAGAGAGTATTCGAAACGCTTACAATGGTCTAGGAATGTGTATTAGGACATATAAGAACCTTTAGAATGATCTTAAACACTCCATGGTGCCTCAAGGGACTTAGAGGTTGAAGCATGAGTCCTTGTAGGCTCTAACAAGTGTAGAATGGTTAAGAGAGTATTTTAAATGCCTAGAATGGTCTAGGAATGTGTATTAGGACATATAAGAACCTTTAGAATGATCCTAAACACTCCATGATGCCTCAAGGGACTGAGAGGGTGAAGCATGAATCCTTGGAGGCTCTAACAAGTGTAGAATGGTTAAGAGAGTATTCGAAACGCTTACAATGGTCTAGGAATGTGTATTAGGACATATAAGAACCTTTAGAATGATCTTAAACACTCCATGGTGCCTCAAGGGACTTAGAGGGTGAAGCATGAGTCCTTGGAGTCTCTAACAGGTGTAGAATGGTTAAGAGAGTATTCTAAACGCTTACAATGGTCTAGGAATGTGTATTAGGACATATAATAACCTTTAGAATGATCCTAAACACTCCATGGTGCCTCAAGGGACTTAGAGGGTGAGCATGAGTTCTTGGAGGCTCTAACAAGTGTAGAATGGTTAAGAGAGTATTCTAAATGCTTACAATGGTCTAGAAATGTGTACTAGGACATATAACAACCTTTAGAAAGATCCTAAACACTCCATGGTGCTTAGAGGAAGTAGAGGGTGAATTATGAGTCCTTGGAGGCTCTAACAAGTGTAGAATGGTTAAGAGAGTATTCTAAACGCTTACAATGGTCTAGGAATGTGTATTAGGACATATAAAAACCTTTAGAATGATCCTAAACACTCAATGGTGCCTCAAGGGACTTAGAGGGTGAGCATGAGTCCTTGGAGGCTCTAACAAGTGTAGAATGGTTAAGAGAGTATTCTAAAGGCTTTCAATGGTCTAGGAATGTGTATTAGGACATATAAGAACCTTTAGAATTATCCTAAACACTCCATGGTGCCTCAAGGGACTTAGTGGTTGAAGCATGAGTCCTTGGAGGCTCTAACAAGTGTAGAGTGGTTAAGAGAGTATTCTAAATGCCTAGAATGGTCTAGGAATGTGTATTAGGACATATAAGAACCTTTAGAAATATCCTAAACACTCCATGGTGCCTCAAGGGACTTAGAGGTTGAAGCATGAGTCCTTGGAGGCTCTAACAAGTGTAGAATGGTTAAGAGAGTATTCTAACTGCCTAGAATGGTCTAGGAATGTGTATTAGGACATATAAGAACCTTTAGAATTATCCTAAACATTCCATGGTGTCGGAAGGGGCTTAGAGGGTGAAGCATGAGTCCTTGGAGGCTCTAACAAGTGTAGAATGGTTAAGAGAGTATTCTAAACGCTTACAATGGTCTAGGAATTTGTATTAGGACATATATGAAACTTTAGAAAGATCCTAAACACTCCATGGTGCCTCAAGGGACTTAGAGGTTGAAGCATGAGTTCTTGGAGGCTCTAACAAGTGTAGAACGGTTAAGAGTATTCTAAACGCTTAAATTGGTCTAGGAATTTGTATTAGGACATATAATAACCTTTAGAATGATCCTAAACACTCCATGGTGCCTAGAGGATGTAAAGGGTGAAGCATGAGTCCTTGGAGGCTCTAACAAGTGTAGAATGGTTAAGAGAGTATTCTAAACGCTTACAATTGTCTAGGAATGTGTATTAGGACATATAAGAACCTTTAGAATGATCTTAAACATTCCATGGTGCCTCAAGGTACTTAGAGGGTGAAGCATGAGTCCTTGTAGGCTCTAGCAAGTGTAGAATGGTTAAGAGAGTATTCTAAATGCTTACAATGGTCTAGGAATGTGTATTCGAACATATAAGAACCTTTAGAATGATCCTAAACACTCCATGGTGTCTCAAGGGACTTAGAGGGTGAAGCATAAGTCCTTGGAGGCTCTAACAAGTGTAGAATGGTTAAGAGAGTATTCTAAACGCTTACAATGGTCTAGGAATGTGTACTAGGACATATAAGAACCTTTAGAATGATCCTAAACACTCCATGGTGCCTAGAGGATGTAAAGGGTGAAGCATGAGTCCTTGGAGGCTCTAACAAGTGTAGAATGGTTAAGAGAGTATTCTAAACGCTTACAATGGTCTAGGAATGTGTATTAGGACATATAAGAACCTTTAGAATGATCTTAAACATTCCATGGTGCCTCAAGGTACTTAGAGGGTGAAGCATGAGTCCTTGTAGGCTCTAGCAAGTGTAGAATGGTTAAGAGAGTATTCTAAATGCTTACAATGGTCTAGGAATGTGTATTCGGACATATAAGAACCTTTAGAATGATCCTAAACACTCCATGGTGTCTCAAGGGACTTAGAGGGTGAAGCATAAGTCCTTGGAGGCTCTAACAAGTGTAGAATGGTTAAGAGAGTATTTGAAACGCTTACAATCATCTAGGAATGTGTATTAGGACATATAAGAACCTTTAGAATGATCTTATACACTCCATGGTTCCTCAAGGGACTTAGAGGGTGAGCATGAGTCCTTGGAGGCTCTAACAAGTGTAGAATGGTTAAGAGAGTATTCGAAACGCTTACAATGGTCTAGGAATGTGTATTAGGACATATAAGAACCTTTAGAATGATCTTAAACACTCCATGGTGCCTCAAGGGACTTAGAGGTTGAAGCATGAGTCCTTGTAGGCTCTAACAAGTGTAGAATGGTTAAGAGAGTATTTTAAATGCCTAGAATGGTCTAGGAATGTGTATTAGGACATATAAGAACCTTTAGAATGATCCTAAACACTCCATGATGCCTCAAGGGACTGAGAGGGTGAAGCATGAATCCTTGGAGGCTCTAACAAGTGTAGAATGGTTAAGAGAGTATTCGAAACGCTTACAATGGTCTAGGAATGTGTATTAGGACATATAAGAACCTTTAGAATGATCTTAAACACTCCATGGTGCCTCAAGGGACTTAGAGGGTGAAGCATGAGTCCTTGGAGTCTCTAACAGGTGTAGAATGGTTAAGAGAGTATTCTAAACGCTTACAATGGTCTAGGAATGTGTATTAGGACATATAATAACCTTTAGAATGATCCTAAACACTCCATGGTGCCTCAAGGGACTTAGAGGGTGAGCATGAGTTCTTGGAGGCTCTAACAAGTGTAGAATGGTTAAGAGAGTATTCTAAATGCTTACAATGGTCTAGAAATGTGTACTAGGACATATAACAACCTTTAGAAAGATCCTAAACACTCCATGGTGCTTAGAGGAAGTAGAGGGTGAATTATGAGTCCTTGGAGGCTCTAACAAGTGTAGAATGGTTAAGAGAGTATTCTAAACGCTTACAATGGTCTAGGAATGTGTATTAGGACATATAAAAACCTTTAGAATGATCCTAAACACTCAATGGTGCCTCAAGGGACTTAGAGGGTGAGCATGAGTCCTTGGAGGCTCTAACAAGTGTAGAATGGTTAAGAGAGTATTCTAAAGGCTTTCAATGGTCTAGGAATGTGTATTAGGACATATAAGAACCTTTAGAATTATCCTAAACACTCCATGGTGCCTCAAGGGACTTAGTGGTTGAAGCATGAGTCCTTGGAGGCTCTAACAAGTGTAGAGTGGTTAAGAGAGTATTCTAAATGCCTAGAATGGTCTAGGAATGTGTATTAGGACATATAAGAACCTTTAGAATTATCCTAAACATTCCATGGTGCCGGAAGGGGCTTAGAGGGTGAAGCATGAATCCTTGGAGGCTCTAACAAGTGTAGAATGGTTAAGAGAGTATTCTAAACGCTTACAATGGTCTAGGAATATAATGTGTATTAGGACATATAAGAACCTTTAGAATGATCCTAAACACTCCATGGTGCCTCAAGGGACTTAGAGGGTGAGCATGAGTCCTTGAAGGCTCTAACAAGTGTAGAATGGTTAAGAGAGTATTCTAAATGCTTACAATGGTCTAGGAATGTGTACTAGGACATATAAGAACCTTTAGAAAGATCCTAAACACTCCATGGTGCTTAGAGGAAGTAGAGGGTGGATTATCAGTCCTTGGAGGCTCTAACAAGTGTAGAATGGTTAAGAGAGTATTCTAAACGCTTACAATGGTCTAGGAATGTGTATTAGGACATATAAAAACCTTTAGAATGATCCTAAACACTCCATGGTGCCTCAAGGGACTTAGAGGGTGAGCATGAGTCCTTGGAGGCTCTAACAAGTGTAGAATGGTTAAGATAGTATTCTAAACGCTTACAATGGTCTAGGAATGTGTATTAGGACATATAAGAACCTTTAGAATGATCTTAAACATTCCATGGTGCCTCAAGGTACTTAGAGGGTGAAGCATGAGTCCTTGTAGGCTCTAGCAAGTGTAGAATGGTTAAGAGAGTATTCTAAATGCTTACAATGGTCTAGGAATGTGTATTCGGACATATAAGAACCTTTAGAATGATCCTAAACACTCCATGGTGTCTCAAGGGACTTAGAGGGTGAAGCATAAGTCCTTGGAGGCTCTAACAAGTGTAGAATGGTTAAGAGAGTATTTGAAACGCTTACAATCATCTAGGAATGTGTATTAGGACATATAAGAACCTTTAGAATGATCTTAAACACTCCATGGTGCCTCAAGGGACTTAGAGGGTGAAGCATGAGTCCTTGTAGGCTCTAACAAGTGTAGAATGGTTAAGAGAGTATTCTAAACGCTTACAATGGTCTAGGAATGTGTATTAGGACATATAAGAACCTTTAGAATGATCCTAAACACTAAATGGTGCCTCAAGGGACTTAGAGGGTGAGCATGAGTCCTTGGAGGCTCTAACAAGTGTAGAATGGTTAAGAGAGTATTCTAAATGCTTACAATGGTCTAGGAATGTGTACTAGGATATATAAGAACCTTTAGAATGATCCTAAACACTCCATGGTGCCTCAAGGGACTTAGAGGGTGAGCATGAGTCCTTGGAGGCTCTAACAAGTGTAGAATGGTTAAGAGAGTATTCTAAACGCTTACAATGGTCTAAGAATGTGTACTAGGACATATAAGAACCTTTAGAATGATCCTAAACAGTCCATGGTGCTTAGAGGAAGTAGAGGGTGAAGCACGAGTTCTTGGAGGCTCTAACAAGTCTAGAATGGTTAAGAGAGTATTCTAAACGCTTAAAATGGTCTAGGAATGTGTATTAGGACATATAAGAACCTTTAGAATGATCCTAAACACTCCATGGTGCCTCAAGGGACTTAGAGGTTGAAGCATGAGTTCTTGGAGGCTCTAACAAGTGTAGAATGGTTAAGAGAGTATTCTAAACGCTTACAATGGTCTAGGAATGTGTACTAGGACATATAAGAACCTTTAGAATGATCCTAAACACTCCATGGTGCCTAGAGGATGTAAAGGGTGAAGCATGAGTCCTTGGAGGCTCTAACAAGTGTAGAATGGTTAAGAGAGTATTCTAAACGCTTACAATGGTCTAGGAATGTGTATTAGGACATATAAGAACCTTTAGAATGATCTTAAACATTCCATGGTGCCTCAAGGTACTTAGAGGGTGAAACATGAGTCCTTGTAGGCTCTAGCAAGTGTAGAATGGTTAAGAGAGTATTCTAAATGCTTACAATGGTCTAGGAATGTGTATTCGGACATATAAGAACCTTTAGAATGATCCTAAACACTCCATGGTGTCTCAAGGGACTTAGAGGGTGAAGCATAAGTCCTTGGAGGCTCTAACAAGTGTAGAATGGTTAAGAGAGTATTTGAAACGCTTACAATCATCTAGGAATGTGTATTAGGACATATAAGAACCTTTAGAATGATCTTAAACACTCCATGGTGCCTCAAGGGACTTAGAGGGTGAGCATGAGTCCTTGGAGGCTCTAACAAGTGTAGAATGGTTAAGAGAGTATTCGAAACGCTTACAATGGTCTAGGAATGTGTATTAGGACATATAAGAACCTTTAGAATGATCTTAAACACTCCACGGTGCCTCAAGGGACTTAGAGGTTGAAGCATGAGTCCTTGTAGGCTCTAGCAAGTGTAGAATGGTTAAGAGAGTATTCTAAATGCTTACAATGGTCTAGGAATGTGTATTCGGACATATAAGAACCTTTAGAATGATCCTAAACACTCCATGGTGCCTCAAGGGACTTAGAGGGTGAAGCATGAGTCCTTTTAGGATCTAACAAGTGTAGAATGGTTAAGAGAGTATTCTAAACGCTTAATATGGTCTAGGAATGTGTATTACGACATATAAGAACCTTTAGAATGATCCTAAACACTTCATGGTGCCTCAAGGGACTTAGAGGTTGAAGCATGAGTCCTTGGAGGCTCTAACAAGTGTAGAATGGTTAAGAGAGTATTCGAAACGCTTACAATGGTCTACGAATGTGTATTAGGACATAAAAGAACCTTTAGAATGATCCTAAACACACCATTGTGCCTCAAGGGACTTAGAGGGTGAAGCATTAGTCCTTGGAGGCTCTAACAAGTGTAGAATGGTTAAGAGAGTATTCGAAATGCCTAGAATGGTCTAGGAATGTGAATTAGGACATATAAGAACCTTTAGAATGATCCTAAACACTCCATGGTGCCTCAAGGGACTTAGAGGGTGAAGCATGAGTCCTTGGAGGCTCTATCAAGTGTAGAATGGTTAAGAGAGTATTCGAAATGCTTACAATGGTCTACGAATGTGTATTAGGACATATAAGAACCTTTAGAATGCTCCTAGACACTCCATGGTGCCCCGAGGGACTTAAAGGGTGAAGCATGAGTCCTTGGAGGCTCTAACAAGTGTAGAATGGTTAAGAGAGTATTCGAAACGCTTACAATGGTCTAGGAATGTGTATTAGGACATATAAGAACCTTTAGAATGGTCCTAAACACTCCATGGTGCCTCAAGGGACTTAGAGGGTGAAGCATGAGTCCTTGGAGGCTCTAACAAGTGTAGAATGGTTAATAGAGTATTCTAAAGGCTTACAATGGTCTAGGAATGTGTATTAGGACATATAAGAACCTTTAGAATTATCCTAAACACTCCATGGTGCCTCAAGGGACTTAGTGGTTGAAGCATGAGTCCTTAGAGGCTCTAACAAATGTAGAGTGGTTAAGAGAGTATTCTAAATGCCTAGAATGGTCTAGGAATGTGTATTAGGACATATAAGAACCTTTAGAATTATCCTAAACATTCCATGGTGCCGGAAGGGGCTTAGAGGTTGAAGCATGAGTCCTTGGAGGCTCTAACAAGTGTAGAATGGTTAAGAGAGTATTCGAAACGCTTACAATGGTCTAGGAATGTGTATTAGGACATATAAGAACCTTTAGAATGGTCCTAAACACTCCATGGTGCCTCAAGGGACTTAGAGGGTGAAGCATGAGTCCTTGGAGGCTCTAACAAGTGTAGAATGGTTAAGAGAGTATTCGAAACGCTTACAATGGTCTAGGAATTTGTATTAGGACATATATGAAACTTTATAAAGATACTAAACACTCCATGGTGCCTCAAGGGACTTAGAGGGTGAAGCATGAGTCCTTGGAGGCTTTAACAAGTGTAGAATGGTTAAATGAGTATTCTAAACACTTACAATGGTGTAGGATTGTGTATTAGGACATATAAGAACCTTTAGAATGATCCTAAACACTCCATGGTGCCTCAAGGGACTTAGAGTGTGAAGCATGAGTCCTTGGAGGCTCTAACAAGTGTAGAATGGTTAAGAGAGTATTTTAAACTCTTACAATGGTCTAGGAATGTGTATTAGGACATATAAGAAACTTTAGAAAGATCCTAAACACTCAATGGTGCCTCAAGGGACTTAGAGGGTGAAGCATGAGTCCTTGGAGGCTTTAACAAGTGTAGAATGGTTAAGAGAGTATTCTAAACGCTTACAATGGTCTAGGAATGTGTACTAGGACATATAACAACCTTTAGAATGATCCTAAACACTCCATGGTGCCTCAAGGGACTTAGAGGTTGAAACATGAGTCCTTGGAGGTTCTAACAAGTGTAGAATGGTTAAGAGAGTATTCTAAACGCCTAAAATGGTATAGGAATGTGTACTAGGACATATAAGAACCTTTAGAATCATCCTAAACACTCCATGGTGCCTCAAGGGACTTAGAGGGTGAAGTATGAGTCCTTGGAGGCTCTAACAAGTGTAGAATGGTTAAGAGAGTATTAGAAATGCTTACAATGGTCTAGGAATTTGTATTAGGACATATATGAAACTTTATAAAGATACTAAACACTCCATGGTGCCTCAAGTGACTTAGAGGGTGAAGCATGAGTCCTTGGAGGCTTTAACAAGTGTAGAATGGTTAAATGAGTATTCTAAACACTTACAATGGTGTAGGATTGTGTATTAGGACATATAAGAACCTTTAGAATGATCCTAAACACTCCATGGTGCCTCAAGGGAATTACTGGTTGAAGCGTGAGTCCTTGGAGGCTCTAACAAGTGTAGAGTGGTTAAGAGAGTATTCTAAATGCCTAGAATGGTCTAGGAATGTGTATTAGGACATATAAGAACCTTTAGAATGATCTTAAACACTCCACGGTGCCTCAAGGGACTTAGAGGGTGAAGCATGAGTCCTTGGAGGCTCTAACAAGTGTAGAATGGTTAAGAGAGTATTCGAAACGCTTACAATGGTCTAGGAATTTGTATTAGGACATATATGAAACTTTATAAAGATACTAAACACTCCCTGGTGCCTCAAGGGACTTAGAGGGTGAAGCATGAGTCCTTGGAGGCTTTAACAAGTGTAGAATGGTTAAATGAGTATTCTAAACACTTACAATGGTGTAGGATTGTGTATTAGGACATATAAGAACCTTTAGAATGATCCTAAACACTCCATGGTGCCTCAAGGGAATTAGTGGTTGAAGCATGAGTCCTTGGAGGCTCTAACAAGTGTAGAGTGGTTAAGAGAGTATTCTAAATGCCTAGAATGGTCTAGGAATGTGTATTAGGACATATAAGAACCTTTAGAATTATCCTAAACATTCCATGGTGCCGGAAGGGGCTTAGAGGGTGAAGCATGAATCCTTGGAGGCTCTAACAAGTGTAGAATGGTTAAGAGAGTATTCTAAATGCTTACAATGGTCTAGGAATTTGTATTAGGACATATATGAAACTTTATAAAGATACTAAACACTCCATGGTGCCTCAAGGGACTTAGAGGGTGAAGCATGAGTCCTTGGAGGCTTTAACAAGTGTAGAATGGTTAAAAGAGTATTCTAAATGCTTACAATGGTCAAGGAATGTGTACTAGGACATATAAGAACCTTTAGAATGATCCTAAACACTCCATGGTGCCTCAAGGGACTTAGAGGGTGAGCATGAGTCCTTGGAGGCTCTAACAAGTGTAGAATGGTTAAGTGAGTATTCTAAACACTTGCAATGGTCTAGGAATGTGTACTAGGACATATAAGAACCTTTAGAAGGATCCTAAGCACTCCATAGTGCCTAGAGGAAGTAGAGGGTGAAGCATGAGTTCTTGGAGGCTCTAACAAGTCTAGAATGGTTAAGAGAGTATTCTAAACGCTTACAATTGTCTAGGAATGTGTACTAGGACATATAAGAACCTTTAGAATGATCCTAAACACTCCATGGTTCCTAGAGGAAGTAGAGGGTGAAGCATGAGTTCTTGGAGGCTCTAACAAGTCTAGAATGGTTAAGAGAGTATTCTAAACGCTTACAATGGTCTACGAATGTGTATTAGGACATATAAGAACCTTTAGAATGATCCTAAACACTCCATTGTGCCTCAAGGGACTTAGAGGGTGAAGCATGAGTCCTTGGAGGCTCTAACAAGTGTAGAATGGTTAAGAGAGTATTCTAAACGCTTACAATGGTCTAGGAATGTGTATTAGGACATATAAGAACCTTTAGAATGATCTTAAACACTCCATGGTGCCTAGAGGAAGTAGAGGGTGAAGCATGAGTTCTTGGAGGCTCTAACAAGTGTAGAATGGTTAAGAGAGTATTCTAAACGCTTACAATGGTCTACGAATGTGTATTAGGACATATAAGAACCTTTAGAATGATCTTAAACACTCCATGGTGCCTCAAGGGACTTAGAGGGTGAAGCATGAGTCCTTGGAGGCTCTAACAAGTGTAGAATGGTTAAGAGAGTATTCTAAACGCTTACAATGATCTAGGAATGTGTATTAGGACATATAAGAACCTTTAGAATGATCCTAAACACTCCATGGTGCCACAAGGGACTTAGAGGGTGAGCATGAGTCCTTAGAGGCTCTAACAATTGTAGAATGGTTAAGAGAGTATTCTAAACGCTTAAAATGGTCTAGGAATGTGTACTAGGACATATAAGAACCTTTAGAATGATCCTAAACACTCCATGGTGCTTAGAGGAAGTAGAGGGTGAAACACGAGTTCTTGGAGGCTCTAACAAGTCTAGAATGGTTAAGAGAGTATTCTAAACGCTTAAAATGGTCTAGGAATGTGTATTAGGACATATAAGAACCTTTAGAATGATCCTAAACACTCCATGGTGCCTCAAGAGACATAGAGGGTGAAGCATGAGTCCTTGGAGGCTCTAACAAGTGTAGAATGGTTAACAGAGTATTCGAAACGCTTACAATGGTCTAGGAATGTGTATTAGGACATATAAGATCCTTTAGAATGATCCTAAACACTCCATGGTGCCTCAAGGGACTTAGAGGGTGAGCATGAGTCCTTGGAGGCTCTAACAAGTGTAGAATGGTTAAGAGAGTATTCTAAACGCTTACAATGGTCTAGGAATGTGTACTAGGACATATAAGAACCTTTAGAAAGATCCTAAACACTCCATGGTGCTTAGAGGAAGTAGAGGGTGAAGCATGAGTCCTTGGAGGCTCTAACAAGTGTAGAATGGTTAAGAGAGTATTCGAAACGCTTACAATGGTCTAGGAATGTGTATTAGGACATATAAGAACCTTTAGAATGGTCCTAAACACTCCATGGTGCCTCAAGGGACTTAGAGGGTGAGCATGAGTCCTTGATGGCTCTAACAAGTGTAGAATGGTTAAGAGAGTATTCTAAACGCTAACAATGGTCTAGGAATGAGTACTAGGACATATAAGAACCTTTAGAAAGATCCTAAACACTCCATGGTGCCGGAAGGGGCTTAGAGGGTGAAGCATGAGTCCTTGGAGGCTCTAACAAGTGTAGAATGGTTAAGAGAGTATTATAAATGCTTACAATGGTCTACGAATGTGTATTAGGACATATAAGAACCTTTAGAATGATCTTAAACACTCCATGGTGCCTCAAGGGACATAGAGGGTGAAGCATGAGTCCTTGGAGGCTCTAACAAGTGTAGAATGGTTAAGAGAGTATTCGAAACGCTTACAATGGTCTAGGAATGTGTATTAGGACATATAAGATCCTTTAGAATGATCCTAAACACTCCTGGTGCCTCAAGGGACTTAGAGGGTGAGCATGAGTCCTTGGAGGCTCTAACAAGTGTAGAATGGTTAAGAGAGTATTCTAAACGCTTACAATGGTCTAGGAATGTGTACTAGGACATATAAGAACCTTTAGAATGATCCTAAACACTCCATGGTGCCTAGAGGAAGTAGAGGGTGAAGCATGAGTTCTTGGAGGCTCTAACAAGTGTAGAATGGTTAAGAGAGTATTCTAAACGCTTACAATGGTCTAGGAATGTGTATTAGGACATATAAGAACCTTTAGAATGATCCTAAACACTCCATGGTGCCTCAAGAGACATAGAGGGTGAAGCATGAGTCCTTGGAGGCTCTAACAAGTGTAGAATGGTTAAGAGAGTATTCTAAACGCTTACAATGGTCTAGGAATGTGTACTAGGACATATAAGAACCTTTATAATGATCCTAAACACTCCGTGGTGCCTAGAGGAAGTAGAGGGTGAAGCATGAGTTCTTGGAGGCTCTAACAAGTGTAGAATGGTTAAGAGAGTATTCTAAACGCTTACAATGGTCTACGAATGTGTATTAGGACATATAAGAACCTTTAGAATGATCTTAAACACTCCATGGTGCCTCAAGGGACTTAGAGGGTGAAGCATGAGTCCTTGGAGGCTCTAACAAGTGTAGAATGGTTAAGAGAGTATTCTAAACGCTTACAATGATCTAGGAATGTGTATTAGGACATATAAGAACCTTTAGAATGATCCTAAACACTCCATGGTGCCACAAGGGACTTAGAGGGTGAGCATGAGTCCTTAGAGGCTCTAACAATTGTAGAATGGTTAAGAGAGTATTCTAAACGCTTAAAATGGTCTAGGAATGTGTACTAGGACATATAAGAACCTTTAGAATGATCCTAAACACTCCACGGTGCTTAGAGGAAGTAGAGGGTGAAACACGAGTTCTTGGAGGCTCTAACAAGTCTAGAATGGTTAAGAGAGTATTCTAAACGCTTAAAATGGTCTAGGAATGTGTATTAGGACATATAAGAACCTTTAGAATGATCCTAAACACTCCATGGTGCCTCAAGAGACATAGAGGGTGAAGCATGAGTCCTTGGAGGCTCTAACAAGTGTAGAATGGTTAACAGAGTATTCGAAACGCTTACAATGGTCTAGGAATGTGTATTAGGACATATAAGATCCTTTAGAATGATCCTAAACACTCCATGGTGCCTCAAGGGACTTAGAGGGTGAGCATGAGTCCTTGGAGGCTCTAACAAGTGTAGAATGGTTAAGAGAGTATTCTAAACGCTTACAATGGTCTAGGAATGTGTACTAGGACATATAAGAACCTTTAGAAAGATCCTAAACACTCCATGGTGCTTAGAGGAAGTAGAGGGTGAAGCATGAGTCCTTGGAGGCTCTAACAAGTGTAGAATGGTTAAGAGAGTATTCGAAACGCTTACAATGGTCTAGGAATGTGTATTAGGACATATAAGAACCTTTAGAATGGTCCTAAACACTCCATGGTGCCTCAAGGGACTTAGAGGGTGAGCATGAGTCCTTGGAGGCTCTAACAAGTGTAGAATGGTTAAGAGAGTATTCTAAACGCTAACAATGGTCTAGGAATGAGTACTAGGACATATAAGAACCTTTAGAAAGATCCTAAACACTCCATGGTGCCGGAAGGGGCTTAGAGGGTGAAGCATGAGTCCTTGGAGGCTCTAACAAGTGTAGAATGGTTAAGAGAGTATTATAAATGCTTACAATGGTCTACGAATGTGTATTAGGACATATAAGAACCTTTAGAATGATCTTAAACACTCCATGGTGCCTCAAGGGACATAGAGGGTGAAGCATGAGTCCTTGGAGGCTCTAACAAGTGTAGAATGGTTAAGAGAGTATTCTAAACGCTTACAATGGTCTAGGAATGTGTATTAGGACATATAAGAACCTTTAGCGTGATCCTAAACACTCCGTAGTGCCTCAAGGGACTTAGAGGGTGAAGCATGAGTCCTTGGAGGCTCTAACAAGTGTAGAATGGTTAAGAGAGTATTCTAAACGCTTACAATGGTCTAGGAATGTGTATTAGGACATATAAGAACCTTTAGAATGATCCTAAACACTCCATGGTGCCTCAAGGGACTTAGAGGGTGAAGCATGAGTCCTTGGAGGCTCTAACAAGTGTAGAACGGTTAAGAGAGTATTCTAAACACTTACAATGGTCTAGGAATGTGTATTAGGACATATAAGAACCTTTAGAATGATCCTAAACACTTCATGGTGCCTCAACGGACTTAGAGGGTGAAGCATGAGTCCTTCGAGGCTCTAACAAGTGTAGAATGGTTAAGAGAGTATTCTAAACGCTTACAATGGTCTAGGAATGTGTATTAGGACATATAAGAACCTTTAGAATGATCCTAAACACTCCATGGTGCCTCAAGGGAGTTAGAGGGTGAAGTATGAGTCCTTGGAGGCTCTAACAGGTGTAGAATGGTTAAGAGAGTATTCTAAACGCTTACAATGATCTAGAAATGTGTATTAGGACATATAAGAACCTTTTAGAATGATCCTAAACACTCCTTGGTGCCCCAAGGGACTTAGAGGGTGAAGCATGAGTCCTTGGAGGCTCTAACAAGTGTAGAATGGTTAACAGAGTATTCGAAACGCTTACAATGGTCTAGGAATGTGTATTAGGACATATAAGATCCTTTAGAATGATCCTAAACACTCCATGGTGCCTCAAGGGACTTAGAGGGTGAGCATGAGTCCTTGGAGGCTCTAACAAGTGTAGAATGGTTAAGAGAGTATTCTAAACGCTTACAATGGTCTAGGAATGTGTACTAGGACATATAAGAACCTTTAGAAAGATCCTAAACACTCCATGGTGCTTAGAGGAAGTAGAGGGTGAAGCATGAGTCCTTGGAGGCTCTAACAAGTGTAGAATGGTTAAGAGAGTATTCGAAACGCTTACAATGGTCTAGGAATGTGTATTAGGACATATAAGAACCTTTAGAATGGTCCTAAACACTCCATGGTGCCTCAAGGGACTTAGAGGGTGAGCATGAGTCCTTGGAGGCTCTAACAAGTGTAGAATGGTTAAGAGAGTATTCTAAACGCTAACAATGGTCTAGGAATGAGTACTAGGACATATAAGAACCTTTAGAAAGATCCTAAACACTCCATGGTGCCGGAAGGGGCTTAGAGGGTGAAGCATGAGTCCTTGGAGGCTCTAACAAGTGTAGAATGGTTAAGAGAGTATTATAAATGCTTACAATGGTCTACGAATGTGTATTAGGACATATAAGAACCTTTAGAATGATCTTAAACACTCCATGGTGCCTCAAGGGACATAGAGGGTGAAGCATGAGTCCTTGGAGGCTCTAACAAGTGTAGAATGGTTAAGAGAGTATTCTAAACGCTTACAATGGTCTAGGAATGTGTATTAGGACATATAAGAACCTTTAGCGTGATCCTAAACACTCCGTAGTGCCTCAAGGGACTTAGAGGGTGAAGCATGAGTCCTTGGAGGCTCTAACAAGTGTAGAATGGTTAAGAGAGTATTCTAAACGCTTACAATGGTCTAGGAATGTGTATTAGGACATATAAGAACCTTTAGAATGATCCTAAACACTCCATGGTGCCTCAAGGGACTTAGAGGGTGAAGCATGAGTCCTTGGAGGCTCTAACAAGTGTAGAACGGTTAAGAGAGTATTCTAAACACTTACAATGGTCTAGGAATGTGTATTAGGACATATAAGAACCTTTAGAATGATCCTAAACACTTCATGGTGCCTCAACGGACTTAGAGGGTGAAGCATGAGTCCTTCGAGGCTCTAACAAGTGTAGAATGGTTAAGAGAGTATTCTAAACGCTTACAATGGTCTAGGAATGTGTATTAGGACATATAAGAACCTTTAGAATGATCCTAAACACTCCATGGTGCCTCAAGGGAGTTAGAGGGTGAAGTATGAGTCCTTGGAGGCTCTAACAGGTGTAGAATGGTTAAGAGAGTATTCTAAACGCTTACAATGATCTAGAAATGTGTATTAGGACATATAAGAACCTTTTAGAATGATCCTAAACACTCCTTGGTGCCCCAAGGGACTTAGAGGGTGAAGCATGAGTCCTTGGAGGCTTTAACAAGTGTAGAATGGTTAAGAGAGTATTCTAAACGCTTACAATGGTGTAGGAATGTGTATTAGGACATATAAGAACCTTTAGAATGATCCTAAACACTCCTTGGTGCCCCAAGTTACGTAGAGGGTGAAGCATGAATCCTTTTAGGCTCTAACAAGTGTAGAATGGTTAAGTGAGTATTCTAAACGCTTACAATGGTCTAGGAATGTGTATTAGGACATATAAGAACCTTTAGAATGATCCTAAACACTCCATGGTGCCTAGAGGAAGTAGGGGGTGAAGCATGAGTTCTTGGAGGCTCTAACAAGTGTAGAATGGTTAAGAGAGTATTCTAAACGCTTACAATAGTCTAGGAATGTGTATTAGGACATATAAGAACCTTTAGAATGATCCTAAACACTCCATGGTGCCTCAAGGGAGTTAGAGGGTGAAGCATGAGTCCTTGGAGGCTCTAACAGGTGTAGAATGGTTAAGAGAGTATTCTAAACGTTTACAATGATCTAGAAATGTGTATTAGGACATATAAGAACCTTTTAGAATGATCCTAAGCACTCTGATGGAGGTCAGCTTGGGGCACCAAGGAATCAAGTGGAAGCAAGGGAAGAGGTTACAAGTGTTACACAATATGCTGGAAAGAAGAAAGGAATCAATTGTTTTTAGACTTTTTAAGTTAACTTGGAACTTGTAAATTTTAGTTTGTGTTTGTGTTTAATTTTTTAAGGGTTGTAATAATGGCCCTCGTGCCAAGTAGATTGAACTTATTAAATAGATTTAGTTAATTAGTTTAATGTTTAGGATTTCTTGTTAAGTTGTAAGCATTTCAAGGCAAACAAATTAAGGAGCAACAAGAAGAATCTACCATCAAGATCAAGGCCAAATAATAATTGAAGAAGGAGTTACAAACTGGAAACATGAGCCATCAAGACATACGACCACATTAAAAGGGAAGAATTCATGCATATGGCTACAATTAATTTCAAGGAGTTACAAAGTGAACTCAAAATTCATGGAGCAAGAATAATGAGGCCACGGTTACAAGAAAGGAATTCAATATGAATGATTGCCCAAATAAAAGCTACGGCCAAGGGAGTTACAAAAGACCAATTAATGCCTTCAATAAAATGATAGTAATGCACTTAATTTTGGCTAAGAAGTAACGGCTACAAAGGCAAGAGAATCATCACAAGGCTATTAATGTTCAATCAAGACAATCATCAAGATAGGAGTTAATTTCAAGAGTTACAATTTCCCTAAAGGCCTTTGGCATGTTACGGCCCAACTTGGAGACTAAGTTCACTTCTTGTAATCTTCTATATATATTGCACCTATGACATGAATAAAGTTAGTTTTTGGTTTTGTGTGAAACACATACTCTCTCAAATCCTTGTTCGTGTGATACGTTCTCAAGGTGGAAGCTAATCCTCTTTGGTGATCAAAGTGTGAAAGGCTTCTTAGGCTTATCAACCTCTCCTCCCTTCTCTAGGTTGTGGCGCCACTATCCTTCCCATTGGTACAAGTTCTTTTCCTTTTTGTAGAGTAAGAATCCCTTTCTATGTGTCATATTAGAAAAAAGATTCAAGTCTCATGAGGAATTGAAAATTACCAATTCATTTTTATTAACTTAAGGTCGTGTCTTTTTCTATGTGTTGAGTTCTTGGTTTGTAAATCCTTGGGCTTTAGAATCCTTGTTTGTCATTATAAGAGTCATTTTGGGAGTTCCATGCTTGATTAAAAGTCCATAAAATTTCATTCGTTTGAGTTTCATTCCAAAAACACCCATTTGTAATTCAATTTCTATTTGGAATCAAGGGTTCCAAGTCTTGGGTGTATCACACTCCAGGGTGCCTCAAGGGACGTAGAGGGTGAGCATGAGTCCTTGGAGGCTCTAACAAGTGTAGAATGGTTAAGAGAGTATTCAAAACGCTTACAATGGTCTAGGAATGTGTACTAGGACATACAAGAACCTTTAGAATGATCCTAAACACTCCATGGTGCCTAGAGGAAGTAGAGGGTGAAGCATGAGTTCTTGGAGGCTCTAACAAGTGTAGAATGGTTAAGAGAGTATTCGAAACGCTTACAATGGTCTAGGAATGTGTATTAGGACATATAAGAACCTTTAGAATGATCCTAAACACTCCATGGTGCCTCAAGGGAGTTAGAGGGTGAAGCATGAGTTCTTGGAGGCTCTAAAAAGTCTAGAATGGTTAAGAGAGTATTCTAGACGCTTACATTGGTCTAGGAATGTGTACAAGGACATATAAGAACCTTTAGAATGATCCTAAACACTCCATGGTGCCTAGAGGAAGTAGAGGGTGAGGCATGAGTTCTTGGAGGCTCTAACAAGTGTAGAATGATTAAGAGAGTATTCTAAACGCTTACAATGGTCTAGAAATGTGTATTAGGACATATAAGAAACTTTAGAAAGATCCTAAACACTCAATGGTGCCTCAAGGGATTTAGAGGGTGAAGCATGAGTCCTTGTAGGCTCTAACAAGTGTAGAATGGTTAAGAGAGTATTCTAAACGCTTACAATGGTCTAGGAATGTGTATTAGGACATATAAGAACCTTTAGAATGATCCTAAACACTCCATGGTGCCTCAAGGGACGTAGAGGGTGAAGCATGAGTCCTTGGAGGCTCTAACTTGTGTAGAATGGTTAAGAGAGTATTCTAAACGCCAAGAATGGTCTAGGAATGTGTATTAGGACATATAAGAACCTTTAGAATGATCCTAAACACTCCATGGTGCCTAGAGGAAGTAGAGGGTGAAGCATGAGTTCTTGGAGTCTCTAACAAGCCTAGAATGGTTAAGAGAGTATTCTAAACGCTTACAATGGTCTAGGAATGTGTACTAGGACATATAAGAACCTTTAGAATGAACCTAAACACTCCATGGTGCCTAGAGGAAGTAGAGGGTGAAGCATGAGTTCTTGGAGGCTCTAACAAGTGTAGAATGGTTAAGAGAGTATTCGAAACGCTTACAATGGTCTAGGAATGTGTATTAGGACATATAAGAACCTTTAGAATGATCCTAAACACTCCATGGTGCCTCAAGGGAGTTAGAGGGTGAAGCATGAGTTCTTGGAGGCTCTAAAAAGTCTAGAATGGTTAAGAGAGTATTCTAGACGCTTACATTGGTCTAGGAATGTGTACAAGGACATATAAGAACCTTTAGAATGATCCTAAACACTCCATGGTGACTAGAGGAAGTAGAGGGTCAAGCATGAGTTCTTGGAGGCTCTAACAAGTGTAGAATGGTTAAGAGAGTATTCTAAACGCTTACAATGGTCTAGAAATGTGTATTAGGACATATAAGAAACTTTAGAAAGATCCTAAACACTCAATGGTGCCTCAAGGGATTTAGAGGGTGAAGCATGAGTCCTTGTAGGCTCTAACAAGTGTAGAATGGTTAAGAGAGTATTCTAAACGCTTACAATGGTCTAGGAATGTGTATTAGGACATATAAGAACCTTTAGAATGATCCTAAACACTCCATGGTGCCTCAAGGGACGTAGAGGGTGAAGCATGAGTCCTTGGAGGCTCTAACTTGTGTAGAATGGTTAAGAGAGTATTCTAAACGCCAAGAATGGTCTAGGAATGTGTATTAGGACATATAAGAACCTTTAGAATGATCCTAAACACTCCATGGTGCCCCAAGGGACTTAGAAGGTGAAGCATGAGTCCTTGGAGGCTCTAACAAGTGTAGAATGGTTAAGAGAGTATTCTAAACGCTTACAATGGTCTAGGAATGTGTATTGGGACATATAAGAACCTTTAGAATGATCCTAAACACTCCATGGTGCCTAGAGGAAGTAGAGGGTGAAGCATGAGTTCTTGGAGGCTCTAACAAGTGTAGAATGGTTAAGAGAGTATTCTAAACGCTTACAATGGTCTAGGAATGTGTATTAGGACATATAAGAACCTTTAGAATGATCCTAAACACTCCATGGTGCCCCAAGGGACTTAGAAGGTGAAGCATGAGTCCTTGGAGGCTCTAACAAGTGTAGAATGGTTAAGAGAGTATTCTAAACGCTTACAATGGTCTAGGAATGTGTATTGGGACATATAAGAACCTTTAGAATGATCCTAAACACTCCATGGTGCCTAGAGGAAGTAGAGGGTGAAGCATGAGTTCTTGGAGGCTCTAACAAGTGTAGAATGGTTAAGAGAGTATTCTAAACGCTTACAATGGTCTAGGAATGTGTACTAGGACATATAAGAACCTTTAGAATGATCCTAAGCACTCCATGGTGCCTAGAGGAAGTAGAGGGTGAAGCATGAGTTCTTGGAGGCTCTAACAAGTCTAGAATGGTTAAGAGAGTATTCTAAACGCTTACAATGGTCTAGGAATGTGTAATAGGACATATAAGAACCTTTAGAATGAACCTAAACACTTCATGGTGCCTAGAGGAAGTAGAGGGTGAAGCATGAGTTCTTGGAGGCTCTAACAAGTGTAGAATGGTTAAGAGAGTAATCGAAACGCTTACAATGGTCTAGGAATGTGTATTAGGACATATAAGAACCTTTAGAATGATCCTAAACACTCCATGGTGCCCCAAGGGACTTAGAGGGTGAAGCATGAGTCCTTGGAGGCTCTAACAAGTGTAGAATGGTTAAGAGAGTATTCTACACGCTTACAATGGTCTAGGAATGTGTATTAGGACATATAAGAACCTTTAGAATGATCCTAAACACTCCATGGTGCCTAGAGGAAGTAGAGGGTGAAGCCTGAGTTCTTGGAGGCTCTAACAAGTGTAGAATGGTTAAGAGAGTAATCGAAACGCTTACAATGGTCTAGGAATGTGTATTAGGACATATAAGAACCTTTAGAATGATCCTAAACACTCCATGGTGCCCCAAGGGACTTAGAGGGTGAAGCATGAGTCCTTGGAGGCTCTAACAAGTGTAGAATGGTTAAGAGAGTATTCTACACGCTTACAATGGTCTAGGAATGTGTATTAGGACATATAAGAACCTTTAGAATGATCCTAAACACTCCATGGTGCCTAGAGGAAGTAGAGGGTGAAGCATGAGTTCTTGGAGGCTCTAAAAAGTGTAGAATGGTTAAGAGAGTATTCGAAACGCTTACAATGGTCTAGGAATGTGTATTAGGACATATAAGAACCTTTAGAATGGTCCTAAACACTTCATGGTGCCTCAAGGGAATTAGAGGGTGAAGCATGAGTCCTTGGAGGCTCTAACAAGTGTAGAATGGTTAAGAGAGTATTCTAAACGCTTACAATGGTCTAGGAATGTGTATTAGGACATATAAGAACCTTTAGAATGATCCTAAACACTCCATGGTGCCTCAAGGGATTTAGAGGTTGAAGCATGAGTCCTTGGAGGCTCTAACAAGTGTAGAATGGTTATGAGAGTATTCTAAAAGCCTAGAATGGTATAGGAATGTGTATTAGGACATATAAGAACCTTTAGAATCATCCTAAACACTCCATGGTGCACCAAGGGACTTAGAGGGTGAAGCATGAGTCCTTGGAGGCGCTAACAAGTGTAGAATGGTTAAGAGAGTATTCTAAACGCTTACCATGGTCTAGTAATGTGTATTAGGACATATAAGAACCTTTAGAATAATCCTAAACACTCCATGGTGCCTCAAGGGACGTAGAGGGTGAAGCATGAGTCCTTGGAGGCTCTAACTTGTGTAGAATGGTTAAGAGAGTATTCTAAACGCCAAGAATGGTCTAGGAATGTGTATTAGGACATATAAGAACCTTTAGAATGATCCTAAACACTCCATGGTTCCTAGAGGAAGTAGAGGGTGAAGCATGAGTTCTTGGAGGCTCTAACAAGTCTAGAATGGTTAAGAGAGTATTCTAAACGCTTACAATGGTCTAGGAATGTGTACTAGGACATATAAGAACCTTTAGAATGAACCTAAACACTCCATGGTGCCTAGAGGAAGTAGAGGGTGAAGCATGAGTTCTTGGAGGCTCTAACAAGTGTAGAATGGTTAAGAGAGTATTCGAAACGCTTACAATGGTCTAGGAATGTGTATTAGGACATATAAGAACCTTTAGAATGATCCTAAACACTCCATGGTGCCTCAAGGGAGTTAGAGGGTGAAGCATGAGTTCTTGGAGGCTCTACAAAGTCTAGAATGGTTAAGAGAGTATTCTAGACGCTTACATTGGTCTAGGAATGTGTACAAGGTCATATAAGAACCTTTAGAATGATCCTAAACACTCCATTGTGCCTAGAGGAAGTAGAGGGTCAAGCATGAGTTCTTGGAGGCTCTAACAAGTGTAGAATGGTTAAGAGAGTATTCTAAACGCTTACAATGGTCTAGAATTGTGTATTAGGACATATAAGAAACTTTAGAAAGATCCTAAACACTCAATGGTGCCTCAAGGGATTTAGATGGTGAAGCATGAGTCCTTGTAGGCTCTAACAAGTGTAGAATGGTTAAGAGAGTATTCTAAACGCTTACAATGGTCTAGGAATGTGTATTAGGACATATAAGAACCTTTAGAATGATCCTAAACACTCCATGGTGCCTCAAGGGACGTAGAGGGTGAAGCATGAGTCCTTGGAGGCCCTAACTTGTGTAGAATGGTTAAGAGAGTATTCTAAACACCAAGAATGGTCTAGGAATGTGTATTAGGACATATAAGAACCTTTAGAATGATCCTAAACACTCCATGGTGCCCCAAGGGACTTAGAAGGTGAAGCATGAGTCCTTGGAGGCTCTAATAAGTGTAGAATGGTTAAGAGAGTATTCTAAACGCTTACAATGGTCTAGGAATGTGTATTGGGACATATAAGAACCTTTAGAATGATCCTAAACACTCCATGGTGCCTAGAGGAAGTAGAGGGTGAAGCATGAGTTCTTGGAGGCTCTAACAAGTGTAGAATGGTTAAGAGAGTATTCTAAACGCTTACAATGGTCTAGGAATGTGTACTAGGACATATAAGAACCTTTAGAATGATCCTAAACACTCCATGGTGCCTAGAGGAAGTAGAGGGTGAAGCATGCGTTCTTGGAGGCTCTAACAAGTCTAGAATGGTTAAGAGAGTATTCTAAACGCTTACAATGGTCTAGGAATGTGTAATAGGACATATAAGAACCTTTAGAATGAACCTAAACACTTCATGGTGCCTAGAGGAAGCAGAGGGTGAAGCATGAGTTCTTGGAGGCTCTAACAAGTGTAGAATGGTTAAGAGAGTAATCGAAACGCTTACAATGGTCTAGGAATGTGTATTAGGACATATAAGAACCTTTAGAATGATCCTAAACACTCCATGGTGCCCCAAGGGACTTAGAGGGTGAAGCATGAGTCCTTGGAGGCTCTAACAAGTGTAGAATGGTTAAGAGAGTATTCTACACGCTTACAATGGTCTAGGAATGTGTATTAGGACATATAAGAACCTTTAGAATGATCCTAAACACTCCATGGTGCCTAGAGGAAGTAGAGGGTGAAGCATGAGTTCTTGGAGGCTCTAAAAAGTGTAGAATGGTTAAGAGAGTATTCGAAACGCTTACAATGGTCTAGGAATGTGTATTAGGACATATAAGAACCTTTAGAATGGTCCTAAACACTTCATGGTGCCTCAAGGGAATTAGAGGGTGAAGCATGAGCCCTTGGAGGCTCTAACAAGTGTAGAATGGTTAAGAGAGTATTCTAAACGCTTACAATGGTCTAGGAATGTGTATTAGGACATATAAGAACCTTTAGAATGATCCTAAACACTCCATGGTGCCTCAAGGGATTAAGAGGTTGAAGCATGAGTCCTTGGAGGCTCTAACTAGTGTAGAATGGTTATGAGAGTATTCTAAACGCCTAGAATGGTATAGGAATGTGTATTAGGACATATAAGAACCTTTAGAATCATACTAAACACTCCACGGTGCCCCAAGGGACTTAGAGGGTGAAGCATGAGTCCTTGGAGGCTCTAACTTGTGTAGAATGGTTAAGAGAGTATTCTAAACACCAAGAATGGTCTAGGAATGTGTATTAGGACATATAAGAACCTTTAGAATGATCCTAAACACTCCATGGTGCCCCAAGGGACTTAGAAGGTGAAGCATGAGTCCTTGGAGGCTCTAACAAGTGTAGAATGGTTAAGAGAGTATTCTAAACGCTTACAATGGTCTAGGAATGTGTATTAGGACATATAAGAACCTTTAGAATGATCCTAAACACTCCATGGTGCCTAGAGGAAGTAGAGGGTGAAGCATGAGTTCTTGGAGGCTCTAACAAGTGTAGAATAGTTAAGAGAGTATTCTAAATGCTTACAATGGTCTAGGAATGTGTATTAGGACATATAAGAACCTTTAGAATGATCCTATACACTCCATGGTGCCACATGCGACTTAGAGGGTGAAGCATGAGTCCTTGGAGGCTCTAACAAGTGTAGAATGGTTATGAGAGTATTCTAAACGCTTACAATGGTCTAGGAATGTGTATTAGGACATATAAGAACCTTTAGAATGATCCTAAACACTCCATGGTGCCTCAAGGGATTTAGAGGTTGAAGCATGAGTCCTTGGATGCTCTAACAAGTGTAGAATGGTTATGAGAGTATTCTAAAGGCCTAGAATGGTATAGGAATGTGTATTAGGACATATAAGAACCTTTAGAATCATCCTAAACACTCCATGGTGCCTCAAGGGACTTAGAGGGTGAAGCATGAGTCCTTGGAGGCTCTAACAAGTGTAGAATGGTTAAGAGAGTATTCTAAAGGCTTACCATGGTCTAGGAATGTGTATTAGGACATATAAGAACCTTTAGAATGATCCTATACACTCCATGGTGCCACAAGCGACTTAGAGGGTGAAGCATGAGTCCTTGGAGGCTCTAACAAGTGTAGAATGGTTAAGAGAGTATTCTAAACGCTTACCATGGTCTAGTAATGTGTATTAGGACATATAAGAACCTTTAGAATAATCCTAAACACTCCATGGTGCCACAAGGGGCTTAGAGGGTGAAGCCTTAGTCCTTGGAGGCTCTAACAAGTGTAGAATGGTTAAGAGAGTATTCTAAACGCTTACAATGGTCTAGGAATTTGTATTAGGACATATAAGAAACTTTAGAAAGATCCTAAACACTCCATGGTGCCGCAAGGGACTTAGAGGGTGAAGCATGAGTCCTTGGAGGCTTTAACAAGTGTAGAATGGTTAAGAGAATATTCTAAACGCGTAAAATGGTGTAGGAATTTGTATTAGGACATAAAAGAACCTTTAGAATGATCCTAAACACTCCATGGTGCCTCAAGGGACTTAGAGGGTGAAGCATGAGTCCTTGGAGGCTCTAACAAGTGTAGAATGGTTAAGAGAGTATTCTAAACGCTTACAATGGTCTAGGAATGTGTATTAGGACATATAAGAACCTTTAGAATGATCCTAAACACTCCATGGTGCCTAAAGGGATTTAGAGGTTGAAGCATGAGTCCTTGGAGGCTCTAACTAGTGTAGAATGGTTATGAGAGTATTCTAAACGCCTAGAATGGTATAGGAATGTGTATTAGGACATATAAGAACCTTTAGAATCATACTAAACACTCCATGGTGCCCCAAGGGACTTAGAGGGTGAAGCATGAGTCCTTGGAGGCTCTAACAAGTGTAGAATGGTTAAGAGAGTATTCTAAACGCTTACCATGGTCTAGGAATGTGTATTAGGACATATAAGAACCTTTAGAATAATCCTAAACACTCCATGGTGCCTCAAGGGATTTAGAGGTTGAAGCATGAGTCCTTGGAGGCTCTAACAAGTGTAGAATGGTTATGAGAGTATTCTAAAGGCCTAGAATGGTATAGGAATGTGTATTAGGACATATAAGAACCTTTAGAATCATCCTAAACACTCCATGGTGCCCCAAGGGACTTAGAGGGTGAAGCATGAGTCCTTGGAGGCTCTAACAAGTGTAGAATGGTTAAGAGAGTATTCTAAACGCTTACCATGGTCTAGTAATGTGTATTAGGACATATAAGAACCTTTAGAATAATCCTAAACACTCCATGGTGCCACAAGGGGCTTAGAGGGTGAAGCCTTAGTCCTTGGAGGCTCTAACAAGTGTAGAATGGTTAAGAGAGTATTCTAAACGCTTACAATGGTCTAGGAATGTGTATTAGGACATATAAGAACCTTTAGAATGATCCTAAACACTCCATGGTGCCTAGAGGAAGTAGAGGGTGAAGCATGAGTTCTTGGAGGCTCTAACAAGTGTAGAATAGTTAAGAGAGTATTATAAAGGCTTACAATGGTCTAGGAATGTGTATTAGGACATATAAGAACCTTTAGAATGATCCTATACACGCCATGGTGCCACAAGCGACTTAGAGGGTGAAGCATGAGTCCTTGGAGGCTCTAACAAGTGTAGAATGGTTATGAGAGTATTCTAAACGCTTACAATGGTCTAGGAATGTGTATTAGGACATATAAGAACCTTTAGAATGGTCCTAAACACTTCATGGTGCCTCAAGGGAATTAGAGGGTGAAGCATGAGTCCTTGGAGGCTCTAACAAGTGTAGAATGGTTAAGAGAGTATTCTAAAGGCCTAGAATGGTATAGGAATGTGTATTAGGACATATAAGAACCTTTAGAATCATCCTAAACACTCCATGGTGCCCCAAGGGACTTAGAGGGTGAAGCATGAGTCCTTGGAGGCTCTAACAAGTGTAGAATGGTTAAGAGAGTATTCTAAACGCTTACCATGGTCTAGTAATGTGTATTAGGACATATAAGAACCTTTAGAATAATCCTAAACACTCCATGGTGCCACAAGGGGCTTAGAGGGTGAAGCCTTAGTCCTTGGAGGCTCTAACAAGTGTAGAATGGTTAAGAGAGTATTCTAAACGCTTACAATGGTCTAGGAATGTGTATTAGGACATATAAGAACCTTTAGAATGGTCCTAAACACTTCATGGTGCCTCAAGGGAATTAGAGGGTGAAGCATGAGTCCTTGGAGGCTCTAACAAGTGTAGAATGGTTAAGAGAGTATTCTAAACGCTTACCATGGTCTAGGAATGTGTATTAGGACATATAAGAACCTTTAGAATGATCCTAAACACTCCATGGTGCCTCAAGGGATTTAGAGGTTGAAGCATGAGTCCTTGGAGGCTCTAACAAGTGTAGAATGGTTATGAGAGTATTCTAAAGGCCTAGAATGGTATAGGAATGTGTATTAGGACATATAAGAACCTTTAGAATCATCCTAAACACTCCATGGTGCCCCAAGGGACTTAGAGGGTGAAGCATGAGTCCTTGGAGGCTCTAACAAGTGTAGAATGGTTAAGAGAGTATTCTAAACGCTTACCATGGTCTAGTAATGTGTATTAGGACATATAAGAACCTTTAGAATAATCCTAAACACTCCATGGTGCCACAAGGGGCTTAGAGGGTGAAACCTTAGTCCTTGGAGGCTCTAACAAGTGTAGAATGGTTAAGAGAGTATTCTAAACGCTTACAATGGTCTAGGAATGTGTATTAGGACATATAAGAACCTTTAGAATGATCCTAAACACTCCATGGTGCCTCAAGGGATTAAGAGGTTGAAGCATGAGTCCTTGGAGGCTCTAACTAGTGTAGAATGGTTATGAGAGTATTCTAAACGCCTAGAATGGTATAGGAATGTGTATTAGGACATATAAGAACCTTTAGAATCATACTAAACACTCCACGGTGCCCCAAGGGACTTAGAGGGTGAAGCATGAGTCCTTGGAGGCTCTAACTTGTGTAGAATGGTTAAGAGAGTATTCTAAACACCAAGAATGGTCTAGGAATGTGTATTAGGACATATAAGAACCTTTAGAATGATCCTAAACACTCCATGGTGCCCCAAGGGACTTAGAAGGTGAAGCATGAGTCCTTGGAGGCTCTAACAAGTGTAGAATGGTTAAGAGAGTATTCTAAACGCTTACAATGGTCTAGGAATGTGTATTAGGACATATAAGAACCTTTAGAATGATCCTAAACACTCCATGGTGCCTAGAGGAAGTAGAGGGTGAAGCATGAGTTCTTGGAGGCTCTAACAAGTGTAGAATAGTTAAGAGAGTATTCTAAATGCTTACAATGGTCTAGGAATGTGTATTAGGACATATAAGAACCTTTAGAATGATCCTATACACTCCATGGTGCCACATGCGACTTAGAGGGTGAAGCATGAGTCCTTGGAGGCTCTAACAAGTGTAGAATGGTTATGAGAGTATTCTAAACGCTTACAATGGTCTAGGAATGTGTATTAGGACATATAAGAACCTTTAGAATGATCCTAAACACTCCATGGTGCCTCAAGGGATTTAGAGGTTGAAGCATGAGTCCTTGGAGGCTCTAACAAGTGTAGAATGGTTATGAGAGTATTCTAAAGGCCTAGAATGGTATAGGAATGTGTATTAGGACATATAAGAACCTTTAGAATCATCCTAAACACTCCATGGTGCCTCAAGGGACTTAGAGGGTGAAGCATGAGTCCTTGGAGGCTCTAACAAGTGTAGAATGGTTAAGAGAGTATTCTAAACGCTTACCATGGTCTAGGAATGTGTATTAGGACATATAAGAACCTTTAGAATGATCCTATACACTCCATGGTGCCACAAGCGACTTAGAGGGTGAAGCATGAGTCCTTGGAGGCTCTAACAAGTGTAGAATAGTTAAGAGAGTATTCTAAACGCTTACCATGGTCTAGTAATGTGTATTAGGACATATAAGAACCTTTAGAAAGATCCTAAACACTCCATGGTGCCGCAAGGGACTTAGAGGGTGAAGCATGAGTCCTTGGAGGCTTTAACAAGTGTAGAATGGTTAAGAGAATATTCTAAACGCGTAAAATGGTGTAGGAATTTGTATTAGGACATAAAAGAACCTTTAGAATGATCCTAAACACTCCATGGTGCCTCAAGGGACTTAGAGGGTGAAGCATGAGTCCTTGGAGGCTCTAACAAGTGTAGAATGGTTAAGAGAGTATTCTAAACGCTTACAATGGTCTAGGAATGTGTATTAGGACATATAAGAACCTTTAGAATGATCCTAAACACTCCATGGTGCCTAAAGGGATTTAGAGGTTGAAGCATGAGTCCTTGGAGGCTCTAACTAGTGTAGAATGGTTATGAGAGTATTCTAAACGCCTAGAATGGTATAGGAATGTGTATTAGGACATATAAGAACCTTTAGAATCATACTAAACACTCCATGGTGCCCCAAGGGACTTAGAGGGTGAAGCATGAGTCCTTGGAGGCTCTAACAAGTGTAGAATGGTTAAGAGAGTATTCTAAACGCTTACCATGGTCTAGGAATGTGTATTAGGACATATAAGAACCTTTAGAATAATCCTAAACACTCCATGGTGCCTCAAGGGATTTAGAGGTTGAAGCATGAGTCCTTGGAGGCTCTAACAAGTGTAGAATGGTTATGAGAGTATTCTAAAGGCCTAGAATGGTATAGGAATGTGTATTAGGACATATAAGAACCTTTAGAATCATCCTAAACACTCCATGGTGCCCCAAGGGACTTAGAGGGTGAAGCATGAGTCCTTGGAGGCTCTAACAAGTGTAGAATGGTTAAGAGAGTATTCTAAACGCTTACCATGGTCTAGTAATGTGTATTAGGACATATAAGAACCTTTAGAATAATCCTAAACACTCCATGGTGCCACAAGGGGCTTAGAGGGTGAAGCCTTAGTCCTTGGAGGCTCTAACAAGTGTAGAATGGTTAAGAGAGTATTCTAAACGCTTACAATGGTCTAGGAATGTGTATTAGGACATATAAGAACCTTTAGAATGATCCTAAACACTCCATGGTGCCTAGAGGAAGTAGAGGGTGAAGCATGAGTTCTTGGAGGCTCTAACAAGTGTAGAATAGTTAAGAGAGTATTATAAAGGCTTACAATGGTCTAGGAATGTGTATTAGGACATATAAGAACCTTTAGAATGATCCTATACACGCCATGGTGCCACAAGCGACTTAGAGGGTGAAGCATGAGTCCTTGGAGGCTCTAACAAGTGTAGAATGGTTATGAGAGTATTCTAAACGCTTACAATGGTCTAGGAATGTGTATTAGGACACATAAGAACCTTTAGAATGGTCCTAAACACTTCATGGTGCCTCAAGGGAATTAGAGGGTGAAGCATGAGTCCTTGGAGGCTCTAACAAGTGTAGAATGGTTAAGAGAGTATTCTAAAGGCCTAGAATGGTATAGGAATGTGTATTAGGACATATAAGAACCTTTAGAATCATCCTAAACACTCCATGGTGCCCCAAGGGACTTAGAGGGTGAAGCATGAGTCCTTGGAGGCTCTAACAAGTGTAGAATGGTTAAGAGAGTATTCTAAACGCTTACCATGGTCTAGTAATGTGTATTAGGACATATAAGAACCTTTAGAATAATCCTAAACACTCCATGGTGCCACAAGGGGCTTAGAGGGTGAAGCCTTAGTCCTTGGAGGCTCTAACAAGTGTAGAATGGTTAAGAGAGTATTCTAAACGCTTACAATGGTCTAGGAATGTGTATTAGGACATATAAGAACCTTTAGAATGGTCCTAAACACTTCATGGTGCCTCAAGGGAATTAGAGGGTGAAGCATGAGTCCTTGGAGGCTCTAACAAGTGTAGAATGGTTAAGAGAGTATTCTAAACGCTTACCATGGTCTAGGAATGTGTATTAGGACATATAAGAACCTTTAGAATGATCCTAAACACTCCATGGTGCCTCAAGGGATTTAGAGGTTGAAGCATGAGTCCTTGGAGGCTCTAACAAGTGTAGAATGGTTATGAGAGTATTCTAAAGGCCTAGAATGGTATAGGAATGTGTATTAGGACATATAAGAACCTTTAGAATCATCCTAAACACTCCATGGTGCCCCAAGGGACTTAGAGGGTGAAGCATGAGTCCTTGGAGGCTCTAACAAGTGTAGAATGGTTAAGAGAGTATTCTAAACGCTTACCATGGTCTAGTAATGTGTATTAGGACATATAAGAACCTTTAGAATAATCCTAAACACTCCATGGTGCCACAAGGGGCTTAGAGGGTGAAACCTTAGTCCTTGGAGGCTCTAACAAGTGTAGAATGGTTAAGAGAGTATTCTAAACGCTTACAATGGTCTAGGAATGTGTATTAGGACATATAAGAACCTTTAGAATGATCCTAAACACTCCATGGTGCCTCGAGGAAGTAGAGGGTGAAGCATGAGTTCTTGGAGGCTCTAACAAGTGTAGAATAGTTAAGAGAGTATTCTAAAGGCTTACAATGGTCTAGGAATGTGTATTAGGACATATAAGAACCTTTAGAATGATCCTATACACTCCATGGTGCCACAAGCGACTTAGAGGGTGATGCATGAGTCCTTGGAGGCTCTAACAAGTGTAGAATGGTTATGAGAGTATTCTAAACGCTTACAATGGTCTAGGAATGTGTATTAGGACATATAAGAACCTTTAGAATGATCCTAAACACTCCATGGTGCCTCAAGGGATTTAGAGGTTGAAGCATGAGTCCTTGGAGGCTCTAACAAGTGTAGAATGGTTATGAGAGTATTCTAAAGGCCTAGAATGGTATAGGAATGTGTATTAGGACATATAAGAACCTTTAGAATCATCCTAAACAGTCCATGGTGCCCCAAGGGACTTAGAGGGTGAAGCATGAGTCCTTGGAGGCTCTAACAAGTGTAGAATGGTTAAGAGAGTATTCTAAACGCTTACCATGGTCTAGTAATGTGTATTAGGACATATAAGAACCTTTAGAATAATCCTAAACACTCCATGGTGCCACAAGGGGCTTAGAGGGTGAAGCCTTAGTCCTTGGAGGCTCTAACAAGGGTAGAATGGTTAAGAGAGTATTCTAAACGCTTACAATGGTCTAGGAATTTGTATTAGGACATATAACAAACTTTAGAAAGATCCTAAACACTCCATGGTGCCGCAAGGGACTTAGAGGGTGAAGCATGAGTCCTTGGAGGCTTTAACAAGTGTAGAATGGTTAAGAGAATATTCTAAACGCGTAAAATGGTGTAGGAATTTGTATTAGGACATAAAAGAACCTTTAGAATGATCCTAAACACTCCATGGTGCCTCAAGGGACTTAGAGGGTGAAGCATGAGTCCTTGGAGGCTCTAACAAGTGTAGAATGGTTAAGAGAGTATTCTAAACGCTTACAATGGTCTAGGAATGTGTATTAGGACATATAAGAACCTTTAGAATGATCCTAAACACTCCATGGTGCCTCAAGGGATTTAGAGGTTGAAGCATGAGTCCTTGGAGGCTCTAACTAGTGTAGAATGGTTATGAGATTATTCTAAACGCCTAGAATGGTATAGGAATGTGTATTAGGACATATAAGAACCTTTAGAATCATAATAAACACTCCATGGTGCCCCAAGGGACTTAGAGGGTGAAGCATGAGTCCTTGGAGGCTCTAACAAGTGTAGAATGGTTAAGAGAGTATTCTAAACGCTTACCATGGTCTAGGAATGTGTACTAGGACATATAAGAACCTTTAGAATAATCCTAAACACTCCATGGTGCCACAAGGGGCTTAGAGGGTGAAGCCTTAGTCCTTGGAGGCTCTAACAAGTGTAGAATGGTTAAGAGAGTATGCTAAACGCTTACAATGGTCTAGGAATTTGTATGAGGACATATAAGAAACTTTAGAAAGATCCTAAACACTCCATGGTGCCGCAAGGGAATTAGAGGGTGAAGCACGAGTCCTTGGAGGCTTTAACAAGTGTAGAATGGTTAAGAGAGTATTCTAAACGCTTAAAATGGTGTAGGAATTTGTATTAGGACATATAAGAACCTTTAGAATGATCCTAAACACTCCATGGTGCCTCAAGGGACTTAGAGGGTGAAGCATGAGTCCTTGTAGTCTCTAACAAGTGTAGAATGGTTAAGAGAGTATTCTAAACGCTTACAATGGTCTAGGAATGTGTATTATGACATATAAAAACCTTTAGAATGGTCCTAAACACTTCATGGTGCCTCAAGGGACTTAGAGGGTGAAGCATGAGTCCTTGGAGGCTCTAACAAGTATAGAATGGTTAAGAGAGTATTTTAAACGCTTACAATGGTCTAGGAATGTGTATTAGCACTTATAAGAAACTTTAGAAAGATCCTAAACACTCAATGGTGCCTCAAGGGACTTAGAGGGTGAAGCATGAGTCTTTGGAGGCTTTAACAAGTGTAGAATGGTTAAGAGAGTATTCTAAACGCTTACAATGGTCTAGGAATGTGTATTAGGACATATAAGAACCTTTAGAATGATCCTAAACACTCCATGGTGCCCCAAGGGACTTAGAGGGTGAAGCATGAGTCCTTGGAGGCTTTAACAAGTGTAGAATGGTTAAGAGAGTATTCTTAACGCTTACAATGGTGTAGGAATGTGTATTAGGACATATAAGAACCTTTAGAATGATCCTAAACACTCCTTGGTGCCCCAAGTTACGTAGAGGGTGAAGCATGAATCCTTTTAGGCTCTAACAAGTGTAGAATGGTTAAGAGAGTATTCTAAACGCTTACAATGGTCTAGGAATGTGTATTAGGACATATAAGAACCTTTAGAATGATCCTAAACACTCCATGGTGCCTAGAGGAAGTAGAGGGTGAAGCATGAGTTCTTGGAGGCTCTAACAAGTGTAGAATGGTTAAGAGAGTATTCTAAACGCTTACAATAGTCTAGGAATGTGTATTAGGACATATAAGAACCTTTAGAATGATCCTAAACACTCCATGGTGCCTAGAGGAAGTAGAGGGTGAAGCATGAGTTCTTGGAGGCTCTAACAAGTGTAGAATGGTTAAGAGAGTATTCTAAACGCTTACAATAGTCTAGGAATGTGTATTAGGACATATAAGAACCTTTAGAATGATCCTAAACACTCCATGGTGCCTCAAGGGACTTACAGGGTGAAGCATGAGTCCTTGGAGGCTCTAACAAGTATAGAATGGTTAAGAGAGTATTCGAAACGCTTACAATGGTGTAGGAATGTGTATTAGGACATATAAGAACCTTTAGAATGGTCCTAAACACTTCATGGTGCCTCAAGGGACTTAGAGGGTGAAGCATGAGTCCTCGGAGGCTCTAACAAGTGTAGAATGCTTAAGAGAGTATTCTAAACGCTTACAATGGTCTAGGAATGTGTATTAGGACATATAAGAACCTTTAGAATGATCCTAAACACTCCATGGTGCCTCAAGGGATTTAGAGGTTGAAGCATGAGTCCTTGGAGGCTCTAACAAGTGTAGAATGGTTATGAGAGTATTCTAAAGGCCTAGAATGGTATAGGAATGTGTATTAGGACATATAAGAACCTTTAGAATCATCCTAAACAGTCCATGGTGCCCCAAGGGACTTAGAGGGTGAAGCATGAGTCCTTGGAGGCTCTAACAAGTGTAGAATGGTTAAGAGAGTATTCTAAACGCTTACCATGGTCTAGTAATGTGTATTAGGACATATAAGAACCTTTAGAATAATCCTAAACACTCCATGGTGCCACAAGGGGCTTAGAGGGTGAAGCCTTAGTCCTTGGAGGCTCTAACAAGGGTAGAATGGTTAAGAGAGTATTCTAAACGCTTACAATGGTCTAGGAATTTGTATTAGGACATATAAGAAACTTTAGAAAGATCCTAAACACTCCATGGTGCCGCAAGGGACTTAGAGGGTGAAGCATGAGTCCTTGGAGGCTTTAACAAGTGTAGAATGGTTAAGAGAATATTCTAAACGCGTAAAATGGTGTAGGAATTTGTATTAGGACATAAAAGAACCTTTAGAATGATCCTAAACACTCCATGGTGCCTCAAGGGACTTAGAGGGTGAAGCATGAGTCCTTGGAGGCTCTAACAAGTGTAGAATGGTTAAGAGAGTATTCTAAACGCTTACAATGGTCTAGGAATGTGTATTAGGACATATAAGAACCTTTAGAATGATCCTAAACACTCCATGGTGCCTCAAGGGATTTAGAGGTTGAAGCATGAGTCCTTGGAGGCTCTAACTAGTGTAGAATGGTTATGAGATTATTCTAAACGCCTAGAATGGTATAGGAATGTGTATTAGGACATATAAGAACCTTTAGAATCATAATAAACACTCCATGGTGCCCCAAGGGACTTAGAGGGTGAAGCATGAGTCCTTGGAGGCTCTAACAAGTGTAGAATGGTTAAGAGAGTATTCTAAACGCTTACCATGGTCTAGGAATGTGTACTAGGACATATAAGAACCTTTAGAATAATCCTAAACACTCCATGGTGCCACAAGGGGCTTAGAGGGTGAAGCCTTAGTCCTTGGAGGCTCTAACAAGTGTAGAATGGTTAAGAGAGTATGCTAAACGCTTACAATGGTCTAGGAATTTGTATGAGGACATATAAGAAACTTTAGAAAGATCCTAAACACTCCATGGTGCCGCAAGGGAATTAGAGGGTGAAGCACGAGTCCTTGGAGGCTTTAACAAGTGTAGAATGGTTAAGAGAGTATTCTAAACGCTTAAAATGGTGTAGGAATTTGTATTAGGACATATAAGAACCTTTAGAATGATCCTAAACACTCCATGGTGCCTCAAGGGACTTAGAGGGTGAAGCATGAGTCCTTGTAGTCTCTAACAAGTGTAGAATGGTTAAGAGAGTATTCTAAACGCTTACAATGGTCTAGGAATGTGTATTATGACATATAAAAACCTTTAGAATGGTCCTAAACACTTCATGGTGCCTCAAGGGACTTAGAGGGTGAAGCATGAGTCCTTGGAGGCTCTAACAAGTATAGAATGGTTAAGAGAGTATTTTAAACGCTTACAATGGTCTAGGAATGTGTATTAGCACTTATAAGAAACTTTAGAAAGATCCTAAACACTCAATGGTGCCTCAAGGGACTTAGAGGGTGAAGCATGAGTCTTTGGAGGCTTTAACAAGTGTAGAATGGTTAAGAGAGTATTCTAAACGCTTACAATGGTCTAGGAATGTGTATTAGGACATATAAGAACCTTTAGAATGATCCTAAACACTCCATGGTGCCCCAAGGGACTTAGAGGGTGAAGCATGAGTCCTTGGAGGCTTTAACAAGTGTAGAATGGTTAAGAGAGTATTCTTAACGCTTACAATGGTGTAGGAATGTGTATTAGGACATATAAGAACCTTTAGAATGATCCTAAACACTCCTTGGTGCCCCAAGTTACGTAGAGGGTGAAGCATGAATCCTTTTAGGCTCTAACAAGTGTAGAATGGTTAAGAGAGTATTCTAAACGCTTACAATGGTCTAGGAATGTGTATTAGGACATATAAGAACCTTTAGAATGATCCTAAACACTCCATGGTGCCTAGAGGAAGTAGAGGGTGAAGCATGAGTTCTTGGAGGCTCTAACAAGTGTAGAATGGTTAAGAGAGTATTCTAAACGCTTACAATAGTCTAGGAATGTGTATTAGGACATATAAGAACCTTTAGAATGATCCTAAACACTCCATGGTGCCTAGAGGAAGTAGAGGGTGAAGCATGAGTTCTTGGAGGCTCTAACAAGTGTAGAATGGTTAAGAGAGTATTCTAAACGCTTACAATAGTCTAGGAATGTGTATTAGGACATATAAGAACCTTTAGAATGATCCTAAACACTCCATGGTGCCTCAAGGGACTTACAGGGTGAAGCATGAGTCCTTGGAGGCTCTAACAAGTATAGAATGGTTAAGAGAGTATTCGAAACGCTTACAATGGTGTAGGAATGTGTATTAGGACATATAAGAACCTTTAGAATGGTCCTAAACACTTCATGGTGCCTCAAGGGACTTAGAGGGTGAAGCATGAGTCCTTGGAGGCTCTAACAAGTATAGAATGGTTATGAGAGTATTTTAAACGCTTACAATGGTCTAGGAATGTGTATTAGGACATATAAGAAACTTTAGAAAGATCCTAAACACTCAATGGTGCCTCAAGGGACTTAGAGGGTGAAGCATGAGTCCTTGGAGGCTTTAACAAGTGTAGAATGGTTAAGAGAGTATTCTAAACGCTTACAATGGTCTAGGAATGTGTATTAGGACATATAAGAACCTTTAGAATGATCCTAAACACTCCATGGTGCCCCAAGGGACTTAGAGGGTGAAGCATGAGTCCTTGGAGGCTTTAACAAGTGTAGAATGGTTAAGAGAGTATTCTAAACGCTTACAATGGTGTAGGAATGTGTATTAGGACATATAAGAACCTTTAGAATGATCCTAAACACTCCATGGTGCCCCAAGTTACGTAGAGGGTGAAGCATGAATCCTTTTAGGCTGTAACAAGTGTAGAATGGTTAAGAGAGTATTCTAAACGCTTACTATGGTCTAGGAATGTGTATTAGGACATATAAGAACCTTTAGAATGATCCTAAACACTCCATGGTGCCTAGAGGAAGTAGAGGGTGAAGCATGAGTTCTTGGAGGCTCTAACAAGTGTAGAATGGTTAAGAGAGTATTCTAAACGCTTACAATAGTCTAGGAATGTGTATTAGGACATATAAGAACCTTTAGAATGATCCTAAACACTCCATGGTGCCTCAAGGGAGTTAGAGGGTGAAGCATGAGTCCTTGGAGGGTTTAACAAGTGTAGAATGGTTAAGAGAGTATTCTAAACGCTTACAATGGTGTAGGAATGTGTATTAGGACATATAAGAACCTTTAGAATGATCCTAAACACTCCTTGGTACCCCAAGTTACGTAGAGGGTGGAGCATGAATCCTTTTAGGCTCTAACAAGTGTAGAATGGTTAAGAGAGTATTCTAAACGCTTACAATGGTCTAGGAATGTGTATTAGGACATATAAGAACCTTTAGAATGATCCTAAACACTCCATGGTGCCTAGAGGAAGTAGAGGGTGAAGCATGAGTTCTTGGAGGCTCTAACAAGTGTAGAATGGTTAAGAGAGTATTCTAAACGCTTACAATAGTCTAGGAAAGTGTATTAGGACATATAAGAACCTTTAGAATGATCCTAAACACTCCATGGTGCCTCAAGGGAGTTAGAGGGTGAAGCATGAGTCCTTGGAGGCTCTAACAGGTTTAGAATGGTTAAGAGAGTATTCTAAACGCTTACCATGGTCTAGTAATGTGTATTAGGACATATAAGAACCTTTAGAATAATCCTAAACACTCCATGGTGCCACAAGGGGCTTAGAGGGTGAAGCCTTAGTCCTTGGAGGCTCTAACAAGTGTAGAATGGTTAAGAGAGTATTCTAAACGCTTACAATGGTCTAGGAATTTGTATTAGGACATATAAGAAACTTTAGAAAGATCCTAAACACTCCATGGTGCCGCAAGGGACTTAGAGGGTGAAGCATGAGTCCTTGGAGGCTTTAACAAGTGTAGAATGGTTAAGAGAATATTCTAAACGCGTAAAATGGTGTAGGAATTTGTATTAGGACATAAAAGAACCTTTAGAATGATCCTAAACACTCCATGGTGCCTCAAGGGACTTAGAGGGTGAAGCATGAGTCCTTGGAGGCTCTAACAAGTGTAGAATGGTTAAGAGAGTATTCTAAACGCTTACAATGGTCTAGGAATGTGTATTAGGACATATAAGAACCTTTAGAATGATCCTAAACACTCCATGGTGCCTCAAGGGATTTAGAGGTTGAAGCATGAGTCCTTGGAGGCTCTAACTAGTGTAGAATGGTTATGAGAGTATTCTAAACGCCTAGAATGGTATAGGAATGTGTATTAGGACATATAAGAACCTTTAGAATCATACTAAACACTCCATGGTGCCCCAAGGGACTTAGAGGGTGAAGCATGAGTCCTTGGAGGCTCTAACAAGTGTAGAATGGTTAAGAGAGTATTCTAAACGCTTACCATGGTCTAGGAATATGTATTAGGACATATAAGAACCTTTAGAATAATCCTAAACACTCCATGGTGCCACAAGGGGCTTAGAGGGTGAAGCCTTAGTCCTTGGAGGCTCTAACAAGTGTAGAATGGTTAAGAGAGTATGCTAAACGCTTACAATGGTCTAGGAATTTGTATGAGGACATATAAGAAACTTTAGAAAGATCCTAAACACTCCATGGTGCCGCAAGGGACTTAGAGGGTGAAGCATGAGTCCTTGGAGGCTTTAACAAGTGTAGAATGGTTAAGAGAGTATTCTAAACGCTTAAAATGGTGTAGGAATTTGTATTAGGACATATAAGAACCTTTAGAATGATCCTAAACACTCCATGGTGCCTCAAGGGACTTAGAGGGTGAAGCATGAGTCCTTGTAGTCTCTAACAAGTGTAGAATGGTTAAGAGAGTATTCTAAACGCTTACAATAGTCTAGGAAAGTGTATTAGGACATATAAGAACCTTTAGAATGATCCTAAACACTCCATGGTGCCTCAAGGGAGTTAGAGGGTGAAGCATGAGTCCTTGGAGGCTCTAACAGGTGTAGAATGGTTAAGAGAGTATTCTAAACGCTTACCATGGTCTAGTAATGTGTATTAGGACATATAAGAACCTTTAGAATAATCCTAAACACTCCATGGTGCCACAAGGGGCTTAGAGGGTGAAGCCTTAGTCCTTGGAGGCTCTAACAAGTGTAGAATGGTTAAGAGAGTATTCTAAACGCTTACAATGGTCTAGGAATTTGTATTAGGACATATAAGAAACTTTAGAAAGATCCTAAACACTCCATGGTGCCGCAAGGGACTTAGAGGGTGAAGCATGAGTCCTTGGAGTCTTTAACAAGTGTAGAATGGTTAAGAGAATATTCTAAACGCGTAAAATGGTGTAGGAATTTGTATTAGGACATAAAAGAACCTTTAGAATGATCCTAAACACTCCATGGTGCCTCAAGGGACTTAGAGGGTGAAGCATGAGTCCTTGGAGGCTCTAACAAGTGTAGAATGGTTAAGAGAGTATTCTAAACGCTTACAATGGTCTAGGAATGTGTATTAGGACATATAAGAACCTTTAGAATGATCCTAAACACTCCATGGTGCCTCAAGGGATTTAGAGGTTGAAGCATGAGTCCTTGGAGGCTCTAACTAGTGTAGAATGGTTATGAGAGTATTCTAAACGCCTAGAATGGTATAGGAATGTGTATTAGGACATATAAGAACCTTTAGAATCATACTAAACACTCCATGGTGCCCCAAGGGACTTAGAGGGTGAAGCATGAGTCCTTGGAGGCTCTAACAAGTGTAGAATGGTTAAGAGAGTATTCTAAACGCTTACCATGGTCTAGGAATATGTATTAGGACATATAAGAACCTTTAGAATAATCCTAAACACTCCATGGTGCCACAAGGGGCTTAGAGGGTGAAGCCTTAGTCCTTGGAGGCTCTAACAAGTGTAGAATGGTTAAGAGAGTATGCTAAACGCTTACAATGGTCTAGGAATTTGTATGAGGACATATAAGAAACTTTAGAAAGATCCTAAACACTCCATGGTGCCGCAAGGGACTTAGAGGGTGAAGCATGAGTCCTTGGAGGCTTTAACAAGTGTAGAATGGTTAAGAGAGTATTCTAAACGCTTAAAATGGTGTAGGAATTTGTATTAGGACATATAAGAACCTTTAGAATGATCCTAAACACTCCATGGTGCCTCAAGGGACTTAGAGGGTGAAGCATGAGTCCTTGTAGTCTCTAACAAGTGTAGAATGGTTAAGAGAGTATTCTAAACGCTTACAATAGTCTAGGAAAGTGTATTAGGACATATAAGAACCTTTAGAATGATCCTAAACACTCCATGGTGCCTCAAGGGAGTTAGAGGGTGAAGCATGAGTCCTTGGAGGCTCTAACAGGTGTAGAATGGTTAAGAGAGTATTCTAAACGCTTACCATGGTCTAGTAATGTGTATTAGGACATATAAGAACCTTTAGAATAATCCTAAACACTCCATGGTGCCACAAGGGGCTTAGAGGGTGAAGCCTTAGTCCTTGGAGGCTCTAACAAGTGTAGAATGGTTAAGAGAGTATTCTAAACGCTTACAATGGTCTAGGAATTTGTATTAGGACATATAAGAAACTTTAGAAAGATCCTAAACACTCCATGGTGCCGCAAGGGACTTAGAGGGTGAAGCATGAGTCCTTGGAGTCTTTAACAAGTGTAGAATGGTTAAGAGAATATTCTAAACGCGTAAAATGGTGTAGGAATTTGTATTAGGACATAAAAGAACCTTTAGAATGATCCTAAACACTCCATGGTGCCTCAAGGGACTTAGAGGGTGAAGCATGAGTCCTTGGAGGCTCTAACAAGTGTAGAATGGTTAAGAGAGTATTCTAAACGCTTACAATGGTCTAGGAATGTGTATTAGGACATATAAGAACCTTTAGAATGATCCTAAACACTCCATGGTGCCTCAAGGGATTTAGAGGTTGAAGCATGAGTCCTTGGAGGCTCTAACTAGTGTAGAATGGTTATGAGAGTATTCTAAACGCCTAGAATGGTATAGGAATGTGTATTAGGACATATAAGAACCTTTAGAATCATACTAAACACTCCATGGTGCCCCAAGGGACTTAGAGGGTGAAGCATGAGTCCTTGGAGGCTCTAACAAGTGTAGAATGGTTAAGAGAGTATTCTAAACGCTTACCATGGTCTAGGAATATGTATTAGGACATATAAGAACCTTTAGAATAATCCTAAACACTCCATGGTGCCACAAGGGGCTTAGAGGGTGAAGCCTTAGTCCTTGGAGGCTCTAACAAGTGTAGAATGGTTAAGAGAGTATGCTAAACGCTTACAATGGTCTAGGAATTTGTATGAGGACATATAAGAAACTTTAGAAAGATCCTAAACACTCCATGGTGCCGCAAGGGACTTAGAGGGTGAAGCATGAGTCCTTGGAGGCTTTAACAAGTGTAGAATGGTTAAGAGAGTATTCTAAACGCTTAAAATGGTGTAGGAATTTGTATTAGGACATATAAGAACCTTTAGAATGATCCTAAACACTCCATGGTGCCTCAAGGGACTTAGAGGGTGAAGCATGAGTCCTTGTAGTCTCTAACAAGTGTAGAATGGTTAAGAGAGTATTCTAAACGCTTACAATGGTCTAGGAATGTGTATTATGACATATAAAAACCTTTAGAATGGTCCTAAACACTTCATGGTGCCTCAAGGGACTTAGAGGGTGAAGCATGAGTCCTTGGAGGCTCTAACAAGTATAGAATGGTTAAGAGAGTATTTTAAACGCTTACAATGGTCTAGGAATGTGTATTAGCACTTATAAGAAACTTTAGAAAGATCCTAAACACTCAATGGTGCCTCAAGGGACTTAGAGGGTGAAGCATGAGTCTTTGGAGGCTTTAACAAGTGTAGAATGGTTAAGAGAGTATTCTAAACGCTTACAATGGTCTAGGAATGTGTATTAGGACATATAAGAACCTTTAGAATGATCCTAAACACTCCATGGTGCCCCAAGGGACTTAGAGGGTGAAGCATGAGTCCTTGGAGGCTTTAACAAGTGTAGAATGGTTAAGAGAGTATTCTAAACGCTTACAATGGTGTAGGAATGTGTATTAGGACATATAAGAACCTTTAGAATGATCCTAAACACTCCTTGGTGCCCCAAGTTACGTAGAGGGTGAAGCATGAATCCTTTTAGGCTCTAACAAGTGTAGAATGGTTAAGAGAGTATTCTAAACGCTTACAATGGTCTAGGAATGTGTATTAGGACATATAAGAACCTTTAGAATGATCCTAAACACTCCATGGTGCCTAGAGGAAGTAGAGGGTGAAGCATGAGTTCTTGGAGGCTCTAACAAGTGTAGAATGGTTAAGAGAGTATTCTAAACGCTTACAATAGTCTAGGAATGTGTATTAGGACATATAAGAACCTTTAGAATGATCCTAAACACTCCATGGTGCCTAGAGGAAGTAGAGGGTGAAGCATGAGTTCTTGGAGGCTCTAACAAGTGTAGAATGGTTAAGAGAGTATTCTAAACGCTTACAATAGTCTAGGAATGTGTATTAGGACATATAAGAACCTTTAGAATGATCCTAAACACTCCATGGTGCCTCAAGGGACTTACAGGGTGAAGCATGAGTCCTTGGAGGCTCTAACAAGTATAGAATGGTTAAGAGAGTATTCGAAACGCTTACAATGGTCTAGGAATGTGTATTAGGACATATAAGAACCTTTAGAATGGTCCTAAACACTTCATGGTGCCTCAAGGGACTTAGAGGGTGAAGCATGAGTCCTTGGAGGCTCTAACAAGTATAGAATGGTTATGAGAGTATTTTAAACGCTTACAATGGTCTAGGAATGTGTATTAGGACATATAAGAAACTTTAGAAAGATCCTAAACACTCAATGGTGCCTCAAGGGACTTAGAGGGTGAAGCATGAGTCCTTGGAGGCTTTAACAAGTGTAGAATGGTTAAGAGAGTATTCTAAACGCTTACAATGGTCTAGGAATGTGTATTAGGACATATAAGAACCTTTAGAATGATCCTAAACACTCCATGGTGCCCCAAGGGACTTAGAGGGTGAAGCATGAGTCCTTGGAGGCTTTAACAAGTGTAGAATGGTTAAGAGAGTATTCTAAACGCTTACAATGGTGTAGGAATGTGTATTAGGACATATAAGAACCTTTAGAATGATCCTAAACACTCCTTGGTGCCCCAAGTTACGTAGAGGGTGAAGCATGAATCCTTTTAGGCTCTAACAAGTGTAGAATGGTTAAGAGAGTATTCTAAACGCTTACTATGGTCTAGGAATGTGTATTAGGACATATAAGAACCTTTAGAATGATCCTAAACACTCCATGGTGCCTAGAGGAAGTAGAGGGTGAAGCATGAGTTCTTGGAGGCTCTAACAAGTGTAGAATGGTTAAGAGAGTATTCTAAACGCTTACAATAGTCTAGGAATGTGTATTAGGACATATAAGAACCTTTAGAATGATCCTAAACACTCCATGGTGCCTCAAGGGAGTTAGAGGGTGAAGCATGAGTCCTTGGAGGCTTTAACAAGTGTAGAGTGGTTAAGAGAGTATTCTAAACGCTTACAATGGTGTAGGAATGTGTATTAGGACATATAAGAACCTTTAGAATGATCCTAAACACTCCTTGGTGCCCCAAGTTACGTAGAGGGTGGAGCATGAATCCTTTTAGGCTCTAACAAGTGTAGAATGGTTAAGAGAGTATTCTAAACGCTTACAATGGTCTAGGAATGTTTATTAGGACATATAAGAACCTTTAGAGTGATCCTAAACACTCCATGGTGCCTAGAGGAAGTAGAGGGTGAAGCATGAGTTCTTGGAGGCTCTAACAAGTGTAGAATGGTTAAGAGAGTATTCTAAACGCTTACAATAGTCTAGGAATGTGTATTAGGACATATAAGAACCTTTAGAATGATCCTAAACACTCCATGGTGCCTCAAGGGAGTTAGAGGGTGAAGCATGAGTCCTTGGAGGCTCTAACAGGTGTAGAATGGTTAAGAGAGTATTCTAAACGCTTACAATGATCTAGAAATGTGTATTAGGACATATAAGAACCTTTTAGAATGATCCTAAGCACTCTGATGGAGGTCAGCTTGGGGCACCAAGGAATCAAGTGGAAGCAAGGGAAGAGGTTACAAGTGTTACACAATATGCTGGAAAGAAGAAAGGAATCAATTGTTTTTAGACTTTTTAAGTTAACTTGGAACTTGTAAATTTTAGTTTGTGTTTCTGTTTAATTTTTTAAGGGTTGTAATAATGGCCCTCGTGCCAAGTAGATTGAACTTATTAAATAGTTTTAGTTAATTAGTTTAATGTTTAGGATTTCTTGTTAAGTTGTAAGCATTTCAAGGCAAACAAATTAAGGAGCAACAAGAAGAATCTACCATCAAGATCAAGGCCAAATAATAATTGAAGAAGGAGTTACAAATTGGAAACATGAGCCATCAAGACATACGGCCACATTAAAAGGGAAGAATTCATGCATATGGCTACAATTAATTTCAAGGAGTTACAAAGTGAATTCAAAATTCATGGAGCAAGAATAATGAGGCCACGGTTACAAGAAAGGAATTCAATATCAATGATTGCCCAAATAAAAGCTACGGCCAAGGGAGTTACAAAAGACCAATTAATGCCTTCAATAAAATGATAGTAATGCACTTAATTTTGGCTAAGAAGTAACGGCTACAAAGGCAAGAGAATCATCACAAGGCTATTAAATGGTCTAGGAATGTGTATTAGGACATATAAGAACCTTTAGAATGATCCTAAACACTCCATGGTGCCTCAAGGGACTTAGAGGGTGAAGCATGAGTCCTAGGAGGGTCTAACATGTGTAGAATGGTTAAGAGAGTATTCTAAACCCCTTACAATGGTCTAGGAATGTGTATTAGGACATATAAGAACCTTTAGAATGATCCTAAACACTCCATGGTGCCTCAAGGGACTTAGAGGGTGAGCATGAGTCCTTGGAGGGTCTAACAAGTGTAGAATGGTTAAGAGAGTATTCTAAACGCTTACAATGGTCTAGGAATGTGTACTAGGACATATAAGAACCTTTAGAATGATCCTAAATAGTCCATGGTGCCTCAAGGGACTTAGAGGGAGAGCATGAGTCCTTGGAGGGTCTAACAAGTGTAGAATGGTTAAGCGAGTATTCTAAACGCTTACAATGGTCTAGGAATGTGTACTAGGACATATAAGAACCTTTAGAATGATCCTAAACACTCCATGGTGCCTAGAGGAAGTAGAGGGTGAAGCATGAGTCCTCGGAGGCTCTAACAAGTGTAGAATGGTTAAGAGAGTATTCTAAATGCTTACAATGGTCTAGGAATGTGTACTAGGACATATAAGAACCTTTAGAATGATCCTAAACACTCCATGGTGCCTCAAGGGACTTAGAGGGTGAAGCATGAGTCCTTGGACGCTCTAACTGTTAGAACCTACAATCGGTGGGTGAAACAACTAGGAGACACTAGGAGAACACCTAGAAGGGGGGTTGAATAGGTGTTATAGAAACTTTGAAAGATTTTCGCAAGAAACAAATCTAAACGATTAAAACCAATGAAAATCAATCAATTAACAAATATTATATCAGAGATTAAGCGGAAACAATCAACACCAATATTCTTATTGATTCACCTAGGTTATGAAAATGATTTTCCCTTTATCAATTTTGCACAATAAAGATTCAATTCAATCAAATATAGAAAAATCACTTTTTCTAGGTTTTCAATCAAGAACACAATTAAAGACTTGAATTGTAAAGAGTTAAGAGTTTAGAGATACGACACAGTGATTTATCCTGGTTCACTTTCATCCACTTGAAAGCTACTCCAGTCCCCTCTTCAACCAAGAGAGATTCTTCACTATGAGGAATTAGAGTTTCTCAAATTACAAGTAAATGCCTCACAAGACTCCCTTCTTGCTAGCCTACAAGAGATACCACACCCTTGCCTTGTAATCCTATTGATATCTAATCTAACCTCTTCTCTTGCTTGCCGATACCTCACAACAAGTCTTCCAATTGCTTGCTTCACTCACAAGACTTCCAAATGCTTGTTCTTCAACAAGGCTTCCAAGTGCTTGATGAAATGCCTCACCAAGGCTTCCAATGAAACTTTGCTTGATTCACAAAATCAAGTCTTCCTTTGTTGTAGATAGCTTGCCTTTTGCAAAGATTACAACTCAAATGAAAAACAATAACAATCCTATGAATCTCTTTCAAAAGCTATGAAAAGATCAACATGAGAGATTCAAGGTTCTTGATCAAAGAATATGAAAATGAGAGCTTTGATCTTGAGAGAGTGAGAGAGAATAGTGTGGCTTTGATTCTTTGTAAAATTGTGTATCAAAATGATTCTAGTTGATAGAAATGATTAGGAAAAGGTTTATATAGAATACCCAAAAGTTAGAGCACTTAGAATAGCTTTTGAGAAGTTAAAAACGCATTTTAAAAACCATATCTGATCGAGTTACTCGAGTGAAATGAGTGTTACTCGAGTAAGCCGAAAGCTGAAAACATTTTACTCGAGTGAAATAATGATTAATCGAGTAAGCCGCAAGCTTGATAAATTTTACTCGAGTGAAATATGTGTTACTCGAGTAATCAGCATAAAAATCACTAAAAACTTGTTTTCTCAAAAACTAAACCTTTTCTTTAAAACCTTTAAGCCACCTATTGATTTTAGACAAAGTGAATACTCAAAATATGATATAATCATGTATTCAAAAGAGATTCACTACCCTCTAATAAACTCTACCCAAACTCATAAACTAAAAGACTTGTGAGGCAAAAGATAAAACAATAAAACATAAACTACCAAACTAAGTCTTCATGAGTTGGCTCTCTCTTCATAACTTGATGTTTGTTGTTGCTTGTTGAGCTTGATCTTGATCAACACATTTGAACTTGTTCAAAACCTTTTGTAGCTTGTTCAAAACCTTTTGTCATTATCAAAACATTCTTCATGGATCTTACAATCTCCCCCTTTTTGAAAATGACAAACATGTTTTGAAATCGTTTGAAGTTCATTGAAGTTGTTGATGCTTGAACCATTTGATCACTTGGTGAGACTCTTGCTCCCCCTCAATTAATACTTTTGACATTTGAAATCAAATTGAGTAAGCTTGATTCTCAATCTATCTTCAACAACTTTGCTCAACCTACATAAAAACAACAAAACAAACCTTTCTCCAAACATACTATTTTATTATTTCTCCCCAAAATACAAATCTCCTCTTTTTCAAAACATCATATTTCTCCCCCTTTGGCATTATCAAAAAGAAATATATACCAATTGAAATATAAGATCTAAGCCAAAATAGAAGAAATATAACCAAAGCATGATAATCATCTAATGATTAAAATTAGTATCATTGAGTAATCAATATCAAACAAATTGTATACCAATAACATGATACCAATTTTAAAACAATTGTAAGAAATTGATACCAATAGTATTTTCTCAATAGTATAAACAATATCACATTATAAGAAATAATACCAATTGAGAGAACTATGAGCAATATCCAAATTGTGACTAAACAAATACCAATTGTATAATATTGAATGTTACCAATTTGTAGAATTTTCTCCTTAATACCAATTGAAGAAGATCAATAATGTAAATTGTATCAAATGTGTATAGACCTTCATTTGCTTCTTCAATCATACCTACAAAACAATCATGCTTTGCTTTTTGGTATCCAAATGGTTTTGGATCCATTTTTGTTAGTGTAGGGACTCTCACCCTTTTTCACCCAAACAAAATCTCCTTTAGGTATACCATGCACTTTAATATAACACACATTTGAAGTATGTCCATGAGTACCACAATAGAAACATGTTGGTGCATTTGAGAAATCAACTTTAGAAAAATCAACAACATTTCTATGAGATTTACTCTTAGCATTAGTATAACCCAAACCAAACTTGTTTGAATTTTCTCTTTGAAAATTTAACAATGTTCGCAATCTAATATCACCATTTGAGAAACTTGCAAGCTTATTTTTCAAAATAGCATTTTCATCCTTAAGCAACTTGCAATCCTCACAATCAACCACATTATTCAATCTACTAGCACAATCACAAGTAGAATTATCAATGATAAGATGCAAAGTCTCATTGTCTAACTTAAGGTCATCAACTTGCTTTTGAAGATCTAAAATCTTTTGTTGATGTTCCTCAATGAGCTTCTTCCTATCAATATTTTTCTTAGCTAATTTCTTGAGATGTTCATGCATTTCTTCATAAGCATTATATAACATTTCATAATTTGAAGAAATTTCGGATTTAGTAAGACTTACATCGCTTTCGTCACTTTGTTCACTTGATTCATCATTTGAACTTTCCTCTTCATCTACTAGAGCTATCAAGTTGAGACAAGCGACATCTTCATCATCCGAATAACTATTCGATTGGCTTTTCTTGTCTTTTTCATCATCACTATTCCAAACTATGTATGCCCTTTTAGTTTTCTTTTCTTTCTCCTTCTTCTTAAGATACTTAGAGCATGAGTACTTGAGATGATCGGGCTTTCCACATTCATGGCAAACTATTCCTTCTTTTGAAGTCTTTGTCTTGTAGTGTGGGGAATTCTTCTCTTTACTTTTGTCCTTGTTCAACCTTCCTTTTCTCCTTAGAATTTTATTGAACTTTCTTAGTATAAGCTTCATCTCCTCTTCATCAATGTCCGAATCGGAATCTTCATTATCATCATCATCGGAACTCTCTTCCTTTTGATATGACCTTTGAGCTTTAAGAGCAATTCCTTTTCTCTCTTTGTACTTATCCGATTCTTCATGCATTTGCAAACGTCCAAGCTCCATTTCATGTTCTTGTAGCTTTCCGAAAAGTGTAGCTAAGTCCATGGTGTCCAAGTCCTTTGATTCAACTATTGCGGTAACTTTGGGTTGCCATTCCCTACTTAGACATCTTAAAACTTTGTTAACAAGTTCACAATTCACGAAAGTTTTACCAAGAGCAATGAGATGATTAACAATATGAGTAAAACGTTTTTGCATAAAACATATAGATTCAATAGGCAACATACGAAACAATTCATATTCATGCATCAAAGAATTTAATCTAGCACGCCTAACTTCACTAGTGCCTTCATGTGTGACTTGCAAGGTGTCCCACATATCTTTGGCATCTTTACATTGGGAGACTCTAAAGAACTCATCATATGATAGAGCGGAGGTGATGATATTCTTAGCTTTTAAATCATATTGAATTTTCCTTTTATCATCATCGGTCCACTTATCTTTGGGAGTTAGGGTAAGCACACCTTCTACATCTTTTGAGGGAATATAAGGACCATTTTCAATGGCTTCCCAAATGTTCACATCTATGGCTTCTATAAAGATTCTCATCCTAATTTTCCAATAACCATAACCCTCTCCACCAAACATAGGAGGGCGATTAATTGAAGCACCTTCACCACCAAAAGGATTCGTAGAACCCATTGTAGTTTCCTTAAGGATCTTAACGAAAAAGCTCTATGCTCGTGTCTTTCGACCGAGCTCTGATACCAATTGTTAGAACCTACAATCGGTGGGTGAAACAACTAGGAGACACTAGGAGAACACCTAGAAGGGGGGTTGAATAGGTGTTATAGAAACTTTGAAAGATTTTCGCAAGAAACAAATCTAAACGATTAAAACCAATGAAAATCAATCAATTAACAAATATTATATCAGAGATTAAGCGGAAACAATCAACACCAATATTCTTATTGATTCACCTAGGTTATGAAAATGATTTTCCCTTTATCAATTTTGCACAATAAAGATTCAATTCAATCAAATATAGAAAAATCACTTTTTCTAGGTTTTCAATCAAGAACACAATTAAAGACTTGAATTGTAAAGAGTTAAGAGTTTAGAGATACGACACAGTGATTTATCCTGGTCCACTTTCATCCACTTGAAAGCTACTCCAGTCCCCTCTTCAACCAAGAGAGATTCTTCACTATGAGGAATTAGAGTTTCTCAAATTACAAGTAAATGCCTCACAAGACTCCCTTCTTGCTAGCCTACAAGAGATACCACACCCTTGCCTTGTAATCCTATTGATATCTAATCTAACCTCTTCTCTTGCTTGCCGATACCTTACAACAAGTCTTCCAATTGCTTGCTTCACTCACAAGACTTCCAAATGCTTGTTCTTCAACAAGGCTTCCAAGTGCTTGATGAAATGCCTCACCAAGGCTTCCAATGAAACTTTGCTTGATTCACAAAATCAAGTCTTCCTTTGTTGTAGATAGCTTGCCTTTTGCAAAGATTACAACTCAAATGAAAAACAATAACAATCCTATGAATCTCTTTCAAAAGCTATGAAAAGATCAACATGAGAGATTCAAGGTTCTTGATCAAAGAATATGAAAATGAGAGCTTTGATCTTGAGAGAGTGAGAGAGAATAGTGTGGCTTTGATTCTTTGTAAAATTGTGTATCAAAATGATTCTAGTTGATAGAAATGATTAGGAAAAGGTTTATATAGAATACCCAAAAGTTAGAGCACTTAGAATAGCTTTTGAGAAGTTAAAAACGCATTTTTAAAACCATATCTGATCGAGTTACTCGAGTGAAATGAGTGTTACTCGAGTAAGCCGAAAGCTGAAAACATTTTACTCGAGTGAAATAATGATTAATCGAGTAAGCCGCAAGCTTGATAAATTTTACTCGAGTGAAATATGTGTTACTCGAGTAATCAGCATAAAAATCACTAAAAACTTGTTTTCTCAAAAACTAAACCTTTTCTTTAAAACCTTTAAGCCACCTATTGATTTTAGACAAAGTGAATACTCAAAATATGATATAATCATGTATTCAAAAGAGATTCACTACCCTCTAATAAACTCTACCCAAACTCATAAACTAAAAGACTTGTGAGGCAAAAGATAAAACAATAAAACATAAACTACCAAACTAAGTCTTCATGAGTTGGCTCTCTCTTCATAACTTGATATTTGTTGTTGCTTGTTGAGCTTGATCTTGATCAACACATTTGAACTTGTTCAAAACCTTTTGTAGCTTGTTCAAAACCTTTTGTCATTATCAAAACATTCTTCATGGATCTTACACTAACAAGTGAAGAATGGTTAAGAGAGTAATCTAAAGGCTTAGAATGGTCTAGGAATGTGTATTAGGACATATAAGAACCTTTAGAATGATCCTAAACACTCCATGGTGCCCCAAGGGACTTAGAGGGTGAAGCATGAGTCCTTGGAGGCTCTAATTAGTGTAGAATGGTTAAGAGAGTATTCTAAACGCCTAGAATGGTCTAGGAATGTGTATTAGGACATATAAGAACCTTTAGAATGATCCTAAACACTCCATGGTGCCTCAAGGGACTTAGAGGGTGAAGCATAAGTCCTCGAAGGCTCTAACAACTGTAGAATGGTTAAGAGAGTATTCTAAACGCTTACAATGGTCTAGGAATGTGTACTAGGACATATAAGAACCTTTAGAATGATCCTACACACTCCATGGTGCCTAGAGGAAGTAGAGGGTGAAGCATCAGTCCTCGGAGGCTCTAACAAGTGTAGAATGGTTAAGAGAGTATTCTAAACGCTTACAATGGTCTAGGAATGTGTATTAGGACATATAAGAACCTTTAAAATGATCCTAAACACTTCATGGTTCCTCAAGGGACTTAGAGGGTGAAGCATGAGTCCTTGGAGGCTCTAACTAGTGTAGAATGGTTAAGAGAGTATTCTAAACGCCAAGAATGGTCTAGGAATGTGTATTAAGACATATAAGAACCTTTAGAATGATCCTAAACACTCCATTGTGCCTCAAGGGACTTAGAGGGTGAAGCATGAGTCCTAGGAGGCTCTAACAAGTGTAGAATGGTTAAGAGAGTATTCTAAACCCCTTACAATGGTCTAGGAATGTGTATTAGGACATATAAGAACCTTTAGAATGATCCTAAACACTCCATGGTGCCTTAAGGGACTTAGAGGGTGAGCATGAGTCCTGGGAGGGTCTAACAAGTGTAGAATGGTTAAGAGAGTATTCTAAACGCTTACAATGGTCTAGGAATGTGTACTAAGACATATAAGAACCTTTAGAATGATCCTAAACACTCCATGGTGCCTAGAGGAAGTAGAGGGTGAAGCATGAGTCCTCGGAGGCTCTAACAAGTGTAGAATGGTTAAGAGAGTATTCTAAACGCCTACAATGGTCTAGGAATGTGTACTAGGACTTATAAGAACCTTTAGAATGATCCTAAATACTCCATGGTGCCTAGAGGAAGTAGAGGGTGAAGCATGAGTCCTCAAAGGCTCCAACAAGTGTAGAATGGTTAAGAGAGTATTCTAAACGCTTACAATGGTCTAGGAATGTGTACTAGGACATATAAGAACCTTTAGAATGATCCTAAACACTCCATGGTGCCTAGAGGAAGTAGAGGGTGAAGCATGAGTCCTCGGAGGCTCTAACAAGCGTAGAATGGTTAAGAGAGTATTCTAAACGCTTACAATGGTCTAGGAATGTGTACTAGGACATATAAGAACCTTTAGAATGATCCTAAACACTCCATGGTGCCTCAAGGGACTTAGAGGGTGAAGCATGAGTCCTTGGAGGCTCTAACAAGTGAAGAATGGTTAAGAGAGTAATATAAAGGCTTAGAACGGTCTAGGAATGCGTATTAGGACATATAAGAACCTTTAGAATGATCCTAAACACTCCATGGTGCCCCAAGGGACTTAGAGGGTGAAGCATGAGTCCTTGGAGGCTCTAATTAGTGTAGAATGGTTAAGAGAGTATTCTAAACTCTTACAATGGTCTAGGACTGTGTATTAGGACATATAAGAACCTTTAAAATGATCCTAAACACTCCATGGTGCCTCAAGGGACTTAGAGGCTGAAGCATGAGTCCTTGGAGGCTCTAAATAGTGTAGAATGGATAAGAGAGTATTCTAAACGCCTAGAATGGTCTAGGAATGTGTATTAGGACCTATAAGAACCTTTAGAATGATCCTAAACACTCCATGGTGCCTCAAGAGACTTAGAGGGTGAAGCATAAGTCCTCGGAGGCTCTAACAACTGTAGAATGGTTAAGAGAGTATTCTAAATGCTTACAATGGTCTAGGAATGTGTACTAGGACATATAAGAACCTTTAGAATGATCCTAAACACTCCATGGTGCCCCAAGGGACTTAGAGGGTGAAGCATGAGTCCTTGGAGGCTCTAATTAGTGTAGAATGGTTAAGAGAGTATTCTAAACTCTTACAATGGTCTAGGACTGTGTATTAGGACATATAAGAACCTTTAAAATGATCCTAAACACTCCATGGTGCCTCAAGTGACTTAGAGGGTGAAGCATGAGTCCTTGGAGGCTCTAAATAGTGTAGAATGGATAAGAGAGTATTCTAAACGCCTAGAATGGTCTAGGAATGTGTATTAGGACACATAAGAACCTTTAGAATGATCCTAAACACTCCATGGTGCCTCAAGGGACTTAGAGGGTGAAGCATAAGTCCTCGGAGGCTCTAACAACTGTAGAATGGTTAAGAGAGTATTCTAAACGCTTACAATGGTCTAGGAATGTGTACTAGGACATATAAGAACCTTTAGAATGATCCTAAACACTCCATGGTGCCTAGAGGAAGTAGAGGGTGAAGCATGAGTCCTCGGAGGCTCTAACAAGTGTAGAATGGTTAAGAGAGTATTCTAAACGCCTACAATGGTCTAGGAATGTGTACTAGGACTTATAAGAACCTTTAGAATGATCCTAAATACTCCATGGTGCCTAGAGGAAGTAGAGGGTGAAGCATGAGTCCTCAAAGGCTCCAACAAGTGTAGAATGGTTAAGAGAGTATTCTAAACGCTTACAATGGTCTAGGAATGTGTATTAGGACATATAAGAACCTTTAGAATGATCCTAAACACTCCATGGTGCCTTAAGGGACTTAGAGGGTGAGCATGAGTCCTGGGAGGGTCTAACAAGTGTAGAATGGTTAAGAGAGTATTCTAAACGCTTACAATGGTCTAGGAATGTGTACTAAGACATATAAGAACCTTTAGAATGATCCTAAACACTCCATGGTGCCTAGAGGAAGTAGAGGGTGAAGCATGAGTCCTCGGAGGCTCTAACAAGTGTAGAATGGTTAAGAGAGTATTCTAAACGCCTACAATGGTCTAGGAATGTGTACTAGGACTTATAAGAACCTTTAGAATGATCCTAAATACTCCATGGTGCCTAGAGGAAGTAGAGGGTGAAGCATGAGTCCTCAAAGGCTCCAACAAGTGTAGAATGGTTAAGAGAGTATTCTAAACGCTTACAATGGTCTAGGAATGTGTACTAGGACATATAAGAACCTTTAGAATGATCCTAAACACTCCATGGTGCCTAGAGGAAGTAGAGGGTGAAGCATGAGTCCTCGGAGGCTCTAACAAGCGTAGAATGGTTAAGAGAGTATTCTAAACGCTTACAATGGTCTAGGAATGTGTACTAGGACATATAAGAACCTTTAGAATGATCCTAAACACTCCATGGTGCCTCAAGGGACTTAGAGGGTGAAGCATGAGTCCTTGGAGGCTCTAACAAGTGAAGAATGGTTAAGAGAGTAATATAAAGGCTTAGAACGGTCTAGGAATGCGTATTAGGACATATAAGAACCTTTAGAATGATCCTAAACACTCCATGGTGCCCCAAGGGACTTAGAGGGTGAAGCATGAGTCCTTGGAGGCTCTAATTAGTGTAGAATGGTTAAGAGAGTATTCTAAACTCTTACAATGGTCTAGGACTGTGTATTAGGACATATAAGAACCTTTAAAATGATCCTAAACACTCCATGGTGCCTCAAGGGACTTAGAGGCTGAAGCATGAGTCCTTGGAGGCTCTAAATAGTGTAGAATGGATAAGAGAGTATTCTAAACGCCTAGAATGGTCTAGGAATGTGTATTAGGACCTATAAGAACCTTTAGAATGATCCTAAACACTCCATGGTGCCTCAAGAGACTTAGAGGGTGAAGCATAAGTCCTCGGAGGCTCTAACAACTGTAGAATGGTTAAGAGAGTATTCTAAATGCTTACAATGGTCTAGGAATGTGTACTAGGACATATAAGAACCTTTAGAATGATCCTAAACACTCCATGGTGCCCCAAGGGACTTAGAGGGTGAAGCATGAGTCCTTGGAGGCTCTAATTAGTGTAGAATGGTTAAGAGAGTATTCTAAACTCTTACAATGGTCTAGGACTGTGTATTAGGACATATAAGAACCTTTAAAATGATCCTAAACACTCCATGGTGCCTCAAGTGACTTAGAGGGTGAAGCATGAGTCCTTGGAGGCTCTAAATAGTGTAGAATGGATAAGAGAGTATTCTAAACGCCTAGAATGGTCTAGGAATGTGTATTAGGACACATAAGAACCTTTAGAATGATCCTAAACACTCCATGGTGCCTCAAGGGACTTAGAGGGTGAAGCATAAGTCCTCGGAGGCTCTAACAACTGTAGAATGGTTAAGAGAGTATTCTAAACGCTTACAATGGTCTAGGAATGTGTACTAGGACATATAAGAACCTTTAGAATGATCCTAAACACTCCATGGTGCCTAGAGGAAGTAGAGGGTGAAGCATCAGTCCTCGGAGGCTCTAACAAGTGTAGAATGGTTAAGAGAGTATTCTAAACGCCAAGAATGGTCTAGGAATGTGTATTAGGACATATAAGAACCTTTAGAATGATCCTAAACACTCCATGGTGCCTCAAGGGACTTAGAGGGTGAAGCATGAGTCCTAGGAGGCTCTAACAAGTGTAGAATGGTTAAGAGAGTATTCTAAACCCCTTACAATGGTCTAGGAATGTGTATTAGGACATATAAGAACCTTTAGAATGATCCTAAACACTCCATGGTGCCTCAAGGGACTTAGAGGGTGAGCATGAGTCCTTGGAGGGTCTAACAAGTGTAGAATGGTTAAGAGAGTATTCTAAACGCTTACAATGGTCTAGGAATGTGTACTAAGACATATAAGAACCTTTAGAATGATCCTAAACACTCCATGGTGCCTAGAGGAAGTAGAGGGTGAAGCATGAGTCCTCAGAGGCTCTAACAAGTGTAGAATGGTTAAGAGAGTATTCTAAACGCCTACAATGGTCTAGGAATGTGTACTAGGACTTATAAGAACCTTTAGAATGATCCTAAATACTCCATGGTGCCTAGAGGAAGTAGAGGGTGAAGCATGAGTCCTCAAAGGCTCTAACAAGTGTAGAATGGTTAAGAGTATTCTAAACGCTTACAATGGTCTAGGAATGTGTACTAGGACATATAAGAACCATTAGAATGATCCTAAACACTCCATGGTGCCTAGAGGAAGTAGAGGGTGAAGCATGAGTCCTCGGAGGCTTTAACAAGCGTAGAATGGTTAAGAGAGTATTCTAAACGCTTACAATGGTCTAGGAATGTGTACTAGGACATATAAGAACCTTTAGAATGATCCTAAACACTCCATGGTGCCTCAAGGGACTTAGAGGGTGAAGCATGAGTCCTTGGAGGCTCTAACAAGTGAAGAATGGTTAAGAGAGTAATATAAAGGCTTAGAACGGTCTAGGAATGTGTATTAGGACATATAAGAACCTTTAGAATGATCCTAAACACTCCATGGTGCCCCAAGGGACTTAGAGGGTGAAGCATGAGTCCTTAGAGGCTCTAATTAGTGTAGAATGGTTAAGAGAGTATTCTAAACTCTTACAATGGTCTAGGACTGTGTATTAGGACATATAAGAACCTTTAAAATGATCCTAAACACTCCATGGTGCCTCAAGGGACTTAGAGGGTGAAGCATGAGTCCTTGGAGGCTCTAACAAGTGTAGAATGGTTAAGAGAGTATTCTAAACGCTTACAATGGTCTAGGAATGTGTACTAGGAAATATAAGAACCTTTAGAATGATCCTAAACACTCCATGGTGCCTCAAGGGACTTAGAGGGTGAAGCATGACTCCTTGGAGGCTCTAACAAGTGAAGAATGGTAAGAGAGTAATCTAAAGGCTTAGAATTGTCTAGGAATGTGTATTAGGACATATAAGAACCTTTAGAATGATCCTAAACACTCCATGGTGCCTCAAGGGACTTAAAGGGTGAAGCATGAGTCCTAGGAGGGTCTAACAAGTGTAGAATGGTTAAGAGAGTATTCTAAACCCCTTACAATGGTCTAGGAATGTGTATTAGGACATATAAGAACCTTTAGAATGATCCTAATCACTCCCTGGTGCCTCAAGGGACTTAGAGGGTGAGCATGAGTCCTTGGAGGGTCTAACAAGTGTAGAATGGTTAAGAGAGTATTCTAAACGCTTACAATGGTCTAGGAATGTGTACTAGGACATATAAGAACCTTTAGAATGATCCTAAACACTCCATGGTGCCTAGAGGGAGTAGAGGGTGAAGCATGAGTCCTCGGAGGCTCTAACAAGTGTAGAATGGTTAAGAGAGTATTCTAAACGCTTACAATGGTCTAGGAATGTGTACTAGGAAATATAAGAACCTTTAGAATGATCCTAAACACTCCATGGTGCCTCAAGGGACTTAGAGGGTGAAGCATGACTCCTTGGAGGCTCTAACAAGTGAAGAATGGTAAGAGAGTAATCTAAAGGCTTAGAATTGTCTAGGAATGTGTATTAGGACATATAAGAACCTTTAGAATGATCCTAAACACTCCATGGTGCCTCAAGGGACTTAAAGGGTGAAGCATGAGTCCTAGGAGGGTCTAACAAGTGTAGAATGGTTAAGAGAGTATTCTAAACCCCTTACAATGGTCTAGGAATGTGTATTAGGACATATAAGAACCTTTAGAATGATCCTAATCACTCCCTGGTGCCTCAAGGGACTTAGAGGGTGAGCATGAGTCCTTGGAGGGTCTAACAAGTGTAGAATGGTTAAGAGAGTATTCTAAACGCTTACAATGGTCTAGGAATGTGTACTAGGACATATAAGAACCTTTAGAATGATCCTAAACACTCCATGGTGCCTAGAGGGAGTAGAGGATGAAGCATGAGTCCTCGGAGGCTCTAACAAGTGTAGAATGGTTAAGAGAGTATTCTAAACGCTTACAATGGTCTAGGAATGTGTATTAGGACATATAAGAACCTTTAGAATGATCCTAAATACTCCATGGTGCCTAGAGGAAGTAGAGGGTGAAGCATGAGTCCTCAAAGGCTCTAACAAGTGTAGAATGGTTAAGAGAGTATTCTAAACGCTTACAATGGTCTAGGAATGTGTACTAGGACATATAAGAACCATTAGAATGATCCTAAACACTCCATGGTGCCTAGAGGAAGTAGAGGGTGAAGCATGAGTCCTCGGAGGCTTTAACAAGCGTAGAATGGTTAAGAGAGTATTCTAAACGCTTACAATGGTCTAGGAATGTGTACTAGGACATATAAGAACCTTTAGAATGATCCTAAACACTCCATGGTGCCTCAAGGGACTTAGAGGGTGAAGCATGAGTCCTTGGAGGCTCTAACAAGTGAAGAATGGTTAAGAGAGTAATATAAAGGCTTAGAACGGTCTAGGAATGTGTATTAGGACATATAAGAACCTTTAGAATGATCCTAAACACTCCATGGTTCCCCAAGGGACTTAGAGGGTGAAGCATGAGTCCTTCGAGGCTCTAATTAGTGTAGAATGGTTAAGAGAGTATTCTAAACTCTTACAATGGTCTAGGACTGTGTATTAGGACATATAAGAACCTTTAAAATGATCCTAAACACTCCATGGTGCCTCAAGGGACTTAGAGGGTGAAGCATGAGTCCTTGGAGGCTCTAAATAGTGTAGAATGGATAAGAGAGTATTCTAAACGCCTAGAATGGTCTAGGAATGTGTATTAGGACATATAAGAACCTTTAGAATGATCCTAAACACTCCATGGTGCCTCAAGGGACTTAGAGGGTGAAGCATAAGTCCTCGGAGGCTCTAACAACTGTAGAATGGTTAAGAGAGTATTCTAAATGCTTACAATGGTCTAGGAATGTGTACTAGGACATATAAGAACCTTTAGAATGATCCTAAACACTCCATGGTGCCCCAAGGGACTTAGTGGGTGAAGCATGAGTCCTTGGAGGCTCTAATTAGTGTAGAATGGTTAAGAGAGTATTCTAAACTCTTACAATGGTCTAGGACTGTGTATTAGGACATATAAGAACCTTTAAAATGATCCTAAACACTCCATGGTGCCTCAAGTGACTTAGAGGGTGAAGCATGAGTCCTTGGAGGCTCTAAATAGTGTAGAATGGATAAGAGAGTATTCTAAACGCCTAGAATGGTCTAGGAATGTGTATTAGGACATATAAGAACCTTTAGAATGATCCTAAACACTCCATGGTGCCTCAAGGGACTTAGAGGGTGAAGCATAAGTCCTCGGAGGCTCTAACAACTGTAGAATAGTTAAGAGAGTATTCTAAACGCTTACAATGGTCTAGGAATGTGTACTAGGACATATAAGAACCTTTAGAATGATCCTAAACACTCCATGGTGCCTAGAGGAAGTAGAGGGTGAAGCATGAGTCCTCGGAGGCTTTAACAAGCGTAGAATGGTTAAGAGAGTATTCTAAACGCTTACAATGGTCTAGGAATGTGTACTAGGACATATAAGAACCTTTAGAATGATCCTAAACACTCCATGGTGCCTCAAGGGACTTAGAGGGTGAAGCATGAGTCCTTGGAGGCTCTAACAAGTGAAGAATGGTTAAGAGAGTAATATAAAGGCTTAGAACGGTCTAGGAATGTGTATTAGGACATATAAGAACCTTTAGAATGATCCTAAACACTCCATGGTGCCCCAAGGGACTTAGAGGGTGAAGCATGAGTCCTTCGAGGCTCTAATTAGTGTAGAATGGTTAAGAGAGTATTCTAAACTCTTACAATGGTCTAGGACTGTGTATTAGGACATATAAGAACCTTTAAAATGATCCTAAACACTCCATGGTGCCTCAAGGGACTTAGAGGGTGAAGCATGAGTCCTTGGAGGCTCTAAATAGTGTAGAATGGATAAGAGAGTATTCTAAACGCCTAGAATGGTCTAGGAATGTGTATTAGGACATATAAGAACCTTTAGAATGATCCTAAACACTCCATGGTGCCTCAAGGGACTTAGAGGGTGAAGCATAAGTCCTCGGAGGCTCTAACAACTGTAGAATAGTTAAGAGAGTATTCTAAACGCTTACAATGGTCTAGGAATGTGTACTAGGACATATAAGAACCTTTAGAATGATCCTAAACACTCCATGGTGCCTAGAGGAAGTAGAGGGTGAAGCATCAGTCCTCGGAGGCTCTAACAAGTGTAGAATGGTTAAGAGAGTATTCTAAACGCCAAGAATGGTCTAGGAATGTGTATTAGGACATATAAGAACCTTTAGAATGATCCTAAATACTCCATGGTGCCTCAAGGGACTTAGAGGGTGAAGCATGAGTCCTAGGAGGCTCTAACAAGTGTAGAATGGTTAAGAGAGTATTCTAAACCCCTTACAATGGTCTAGGAATGTGTATTAGGACATATAAGAACCTTTAGAATGATCCTAAACACTCCATGGTGCCTCAAGGGACTTAGAGGGTGAGCATGAGTCCTTGGAGGGTGTAACAAGTGTAGAATGGTTAAGGGAGTATTCTAAACGCTTACAATGGTCTAGGAATGTGTACTAGGACATATAAGAACCTTTAGAATGATCCTAAACACTCCATGGTGCCTCAAGGGACTTAGAGGGTGAAGCATGAGTCCTTGGAGGCTCTAACAAGTGTAGAATGGTTAAGAGAGTAATCTAAACGCTTACAATGGTCTAGGAATGTGTACTAGGAAATATAAGAACCTTTAGAATGATCCTAAACACTCCATGGTGCCTCAAGGGACTTAGAGGGTGAAGCATGACTCCTTGGAGGCTCTAACAAGTGAAGAATGGTAAGAGAGTGATCTAAAGGCTTAGAATTGTCTAGGAATGTGTATTAGGACATATAAGAACCTTTAGAATGATCCTAAACACTCCATGGTGCCTCAAGGGACGTAAAGGGTGAAGCATGAGTCCTAGGAGGGTCTAACAAGTGTAGAATGGTTAAGAGAGTATTCTAAACCCCTTACAATGGTCTAGGAATGTGTATTAGGACATATAAGAACCTTTAGAATGATCCTAATCACTCCCTGGTGCCTCAAGGGACTTAGAGGGTGAGCATGAGTCCTTGGAGGGTCTAACAAGTGTAGAATGGTTAAGAGAGTATTCTAAACGCTTACAATGGTCTAGGAATGTGTACTAGGACATATAAGAACCTTTAGAATGATCCTAAACACTCCATGGTGCCTAGAGGGAGTAGAGGGTGAAGCATGAGTCCTCGGAGGCTCTAACAAGTGTAGAATGGTTAAGAGAGTATTCTAAACGCTTACAATGGTCTAGGAATGTGTACTAGGAAATATAAGAACCTTTAGAATGATCCTAAACACTCCATGGTGCCTCAAGGGACTTAGAGGGTGAAGCATGACTCCTTGGAGGCTCTAACAAGTGAAGAATGGTAAGAGAGTAATCTAAAGGCTTAGAATTGTCTAGGAATGTGTATTAGGACATATAAGAACCTTTAGAATGATCCTAAACACTCCATGGTGCCTCAAGGGACTTAAAGGGTGAAGCATGAGTCCTAGGAGGGTCTAACAAGTGTAGAATGGTTAAGAGAGTATTCTAAACCCCTTACAATGGTCTAGGAATGTGTATTAGGACATATAAGAACCTTTAGAATGATCCTAATCACTCCCTGGTGCCTCAAGGGACTTAGAGGGTGAGCATGAGTCCTTGGAGGGTCTAACAAGTGTAGAATGGTTAAGAGAGTATTCTAAACGCTTACAATGGTCTAGGAATGTGTACTAGGACATATAAGAACCTTTAGAATGATCCTAAACACTCCATGGTGCCTAGAGGGAGTAGAGGATGAAGCATGAGTCCTCGGAGGCTCTAACAAGTGTAGAATGGTTAAGAGAGTATTCTAAACGCTTACAATGGTCTAGGAATGTGTACTAGGACATATAAGAACCTTTAGAATGATCCTAAACACTCCATGGTGCCTAGAGGGAGTAGAGGGTGAAGCATGAGTCCTCGGAGGCTCTAACAAGTGTAGAATGGTTAAGAGAGTATTCTAAACGCTTACAATGGTCTAGGAATGTGTATTAGGACATATAAGAACCTTTAAAATGATCCTAAACACTCCATGGTGCCTCAAGGGACTTAGAGGGTGAAGCATGAGTCCTTGGAGGCTCTAACTAGTGTAGAATGGTTAAGAGAGTATTCTAAACGCCTAGAATGGTCAAGGAATGTGTATTAGGACATATAAGAACCTTTAGAATGATCCTAAACACTCCATGGTGCCCCAAGGGACTTAGAGGGTGAAGCATGAGTCCTTGGAGACTCTAACTAGTGTAGAATGGTTAAAAGAGTATTCTAAAGGCTTACAATGGTCTAGGAATGTGTATTAGGACATATAAGAACCTTTAGAATGATCCTAAACACTCCATGGTGCCTCAAGGGACTTAGAGGGTGAAGCATGAGTCCTTGGAGGCTCTAACAAGTGTAGAATGGTTAAGAGAGTATTCTAAACGCTTACAATGGTCTAGGAATGTGTATTAGGACATATAAGAACCTTTAGAATGATCCTAAACACTCCATGGTGCCCCAAGGGATGTAGAGGGTGAAGCATGAGCCCTTGGAGGCTCTAACAAGTGTAGAATGGTTAAGAGAGTAATCTAAAGGCTTAGAATGGTCTAGGATTGTGTATTAGGACATATAAGAACCTTTAGAATGATCCTAAACACTCCATGGTGCCTAGAGGAAGTAGAGGGTGAAGCATGAGTTCTTGGAGGCTCTAACAAGTGTAGAATGGTTAAGAGAGTATTCTATACGCTTACAATGGTCTAGGAATGTGTGTTAGGACATATAAGAACCTTTAGAATGATCCTAAACACTCCATGGTGCCCCAAGGGACTTAGAGGGTGAAGCATGAGTCCTAGGAGGCTCGAACAAGTGTAGAATGGTTAAGAGAGTATTCTAAACGCTTACAATGGTCTAGGAATGTGTATTAGGACATATAAGAACCTTTAGAATGATCCTATACACTCCATGGTGCCACAAGCGACTTAGAGGGTGAAGCATGAGTCCTTGGAGGCTCTAACAAGTGTAGAATGGTTAAGAGAGTATTCTAAACGCCTAGAATGGTCTAGGAATGTGTATTAGGACATATAAGAACCTTTAGAAATGATCCTAAACACTCCATGGTGCCCCAAGGGACTTAGAGGGTGAAGCATGAGTCCTTGGAGACTCTAACTAGTGTAGAATGGTTAAGAGAGTATTCTAAAGGCTTACAATGGTCTAGGAATGTGTATTAGGACATATAAGAACCTTTAGAATGATCCTAAACACTCCATGGTGCCCCAAGGGACGTAGAGGGTGAAGCATGAGTCCTTGGAGGCTCTAACAAGTGTAGAATGGTTAAGAGAGTAATCTAAAGGCTTAGAATCGTCTAGGAATTTGTATTAGGACATATATGAACCTTTAGAATGATCCTGAACACTCCATGGTGCCTAGAGGAAGTAGAGGGTGAAGCATGAGTTCTTGGAGGCTCTAACAAGTGTAGAATGGTTAAGAGAGTATTCTAAACGCTTACAATGGTCTAGGAATGTGTATTAGGACATATAAGAACCTTTAGAATGATCCTATACACTCCATGGTGCCACAAGCGACTTAGAGGGTGAAGCATGAGTCCTTGGAGGCTCTAACAAGTGTAGAATGGTTAAGAGAGTATTCTAAACGCCTAGAATGGTCTAGGAATGTGTATTAGGACATATAAGAACCTTTAGAATGATCCTAAACACTCCATGGTGCCTCAAGGGACTTAGAGGGTGAGCATGAGTCCTTGGAGGGTGTAACAAGTGTAGAATGGTTAAGGGAGTATTCTAAACGCTTACAATGGTCTAGGAATGTGTACTAGGACATATAAGAACCTTTAGAATGATCCTAAACACTCCATGGTGCCTCAAGGGACTTAGAGGGTGAAGCATGAGTCCTTGGAGGCTCTAACAAGTGTAGAATGGTTAAGAGAGTATTCTAAACGCTTACAATGGTCTAGGAATGTGTACTAGGAAAAATAAGAACCTTTAGAATGATCCTAAACACTCCATGGTGCCTCAAGGGACTTAGAGGGTGAAGCATGACTCCTTGGAGGCTCTAACAAGTGAAGAATGGTAAGAGAGTAATCTAAAGGCTTAGAATTGTCTAGGAATGTGTATTAGGACATATAAGAACCTTTAGAATGATCCTAAACACTCCATGGTGCCTCAAGGGACTTAAAGGGTGAAGCATGAGTCCTAGGAGGGTCTAACAAGTGTAGAATGGTTAAGAGAGTATTCTAAACCCCTTACAATGGTCTAGGAATGTGTATTAGGACATATAAGAACCTTTAGAATGATCCTAATCACTCCCTGGTGCCTCAAGGGACTTAGAGGGTGAGCATGAGTCCTTGGAGGGTCTAACAAGTGTAGAATGGTTAAGAGAGTATTCTAAACGCTTACAATGGTCTAGGAATGTGTACTAGGACATATAAGAACCTTTAGAATGATCCTAAACACTCCATGGTGCCTAGAGGGAGTAGAGGGTGAAGCATGAGTCCACGGAGGCTCTAACAAGTGTAGAATGGTTAAGAGAGTATTCTAAACGCTTACAATGGTCTAGGAATGTGTATTAGGACATATAAGAACCTTTAAAATGATCCTAAACACTCCATGGTGCCTCAAGGGACTTAGAGGGTGAAGCATGAGTCCTTGGAGGCTCTAACTAGTGTAGAATGGTTAAGAGAGTATTCTAAACGCCTAGAATGGTCAAGGAATGTGTATTAGGATATATAAGAACCTTTAGAATGATCCTAAACACTCCATGGTGCCCCAAGGGACTTAGAGGGTGAAGCATGAGTCCTTGGAGACTCTAACTAGTGTAGAATGGTTAAAAGAGTATTCTAAAGGCTTACAATGGTCTAGGAATGTGTATTAGGACATATAAGAACCTTTAGAATGATCCTAAACACTCCATGGTGCCTCAAGGGACTTAGAGGGTGAAGCATGAGTCCTTGGAGGCTCTAACAAGTGTAGAATGGTTAAGAGAGTATTCTAAACGCTTACAATGGTCTAGGAATGTGTATTAGGACATATAAGAACCTTTAGAATGATCCTAAACACTCCATGGTGCCCCAAGGGATGTAGAGGGTGAAGCATGAGCCCTTGGAGGCTCTAACAAGTGTAGAATGGTTAAGAGAGTAATCTAAAGGCTTAGAATGGTCTAGGATTGTGTATTAGGACATATAAGAACCTTTAGAATGATCCTAAACACTCCATGGTGCCTAGAGGAAATAGAGGGTGAAGCATGAGTTCTTGGAGGCTCTAACAAGTGTAGAATGGTTAAGAGAGTATTCTATACGCTTACAATGGTCTAGGAATGTGTGTTAGGACATATAAGAACCTTTAGAATGATCCTAAACACTCCATGGTGCCCCAAGGGACTTAGAGGGTGAAGCATGAGTCCTAGGAGGCTCGAACAAGTGTAGAATGGTTAAGATAGTATTCTAAACGCTTACAATGGTCTAGGAATGTGTATTAGGACATATAAGAACCTTTAGAATGATCCTATACACTCCATGGTGCCACAAGCGACTTAGAGGGTGAAGCATGAGTCCTTGGAGGCTCTAACAAGTGTAGAATGGTTAAGAGAGTATTCTAAACGCCTAGAATGGTCTAGGAATGTGTATTAGGACATATAAGAACCTTTAGAAATGATCCTAAACACTCCATGGTGCCCCAAGGGACTTAGAGGGTGAAGCATGAGTCCTTGGAGACTCTAACTAGTGTAGAATGGTTAAGAGAGTATTCTAAAGGCTTACAATGGTCTAGGAATGTGTATTAGGACATATAAGAACCTTTAGAATGATCCTAAACACTCCATGGTGCCCCAAGGGACGTAGAGGGTGAAGCATGAGTCCTTGGAGGCTCTAACAAGTGTAGAATGGTTAAGAGAGTAATCTAAAGGCGTAGAATCGTCTAGGAATTTGTATTAGGACATATATGAACCTTTAGAATGATCCTGAACACTCCATGGTGCCTAGAGGAAGTAGAGGGTGAAGCATGAGTTCTTGGAGGCTCTAACAAGTGTAGAATGGTTAAGAGAGTATTCTAAACGCTTACAATGGTCTAGGAATGTGTATTAGGACATATAAGAACCTTTAGAATGATCCTATACACTCCATGGTGCCACAAGCGACTTAGAGGGTGAAGCATGAGTCCTTGGAGGCTCTAACAAGTGTAGAATGGTTAAGAGAGTATTCTAAACGCCTAGAATGGTCTAGGAATGTGTATTAGGACATATAAGATCCTTTAGAATGATCCTAAACACTCCATGGTGCCTCAAGGGACTTAGAGGGTGAAGCATGAGTCCTAGGAGGCTCTAACAAGTGTAGAATGGTTAAGAGAGTATTCTAAAAGCTTACAATGGTCTAGGAATGAGTATTAGGACATATAAGAACCTTTAGAATGATCCTAAACACTCCATGGTGCCCCAAGGGACTTAGAGGGTGAAGCATGAGTCCTTGGAGGCTCTAACAAGTGTAGAATGGTTAAGAGAGTATTCTAAACGCTTACAATGGTCTGGGAATGTGTATTAGGACATATAAGAACCTTTAGAATGATCCTAAACACTCCATGGTGCCTCAAGGGACTTAGAGGGTGAGCATGAGTCCTTGGAGGGTCTAACAAGTGTAGAATGGTTAAGAGATTATTCTAAACGCTTACAATGGTCTAGGAATGTGTATTAGGACATATAAGAACCTTTAGAATGATCCTAAATACTCCATGGTGCCCCAAGGGACTTAGAGGGTGAAGCATGAGTCCTTGGAGGCTCTAACAAGTGTAGAATGGTTAAGAGAGTATTCGAAACACTTAAATTGGTCTAGGAATGTGTATTAGGACATATAAGAACCTTTAGAATGATCCTAAACACTCCATGGTGCCTCAAGGGTCTTAGAGGGTGAAGCATGAGTCCTTGGAGGCTCTAACAAGTGTAGAATGGTTAAGAGAGTATTCAAAACACTTACAATGGTCTAGGAATGTGTACTAGGACATATAAGAACCTTTAGAATGATCCTAAATACTCCATGGTGCCCCAAGGGACATAGAGGGTGAAGCATGAGTCCTTGGAGGCTCTAACAAGTGTAGAATGGTTAAGAGAGTATTCTAAACGCTTACAATGGTCTTGGAATGTGTATTAGAACATATAAGAACCTTTAGAATGATCCTAAACACTCCATGGTGCCTCAAGGGACTTAGAGGGTGAAGCATGAGTCCTAGGAGGCTCTAACAAGTGTAGAATGGTTAAGAGAGTATTCCAAACCCCTTACAATGGTCTAGGAATTTGTATTAGGACATATAAGAACCTTTAAAATGATCCTAAACACTCCATGGTGCCCCAAGGGACTTAGAGGGTGAAGCATGAGTCCTTGGAGACTCTAAATAGTGTAGAATGGTTAAGAGAGTATTCTAAAGGCTTACAATGGTCTAGGAATGTGTGTTTGGACATATAAGAACCTTTAGAATGATCCTAAATACTCCATGGTGCCCCAAGGGACTTAGAGGGTGAAGCATGAATCCTTGGAGGCTCTAAATAGTGTAGAATGGATAAGAGAGTATTCTAAACGCCTAGAATGGTCTAGGAATGTGTATTAGGACATATAAGAACCTTTAGAATGATCCTAAACACTCCATGGTGCCTCAAGGGACTTAGAGGGTGAAGCATAAGTCCTCGGAGGCTCTAACAACTGTAGAATGGTTAAGAGAGTATTCTAAATGCTTACAATGGTCGAGGAATGTGTACTAGGACATATAAGAACCTTTAGAATGATCCTAAACACTCCATGGTGCCTAGAGGAAGTAGAGGGTGAAGCATCAGTCCTCGGAGGCTCTAACAAGTGTAGAATGGTTAAGAGAGTATTCTAAACGCCAAGAATGGTCTAGGAATGTGTATTAGGACATATAAGAACCTTTAGAATGATCCTAAACACTCCATGGTGGCTCAAGGGACTTAGAGGGTGAAGCATGAGTCCTAGGAGGCTCTAACAAGTGTAGAATGGTTAAGAGAGTATTCTAAACCCCTTACAATGGTCTAGGAATGTGTATTAGGACATATAAGAACCTTTAGAATGATCCTAAACACTCCATGGTGCCCCAAGGGACTTAGAGGGTGAAGCATGAGTCCTTGGAGACTCTAACTAGTGTAGAATGGTTAAGAGAGTATTCTAAAGGCTTACAATGGTCTAGAATGTGTATTAGGACATATAAGAACCTTTAGAATGATCCTAAACACTCCATGGTGCCCCAAGGGACGTAGAGGGTGAAGCATGAGTCCTTGGAGGCTCTAACAAGTGTAGAATGGTTAAGAGAGTAATCTAAAGGCGTAGAATCGTCTAGGAATTTGTATTAGGACATATATGAACCTTTAGAATGATCCTGAACACTCCATGGTGCCTAGAGGAAGTAGAGGGTGAAGCATGAGTTCTTGGAGGCTCTAACAAGTGTAGAATGGTTAAGAGAGTATTCTAAACGCTTACAATGGTCTAGGAATGTGTATTAGGACATATAAGAACCTTTAGAATGATCCTATACACTCCATGGTGCCACAAGCGACTTAGAGGGTGAAGCATGAGTCCTTGGAGGCTCTAACAAGTGTAGAATGGTTAAGAGAGTATTCTAAACGCCTAGAATGGTCTAGGAATGTGTATTAGGACATATAAGATCCTTTAGAATGATCCTAAACACTCCATGGTGCCTCAAGGGACTTAGAGGGTGAAGCATGAGTCCTAGGAGGCTCTAACAAGTGTAGAATGGTTAAGAGAGTATTCTAAAAGCTTACAATGGTCTAGGAATGAGTATTAGGACATATAAGAACCTTTAGAATGATCCTAAACACTCCATGGTGCCCCAAGGGACTTAGAGGGTGAAGCATGAGTCCTTGGAGGCTCTAACAAGTGTAGAATGGTTAAGAGAGTATTCTAAACGCTTACAATGGTCTGGGAATGTGTATTAGGACATATAAGAACCTTTAGAATGATCCTAAACACTCCATGGTGCCCCAAGGGACTTAGAGGGTGAAGCATGAGTCCTTGGAGGCTCTAACAAGTGTAGAATGGTTAAGAGAGTATTCTAAACGCTTACAATGGTCTGGGAATGTGTATTAGGACATATAAGAACCTTTAGAATGATCCTAAACACTCCATGGTGCCTCAAGGGACTTAGAGGGTGAGCATGAGTCCTTGGAGGGTCTAACAAGTGTAGAATGGTTAAGAGATTATTCTAAACGCTTACAATGGTCTAGGAATGTGTATTAGGACATATAAGAACCTTTAGAATGATCCTAAATACTCCATGGTGCCCCAAGGGACTTAGAGGGTGAAGCATGAGTCCTTGGAGGCTCTAACAAGTGTAGAATGGTTAAGAGAGTATTCGAAACACTTAAATTGGTCTAGGAATGTGTATTAGGACATATAAGAACCTTTAGAATGATCCTAAACACTCCATGGTGCCTCAAGGGTCTTAGAGGGTGAAGCATGAGTCCTTGGAGGCTCTAACAAGTGTAGAATGGTTAAGAGAGTATTCAAAACACTTACAATGGTCTAGGAATGTGTACTAGGACATATAAGAACCTTTAGAATGATCCTAAATACTCCATGGTGCCCCAAGGGACATAGAGGGTGAAGCATGAGTCCTTGGAGGCTCTAACAAGTGTAGAATGGTTAAGAGAGTATTCTAAACGCTTACAATGGTCTTGGAATGTGTATTAGAACATATAAGAACCTTTAGAATGATCCTAAACACTCCATGGTGCCTCAAGGGACTTAGAGGGTGAAGCATGAGTCCTAGGAGGCTCTAACAAGTGTAGAATGGTTAAGAGAGTATTCCAAACCCCTTACAATGGTCTAGGAATTTGTATTAGGACATATAAGAACCTTTAAAATGATCCTAAACACTCCATGGTGCCCCAAGGGACTTAGAGGGTGAAGCATGAGTCCTTGGAGACTCTAAATAGTGTAGAATGGTTAAGAGAGTATTCTAAAGGCTTACAATGGTCTAGGAATGTGTGTTTGGACATATAAGAACCTTTAGAATGATCCTAAATACTCCATGGTGCCCCAAGGGACTTAGAGGGTGAAGCATGAATCCTTGGAGGCTCTAAATAGTGTAGAATGGATAAGAGAGTATTCTAAACGCCTAGAATGGTCTAGGAATGTGTATTAGGACATATAAGAACCTTTAGAATGATCCTAAACACTCCATGGTGCCTCAAGGGACTTAGAGGGTGAAGCATAAGTCCTCGGAGGCTCTAACAACTGTAGAATGGTTAAGAGAGTATTCTAAATGCTTACAATGGTCTAGGAATGTGTACTAGGACATATAAGAACCTTTAGAATGATCCTAAACACTCCATGGTGCCTAGAGGAAGTAGAGGGTGAAGCATCAGTCCTCGGAGGCTCTAACAAGTGTAGAATGGTTAAGAGAGTATTCTAAACGCCAAGAATGGTCTAGGAATGTGTATTAGGACATATAAGAACCTTTAGAATGATCCTAAACACTCCATGGTGGCTCAAGGGACTTAGAGGGTGAAGCATGACTCCTAGGAGGCTCTAACAAGTGTAGAATGGTTAAGAGAGTATTCTAAACCCCTTACAATGGTCTAGGAATGTGTATTAGGACATATAAGAACCTTTAGAATGATCCTAAACACTCCATGGTGCCTCAAGGGACTTAGAGGGTGAGCATGAGTCCTTGGAGGGTGTAACAAGTGTAGAATGGTTAAGGGAGTATTCTAAACGCTTACAATGGTCTAGGAATGTGTACTAGGACATATAAGAACCTTTAGAATGATCCTAAACACTCCATGGTGCCTCAAGGGACTTAGAGGGTGAAGCATGAGTCCTTGGAGGCTCTAACAAGTGTAGAATGGTTAAGAGAGTATTCTAAACGCTTACAATGGTCTAGGAATGTGTACTAGGAAATATAAGAACCTTTAGAATGATCCTAAACACTCCATGGTGCCTCAAGGGACTTAGAGGGTGAAGCATGACTCCTTGGAGGCTCTAACAAGTGAAGAATGGTAAGAGAGTAATCTAAAGGCTTAGAATTGTCTAGGAATGTGTATTAGGACATATAAGAACCTTTAGAATGATCCTAAACACTCCATGGTGCCTCAAGGGACTTAAAGGGTGAAGCATGAGTCCTAGGAGGGTCTAACAAGTGTAGAATGGTTAAGAGAGTATTCTAAACCCCTTACAATGGTCTGGGAATGTGTATTAGGACATATAAGAACCTTTAGAATGATCCTAAACACTCCCTGGTGCCTCAAGGGACTTAGAGGGTGAGCATGAGTCCTTGGAGGGTCTAACAAGTGTAGAATGGTTAAGAGAGTATTCTAAACGCTTACAATGGTCTAGGAATGTGTACTAGGACATATAAGAACCTTTAGAATGATCCTAAACACTCCATGGTGCCTAGAGGGAGTAGAGGGTGAAGCATGAGTCCTCGGAGGCTCTAACAAGTGTAGAATGGTTAAGAGAGTATTCTAAACGCTTACAATGGTCTAGGAATGTGTATTAGGACATATAAGAACCTTTAAAATGATCCTAAACACTCCATGGTGCCTCAAGGGACTTAGAGGGTGAAGCATGAGTCCTTGGAGGCTATAACTAGTGTAGAATGGTTAAGAGAGTATTCTAAACGCCTAGAATGGTCAAGGAATGTGTATTAGGACATATAAGAACCTTTAGAATGATCCTAAACACTCCATGGTGCCCCAAGGGACTTAGAGGGTGAAGCATGAGTCCTTGGAGACTCTAACTAGTGTAGAATGGTTAAGAGAGTATTCTAAAGTCTTTCAATGGTCTAGGAATGTGTATTAGGACATATAAGAACCTTTAGAATGATCCTAAACACTCCATGGTGCCCCAAGGGACTTAGAGGGTGAAGCATGAATCCTTGGAGGCTCTAAATAGTGTAGAATGGATAAGAGAGTATTCTAAACGCCTAGAATGGTCTAGGAATGTGTATTAGGACATATAAGAACCTTTAGAATGATCCTAAACACTCCATGGTGCCTCAAGGGACTTAGAGGGTGAAGCATAAGTCCTCGGAGGCTCTAACAACTGTAGAATGGTTAAGAGAGTATTCTAAATGCTTACAATGGTCTAGGAATGTGTACTAGGACATATAAGAACCTTTAGAATGATCCTAAACACTCCATGGTGCCTAGAGGAAGTAGAGGGTGAAGCATCAGTCCTCGGAGGCTCTAACAAGTGTAGAATGGTTAAGAGAGTATTCTAAACGCCAAGAATGGTCTAGGAATGTGTATTAGGACATATAAGAACCTTTAGAATGATCCTAAACACTCCATGGTGGCTCAAGGGACTTAGAGGGTGAAGCATGACTCCTAGGAGGCTCTAACAAGTGAAGAATGGTAAGAGAGTAATCTAAACGCTTACAATGGTCTAGGAATGTGTACTAGGACATATAAGAACCTTTAGAATGATCCTAAACACTCCATGGTGCCTCAAGGGACTTAGAGGGTGAAGCATGAGTCCTTGGAGGCTCTAACAAGTGTAGAATGGTTAAGAGAGTATTCTAAACGCTTACAATGGTCTAGGAATGTGTACTAGGAAATATAAGAACCTTTAGAATGATCCTAAACACTCCATGGTGCCTCAAGGGACTTAGAGGGTGAAGCATGACTCCTTGGAGGCTCTAACAAGTGAAGAATGGTAAGAGAGTAATCTAAAGGCTTAGAATTGTCTAGGAATGTGTATTAGGACATATAAGAACCTTTAGAATGATCCTAAACACTCCATGGTGCCTCAAGGGACTTAGAGGGTGAAGCATGAGTCCTTGGAGGCTATAACTAGTGTAGAATGGTTAAGAGAGTATTCTAAACGCCTAGAATGGTCAAGGAATGTGTATTAGGACATATAAGAACCTTTAGAATGATCCTAAACACTCCATGGTGCCCCAAGGGACTTAGAGGGTGAAGCATGAGTCCTTGGAGACTCTAACTAGTGTAGAATGGTTAAGAGAGTATTCTAAAGTCTTTCAATGGTCTAGGAATGTGTATTAGGACATATAAGAACCTTTAGAATGATCCTAAACACTCCATGGTGCCCCAAGGGACTTAGAGGGTGAAGCATGAGTCCTTGGAGACTCTAACTAGTGTAGAATGGTTAAAAGAGTATTCTAAAGGCTTACAATGGTCTAGGAATGTGTATTAGGACATATAAGAACCTTTAGAATGATCCTAAACACTCCATGGTGCCTCAAGGGACTTAGAGGGTGAAGCATGAGTCCTTGGAGGCTCTAACAAGTGTAGAATGGTTAAGAGAGTATTCTAAACGCTTACAATGGTCTAGGAATGTGTATTAGGACATATAAGAACCTTTAGAATGATCCTAAACACTCCATGGTGCCCCAAGGGATGTAGAGGGTGAAGCATGAGCCCTTGGAGGCTCTAACAAGTGTAGAATGGTTAAGAGTAATCTAAAGGCTTAGAATGGTCTAGGATTGTGTATTAGGACATATAAGAACCTTTAGAATGATCCTAAACACTCCATGGTGCCTAGAGGAAGTAGAGGGTGAAGCATGAGTTCTTGGAGGCTCTAACAAGTGTAGAATGGTTAAGAGAGTATTCTATACGCTTACAATGGTCTTGGAATGTGTGTTAGGACATATAAGAACCTTTAGAATGATCCTAAACACTCCATGGTGCCCCAAGGGACTTAGAGGGTGAAGCATGAGTCCTAGGAGGCTCGAACAAGTGTAGAATGGTTAAGAGAGTATTCTAAACGCTTACAATGGTCTAGGAATGTGTATTAGGACATATAAGAACCTTTAGAATGATCCTATACACTCCATGGTGCCACAAGCGACTTAGAGGGTGAAGCATGAGTCCTTGGAGGCTCTAACAAGTGTAGAATGGTTAAGAGAGTATTCTAAACGCCTAGAATGGTCTAGGAATGTGTATTAGGACATATAAGAACCTTTAGAAATGATCCTAAACACTCCATGGTGCCCCAAGGGACTTAGAGGGTGAAGCATGAGTCCTTGGAGACTCTAACTAGTGTAGAATGGTTAAGAGAGTATTCTAAAGGCTTACAATGGTCTAGGAATGTGTATTAGGACATATAAGAACCTTTAGAATGATCCTAAACACTCCATGGTGCCCCAAGGGACGTAGAGGGTGAAGCATGAGTCCTTGGAGGCTCTAACAAGTGTAGAATGGTTAAGAGAGTAATCTAAAGGCTTAGAATCGTCTAGGAATTTGTATTAGGACATATATGAACCTTTAGAATGATCCTGAACATTCCATGGTGCCTAGAGGAAGTAGAGGGTGAAGCCTGAGTTCTTGGAGGCTCTAACAAGTGTAGAATGGTTAAGAGAGTATTCTAAACGCTTACAATGGTCTAGGAATGTGTATTAGGACATATAAGAACCTTTAGAATGATCCTATACACTCCATGGTGCCACAAGCGACTTAGAGGGTGAAGCATGAGTCCTTGGAGGCTCTAACAAGTGTAGAATGGTTAAAAGAGTATTCTAAAGGCTTACAATGGTCTAGGAATGTGTATTAGGACATATAAGAACCTTTATAATGACCCTAAACACTCCATGGTGCCTCAAGGGACTTAGAGGGTGAAGCATGAGTCCTTGGAGGCTCTAACTAGTGTAGAATGGTTAGGAGAGTATTCTAAACGCCTAGAATGGTCTAGGAATGTGTATTAGGACATATAAGAACCTTTAGAATGATCCTAAACACTCCATGGTGCCCCAAGGGACTTAGAGGGTGAAGCATGAGTCCTTTGAGACTCTAACTAGTGTAGAATGGTTAAGAGAGTATTCTAAAGGCTTACAATGGTCTAGGAATGTGTATTAGGACATATAATAACCTTTAGAATGATCCTAAACACTCCATGGTGCCCCAAGGGACTTAGAGGGTGAAGCATGAGTCCTTGGAGGCTCTAACAAGTGTAGAATGGTTAAGAGAGTATTCTAAACGCTTACTATGGTCTAGGAATGTGTATTAGGACATATAAGAACCTTTAGAATGATCCTAAACACTCCATGGTGCCCCAAGGGACGTAGAGGGTGAAGCATGAGTCCTTGGAGGCTCTAACAAGTGTAGAATGGTTAAGAGAGTAATCTAAAGGCTTAGAATCGTCTAGGAATGTGTATTAGGACATATAAGAACCTTTAGAATGATCCTGAACACTCCATGGTGCCTAGAGGAAGTAGAGGGTGAAGCATGAGTTCTTGGAGGCTCTAACAAGTGTAGAATGTTTAAGAGAGTATTCTAAAGGCTTACAATGGTCTAGGAATGTGTGTTAGGACATATAAAAACCTTTAGAATGATCCTAAATACTCCATGGTGCCTAGTGGAAGTAGAGGGTGAAGCATGATTTCTTGGAGGCTCTAACAAGTGTAGAATGGTTAAGAGAGTATTCGAAACACTTACAATAGTCTAGGAATGTGTATTAGGACATATAAGAACCTTTAGAATGATCCTAAACACTCCATGGTGCCTCAAGGGTCTTAGAGGGTGAAGCATGAGTCCTTGGAGGCTCTAGCAAGTGTAGAATGGTTAAGAGAGTATTCAAAACGCTTACAATGGTCTAGGAATGTGTACTAGGACATATAAGAACCTTTAGAATGATCCTAAACACTCCATGGTGCCCCAAGGGACATAGAGGGTGAAGCATGAGTCCTTGGAGGCTCTAACAAGTGTAGAATGGTTAAGAGAGTATTCTAAACGCTTACAATGGTCTAGGAATGTGTATTAGGACATATAAGAACCTTTAGAATGATCCTATACACTCCATGGTGCCACAAGCGACTTAGAGGGTGAAGCATGAGTCCTTGGAGGCTCTAACAAGTGTAGAATGGTTAAGAGAGTATTCTAAAAGCTTACAATGGTCTAGGAATGAGTATTAGGACATATAAGAACCTTTAGAATGATCCTAAACACTCCATGGTGCCCCAAGGGACTTAGAGGGTGAAGCATGAGTCCTTGGAGGCTCTAACAAGTGTAGAATGGTTAAGAGAGTATTCTAAACGCTTACAATGGTCTGGGAATGTGTATTAGGACATATAAGAACCTTTAGAATGATCCTAAACACTCCATGGTGCCTCAAGGGACTTAGAGGGTGAGCATGAGTCCTTGGAGGGTCTAACAAGTGTAGAATGGTTAAGAGATTATTCTAAACGCTTACAATGGTCTAGGAATGTGTATTAGGACATATAAGAACCTTTAGAATGATCCTAAATACTCCATGGTGCCCCAAGGGACTTAGAGGGTGAAGCATGAGTCCTTGGAGGCTCTAACAAGTGTAGAATGGTTAAGAGAGTATTCGAAACACTTAAATTGGTCTAGGAATGTGTATTAGGACATATAAGAACCTTTAGAATGATCCTAAACACTCCATGGTGCCTCAAGGGTCTTAGAGGGTGAAGCATGAGTCCTTGGAGGCTCTAACAAGTGTAGAATGGTTAAGAGAGTATTCAAAACACTTACAATGGTCTAGGAATGTGTACTAGGACATATAAGAACCTTTAGAATGATCCTAAATACTCCATGGTGCCCCAAGGGACATAGAGGGTGAAGCATGAGTCCTTGGAGGCTCTAACAAGTGTAGAATGGTTAAGAGAGTATTCTAAACGCTTACAATGGTCTTGGAATGTGTATTAGAACATATAAGAACCTTTAGAATGATCCTAAACACTCCATGGTGCCTCAAGGGACTTAGAGGGTGAAGCATGAGTCCTAGGAGGCTCTAACAAGTGTAGAATGGTTAAGAGAGTATTCGAAACACTTACAATGGTCTAGGAATGTGTATTAGGACATATAAAAACCTTTAGAATGATCCTAAACACTCCATGGTGCCTCAAGGGTCTTAGAGGGTGAAGCATGAGTTCTTGGAGGCTCTAGCAAGTGTAGAATGGTTAAGAGAGTATTCAAAACGCTTACAATGGTCTAGGAATGTGTACTAGGACATATAAGAACCTTTAGAATGATCCTAAACACTCCATGGTGCCCCAAGGCACTTAGAGGGTGAAGCATGAGTCCTAGGAGGCTCTAACAAGTGTAGAATGGTTAAGAGAGTATTCTAAACGCTTACAATGGTCTAGGAATGTGTATTAGGACATATAAGAACCTTTAGAATGATCCTATACACTCCATGGTGCCACAAGCGACTTAGAGGGTGAAGCATGAGTCCTTGGAGGCTCTAACAAGTGTAGAATGGTTAAGAGAGTAATCTAAAGGCTTAGAATCGTCTAGGAATGTGTATTAGGACATATAAGATCCTTTAGAATGATCCTAAACACTCCATGGTGCCTAGAGGCAGTAGAGGGTGAAGCATGAGTTCTTGGAGGCTCTAACAAGTGTAGAATGGTTAAGATAGTATTCTAAACGCCTAGAATGGTCTAGGAATGTGTATTAGCACATATAAGAACCTTTAGAAATGATCCTAAACACTCCATGGTGCCCCAAGGGACTTAGAGGGTGAAGCATGAGTCCTTGGAGACTCTAACTAGTGTAGAATGGTTAAGAGAGTATTCTAAAGGCTTACAATGGTCTAGGAATGTGTATTAGGACATATAAGAACCTTTAGAATGATCCTAAACACTCCATGGTGCCCCAAGGGACGTAGAGGGTGAAGCATGAGTCCTTGGAGGCTCTAACAAGTGTAGAATGGTTAAGAGAGTAATCTAAAGGCTTAGAATCATCTAGGAATTTGTATTAGGACATATATGAACCTATAGAATGATCCTGAACACTCCATGGTGCCTAGAGGAAGTAGAGGGTGAAGCATGAGTTCTTGGAGGCTCTAACAAGTGTAGAATGGTTAAGAGAGTATTCGAAACACTTACAATGGTCTAGGAATGTGTATTAGGACATATAAGAACCTTTCGAATGATCCTATACACTCCATGGTGCCTCAACGGTCTTAGAGGGTGAAGCATGAGTCCTTGGAGGCTCTAACTAGTGTAGAATGGTTAAGAGAGTATTCTAAAGGCTTACAATGGTCTAGGAATGTGTATTAGGACATATAATAACCTTTAGAATGATCCTAAACACTCCATGGTGCCCCAAGGGACTTAGAGGGTGAAGCATGAGTCCTTGGAGGCTCTAACAAGTGTAGAATGGTTAAGAGAGTATTCTAAACGCTTACTATGGTCTAGGAATGTGTATTAGGACATATAAAACCTTTAGAATGATACTAAACACTCCATGGTGCCCCAAGGGACGTAGAGGGTGAAGCATGAGCCCTTGGAGGCTTTAACAAGTGTAGAATGGTTAAGAGAGTAATCTAAAGGCTTAGAATCGTCTAGGAATTTGTATTAGGACATATATGAACCTTTAGAATGATCCTGAACACTCCATGGTGCCTAGAGGAAGTAGAGGGTGAAGCATGAGTTCTTGGAGGCTCTAACAAGTGTAGAATGGTTAAGAGAGTATTCGAAACACTTACAATGGTCTAGGAATGTGTATTAGGACATATAAGAACCTTTAGAATGATCCTAAACACTCCATGGTGCCTCAAGGGTCTTAGAGGGTGAAGCATGAGTCCTTGGAGGCTCTAACTAGTGTAGAATGGTTAAGAGAGTATTCTAAACGCTTACAATGGTCTAGGAATGTGTATTAGGACATATAAGAACCTTTAGAATGATCCTATACACTCCATGGTGCCACAAGCGACTTAGAGGGTGAAGCATGAGTCCTTGGAGGCTCTAACAAGTGTAGAATGGTTAAGAGAGTATTCTAAACGCCTAGAATGGTCTAGGAATGTGTATTAGGACATATAAGAACCTTTAGAAATGATCCTAAACACTCCATGGTGCCCCAAGGGACTTAGAGGGTGAAGCATGAGTCCTTGGAGACTCTAACTAGTGTAGAATGGTTAAGAGAGTATTCTAAAGGCTTACAATGGTCTAGGAATGTGTATTAGGACATATAAGAACCTTTAGAATGATCCTAAACACTCCATGGTGCCCCAAGGGACGTAGAGGGTGAAGCATGAGTCCTTGGAGGCTCTAACAAGTGTAGAATGGTTAAGAGAGTAATCTAAAGGCTTAGAATCGTCTAGGAATGTGTATTAGGACATATAAGAACCTTTAGAATGATCCTGAACACTCCATGGTGCCTAGAGGAAGTAGAGGGTGAAGCATGAGTTCTTGGAGGCTCTAACAAGTGTAGAATGGTTAAAAGAGTATTCTAAAGGCTTACAATGGTCTAGGAATGTGTATTAGGACATATAAGAACCTTTATAATGACCCTAAACACTCCATGGTGCCTCAAGGGACTTAGAGGGTGAAGCATGAGTCCTTGGAGGCTCTAACTAGTGTAGAATGGTTAGGAGAGTATTCTAAACGCCTAGAATGGTCTAGGAATGTGTATTAGGACATATAAGAACCTTTAGAATGATCCTAAACACTCCATGGTGCCCCAAGGGACTTAGAGGGTGAAGCATGAGTCCTTTGAGACTCTAACTAGTGTAGAATGGTTAAGAGAGTATTCTAAAGGCTTACAATGGTCTAGAATGTGTATTAGGACATATAATAACCTTTAGAATGATCCTAAACACTCCATGGTGCCCCAAGGGACTTAGAGGGTGAAGCATGAGTCCTTTGAGACTCTAACTAGTGTAGAATGGTTAAGAGAGTATTCTAAAGGCTTACAATGGTCTAGAATGTGTATTAGGACATATAATAACCTTTAGAATGATCCTAAACACTCCATGGTGCCCCAAGGGACTTAGAGGGTGAAGCATGAGTCCTTGGAGACTCTAACTAGTGTAGAATGGTTAAGAGAGTATTCTAAACGCTTACAATGGTCTAGGAATGTGTATTAGGACATATAAGAACCTTTAGAATGATCCTATACACTCCATGGTGCCACAAGCGACTTAGAGGGTGAAGCATGAGTCCTTGGAGGCTCTAACAAGTGTAGAATGGTTAAGAGAGTAATCTAAAGGCTTAGAATCGTCTAGGAATGTGTATTAGGACATATAAGATCCTTTAGAATGATCCTCAACACTCCATGGTGCCTAGAGGCAGTAGAGGGTGAAGCATGAGTTCTTGGAGGCTCTAACAAGTGTAGAATGGTTAAGATAGTATTCTAAACGCCTAGAATGGTCTAGGAATGTGTATTAGCACATATAAGAACCTTTAGAAATGATCCTAAACACTCCATGGTGCCCCAAGGGACTTAGAGGGTGAAGCATGAGTCCTTGGAGACTCTAACTAGTGTAGAATGGTTAAGAGAGTATTCTAAAGGCTTACAATGGTCTAGGAATGTGTATTAGGACATATAAGAACCTTTAGAATGATCCTAAACACTCCATGGTGCCCCAAGGGACGTAGAGGGTGAAGCATGAGTCCTTGGAGGCTCTAACAAGTGTAGAATGGTTAAGAGAGTAATCTAAAGGCTTAGAATCATCTAGGAATTTGTATTAGGACATATATGAACCTATAGAATGATCCTGAACACTCCATGGTGCCTAGAGGAAGTAGAGGGTGAAGCATGAGTTCTTGGAGGCTCTAACAAGTGTAGAATGGTTAAGAGAGTATTCGAAACACTTACAATGGTCTAGGAATGTGTATTAGGACATATAAGAACCTTTCGAATGATCCTATACACTCCATGGTGCCTCAACGGTCTTAGAGGGTGAAGCATGAGTCCTTGGAGGCTCTAACTAGTGTAGAATGGTTAAGAGAGTATTCTAAAGGCTTACAATGGTCTAGGAATGTGTATTAGGACATATAATAACCTTTAGAATGATCCTAAACACTCCATGGTGCCCCAAGGGACTTAGAGGGTGAAGCATGAGTCCTTGGAGGCTCTAACAAGTGTAGAATGGTTAAGAGAGTATTCTAAACGCTTACTATGGTCTAGGAATGTGTATTAGGACATATAAAACCTTTAGAATGATACTAAACACTCCATGGTGCCCCAAGGGACGTAGAGGGTGAAGCATGAGCCCTTGGAGGCTTTAACAAGTGTAGAATGGTTAAGAGAGTAATCTAAAGGCTTAGAATCGTCTAGGAATTTGTATTAGGACATATATGAACCTTTAGAATGATCCTGAACACTCCATGGTGCCTAGAGGAAGTAGAGGGTGAAGCATGAGTTCTTGGAGGCTCTAACAAGTGTAGAATGGTTAAGAGAGTATTCGAAACACTTACAATGGTCTAGGAATGTGTATTAGGACATATAAGAACCTTTAGAATGATCCTAAACACTCCATGGTGCCTCAAGGGTCTTAGAGGGTGAAGCATGAGTCCTTGGAGGCTCTAACTAGTGTAGAATGGTTAAGAGAGTATTCTAAACGCTTACAATGGTCTAGGAATGTGTATTAGGACATATAAGAACCTTTAGAATGATCCTATACACTCCATGGTGCCACAAGCGACTTAGAGGGTGAAGCATGAGTCCTTGGAGGCTCTAACAAGTGTAGAATGGTTAAGAGAGTATTCTAAACGCCTAGAATGGTCTAGGAATGTGTATTAGGACATATAAGAACCTTTAGAAATGATCCTAAACACTCCATGGTGCCCCAAGGGACTTAGAGGGTGAAGCATGAGTCCTTGGAGACTCTAACTAGTGTAGAATGGTTAAGAGAGTATTCTAAAGGCTTACAATGGTCTAGGAATGTGTATTAGGACATATAAGAACCTTTAGAATGATCCTAAACACTCCATGGTGCCCCAAGGGACGTAGAGGGTGAAGCATGAGTCCTTGGAGGCTCTAACAAGTGTAGAATGGTTAAGAGAGTAATCTAAAGGCTTAGAATCGTCTAGGAATGTGTATTAGGACATATAAGAACCTTTAGAATGATCCTGAACACTCCATGGTGCCTAGAGGAAGTAGAGGGTGAAGCATGAGTTCTTGGAGGCTCTAACAAGTGTAGAATGGTTAAAAGAGTATTCTAAAGGCTTACAATGGTCTAGGAATGTGTATTAGGACATATAAGAACCTTTATAATGACCCTAAACACTCCATGGTGCCTCAAGGGACTTAGAGGGTGAAGCATGAGTCCTTGGAGGCTCTAACTAGTGTAGAATGGTTAGGAGAGTATTCTAAACGCCTAGAATGGTCTAGGAATGTGTATTAGGACATATAAGAACCTTTAGAATGATCCTAAACACTCCATGGTGCCCCAAGGGACTTAGAGGGTGAAGCATGAGTCCTTTGAGACTCTAACTAGTGTAGAATGGTTAAGAGAGTATTCTAAAGGCTTACAATGGTCTAGAATGTGTATTAGGACATATAATAACCTTTAGAATGATCCTAAACACTCCATGGTGCCCCAAGGGACTTAGAGGGTGAAGCATGAGTCCTTTGAGACTCTAACTAGTGTAGAATGGTTAAGAGAGTATTCTAAAGGCTTACAATGGTCTAGAATGTGTATTAGGACATATAATAACCTTTAGAATGATCCTAAACACTCCATGGTGCCCCAAGGGACTTAGAGGGTGAAGCATGAGTCCTTGGAGGCTCTAACAAGTGTAGAATGGTTAAGAGAGTATTCTAAACGCTTACTATGGTCTAGGAATGTGTATTAGGACATATAAGAACCTTTAGAATGATCCTAAACACTCCATGGTGCCCCAAGGGACGTAGAGGGTGAAGCATGAGTCCTTGGAGGCTCTAACAAGTGTAGAATGGTTAAGAGAGTAATCTAAAGGCTTAGAATCATCTAGGAATTTGTATTAGGACATATATGAACCTTTAGAATGATCCTGAACACTCCATGGTGCCTAGAGGAAGTAGAGGGTGAAGCATGAGTTCTTGGAGGCTCTAACAAGTGTAGAATGGTTAAGAGAGTATTCGAAACACTTACAATGGTCTAGGAATGTGTATTAGGACTTATAAGAACCTTTCGAATGATCCTATACACTCCATGGTGCCTCAACGGTCTTAGAGGGTGAAGCATGAGTCCTTGGAGGCTCTAACTAGTGTAGAATGGTTAAGAGAGTATTCTAAAGGCTTACAATGGTCTAGGAATGTGTATTAGGACATATAATAACCTTTAGAATGATCCTAAACACTCCATGGTGCCCCAAGGGACTTAGAGGGTGAAGCATGAGTCCTTGGAGGCTCTAACAAGTGTAGAATGGTTAAGAGAGTATTCTAAACGCTTACTATGGTCTAGGAATGTGTATTAGGACATATAAAACCTTTAGAATGATACTAAACACTCCATGGTGCCCCAAGGGACGTAGAGGGTGAAGCATGAGCCCTTGGAGGCTTTAACAAGTGTAGAATGGTTAAGAGAGTAATCTAAAGGCTTAGAATCGTCTAGGAATTTGTATTAGGACATATATGAACCTTTAGAATGATCCTGAACACTCCATGGTGCCTAGAGGAAGTAGAGGGTGAAGCATGAGTTCTTGGAGGCTCTAACAAGTGTAGAATGGTTAAGAGAGTATTCGAAACACTTACAATGGTCTAGGAATGTGTATTAGGACATATAAGAACCTTTAGAATGATCCTAAACACTCCATGGTGCCTCAAGGGTCTTAGAGGGTGAAGCATGAGTCCTTGGAGGCTCTAACTAGTGTAGAATGGTTAAGAGAGTATTCTAAACGCTTACAATGGTCTAGGAATGTGTATTAGGACATATAAGAACCTTTAGAATGATCCTATACACTCCATGGTGCCACAAGCGACTTAGAGGGTGAAGCATGAGTCCTTGGAGGCTCTAACAAGTGTAGAATGGTTAAGAGAGTATTCTAAACGCCTAGAATGGTCTAGGAATGTGTATTAGGACATATAAGAACCTTTAGAAATGATCCTAAACACTCCATGGTGCCCCAAGGGACTTAGAGGGTGAAGCATGAGTCCTTGGAGACTCTAACTAGTGTAGAATGGTTAAGAGAGTATTCTAAAGGCTTACAATGGTCTAGGAATGTGTATTAGGACATATAAGAACCTTTAGAATGATCCTAAACACTCCATGGTGCCCCAAGGGACGTAGAGGGTGAAGCATGAGTCCTTGGAGGCTCTAACAAGTGTAGAATGGTTAAGAGAGTAATCTAAAGGCTTAGAATCGTCTAGGAATGTGTATTAGGACATATAAGAACCTTTAGAATGATCCTGAACACTCCATGGTGCCTAGAGGAAGTAGAGGGTGAAGCATGAGTTCTTGGAGGCTCTAACAAGTGTAGAATGGTTAAAAGAGTATTCTAAAGGCTTACAATGGTCTAGGAATGTGTATTAGGACATATAAGAACCTTTATAATGACCCTAAACACTCCATGGTGCCTCAAGGGACTTAGAGGGTGAAGCATGAGTCCTTGGAGGCTCTAACTAGTGTAGAATGGTTAGGAGAGTATTCTAAACGCCTAGAATGGTCTAGGAATGTGTATTAGGACATATAAGAACCTTTAGAATGATCCTAAACACTCCATGGTGCCCCAAGGGACTTAGAGGGTGAAGCATGAGTCCTTTGAGACTCTAACTAGTGTAGAATGGTTAAGAGAGTATTCTAAAGGCTTACAATGGTCTAGGAATGTGTATTAGGACATATAATAACCTTTAGAATGATCCTAAACACTCCATGGTGCCCCAAGGGACTTAGAGGGTGAAGCATGAGTCCTTGGAGGCTCTAGCAAGTGTAGAATGGTTAAGAGAGTATTCAAAACGCTTACAATGGTCTAGGAATGTGTACTAGGACATATAAGAACCTTTAGAATGATCCTAAACACTCCATGGTGCCCCAAGGGACATAGAGGGTGAAGCATGAGTCCTTGGAGGCTCTAACAAGTGTAGAATGGTTAAGAGAGTATTCTAAACGCTTACAATGGTCTAGGAATGTGTATTAGGACATATAAGAACCTTTAGAATGATCCTAAACACTCCATGGTGCCTAGAGGAAGTAGAGGGTGAAGCATGAGTTCTTGGAGGCTCTAACAAGTGTAGAATGGTTAAAAGAGTATTCTAAAGGCTTACAATGGTCTAGGAATGTGTATTAGGACATATAAGAACCTTTATAATGACCCTAAACACTCCATGGTGCCTCAAGGGACTTAGAGGGTGAAGCATGAGTCCTTGGAGGCTCTAACTAGTGTAGAATGGTTAGGAGAGTATTCTAAACGCCTAGAATGGTCTAGGAATGTGTATTAGGACATATAAGAACCTTTAGAATGATCCTAAACACTCCATGGTGCCCCAAGGGACTTAGAGGGTGAAGCATGAGTCCTTTGAGACTCTAACTAGTGTAGAATGGTTAAGAGAGTATTCTAAAGGCTTACAATGGTCTAGGAATGTGTATTAGGACATATAATAACCTTTAGAATGATCCTAAACACTCCATGGTGCCCCAAGGGACTTAGAGGGTGAAGCATGAGTCCTTGGAGGCTCTAACAAGTGTAGAATGGTTAAGAGAGTATTCTAAACGCTTACTATGGTCTAGGAATGTGTATTAGGACATATAAGAACCTTTAGAATGATCCTAAACACTCCATGGTGCCCCAAGGGACGTAGAGGGTGAAGCATGAGTCCTTGGAGGCTCTAACAAGTGTAGAATGGTTAAGAGAGTAATCTAAAGGCTTAGAATCGTCTAGGAATGTGTATTAGGACATATAAGAACCTTTAGAATGATCCTGAACACTCCATGGTGCCTAGAGGAAGTAGAGGGTGAAGCATGAGTTCTTGGAGGCTCTAACAAGTGTAGAATGTTTAAGAGAGTATTCTAAAGGCTTACAATGGTCTAGGAATGTGTGTTAGGACATATAAGAACCTTTAGAATGATCCTAAATACTCCATGGTGCCTAGTGGAAGTAGAGGGTGAAGCATGATTTCTTGGAAGCTCTAACAAGTGTAGAATGGTTAAGAGAGTATTCGAAACACTTACAATAGTCTAGGAATGTGTATTAGGACATATAAGAACCTTTAGAATGATCCTAAACACTCCATGGTGCCTCAAGGGTCTTAGAGGGTGAAGCATGAGTCCTTGGAGGCTCTAGCAAGTGTAGAATGGTTAAGAGAGTATTCAAAATGCTTACAATGGTCTAGGAATGTGTACTAGGACATATAAGAACCTTTAGAATGATCCTAAACACTCCATGGTGCCCCAAGGGACATAGAGGGTGAAGCATGAGTCCTTGGAGGCTCTAACAAGTGTAGAATGGTTAAGAGAGTATTCTAAACGCTTACAATGGTCTAGGAATGTGTATTAGGACATATAAGAACCTTTAGAATGATCCTAAACACTCCATGGTGCCTAGAGGAAGTAGAGGGTGAAGCATGAGTTCTTGGAGGCTCTAACAAGTGTAGAATGGTTAAAAGAGTATTCTAAAGGCTTACAATGGTCTAGGAATGTGTATTAGGACATATAAGAACCTTTATAATGACCCTAAACACTCCATGGTGCCTCAAGGGACTTAGAGGGTGAAGCATGAGTCCTTGGAGGCTCTAACTAGTGTAGAATGGTTAGGAGAGTATTCTAAACGCCTAGAATGGTCTAGGAATGTGTATTAGGACATATAAGAACCTTTAGAATGATCCTAAACACTCCATGGTGCCCCAAGGGACTTAGAGGGTGAAGCATGAGTCCTTTGAGACTCTAACTAGTGTAGAATGGTTAAGAGAGTATTCTAAAGGCTTACAATGGTCTAGGAATGTGTATTAGGATATATAATAACCTTTAGAATGATCCTAAACACTCCATGGTGCCCCAAGGGACTTAGAGGGTGAAGCATGAGTCCTTGGAGGCTCTAACAAGTGTAGAATGGTTAAGAGAGTATTCTAAACGCTTACTATGGTCTAGGAATGTGTATTAGGACATATAATAACCTTTAGAATGATCCTAAACACTCCATGGTGCCCCAAGGGACGTAGAGGGTGAAGCATGAGCCCTTGGAGGCTTTAACAAGTGTTGAATGGTTAAGAGAGTAATCTAAAGGCTTAGAATCGTCTCGGAATGTGTATTAGGACATATAAGAACCTTTAGAATGATCCTGAACACTCCATGGTGCCTAGAGGAAGTAGAGGGTGAAGCATGAGTTCTTGGAGGCTCTAACAAGTGTAGAATGGTTAAGAGAGTATTCTAAACGTCTAGAATGGTCTAGGAATGTGTATTAGGACATATAAGAACCTTTAGAAATGATCCTAAACACTCCATGGTGCCCCAAGGGACTTAGAGGGTGAAGCATGAGTCCTTGGAGACTCTAACTAGTGTAGAATGGTTAAGAGAGTATTCTAAAGGCTTACAATGGTCTAGGAATGTGTATTAGGACATATAAGAAGCTTTAGAATGATCCTAAACACTCCATGGTGCCCCAAGGGACGTAGAGGGTGAAGCATGAGTCCTTGGAGGCTCTAACAAGTGTAGAATAGTTAAGAGAGTAATCTAAAGGCTTAGAATGGTATACGAATGTGTATTAGGACATATAAGAACCTTTAGAATGATCCTAAACACTCCATGGTGCCCCAAGGGACTTAGAGGGTGAAGCATGAGTTCTTGGAGGCTCTAACCAGTGTAGAATGGTTAAGAGAGTATTCTAAAGGCTTACAATGGTCTAGGAATGTGTATTAGGACATATAAGAACCTTTAGAATGATCCTAAACACTCCATGGTGCCACAAGCGACTTAGAGGGTGAAGCATGAGTCCTTGGAGGCTCTAACAAGTGTAGAATGGTTAAGAAAGTATTCTAAACGCCTAGAATGGTCTAGGAATGTGTATTAGGACATATAAGAACCTTTAGAAATGATCCTAAACACTCCATGGTGCCCCAAGGGACATAGAGGGTGAAGCATGAGTCCTTGGAGGCTCTAACAAGTGTAGAATGGTTAAGAGAGTATTCTAAAGGCTTAGAATCATCTAGGAATGTGTATTAGGACATATAAGAACCTTTAGAATGATCCTGAACACTCCATGGTGCCTAGAGGAAGTAGAGGGTGAAGCATGAGTTCTTGGAGGCTCTAACAAGTGTAGAATGGTTAAAAGAGTATTCTAAAGGCTTACAATGGTCTAGGAAGGTGTATTAGGACATATAAGAACCTTTATAATGACCCTAAACACTCCATGGTGCCTCAAGGGACTTAGAGGGTGAAGCATGAGTCCTTGGAGGCTCTAACTAGTGTAGAATGGTTAGGAGAGTATTCTAAACGCCTAGAATGGTCTAGGAATGTGTATTAGGACATATAAGAACCTTTAGAATGATCCTAAACACTCCATGGTGCCCCAAGGGACTTAGAGGGTGAAGCATGAGTCCTTTGAGACTCTAACTAGTGTAGAATGGTTAAGAGAGTATTCTAAAGGCTTACAATGGTCTAGGAATGTGTATTAGGACATATAAGAAGCTTTAGAATGATCCTAAACACTCCATGGTGCCCCAAGGGACGTAGAGGGTGAAGCATGAGTCCTTGGAGGCTCTAACAAGTGTAGAATAGTTAAGAGAGTAATCTAAAGGCTTAGAATGGTATACGAATGTGTATTAGGACATATAAGAACCTTTAGAATGATCCTAAACACTCCATGGTGCCCCAAGGGACTTAGAGGGTGAAGCATGAGTTCTTGGAGGCTCTAACCAGTGTAGAATGGTTAAGAGAGTATTCTAAAGGCTTACAATGGTCTAGGAATGTGTATTAGGACATATAAGAACCTTTAGAATGATCCTAAACACTCCATGGTGCCTAGAGGAAGTAGAGGGTGAAGCATGAGTTCTTGGAGGCTCTAACAAGTGTAGAATGGTTAAGAGAGTATTCTAAACGTCTAGAATGGTCTAGGAATGTGTATTAGGACATATAAGAACCTTTAGAAATGATCCTAAACACTCCATGGTGCCCCAAGGGACTTAGAGGGTGAAGCATGAGTCCTTGGAGACTCTAACTAGTGTAGAATGGTTAAGAGAGTATTCTAAAGGCTTACAATGGTCTAGGAATGTGTATTAGGACATATAAGAACCTTTAGAATGATCCTAAACACTCCATGGTGCCCCAAGGGACGTAGAGGGTGAAGCATGAGTCCTTGGAGGCTCTAACAAGTGTAGAATAGTTAAGAGAGTAATCTAAAGGCTTAGAATGGTATACGAATGTGTATTAGGACATATAAGAACCTTTAGAATGATCCTAAACACTCCATGGTGCCCCAAGGGACTTAGAGGGTGAAGCATGAGTTCTTGGAGGCTCTAACCAGTGTAGAATGGTTAAGAGAGTATTCTAAAGGCTTACAATGGTCTAGGAATGTGTATTAGGACATATAAGAACCTTTAGAATGATCCTAAACACTCCATGGTGCCACAAGCGACTTAGAGGGTGAAGCATGAGTCCTTGGAGGCTCTAACAAGTGTAGAATGGTTAAGAAAGTATTCTAAACGCCTAGAATGGTCTAGGAATGTGTATTAGGACATATAAGAACCTTTAGAAATGATCCTAAACACTCCATGGTGCCCCAAGGGACATAGAGGGTGAAGCATGAGTCCTTGGAGGCTCTAACAAGTGTAGAATGGTTAAGAGAGTATTCTAAACGCTTACAATGGTCTAGGAATGTGTATTAGAACATATAAGAACCTTTAGAATGATCCTAAACACTCCATGGTGCCCCAAGGGACGTAGAGGGTGAAGCATGAGTCCTTGGAGGCTCTAACAAGTGTAGAATAGTTAAGAGAGTAATCTAAAGGCTTAGATTGGTATACGAATGTGTATTAGGACATATAAGAACCTTTAGAATGATCCTAAACACTCCATGGTGCCCCAAGGGACTTAGAGGGTGAAGCATGAGTCCTTGGAGACTCTAACTAGTGTAGAATGGTTAAGAGAGTATTCTAAAGGCTTACAATGGTCTAGGAATGTGTATTAGGACATATAATAACCTTTATAATGATCCTAAACACTCCATGGTGCCCCAAGGGACTTAGAGGGTGAACATGAGTCCTTGGAGGCTCTAACAAGTGTAGAATGGTTAAGAGAGTATTCTAAACGCTTACTATGGTCTAGGAATGTGTATTAGGACATATAAAACCTTTAGAATGATACTAAACACTCCATGGTGCCCCAAGGGACGTAGAGGGTGAAGCATGAGCCCTTGGAGGCTTTAACAAGTGTAGAATGGTTAAGAGAGTAATCTAAAGGCTTAGAATCGTCTAGGAATTTGTATTAGGACATATATGAACCTTTAGAATGATCCTGAACACTCCATGATGCCTAGAGGAAGTAGAGGGTGAAGCATGAGTTCTTGGAGGCTCTAACAAGTGTAGAATGGTTAAGAGAGTATTCTAAACGCTTACAATGGTCTAGGAATGTGTATTAGGACATATAAGAACCTTTAGAATGATCCTATACACTCCATGGTGCCACAAGCGACTTAGAGGGTGAAGCATGAGTCCTTGGAGGCTCTAACAAGTGTAGAATGGTTAAGAGAGTATTCTAAATGCCTAGAATGGTCTAGGAATGTGTATTAGGACATATAAGAACCTTTAGAATGATCCTAAATACTCCATGGTGCCCCAAGGGACTTAGAGGGTGAAGCATGAGTCCTTGGAGGATCTAACAAGTGTAGAATGGTTAAGAGAGTAATCTAAAGGCTTACAATGGTCTAGGAATGTGTATTAGGACATATAAGAACCTTTAGAATGATCCTATACACTCCATGGTGCCACAAGCGACTTAGAGGGTGAAGCATGAGTCCTTGGAGGCTCTAGCAAGTGTAGAATGGTTAAGAGAGTATTCTAAACGCCTAGAATGGTCTAGGAATGTGTACTAGGACATATAAGAACCTTTAGAATGATCCTAAACACTCCATGGTGCCCCAAGGGACATAGAGGGTGAAGCATGAGTCCTTGGAGGCTCTACCAAGTGTAGAATGGTTAAGAGAGTATTCTAAACGCTTACAATGGTCTTGGAATGTGTATTAGAACATATAAGAACCTTTAGAATGATCCTAAATACTCCATGGTGCCCCAAGGGACGTAGAGGGTGAAGCATGAGTCCTTGGAGGCTCTAACAAGTGTAGAATGGTTAAGAGAGTAATCTAAAGGCTTAGAATCGTCTAGGAATTTGTATTAGGACATATATGAACCTTTAGAATGATCCTGAACACTCCATGGTGCCTAGAGGAAGTAGAGGGTCAAGCATGAGTTCTTGGAGGCTCTAACAAGTGTAGAATGATTAAGAGAGTATTCTAAACGCTTACAATGGTCTAGGAATGTGTATTAGGACATATAAGAACCTTTAGAATGATCCTATACACTCCATGGTGCCACAAGCGACTTAGAGGGTGAAGCATGAGTCCTTGGAGGCTCTAACAAGTGTAGAATGGTTAAGAGAGTATTCTAAACGCCTAGAATGGTCTAGGAATGTGTACTAGGACATATAAGAACCTTTAGAATGATCCTAAACACTCCATGGTGCCCCAAGGGACATAGAGAGTGAAGCATGAGTCCTTGGAGGCTCTAACAAGTGTAGAATGGTTAAGAGAGTATTCTAAACGCTTACAATGGTATTGGAATGTGTATTAGAACATATAAGAACCTTTAGAATGATCCTAAACACTCCATGGTGCCCCAAGGGACGTAGAGGGTGAAGCATGAGTCCTTGGAGGCTCTAACAAGTGTAGAATGGTTAAGAGAGTAATCTAAAGGCTTAGAATCGTCTAGGAATTTGTATTAGGACATATATGAACCTTTAGAATGATCTTGAACACTCCATGGTGCCTAGAGGAAGTAGAGGGTGAAGCATGAGTTCTTGGAGGCTCTAACAAGTGAAGAATGGTTAAGAGAGTATTCGAAACACTTACAATGGTCTAGGAATGTGTATTAGGACATATAAGAACCTTTAGAATGATCCTAAACACTCCATGGTGCCTCAAGGGTCTTAGAGGGTGAAGCATGAGTCCTTGGAGGCTCTAACTAGTGTAGAATGGTTAAGAGAGTATTCTAAAGGCTTACAATGGTCTAGGAATGTGTATTAGGACATATAATAACCTTTAGAATGATCCTAAACACTCCATGGTGCCCCAAGGGACTTAGAGGGTGAAGCATGAGTCCTTGGAGGCTCTAACAAGTGTAGAATGGTTAAGAGAGTATTCTAAACGCTTACAATGGTCTTGGAATGTGTATTAGAACATATAAGAACCTTTAGAATGATCCTAAACACTCCATGGTGCCCCAAGGGACGTAGAGGGTGAAGCATGAGTCCTTGGAGGCTCTAACAAGTGTAGAATGGTTAAGAGAGTAATCTAAAGGCTTAGAATCGTCTAGGAATTTGTATTAGGACATATATGAACCTTTAGAATGATCCTGAACACTCCATGGTGCCTAGAGGAAGTAGAAGGTGAAGCATGAGTTCTTGGAGGCTCTAACAAGTGTAGAATGTTTAAGAGAGTATTCTAAAGGCTTACAATGGTCTAGGAATGTGTGTTAGGACATATAAGAACCTTTAGAATGATCCTAAATACTCCATCGTGCCTAGTGGAAGTAGAGGGTGAAGCATGATTTCTTGGAGGCTCTAACAAGTGTAGAATGGTTAAGAGAGTATTCGAAACACTTACAATAGTCTAGGAATGTGTATTAGGACATATAAGAACCTTTAGAATGATCCTAAACACTCCATGGTGCCTCAAGGGTCTTAGAGGGTGAAGCATGAGTCCTTGGAGGCTCTAGCAAGTGTAGAATGGTTAAGAGAGTATTCAAAACGCTTACAATGGTCTAGGAATGTGTACTAGGACATATAAGAACCATTAGAATGATCCTAAACACTCCATGGTGCCCCAAGGGACATAGAGGGTGAAGCATGAGTCCTTGGAGGCTCTAACAAGTGTAGAATGGTTAAGAGAGTATTCTAAACGCTTACAATGGTCTAGGAATGTGTATTAGGACATATAAGAACCTTTAGAATGATCCTAAACACTCCATGGTGCCTAGAGGAAGTAGAGGGTGAAGCATGAGTTCTTGGAGGCTCTAACAAGTGTAGAATGGTTAAGAGAGTATTCTAAAGGCTTACAATGGTCTAGGAATGTGTATTAGGACATATAAGAACCTTTATAATGACCCTAAACACTCCATGGTGCCTCAAGGGACTTAGAGGGTGAAGCATGAGTCCTTGGAGGCTCTAACTAGTGTAGAATGGTTAAGAGAGTATTCTAAACGCCTAGAATGGTCTAGGAATGTGTATTAGGACATATAAGAACCTTTAGAATGATCCTAAACACTCAATGTTGCCCCAAGGGACTTAGAGGGTGAAGCATGAGTCCTTGGAGGCTCTAACAAGTGTAGAATGGTTAAGAGAGTATTCTAAACGCTTACTATGGTCTAGGAATGTGTATTAGGACATATAAAACCTTTAGAATGATACTAAACACTCCATGGTGCCCCAAGGGACGTAGAGGGTGAAGCATGAGTCCTTGGAGGCTCTAACAAGTGTAGAATGGTTAAGAGAGTAATCTAAAGGCTTAGAATCGTCTAGGAATGTGTATTAGGACATATAAGAACCTTTAGAATGATCCTGAACACTCCATGGTGCCTAGAGGAAGTAGAGGGTGAAGCATGAGTTCTTGGAGGCTCTAACAAGTGTAGAATGTTTAAGAGAGTATTCTAAAGGCTTACAATGGTCTAGGAATGTGTTTTAGGACATATAAGAACCTTTAGAATGATCCTAAATACTCCATCGTGCCTAGTGGAAGTAGAGGGTGAAGCATGATTTCTTGGAGGCTCTAACAAGTGTAGAATGGTTAGGAGAGTATTCGAAACACTTACAATAGTCTAGGAATATGTATTAGGACATATAAGAACCTTTAGAATGATCCTAAACACTCCATGGTGCGTCAAGGGTCTTAGAGGGTGAAGCATGAGTCCTTGGAGGCTCTAGCAAGTGTAGAATGGTTAAGAGAGTATTCAAAACGCTTACAATGGTCTAGGAATGTGTACTAGGACATATAAGAACCTTTAGAATGATCCTAAACACTCCATGGTGCCCCAAGGGACATAGAGGGTGAAGCATGAGTCCTTGGAGGCTCTAACAAGTGTAGAATGGTTAAGAGAGTATTCTAAACGCTTACAATGGTCTAGGAATGTGTATTAGGACATATAAGAACCTTTAGAATGATCCTAAACACTCCATGGTGCCTAGAGGAAGTAGAGGGTGAAGCATGAGTTCTTGGAGGCTCTAACAAGTGTAGAATGGTTAAGAGAGTATTCTACAGGCTTACAATGGTCTAGGAATGTGTATTAGGACATATAAGAACCTTTATAATGACCCTAAGCACTCCATGGGGCCTCAAGGGACTTAGAGGGTGAAGCATGAGTCCTTGGAGGCTCTAACTAGTGTAGAATGGTTAAGAGAGTATTCTAAACGCCTAGAATGGTCTAGGAATCTGTATTAGGACATATAAGAACCTTTAGAATGATCCTAAACACTCCATGGTGCCCTAAGGGACTTAGAGGGTGAAGCATGAGTCCTTGGAGACTCTAACTAGTGTAGAATGGTTAAGAGAGTATTCTAAAGGCTTACAATGGTCTAGGAATGTGTATTAGGACATATAATAACCTTTAGAATGATCCTAAACACTCCATGGTGCCCCAAGGGACTTAGAGGATGAAGCATGAGTCCTTGGAGGCTCTAACAAGTGTAGAATGGTTAAGAGAGTATTCTAAACGCTTACTATGGTCTAGGAATGTGTATTAGGACATATAAAACCTTTAGAATGATACTAAACACTCCATGGTGCCCCAAGGGACGTAGAGGGTGAAGAATGAGCCCTTGGAGGCTTTAACAAGTGTAGAATGGTTAAAAGAGTAATCTAAAGGCTTAGAATCGTCTCGGAATGTGTATTAGGACATATAAGAACCTTTAGAATGATCCTGAACACTCCATGGTGCCTAGAGGAAGTAGAGGGTGAAGCATGAGTTCTTGGAGGCTCTAACAAGTGTAGAATGGTTAAGAGAGTATTCTAAACGCTTACAATGGTCTAGGAATGTGTATTAGGACATATAAGAACCTTTAGAATGATCCTATACACTCCATGGTGCCACAAGCGACTTAGAGGGTGAAGCATGAGCCCTTGGAGGCTCTAACAAGTGTAGAATGGTTAAGAGAGTATTCTAAACGCCTAGAATGGTCTAGGAATGTGTATTAGGACATATAAGAACCTTTAGAAATGATCCTAAACACTCCATGGTGCCCCAAGGGACTTAGAGGGTGAAGCATGAGTCCTTGGAGACTCTAACTAGTGTAGAAGGGTTAAGAGAGTATTCTAAAGGCTTACAATGGTCTAGGAATGTGTATTAGGACATATAAGAACCTTTAGAATGATCCTAAACACTCCATGGTGCCCCAAGGGACGTAGAGGGTGAAGCATGAGTCCTTGGAGGCTCTAACAAGTGTAGAATGGTTAAGAGAGTAATCTAAAGGCTTAGAATCGTCTAGGAATGTGTATTAGGACATATAAGAACCTTTAGAATGATCCTGAACACTCCATGGTTCCTAGAGGAAGTAGAGGGTGAAGCATGAGTTCTTGGAGGCTCTAACAAGTGTAGAATGGTTAAGAGAGTATTCTAAACGCTTACAATGGTCTAGGAATGTGTATTAGGACATATAAGAACCTTTAGAATGATCCTATACACTCCATGGTGCCACAAGCGACTTAGAGGGTGAAGCATGAGTCCTTGGAGGCTCTAACAAGTGTAGAATGGTTAAGAGAGTATTCTAAACGCCTAGAATGGTCTAGGAATGTGTATTAGGACATAAAAGAACATTTAGAAATGATCCTAAACACTCCATGGTGCCCCAAGGGACTTAGAGGGTGAAGCATGAGTCCTTGGAGACTCTAACTAGTGTAGAAGGGATAAGAGAGTATTCTAAAGGCTTACAATGGTCTAGGAATGTGTATTAGGACATATAAGAACCTTTAGAATGATCCTAAACACTCCATGGTCCCCCAAGGGACGTAGAGGGTGAAGCATGAGATTTTGGAGGCTCTAACAAGTGTAGAATGGTTAAGAGAGTAATCTAAAGGCTTAGAATCGTCTAGGAATGTGTATTAGGACATATAAGAACCTTTAGAATGATCCTGAACACTCCATGGTGCCTAGAGGAAGTAGAGGGTGAAGCATGAGTTCTTGGAGGCTCTAACAAGTGTAGAATGGTTAAGAGAGTATTCTAAACGCTTACAATGGTCTAGGAATGTGTATTAGGACATATAAGAACCTTTAGAATGATCCTATACACTCCATGGTGCCACAAGCGAATTAGAGGGTGAAGCATGAGTCCTTGGAGGCTCTAACAAGTGTAGAATGGTTAAGAAAGTATTCTAAACGCCTAGAATGGTCTAGGAATGTGTATTAGGACATATAAGAACCTTTAGAAATGATCCTAAACACTCCATGGTGCCCCAAGGGACATAGAGGGTGAAGCATGAGTCCTTGGAGGCTCTAACAAGTGTAGAATGGTTAAGAGAGTATTCTAAACGCTTACAATGGTCTTGGAATGTGTATTAGAACATATAAGAACCTTTAGAATGATCCTAAACACTCCATGGTGCCCCAAGGGACGTAGAGGGTGAAGCATGAGTCCTTGGAGGCTCTAACAAGTGTAGAATAGTTAAGAGAGTAATCTAAAGGCTTAGAATGGTATACGAATGTGTATTAGGACATATAAGAACCTTTAGAATGATCCTAAACACTCCATGGTTCCTAGAGGAAGTAGAGGGTGAAGCATGAGTTCTTGGAGGATCTAACAAGTGTAGAATGGTTAAGAGAGTATTCTAAAGGCTTACAATGGTCTAGGAATGTGTATTAGGACATATAAGAACCTTTAGAAATGATCCTAAACACTCCATGGTGCCACAAGCGACTTAGAGGGTGAAGCATGAGTCCTTGGAGGCTCTAGCAAGTGTAGAATGGTTAAGAGAGTATTCAAAACGCTTACAATGGTCTAGGAATGTGTACTAGGACATATAAGAACCTTTAGAATGATCCTAAACACTCCATGGTGCCCCAAGGGACATAGAGGGTGAAGCATGAGTCCTTGGAGGCTCTAACAAGTGTAGAATGGTTAAGAGAGTATTCTAAACGCTTACAATGGTCAAGGAATGTGTATTAGGACATATAAGAACCTTTAGAATGATCCTAAACACTCCATGGTGCCTAGAGGAAGTAGAGGGTGAAGCATGAGTTCTTGGAGGCTCTAACAAGTGTAGAATGGTTAAGAGAGTATTCTAAAGGCTTACAATGGTCTAGGAATGTGTATTAGGACATATAAGAACCTTTATAATGACCCTAAACACTCCATGGTGCCTCAAGGGACTTAGAGGGTGAAGCATGAGTCCTTGGAGGCTCTAACTAGTGTAGAATGGTTAAGAGAGTATTCTAAACGCCTAGAATGGTCTAGGAATGTGTATTAGGACATATAAGAACCTTTAGAATGATCCTAAACACTCCATGGTGCCCCAAGGGACTTAGAGGGTGAAGCATGAGTCCTTGGAGACTCTAACTAGTTTAGAATGGTTAAGAGAGTATTCTAAAGGCTTACAATGGTCTAGGAATGTGTATTAGGACATATAATAACCTTTAGAATGATCCTAAACACTCCATGGTGCCCCAAGGGACTTAGAGGGTGAAGCATGAGTCCTTGGAGGCTCTAACAAGTGTAGAATGGTTAAGAGAGTATTCTAAACGCTTACTATGGTCTAGGAATGTGTATTAGGACATATAAAACCTTTAGAATGATACTAAACACTCCATGGTGCACCAAGGGACGTAGAGGGTGAAGCATGAGCCCTTGGAGGCTTTAACAAGTGTAGAATGGTTAAAAGAGTAATCTAAAGGCTTAGAATCGTCTCGGAATGTGTATTAGGACATATAAGAACCTTTAGAATGATCCTGAACACTCCATGGTGCCTAGAGGAAGTAGAGGGCGAAGCATGACTTCTTGGAGGCTCTAACAAGTTAAGAATGGTTAAGAGAGTATTCTAAACGCTTACAATGGTCTAGGAATGTGTATTAGGACATATAAGAACCTTTAGAATGATCCTATACACTCCATGGTGCCACAAGCGACTTAGAGGGTGAAGCATGAGTCCTTGGAGGCTCTAACAAGTGTAGAATGGTTAAGAGAGTATTCTAAACGCCTAGAATGGTCTAGGAATGTGTATTAGGACATATAAGAACCTTTAGAAATGATCCTAAACACTCCATGGTGCCCCAAGGGACTTAGAGGGTGAAGCATGAGTCCTTGGAGACTCTAACTAGTGTAGAAGGGTTAAGAGAGTATTCTAAAGGCTTACAATGGTCTAGGAATGTGTATTAGGACATATAAGAACCTTTAGAATGATCCTAAACACTCCATGGTGCCCCAAGGGACGTAGAGGGTGAAGCATGAGTCCTTGGAGGCTCTAACAAGTGTAGAATAGTTAAGAGAGTAATCTAAAGCCTTAGAATCGTCTAGGAATGTGTATTAGGACATATAAGAACCTTTAGAATGATCCTGAACACTCCATGGTGCCTAGAGGAAGTAGAGGGTGAAGCATGAGTTCTTGGAGGCTCTAACAAGTGTAGAATGGTTAAGAGAGTATTCTAAACGCTTACAATGGTCTAGGAATGTGTATTAGGACATATAAGAACCTTTAGAATGATCCTATACACTCCATGGTGCCACAAGCGACTTAGAGGGTGAAGCATGAGTCCTTGGAGGCTCTAACAAGTGTAGAATGGTTAAGAGAGTATTCTAAACGCCTAGAATGGTCTAGGAATGTGTATTAGGACATATAAGAACCTTTAGAAATGATCCTAAACACTCCATGGTGCCCCAAGGGACATAGAGGGTGAAGCATGAGTCCTTGGAGGCTCTAACAAGTGTAGAAGGGTTAAGAGAGTATTCTAAACGCTTACAATGGTCTTGGAATGTGTATTAGAACATATAAGAACCTTTAGAATGATCCTAAACACTCCATGGTGCCCCAAGGGACGTAGAGGGTGAAGCATGAGTCCTTGGAGGCTCTAACAAGTGTAGAATAGTTAAGAGAGTAATCTAAAGGCTTAGAATGGTATACGAATGTGTATTAGGACATATAAGAACCTTTAGAATGATCCTGAACACTCCATGGTTCCTAGAGGAAGTAGAGGGTGAAGCATGAGTTCTTGGAGGATCTAACAAGTGTAGAATGGTTAAGAGAGTATTCTAAAGGCTTACAATGGTCTAGGAATGTGTATTAGGACATATAAGAACCTTTAGAATGATCCTAAACACTCCATGGTGCCTCAAGGGTCTTAGAGGGTGAAGCATGAGTCCTTGGAGGGTCTAACAAGTGTAGAATGGTTAAGAGAGTATTCTAAACGCTTACAATGGTCTAGGAATGTGTACTAGGACATATAAGAACCTTTAGAATGATCCTAAACACTCCATGGTGCCCCAAGGGACATAGAGGGTGAAGCATGAGTCCTTGGAGGCTCTAACAAGTGTAGAATGGTTAAGAGAGTATTCTAAACGCTTACAATGGTCTTGGAATGTGTATTAGAACATATAAGAACCTTTAGAATGATCCTAAACACTCCATGGTGCCTCAAGGGACTTAGAGGGTGAAGCATGAGTCCTAGGAGGCTCTAACAAGTTTAGAATGGTTAAGAGAGTATTCTAAACCCCTTACAATGGTCTAGGAATTTGTATTAGGACATATAAGAACCTTTAAAATGATCCTAAACACTCCATGGTGCCCCAAGGGACTTAGAGGGTGAAGCATGAGTCCTTGGAGACTCTAACTAGTGTAGAATGGTTAAGAGAGTACTCTAAAGGCTTACAATGGTCTAGGAATGTGTATTAGGACATATAAGAACCTTTAGAATGATCCTAAATACTCCATGGTGCCCCAAGGGACTTAGAGGGTGAAGCATGAATCCTTGGAGGCTCTAACAAGTGTAGAGTGGTTAAGAGAGTATTCTAAACTCTTACAATGGTCTAGGAATGTGTACTAGGACATATAAGAACCTTTAGAATGATCCTAAACACTCCATGGTGCCTCAAGGGTCTTAGAGGGTGAAGCATGAGTCGTTGGAGGCTCTAACAAGTGTAGAATGGTTAAGAGAGTATTCAAAACGCTTACAATGGTCTAGGAATGTGTACTAGGACATATAAGAACCTTTAGAATGATCCTAAACACTCCATGGTGCCCCAAGGGACATAGAGGGTGAAGCATGAGTCCTTGGAGGTTCTAACAAGTTTAGAATGGTTAAGAGAGTATTCTAAACGCTTACAATGGTCTTGGAATGTGTATTAGAACATATAAGAACCTTTAGAATGATCCTAAACACTCCATGGTGCCCCAAGGGACGTAGAGGGTGAAGCATGAGTCCTTGGAGGCTCTAACAAGTGTAGAATGGTTAAGAGAGTAATCTAAAGGCTTAGAATGGTATACGAATGTGTATTAGGACATATAAGAACCTTTAGAATGATCCTAAACACTCCATGGTGCCCCAAGGGACTTAGAGGGTGAAGCATGAGTCCTTGGAGGCTCTAACAAGTGTAGAATGGTTAAGAGAGTATTCTAAACGCTTACTATGGTCTAGGAATGTGTATTAGGACATATAAAACCTTTAGAATGATACTAAACACTCCATGGTGCACCAAGGGACGTAGAGGGTGAAGCATGAGCCCTTGGAGGCTTTAACAAGTGTAGAATGGTTAAAAGAGTAATCTAAAGGCTTAGAATCGTCTCGGAATGTGTATTAGGACATATAAGAACCTTTAGAATGATCCTGAACACTCCATGGTGCCTAGAGGAAGTAGAGGGCGAAGCATGACTTCTTGGAGGCTCTAACAAGTTAAGAATGGTTAAGAGAGTATTCTAAACGCTTACAATGGTCTAGGAATGTGTATTAGGACATATAAGAACCTTTAGAATGATCCTATACACTCCATGGTGCCACAAGCGACTTAGAGGGTGAAGCATGAGTCCTTGGAGGCTCTAACAAGTGTAGAATGGTTAAGAGAGTATTCTAAACGCCTAGAATGGTCTAGGAATGTGTATTAGGACATATAAGAACCTTTAGAAATGATCCTAAACACTCCATGGTGCCCCAAGGGACTTAGAGGGTGAAGCATGAGTCCTTGGAGACTCTAACTAGTGTAGAAGGGTTAAGAGAGTATTCTAAAGGCTTACAATGGTCTAGGAATGTGTATTAGGACATATAAGAACCTTTAGAATGATCCTAAACACTCCATGGTGCCCCAAGGGACGTAGAGGGTGAAGCATGAGTCCTTGGAGGCTCTAACAAGTGTAGAATAGTTAAGAGAGTAATCTAAAGCCTTAGAATCGTCTAGGAATGTGTATTAGGACATATAAGAACCTTTAGAATGATCCTGAACACTCCATGGTGCCTAGAGGAAGTAGAGGGTGAAGCATGAGTTCTTGGAGGCTCTAACAAGTGTAGAATGGTTAAGAGAGTATTCTAAACGCTTACAATGGTCTAGGAATGTGTATTAGGACATATAAGAACCTTTAGAATGATCCTATACACTCCATGGTGCCACAAGCGACTTAGAGGGTGAAGCATGAGTCCTTGGAGGCTCTAACAAGTGTAGAATGGTTAAGAGAGTATTCTAAACGCCTAGAATGGTCTAGGAATGTGTATTAGGACATATAAGAACCTTTAGAAATGATCCTAAACACTCCATGGTGCCCCAAGGGACATAGAGGGTGAAGCATGAGTCCTTGGAGGCTCTAACAAGTGTAGAAGGGTTAAGAGAGTATTCTAAACGCTTACAATGGTCTTGGAATGTGTATTAGAACATATAAGAACCTTTAGAATGATCCTAAACACTCCATGGTGCCCCAAGGGACGTAGAGGGTGAAGCATGAGTCCTTGGAGGCTCTAACAAGTGTAGAATAGTTAAGAGAGTAATCTAAAGGCTTAGAATGGTATACGAATGTGTATTAGGACATATAAGAACCTTTAGAATGATCCTGAACACTCCATGGTTCCTAGAGGAAGTAGAGGGTGAAGCATGAGTTCTTGGAGGATCTAACAAGTGTAGAATGGTTAAGAGAGTATTCTAAAGGCTTACAATGGTCTAGGAATGTGTATTAGGACATATAAGAACCTTTAGAATGATCCTAAACACTCCATGGTGCCTCAAGGGTCTTAGAGGGTGAAGCATGAGTCCTTGGAGGGTCTAACAAGTGTAGAATGGTTAAGAGAGTATTCTAAACGCTTACAATGGTCTAGGAATGTGTACTAGGACATATAAGAACCTTTAGAATGATCCTAAACACTCCATGGTGCCCCAAGGGACATAGAGGGTGAAGCATGAGTCCTTGGAGGCTCTAACAAGTGTAGAATGGTTAAGAGAGTATTCTAAACGCTTACAATGGTCTTGGAATGTGTATTAGAACATATAAGAACCTTTAGAATGATCCTAAACACTCCATGGTGCCTCAAGGGACTTAGAGGGTGAAGCATGAGTCCTAGGAGGCTCTAACAAGTTTAGAATGGTTAAGAGAGTATTCTAAACCCCTTACAATGGTCTAGGAATTTGTATTAGGACATATAAGAACCTTTAAAATGATCCTAAACACTCCATGGTGCCCCAAGGGACTTAGAGGGTGAAGCATGAGTCCTTGGAGACTCTAACTAGTGTAGAATGGTTAAGAGAGTACTCTAAAGGCTTACAATGGTCTAGGAATGTGTATTAGGACATATAAGAACCTTTAGAATGATCCTAAATACTCCATGGTGCCCCAAGGGACTTAGAGGGTGAAGCATGAATCCTTGGAGGCTCTAACAAGTGTAGAGTGGTTAAGAGAGTATTCTAAACTCTTACAATGGTCTAGGAATGTGTACTAGGACATATAAGAACCTTTAGAATGATCCTAAACACTCCATGGTGCCTCAAGGGTCTTAGAGGGTGAAGCATGAGTCGTTGGAGGCTCTAACAAGTGTAGAATGGTTAAGAGAGTATTCAAAACGCTTACAATGGTCTAGGAATGTGTACTAGGACATATAAGAACCTTTAGAATGATCCTAAACACTCCATGGTGCCCCAAGGGACATAGAGGGTGAAGCATGAGTCCTTGGAGGTTCTAACAAGTTTAGAATGGTTAAGAGAGTATTCTAAACGCTTACAATGGTCTTGGAATGTGTATTAGAACATATAAGAACCTTTAGAATGATCCTAAACACTCCATGGTGCCCCAAGGGACGTAGAGGGTGAAGCATGAGTCCTTGGAGGCTCTAACAAGTGTAGAATGGTTAAGAGAGTAATCTAAAGGCTTAGAATGGTATACGAATGTGTATTAGGACATATAAGAACCTTTAGAATGATCCTAAACACTCCATGGTGCCTAGAGGCAGTAGAGGGTGAAGCATGAGTTCTTGGAGGCTCTAACAAGTGTAGAATGGTTAAGAGAGTATTCTAAAGGCTTACAATGGTCTAGGAATGTCTATTAGGACATATAAGAACCTTTATAATGACCCTAAACACTCCATGGTGCCTCAAGGGACTTAGAGGGTGAAGCATGAGTCCTTGGAGACTCTAACTAGTGTAGAATGGTTAAGAGAGTATTCAAAACGCTTACAATGGTCTAGGAATGTGTACTAGGACATATAAGAACCTTTAGAATGATCCTAAACACTCCATGGTGCCCCAAGGGACATAGAGGGTGAAGCATGAGTCCTTGGAGGTTCTAACAAGTTTAGAATGGTTAAGAGAGTATTCTAAACGCTTACAATGGTCTTGGAATGTGTATTAGAACATATAAGAACCTTTAGAATGATCCTAAACACTCCATGGTGCCCCAAGGGACGTAGAGGGTGAAGCATGAGTCCTTGGAGGCTCTAACAAGTGTAGAATGGTTAAGAGAGTAATCTAAAGGCTTAGAATGGTATACGAATGTGTATTAGGACATATAAGAACCTTTAGAATGATCCTAAACACTCCATGGTGCCTAGAGGCAGTAGAGGGTGAAGCATGAGTTCTTGGAGGCTCTAACAAGTGTAGAATGGTTAAGAGAGTATTCTAAAGGCTTACAATGGTCTAGGAATGTCTATTAGGACATATAAGAACCTTTATATTGACCCTAAACACTCCATGGTGCCTCAAGGGACTTAGAGGGTGAAGCATGAGTCCTTGGAGGCTCTAACAAGTGTAGAATGGTTAAGAGAGTAATCTAAAGGCTTAGAATGGTATACGAATGTGTATTAGGACATATAAGAACCTTTAGAATGATCCTAAACACTCCATGGTGCCTAGAGGCAGTAGAGGGTGAAGCATGAGTTCTTGGAGGCTCTAACAAGTGTAGAATGGTTAAGAGAGTATTCTAAAGGCTTACAATGGTCTAGGAATGTCTATTAGGACATATAAGAACCTTTAGAATGATCCTAAACACTCCATGGTGCCCCAAGGGACATAGAGGGTGAAGCATGAGTCCTTGGAGGCTCTAACAAGTGTAGAATGGTTAAGAGAGTATTCTAAACGCTTACAATGGTCTTGGAATGTGTATTAGAACATATAAGAACCTTTAGAATGATCCTAAACACTCCATGGTGCCTCAAGGGACTTAGAGGGTGAAGCATGAGTCCTAGGAGGCTCTAACAAGTTTAGAATGGTTAAGAGAGTATTCTAAACCCCTTACAATGGTCTAGGAATTTGTATTAGGACATATAAGAACCTTTAAAATGATCCTAAACACTCCATGGTGCCCCAAGGGACTTAGAGGGTGAAGCATGAGTCCTTGGAGACTCTAACTAGTGTAGAATGGTTAAGAGAGTACTCTAAAGGCTTACAATGGTCTAGGAATGTGTATTAGGACATATAAGAACCTTTAGAATGATCCTAAATACTCCATGGTGCCCCAAGGGACTTAGAGGGTGAAGCATGAATCCTTGGAGGCTCTAACAAGTGTAGAGTGGTTAAGAGAGTATTCTAAACGCTTACAATGGTCTAGGAATGTGTACTAGGACATATAAGAACCTTTAGAATGATCCTAAACACTCCATGGTGCCTCAAGGGTCTTAGAGGGTGAAGCATGAGTCGTTGGAGGCTCTAACAAGTGTAGAATGGTTAAGAGAGTATTCAAAACGCTTACAATGGTCTAGGAATGTGTACTAGGACATATAAGAACCTTTAGAATGATCCTAAACACTCCATGGTGCCCCAAGGGACATAGAGGGTGAAGCATGAGTCCTTGGAGGTTCTAACAAGTTTAGAATGGTTAAGAGAGTATTCTAAACGCTTACAATGGTCTTGGAATGTGTATTAGAACATATAAGAACCTTTAGAATGATCCTAAACACTCCATGGTGCCCCAAGGGACGTAGAGGGTGAAGCATGAGTCCTTGGAGGCTCTAACAAGTGTAGAATGGTTAAGAGAGTAATCTAAAGGCTTAGAATGGTATACGAATGTGTATTAGGACATATAAGAACCTTTAGAATGATCCTAAACACTCCATGGTGCCTAGAGGCAGTAGAGGGTGAAGCATGAGTCCTTGGAGGCTCTAACTAGTGTAGAATGGTTAAGAGAGTATTCTAAACGCCTAGAATGGTCTAGGAATGTGTATTAGGACATACAAGAACCTTTAGAATGATCCTAAACACTCCATGGTGCCCCAAGGGACTTAGAGGGTGAAGCATGAGTCCTTGGAGACTCTAACTAGTGTAGAATGGTTAAGAGAGTATTCTAAACGCCTAGAATGGTCTAGGAATGTGTATTAGGACATATAAGAACCTTTAGAAATGATCCTAAACACTCCATGGTGCCCCAAGGGACTTAGAGGGTGAAGCATGAGTCCTTGGAGACTCTAACTAGTGTAGAAGGGTTAAGAGAGTATTCTAAAGGCTTACAATGGTCTAGGAATGTGTATTAGGACATATAAGAACCTTTAGAATGATCCTAAACACTCCATGGTGCCCCAAGGGACGTAGAGGGTGAAGCATGAGTCCTTGGAGGCTCTAACAAGTGTAGAATGGTTAAGAGAGTAATCTAAAGGCTTAGAATCGTCTAGGAATGTGTATTAGGACATATAAGAACCTTTAGAATGATCCTGAACACTCCATGGTGCCTAGAGGAAGTAGAGGGTGAAGCATGAGTTCTTGGAGGCTCTAACAAGTGTAGAATGGTTAAGAGAGTATTCTAAACGCTTACAATGGTCTAGGAATGTGTATTAGGACATATAAGAACCTTTAGAATGATCCTATACACTCCATGGTGCCACAAGCGACTTAGAGGGTGAAGCATGAGTCCTTGGAGGCTCTAACAAGTGTAGAATGGTTAAGAAAGTATTCTAAACGCCTAGAATGGTCTAGGAATGTGTATTAGGACATATAAGAACCTTTAGAAATGATCCTAAACACTCCATGGTGCCCCAAGGGACATAGAGGGTGAAGCATGAGTCCTTGGAGGCTCTAACAAGTGTAGAATGGTTAAGAGAGTATTCTAAACGCTTACAATGGTCTTGGAATGTGTATTAGAACATATAAGAACCTTTAGAATGATCCTAAACACTCCATGGTGCCCCAAGGGACGTAGAGGGTGAAGCATGAGTCCTTGGAGGCTCTAACAAGTGTAGAATAGTTAAGAGAGTAATCTAAAGGCTTAGAATGGTATACGAATGTGTATTAGGACATATAAGAACCTTTAGAATGATCCTAAACACTCCATGGTTCCTAGAGGAAGTAGAGGGTGAAGCATGAGTTCTTGGAGGATCTAACAAGTGTAGAATGGTTAAGAGAGTATTCTAAAGGCTTACAATGGTCTAGGAATGTGTATTAGGACATATAAGAACCTTTAGAATGATCCTAAACACTCCATGGTGCCTCAAGGGTCTTAGAGGGTGAAGCATGAGTCCTTGGAGGCTCTAACAAGTGTAGAATGGTTAAGAGAGTATTCTAAACGCTTACAATGGTCTAGGAATGTGTAATAGGACATATAAGAACCTTTAGAATGATCCTAAACACTCCATGGTGCCCCAAGGGACATAGAGGGTGAAGCATGAGTCCTTGGAGGCTCTAACAAGTGTAGAATGGTTAAGAGAGTATTCTAAACGCTTACAATGGTCTTGGAATGTGTATTAGAACATATAAGAACCTTTAGAATGATCCTAAACACTCCATGGTGCCTCAAGGGACTTAGAGGGTGAAGCATGAGTCCTAGGAGGCTCTAACAAGTTTGGATTGTTAAGAGAGTATTCTAAACCCCTTACAATGGTCTAGGAATTTGTATTAGGACATATAAGAACCTTTAAAATGATCCTAAACACTCCATGGTGCCCCAAGGGACTTAGAGGGTGAAGCATGAGTCCTTGGAGACTCTAACTAGTGTAGAATGGTTAAGAGAGTACTCTAAAGGCTTACAATGGTCTAGGAATGTGTATTAGGACATATAAGAACCTTTAGAATGATCCTAAATACTCCATGGTGCCCCAAGGGACTTAGAGGGTGAAGCATGAATCCTTGGAGGCTCTAACAAGTGTAGAGTGGTTAAGAGAGTATTCGAAACACTTACAATGGTCTAGGAATGTGTATTAGGACATATAAGAACCTTTAGAATGATCCTAAACACTCCATGGTGCCTCAAGGGTCTTAGAGGGTGAAGCATGAGTCGTTGGAGGCTCTAACAAGTGTAGAATGGTTAAGAGAGTATTCAAAACGCTTACAATGGTCTAGTAATGTGTACTAGGACATATAAGAACCTTTAGAATAATCCTAAACACTCCATGGTGCCCCAAGGGACATAGAGGGTGAAGCATGAGTCCTTGGAGGTTCTAACAAGTGTAGAATGGTTAAGAGAGTATTCTAAACGCTTACAATGGTCTTGGAATGTGTATTAGAACATATAAGAACCTTTAGAATGATCCTAAACACTCCATGGTGCCCCAAGGGACGTAGAGAGTGAAGCATGAGTCCTTGGAGGCTCTAACAAGTGTAGAATGGTTAAGAGAGTAATCTAAAGGCTTAGAATGGTATACGAATGTGTATTAGGACATATAAGAACCTTTAGAATGATCCTAAACACTCCATGGTGCCTAGAGGCAGTAGAGGGTGAAGCATGAGTTCTTGGAGGCTCTAACAAGTGTAAAATGGTTAAGAGAGTATTCTAAAGGCTTACAATGGTCTAGGATTGTCTATTAGGACATATAAGAACCTTTATAATGACCCTAAACACTCCATGGTGCCTCAAGGGACTTAGAGGGTGAAGCATGAGTCCTTGTAGGCTCTAACTAGTGTAGAATGGTTAAGAGAGTATTCTAAACGCCTAGAATGGTCTAGGAATGTGTATTAGGACATACAAGAACCTTTAGAATGATCCTAAACACTTCATGGTGCCCCAAGGGACTTAGAGGGTGAAGCATGAGTCCTTGGAGACTCTAACTAGTGTAGAATGGTTAAGAGAGTATTCTAAAGGCTTACAATGGTCTAGGAATGTGTATTAGGACATATAAGAACCTTTAGAATGATCCTAAACACTCCATGGTGCCCCAAGGGACTTAAGAGGGTGAAGCATGAGTCCTTGGAGGCTCTAACAAGTGTAGAATGGTTAAGAGAGTATTCTAAACGCTTACAATGGTCTAGGAATGTGTATTAGGACATATAAGAACCTTTAGAATGATACTAAACACTCCATGGTGCCCCAAGGGACGTAGAGGGTGAAGCATGTGCCCTTGGAGGCTTTAACAAGTGTAGAATGGTTAAGAGAGTAATCTAAAGGCTTAGAATCGTCTAGGAATGTGTATTAGGACATATAAGATCCTTTAGAATGATCCTAAACACTCCATGGTGCCTAGAGGCAGTAGAGGGTGAAGCATGAGTTCTTGGAGGCTCTAACAAGTGTAGAATGGTTAAGAGAGTATTCTAAAGGCTTACAATGGTCTAGGAATGTGTATTAGGACATATAAGAACCTTTAGAATGATCCTATACACTCCATGGTGCCACAAGCCACTTAGAGGGTGAAGCATGAGTCCTTGGAGGCTCTAACAAGTGTAGAATGGTTAAGAGAGTATTCTAAACGCTTACAATGGTCTAGGAATGTGTATTAGGACATTTAAGAACCTTTAGAATGATCCTAAACACTCCATGGTGCCGCAAGGGACTTAGAGGGTGAAGCATTAGTCCTAGGAGGCTCTAACAAGTGTAGAATGGTTAAGAGAGTATTCTAAACGCTTACAATGGTCTGGGAATGTGTATTAGGACATATAAGAATCTTTACAATGATCCTAAACACTCCATGGTGCCCCAAGGGACTTAGAGGGTGAAGCATGAGTCCTTGGAGGCTCTAATAAGTGTAGAATGGTTAAGAGCGTATTCTAAACGCTTACAATGGTCTGTGAATGTGTATTAGGACATATAAGAACCTTTAGAATGATCCTAAACACTCCATGGTGCCTCAAGGGACTTAGAGGGTGAGCATGAGTCCTTGGAGGGTCTAACAAGTGTAGAATAGTTAAGAGATTATTCTAAACGCTTACAATGGTCTAGGAATGTGTACTAGGACATATAAGAACCTTTAGAATGATCCTAAACACTCCATGGTGCCTCAAGGGACTTAGAGGGTGAAGCATGAGTCCTTGGAGGCTCTAACAAGTGAAGAATGGTTAAGAGAGTAATCTAAAGGCTTAGAATGGTCTAGGAATGTGTATTAGGACATATAAGAACCTTTAGAATGATCCTAAACTCTCCATGGTGCCCCAAGGGACTTAGAGGGTGAAGCATGAGTCCTTGGAGGCTCTAACTAGTGTAGAATGGTTAAGAGAGTATTCTAAACGCTTAGAATGGTCTAGGAATGTGTATTAGGACATATAAGAACCTTTAGAATGATCCTAAACACTCCATGGTGCCTCAAGGGACTTAGAGTGTGAAGCATGAGTCCTTGGAGGCTCTAACAAGTGTAGAATGGTTAAGAGAGTATTCTAAACGCTTACAATGGTCTAGGAATGTGTATTACGACATATAAGAAACTTTAGAATTATCCTAAACACTCCATGGTGCCCCAAGGGACTTATAGGGTGAAGCATGAGTCCTTGGGGGCTCTAACATGTGTGGAATGGTTAAGAGAGTATTCTAAACGCCTAGAATGGTCTAGGAATGTGTATTAGGACATACAAGAACCTTTAGAATGATCCTAAACACTTCATGGTGCCCCAAGGGACTTAGAGGGTGAAGCATGAGTCCTTGGAGACTCTAACTAGTGTAGAATGGTTAAGAGAGTATTCTAAAGGCTTACAATGGTCTAGGAATGTGTATTAGGACATATAAGAACCTTTAGAATGATCCTAAACACTCCATGGTGCCCCAAGGGACTTAAGAGGGTGAAGCATGAGTCCTTGGAGGCTCTAACAAGTGTAGAATGGTTAAGAGAGTATTCTAAACGCTTACAATGGTCTAGGAATGTGTATTAGGACATATAAGAACCTTTAGAATGATACTAAACACTCCATGGTGCCCCAAGGGACGTAGAGGGTGAAGCATGAGCCCTTGGAGGCTTTAACAAGTGTAGAATGGTTAAGAGAGTAATCTAAAGGCTTAGAATCGTCTAGGAATGTGTATTAGGACATATAAGATCCTTTAGAATGATCCTAAACACTCCATGGTGCCTAGAGGCAGTAGAGGGTGAAGCATGAGTTCTTGGAGGCTCTAACAAGTGTAGAATGGTTAAGAGAGTATTCTAAAGGCTTACAATGGTCTAGGAATGTGTATTAGGACATATAAGAACCTTTAGAATGATCATATACACTCCATGGTGCCACAAGCGACTTAGAGGGTGAAGCATGAGTCCTTGGAGGCTCTAACAAGTGTAGAATGGTTAAGAGAGTATTCTAAACGCTTACAATGGTCTAGGAATGTGTATTAGGACATTTAAGAACCTTTAGAATGATCCTAAACACTCCATGGTGCCGCAAGGGACTTAGAGGGTGAAGCATTAGTCCTAGGAGGCTCTAACAAGTGTAGAATGGTTAAGAGAGTATTCTAAACGCTTACAATGGTATGGGAATGTGTATTAGGACATATAAGAACCTTTACAATGATCCTAAACACTCCATGGTGCCCCAAGGGACTTATAGGGTGAAGCATGAGTCCTTGGGGCTCTAATAAGTGTAGAATGGTTAAGAGAGTATTCTAAACGCTTACAATGGTCTGTGAATGTGTATTAGGACATATAAGAACCTTTAGAATGATCCTAAACACTCCATGGTGCCTCAAGGGACTTAGAGTGTGAAGCATGAGTCCTTGGAGGCTCTAACAAGTGTAGAATGGTTAAGAGAGTATTCTAAACGCTTACAATGGTCTAGGAATGTGTATTACGATATATAAGAAACTTTAGAATTATCTTAAACACTCCATGGTGCCCCAAGGGACTTATAGGGTGAAGCATGAGTCCTTAGGGGCTCTAACATGTGTAGAATGGTTAAGAGAGTATTCTAAACGCTTACAATGGTCTAGGAATGTGTATTAGGACATATAAGAACCTTTAGAATGATCCTAAACACTCCATGGTGCCTAGAGGAAGTAGAGGGTGAAGCATGAGTTCTTGGAGGCTCTAACAAGTGTAGAATGGTTAAGAGAGTATTCTAAAGGCTTACAATGGTCTAGAAATGTGTATTAGGACATATAAGAACCTTTATAATGACCCTAAACACTCCATGGTGCCTCAAGGGACTTAGAGGGTGAAGCATGAATCCTTGGAGGCTCTAACTAGTGTAGAATGGTTAAGAGAGTATTCTAAACGCCTAGAATGGTCTAGGAATGTGTATTAGGACATATAAGAACCTTTAGAATGATCCTAAACACTCCATGGTGCCAAAAGCGACTTAGAGGGTGAAGCATGAGTCCTTGGAGGCTCTAACAATTCTAGAATGGTTAAGAGAGTATTCTAAACGCCTAGAATGGTCTAGGAATGTGTATTAGGACATATAAGAACCTTTAGAAATGATCCTAAACACTCCATGGTGCCCCAAGGGACTTAGAGGGTGAAGCATGAGTCCTTGGAGACTCTATCTAGTGTAGAATGGTTAAGAGAGTATTCTAAAGGCTTACAATGGTCTATGAATGTGTATTAGGACATATAAGAACCTTTAGAATGATCCTAAACACTCCATGGTGCCTCAAGGGACTTAGAGGGTGAAGCATGAGTCCTTGGAGGCTCTAACAAGTGTAGAATGGTTAAGAGAGTAATCTAAAGGCTTAGAATGGTCTAGGAATGTGTATTAGGACATATAAGAACCTTTAGAATGATCCTAAACTCTCCATGGTGCCCCAAGGGTCTTAGAGGGTGAAGCATGAGTCCTTGGAGGCTCTAACAAGTGTAGAATGGTTAAGAGAGTATTCTAAACGCTTAGAATGGTCTAGGAATGTGTACTAGGACATATAAGAACCTTTAGAATGATCCTAAACACTCCATGGTGCCCCAAGGGACATAGAGGGTGAAGCATGAGTCCTTGGTGGCTCTAACAAGTGTAGAATGGTTAAGAGAGTATTCTAAACGCTTACAATGGTCTTGGAATGTGTATTAGAACATATAAGAACCTTTAAAATGATCCTAAACACTCCATGGTGCCCCAAGGGACGTAGAGGGTGAAGCATGAGTCCTTGGAGGCTCTAACAAGTGTAGAATGGTTAAGAGAGTAATCTAAAGGCTTAGAATGGTCTAGGAATGTGTATTAGGACATATAAGAACCTTTAGAATGATCCTACACACTCCATGGTGCATCAAGTGTCTTAGAGGGTGAAGCATGAGTCTTTGGAGGCTCTAACAAGTGTAGAATGGTTAAGAGAGTATTCAAAACTCTTACAATGGTCTATGAATGTGTACTCGGACATATAAGAACCTTTAGAATGATCCGAAACACTCCATGGTGCCCCAAGGGACATAGAGGGTGAAGCATGAGTCCTTGGAGGCTCTAACAATTGTAGAATGGTTAAGAGAGTATTTTAAACGCTTACAATGGTCTAGGAATGTGTATTAGGACATATAAGAACCTTTAGAATGATCCTAAACACTCCATGGTGCCCTAATGGACCTAGAGGGTGAAGCATGAGTCCTTGGAGGCTCTAACAAGTGTAGAATGGTCTACGAATGTGTATTAGGACAAATAAGAACCTTTAGAATGATCCTAAACACTCCATGGTGCCTAGAGGAAGTAAAGGGTGAAGCATGAGTCCTTGGAGGCTCTGACAAATGTAGAATGGTTAAGAGAGTATTCTAAACGCTTACAATGGTCTAGGAATGTGTATTACGACATATAAGAAACTTTAGAATTATCCTAAACACTCCATGGTGCCCCAAGGGACTTATAGGGTGAAGCATGAGTCCTTGGGGGCTCTAACATGTGTAGAATGGTTAAGAGAGTATTCTAAACGCCTAGAATGGTCTAGGAATGTGTATTAGGACATACAAGAACCTTTAGAATGATCCTAAACACTTCATGGTGCCCCAAGGGACTTAGAGGGTGAAGCATGAGTCCTTGGAGACTCTAACTAGTGTAGAATGGTTAAGAGAGTATTCTAAAGGCTTACAATGGTCTAGGAATGTGTATTAGGACATATAAGAACCTTTAGAATGATCCTAAACACTCCATGGTGCCCCAAGGGACTTAAGAGGGTGAAGCATGAGTCCTTGGAGGCTCTAACAAGTGTAGAATGGTTAAGAGAGTATTCTAAACGCTTACAATGGTCTAGGAATGTGTATTAGGACATATAAGAACCTTTAGAATGATACTAAACACTCCATGGTGCCCCAACGGACGTAGAGGGTGAAGCATGAGCCCTTGGAGGCTTTAACAAGTGTAGAATGGTTAAGAGAGTAATCTAAAGGCTTAGAATCGTCTAGGAATGTGTATTAGGACATATAAGATCCTTTAGAATGATCCTAAACACTCCATGGTGCCTAGAAGCAGTAGAGGGTGAAGCATGAGTTCTTGGAGGCTCTAACAAGTGTAGAATGGTTAAGAGAGTATTCTAAAGGCTTACAATGGTCTAGGAATGTGTATTAGGACATTTAAGAACCTTTAGAATGATCCTAAACACTCCATGGTGCCGCAAGGGACTTAGAGGGTGAAGCATTAGTCCTAGGAGGCTCTAACAAGTGTAGAATGGTTAAGAGAGTATTCTAAACGCTTACAATGGTCTGGGAATGTGTATTAGGACATATAAGAACCTTTACAATGATCCTAAACACTCCATGGTGCCCCGAGGGACTTAGAGGGTGAAGCTTGAGTCCTTGGAGGCTCAAATAAGTGTAGAATGGTTAAGAGAGTATTCTAAACGCTTACAATGGTCTGTGAATGTGTATTAGGACATATAAGAACCTTTAGAATGATCCTAAACACTCCATGGTGCCTCAAGGGACTTAGAGGGTGAGCATGAATCCTTGGAGGGTCTAACAAGTGTAGAATAGTTAAGAGATTATTCTAAACGCTTACAATGGTCTAGGAATGTGTACTAGGACATATAAGAACCTTTAGAATGATCCTAAACACTCCATGGTGCCTCAAGGGACTTAGAGGGTGAAGCATGAGTCCTTGGAGGCTCTAACAAGTGAAGAATGGTTAAGAGAGTAATCTAAAGGCTTAGAATGGTCTAGGAATGTGTATTAGGACATATAAGAACCTTTAGAATGATCCTAAACTCTCCATGGTGCCCCAAGGGACTTAGAGGGTGAAGCATGAGTCCTTGGAGGCTCTAACTAGTGTAGAATGGTTAAGAGAGTATTCTAAACGCTTAGAATGGTCTAGGAATGTGTATTAGGACATATAAGAACCTTTAGAATGATCCTAAACACTCCATGGTGCCTCAAGGGACTTAGAGTGTGAAGCATGAGTCCTTAGAGGCTCTAACAAGTGTAGAATGGTTAAGAGAGTATTCTAAACGCTTACAATGGTCTAGGAATGTGTATTACGACATATAAGAAACTTTAGAATTATCCTAAACACTCCATGGTGCCCCAAGGGACTTATAGGGTGAAGCATGAGTCCTTGGGGGCTCTAACATGTGTAGAATGGTTAAGAGAGTATTCTAAACGCTTACAATGGTCTAGGAATGTGTATTAGGACATATAAGAACCTTTAGAATGATCCTAAACACTCCATGGTGCCTAGAGGAAGTAGAGGGTGAAGCATGAGTTCTTGGAGGCTCTAACAAGTGTAGAATGGTTAAGAGAGTATTCTAAAGGCTTACAATGGTCTAGAAATGTGTATTAGGACATATAAGAACCTTTATAATGACCCTAAACACTCCATGGTGCCTCAAGGGACTTAGAAGGTGAAGCATGAATCCTTGGAGGCTCTAACTAGTGTAGAATGGTTAAGAGAGTATTCTAAACGCCTAGAATGGTCTAGGAATGTGTATTAGGACATATAAGAACCTTTAGAATGATCCTAAACACTCCATGGTGCCACAAGCGACTTAGAGGGTGAAGCATGAGTCCTTGGAGGCTCTAACAAGTGTAGAATGGTTAAGAGAGTATTCTAAAGGCTTATAATGGTCTACGAATGTGTATTAGGACATATAAGAACCTTTGGAATGATCCTAAACACTCCATGGTGCCTCAAGGGACTTAGAGGGTGAAGCATGAATCCTTGGAGGCTCTAACAGGTGTAGAATGGTTAAGAGAGTATTCGAAACGCTTACAATGGTCTACGAATGTGTATTAGGACATTTAAGAACCTTTAGAATGATCCTAAACACTCCATGGTGCCCCAAGGGACTTAGAGGGTGAAGCATGAGTCCTTGGAGGCTCTAACAAGTGTTGAATGGTTAAGAGAGTATTCTAAAGGCTTAAAATGGTCTAGGAATGTGTATTAGGACATATAAGAACCTTTAGAATGATCCTAAACACTCCATGGTGCCCCAAGGTACGTAGAGGGTGAAGCATGAGTCCTTGGAGGCTCTAACAAGTGTAGAATGGTTAAGAGAGTAATCTAAAGGCTTAGAATGGTCTAGGAATGTGTATTAGGACATATAAGAACCTTTAGAATGATCCTAAACACTCCATGGTGCCTCAAGGGACTTAGAGTGTGAAGCATGAGTCCTTGGAGTCTCTAACAAGTGTAGAATGGTTAAGAGAGTATTCTAAACGCTTACAATGGTCTAGGAATGTGTATTAGGACATATAAGAAACTTTAGAATTATCCTAAACACTCCATGGTGCCCCAAGGGACTTATAGGGTGAAGCATGAGTCCTTGGAGGCTCTAACAAGTGTAGAATGGTTAAGAGAGTATTGTAAACGCTTACAATGGTCTAGGAATGTGTATTAGGACATATAAGAACCTTTAGAATGATCCTAAAGACTCCATGGTGTCCCAAGGGACGTAGAGGGTGAAGCATGAGTCCTTGGAAGCTCTAACAAGTGTAGAATGGTTAAGAGAGTAATCTAAAGGCTTAGAATGGTCTAGGAATGTGTATTAGGACATATAAGAACCTTTAGAATGATCCTAAACACTCCATGGTGCCTAGTGGAAGTAGAGGGTGAAGCATGATTTCTTGGAGGCTCTAACAAGTGTATAATGGTTAAGAGAGTATTCTAAACGCTTACAATGGTCTAGGAATGTGTATTAGGACATATAAGAACCTTTAGAATGATCCTATACACTCCATGGTGCCACAAGCGACTTAGAGGGTGAAGCATGAGTCCTTGGAGGCTCTAACAAGTGTAGAATGGTTAAGAGAGTATTCTAAACGCCTAGAATGGTCTAGGAATGTGTATTAGGACATATAAGAACCTTTAGAAATGATCCTAAACACTCCATGGTGCCCCAAGGGACTTAGAGGGTGAAGCATGAGTCCTTGCAGACTCTATCTAGTGTAGAATGGTTAAGAGAGTATTCTAAAGGCTTACAATGGTCTAGGAATGTGTATTAGGACATATAAGAACCTTTAGAATGATCCTAAACACTCCATGGTGCCTCAAGGGACTTAGAGGGTGAAGCATGAGTCCTTGGAGGCTCTAACAAGTGTAGAATGGTTAAGAGAGTAATCTAAAGGGTTAGAATGGTCTAGGAATGTGTATTAGGACATATAAGAACCTTTAGAATGATCCTAAACTCTCCATGGTGCCCCAAGGGTCTTAGAGGGTGAAGCATGAGTCCTTGGAGGCTCTAACAAGTGTAGAATGGTTAAGAGAGTATTCTAAACGCTTAGAATGGTCTAGGAATGTGTACTAGGACATATAAGAACCTTTAGAACGATCCTAAACACTCCATGGTGCCCCAAGGGACATAGAGGGTGAAGCATGAGTCCTTGGAGGCTCTAACAAGTGTAGAATGGTTAAGAGAGTATTGTAAACGCTTACAATGGTCTAGGAATGTGTATTAGGACATATAAGAACCTTTAGAATGATCCTAAAGACTCCATGGTGTCCCAAGGGACGTAGAGGGTGAAGCATGATTTCTTGGAGGCTCTAACAAGTGTAGAATGGTTAAGAGAGTAATCTAAAGGCTTAGAATGGTCTAGGAATGTGTATTAGGACATATAAGAACCTTTAGAATGATCCTAAACACTCCATGGTGCCTAGTGGAAGTAGAGGGTGAAGCATGATTTCTTGGAGGCTCTAACAAGTGTATAATGGTTAAGAGAGTATTCTAAACGCTTACAATGGTCTAGGAATGTGTATTAGGACATATAAGAACCTTTAGAATGATCCTATACACTCCATGGTGCCACAAGCGACTTAGAGGGTGAAGCATGAGTCCTTGGAGGCTCTAACAAGTGTAGAATGGTTAAGAGAGTATTCTAAACGCCTAGAATGGTCTAGGAATGTGTATTAGGACATATAAGAACCTTTAGAAATGATCCTAAACACTCCATGGTGCCCCAAGGGACTTAGAGGGTGAAGCATGAGTCCTTGGAGACTCTATCTAGTGTAGAATGGTTAAGAGAGTATTCTAAAGGCTTACAATGGTCTAGGAATGTGTATTAGGACATATAAGAACCTTTAGAATGATCCTAAACACTCCATGGTGCCTCAAGGGACTTAGAGGGTGAAGCATGAGTCCTTGGAGGCTCTAACAAGTGTAGAATGGTTAAGAGAGTAATCTAAAGGCTTAGAATGGTCTAGGAATGTGTATTAGGACATATAAGAACCTTTAGAATGATCCTAAACTCTCCATGGTGCGCCAAGGGTCTTAGAGGGTGAAGCATGAGTCCTTGGAGGCTCTAACAAGTGTAGAATGGTTAAGAGAGTATTCTAAACGCTTAGAATGGTCTAGGAATGTGTATTAGGACATATAAGAACCTTTAGAATGATCCTAAACACTCCATGGTGCCCCAAGGGACATAGAGGGTGAAGCATGAGTCCTTGGAGGCTCTAACAAGTGTAGAATGGTTAAGAGAGTATTCTAAACGCTTACAATGGTCTTGGAATGTGTATTAGAACATATAAGAACCTTTAAAATGATCCTAAACACACCATGGTGCCCCAAGGGACGTAGAGGGTGAAGCATGAGTCCTTGGAGGCTCTAACAAGTGTAGAATGGTTAAGAGAGTAATCTAAAGGCTTAGAATGGTCTAGGAATGTGTATTAGGACATATAAGAACCTTTAGAATGATCCTACACACTCCATGGTGCATCAAGTGTCTTAGAGGGTGAAGCATGAGTCCTTGGAGGCTCTAACAAGTGTATAATGGTTAAGAGAGTATTCAAAACTCTTACAATGGTCTATGAATGTGTACTAGGACATATAAGAACCTTTAGAATGATCCTAAACACTCCATGGTGCCCCAAGGGACTTAGAGGGTGAAGCATGAGTCCTTGGAGACTCTATCTAGTGTAGAATGGTTAAGAGAGTATTCTAAAGGCTTACAATGGTCTAGGAATGTGTATTAGGACATATAAGAACCTTTAGAATGATCCTAAACACTCCATGGTGCCTCAAGGGACTTAGAGGGTGAAGCATGAGTCCTTGGAGGCTCTAACAAGTGTAGAATGGTTAAGAGAGTAATCTAAAGGCTTAGAATGGTCTAGGAATGTGTATTAGGACATATAAGAACCTTTAGAATGATCCTAAACTCTCCATGGTGCGCCAAGGGTCTTAGAGGGTGAAGCATGAGTCCTTGGAGGCTCTAACAAGTGTAGAATGGTTAAGAGAGTATTCTAAACGCTTAGAATGGTCTAGGAATGTGTACTAGGACATATAAGAACCTTTAGAACGATCCTAAACACTCCATGGTGCCCCAAGGGACATAGAGGGTGAAGCATGAGTCCTTGGAGGCTCTAACAAGTGTAGAATGGTTAAGAGAGTATTCTAAACGCTTACAATGGTCTTGGAATGTGTATTAGAACATATAAGAACCTTTAAAATGATCCTAAACACTCCATGGTGCCCCAAGGGACTTAGAGGGTGAAGCATGAGTCCTTGGAGGCTCTAACAAGTGTAGAATGGTTAAGAGAGTAATCTAAAGGCTTAGAATGGTCTAGGAATGTGTATTAGGACATATAAGAACCTTTAGAATGATCCTAAACTCTCCATGGTGCGCCAAGGGTCTTAGAGGGTGAAGCATGAGTCCTTGGAGACTCTATCTAGTGTAGAATGGTTAAGAGAGTATTCTAAAGGCTTACAATGGTCTAGGAATGTGTACTAGGACATATAAGAACCTTTAGAATGATCTTAAACACTCCATGGTGCCCCAAGGGACATAGAGGGTGAAGCATGAGTCCTTGGAGGCTCTAACAAGTGTAGAATGGTTAAGAGAGTATTCTAAACGCTTACAATGGTCTTGGAATGTGTATTAGAACATATAAGAACCTTTAAAATGATCCTAAACACACCATGGTGCCCCAAGGGACGTAGAGGGTGAAGCATGAGTCCTTGGAGGCTCTAACAAGTGTAGAATGGTTAAGAGAGTAATCTAAAGGCTTAGAATGGTCTAGGAATGTGTATTAGGACATATAAGAACCTTTAGAATGATCCTACACACTCCATGGTGCATCAAGTGTCTTAGAGGGTGAAGCATGAGTCCTTGGAGGCTCTAACAAGTGTATAATGGTTAAGAGAGTATTCAAAACTCTTACAATGGTCTATGAATGTGTACTAGGACATATAAGAACCTTTAGAATGATCCTAAACACTCCATGGTGCCCCAAGGGACATAGAGGGTGAAGCATGAGTCCTTGGAGGCTCTAACAAGTGTAGAATGGTTAAGAGAGTATTCAAAACTCTTACAATGGTCTATGAATGTGTACTAGGACATATAAGAACCTTTAGAATGATCCTAAACACTCCATGGTGCCCCAAGGGACATAGAGGGTGAAGCATGAGTCCTTGGAGGCTCTAACAATTGTAGAATGGTTAAGAGAGTATTTTAAACGCTTACAATGGTCTAGGAATGTGTATTAGGACATATAAGAACCTTTAGAATGATCCTAAACACTCCATGGTGCCCTAATGGACCTAGAGGGTGAAGCATGAGTCCTTGGAGGCTCTAACAAGTGTAGAATGGTTAAGTGAGTAATCTAAAGGCGTAGAATGGTCTACGAATGTGTATTAGGACAAATAAGAACCTTTAGAATGATCCTAAACACTCCATGGTGCCTAGAGGAAGTAAAGGGTGAAGCATGAGTTCTTGGAGGCTCTAACAAGTGTAGAATGGTTAAGAGAGTATTCTAAAGGCTTACAATGGTCTAGGAATGTGTATTAGGACATATAAGAACCTTTGGAATGATCCTAAACACTCCATGGTGCCTCAAGGGACTTAGAGGGTGAAGCATGAATCCTTGGAGGCTCTAACAAGTGTAGAATGGTTAAGAGAGTATTTGAAACGCTTACAATGGTCTACGAATGTGTATTAGGACATTTAAGAACCTTTAGAATGATCCTAAACACTCCATGGTGCCCCAAGGGACTTAGAGGGTGAAGCATGAGTCCTTGGAGGCTCTAACAAGTGTAGAATGGTTAAGAGAGTATTCTAAACGCTTAGAATGGTCTAGGAATGTGTACTAGGACATATAAGAACCTTTAGAACGATCCTAAACACTCCATGGTGCCCCAAGGGACATAGAGGGTGAAGCATGAGTCCTTGGAGGCTCTAACAAGTGTAGAATGGTTAAGAGAGTATTCTAAACGCTTACAATGGTCTTGGAATGTGTATTAGAACATATAAGAAACTTTAAAATGATCCTAAACACTCCATGGTACCCCAAGGGACGTAGAGGGTGAAGCATGAGTCCTTGGAGGCTCTAACAAGTGTAGAATGGTTAAGAGAGTAATCTAAAGGCTTAGAATGGTCTAGGAATGTGTATTAGGACATATAAGAACCTTTAGAATGATCCTAAACTCTCCATGGTGCCCCAAGGGTCTTAGAGGGTGAAGCATGAGTCCTTGGAGGCTCTAACAAGTGTAGAATGGTTAAGAGAGTATTCTAAACGCTTAGAATGGTCTAGGAATGTGTACTAGGACATATAAGAACCTTTAGAACGATCCTAAACACTCCATGGTGCCCCAAGGCACATAGAGGGTGAAGCATGAGTCCTTGGAGGCTCTAACAAGTGTAGAATGGTTAAGAGAGTATTCTAAACGCTTACAATGGTCTAGGAATGTGTATTAGGACATATAAGAACCTTTAGAATGATCCTAAAGACTCCATGGTGTCCCAAGGGACGTAGAGGGTGAAGCATGATTTCTTGGAGGCTCTAACAAGTGTAGAATGGTTAAGAGAGTAATCTAAAGGCTTAGAATGGTCTAGGAATGTGTATTAGGACATATAAGAACCTTTAGAATGATCCTAAACACTCCATGGTGCCTAGTGGAAGTAGAGGGTGAAGCATGATTTCTTGGAGGCTCTAACAAGTGTATAATGGTTAAGAGAGTATTCTAAACGCTTACAATGGTCTAGGAATGTGTATTAGGACATATAAGAACCTTTAGAATGATCCTATACACTCCATGGTGCCACAAGCGACTTAGAGGGTGAAGCATGAGTCCTTGGAGGCTCTAACAAGTGTAGAATGGTTAAGAGAGTATTCTAAACGCCTAGAATGGTCTAGGAATGTGTATTAGGACATACAAGAACCTTTAGAAATGATCCTAAACACTCCATGGTGCCCCAAGGGACTTAGAGGGTGAAGCATGAGTCCTTGGAGACTCTATCTAGTGTAGAATGGTTAAGAGAGTATTCTAAAGGCTTACAATGGTCTAGGAATGTGTATTAGGACATATAAGAACCTTTAGAATGATCCTAAACACTCCATGGTGCCTCAAGGGACTTAGAGGGTGAAGCATGAGTCCATGGAGGCTCTAACAAGTGTAGAATGGTTAAGAGAGTAATCTAAAGGCTTAGAATGGTCTAGGAATGTGTATTAGGACATATAAGAACCTTTAGAATGATCCTAAACTCTCCATGGTGCGCCAAGGGTCTTAGAGGGTGAAGCATGAGTCCTTGGAGGCTCTAACAAGTGTATAATGGTTAAGAGAGTATTCTAAACGCTTACAATGGTCTAGGAATGTGTACTAGGACATATAAGAACCTTTAGAACGATCCTAAACACTCCATGGTGCCCCAAGGGACTTAGAGGGTGAAGCATGAGTCCTTGGAGGCTCTAACAAGTGTAGAATGGTTAAGAGAGTATTCTAAACGCTTACAATGGTCTTGGAATGTGTATTAGAACATATAAGAACCTTTAAAATGATCCTAAACACTCCATGGTGCCCCAAGGGACGTAGAGGGTGAAGCATGAGTCCTTGGAGGCTCTAACAAGTGTAGAATGGTTAAGAGAGTAATCTAAAGGCTTAGAATGGTCTAGGAATGTGTATTAGGACATATAAGAACCTTTAGAATGATCCTACACACTCCATGGTGCATCAAGTGTCTTAGAGGGTGAAGCATGAGTCCTTGGAGGCTCTAACAAGTGTATAATGGTTAAGAGAGTATTCAAAACTCTTACAATGGTCTATGAATGTGTACTAGGACATATAAGAACCTTTAGAATGATCCTAAACACTCCATGGTGCCCCAAGGGACATAGAGGGTGAAGCATGAGTCCTTGGAGGCTCTAACAAGTGTAGAATGGTTAAGAGAGTATTCAAAACTCTTACAATGGTCTATGAATGTGTACTAGGACATATAAGAACCTTTAGAATGATCCTAAACACTCCATGGTGCCCCAAGGGACATAGAGGGTGAAGCATGAGTCCTTGGAGGCTCTAACAATTGTTGAATGGTTAAGAGAGTATTTTAAACGCTTACAATGGTCTAGGAATGTGTATTAGGACATATAAGAACCTTTAGAATGATCCTAAACACTCCATGGTGCCCTAATGGACCTAGAGGGTGAAGCATGAGTCCTTGGAGGCTCTAACAAGTGTAGAATGGTTAAGTGAGTAATCTAAAGGCGTAGAATGGTCTACGAATGTGTATTAGGACAAATAAGAACCTTTAGAATGATCCTAAACACTCCATGGTGCCTAGAGGAAGTAAAGGGTGAAGCATGAGTTCTTGGAGGCTCTAACAAGTGTAGAATGGTTAAGAGAGTATTCTAAAGGCTTACAATGGTCTAGGAATGTGTATTAGGACATATAAGAACCTTTGGAATGATCCTAAACACTCCATGGTGCCTCAAGGGACTTAGAGGGTGAAGCATGAATCCTTGGAGGCTCTAACAAGTGTAGAATGGTTAAGAGAGTATTCGAAACGCTTACAATGGTCTACGAATGTGTATTAGGACATTTAAGAACCTTTAGAATGATCCTAAACACTCCATGGTGCCCCAAGGGACTTAGAGGGTGAAGCATGAGTCCTTGGAGGCTCTAACAAGTGTAGAATGGTTAAGAGAGTATTCTAAACGCTTAGAATGGTCTAGGAATGTGTACTAGGACATATAAGAACCTTTAGAACGATCCTAAACACTCCATGGTGCCCCAAGGGACATAGAGGGTGAAGCATGAGTCCTTGGAGGCTCTAACAAGTGTAGAATGGTTAAGAGAGTATTCTAAACGCTTACAATGGTCTTGGAATGTGTATTAGAACATATAAGAAACTTTAAAATGATCCTAAACACTCCATGGTGCCCCAAGGGACGTAGAGGGTGAAGCATGAGTCCTTGGAGGCTCTAACAAGTGTAGAATGGTTAAGAGAGTAATCTAAAGGATTAGAATGGTCTAGGAATGTGTATTAGGACATATAAGAACCTTTAGAATGATCCTAAACTCTCCATGGTGCCCCAAGGGTCTTAGAGGGTGAAGCATGAGTCCTTAGAGGCTCTAACAAGTGTAGAATGGTTAAGAGAGTATTCTAAACGCTTAGAATGGTCTAGGAATGTGTACTAGGACATATAAGAACCTTTAGAACGATCCTAAACACTCCATGGTGCCCCAAGGGACATAGAGGGTGAAGCATGAGTCCTTGGAGGCTCTAACAAGTGTAGAATGGTTAAGAGAGTATTGTAAACGCTTACAATGGTCTAGGAATGTGTATTAGGACATATAAGAACCTTTAGAATGATCCTAAAGACTCCATGGTGTCCCAAGGGACGTAGAGGGTGAAGCATGATTTCTTGGAGGCTCTAACAAGTGTAGAATGGTTAAGAGAGTAATCTAAAGGCTTAGAATGGTCTAGGAATGTGTATTAGGACATATAAGAACCTTTAGAATGATCCTAAACACTCCATGGTGCCTAGTGGAAGTAGAGGGTGAAGCATGATTTCTTGGAGGCTCTAACAAGTGTATAATGGTTAAGAGAGTATTCTAAACGCTTACAATGGTCTAGGAATGTGTATTAGGACATATAAGCACCTTTAGAATGATCCTATACACTCCATGGTGCCACAAGCGACTTAGAGGGTGAAGCATGAGTCCTTGGAGGCTCTAACAAGTGTAGAATGGTTAAGAGAGTATTCTAAACGCCTAGAATGGTCTAGGAATGTGTATTAGGACATATAAGAACCTTTAGAAATGATCCTAAACACTCCATGGTGCCCCAAGGGACTTAGAGGGTGAAGCATGAGTCCTTGGAGACTCTATCTAGTGTAGAATGGTTAAGAGAGTATTCTAAAGGCTTACAATGGTCTAGGAATGTGTATTAGGACATATAAGAACCTTTAGAATGATCCTAAACACTCCATGGTGCCTCAAGGGACTTAGAGGGTGAAGCATGAGTCCTTGGAGGCTCTAACAAGTGTAGAATGGTTAAGAGAGTAATCTAAAGGCTTAGAATGGTCTAGGAATGTGTATTAGGACATATAAGAACCTTTAGAATGATCCTAAACTCTCCATGGTGCGCCAAGGGTCTTAGAGGGTGAAGCATGATTCCTTGGAGGCTCTAACAAGTGTAGAATGGTTAAGAGAGTATTCTAAACGCTTAGAATGGTCTAGGAATGTGTACTAGGACATATAAGAACCTTTAGAACGATCCTAAACACTCCATGGTGCCCCAAGGGACATAGAGGGTGAAGCATGAGTCCTTGGAGGCTCTAACAAGTGTAGAATGGTTAAGAGAGTATTCTAAACGCTTACAATGGTCTTGGAATGTGTATTAGAACATATAAGAACCTTTAAAATGATCCTAAACACTCCATGGTGCCCCAAGGGACGTAGAGGGTGAAGCATGAGTCCTTGGAGGCTCTAACAAGTGTAGAATGGTTAAGTGAGTAATCTAAAGGCTTAGAATGGTCTACGAATGTGTATCAGGACATATAAGAACCTTTAGAATGATCCTATACACTCCATGGTGCCACAAGCGACTTAGAGGGTGAAGCATGAGTCCTTGGAGGCTCTAACAAGTGTAGAATGGTTAAGAAAGTATTCTAAATGCTTACAATGGTCTAGGAATGTGTATTAGGACATATAAGAACCTTTAGAATGATCCTAAACACTCCATGGTGCCCCAAGGGACGTAGAGGGTGAAGCATGAGTCCTTGGAGGCTCTAACAAGTGTAGAATGGTTAAGAGAGTATTCTAAAGGCTTACAATGGTCTAGGAATGTGTATTAGGACATATAAGAACCTTTAGAATGATCCTATACACTCCATGGTGCCCCAAGGGACGTAGAGGGTGAAGCATGAGTCCTTGGAGGCTCTAACAAGTGTAGAATGGTTAAGAGAGTATTCGAAACACTTACAATGGTCTAGGAATGTGTATTAGGACATATAAGAACCTTTAGAATGATCCTATACACTCAATGGTGCCACAAGCGACTTAGAGGGTGAAGCATGAGTCCTTGGAGGCTCTAACAAGTGTAGAATGGTTAAGAGAGTATTCTAAATGCTTACAATGGTCTAGGAATGTGTATTAGTACATATAAGAACCTTTAGAATGATCCTAAACACTCCATGGTGCCCCAAGGGACTTAGAGGGTGAAGCATGGGTCCTTGGAGGCTCTAACAAGTGTAGAATGGGTAAGAGAGTATTCTAAAGGCTTACAATGGTCTAGGATTGTGTATTAGGACATATAAGAACCTTTAGAATGATCCTAAACACTCCATGGTGCCCCAAGGGACTTAGACGGTGAAGCATGAGTCCTTGGAGGCTCTGACAAGTGTAGAATGGTTAAGAGAGTATTCGAAACACTTACAATGGTCTAGGAATGTGTATTAGGACATATAAGAACCTTTAGAATGATCCTAAATACTCCATGGTGTCCCAAGGGACTTAGAGGGTGAAGCATGAGTCCTTGGAGGCTCTAACAAGTGTAGAATGGTTAAGAGAGTATTCGAAACACTTACAATGGTCTAGGAATGTGTATTAGGACATATAAGAACCTTTAGAATGATCCTATACACTCCATGGTGCCACAAGCGACTTAGAGGGTGAAGCATGAGTCCTTGGAGGCTCTAACAAGTGTAGAATGGTTAAGAGAGTATTCTAAATGCTTACAATGGTCTAGGAATGTGTATTAGGACATATAAGAACCTTTAGAATGATCCTAAACACTCCATGGTGCCCCAAGGGACGTAGAGGGTGAGCATGAGTCCTTGGAGGCTCTAACAAGTGTAGAATGGTTAAGAGAGTATTCTAAAGGCTTACAATGGTCTAGGAATGTGTATTAGGACATATAAGAACCTTTAGAATGATCCTAAACACTCCATGGTGCCCCAAGGGACGTAGAGGGTGAAGCATGAGTCCTTGGAGGCTCTAACAAGTGTAGAATGGTTAAGTGAGTAATCTAAAGGCTTAGAATGGTCTACGAATGTGTATCAGGACAAATAAGAACCTTTAGAATGATCCTAAACACTCCATGGTGCCTAGAGGAAGTAGAGGGTGAAGCATGAGTTCTTGGAGGCTCTAACAAGTGTAGAATGGGTAAGAGAGTATTCTAAAGGCTTACAATGGTCTTGGAATGTGTATTAGGACATATAAGAACCTTTAGAATGATCCTAAACACTCCATGGTGCCTCAAGGGACGTAGAGGGTGAAGCATGAGTCCTTGGAGGCTCTAACAAGTGTAGAATGGTTTAGAGAGTATTCGAAACGCTTACAATGGTCTAGGAATGTGTATTAGGACATTTAAGAACCTTTAGAATGATCCTAAACACTCCATGGTGCCTAGAGGAAGTAGAGGGTGAAGCATGAGTTCTTGGAGGCTCTAACAAGTGTAGAATAGTTAAGAGAGTATTCGAAACGCTTACAATGGTCTAGGAATGTGTACGAGGACATATAAGAACGTTTAGAATGATCCTAAACACTCCATGGTGCCCCAAGGGACATAGAGGGTGAAGCATGAGTCCTTGGAGGCTCTAACAAGTGTAGAATGGGTAAGAGAGTATTCTAAAGGCTTACAATGGTCTAGGATTGTGTATTAGGACATATAAGAACCTTTAGAATGATCCTAAACACTCCATGGTGCCCCAAGGGACGTAGAGGGTGAAGCATGAGTCCTTGGAGGCTCTAACAAGTGTAGAATGGTTAAGAGAGTATTCTAAAGGCTTACAATGGTCTAGGAATGTGTATTAGGACATATAAGAACCTTTAGAATGATCCTAAACACTCCATGGTGCCCCAAGGGACGTAGAGGGTGAAGCATGAGTCCTTGGAGGCTCTAACAAGTGTAGAATGGTTAAGTGAGTAATCTAAAGGCTTAGAATGGTCTACGAATGTGTATCAGGACAAATAAGAACCTTTAGAATGATCCTAAACACTCCATGGTGCCTAGAGGAAGTAGAGGGTGAAGCATGAGTTCTTGGAGGCTCTAACAAGTGTAGAATGGGTAAGAGAGTATTCTAAAGGCTTACAATGGTCTTGGAATGTGTATTAGGACATATAAGAACCTTTAGAATGATCCTAAACACTCCATGGTGCCTCAAGGGACGTAGAGGGTGAAGCATGAGTCCTTGGAGGCTCTAACAAGTGTAGAATGGTTTAGAGAGTATTCGAAACGCTTACAATGGTCTAGGAATGTGTATTAGGACATTTAAGAACCTTTAGAATGATCCTAAACACTCCATGGTGCCTAGAGGAAGTAGAGGGTGAAGCATGAGTTCTTGGAGGCTCTAACAAGTGTAGAATAGTTAAGAGAGTATTCGAAACGCTTACAATGGTCTAGGAATGTGTACGAGGACATATAAGAACGTTTAGAATGATCCTAAACACTCCATGGTGCCCCAAGGGACATAGAGGGTGAAGCATGAGTCCTTGGAGGCTCTAACAAGTGTAGAATGGGTAAGAGAGTATTCTAAAGGCTTACAATGGTCTAGGATTGTGTATTAGGACATATAAGAACCTTTAGAATGATCCTAAACACTCCATGGTGCCCCAAGGGACGTAGAGGGTGAAGCATGAGTCCTTGGAGGCTCTAACAAGTGTAGAATGGGTAAGAGAGTATTCTAAAGGCTTACAATGGTCTAGGATTGTGTATTAGGACATATAAGAACCTTTAGAATGATCCTAAACACTCCATGGTGCCCCAAGGGACTTAGACGGTGAAGCATGAGTCCTTGGAGGCTCTGACAAGTGTAGAATGGTTAAGAGAGTATTCGAAACACTTACAATGGTCTAGGAATGTGTATTAGGACATATAAGAACCTTTAGAATGATCCTATACACTCAATGGTGCCACAAGCGACTTAGAGGGTGAAGCATGAGTCCTTGGAGGCTCTAACAAGTGTAGAATGGTTAAGAGAGTATTCTAAATGCTTACAATGGTCTAGGAATGTGTATTAGTACATATAAGAACCTTTAGAATGATCCTAAACACTCCATGGTGCCCCAAGGGACTTAGAGGGTGAAGCATGGGTCCTTGGAGGCTCTAACAAGTGTAGAATGGGTAAGAGAGTATTCTAAAGGCTTACAATGGTCTAGGATTGTGTATTAGGACATATAAGAACCTTTAGAATGATCCTAAACACTCCATGGTGCCCCAAGGGACTTAGACGGTGAAGCATGAGTCCTTGGAGGCTCTGACAAGTGTAGAATGGTTAAGAGAGTATTCGAAACACTTACAATGGTCTAGGAATGTGTATTAGGACATATAAGAACCTTTAGAATGATCCTAAATACTCCATGGTGTCCCAAGGGACTTAGAGGGTGAAGCATGAGTCCTTGGAGGCTCTAACAAGTGTAGAATGGTTAAGAGAGTATTCGAAACACTTACAATGGTCTAGGAATGTGTATTAGGACATATAAGAACCTTTAGAATGATCCTATACACTCCATGGTGCCACAAGCGACTTAGAGGGTGAAGCATGAGTCCTTGGAGGCTCTAACAAGTGTAGAATGGTTAAGAGAGTATTCTAAATGCTTACAATGGTCTAGGAATGTGTATTAGGACATATAAGAACCTTTAGAATGATCCTAAACACTCCATGGTGCCCCAAGGGACGTAGAGGGTGAAGCATGAGTCCTTGGAGGCTCTAACAAGTGTAGAATGGTTAAGAGAGTATTGTAAAGGCTTACAATGGTCTAGGAATGTGTATTAGGACATATAAGAACCTTTAGAATGATCCTATACACTCCATGGTGCCCCAAGGGACGTAGAGGGTGAAGCATGAGTCCTTGGAGGCTCTAACAAGTGTAGAATGGTTAAGAGAGTATTCGAAACACTTACAATGGTCTAGGAATGTGTATTAGGACATATAAGAACCTTTAGAATGATCCTATACACTCAATGGTGCCACAAGCGACTTAGAGGGTGAAGCATGAGTCCTTGGAGGCTCTAACAAGTGTAGAATGGTTTAGAGAGTATTCGAAACGCTTACAATGGTCTAGGAATGTGTATTAGGACATTTAAGAACCTTTAGAATGATCCTAAACACTCCATGGTGCCCCAAGGGACGTAGAGGGTGAAGCATGAGTCCTTGGAGGCTCTAACAAGTGTAGAATGGTTAAGAGAGTAATCTAAAGGCTTAGAATGGTCTAGGAATGTGTATTAGGACATATAAGAACCTTTAGAATGATCCTACACACTCCATGGTGCATCAAGTGTCTTAGAGGGTGAAGCATGAGTCCTTGGAGGCTCTAACAAGTGTATAATGGTTAAGAGAGTATTCAAAACTCTTACAATGGTCTATGAATGTGTACTAGGACATATAAGAACCTTTAGAATGATCCTAAACACTCCATGGTGCCCCAAGGGACATAGAGGGTGAAGCATGAGTCCTTGGAGGCTCTAACAAGTGTAGAATGGTTAAGAGAGTATTCAAAACTCTTACAATGGTCTATGAATGTGTACTAGGACATATAAGAATCTTTAGAATGATCCTAAACACTCCATGGTGCCCCAAGGGACATAGAGGGTGAAGCATGAGTCCTTGGAGGCTCTAACAATTGTAGAATGGTTAAGAGAGTATTTTAAACGCTTACAATGGTCTAGGAATGTGTATTAGGACATATAAGAACCTTTAGAATGATCCTAAACACTCCATGGTGCCTCAAGGGACGTAGAGGGTGAAGCATGAGTCCTTGGAGGCTCTAACAAGTGTAGAATGGTTAAGAGAGTATTCTAAAGGCTTACAATGGTCTAGAAATGTGTATTAGGACATATAAGAACCTTTAGAATGATCCTAAATACTCCATGGTGTCCCAAGGGACTTAGAGGGTGAAGCATGAGTCCTTGGAGGCTCTAACAAGTGTAGAATGGTTAAGAGAGTATTCGAAACACTTACAATGGTCTAGGAATGTGTATTAGGACATATAAGAACCTTTAGAATGATCCTATACACTCCATGGTGCCACAAGCGACTTAGAGGGTGAAGCATGAGTCCTTGGAGGCTCTAACAAGTGTAGAATGGTTAAGAGAGTATTCGAAACGCTTACAATGGTCTAGGAATGTGTATTAGGACATATAAGAACCTTTAGAATGATCCTAAACACTCCATGGTGCCCCAAGGGACGTAGAGGGTGAAGCATGAGTCCTTGGAGGCTCTAACAAGTGTAGAATGGTTAAGAGAGTATTATAAAGGCTTACAATGGTCTAGGAATGTGTATTAGGACATATAAGAACCTTCAGAATGATCCTATACACTCCATGGTGCCCCAAGGGACGTAGAGGGTGAAGCATGAGTCCTTGGAGGATCTAACAAGTGTAGAATGGTTAAGAGAGTATTCGAAACACTTACAATGGTCTAGGAATGTGTATTAGGACATATAAGAACCTTTAGAATGATCCTATACACTCCATGGTGCCACAAGCGACTTAGAGGGTGAAGCATGAGTCCTTGGAGGCTCTAACAAGTGTAGAATGGTTAAGAGAGTATTCGAAACACTTACAATGGTTTAGGAATGTGTATTAGGACATATAAGAACCTTTAGAATGATCCTAAATACTCCATGGTGCCCCAAGGGACTTAGAGGGTGAAGCATGAGTCCTTGGAGGCTCTAACTAGTGTAGAATGGTTAAGAGAGTATTCTAAACGCTTACAATGGTCTAGGAATGTGTATTAGGACATATAAGAACCTTTAGAATGATCCTAAACACTCCATGGTGCCCCAAGGGACGTAGAGGGTGAAGCATGAGTCCTTGGAGGCTCTAACAAGTGTAGAATGGTTAAGTGAGTAATCTAAAGGCTTAAAATGGTCTACGAATGTGTATCAGGACAAATAAGAACCTTTAGAATGATCCTAAACACTCCATGGTTCCTAGAGGAAGTAGAGGGTGAAGCATGAGTTCTTGGAGGCTCTAACAAGTGTAGAATGGGTAAGAGAGTATTCTAAAGGCTTACAATGGTCTAGGAATGTGTATTAGGACATATAAGAACCTTTAGAATGATCCTAAACACTCCATGGTGCCCCAAGGGACGTAGAGGGTGAAGCATGAGTCCTTGGAGGCTCTAACAAGTGTAGAATGGTTAAGAGAGTATTCTAAAGGCTTACAATGGTCTAGGAATGTGTATTAGGACATATAAGAACCTTTAGAATGATCCTAAATACTCCATGGTGCCCCAAGGGACTTAGACGGTGAAGCATGAGTCCTTGGAGGCTCTAACAAGTGTAGAATGGTTAAGAGAGTATTCGAAACACTTACAATGGTCTAGGAATGTGTATTAGGACATATAAGAATCTTTAGAATGATCCTAAATACTCCATGGTGCCCCAAGGGACTTAGAGGGTGAAGCATGAGTCCTTGGAGGCTCTAACTAGTGTAGAATGGTTAAGAGAGTATTCTAAACGCTTACAATGGTCTTGGAATGTGTATTAGGACATATAAGAACCTTTAGAATGATCCTAAACACTCCATGGTGCCCCAAGGGACGTAGAGGGTGAAGCATGAGTCCTTGGAGGCTCTAACAAGTGTAGAATGGTTAAGTGAGTAATCTAAAGGCTTAGAATGGTCTACGAATGTGTATCAGGACAAATAAGAACCTTTAGAATGATCCTAAACACTCCATGGTGCCTAGAGGAAGTAGAGGGTGAAGCATGAGTTCTTGGAGGCTCTAACAAGTGTAGAATGGGTAAGAGAGTATTCTAAAGGCTTACAATTGTCTAGGAATGTGTATTAGGACATATAAGAACCTTTAGAATGATCCTAAACACTCCATGGTGCTTCAAGGGACGTAGAGGGTGAAGCATGAGTCCTTGGAGGCTCTAACAAGTGTAGAATGGTTAAGAGAGTATTCGAAACGCTTACAATGGTCTAGGAATGTGTATTAGGACATTTAAGAACCTTTAGAATGATCCTAAACACTCCATGGTGCCTAGAGGAAGTAGAGGATGAAGCATGAGTTCTTGGAGGCTCTAACAATTGTAGAATGGTTAAGAGAGTATTCTAAACGCTTACAATGGTCTAGGAATGTGTATTAGGACATATAAGAACCTTTAGAATGATCCTAAACACTCCATGGTGCCCCAAGGGACGTAGAGGGTGAAGCATGAGTCCTTGGAGGCTCTAACAAGTGTAGAATGGTTAAGAGAGTATTATAAAGGCTTACAATGGTCTAGGAATGTGTATTAGGACATATAAGAACCTTCAGAATGATCCTATACACTCCATGGTGCCCCAAGGGACGTAGAGGGTGAAGCATGAGTCCTTGGAGGATCTAACAAGTGTAGAATGGTTAAGAGAGTATTCGAAACACTTACAATGGTCTAGGAATGTGTATTAGGACATATAAGAACCATTAGAATGATCCTATACACTCCATGGTGCCACAAGCGACTTAGAGGGTGAAGCATGAGTCCTTGGAGGCTCTAACAAGTGTAGAATGGTTAAGAGAGTATTCTAAACGCTTACAATGGTCTAGGAATGTGTATTAGGACATATAAGAACCTTTAGAATGATCCTAAACACTCCATGGTGCCCCAAGGGACGTAGAGGGTGAAGCATGAGTCCTTGGAGGCTCTAACAAGTGTAGAATGGTTAAGAGAGTATTCTAAAGGCTTACAATGGTCTAGGAATGTGTATTAGGACATATAAGAACCTTTAGAATGATCCTATACACTCCATGGTGCCACAAGCGACTTAGAGGGTGAAGCATGAGTCCTTGGAGGCTCTAACAAGTGTAGAATGGTTAAGAGAGTATTCTAAATGCTTACAATGGTCTAGGAATGTGTATTAGGACATATAAGAACCTTTAGAATGATCCTAAATACTCCATGGTGCCCCAAGGGACTTAGACGGTGATGCATGAGTCCTTGGAGGCTCTATCAAGTGTAGAATGGTTAAGAGAGTATTCGAAACACTTACAATGGTCTAGGAATGTGTATTAGGACATATAAGAACGTTTAGAATGATCCTAAACACTCCATGGTGCCCCAAGGGACTTAGAGGGTGAAGCATGAGTCCTTGGAGGCTCTAACTAGTGTAGAATGGTTAAGAGAGTATTCTAAACGCTTACAATGGTCTAGGAATGTGTATTAGGACATATAAGAACCTTTAGAATGATCCTAAACACTCCATGGTGCCCCAAGGGACGTAGAGGGTGAAGCATGAGTCCTTGGAGGCTCTAACAAGTGTAGAATGGTTAAGTGAGTAATCTAAAGGCTTAGAATGGTCTACGAATGTGTATCAGGACAAATAAGAACCTTTAGAATGATCCTAAACACTCCATGGTGCCTAGAGGAAGTAGAGGGTGAAGCATGAGTTCTTGGAGGCTCTAACAAGTGTAGAATGGGTAAGAGAGTATTCTAAAGGCTTACAATGGTCTAGGAATGTGTATTAGGACATATAAGAACCTTTAGAATGATCCTAAACACTCCATGGTGCCTCAAGGGACGTAGAGGGTGAAGCATGAGTCCTTGGAGGCTCTAACAAGTGTAGAATTGTTAAGAGAGTATTCGAAACGCTTACAATGGTCTAGGAATGTGTATTAGGACATTTAAGAACCTTTAGAATGATCCTAAACACTCCATGGTGCCTAGAGGAAGTAGAGGGTGAAGCATGAGTTCTTGGAGGCTCTAACAAGTGTAGAATAGTTAAGAGAGTATTCGAAACGCTTACAATGGTCTAGGAATGTGTACGAGGACATATAAGAACCTTTAGAATGATCCTAAACACTCCATGGTGCCCCAAGGGACATAGAGGGTGAAGCAAGAGTCCTTGGAGGCTCTAACAAGTGTAGAATGGTTAAGAGAGTATTCTAAACGCTTAAAATGGTCTAGGAATGTGTATTAGGACATATAAGAACCTTTAGAATGATCCTAAACACTCCATGGTGCCTCAAGGGACGTAGAGGGTGAAGCATGAGTCCTTGGAGGCTCTAGCAAGTGTAGAATGGTTAAGAGAGTATTCGAAACGCTTACAATGGTCTAGGAATGTGTATTAGGACATTTAAGAACCTTTAGAATGATCCTAAACACTCCATGGTGCCTAGAGGAAGTAGAGGGTGAAGCATGAGTTCTTGGAGGCTCTAACAAGTGTAGAATAGTTAAGAGAGTATTCGAAACGCTTACAATGGTCTAGGAATGTGTACGAGGCCATATAAGAACCTTTAGAATGATCCTAAACACTCCATGGTGCCCCAAGGGACATAGAGGGTGAAGCATGAGTCCTTGGAGGCTCTAAAAAGTGTAGAATGGTTAAGAGAGTATTCTAAACGCTTACAATGGTCTAGGAATGTGTATTAGGACATATAAGAACCTTTAGAATGATCCTAAACACTCCATGGTGCCTCAAGGGACGTAGAGGGTGAAGCATGAGTCCTTGGAGGCTTTAACAAGTGTAGAATGGTTAAGAGAGTATTCGAAACGCTTACAATGGTCTAGGAATGTGTATTAGGACATTTAAGAACCTTTAGAATGATCCTAAACACTCCATGGTGCCTAGAGGAAGTAGAGGGTGAAGCATGAGTTCTTGGAGGCTCTAACAAGTGTAGAATAGTTAAGAGAGTATTCGAAACGCTTACAATGGTCTAGGAATGTGTACGAGGACATATAAGAACCTTTAGAATGATCCTAAACACTCCATGGTGCCCCAAGGGACATAGAGGGTGAAGCATGAGTCCTTGGAGGCTCTAACAAGTGTAGAATGGTTAAGAGAGTATTCTAAACGCTTACAATGGTCTAGGAATGTGTATTAGGACATATAAGAACCTTTAGAATGATCCTAAACACTCCATGGTGCCTAGAGGAAGTGGAGGGTGAAGCATGAGTTCTTGGAGGCTCTAACAAGTGTAGAATAGTTAAGAGAGTATTCTAAAGGCTTACAATGGTCTAGGAATGTGTATTAGGACATATAAGAACCTTTAGAATGATCCTATACACTCCATGGTGCCAAAAGCGACTTAGAGGGTGAAGCATGAGTCCTTGGAGGCTCTAACAAGTGTAGAATGGTTAAGAGAGTATTCGAAACACTTACAATGGTTTAGGAATGTGTATTAGGACATATAAGAACCTTTAGAATGATCCTAAATACTCCATGGTGCCCCAAGGGACTTAGAGGGTGAAGCATGAGTCCTTGGAGGCTCTAACTAGTGTAGAATGGTTAAGAGAGTATTCTAAACGCTTACAATGGTCTAGGAATGTGTATTAGGACATATAAGAACCTTTAGAATGATCCTAAACACTCCATGGTGCCCCAAGGGACGTAGAGGGTGAAGCATGAGTCCTTGGAGGCTCTAACAAGTGTAGAATGGTTAAGAGAGTATTCTAAAGGCTTACAGTGGTCTAGGAATGTGTATTAGGACATATAAGAACCTTTAGAATGATCCTAAATACTCCATGGTGCCCCAAGGGACTTAGACGGTGAAGCATGAGTCCTTGGAGGCTCTAACAAGTGTAGAATGGTTAAGAGAGTATTCGAAACACTTACAATGGTCTAGGAATGTGTATTAGGACATATAAGAATCTTTAGAATGATCCTAAATACTCCATGGTGCCCCAAGGGACTTAGAGGGTGAAGCATGAGTCCTTGGAGGCTCTAACTAGTGTAGAATGGTTAAGAGAGTATTCTAAACGCTTAGAATGGTCTACGAATGTGTATCAGGACAAATAAGAACCTTTAGAATGATCCTAAACACTCCATGGTGCCTAGAGGAAGTAGAGGGTGAAGCATGAGTCCTTGGAGGCTCTAACAAGTGTAGAATGGTTAAGTGAGTAATCTAAAGGCTTAGAATGGTCTACGAATGTGTATCAGGACAAATAAGAACCTTTAGAATGATCCTAAACACTCCATGGTGCCTAGAGGAAGTAGAGGGTGAAGCATGAGTTCTTGGAGGCTCTAACAAGTGTAGAATGGGTAAGAGAGTATTCTAAAGGCTTACAATGGTCTAGGAATGTGTATTAGGACATATAAGAACCTTTAGAATGATCCTAAACACTCCATGGTGCCCCAAGGGACGTAGAGGGTGAAGCATGAGTCCTTGGAGGCTCTAACAAGTGTAGAATGGTTAAGAGAGTATTCTAAAGGCTTACAGTGGTCTAGGAATGTGTATTAGGACATATAAGAACCTTTAGAATGATCCTAAATACTCCATGGTGCCCCAAGGGACTTAGACGGTGAAGCATGAGTCCTTGGAGGCTCTAACTAGTGTAGAATGGTTAAGAGAGTATTCGAAACACTTACAATGGTCTAGGAATGTGTATTAGGACATATAAGAATCTTTAGAATGATCCTAAATACTCCATGGTGCCCCAAGGGACTTAGAGGGTGAAGCATGAGTCCTTGGAGGCTCTAACTAGTGTAGAATGGTTAAGAGAGTATTCTAAACGCTTACAATGGTCTTGCAATGTGTATTAGGACATATAAGAACCTTTAGAATGATCCTAAACACTCCATGGTGCCCCAAGGGACGTAGAGGGTGAAGCATGAGTCCTTGGAGGCTCTAACAAGTGTAGAATGGTTAAGTGAGTAATCTAAAGGCTTAGAATGGTCTACGAATGTGTATCAGGACAAATAAGAACCTTTAGAATGATCCTAACCACTCCATGGTGCCTAGAGGAAGTAGAGGGTGAAGCATGAGTTCTTGGAGGCTCTAACAAGTGTAGAATGGGTAAGAGAGTATTCTAAAGGCTTACAATGGTCTAGGAATGTGTATTAGGACATATAAGAACCTTTAGAATGATCCTAAACACTCCATGGTGCTTCAAGGGACGTAGAGGGTGAAGCATGAGTCCTTGGAGGCTCTAACAAGTGTAGAATAGTTAAGAGAGTATTCGAAACGCTTACAATGGTCTAGGAATGTGTATTAGGACATTTAAGAACCTTTAGAATGATCCTAAACACTCCATGGTGCCTAGAGGAAGTAGAGGGTGAAGCATGAGTTCTTGGAGGCTCTAACAAGTGTAGAATAGTTAAGAGAGTATTCGAAACGCTTACAATGGTCTAGGAATGTGTACGAGGACATATAAGAACCTTTAGAATGATCCTAAACACTCCATGGTGCCCCAAGGGACATAGACGGAGAAGCATGAGTCCTTGGAGGCTCTAACAAGTGTAGAATGGTTAAGAGAGTATTCTAAACGCTTACAATGGTCTAGGAATGTGTATTAGGACATATAAGAACCTTTAGAATGATCCTATACACTCCATGGTGCCACAAGCGACTTAGAAGGTGAAGCATGAGTCCTTGGAGGCTCTAACAAGTGTAGAATGGTTAAGAGAGTATTCTAAATGCTTACAATGGTCTAGGAATGTGTATTAGGACATATAAGAACCTTTAGAATGATCCTAAATACTCCATGGTGCCCCAAGGGACTTAGACGGTGATGCATGAGTCCTTGGAGGCTCTAACAAGGGTAGAATGGTTAAGAGAGTATTCGAAACACTTACAATGGTCTAGGAATGTGTATTAGGATATATAAGAACCTTTAGAATGATCCTAAACACTCCATGGTGCCCCAAGGGACTTAGAGGGTGAAGCATGAGTCCTTGGAGGCTCTAACTAGTGTAGAATGGTTAAGAGAGTATTCTAAACGCTTACAATGGTCTAGGAATGTGTATTAGGACATATAAGAACCTTTAGAATGATCCTAAACACTCCATGGTGCCCCAAGGGACGTAGAGGGTGAAGCATGAGTCCTTGGAGGCTCTAACAAGTGTATAATGGTTAAGTGAGTAATCTAAAGGCTTAGAATGGTCTACGAATGTGTATCAGGACAAATAAGAACCTTTAGAATGATCCTAAACACTCCATGGTGCCTAGAGGAAGTAGAGGGTGAAGCATGAGTTCTTGGAGGCTCTAACAAGTGTAGAATGGGTAAGAGAGTATTCTAAAGGCTTACAATGGTCTAGGAATGTGTATTAGGACATATAAGAACCTTTAGAATGATCCTAAACACTCCATGGTGCTTCAAGGGACGTAGAGGGTGAAGCATGAGTTCTTGGAGGCTCTAACAAGTGTAGAATAGTTAAGAGAGTATTCGAAACGCTTACAATGGTCTAGGAATGTGTACGAGGGCATATAAGAACCTTTAGAATGATCCTAAACACTCCATGGTGCCCCAAGGGACATAGAAGGAGAAGCATGAGTCCTTGGAGGCTCTAACAAGTGTAGAATGGTTAAGAGAGTATTCTAAACGCTTACAATGGTCTAGGAATGTGTATTAGGACATATAAGAACCTTTAGAATGATCTTAAACACTCCATGGTGCCCCAAGGGACGTAGAGGGTGAAGCATGAGTCCTTGGAGGCTCTAACAAGTGTAGAATGGTTAAGAGAGTATTCTAAAGGCTTACAATGGTCTAGGAATGTGTATTAGGACATATAAGAACCTTTAGAATGATCCTATACACTCCATGGTGCCACAAGCGACTTAGAGGGTGAAGCATGAGTCCTTGGAGGCTCTAACAAGTGTAGAATGGTTAAGAGAGTATTCTAAATGCTTACAATGGTCTAGGAATGTGTATTAGGACATATAAGAACCTTTAGAATGATCCTAAATACTCCATGGTGCCCCAAGGGACTTAGACGGTGATGCATGAGTCCTTGGAGGCTCTAACAAGTGTAGAATGGTTAAGAGAGTATTCGAAACACTTACAATGGTCTAGGAATGTGTATTAGGACATATAAGAACCTTTAGAATGATCCTAAACACTCCATGGTGCCGCAAGGGACTTAGAGGGTGAAGCATGAGTCCTTGGAGGCTCTAACTAGTGTAGAATGGTTAAGAGAGTATTCTAAACGCTTACAATGGTCTAGGAATGTGTATTAGGACATATAAGAACCTTTAGAATGATCCTAAACACTCCATGGTGCCCCAAGGGACGTAGAGGGTGAAGCATGAGTCCTTGGAGGCTCTAACAAGTGTAGAATGGTTAAGTGAGTAATCTAAAGGCTTAGAATGGTCTACGAATGTGTATCAGGACAAATAAGAACCTTTAGAATAATCCTAAACACTCCATGGTGCCTAGAGGAAGTAGAGGGTGAAGCATGAGTTCTTGGAGGCTCTAACAAGTGTAGAATGGGTAAGAGAGTATTCTAAAGGCTTACAATGGTCTAGGAATGTGTATTAGGACATATAAGAACCTTTAGAATGATTCTAAACACTCCATGGTGCCTCAAGGGACGTAGAGGGTGAAGCATGAGTCCTTGGAGGCTCTAACAAGTGTAGAATGGTTAAGAGAGTATTCGAAACGCTTACAATGGTCTAGGAATGTGTATTAGGACATTTAAGAACCTTTAGAATGAACCTAAACACTCCATGGTGCCTAGAGGAAGTAGAGGGTGAAGCATGAGTTCTTGGAGGCTCTAACAAGTGTAGAATAGTTAAGAGAGTATTCGAAACGCTTACAATGGTCTAGGAATGTGTACGAGGACATATAAGAACCTTTAGAATGATCCTAAACACTCCATGGTGCCCCAAGGGACATAGAGGGTGAAGCATGAGTCCTTTGAGGCTCTAACAAGTGTAGAATGGTTAAGAGAGTATTCTAAACGCTTACAATGGTCTAGGAATGTGTATTAGGACATATAAGAACCTTTAGAATGATCCTAAACACTCCATGGTGCCTAGAGGAAGTAGAGGGTGAAGCATGAGTCCTTGGAGGCTCTAACAAGTGTAGAATGGTTAAGAGAGTATTCTAAATGCTTACAATGGTCTAGGAATGTGTATTAGGACATATAAGAACCTTTAGAATGATCCTAAATACTCCATGGTGCCCCAAGGGACTTAGACGGTGATGCATGAGTCCTTGGAGGCTCTAACAAGTGTAGAATGGTTAAGAGAGTATTCGAAACACTTACATTGGTCTAGGAATGTGTATTAGGATATATAAGAACCTTTAGAATGATCCTAAACACTCCATGGTGCCCCAAGGGACTTAGAGGGTGAAGCATGAGTCCTTGGAGGCTCTAACTAGTGTAGAATGGTTAAGAGAGTATTCTAAACGCTTACAATGGTCTAGGAATGTGTATTAGGACATATAAGAACCTTTAGAATGATCCTAAACACTCCATGGTGCCCCAAGGGACGTAGAGGGTGAAGCATGAGTCCTTGGAGGCTCTAACAAGTGTAGAATGGTTAAGTGAGTAATCTAAAGGCTTAGAATGGTCTACGAATGTGTATCAAGACAAATAAGAACCTTTAGAATGATCCTAAACACTCCATGGTGCCTAGAGGAAGTAGAGGGTGAAACATGAGTTCTTGGAGGCTCTAACAAGTGTAGAATGGGTAAGAGAGTATTCTAAAGGCTTACAATGGTCTAGGAATGTGTATTAGGACATATAAGAACCTTTAGAATGATCCTAAACACTCCATGGTGCCCCAAGGGACGTAGAGGGTGAAGCATGAGTCCTTGGAGGCTCTAACAAGTGTAGAATGGTTAAGAGAGTATTCTAAAGGCTTACAATGGTCTAGGAATGTGTATTAGGACATATAAGAACCTTTAGAATGATCCTAAATACTCCATGGTGCCCCAAGGGACTTAGACGGTGAAGCATGAGTCCTTGGAGGCTCTAACAACTGTAGAATGGTTAAGAGAGTATTCGAAACACTTACAATGGTCTAGGAATGTGTATTAGGACATATAAGAATTCTTAGAATGATTCTAAATACTCCATGGTGCCCCAAGGGACTTAGAGGGTGAAGCATGAGTCCTTGGAGGCTCTAACTAGTGTAGAATGGTTAAGAGAGTATTCTAAACGCTTACAATGGTCTAGGAATGTGTATTAGGACATATAAGAACCTTTAGAATGATCCTAAACACTCCATGGTGCCCCAAGGGACGTAGAGGGTGAAGCATGAGTCCTTGGAGGCTCTAACAAGTGTAGAATGGTTAAGTGAGTAATCTAAAGGCTTAGAATGGTCTACGAATGTGTATCAGGACAAATAAGAACCTTTAGAATGATCCTAAACACTCCATGGTGCCTAGAGGAAGTAGAGGGTGAAGCATGAGTTCTTGGAGGCTCTAACAAGTGTAGAATGGGTAAGAGAGTATTCTAAAGGCTTACAATGGTCTAGGAATGTGTATTAGGACATATAAGAACCTTTAGAATGATCCTAAACACTCCATGGTGCCCCAAGGGACGTAGAGGGTGAAGCATGAGTCCTTGGAGGCTCTAACAAGTGTAGAATGGTTAAGAGAGTATTTTAAAGGCTTACAATGGTCTAGGAATGTGTATTAGGACATATAAGAACCTTTAGAATGATCCTAAATACTCCATGGTGCCCCAAGGGACTTAGACGGTGAAGCATGAGTCCTTGGAGGTTCTAACAAGTGTAGAATGGTTAAGAGAGTATTCGAAACACTTACAATGGTCTAGGAATGTGTATTAGGACATATAAGAATTCTTAGAATGATTCTAAATACTCCATGGTGCCCCAAGGGACTTAGAGGGTGAAGCATGAGTCCTTGGAGGCTCTAACTAGTGTAGAATGGTTAAGAGAGTATTCTAAACGCTTACAATGGTCTTGGAATGTGTATTAGGACATATAAGAACCTTTAGAATGATCCTAAACACTCCATGGTGCCCCAAGGGACGTAGAGGGTGAAGCATGAGTCCTTGAAGGCTCTAACAAGTGTAGAATGGTTAAGTGAGTAATCTAAAGGCTTAGAATGGTCTACGAATGTGTATCAGGACAAATAAGAACCTTTAGAATGATCCTAAACACTCCATGGTGCCTAGAGGAAGTAGAGGGTGAAGCATGAGTCCTTGGAGGCTCTAACAAGTGTAGAATGGTTAAGAGAGTATTCTAAATGCTTACAATGGTCTAGGAATGTGTATTAGGACATATAAGAACCTTTAGAATGATCCTAAATACTCCATGGTGCCCCAAGGGACTTAGACGGTGATGCATGAGTCCTTGGAGGCTCTAACAAGTGTAGAATGGTTAAGAGAGTATTCGAAACACTTACAATGGTCTAGGAATGTGTATTAGGACATATAAGAACCTTTAGAATGATCCTAAACACTCCATGGTGCCCCAAGGGACTTAGAGGGTGAAGCATGAGTCCTTGGAGGCTCTAACAAGTGTAGAATAGTTAAGAGAGTATTCGAAACGCTTACAATGGTCTAGGAATGTGTACGAGGACATATAAGAACCTTTAGAATGATCCTAAACACTCCATGGTGCCCCAAGGGACATAGAGGGTGAAGCAAGAGTCCTTGGAGGCTCTAACAAGTGTAGAATGGTTAAGAGAGTATTCTAAACGCTTAAAATGGTCTAGGAATGTGTATTAGGACATATAAGAACCTTTAGAATGATCCTAAACACTCCATGGTGCCTAGAGGAAGTAGAGGGTGAAGCATGAGTCCTTGGAGGCTCTAACAAGTGTAGAATGGTTAAGAGAGTATTCTAAATGCTTACAATGGTCGAGGAATGTGTATTAGGACATATAAGAACCTTTAGAATGATCCTAAATACTCCATGGTGCCCCAAGGGACTTAGACGGTGATGCATGAGTCCTTGGAGGCTCTAACAAGTGTAGAATGGTTAAGAGAGTATTCGAAACACTTACAATGGTCTAGGAATGTGTATTAGGACATATAAGAACCTTTAGAATGATCCTAAACACTCCATGGTGCCCCAAGGGACTTAGAGGGTGAAGCATGAGTCCTTGGAGGCTCTAACTAGTGTAGAATGGTTAAGAGAGTATTCTAAACGCTTACAATGGTCTAGGAATGTGTATTAGGACATATAAGAACCTTTAGAATGATCCTAAACACTCCATGGTGCCCCAAGGGACGTAGAGGGTGAAGCATGAGTCCTTGGAGGCTCTAACAAGTGTAGAATGGTTAAGAGAGTATTCTAAAGGCTTACAATGGTCTAGGAATGTGTATTAGGACATATAAGAACCTTTAGAATGATCCTATACACTCCATGGTGCCACAAGCGACTTAGAGGGTGAAGCATGAGTCCTTGGAGGCTCTAACAAGTGTAGAATGGTTAAGAGAGTATTCTAAATGCTTACAATGGTCTAGGAATGTGTATTAGGACATATAAGAACCTTTAGAATGATCCTAAATACTCCATGGTGCCCCAAGGGACTTAGACGGTGATGCATGAGTCCTTGGAGGCTCTAACAAGTGTAGAATGGTTAAGAGAGTATTCGAAACACTTACAATGGTCTAGGAATGTGTATTAGGACATATAAGAACCTTTAGAATGATCCTAAACACTCCATGGTGCCCCAAGGGACTTAGAGGGTGAAGCATGAGTCCTTGGAGGCTCTAACTAGTGTAGAATGGTTAAGAGAGTATTCTAAACGCTTACAATGGTCTAGGAATGTGTATTAGGACATATAAGAACCTTTAGAATGATCCTAAACACTCCATGGTGCCCCAAGGGACGTAGAGGGTGAAGCATGAGTCCTTGGAGGCTCTAACAAGTGTAGAATGGTTAAGAGAGTATTTTAAAGGCTTACAATGGTCTAGGAATGTGTATTAGGACATATAAGAACCTTTAGAATGATCCTAAATACTCCATGGTGCCCCAAGGGACTTAGACGGTGAAGCATGAGTCCTTGGAGGCTCTAACAAGTGTAGAATGGTTAAGAGAGTATTCGAAACACTTACAATGGTCTAGGAATGTGTATTAGGACATATAAGAATTCTTAGAATGATTCTAAATACTCCATGGTGCCCCAAGGGACTTAGAGGGTGAAGCATGAGTCCTTGGAGGCTCTAACTAGTGTAGAATGGTTAAGAGAGTATTCTAAACGCTTACAATGGTCTTGGAATGTGTATTAGGACATATAAGAACCTTTAGAATGATCCTAAACACTCCATGGTGCCCCAAGGGACGTAGAGGGTGAAGCATGAGTCCTTGGAGGCTCTAACAAGTGTAGAATGGTTAAGAGAGTATTTTAAAGGCTTACAATGGTCTAGGAATGTGTATTAGGACATATAAGAACCTTTAGAATGATCCTAAATACTCCATGGTGCCCCAAGGGACTTAGACGGTGAAGCATGAGTCCTTGGAGGCTCTAACAAGTGTAGAATGGTTAAGAGAGTATTCGAAACACTTACAATGGTCTAGGAATGTGTATTAGGACATATAAGAATTCTTAGAATGATTCTAAATACTCCATGGTGCCCCAAGGGACTTAGAGGGTGAAGCATGAGTCCTTGGAGGCTCTAACTAGTGTAGAATGGTTGATCGAGGCCGTACCCGATCAAAATAAAAGGTGTTTATTCTGTAGTACTAGGAAGGTGATCCTAGGTCGTTTCCCAGCGAATATCGGTCTAGGCAAAGTATCAAACACGTAGTGTGCAGTAAAATGGGGGGGTTTTTGTGTGTGACAAATGTGAAGAACAAAACATAAACAGAATATAAAAACTAAGAAAATCAGAAACAAAAGCGGGCAAACCCCTTTGGCTACGTACACTACTCAATCCTAGCTCACTAAAGATCGATTCCTCTCCTCTCCTCTGTCCAACTCGTGATAACCAAATACTAAGCGAAAATTCAGTTATCACTCCAAACCCTAACTTCTAATTAAGCATCAGAAACCAGAATTGGAGTTTTTACGAGTTAATACAAATTAAGCATTTATATTCATGTATTATCTCTACGAAATGGAATTAAGCAAACCACTACACATCGATAAACATGAAAACAGAGAAGAGAAAATGAAATTGCATTAATAACAAGAGCTCAAGAGTAGATAATACAATACCAAAGGGATTAACCCTTGAAGTCTAGCCTTCCATGGCCATAAAATGAAGAAAAACGAGTAGAAATGGGGAAGAACAAAACCCTAGCAGCCACCACCACTTGGGAGAGCCAAGAGAGAAGTTCTAACCTAGAGAGAGAGTGAGAAATCTGAAATGGGAGTGTCTTTTTGGGGGGTTACACGAATTTCCCCTCTTAAGACACAAAATGGGCCTAAAACATGGGCCCAAATCCTAAGAAACACTATTCTGAACATTACAATTAAAAAGGGACCTAAATGCAAATTACAATCTTCACTTCAATACTTCAATCTTCATTTCCAAACATCCCAAAGTGTCCTTGTGCCAAATATTACCTGAAAATAGAAATAGAATTAATTAGGCTAAATAATCCCAAATTAAACAATATTCGGAATATTAGTCCAATAAACTCAAAATCACTAAATCAAGCTAATCAATGTCAAATGGGCAACAAGTATCAATAATAGGAGTAAAATAATGCAAGGAATAATGGGAAATAAAATGCTCATCAATGGTTAAGAGAGTATTCTAAACGCTTACAATGGTCTTGGAATGTGTATTAGGACATATAAGAACCTTTAGAATGATCCTAAACACTCCATGGTGCCCCAAGGGACGTAGAGGGTGAAGCATGAGTCCTTGAAGGCTCTAACAAGTGTAGAATGGTTAAGTGAGTAATCTAAAGGCTTAGAATGGTCTACGAATGTGTATCAGGACAAATAAGAACCTTTAGAAAGATCCTAAACACTCCATGGTGCCTAGAGGAAGTAGAGGGTGAAGCATGAGTCCTTGGAGGCTCTAACAAGTGTAGAATGGTTAAGAGAGTATTCTAAATGCTTACAATGGTCTAGGAATGTGTATTAGGACATATAAGAACCTTTAGAATGATCCTAAACACTCCATGGTGCCCCAAGGGACTTAGAGGGTGAAGCATGAGTCCTTGGAGGCTCTAACAAGTGTAGAATGGTTAAGAGAGTATTCGAAACCCTTACAATGGTCTAGGAATGTGTATTAGGACATATAAGAACCTTTAGAATGATCCTAAACACTCCATGGTGCCCCAAGGGACTTAGAGGGTGAAGCATGAGTCCTTGGAGGCTCTAACAAGTGTAGAATAGTTAAGAGAGTATTCGAAACGCTTACAATGGTCTAGGAATGTGTACGAGGACATATAAGAACCTTTAGAATGATCCTAAACACTCCATGGTGCCCAAAGGGACATAGAAGGTGAAGCATGAGTCCTTGGAGGCTCTAACAAGTGTAGAATGGTTAAGAGAGTATTCTAAACGCTTACAATGGTCTAGGAATGTGTATTAGGACATATAAGAACCTTTAGAATGATCCTAAACACTCCATGGTGCCCCAAGGGACGTAGAGGGTGAAGCATGAGTCCTTGGAGGCTCTAACAAGTGTAGAATGGTTAAGAGAGTATTCTAAAGGCTTACAATGGTCTAGGAATGTGTATTAGGACATATAAGAACCTTTAGAATGATCCTATACACTCCATGGTGCCACAAGCGACTTAGAGGGTGAAGCATGAGTCCTTGGAGGCTCTAACAAGTGTAGAATGGTTAAGAGAGTATTCTAAATGCTTACAATGGTCTAGGAATGTGTATAAGGACATATAAGAACCTTTAGAATGATCCTAAATACTCCATGGTGCCCCAAGGGACTTAGACGGTGATGCATGAGTCCTTGGAGGCTCTAACAAGTGTAGAATGGTTAAGAGAGTATTCGAAACACTTACAATGGTCTAGGAATGTGTATTAGGACATATAAAAACCTTTAGAATGATCCTAAACACTCCATGGTGCCCCAAGGGACTTAGAGGGTGAAGCATGAGTCCTTGGAGGCTCTAACTAGTGTAGAATGGTTAAGAGAGTATTCTAAACGCTTACAATGGTCTAGGAATGTGTATTAGGACATATAAGAACCTTTAGAATGATCCTAAACACTCCATGGTGCCCCAAGGGACGTAGAGGGTGAAGCATGAGTCCTTGGAGGCTCTAACAAGTGTAGAATGGTTAAGTGAGTAATCTAAAGGCTTAGAATGGTCTACGAATGTGTATCAGGACAAATAAGAACCTTTAGAATGATCCTAAACACTCCATGGTGCCTAGAGGAAGTAGAGGGTGAAGCATGAGTTCTTGGAGGCTCTAACAAGTGTAGAATGGGTAAGAGAGTATTCTAAAGGCTTACAATGGTCTAGGAATGTGTATTAGGACATATAAGAACCTTTAGAATGATCCTAAACACTCCATGGTGCCTCAAGGGACGTAGAGGGTGAAGCATGAGTCCTTGGAGGCTCTAACAAGTGTAGAATGGTTAAGAGAGTATTCTAAATGCTTACAATGGTCTAGGAATGTGTATTAGGACATATAAGAACCTTTAGAATGATCCTAAATACTCCATGGTGCCCCAAGGGACTTAGACGGTGATGCATGAGTCCTTGGAGGCTCTAACAAGTGTAGAATGGTTAAGAGAGTATTCGAAACACTTACAATGGTCTAGGAATGTGTATTAGGACATATAAGAACCTTTAGAATGATCCCAAACACTCCATGGTGCCCCAAGGGACTTAGAGGGTGAAGCATGAGTCCTTGGAGGCTCTAACTAGTGTAGAATGGTTAAGAGAGTATTCTAAACGCTTACAATGGTCTAGGAATGTGTATTAGGACATATAAGAACCTTTAGAATGATCCTAAACACTCCATGGTGCCCCAAGGGACTTAGAGGGTGAAGCATGAGTCCTTGGAGGCTCTAACTAGTGTAGAATGGTTAAGAGAGTATTCTAAACGCTTACAATGGTCTAGGAATGTGTATTAGGACATATAAGAACCTTTAGAATGATCCTAAACACTCCATGGTGCCCCAAGGGACGTAGAGGGTGAAGCTTGAGTCCTTGGAGGCTCTAACAAGTGTAGAATGGTTAAGTGAGTAATCTAAAGGCTTAGAATGGTCTACGAATGTGTATCAGGACAAATAAGAACCTTTAGAATGATCCTAAACACTCCATGGTGCCTAGAGGAAGTAGAGGGTGAAGCATGAGTTCTTGGAGGCTCTAACAAGTGTAGAATGGGTAAGAGAGTATTCTAAAGGCTTACAATGGTCTAGGAATGTGTATTAGGACATATAAGAACCTTTAGAATGATCCTATACACTCCATGGTGCCACAAGCGACTTAGAGGGTGAAGCATGAGTCCTTGGAGGCTCTAACAAGTGTAGAATGGTTAAGAGAGTATTCTAAATGCTTACAATGGTCTAGGAATGTGTATTAGGACATATAAGAACCTTTAGAATGATCCTAAATACTCCATGGTGCCCCAAGGGACTTAGACGGTGATGCATGAGTCCTTGGAGGCTCTAACAAGTGTAGAATGGTTAAGAGAGTATTCGAAACACTTACAATGGTCTAGGAATGTGTATTAGGACATATAAAAACCTTTAGAATGATCCTAAACACTCCATGGTGCCCCAAGGGACTTAGAGGGTGAAGCATGAGTCCTTGGAGGCTCTAACTAGTGTAGAATGGTTAAGAGAGTATTCTAAACGCTTACAATGGTCTAGGAATGTGTATTAGGACATATAAGAACCTTTAGAATGATCCTAAACACTCCATGGTGCCCCAAGGGACGTAGAGGGTGAAGCATGAGTCCTTGGAGGCTCTAACAAGTGTAGAATGGTTAAGTGAGTAATCTAAAGGCTTAGAATGGTCTACGAATGTGTATCAGGACAAATAAGAACCTTTAGAATGATCCTAAACACTCCATGGTGCCTAGAGGAAGTAGAGGGTGAAGCATGAGTTCTTGGAGGCTCTAACAAGTGTAGAATGGGTAAGAGAGTATTCTAAAGGCTTACAATGGTCTAGGAATGTGTATTAGGACATATAAGAACCTTTAGAATGATCCTAAACACTCCATGGTGCCTCAAGGGACGTAGAGGGTGAAGCATGAGTCCTTGGAGGCTCTAACAAGTGTAGAATGGTTAAGAGAGTATTCTAAATGCTTACAATGGTCTAGGAATGTGTATTAGGACATATAAGAACCTTTAGAATGATCCTAAATACTCCATGGTGCCCCAAGGGACTTAGACGGTGATGCATGAGTCCTTGGAGGCTCTAACAAGTGTAGAATGGTTAAGAGAGTATTCGAAACACTTACAATGGTCTAGGAATGTGTATTAGGACATATAAGAACCTTTAGAATGATCCCAAACACTCCATGGTGCCCCAAGGGACTTAGAGGGTGAAGCATGAGTCCTTGGAGGCTCTAACTAGTGTAGAATGGTTAAGAGAGTATTCTAAACGCTTACAATGGTCTAGGAATGTGTATTAGGACATATAAGAACCTTTAGAATGATCCTAAACACTCCATGGTGCCCCAAGGGACTTAGAGGGTGAAGCATGAGTCCTTGGAGGCTCTAACTAGTGTAGAATGGTTAAGAGAGTATTCTAAACGCTTACAATGGTCTAGGAATGTGTATTAGGACATATAAGAACCTTTAGAATGATCCTAAACACTCCATGGTGCCCCAAGGGACGTAGAGGGTGAAGCATGAGTCCTTGGAGGCTCTAACAAGTGTAGAATGGTTAAGTGAGTAATCTAAAGGCTTAGAATGGTCTACGAATGTGTATCAGGACAAATAAGAACCTTTAGAATGATCCTAAACACTCCATGGTGCCTAGAGGAAGTAGAGGGTGAAGCATGAGTTCTTGGAGGCTCTAACAAGTGTAGAATGGGTAAGAGAGTATTCTAAAGGCTTACAATGGTCTAGGAATGTGTATTAGGACATATAAGAACCTTTAGAATGATCCTAAACACTCCATGGTGCCTCAAGGGACGTAGAGGGTGAAGCATGAGTCCTTGGAGGCTCTAACAAGTGTAGAATGGTTAAGAGAGTATTCGAAACGCTTACAATGGTCTAGGAATGTGTATTAGGACATTTAAGAACCTTTAGAATGATCCTAAACACTCCATGGTGCCTAGAGGAAGTAGAGGGTGAAGCATGAGTTCTTGGAGGCTCTAACAAGTGTAGAATAGTTAAGAGAGTATTCGAAACGCTTACAATGGTCTAGGAATGTGTACGAGGACATATAAGAACCTTTAGAATGATCCTAAACACTCCATGGTGCCCCAAGGGACATAGAGGGTGAAGCATGAGTCCTTTGAGGCTCTAACAAGTGTAGAATGGTTAAGAGAGTATTCTAAACGCTTACAATGGTCTAGGAATGTGTATTAGGACATATAAGAACCTTTAGAATGATCCTAAACACTCCATGGTGCCTAGAGGAAGTAGAGGGTGAAGCATGAGTCCTTGGAGGCTCTAACAAGTGTAGAATGGTTAAGAGAGTATTCTAAATGCTTACAATGGTCTAGGAATGTGTATTAGGACATATAAGAACCTTTAGAATGATCCTAAATACTCCATGGTGCCCCAAGGGACTTAGACGGTGATGCATGAGTCCTTGGAGGCTCTAACAAGTGTAGAATGGTTAAGAGAGTATTCGAAACACTTACAATGGTCTAGGAATGTGTATTAGGACATATAAGAACCTTTAGAATGATCCTAAACACTCCATGGTGCCCCAAGGGACTTAGAGGGTGAAGCATGAGTCCTTGGAGGCTCCAACTAGTGTAGAATGGTTAAGAGAGTATTCTAAACGCTTACAATGGTCTAGGAATGTGTATTAGGACATATAAGAACCTTTAGAATGATCCTAAACACTCCATGGTGCCCCAAGGGACGTAGAGGGTGAAGCATGAGTCCTTGGAGGCTCTAACAAGTGTAGAATGGTTAAGTGAGTAATCTAAAGGCTTAGAATGGTCTACGAATGTGTATCAGGACAAATAAGAACCTTTAGAATGATCCTAAACACTCCATGGTGCCTAGAGGAAGTAGAGGGTGAAGCATGAGTTCTTGGAGGCTCTAACAAGTGTAGAATGGGTAAGAGAGTATTCTAAAGGCTTACAATGGTCTAGGAATGTGTATTAGGACATATAAGAACCTTTAGAATGATCCTAAACACTCCATGGTGCCCCAAGGGACGTAGAGGGTGAAGCATGAGTCCTTGGAGGCTCTAACAAGTGTAGAATGGTTAAGTGAGTAATCTAAAGGCTTAGAATGGTCTACGAATGTGTATCAGGACAAATAAGAACCTTTAGAATGATCCTAAACACTCCATGGTGCCTAGAGGAAGTAGAGGGTGAAGCATGAGTTCTTGGAGGCTCTAACAAGTGTAGAATGGGTAAGAGAGTATTCTAAAGGCTTACAATGGTCTAGGAATGTGTATTAGGACATATAAGAACCTTTAGAATGATCCTAAACACTCCATGGTGCCTCAAGGGACGTAGAGGGTGAAGCATGAGTCCTTGGAGGCTCTAACAAGTGTAGAATGGTTAAGAGAGTATTCTAAATGCTTACAATGGTCTAGGAATGTGTATTAGGACATATAAGAACCTTTAGAATGATCCTAAATACTCCATGGTGCCCCAAGGGACTTAGACGGTGATGCATGAGTCCTTGGAGGCTCTAACAAGTGTAGAATGGTTAAGAGAGTATTCGAAACACTTACAATGGTCTAGGAATGTGTATTAGGACATATAAGAACCTTTAGAATGATCCCAAACACTCCATGGTGCCCCAAGGGACTTAGAGGGTGAAGCATGAGTCCTTGGAGGCTCTAACTAGTGTAGAATGGTTAAGAGAGTATTCTAAACGCTTACAATGGTCTAGGAATGTGTATTAGGAGATATAAGAACCTTTAGAATGATCCTAAACACTCCATGGTGCCCCAAGGGACTTAGAGGGTGAAGCATGAGTCCTTGGAGGCTCTAACTAGTGTAGAATGGTTAAGAGAGTATTCTAAACGCTTACAATGGTCTAGGAATGTGTATTAGGACATATAAGAACCTTTAGAATGATCCTAAACACTCCATGGTGCCCCAAGGGACGTAGAGGGTGAAGCATGAGTCCTTGGAGGCTCTAACAAGTGTAGAATGGTTAAGTGAGTAATCTAAAGGCTTAGAATGGTCTACGAATGTGTATCAGGACAAATAAGAACCTTTAGAATGATCCTAAACACTCCATGGTGCCTAGAGGAAGTAGAGGGTGAAGCATGAGTTCTTGGAGGCTCTAAAAGTGTAGAATGGGTAAGAGAGTATTCTAAAGGCTTACAATGGTCTAGGAATGTGTATTAGGACATATAAGAACCTTTAGAATGATCCTAAACACTCCATGGTGCCCCAAGGGACGTAGAGGGTGAAGCATGAGTCCTTGGAGGCTCTAACAAGTGTAGAATGGTTAAGTGAGTAATCTAAAGGCTTAGAATGGTCTACGAATGTGTATCAGGACAAATAAGAACCTTTAGAATGATCCTAAACACTCCATGGTGCCTAGAGGAAGTAGAGGGTGAAGCATGAGTTCTTGGAGGCTCTAACAAGTGTAGAATGGGTAAAAGAGTATTCTAAAGGCTTACAATGGTCTAGGAATGTGTATTAGGACATATAAGAACCTTTAGAATGATCCTAAACACTCCATGGTGCCCCAAGGGACGTAGAGGGTGAAGCATGAGTCCTTGGAGGCTCTAACAAGTGTAGAATGGTTAAGAGATTATTCTAAAGGCTTACAATGGTCTAGGAATGTGTATTAGGACATATAAGAACCTTTAGAATGATCCTAAATACTCCATGGTGCCCCAAGGGACTTAGACGATGAAGCATGAGTCCTTGGAGGCTCTAACAAGTGTAGAATGGTTAAGAGAGTATTCGAAACACTTACAATGGTCTAGGAATGTGTATTAGGACATATAAGAATTCTTAGAATGATTCTAAATACTCCATGGTGCCCCAAGGGACTTAGAGGGTGAAGCATGAGTCCTTGGAGGCTCTAACTAGTGTAGAATGGTTAAGAGAGTATTCTAAACGCTTACAATGGTCTTGGAATGTGTATTAGGACATATAAGAACCTTTAGAATGATCCTAAACACTCCATGGTGCCCCAAGGGACGTAGAGGGTGAAGCATGAGTCCTTGGAGGCTCTAACAAGTGTAGAATGGTTAAGAGAGTATTCGAAACACTTATAATGGTCTAGGAATGTGTATTAGGACATATAAAAATTCTTAGAATGATTCTAAATACTCCATGGTGCCCCAAGGGACTTAGAGGGTGAAGCATGAGTCCTTGGAGGCTCTAACTAGTGTAGAATGGTTAAGAGAGTATTCTAAACGCTTACAATGGTCTTGGAATGTGTATTAGGACATATAAGAACCTTTAGAATGATCCTAAACACTCCATGGTGCCCCAAGGGACGTGGAGGGTGAAGCATGAGTCCTTGGAGGCTCTAACAAGTGTAGAATGGTTAAGTGAGTAATCTAAAGGCTTAGAATGGTCTACGAATGTGTATCAGGACAAATAAGAACCTTTAGAATGATCCTAAACACTCCATGGTGCCTAGAGGAAGTAGAGGGTGAAGCATGAGTTCTTGGAGGCTCTAAAAGTGTAGAATGGGTAAGAGAGTATTCTAAAGGCTTACAATGGTCTAGGAATGTGTATTAGGACATATAAGAACCTTTAGAATGATCCTAAACACTCCATGGTGCTTCAAGGGACGTAGAGGCTGAAGCATGAGTCCTTGGAGGCTCTAACAAGTGTAGAATGGTTAAGAGAGTATTCGAAACGCTTACAATGGTCTAGGAATGGGTATTAGGACATTTAAGAACCTTTAGAATGATCCTAAACACTCCATGGTGCCTAGAGGAAGTAGAGGGTGAAGCATGAGTTCTTGGAGGCTCTAACAAGTGTAGAATAGTTAAGAGAGTATTCGAAACGCTTACAATGGTCTAGGAATGTGTACGAGGACATATAAGAACCTTTAGAATGATGCTAAACACTCCATTGTGCCCCAAGGGACATAGAAGGTGAAGCATGAGTCCTTGGCGGCTCTAACAAGTGTAGAATGGTTAAGAGAGTATTCTAAACGCTTACAATGGTCTAGGAATGTGTATTAGGACATATAAGAACCTTTAGAATGATCCTAAACACTCCATGGTGCCCCAAGGGACGTAGAGGGTGAAGCATGAGTTCTTGGAGGCTCTACAAAGTGTAGAATGGGTAAGAGAGTATTCGAAACACTTACAATGGTCTAGGAATGTGTATTAGGACATATAAGAACCTTTAGAATGATCCTAAACACTCCATGGTGCCCCAAGGGACTTAGAGGGTGAAGCATGAGTCCTTGGAGGCTCTAACTAGTGTAGAATGGTTAAGAGAGTATTCTAAAGGCTTACAATGGTCTAGGAATGTGTATTAGGACATATAAGAACCTTTAGAATGATCCTATACACTCCATGGTGCCACAAGCGACTTAGAGGGTGAAGCATGAGTCCTTGGAGGCTCTAACAAGTGTAGAATGGTTAAGAGAGTATTCTAAAGGCTTACAATGGTCTAGGAATGTGAATTAGGACATATAAGAACCTTTAGAATGATCCTAAATACTCCATGGTGCCCCAAGGGACTTAGACGGTGATGCATGAGTCCTTGGAGGCTCTAACAAGTGTAGCACGGTTAAGAGAGTATTCGAAACACTTACAATGGTCTAGGAATGTGTATTAGGACATATAAGAACCTTTAGAATGATCCTAAACACTCCATGGTGCCCCAAGGGACTTAGAGGGTGAAGCATGAGTCCTTGGAGGCTCTAACTAGTGTAGAATGGTTAAGAGAGTATTCTAAACGCTTACAATGGTCTAGGAATGTGTAGTAGGACATATAAGAACCTTTAGAATGATCCTAAACACTCCATGGTGCCCCAAGGGACGTAGAGGGTGAAGCATGAGTCCTTGGAGGCTCTAACAAGTGTAGAATGGTTAAGTGAGTAATCTAAAGGCTTAGAATGGTCTACGAATGTGTATCAGGACAAATAAGAACCTTTAGAATGATCCTAAACACTCCATGGTGCCTAGAGGAAGTAGAGGGTGAAGCATGAGTTCTTGGAGGCTCTAACAAGTGTAGAATGGGTAAGAGAGTATTCGAAACGCTTACAATGGTCTAGGAATGTGTACGAGGACATATAAGAACCTTTAGAATGATCCTAAACACTCCATGGTGCCTCAAAGGACTTAGAGGGTGAAGCATGAATCCTTGGAGGCTCTAACTAGTGTAGAATGGTTAAGAGAGTATTCTAAACGCTTACAATGGTCTAGGAATGTGTATTAGGACATATAAGAACCTTTAGAATGATCCTAAACACTCCATGGTGCCCCAAGGGACGTAGAGGGTGAAGCATGAGTCCTTGGAGGCTCTAACAAGTGTAGAATGGTTAAGTGAGTAATCTAAAGGCTTAGAATGGTCTACGAATGTGTATCAGGACAAATAAGAACCTTTAGAATGATCCTAAACACTCCATGGTGCCTAGAGGAAGTAGAGGGTGAAGCATGAGTTCTTGGAGGCTCTAACAAGTGTAGAATGGGTAAGAGAGTATTCTAAAGGCTTACAATGGTCTAGGAATGTGTATTAGGACATATAAGAACCTTTAGAATGATCCTAAACACTCCATGGTGCCTCAAGGGACGTAGAGGGTGAAGCATGAGTCCTTGGAGGCTCTAACAAGTGTAGAATGGTTAAGAGAGTATTCGAAACGCTTACAATGGTCTAGGAATGTGTATTAGGACATTTAAGAACCTTTAGAATGATCCTAAACACTCCATGGTGCCTAGAGGAAGTAGAGGGTGAAGCATGAGTTCTTGGAGGCTCTAACAAGTGTAGAATAGTTAAGAGAGTATTCGAAACGCTTACAATGGTCTAGGAATGTGTACGAGGACATATAAGAACCTTTAGAATGATCCTAAACACTCCATGGTGCCCCAAGGGACATAGAGGGTGAAGCATGAGTCCTTTGAGGCTCTAACAAGTGTAGAATGGTTAAGAGAGTATTCTAAACGCTTACAATGGTCTAGGAATGTGTATTAGGACATATAAGAACCTTTAGAATGATCCTAAACACTCCATGGTGCCTAGAGGAAGTAGAGGGTGAAGCATGAGTCCTTGGAGGCTCTAACAAGTGTAGAATGGTTAAGAGAGTATTCTAAATGCTTACAATGGTCTAGGAATGTGTATTAGGACATATAAGAACCTTTAGAATGATCCTAAATACTCCATGGTGCCCCAAGGGACTTAGACGGTGATGCATGAGTCCTTGGAGGCTCTAACAAGTGTAGAATGGTTAAGAGAGTATTCGAAACACTTACAATGGTCTAGGAATGTGTATTAGGACATATAAGAACCTTTAGAATGATCCTAAACACTCCATGGTGCCCCAAGGGACTTAGAGGGTGAAGCATGAGTCCTTGGAGGCTCCAACTAGTGTAGAATGGTTAAGAGAGTATTCTAAACGCTTACAATGGTCTAGGAATGTGTATTAGGACATATAAGAACCTTTAGAATGATCCTAAACACTCCATGGTGCCCCAAGGGACGTAGAGGGTGAAGCATGAGTCCTTGGAGGCTCTAACAAGTGTAGAATGGTTAAGTGAGTAATCTAAAGGCTTAGAATGGTCTACGAATGTGTATCAGGACAAATAAGAACCTTTAGAATGATCCTAAACACTCCATGGTGCCTAGAGGAAGTAGAGGGTGAAGCATGAGTTCTTGGAGGCTCTAACAAGTGTAGAATGGGTAAGAGAGTATTCTAAAGGCTTACAATGGTCTAGGAATGTGTATTAGGACATATAAGAACCTTTAGAATGATCCTAAACACTCCATGGTGCCCCAAGGGACGTAGAGGGTGAAGCATGAGTCCTTGGAGGCTCTAACAAGTGTAGAATGGTTAAGTGAGTAATCTAAAGGCTTAGAATGGTCTACGAATGTGTATCAGGACAAATAAGAACCTTTAGAATGATCCTAAACACTCCATGGTGCCTAGAGGAAGTAGAGGGTGAAGCATGAGTTCTTGGAGGCTCTAACAAGTGTAGAATGGGTAAGAGAGTATTCTAAAGGCTTACAATGGTCTAGGAATGTGTATTAGGACATATAAGAACCTTTAGAATGATCCTAAACACTCCATGGTGCCTCAAGGGACGTAGAGGGTGAAGCATGAGTCCTTGGAGGCTCTAACAAGTGTAGAATGGTTAAGAGAGTATTCTAAATGCTTACAATGGTCTAGGAATGTGTATTAGGACATATAAGAACCTTTAGAATGATCCTAAATACTCCATGGTGCCCCAAGGGACTTAGACGGTGATGCATGAGTCCTTGGAGGCTCTAACAAGTGTAGAATGGTTAAGAGAGTATTCGAAACACTTACAATGGTCTAGGAATGTGTATTAGGACATATAAGAACCTTTAGAATGATCCCAAACACTCCATGGTGCCCCAAGGGACTTAGAGGGTGAAGCATGAGTCCTTGGAGGCTCTAACTAGTGTAGAATGGTTAAGAGAGTATTCTAAACGCTTACAATGGTCTAGGAATGTGTATTAGGACATATAAGAACCTTTAGAATGATCCTAAACACTCCATGGTGCCCCAAGGGACTTAGAGGGTGAAGCATGAGTCCTTGGAGGCTCTAACTAGTGTAGAATGGTTAAGAGAGTATTCTAAACGCTTACAATGGTCTAGGAATGTGTATTAGGACATATAAGAACCTTTAGAATGATCCTAAACACTCCATGGTGCCCCAAGGGACGTAGAGGGTGAAGCATGAGTCCTTGGAGGCTCTAACAAGTGTAGAATGGTTAAGTGAGTAATCTAAAGGCTTAGAATGGTCTACGAATGTGTATCAGGACAAATAAGAACCTTTAGAATGATCCTAAACACTCCATGGTGCCTAGAGGAAGTAGAGGGTGAAGCATGAGTTCTTGGAGGCTCTAAAAGTGTAGAATGGGTAAGAGAGTATTCTAAAGGCTTACAATGGTCTAGGAATGTGTATTAGGACATATAAGAACCTTTAGAATGATCCTAAACACTCCATGGTGCCCCAAGGGACGTAGAGGGTGAAGCATGAGTCCTTGGAGGCTCTAACAAGTGTAGAATGGTTAAGTGAGTAATCTAAAGGCTTAGAATGGTCTACGAATGTGTATCAGGACAAATAAGAACCTTTAGAATGATCCTAAACACTCCATGGTGCCTAGAGGAAGTAGAGGGTGAAGCATGAGTTCTTGGAGGCTCTAACAAGTGTAGAATGGGTAAAAGAGTATTCTAAAGGCTTACAATGGTCTAGGAATGTGTATTAGGACATATAAGAACCTTTAGAATGATCCTAAACACTCCATGGTGCCCCAAGGGACGTAGAGGGTGAAGCATGAGTCCTTGGAGGCTCTAACAAGTGTAGAATGGTTAAGAGATTATTCTAAAGGCTTACAATGGTCTAGGAATGTGTATTAGGACATATAAGAACCTTTAGAATGATCCTAAATACTCCATGGTGCCCCAAGGGACTTAGACGATGAAGCATGAGTCCTTGGAGGCTCTAACAAGTGTAGAATGGTTAAGAGAGTATTCGAAACACTTACAATGGTCTAGGAATGTGTATTAGGACATATAAGAATTCTTAGAATGATTCTAAATACTCCATGGTGCCCCAAGGGACTTAGAGGGTGAAGCATGAGTCCTTGGAGGCTCTAACTAGTGTAGAATGGTTAAGAGAGTATTCTAAACGCTTACAATGGTCTTGGAATGTGTATTAGGACATATAAGAACCTTTAGAATGATCCTAAACACTCCATGGTGCCCCAAGGGACGTAGAGGGTGAAGCATGAGTCCTTGGAGGCTCTAACAAGTGTAGAATGGTTAAGAGAGTATTCGAAACACTTATAATGGTCTAGGAATGTGTATTAGGACATATAAAAATTCTTAGAATGATTCTAAATACTCCATGGTGCCCCAAGGGACTTAGAGGGTGAAGCATGAGTCCTTGGAGGCTCTAACTAGTGTAGAATGGTTAAGAGAGTATTCTAAACGCTTACAATGGTCTTGGAATGTGTATTAGGACATATAAGAACCTTTAGAATGATCCTAAACACTCCATGGTGCCCCAAGGGACGTGGAGGGTGAAGCATGAGTCCTTGGAGGCTCTAACAAGTGTAGAATGGTTAAGTGAGTAATCTAAAGGCTTAGAATGGTCTACGAATGTGTATCAGGACAAATAAGAACCTTTAGAATGATCCTAAACACTCCATGGTGCCTAGAGGAAGTAGAGGGTGAAGCATGAGTTCTTGGAGGCTCTAAAAGTGTAGAATGGGTAAGAGAGTATTCTAAAGGCTTACAATGGTCTAGGAATGTGTATTAGGACATATAAGAACCTTTAGAATGATCCTAAACACTCCATGGTGCTTCAAGGGACGTAGAGGCTGAAGCATGAGTCCTTGGAGGCTCTAACAAGTGTAGAATGGTTAAGAGAGTATTCGAAACGCTTACAATGGTCTAGGAATGGGTATTAGGACATTTAAGAACCTTTAGAATGATCCTAAACACTCCATGGTGCCTAGAGGAAGTAGAGGGTGAAGCATGAGTTCTTGGAGGCTCTAACAAGTGTAGAATAGTTAAGAGAGTATTCGAAACGCTTACAATGGTCTAGGAATGTGTACGAGGACATATAAGAACCTTTAGAATGATGCTAAACACTCCATTGTGCCCCAAGGGACATAGAAGGTGAAGCATGAGTCCTTGGCGGCTCTAACAAGTGTAGAATGGTTAAGAGAGTATTCTAAACGCTTACAATGGTCTAGGAATGTGTATTAGGACATATAAGAACCTTTAGAATGATCCTAAACACTCCATGGTGCCCCAAGGGACGTAGAGGGTGAAGCATGAGTTCTTGGAGGCTCTACAAAGTGTAGAATGGGTAAGAGAGTATTCGAAACACTTACAATGGTCTAGGAATGTGTATTAGGACATATAAGAACCTTTAGAATGATCCTAAACACTCCATGGTGCCCCAAGGGACGTAGAGGGTGAAGCATGAGTCCTTGGAGGCTCTAACAAGTGTAGAATGGTTAAGAGAGTATTCTAAAGGCTTACAATGGTCTAGGAATGTGTATTAGGACATATAAGAACCTTTAGAATGATCCTATACACTCCATGGTGCCACAAGCGACTTAGAGGGTGAAGCATGAGTCCTTGGAGGCTCTAACAAGTGTAGAATGGTTAAGAGAGTATTCTAAATGCTTACAATGGTCTAGGAATGTGTATAAGGACATATAAGAACCTTTAGAATGATCCTAAATACTCCATGGTGCCCCAAGGGACTTAGACGGTGATGCATGAGTCCTTGGAGGCTCTAACAAGTGTAGAATGGTTAAGAGAGTATTCGAAACACTTACAATGGTCTAGGAATGTGTATTAGGACATATAAAAACCTTTAGAATGATCCTAAACACTCCATGGTGCCCCAAGGGACTTAGAGGGTGAAGCATGAGTCCTTGGAGGCTCTAACTAGTGTAGAATGGTTAAGAGAGTATTCTAAACGCTTACAATGGTCTAGGAATGTGTATTAGGACATATAAGAACCTTTAGAATGATCCTAAACACTCCATGGTGCCCCAAGGGACGTAGAGGGTGAAGCATGAGTCCTTGGAGGCTCTAACAAGTGTAGAATGGTTAAGTGAGTAATCTAAAGGCTTAGAATGGTCTACGAATGTGTATCAGGACAAATAAGAACCTTTAGAATGATCCTAAACACTCCATGGTGCCTAGAGGAAGTAGAGGGTGAAGCATGAGTTCTTGGAGGCTCTAACAAGTGTAGAATGGGTAAGAGAGTATTCTAAAGGCTTACAATGGTCTAGGAATGTGTATTAGGACATATAAGAACCTTTAGAATGATCCTAAACACTCCATGGTGCCTCAAGGGACGTAGAGGGTGAAGCATGAGTCCTTGGAGGCTCTAACAAGTGTAGAATGGTTAAGAGAGTATTCTAAATGCTTACAATGGTCTAGGAATGTGTATTAGGACATATAAGAACCTTTAGAATGATCCTAAATACTCCATGGTGCCCCAAGGGACTTAGACGGTGATGCATGAGTCCTTGGAGGCTCTAACAAGTGTAGAATGGTTAAGAGAGTATTCGAAACACTTACAATGGTCTAGGAATGTGTATTAGGACATATAAGAACCTTTAGAATGATCCCAAACACTCCATGGTGCCCCAAGGGACTTAGAGGGTGAAGCATGAGTCCTTGGAGGCTCTAACTAGTGTAGAATGGTTAAGAGAGTATTCTAAACGCTTACAATGGTCTAGGAATGTGTATTAGGACATATAAGAACCTTTAGAATGATCCTAAACACTCCATGGTGCCCCAAGGGACTTAGAGGGTGAAGCATGAGTCCTTGGAGGCTCTAACTAGTGTAGAATGGTTAAGAGAGTATTCTAAACGCTTACAATGGTCTAGGAATGTGTATTAGGACATATAAGAACCTTTAGAATGATCCTAAACACTCCATGGTGCCCCAAGGGACGTAGAGGGTGAAGCTTGAGTCCTTGGAGGCTCTAACAAGTGTAGAATGGTTAAGTGAGTAATCTAAAGGCTTAGAATGGTCTACGAATGTGTATCAGGACAAATAAGAACCTTTAGAATGATCCTAAACACTCCATGGTGCCTAGAGGAAGTAGAGGGTGAAGCATGAGTTCTTGGAGGCTCTAACAAGTGTAGAATGGGTAAGAGAGTATTCTAAAGGCTTACAATGGTCTAGGAATGTGTATTAGGACATATAAGAACCTTTAGAATGATCCTATACACTCCATGGTGCCACAAGCGACTTAGAGGGTGAAGCATGAGTCCTTGGAGGCTCTAACAAGTGTAGAATGGTTAAGAGAGTATTCTAAATGCTTACAATGGTCTAGGAATGTGTATTAGGACATATAAGAACCTTTAGAATGATCCTAAATACTCCATGGTGCCCCAAGGGACTTAGACGGTGATGCATGAGTCCTTGGAGGCTCTAACAAGTGTAGAATGGTTAAGAGAGTATTCGAAACACTTACAATGGTCTAGGAATGTGTATTAGGACATATAAAAACCTTTAGAATGATCCTAAACACTCCATGGTGCCCCAAGGGACTTAGAGGGTGAAGCATGAGTCCTTGGAGGCTCTAACTAGTGTAGAATGGTTAAGAGAGTATTCTAAACGCTTACAATGGTCTAGGAATGTGTATTAGGACATATAAGAACCTTTAGAATGATCCTAAACACTCCATGGTGCCCCAAGGGACGTAGAGGGTGAAGCATGAGTCCTTGGAGGCTCTAACAAGTGTAGAATGGTTAAGTGAGTAATCTAAAGGCTTAGAATGGTCTACGAATGTGTATCAGGACAAATAAGAACCTTTAGAATGATCCTAAACACTCCATGGTGCCTAGAGGAAGTAGAGGGTGAAGCATGAGTTCTTGGAGGCTCTAACAAGTGTAGAATGGGTAAGAGAGTATTCTAAAGGCTTACAATGGTCTAGGAATGTGTATTAGGACATATAAGAACCTTTAGAATGATCCTAAACACTCCATGGTGCCTCAAGGGACGTAGAGGGTGAAGCATGAGTCCTTGGAGGCTCTAACAAGTGTAGAATGGTTAAGAGAGTATTCTAAATGCTTACAATGGTCTAGGAATGTGTATTAGGACATATAAGAACCTTTAGAATGATCCTAAATACTCCATGGTGCCCCAAGGGACTTAGACGGTGATGCATGAGTCCTTGGAGGCTCTAACAAGTGTAGAATGGTTAAGAGAGTATTCGAAACACTTACAATGGTCTAGGAATGTGTATTAGGACATATAAGAACCTTTAGAATGATCCCAAACACTCCATGGTGCCCCAAGGGACTTAGAGGGTGAAGCATGAGTCCTTGGAGGCTCTAACTAGTGTAGAATGGTTAAGAGAGTATTCTAAACGCTTACAATGGTCTAGGAATGTGTATTAGGACATATAAGAACCTTTAGAATGATCCTAAACACTCCATGGTGCCCCAAGGGACTTAGAGGGTGAAGCATGAGTCCTTGGAGGCTCTAACTAGTGTAGAATGGTTAAGAGAGTATTCTAAACGCTTACAATGGTCTAGGAATGTGTATTAGGACATATAAGAACCTTTAGAATGATCCTAAACACTCCATGGTGCCCCAAGGGACGTAGAGGGTGAAGCATGAGTCCTTGGAGGCTCTAACAAGTGTAGAATGGTTAAGTGAGTAATCTAAAGGCTTAGAATGGTCTACGAATGTGTATCAGGACAAATAAGAACCTTTAGAATGATCCTAAACACTCCATGGTGCCTAGAGGAAGTAGAGGGTGAAGCATGAGTTCTTGGAGGCTCTAACAAGTGTAGAATGGGTAAGAGAGTATTCTAAAGGCTTACAATGGTCTAGGAATGTGTATTAGGACATATAAGAACCTTTAGAATGATCCTAAACACTCCATGGTGCCTCAAGGGACGTAGAGGGTGAAGCATGAGTCCTTGGAGGCTCTAACAAGTGTAGAATGGTTAAGAGAGTATTCGAAACGCTTACAATGGTCTAGGAATGTGTATTAGGACATTTAAGAACCTTTAGAATGATCCTAAACACTCCATGGTGCCTAGAGGAAGTAGAGGGTGAAGCATGAGTTCTTGGAGGCTCTAACAAGTGTAGAATAGTTAAGAGAGTATTCGAAACGCTTACAATGGTCTAGGAATGTGTACGAGGACATATAAGAACCTTTAGAATGATCCTAAACACTCCATGGTGCCCCAAGGGACATAGAGGGTGAAGCATGAGTCCTTTGAGGCTCTAACAAGTGTAGAATGGTTAAGAGAGTATTCTAAACGCTTACAATGGTCTAGGAATGTGTATTAGGACATATAAGAACCTTTAGAATGATCCTAAACACTCCATGGTGCCTAGAGGAAGTAGAGGGTGAAGCATGAGTCCTTGGAGGCTCTAACAAGTGTAGAATGGTTAAGAGAGTATTCTAAATGCTTACAATGGTCTAGGAATGTGTATTAGGACATATAAGAACCTTTAGAATGATCCTAAATACTCCATGGTGCCCCAAGGGACTTAGACGGTGATGCATGAGTCCTTGGAGGCTCTAACAAGTGTAGAATGGTTAAGAGAGTATTCGAAACACTTACAATGGTCTAGGAATGTGTATTAGGACATATAAGAACCTTTAGAATGATCCTAAACACTCCATGGTGCCCCAAGGGACTTAGAGGGTGAAGCATGAGTCCTTGGAGGCTCCAACTAGTGTAGAATGGTTAAGAGAGTATTCTAAACGCTTACAATGGTCTAGGAATGTGTATTAGGACATATAAGAACCTTTAGAATGATCCTAAACACTCCATGGTGCCCCAAGGGACGTAGAGGGTGAAGCATGAGTCCTTGGAGGCTCTAACAAGTGTAGAATGGTTAAGTGAGTAATCTAAAGGCTTAGAATGGTCTACGAATGTGTATCAGGACAAATAAGAACCTTTAGAATGATCCTAAACACTCCATGGTGCCTAGAGGAAGTAGAGGGTGAAGCATGAGTTCTTGGAGGCTCTAACAAGTGTAGAATGGGTAAGAGAGTATTCTAAAGGCTTACAATGGTCTAGGAATGTGTATTAGGACATATAAGAACCTTTAGAATGATCCTAAACACTCCATGGTGCCCCAAGGGACGTAGAGGGTGAAGCATGAGTCCTTGGAGGCTCTAACAAGTGTAGAATGGTTAAGTGAGTAATCTAAAGGCTTAGAATGGTCTACGAATGTGTATCAGGACAAATAAGAACCTTTAGAATGATCCTAAACACTCCATGGTGCCTAGAGGAAGTAGAGGGTGAAGCATGAGTTCTTGGAGGCTCTAACAAGTGTAGAATGGGTAAGAGAGTATTCTAAAGGCTTACAATGGTCTAGGAATGTGTATTAGGACATATAAGAACCTTTAGAATGATCCTAAACACTCCATGGTGCCTCAAGGGACGTAGAGGGTGAAGCATGAGTCCTTGGAGGCTCTAACAAGTGTAGAATGGTTAAGAGAGTATTCTAAATGCTTACAATGGTCTAGGAATGTGTATTAGGACATATAAGAACCTTTAGAATGATCCTAAATACTCCATGGTGCCCCAAGGGACTTAGACGGTGATGCATGAGTCCTTGGAGGCTCTAACAAGTGTAGAATGGTTAAGAGAGTATTCGAAACACTTACAATGGTCTAGGAATGTGTATTAGGACATATAAGAACCTTTAGAATGATCCCAAACACTCCATGGTGCCCCAAGGGACTTAGAGGGTGAAGCATGAGTCCTTGGAGGCTCTAACTAGTGTAGAATGGTTAAGAGAGTATTCTAAACGCTTACAATGGTCTAGGAATGTGTATTAGGACATATAAGAACCTTTAGAATGATCCTAAACACTCCATGGTGCCCCAAGGGACTTAGAGGGTGAAGCATGAGTCCTTGGAGGCTCTAACTAGTGTAGAATGGTTAAGAGAGTATTCTAAACGCTTACAATGGTCTAGGAATGTGTATTAGGACATATAAGAACCTTTAGAATGATCCTAAACACTCCATGGTGCCCCAAGGGACGTAGAGGGTGAAGCATGAGTCCTTGGAGGCTCTAACAAGTGTAGAATGGTTAAGTGAGTAATCTAAAGGCTTAGAATGGTCTACGAATGTGTATCAGGACAAATAAGAACCTTTAGAATGATCCTAAACACTCCATGGTGCCTAGAGGAAGTAGAGGGTGAAGCATGAGTTCTTGGAGGCTCTAAAAGTGTAGAATGGGTAAGAGAGTATTCTAAAGGCTTACAATGGTCTAGGAATGTGTATTAGGACATATAAGAACCTTTAGAATGATCCTAAACACTCCATGGTGCCCCAAGGGACGTAGAGGGTGAAGCATGAGTCCTTGGAGGCTCTAACAAGTGTAGAATGGTTAAGTGAGTAATCTAAAGGCTTAGAATGGTCTACGAATGTGTATCAGGACAAATAAGAACCTTTAGAATGATCCTAAACACTCCATGGTGCCTAGAGGAAGTAGAGGGTGAAGCATGAGTTCTTGGAGGCTCTAACAAGTGTAGAATGGGTAAAAGAGTATTCTAAAGGCTTACAATGGTCTAGGAATGTGTATTAGGACATATAAGAACCTTTAGAATGATCCTAAACACTCCATGGTGCCCCAAGGGACGTAGAGGGTGAAGCATGAGTCCTTGGAGGCTCTAACAAGTGTAGAATGGTTAAGAGATTATTCTAAAGGCTTACAATGGTCTAGGAATGTGTATTAGGACATATAAGAACCTTTAGAATGATCCTAAATACTCCATGGTGCCCCAAGGGACTTAGACGATGAAGCATGAGTCCTTGGAGGCTCTAACAAGTGTAGAATGGTTAAGAGAGTATTCGAAACACTTACAATGGTCTAGGAATGTGTATTAGGACATATAAGAATTCTTAGAATGATTCTAAATACTCCATGGTGCCCCAAGGGACTTAGAGGGTGAAGCATGAGTCCTTGGAGGCTCTAACTAGTGTAGAATGGTTAAGAGAGTATTCTAAACGCTTACAATGGTCTTGGAATGTGTATTAGGACATATAAGAACCTTTAGAATGATCCTAAACACTCCATGGTGCCCCAAGGGACGTAGAGGGTGAAGCATGAGTCCTTGGAGGCTCTAACAAGTGTAGAATGGTTAAGAGAGTATTCGAAACACTTATAATGGTCTAGGAATGTGTATTAGGACATATAAAAATTCTTAGAATGATTCTAAATACTCCATGGTGCCCCAAGGGACTTAGAGGGTGAAGCATGAGTCCTTGGAGGCTCTAACTAGTGTAGAATGGTTAAGAGAGTATTCTAAACGCTTACAATGGTCTTGGAATGTGTATTAGGACATATAAGAACCTTTAGAATGATCCTAAACACTCCATGGTGCCCCAAGGGACGTGGAGGGTGAAGCATGAGTCCTTGGAGGCTCTAACAAGTGTAGAATGGTTAAGTGAGTAATCTAAAGGCTTAGAATGGTCTACGAATGTGTATCAGGACAAATAAGAACCTTTAGAATGATCCTAAACACTCCATGGTGCCTAGAGGAAGTAGAGGGTGAAGCATGAGTTCTTGGAGGCTCTAAAAGTGTAGAATGGGTAAGAGAGTATTCTAAAGGCTTACAATGGTCTAGGAATGTGTATTAGGACATATAAGAACCTTTAGAATGATCCTAAACACTCCATGGTGCTTCAAGGGACGTAGAGGCTGAAGCATGAGTCCTTGGAGGCTCTAACAAGTGTAGAATGGTTAAGAGAGTATTCGAAACGCTTACAATGGTCTAGGAATGGGTATTAGGACATTTAAGAACCTTTAGAATGATCCTAAACACTCCATGGTGCCTAGAGGAAGTAGAGGGTGAAGCATGAGTTCTTGGAGGCTCTAACAAGTGTAGAATAGTTAAGAGAGTATTCGAAACGCTTACAATGGTCTAGGAATGTGTACGAGGACATATAAGGACCTTTAGAATGATGCTAAACACTCCATTGTGCCCCAAGGGACATAGAAGGTGAAGCATGAGTCCTTGGCGGCTCTAACAAGTGTAGAATGGTTAAGAGAGTATTCTAAACGCTTACAATGGTCTAGGAATGTGTATTAGGACATATAAGAACCTTTAGAATGATCCTAAACACTCCATGGTGCCCCAAGGGACGTAGAGGGTGAAGCATGAGTTCTTGGAGGCTCTACAAAGTGTAGAATGGGTAAGAGAGTATTCGAAACACTTACAATGGTCTAGGAATGTGTATTAGGACATATAAGAACCTTTAGAATGATCCTAAACACTCCATGGTGCCCCAAGGGACTTAGAGGGTGAAGCATGAGTCCTTGGAGGCTCTAACTAGTGTAGAATGGTTAAGAGAGTATTCTAAAGGCTTACAATGGTCTAGGAATGTGTATTAGGACATATAAGAACCTTTAGAATGATCCTATACACTCCATGGTGCCACAAGCGACTTAGAGGGTGAAGCATGAGTCCTTGGAGGCTCTAACAAGTGTAGAATGGTTAAGAGAGTATTCTAAAGGCTTACAATGGTCTAGGAATGTGAATTAGGACATATAAGAACCTTTAGAATGATCCTAAATACTCCATGGTGCCCCAAGGGACTTAGACGGTGATGCATGAGTCCTTGGAGGCTCTAACAAGTGTAGCACGGTTAAGAGAGTATTCGAAACACTTACAATGGTCTAGGAATGTGTATTAGGACATATAAGAACCTTTAGAATGATCCTAAACACTCCATGGTGCCCCAAGGGACTTAGAGGGTGAAGCATGAGTCCTTGGAGGCTCTAACTAGTGTAGAATGGTTAAGAGAGTATTCTAAACGCTTACAATGGTCTAGGAATGTGTAGTAGGACATATAAGAACCTTTAGAATGATCCTAAACACTCCATGGTGCCCCAAGGGACGTAGAGGGTGAAGCATGAGTCCTTGGAGGCTCTAACAAGTGTAGAATGGTTAAGTGAGCAATCTAAAGGCTTAGAATGGTTTACGAATGTGTATCAGGACAAATAAGAACCTTTAGAATGATCCTAAACACTCCATGGTGCCTAGAGGAAGTAGAGGGTGAAGCATGAGTTCTTGGAGGCTCTAACAAGTGTAGAATAGTTAAGAGAGTATTCGAAACGCTTACAATGGTCTAGGAATGTGTACGAGGACATATAAGAACCTTTAGAATGATCCTAAACACTCCATGGTGCCCCAAGGGACATAGAAGGTGAAGCATGAGTCCTTGGAGGCTCTAACAAGTGTAGAATGGTTAAGAGAGTATTCTAAACGCTTACAATGGTCTAGGAATGTGTATTAGGACATATAAGAACCTTTAGAATGATCCTAAACACTCCATGGTGCCCCAAGGGACGTAGAGGGTGAAGCATGAGTTCTTGGAGGCTCTACAAAGTGTAGAATGGGTAAGAGAGTATTCGAAACACTTACAATGGTCTAGGAATGTGTATTAGGACATATAAGAACCTTTAGAATGATCCTAAACACTCCATGGTGCCCCAAGGGACTTAGAGGGTGAAGCATGAGTCCTTGGAGGCTCTAACTAGTGTAGAATGGTTAAGAGAGTATTCTAAACGCTTACAATGGTCTAGGAATGTCTATTAGGACATATAAGAACCTTTAGAATGATCCTAAACACTCCATGGTGCCCCAAGGGACGTAGAGGGTGAAGCATGAGTCCTTGGAGGCTCTAACAAGTGTAGAATGGTTAAGAGAGTATTCTAAAGGCTTACAATGGTCTAGGAATGTGTATTAGGACATATAAGAACCTTTAGAATGATCCTATACACTCCATGGTGCCACAAGCGACTTAGAGGGTGAAGCATGAGTTCTTGGAGGCTCTACAAAGTGTAGAATGGGTAAGAGAGTATTCGAAACACTTACAATGGTCTAGGAATGTGTATTAGGACATATAAGAACCTTTAGAATGATCCTAAATACTCCATGGTGCCCCAAGGGACTTAGACGGTGATGCATGAGTCCTTGGAGGCTCTAACAAGTGTAGCATGGTTAAGAGAGTATTCGAAACACTTACAATGGTCTAGGAATGTGTATTAGGACATATAAGAACCTTTAGAATGATCCTAAACACTCCATGGTGCCCCAAGGGACGTAGAGGGTGAAGCATGAGTCCTTGGAGGCTCTAACAAGTGTAGAATGGTTAAGTGAGTAATCTAAAGGCTTAGAATGGTCTACGAATGTGTATCAGGACAAATAAGAACCTTTAGAATGATCCTAAACATTCCATGGTGCCTAGAGGAAGTAGAGGGTGAAGCATGAGTTCTTGGAGGCTCTAACAAGTGTAGAATGGGTAAGAGAGTATTCTAAAGGCTTACAATGGTCTAGGAATGTGTATTAGGACATATAAGAACCTTTAGAATGATCCTAAACACTCCATGGTGCCTCAAGGGACGTAGAGGGTGAAGCATGAGTCCTTGGAGGATCTAACAAGTGTAGAATGGTTAAGAGAGTATTCGAAACGCTTACAATGGTCTAGGAATGTGTATTAGGACATTTAAGAACCTTTAGAATGATCCTAAACACTCCATGGTGCCAAGAGGAAGTAGAGGGTGAAGCATGAGTTCTTGGAGGCTCTAACAAGTGTAGAATAGTTAAGAGAGTATTCGAAACGCTTACAATGGTCTAGGAATGTGTACGAGGACATATAAGAACCTTTAGAATGATCCTAAACACTCCATGGTGCCCCAAGGGACATAGAGGGTGAAGCATGAGTCCTTGGAGGCTCTAACAAGTGTAGAATGGTTAAGAGAGTAATCTAAAGGCTTAGAATGGTCTAGGAATGTGTATTAGGACATATAAGAACCTTTAGAATGATCCTAAACACTCCATGGTGCCTAGAGGAAGTAGAGGGTGAAGCATGAGTTCTTGGAGGCTCTAACAAGTGTAGAATAGTTAAGAGAGTATTCGAAACGCTTACAATGGTCTAGAAATGTGTACGAGGACATATAAGAACCTTTAGAATGATCCTAAACACTCCATGGTGCCCCAAGGGACATAGAGGGTGAAGCATGAGTCCTTGGAGGCTCTAACAAGTGTAGAATGGTTAAGAGAGTATTCTAAAGGCTTACAATGGTCTAGGAATGTGTATTAGGACATATAAGAACCTTTAGAATGATCCTAAATACTCCATGGTGCCCCAAGGGACTTAGAGGGTGAAGCATGAGTCCTTGGAGGCTCTAACAAGTGTAGAATGGTTAAGAGAGTATTCGAAACACTTACAATGGTCTAGGAATGTGTATTAGGACATATAAGAACCTTTAGAATGATCCTATACACTCCATGGTGCCACAAGCGACTTAGAGGGTGAAGCATGAGTCCTTGGAGGCTCTAACAAGTGTAGAATGGTTAAGAGAGTATTCTAAATGCTTACAATGGTCTAGGAATGTGTATTAGGACATATAAGAACCTTTAGAATGATCCTAAACACTCCATGGTGTCCCAAGGGACGTAGAGGGTGAAGCATGAGTCCTTGGAGGCTCTAACAAGTGTAGAATGGTTAAGAAAGTATTCTAAAGGCTTACAATGGTCTAGGAATGTGTATTAGGACATATAAGAACCTTTAGAATGATCCTAAATACTCCATGGTGCCCCAAGGGACTTAGACGGTGAAGCATGAGTCCTTGGAGGCTCTAACAAGTGTAGAATGGTTAAGAGAGTATTCTAAATGCTTACAATGGTCTAGGAATGTGTATTAGGACATATAAGAACCTTTAGAATGATCCTAAACACTCCATGGTGCCCCGAGGGACTTAGAGGGTGAAGCATGAGTCCTTGGAGACTCTAACTAGTGTAGAATGTTTAAGAGAGTATTCTAAAGGCTTACAATGGTCTAGGAATGTGTATTAGGACATATAAGAACCTTTAGAATGATCCTAAACACTCCATGGTGCCTCAAGGGACGTAGAGGGTGAAGCATGAGTCCTTGGAGGCTCTAACAAGTGTAGAATGGTTAAGAGAGTATTCGAAACGCTTACAATGGTCTAGGAATGTGTATTAGGACATATAAGAACCTTTAGAATGATCCTAAACACTCCATGGTGCCCCAAGGGACTTAGAGGGTGAAGCATGAGTCCTTGGAGGCTCTAACTAGTGTAGAATGGTTAAGAGAGTATTCTAAAGGCTTACAATGGTCTAGGAATGTGTATTAGGACATATAAGAACCTTTAGAATGATCCTATACACTCCAGGGTGCCACAAGCGACTTAGAGGGTGAAGCATGAGTCCTTGGAGGCTCTAACAAGTGTAGAATGGTTAAGAGAGTATTCTAAAGGCTTACAATGGTCTAGGAATGTGAATTAGGACATATAAGAACCTTTAGAATGATCCTAAATACTCCATGGTGCCCCAAGGGACTTAGACGGTGATGCATGAGTCCTTGGAGGCTCTAACAAGTGTAGCACGGTTAAGAGAGTATTCGAAACACTTACAATGGTCTAGGAATGTGTATTAGGACATATAAGAACCTTTAGAATGATCCTAAATACTCCATGGTGCCCCAAGGGACTTAGACGGTGATGCATGAGTCCTTGGAGGCTCTAACAAGTGTAGCATGGTTAAGAGAGTATTCGAAACACTTACAATGGTCTAGGAATGTGTATTAGGACATATAAGAACCTTTAGAATGATCCTAAACACTCCATGGTGCCCCAAGGGACGTAGAGGGTGAAGCATGAGTCCTTGGAGGCTCTAACAAGTGTAGAATGGTTAAGTGAGTAATCTAAAGGCTTAGAATGGTCTACGAATGTGTATCAGGACAAATAAGAACCTTTAGAATGATCCTAAACATTCCATGGTGCCTAGAGGAAGTAGAGGGTGAAGCATGAGTCCTTGGAGGCTCTAACAAGTGTAGAATGGTTAAGAGAGTATTCTAAACGCTGACAATGGTCTAGGAATATGTACTAGGACATATAAGAACCTTTAGAATGATCCTAAACACTCCATGGTGCCCCAAGGGACATAGAGGGTGAAGCATGAGTCCTTGGAGGCTCTAACAAGTGTAGAATCTTTAAGAGAGTATTCTAAAGGCTTACAATGGTCTCGGAATGTGTATTAGGACATTTAAGAACCTTTAGAATGATCCTAAACACTCCATGGTGCCTAGAGGAAGTAGAGGGTGAAGCATGAGTTCTTGGAGGCTCTAACAAGTGTAGAATAGTTAAGAGAGTATTCGAAACGCTTACAATGGTCTAGGAATGTGTACGAGGACATATAAGAACCTTTAGAATGATCCTAAACACTCCATGGTGCCCCAAGGGACATAGAGGGTGAAGAATGAGTCCTTGGAGGCTCTAACAAGTGTAGAATGGTTAAGAGAGTATTCCAAACGCTTACAATGGTCTAGGAATGTGTATTAGGACATATAAGAACCTTTAGAATGATCATAAACACTCCATGGTGCCTAGAGGAAGTAGAGGGTGAAGCATGAGTTCTTGGAGGCTCTAACAAGTGTAGAATAGTTAAGAGAGTATTCGAAACGCTTACAATGGTCTAGGAATGTGTACGAGGACATATAAGAACCTTTAGAATGATCCTAAACACTCCATGGTGCCCCAAGGGACATAGAGGGTGAAGCATGAGTCCTTGGAGGCTCTAACAAGTGTAGAATGGTTAAGAGAGTATTCTAAAGGCTTACAATGGTCTAGGAATGTGTATTAGGACATATAAGAACCTTTAGAATGATCCTAAATACTCCATGGTGCCCCAAGGGACTTAGAGGGTGAAGCATGAGTCCTTGGAGGCTCTAACAAGTGTAGAATAGTTAAGAGAGTATTCTAAAGGCTTACAATGGTCTAGGAATGTGTATTAGGACATATAAGAACCTTTAGAATGATCCTAAATACTCCATGGTGCCCCAAGGGACTTAGACGGTGAAGCATGAGTCCTTGGAGGCTCTAACAAGTGTAGAATGGTTAAGAGAGTATTCTAAATGCTTACAATGGTCTAGGAATGTGTATTAGGACATATAAGAACCTTTAGAATGATCCTAAACACTCCATGGTGCCCCAAGGGACTTAGAGGGTGAAGCATGAGTCCTTGGAGACTCTAACTAGTGTAGAATGTTTAAGAGAGTATTCTAAAGGCTTACAATGGTCTAGGAATGTGTATTAGGACATATAAGAACCTTTAGAATGATCTTAAACACTCCATGGTGCCTCAAGGGACGTAGAGGGTGAAGCATGAGTCCTTGGAGGCTCTAACAAGTGTAGAATCTTTAAGAGAGTATTCTAAAGGCTTACAATGGTCTAGGAATGTGTATTAGGACATTTAAGAACCTTTAGAATGATCCTAAACACTCCATGGTGCCTAGAGGAAGTAGAGGGTGAAGCATGAGTTCTTGGAGGCTCTAACAAGTGTAGAATAGTTAAGAGAGTATTCGAAACGCTTACAATGGTCTAGGAATGTGTACGAGGACATATAAGAACCTTTAGAATGATCCTAAACACTCCATGGTGCCCCAAGGGACATAGAGGGTGAAGAATGAGTCCTTGGAGCTTCTAACATGTGTAGAATGGTTAAGAGAGTATTCTAAACGCTTACAATGGTCTAGGAATGTGTATTAGGACATATAAGAACCTTTATAATGATCCTAAACACTCCATGGTGCCTAGAGGAAGTAGAGGGTGAAGCATGAGTTCTTGGAGGCTCTAACAAGTGTAGAATAGTTAAGAGAGTATTCGAAACGCTTACAATGGTCTAGGAATGTGTACGAGGACATATAAGAACCTTTAGAATGATCCTAAACACTCCATGGTGCCCCAAGGGACATAGAGGGTGAATCATGAGTCCTTGGAGGCTCTAACAAGTGTAGAATGGTTAAGAGAGTATTCTAAATGCTTACAATGGTCTAGGAATGTGTATTAGGACATATAAGAACCTTTAGAATGATCCTAAATACTCCATGGTGCCCCAAGGGACTTAGAGGGTGAAGCATGAGTCCTTGGAGGCTCTAACAAGTGTAGAATGGTTAAGAGAGTATTCGAAACACTTACAATGGTCTAGGAATGTGTATTAGGACATATAAGAACCTTTAGAATGATCCTATACACTCCATGGTGCCACAAGCGACTTAGAGGGTGAAGCATGAGTCCTTGGAGGCTCTAACAAGTGTAGAATGGTTAAGAGAGTATTCTAAATGCTTACAATGGTCTAGGAATGTGTATTAGGACATATAAGAACCTTTAGAATGATCCTAAACACTCCATGGTGTCCCAAGGGACGTAGAGGGTGAAGCATGAGTCCTTGGAGGCTCTAACAAGTGTAGAATGGTTAAGTGAGTATTCTAAAGGCTTACAATGGTCTAGGAATGTGTATTAGGACATATAAGAACCTTTAGAATGATCCTAAATACTCCATGGTGCCCCAAGGGACTTAGACGATGAAGCATGAGTCCTTGGAGGCTCTAACAAGTGTAGAATGGTTAAGAGAGTATTCTAAATGCTTACAATGGTCTAGGAATGTGTATTAGGATATATAAGAACCTTTAGAATGATCCTAAACACTCCATGGTGCCCCAAGGGACTTAGAGGGTGAAGCATGAGTCCTTGGAGACTCTAACTAGTGTAGAATGTTTAAGAGAGTATTCTAAAGGCTTACAATGGTCTAGGAATGTGTATTAGGACATATAAGAACCTTTAGAATGATCCTAAACACTCCATGGTGCCTCAAGGGACGTAGAGGGTGAAGCATGAGTCCTTGGAGGCTCTAACAAGTGTAGAATGGTTAAGAGAGTATTCGAAACGCTTACAATGGTCTAGGAATGTGTATTAGGACATTTAAGAACCTTTAGAATGATCCTAAACACTCCATGGTGCCTAGAGGAAGTAGAGGGTGAAGCATGAGTTCTTGGAGGCTCTAACAAGTGTAGAATGGTTAAGAGAGTATTCGAAACGCTTACAATGGTCTAGGAATGTGTACGAGGACATATAAGAACCTTTAGAATGATCCTAAACACTCCATGGTGCCCCAAGGGACATAGAGGGTGAAGCATGAGTCCTTGGAGGCTCTAACAAGTGTAGAATGGTTAAGAGAGTATTCTAAATGCTTACAATGGTCTAGGAATGTGTATTAGGACATATAAGAACCTTTATAATGATCCTAAACACTCCATGGTGCCTAGAGGAAGTAGAGGGTGAAGCATGAGTTCTTGGAGGCTCTAACAAGTGTAGAATAGTTAAGAGAGTATTCGAAACGCTTACAATGGTCTAGGAATGTGTACGAGGACATATAAGAACCTTTAGAATGATCCTAAACACTCCATGGTGCCCCAAGGGACATAGAGGGTGAATCATGAGTCCTTGGAGGCTCTAACAAGTGTAGAATCTTTAAGAGAGTATTCTAAAGGCTTACAATGGTCTAGGAATGTGTATTAGGACATTTAAGAACCTTTAGAATGATCCTAAACACTCCATGGTGCCTAGAGGAAGTAGAGGGTGAAGCATGAGTTCTTGGAGGCTCTAACAAGTGTAGAATAGTTAAGAGAGTATTCGAAACGCTTACAATGGTCTAGGAATGTGTACGAGGACATATAAGAACCTTTAGAATGATCCTAAACACTCCATGGTGCCCCAAGGGACATAGAGGGTGAAGAATGAGTCCTTGGAGCTTCTAACATGTGTAGAATGGTTAAGAGAGTATTCTAAACGCTTACAATGGTCTAGGAATGTGTATTAGGACATATAAGAACCTTTATAATGATCCTAAACACTCCATGGTGCCTAGAGGAAGTAGAGGGTGAAGCATGAGTTCTTGGAGGCTCTAACAAGTGTAGAATAGTTAAGAGAGTATTCGAAACGCTTACAATGGTCTAGGAATGTGTACGAGGACATATAAGAACCTTTAGAATGATCCTAAACACTCCATGGTGCCCCAAGGGACATAGAGGGTGAATCATGAGTCCTTGGAGGCTCTAACAAGTGTAGAATGGTTAAGAGAGTATTCTAAAGGCTTACAATGGTCTAGGAATGTGTATTAGGACATATAAGAACCTTTAGAATGATCCTAAATACTCCATGGTGCCCCAAGGGACTTAGAGGGTGAAGCATGAGTTCTTGGAGGCTCTAACAAGTGTAGAATGGTTAAGAGAGTATTCGAAACGCTTACAATGGTCTAGGAATGTGTACGAGGACATATAAGAACCTTTAGAATGATCCTAAACACTCCATGGTGCCCCAAGGGACATAGAGGGTGAAGCATGAGTCCTTGGAGGCTCTAACAAGTGTAGAATGGTTAAGAGAGTATTCTAAATGCTTACAATGGTCTAGGAATGTGTATTAGGACATATAAGAACCTTTATAATGATCCTAAACACTCCATGGTGCCTAGAGGAAGTAGAGGGTGAAGCATGAGTTCTTGGAGGCTCTAACAAGTGTAGAATAGTTAAGAGAGTATTCGAAACGCTTACAATGGTCTAGGAATGTGTACGAGGACATATAAGAACCTTTAGAATGATCCTAAACACTCCATGGTGCCCCAAGGGACATAGAGGGTGAATCATGAGTCCTTGGAGGCTCTAACAAGTGTAGAATCTTTAAGAGAGTATTCTAAAGGCTTACAATGGTCTAGGAATGTGTATTAGGACATTTAAGAACCTTTAGAATGATCCTAAACACTCCATGGTGCCTAGAGGAAGTAGAGGGTGAAGCATGAGTTCTTGGAGGCTCTAACAAGTGTAGAATAGTTAAGAGAGTATTCGAAACGCTTACAATGGTCTAGGAATGTGTACGAGGACATATAAGAACCTTTAGAATGATCCTAAACACTCCATGGTGCCCCAAGGGACATAGAGGGTGAAGAATGAGTCCTTGGAGCTTCTAACATGTGTAGAATGGTTAAGAGAGTATTCTAAACGCTTACAATGGTCTAGGAATGTGTATTAGGACATATAAGAACCTTTATAATGATCCTAAACACTCCATGGTGCCTAGAGGAAGTAGAGGGTGAAGCATGAGTTCTTGGAGGCTCTAACAAGTGTAGAATAGTTAAGAGAGTATTCGAAACGCTTACAATGGTCTAGGAATGTGTACGAGGACATATAAGAACCTTTAGAATGATCCTAAACACTCCATGGTGCCCCAAGGGACATAGAGGGTGAATCATGAGTCCTTGGAGGCTCTAACAAGTGTAGAATGGTTAAGAGAGTATTCTAAATGCTTACAATGGTCTAGGAATGTGTATTAGGACATATAAGAACCTTTAGAATGATCCTAAATACTCCATGGTGCCCCAAGGGACTTAGAGGGTGAAGCATGAGTCCTTGGAGGCTCTAACAAGTGTAGAATGGTTAAGAGAGTATTCGAAACACTTACAATGGTCTAGGAATGTGTATTAGGACATATAAGAACCTTTAGAATGATCCTATACACTCCATGGTGCCACAAGCGACTTAGAGGGTGAAGCATGAGTCCTTGGAGGCTCTAACAAGTGTAGAATGGTTAAGAGAGTATTCTAAATGCTTACAATGGTCTAGGAATGTGTATTAGGACATATAAGAACCTTTAGAATGATCCTAAACACTCCATGGTGTCCCAAGGGACGTAGAGGGTGAAGCATGAGTCCTTGGAGGCTCTAACAAGTGTAGAATGGTTAAGTGAGTATTCTAAAGGCTTACAATGGTCTAGGAATGTGTATTAGGACATATAAGAACCTTTAGAATGATCCTAAATACTCCATGGTGCCCCAAGGGACTTAGACGATGAAGCATGAGTCCTTGGAGGCTCTAACAAGTGTAGAATGGTTAAGAGAGTATTCTAAATGCTTACAATGGTCTAGGAATGTGTATTAGGATATATAAGAACCTTTAGAATGATCCTAAACACTCCATGGTGCCCCAAGGGACTTAGAGGGTGAAGCATGAGTCCTTGGAGACTCTAACTAGTGTAGAATGTTTAAGAGAGTATTCTAAAGGCTTACAATGGTCTAGGAATGTGTATTAGGACATATAAGAACCTTTAGAATGATCCTAAACACTCCATGGTGCCTCAAGGGACGTAGAGGGTGAAGCATGAGTCCTTGGAGGCTCTAACAAGTGTAGAATGGTTAAGAGAGTATTCGAAACGCTTACAATGGTCTAGGAATGTGTATTAGGACATTTAAGAACCTTTAGAATGATCCTAAACACTCCATGGTGCCTAGAGGAAGTAGAGGGTGAAGCATGAGTTCTTGGAGGCTCTAACAAGTGTAGAATGGTTAAGAGAGTATTCGAAACGCTTACAATGGTCTAGGAATGTGTACGAGGACATATAAGAACCTTTAGAATGATCCTAAACACTCCATGGTGCCCCAAGGGACATAGAGGGTGAAGCATGAGTCCTTGGAGGCTCTAACAAGTGTAGAATGGTTAAGAGAGTATTCTAAATGCTTACAATGGTCTAGGAATGTGTATTAGGACATATAAGAACCTTTATAATGATCCTAAACACTCCATGGTGCCTAGAGGAAGTAGAGGGTGAAGCATGAGTTCTTGGAGGCTCTAACAAGTGTAGAATAGTTAAGAGAGTATTCGAAACGCTTACAATGGTCTAGGAATGTGTACGAGGACATATAAGAACCTTTAGAATGATCCTAAACACTCCATGGTGCCCCAAGGGACATAGAGGGTGAATCATGAGTCCTTGGAGGCTCTAACAAGTGTAGAATCTTTAAGAGAGTATTCTAAAGGCTTACAATGGTCTAGGAATGTGTATTAGGACATTTAAGAACCTTTAGAATGATCCTAAACACTCCATGGTGCCTAGAGGAAGTAGAGGGTGAAGCATGAGTTCTTGGAGGCTCTAACAAGTGTAGAATAGTTAAGAGAGTATTCGAAACGCTTACAATGGTCTAGGAATGTGTACGAGGACATATAAGAACCTTTAGAATGATCCTAAACACTCCATGGTGCCCCAAGGGACATAGAGGGTGAAGAATGAGTCCTTGGAGCTTCTAACATGTGTAGAATGGTTAAGAGAGTATTCTAAACGCTTACAATGGTCTAGGAATGTGTATTAGGACATATAAGAACCTTTATAATGATCCTAAACACTCCATGGTGCCTAGAGGAAGTAGAGGGTGAAGCATGAGTTCTTGGAGGCTCTAACAAGTGTAGAATAGTTAAGAGAGTATTCGAAACGCTTACAATGGTCTAGGAATGTGTACGAGGACATATAAGAACCTTTAGAATGATCCTAAACACTCCATGGTGCCCCAAGGGACATAGAGGGTGAATCATGAGTCCTTGGAGGCTCTAACAAGTGTAGAATGGTTAAGAGAGTATTCTAAAGGCTTACAATGGTCTAGGAATGTGTATTAGGACATATAAGAACCTTTAGAATGATCCTAAATACTCCATGGTGCCCCAAGGGACTTAGAGGGTGAAGCATGAGTTCTTGGAGGCTCTAACAAGTGTAGAATGGTTAAGAGAGTATTCGAAACGCTTACAATGGTCTAGGAATGTGTACGAGGACATATAAGAACCTTTAGAATGATCCTAAACACTCCATGGTGCCCCAAGGGACATAGAGGGTGAAGCATGAGTCCTTGGAGGCTCTAACAAGTGTAGAATGGTTAAGAGAGTATTCTAAATGCTTACAATGGTCTAGGAATGTGTATTAGGACATATAAGAACCTTTATAATGATCCTAAACACTCCATGGTGCCTAGAGGAAGTAGAGGGTGAAGCATGAGTTCTTGGAGGCTCTAACAAGTGTAGAATAGTTAAGAGAGTATTCGAAACGCTTACAATGGTCTAGGAATGTGTACGAGGACATATAAGAACCTTTAGAATGATCCTAAACACTCCATGGTGCCCCAAGGGACATAGAGGGTGAATCATGAGTCCTTGGAGGCTCTAACAAGTGTAGAATCTTTAAGAGAGTATTCTAAAGGCTTACAATGGTCTAGGAATGTGTATTAGGACATTTAAGAACCTTTAGAATGATCCTAAACACTCCATGGTGCCTAGAGGAAGTAGAGGGTGAAGCATGAGTTCTTGGAGGCTCTAACAAGTGTAGAATAGTTAAGAGAGTATTCGAAACGCTTACAATGGTCTAGGAATGTGTACGAGGACATATAAGAACCTTTAGAATGATCCTAAACACTCCATGGTGCCCCAAGGGACATAGAGGGTGAAGAATGAGTCCTTGGAGCTTCTAACATGTGTAGAATGGTTAAGAGAGTATTCTAAACGCTTACAATGGTCTAGGAATGTGTATTAGGACATATAAGAACCTTTATAATGATCCTAAACACTCCATGGTGCCTAGAGGAAGTAGAGGGTGAAGCATGAGTTCTTGGAGGCTCTAACAAGTGTAGAATAGTTAAGAGAGTATTCGAAACGCTTACAATGGTCTAGGAAAGTGTACGAGGACATATAAGAACCTTTAGAATGATCCTAAACACTCCATGGTGCCCCAAGGGACATAGAGGGTGAATCATGAGTCCTTGGAGGCTCTAACAAGTGTAGAATGGTTAAGAGAGTATTCTAAAGGCTTACAATGGTCTAGGAATGTGTATTAGGACATATAAGAACCTTTAGAATGATCCTAAATACTCCATGGTGCCCCAAGGGACTTAGAGGGTGAAGCATGAGTCCTTGGAGGCTCTAACAAGTGTAGAATGGTTAAGAGAGTATTCGAAACACTTACAATGGTCTAGGAATGTGTATTAGGACATATAAGAACCTTTAGAATGATCCTATACACTCCATGGTGCCACAAGCGACTTAGAGGGTGAAGCATGAGTCCTTGGAGGCTCTAACAAGTGTAGAATGGTTAAGAGAGTATTCTAAATGCTTACAATGGTCTAGGAATGTGTATTAGGACATATAAGAACCTTTAGAATGATCCTAAACACTCCATGGTGTCCCAAGGGACTTAGAGGGTGAAGCATGAGTCCTTGGAGGCTCTAACAAGTGTAGAATAGTTAAGAGAGTATTCTAAAGGCTTACAATGGTCTAGGAATGTGTATTAGGACATATAAGAACCTTTAGAATGATCCTAAATACTCCATGGTGCCCCAAGGGACTTAGACGGTGAAGCATGAGTCCTTGGAGGCTCTAACAAGTGTAGAATGGTTAAGAGAGTATTCTAAATGCTTACAATGGTCTAGGAATGTGTATTAGGACATATAAGAACCTTTAGAATGATCCTAAACACTCCATGGTGCCCCAAGGGACGTAGAGGGTGAAGCATGAGTCCTTGGAGACTCTAACTAGTGTAGAATGTTTAAGAGAGTATTCTAAAGGCTTACAATGGTCTAGGAATGTGTATTAGGACATATAAGAACCTTTAGAATGATCTTAAACACTCCATGGTGCCTCAAGGGACGTAGAGGGTGAAGCATGAGTCCTTGGAGGCTCTAACAAGTGTAGAATCTTTAAGAGAGTATTCTAAAGGCTTACAATGGTCTAGGAATGTGTATTAGGACATTTAAGAACCTTTAGAATGATCCTAAACACTCCATGGTGCCTAGAGGAAGTAGAGGGTGAAGCATGAGTTCTTGGAGGCTCTAACAAGTGTAGAATAGTTAAGAGAGTATTTGAAACGCTTACAATGGTCTAGGAATGTGTACGAGGACATATAAGAACCTTTAGAATGATCCTAAACACTCCATGGTGCCCCAAGGGACATAGAGGGTGAAGAATGAGTCCTTGGAGCTTCTAACATGTGTAGAATGGTTAAGAGAGTATTCTAAACGCTTACAATGGTCTAGGAATGTGTATTAGGACATATAAGAACCTTTATAATGATCCTAAACACTCCATGGTGCCTAGAGGAAGTAGAGGGTGAAGCATGAGTTCTTGGAGGCTCTAACAAGTGTAGAATAGTTAAGAGAGTATTCGAAACGCTTACAATGGTCTAGGAATGTGTACGAGGACATATAAGAACCTTTAGAATGATCCTAAACACTCCATGGTGCCCCAAGGGACATAGAGGGTGAATCATGAGTCCTTGGAGGCTCTAACAAGTGTAGAATGGTTAAGAGAGTATTCTAAAGGCTTACAATGGTCTAGGAATGTGTATTAGGACATATAAGAACCTTTAGAATGATCCTAAATACTCCATGGTGCCCCAAGGGACTTAGAGGGTGAAGCATGAGTCCTTGGAGGCTCTAACAAGTGTAGAATGGTTAAGAGAGTATTCGAAACACTTACAATGGTCTAGGAATGTGTATTAGGACATATAAGAACCTTTAGAATGATCCTATACACTCCATGGTGCCACAAGCGACTTAGAGGGTGAAGCATGAGTCCTTGGAGGCTCTAACAAGTGTAGAATGGTTAAGAGAGTATTCTAAATGCTTACAATGGTCTAGGAATGTGTATTAGGACATATAAGAACCTTTAGAATGATCCTAAACACTCCATGGTGTCCCAAGGGACGTAGAGGGTGAAGCATGAGTCCTTGGAGGCTCTAACAAGTGTAGAATGGTTAAGTGAGTATTCTAAAGGCTTACAATGGTCTAGGAATGTGTATTAGGACATATAAGAACCTTTAGAATGATCCTAAATACTCCATGGTGCCCCAAGGGACTTAGACGATGAAGCATGAGTCCTTGGAGGCTCTAACAAGTGTAGAATGGTTAAGAGAGTATTCTAAATGCTTACAATGGTCTAGGAATGTGTATTAGGACATATAAGAACCTTTAGAATGATCCTAAATACTCCATGGTGCCCCAAGGGACTTAGAGGGTGAAGCATGAGTCCTTGGAGGCTCTAACAAGTGTAGAATGGTTAAGAGAGTATTCGAAACACTTACAATGGTCTAGGAATGTGTATTAGGACATATAAGAACCTTTAGAATGATCCTATACACTCCATGGTGCCACAAGCGACTTAGAGGGTGAAGCATGAGTCCTTGGAGGCTCTAACAAGTGTAGAATGGTTAAGAGAGTATTCTAAATGCTTACAATGGTCTAGGAATGTGTATTAGGACATATAAGAACCTTTAGAATGATCCTAAACACTCCATGGTGTCCCAAGGGACTTAGAGGGTGAAGCATGAGTCCTTGGAGGCTCTAACAAGTGTAGAATAGTTAAGAGAGTATTCTAAAGGCTTACAATGGTCTAGGAATGTGTATTAGGACATATAAGAACCTTTAGAATGATCCTAAATACTCCATGGTGCCCCAAGGGACTTAGACGGTGAAGCATGAGTCCTTGGAGGCTCTAACAAGTGTAGAATGGTTAAGAGAGTATTCTAAATGCTTACAATGGTCTAGGAATGTGTATTAGGACATATAAGAACCTTTAGAATGATCCTAAACACTCCATGGTGCCCCAAGGGACGTAGAGGGTGAAGCATGAGTCCTTGGAGACTCTAACTAGTGTAGAATGTTTAAGAGAGTATTCGAAACGCTTACAATGGTCTAGGAATGTGTATTAGGACATTTAAGAACCTTTAGAATGATCCTAAACACTCCATGGTGCCTAGAGGAAGTAGAGGGTGAAGCATGAGTCCTTGGAGGCTCTAACAAGTGTAGAATAGTTAAGAGAGTATTCGAAACGCTTACAATGGTCTAGGAATGTGTATTAGGACATATAAGAACCTTTAGAATGATCCTAAACACTCCATGGTGCATCAAGGGTCTTAGAGGGTGAAGCATGAGTCCTTGGAGGCTCTAACAAGTGTAGAATGGTTAAGAGAGTATTCTAAACGCTGACAATGGTCTAGGAATATGTACTAGGACATATAAGAACCTTTAGAATGATCCTAAACACTCCATGGTGCCTAGAGGAAGTAGAGGGTGAAGCATGAGTTCTTGGAGGCTCTAACAAGTGTAGAATAGTTAAGAGAGTATTCGAAACGCTTACAATGGTCTAGGAATGTGTACGAGGACATATAAGAACCTTTAGAATGATCCTAAACACTCCATGGTGCCCCAAGGGACATAGAGGGTGAAGAATGAGTCCTTGGAGGCTCTAACAAGTGTAGAATGGTTAAGAGAGTATTCTAAACGCTTACAATGGTCTAGGAATGTGTATTAGGACATATAAGAACCTTTAGAATGATCCTAAACACTCCATGGTGCCTAGAGGAAGTAGAGGGTGAAGCATGAGTCCTTGGAGGCTCTAACAAGTGTAGAATAGTTAAGAGAGTATTCGAAACGCTTACAATGGTCTAGGAATGTGTATTAGGACATATAAGAACCTTTAGAATGATCCTAAACACTCCATGGTGCATCAAGGGTCTTAGAGGGTGAAGCATGAGTCCTTGGAGGCTCTAACAAGTGTAGAATGGTTAAGAGAGTATTCTAAACGCTGACAATGGTCTAGGAATGTGTACTAGGACATATAAGAACCTTTAGAATGATCCTAAACACTCCATGGTGCCCCCAGGGACATAGAGGGTGAAGCATGAGTCCTTGGAGGCTCTAACAAGTGTAGAATGGTTAAGAGAGTATTCTAAACGCTTACAATGGTCTAGGAATGTGTATTAGGACATATAAGAACCTTTAGAATGATCCTAAACACTCCATGGTTCCCCAAGGGACGTAGAGGGTGAAGCATGAGTCCTTGGAGGCTCTAACAAGTGTAGAATGGTTAAGAGAGTATTCGAAACGCTTACAATGGTCTAGGAATGTGTTTATATTTCAAGCCAGAAAGAGTATTGAATAATTATCTTTTCCCAACCATCAATCATATCAATATTAATTAGCTTTAATTATAGGTATTTTCTTTTTATTTTTTCCACCTCTGTACTTTTCAAATGACCTGTATGCACCTTTGTTTCCTTTGCCTCTTGTTCACCGTCTTTTCTTCTTCTTCGATGAGATCATTATTCGTAGTTGGAGGAGGAGTAGTGAGATTAGACTTACAGAAGAGGAACTGATGGAAGCAGAAGAAGAGAGGAAAGGTGATAGCAATGATAGCACAATAGAGAGCACTGAGGAGTGACCAATTTCTCCATTCCAGTATTTGAGAGAATGGCTGAACCCATGGCGCTCTCTTTTTTCTTAGGGCATCCACACGAGAGTATGGTGAGAGTCAGGTGGAGAATTTAAGTTCATATTTTCTTTCAGACTTTCTGAAGACTCTACCTTCAAAATTTGGTGGAGAGTCTTTGGTTAGAGTTTGTAAAATAACATACTCTACTTAAGACTCTGTGGGACCCAATTTTTTTATCTTTTCTTCCTTTTTACTTTATAATACACTAATAAATAAATAATAATAAATATTATTAACAATAAATAAATAATAATAATAATAACAATAAATAATAACAATAATAATATTTTTTTTAAACAAAATTAAAAAATATTTTTAAATATATATATTTTTTATTTTATTCTTAAATATATTGTCTTATTATGAAAAATAAATAAATAAATAATTTGAAATAAATAGCCATTTCAAACTCAAGTAACTGTCTCAAGTAACTGTCTCAAGTAACAGTCCACTGATTTTGGAAAAAGACCGAAATTGGAGATATAATCAAAGCATGTATCATATCGCACAACATGATTATTGATGATGAAAGGGACACATGTGTAGGGATGAAAAAAAACTCATACCCGCGGGTACCCACTTGAAACCGACCCAATTTTGGTGAGGAAAACCCGCTCTGATTCGGTTTGGAGAAACTCAAAACCGAAATCAGCTTTAAAAAGATGGGGGTGGGGGGGTGGTAATTTAAGCACCCGCCCCGCCCCGCCCTCGCTCCCAAACCCGCTCTGATATAAAATTTAAATAATTTTAATTATAATTATAGTTAAATGGTAATGTCAAACTAACATATTTAGCTAAAACCATGATTTAATTATTAAGTTTTTAGATATTTTTAAAATTTGACGTTTATTATTATATATTATTCGAATTATAATGTATTTTATATGTGATTTTTGTTTAATACAATAAAAAATAATTTTAAAAAATAATTGGATGGGATACCCACGGGTTTCCCCGAACCCGATGGGGATGAATTTGGGTTTCACTTTTTCATACCCGCTCTCCTGAAACCCTCACCCGAATCTGTCCCGCTCTTGATGGGTGTGAGGTTGGTATTGTCAAAACCCGCTCCAAACCCGACCTCTTGTCATGCCTACAAATGTGCGGCTATCTCACTTGAAAATCCCATCAATGTTACCAGTGTAACACATTAAGTATTTCACGGTCGACTTCCAACTTATTATGCCAATCGGGAAGAATACATTCAAAGTCATAGGCGATTTCATAATCGCATACTACATTATCAATTGCAAGCGGATTTAATGGAGCATTTGTGGCAACATTTTGGAGAATAAGGATGAAACATTAATTAAATTATAAGAATTTGAATTATATTGTATTTTTTTATGCACTTTATAATTTTTAGTAGGTACCATTAATTATGTAATGTTAACTTTCATTCAATTTTAATATTTAAATATTATTTGGATTATTTTTATAAATTGTATGTAATTAACATTATTGAAATTATATTAAAAAACATTATTGAAATGAAATTGTGTCTAAAAATACACGATGATGTAATGTTGATGCATGTTTGGTGAGTCTGGTGTTAAAACTCTGCTGTGGTGGATGTAACATCTCGATTTTTAGTTCCAAGCTTAATTAGAATAATTCTAAGTGAAACTAATGGAAATCGTAAGAATAAGTTGGGGTTTAATGAGGGAAAAACATAGCCAAAATGAGTATAGGAGTTGAGAAGTATGCCATAGAGTTAGAAGCCACAGTACATAAAAGTCTGTTGATGTAATCGATTACCGTGGGGTGATAATCGATTACAGTCATTCTGTTAAGCAGTTGGGAAACCTTAGTAAAGAGTGAGAGAGTTCAAGTATAGTGGATCGGACCTCGGTTCGACCTATCCCATCTTATCCGAACAACGAGCGACGTTCAGGGTCATAAGCTGATCTCGTTTCGCTTCACACCCCTCCGCAGTAACCAGTACACCACAACGAGTCGCTTCGTGTCAGCCGATCATAAGCAATAACCAGTCAACCACAACGATTCGCTTCTTGTTAGCCGATCATAAGCAGTAACCAGTTTTCTCGGGTTTAAAGGACTTTGGACCAACCATCGAGAGGCCACACCGACCTCGCATCGATGCCAAGGCATCTCGGCCTCCACGTGTCTAGCATTTCGTTAGAGAGGCTAAACCGATCTCGCACCAACGCCAAGGTATCTCGGCCTCTACACGCCGAGCATTTCTCTTTACTTGTCTCATTCCTAGTCGGTGCCTCCAGGGGTCCGAGCACTGAGGTCCTAACACAGTCCGCATCACTCCAGTCCGATCGATTCGATCGTACGCCGACCAGTTAGCACTCAGTTTACGAGCACCAACCACAATCTGGTCGGATTCATAACACACCGAGCTAGGGACACTTAAGTGAATTACAGGCTTACGGGATCAGGGCCGAGCACCAGCGCCAAAACAAATGGCTCTCACAGCGTTTTCCACGCCTAGGCGCACCATTCTCCACGCCCAGGCGCGCGCGTCAAACCTTGATCACTCTCAACCACATGTCTCAAGGCTTCTAAGGGAAGCTTCTAATACTAGCCACACATTTATTTTCAAGGAAAATAAAACAAAAACATAACCAACAACTCACTCATTCCCTCCTCTTCGTACTTCTTCTTCCTCATCAACTCTCTCTTCTCTCTCAAGCTCTAGAAAACCCAAGAGCTTATCTCCCTCCACTTTCAGCATCCGCACTAAACCAAGAATCAAGATCAAAGAACCATCATTCATCATCACCAACTTTATTTTCTTCATCACAGAGTCAAGCTTCACACTTCCCATCTCTTCCCCTTTCTCACGTATCTCTCTTCCTCTCAAACCCTAAGAAACCAAGAGTGAACCACCCATCATCATCTTCATCAATTATAAGCAAGAAAATAAGTAATAAATCACTCTTCCCTCCTCCCTCCTATAATTCGTGACCTCCCTCTCTCTTCCCCATTGGATTTTCAAGCTCCTATCTCTTCCCCATTGGATTTTCAAGCTTCATGGCTATGGGGAATTATGTATGCATATATCTCATCCTCAAGAGCTAGTGGAATCAAGCTCTCCCTTCCTTCTTATCACAACAAAATTGAGGTTTGCTTGGTTGAAGGGCTTAAGGAAACAAGTTCAAGGTTAAGGAGAAAGGATATTGGGGTTTTCCATCTCTCAACCTTCATTGAGTTAAGATGGTTGTATTACCTCTATTTAGGACCTAATTTCTAGGTTGTTTATAGTGATGGATAATAATATAAAAGATTAGTTATGAGAATAAACAATAGGGTAGTTGATTTTAACAATAAGTTAAGAATGAGAATAAAGAAAATGGAACCACTGGAAGGTGTAAATGTATGTATTTTATGATGATGTTTGTGAAGTTATGGTTAGTAAACTAAGTAGGAAAATAAGGAAAAAGAAACTTGTTAGATCTAGAAGGTATGTGCATGTGAAGATTGTGAGATCTATTGTGCAAGTGCATGGTTTTGATAATGACAAATGTTTTGATCAAGTTCAAGTTATGGAGAAGCTCAACAAACAAACAACAATCAACAATGATGAAGAGAGAGCAAGCTCATTAAGATTCAATTTGTGTATTATTTGTAATATCTTTATTTTGAGTCTTAGAGTTTGATGAGTTTGGGTAGAGTTTATTAGAGGGTAGTGAATCTCTATCAAGTGCATGATCATATTATGATTTGAGTATTTCACTTAACCTAAATCAATAGGTGGCTTAAAGGTATGAAAAGGTTTAGTTTTGAGAAAACAAGTTTTTAATTGATTTTTACAGTGCTTAATCGATTAACGGTATGGCTTAATCGATTAACATAAATTTAACAAGAGTTAATCGATTAACCTGAAGAGCTAATCGATTAACACCTGCTGAACAAGTTTTTAAAATACTTTTTCACTTCTCAAAATCAGTTTTTAAGTTTCCTAACTTTTGGGTATTCTATATAAACCTTTTCCCAACCTTTGTGAAAGATTAGAACAAACCAATTTTATTTTTCATATCATTCTAGAAAGATCAAAGCCACACTATTCTCTCTATTTTTCAAAGATCAAAGTTCTTAATTTTCATATTCTTTGATTAATAAATCTTTGAATCTCAAAGTGTAATTGTTCATAGTTCTTGAAGGAGATTCATTAAGTTATTGTGTTTTCTATTGTGTTGTAATCGTTGCATGAAGGCAAGCTCAAATACAACAAAGGAAAAGTCTTGGTGTGTTGTTCATCAAGCAAATTGAAGAAGAAGAAGTCTTGGTGTGTCATCAAGCAAGTGGAAGCCTTGTTGTGGGGTTATCAACAAGCAAGGGAAGAAGGTTAGATTAGAAGTTCAATAGGATTGCAAGACAAGAGTGAGGTATCTCTTGGAGGCTATCAAGAAGGGAGTCTTGAGAGGCAGATTACTTGTAATTTGAGAATTCTAATTCCTTAGTGAAGAAACTCTCTCTTGTGATAGGAGGGGACTGGATGTAGCTCACAGTGGTTGTGAGTGAACCAGTATAAATCTCTGAGCAAGCTTCTCTTCCCTTAACTCTTTAGTTTTTGTCATTTCATATTATTCTTGATTGAAAACCTAGAAAAGTTTGATTTTCCATAATTGAATGAATTAGGGTTTATATGTTCAAATTGATTTGGGGAATATCATTTTCATAACCTAGGTAATCATTAAGAATATTGGTGCTAATCGATTCCGCTTTATCTCTGATCTTATGTGTTAATTGATTGATTTTCGTTTTCCAGCATTTAATCGATTAACAACATCATTAATCGATTAACCATTTGAAGGCTGTCAGATGTTAATCGATTCATTGCAGGCTTAATCGATTAAGAGGTTCAGAATTTGTAAAAATCATTCATTTTAATTGTTTCGATTTGTTTTATTCGAAAATCTTTCAAGGTTTCTTAAACACCTATTCAACCTCCCCTTCTAGGTGTTCTCCTAGTTTTCTCTAGTTAATTCACCCACCGATTGTAGTTCTTACAATTGGTATCAAAGCTCGGTCGAAAGACACGAGCATAGAGCTTTTTCGTAAAGATCCTTGAGGAAACTAAAATGGGTTCTACGAAGCCCTTTGGTGGTGAAGGTGCTTCAATAAACCGTCCTCCTATGTTTGGTGGAGAGGATTATGCTTATTGGAAAGTTAGAATAAGAATATTTTTAGAAGTCATAGATATGAACATTTGGGAAGCCATTGAGAATGATCCTCACATTCCCTCAAAACAAGTAGATGGTGCAACCCAACTAGTTCCCAAAGTTAAGTGGACCGATGATTATAAAAAGAAAATTCAATATGATTTAAAAGCTAAAAATATCATCACTTCGTCTCTATCTTATGATGAGTTCTTTAGAGTCTCTCAATGTCAAAATGCCAAAGAAATGTGGGACACCTTGCAAGTCACACATGAAGTGAAGTTAGGCGTGCTAGATTAAATTCTTTTATGCATGAATATGAATTGTTTCGTATGTTGCCTAATGAATCTATATGTTACATGCAAAAACGTTTTACTCATATTATTAATCATCTCATTGCTCTCGGAAAAACTTTCATGAATTGTGAAGTTATTAAAAAAGTTTTAAGATGTCTAAGCAGGGAATGGTAACCTAAGGTTACCGCAATTGTTGAATCAAAGGACTTGGACAACATGGACTTAGCTACACTTTTCGGAAAGCTTCAAGAACATGAAATGGAGCTTGGACGATTGCATATACATGAAGAGTCGGATAAGAACAAAGAAAGAAAAGGAATTGCTCTTAAAGCTAAAAGTTCATATAAAAAGGAAGAGAGTTCCGATAGTGAAGATTCCGATTAGGACATTGATGAAGAGTCTATGAAACTTCTACTAAGAAAGTTTAGCAAGCTTCTAAGGAGAAAAGGAAGGTTGAACAAAGACAAAAAGAAAGAGAAAAACTCCCCGCACTACAAGACCAAGACAACAAAAGAAGGAGTAGTTTGTCATGAATGTGAAAAACCCGGTCATATCAAATACTCGTGCTCAAAGTATCTTAAGAAGATGGAGAAAGAGAGGAAACATCCAAAGCACAAAAAGGCATACATTGTTTGGGATGAAGAAGAAAAGGAAAGCACATCAAGTAGTTCTTCGGATGATGAAGAAATCGCTAATCTTAACTTGCTAGTTCAAGTAGATGAAGAAGAAAGCTCAAGTGATGAATCAATTGAACAAAGCGAGGATACCGATGTAAGTGATACTAAATCCGAAATTTCTTTCAAATATGAAACTTTATATAATGCTTATGAATAAATGCATAAAGAACTTAAGAAACTAGCTTTGAAAAATATTGAAAGAAAGAAGATCATTTTGAAACATCAATAAGAGATTTTAGAACTTCAAAAACAAGTTGATGAGCTTAATCTTCAAAATGAAACTCTTGATCTCATTTATGCTAGTTCTTCTTGTGATTTTGCTAGTAGATTGAATGTTGTGGTTGATTGTGAGAATTGCAAGTTGCTTAGAGATGAAAATGCTATTTTGAAAAATAAGCTTGCAAGTTTCACAAGTGGTGATATTAAATTGTGCATATTGTTAAACTTTCAAAGAGAAAATTCAAACAAGTTTGGTTTGGGTTATACTAATGCTAAGAGTAAGTCTCATAGAAATGTTGTTCATTTTTCTAAGGTTGATTTTTCAAATACACCAACATGTTTCTATTGTGGCATTGTGGCACTCATGGACATTCTTCAAATGTGTGTTATATTAAAGTGCATGGTATACCTAATGGAAATTTTGTTTGGGTTAAGAAGGGTGGAAATCCCTTAATTAACAAAAATGGATCCAAGACTATTTGGATACCAAAAAGCAAAGCATGATTATTTTGTAGGTACAATTGAAGAGCAAAAGGCTTACAAGTAATATTCATTATGTGCTTCTTAAAGTAACAAAGAGAATGTTCTACAATTTCTTACAATTGGTATCAATTGAATATTTACAATTGGTACAATTGGTATTAGTTCTACAAAGCTCACATTTGGTATCAAGTGGATTTTCACAAGAGATAACAAGTATTTACAATTGGTATCTTCTAATCTTACTATTAGTCTCTTACAATTGGAATTTACAATTTGTGTTGAAAATTCACAAAGTGTTGTCATGATATATACTTTTACAATTGGTATCATTATGTGTTCAATATGTGATTTCCATGCTATTGTGGTTGTGTGATCTTTCTTTACAATTGATATCATATTTCAAAGTATAGTTCATTGATTAATTGGTATCAATTATGTATAGAAATGATTGTTAACTTCTCTTATTTTGGCTTATGATTTCATTGTTATATTACTTTTTGATAATGCCAATAGGGGGAGAAAAGATTGTTTTTGTTGTTTTTATATAGGTGGAACAAAGTTGTTGAAGATAGGGGGAGAATCAAGCTTAACTCAACTGGAATTCAAATGTCAAAAGCATTTATTGAGGGGGAGCAAGAGTCTCACCAAGTGATCAAATGGTTTAACAATCAACAACTTCAAACAACTTCAAAACATGTTTGTCATAATCAAAAAAGGGGAGATTGTTAGATATAGAAGACATGTGCATGTGAAGATTTTGAGATCAATTGTGCAAGTGCATGGTTTTGATAATGACAAATGTTTTGATCAAGTTCAAGTTATGGAGAAGCTCAACAAACAAGCAACAATCAACAATGATGAAGAGAGAGCAAGCTCATTAAGATTCAATTTGTGTATTATTTGTAATATCTTTATTTTGAGTCTTAGAGTTTGGGTAGAGTTTATTAGAGGGTAGTGAATCTCTATCAAGTGCATGATCATATTATGATTTGAGTATTTCACTTAACCTAAATCAATAGGTGGCTTAAAGGTTTGAAAATGTTTAGTTTTGAGAAAACAAGTTTTTAATTGATTTTTACAGTGCTTAATCGATTAACAGTATGGCTTAATCAATTAACATAAATTTAACAAGAGTTAATCGATTAACCTCATGAGCTAATCGATTAACACATGCTGAACTAGTTTTTAAAATACTTTTTTCACTTCTCAAAATCAGTTTTTAAGTTTCCTAACTTTTGGGTATTCTATATAAACCTTTTCCCAACCTTTGTGAAAGATTAGAACAAACCAATTTCATTTTTCATTTCATTCTAGAAAGATCAAAGCCACACTATTCTCTCTATTTTTCAAAGATCAAAGTTCTTAATTTTCATCTTCTTTGATCAATAAATCTTTGAATCTCAAAGTGTAATTGTTCATAGTTCTTGAAGGAGATTCATTAAGTTATTGTGTTTTCTATTGTGTTGTAATCGTTGCATGAAGGCAAGCTCAAATACAACAAAGGAAAAGTCTTGGTGTGTTGTTCATCAAGCAAATTGAAGAAGAAGAAGTCTTGGTGTGTCATCAAGCAAGTGGAAGCCTTGTTGTGGGGTTATCAACAAGCAAGGGAAGAAGGTTAGATTAGAAGTTCAATAGGATTGCAAGACAAGAGTGAGGTATCTCTTGGAGGCTATCAAGAAGGGAGTCTTGAGAGGCAGATTACTTGTAATTTGAGAATTCTAATTCCTTAGTGAAGAAACTCTCTCTTGTGATAAGAGGGGACTGGATGTAGCTCACAGTGGTTGTGAGTGAACCAGTATAAATCTCTGAGCAAGCTTCTCTTCCCTTAACTCTTTAGTTTTTGTCATTTCATATTGTTCTTGATTGAAAACCAAAAAAAAGTTTGATTTTCCATAATTGAATGAATTAGGGTTTATATGTTCAAATTGATTTGGGGAAAATCATTTTCATAACCTAGGTAATCATTAATAATATTGGTGTTAATCGATTCCGCTTTATCTCTGGTCTTATGTGTTAATTGATTGATTTTCGTTTTCAATTGAAAAGTGATTTTTTGGTTTCTGCAGCATTTAATCGATTAGCAGCATCATTAATCGATTAACCATTTGAAGGCTGTCAGATGTCAATCGATTAATTGCAGGCTTAATCGATTAAGAGGTTCAGAATTTGTAAAAATCATTCGTTTTAATTGTTTCAATTTGTTTTATTCGAAAATCTTTCAAGGTTTCTTAAACACCTATTCAACCCCCCTTCTAGGTGTTCTCCTAATGTTTTCTAGTTAATTCACCCACCGATTGTAGTTCTTACAGAACTATCTGGATGTGTGTGAATATATGTGTAAATGATTTGTATGTTGAAATGTTTGAGGGATTGGGAATTCGAAATGAACCTAAGGTACATATATATATATATATAGTAATGAGAAGCATAAATTAAGGGGTGTCTCGTGATGTATATGTATGGGATGTACGAATGAATATTAGATAATAGAAATAATGCTAAGGAACTTAGAATGATAATAAGATGTGTAAACAAGAATTGGAATCAAGTTAATATTTAATAAGAAAGAAAGGGATTAAGAAGTTGTAATATGGAAATGAGTAAAAATGTGTGTTAATTGTGAATGTTTAATTGTTTGTTAATTCATAGGGGATAATATGAGGATGATAATAAGCTAAGAATGCAAGGAAAGATAACTAAGAAATTAAAAGTGAGAAAGAGAACAAGTAAGTAAAGGAAAGAAGGAAAAGAACTAAATGAGAAAAGAAAGTAAAGATTTAATGCGAAGAGAAAGAAAAGACTAAATGAGAAAAGAAAGAAAAGACTTAAAGATAAGTGGAAGAAGAATAACGGCAGACGGTGTGTTGGACTCTGTCGAAAACACAACCCAGACGGTCTGTTGGACTCTGGGGATAATTAATGAAAAGATGGATATATTGGCAAACGGTCTATTGGACTATGTCGAAGCACAACCGAGACGGTCTATTGGACTCTGGGATTATTAGTGCAACTCGGACGGTTTATTGGACTCCGAGGAAATTATTAAACACAACCCAGACGGTCTTTTGGACTCTGTCGAAGCGCAACCCAGATGGTCTGTTGGACTCTGGGGATTAATAGTGCAACCCGGACGGTCTGTTGGACTAAGGGGATAATAAACCACACCCCAGACGATCTGTTGGACTCTGGGGATGATTAATGAAAAGGAAAAGAAAAAGAACAAAGGAAAGGATTAGATGAAATAAAAAGAGAACTAAGAATGAAAACAAATGTAAGAATAAGAGAAAAGGTAATTAGAATTAAGTGTTGGAACCTAAATAAGAAAAGTAAAAGAGTTAATAAAGAAGTGAATGAGATTGAATGTATGAAATTGACTATGTTTGTGTGTGCTAATAATAATGTTAGGCTTAGTTTATTACTATGACTTCTTAGAAATTATTTCCTAAGTTCTGTGTAATGCTAACCTTCTTGTTATTTTTACTACAGGTACAGAAGGAGCTTACATGAGTCATGGCCGAGCAGGAGCACACTCCACTCCGTGGGTATTTAGGGGTGTGACCATATGTTGGTCCAGGGATTTATTTTGTGAACATTATGTATATATTCATTTCATCGTTTGGGAGCTAGGCAACTTCAAGAAAACTTATTTATATTTTGGAAATGATGTAATTAATACTTTATGGTATATTTGGCCATGCTGGCTTACTGTTGATTTTATAAAAGTGATAATGCGGGTTTACAGGAAAAACTAGTATTTTGGGAATGTCCCTAAAACAAAATAAACTCTGTCTGATTTTACGGAGATTTTTGTACGTAATATAATTAACTAAAAGTGTTAAAAAGAAATTTTCAAGTCACTAAATCTAATTGGGGTAATTAGTGCATAAACTAAGTTAGGGTGTTACGGTGGAAGATATGAAAAGTCTGAATTTGAGTCTGATAGCAGAAGGATGATGTAATACTGATGTGTCAGAGTCTGGTGAGTGTGAATTTAAGACTCTACTGTGGATGGCCTTAAAACCTATGTTGCATGAGTACGGGTACGGGGTACGATATTTTTAAAAAAATTAGGGTACAGGTACGTTCTTATATATATTTAATTTATAAATATAATTATATATAAATTTTAAAAATATAAAATTGCAAAAATAAAAATACAATCAACAAATTGAAATTCATAGGAATTAATAATTTCCTACCACACAACCTATAATGTTTCCGGTGTAACAATTAATAAAAAAATCAAAAACATCCAAAAATAACACAAAATAGGGGGAAAAAATGCGGTTCATAATAGGAAAAAAAGAGTGGTTGAATTCTTAAACTAGTTTAAACATTTGTATCAAGCATAGTGAGGGATGGAGGGGATCAAGCCAGTAAGAGGAGAAATAAATTTCATACTTAAGAGTGTTTTTTGGGGTTAAAATGAAAGAGAGTGAGAAGATAATTGAAAAATATTGAATAAATATAGCTTTCCCTTATCCATATAAATAAAACACATCATTTGAAAAAAAAAATTATGTTCAGTCATACCACATGGTGGGTACGTTCGATGGGTACGTACCCATTCAAGTACCCAGATGTACCCGGCACGTATCCAAGAGTATCCAAGTCATACCGGGTGCATACCTGGTACGTGTACGACAACCTAATAGGAATACCTATGCTTTAGAGCTTAAAACTAAGAAAAATATAAAACAATAATAATAAATGGAAATGTTGCTTGTGTGTTGGAGTTGGAGAGAGAGTATCTAATTTGAAGTATAGACGGTAAGCAAGAGGCAAAAGAAATAACGAGGCATACAAGTCATTTGAAAAGTTCAAAGGTGAAAAAAAACCCTTAAATATCGAAATAGTCTATGTAAATATTGATCTATTTGAAATTGGCTCATGCAAAAAAAATGGTTTTAGTCATTGCATTTACAAAAACAACATTTTGGTTTTGATCCTTGCATTTACAAAACGTTTTAATTTTGGTCCCTCTTGTTAAACGTGGATAGAAAATATCGAAAATGTGATGTACTATATTCTATAACCAATTAAGGATGATATTCCTGCATTAATTCTCAAGGGTAAACAGAAATTTTTCATTACAAAAGAGAACCAATTAAAAAATCATGACAGTAGAGACAAAAAACTATGAAATTTAATAACATAGCAACTAAAACAAACTACTAACATAATTATGGGAACTAAAATTAACAGGAGGGACCAAAACAAAAATGTTTTAGAATTGCAGGGACCAAAACCAAATTTTTTTTTAAATGGATCAATTTCAAAAGAGTCAATATATACAGAGACCATTTTAGTATTTAAGCCAAAAAAAAACATATAAAAAGAAATTATTTCTAAATAAGACTTTTTAATTAAAGTATAAATGATTGTTGAGAAAAAATTTAAAAAATTATTTAATGTTTGACCTCAATCAATTGAAAATAAATAAGGGTCTTTTTATCCTATGTGCATAGGTTAATGAAACTTTAAAAAAAGTATTTCTTGGAACCGATACACTTAAATGAATTAACAAATAATTATTTAGTTTATCAATACAATTTTACGATTAATGTTATTCCCATGTATAGGATAAAATAACGGAATAAAAAATCCTATATTAGAAAAAGCATTAAGCCCTAAAACAAAAACAAAAAAAGATTGACAGCTTATTCACAAAAAAAAAAAAAGCAAAAGCAAAAAACTTGACAGCTATGGGATTTGAACCCATGCCCTTTCGGACCAGAGCCTAAATCTGGCGCCTTAGACCACTCGGCCAAACTGTCGCATGTTGTTAGCAGCCCAAAGTTTTTAAATATTACTCTTTCTAACATTCTTGTTGTCAGCGTACACATATAACTTATAAGTCTTAAAAGCTTAGATAATTAATCTACTTCTATTTCTTGAAACAGACTGGAAAACTCACCCTGTCCCTCAGAGCGATGTTTAAGCTTTTGGTGTTGTTCTTCTCGAACTTTTAACTGGACGACGAGTTGTAGATTTAAACCAGGGTCCAAATGATATATACTATCTGTAAAGTAATCAGTAATTGTTTTTTCTTTTTTTTCCTTTAATTTTTTAGCTAATGATAATTTTTACCTCAGCCTGATATAATATTATTTTTACCTATATTTTAAAAGTATTGTATTTTGATGATAAAAAAAGTATTGTATTTTAAAATTATATACGTATTTTAAAAAATGATTAAATGATTTATTTATGTAATTATTATTGAAAAAAAAAGAAAGATACTGAAAATAAAACAAAATTACGATAAATTAAGATATAATTGACAAAAACAATATTAATTATGTATTGAATTTGCAAAAAAAAAAATGAAAACACTATAAAATTTGAAAAAAAAAATCACTCCCTCCGTCCCTATATATATAAGACTCTTTTGGGAGATTTCACGTCCATTAAGAAAGTTGGTTAATTTATTTAATTGTATTGAAAATGTAAATATTTGATATGTATTTTTAAAATTACCCCTATTAATAGTATTTGTTGGAAACCAACAAGCGGGCTTAGCAATTACTAGAGGGGGGTGAATAGTAATATGGAAGCAACAGTGACTAATTTTCAGTGCAATTAAAAAATAATTGATCAAATGCTTGTTTTTCTGAAACTGGGCAATTTACTCGAGTGAAATGAAGAACACTCGAGTGAAATGCTGTGAAATACTCGAGTGAATTGTAAAACACTCGAGTGTTTTATGCAGAACAGCAAAGTGCAGTTTCAGAGAAATTTAGCAAAATGAATCAATTTCTTAAAGACCAGTCCAGAGCAGATATAAATCAAAGTAGAGGGCAATTAAACTAAGTTAAAACAAGATGAAAACAAGTTAATTGCAACCAATTGTTACTTGAATTATAAAAGCCCCTTTCTAGAAAACTTAGGGTTTGGTTTTTCTTAAAATCTAAGAAAGCTATAAAAGAGAGAGACACCACCAATTTTTATACTGGTTCACACCCAATATAGAGTGTTAATCCAGTCCCCCTAATCACCTTAGGAGAGTTTTATAATTATCAAATTGTTAGAAAATACAAGGATAAATTGAGATTCCTCACTCAATCCTAACCCTTTTCAAGAGTGTACCAAACTCTTGAAATTTCTACCCCAATTTGATTTGGTGATGAAGAGTCCCTTCTTCTTAAGCTCCTTGGAACCTCCAAGAGCCCACCAAGCTAAGAATCCTCTTAGTCTTTGTGCTTGAGAACCTCCCAAGGCTTGAGAACTTGGATACCTCACCAAGTACTTGGATACCTCACCAAGATTTTCTAAACAAGCTAAAGTGTTTGAGTGTTTGAGAATTTTACAACAAATAATTCTCTTACAAATGAAGCACACTCTCTTAACTCACTAAGACAAATAATAAAGATGAATGCTTGGTTGAGTTTAGAGAGAAAAATGATTTTCACACTTGAGAGAGAGAGAATCGATGAAAGAGTGTAAGCTTGTTCTTTGGAATTAAGTCACTATTCAGAATATATGTGAGGGGACAAAAGGGAAGGAAAAACCAAGTTATTCTTCCTTTTTGTCCTCTTCTAACGTTTAAAAAATTTGTTGTTAGACCTAAATCACTCGAGTCTTTTTGGAAACACTCGAGTGTTTTAGTCAACTCTGATAGTGTTGCCTTTTTACTTTATGCAACGGCTATATTACTGAAATTTCATAAATCACTCGAGTGAATTGAGAATCACTCGAGTGAATTGATCAGTGTTGGAAAAATTAAGTTTTTCTAACATTGTTTTCAATTCTCTTCTCAAGTCTAATTGGTTTTGATCTCAACCTTTCATGCATGAATATTATTTGACCTTAGGTGAGAATAAAAACCTAAACTACCCACTCTCATATAAAATAAAATACATTAAGAATAAATGAGAATGAATAATTAAACTAAGCACTTGATCTTCTTTATTGTTGGGCTTGCATTCTTCAAATTACGTCCATGATTTAATTACATTGTCATCATCAAAATTAATCCACCTTAATTGGAGACTTGATTTTACAATCTCCCCCTTTTTGATGATGACAAAATAATTAAACCTCTAGCACTTGAGAGCTCCCCCTCAATCTAGGAACCTTTTTAACCTGTACAATCCAGAAAATGCCAAGCACAACGTAATACAATAATAATCATAATCAAGTGCTCATTGGTATCAGAGTAAGAGCATATATCATCAGAGTGTAAGCAAGAAAGCAGGAAAAAAATATGCTCTTTTCTCTTTAATCTCCTTTCTCCCCCTTTTTGTCATGATCAAAAAGATAACATTTTGGAAACAAAGGTGGAGAATGAAGGATACCAATAAGAAAACTTTCCCTTAAGAGTAAATAATAATCAAAATAAGACTATGAAGCATTATTGAAAAACCATGAAAGAACATGAAAACCATGAAAAACCATGATGAATGTAAAAACATCATTAATCCAAAAAAAAAAACAACATCATAGGTTTTAACAATCCACACACCATACATAAAACATAAACCATAAAACATGAGTTTGAAAAGGTACATCCAACTCCCAACATAAACCAACAAAAGTCTCAACATAACTAAATAAAGTCATAAAACATAAAATATAGTGAAAATGAACAACAAGGACTCAAGCGGATGGTGGTTACTGATCATCATCACGATGATAGGGCTGGAGTCTCCCATGAGCTGTCAGGATCTGACCAAGATCGGAGAGCACATGTCCAAAACTAGCATCCACACTAGCAGAATGGGCATCAAGCCTACCATGAATAGCTGAGTGCTGGATCTCCATCTGAGTCCTCATGTCAAACATAGTTGCTCGTTGCTCTTGAGCTTGATTTTCAATAGCATCCAAACGCCCATCAATGCGATCAACTCTACCAGTCATATAGGTCCTATATTCCTGAGCCTGATGTGCCAATGAGTCAAACCTCCCATCAAAACCATCCAGTCTCCCATCCATATATGTCTTATACTATCTAAATGTGGTGTTCCAGAAGCCCGGCATATCAAGGTTGATCCCATCAGTAGGATCACCTTGGGGTACTCCACCACTGCCTCCTGCCTGCCTGCTGATCAAAAGCGGCCTGCTCCTCCTCCAACTGCTGAGGGTCAACACCTAGCTGATCTGCAGCCTGCTGAACATTACCCTGACCTCTCAGAGCAGCTACCTCATCAATATACAAACATCGATCACCGAAGTACTCGATGTCCATCTTACCCAAGGAGTTATCAGAAAATGCATGGGTTTTCTCAAGAAGACTAACGACAGGCTCCTTATCCGAAATAGGAATCTCAAAGTACTGAAGGAGCTTGCAGACATGCATGGGGTAAGGTAGGTTTTGTTTTGGTTTGGATTCAGAGGCTTGTTTCATTCTGGCTAGGATGATGGAGGCCCAATTCAAGACTGTACCATTGAGAATGGCATCCATAACTCGAAGCTCAATTTGAATTGGTCGGGAGTAGTTAGGAGATGTTTGAGGCAACAGGATTTGGCAAATGAGGTAATGTAGGACTCTGTTGTTGGCAGTCATCTGATTGGCTTTCTTCTCACCTTTGAGATATACACGATCAGGGCGGAGCAAGTTTCGAAAAATCGGATCAACATCTCCTTTAGAAGTTCCCTCTCCTGATCGTGATAACCCAAAGACTTGGAATAAGGCCCTAGGGGTAACCTCAAAGCGATGTCCTAAAACCGAGGTCTCTTTGGTGTTTCCATTTTACCTAAAATTAGCATAGAATTGCCTAACTAACCTAATGTAGATAGCACCATTGTAGGATAGAAAACCCATGAGTTTTTGAGTCTTAAGGGCATTAACAAAGGTAAATCCTCTACTTAGGAGATAGGCTTCACTTACCCAAGTTTGTGTCGCATAATCATTTGATGCAAATTTCCTTTCCCTTTCAATGCACTTTTGCCTTTCATAGAAACCATCATCCTCCTCCTCAATTGGTTGAGGTTCCTCCACCCTTGGCTTTTTCCCTTTTCTTGTATTGACCGAAGTTGAAGCCATTTTCACTTACAAGTGAGAAACTAGAAGCAATTTTGAGAAATTGGGGTTTTGGGGAGTTAGGGTTTTGGAAAGGGAATGATGAATTTGATGTTCAAAAACTTGAATTTGATGTGAAATAGGAATAGAAATGAGTTTATAAGATGAAATAGAGTTGAAATATGCAAGAAATTTGAGTTTTTGGTGTGATTTGTGAAAATGGGAGTGAGAGAGCAGTGAAAACGTGAGTGAAGAGAGAGAGAGGTTCGTGCAAAATGGGCAAAAATCGCAGCAGTAGGCTATAACTGATGAATTCACTCGAGTGAATTTGAAAACACTCGCGTGTTTTCAGAAATTCTGAAGAACACTTGCGTGAAAGCGAATTCACTCGCATGTTGGCCGAAAGAGGGATTTTCAGAAACTTTTAATTTACTCGAGTGAAATGGGATTCACTCGAGTGTTGGCCGAAAGCATGATTTTTCCTCAGGCGCAAAAGACTCGAGTCTTTTATAAAAGACTCGCGTGTTTTGCATCAGACCTGCTCAAAAACTTTTCCAATTAAAACTGATTTAATTTTGAATTAAAATCACTTGAGTGATTTAAGAAACACTCGAGTGTTTTTATCAGTTATGCAGGAAAACACAGTTTTGAAACACAAAAACACAAAATTAAACACATGTAATGAAAACAACAGATAGGAAACATAATCACACACAATTAAAGACATAAATTCATAACATCTCAAGGTAATTTCAAACAAGTATCACGACACACTAAATTTAGACACACTTGGTGATTTTCAAATGGCACAAATCAATTAGTTTATATTTGACTCATCTAAAATACCAAGTTCCCTTCTTATATGATAGAAGGTATCCCTTGGCAAGGGTTTTGTAAAAATGTCCGCTAATTGATTTGTGGTACTTACAAATTCAATTGTGCAATCACCCTTTTGAACATGATCCCTTAGGAAATGATGTCTAATTTCAATGTGTTTAGTCCTTGAGTGATACACCGGATTCTTAGTTAGATTGATGGAACTCGTGTTATTGCATTTTATTGGAACACTTTCTAATTTCAAACCAAAATCCGATAATTGTTGTTTCATCCACAAGAGTTGAGAACAACAACTACCGGCGACGATATATTCCGCTTCGGCGGTGGAAAGAGCAACACAAGCTTGCTTTTTAGAAAACCATGACACTAATGAACTTCCCAATAAATGGCAAGTACCACTAGTACTTTTGTGATCAAGCTTGCATCCCGCAAAGTCGGAATCCGAATAACCAACTAAACTAAGACTAGCATCACTAGGATACCATAATCCGGTGTTAATTGTTCCTTTAAGATATTTAAAAATATGTTTAACTGCGGATAGGTGTGATTGTTTAGGATTAGCTTGAAAACGGGCACACATGCATACACTAAACATAATATCCGGTCTAGATGCGGTAAGATATAGAAGACTACCTATCATGCCCCTATATTTACTAACATCAACCGGTTTACCTTTGTCATCCTTGTCTAGGTAGCATGATGTGCTCATGGGAGTGTATGCTTCTTTGCATTTGTCCATTCCGAATTTTCCAAGGAGCTCCTTGCAATATTTTCCTTGATGCACAAAAATCCCCTCCTTGACTTGCTTGATTTGAAGTCCTAGGAAGAACTTGAGCTCCCACATCATGGACATTTCAAATTCCTTTTTCATCAAATTAGAGAACTTTCTACACAAGGACACGTTAGTGGCACCAAAGATAATATCATCTACATATATTTGCACTAACAAAATGTCCTCTTTGGTTTTATAGATGAATAGGGTATTATCAACCTTTCCCCTTTGAAAGCCATTTTCTAATAAAAAGGTACTTAATCGATCATACCAAGCTCTAGGACCTTGTTTTAATCCATAAAGTGCCTTTTTCAATTTATAAACATGGTTTGGAAACTCATGACTTTCAAAACCGGGTGGTTGCTTAACATACACTTCTTCATTTCTGAAACCATTCAAGAAAGCACTCTTGACATCCATTTGATAAAGAGTAAAATTCATAATTGATGCAAAGGCAAGCAAGATTCGGATTGCCTCAAGGCGTGCAACCGGAGCAAAGGTCTCATCATAATCAACACCTTCCTCTTGGTTGTACCCTTGGGCAACAAGTCTCGCTTTGTTTCTTATAATCAAACCGGATTCATCAAGTTTATTTCTATAAATCCATTTTAAACCAATTATGGTATGATCATCGGGTATAGGCACTAATTCCCAAACATCATTTCTAATAAATTGATTTAGTTCTTCTTGCATGGCCATAACCCAATGTTCATCCATAATTGCTTCCTTAATTGAATTTGGTTCGATTTGAGAAACAAAGGAAACAAAATGACAAATATTTTGAATTGACCTACGAGTTAATACTCCCTTTGAAAGGTCTCCTATGACATTGTCAATAGGGGGAGCTTTCACCGTTTTCCAAGCCGGATCAAGTTCATCTTTGACTTCTCCTTCATCCTTTGATTTTTCTATCTCTTTGTCAACATTTGAAATCTCAAGTCCATCATCACTACCATCACATAAAACACTATCTTCTTTCGAAGACTCATTAAAAACAACATGAATAGATTCTTCAATAGTCATAGTTCGTTTATTATAAACTCTAAAAGCTTTACTATGAGAAGAGTAACCCAAAAATATTCCCTCATCCGATTTAGAATCAAATTTTCCAAGTTGATCTTTTCCATTGTTTAAAATGTAAACTTTGCATCCAAAAACATGGAAATGGGATATATTGGGTTTTCTACCTTTGTAAAGCTCATAGGGGGTTTTCTTTATCATGGGCCTAATTAAAATTCTATTCATTACATAACAAGCCGTATTAACGGCATCGGCCCAAAAGTATTGAGGTACTTGAGAATCATTTAACATGGTTCTAGCAAGTTCCTCTAGCACCCTATTTTTCCTCTCAACAACTCCATTTTGTTCCGGAGTTCTAGGTGCCAAATATTGGTGCTCAATTCCATGCTTATCACAAAATCTATCAAATTTATAGTTTTCAAATTCACCTCCATGGTCGGTTCGAATAATAATCACTTTTTGGTTTACTTGGTTTTGTGCAAGTTTAATATGGCGTTTAAAAGACTTGTAGGTCTCACTCTTAGCACTTAAAAACAATGTCCATGTAAATCTTGAAAAATCATCAACAATCACCAAGGCATAGTAGTTGCCACCAAAGCTTTTTACTTGAGAAGGTCCAAACAAGTCCATGTGAAGCATTTCCAATGGTCTTGTTGTGGACACATCATTTTTGGAACCAAAATGATTTTTAGTTTGTTTGCACTTCTTGCAAGGAGTGCAATCACCTTTAATTTGAAAATTGAGCTTTGGTAAACCAACTACTAAGTCTTTGGATTGAAGTTTCTTAAGTTGATTTACATTAATGTGAGCGGTCCTACGATGCCATAACCAAGTATCACTTTCTTTGCTAATTAAACATTTTAAAACTAAAGAAGTGATATTATTCAATTCAACCATGTAAGTGTTATTAGACCTTTTTCCAACAAATTTGATAGATTCATCTTTGTCACTTTTTAAGAGACAATGAGTAGAGGTAAATAATACATGGTTACCAATATCACATAATTGACTAATGATCAAAAGATTATGTTCTAATCCTTGAACATAAAGTACATTATCAATAACCAAGTTGGAAGAATTACCAATTTTACCTATACCAAGTATTTTGCCTTTGTTGTTGTCTCCATATGTGACATATCCCTTTTCTTTAGGAGTAAGCTCAAAGAAGTGTCGCTTATCTCCCGTCATGTGCCTAGAACATCCACTATCAAGTATCCAAAGTTGCTTTCCGGTTCTAAGGCACACCTACAAAACACAATCACTTGCTCATTTTGGGTACCCAAATTATGTTGGGTCCCTTTTTGTTAGTCTTGGATGATTCTCCCTTCTTAATCCAAACATAAGTACCATTTTGAATTCCAAAAGTTTTGATATGGCACTTATTGTTTGTATGTCCAAATTTTCCACAATAAAAGCAAGTTGGTTTCTTTGTAAAATCAATTTTTGAGAATGAACCAACCACCTTATTTTTCTTTTTCTTGTTGACATATCCTAAACCGGTTTTGTTTGAATTGTGTCTAAGAGAACCAATTAACCGATCTAGGTTTCTATCACTTTTGTTAAAAGTGTTGAGTTTGATTTTCAAATCATTAACTTCCTTTTCAAGCTCACAACACTTTTCACAATGAGTGATGGTATATAATTGATTTGCATTCTCACAAACATGACTAGAGTTAGCAAGTTCTAAGGATGCATTTTGGAGTTTCAAATCATTAATAAATTTTTTCAATTCATTGATTTACTTTTGATACTCCAAAAGCTTCTTTCCTTTTTCCTTGTTAACTTTAGCAAGTCTTTCAAATTGAGTTAACATTTCATTATATTCATTTAGCATATCATCATAAGAAATAATATGAGAAGAGGTGTAAGAATAATTAGATGATACCTCATCCTCACTCTCATTGTCTTTTCTTTCACTACTTGAGGAGGCTTCATTGTCATTCTTGGCCATGAGACATAGCTTGGCTTCCTCATCATCCAAACTACTTGCGGTTGACTTGGAATCCTTTTCCGGTTCATCCCAAACAATGTAAGCCCTCTTCCCCATGCCATCTTGGGTCTTCTTCTCATTCTTTCTCAAGTAGGTGGGACATTTCATTTTTATGTGTCCTATCCCACCACACTCATGACATTTCACACTTTCACTTGAGCTCTTGTTTCTTGGCTTTTTATCCTTGAATCTTTTGTCTTGAGGTCTCTTGTCCTTAGAGAATGATGAACTACCCTTTTTGCCTTTGAGGAATTTGTTGAACCTCTTGGCAAATAAACCAATGTCTTCCTCATTTAGAGCACGATCGGAGCTTTCACTTGAAGATTCATCTTCATCCTCTTTTGACATTTTGGTTGAGGCTTTTAGAGAGATGCTCTTCTTTTTCTTGTCCGAATCTTCATTTAAGTGAAGTCTTGATAGTTCCATCTCATGTTCTTGGAGCTTCCCAAACAAGGTGGTCAAATCCATAGATTTTATATCCTTAGCTTCCTTGATGGCGGTCACCTTTGGTTGCCATCTCCTATCGAGACATCTCAAGACTTTGTTAGTAGTTTCACCATCTCTAAATTCTTTTCCTAAGCCAATCAATTGGTTAACGATATGTGAGAACCTTGTTTGCATATCATTGATAAACTCATTAGGGAACATATGAAATAGCTCATATTCATGAGTTAAAGCATTTAATCTTGAGTCTCTAACTTCACTAGTTCCCTCATTAGTAATTTGCAAGGTATCCCACATTTCTTTAGCCGATTTGCATTGTGAAATCCTATGAAATTCATTTTTGGACAAAGCGGAGAAGATGATATTTTTAGCTTTTAAATCATATGAAGCTTTCTTTTTATCATCTTCATTCCAACTTGTTCTAGGAATAACAACGGCTTCTCCATTAACCACTCTTCTAGGAATATGTGGACCTTTTTCAATTGCATCCCAAATATCGGTATCTATTGTTTCTACAAAGACTCTCATCCTAACCTTCCAATAAGAATAATCTTCACCATTGAAGAATGGAGGTCAGTTAAGAGACATAGACCCTTCTTGTTGATTGCTAGAGCCCATTGTTTCCAAAAGGATCTTTTTCGAAAAAGCTTTTACGCTCGATCTTTCGACCGAGCTCTGATACCACTTGTTGGAAACCAACAAGCGGGCTTAGCAATTACTAGAGGGGGGGTGAATAGTAATATGGAAGCAACAGTGACTAATTTTCAGTGCAATTAAAAAATAATTGATCAAATGCTTGTTTTTCTGAAACTGGGCAATTTACTCGAGTGAAATGAAGAACACTCGAGTGAAATGCTGTGAAATACTCGAGTGAATTGTAAAACACTCGAGTGTTTTATGCAGAACAGCAAAGTGCAGTTTCAGAGAAATTTAGCAAAATGAATCAATTTCTTAAAGACCAGTCCAGAGCAGATATAAATCAAAGTAGAGGGCAATTAAACTAAGTTAAAACAAGATGAAAACAAGTTAATTGCAACCAATTGTTACTTGAATTATAAAAGCCCCTTTCTAGAAAACTTAGGGTTTGGTTTTTCTTGAAATCTAAGAAAGCTATAAAAGAGAGAGACACCACCAATTTTTATACTGGTTCACACCCAATATAGAGTGCTAATCCAGTCCCCCTAATCACCTTAGGAGAGTTTTATAATTATCAAATTGTTAGAAAATACAAGGATAAATTGAGATTCCTAACTCAATCCTAACCCTTTTCAAGAGTGTACCAAACTCTTGAAATTTCTACCCCAATTTGATTTGGTGATGAAGAGTCCCTTCTTCTTAAGCTCCTTGGAACCTCCAAGAGCCCACCAAGCTAAGAATCCTCTTAGTCTTTGTGCTTGAGAACCTCCCAAGGCTTGAGAACTTGGATACCTCACCAAGTACTTGGATACCTCACCAAGATTTTCTAAACAAGCTAAAGTGTTTGAGTGTTTGAGAATTTTACAACAAATAATTCTCTTACAAATGAAGCACACTCTCTTAACTCACTAAGACAAATAATAAAGATGAATGCTTGGTTGAGTTTAGAGAGAAAAATGATTTTCACACTTGAGAGAGAGAGAATCGATGAAAGAGTGTAAGCTTGTTCTTTGGAATTAAGTCACTATTCAGAATATATGTGAGGGGACAAAAGGGAAGGAAAAACCAAGTTATTCTTCCTTTTTGTCATCTTCTAACGTTTAAAAGATTTGCTGTTAGACCTAAATCACTCGAGTCTTTTTGGAAACACTCGAGTGTTTTAGTCAACTCTGATAGTGTTGCCTTTTTACTTTATCCAACGGCTATATTACTGAAATTTCATAAATCACTCGAGTGAATTGAGAATCACTCGAGTGAATTGATCAGTGTTGGAAAAATTAAGTTTTTCTAACATTGTTTTCAATTCTCTTCTCAAGTCTAATTGGTTTTGATCTCAACCTTTCATGCATGAATATTATTTGACCTTAGGTGAGAATAAAAACCTAAACTACTCACTCTCATATAAAATAAAATACATTAAGAATAAATGAGAATGAATAATTAAACTAAGCACTTGATCTTCTTTATTGTTGGGCTTGCATTCTTCAAATTACGTCCATGATTTAATTACATTGTCATCATCAAAATTAATCCACCTTAATTGGAGACTTGATTTTATAGTATTGAGAATCTAAAAAATGTTTAGTAAATAGAGATGTTTATGAAAAGAAGTAATTAATTATCATTGAAAATTAATATAGAATCTTATAAATATGAACAAAATAAAAATCTCAAAGAGTCTTGTATATAAAGAAGTAATATATGAATAATACATATGAAATTGACTGCAAATCATTTTAAAAAATTAAAAAATTTCACTATGCACCCAACTGTTGTGAAATGTTTGTTTTTGGAAGGCTTATTTATGGTTTTAGTCCTTGAAAGTTGGGATTGTTTTGGTTTTAGTATTTGGAAGTTTTTTTTACCTTGACTCAACCTTAATTGTTTTGAAATTTTGATTTTAGTCCTTACTGTTAGGAAAAAATTGTTAATTGCTAATGTAGTTAACGAAACACCACATCAGCATACACGTGTGTAAATATTGCATGTCATCGATAGGATGACGTGAATGATCTGGACCCGCAGGAGCAAAAGGGCCAAGGCCCAACCAAAATGTGCTTGTGGATTGGGCTATGGCCCTTTTGCTACTGCCGGTCAAGATCATCCACGTCATCCTATCATGACATTATTGCACACGTGTATGTTGATGTGACGTTCCGTTAACCATGTTAGTAGTTAACACGGATTTTTCTTAAACAACAAGGACTAAAACCAAATTTTCAAAACAATTAAGGATGAGTCAAGGTCAAAAAAACTTTCAGGGACCAAAATCAAAACACTCCCAACTTTCAGGGATTAAATACATAAATAAGCCTTTTTGGAAATGTTGTACAGTTAGTTTTTGACTTTTTTTCCCAACTGTTTTAATTCAATCTACGAGTAACTACTTAACTCTAACTTTTATGTTGCACATCACAAAGCTTTCAGTTCATCAGAAAAAAAATCTCAAAGCTTTCAGATAATATCACGACAAATTTTCATCTTAGTTTTTTTCGTATTTTTCTTACCTCTAACAATAAAATCATGCTCCCAGTAAATATTTTAATTTCGTTTTCGAAGATTTTATCTGATTCAATAGTCTTTCTTGACAAATTCTATTTTCTTATCACTCTCTCAAATGAAAAGTGTTAAATTTTGGAGTCCAATAATGTGTCAGTAATAACAATATATTGTTATTTGGTTGGAATTCAAATTAGGTAAGGCACCTACTGAATGATCGCCTGAAGAATGAAAATGAATAAAGTGAATGGTTAAAAAGAAATGTGGATATGTGGTGTATCTAGCGTCATAAGTCGCACATGTGTGTTGTGTGCAATAAGCCGCGTGATGAGAACTTGTGGTTCGGCCAAGTCTTATAAGTCATTTGTCCGGGCGTTGTAAGTTGTGCATGTGTGTTGCGTGCAATAAATTGCATGAGGGACTGTTTTCTTAGACCATGAACCTGTGGTGTGATCCAGGTCTTATAAGACATTTGTCCGGACGCTATAAGTCGCGCATGTGTGTTGTGTGCAATAAGCCGTATGAGGGACCTTTGCCTAGACCGCGCTTGGTGTGCTGTAAGATGCATAGAGGATTATGCGCAATGATAGACACACGTTTTACCCAAAATATATGTGAAATATGAATGAAAACTTGAAAAGTGAAATGAAAAGAGAAAATATAAATGAGAATTGGACATAGAGAAAATGTGAGAAAAGTGAATGAATTGTGCTTAGGAAATAAAAGTGAAAGGTGAATGAATGTGAAATGGTTTGGATTGTATTATTGTGAACTATATGATTACTTGTGTTTGACTTAGTATAGCATTATGTCATATTAGAAATTGTCTTCCTATTTTATGTGTAATGTTCACTTCTTACCATTTTTTTCTCAGGTACTGAGTTGGAGCTTACACCGGATTCGGCCGAGCAGGAGTGCTCTCCCTTACAAGGAGAGTAAGGTAAATATATATATATATATATATATATATATATATAGGTCATGGGCAATGTCCTGGCCCATTGATATGATGTAAATTGTTTAGTTGTTTATATATAAATACTTATTTTGGGTGGGCCAGGACAACTCTTATTGGGAAAGAAAACAATTTCCGAAACTTGTTTAAAATGCTACAGATAGCTCTGATAATTTTATCCTGATTATGTGATATATGGTTAGTGCCCTGCTGGCATGCTGGTTATTTCAATGGTTTGGAATATTTTAAAAAGGAAATATTAAATTTCCTATTTTAACATGGTTAATTTATACTATATAAAAGAAAGAGGGTCACCACAGGCGGGAAATATACATTATTATAGCAACTGTGGGCCCCACGAATAGATAAGTGAGTACTCAGAAGTACTCAGCTGAAAATGAGCGGGGCTTTTTGGTGAATTAAAGTTTGAGGAGGGAAATGTAGCAATAATAATAATAATAATAAATAGTATTAAAGACAAAATTAAAGACAGCCACACACGTGTAACTTCAACAAAGAAGAGTGAAGTTGCTTTCTTTGTACTCATTCTTGCATTTCCCTTTCAACAGCTCTGGTTTGTTCTCTCTCTCATTCTCTCATTCTCTTATTCTATTATATGCATATACTCCCTCAAAATCACTACTGTTATAAGAAAGACTGATGTGGGAAGTATGAATGGTTAAATGCAGACACTGAGGCAGCTGGAAATGAAGATGGATTGTAAAAGCAAAGAGTTGGGGAAGAAGCGTTGGAGACCTCGAGATATAATAGGTATCGTATTTCAACTTTATTTTTTTAATTCTTGGTCTATTTGTTAATTAAAATCATGTAATTTTTCAGAAATTGTTTTTATGAGCTTATGTGTTAGTTTCGCGATTTAAAAGCTTGGATCATTTCAAGCTAAATGCAGGGGAAAGCAATGATGAGGATCATCCTATTTAGTGCAATGGGTACCGTATGCCTGTTTTTTGAACTTGCAACCGTTGTTCGTTTGTTGTGCCTCATAGGAAATGGCAAAAACTAAAGTTGTTCACTAATTTCATTTCTGTGTGTATTTTTAGAATCAGGACCAGGCATATTCCTTCGGATGCTTCATTTCAGGTTTTGTGCGCCCTCAAGCAGAACCAAATTGGAATTTATTCCAAATTGGATTTTATTCCAAAAGAAAACAGGCTTATCCAAAAGTGTTGCTGTTAAAATTATGGTTAATGGTTTATTACTTTTTGTTCCTCTTGGATACGCCAGTTGCTGTTTCATGTTGATATTTAAATTTGACTCATAATTTTTGCTCTCTAATTTCATTCATGTGTCAATAGTATAGTGGATGGTAAACGCAACAATCAAGGTTCACGAATGCATACTGCTCAGACATCTGAATCTGAAAAATCAATGGAAATCTTACTGCAGAGGAAAAGCTCCATGAATGAATCAAAACCAGCAGAAGATTGTGATAAGAACCACATATTCAGCATTAACTATGAACATTTTCATGCTGCAGGTATATCTATTCCTTTACAACAAGGTCCATATATTTACCAGTAACTACATTTGATTATAAACTACAAATTTCTGATACAAGTACATTAATTTGCTATGACCAAATGCAGATTTCAACATTGCGGAGGGTGTTAATAATATTTTCAAAAGAATTGAATGCAAATCTGTAAACCCTGGTAATTTGGGGAAACCAGGTATAGTTCTTAATCATTAAAAATGCCAACAAGTAAATCAAGTTAATGAGATATTGTAAATATAAATTCTGCCAACAGTGAATGCAAGAATCAAATATGGCTCTTTCATGCAAAGCAGGTAGCTTAGTAGCTTAGGTAGAGCTTAATAACTGATTATCATGTGCTGAAATTTTACTTATTCTTTCCCATGAAGAGTGCTCAAGACAGGCGGAAAGATGTATACATCAAGGTAAATGTGCTTCAGATTCAAGTGGTAGAGACAATAGTAAATGACATACACATTTAATTAATTTTTTTTCACATTGGAGGAAACTGGTACATATCTTATTAAATTTGTGACCATTGACAGATATTGATGATATACAACAGAACAAATCAGATGTCATTTCTCTTTTTGATCCAGCAAAATGCTCATATCATGATTTTGGCGATCCTCAATTCTCATGTAGATGGTGTGGTGATAATTTTTGGATATTTGAACGACTCAAGTCGTCATCTCAAAGAAATCCCATTTATTCATTGTGTTGTGCAAAGGGGAAAATCACAATTCCATGCACCAATGAAGAGGCCACCACCATATTTGTCGTCGTTGCTAAAAGATCCTGAGAATAGCAAAGCAAAACATTTTTAGGAAAAGATAAGAGCATATAATATGATGTTTTCATTTACGTCAATGGGTGGCAAGCTTGATACTGCAATAAATGATGGAAGAGGGCGGTTTGTGTATCGACTATTTGGACAGAACCATCATCGCATTGGAAGCTTGCTCCCAGCTACAGGTCATGTGCCCCGGTTTGCTCAACTTTACATTTATGACACACATAATGAGGTGCAAAACCGTATGAACTCATTCAGGTGAGAACAGTTGATTTTCTACATGGTAATTTTTACATAGTTCAGTTTTAACTTTCATTACACAGTTTTATATGATATATATCTAAATATAATTTCCAACTAATTTGCAGAAGCAACGCTGAACAAAGCCAATCGGATTTGGATTCTGAAATAGAACAAAATTTGAAGGCTATGTTGGACACGTATAATCCCATATGCAAAGTATTTAGGATGGCAAGAGATATGCTTCAAGAAGAACCAATTCTGGACTTCAAATTGAGATTGATTGGCAAAAGAAGAAAAGATTCAAGAGTATATGATTTGCCTATTGCTGATGAAATTGTTGCATTGGTGGTCGGTGACATTGATGAAAATAATGATAATAGAGACATAATTGTAGAATCTCAAGTTGGATATTTGAAAAGGATTCATGAGTTGCATCCCCTCTATCTCCCCTTGTAATATCCTATTGTCCATCCTAATGGAGAAGATGGATTCTCTGATGACATACCACACAATATGGTTCGAAATTCAGGTAAACAAAAAGAAGACAACACAACTATAAGGGAGTATTTTGCTTTCCGATATCAAGACAGGGATGGTGTTGAAGAGATAGCATTGATTTGTAGGAGACTCTTCCAGTAGTTGGTTGTTGATTCTTACACTATGATAGAGAGTTGGAGAATGTCATTCTTTAGAAAACATCAGAAGCGTATGTGGTCTGAAGTTTACAACCGTCTGCATGATGTTGTATTTCAATGTGAAACACAAAGCTACACAGTGGGTAAACGAGTTGTCCTTCCTTTGACATTCACCGGAGGACCCCGTTACATGGTACAAAACTATCAAGATGCTATGGCCATATGCGGGTGGTATGGTTATCTAGATATATTTGTAACTTTCACTTGCAATCCTAAGTGGTCTGAAATAACAAGATTTGTGGAACGAAATGGACTTAAACTAGAGGATCGTCCGAATATTGTGATTCGAGTTTTTAAAATGAAGTTGAAGGCATTAATGAAAGACTTGCAATCTGGAAAAATATTTGGCTCAGTTGAAGCTGGTATGCAATACTCCCTTTTGCTCAGTAAGTTAATATTCTTACATTTGTTTTCGCCCTGGTAAATATTTACCATATATAAATGTAATTGTATTTGTTCCATGTAGCAATATACACAATATAATTCCAAAAAAGGGGATTTCCACATGCACACATATTGTTATTTCTTGCACAAGACTCAAAGCATCCAACACCTGAAGATATTGATAAAATAATCAATGCTGAAATACCAGATCCTAATGAACAACCTGAGTTGTATGTAGCTGTGAAAGAGTACATGATCCATGGTCCGTGTGGTGCAGCTAATCCGCGATCACCATGTATGATAGAAGGGTGTTGCTCAAAATTATATCCAAGAAGCTTTGAACCAAACACAAGAATAAATGATGATGGATATCCTGTTTATAGAAGACGAGACAATGGTCGACAGATTGAAAAAGGTGGTGTGCTATTGGACAATCGATGGCCTGTTCCATACAATCCTACCATATTGGTAAAAAATGCATCACATGTCAATACTGAATGGTGCAACCAAGGAAGAAGCATCAAATATTTATTCAAATATATCAGCAAAGGTAATGATCGAGTCACTGCTGCACTTTACCAACAAAGTCAAGGTCAATCCGGCCAAGACGTTGATGAGATCAAAGCATATTATTATGATTGCAGATATATTTCACCATGTGAAGCTATGTGGCTAATTTATGGATTTGAAATAAATTATCAAAAACCATCCGTTGAAAGATTGAGATTCCATTTAGAGAATGAACAACCAGTATTATATGCAGACGATGATGATTTGAAAAAAGTGATAAAAGAAGAAAAGAACCAATCTTCTATGTTTTTGGCATGGATGGAAGCAAATATGATCTATGAAGAAGCTAAAACTCTAACATATGTTTAATTTCCAACAATGTTTGTATATACAGCATCACCACCAACATGGTGTCCCAGAAAGAAAGGATTTAGTATTGGAAGATTAACTTTTGTTCCACCCACCGCTGGAGAGCTCTTTTATTTAAACATATTGTTGCATAGAATAAGAGGTCCTGAAAATTATGCTCAGATTAGAACAGTTAATGGAGTTGAGTATGATTCATTCAAAGAGGCTTGCTATAGACTTGACCTGCTGGACGATGACAAGGAATTTATTAAAGCAATTGAAGAAGCAGCACATTGGGGAATAGGAAATCAATTGAGATCTTTGTTTGCATTCATACTTTTGTCAAACACAGTAAGCAAACCAGAGCATGTGTGGCAGCATACAAGCGAAATACTCTGTGAAGATATGGAGATTGTTATAAGAAAAGAACTGAGGCGGTCAAGTAAGTTATAATTGTTACTTTTATGTGAAATTAGTTATTAATTTATAAATTCCTTTTTCACTTACTGTTTTTCCAATATTTTAATGTATTACAGCGATGCATATTACTCTTGAACAAATCCAAGGTAGAGGTTTAGTGGAGATTGATGGACTATTAAAAAAATCTGGGAAGTCGTTACAGGATTATCCCAATATGCCTATACCTGAACGTGATCCTTCTACCTTCATGTACAACACATTAATTGCAGAGCAACTTGATTTCAATCAACAATGCTTGGCAGAAGAATTTTTGTCTCTTGAACAACAAATGACTGATGAACAAAAGAATGCTTTTGGACAGATAATGGATTCAATTGATACAAAGAAAGGTACCATTTTAAGTTACAATGAAAATTTAAGTTATTCAACAATTTCATATTTACATATTTATAATGTTATGGTACTATTCATTAATAAAAATGGAATTCCCATACACAATAGGTGGACTATTTTTCTTAAATGGCTATGGTGGAACTGGAAAGACATTCTTATGGCATGCACTCACGGAAAAATTGAGATCCAGAGGTGAAATTGTACTTTGTGTTGCTTCAAGTGGAATAGCAACTACTTTACTTCCAGTCGCGAGAACTGCACACTCTAGATTTTCCATTCCTATAGCAATTGGAGAAAATTCTACATGCAACATTAATCAAGGTTCATTGCAAGCTGAATTGGTCAAGAGAACTTGCTTAATAATATGGGATGAGGCTCCAATGGTTAACAAAAAATGTTTTGAAGCATTAGATCGGACATTGAAAGATATTTTGCAAAATAATGTGTCAATTAATGACCTAAAACCTTTTGGAGGCATTTGTATTGTTCTTGGAGGAGATTTTTGGCAAATACTACCGGTAGTTCCTGGCGGTACAAGGTTTGATATTGTTTTTGCTTCAATTAATTCATCCTACTTATGGAATCATTGCAAAGTTCTGAAATTGACAAAAAATATGAGACTTCAATGTGCAGCAAACAATGATAATGCAAATGATATTAGGGAGTTTTCAGAATGGATGTTGAGTCTTGGAGATGGGAAATTAGCAAAGCCTAACGATGGTGAGGTTGATATTGACATTCCAGATGACTTATTAATTCAAGATTATGAATATCCTTTGGAAGCCGTTTTCAACTGTACATATCCAAATTTTCAAAGTCAATATTCAGATGCAACTTACTTGAAAGACAGAGATATTTTGGCACCAACACTTGAAATAGTTCATGAAGTAAATGAATATTGTCTAATGCAACTGCCTGGAGAAGCAAAAACTTACCTAAGTTCAGATTCATTAGCCAAATTAGCAGATGAATTTGACTTATCAAGCCCGTATATTACACCTCCAATTTTGAATCAACTGAAGATATCTGGATTGTCGAACCATGTTTTAAATCTAAAGGTTGGGATACCAATCATGCTGTTGAGAAACAAAGACGAAAGCAAAGGTTTGTGCAATGGTACTCAACTGATAATTACACAACTAGGAGAACATGTTATTGGGGCTAAAGTCATGTCAGGTGTCAGCTTGGGAGAGACAATATTTATTAGTAGAATGAACATGAGTCCATCTGACTCACAACTTCCATTCCGACTGAAAAGACGACAGTTTCCAATTATAGTGTCATATTGCATGACTATCAACAAAAGCCAAGGACAATCACTTGCAAACGTTTCTGTCTACTTGCCTAAACCTGTGTTCACCCATGGGCAGCTATATGTCGTTTTATCCAGAGTGAAATCCAGAAAGGGACTGAAGTTTCTAATCTTAGATAAAGATGGCAAATCGTTGAAGACTACCAAAAATGTGGTCTACAAAGAAATTTTTGAAAATGTGAAGTAATTTCAGCTTTCAAACATTAAAGCTATTTAGTATTTTGGCAAGGTACAAAAGTTACTCAAATTACATCGTATATATACTTTTTAATGTATCTGTTTCTCTTTTTTAGATTTAATGTAAATTTAAGATTGCCAAGTTAATGACATTTTTAAATCTGTATTTTTAGTCTTCTTTGCAAACAAATATTATTTTGGGCAATAATAAAAACATAGCCAAATAATCAGTATTGCCACTTCGAGATCTCATTTGCATTACTAAGATAAAGGTCCAAAAGATATGCTTCATGAATGCAAATGTCACTACCACTTTTTGATTGAGTTTAATCAAAACAATGATAAAGTTTCAGGTAACATTTCTCCTTCCCTATACTATACCCTGTTCTCTTATTTTATTATACATAATTAATTGTATTTTCATTCAATAATCTATATGATAAGATTATTAATGCGATCATATTCTAAGAGGACCTCAATTCTTAAAACAGTTGTGATAAATTTAAGGTTGCCAAGTTCATGACGATATTGGATTATGCATTTTTAGTCTTCTTTTAAGACATATATAGTTTTGGACAATAATATCAATGCCTTTTGCATATCTCTTTTGCATAACTAAAGAAATGGCCTAAAAGATCTCCTTCATGGATGCAAATGTCACTGCCACTTTTTGACACAACTTTCTGAAATCAGCAACTAAGTTTCAGGTAACTTAACCCTTCCCTATAATTTACCCTGTTGTCAGTTTTATTTATCCTTTTACATGAATCATTGAACTTGAATAAATTATTATTCATCCTTTAAATATCATATTACTACCCATTGTGAATGTGTGCATAAAATCAATTTCCACCTGTCAACCTGCTTACTATATTCTCAACTTATTTTCTCAATACTGCTAACTATTCTCATGTTACCAAACTTATGCAATAGCTGAAGCTGAGTTTAGGAAAGTAGCACAAAGAGGTAATTCCCAAATAATTTGTCATTCAATTTAAACTACAACTTTATTCAGTTTTGAAAGCTTCATTAGAATATACAAAATCCCAAAGTGATGAGAGGCTTCCAAGATAAAAACTTTTAATTTCCATTAGGTATTAAAAAGAAGAACTTATATCAACATTTTACTATACAGTGTAGAATTTTGCTTTGAATCAATTACTGAATAGCATAAAAACAAAATAAGAGTCATCCTTTTTCATGACATGTCCATCAAACTGATAAAGGTTCCATTCAGAAATTTTTCAGATGCAATAAGTGAGTACTATTATTCCAAAACAGTGCCAATAACATACTCAACCATGCTTTTGTTTCAAACCATGGTTTGGTAAAATTATATCTTAAATACCAATAAATTATTTATACTGATTTATTTATATCTATAAAAGCCAATAGCATAGCTCCTTTGAGGCTCACAAAATAACAACTCTGCTTCTCTTATATTTCAAGTGTCATACATTATCAAGGTATTCTCTCTTCTTCTTAATGTTATTCTGCAAAACTGTGATATCAAAATTCCAACATCAATCACTTACAATTCAAAAGTGAACTTCTTTATTTTACATTCTTAATATTTTTTGTTTTCACTAATGTCATACTCTACTTTCCCTGTGCCATACCAGAGTTTCATGGCAGTTAACGAGAGAATGGTAACACCAACTGTTTTGGGAGAACTGGTGGTTGTCTATGATGCATCCAAGGTCATATTTTTGTACCTCAATAAATAAATTCAGATGTATATGTTAATCATTAACTATAATTTAATTAAATTGTACAAATAAATTAAATATATTACATTTGAACACTTACTGGACAAGGAAATACATTATATGTAATCAAATTTAAGAAATTTATTAATTCAGCTAAATGTATATACATTAAATGTTAATGCAAGATTACTTTGAAGTTTATAACCAATTTCTCAAAAAACACGATACCTCGCTAGGTGTGAATTGGAATATCTACACAACAGAAGGAACAAGATACAAGTTCTTTTTCAGCCAAGGATTGGTAACAATTACTGGACAAGTTCTTGGAGGATGGAAACAATTCTGCCAAGAGGAAAACATAAACAATGGTGACAGAGTTGTGTTCCAGTACGTTGGATATTCCAAGTTCAACTACATAAGAGAGGAGCCAAACCAAAATGCTGCCTAAAAAAGACAAGATGAAGAGTTGTTGTTTTCATTTGAATTTTAGCATTGCTTTAGTTCTTAATCTATGTCAATCTACTATGACTGCTCATTATGCTTTATTATTATTGTTTATTATGTTTTCTACTACAACTATGTCCAACAAATGAGACTTAATGTAATATCCAAGCTTTGCAGTTATGAATCGATAACAACAACTATTGCTTCACCATTTGCACGTTATTTGATCTTCTTCTTCAACGTTTTTAGACAGAAATTGTAATTTTCAAACATTGGTGGCAAGCCAACAGATGAATATGTTAGAATAATAAAAAGATATTTCTAAAACTCAAAACTGCTATGTCAGATTCACAAGAATACAAAGAATTAAAAAATGCATTTCGGACGCTTAGTTGTCAATATCATATTACTAAAATTAGGCTTATTTAAGTTTTTAGTCCCTGAACTTAGGTGCTCTTTTAAAATTAGTCCTTGATCTTTTTTTTGTTGCTTTGGGTCCCTAAACTTTTTCAATTTTTTGGAAAATGACCTTGTTGTTGCTTAAGTGATGATATGACCGATGAAATGCTACATAACCTTCGCAGTATCGATAGATAACATACTAGATGATGCCACGTGAATTTTAAAGATTAAAAAATTCAAATTTATTAAAAATAATTAAAATTTGTATTTTTTAAAAAATAAAATAAAATCCTTTAATAATTTTGAAAAAAAAATTTAATAAAAAAAATCATGTGGTGTTACAAAACGCTACATAGCACTTCATTCTTCGATGTCGGACAAGTGACGTGACATTTCATTGGTCATATCATCACTTAAGCAACAACATGGTCCTTTTCCAAAAATTGAAAAAGTTTAGGAACCCAAAACAACGAAAAAAAAGATCAAGGACCAATTCAAAAAGAGCACATAAGTTCGGGGACTAAAAACCTAAATAAACCTTAAAATTAATATTATGCATCAATTACTCTTAAATTTAATTAGAATTATTATATAATAAGACAAATACATTATTGAATGAAAAAAAAATATATTTAAATAAGATATTTATTGTTACATTTAATTACTAAAATTATTATAACTAACATATATATATATACTTGAACCTCATAATTAATTGTTAAAATTTTTCATATATATCTATATTTCATATGGTAAAAGTTTTTTTTAAACGCAAATTTTTATTACATAATAATTTTAAATTTACATAACAAAAATATTCAAAAAAAATGTATTATTATTAAAAACCAAAGTTTTATGAGTTGCAAATAAAAATTTGAAATATTGAAAACAAAACCTTAAGGCTTTGTTTGGTTGATGGAGAGAAAATAGGAAGACAGAAAAAAAAGAAAAAAGAAATAGGAAATAGAGATTATGGAAAGAAAATTAGTAGGCTTTATGGTTGTTTGGTATGAGAGAAAATGTGAAGATATTCGAAAGAGACAAAAGTTGAGTTTTATTTCCTTTTATTTGATTGGAGAAAAAAGTGAGAGGAGAGAAAATAATATATATGTCAAAAGACAATTACATTTTTGTTTCGAAATTATAAATATTTTGCATTTATTTTTCATATATATCTATATTTCATATTGTCAAAGATTATTTTTACTTCAATTATTTATTACATAATAATATTTTGGAATCCAAAATATTATATTTTTTTTAATTAAAATAAAAATGTTTTATTTTTTTAAATTAAAAAATAAAAAAAAGAGATGCAGTAAAATGGACAAGTGAATGGCAGATAAGTAATTTTACAAGTCAATAACAGTTTTCTTTGCAAAATCTCTTTATTTGTGGAGATAAAACTTTTTTTTGTGCGTTCCACGTGTTTTTTTCTCTTCTCTCCATTTTCTCTACTAAACAAAACAGAGAAAACTGAATTTTTCTCTACAAAAACCTCTCCTCCCATTTTCTTTCTACCCATTTTCTCTTGAAACAAACAAGGTGTAAGTAAAACGGACAAGTGAAGAACATAAAAGTAATTTTATATGTTAATAATAATTTTATATGCAAAATCTTTTCCATTGGGAAGAGAAAAAAAATTTTGGCCTCATTTAATTATTCTTTTCTAATCATTTGCTCTCCTAAACCAAATATAGGAAAATAAAAGATTACATTCCAAACTTTTGACATCCCTTTTTCTTTATACATATTTTCTTTTTAAACAAATAAGGTGTAAATGCTATTTACTCCTATTGTTCATAAATTTCAAATTTCTTCTATTCATTACTCTCTCCGGTTCTATTTATAAAACTTTTTTGGGATTTTGATTTGGTACAATTTATAATCACCACTCTTCAATTTTCAGTAACATTTAACTACTTTTTTCCATAAATATTCCTGTTAAGTCAACAATTTTTAAAGTTTCAATGAAAATTATATCAATAATTTTTAAAAATGATAAAAATCCCTCCAGGTCCTTATTACAAGCATCATTTTTGTGAGGGAGAAATGAGCTTATAATAAGAGCAGAACGGATAATCAAATATTCTCATTACCAAAGCTACTCATGAATTTAACCAACTTCCTTAATAAATAGATAAACTCCAAAAGGGTCATATAAATGGGACCGGAGACAATATTTATTTTAAATTTAGGCTTATTTAAGTTTTTATTCCTTGAACTTAGGTGCTCTTTTGGAATTGGTCCTTAAACTATTTTTTCGATGTTTTGAGTAACTTTGCTTAAATTTTGAAATTGGTCCTTTCATTACTTAAGTGGAAATGGGGCATAGGATATGCCACGTTACATGTAGTGTCTTGTGCCACATCGATAGGTAACGTGCCAGATGATACCACGTTTTTTTTTAAATAATTAAAAAATTCAAATTTATTAAGAATAATTAAAAATTGTATTTTATTAAAGAAAATTGAATCTTTTGATAAATTTTTAATAGAAATTATTTTTTTCATGGCTCTACATAACATGTCCTTCATCGATATTGTGAAAGTGACGTGACATGTCGTGGGCTATATCATCTCTTAAGCGACGAAAAGACGATTTCCAAAAATTAAACAAAGTTCAAGGACCTAAAGCATCGAAAAAAAATTAAGCACTAATTCCAAAATAACACATAATTTCAGGGGCTAAAACGTTAATTAAGCCTAAAATTTATATCACCAAATGGTCTTATCATGTTTAAGAGTAGTAGCTTCAATAGCTCTGAAACACTACTTCTAAAGAAAAGTCCCATCAATCCAATTTTCTCTGCGCCTCAGCAATGGCTACTATCAATTTCCAAATATCAATGCTCCATTTCTTTAAACCAACAACTACATTTAACCTTCTAGCAACTTCTCTTTCTCATTCTCTATACCAATACTCATTTCCTCTTTCTTCACACAATACAAAGCAGAGACGCACCAAAGCAGTAGCTGGAATAAATCGACCGAATACCAGGAAGGAGAGGACTTGCAACCAACCAATAGCACCATTCAAGGTAATTACACTGCTAAACCTAAATACAAACACTTAAATATGAAAACCCTAGGATTAAAGATGCGATTTTAAAAAAATTTGTTCAAATATAGTATAATAGAAAACATAAAGATGTGGGTTTTTCTACAATTAAATTGAGAGATCATAGTTGGCTGCCATATTACACAAAAAAAAACCTCATATGTTGTAGCTGCAATTTTTTCTTCCTTCATACTTACAACAAACCCCTTATAAACAATTATCTCAAATACAATGCTAATCTCTTTGTTATTTCCATTAACTGCTATTTCTCCCTTAACTGCAACAAAAGTAACATATTAGAAGGAAAAAAATAACATATTTTTATTCAAGGTATTAACTTATAATTTATTTAAAATTGTCTATAACAAATATTTGATGGCCAATCTTTCTACAAGAGACTTGAAATTAGGACGAGAAACTAGAATCATCCATGGCAGAGTTAACCGAGTTTGGAAAGTTATGCACCAAGGAAATATTTTCAGATACATGCATGTGGTCCTCCTTGATACACATGTTAATATAGTTATCAATCAATTCAGTACATTATTCTTCAATTTATCAAGCAGTCCAGAGGTTTACATCTTAGTGATTTGAACTGCATGTATATCATATTTTCTTTTGTTTGCAAATATATTGACTCAGGGTGAAAAGCTGCAATGTTATATGAATTTTCAAGATGCAATCAATAAGCTAGAAAAATGGTTTATAGAAGGAAGATGTATCAAGCTTTCCAAATTTATCGTTGAGAACAATGAAGGACCATATAATGCAACAAAGAACAAGTGGAAACTGAAACTCACATATGCAACAAATGTTGAATGGAGCCGAGAGAATTTACCTTGGTACAAATTCAACTTTGCAAAATATGAAGACATATTAACACCAGAAACACCTTGTAATCTTAAGTCAGAATTTCTTATAGGTAAAATAATGAGAGTTACTGCTAATCTTATAGTGGTGGATAACCTGACATTTGTATTTCAAAATTTTTATGAATTGCCTAATTTCTGTCTATTTAATAGATGTCTAAGGAGTGATCACAGAATATTGACAACTATAAGACTATCAAAAAGATGAGAAAACTGGAAAGAGACTGACATTCTTCCTTTCAGACAACAAGTTTACAATGACACCCTTGAACTTACTTTTATATATATATATATATATACTTTCTATTTATTTCATGCAACTTAAATAATTCCATTCAATTTTTTCTTTGTAGCCAAAATACTGTCAAAGTGTGTTTGTTTGACAATATTGCAGAGGAAATGGCTGAATTTATCAAGACAGATGTTCACCCAAAAATTGTGATCATGGAATATGCCAAAATAAATAATTGGCATGGTATCTCTCTTCTAAATCCTATTTAATTTAGATAGTCAACTCAGATCTTATGCTTTATTTTTATTATTATTTAAGGTGTGATTTCAATTAACACATCATGCACAACCACAAAAATACTTTACAATCCCAAATTCTCGGAGGTAGAAGAATTTCAGCCCATGTAAGAATGAAGATATACATATCTGTTTTCCATTATATACAATTCTTGTAATAAATTAACTTCTCAATTACAAATTTGCAGGATAAGCCAAAACTATCAACCTCCAACGCTTACGCAAAGTGCAACACAATTTACTGTTGGATCTCGAAGTGAAACTTTAACCTCAATAACTGATAGTTCTATGAGGAAGTCAATATGGGAAATCAAAAATGCTACTCAGGTATTACAATTTATTAGAAAATTTAAATGAATTTCTGATAACTTTATTGTCAAATTCTAATGCAAAATGTCCTACATAAACTGCCACTCAATATAGGCTAGAAAATATGCTACAATTGGAAAGATTACCTATGTCAATGAAGATAATAACTGGTACTACAACTCATGTGGATTATGCAAGACGAAAGTAGTTGAGAAGCAAAAAGGTACAATAACTTTTTTGGATATATATTATACAACAATTTCACTATGACATCTTTAATCCTACATTTTTAATCACACAATATTAATATCATTCACAAAAGATGGAGATGACACCTATTTCCATTGCTATGATCCAAGATGCAACAAGACACCTACTGTAATTATATCAAAGTATGATTTAATAATTATTTGAAGTCATGAAACTAATTACAGTTTTATGCAACATTCAACTGTCTGCATTTCATGATTTTAAATTTTACATTTTAGATACAAGGTACAATTCATGGTTTCTGACTCCACGGAGGAGACATGCTTCACTTTATTCGATTCTCTCGCCTTCAAATTCTTTCATAAAACAGCGATGGAAATGCTGAAAGAACTTGAACAGGTATAAAATAAAATATTACTCACCCTTCTAATTATTTCCATTCATCACATGTTAAAATCACGTTGTAATTTGAATTATGTTAATTCTATTTCAAAACACATTGATTATTGACAGATTGGCGATCCATATGGTTTTCCCCCACCTCTGTACACTCTGTGTGATAGAGAATTTGCATTCTTGATTGATATTAGCCATGACTACAATATTTTGAGAACAAAAAAACTCCTTCACAATACTTCAAATGACTGATGATGAGGAAATTTTAAAAGCATTTCATGAAAACAACAATCCAAATCAGGTATTGACTACAATTAAAAATGGCTCAACCAAAATATTCATTTCCATAACTGAATAATTTTTTCTCTCATGCAGGTCTATTAATTTGCACCATAATCTCCATTTCACCTGCAAACTTCAACCCCTTCGTCAACACAAAACAATGTCATTGTAAATTTCTGAAAATATTCAAATAACAAAATTTTTATCTTAATTAACCGACTTTTATAGCATGTTTACTCTTACTTATTGTTGTAGGAATTTGTCTCTATATCCGGTGAAAATGATCCTTCTGCATTTAGGACTCCTGAGACAAAAATGCAGAACAAGAATAGATCATTGACAGATACACAAGATGATACCTGTGGATTATCTCAAATGCCAACACCTCAATTCTCTACAACCAAAGAGATAGGGAAAAAGAAACAAAATAAGCAAGACTAACAATGGTAAATTCTTTCATCTTAATCAATACACATAAAACACAAAAACTGATTTGGGAAAGTCACATTTTAATTTGCTTGTGCTTTAATATTAGATTCAAAAACTAATACCACAATTGTTTATTAAACGTACAGGACTGTTCCAATTATATTAATGTTTTTTTTTCTATTAAACACTTTAGAAAAATATTGAAAATAACTATGGACTGATATATATTTCTACCCAAAAGGTACAGAAGGCTATCTCTCAGAAACATGATGCAGCAGCTATATTGCAAGATATCACTTTTGTCAAGGTATATGTTTGAACCATTCAAAATTATGTTTCATGTACTTCAGCTAATGAATCATATATGACTTAGTAATGTTTTTGCATAATTATTATGAATTGGACGTGTACCAAAAAAATATATATGTCGTAAATTTCCTTATTCATATTCAATATTAGATATGTAAATATTAGTTAGATTATCAACTACCACAAGTAATATGTTATTCACTCATCTTCTATGGACAAAAAAAAGTCAGACTAAAATATTGTTTTAAATTTCTTTTCATTCAAATTTTAAAAAAAATTAAAACAAAACAAGTACACTTTTTTTTAGTTCTAACTTGCAATCTTTCTTATATTTAGTTCTTATTCACAATTCTACAACAATTATATTATTAACCAAAATGAATTTCACACATTAATAACTCAAATAAAAATATATAAATGTACCTTATTCTATAAATGAATTAATAACTATTTTTTAACCGTTTATATTGTGTAGCATTGCCGTTTATATTGTGTAACATTGCCGACTACTATTTAATTTATTTCCTATTTAAATCAAATTTGGCTAGCAATTATAAGTTGTAACTTAAAAAATAATATTTTTAAGAAATAAACTGGATTCTTAATACTGAAAATGGGTCGTGTAAAGCCATAAACACACAGTCTTTCATTAAAATGGGTCGTAAATAACTATGGGGAAGATTGGGTCCAACAAAAAACCTATGGATTCTATGTAAATCTGTCGGTCAAGGATTATCAAAGAGACTTCTGAACTCTTCAGTGCCCAACCTGACAAGACAAGACAATTATCACTACTCAGGCAAGTTAATATCACTTCAACCACTTAACTCTTCTTCTCCATCGTAACTCTTCTTTGCTCATTCACTTTTCTTCTTTCAAGTTCAAAGAGAAGTCCAGAAGTTCCTCCATTCTTCTTCCATATTTCTTAAGGTACATTTAATCTACCATTACTCTACTCCTTTATTTTCACTTCACCAATATTTTACTATTACAAATACTGTTAATGTTATAGTTATTATACATGTATCTATCTTTTCTTATAACAAATATAATAATAACGTCGTTTCATCTTAAACTTACAATACATAAGATTTATTTGCAGAGTTATTATATTTTTTAACCACTTATATATTAAATTTATAATTTATCTTAACCAATTTTTAAAATTTTGTCAGCTACTTTTTTTAATTCCAATCCTAAGAAATATATTATATTTAACATTTCTTTTTTCTTTCTTCAAATTAACGGAAATAATAATGTAACTTCATCTCAAACAAATAAACATTACTATTTAAAAAGTATATAACCTCTGCTATTGTCATCCGTTTTTTCATTTATTTGTTATTCTTATCAATTTAGCTTAAATAATGCAATTGTAACAACTACATAAATATACTTAACGTTTTTATTGAAATGGATTCACTTATATTATAACATTAAACAAAAAAAATACTTATTAATTGGGCCATTACAATTAGATAATAAGTCCGTTACAAAATAATAACAGTATTACACTTAGTAATTGGGCTCATTACAACAAAAGGCTTGTTACAAATAAAAAGCATATAATAAGCCTAAAAGAATAAAACTTCGATAGACTATATAACTTCTAACAATTGCCAAAAAATTGCAGACCTATTCAAATCCAATGTGAAAATACGTTACACACTAAAAACGTGTGGGTAAGTTACTTCCTATCACTTTTCAACTGCTCCATCTTCTCATTCATAATAATTACACTTTGGTTTACAATACCTTACTCATTCTTCACAGAGATTACGGGAGGGAACTCCATTACTCCTCCAACATTCATAAGGTAAAACTCATATACCATTGAACTTCTCCTTTATTTAATATGTCTTAGATATATTGCTAATGGCTTCATGAATATCTGCAATTTGAATCACAATATTATATATAAAAAAACGACTCTTGTTCTCATATTTTTTGAAATCACAATATTGTAATAAGCAACTTATTTCATTCTCATGAATAAAACTGTACTAAATCTTTGACAATAATACAACTATTCAATATTTGTTTTTTTACAGCCACATATTTTCCAAGATCATTCAGCAATTCCAATATGACAGGATTTTGTTTCTACCACAACAGAACAGAGGTATAAGACTTCAACTATACATTATTATTTCTCACAGGAGTATCATTCTTTGTAGTGCTTAAGGTAGAAACATTGTTTATTGCACAGGGTCCAAAAACGCTTTCCTGAACTATATCTGAGTTCACTGGCTACGCTCCTTGCAAAACTATCACAGTGAGAGATCCAATTGGAAACACCCACCAACTCAGACTTCAAGGGAATGCTCATACTCGAATACTGAAAATAACAACAGGGGTGGATACATTGATAGATTTTTATGATTTAAGAGGACATAACCTATTCAACTTCTTGCGATCTGACAAAGACTTATACCAAATCTTAATAACCAAATCAGGGGAACAATTTTGCCTGATTGCAGATGCGCATATTGTTTCCTTGGTAAGAATTGCATAAATTAGCCCATAAAAATATCTTCCACTTTTAACATTTTCTAACATTTGCTTATATTTCAGCAAATCGTCAACAAGCTGTGCAACCAAATGTTCAAGCAAATACTGCAGCGAATGAAGAAGTAAATATTTCAGCCAATGTCCCAGCAATTGTCCAACCATCAATTGCACCCAATGTGCCACCACATTTTGACATTGAAAGTTAAAAAACTGTGACCCGCTATCAATGACAAAAAGGAATTATGATATACAAAATTATTCTTCAAAACAATTTTATACAGATTACAAAAATCATGTATTATATTTGCAAAACTAAACTAATTTGCACTAATTTTGTAGCCATTGCCATATCAATTTGTGGCAGCAGCATTTCAAACCAAGAGGTTATACTATAATGTTATTGATGAACAAGGAATACCATACAAATGCAAGATGTTGAGGTCTGAAAGAAGCCCAAATGAAGCCTATCTTTCCGATGGCTGGCGTAATTTCTGCAGGGAACATAATTTACAAGGAGGAAAGCGCATCAAACTGGGTGTAAATCTTTCTGAAATCGGAAATATTTACTACATTGGTACAAATTTCTTATTTTATTAATTCATAGTTATATTTAATTAACATTACATGCATATTCAATGTCCAATATTATATGAAATATGTGATTCTAGATTAAAATCAAATTAAGCATACATAATATACTAAAGTTTACCATGTATTGTTTCTTTTGCATTGCAACCAAATAGGGCCCCAATGATTCTGTGTCCCCTTTCGAAAGCTCAATCATTCTATTTTCAGGTAATATATTATATAAGTTGCTTTAACTTTATCAAATCTATAACCACAAATAATAAAGTTAACAATTCCATTTTACCATTACTCAATATTGATTTTATACAAACTGCAGGAAATGCAATCTAAGGCAGAAATGGACAGCCGGATCAATGATTCTGCAAATTTTGATAGTTCTACATATACTTGCTACTTTGGTTATTTTCTATTTTAAATATTATATTATTGTAATGTCAGCTACAACCCAAGACTACCTACTGTCCGTTTGTTAACTTTATTTCTATTTCTGCTTTTTCATTATCTATTTCGCTTTCAAACTATGTCTATGTTCAATTCCAGTATGCAATGTAATTATAAGTTTGCTTTCATCAAAAAAAATTTTCTAAATTATAAATTTTTTTTACTATACATATAAAACTGACACAAATTAATGCAACAAGACAAATACATTAAATTGTTTCATTTTTCTTTAATATAATGTTATAGTTCCCATGAAATATATTACGCAATTACTCACTTTTCTTTTTTTTTATTACAAAGGAGGTACCTGGAACTAGAATCCAGGACTTGGGGGCCTAAGCTATCTAGGTGTCTCTCCAACTACCAACTGAGCTGACTTACGCGGACACTCACTTTTCTTTTTAAAACACATTAATCTAAAAAAGGTCATTTATAAATTGATAGATATTAACGTTAATTTATTTAAAATTAAAAAAAAAATTTCATTCTCTCTTAGATGCATCGGTATCAATCCATTGGCCCTATGGAAGTAATTATATCAATCCAAGCTTTTATTTCAAAGTATAAAAATTTCAAAATTAAATTTATTGCTTACCATAATGGACCCGTGCGTGGCACGGGTTAATTTCCTAGTTAAGGGTAGTTATATGTAGGGTGTTACATTAATAGTCACTTTGGTTCCTGAAAGATACATTAGTAATCAATTTACTCACTTGAAAGATTTTTTTTATATCAATTTAGTCTTTCAAATATCAACAAGACATCAAGTAATGTAAATTTTGGTCAGTGAAAGATTCATATGATCATCAAATAAGTCCCTAAAAGGACCAATGTGGTACTATATTGATCATTTGGAGACTAAATTGATGTAAAAAAATCTTTTGAAGACTAAATTAATGACCAATGTCTCTTTCGGCGAACAAAATGACTATTTATTTCCTTCCATTTTGGTTTTACTTCATGAAATCGATCTGTTCAAAGAAAACTCGATTTTGAAATTGAAGATAATTATGAACATGATTTTCTTTTTCTCATCACCTATGCTTCCAATTTTGGCTCCACAACAATTATTTTACAAAAGATTCGAGCAATATAAAATATATTAATCATCATCCTTTTTGAAATTATTTGATCATCAAAGACAAAAAAATAACTGTCAAATCTGTTTACGGAATAATCAAATTTTAAATCATAGATAATGAATAATCATAACCATGTTTATTTTTAAACAATATTTTTCAAAAATAATCATGATCTTATTGGTTTAATTGCATTTTTGGTTGTTTATCTTATTTTCAAAATTCACTTTGGTCTTTTATTATTATTTTTTGAATAATTTTGGTCCCTTATTTTTAAAAAAGATTCGGTTTGGTTCTTCCATTAAAAAAGATTAGATACACTAGAATATTCCGAAATTTCCCTCCCCTTACCGAAATCTGGAAATTTCGTCGAAAATCACGCCGAAAAATTTTCTCTCTCTTCTTCTGATCCTCCTTCTCTTTCTTCTTATCCTCCTTCTCTCTCCTTCTTCTTCCTTTCTCTTCTTCTTCTTCCTTTCTGTCATTTAATTCAAGCTTATAGTCCAAATCTCTCATACTTCATATGGACCCTTCTCTCTCTATCGTCGCCCATGGTCGCCGCCTCTTTTTCTCTCTTTGCCGCTGCACCTTCTCTTCTTCGATATGACTCAACTTGCATATGCCATTAAGATACGACAATAATAGTAGCTACACGGCTGCTGCACATGAAGAATATGGATGAGAGAGGAGAGAAGGAAGAAAGAGAAGAAGAAGAGGAGAAAGAGAAAGAAGGAGAAGAAGAAAAGAGAGAAATATGAAGGTTTTTGGCGATGTTTTCGGCAATGTTCCAAAATTCGATGAGGCTACAGAATATTCCAGAATATTTTGATGTAATCTAACATTTTTTAAAGGACCAAACTGAATTTTTTTAAAAAAATAAAGGACATAAATTATCAAAAAAATAATAAAAGACCAAAATGAATATTAAAAATAAGATAAAGGACCAAAAATGCAATTAAGCCTAATCTTATTTTACCAATTATACAAAATACGCACTAAAACATACACCCTCCGGTCTTGATTATAAACAAAAATAACTAATTTCACGGGTATTAAGAAAAGTTAGTTGAATGTATTTAATTTTCTCAAATTAATAAAAAAGTAGACTACTTTAGTAAACTTACATTGAGAATAAAACAAGAATTAAATGATTCAACCACTTTATAAATACATTTTAGGAATGATTGTATTGAGAATAGAAAAGTAGTTAAATTTTGTTTATATTTAAGACCATTAGTGGAATGTTTTTTTTCTTCTTATAATCAAGACCGGAAGGTGTATCTTCTGATCTCCTCACTCAATTTCATCTAGGACCAGGTGGATGTAAATGACCATCAAGAGATTTTTTTATTTCCTTCCATTCTCTTTCCTCATCTTTAAACAGGGTTTCTTTTTTCTTTTTTTTTGTTCGTATTCCTTGCGGAACCACCGGTATCCCCAAGAGCACCCTTAGAGCATCTCCATCCCAAGTTCTTAATGCTTGGGGTTCCGTGAAGAACTCAACTGAAGAACCAAAGTGGGATGGAGGATGTCTACGTGGAGGAGCTTGGCAAGCACAGCAGCTTCACCAAGCTCCGGTGCTTGACATGGACCCACCGTACGGAGAGGAGAGAGAAACAATAAAATATGGCAAAATTTTCTTCTTCATCATCGTTTCAACAGATAGGGAAGGAAAAAAAATTCACAAAACACCATATTCACAACACACAGGGAAGAAGATCAATTAACAGTAAATCATATTACAAGAGTGAAAGCCTCAAATTAACAATTGGGAATTAAAATGAGAAAGGGGAAAATTAAAACCCTAGAATCCCAAATTGAATAGGCAAGGCAAAATTGATGCTGATCCACCCACATGCAGAGCAAAAAACGATGATCCAAGCATTGTTCTTGAGGGATGAAGTGCTTGATGTGCTCCATGATCCCCAAAAACCAAAAATCATCTTGTTACTGTGATGTCTTGTTTAGCGATAAAGAGAAAGAGAGAAGAAGGAAAGTGAGACAACAACCGTGAGAAGAGAGTAGGATTTGAAGTGAAAGAGAAAGAGAGTGAGAAGGTTGGCGGTGGAGATGGTTGATCGTTGATGGAGAAAGGAGATGAAAAGGGAGGGAGAGGGAAGGTGACGAAGAGGGAGGAAGAGGGAAGGTGAAAGGAACCGTGAATTTTGGGGAAGAAAGGAACCGTGAGTTTTGTTGAAGAAAGGAACCGTGAGGGTCTGAGGGAGAGTGAAATATGACTTGTTTCCAACAATATGACTTGAGGGGTAGTATTAACAATTATATGACTTGTTTTGTTAATTGTGAGTAGTAGTTTGCACCAAAAAAAAATTGTGAGTAGTAGTACATATTATAACCGTTGAGGACTGCTTCTATCTGTTACAAACAATATATTTTAACAATTATATTCGTTACAAACAATAAAAAGTAATCGTTTCTATCCGTTGGAATTTTTGTTCTATAAATATGTATCAATTGTTTCAACAATTCACAAGCAAAATTTCAATTTCAATCTTACCCAAATGGACCCCAATCAAAATCCTTATAATGCTTACTTTAATTTTTTACAAAACCATTCACCTTCTCCAAATAATAATTCCTCTCCAATTATTCCTAGCACACAAGGTAATAATTCAAACATTAGAAATTACCAAAATCCTCCCCGTTTTCCTAATCCACATTATAATCCAAATTTTTACAATCAACCATTTCCTATGCCATATTACCAACACCCCATGTATCCACCATCACAAACCAATCCCACCATGGGTAATAGTAGTGTTGAATTGATTGAAGAAGAACGTGAAACACCGGGTGGATCAATTTCTTCGTCTCAAATACCAGAATTTTCAACTCAAGTCGGACTGGAGAATATTAATCTTGAAGAAGAAGGAGGAGGAGCAACAGAGAAGACAAAAAGTCGAGAAAAATTCTCTCCAGATGAAGATAGGCTACTCATTGAGGCATGGATAAACATTTCAAAAGATTCGATTGTTGGAGTTGATCAAAAATCAGCTAGTTTTTGGGGAAGAATTGAGAACAATTACAACCAGTACCGTCATGAGAAGTATTCCACAAGGAGAGTAGTCCAACTAAAATCACGATGACATAGGTTGAATAGTGCAACCCAGAAGTTTGCTGGATGCTACAAACAAGCAGTAGAAAATAAGAAGAGTGGGAGCAATCATGATGACATAATGAAAAATGCATACACAATTTATGCTCAAGACGAAGGCGGCAAAAAATTTGAGTATGAGCATGTTTGGCGTTTGTTGAAAGATGAACCAAAATGGGCTGCAGGTATGTTTCAATGTTCTTCAAAAAGAACAAAGATTTCTGCTTCTGGTGCATATTCGTCATCCTCTAACCCACCAACACCAACAAGTTCCGAGTACAACCCAACATCGCCTACTTTGAAACGTCCGATTGGGCAAAAAGCTGCAAAAAGAAAGGCGAAATCAAAGCAAGGTCAAACTTCGAATAATACCGATGTTGTAGAATTCAATGTGATTTTTCAAAAAAAAAGTTAAACCATGACAGATTTTAATCGTGCATTTGATGAGATGGTAAAGGCGCAGCAAGATAAGATTAAGATGGATGAGGATAGGATGAAGATGGATGCGGATAGGTTGAAGATAAATGATTTGCTAATCCTCACCAAAGATACATCCAATATGAATGAGAGACAACTAAGAGATCATGAGGTGTTGTGCAACTTCATTAGGGAGAAATATGGCTTAGTTTAGTATCAACTTTATTAGTATCTTCAATTATGTTTTATGAATTATGTATTATTATATTCAACTATGTTTTATGAATTATGAATATGAATTATGAATTATGTATTATCATCTTGTTTTATCAACTTGAATTATCATTTATGATTTTTAAAAACTAGCCGCTGTAAAATAGCAGTTGTAAACTAGCCGTTGTAAAATAGCCGTTGTAAACTAGCCGTTGTAAAATAGCCGTTAAAAACTAGCCTATATATACTTCAGTCACTCTAATTCTTCTATCATCTTTCAACCTTCATCTTTCCAAAATTCTTCTTTCATCTCTCAAGTTATTGTTTCATCTTTATTCTTTCCAATTCTTCCAATGGACCCTTCAGATCCTTTCAACCCTCAGTTTCAAACAACTCTCAAATGGTATATTGACAATGTTATTAACGACAATAGTGAAGAGGAAATGATGAGGATTATTATTGAAAGGCAAAGAGAGGAACAAGCTAACAACTCTACTAGGTGTACCGGGAAAAGAAGGCACATAGAAAGGAACCGTGAAGAAGGACATGCAGGATTGTTTAACGATTATTTCTCTGAACATCCGGTATACACGGATGAACAGTTTCGCCGAAGGTTCCGAATGCACAAACATGTTTTCCTTCGCATTGTACAAGCCCTTGGTGAGCATGATGAGTATTTTCAAATGACGGTGGATGTACGTGGTAGACAAAGCCTTTCACCACTTCAGAAATGCACTTCTGCTATTCGTATGTTGGCATATGCATCATCTGCTGACAGCCTTGATGATTATGTGAGAATGGGGGAGAGCACTTCAGTGAAATGCTTAGAGAGATTTGCAAGCGGTGTGATCAAGATATTTGGGGAAGAATATCTAAGGAGGCCTACAACTGATGACATTCAACGCTTGTTGCAAATAGGGAAAGATCGTGGTTTTCCAGGTATGTTGGGCAACATAGATTGTATGCATCGGGAGTGAAAAAATTGTCCAGTTGCATGGAAAGGTCAATTTTGTCGAGGTGATCATGGGAATCCTACAGTTATGCTTGAAGCAGTGGCATCAAAGGACTTGTGGATTTGGCATGCATTCTTTGGGGTTGCTGGTTCAAACAACGACATTAATGTGCTGAATCAATCACCTGTCTTTAACGATATTCTACATGGTCGAGCTCCAGAGGTGAAGTACACTGTTAATGAAACTGAATACAATTTGGGGTATTATTTAGCTGACGGCATTTATCCGGAATGAGCTACATTTGTCAAGAGCATCCCAATGCCACAAGGAGAGAAGAGGCAATTTTTTGCCAAACAGCAAGAAGGTGCTAGAAAGGATATCGAGCGAGCATTTGGAGTACTCCAAGCTCGATTCGCAATCGTACGTTACCCAGCTCGTCAATGACAATTAGATTCACTTGAGCGTATAATATATGCTTGTATCATATTACATAATATGATTGTCGAGGATGAACGAAACACATATGGTGGTACATTCGATTATTCTGATGTTGGTAACGACACGGTGGAAGAATCTAATAATGCTCGTGACCATGATATTCAAGATTTACCTGCAAAGGAGATTTGCTGTTCGCGATAGAGTAACCCATCACCAACTTCAAGCCGATTTAGTAGAACATGTTTGGGAGCACCACAAGCGTATGAACGACCAAAATTGAAATTTTATTATATGCATTTTTATATATTTTTCATTTAAATTAATGTATTTTTATTTATTTATTTTATTTTTTATGTAATTTAGTAAATTTAAATTATTGTTGTTAAATTATTGGTATTAATTGAATTACATTTTAATTTTTATTATAATATGTAATATTTAAATAATATGTAAAAAGTAATGTGGGTTAGAGTGTGTGGTCCATTCAAGAACCATGATTGGGTTCTTTGGGATGGAGCAAAATTGTGTTAGAGTTGTTTAGGATATGGGGAAGTGTGAGATAATATAAAAAATGCCGTGGGGACCACACAAGAACCAAAATTGGTTCTTTGGGATGGAGATACCCTTGAGACTAATCCGGAGCGAGCTGCGTGGCTGGCTCCCCAGCGGGATGTTTTTAGTTTTTTTAATTTATTTTAAAGGTATACCAAATTTTAAAAAAAAAAAAAAAAAAAGTGAAGAAGGGCAAGTGAGCAGAGAGCAATAGCAATGGCGACGCTCGATGGCGGCAACAACAACTACGCAGAGGAATTGGCGGTGGGGTGCATGCTATCGATCAGGACAACATTGGGAGACCAATTTGAAGGCCAAGTTGTAACCTTTGACCGCTCCTCCAACATCCTCGTACTCCAAGAGGGTTTCAAACATGGAGGAACCCGTCGAAACATTCGCTTATTGAAGACCAATTACATCAAAGACTTCACCTTTTTGGGTCAAGCCGATGACCCACTTGACCCTACTAACTGCTACCTCGACCTCAATGCTCTCCAATCAAGGGAAGAACTCGCCCTAAGGTATTTTTTTTAAAGTTTATTATTGGGATTTTGCGAATGGATTCAGGGGTTGCCGCAATCCTATTATTACAAGTTGGGTCCTGGGAACCTGTGGGAGGGTTTGTAAACATTCACTTTCCATTACCTTTGCTCTATAAACCAACTCACAAATAGTGCGATTGGGATAAAGGGGGAGGAGTGTAAAGGAAAGAGTTAAAATCATATTCCATTGTTTTGGAGTTACTTCGTCAAAGGAATGAAATGGAAAACGTAGTCAACATCGGGGCATTGCTATTGCGGGGTTTTGCGGAGCGGATTTGGTGTACAACGTTCGGTTCTAAGTAGCAGTTACATGTGAGAAAGTACAAACCTTAACTTTATGTTACCTTCCTTTGGAAAAACAACTCGCAAACAACTCTTACGATATGTTGGATGAATGGAATAGAGGGTGAAAGAATGGAATGGAAAGAGTTAAAATAGTGTTGCATTGTTTGAGTTACTTTGTTAATGGAATGAGGTGGAACGTTCCTCTCCAAATCCTCAATATTTTCCCCCTCTAATTTGGGGTAGAACCAATGGAATGGATTGGGAAACTTTTCCATATCATTCCATCCCCTCTAAAATCTTACTCCCTAATTTAGTGGTTTTTGTTTTCTTTGATAAAATTGAGGTGTGATTTGAATTGATTTTGGTTCCAGACAAGCGGAGGCAGATGCTGAAAGGATCGGAGTTGGTGTTACCAGTGAGGCACAGAGCATCTTTGATGCTTTATCCAAAACGTAAGTGCTGTGATGTTGTTGAATTGAACCAGTGTTGTTTGGATGAATTTAATGTTTATACTTATAACCAAACTAACTTTTGTGTTTGACTGATTTATAACTGAAAAAGCATTTTTTTTATGTGTAAGCTTCTTTTCCCATTGCAGAATTCTAGGTAGCAGCGTTAGGTAGAAATGTTAGATAGAGACAAACATATATATGGATTCTATTCCTTTCTTGGGTGCATTTTATAAATAGAACAACTCATGACACAAGGTTAAAAAATGAGGCATTTTGGCTCTATTAAAGAGAAGAGAACAAAATCACTCCATTGTCATGTTCCTTTCTATCCTGTTTTGTTTTGTTCCATCTATTCTGTTAGTGCGCCAAACCCTAGGCTTTATTTTTGTATAACAATTTCCTCATCTTCCTTGTTGTTTCCTTGCATGCATTATTTTGGTGACTGTTTGGATGCTTTTTAGGCGAATACCATTCCCATTGTGTTGTTTTGTATGTTTGACTGTTTTATCTATAAACTTGTTGCAGCCTTGCATTTATAGGTATGTTAGATTCTTTAAATCTTTAGTTATTCCTAAGTCCCAACTCCCTACATCATAATGACTGGATAGTTTGAACTGTGAAGCGATATTAAATAAAAAATGTGATAGGAAGGGGGCTTCTTTGTGTTTGTATTTGAGACACCTTTGTTTTCTAGAAGTTTTATTCTTCTTGTTCGTAATATTTAAAGCTAAAGTGCAATCATTATATGTACCTATTGCTATAGAATATTCATGATGTGATTCAAGTATCTTTATGCAGTTGTATCAGATTTTTAGTTAGATGTCTAATCATTGCATGTTGATATCCTCCACTGTTGCAAAGTTTAAACTTGTTTAAGGTTGTTTGGTCTTATTAAGAACCAATGTATTTTGGACAAAGTTGGAGTAGCACCTATTGAGGACAAGATGATGGAAAGTTATAAACTTGTTTAAGGATGTTTAGTCTTACGAGGAGGAGATCAACAGAGCTTGTAGTGTGAAACAAAATCGAGTGGAAGATAGTTTGATAAGGGGTAGATGAGGTTTGAAGAACACTTTAGGAGAAACCATTAAAAGAGATCTTACTTCACATGTATTTATTAAAAATTTGTTTTAGGAGATACCATTAAAAGAGACCTTACTCTAAATGAATTTATAGGAAATTTGGTTTTGATAATTTTTTTAATAAGTATAAAAGAACAATTTATCAAGAGAGAACAAATGCAAGAGGATAAGGAATCCTCGAGCTAAAACATTAACAATTGAAAATATGAGGACAAACAAAATTAAGAACTAGAGACACACAACAAGGGAATTAAATCTTGTAACTTGTAGTATGGCATGATTTTCAATTTTGACCTCCAGAGTAGGATTTATCCACCTCTTGCTAAATTTACCACGTACTCCGTTCTCGACTTATGCGGAAACCTTGTATTTCCAAAGCTGACCCTTGGTGTAATCCTATAGTAATAGAAAATTCTTCTGAGACCCCACCTCGTATTCTCTCACTAGTCTTGACCTCCTCATACATATTCTTGATTGCTTTGGTGTAAGCAATACACACTCTTTTCTTTTCTTAGGTTTTTCACAACACCTCTCTAGGAACCCTATCATACATTTTCTCCAAGTCAATGAAAAGCATGTTTAAGTCCTTTTGATTCCTTTGGTATTGCACCATCAACCGTCATAGCAACTCTATTGTCTCCATGGCTGACCTCCTTGGCATAAAACCAAATTAGTTTTTGGTAATATGTGTCTCTATTCTCAACCTTTGCTTAATTAACCCCTCTTAAAGCTTCATAGAGTAGGATTTATCCAACCTTTGCAAAATATCTATGAGCTTCATTGAAAAGCTTGTGAAAGTTGTTTTTTAATCTTTCCTTAATATCTTTGTCAGAAACCAAGACCTCTCCTTCTCCACCTTAATGCATTTCACTTTGTCCAAGTCTCTTGTCTTCTTTTCCGTAGCTTTAACAATGCCTATAGATGCTTCTTTCTCCTTCCTTGGTGCCTAAAGATTGTTATAACCCATTATACGCTCTAGCTCTTGCTTATATTTCTTAGCTTTCGTATATTTTTCACTCAAGGACCATGTTTTATAACATTTCCTTTTCACCTTAACTTCATCTTGCACACTTGCGTCCCACCACCATGACTCTTGACCCTTTGGTTCAAAGCCACTTGATTCACTGAGTGTCTGTTTTGCTATTTCCCTAATCCACTTGGCCATCTCTTCCCACATGTTGTTTGCACTTCCTTGTCTGTCCCAAAGCCATTCCTCTAAAACCCTTTGCTGGAATCTCCTTTGATTTCCACCCTTCAATTTCTACCATTGGATTCTTGGAACCTTATTTTGGCATTTTCTTTCCACTCTTCTCTTAGCCCTTACATCCATAATCTAAACTCTGTCTGGTAGTCAAGCTCTCTCTAGGTTTAACTTTGCAATCCATGCAAAGCTTTCTAATATGATTTCCTTATTAAAAGGATTTAAGAGCATGCCATCCCACTCTTATAAGTGGTATGATGCTCTTCTTGCTTTTTAAAACAAGTGTTGGCTATTGTGAAATCGAAAGTCGAAGAGAAATCTATGGTGGTTTTACCTTCCGTATTTGCTACCCCTATGCCATGGCCCCCATGAAAACCTTTGTATCCTCAAAGTCACTCCCCACATGACCATTAAGATCTCCTCCTATGAAGATTTTTCTCTCAAAGGTATTCCCTGGATTTACACCTAAGTTCTCCCAAAATAGTCTGAGGTGTCATCCCCCCCCATGAAAACCTAGTAGTGTCTTTTTCTGATTTTCGAATCCAATAAAAAATAAGCAAGTTAGTACGAACGTAATTGGTTGCTGTTTGGATCGCAACTGGTTACGGACACTATTGTAACCGGTTAAGCTCTATAGAACCAATTACGCTGTTAGCAAACACATCAAGAAATTTTTTTTTTCAATCACAACCAATTCCAATCAATTTGATATTCAAATATATGACTCTTAATACTATTCCCAAGCAATTAAATCACAAATCAAAGATAAAATCACAATATGCAAGATTTACAACACTTCTGAAGAATAACGGAAATATACGACATCAAACACGTAAAGAAGAGAAGGGATTGAAGATTTGACACTGAGATTTATTCTGGTTCACTCTCAACCTTCCGAGAGCTACATCCAGACCTCCCATTTTGAATTAGGAGATTTGCTTCACTATTTTTTAGAAATGAGTTAATAGTCACTTTGGTCCCCGAAAGATACATCGGTCATCAATTTAATCCCCAAAAGATTTTTGGCATCAATTTAGTCCTCCAAAGATTAATATGTCACCACATTGGTCCTTTTTGGGATTTATTTTATGCCCATATGAATCTTTCGGGGACCAAAATTTACATTTCGTGATGTCATCTTGATCTTTGGGAGACTAAATTGTTGTCGATTTATTTTTTTTTGGATTAAATTGATGACCAATGTATCTTTCGGGGACCAAAGTCACTATTAACTCATTAGAAATTGTCTAGTACAAACACACGTCCAAGATACCTCACTCTTGTTTTGTACCTATCCTCATTCCTCAACCTTCTAAAAACCCTCGTCAAACCCAACTAGAAAGATTCCTCACTTTCCAATACTAAGAAGATACCTTACTTCCTAGATTTCTCAACATGCTAAGAAGATACCTCACTCCTTAGGCCTTCTTTGTATAGCGGATACCTCACTCCTAATATGCCTTTGATCTATTGGTGATGCCTCACACCTCAATCAATTTCTAAATCTTTTGTTGATACCTCGCACCTCAATCTTTATGAAGATGTGTTGCTTCTTGATGAACACCTTGAATGTGCAGTGAACAACTCTAATTACAACACTTGAATCTATGAATCTTGAATCTCAATTAATGCACTTTGAACAATGATGAGTATTGAGATCAAGAATGAAAGAGATGAAAGAATATGAAAATTTTTCTTTGAATTCTCTCGAAGAGTAATAGCTAAGGGTTTTTGTGATTTTTAATTATGAAAACTCTCTTTTATACCCTTTAACAATGGGTTTTTATATGTCAAATCGATTAAGAAGTTGGTTAAAGAAACAAACTGATTTTGACCTTTTATAACAGATGTAATCAGTTACAAAACCAGTATAACCTGTTATCGTGCTTTAAAAATAATTGTTCTGGCCAATTTTAACTGTTTTAACCGGTTACATTGCAGACTTAACCGGTTAAAACAGTACATTTAACCAATTACAGTGCAGACGTAATCAGCTAAGACAGTGTTAGTTTGTTAATCACTTAACCGTTCTAAATGTAACTTGACTTATATATAAAAACATAAGTTCTTAACCCATTATTAAGCCAAAGTATGATGCATGAACATGTTTTAAAATATTTGTAAAATTATATGCATCATTTTCAAGAGATTGGTTTTGTAATGAATCAATTCATGATTATTCAAAATGAATTAATTGAGATTCACTACCCAATCTAGACCCTACCCAAGCAATCATCTTAATAAATGTAAATAAACAGTAAATAATATGTCCTATTTAGGTGATGCTCTTCAGTCTTATTGTTGTTGTTTGTTGAGTTTTGCCTTTCTTTGCCTTTTGTCACTTCTATCTTCATCAAAACACGTGTCAAGCTCACTTGCTTCACATAAATGATTCTTGCTTATTTGACACTGTACTCGAGCCATACAACATATTGCTTTTGAGCAATGTCCTAGGCCTAATACTATAACATTGTTGATCTATATTATTACAGTTCAACAAAAGTTTTATGTTGGCTGTCAACTGCGGAGCAATCTTCACATTTAATCCGAACTTAGGGTCGACTATGTATAGCATAAGCATAACATAGGCAACACTAATGAAATACAGCTTCACAATCCCTCGCCATATCTGTAAGGAAAACCCCTTTAACATATCATGAGTTCTACATCAAGTGGAAGCCAAACCGACTAATCTAATCCTAGAAACACCGGTGATCCAAAGAGATCTACTTAAAGATGTGAGTTAGGTACAATCAAATTCACCAAGGTGTGGAATAAATTTCCCATGCCTCAAAAAATGGTTTCATTAATTGAACCAAAATATGAATAGCTAGTTAACATAAACTAATCCAAGGACCAAGGTCATACCGAACACACCCGAGAATTGCAAAACTAAAAATCCCTGATGAAGCAGCTATAGGAGAATGTAAAAAAAAAAATGAGGAGCTGAGTGCAAGTTAGAACCACACCCTAAACATGAGGGCACTGTCAAAAATAAAGGATTTAATTTGATGATGTTTTGGACTTCAAATAGGTTTATCATGATGGAGGTAGTCTCTTCAATGAATGAATCAGGAAAATAGAATGATTTGCAAAAGCTAAATTGTTAAAATGTTAAGCAATTACATGGTTTTGGTTTTTGGATTTCCTAGCAGCAAGGAACTTAGAAATTAGTTAATTTAACATTTTAAATCCTGTAATGCACCGTACCTTGGCTCTTCAATTATCTATGTTTCGTATATTTTTCTGTGGCGATATGCTTCATGAACTAGTACTAGTTATTAGTTTTCCTTTTAACTGAGGACATTTTCACCAGGCTTCCAGTCCGCTGGGACAAGACTGTCATAGTTGTGATGAATGAGGTGCGTGTCAGCAGTCCATATAACTCTGAATCTGTTATCGGAGGTACTCCTGCTGCAAATGACCGGGTGAAGAAAGTGGTATGATGCTACAAATACCGTTCTTGTATTATTCATTGTATTTAATATGCTATTGGAGTAACATTGCATAGATTTTGTGTATTAATTAATATAAAAAGTTTCATTTAGGTTGGTATAAAATTGTGTGCATCTGTGCACTAGGGTTGCTCCTCCTCAAGACCTTATGATGCATTATCACATGAAAAAATAATCCAACTGAAGCAAAATAAAAATTCAAGCAAGAGAACTATGTTTTCCTTCTATTTGATTATTCTAAAATGAATTTTTTTTCCTAATATTTGATCAATCAATTAGGAGTGGGCTACTGATGATGGGGTTTTTGGACAGTTTACAGGTCATAGGTTCAAGTCTCCATACCCTTTTCCAATCATATAGACCTGTTAATTTCAGGGACTCATGGTTTCGGATCCGTTTCGATGATTTCTTTTGACAGTTTTAGAGAAAATTGTTTCAACTTGTTTTTGGCAGATAATTTACCTTATGGTTTACCTTTCCGTATCTTTAAAAAAATTTGTCATCTAGTTCTACTTGGTCTGTTATTGACTTTTTATATCACCTTATTTGTAGCTTGAGTTGGAGAGGAAGAGGTTGCAACTTCGCGGTACCGGTGGTCAGTAGAGTTACAAATTTGCATCCAACTGTGGTTTGAAAAGCTCCTCCAAAGAGGAAATGTGATGGGTGTGTTGCTTTTAGAGCAAAACCCTAAATACAAAATGAACTTCAGATATCATTTGATTATAATATGGTGTCTTGAACTCTCAGGTTATGTTGCTTATGGAGTTAATTTGAGGTAGTTCATCCGGATTCTTCATAAGAGTGAATGCTGAAGCATTTAATTTATTGTGTTTTTAGACTTGGAACCCAAGTTACTGACTGGATTCTTATAATTTGAGGGTTTGTCATTGGGAAGATTAATCAATTACAATGAGCTAACATGAACTCAAAATGAGTTTAATTTTTTTCCCTATATATTAAAGTAAATGCTTTGGATAAATCATACCTTTCCTACCCGAAGCTTTCTATTTTGGGTTATATATTTGAGGGTGCAATCTATGGCAAATTCTTATCATCCGAAGCTTGCCATTTTCATTAGATGCTTGATTTAGTCAATGCTTTTAGTTATAGTTCCCATTATTCTGAAGACTGATTGCTTGCAGGAAACATGATTGATGAAGAAGGAAGACCATGAATGGTCTATTCTCAAATTAAAAAGAAAAAGACCATTAATGATCTATGACGAAAGAATAATGAGAATGCCAAGGTCTTGATTTATTTGCGTTTGCCTGTTTGGTGTCCGACCTATGGATGATGATGAAAAGTAGCTTATAGCATGTTTTTGGTTACGAGTCAGAAAATCAATTCTGGTCCCAAAATCATGTTGAAGCAGAAGCAATTACTAGTAGCGTTGGCATTCCACACTCATCGCAAAATCAAAGATACACTTAATAGATTGTCTTGATATGTTCAAGTGCAATTTTTTGGAAAATTTCTTAGAATCAAACATGGTAATCGATTGTTCTCTATTAACAATAAATTATCTATAAATAATTTTTGAAAAGAATCAATTGGCAAGCTTGATGACCGAATCGACTAAACATTGATTATATAACTCAAAATTTTGAAAACCGCAAAGAATCAATTGATTGAACTCTTGTATCAATCGATTATCTCTGTGTAATTTTTGAATTTCCTTTTTGAGCCAACGTTTAGATTTTCAAATTTAAAGGAAAAATAGAAGGGGATGTAAATCATAGGATTCAAGCAGGGTGGATGAAATGGAGGAGTGCCTCGGGCGTGTTATGTGATAAGAAGGTACCACTTAAACTTAAAGGAAGGTTCTACCGCACTGCTGTAAGACCGGCGATGTTATATGGGACAGAGTGTTGGGCGGCAAAGGGCACACAAGAGAATAAACTTCATGTTGCAGAGGTGAGGATGCTGCGGTGGATGAGTGGGCATACCAGACAAGATCGGATTAGAAATGAGTATATTCTAGAAAAAGTCGGGGTTGCTCCTATTGTTGAAAAAATGGTTGAATCTCGTCTTAGGTGGTTTGGGCATGTGTGGAGGAGACCAGTGGAAGCCCCGGTTAGGAGGGTAGACCAAATGGAGGGTACTACAAGGGCTAGAGGAAGAGGAAGACCTAGAAAAACTATAGGCGAAACAATTGAGAAGGATATGGCAATCAATGCCTTATCAAAAGACATGATTTATGATAGGCCTTTATGGCGTCGTTTGATCCATGTAGCCGACCCCACCTAGTGGGACAAAGGCTTAGTTGTTGTTGTTGTTGTTGTTGTTTAGATTTTCAAATTTATTTTCAAACTATTTCTTTTTATTTTTCGGTAATAGAAATAATTTATTACCACGTGCAAAATTCAGAAACAAAGAAAAGGACATAAAACATTAACCTTGCCATCTTCTAGGAAGGGTTCAAAGCTAATAAATATGCTTGAACCTAAGGATAGTATGCCACCTTTTTATGAAGGGTTCAAACTAAACCAAAGGTGAAGAGTTCAATACAAAAAACCAAAGCTAAAGTTCACGACTGATCCTACCAACTAATGAACTATTCGTCCAATCTAAATAATTAAGAAAACAAAAACTAATCCTATGAGCAACCTCTTTTTTAATGGTACTGAATATAAATTGCATACTCCTCTTCTGGTTCTTGAACGTGCGACCATTTCTTTTCTTCCAGATGTGATAAAGTAATGCTGCAAACATAGCAAAAACACGCTTGCGTCTGACCTTATCCCTGAAGGCAAAACAAATCCATCTTGTCCAGTTGTGATACTTGTATGGCCACTTGTCAATTCCTATCCAAAGACAACAGCATTCAAGGAGGTTACAGCTCCAGTTACATTCAAAGAGGCTACGACTTCAGTTACATTCAAATAATAAGTGATTCCTAGACTCAGTAGATGTTAGACAAAGACAACAATGATCAAGAATAAACATATAACATGTTAATCTGTCCAGAGTTTGAAGCTTACTCAGAGTGGCAAGTCAAGCTATAAAACAATGTTTTTGCACATTCGCACTATTCCAAACCATTCTATGCAGGGAAAAAGAACCTGCTGGTTTTTGAGCAAGAGGTAACCACTCTTGACCATATATATGCCATCCTGAGTCCCACTCCATGTATCATTACAGAAACCTGGTCGAAGTTTATCTCCGACTTTAAGAACCTGTTTCCAATGCCACCCAGCTCCCTGATTAGAGTTGCATTGCCAAAAATCTTGATCCTTTATATAGACCGAATGCATCCACCCAACCAGAGAGTGTCTTTTTTCATTGCTAAGTCTCAAACCTGCTACCAATAGTTGCAAGATTCCAAATACAACTATCCTTGATGCTTAAACCATATTTTAAGCATATAAAGATTTTGGTGTTTAAATATAAAGTAATCTATAAAGATTTTTCAATATACTTTATGATCGCAGTTAGTGATATTGTGACACCCTTCTTGCTTATCCAAATATAATATAGTACTTAAGCTATGATATTGGATGATATATGGACTTGCGAGTATTAAGAAAATATGGAAATAAAATTTTTCATTTAAAAGCGGGTGCACAAATCGACACTTGGAATTCTTGGAGAATAAACACTAAATCATTTCAAACGGTTGTTTCGAATTCGGCGATTTCTACAACCTTTTCAAAAGTTGGGTAACATTCGTCTTTTGAAATCGAATTTGTTTAATAAAAAGTAAACAAAGCTACTCTTGCTTGATTTGATAATACTGATACCATTGAATACTTTTCTCAACCGAACTCTTAAATAGATTAAATCAAAGTAAGCGGAAAATTATCGGACTATGCAATTGATATAAACATAGCTTTTATATATAAAAGAGTTATAAGTACATAGTCCCATCATTAAGTTTCCAAGATCCAGAAATACAAGTCCATAGGCAGATCTACATAGTAATGTAACCAAACCCTAGAGTACTCCAAAAGTATATCTACAACATATATACATAACCAAAATATAACTCTAATGGTGGTCACGTAGATCTGGCATCATCATATGTAGTAGTAGTGATAGCAGTAGTCTCCAAGAAGCAAAAGTAGTAAGGTAGTAGCATCATCATCAACACAGCACCAACAAGATCTCCTCCATAGCATCCACACATCGGATCCTCTGATCCTCATCACATACCCTATGCACATACCTAGGGATCCTCATCCCTCCAATCACTTCCAGTAGAATGCACGACAGGCTCGCTCCCACTCTCGTCCTCCACCGGATCCTCCTCGATCTCATCCGAGGGAGAGTGTACCCTACCACTGGATACCGGGTCAGGTGATGGTGAAACCCTGACTGGGCTCCTCGGATCAGAAGAGGGAGTCTCCTCGCGAACAAATCTCGAGGTAAAAGGGTGTGAGCAGGTAGGTCGAAAACGGAAAGCGAGCTGGTCGCGCGGGAGGTGGTCCATGATAAGTGTAAAACGGGGGTACATGCATAGTGTATATGATGGGAATCCTAAATCTACGAGGACGGAATCGAATCAACGGGTTCGGGTGGTAGAAGGTAATCTCTACCTCTCCCTCGAACACCGCGCGATGGTCCTCATAGATCCATGTGCCACTAGGAAGTGGCCGGATCTCGATGCAAGCAATGTAACGAGACATCACCTACAAGGGCATAGGGGTAAGCATGTCTATACACATAATCAACAGAGAATAAATTGTACAATGTGAATATGTAAATATGCAATCATAAATAACAATCACATTTAGCACTTAGCAAGTTTTGAATGCAAGTAGGATGCTCACACTTGTTTCATTTATCACAATTAATGCAAATGACTGGCAGGATGCATGAATTTAGCTCTCAAGCCTATCTCCATCATTCTATGTCACTCTCTGACGTCCATCCTTGACAACCCAGCACTCAACAGTGCGTTGTATTCCTATGTATACAACAATTCGTACATTCACCTAGAATGTACACGACAAGCTTGGAATCCATGCCACCCGAGCATATTCCGTCATCCAAACGGACCGTCATCCAAACGGTATAACCATATCGGCATCCACTCAGCCGACCACGTCAACGACGTGTCATCAAGCAAGCGTATTGGCACTCCCAGAGGCCCTCCACATGTTTACCAAAAACATGATATACGTCCTACCATCCAAACTCCAGAATGAATGCATTACTTTACTTAAAGGGGAATTGATTGATGTTTTGTCCTTTTATTAATACATTACGTGCCTCCCGAGCAACGTGTCATTATTCAAATAAAAACATCATGACGTCAATCAATTTCCTTTAAGTCCAGGATCACTTGGTTTATTGTCCTTTAAGTGTTACAAAATAACTTAGAATTGAAAATGGTATTTTTCAATATCTGACTAAAAATACTCGAGTGTTTTCCATAATACTCGAGTAATTCATCAGTTTCCAGATTTTACTCGAGTGGTTCATAATTAGACTCGAGTCGTTCATGTCTTTTTAGAGACTTAAGTTTTCAGATCTCCATAAATATACTCGAGTAATTCGTGAGATACTCGAGTAGTTCATTGCCCAGAATACTCGAGTAATTCATGTATTACTCTAGTTGTTCATCAATTTTTACTCTTGTTGCGTCTGAAATACTCGAGTGTCGAGCCTGATTCTCAAGTTGGCGCGCCAATTTTCACACTGGTGCACCACGAAATACTCGAGTGTTAAGCCATATACTCGAGTATTTTCAGACAGAACAGACTGAAACTTGGTTTTTTACATACCATTTCAATTTCTAAACATTTTTAACCCAAACCAATGATCACAATAGTTCATATACCATATATTGAACATATTACCATACTCATTTCATATCAAATAACAAATTTGACAGAGAATCAATCATTTATGCATAAAATACACAATTTAGCAATTCAACACCTCAAATTGCAAAATAAACACAATACTCATGAAATAATATTCATTTAAGCTTGCATGCATGATTTAGAACTTGCTCAACACAGTCATAGAGCATGGATTGGTCTCCAAACCAAAGTTCCTATTCAAACTAAGCCCTTAGAGCCTCTTGATGGCTCTCTAACACAATTAATGGAATTTAAACTCTATCTAGTGTAAGAAATTACTTCCCCTTACCTCTCAGACGTGAATCAACAAAGGATTGACAAAGAAAAGGCTCCACAACTCCCAGAACAACTTCAAACATCACATGCAGAGCAGTTTGAGTGCATCACCAAAATGGAATTGGTTCACACATGAAACAGAGAATAAAATTGGGGAAATTAGATTTTCTAAACTCTATGCAACATAAACTAACTAAGGAAACCGAATTTGGGACTCAGGGATTCATGAGCTTACCAGAAATTGAACCCAAAGTAAGCTCCAGACCAAGGCTTGTCCAGAAACAGCTTCACTTCCAATATTCAATTCTCCCAACACACTCACTCAATCCTCACGATTTTACTCTCTATACAAAGCTCAAGATGTGAGCTTTGTATTCGTGTATAGTTTGTGTTTTGAATCTGAACAGAGAAGGAGAATCAAAGAAAACGAGTTCGGAACCCTAACTTCAACAACTATTGCAAGATTGATCAAAATTCTCAGCCAAATGATGTTGATGAGCTTAAATAGAAAGGGAGAGGGCTCATGCAGATTGACACCACATCCATGGCGTTGGCATGGTGGTGATTTCGTGTCAACGAAGGGGAATCGGTGGTGGTGACTCACCAAACGCACTAACTCGTGCAACTCTGTCCAGAATACTCGAGTTTTCCGAGAAATACTCGAGTATTTTGCCCCATTTTTGAAAAATAATTATTTTATTTACTTTCCCTCCAAAACCTTTCCTATAATTGCTTCTAGGTCCCAACCCAGGGACTAATATGCAAAACATTTATTTTATGCATTATTATATTTATTAAATCAATTCACACACATATACTAACTACATGAACACATATTTTAATCAAGGATTAATATAGAAATAATTAATTATAATTAATTTATAATTAACATTTCATGAATCGGAGATTAAAATTTTGGGGTGTTACAGATATTATCTTTTCTTGTTACTTTTGAGGATGTAAGGATGTAAGATATTAAATCTTTTGAAGGAAAAAGTTCCCTTGTCAACTTTGACTTTTGGCACGGATCACATTTTTTCAGAAATAATAATTTTTTTTTTTAGGAAACCAATTACTAAGTTTCTAAAAGATAATTTGTTTAAATGGTTCATGCGGATGTGACCTATCTTACGATGCCATAATCATGATTCATCTTTTCTACTTATTAAACATTTTGCATCATTTGAGAGGACCATATTAAGATCAATTAAATAGATATTATTTACGCTACGAGCAATAAGTTTAATTAGGTGATCATTTTTACCTTCAATAATACAACAGTCAGAATCGAAAATGATCTTATTGCCCTTGTCACACAGCTCACTAATACTTAGCAAGTTGTAATTTAGGTCTTCTACATGCAACACATTTTCATTGCAAGGGTAAGGAGGAATACCTACTTTACCAATGCCGAGTATCCTGCCCTTGTTGTTATCTCCGAAGGTCACATACCCTTGGTCATTTGGAATGATGTATGAAAATTTTGATTTGTCTTTAGTCATATGCTTGAAGCATCCACTATCCAAGTACCAGCACAATTTCCTACCCTCCACAAAATCCTATAAAACAAGGTCACGTTTTCTTTTTAGGTACCCAATATTTCCTTGGATCCTGATTTGTTAGTTTCAAAAATGCTACCAGTTTCAAAAATGCTACCAACTACAAGTTACAAACTTGCAACTACAAGTTACAAACTCATATTTATAAGTTAATTTTGCCAACCAATCATACCCTTAATCATGACCAGGTGATATCAGGTTCATGGTATTTTATGCTATTGGAGAATTATTGTATATGTTTTTTTTTGAGTTTGCTTCCCGTGTATGAGGGTGCTTCCCGTTCATGGTATTATTTCGATGATATATTGAATCTCGATGGTGGAATTCAAATATGAGAAAACTGGTAAGTAGAATCTGAGAGTGGGATTCAATTATGAGGAAAAAACTGATGAAATCACAATGATGCGACTGTAGTTCTTTAGAATTTTACTCTTGATGTATTGCTATTTATTGATATTGCTTATGACAAGTTTAGACTCTAAACTTTAGAGTATATTATTGTTGTTTTGGTTTTTTTTTTAAATAACCATAATTTAACATGTTTGTTTGTTGATATAGATTATAATTTTAAATTATATTTTTGAAAAATAATCAAAATCTAAAAGTTCTCTTATAGTAGCTAGAGATTATTTTTTAAAGCTCATGTAATTTTTCTATTCTACCCTTATCACTCAAATATATTAACTATCCTCTTATCGTTTCATACTTTTTTTTTTTAATTTATTCAATAAAAATAATCTTCTTTACATTATTCAAACAAAAAAGATTAGTTTAAATTCATTTTTAATTAAGATATCCAAACATAAACCGATTATAATTTTAATAGATTATAATATGGTCAGATTATAATCACAAAAAAAAAATCATAATCTCATTTGGCTTATTTATGTTAGGGGTCCCTGTACTTTCACCCTATTTTGTCATATACCCCTAATATTTTTTATATGAAAATAGCCCTGTACTTTTCTCCGGTGAGTAATTTGCCCCTCCTCCCGATTCCGGCAAGTCGGTGCTGAGGTGGACCGCCGGAGTCCTTGTCAGGGGTCCCTGTACTTTCACCCTATTTTGTCATATACCCCTAATCTTTTTTTTATATGAAAATACCCCTGTACTTTTCTCCGATGAGTAATTTGCCCCTCCTCCTGATTCCGGCAAGTTGGTGCTGAGGTGGACCACCAGAGTCCTTGTCAGCTCCTTTCACCTCAGCCACGTGGTATAAAACCGGAGGTCCACGTGTCAGCTCCCTTAAATTATTTTTTTTAAAATTAAAAAAAAAACACCCACAACCCTATTTGTTTCCCTCCCCAGCTGTCATCTTCATTTCTCTCCCTTTCTTCCCTCGATATTTCTCCTCTCTTCTTCCTCTCTCATTCATTTCTCTCATTATCTCTCTAGTTCTTTCTCATTCCTTCCCTCAAACTCTCATCTTTCTTCTTCTCTATTTTGTTGTTCGTTTTTCTCTTCTTCTCCTCACCCTTGCCCCATGAAGTCATGTAGCTCCAGATCGGGATCTTCTTTCACCTCACCATTTGAGGTGTGTGTGGTCCAGTGGTGAAAGTGAATCATGGCCAGAAGAAAAAGAAGAAGAAAAGCTTGTTTCCAAATATTTATAAAAGAAAAAGGCCCAAGCAGAGAAGTATGCATAACGATAACAATGGCTTACGGGTAAGTGATGCTTGTCCAGTTTTGTTGGGTGGTTCCAATCGACAACTTGAAATTGCATAGGTGAAGAGCGATCTAGTTGAGGATGCGAAAGACTTGTGGAAGATGGGGAAGGAGTTGGGGGTTCTTAGTGTAGAAGGGAATGAACCTGTTATTAGAAGGTTAACTATGTTGGAGCTTAAAGAGTTGGGAATTTCTGTCCCAGGCGCTGAGGAAGAGACTCCTATTGGTCAGGCAGTGGAGATGTGTGAGGCAGGGAGTTCTGTGATTTTTAAATGAAGATGCTTTTTTTGAATGTTAGGGGTCTAGGATTGTGGGTGTTTTTTTTTTAAATTTAAAAACAATTAAAAAAATTTAAAAAAATAATTTAAGGGAGCTGACACGTGGACCTCCGGTTTTATACCACGTGGCTGAGGTGAAAGGAGCTGACAAGGACTCCGGCGGTCCACCTCAGCACCGACTTGCCGGAATCGGGAGGAGGGGCAAATTACTCACCGGAGAAAAGTATATGGGTATTTTCATATAAAAAAAGATTAGGGGTATATGACAAAATATGGTGAAAGTACAGGGACTCCTGACAAGGACTCCGGCGGTCCACCTCAGCACCGACTTGCCGGAATCGGGAGGAGGGGCAAATTACTCACCGGAGAAAAGTACAGGGGTATTTTGATATAAAAAAAAGATTAGGGATATATGACAAAATAGGGTGAAAGTACAGAGACCCCTGACATAAATAAGCCATCTCATTTTACCAGCTAAACCACACACACTAAATTAACAAATTTTTTATTTATTATAATTTACATTACTTTATAAAAATATTCATTTTAAACCTTTTTAAAAGGGCCTACTTAACCAAACCTTATTTTATTTTAGGAAGTTCCCCAATTGCGCTATATACTTGAAATAGAAATAAAATTCTTTTATTAATTGCCATGAATCGAACGGTGCGTAGTAAAAGCTTGTAATTGTTACAAGGAGTAAGAAATGAAAAAAAAATTTGTTCCAAACTAAACTTAAAAGTAATTAATGAAAAATAACCAAAAATTGAAAACTTTAATATTAATCAATGCAAAATCTATTAAATTAGATGTTTAATAATTGGTTATTGTGTTAGAAAAACTATTAAATACATACTTTTTTAATTGTTTTGACTTTTCTAATTTGTTACCATTCTTATGGAACGAAGGGAGTATCATATATGAATCTAGAAATTAATTTACATAAAAAAATGTGCCTTTTGTTAATTAATTAAAAATAAGTAAAATACCATTACCAAAAAAAATAATAATAAGTAAAATACCATTTTATAATACATGCATGTTCCTGTATTTACAAAATGTTTTGGTTTTTGTCCTGCATTTTATAATACATGCATGTTCCTGCACAAAAATAACTTAAATACCATTTTACACTATATCAGTCTATCATCCACCATTCATTTATATTACTTTTATTTGAAAGTCAACGATCATAAACATATAAATAGTAAATGATGTACGTATTGATAGTGTAAAATATATTTACATTGTCAATGCACCATCTATTTTATTTTTTTTTATACATTGATTTGTAATTTGATTTTTATCTATATATAATTTTCGGTCTAAAGCAATTAATTCTTTTTATTATCACCGTTTTGAAATTGTCATTTTTTTTTTACATGGGAGGTCTGAGACTAGAACTCATGACTTGGGGGGAGAAATCCTAAGTGTCTCTGCAGCCACCAACTGAGTTGTCTTACACGGACGAAATTGCCATTTTTTAACTACTCTTTGCATTGAAATATCTATGCATTGAAACGATGCTAACCATTCAGTAATTCAAACGGTCAAAGGTGGTGATGAATACAGTATTTTTATTTATTATTATTATTTAATGCATGAAAAGATTTATTGCTAAATTTGTGGTCAATATTTTAATTTATTGTTCATTTATTTATTTTATTTTATTTTTTAAGTTATGTATTTTATGAAATCCAATATTTATTTATAATTTTTTATTTCAAGTATATCCTTATTTACTACATTCTCTTTTTCATCACCTATTTTTTTTATCTCTCTTTAATGTAATTTTCATAAATTTATTAATATTCTTTCTTTCCTTCTATTATTAAATGAGGTAATATAGTCAAAATATATCAATTCTTGCATTATTTACGCACATGTCATAACTTTGCTTTAGCCATGGAATAATTATGTTCTCCAAAATTTCTCCTAAAAAAAGATAAATATCAAAATGGTCCTAATAAATATTGATTCTTTTGAAATCGATCCTTGTAAAAAAAAAAGTTTAGGTTTTGGTTCTTATATTTACAAAATGTTTTAGTTGTAGTCCCTCCTATTAAATTTTGGTATCCATAATTATGTTGGTAGTTTGTTTTTGTCCCTCTTTTATTAGATATAATAGGTTTTGGTCCTTAATGTCATGGTTTTTGAATTGGTTCTTCTATGTAATGGAAGTTATTTTTTACTCTTGAGAATTAATGCAAGAATTATCGGTTATAAAATGTAATACATTACATTTTTGAAGTTTTCCATCTACATTTAATAGGAGGGACCAAAATCAAAATTTTGTAAATGCATGGACAAAAACCAATTTTTTTTTAAGAACCAATTTTGAAAATATCAATATTTACAGGGACCATTTTAGTATTTAAGCAAATATATATATATATATATATATATATATATATATATATATATATATATACTAAGCCTCTGTTTGGCATATCGAGTTAGCCTCTGTTTGACGTACTTATCTAGGAGCTTTTTAGTTAGTTAGAAACTTTTAGATTCAGTCAATAAACTACTAATCCCATTCGGTGAACACAAATTAAAAAGAGCTTATAGCTTTTAAAAAAATGATTTTGTAACTTTTGAAATCTAATTTTTAGAAAGTTACTTCAACTAGCTTTCAAGAAACTAAATTAGCTTTCTATGATTTATATACCAATTATAGCCTAAAAAAATTTCAAAATTAATTACCTACCTTGATGATAATTTATTTTTTAATTAATTGTGTATTTAATTAGTTATTGATTATAATTTAATAATTTTTTAATAATTAATTAATTAACTACATAATTACTAAATAAATAAATAACAATTTAATTAATTATAATTTAATAATTTTTTACTTTATTAGTTATTAATTAACTATTTATTTAAGGCTTAAATATGAAAATGATCCCTATAAATATTGACTTTTTTGAAATTGGTCCCTGTAAAATTTTTGTTTTGGTTTTGGTACCTACATTTATAAAATATTTTGATTTTGGTCTCTCCTGTTATATGTGGATGGAAAATGCCGAAAATGTAAAATATTATATTCTATGACCTATTAAGGATGATATTCTTACATTAATTCTCAAGGGTAAACAGAAAACTTACATTAAATAAGAAAACCAGTTCAAAAACCATGATATCAGAGGGACCAAAACCAATTGAATCTAAATAATAGAGGGACCAAAACAAACTACCAACATAATTATGGGGACCAAAATTTAATATGAGGGACCAAAACCAAAATGTTTTGTAAGTGCAGGGACCAAAACCAAAAGAAAAATTTTATAAGGACCAATTTCAAAGAAGTCAATATTTACAGGGACCATTTTCATATTTAAGCCTTTATTTAATAAATAAATAACAAAATGAATAAATTAAAATAATAAAATATAAATAATATAATGTTGCATTTCTTTTTCGGTCCTTTAATAATTTTCAATTACTTCAAAAACTAGTTTTGCCGAATTGAACAACACTATTTTAAACAGTTAGCTAAACAACTATAAGTTTGCAACTACAAGCTTACAACTTTCAGCTAGTTTCACAGCTACAAATTACAAATTCACAGCTACAAATTACAAGCTCACAATTATAAATTAGTTTTGCCAAACAAAGCCTTAGTAGTTTTTTAGTTAGTTAGTACCTTTTAGATTTAGTCAATAAACTACTAGTTTTGTTCGATGAACACAAACTAGAAAAAGATTTTAAAAAGGAGTTTGTAAGTTCTGAAAGCTAGTTTTCAGAAAGCTACTTGAAGTAGCTTTCAATAATTCATATACAAATTATACTCTCCAATATTTTTAAATTTACATTAATTACTCTAACCTAAATCCTAATTTATGGCAATTTGATTTTCAATTAAATGTGTATTTAATTAATTAACTACATATTTTATAAATTAATTAATCATAATTTAATATTTAGATATTCCGTTAATAAATAAAGAAAAAAATAAATTAAAATAATAAATATAAATAAAATAATGTTGCATGTCTTTTACAATCATTTAATAATTTTAACTACTTGCATAACTAGTTTTGCCAAACAACTTTATTTCAAATAGTTAGCTAAACAACTATAAACTAGCTCTCACATCTCATGGCTACAAGTTCACGACTACTCACTACTAGAAAACTCAAATTTAGTGATCAAAATTTGTGACCGAAATGGAAACGGTCACAAATAGTGAGCGATACAGTGACCGCAATGAAAACGGTCACTAATAGTGACCGACTTAGTGACCGTTTTCATTGTGGTCACTAATAGTGACCGATTTAGTGACCGTAATGAAAACGGTCACAATTTGTGACCGATTTAGTGACCAATATTGGGAGAAAAAATTTTGTGACCGAAATAGTGACCGAAATTTTCAGTCACAAAATTGTAGTCACTAAGTCAGTCACTGCACATGTTTTCATTTTTATTTAAAGTACAGTTTAGTGACTGAATAATTCAGTCACTAAACTCAGTCATAAAATTTGGGAAAAGCTAAACCCGGGAAAATATCCCGCTTTAACTCTCTTTCCATTGTCCACAGTTTAGTACTACTAGCTTTGACTCTCACATACGACCACTCTCTTTCCACTGTCTCACTAACATACCAGAGCTTTCTTTCCACTCTCCCTCTTTCTTTGCTCCACCGCCACACCTCCCTCTTTCACCTCCGATCCACCGCCACCACCTCTCTCGTTCACCACCACCTTCCTCCTTCATGGCCACCTCCGTCTTTCACCACCACCGCCAACTCTCTCTAAATCCCTAAATCTCGAAATCCCTCAATCTCTCTAAATCCCTAAATCCCTAAATCGTCATCGTCAATTTATTGGCTCACAGCGGCGGCGTCGGCGGCGTTGAGAACCCCCATCTCACTCTCCCTTCTCACTATCTCCCCATCTCACGGCGGCGTCGAGAACCCCATCACCGTATGTCGAGAATCATCTCACTCTGCTCCTCTTCTTCGGTGAGTTCCTTTCTCACTCTCGGTCATAGCTGCATCTTCTCATTTCTTGGATTTTGTTTTTTGTATTTTTTGTTTCATGTTTAACTGTTTTTGTTCATTTTGATGTAATGTGGTCTTATGAACATTAGCAGCGAGATGGTGTGAGGGATTAATAACCTAATTCGTTGGTTGTCAATGCTTGTGATTATCTTGTTATGCATTGCATTTCTTTCTTTTTTAAGTTTGCTAAGAATACAGTTATCTTATTAGACAATTATCTTATTACCCCTATTACAATTTCATGTTCCAATCATGGCCGTACTTGAATACAGTAGTATATAGTCCTAAAACTGTTCAACCAGATCCCAATGCTGCATATTTGCTTTTATCTGCTTTGTTACGTTGGCCCATTCAAAAGTTAAAGCGTTAAATCCATGTGCCATGGAAAAAAAGCTAGTAAACCTGTACCCTTTCCCCCTTTCCCATGAAAGAATGTAAAGAAACAAAGGCCATTAGGAAAATATTCTTCAATCAAATAAAGGGAAAAAACAAGATGGGCAGAATGTTTTTCGGTGGGTAATGTGCCAGGACAAAGTGTATTGCTTTGCTTTAATTTTTATTGTGATTTGTTCCAAGATAGTGGGGGACCTGGTCTTCAAGGTGAGTGAGACTCTTGCCAGTATTACTAGCTTAGCTTAGTATCAAGCATATTGTTGCTTCTTCTCTGTTTGAAGAGGCATATTGTGTCTGCTAATTACCTTTGCAAAATTCTATGACATCATGTGAAAGCTTGGGTGTGAGTGCATAAATTAATTAGTTTCTTGATCCTGCAACAAGAAGAATGCAATGACAAGAGAGAATTACTATACATTTTTAAGAATCAAGGCTTTTAGGATTCTGGGTAGGATGATGGGTATGGGTAGTTGTTCTCCATGGAATGAAGAGCACTCTATCTTCAATGAAGAAGACGCGCGAAAACTGAATCTTGTTGTTTTGTTATGTTGTTTCAGTCTCAGTCTCTAAGTGCAAGAGACTCTGGCCACTTGAATCTGCTACCCCAGGTAAAGTTCCCTTTTTTAACTTTTATATTTTTCCTTCTAAATATTATGACTATTTGGGGAAGAAATTTTACTTTTTTAGTGCATATAATTTTTTTCGTGGGCTGTTCAAAGGGAATGACACTAATTGTGCTCTAATCGTCCCTAATTCTGCAGTGAAGTTCTTCAGTTATGAGCAAGCTTCTAAGTAAGCTTCCTTCTTTAGATATATAGTAACACATTCATTGCTTCATTGTTTAGCATTTTCTTTTTTTGTTTCTTCATTCTGGTGCATAATTATGCTGATAAACTTTTAATGGTTTATCATTGGATTCTGCAATCCTCTTTAAACATTTTTCTTTTATGGCACAGTTTAACTTTAGCAGGGTCACTCCTGTGGCAAAGATGGGGAAATATTTGTGACAATACATCCCACATTTTTTATTCCTCTATTTTGTCTTTTTCTTTTTTTCCTTTTCTTTTTGAATTTAATGTTCCTTTATTTTGTTGGCAGGGATATACTACAGCTGTATCGGCAGCAAACTGGAAATGGTAGGTCCATGTTTCTTGTTTTTGACTTGTTGGATAATTCTTCAGTGTTGGTGTAGGGCTAGTACTGGTTTAGGTTGACAGTTGCTGCTTTTTTATTAATTGGTTTTTTGAAATTCATATCTAGAATTATTCTTTAGCACAATAAAAAAACTATAAAGATTTGTTAGTAATAAAACTCCTCTGCTTGTCCAAGTACTTTTTCTTGTACTTTTTGTAGAGGATGCTCAGCTGACTCCTGTCTTACGTCTTGGAGCTGGAGCATGTGCTGGAATAATCGCCATGTCGGCAACTTATCCAATGGACATGGTTTGGGGTAGGATAACTGTGCAGGTACATTTTTTTCACTGCTTTCATTTTTCTCTTTGCCAAATGCTTTGCTTATGTCAGAATTTTTTCTCCGCTTTCATTTTTCATTTTAACCATTGCGCATCTTGAATGCAATATTAGTTATACCACACTTTGAATTCCACAATGTGTGGAAAGATCTAAGGTGACTACCTTACTAATTATATTTATAGCTTTGAACCTTTGAAAATAGCTCTCACAATAATGCTTGAGAATTCACAACATGATTGTGTGTCAGTTTAAATCATTGTCATTGTGAGTTAGCATAATATCATTGTTCAGCTTAGTAATTGTCAACATGATACTGAATTCACAACTGTCTAACATGAAGCTGAGGGGGAAAAGGAATTCTTTTTCACTTAGTTTAGTAGGCATGTGTCGGTTTACATTTCTGTTGATATTAGAATGCTAAGGCGTAGTGGTAATAGTACTCAGCGAAAGAATATATTAGAAGTTTAAAAATTGTCATTTTCAATACGAAGTTTCTGCATGCCGGGCACTGATTCCTAAAACTTGAACAAATCATCACTACCCATATGGCATTACCCTCTGCATATTACAACGTTAACCTCACTGATTAAAATATGGGATATAGGACAGGACAGTTTAAGGTTTCAATGGCAGAATGTGATTTAATGAACAAAACACAGTGGAAGAGCCTATAGCTTATGTTTGTCATTGACTAATGAAAATGATACTCCACTGTTGCACCAATATAAACTGACACACTTTCCCTATAATCAGATTCAATGGGCTACAATATGGATGAGGCTTCTTTAGCAAGTAATTTGTGATTTGGATTTTGCTTCTTAAGCCAAAGTTGAATACTCATTGGAACATAGTGAAATAGTTTACAGCCATTGTGTTCATAATTTAGCATCTTGCTGACAGAATAAAGGACAAAGGTGCATATTTGAGTAAATAACTGTTATTTAGTCTTGTTGATTTTTATTCTTCTGGCCAATTTGCTAGATCAAATTGAGGAAGCATATTCAAATCTGAGCAAAATCAGATCGAAATTTAGGGATGATATTGCTTCATCATCTGCATCAGAGACTTCATTGGAAATTGGTTCTTTGGAGGAAAGAAATGTGACTGATGTAGTTTCATTCAAACAAGGGAATTTTGTTCAGACTCGGTTTCCACTTGAAGAAGAACTATATGATACAATTCTTTGGTAAGATGCAGCCACTTTTTCTATTGCACTCAGTATAACGGTTCTCTACTTAGTCACTATTCTAATAGATTAATTTCATTCAAATTCATTTAGAATGTAGAGGGGAAGGGGGGGGGGGGGGGGGGGGGGGGCAGTGTTGGACAAAATAATGTTCTAATAGTGACCATGGGCAGTGTTGGACAAAATAATGTTCTAATAGTGACCATTGCAAAGTTTGTATTTATCTAAGTATAATAGTTACTTTATCAAGGGCACTGCCCAGATTCCTTCATTAAAAAAAACAGGGTTTTCGTCTGCTTTTTTTAAAAAAATTTAAGCTTGACTAATTAGAATTATGGTTGGATTTTTGTCCCTATTCATGAATGATTATGTTATTCATTGCTGAATTTTTGTTAGATAATAATATATTACTATTACTAAGGATTTAATATTGATCAAGTGTAAAAGTTTGTACACTGTTTAGTTATCTAAAGTAATAATTATTGCACATGTCATATGATAATGTATGACATTGTGTTCAACATGCTGTATACTTTCTGCTCTTGTATCTAAATCTGCTATTGATATTATTAGCCCTGAGATCTTAACATCGAGGAATCTTGTTGATAAAATTGCATTATTGATTTCAAAATACTTAATACTTATGCTTCTGTATTTAAATTGATATTAATATCAATAATCCTGACTGCCATATCTTAGCATCAAGGCTCTTTTTTTTTTCTAAACATTTTTAATCCACCTTATCTGCAGGTATAATCAAGGTGTTGCCGGTGGTGATGATGATGGTGATGACCATGTCCCTCCTACCCTTTAGTCATTACTAATTTGAATATTGAACCATTTTTTTGGTATTTTTTATAACGTGTTGGTGTTTGTGTTTATGTTTACCACAATTTGCGTTTGGTTTAGAATTTCTGGATTATTACTAGGACATGGTTTATGTTATTTGTTGATAGATCGATGCTAGCGCTATACAATAATATTAAATCTTATTTTATATTTTTAATTGTCAATAGTGTTTATTTTTCTAAATTTTGTGAAATAAGTGTAGTTTGCGATAAAAACAGTGATTAGTAATTATAAAATTGTGGTCACAAATTTTTTAAATAGTGACGGAATATTTCAGTCACTAACATGACAAATGCGTCACTAATAGTTACTGGAAAAACGTAACCTCAAAATGCAGAAATCCGTCACTATTAGTGACTGCAAACCGCAGTCACAAAACTTACAATTCGGTCACTATAGTGACGGTTAGAAATTCGTGACGGATGTTTCCATCACTAAAATGAAAATTCCCGTCACTAAATTGGGCCAGTTTTATTTTGTTACCGTTTTAGTGACTGTTAATACTTAGTGACCGAATTTTCGGTCACTAACTTCATATTTTCCGTCACTAAATTATTCCCTTTTATTTGGTGACTATTTTAGTGACGGAATGTAATTTTTTGTGACTGCGAAATTCGGTCACAAATTAGTGACGGAATAATTTTTCCGTCACTAACTATTTTGGGACGCCACTTTTAGTGACCGTACCTATTCCGTCACTAATTCGGTCACTAACAGGTTTAGTGACCGAAAAATGCTATTTAGTGACCGAAATTTGCGGTCACTAAAAAGCTTTTTTTTAGTTGTGACTCCCTCTGTCCATATATATGTGTGTGTATGATTCTTTTGAAACTTTTATTTTTCTCTATTTATAAGATTCTATACCAACTTTCAATAACAATTAATTACCTATTACCCCAAACACCCTTATTTATTTAACATTTTTTAGATTTCCAATATTATTAATATTTGTAATTTTGAAAATATATATCAAATATTGATATTTCCAATATCATTAATTAAATTAATCAATTTTTTTTAAAAGACATGAAATCTACCAAAAGAATTTTATACACAGGAAGGAGGGAGTATAATCTAATAACTCACCCTTATAAGTTAGTTAAAGAAAGAGACGCCTAAATGATAAATGATCTTCATTTGAATTTTTTGAACGAGAATATATAAAGAGAAGGATAATAATCCTTGATTATTAAGAAAATGAATTGATTGCATTTTTTGTTGACATATATATTGTTACATCGATGGACCCGTGCTACTTGAGAAAGAATAAAAGCTATATAAATAGAGGGTAATAGAATTGAGGGAGACATACATTTACCCAGCAAGCTAGAGATAGAGATGGAGATGGAGATGGAGATGGAGATGGAGATGGAGTTGATGATGAGGAGGATAGCATTCATGGTTCTTTTTTCTTCTTTTGCAATAACATCTAAGGTAGAAGGCCGATTAGTGGAGAATTTCTACAAGTTAACTTGTCCAAACGTGGAATCAATCGTGAAACAGATAGTGACCACGAAGTTGGCCCAGGCCAGCACCACTGGACCAGCCCTTCCGCGACTATTTTTTCATGACTGCTTAGTTGAGGTACCTTAGCTTCTCCTTCATTTCATGTTTCCTTTAGTTATATATATGTAGCATATATATATACTGTGATGTATAAAATTATATATATATATATATATATATATATATGTGTGTGTGTGTGTGTTTAATTTGTTTATTGTGATACTTAAAATTTGGGTCCACGATAACGATAGATGTTGTGTTGTTATGGTTCATTATTGCAATTTGCAACATGCAATTTCAATATGTCTTTTGGTTTGTGTTATATTCTTAAACCCTACATAGTAGGTGGTAAGAATTAACTCTAACTTTGTATTGTTTTTTTGCATTTGCCAGTGGAATGAAGTTTTTTTTTTAAAGAAAAATATTTGCTTTTAATAGGCCGTAATATCATGATTTTGAGAGACTGTGAAACCTCGATTGTGAAAACCATCTCAAACATTATGAGTGTCTTTGTTAAAATTGATAATTGAACTTTTTGAAAAAGAGAAATTATAAATCATCATATTAAAAATTTAGGATTCATATACTGTATTTCAATTGATTTTAATAACATGTTATTATGAAAAAATTGTTGTCCATAACGTCATACTATATCATAATTTTTTTTGGAATCTTTCATCACCTAAATCAATCAAAAGAGATCACGGGTATCCGTTAACCCAAAAGAATGGTGAAGTTAAAATAAAAAAATCAAGAGATCACGGGTATCCTATTTTATTCAGGGGCGGAGTCTTTTTCATTATGCTGTAGTCATGCACTAGAAAATTACAATATCAAATGAAAATATTATGTTTTCGTGTACATAACATGTATCCATAACATGTATCCTTATGAATTTAGTTACATTATTAATTTAATATTGAACAATTGTGATTGCTTTGTGTAGGGATGTGATGCCTCGGTGATTATCTCTTCGCCTAATGGAGATGCAGAGAAGGATGCTTTGGACAATCTTTCCCTAGAAGGAGATGGGTTTGATACTGTGATCAAAGCAAAACAAGCAGTGGAAGCTGTGTGCCCTGGCGTGGTCTCATGTGCAGACATTTTGGCACTTGCTGCCAGAGATGTTATTGGCCTGGTAAGCAAGCAAGTACAGTATTTATTTTAATTTCACATATGTATCATCCTAATGAATATTATTGATTTTAAAATCATATTTTTTTCTACAAAATAATGATGATATTTTAGTTTTTTTTTTGTTTTGTTTTGAGAGGATGATATTTTAGTTGACAACAATCACATTATATAAATAGACATTAAATTAAAGAGAAATATATATCAATTATTTATAATAAGAAATGTAAAACTTAACTATTTAGAATAAAAATAAAATTTGATTCCAATACTTAATAAATCAAATTGATTGAACAGATTATATGTTGTTATACCTAAATGGAAAGATTTGTTCCAAAATTTGATCAAATTCTTACTAGTAAGTCAAAAATAGCTAAATAATTTTGTTCAAAACTTACTTCATAAAACTTTATTCTCTTTATTTTTGTTGTGGGAGCTCTATTTGTTGAGGAATACTATCTTGTGACGATTTGATTTCACAAATATAATATATATTTATTAGTACTTTAGTAGTGCTAGATATATAAGTGATATATTTTCGATAAAAAATCTTAATTGAATCTCTTAAAATTAATTGGATCCAATTAAAAAATCAATTTTTTTTATAGATATCAATCTAATATCATTGCCTATTTTTTTTTCTTTTATATTGGGAGTTCATAACTTAATTATCATTTGATTTCTTTTAAATTGATTTGACTCTAGCTAATTCAAAATCTCAATTTTAATTTGTTAAACATTAAATTCATATCACGTATATGGATTTTTTAATCTTTTTTAGCTGTTGAAATTACCAACGTGGGTTAGTCAGGTGGTAACTCACTTGATCCCTTACCGATGAGTTGGATTCTGGGTAAACCAGATCCGGGTACCAGTTGGTGTACAAAAAAAAAATGTTGAAATTGAATTTTTTAATTAATGGTTGCTTTAATTGGTTTTGAATTCTCTTCCGAGAAAAATGAAAAAATTGATATTCATTTAACCATTTGCATTTTTCACCTTCTTTTCCTTTCAAAAATTTGTTTCATTTTTCACCTTCTTTTCTCTACTTTTATTATGAGAGCTCCATTTATTGAGAAATTATCTAATGCAAGGCTTTGATTTCACAAATTTATATTAATGAGTAGATAAAATGATAGTTTGACCATGCTCAAATTTTAATTACAAATTGTAAAATAAAAAAAGCACCAAAATATATATTTGAATTTAAAATTTTTTTATCGAGTTAACCGCAATTGATTAACCACATTAATATCAAATTTGTCTGAATCAAAAATTTTCATCTAGTAAAATGAGAATTTGATTTTGTTTTTTTTAGTGTTTAAATATTGTATATTAAATGTATTTGATTTTATATGAAATGATTAGGTTAAAAATAATTTTTTTAAAATAATTAAGTCAAAGTAAATCTAAAATTAACAACACGCAATTCTTTGGTCCAAAATATTTTCTTGAGTATGAAGTTCTTTTTAAACTAGTATATTGTTTAATTATGTAATAGATTATTTTAATTTTTTCACTATCTATGATGTTATTTTAAAATCTTACTGTCAAGATATTATGGGTATATACATATATGAATTAGACTTTGTAAAACATATTTTTATTACTTATTTACATAAATATATATTTTTGTAATTTGGTAGATTTATCTTTTCATCAGAGTTTGAGTATTTTTTAATTTATGCACAATATACGATATGAGGAAAAAAATTTTAACCATATAAAAAATGAAAATTTATTAATCAGGTTATAAATTTAAATTATTATCTTTTAGTTGATGTAGTAATGTGACGATATTTGAAATTTAATGGAGAGATGTAGTATTCCGCAATTGAAGTGGGAGTCAAAATCCTATTAATTTCAATCAACTATAAAAAAAAAAGAGTGAAGTATCACTTTTGTCCCTTGTGTTTTTTAGATGAAACACTTTAGTCCCTCAAAATATGGAAATTCACTTTTAGTCGCTGATGATTTTTTTATGGGATACTTAAGTCCATAGTTGAGGTAGTTGGCGGAGTGGACATAAGGACTAAAGTGTCCTAAAAAAATTCTTCAATTCAGGGACTAAAAGTGAATTTCCACATTTTGAAGGATTAAAGTGTCCCATTTAAAAACATGAGAGACCAAAGTGGTACTTTACTAAAAAAAATGGAAATTGTGACTGACTATTGATTTTGTTTATCAAAGTTCTGTTATTTACTTTTCTTAAACAAAAACATAATCCACATAACACTCTTATCATTCAAAGGAAATCATTCAAAGAAATGATTAATGGTGAAGGAGGTTAAAAAAAAAATTCCCAACTTTTAACTTGAAAAAGACAAATAGCTAAAATAAATGAACAAAGAAAATGTGTTAAAATTACTAGTATATTGGTGGTTAATTTTGCAAAAGAGAGAGAAGATAAAATGTGCTACAAATAATGTATAGGGTGATTGATTTTACTTACCAAAAGAATATTGTGATTAACAACAAAAGGGGGGGGGGGGGGGGGGGGGGGGGGGGGTGTTTGGAAATTCAAGAAAAAATGAGATAAGTGAAAAACGTTACCATCAGTATTTATAGTGATTGATTATTTTTTATGTGCAACAATACTTGAAAAATACTAAATGTTTTTGTAACGCTCTCTTATTATTCCAAGACTTATTAATATAAGTAAATTCTTATAGATAGATTGTTTATGGACTTGATTTATTTTTCAGTGAAATTTGTAATGTAAATTTAAAAACTGAGATTGAAATATTGGATCAGGAAAAATCGATTTTTCTTCGCTTGGATTAACATTTCTTTTTATTTCAAAATCTGATATAGTTATGCAATTAGTTACTAAGATTATTGTTCTCTCAAAATGTGGTTTTAAATCATATATTCTCCTTAAAATTTCTTTTTATTTTAAAATCTGATATAGTTATGCAATTAGTTACTAAGATTATTGTTCTATTAAAATTTTTTTATCGAGTTAACCGCAATTGATTAACCACATTAATATCAAATTTGTCTGAATCAAAAATTTTCATCTAGTAAAATGAGAATTTGATTTTGTTTTTTTTAGTGTTTAAATATTGTATATTAAATGTATTTGATTTTATATGAAATGATTAGGTTAAAAATAATTTTTTTAAAATAATTAAGTTAAAGTAAATCTAAAATTAACAACACTCAATTCTTTGGTCCAAAATATTTTCTTTTGAGTATGAAGTTCTTTTTAAACTAGTATATTGTTTAATTATGTAATAGATTATTTTAATTTTTTCACTATCTATGATGTTATTTTAAAATCTTACTGTCAAGATATTATGGGTATATACATATATGAATTAGACTTTGTAAAACATATTTTTATTACTTATTTACATAAATATATATTTTTTTAATTTGGTAGATTTATCTTTTCATCAGAGTTTGAGTATTTTTTAATTTATGCACAATATACGATATGAGGAAAAAAATTTTAACCATATAAAAAATGAAAATTTATTAATCAGGTTATAAATTTAAATTATTATCTTTTAGTTGATGTAGTAATGTGACGATATTTGAAATTTAATGGAGAGATGTAGTATTCCGCAATTGAAGTGGGAGTCAAAATCCTATTAATTTCAATCAACTATAAAAAAAAAAAAAAAAGAGTGAAGTATCACTTTTGTCCCTTGTGTTTTTTAGATGAAACACTTTAGTCCCTCAAAATATGGAAATTCACTTTTAGTCGCTGATGATTTTTTTATGGGATACTTAAGTCCATAGTTGAGGTAGTTGGCGGAGTGGACATAAGGACTAAAGTGTCCTAAAAAAATTCTTCAATTCAGGGACTAAAAGTGAATTTCCACATTTTGAAGGATTAAAGTGTCCCATTTAAAAACATGAGGGACCAAAGTGGTACTTTACTAAAAAAATGGAAATTGTGACTGACTATTGATTTTGTTTATCAAAGTTCTGTTATTTACTTTTCTTAAAGAAAAACATAATCCACATAACACTCTTATCATTCAAAGGAAATCATTCAAAGAAATGATTAATGGTGAAGGAGGTTAAAAAAAAAATTCCCAACTTTTAACTTGAAAAAGACAAATAGCTAAAATAAATGAACAAAGAAAATGTGTTAAAATTACGAGTATATTGGTGGTTAATTTTGCAAAAGAGAGAGAAGATAAAATGTGCTACAAATAATGTATAGGGTGATTGATTTTACTTACCAAAAGAATATTGTGATTAACAACAAAAGGGGGGGGGGGGGGGGGGGGGGGGGGGGTTTGGAAATTCAAGAAAAAATGAGATAAGTGAAAAATGTTACCATCAATATTTATAGTGATTGATTATTTTTTATGTGCAACAATACTTGAAAAATACTAAATGTTTTTGTAACGCTCTCTTATTATTCCAAGACTTATTAATATAAGTAAATTCTTATAGGTAGATTGTTTATGGACTTGATTTATTTTTCAGTGAAATTTGTAATGTAAATTTAAAAACTGAGATTGAAATATTGGATCAGGAAAAATCGATTTTTCTTCGCTTGGATTAACATTTCTTTTTATTTCAAAATCTGATATAGTTATGCAATTAGTTACTAAGATTATTGTTCTCTCAAAATGTGGTTTTAAATCATATATTCTCCTTTGATCCAAATCTTTCGTCCAGAAATCAGAGTTAGCGGAAAATAATAACACTCTTGATCATTTGTACATCAAAACACATAGCATATATATATATATATATATATATATATATATATATATATATATATAAAGTGGGTAGATCAAGAGTACATCATCGTCATCAAAGTCTAGGTCATGGGTCCAAAATACAAGTCCATAGTATATAAACATGAAATAGACCATCGCTCTAAAACTCTCTCAAAACTATATACAATATAATACAAATTCAAAATAAAGAGAGTCTCAAAGATGGTCCAGTGAACCTCCTACGAAGCCACGATCCTCCTCCAGTCAGTTAGTCAAGTCTCTAGCAGATGCAAACCATGTCCCTCATCCTTACTATCTATATCATGTCCCTCATCCTTACTATCTATAGAATGCTCGACCGGCTCCTCCTCATCCTCTGCCTCCTCGGGATCCTCCTCGACCTCGTCCTACAGAGTTGGTACCCCTCTACTGGATACTGGGTCAGCAGATGGAGTCCCATGAAGTGGACTCGTCGGGCTAGGAGTAGGAGTTTCCTTGCAGATAACTCTGGAAGAAGAAGGGTGAGATCGGGTGGCAGCTCTAAATCGAAAATTGTGAAAACATCGAGCTGGCCTAGACGGGGGTGGTCCATGATAGGAATAAAAAGGGGGCACATGCATGGTATAAATAATCGGGATGCGGAACCTATGAGGACGAACACGAGCCAGAGGGTTTGGGTGGTAGAATGTCAACTCTACCTCCAACTCGTAGGTGGTTCTATGGTCCTCGTAGTACCACACTCCATTAGGGGGTGGGCGTAACTCGATGCAGGCTAGGTAACGCGCCATCACCTAAAAAGGCCATAGGGGTAAGCAATACAGTTCATATAATCAAATAATAATAACAGGAATCTAAACATTCACATATAACAGACATCATGTAACATGCATACGCATATGATCAAGCCATTTTCATTTATAATTAAATCCTTTAATTATGGTGACATGATGCATGTTTTCTATCTCTCAAATTCCTGAGATTCTCCAACTATCACTTTCATGGACGTTCAACCAAACAACCCATAAATGCTCCTAGAGCACAATTATACGTTGTTGATATACTAGCAAGTGGACTGGGTCAACGAGTAATATAGTCTGGAAGACCGAATATCGTCCCACAGGGAGTTGTGTTTTTAGTATATTTTCACCTTAGTGCACTTAAAAATAAATCCTATAAACTAAAAAGTGTTTAAATTAAAAATTCAGATTTAAAAACTATAATTAACTAAACTACTAATGTTGCTGAAATTAAATTAAAACGTGAGAACAATGGGAGAAAAGTGGTTAGGAACGTTGGTTTCATTGTAGGTTTCACTTATTCAATTATAATTTAGATTTTCCTTTAATTATCCTTCAATTCATGGACCATTCCTCTCAAATAGCAATAGTTAGATCTCTCTAACATTACCCTTATTTTCTAAATATTTAATCCTTGATCTCTCAACAAATTACAATATAAGAAAATATCAATTCAGCACAAGGAAATTATAAAGCCATATAATCATTTAATCATATCTCTATAACTAAACTGATTATACCATTAATTGCATGGCCTATTCAAAATCCCAACTCTCGTTGCGAATTAAGAAATCCAAAACATAAATTGCGCGGGTTTATGTATGAAATAAAAACTCAATTAATGCATGAATTAAAAACAGCAAAATCCTAAATTATAAATTGAAATAAGCTACGCCATACAAATTCACCTTGTTCCTAACACGAGGGTTTTAGTTACACATAAAAATAAGAAGAAAAGAAGACATAATAGGGAAATTCATGAATAAATTACCCCAAATCCTTCAATCTTCAAATGCTCCAATTCAATGCAATCTCCCTCTTCAAATCTAAATTATGTTTTCTCCTCTAGTTGGCTGCCTAACCTAATTCTAAATTACTAATTTATAATTACAATCTATCTCTAAGTAGGATCCCAATCAATTTCTGAAGTTTTGGCCCAATTGGGCTTTTTCTGGCGCACGCGATAACGCGCCCCAGGCGCGCGCTCTGCTGTTGTTGTTCTTTTTCTCTGTTGGCGCGCCCCAGGCGCACCCGTCCACGCGCCCCAGGCGCGTGGACCTGCTTCCGGCTCCGATTTTCTCCGTTCTTTTTCCTACTTCAAGGTCTTTGAATGCTCTTTCCAATTCCATAATTTATTTTTTCATTTGAGCTCCAAAATCACCTGAAACACTGAACAAACAATCAAAAAGTTCATGGGAAACTACAACTACTAAAATTCCTAAAAACTAATAAAAAGATCCTAAGTTTCCTATGAAAACAAGCCAAATCAAAGTAAAAGAGAGTAAAATGAAGTCCAAAAGGTATATATATCAGACCCAAATCACTACCCCAAACTTAGCATTTTGCATGTCCCAGGCAAAAGTAAAATAAAAATTCTAAACAAAAGACAAACTCCCTAAATCAACATGAACACACCTAATCTAAGATTACGACTCATCACTTTGACACATATTATCATAAACTATTTACACAATTACATACTAGTTAACATGACAATCTCATTCAGAACTCAGAACTAGCGAACACTCTCAACCTCTCAATTGTTTCTCTCAAAAGTGTATAAGGGTCATATTTTCAATTCACTCAAATTCAACAATGATAATGTGTTACCATAGGCTTGACCATAGACCAACATCTCCACTGAAATTATTGAAAGTATGCAAAAATCAAAAGGTCTTATTTTTGGTTGTAATGGGGCCATGGCTAAAAGTGTTAGGTGGGATAAAAGAAAGAAGGGATACAACAATGGCTAACTTGCAAAAATATTTACAAAAACAAGCTTCCCTCAAAAACCATGAATGAGCAATGAATACAATAAAGACTCACACTCACATCAGGAACATTTTATTCTTCCTTTCTTTTCCAAATTTTTTCTTCTATTCTCTTCCTTTACATTTATTATATTTTTATTTTTTTATTTTTCTTTTGAAGAGAAATAGAACTCATACACTTTTCACCAATTACTTTCACTTTTTTCTTTCTATTCATTCCTCTCAATTGCTCATTCAAAATTTCCAAGGTACTAACAAAGAATATTTCAATAAATGCAGGGTACCAAAGAAAAATCATAAATCATTATAAGGCTCAAAATGGGCAACTAATGGAATTTTATCAATTCAAATCATCTAAAGGCCACAAAAACACATCCTAAGTGCCTTAATCATCTTAATGCATGCAATCAATTATCAATTTTGAAATGGTCACAGGTCAAGTTCTAGAAGACAATATCAAAGTGAACACACTCATGAAAAAATAGGGGTCTCAATATCAGAATATCTCAACAAAAAAAAATTCATACCCCTCAATAGGCTCAAAACTCACACTTGGCTAAAGTCAGCTCACTAATCACAAGTTCTGAAAGCCTTTGTCGAAATAACCCAGTCACCATAATCATATTAACAGAGTCGAATACAAATGAGTCTAAGTCCTAAACTAAATATACACATGCATCAAAAGAGAAAAAGTCATAAATCTAGAATAAATCACCTACTTTCACTAGAGACACAAACCAATACCAAATATGGGGAAACAATTCAAGTCTTGAAAAATCAATTTTTATTTTGTATCCTCCCCCAAACTTAGAGGTTGGCTTGTCCTCAAGCAAACTACTCTACCTAAAAACTACAAAATAAAAATTAAAAACCTATACTAAAAAAACTAATAAAAAATGACAAGGATAAAGATTACGAATACTACCTATCACATCCACATAATAGCACTAATTGTAACATCCCAAACTTTATTTTAAATTAGATTATTAATGAAAACCTTAGAAAAATTGGAAAAATGACTTAATGAATTTTGGTAGATAGGTGAGTGGTGATTATAGGTCCTAGGAGTTGTATAGAAGGCATTTGTGGCTTTGGGCTGAGTCAAATAAGCGAGATCGGGAGTTAAATCGGCGTTTTCGATGTTAGAAACCGACCGAAAAGAGAAAATTAGAAATTTATTATAGGAAGCTAAGAAAATAAATTCCACCGTTGGATGTGAAGTTTATGAGGTAGAGAAGCATGTCTAAAAATTTGGACTCGATCCGACGGTCGACGAAAATGTTACGGCGAATCGAAGGTTGGAAACCCTGAAACTCGCCCAGGCGCATGAGCCACTCGCCCAGGCGAGTTCACTGTTCATTGATGCACCAGACAGTGAAAAACCCGCCCAGGCGAGGCACCAGCTCGCCCAAGCGAGCCAAAATCCGCACCAGCTTGCACTTTGGCGCACCAGAATCCCTCCTGACCGCACCGTTTCCCTTCCTGGCGCATCAGCCATGCACCAGCCTGGTGCTGGTGCTGAATCTCCCGCCCAGGCGAGGCACCATCTCGCCCAGGCGCGCCCTGCACGCATCACCCCGCACCAGGCGCACCATCTGGCGCACCAAATCTCTTCCTGACCGCATCAGATCCACGCACCACGCACCAGATCCGGTGCTGGTGCCAGAGTCGCGCCCGGGGGCTGCTGCTGATGCGTAAAAACTGGTGCGTGGCACCATTTGAGCCACACAGTTTTGGCTTGTTCAGTAAGCCCATTCCCTCCTTCTTGCTTAAGTCCTCCATTCTTTTTACCCACACCAAGAGGCACCCTCTTCATTCCCTTCCAACCCCACCGTAGCTCCCCACCAAGGCACCACCATCTCTCCTTGTTCTTGCCTTAGACTTTCCATGGAGCACCAAAACACCATCTCCCATGCTCCTTCCCAACTCCACCGTGTCTCACTCCCACCCAAAGCAACCAAGCACCATCACCTTTCTCCTTCCATTCACTCATAAACTCCCACCGTGCCTCTCTCACACCATGAGCCCAAGCACCATTATCCCATCTTCTTCTTCCTTTAATCATTAAGCCAACACCATAGGCTCAACTTCAAGGCATCTAAGTGGGCATGGATTTCTCCCTTTTCTTTCCATGATCGACGCCCTCTCTCTCCCCATGGAGGCCCCAAGTTTCAATCTCTCATCTTCTTGATTTTCCATGGAGTTCAAGCACCAAGGGACCTTCCTTCCTCCCTCCTTGGTTTCGTTCTTTTCAAGCAAAATGGAAGGAAACCGACATACCGACATTCACTGGCACCGACCGAAAACGACTCGGTCTTGCTCTCGGTCACTCAAAATGCTTCTTGGATCACCGCCCCGTCTCGTCGGCGAACTTCGGCATTAATCGGTGCTAAGTATGGAGCCTCGGGTCAAGGCTTTCTCTTTGGACTCGTCGGTTGAGGTAAGAGGGGTTTGCGTTACCTTTCCTAAGGATATAGATTCTAGGTTGTTGTAATGATGACTGGGTGTAGTTAATTAAAGGGATAAACCTTAGGATAATTAAAGTGCATGAAATGAACCTTAGGGGTAATTAGTGTGACAATGGTTAATTTAATATTAATTAAATGGTTTTTTTTGTTAAATTCTCTTTTATTAGTGATAAATTAGGAAGTGAAGAACCCTAGGGAGTAGACTTAATTATAGTACTCTGAGACATACCTGAGTATGTCGACTGTTTTGTTTACCAACTGTGGATAGTTATTTGTCGTGGTGGTATGTTCATATTTGCTTGGCTGGATTAGTTGTGAAACAAATGATAGTCTAAGTGTTAATTTGGGCAAGTCTTTTAGAAAGGGATAAGTGAGGAGGAAAGGATGGAAAAATTATGATTAAGTAATTACGGAATGGACTATGGATGAATAACTGGGAAAAAGGGAATGATGTTTATTAATAAATGAGTCATAAAATAGAGTATGGTGAGTAAGTGACAAGGAACCTTAACGGATGTTGTGCTTGATTCAATTTGTAAGTGCGGATGTGATCATAATGGTGATTTGAGGATATGTATTATTGAGATGATGTTTGTGTTTGAACACTTATGTGAATTGTCGATGTTTATGATTGAGTGTTTATTTTGTTAAATGAATTATATATAATTTTGATTAAAATCCAGGACAAAGAATGGAAGTTAAGTGTGAATTAAATGATAATGGAAAGTGCAGTTGAATTGAGGATTGGTGCATTGGTAGACTAGGTGCCCCTGCCGGGTGTACCAAAGTCCTAAGGGCCAAGTGCTCCTCCAGGCTAAAATCCCATTAGGTACAAATTTCCTGTTAGGCATCAATGCACCAAGACTCAATTCACTGCCAAAATAAATGGAATAAAATATGCTGGAAGTATGAATAAGAGATTGAAACCCCATAATTGGAATGTACAGTAGTACGTGGAAATTATGGTCGCATATGAAACCCCATAATTGGAATGTACAGTAGTACGTGGAAATTATGGTAGCATAGCCTAACAGGTGAAGCCTTTTGGGTGTAAAAGTCCTGGTTGAGCGAGAGACCCTTGGGTGTACCAAATGCCTGGTAGGAGCGTTAAAATCCTAGTGATGCAAACCGGTTGTAACCGGGAAGTGTTGTACAGACGTGGTAAGACGTTATCGCGCTGTGGGTGCGAACGCAATAAAGTCGTGACTGAGACACACTTAAAGCGAAATGTGAATGCAAAGTGTGAAATGAGAATAAAACACTTTGTGAAAATGAATTGGACCCGAACGTAGTAAAGTGTGACCGGGGAGAGATGATTGAGAATTGTGATTTTAATGAAAGGAAAGAGAATAAAAAGGTTTTATGAAAATAACGATACATTTTCGGAAGTAGTCACTTAATGAGCTGGAATTTGAAATATGAAAATGCTTATGCAACCGGAATCGGAAAGTAACTTAAGGTTGATTGTAGAGCTGCTAGGAAGATAGTGTGACTGTAGAACCTATTCCTTTGAAAATGAACTTATACGTGATTACCTGAAAAAGAATTCTAGGTTAACAGACAACTTTGACTTCAATAGGGCCTAGTTTGTCAGCTATGCTTCTTAGAAGCTATTATTCTTAGTACTGTGTAATGCTACCCTTCTTGCTATATTTTTACAGGTACCGAATGAGCATACACGAGTCTCGCCGAGCAGGATTACATTCCACCACGTGGAGTGTGGATAGTACTTAGCGACCACCTGTTGGTCATGGGTTATTTTGGGGAAATTTATTGTATTTCTTTTGCTTTGTATTTTGAGAAACCAAGAGTTTGAGAAATTATTTGTATTTCCAATGAAGTAATGTAAAGAGTGGACTAAACCATATTTTGGGCCCTGCTGGCCTCTGATGAATTTTAAATGCTATTGTTTATCAGGTTGCGAGTAAAACAGGAATTTTGGGAAAGTCTTAAAAACAAACAAAGCTCCGTCCGTTTGACGGGAGATTTTCATATGAATTAAAAATAATTAAGTGTTTTTCCTAATCAATTCATAAGTTTACAAAGAAATTTTCAATTCACTATTTTATTTAAGGGCATAAAAAGGGTAATTAATTGTAGGTGTTACATTTATGGTATCAGAGCAGGTTTTCCTCGGCCCGAAGGGAGTAACTGATTACTCCTGTAGTTACTCATCAAGCGAGTAACTTGTAGTTAAATGTTAAACTGCCTGGTGGTCTAGTCAGGTGTTATTGTAGTATGATAATAGGCATAGTTGTTGAGTCAAGCGTAGTGAGTACTCTAGATTCTTTTAAGTTGTTGAGTGATTTGAGGAGCGCGATTAGCATCTGACGATTTCTTTCGAAAAGCATGGTAAGCATTGGAAAATCTTTTATAAGTCCACTCAAATCATGTTCAGTTTACCATGCTAAACTTGAAATCTTGTGAGAACGACAAATCATATTTAGAGGTGGATGAATGACGAGGCTAAGGAAAGCAATACCCCAACGGGCAAGAGCACAAGGTTGCTACCCCACCGGGAGGAGGTGATCTTTAGTTTCGCTCCAAGTAAACCAACTCTAAATGTGACACACGAAGCAAGATTTCAACGTTTTAAAACTAATAGGCTATGTGTTTCAAATTTAAGTAAGACGAGAATGGTCTTATTATCGATATGATGTATGGTTGAGCCTGATCACCTCAAGTATACACATATTGGAGGATATCATCATCTTGTCCTTAAGTTTCGGCGAGTATTTTGGGAATTTAGTGAGAACCCAAATTCAGGAGGAATAGAGGTCTTGTCATAGGTTTCCGTATGCGTGAATATTTTTGAATCAGAGATCGCGCAACGGAAGTATAGGAAATATTGTCTTGTCTTAAGATAAGAGAAGTAGCTAGTTAGGAATCCTAGATAGCTATGATAGACTGCTAGGATTTAGGTGTTTAGAAATGAACGTAGGAAACCCCAAGATAGTACATAGTGGTTGTTCTAAGTCTAGACGAATGGATGCTTGAAATTTTAGTAAGTGCATAGAATTAGCATAAATGCTTGTGTTGAATTAATAAGATGCTATGCATTGTCTTGTGTTTGCCTACATGATGAATTGTGCATTTTAATGATAATTTTATTTGTCTGAACATGTGCATAATGAAAATTGTTTTGAGCATAGAACCTTTTGCAAATTACTTCATGAAATGGTGTTGCTATCAACAAATTGCTTGGTTCCCAAGCACAATCATTTCAAAACCCGGAACCGTTCGATTTTCAAGAGTGATAGTAACCCCAATGAACTTTTAAGTTTGGAATTGAATTCAAAAGTGAATATCATTGTTTTAACAGAATCGAAAATCATTCTAAATTGAGTGCTAAGTCGTATCACGAAATTTTGAAAAGTTAAATTAATAAACCAAGGATTCCTAAGTAATCAGGCGGTGAACTAATTCATTCTTTAATTAATCCCCACGCTGATTAAATAGGAACCCTTCTATGTGACTTTACTTAATTCGGAATGAAGCTTTGTTGTCAAACTCAAAGTTAAAGGGGAATGTGACTATTTTGATTGTTTGGGAAACATTGAAATAAATTTTCTAGTAAACCACATACTCCCATTCTCATTGAGTTTGCTAATCTTGAAAAAGCATATACACCTTCACCTAAATTTCTTGAAGTTAGATGAAGGAAATCCTTTTAGAAATATATTTATATATACATATATGCTTTGCTTTATAAAGTTTGTTTTTGGAGCTTCACTCAAAGTTATTTGGCACGAACATATCAAAGTTTTAGAGTATGGAATAAATTTTCCTGATTTACTCTTTTCCTAAGAATTTTACGAAAAATAAACCAATATATTTCTTTCATCAAGGAAAGGATTCAATTTTCAAGAATAATGACTCCATCGACACACCACCACATCAATATTTGTTGATGTGCCATTTTTGACTTGTGCATATGTAAGGTCCTTTCTTGCATGATAAGCAAAATTTCTAAACATAGATGAACGCATACATGTTTTCGGCATATCCCTTTGGTTTTATAAATGCATAAATGCACAAATGAATTTCCGAACGCTATTATGATTTTCATAAAGACACTCATGTTTTGAATGTATGGATTTTAATTATTAAACTTTGAAAACCATACAAAGTGATTGGTTTTATCGAAATTTTTAACTTGGCATGCATACCTTGAATGTGTAAATAAATCATGGGAAACCATGCAAATTTTCAAACTCTTCTTGGATTGCATTTGAAATGTGTGCAGCTTATCTAAGATGTGTGCATGGACTTAGACTTGAGTTCTAGGGTTGATTTAGGCAGATTGTGATTAGAACTCTTGTAATGTTTGACCCACATCGGAGGGAACCTCAAAAACCTTAGAGCATTTTGCTTCTAGTCTAACCAAACTAAACCACGGTTTGTATTCTTCATTGGATGCATGGGTTCGGTGGCGTACTTAAGCAAGGTAGTATGCCAATTCAAAGTGGGGGAGTAGAACCTAGTGCAGAATGCATCGTAGTTAGAAAACCCTTTGTTGGGATGATTCTCCATTTGAAGGAATTGAATGGAATTTCGGGGACGAAATTCTAATAAGTGGGGGAGAATTGTAACATCCCAAACTTTATTTTAAATTAGGTTATTAATGAAAACCTTCGAAAAATTGGAAAAATGACTTAATGAATTTTGGTAGATAGGTGAGTGGTGATTATAGGTCCTAGGAGTTGTATAGAAGGCATTTGTGGCTTTGGGCTGAGTCAAATAAGCGAGATCGGGAGTTAAATCGGCGTTTTCGATGTTAGAAACCGACCGAAAAGAGAAAATTAGAAATTTATTATAGGAAGCTAAGAAAATAAATTCCACCGTTGGATGTGAAGTTTATGAGGTAGAGAAGCATGTCTAAAAATTTGGACTCGATCCGACGGTCGACGAAAATGTTACGGCGAATCGAAGGTTGGAAACCCTGAAACTCGCCCAGGCGCATGAGCCACTCGCCCAGGCGAGTTCACTGTTCATTGATGCACCAGACAGTGAAAAACCCGCCCAGGCGAGGCACCAGCTCGCCCAAGCGAGCCAAAATCCGCACCAGCTTGCACTTTGGCGCACCAGAATCCCTCCTGACCGCACTGTTTCCCTTCCTGGCGCATCAGCCATGCACCAGCCTGGTGCTGGTGCTGAATCTCCCGCCCAGGCGAGGCACCATCTCGCCCAGGCGCGCCCTGCACGCATCACCCCGCACCAGGCGCACCATCTGGCGCACCAAATCTCTTCCTGACCGCATCAGATCCACGCACCACGCACCAGATCCGGTGCTGGTGCCAGAGTCGCGCCCGGGGGCTGCTGCTGATGCGTAAAAACTGGTGCGTGGCACCATTTGAGCCACACAGTTTTGGCTTGTTCAGTAAGCCCATTCCCTCCTTCTTGCTTAAGTCTTCCTCCATTCTTTTTACCCACACCAAGAGGCACCCTCTTCATTCCCTTCCAACCCCACCGTAGCTCCCCACCAAGGCACCACCATCTCTCCTTGTTCTTGCCTTAGACTTTCCATGGAGCACCAAAACACCATCTCCCATGCTCCTTCCCAACTCCACCGTGTCTCACTCCCACCCAAAGCAACCAAGCACCATCACCTTTCTCCTTCCATTCACTCATAAACTCCCACTGTGCCTCTCTCACACCATGAGCCCAAGCACCATTATCCCATCTTCTTCTTCCTTTAATCATTAAGCCAACACCATAGGCTCAACTTCAAGGCATCTAAGTGGGCATGGATTTCTCCCTTTTCTTTCCATGATCGACGCCCTCTCTCTCCCCATGGAGGCCCCAAGTTTCAATCTCTCATCTTCTTGATTTTCCATGGAGTTCAAGCACCAAGGGACCTTCCTTCCTCCCTCCTTGGTTTCGTTCTTTTCAAGCAAAATGGAAGGAAACCGACATACCGACATTCACTGGCACCGACCGAAAACGACTCGGTCTTGCTCTCGGTCACTCAAAATGCTTCTTGGATCACCGCCCCGTCTCGTCGGCGAACTTCGGCATTAATCGGTGCTAAGTATGGAGCCTCGGGTCAAGGCTTTCTCTTTGGACTCGTCGGTTGAGGTAAGAGGGGTTTGCGTTACCTTTCCTAAGGATATAGATTCTAGGTTGTTGTAATGATGACTGGGTGTAGTTAATTAAAGGGATAAACCTTAGGATAATTAAAGTGCATGAAATGAACCTTAGGGGTAATTAGTGTGACAATGGTTAATTTAATATTAATTAAATGGTTTTTTTTGTTAAATTCTCTTTTATTAGTGATAAATTATGAAGTGAAGAACCCTAGGGAGTAGACTTAATTATAGTACTCTGAGACATACCTGAGTATGTCGACTGTTTTGTTTACCAACTGTGGATAGTTATTTGTCGTGGTGGTATGTTCATATTTGCTTGGCTGGATTAGTTGTGAAACAAATGATAGTCTAAGTGTTAATTTGGGCAAGTCTTTTAGAAAGGGATAAGTGAGGAGGAAAGGATGGAAAAATTATGATTAAGTAATTACGGAATGGACTATGGATGAATAACTGGGAAAAAGGGAATGATGTTTATTAATAAATGAGTCATAAAATAGAGTATGGTGAGTAAGTGACAAGGAACCTTAACGGATGTTGTGCTTGATTCAATTTGTAAGTGCGGATGTGATCATAATGGTGATTTGAGGATATGTATTATTGAGATGATGTTTGTGTTTGAACACTTATGTGAATTGTCGATGTTTATGATTGAGTGTTTATTTTGTTAAATGAATGATATATAATTTTGATTAAAATCCAGGACAAAGAATGGAAGTTAAGTGTGAATTAAATGATAATGGAAAGTGCAGTTGAATTGAGGATTGGTGCATTGGTAGACTAGGTGCCCCTGCCGGGTGTACCAAAGTCCTAAGGGCCAAGTGCTCCTCCAGGCTAAAATCCCATTAGGTACAAATTTCCTGTTAGGCATCAATGCACCAAGACTCAATTCACTGCCAAAATAAATGGAATAAAATATGCTGGAAGTATGAATAAGAGATTGAAACCCCATAATTGGAATGTACAGTAGTACGTGGAAATTATGGTCGCATATGAAACCCCATAATTGGAATGTACAGTAGTACGTGGAAATTATGGTAGCATAGCCTAACAGGTGAAGCCTTTTGGGTGTAAAAGTCCTGGTTGAGTGAGAGACCCTTGGGTGTACCAAATGCCTGGCAGGAGCGTTAAAATCCTAGTGATGCAAACCGGTTGTAACCGGGAAGTGTTGTACAGACGTGGTAAGACGTTATCACGCTGTGGGTGCGAACGCAATAAAGTCGTGACTGGGACACACTTAAAGCGAAATGTGAATGCAAAGTGTGAAATGAGAATAAAACACTTTGTGAAAATGAATTGGACCCGAACGTAGTAAAGCGTGACCGGGGAGAGATGATTGAGAATTGTGATTTTAATGAAAGGAAAGAGAATAAAAAGGTTTTATGAAAATAACGATACATTTTCGGAAGTAGTCACTTAATGAGCTGGAATTTGAAATATGAAAATGCTTATGCAACCGGAATCGGAAAGTAACTTAAGGTTGATTGTAGAGCTGCTAGGAAGATAGTGTGACCGTAGAACCTATTCCTTTGAAAATGAACTTATACGTGATTACCTGAAAAAGAATTCTAGGTTAACAGACAACTTTGACTTCAATAGGGCCTAGTTTGTCAGCTATGCTTCTTAGAAGCTATTATTCTTAGTACTGTGTAATGCTACCCTTCTTGCTATATTTTTACAGGTACCGAAGGAGCATACACGAGTCTCGCCGAGCAGGATTACATTCCACCACGTGGAGTGTGGATAGTACTTAGCGACCACCTGTTGGTCATGGGTTATTTTGGGGAAATTTATTGTATTTCTTTTGCTTTGTATTTTGAGAAACCAAGAGTTTGAGAAATTATTTGTATTTCCAATGAAGTAATGTAAAGAGTGGACTAAACCATATTTTGGGCCCTGCTGGCCTCTGATGAATTTTAAATGCTATTGTTTATCAGGTTGCGAGTAAAACAGGAATTTTGGGAAAGTCTTAAAAACAAACAAAGCTCCGTCCGTTTGACGGGAGATTTTCATATGAATTAAAAATAATTAAGTGCTTTTCCTAATCAATTCATAAGTTTACAAAAAAATTTTCAATTCACTATTTTATTTAAGGGCATAAAAAGGGTAATTAATTGTAGGTGTTACACTAATCACAAGTGAAATGTTGCTCCCCCAAACTTAATACCTGCAATGGTTAACACTAGTGCAACAAAGCACCACTAATGGTAGGAGACAACACTCACGCCTGCACAAAACTCAGGAATACAGATGCAACAAGATAATAAACAAAATAAATATCCATGCATTAAAAATAAATTAAATCCTAGAAAAATGCAAAACAAGATAATATCACAGGTACAGAGCGGGGTGGGTAAAATACATCAGATATATCAAAATAAAAATAACCCCAACTACTCCTCATCCATCCCTCTATCGTCAGGCTCAGGCACATCCACCGGATAGTCCAATAGACTCCTCTCATAGTCCGAATAAGGGGGCAGATCAAAAGCAAAACCCTGATCAACACTCCAGGCTCTCATAATATCATCACGGACCTCGTCCCTGCGTAACTGAACACGCTGGAACTCAGTCTGCTGCCTCAAATACCGCCCCTGCAGTGCTTGCTCCCTCATCATGGACTACATCATAACCCTCAGGTCCTCCACACCATCCGACGACTGTGCCGGTCGGCGCGAAGATCCTGCTCTATCCTGGACTGGTGGCTGTGGGTCAAGAATAATGGGTGGGTGTCTATCCTCCCTAGATGTCTTAATAGCAAGTACAACATAATTATCCCAGACAACTTTAGTCAGCATGGTGGCTCTCTTAATCTCCCTCATCTCATCATTCCCAGGCACCACCCCCACAGCAGCACATAACTGGTGTATCACCCAAAAGAATCCCACATATCCCTTGTCACTCAAAGCAAAGCGGTGCAACTGATCAGAAATCAGCGACGCCGCATCAACTACAACACAGGACTTAAGGGCATACACTAGACGACATATGGCTGGGGAAATCTCAGTGTCATGGGAATGGGGGTACAAGTTGTGCATGATGAACCGGACCCCAAACCGGGCAGCCCCCTGCATATTCTTCTGAGACACATGTTTTGGCCTTTGATTAATATTTAAATTCCACGTTTTTCCAGCCAAAAACAAATGTCTCTGAAGCATATCCAGAGAATACATACCAACATCCTCATAACTATCCGTGCTGAACAAAGCGGGGGCCATATGAGGTGAGTAGCTAGGAAGGAGTAGGACACGTGCTATAGTAGCAGCATCATACGGCACCTCCTTGCCTCTCACATAAGCAACCCTCTTGTGCTCAACCGTCCCATGCAACAACTCCTCCTTCTTCTCTAATTGTGCACGCCACCAAGCATGCGAATAAAACTCCCAAACCAATTTCTGACTCAAATACTCCGGTGGACCTCTTACCCACGACTCCCATTTGTTTACTCTAATCACCTCCATCACCTCCTCCACACCTCTAAGACCAACCACCTGCTGACCGGAAACGGTCTCATCAAGGACCATGCCCAATTCCGGTTGCACCCTCCTCTTAACCATCTTTCCATCATGAAACTCGGCTACTTTCGGATGCTCAAAAGTCGTCCCAATCTCTCCACTACTGTCCACCATGGGCCTCTTTCCTCTCCTCAACATGTTTTTGTTCAAAAATTGCAAAAGGCAATATATCGAACACCTGGCAGGCAGCACAAAACCTTCAAAATTTCAAAGAGAGAACTCAATCCTAACCTTCCAAATCCAAACAAATCAGACCAGAGAAGGATAGAGAAGAGATTCTTACCTTAAAACAATGAAAAATTCGTGTTCCCTAGCCTTTTTTTTGAAAAATCCGAATTGAAAGAGAATAGAGGGGAATGGGGTTTTTTGAAAATTTTGAATGAGAAAGGAGAGAAATTGATGATGAGAATGATGATTAATGGAGTTGTGAGTGATTAATTTGATGAAATTTGGGTGAATGTGATGGAATTTTTGAATTGGGGATTGAATTGGGGGTTAGGGTTCTAAAGGAAATTGAATTGGGGATGAAAGAAGTGAGGGGAATTTAGGCTCTCCCCTCAGGCGTGCAAGCCATATTGGCATCAGACGCGCGTGCCCCAGGCGCGCCAGGCCATGCGCCTGGTCTGTACCTTAATCTTTTTTTAAAAAATAAACAAATAACTAATCAACTAATAAATAGAGTTAGGAACTTACCTTTGTAGCACAGCTTTTTCTATTAATGCACATGGAGGAACTCCCCCAAACTTATTTACCTATGACACATGAACAACTAAAAGTAGTGCTAGAAAGCACCGCATTAGTAGTTACTTATAGAAAATTCCGACTCCTTATTCACTAAAAAAAAAATAAAACCTACACTACTAAATAATTACAAGAAATCCACCAGGATCCCAAATTCTATGGCTCAATTCCCATGTGATATAGGAATAAGAAGTTACTCCCATGTCCCATCGGAATGAGTAGGGATGATGATGGAATAAGGAAATTTTCAAAATAAATTTAAACCCACCAGGGTGAAAAGGTATATTCCTTACATCATGCATCATCTTAGAAAATTTGCCTTTTTCCCCATTCATGAAGGTGTAAATTTCATGAACAAGGAAAACCAAATTTTTAGGATCTTTATTCATCCCATAGTACAACAATGCCTTATGTTGATGATATGGAAAAACATCATACAAATTCAAGGGTCGAACATAATTGAAAATTTTTGAATCGTCCACACATGCTAAGGATTTAACACAATTTTTAAGTTCAGAAAGTTCAGCACGCAAGGATGAGTCAAATTTTTCTACTATTATTCTATCCCCATCTGTTTTGTTTTGTTTCACCTCTTCTTCAAGTTTTATTGAAAAACGAGTCAGAATCATTTTGATTATTTCCTGATTTGTTTTTATATAAAAGATTCTGATTTATTTTATAAAATTTGAAATATTTCCTTTTTAGTTTTAAGAGTCAAATCTTTATTTTATTTCGTAAATCATTTTGATTTAGTTTTGATTTTAAAACTTATTTCAAATCTTATTTTATTTTGTTTTGATTTTGTTTTACTTATTCTAAATCTTTTTTATTCTAAAAAAGTTTTTCTATTTTAAAAAGATTTCACTCCAACATTCAGATAATTTTTTCCAATCATTCATTTCATTCATCATCATGTTTTCTCTCTTCTTCTTTCTCTAATCTTTTGGTTTTCACGTTCATTCTTTTGAAGAACAAAACCTTGTTGGCTTAGTATCTCTTAGAGAAAGTACTTCATTATCATAAGAGCTTATTGTAGAAACCGTGTTTTGAGAACACGATATACTTGTTGTAATCACTCACATCAATTGTTCTAAACCTTAGTGGTAGGGAGAGAATCCCGTAGTTGAAAGTTGAGGCGTTCGTAGGGTGAAGAACCCTGCTGTGTGATTGAGGCCCCTAGCGAACGGAGGTTCCTAGTAGTGTGCGGGGTGCTCTTGGTTGTAATAGGGTGCGGCTCTATTGCTGGTTATAAGAACTCTCAGGCGGGTCTCTTGGGGACTGGACTAGGCCTTTCGACGGGAAGGCTGAACCAGTATAAAATTCACCGGTGCAAGCTTTTCTGTAACATCCCGAATTTTAATTCTAATAATAATTAGAATAATGATAAGATTTGGAAATAAGGATTATCCTAAAAGGGATTTAAAATGATGGATTAGGAATTCTTCGAGTGCCATGAAGGAGTTAAAGAGCATTGGCATCGAAAAGCAAATTTAAAGAAGACCAAACGAGTGTTAAAAATCGATTTTTCAATGTTATAAACACCCGACGTTAGGAAATTCAAAATAAAAGATTTAAGACTCCAAACACAATTTCCACCGTTGGATATGAAGATATGATTTTTAGAAAGTTACTCGTCAAATTTGAGCAAGATCCGACGGTGAACGAAGAAGTTATGGCTATTTGAAGTTGGGAGAAAATAGCTGAAAAATAGAAAAGCAGACTAGCAGTACCTGATCATTATACTCGAGTATTTTGTGCAATACTCGAGTATTTTGGGGAAAAACACTCGAGTGTATAAAGAAACACTCGAGTATTTTTCGGTCTGCAACACTAAAAACGCGTTTTGGGGGTCGAAACCCCCATTCCAACCCCTCTTTCTCTCTCCCTCCGATCTTCCTCCTCCTCCTTCCTCCGTCCAGCTCCATCGCCGCCCTAAGCCGCCCACCGTGGCCACCCTTCTCACTCCCTCAAACCGTCTCTCTCTCCCTCTCTTGTTCTCTCTCCCTCCTTCCCACACCAACTCTCTCTCTCTCTCTCTCTCCTCCCCACTCACCCTCCACCACGGCCGCCGCCACCTCCGGCCGCCACCGCCACCTCCACCACTATCCACCACCATCATCATCAACACCATCACTAACTCCTCCCTCCCCGTGAATCTTTCCCTCAAGCTTTCTCTCTCTCCCTCTCCACCCACATACACCGCCGCCCCTCACCACCGCAGCCGCCACTCGCGGTGGTGACCGCCACCATCACCAAACCACCATAGCCTCTCCCTCCTTCCAAGCTCTCTCTCTCAACCACGAGCTCTCTCTCTCTCTCTCTCTTCGGATCGCACCGGTGCCATTACCGGTCCGTGATCGTGCTAGGCTCGTGTCGGGAACCTCGGAGCTCGAAGCTTTGCCTCGTTCTAGTCACGATCGTTCCCCGCTAACGAGGAGCAACACCGACGCCGTCATCGTCGGCGAGCTAAAATCCAGGTTCTATTTAAAAAGCCCGAGGTAAGAGGGTTCGCGTTACCTTTACTTAAGAAGTAAATTCTAGGATGCTATGGTGGTAGCTAGGAATAGAGTAATTAAAAGTATGTTAATGAACCTTAGGGTACCCCCGTTGATATAGATAAAGTAAATAAAATTGTGACAAGAAACCACACCCTAGGGAATAAAATGTATGTGCGTAGAATAAAGCTCGGAGTGGATGAGCGTATTTAAGGATATTAAACTAGTTAATATAAAACGAAAGGTGGGAAATCATAAAGTAAAAGCTATAGGGGAAGTAAAGGAAAAAAAAGGGTAAAAGAGAGTCTAGAATAAGGAATAATGAATGCACGCGGAGTAAATTAGGGAATAGAAATAAAATGATGAATTTGATTTAAAAGAAAATAGGAAAGACGACGAGTAGGTTAATAAATAACTAATAAAACGGAGAGAGAGTATGATAGTAGGGAAGTTAGAATAGAACGCTGGAATAAAATAGGGGAACTAAATGGAGCCAATAGGATAGTCAAAGAAAAAGGAAATTAATGGAATAGGGATAATCAGTGAAGTAACAATGTGAGTTAATAGAGTAGTTAAATAAACTGGAGATAAAGAATTAGTAATAACAAGTTAAGTAGAGTTGGATAAAATCGAGGGGAATCTAACCAAAAGAAAAGAGCAAAGTAGAAAATGTAGAAAAATGAGATAAGCTATGAACGAAAATAAAGATCAAAAGATTGAGACAAGTATAAAAGAAATACTTAAATTATAAGAAGAGAAAAGGGAAATAATTAAGAAAGAATAAAAGAGAACGGCTGATGGTCTGTTGGACTCAGTCATGATAAAAGATAAACGGCTGATGGTCTGTTGGACTCAGTCATGATAAAAGATGAACGGCTGATGAACTGTTGGACTCAGTCATGATAAAAGATAAACGGCTGATGGTCTGTTGGGCTCAGTCATGATAAAAGATGAACGGTTGATGGTCTGTTGGGCTCAGTCATGATAAAATATAAATGGATGATGGTATGTTGGACTCAGTCATGAGAAAAGATAAACGGCTGATGGTCTGTTGGACTCAGTCATGTTATAAGATAAACGGCTGATGGTCTTTTGGACTCAGTCATATAAAGGAAAAAAAGGGTTGATGGTCTTTTGGGCTCAGTCACCTAAAGGAAAACGGCTGATGGTCTTTTGGACTCAGTCATATAGAGATGGAAAACGGCTGATGGTCTTTTGGACTCAGTCATGATAAAGATAAAGGGCTGATGGTCTGTTGGACTCAGTCACCAGGAAAAAGAAAATGATAAAGAAAAGAAAAAGTAGAAATGATTAGAGAACTGTTAGAGAATCAATAATTAAAAGAATGCAAGGATAAGTGAAAACTAAAAGAGATTAATTATACGAATGATTATGAATAAAGTATATGAATAATTATGTAGGCTTGGTTGTTGCTATGTCTTCTTTTAGGATTTATCTTTTTAAGTTCTGTGTAATGCTACCCTTCTTGATATCATTTTACCGGTACGGAAGCGGAGTTTACACTGTTGCTGGCCGAACTGGAAACCCTCCACTACGTGGAGTGTGTGGTTATGATACCAAGAGGGATTTTGTTTTTAGTTACATTAAAACTGTTATATTTTGTAATTTATAATATGTGTAGTTATATGCCCTGAGACTGGTACTGATCGGGCGTTAGGATCTGAACTGGTTTTTAATCTGTTATGTTTATGTTTTTAAATAATTCTGGACTGACAGGTTTTAAGAAGAGAATTTTTTGGAAGTCCGAAAAACAGAGGAAACTCTGCCGGATTTTCGTGAAATATTTTAAAAGAAATCAAACGCTAAAAAGAATTTTCAAACTCTGATTTTATTAAAAACTAAAATTAACTATTAAAAGTGAGGATGTTACATTTATGGTATCAGAGCAGTTTCCCTCGGCCCTGGAGTTTGGACTCACAACTCCTATTGATTACTCACCCAGCGAGTAATCAAGTAATAGTGTCAAGTCTTAGAATAGATAAATAGATATATTTAAATAAGAGTTTTTAGTCAATTGTGGAATAACGTTCTCTTTTTCCAGAACTTAGTCGCCATGCCTCGGAGACGTACACAGGATGAAAGGACGGCTGCTATACTAGAAAATCTGGTCCAAATGAATCAGAATCAGGCTGAGACAGTAGCAACAGCCGCAGCAGCAGCAGCCGCCGCACTCCACCAAACATCAGGCCCAATGGGCATCGATTGGCTAGCTAGATTCGTGCAGAACGATCCGCCCAAGTTTGAAGGTGGCTACAATCCGGATGCAGCCCAGAGATGGCTCCAAGAATTAGAGAAGATATTTCGCACGATTTCACCGCCTGCGGAGCAGATAGTTCTTTTGGCGGCGTACATGCTCACTGGAGAAGCCGAATATTGGTGGGAACGTGTACGAAGGGAAATGGAGATCGCTAACCAGGAAATCACCTGGGATGTGTTCAAAATCAGTTCTTAGGGAAGTATTTCCCGGAAGATGTTCGCCGAGAAAAAGAACTGGCGTTCTTGACCCTGAAACAAGGGAACATGAGTGTTGGAGAATATGCTGCATATTTTGAGGATCTCATCCGATATGCCGGAAGCTACAAGGATGCTGACGAAAGGACTAAGTGCATTAAGTTTGAGGACGGGCTTCGCACTGAGATTAAAATCGCCTTTGAGTATCAGAATGTTGCGAACTTGTCCGACCTGGTAAACATGGCAAGCACTTATGAAAAGGGATTGAGACGGGAGATGCTGGAGAAGCAAAGCAGAAATAGGCAGGGTGCTGGAAGTTCTATCAAGGGAGAAGGACCGACGCAAGAACCAGACCCATATGCTGATGTTGATACTATGGCAATGGTTCCCAGGGATGCGGACCATAATGTGGCTATCCCAATTGCTAGGCCCTTATGTTCACACTGTGGGAAATCTCACAAACGGTTGTGTTGGCATATGAACCAACTCAGGAAGGAGGGTCTTTGTTATCACTGCGGGCAGTCGGGACACCGTGCTGCAGACTGTCCTGGGAGCACGCGGATCGATGAATGAACTTACCCGAGGTACTTTTAGTGTTAACTATATACCAAATATTTATTTAAAAATATTTTGCAAAAAGCATATATATATTTAATTTAACTTAAAAAGAAATCAATAAATGATAATACATTAGTTAAAGTTTCATCGAACGCAGTGATGGTATTACCACTGGTAGAATGTAAGGTTAGAACTGATCACTCTAATTCTTACATCTGCTAGGGGACGATAACATCAATAAACTTGACGATGATGTTGCTATTGATAGATGTGAGATTGGGACTGATCATCTCGATCTTCACAACTATTAGTGGTCGATATCATTGACACTTTCCAACAAAAATCAGGACAGACAGATAGGAGCCTTAAGCCAGTGCACCCAATTATTAGTGGAGTAGCCGCGAATAGAACTCGCGAGAGAACCGAACCGAGCGAACCCGTAGTAAACATCCTTAGACTTCATGGAAAGCCAAACTAAAAGCCCAAAACTCATCACACATTTCATTCAGAATCCGATGTGGTTATTGGCGAAAAAGGAGAAATTGGATGAATTAGCAGGATATCCACATCGAGACTGACCCAAGTAAATGAGTAAATCGTACTCACCATTAGGAATTAGAATTCACTTAAGAACTTAGTCCAGTTTCCAAGCTATTCCCTCAAAGGAAGCAAGTTTAGCCATTGCATCATGTGCCTTCACCAAAACCAAATCAAATCAGCGGTAGTTTCATAGGAAATGCATCTTTCGATGATTCTCTGCTGAAAACTCACACTTAAGGATAATCTCCATTGTCTTCTTGCTTGACATGTATCCAGTACATCCTGGGTCGTCGTATGAAGACTATGAAACCCATCCTTGAGTGCTTCGTGTTTCTTCTTTTCATCTTCACTCTCTTCAAGCTTCAAGCATCTCAGATGCAGAGGTGAGAATTCACCAAGACGTAGAAACCCAACATAGTTCTATGCCTACCGATGGATAACCATCCACATGTCTCTTTTAATCTTGGACACCGGTCGAGAAACTTACGTGCGAAATTCTGAATAACGAATGAGCATACCCCCAAGCATGGATATAATTAAGTATGTCAATGCTAAGTGGGGGAGGATTTCAATCCAAGGAATGGGAGATGGAACTTTAATAATAAGAAAAATCGACGATCTTAAGTAGATAGAGATAGTACGTAGTACTGGAAGATGAACCTTTAACACCAAGAAAACTGTGGATCCTATCCGAGTAACTAGGTGGAATGCAGAACGGTAACGAAGCGTAAGGAAGATTGTATCGAGCCGGACTCAATGTCTGACGATCATACCATAACCCGTAGAACTAATGAATAACTCATCCCAAACGCTCCGCATTAACTGTCGAAGAGGTTCGCGGAGAATGGGACGAGAATTAAACTAAGAATCAATCAATACCTTCTCGGACCATCAGACAATTGGGAAATGAATTTAGACCCTGACCTTGACCCTTAGGTGAAATCGTAAAACGAACAGGAAAAAAAGTGGAGTCGCGAAGCGGAGTTTCACTCAAGGGGATTATGTCAGAACACCGCAAATAATCGTCTCAGTCTCTTAAGACTCTGTGTATTACGCGGATTTCTGAATGACTGAGATAAACCATACCTGAGGCGAATAATTATACCGCAGAACCCTTAACTTAGAAATTCCTCAAAGGGAAGATTGGAACAGAAGGAATTAAAATGACATGGGTGGAAACTATGTCAAGGGATACTCCTCCAAATTAAGGGACAACTGGAATTTCGGGGACGAAATTCTAATAAGTGGGGGAGAAATGTAACATCCCGAATTTTAATTCTAATAATAATTAGAATAATGATAAGATTTGGAAATAAGGATTATCCTAAAAGGGATTTAAAATGATGTATTAGGAATTCTTCGAGTGCCATGAAGGAGTTAAAGAGCATTGGCATCGAAAAGCAAATTTAAAGAAGACCAAACGAGTGTTAAAAATCGATTTTTCAGTGTTATAAACACCCGACGTTAGGAAATTCAAAATAAAAGATTTAAGACTCCAAACACAATTTCCACTGTTGGATATGAAGATATGATTTTTAGAAAGTTACTCATCAAATTTGAGCAAGATCCGACGGTGAACGAAGAAGTTATGGCTATTTGAAGTTGGGAGAAAATAGCTGAAAAATAGAAAAGCAAACTAGCAGTACCTGATCATTATACTCGAGTATTTTGTGAAATACTCGATTATTTTGGGGCAAAACACTCGAGTGTTTATAGAAACACTCGAGTATTTTTCGGTCTGCAACATTAAAAACGCGTTTTGGGGGTCGAAACCCCCATTCCAACCCCTCTTTCTCTCTCCCTCCGATCTTCCTCCTCCTCCTTCCTCCGTCCAGCTCCACCGCCGCCCTAAGCCGTCCACCGTGGCCACCCTTCTCACTCCCTCAAACCGTCTCTCTCTCCCTCTCTTGTTCTCTCTCCCTCCTTCCCTCACCAACTCTCTCTCTCTCATCCCCACTCACCCTCCACCACGGCCGCCGCCACCTCCGGCAGCCACCGCCACCTCCACCACTATCCACCACCATCATCATCAACACCATCACTAACTCCTCCCTCCCCGTGAATCTTTCCCTCAAGCTTTCTCTCTCTCCCTCTCCACCCACATACACCGCCGCCCCTCACCACCGCAGCCGCCACTCGCGGTGGTGATCGCCACCATCACCAAACCACCATAGCCTCTCCCTCCTTCCAAGCTCTCTCTCTCAACCACGAGCTCTCTCTCTCTTCGGATCGCACCGGCGCCGTTACTGGTCCGCGATCGTGCTGGGATCGTGTCGGGAACCTCGGAGCTCGAAGCTTTGCCTCGGTCTAGTCACGATCGTTCCCCGCTAACGAGGAGCAACACCGACGCCGTCATCGTCGCCGAGCTAAAATCCAGGTTCTATTTAAAAAGCCCGAGGTAAGAGGGTTCGCGTTACCTTTGCTTAAGAAGTAAATTCTAGGATGCTATAGTGGTAGCTAGGAATAGAGTAATTAAAAGTATGTTAATGAACCTTAGGGTACCCCCGTTGATATAGATAAAGTAAATAAAATTGTGACAAGAAACCACACCCTAGGGAATAAAATGTATGTGCGTAGAATAAAGCTCGGAGTGGATGAGCGTATTTAAGGATATTAAACTAGTTAATATAAAACGAAAGGTGGGAAATCATAAAGTAAAAGCTATAGGGGAAGTAAAGGAACAAAAAGGGTAAAAGAGAGTCTAGAATAAGGAATAACGAATGCACGCGGAGTAAATTAGGGAATAGAAATAAAATGATGAATTTGATTTAAAAGAAAATAGGAAAGACGACGAGTAGGTTAATAAATAATTAATAAAACGGAGAGAGAGTATGATAGTAAGGAAGTTAGAATAGAACGCTGGAATAAAATAGGGGAACTAAATGGAGCCAATAGGATAGTCAAAGAAAAAGGAAATTAATGGAATAGGGATAATTAGTGAAGTAACAATGTGAGTTAATAGAGTAGTTAAATAAACTGGAGATAAAGAATTAGTAATAACAAGTTAAGTAGAGTTGGATAAAATCGAGGGGAATCTAACCAAAAGAAAAGAGCAAAGTAGAAAATGTAGAAAAATGAGATAAGCTATGAACGAAAATAAAGATCAAAAGATTGAGACAAGTATAAAAGAAATACTTAAATTATAAGAAGAGAAAAGGGAAATAATTAAGAAAGAATAAAAGAGAACGGCTGATGGTCTGTTGGACTCAGTCATGATAAAAGATAAACGGCTGATGGTCTGTTGGACTCAGTCATGATAAAAGATGAACGGCTGATGGTCTGTTGGACTCAGTCATGATAAAAGAGAACGACTGATGGTCTGTTGGACTCAGTCATGATAAAAGATAAACGACTGATGGTCTGTTGGACTCAGTCATGATAAAAGATGAACGGCTGATGAACTGTTGGACTCAGTCATGATAAAAGATAAACGGCTGATGGTCTGTTGGGCTCAGTCATGATAAAAGATGAACGGCTGATGGTCTGTTGGGCTCAGTCATGATAAAAGATAAACGGCTGATGGTCTGTTGGACTCAGTCATGATAAAAGATAAACGGTTGATGGTCTGTTGGACTCAGTCATGTTAAAAGATAAACGGTTGATGGTCTTTTGGACTCAGTCATATAAAGGAAAAAAAGGGCTGATGGTCTTTTGGGCTCAGTCACCTAAAGGAAAACGGCTGATGGTCTTTTGGACTCAGTCATATAGAAAAGGAAAACGGCTGATGGTCTTTTGGACTCAGTCATGATAAAGATAAAGGGCTGATGGTCTGTTGGACTCAGTCACCAGGAAAAAGAAAATGATAAAGAAAAGAAAAAGAAAAGAAAAGAAAAAGTAGAAATGATTAGAGAACTGTTAGAGAATCAATAATTAAAAGAATGCGAGGATAAGTGTAAACTAAAAGAGATTAATTATACGAATAATTATTAATAAAGTATATGAATAATTATGTAGGCTTGGTTGTTGCTATGTCTTCTTTTAGGATTTATCTTTTTAAGTTCTGTGTAATGCTACCCTTCTTGTTATCATTTTACAGGTACGGAAGCGGAGCTTACACTGTTGCGGGCCGAACTGGAAACCCTCCACTACGTGGAGTGTGTGGTTATGATACCAAGAGGGATTTTGTTTTTAGTTACATTAAAACTGTTATATTTTGTAATTTATAATATGTGTAGTTATATGCCCTGAGACTGGTACTGATCGGGCGTTAGGATCTGAACTGGTTTTTAATCTGTTATGTTTATGTTTTTAAATAATTCTGGACTGGCAGGTTTTAAGAAGAGAATTTTTGGGAAGTCCGAAAAATAGAGGAAACTCTGCCGGATTTTCGTGAAATCTTTTAAAAGAAATCAAACGCTAAAAAGAATTTTCAAACTCTGATTTTATTAAAAACTAAAATTAACTATTAAAAGTGAGGATGTTACATTTTCTATCCCTATCTCTTTATATTTCCGCTTATTTCAATTTTTACGTTTCCGCGCTACTCGAATTATTTTATCTATCGTTTTCGTGATCCGTTTCAAACGCTTAATCTCTCCGTCTCAAAACAATTTTTTAATTTGTAAAGGATTTTACAATACATTAATAAAACCCGATTCACCCCCCCCCCCCTCTCGAGATTTTGAGGCCAAAACCAACAAGGATCACACTCGGCTTAGGGATAGTCTTTTGGATCAGAGTTTTATTGTTCTCCGACCCCTTCGTACTTGCGAGTTTAGATAGTATATCTGCTCGGGAGTTTTAATCCTTGGGGACGTGGGTTATGTCGAACTCGGAAAAATTTGTCGAGGTGTTTTTGCAAAATGGGCTCTTTAGCTTGGTACTGTCCTTTAATTTGAGAGACTACCAACTGAGAATCACTGAAGACGTTGACCTGAGTTGCTCCGAGCTCCTGAACCATCTTGAGGCCTGCTAGAACTGCCTCGTATTCCACCTGATTATTCGAAGTTTGGAATTCGAACTTTAATGAGTACTCCATGCTAAGTCCCTCAGAATTTTCAATGATGATACCATCGCCTGCCCCCTTTCTGTTGCTCGACCCATCCACGTATACCGACCACGAGCCTGGATCCGAACCTGATGAAGGCTCAATGAACTCCGTGACAAAATCTGCCAAGACTTGGGACATCATTGCCTTCCTTGGTTCGTAGACTATATCAAATTCAGACAACTCGACCGACCATGTAACCCTGCGGCCAGCCAGATCGTGCTTGTGGAGAACCTGCCTGAGAGGCTGAGCGGTTCGAACAACGATTCTGTGGCCTTGAAAGTACTACCTCAGCCTTCGAGCAAATATTACCAGATAGTAGGCGAGTTTTTCTAACTTCTGATATCGGAGCTCAGGTCCCTAAAGTGCTCGGCTGAAAAAATAAACAGGGGCCTCAACACCATAGTCTTCCCTTACTAGCACTGAACTGATGGCTACGTCGGCCACTGATAAATAGAGTAACTGATCTTCCCCGGCGAGAGGGCTAGTAAGGACTGGTGGGTTGGACAGATATTCCTTTAAATGAATGAAGGCCTACTCACACTGGTCGTCCCAAAGGAAATCTTTGTTTTTCTTCAGAAACTGATACCATGGGAGGGCTTTGCGTGCCGACTGAGATAGGAACCTGGAGAGTGCTGCCACTCGTCCAGTAAGCTGCTGGACCGCACGGAGGTTGGTCGGACTCTTCATGTCCAGAATAGCTTTGTATTTTTCAGGATTTGCCTCAATGCCTCTTTCAGTTAGCATGAACCCAAGAAAAGAGCCTGCAGGGACTTCGAACAGACATTTCTCAAGGTTCAGCCTCATGTTATGGTCCCTCACATGAACCAATATTGCCATGAGATCCTAAGCGTGATTTTCTTGTTGTTTACTTTTAGCAATAATGTCGTCGATGTAGACCTCCATGGTTGTGCCGATCATTCCCTGGAAAACCTTATTCATCATACGCTGATAGGTGGCTCCGGCGTTCTTTAGGCCGAAGAGCATGACATTGTAGCAGTAGGTTGCCTTGTTAGTGATGAAGGCAGTCTTGTCCTGATCGGGAGGATACATGGGTATTTGATTATAGCCTGAATAGGCATCCATGAGCTTGTCAATGACGGGAAGCGGATATTGGTCTTTTGGGTAGACTTTGTTCAAGTCCGTGTAATCGATGCACATTCTCCACTTCCCGTTGGACTTTTTGACTAAGACGGTGTTAGCCAACCAGTCTGTGTAGTCAATTTCCCGGATGAAACCCGCTCGGAGTAACTCAACAATTTTTTTCCTCAATTGCAACAACATTTTCAGCACTGACCTTCCTTTTTCTCTGAGCTACTGGTTTGGAACCAGGAAGGATGCTCAGTTTGTGATAGATAAAGTTTGGATCAATGCGGGCATGTCAGTTGAGGTCCATGCAAATAAGTCCTTATTGGCGATCAAAAGTTCTGAAAGTTCATTTTTGATACTTAGAGAGAGGTCCGAGCCAATCCTAACCTGTCTGAGAGGATCATCCTTTAAGGTTAAGAACTCCACTGACCCTTTGGTGTTGGTTGAGTCTTATCAGATTTTGCTCGAACGTCGAGATTTTCAAAATTTACATTCCCTTTTCCGAGAGAGGGCCTCTCCAAATGGCCTGGTCTTTGCTTTTGACCTTGCCAAGGCTTGCGTTGTAACATTTCCGGGCTGCTTCTTGCTCAGCTTTAACTATAACCACATTGTCATCTGTCCCCAAGAACTTCATTGCTAAATGGACGATCGATACCACCGCGCCAAACGCTTGTAAGAAAGTTCTCCCAAGAATAGCGTTGTAAGCGGCGAGGCAATCGACCACCAGAAATTTGATTATCTCTGTATGAGCTGATGGTTACTGGCCGAGGGTAACTAGAAGCTGAATGTGACCTAGGGGCTCGACAGTGTCACTAGTAAATCCGATCAATTCACCTTCGAAAGGAGTAAGACTGCACTCCCTTAACTTCAATGCTTTGAATAGAGGAATGAAAAATAATATCAGCATAACTTCCCTGATCTATGAAAACTCACTTCACCTCATAGTTTCCAATTAGAGCTGTGATAACCATGGGATCATTGTGACCAGGGAGGATCCCATCCATATCTTCATCGCTGAAAATAATCGGGACGTTCTTGGCTGACCTTTTGGAGATGGGCTTCTGACTGAAGGCTAGGATCTGGTTGATGTACTTCTTTCTGTCTGCTCTTTTCTGTCCTCCTCCAGCAAATCTGCCAGCAATGGTATTGACTAGGAACTCATTCGGAGATGAATTGTTTTCAGCAATTGGGTCAGTTTTTTGCCGACCTGAGCTCTTATCATCAGGGGACCTGCTCCTACGGTGCTTAGTCCTATCGGGGGAGTGTGATCTATTCCTTCCTCTTCGACCTGCCGCATCCCTGATGTATTGTTGCAACTTACCATCCCTAATCATCTCCTCAATTAAATTTTTCAACTAGATGCAATCATCCGTGGTGTGACCGTAACCTTTGTGGAAGTCACAGTATATGGACCTATCGCGCTGTGAGCCCTTTCTCAAAGAGGGGGGTCTTTGGGCCGAGCGTAAGTCGGTCTTCATGGTTTCTCGGAGGATCTGACTCCTAGGAACAGTCAGAGGAGTGTACTCCTGGTATTTGTTTCTAGGGGGTGGTCTCTATTCGCGATCATTTCTATCAGGTCTACCACCAAACCTCTCGTCACGCTTTTGCTTGTTCTGACCTTAAGGATTGGTTTTATGCCGATCGTCTCTGAATTTCTGGCCTTTATGAAATTCTTCCAAATTTATGAATTTGTTGGGATGCTGTATGAGCTCTGCCATATCCTTGGGAGGTTTACCGATTAGAGACTTTCAGAAGTCCCCTGCTTGCAATCCTTATGTAAACAATAGCACGGCAACACCCGGTTCGAGCCGTGGAACTGAACTAGCTTCCGTATGGAAGCGTGACATATAATCTTTCAAAGGCTCATCGGGTTTTTGAGTAACTGCTGCCAGTGTATGATCAGATTTGGGTTGGATACAACTAGCTATGTACCTATTTAGAAAAACTCTTTTCATCTCCTCCCACGAGTTTACTGAATTCCGAGGAAGAGACGAGTACCATCTTAATACAGACGGTTCAAGGGTCATGGAAAACGCTCGGCACTTCATCCGATCACCGCCTCCATAGTAGTTCATTGCCCCTTCATAAGAAACAATATGGTCCACAGGATCAGTTAGGCCGTTGTAATGGGCTACATTCGAAGGGCCTAAATATCCCTGGGGGGTCTTATATGCCATGATGTAAGGTGTGAAAGGATGTCCAGGGTGGAAATCCCCTTGACTAGGGTCTGTGTTCGGGTTGGCGTCAAGGTGAGGGGTGGGGGAAGTTGCAACATGGGAATAGGTTGTGGGTTTAGAGGTTGAGGCGTCAGGTTAGGGAGTGGATGGTTAGGAGGTTGATTATGGACGAGTCTTGCCATTGCCTGCTGTTGAAGCTCGGCAATGGCCTGTCCCTGCTGCTGGATTAGTGTTGTTTGTTGTTTCAAAATGTTGATCATCTCTTGCTCGCGACTCCGAACGGATGCAGAAGTTACATACATTCTGCTAGTGGAATGTGCCCGTCGCGAGTCACCTTGGGTTGCCCTACTTGGTTCTAATTTGGCACTGGGGGTTACTCTTATTTGATCGGGGTCGGGTTGGTCTTGAGGTGTTGGGGTTTGGCGAGTATGATGGCCATGGTGAGCTCTGGTTCCTGTTGATCTAGCAGTATTACGGGTTGGAGGAGCAGAACTGCTAGAGTCTCCATGGGTGAAAGGTGGAGGTGTTGGCGGTGGTGGTGGTGGTGGTGGTGGAAGGAGTAGATTCCTTGGTGGAGGATTAGGTTCACGTAAGTTAGGGGGTGGCTGGGGATTAGAACCAGTTCCTGAATGATGTGAATGTGGCGGCTGGAAATTGGCCCCACGATTCTGATTCTGTAGGTTAGGGGGTGGCTGGGGATTAGCCCCAGTTCCTGAATGATGTGAATGTGGCATTTGGGAATTGGCCCCACGATTCTGATTCAAACGATCACGTAGGTCACTCGATCACGTAGGTCACTGGAGGGTTGGTGATCGTTGTTGTTGACGTTTCTGGGTCTGCCGTGGTTCTGCACGATGCGATCACGGAGATCTCCTTCTTGGCTTCTGGTATGAACCATGGTGGAGGTGGGGATGATTTGTTATTCAGTTCCCCACAGATGGCGCCAATGTAGTGTCCTGGACCAGGAACAGCCTTACAGTTATGGAATAAACCGAAGATCTGATCCCAATCGAGTTTTACTGTAGGACCTCGTAGGATTTTCTGAATATCCAGTTGGGATAATCAGGATCTCCCCAGTCAACAAAATGTGTGATAGTGTCAACTTAGGGATGGAGAGAACGTACCTTAGCCCCCATAGTCTGGTGGTTCTTATAGGGGATTACCTGATACATGTGTCTCTGGGCTTGTCTGGTGAGGCCCGTGAATAAGGAGTGTTCAATTGGGACTGGTAAAGGTTCTGATATGGTCGCCTTTGATAATCCCGTAAGTGATGAACTCTTATCCTTATCCCGTAATCCAACCAAGCTGTGCGAGAATATAGGAGAAGTTGTTAGGCTGGTTGAGACTGTAAGCGATAACGATAAGGATGAAGATCTTGTGCTCGATTGTGATCTCATAAGCCTGTAGCTCTCCTAAGTGTCCCTAGCTCGATGTTATGTGGTACCGACCGGATGGTGGTCGGTGTTAGTTACTCCAGTGTTTAACTGGTCGGCATGGAGAGGACTCGGTCAGTCCAGAGTCAGGTCCACTACACTTCACATGCACATGCACACTAGATCTAACAATTTAACATAGATTCTTAGAGATAGCACAGAATTGATTAACACCAAGTTTGTTAATGATTACCTAGGTTATGAAAAAGGTTTTCCCCAAATCAATTTGAACAATTAAACCCTAATTCAATCAATTATGGAAAATCAAACTTTTCTAGGTTTTCAAACAAGAACAATATGAAATGACAAAAACTAATGAGTTAAGGGAAGAGAAGCTTGCTCAGAGATTTATACTGGTTCACTCACAACCACCGTGAGCTACATCTAGTCCCCTCTGATCACAAGAGAGAGTTTCTTCAATAAGGAATTAGAATGCTCAAATTACAAGTAATACGCCTCTCAAGACTCCCTTCTTGATAGCCTCCAAGAGATACCTCACTCTTGTCTTGCAATCCTATTGAACTTCTAATCTAACCTTCTTCCCTTTCTTGTTGATATCCCCACAGCAAGTCTTCCACTTGCTTGTTGATTCCTCAAAACAAGACTTCCAATTTGCTTGTTAACACAACAAGACTTCCAAGACAATTTGCTTGATGAACAACCGCCAAGACTTCCACTTTGTTGTAGAAAAGCTTGCCTCTTGCAATGATTACAACACAATAGAAAACACAATAACCTAATGAATCTCTTTCAAGAACTATAAACAATTAGTAATTGAGATTCAAAGGTTTCTTGATCAAAGAATATGAAAATGAAGAACTTTGATCTTTTAGAAAATGAGAGAGAATGTTGAGAGAGAAAATAGTGTGGCTTTGATCTTTCTAGAATGATATGAAAATGAAGTTATTTGTTATTATTCACAATGAATAGAAAAAGGTTTATATAGAATAACCAAAAGTTAGGAAACTTAAAAAACTGATTTTGAGAAGTGAAAAACGATTTTTAAAAAGCTGTTCAGCAGGTCATAATCGATTATAGCAACTTGAAAATCGATTATGCCTTTGTGAAAAGTGATAATCGATTATACAACTTAGATAATCGATTATTACCTTATTCAATTCATGATAATCGATTATGGCTTCCTCATAATATGATCATGCACTTGATAGAGATTCACTACCCTCTAATAAACTCTACCCAAACTCATCAAACTCTAAGACTCAAAATAAAGATATTACAAACAATACACATATTGAATCTTAATGAGATTGCTCTCTCTCTTCATCATTGTTGTTTGTTGGTCTTTGGTGAGCTTCTCCATGACTTGAGCTTGATCAAAACATTTGTCATTATCAAAACCATGCACAAGCATAACAGATCTCACAATCTTCACATGCACATGCACACTAGATCTTGTTGGAAGTCAAGCTGGTTGGAAGGCATGCTTCAAACTCTCTATGGACTTCAAGTTTAATTCAAGTATGTGTTTTGATGAAAACAAGCCAACTCAAGTTCAAGCTCACAAGTGCAAGTGTCAAGATTGAAGACTCAAGCAAGCATAAGAATAGAAACCTTCTCCTTAGTTCAAATGTAAGGTAATGAAGTTTTTGTTTCTTTGAGAGTTACAAAGCCAATAAGTTTTTCATTTTAGGAGAGAAGAAGAAAAACGTGTTTTTTGCATATAAAAATGTTTTCTGCATTTAATCTGAGTAAAAATAATTGATGTTACAAAACTCTATATATTTGTATGTTTGCAAAAGAGAGTAATCGATTATCTTCTCAAGTAATCGATTAACTTTGTTGCATCATAGAAAAATCAGAGAGGTTGTAATCGATTAATTGAATTTTGTTAATCAGTTACTTTCTTATTAAAGAAATCGATTACATGAGTCAAGTAATCGATTTTAATTGTTGCATCATATATTTTTCAGAGGCTTAGTAATCGATTACAAGCTTTTCAGTAATCGATTACATGATGTTGCATCATATGCATACCAGAGGCTCAGTAATCAATTAACTCCTTAGTGTAATCGATTATTATGAGTTGCATCATACAATGAACAGGAGTGGTGTAATCGATTAACTATTATTAGCCTAATCGATTACATGATTTTCAAATGAATTTAAGAATTTCTATTTTTGAAGGAATAATCGATTACCTTCAGAAAGTAATCGATTACTTCATGTTTTATGGAAAAACGTGTCAGAATCATTTTTATTATTTCTGATTTGTTTTTATATAAAAGATTCTGATTTATTTTATAAAATTCGAAAATGATTTTAAATTTGAATTATTTCCTTTTTGGTTTTAAGAATCAAATCTTTATTTTATTTCGTAAATCGTTTTGATTTAGTTTTGATTTTAAAACTTATTTCAAATCTTATTTTATTTTATTTTGATTTTGTTTTACTTATTCAAAATCTTTTTTGATTCAAAATAGTTTTATTTTTAAATTAAGAAACACTCCAACATTCAGAACGTAGAGAGTATTTTTTCATTCATTCTTTCTGGTCTGCACGTTTCTCTCTTCTTCTTCTTCTCAAGTCTTCTGCTTTTCGTTGTTCATATTCTTTTGAAGAACAAAACTTATTATTGGCTGAGTAACTTCTAGAGAAACACTACTTCACTATCATAGAGCATATTGTTGTATCCGTGTTTTGAGAACACACAAAGCTATTGTAATCACTATCATATTCGTGTATTTGAAACCTTAGTGGTTACGGAGAGAATCCCTTAGTGGATGTGTGATACGTCGTAGGGCGAGGAACCCTGTTGTGTGATTGAGGCCCCTAGCGAACGGATGTTCCTAGTAGTGTGCGGGGTGCTCTTGGTTGTAATAAGGTGCGTCTCTATTGCTTGGTATAAGAACTCTCAGGCGGGTTGCTTGGGGACTGGACTAGGCCTTTCGACGGGAAGGCTGAACCAGTATAAAATTTACCGGTGCAAGCTTTTCTATCCCTATCTCTTTTAATTTCCGCATATTTTATTGTTTACGTTTCCGCGCTACTCGTTTATTATTTTTCTATCGTTTTCGCGATCCGTTTCGAACGTTTAATCTTTCCATCTCAAATCATTTTTTAATTTGTAACGGTTTTTACAATACATTAATAAAACTCGATTCACCCCCCCTCTCGAGATTTTGAGGCTAAAACCAACAATTGGCATCAGAGCTAGTCTCTTGTGTTAAGACTTAACTGTCTCAAGAGTATGGCTTCAAACTCTCTGTTTGGAGGTGAAGGGAGTTCTATTAACCGTCCTCCCATGTTTAATGGGGTAAGGTACGCGTATTGGAAAGCCCGTATGAAAATCTTTATTCAAGGAGTTGGATTAAAAGTTTGGGATGCTGTCGTAAATGGTCCCTATGTTAATGGTAACACCGTCGATAAGCCTATGACTGAATGGACGGAGGAGGAGGAACGTAGAGTCCAATACGACTTGAAAGCGAAAAATATTATAACATCTGCTTTGCGCTATGATGAGTTTTTCAGGATATCAACATGCGAGACAGCACAACAGATGTGGGATACACTTGAAGTCACGCATGAAGGTACAACTGAAGTAAAGAGATCGAGAATCAACACGCTGACTGGTGAATATGGGTTATTCAGAATGAAAGATGGAGAATCGATTCAAGAGATCCAAAAACGCTTCACAATGATTGTAAATCAACTGACGACATTGGGGAAGAAATTCACCAATGAGGATCTCATCAACAAAGTTCTAAGGTGTTTGGGAAGAGATAGGCAACCGAAATGTGACGGCGATTGCTAAATCGAGAAATCTTTCAACTATGATGCTGGCAACTCTCTTTGGAAAGTTACAAGAACATGAAAGTGAACTAAAAAGGTTGGCTCAGCATGAAGAAGAGAACAAGAAAGTTAAAAGTTTGGCATTCAAGGCTGAAGCACCTGTAGCTGAAAGTGACTCGGACAAAGAGTTATTGAATGATGAACATATGGGTTTATTGGTGAAAAAGTTCGGGAAGTTTCTGAGGAAGAAGAATTTCAACAGAAGAGACAACAACAAGAGTGGAGGCTCAACCATTACATGTCATGAGTGTGGCAAGCCTGGTCACATCAGAGCAGATTGCTACCAGTTGAAAAAGAAAGAGAATTCAGAAAAAGGCAACTCAAATTCAAAGAAAGGGAAGCAAGCATACTTGGCATGGCTAGACAATGAAGGAAGTTCGGATGAAGATTCAGACGAACAAGAGGAGACCGCCAACATATGCTTAATGGCTCACGGAGATGAGGTAACCACTGAACTAAACTTTTCTTATGATGAATTACAAGAAGCATTTGAAGAATTGCATGAGGAATCGATGAGGTTATCCTTATTGGTTTCTCTAGAAAAGAAAAATTCAGCTTCGCTTTTAGAAAAGAATAAAGAACTTAGTAAAGAAAATGAATATTTGAAAAATCAAATTAAGGAGCTGAATTTGACTTTGAAAAACTCTTCAAACACTTCGAGTAATGACATTAAATTTAAAGCTAGTTCTTCTTCTTGTAAATTCTGCAAGGACCTGGTTAAAGAAGTTGAAGATTTAAAAGAAACCCTTGCTAAATTTACAAAAGGTAGAAATACTCTAAATTTAATGTTAGGGAGACAAAAATGTTTCTTTAATAGAGCGGGTTTAGGATATCAACCCGGTAGGCATCAAAAGAAATTAAGTACCATTTTTGTCCCTGCTAGTAATCATAAGAAACCTCTTATTATCTGTCATATTTGTGGTAAAAAGGGTCATGGTGCACATGAATGCATACACCGAAAAGTGAAGTTCGGTAAACCGAACAATGAAACTAGAAGGTGGCATGATTTAAACTATGGCTATACTAAAGCTCAAGGACCCAAAAGGATATGGGTACCTAAAAAGAAACCTTGAATTCTTTGCTTGTAGGTTACTCCGGAAGAAAGGAAGTCGTGGTGGTACTTGGACAGCGGATGCTCAAAACATATGACTGGAGATAAATCTAAATTTTCGCATCTCGTGCCTAAGGACCAAGGACATGTAACTTTCGGAGATAACAATCAAGGAAAGATTCTCGGAGTCGGTAAAATTGGTACACCTCCTAACCCTTGCATTGAAAATGTTTTACATGTTGAAGGCCTAAAACACAATTTGCTAAGTATTAGTCAATTGTGTGATAAGGGAAATAGGGTTATATTTGATACTGATAGATGTATTATTGAGGGAAAAATTGATAATCTTATTAAGCTAATTGCTCGCAGGATAAACAATGTTTATGTTATTGATTTTAATTCAATTCCCTCAAATGATGCGAAATGTTTATTATCTAAAGAGGATGAATCGTGGCTATGGCATCGTAGAATAGGTCACATCCACATGGCTCATTTAAATAAAATTTCTTCTAAAAACTTAGTAGTTGGACTGCCAAAGCAAAATTTTTCTTTTTCTGAAAAATGTGATCCTTGTTCTAAATCAAAACTCACAAGGGCATCTTTTCCTTCTAAAAACCTTGTTTCTTCTCAAAGGCCCTTGGAACTTTTACATATGGATCTTTTTGGACCTTGTCAAACGAAAAGCTTTGGTGGCAACTATTATTGTTTAGTTGTGGTGGATGACTATTCTAGGTATACATGGACACTGTTTATTACTCATAAAAATGATGCATTTCATGAATTTAAAAAGCTAGCCAAGATTATTCAAAACCAATTGCATTCAAGCATTGCATCCATTAAAACTGATCACGGTGGAGAATTTGAAAATCATCTTTTTGAAAAATTTTGCGAAAAACATGGAATTAAGCATTACTTTTCCGCTCCAAGAACTCCTGAGCAAAACGGGGTTGTGGAGAGGAAAAATCGTTCATTAAAAGAGCTTTCAAGAACAATGCTTAATGACATGAATTTGCCTGCATACTTTTGGGCCGATGCAATGATTACAGCCTGTTATGTTATGAACCGTGTTTTAATTAGGTCTATTTTAAAGAAAACCCCCTATGAGCTGTACAAGGGGAGAAAACCAAATATTTCCCATTTTCGTGTTTTTGGATGTAAATGTTATGTGCATAATAATGGTAGAGAAAATCTAGGAAGTTTTGAGGCTAGAGCTGATGAGGGCATATTCCTTGGATATTCTGTTTCGAGCAAAGCTTATAGGATTTACAATAAATCTCGCAATACTATTGAAGAATCTATTCATGTATCATTTGAAGAATTCGATCCCAGAAGGTTAGGAAAGGTATCTGTTAATGACATTTCAGGTATTCTTGGAGATTTATTCATTGATGAGGACGAGGAGTCAAAAGGAAAGGAGCTTTCCGAAAGCAAGGAAAAATCAGTCGAACCAGTTGAGGAGAAAAATCAAGAACAATCTTTGGAACTCAACACTGATTTGCCTAAGGAATGGAGAACATCGAGGCACCATCCCATTAATCAAATCATCGGTGATATTTCAAAAGGTGTAAGTACTCGCAACTCTATTAACAATCTGTGTAACTTCTTTGCATTTGTTTCTCAAGTAGAGCCAAAGAATTATTCTGAGGCTATGCTTGATGAGCATTGGCTTTTGGCAATGCAAGAGGAATTAAACCAATTCGAAAGAAATCAGGTGTGGGAACTTGTTCCTAGGCCTGAGTCTCATCCGATTATTGGAACTAAGTGGATTTATAAAAATAAACTTGATGAGGCTGGTTTAATTATTCGAAACAAATCTAGGCTAGTTGCACAAGGTTACAACCAAGAAGAGGGGATAGATTATGAGGAAACATTTGCCCCTGTTGCTAGGTTGGAAGCCATTAGACTGCTTTTAGCATTTGCATGCATTTTAGACTTTAAATTATATCAAATAGACGTAAAGAGTGCCTTTCTTAATGGTTTTATAAATGAAGAAGTTTATGTGTGTCAACCTCCTGGCTTTGAAAGTTATGAACACTCGGATTATGTTTTTAAATTGAAAAAGGCTTTAAACGGTTTGAAACATGCTCCTAGAGCGTGGTACGACCGTCTTAGCAAATTTTTATTGGAAAATAATATTGAAAGAGGGAAGGTTGATAACACACTTTTTATCAAAAAGAAAGGAAAGGACATTCTTTTAGTTCAAATTTATGTTGATGACATTATTTTCGGTGCTACTAATGAAATCCTTTGCAAGAAATTTTCTAGTATGATGCAGGAAGAGTTCGAAATGTCTATGATGGGCGAGCTGAACTTTTTCTTGGGATTGCAAATAAAGCAAGCAAAGGACGGGATTTTCATTAGCCAAACAAAATACTGCAAGGAACTTTTGAAAAAATTTGGCATGGATAAGGCCAAGGCAGTAGCAACACCAATAAGCACATCCTGTTACTTGGACAAAGATGAAGGAGGTAAATCCGTAGAAATTACAAAGTATCGAGGTATAATCGGATCCCTTCTCTATTTAACGGCAAGTAGGCCGGATATAATGTTTAGTGTTTGTTTATGTGCCCAATTTCAGTCGAATGCAAAAGAAACGCACATGGTTGCTGCCAAGTGTATAATGAAATACTTGTCTGGCACAACTGATATGGGTTTATGGTACCCCAAAGGTTCTTCTTGTAATCTTGTTGGGTATTCTGATTCTGACTTTGTTGGCTGCAAAGTAGATAGAAAAAGCACTAGCGACACTTGTCATCTTCTTGGCAATTCATTGGTATCATGGGCTAGCAAGAAACAGTCTAGTGTGGCCCTATCTACAGCTGAGGCTGAATATGTCGCCGCGGGTAGTTGTTGTGCGCAGATCTTATGGTTGAAACAGCAACTCCTAGACTTCGGTGTAAGTCTAGATCACATTCCCATTAAATGTGATAATACCAGTGCTATTAGTATTACCAAAAACCCAGTGCAACATTCTCGCACGAAGCATATAGAGATTCGACACCATTTTATTCGTGATCATATTCAAAAGGGTGATTGTATTATTGAGTATGTTGATACTTCGCGGTAGTTGGCTGATATCTTTACGAAACCGCTTCCAAAAGAAAATTTCTTTTTCATTCGTAGAGAAATTGGTTTAACTTCTACCTCTCACCTCTTTTGAGTATGTGACTTTGTTTATCTCTCTTGTTATTACTGATGCATCTTCTTAGTGTTTCAGGGGGAGATAACACATCTTTTTTATGATTACAAAAGGGGGAGAGATATTCTGATATAATCGATTAAATACAGGGGGAGATACTCTGAAAGATGCAATTATTGTTATATTTTTATGCATCTATACAGGGGAAGATGATATGAATTATTTTATTTCCTGTATTTAGTGTTCTAAGGAAGGTTTTGTTATTTTATATATATATATATATATATATATATATATATATATATATATTGCTTGTATAACACTTGTGATGAAGATAATAAAGAGCATATCAGAATGGTTGTTTGTCATCATCAAAAAGGGGGAGTGTTGGAAGTCAAGCTGGTTGGAAGGCATGCTTCAAACTCTCTATGGACTTCAAGTTTAATTCAAGTATGTGTTTTGATGATAACAAGCCAACTCAAGTTCAAACTCACAAGTGCAAGTGTCAAGATTGAAGACTTAAGCAAGCATAAGAATAGAAACCTTCTCCTTAGTTCAAATGTAAGGTAATGAAGTTTTTGTTTCTTTGAGAGTTACAAAGCCAATAAGTTTTTCATTTTAGGAGAGAAGAAGAAAAACGTGTTTTTTGCATATAAAAATGTTTTCTGCATTTAATCTGAGTAAAAATAATTGATGTTACAAAACTCTGTATATTTGTATGTTTGCAAAAGAGAGTAATCGATTATCTTCTCAAGTAATCGATTAACTTTGTTGCATCATAGAAAAATCAGAGAGGTTGTAATCGATTAAATGAATTTTGTTAATCAATTACTTTCTTATGAAAGTAATCGATTACATGAGTCAAGTAATCGATTATAATTGTTGCATCATATATTTTTCAGAGGCTTAGTAATCGATTACAAGCTTTTCAGTAATCGATTACATGATGTTGCATCATATGCATACCAGAGGCTCAGTAATCGATTAACTCCTTAGTGTAATCGATTATTATGAGTTGCATCATACAATGAACATGAGTGGTGTAATCGATTAACTATTATTAGCCTAATCGATTACATGGTTTTCAAATGAATTTAAGAATTTCTATTTTTGAAGGAATAATCGATTACCTTCAGAAAGTAATCAATTACCTTCATAAAGTAATCGATTACTTCATGTTTTATTGAAAAGCGTGTCAGAATCATTTTTATTATTTCCTCATTTGTTTTTATATAAAAGATTCTGATTTATTTTATAAAATTCGAAAATGATTTTAAATTTGAATTATTTCCTTTTTGGTTTTAAGAATCAAATCTTTATTTTATTTCGTAAATCGTTTTGATTTAGTTTTGATTTTAAAACTTATTTCAAATCTTATTTTATTTTATTTTGATTTTGTTTTACTTATTCAAAATCTTTTTTGATTCAAAATAGTTTTCTTTTTAAATTAAGAAATACTCCAACATTCAGAACGTAGAGATTATTTTTTCATTCATTCTTTCTGGTCTGCACGTTTCTCTCTTCTTCTTCTTCTCAAGTCTTCTGCTTTTCGTTGTTCATATTCTTTTGAAGAACAAAACTTATTATTGGTTGAGTAACTTCTATAGAAACACTACTTCACTATCATAGAGCATATTGTTGTATCCGTGTTTTGAGAACACACAAAGCTATTGTAATCACTATCATATTGGTGTATTTGAAACCTTAGTGGTTAGGGAGAGAATACCTTAGTGGACGTGTGATACTTCGTAGGGCGAGGAACCCTGCTGTGTGATTGAGGCCCCTAGCGAACGGAGGTTCCTAGTAGTGTGCGGGGTGCTCTTGGTTGTAATAAGGTGCGGCTCTATTGCTTGGTATAAGAACTCTCAGGCGGGTCGCTTGGGGACTGGACTAGGCCTTTCGACGGGAAGGCTGAACCAGTATAAAATTAACCGGTGCAAGCTTTTCTATCCCTATCTCTTTTAATTTCCGCATATTTTATTGTTTACGTTTCCGCGCTACTCGTTTATTATTTTTCTATCGTTTTCGCGATCCGTTTCGAACGTTTAATCTCTCCATCTCAAATCATTTTTTAATTTGTAACGGTTTTTACAATACATTAATAAAACTCGATTCACCCCCTCTCGAGATTTTGAGGCCAAAACCAACAGATCTGACATAAATCAACATCAAAAGTCAATGAGTCTAATCTTAAACTAAGTGTTTACATCTGTCATCAGAAAAATAGTCCTAAGTCTAGAATAATTATCTACTTCTACCAAGGACACAAACCAACACAAAAAATGGGAGAAAAATTCAGATCTTAAAAATTTTTATTTTGTCCACTCCCTAAACTTTGAGGTTGGCTTGTCCTCAAGCAAACTAATCTAACCTAAAACTACAAAATAAAAATTAAAAAAAAAACAAAAGCAAGGAGTTAGAAACTTCCCTTTGTAGCACAACATTCTCTCCTGATGCACCATGGAGGAGACTCCCCCAAACTTATTCACCTGTGTCGCATGAACAACTAAAAATAGTGCTAGAAGCACCTCATTAGCAGTTATATAGAAAGCTCCAACTCTTTATTCAACTAACTAACTAAAAAAAATAGAAACCTATACCACTACATAATTACAAAGAATCCACCAGGATCCCAAATTCTATAGGTTAATTCCCTTGTGATGCAACAATAACAAGTTATTCCCACATCCCATGGGACAAACCTTGGATGATGATAGAGTAAGGAAGTTTCAAAAATAAGTTCAATCCCACCAGGATCAAAAGGTGCATTCCTTACTCCATGCATCATCTCAGACAAATTAATTATTTTCCCATTCATGAAAGTGTTAATTCCATGAATTAGGAAAACTACCTTTTCAGGTTCCCTATTATTCAACAATGATTTAGATTGATTTTTAGATTTTTCATGAAAGCACAGAGGTTGAATATAGTGAAAAATTTTTGAGTCATTCAAGCATGCAATAGATTTAACCAAATTTTTAAGTGCAAGCAATTCATCATGAAAGGGTGGATCAAATTTATCTACCATATTCAAACCTTCTATTGTTTTATTCCGGTCCACTTCCTCAAACTTATTATGCACATTTTTCTCAATTTTCTCCTCCATAAGGGTTTCATCATCAGTCACATCCATCATCACCAGTTTTTCCTCTCTTTGAAGAGAGTCAAAAATTATTGGTGATGCTTGTGACTCTTCATCTAACTGCTTTGAAATGTGTCGAACTTGAATTTCAAGGTTACTTAAACAATCACTTGGGATTTGAAAATTGTTTCTCGATTGTTCAACAAAATCCCTAGTGCTTTGAGCACATTTCTCTAAAGCAATTTCCCATGGAGCTTTCTCCACAGGAATTGGCTCTACAAAATATTTTTTCTCAGCTGTAGCTTGTAATTTCTCTAAAGCTATTTCCAATGGAGTTTTCTTATCACTTATGTTTTGTGCATAATAGTATGGAGAATAAGGATCCGAAATAAATCTATTACAATCTAAATCATTATTAATATAATAGTTATACATGAAAAGGGACAGATTACAGAAGTAATTACAAAAAGGCACGGAAAAAATTAGAATCGAATTTCAATCTCCGGCAACGGCGCCAAAAAACTTGTTGGGTCACCGGCAAGTATACCGGATCGACAAGTAATACAGTCAGTAAGACCAGATATCGTTCCCACGAGGATTGAAAATTGTTTCTAATTTCTTTCACCTAATTGCGATTACTATGTATAACTTGTATTGGTTTTGAGTTTAGAAAGAGGAGTGTAGAATTAAAAGAATGAAACAAATCAAAAAAACAAAAAGGCTTTAAAAACAAATATGAAAAAGGTTAGGAACTTGGTTTCATCGTAGGATCAGGTTATTAATGAAAATTTGTTTTCCAATAAATCAACAACTCCAGAAACAATAAAAGCTAGATCTATCTTGGCAATTATGTTTCTTACTAAACTTTACCCCTTAATCCCTTAAGTGAGTTTTAGTTTATAAGAGTTATACAATTACCCAAAAGTATTTCTACGAGTTGAATAATTATATTGTTTGGTTGAAAGGCCTAATCTAAATCCTAATTTTCCAATTAAGGTTCAGATTACCAAAGCAAACTACAAAGTCGCGAATTCTATGAATTGTAATTAAAACGCAGTCAAACAATTAATTTAAAAAGGAAAAAAATTAATTCATAAATAAACAGCCAAATTAAGATCCATACAAATCCACCCTATTCCTAACAAGAGGTTCATATTGGAAGAAGAAATACAAGGAATGGGAAAAACAAATCATCATAGACAATAATCAATTTACTCCCAAGAGATTTTCAATCTTCAAGTGGATCTCTCCAACAATGTTGATCTTCAATCCTTGTGCCTTGCCTCCTTGCTCTCAATTGCAGAACTAGCCTCTCTTCTCTAATCCTAATTCTATTCTAATCTCTTAATTGGCTCTGAAAAGTCTACAAAACCTAATGAAAAAACCTATATTTAAGGTCTAAAACTAATCCCAATCGATTGGAAACAAAACTGATCAGAAACCAGCCCAATTGGGCTTCTGCGACTCACGCGCGCCTGGGCGCCCAGAGCCAAACGCCTGGGCACACAGGTCTGATTGACGCTTGCTGACCGGGGTGAGCACGCCTGGGCGTGGGGATCTCTACGCCTGGGCGTGCCAGCCTTGCTCTAACTCCATTTCGCTCCGTTTTTTGCGCCATTTTCTTCAGCTCCATAATTATTTTCTTCAACTAAGCTCTGAAAGTACCTGAAACATACACAAAACAGATCAAAACATTCAAAGGATTCTAAATTATTACCTAACTTCCTAAAAACTATACAAAAAGTCCTAAATTTGCAAGAGAAACAAGTCAAATCCATAGTAAAAGGGAGTCTAAATCATGCTAACATCATATATTGGACCCAAATCAGTAAGCGTGTGATTGGCCACTCATACGAAATGACTAAGACCACATAATTCTAAATAATGTTTGAAATGCATGATTTTTCCTTTGTTATAGTATGATGATATTATATATGAACTTTATATGTATATCTTCCTGTTGAATTAATATGTTTGGTTATGAAAATTATTATTGTTATGAAGACGTCTGAATATATTGTTGGTTATGAAAAACCCAATTGAAAGAATGCACTACTAAAAAAAAGCTTTTTAGTGACCGCAAATTTCGGTCACTAAATAGCATTTTTCGGTCACTAAACCTGTTAGTGACCGAATTAGTGACGGAATAGGTGTGGTCACTAAAAGTGGCGTCACAAAAAAATTAGTGACGGAAAAATTGTTCCGTCACTAATTTGTGACCGAATTTCGCAGTCACAAAAATTACATTCCGTCACTAAAATAGTCACCAAATAAAAGGGCGACCAATTTAGTGACGGAAAATATGAAGTTAGTGACGGAATTTTTGGGTCACTAAATTTTAACAGTCACTAAAACGGTGACAAAATGAAAATGGCCCAATTTAGTGACGGAAATTTTCATTTTAGTGACGGAAACATCCGTCACGAATTACTAAACGTCACTTATAGTGACTGAATTGTAAGTTTTGTGACTGCGGCTTGCAGTCACTATTAGTGACGCATTTTTCATGTTAGTGACCGAATACCGAATATTTCGGTCACTATTTAAAAAATTTGTGACCGCTAATGACTTTTTATCCTGTTTTTATAGCAAAATATATTTTAGCTACACTTATTTCACAAAATTTAGAAAAATAAACACTATCAACAAATAAAAAAATAAAATAAGATTTAATTGTTGTCCAGCATCGATCGTCTATCAACAAATAACATATATAAACCATGTCCTAATAAATATCAAGAAATTCTAAACCAAACACAAATTGTCGAAAACATAAACACAAACACCAACACGTTATCAAAAATACCAAAAAAAGGTTCAATATTCAAATGAATAATGACTAAAGGGTAGGAGGGACATGGTCATCACCATCATCATCACCACCATCACCATCACCATCACCATCAACAAAATCATCAACATGATCATCAGCAAGGTGGACACTGCTTTCAGTAGTGCGCATGCTATGAGCCTCAGGCATTGTCATCCCCAAGTGATCCAATACCGCTTGAAGTGTAGCCCGAATATCACCAATCTCCTTATTTTTCTCAACAAGTTCTTCTTCAAGTCTAGTGATCTTCTCTCCATAATGTGGTGGAGTAGGCACTAATTGGGACTGTATTTGCACAAATGACTATAAATAAAAATCATGATTCATAGCATAGAAAGTTAAATAAGTTATCAAATTCTGTAATGAAAAAATAAAAGAATAAGTACAAATGCAGAGAAGACTTATGAATGGGCTCAAGACAGTCACAACTACAACATAAAATATAAATGAGAAAGAATAAATCATAGATTTAATAACTTAGTCATGATAGTGAAACGAGAACACTACTAAATATTAATTTGAACTAAAACTACACATAATCCACAATTTCATCCAACATGGCAGCTCTATCTGTCTGAACAAAGCAGAAAGGAACAATAATATTAGAAAGAATGGAATAATTTGGCATTATTATATTTTTTTTCCAAACACTAGGCAGTTCAGAGCAACATTGCTATCTCACAAGCGATAAAAAACACCATCCCTTGAAAGAAATCCAGTAAATTTATTTCAATATTCAAGCACTCATAGAATTTCAAGCATACCTAATCAGAAAATAAGTAGATGTTATCCCTTTTTTTTAACACTTTTATGAGAATCTTGTTTTCATTGATTAATTATGATGTAATAAACAATGCATGAAAAATGGACCAACAGAGTTAATATATAAGTGGAAAATTAGGCAGATAAAGGAAATGCCAACCAGGTGATCTCTATGTTATCTCACTTTTCATGCTAACCATGGCATAAATCACCTACTTTTGCAATACAATCCTACTTTTGCAAAAGACATATTTTGACTACATTTTGTAATAAAATGATATGCAACAGAAGTCACATACCTTGTTGACACTTGGAACCAGTTCTTGCAAAGCCCTGATTCTTTCTGCTATTTTTTCCCTACGCAACTGTAATCAAAAGGTACCATAAAGACTAAAGAAAAAAATTGAAGGAAAAACTTATTATGCAAATATCCAGAAGCTCACCCTTTCAGCTATGCTGTGAGGGTCTGTTTTGGATAGTCTTGCTACCTGTAAGATACTTCATTTCCCATTGTTGATGTATCACTTATAGGAACTCAAATAGACTAGCACCAAACTTTAATCTCAAATTTCACTCAACACAACAACATCATCAATTCCACTTAATGGCACTTCCACTTGATTCAACTAGAACTAAATCACTAACAAATATTCAATGAAGAGTTCACACCCTAAACCCAGTATCACCTGCGAATATTCTTAAATAAATGAAAACAGAATGAAAGAAAAGAAACTATCATAAAAAATTCTGAAAATGAAGTACCAATATTCAGGCCCACAAAGTTGGCCAAGTGACTTCCAATTGTAATCCTCAAAACCTTATAGTAGTAGTGGTCTAGATTCAAAAACAGTAACATTAAAAAGAAATTCGAAACAAAAAGAACATATTGTGTATAAAAAGAATGCTTTTTAGAGAAAGTGATTACATTTAGAAGCTAGAACAATTAATAATAAATGGTTACCGGTTATGTTTAACCAGCTCAAATACTTTCAATGTTTAGACATCAATGATATGCCCAAGAACACTGATTACTGCAGCAAAAGAACATGAGGTATTAGTTCAATGTTCAATGCAATCAAGCCAAAAACACAAACATTTATATTAGTCGAAAAGCATAAAATCATGAAAGTAGAACTTTGCCAAATCCACCAACATAGCAGCTTTATTTCTCAACAGAACTTTGCTAAAGTACCCCTTGTTAAAAAATTTCAAGAAGAGTTAAATCATAAAACTAGGTGTTCCTTACCTTCAACAAAAAAGATGATATATCTTTTGAATATGCCTTATCTTCTTGGGCAACTGTCAAGGAAACCTGCAAAAAAAAAAAAAAAATTAAAGCTAAAACTAAAATGAAACAAAATGCTGAAAACACAAGTTGCCAGTTTAAAATATCCAAGAAGCAAAGCAGAAACTAAATTAACTAAATCTCAAGTCTCAATAGAGTTGAGTAGTATTAGTAAACATGAACACCAAAATAGGTATGGATTGGAGCAGAAAATAATAAGAAGAGAAGATTGCTGAGTGAATAAGATAAAGAAGTAATGAAAAGTAAAGTTTTTTAAAAAAACTTTAAATAAAATAAAGGACCTTACTTGATAGTGTAGTGTTGCGTGCATCTTTTGGCAATCTTCCTCCCTTCGTCCGTGTTGAGTACCACCCTTTTCCTATTCAAGCAGTGACAACTGACAACCACCCTTAGGGCACGGAAAGGGAAATGGGATTTGGGGTTTTTCATAGGGTTAACAAAATGGGATTTGGGGTTTTATTTTAACACTTTCCCCCATTTCATATCCCTTTTTTTCTTTAATTGAAAAGAGTAGAAAAGAGAAGGAAGCTTCAAGAGATTTGGGGATTAGGGTTTTATTATCAAAATTGAAATGTTGCTACTCACCGCAAGTCGAAGTCGATGTCGACGGTTGGAGCAGAGCAGAAGATGGAGCGGATGTCGAAGGCTGTGAGCGGAGGTCGTACGGAGGGAAGGTTGAGACGCGAAAAGGAGGGACGGCGAAGGAGGGAGCAGGTACGGTGACGGTGAAGGGAGGTACGGTGGCGGTGAACGAATTGAAGGGAGAAGGTGGACAGAGTGAAGCTAAGGAAGAGAAGCGCGAAATGAAAATGAAGAAGGAGGGATCTGATCCGGAAATGAAAATGAAATGAGTATATTGAGGGATTATTTTAGTATAATTAGTGACTGATTTTAGTGACTGAATAATTCAATCACTAAATTGTACTTTTAAAAAAAAACATGTTGGTGACTGATTTAGTGACTACTCTTTAGTGACTGAAATTTTCAGTCACTATTTCGGTCACAAAATATTTTTTTTCCAATATTGGTCACTAAATCGGTCACTATTTGTGACCGTTTTCATTGCCGTCACTATTTGTGACCGCAATGAAAACGGTCACTATATTAGTCACTATTTGTGATCGCAATGAAAACGATCACTATATCGGTCACTATTTGTGACCGTTTCCATTTCGGTCACAAATTTTGGTCACTAAAACTTGATTTTTTAGTAGTGATGACGTTTGAATTTCGAAAAAGAATTATGTGTTAATGTTTTTGTAATTATAAAAGATACAAGAGAAATTTTGTAAGTCCCCTATTGGACACAAGTCCTTACGTAGAGCTGTCAAAACGGGCTGCCCGACCGGGTTCTGGCCAGCCCGTGTCGGGTTTGGGCCAAACCGAGCTCGGGCCCAAAAGCCCGGTTGTAAATTAAGTACACTAATGCAGAGCCCAAACCCGCCCTAAGCGGGCCACGGGCTTATGTGGGCCAGCCCGCATCACCTTTTAAAAAAAACCAGAAAAAAAATAATACATCAGAATAGAAAAAAAAAAAACCAGAAAAACAAGTATTAGTATCTAATACTATCAAATCTAAAATATGAAGACGTATTACTTCATAGTAGTAGAAATTTTGAACCAACTATACTACTATAAACATCTCAAGTCTCCAACATAGGAACAGTGTACTGAGAAAGTGAGAAGTGGGAATGGAAAGTGGAAGTGGAGTGGGAACAGAGTCTAGAAGTGAAAGTGGAAGTGGCTCTGGGCTGTCTCTGTCTGCGTCTGGCGTGGGATATAAATTTGGGGAATGTAACTTACTCTTCAGTAAGTGGCCAAGTGGGTACTAGTGGATCTTGAAAGTTGAAATGTCTAGTGGAGTATCGAGTACTACTGGGAAACAGGGAAAGTGAGTTTTTTTTTAATTTATTATAGGCCCGAACCCGGCCGGGTTTACCCGGCCCGAGCCCGATTTTTTTAAAATCCAGCCGGACAGGGCTAAATAGCCCGGATTGAATAAATATCCCAAATTATGAAGCTCAAGCCCTAAATTTTTTCGGGCATTTCGGCCCGACCCATTTTGACTGTTGTATCCTTACGAAGTAAGACACAGTTCATAAAACATTAATGCGAATCAAGATTTTTACCTGTACAGTAAAGATGCTTTAGGCATATGAGATTAGTGGAAAGTTTTCCCTGCTTGCACGATTTGAAGGATATACCGATGATGATGAGATTTATTTGGATTCCACTGTACGCGGTTGTGTTGTTGGACGATGAGAAAGTTTGTAAATATTTAACTAAGGTTTGGTCCCGTTAGAAGCGCGACTTAGAATAGGTTGACCAAAAACGCCTCTATTGTTAATAAAACTTAAAAGACATTTTCCTAACTCCAAGATGAGTGTGAAGTAGTGGAGAGGAAAGTTACCTTGAGTTACCTGCGGGTACTCAAGCGAGTGATTGTGATAGGGGAGGGCAAGGATGGATGATGTTGATGATAATGATAATTTTATGACAATGATGATGATGAAAATGGTATGTATGATATGTGTTGTTTTATTTGTTTATGTCTTAATATATTGCCTATTGTAAGCCCGCACCGTCGACATTAATTCTTCCGGATCGCTTACTCTCCCGTTTCTTTCTGTCTTGTTGGTGTTCGATGTTGCAACCTTCAGATGGTCAACCTAGTGAGGATAATTATCACACGGGAAATTAAGCCTCTAAGCTGGTTATGGAGAAACCACATATTTGGGAGACTCATAGTCCACTGGCTTGCTCAGAGAGAATCAGCTTTAGGCGAGAGCAGTAGGAGAGTTTCTTCGGAGGACCCCAAAAAGGAGGAACCAGAGTACGACATAGTGACCCAAATATTGATAAGAGATTCTAATGAGAAGATCACGGATGAGGATTCTAAGGAGGGTCCTGATTCAAAAGAAGCACCTACTGAGGATGAAGATCTATAATCTAGGAGGTTTTATATTTTAGTATTATACTCTGACTAAAGGTATCTAGGATGATATTGCACTGCCATTATGTAACACCTTATTTTATAATAATTTTTGGAAATCAATTACATTGATGGTCATATGTAATTTATGAAACAATGAATGAATGAAAAGTCTTTCTTGCATAACAACCATTGTTTATTTTGAAAGATAAAACATTGTATGAATTTTGGCTAAAAGTGTTACAAAATGTGATATTGGCAATATCTCAATTTTGCAAAATGTGATGAAATAATAAATACTATATTGATTTAGAGCAATGAAAGAATCAATTAAAGTGGTTTGGTGAGAACATTTTGTTTTGTTTTCTTTTTTTCACACTATGTTTAAACTAATTTAGGGATTCAACCTCTTTCTTTCCTATTATGCACCGCTTTTTTCTCTTCCTATTTTGTTCTATTTTTGGATATTTTTTTATTGAGTGAAGGGACACTTTGGTCCCTCAAGTTTTTCGACAGGGACACTTTAGTCCTCAAAAAATTTAATTCATTTTTAGTTCCCAAAGTTTTCCAAAAGTACCAATTTAGTCCCTGTCCTATTTGCGTTAGCCACTTCATTGAGGGACTAAATTGGTACTTTTGGAAAACATGAGGAACTAAATTGGTACTTTTGAAAAACATGGGGACTAAAAATGAATTAAATTTCTTGAGGGACTAAAGTGTCCCTGTCGAAAAACATGAGGGACCAAAATGTCTCTTCACTCTTTTTTATTTGTTATTAATTGTTACAAAATGCAAATATTAAAGGTTGTATGGTCATTATTATAACTCCTATGAAATTTTAACTTTAGATTATATTTTTATTTTTCCAATTCTCTATTTTTCTTAACTCATATATAATTATATTAATAAAATAAATAAATATATATATAAGAACGTACATGTATCCTAATTTTTTTAAAAATGTCATACCCGTACTCATACCTACATTCATGTAACACAATTATTCCATTATACTTCCTCCATCCCATAAATTATGTGTCTTAGTTATTACACATGGATTACGAAATGATAGTATAAAAATTTAACATAATTTTATAAATTAAAGTTACCCCATTTAATAATATAAAAATAATAATAATAAATGTATGAAAATTATATTGAAGAGAGATAAAGAGATATTTGATGAAAAAGAGAATATAATAAATAAGAGTATAATTGAAAAAAATATATAAATGAGAATTGAATTTTTAAAATTACATAACATAAATGAATATAAGTTATGGGAAAGAGGAAATAATATTTTTATTGACATTCTATGTTAACTTAATAAAGCCAAAAAATAAAACCAAAAATTAATCCTAAAAAGTACTCTGCATTTAGGAACGAAGGAAATACTATCATACTCATATATTCATACGTAAGAAGATGCGTAAATTCAATGAGTTCAACGTAGAAAATCAATTCATGTATTGACCAGCTTTGATACGGATACAGATTCATAGACACTGCACCAATTACACATCCTTAAATATAACCTGAACAAATGCTCATCCTAGTATATTTAATTAAGGGAACAAATATTCGAGGATGCTGTTTACTGCACTGAACCACTAGCCACGTTTCTTCAGAACTCAGAAGCAAGCGTCTAGTAGGCAACAACAGCAGAGTGCTGCTAAACTGCAATACAACATAAAACTGATGTTAACTTCTTCCATGAACTCAAAATATCAAAAAAAAAAAAGAACATTAACAAAGAAAAAGAGAAAATTCAAAACAAGCATTGACAGAAAATATTAGATCTACTAACTCTTATCTCCTAATTTAACTATTGTTAAGGTTACTTTATATATAAAAAAATATCAAATCCATATTTATTATTCTCTTGTAAAGATAAAAAATCACATTTTTCAACAATTTCTACCTACTAAAGACACCTGTTAACAATTAAAAAAAAACAAAACAAAACAAACAAATACAGTGTCATGCTTATGAAACCGCATGAACCAAAAGGAAAGAAAAAAGTCATATTTTCTTTATTTGAAATTTAGCCTTTTTTTTCTTTTACATCAATGAGATTATCAACATGGCAAAAAACCAAACAAGTAAAAGATCATCATCAACAACAAGAAGAAGTAGTTAAAATAGGAAGAAAGAGAAAGGGAGACATACCATCCTTCAAGAAAACCGGTTTCTTGCCTTGGTGGTGGTTGTTGTTGAATATACTGTGGAGGATACCCTTGCTGGGGGTACCCTGGTGGAGGGTAGCCTTGAACAGGGTACCCTGGTGGAGGATAAGCATCCTTTGATGGATACCCTATATAGTTCATTATTCACAAAAAACCAATTAGTATTAGAACATTAAAAATATGTTAAAATAAATAAATTTGAAGATAAAAAGCTTAAATGAATGATTTAGCATCAACTATAACATGATAAGGTTAAAAGAAACCCTTAAAAAATAAATTCAAAACAAAATGATAATGTTAGAATGAACGATGAATTATACCTTGTGGGGGAGGAACGCCAACTGGAGGCTATTGTTGATGATCGTAGTAGCTCATGATGATAATGATATCTTGACAACGTAACAGAACACCTGAATGAACTTCAAAGACAAACCCTTCAAATAAGCAATGTCAAACACAATACTTTTTGTTTATATTACTAGAGAAAGTGAGGAGGAAGGGTTTTATATAAAGAGAATTGAGTGATGGCGGTGAGAGAGATTTGAGGGAAGAGGTTACCTCTCGAAGGAAGGAAGCTTCCTGTTTCCTTCGAAAGCTGAACCGACTCAGGAAACAAAACTACGCGTTCAAAGCGTGCAACGATTTCGATGCTGCTTCATGTTTGACGAATTTTGTAGATGCTTTTACTTTAGGGATAATGAATAATGTATCTTTATTACTCCTCCATCTTAAATGGATATCGCTCTGTTTTTCCACTACACTCTCACTAAAGAAGGGTCTTTTTCACTTTGTATACTTTTTGACTTTTTCCCCCTTTCATGTGTCACAATAATCAGCAATCATTAGTGGTGCAGGAATACTCCCTCCCTCCCTCCCAAAAATGTTATAAATAGGAAAAGTCAAAAAAAAAATAAATTAAAAAGACATTTTTGTTTAATACTCTTTTTATCCTTAATTATAAGATTTTTTTGACATTTTTATTTTGTCCATATTTATAAGATTTCATACCAATTTTCAATGATCATTAATTACTTTTTTTTCACAAGCACCCTTATTTATTTAACACTTTTTAGATTCCCAATAATATTAATAGGGGTAATCTTGAAAATACATATTAAAAGTTCACATTTTCAATACAATTAACTAAATTAATCAACTTTCTTAATAGACGTGAAATCTCTCAAAGGGGTCTTATAATAAGGGACGGAGGGAGTATATCAATGAATTATCAAACACCTAATTAATTTAATGCATTTTGCATTGATCAACCAACCAATCACAACTCAAAGTTACAATTTCTAAATTTTTCATTAATTATTTTAACTTTAATTTAAGACAAAATTTTTTGGCCTTTTTTATCATCTTTGTGAAATAAAAGGAGTAATAGATTTGATAAATACTCTTTCTGGTCTTTATTATACGACAAATTCTATATCAACGGCGCACAAGCCCATAAAGATAAACTTAGCACATAATCACCACCTATATCATAGGTTGTCTTGTTGCTAAAAAGAATATTTTACTCTAATATAATAAGTACATAGCAGTCCACCAAAAAAAATAAATAAGTACATACCTTTGATGTCAGTTGTAAAACAATCACAATGAGCAAAACATAATAATAAAGGAAAAACCATACATAGGATAGCAGAGTGTATATATACCTTCCACTTTTAAGTAACTTAACGAATTCTTTTTTGTTGGTTCGCTCCTTTCGTCCGATTCCTCTTCTTTATTTAGAGCATCACCCAATTGCTTCATTGTTTCAAATTTGATTTCACCAGCTTGAAATAATTGGGTTTTAAATAAATAAATAAAATCATTTCACCATAGTGTCAACATTGCAAATCCATCTATGAAGCACGAAATGAAAGTAACTGTAAGGTAAGAAGGTTGGTTAAACTCTTACACTGTACTCATTGTCGAGTTTGGCAACCCCCAGCCGTAGTGACTCATCAACCAGGGCTGGCCCTGAGCAAGGGCCTTGAAAGCGATCGCCCGGGACTCAAAAATTTTAGGGACCCATAGTTTTTTTAATAGTACTTTTAAATTTTTTTTTTAAATCATAGTTACATATTTTTTTGTCTTTCGATTATTAAGTAATTTTTAGTAGAGTATCTTAATTTGTTTTTTCATTTGCTCACTTGATTTATAAATATGTAAATTAATGCTTTATTTTTATAACTGACTCTCTCAATCTCTAAATATAACAACATTTTGATAATTAAGTACTTTTTTTTTTCGAATCCCCCTATTTATTCCATACTTTTTAGATTCTGAATAATGCTTATAATAAAGTTCACATTTACTATGCAATTAACTAAATTAACAAATTTTCTCAATGGATGTGAATTCAACCAAAAGGTGTTTGCGGGTTTTTCGTCCGACGCCTGCCGAACTGACGGTGATGTGTGGGGTGTGGGTAACGACAGGTTATGTGGTAATCTTGTAAAAGGAACTTGACCGTCTTTTTGGTATTTTTGGATATTTGGGGTTGGAAAGCGTTAAAATGAATGCGAGTAAGAGTAAAACCGACACCAAGAACACGATGCGGTAAAATTAAAAGGTGCAGTAAAGTAAATTGCTTGGAGTTTAAAGGAAAGCGATTAAAATTTGCAGTAAAGTAAATTGCATGTAATTAAAAGTGCAGGGAAAAGTAAAGATTGCATTGAAATAAAATGGGTGGAAGGCTGAGGTTCTTTACAATGGCGTTTCTCCGTTTGTCTGCTCTAGTGAGACGTTTAGGATTTTGGCCTATGTGTGCCAACCTAGCAACCGACCCCGATTACAACCTAAGGACTTCCTATTTATAGGCATAGGAATCCGAAAACTATTTACAAAGCATGCTTGCACGTTCTGCATAACTGCAGAACCCACGATCTATTAACTACCCACTACGATATCCCCCACGATGTAACTGCCCACGTCGTGGTTTGGGCTTAGTGGATACTTCTGTCGAATCCCGTGGTGACAACTTTGCTGAGACCCCTTCGACTGGCACTTTCCTTCGACTGCAACCATTTGACTCTTGTCTAAGTCTCTTTGTTGCTCGAAGTATTGACGTTGTTGTGCTCCCGTCTCTTGGTTCTGAGATGTCAGCCGACATCAAGCTCCTTTCGACAAACAGGCCTTTTGTTGAAATAGACTTTCGACCTGCTGTCGACCTCAGATGCATTCGATTGATATCGGTGACATGTAATTCAACTAAATGTTGTTTCACCAGCATTCAATCAAAAAACATGCCCCCGACGTTTCTAGTAGAATGTCGTCAAAGGACTTTTTTCCTTTAACTCTTTAATAGGAAAGGCGGCCATAGTCGATCCTAGCAGGATACAAACCTTGGCCTATGGGATTACGAAGACCTTTCCAATGCTTATTTATCAGGTTCATTGCTTCCTCCAATTCGGAGTTCTTTGCTATGACCCGATGCATCAGAAATGAGTTCTATGTAATCCCACATGTTTAGCCTTTCGCTATTCAAGAGGATAAAGGAGGTGTTCGGGGTGGACATCCCTTCATTTCCCTGTCCTCACCCGAACACCTTAATCCCCCATGTTTAGTCTTTGGTGAATTCATGTTCATGTGGAATATGAATCTTTTTTCCTCTTTCCAGAATTCATGAAGGCATTCCTTAAGTTTCCTCATTGTAACTCGTGGCTTTTCTCAGTGGAAAATGGGGATTTTATAGCCACAAGGAGCATTAAATGCCTCCATAATTACTCTTCCGTTCTCACTGTTGACATGACGTTTCTGACTCCTCTTTTCTTGCGTCAATATTCCTTCGACACAGACCTCTTGTTTCCACCTCTTCCTTCTATCGACACACGTTCACGTCCTTCGAAGTCACTTTTAAGTCATGCCACTTAAGTACACCTCCCTCGACATCACTTATGTTGTCGACACACATCCTTTTCGTCGAAATCTACCCATTGTCGGATTGCACGTTCACTTCCCTCGAAGTCACTTTTAAACAAAAAATGTTTAAGTACACTTCCGTCGACGTCACTTATACATCCGACATTCTCACCTTTTGTCGATTTCGAATTTCCGTTAACAAAAGGGTAATGTATATAAGGATGAAATGAGTAACATGAAAAAGGATTTTTATTACCTATATTAATTTTTTCATTTTATTTCAGCTCTATTTTAATAATACCTATTTTTATTGTTGTTTTAATTGATTAAATATATAAATATTTCATGTTTTAATTGAATTATTTTTAATAATTTTTTTATGAATTAGGGTCCCAAAAAAATTTTCGCCCTAGTGCCCATAATAAGATAGGACCGGGCCTGTCAGCAACTAGACTAATCAACTTTGCTACCAAAGACTGCATGCATGAACCAATCCAACAACGGTGGTACGGTCTTCAATTGTAATATAACGCATCCAAAATGTATAGAGTAATACTTTAGTTTAGTCCCTCAATTTGCACTGATTTTTTACTTTGGTCCCTGGAATTAACAAAATTGTTTTTAGGTCCTTGATTTTGTAAAAAGTCTTTCACGTTAGTCCCTAAGTCTGCATCGGTCAAGGAACGTTAACGGAAAGAGGGTGTCAGTGAAGTAGGTGAAAAATGATAAAGCTAGAGCAATGACAAAGTGCATACAAGATATAGTTGTCCATGGTTGATATACTATGCGTACACCAAACAAACAAATAGTTTTCATGTCAAGACATTCAATAACACACACAATTAATGTATACTAAGGATTGACAAACTCCTTAAGCATCCTGATATAAAATGTCATGTGGCTAAGGATTATTTCAAAAGAAAGTATGGGGTTCACTTGGATGACATTAAGGTATTTAGATCAATGGTCCAGGTTAGGAAGTGAAAGTCCCTTGATGGATGTTAGAGTCAGGGACTAAATTGAAAGACTTTTTACAAAGTTAGGGACCTAAAAGCTATTTCGTTAATTCAAGGGACTAAAGTGAAAGTCTAGTTCAAATTGAGGGACTAAAGTGAAGTTTACTCAAAATATACACTACAAGAAAAATGCAAAATAACGAGGGATTTTAGCGAGGGAAACTACCCGTTGCTAATCGGTCGCTAATTAGCGAGGGACATGCGAGAGTTTAGCGAGCAAAAGCGAATTCCCTGCAAAGAGATGAACGTTTGAGAGCATGAAAATAATAATCATTTTGCGACGGATTGGCGACGAATTTGCGACAAATTAGCTAGAGATTATTTTAAACAATTTTGGCGAGGGACATTTTCCTCGCAAATTAGTCGCTAGGTAGTTTGCGAGGGCATGTTTCCGTCGCAAGCCGGTCGCCACGAATTCCTTTAGACAACATTTGTGACGAAATTACGATAAATTTGCGAGAGATTATTTTAAGCAATTTTGGCGAGGGACATTTTCCTCGCAAATCTGTCGCTAGGTAGTTTGCGAGGGCATGTTTCCGTCACAAGCCGGTCGCCACGAATTCCTTTAAACAACATTTGCGACGGAATTGCGACAAATTAGCGAGAGATTATTTTAAGCAATTTTGGCGAGGGGCATTTTCCTCGCAAATCCGTCGCTAAGTAGTTTGTGAGGGCATGTTTCCATCGCAAGCCGGTCGCCACGAATTCCTTTAAACTTCCAAATTGTTGGCGAGGGAATAGTTTCCTCGCAAAGCCGTCGCTATGAATACATTTTTAAAACATTGAAGTTTGTGAGGACATATTTCTCTCCCAAATCAGTTGCCGCAAATTCTTTTATGCTATCAAATCGTTTGCGAGGGCATATTTTCCTCGCCAATCTGTCGCTAGGTATGCATTTTAATGAAATAAAGTTTGCGAGGGCATTTTTCTCTCGCAAATCCGTCTCCACAAATTCCTTTACGTAGTCAAATTGTTGGCGAGAGAATAGTTTCCTTTCAAATCTGTCGCTACGAATACATTTGTATAAAATTAATGTTTGCGAGGGCATGTTTCTCTCGCAAATCCGTCGCCACAAATTCCTTTATGCTATCAAATCGTTTGCAAGGAATAGTTTCCTCGCAAAGTTGTCACTACGAATACATTTGTAAAACGATAAAGTTTGCGAGGGCATGTTTTTCTCGCAAATTCGTCGCTAGGTATGCATTTTAATGAAATAATATTATTTTTTTAATATTTGTTGTTTCTAGGTGTGTGTACTATATATATATTTGCACCCTAAATCATAAGTATAATATCTCTGCCCAAATTAAATCCATAATAACATGATTACTTTCACAAATTAAACCCTAACCACTCTCACCATTGGGAATAACTTTAACCTAAACCCTACCCTTACCATTTTGTCCCCAACATCCACCGCCATGTCCACTGTTCACCACCACCCGACGACTAATGCAACTTCGTTAACCACCAAAACCACGTCCTCCGTTCTGACCACGCCATAGTAACAAACCTGGTTGAATCCAAAACAAGTAGGAAGCAATAACCTAAAACGAGTTGATCCAGATTAAATTGGTAAAACTGGTTTCGGTTCAACCAGTATATATATATATATACACACATGACATAACTTGAGAGCAGAAATGCAAAACTCAAGACACTAAGAATTGAGCATAAATGCAAAAACAGAGAGAGACAAAAATGAAAGAGGCAGTGGAGCAAAAGAAAACCCTAATCATGCGTAAGTTCACCAAAGGAGATTGTTTCAATGAAGATGCATGGTGGCATTAGCCTAAAAAAAGGAAAGTGATGGTTTTTGACTGTAATACCTTTCTTATTTTCTATACTTTGATGTCATTACTACAAAATTTTTATTTAAGGCCAATATTTATTTTTTTATTTAAGCATTATTATTCTGTTAGTTAAAATGTCACTACTACAAAATTGTTATTTAAGCATTGTTGAAGAGGATTTTTTTTGTTAAACTATCCTCGTTTATTATTTAACTAGTGTAGTTGCCCATGTCGTGTGTACGGGTTAAAGAGCGTAAGTTAAATAAAAAAATTAAAAATAATGAAAAATTGTTGCGGGACATAAAATTTCAATATCTAAATTTATATAAAAAGAAACTATATTTAAAAAAAAACTACACAATGATAAAAAAATTATTATTATTTATATTTATTTTAAAACCTAACCCAATATTAAAAAAAAAACCTAACCCTAGAATACACTAAGTCTAAAGTTCCCAATAATTTAATTAATATTTATTTGATGTTAAAGATTATAATTAAGAAATTTTTTTTTAAGTCAAGAAGCCCAATATCCCATGGTCCAACCCAAACAACCTGAAACCCTAAAACAACCCCTTCCTACTAACAAAAAATACAGCAGCAGCAGCCGCAGAAGGCCAAATTTATTTCCTCTTGAATTTCTTTCCTTCTCCAGCGAATCATGTGTTTTTCTGCAACAAAGTTTCTCGAGCGGCCGCAACCACCGCAAAATGGGCTCGATTTGGGCACTATATCCGCCACGACCGTCGCCACCGTCTTTAAACTTCTCTGCTCACCTCTTCTTCTTTAATGGTTTCACAGCCACCGCGACAGCAAACCTCGACCCCCAAACACGCGATAGCCACCGCAGCGCTCACGCGACAGCCACCGCGACCCCCAAACACGCGGCAGCACCCAACATGCGACAGCCACCGCTAGCAGCAACAACCGCTCACAATAAAATTCAGTTTCCTTTGTTTGAATTCATCGTTGCTTTTGCTTTACATTGAATTCATTCTATTTTCTTCGTTTCTTAATTTTATTTTTCAGGATTTGGCTGCTCTGAGGCAATCTCTTAATGTGATAATTCTTGCTTAGCTTTGATTCTGTGTTGTTAGATCTGAACTCTGATTCCTTCATTTCTGTTAATTGAAATGAGTATGGATTTATGTTGTAAAAGTCTACTTTGATGATTTTGTGTTACTCTTATAATCATATAAGTTAGGGAACTACTTTAACTTGTTTCTTTATGATCACTCTTTAGCAAGTATACTAGATCGCAGAGTAATATAGTCGGTTAAGACCAGATACCGTCCCTCAGGGATTGCAAATTGTTCAATTAATTCTCACCAAAGAGTAGTTCGTTATAAGTAAAATCTATTGGTTTCTAATTAATTAATTAAGATTGAATAAAAAATAGAAAATAAATTAAAAACAGAAATTAAATAGAAGTTATGAGCAATTTGAGAAAGATGTTAGGAACATGGTTTCATTGTAGGCGTTGTTTATTTATCATGAATCTCTGTTTTCCCTAAATCATGAACAAATTCTTAAATTGGTAACTATTAGATACCTCTTGTATAATTACCGTTTCTTATTCAATTCAATAATCCTTAATTCCTTAAGAGATTAAACCATTGAATAATCTTAATTAAGAACAGGGAATTAATCATGTTATATAATTACCCAATTGTATCCCTACTTGTTGAATAACTATATTGTTTGAAGGCATGGCCTATTCTAATTCTTAATCTCTCAATTGAAGAATTAGAAATCCAAAACATAGATTAATTACTTCTATGCATAACAGTAAAAACACAATCAAACACATGATATAGAATATGAAAAACATCAATTCATGAAATCAATAAACTAATCCATACAAATTCACCAATTCCTAACAAAGGGTTTTAGTTACATATCATGAAAATAAGAACAAAAGTAATAGAAGAATACATGATTACCATGGAAAAACCTTGGATCTTCCAATCCTTGATCTTCTCCTCTTCTAAAACTCTCTAAAATTATGTAATCTCCCTCTCTAAAAGCTGACTAACCTAGTTCTAAAACCTATATTTAAAAGATAAAACGAAATCCTAATTAATCCCCTGAAAAACGCATCAAAAATCAGCCCAATTGGGCCTCCACGACGTTCGCGCGCCTGGGAGGCTCCATTGTAATATTCAAACAAGTTTAAATGAATTTAATAAAGCTCACTGTAATGTGTTTCAAATTTAAAATCAAGTGGAAATGAATTTCACAGTTTAAAATGGAAAATTTCAAGCTTTTGTGCAATCTGTGAATTGATGTTGTTTTAGTTATGCTTAATTGTTATAACATGTTTTTTTTATGTGTATAAGCTTCTGTTTTGCATAGGAATGGAGTAATCAAGCATGGAAATCGAGTTGGTGCATTAAAATGCAGAAAACTGGTGCTGTTGCAGCAAAAAGACTCGAGTATTTTGAATGAGACTCGAGTATTCTGGAAATTGGAGAACGACTCGAGTAGATCTTCAAAGACTCGAGTATTTTTTTATGAATTACTCGAGTAGTTCATGAACTACTCGAGTATTCTCAACAATTTTCAGAAAATACTTATTTTATTAAATATTCAATAATTAACTCGTCTAAATTCCTAATGTTAAACTTTATTACCACTATGAGGTTTTTACCCAGTGGCTTAATTTGATCCCGTTTGGTTGATAACTATCCTGGAGGTGTCCTACTGGAATTTTATTCAGTGGTTGATCATTTTCCTACAGGAGTCCCAACGGAAGTGCGTACACCCATTTGGTCGATGTTTATCCTATAGATGTCCCAGTGAAAGTTTTTATTCACTTGGTTGATATTTTCTATGGGAGTCCCAATGGGGTCGTTGCAATAACCATCAATAGGAGGCTATGCCTCGATGGATTACTAAAATAATTAATTATATACTATTCCTAAAACCATCGCAAAGTGGCTAGGCCGCTGATAGATTTTTCTAAAAGCTTCAGCACCAGCTAAAAGAAAAGTTAAAGAAAATGAAATTATGGAATAATGAGATAACCGACAATGAATCGCCAATAATGCTGATGAGAATAATGAAAGATTGAAATGAAACTTTTATGTGACATTATCATGCATGGTGAAAGGAATTGCTCCGATTTGATTTGGGATACTAGCTCAGGATAGGGCGTAGAAAGCCACCGACACAGGATGTCATGAAGGCTAGCTCTCAATCAATCGTGATGCCTGCAATGTGAATCCGCTCCGGTTTGATGGAACATAGGTTTTGAATGAATTCCCGAAAGGATGTCGAACCATGGAGCATGAATGAGGAGTAGGCATGCGTCATAACACTAAAGGAAACTAAACGAACAAAATCAGTTTGAGCATATGAGTTTGCATTATTGCTTATACTTGTCAATATATGTAATTGTTATTTTTAACCCCTATTATGCTCATTTGTTATTGTATTTAGCTATGACTCACTCCTAATCCCTTGTTTGTAGGACATGGCACGGAATATGATGTGCGTGGAGCTGAGGCCGCTCCCTAATGGGGAGTGGAACTTCGAGGAACATCGGGCCACGTACGAAGGGGACGTGGAAGTCACTTTCTGTCACCCAAACCCTTGGTCCCGGATGCGTCCGCGCTGTACGAGAATCCCAATGGTGTACATTATGCATATTCCACCCAATTTTGTGTTTCGCCATGGAACACCACCACCACCACCAAGACGTTTTCCAAGACGCACCCTTCCACCAAGTCCATCACCCTCCGAAGAAAGAATTATTTTGGAGGTTCCTGCTCACCCCGTCCTTCTCCTAGAGCCTGGTCTCGAACTCCGGTTTATGTGCCATCTGATCCGGCACAGGAGGAGGATCCTATCGAGGATGAGGACCCGGTGGAGGATGCTGACCAGGTGGCGAATGATGATCCCATGGAAAACTCGACTGGGAGTCAGTGGGGAACTGACGACTGAGTTGAGTTCTGGCTGGTGGAATGTGGATAATGCAACCCATTAGGTTTCTCTTACTTATGCTATGTTATATTTTGAGTTTCGAACCAGTTACTCTAGGTTGTTATATGTTTTGTTGTAATATATGTAATATAATGTAATGACCTAGAGTATCTAAGATAAGTTTAATGTTTTTAACTTTTATGTTTTGATGTAATGAAGGATGTACCTCTGTTTGGAATTATGAAATGAAATATGAAGTTCAATGTTTACCCTTCATGATGTTTGTAGTTATTTCCGCACGATTTGAAAATAATGATGACTTGACTTTGAAAAAAAAATGGTCGTATTTTCGAATATAAGTATTTTATTAAGAATGGAAAGTCGGGTCGTCACAATAGATAATCATTAAAAAATACAATTTTTTTTATATTATCGAATCATGAAGTAATGCACATTCATTATTATTTTTTTTAATATAAAAACCTTAACAACACAACCCTTAAAAAAAACCCATTAAAAATAATTTAAATGTAATATCCCTGCACATAATTTATAACACATGTACTAGCAATTTACTTAATGTCTTGGACTTTGTTCTTCAATTATATTTTTAGCAATATTTGAAATATCATGTTCCCAACCAGTTAAAATTAAATCGTCGTCCTTGAGGGCATCCCTGCATGCAAAATAATAGATCATTCGAGGAAGTAACAGAGGGTATTTTATTTACTTATTTCTTTTGGTAAACTTTAATTAAGGGGACATTTTATCCTATACATCTTACATAAATAGGATAATATAAAAAAAAAAATTAATAAACACAACACATTGATCATGCATGGCTTTGATAAGATTTGAGCCGACAAATATTTAGAGGTTAAATCCATTAAATTTTTTTTTTTTGACGGGGAGATTAAATTCATTATAAACATTTTTATAAGGACAATAAAACTGTAAATTCTCCTACAATACATGGATAAAGCTGCAAACCTTGCTCATTATGCAACTTTTGAAACAAAGTTGCAAATTCTTCATTTTAAAAAAATAATAAAAATCGCAAATAATTCACCCCGACAATATTACTTTCAATTTCATTCTCATAACCCTTCAATACTGCAAAACAAGTACTCCCTCCGGTCCTTTTCTCTCTCACAAAAATGGGGCTTATAACAAAAATCGGAGGAAGTATTATTTACAGCTCATAAATAATTTCCCTGATAAGGATTAAACTTTAATTTCTTAGTTCCATTTGCCAAACCAAATATATATCTCAACTATCAATTTATCAACTTCAAATTATTATAATTCAAAACGCAATCTTTTAGTAACATAAAAATTAAAAACTAGTATATATAACAACTATACTTTAGGAATTTGAGTCAATCCTAATAATATTTTTTTTGATTTTCTTTTCTCTCGGTAAGCTAGCCATAAGAATTTTTCCTTTTTTTCATTGGTGTTTTACTTCTTCCAATGCTAAATACGTGTGTTTGGATTAATTTATTTTATATTTCAATTTCAAAGAGCAAAATCAAAATTTGAAATATTTAAAGAAAAGAAAAACCAATATAGCCTTGGACATTCTACTCCAATACAAACAGAATAATGAAAATTGTGCCTATAACGCAACCTAACCTTTATCTAGCTATTTAGAATTTAGATGCATGGCAACTAGCAGAAGAAGATTAATGATGAGTAGTAGTACTTACTTGTTTCGGCATGTAGCCTCTAATGACCGAAGGGCTTGCCGGAGATTGTTTTTTGACCTCGAAATTATCTTCTTCACGTACTATGCCCCGGGATAATCTTATTCCTTCTTTTTCTCCAACATATTCCAAAATCTTAAAAATCTATTTATAAAATCACAAAACACATAAACTCCGATCCATCAGATGATATACCACCGCGTTATAATATACTACTCCACTAGTATAGTACATGCTTGAAATGAACATGCCATTCTAACATAGTCATGTTATTAGGCATGCAACGTGATGAGTTGTATTTATTTTTTTGCGTGCGCTAATGTATGTGCTGCCTGTAACATCTCCATTTGGCAACTTGAAAACTACCGCTACTTAAATTCAATATAGTGAAAATTAGGGCCATTTTTTTTTTTTACATGCAAAACGTAAACATGAGAACATTTAGATTTTCAAAATATCGTTACAATTAAAATTCATGTTCTCATGTTACCTTTCAAGTTCCAAACCGAGGTGTCACAAGACACCGCACCTTGAAACTTGTTTTCAAAAACACCATTTAAAATATAGCCCGTTTAATTGTTTCAAAACATCAGTATAAAGTAAAACTTTTGTTGGGGTACATTATGAGGATAGAGCTAGGCGACTAAGAACTTACAATGGAGTACAATGCTCTGAGGAGAATTACCTAGCTTTTAGTCAGACATACTAGTACTCGTCGTCTAATTCCGGATCTTGATAGGATGAGCCCTCCAACCGCAAGCAGCGTCGTCCTCATCTGCGGCCTCAGCGATTTCTTTACCGAGTCGTCTCCTTCCCACGGAGATGTTCCTGCCTCCCGAACAAGCTGGATCTGGAACCTCATTCTACTTTGCGTCTAATGATCGTACAAATTTCCCCAAGAAGAAGGAGAAGCAGAAGTACAGGAGAAGAGGAGAGAGTAAGCTACCCAAACAGTTATGTCGACTATGTGGAATTACAGTAGGCAGATATTAAGGAAAACAATAAACAACACACAACAACAACAATATCATTATCATATACTCATATAACTGAACGCAAACTTATACTCAGACTTGCATACTCGCATTCTTACAATCTTTCTTATAAACTTTCACAATTTCTCTTAATCCTTCTTTCTTTCATCATACTTATCCGATCTCGTCGCACGTTCCATGAATTCTTTCTTATACGTGACTTATAAATCTTATTCGATACTTGATATCTTGTTATTCTTATCTTTGAAACATCTTTGTCTTTAAGTTTTAGCGAGCCGGTTCACTCAATGATGGGGGGAAACATCATCATTGAGGAAATCACACACGTCTACATCTCCTCGGTCAACCACCCAACCTAGTCGGAAGCAAACAGGAGTACAGGACCTTTACCATGCGGGCACGACAGTTGTCTCACAAACAAATGGTCCCAGACCAGGAGGACTCAGCCTCAATCATATCAATTCAATTCATATAATATCAAAGCACGCTCTCAGCGGCAATCTCAAATGCCCCATTCCAGTCTCTCTCACTGTTCTAGACTTGCATAGAGGGGGTGACAGTATAATTTCTAGTTCGCGATGCGGAACTTACCACGACATTAGACCCAGTCCCCACCACGTTAGTGTGCCACATGTGGGATTCGTTCTGCCTAGAAATATACTCTAGGCTTCTTGACGTTTCACCGTCCTTGCCCTCCCCTCCTGCAATCTCCGCCTGAGTATCCGCAGATACCCATAGTATCTTCCTCTCCACTACTTCGATACGACACTCATACCTCACCGCGTTTGTAAATGTCTTTTAAAGTCTTTTAATGTTTTAGCGTTTTAATTAGCAGCTGAATCCTAACGGTCGGCTCGTCCTTGGTGCATCCCTTCAACGAAGCCCGACCACTAGTCGCAATCCGTTTCCCCCTAAATCTCAATGGCACTCTTGCCTCACATTTCTTTCTCATACATATCTCATCAACTTTATGCTCATCAGCATCATCAGCATCTCTCTCATCGTCATAATTCAGCAGCAGCATCATCAGCATCCGACTCCTCAGTTGTTACTTGATAACACCATCAGCGTCGTTCTCCTCGATTGTTGCTCAGTAGCACCATCAGCAGCATCATCATCACCACGCTTCTGTTCGCCTTATCGGGTACTTCTTGTTATTATTTCAACATCATCTTTTCATCTTTGTTCTTTCTCTTAATCATTAATGTTCTATCGTTCATTATTTATCTCTTTCCCAATCGTTTTCAACATTCTTATTCACATTTCTCAACTTTTCGCAGTCTTATTTCATTACTATCATTTCACGCTTCAGGGTGCAATCAAACATCTTCTAACTAATAGTTAAACCATTCACATACTAAACTAATTCAAGTAACTCATGCATAATTAACAAAACATAACATCATACCATTCTAGTAAACATATTAACTATAGACAACACCTCGGTCTCAGCGATTCGTAGGGATAGCCCAACACTCAACAAACAAACAAACAAGCACTTACTATCCCCCTTCATCGCCTAATGAAACCGGGTCCAACCTTTGAGATGATTGGACGCCTTAATATGTTGCCTAATACCACGACGTCTTAAGGGGAGCTTCTCTCTCACCTGGACGACGAAACATCCGAAAGCGTTCCCGAGATTTCCCGTTGCTAGCTTTGCATCGTTCCCTTCTTGCGTCTGTCCCGGTGCTAGAACATTTTTCCCGTGCGTTAGAACGTTTCGATAAATTCTCAATTTTGTTTTGAAAACTCTTTGAAATAATTCCTTTCTTGAAAACACGTTGCTAATATCCGAAGGTTTCAAATCCAAATTAATTAAAAAGGTTTTCAAGAAAACTTTGAAACAATTAAAATAATCTTCTATTAAAACCAATTCATTCCTTTTTAGTTTGAAAACACTCTGGTTATTAAATCAGTGTTTTTATACTTTAAAACAAAATACCAAAAATCCAAGAAAATAAAATTTCAAAACCACTCATTGAAAATCTTTCAAGACACAAAATTTAAAGGAGATAAAATTCCAAATTAATTTGAGTTATTTTGAGTCACACTTTTAAATAAAACAACTTCAATTTCTTTAAAATACAATCATAGCTTTTTCACAACAAGTTCATAAACAGTAAAACAAATTCAATTCAACACAGCAGCAACACACACAATTTTCTAAGCACACACAAACTCATATAATGCAAACCACACTTCAATCATTCAAAACCAATCAATTAAATTTTAATCTTAATGAATTAATTTAATTACACGTAAGGAAATAATTCAAACTAGGCCTTGTGACTAATTCATCAAGGACCGAATCATTATGGTCAAAAATTTCCTAGTCTCTAATAAATGTTAAAACTTGAAATTATTGGATTATCATTACAAAATTTCTTTTTTTTTACATAATCAAATCAAATCATTTATTTTTATCTCTAAAACCAAAAAGATAAAAGAAAGACACACACATATCATTTTCATCAAGCATACAGTATCACACATCTAGGAAATAGCTATAATCATAAGTCATTTCATGAAAATAATTTCCTAACTACATGCACATGCATAGACCGAATCTTGCACACATAATTTTGCAAGGATCAAATGCACAAATAAAATCATGGGATCATGAAATCATTTCCTTTATTTTGATCTAGAAACCGTGAGCATACAGTAGAGAAATTATCAATTTTAATTCCTTTTCAAACCTAAATCATGACATGCAAACACTTTTAAAACTCTTATATTCAATTAGTCTCATTATGCATGCACCCTAATTGAGAAACAAACCTAGCTACCTACTTCTCCTAGGATGGCCGAATCTCATGATGCACCAAACAAGGTTTATCATTCATTTTCCAACATTCATGAATCACAAAAGTCAAAGCAAATCATGTAGGAGTTCAAGACTATTTTTCAAGACAACACACCACCTCACATAACACAAACAAATTCAAGTTCATAATTCTTTCTCAACCAAAAATAAAGATTCAATTTTATCTTCATGGAATTAACTTGCATGTTCTTAAAATTATTAGATCTAGTCATAAACATACATGCATCAAATTTTTATAAAATAAAAGCAAAAATTCCACTTTTTCTCAAACATGGCCAAACGACCTTCTTAAAATAAATCATGCACATAATCAAACATTAGCTCAAAACATGTACAAGATCAACACTTAATGAAAACATGTTCACCCTTGAAAATCATCTAAAAACTTAGTTTCTTTACTTTTTCTTTAAAAACCGAATTGTTTGAAAATAACATGCGGATCAAGATCTAAACACTTTACATTCATCAAGTGAAGGAAATCATATGCATACACTTTAGATCAACTAAGATATTCACATGCAAAACAAATAACATCTAGATCATAAACTTTTTCATCAATTAAACATGAAAATACATCATAGATCACGGTTTAACAAGAGATCAAACATGTAAGGACAAAGAATTTCACTTTATTATAATTAAACTTAGATCATGAATTTTCTTATTCAATAATCATATAAGCACACATATATCATGGTTTAGAGCAAGAAAATCAAGCATGCAAAGAGAAATCAAAGCAAATACACAAGCTTTAACACAAATCTTACATAAAACCGTGAAGAAGGATATGTACAATTTAAAGATCAAAGCTTTCAAGCACAAATATTCAAGATCAATACATAAAAATAACATGCAAGCCATTCAAACTTTAAGGTCATGCATCACAAGAATTTAGGTTTAAACAAGGTCCATCACAAAGTCCTTTACAAAACTAGAATGATTACACTTAAAATTTTCTTAAACAACTACCTTAAACAAAAATCCTAATCTTCAAACTTCAAACCTCTCCTTCCTTCCTAGAGTTTGCTTCGGCCCCTTCTCTCCTAGAGTTGATGGTTGGTTTTCTTCTTGATCTTTGAGGAAGGATGTGTTTGAAGAAAGAAATCAAAGGTGTTTGGTTGAGAAGTTTGGGTTTTCACTCCTCTTTTCTCTTCTTCTCTCTCTCGGCCACTCTCTTTTTCTCTAAGGGTCTCAAGAGCTTGATGTGCTCTTAGACCAAAGTGTTTATGTTTGTGTGAGAAAGGAAATGAACGAAGGAAATGGAATATGAACCAAAGCCAACACATACACACACGACTTATGTAGGCAAAATCAAGGGCTTGAGATTTTTCCTTTTCTAACCTTGATCCAAAGTGTAGGTTCAAGGGCAATTTGGTCCAACCAATTAGTTGCATGGGAGGAATCTCATCATGGGAGGGGACAAGGTAGCATAGCCTAGGGTTTAGGGGTCACTTTAGGGGTCATTACTAGTTAGCACATAGTTGGGGTTTTTCCTACTTAGTTTGGTTACTAGTTTTAGTTTGGTTAGGGCTTTACTTACTCCTTAAGTTCCTAGAATCTTAAATTTATGCACACACACATACACACATCCACGTAGCACATATAGCACACACACACCTACCTGCATACACCAACCGTGGCACCTTCATGCACACACACATGTCTTTTATTTTTATTTTCTAATCACATTTTCATAATCATTTTCATGCATCACAGATCACATACATTAAATTAAACACACATCATATACAATTTATGCCAAGACAACATCACAAAACACATTTTTCTTAAAAATTCGTATTTTACAATTCTGAAAATAAATTTTTATAAATCAATCCAGAAAATTCCAAAAATCACATTTTCAAATTCTACGTTTCATGACGATGGTTTTGATATAAAAATTATGAAAATCCGAGTTACGGTTAAAAAGATATGAATTTTCAAAGTTTATAAATCCGAAAACTTCATTTTAAATAAAAAATCACTTTTTAGAAAAATCACAATTCATTTCTTAAAAATCAAATCAACCAAAGTCATTCACTTTTCATTTATAAAAACCTTTTGTTTAGAAAAATCCTTGAAAACCAACACTTTATTTCCCTCTTAGGTAAAAATATTTTTCTGAAAACCTTTTATAAAGCAGACCTCAAGATTTATTTTATCAAAAATTCGTTCACGCACGTACGGGAAAAATGCGAGGTGTTACACTGCTGATCATAGGGAATTGAAATTAAGGGAGGGTATGTTATGTAATAAGATAGAGAAATAGTATACTAATAAGATCATCATATCAGCGTATGAATAGAAATTAAAATGTGACCGACCTCTTCACTGGTTGGTGCTGAAAGGCGGATACGGGTGCAAAGTGGTTTCACAAGTTGGAGCTCTGTTTCATCAGAGCAACAAAAGAATACCTTATTACACCCTTTATACTTTTCTAGCAGCCACTTTATATACAACATCGATTCTGTTGATAGCTTCTCCGCCTCATACAATACGATCGCTTTCTCATAACAAACATATATATGTTTACTAATTAATTAGGCTTTTTCACTTAAGTGGGGTAATTTTACAAACAATTTACGAAAAAGGGGTAGTTTTGAAACTATTTACATAACATGAGGCAGTCAACAAAACTATTTACGAAAATGGGGCAGTCAAAATCAAAATCATTGAAATCAAACAAGTCATTCGAGATGACTTCTTCCGTATGCCATGTGTCAATTTCCTATTGGTTATCCAGATTTTATTTGAATAAAAAAGTAAAAAAAAAAAAAACCGACAGACCCGCCACGTGGCGTAACCAGGGGGTTGCGTCATTGCGGTTGACGCAACAGGTCGCGTCAACCGCAATGACGCAACCCTATGATTGCGCCACGTGGCATACTTGTCTCCCTCCCCACCCCTATGCAACCCCAACCAATGTAATTACTCCCCCACCACCACCCATTAAATCTCCCACCAATTTTACTACTCCCCAAAAACCGTAGATTTCCTCCTCCAGCACTATAATTAATGTAACTCTCTGGCTCCTCTTCTCAGTTCCTCATATGCAGCTACTATATTGTAATACTCCCTTCATCTCACAATAATAGTAAAAAATATTAAATTTTTTATCCCAAATTATAGTTAAAATAATTAATGAAAAATTTAGAAATTGCAAACTTTGAATTGTGATTGGTTGATTCATGTAAAATACATTAAATTAGTTGTTTGATAATTGATTGATGTATTAAACAAACTATTAAATGCATGTCTCCTTAATTTTTTGACTTTTGATTTTTTTTAACCATCCTTGTGGACGGAGGGAGTATAATCCTTTCCGTCTCTAATATAAACACTTTTCTACAAACACCCATATTTACTTAACACTTTTTAGATTCCCCAATAATAATTATAGGGATACTTTTGAAAAAGTATACCAAATATTTACATTTCTAATAGCATTAAAAATATTAACTAACTTTCTTAAAGGGTGTGAAAATGAGTCAAAGGGGCTTATAATAAACGAAGGGAGTATTAATTTTTGTTCATACATAATTTTTTACTTAAGTAATTTATTTTTAATTTTGTGCTTTTATTTATTATTACAATGTTTAGGTGCAACTTTTTAATTTTGTGCTTTTACAACTTTTTAATTTTGTGCTTTTACATTTATTATTATAATATTTAGGTGTCTTTTATTTATTATTAATATTGTGCTTTTAATAAATAAATAAAAAAATCTAACTAATACAGTACCTAATCATAAAAATTCTAACTAATAATTAAACATAAAAAATATAACTAATAAAAAATAAAAAATCTAAACAATACCTGAACATTATAAATCAAAATAATAAATAAATAAATAAATAAATAGTTATTACTAATAAATAAATAAAAATTCTAACTACAAGTGCATCATAATAATTAGATAAACTAAAAATAAATAAATAAGTGCATAATACCTAAACATTGATAATAAATATTGTAACAAAAATAAAAAATAATATAAATATGTACACATGAATATAAATAAAAACAATAAAAAAATTACGCAAATAAATTACTATAAAATATCAAAAAAAATCTACTGTAATTAAAACCTAAACATTATAAATCAAACTATTAATAAAATAAAATAGTTTGGGGCTGTAGTAAAATTAAAATCTAACTAAACGCTAGAGGAGGAAGTCTATGGTTTGGGGAGTCGTAAATTTGGTGAGAGATTTAATGGGTGGGCAGTGGAAAAGTAATTGCATGGTTGGGGTTTGGGACTGTATCAGGCGTGTGGGAGGGGGAGGGAGACAAGTGTGCCACGTGGCGCAATCAGGGGGTTGCGTCATTGCGGTTGACGCGACCCTGTCGGTTTTTTTATTTTTTTTTACTTTTTTATTCAAATAAAATCTGGATAGCCAATAGGAAATTGACACGTGGCATATTGAAGAAGTCATCTCGAATGACTTGTTTGACTTCAATGTTTTTGACTTTGACTGCCCCATTTTCGTAAATAGTTTTGTTGACTGACCCATGTTATGTAAATAGTTTCAAAACTATCCCTTTTTCGTAAATTGTTTGTAAAATTACCCCACTTAAGTAAAAAAGCCTAATTAACTGGTTCATACAAGAAAACAAAAAAAAACACATACTTAATTTTTATTTTTATTTTTTTTTGCAATAATTTAGTGCTAAAATTAGAGGCATACCTTGGCAGTTTTCAGGGCTACAAGGCAGTAAGTTATTTATGATCTTACCATAAGTTTCCTTGAATAAATCAACAATTACATGCTTCTCATATCCCTTTGTCTCTGACAGATTCACCTCTACATGATGGAGTGATTTCTTTATGCGCACTTGAAGATTATCGACCATTTCTCCCTATCAAGATCAGATCAGGGGTGGAAACAAATTCAAATAGGCAATACATTCATTTTATTGTATGTATGTTACAAGAAACATGAGCAAAAGTATAACATACATGAATGGTCTCATCCCATCACTTGGCTTGGGGCTAGCTAGCTATTTGGTTGTAAATCGATTTTAAAGAACAAATTTGTTGATTTTGTTCATTACTTTGTTGAAGATATATATATATATAAAATGAATGAATGAAAAGAGAAGGTATAATTGTTGATAAAAATACGCTTTAATTACCTTCAAGTTGAACTCTTTACATTCTTCTATGATCTGTCATTCGGCAGCAAATTAAAATTATTATCGTACTTACACACATTGATACACTCTGCAGATTACAAAATGTATATAAAATCTATACCTGCACCCTGTCGGCGCCAAATACCTCTCGAAGCATAGCCCGTATCATGGATCTCTTCCCTACACTTGGTGGCCCTTCAAATATGAAATGATTACAGCCACACCCCTCTTTTACCTGTGCAAGTATCAAAACCAATTCTATTTTGATCTTTCATCTGAAATAATAATGTTGTGAAATTCCTGTTGAAAACTCTCTGCAAATATATGCTGGTTATATATACTCTAGTTCCGATCCATTAGCACTAGTAAATTGTAAAATTCAATTTGCACCAGAAGTTTTTATATTTACTGTGAGTATCAAGGTATTTATTTAAAAATGGAGTGTAACAGTGATTATCCTCACCAATTCTTTGAGCCCAAGTGCTTTATCTCTGTTGCAGATGAATTCTGCCAAGGTCTTGGGCTGGTATTTTTTTGCCCATATGTACTCATTCACATTTCCTTCCTCTGCTGTTGTGTCTTTCAACTTCTCCACTTTAGGGGTTAATTCTGTTGCAGCTGTTTGTTCAGGAACAGATAAGTCTTCAAGTTCCTCTTCCTTCACAAGATCCATCTCCTCCGAAATTGATTTCTCTGACACTCTCTCCCTCAAAGGCTTCTCTTCAATCACCAACCTAACATCATCATCATCATGAACCCCCTTTGCAGTTTTCTCTGTATTTTCTTCTACCTTACTTTCCCTCAATGCCTTCTCTTCTTCAATCACTAACTCAACATCATTACCGCCTCCTCCTTTTGTCATCAACACCACCTCCTCCGAAATTGTTTTATCTTCATTTTCCTGTGATCCACTCACAACCTTTCTTGGTTCTAATTCTTTCTCCATCAGTCCAATATCATCAAGACCATTATCAACATCATCATCGACCATCAATTCCTTCAAAGTAAAGTCAGGCATGGGTCCAGTTGGGGTTCTGATATTGATCGACAAGTGGGAATTAGTGGTATGAAGAGCAAGAGAGTAATCAATGAGACCCCTATAGTAAGGACTAGACTCGTAGGAGGAGAGGGAGTTGGTGTTGTGAAGCACAGCAACAGCAGCAGAAGCAGCATCAGGGGTCCAAGAAGCAGCAGTAACGAGGGAATAGTCCGTAAGACCTTTGTAGTATGGACTACTACTAGATGCAAAGAGGTTAGGATGATGATGATGTTGATAGGAAGGAGGGGGGTGTGTGTGAGTGTGAGTGTGGGGAAGATGATCATGGTCCAATATAGCAAGGGATTGATCAGTGAGGCCTTTGTAGTATGGACTAATAGATTTAGAGGAGGAGGAGTACTCATCATCATCATCATTATCATCGTCATTCCGGCCATGTATTCTTACAACTAATTTAGAGGAAGGAGGTTTGAAACGAGAGGTGTGACGGGTGGGTGAGATGCAACTACTTTTGGGATCTGAACAGATTGCATTTGCATTCCCAGTACATAAAAAATGTTTGGACCAGATTAGACCGGACCATGTTAATTTAATTTTTCAAGTCTCAAATGTCTATCGAAGACTAAACCAGACCGAACTGGACCATGTTAACTTCGACATGCAACTACCCTCACCCTAAATTTTATATTAGTAATTTTATCCAATTCAACACAAGATTGCTTGTTAAAGAAAAAATACTTTTTTAAAAAAAAAAGGATATTTAAAAACTTATAATAATAATCTTCCTATGCATTGACATATAATAATTGATTACCATTTATTAGGATATCATAATCACTGTATAATTAAAAAA